>OZ010797.1:425172160-427954660 GCA_963932465.1 Maratus speciosus | reverse complement strand
TTTCATATAATTTTCTAAAACCTGAAGTTTGACTATTTCGGTTCATTAAACTATAGGATTAGAGAGCTTTTTTAGTTGTTGTTGCTCAGTTACAAACAAAGATGCAGAAAGGCTGTCTCAGCACCAAGAGCAAACTTATATATGCTTGTTTGTTTGTTTGTTTATTAAACACATACATCCAACTTGTGTGCTTGATATCAAGTGCGAGCTTATAAGCCATTGTCGATATAAGAGCGCGATAGACAAAAGGAAATATACAACACCAGACGTTTACATCTGGAAACTTCCCAAAGGGTATGCAACGGAGTCACCGGGATTTGAACCCGCACATCTCCTACGCTCACGAGCGATTAGCGGAGTGGTGTCTTAACCATTCGGCCACGGAAGGTCCTTTATATATGCTTCTTCCTCTTTGTTAGATATCAACACTGGTGCACCGGCGATTGGAAGAAAAAACGAATAGAATATTTCGTATGAGGCATGAAACATGATTACTGAGAAACTAGTCTCTGAGCAAATTTCCACAAAGAGAATATCGAGAGTCATGCTTGATTAAAGTTGTGTAATTTATGAGAAAGACATCCACATAAAAAAATAACAATATTAATAATAATCAGAAAAAATATTTACTTCTGTGTGGCTAAAACGTGAACAGCACTTTATGACTAAACTATATACCTTCAGGCAGATAGAGAGCACATTCCATTCTGTTTTATGTCCCTAAATAACAATGTCATTCATTGACACACTGATTAGAATCTTGGTGCAGCTGGAGGTGTTTCTAGAATAACTATCCAAGTCGTTAGCAGCAGCTACCGAGAACAAAGCCACCCTCTGTGATCGATAGAAAAAGAAAAATACCTGACTTACCGCAGAAGCATTACACAAATGAGGATTAAAAAAAGATAAAAAATCAAAGCGAAATAAATGAAATATGTGGCTTGGACATTTTTTCTCCATGTCCATTATAATATATATCAACGTCTGATGCTACAACCGTAGCCACTCATCGTGGAGTTTGGCAGAAGCACACCTGCAAAGCTAATAAAGCGTCACGAAGGGGTGAATGCGGCTGCTGCCAGATTCCTAAGACATCCAAGTATAAGATCAAATAAAGTTTCTGAGAAAAGGCCATCTATTTCAGTATTTGAAGGGTGAAAAAAAGAAAATTTTAGCTGTGAGATCACTAGAGTGGCTATTTTCTGATTCATGCGTAACGAATTGAATATTCGTAGAATTAAAGTTATGAGTGGCTACAAGTGTTGATGCTTGTTTATGGATTGTGAGCCCTCCATTAAATAGCTTTGAACGAATAAATTTGGATAGAAAAATACACTTTTATTCGAAGAATATATTTTTACTTCAAAAAGCACCATATATCAATGTTAATTATTAAGCTCCATGTTACTCACACCATACATTATATATACTTTTCGTAGCTATTTAATCGAATAAAAGTACAATCACGAAAAGTGATCGAATTCCGATTGCTATGAAAAGAACAAAGCAATATTTAAAGAAAGTTTGTATGCCGGGCCCGATTACCAGCGGGGCAAACTTCCACCATTAAAAATGCATTAAAAAGTTTTGCCTAATTTATGATAGTAATTTTGCATAAAAACGGCGTTTAAATAAGACAATAATTCCTACCAAAATTTACTAGTGTAAGTTTGACCCGTTGCTAATCAGGCCCTGTTTATATGTTTATCAAAAAAGGCTAGTTCCATGGGTTTTTGTAGTGTAAGTCACATATCTGATAACTGCTATACTTTTTTGCCACCGTTATTTTCAAAAGGTTTTCTTCATCTTATTCAATTAATGAGATATCTCCGATAAAATAAGTCACATTTTTCCGTTCTAAAATACTGGTAGTCAAAAATTGTAGCAATTTGTACTTACGTGACTTACACTACAAGTACACATGGGACTCAGCGTTGCCAGTGGGCTACTTTTTTTTAATTTCAGATTTCTTGATTGGCACCACTTTTCGGAAATGGTAAAATTCCCCTTTTTTCCGCCTTAATTAATGTGTCATCAAATAAGGTTAAATAAGACGAATTTTACTATATCAAAAAAGTGATGCCAATCAAGAAATCTAAATTTTAAAAAAGTACCCCACTGGCAACACTGATGGAACTAGTCAATATAGACCACTATCTAATATTACGGTGGTTGTAGCCAAATAGCCATTTATCATGGAATTTGGCAAAAGCATGTCTGTAAAGTTAATAAAGAACGTCGCGAAAAGCTGAATTAAGGCTACTATATATGAGGATGTGAGTTTCAAAACTCGCCTTATCCAAAATTTAAAAAATCGTGTTTTCTCTATCAATCTATTCTGTTGGTAAACTTGCAACGAAAAAACACAACAGTTTGCAAAAAAAACTAGTTTTATCCTGTATTTCTGCCATTGTAAAATCTTGGTTTACAATGAAAACCAACAGACTTAACCCTTTCGCTGCGCAACTCGAGAGTTTCTTGGGCAACGTAAAAGTAGCAAAATTTGCGCAACCCGAGATTTCATCGGGATGCATTTTTTCCGTCTAATTAACCCTCCTTGATCATTCCCACCAGTAACTTTTTATTGTAAATTTTGCCTTATCTAATAGGAGCATTTTCCCGATTAAATCAGGCGAAAATTTTTGTTTTGAAAAACCGGTGACAAAAGAATAAAAATTCTTAAAAGACGCTCGTCGCTAAGGAATTCAATACGCAATTTTTGAAGCTATTTTGATAAAACAATCACGCAGCGAGAAGGTTAAGTCAAAAGTTTTTCATGATTTCCCAAAATTTGATGCCCCACCAGTGGCCGAGAGGTTCTGCTCTCGAAGCTGGTAGACGGGAGGTGCTGGGTTCGAACCCAATCGCGCCCGTCGGCCTAATCGTTCGGAGTTTTCGTGGTTTTCTTCGAACCTTGGATTTCCAAGCGTTAATACGGGTTAGGTTCCCTTAGAAAGACCCCCACGAAGGGCACTCCTCCCTTAGGGCCTATATCCCTCGTGTTGATAATTGGCCGTCATAAAACACAACAACCAACCCAAAATTTGATTTTCTGGATAAGGCGAGTTTTGAAACTCACGTCCTCATATGTGAAGGAGTTCTAGGCGGGATATTTTTGGATGGACGTTGTTGCTGTCAGATTTCTGATACGGATATTAACCCTTTCCGGCACGGGCAATTTTTGTTGTAAAATGATGAAATGATCTACTGACATCGGAATTTTAAAACGACTTTTTCAGAAATTAAAAGAATGTTACTTTAACTATTCATTGAAAAAGCAAAATTTTACAAAAATATTCTTGGTGCCGTTCGGAAATTTGGAATTAAAATTAGGTATCCCGACCCGGACACAGTGTGCCGGAAAGGGTTAAGTATAAAATTTCTGAGTATTTCCAGAGTGAACAAAGAAAATCTTCCTTTGTTATATCTCGCCCCTCTCTTAAGCCATAAAAAATTAATCTTTTTAACACTTTACAAGGCACTGTATCATGCTTTATGTATCAATATTTATTTTCAATATCAAATGCGTATTGAATATTCCTCCTGTATAAAGAAAAGGTTTTGTAAAATTTAAATTCCGAAATCTTTCCAAATGTCCATTTAATGAAAGAGGCCTCTTCACAAAATTCTTCTTGATAAAAGGAGCTTTCGTAAAATTCGATTTCATAAAAGCAAACTCGTCACATTTTTTATTGATATTTTGTTTGAGTAACTGGATTTAATGTTTTGTTCAAAGTTTTATTATTTTACAAACATATAATTCAATTTCTCAAAAATATTTATTTTTTTATATGAGATCCACGAAAAAAACGTGCATCAACACTTATTGATTCTATTTTTTGATCGACTTAGCAAAAATATAAATTTCACTTGTCAAAACTATAAGAAGTAACTTTAACCCTTTAGGGCGAGTAATTGCGTTGCTGTAATGTCGAATTCACACCGGAATCTTCCCAAAAATTTATTACAAAATAAGGAAAAGTAATTGTATTACCTTTTTTTTTTTTCCACCAAAGTTAGAAAAGTAAAATTTAATAAAATTTTTCTGGTGCAAATCTTCATTAATCGTAGGTGTGATATAATATATCCCACCGCCCCTCAAGAGGTTAATAATAAGATTATGTAAACTTTTTTTTTTAAATAATTAGATTATAACAAAGGATTATCTTTTTACAGCGCACATAGAAAGAGTCATCGAGCGGCACGTCTTTTCTGGAGTCCAGATTCCTGGAACTGAATGGAAATTAAAAGGTCATCGTGGGCGAGCAGCCAGGATTAACTACAGATACAGAGTACTGTGTTCACCTCACTACTACGACTATACGTGTTCAAAGTTTTGCAGACCTCGAGACGACAGGTTCGGCCATTATAGGTGCGATGAACAAGGCGACAAAGTATGCTTACAAGGTTGGCAAGGTCCAAATTGTGAAACAGGTAATTACATTTTATTTGTCTGTAAAAAATATGAATTAACTCTTACCACTCCGTTGGCTCCGCTGCGGAGACATAATTTTTCTTTGCAAAATTTGTTTTTGGCACCAGTAATAAAGGAAAATAAAATGTGCCTTATTTAATCAGAGCATTTTTGAAATTGTGTACTTGAAGGAAACTTCCTTTAAAAAAGTGGTGCCGATCGAATGAAATTTGTGTAAGAGACGCTGGAGCTTTAAGGGTTAAACTTACTCAAATCGTGAAATTTTTGTCTTTAAGACAGTTGCCTGATTTCTCCATGTGTACACTATGACGCAAAAGTTTAGACAATGACGTCATTCAGCTTTAAAATGTAGAATTATGACGTCAGAATTACAAAAACCTGTAAATATATTCAAAAACTGATTTAAAATGCTATGTACAAAAGACAGTCGTTTTATTTGCTATAATACTAATTTTTTTCATAAAAATTCAAATGTGCTTGTCGCAAAAGTTTAGACACTATTCTAAATTTCTTTGAATATTCGCTGGCATATGCAAATTTAGAATCGATGATGTCACAAATTTGGAGTACTTAAGTTCTGCAAACGATTGCGCTTCATAGTCGACATGCCGAGAGCTAAAGAAATTCAAGTGAATGAGGTTTCAAGGATTTGGCAGTTGAAAGGTGAAGGGAAGAGCGTTTCTGAAATTTCTGCTATTATTAATAGGTCAAAAAAATCTATTTATCGAGTTTTATCGAGTGGTTCCGAATATAAAGCAAAATGTCGGTCTGGGAGGTCACGTGTGACAAATGTACGAGAGGATCGCCTGATACAAAGACTAGCGAGTACTCAACAAATGAGCGTACGTGGAGTTCAAAGCTCATCGGAACTCTCTGTATCACAGGATACGATTCGTAGACGAATTTTGGAAAAAGGAACAATCGTTTATAGCAAAATGCAGAAGAAACCAGCTCTGAAACCATATCATAAGTTACAAAGACTTATGTGGGCTCGAAAGCATATGTCATATGGAGAGAAATGGCAGTCAGTCATATTTAGCGATGAAAAAAAGTGGAATCTGGATGGTCCAGATGGTTGTTTATCGTATTGGCATGACTTGCGGAAGGAACCTCGACGTTTTTTTAGTCGCAGACAAGGAGGGGGCTCGGTGATGGTTTGGGCAGCCTTTTGCTATAATGGACAAGTATCTCTGACCTTCACCAGTGGTCGTCAAACTTCACAGCATTATACACAGACATTAGAAGAAAACCTACTGCCATTTGCTGAGCTTCTAGGGGGTCCTCAGTGGGAATTTCAGCAAGACAATGCTTCAATTCACACTGCAAAACATTCAAAATCTTGGTTTAATTCCCATAATATAAGAGTTCTCGACTGGCCAGCATGTAGCCTAGATCTTAACCCTATAGAAAACCTTTGGAGCATCATGTGTCGCAAAGTTTATAGCAACGCTAGACAATACTCTTCTGAAAAGGAACTTAAGACATCTATTGACAATGCATGGTACGATATTGATCCACAAACTATGCAAGATTTAGTTTCTTCCATGCAATCTCGTGTATATGACGTAATACATAAGCATGGATGCGCAACCAGGTTTTAAAAATTGTTTATTTCGATTTTATTTAATTTGTGTCTAAACTTTTGAGACAGCAGTTTATTTTTGTTACCATTTAATTTATTGCAATATGCACAATTCCCCTTTTCTTTGTTATAAATATTGTTTATATGTACAGCACATTAATTTCAAGCAGTGATTTGAAAATTGAATAAATATTTTTCAAAGTATGTAAGAATTTCTTCATTGTCTAAACTTTTGCGTCATAGTGTATAAGTTTTCTATGACCATTCTGTTGGTAGTTAAGTTATGCATTACACATCTGGAGAAATGATATCCTAGTTCGTCATAACAAAACTAACTTATATTCCTAAATCAAAAGTGTTTTTTATGCCATAAATAAAATTTAGCAGGGTCGCATACTGATGCGCGAACACATGGAAGTAATATGGCTCCAAAGGCTATGATTAAATGACTAGAAGCAACTAAGATTGTCTCGCAGGTTTGTATATCCAAATTCTATGTTATGTTGCACTCAAACTATTGTGCATCTACTGTGTACAAATGCAGTTTACGTATCGACATTGACTAGATAGTTTCAGAGTAGCATCAAAGAACTAGTACAGTCGGCCATATTCTCCACATTTCAAATATTTATCTCGAAAATATACTTTTTAAAATTAATTTTCAATAAAAATATAAATTGTAATCTATGATATTTTAGCAGATATCGATTTCTGAGCTTTCAAATAGACGGCCGTGTAGTTATTTGGTAATGCTTAAAAAACTACCCGTATTGAATTTGTTTTACAACGATTACAAATTAATTTGCAATTAGAAGTTCCAAACTTTAAACTTTCATAATTCCTAAACTACTTGACCGAATGACTTTCCACTTGGCATCTTACAGTAAAATTTACCGAAAATTTCAAATATGATGTCAAAATTAAGTATTCGTGTTGAAAATTTCAGAGTTTGATAGTATGAAGACAACCGCTAATCTTTTTTTTTTTTTTTTTTTTTTTTTTTTTTTTTTTTTTTTTTTGCATAAACTGAAAAAAGGTATAATTTCCGGGAGAATGGTTATTTCCATATTTTTCTGTGACAATTAGAAGATTAAAATCTATGGAGAGTTCTCCTTTTATCTTTATTTTTTTTTTCCCGACTGCACCTTATATAGTCAATATTGTCAAATCACCAGTGATATTTCGTATAAAATCTTAACACGTTTGGTTTGTTTCTACTAATTTTATAATTAAATTTTGGGGACAAAACATCTGAGGGGATATTTAAACATTTCATGTCATTACATATTATATTTCTATAAAGAAATAAATAGTTGAGGCATGCTTATGCTTCAATCTGACCGTGTTCTGGTCAGTTTGAAATTACTATAATTTATTTATTTTCCTCTAAAGAAAAAAATACAAAATTCAATCAATTTGCTTAGCTGATAAATGTATACAGTAATATTGCATGTATGTTGTACTGATTGGAATATCAATAGTGAAACAAGAAATCTAAAACCGTAAAAGACGATGTCGATCACAAATATTTTCACAAAACAATTGCCATTCCACTTGCTAAGTTTTTTATTTATAATCTTGTGACACTGTCGAAAATAGGTCTTTAGCTTAAGCATGAGCTTCTGCACTCAAAATCGGGCGGTTGTTTTGCACATGCGAAGCACATTCACGTTGATCACCGTATTCTGCTTTTAAGGCCAAACGTCAATCTTCCGCCCATGTGATGCCTTGTTAAGTGGAAGCTGCACCCTCTTACCCAACATCTTCGGGACATAGTCTGACGTCTGGGTCGGCCAGGGGGTATAAAACAACAACAACAACAATGATTCAACAACAGCATTTGATTCTGCCGGTGTTGTAGTTTTACCCACAAGTACTAAGGGCAATGATGGCCTAAGTGGTCTGCGAGGTCACATAATTAAATATATAAATACAATTGACACATAATTAAATATATATACAGGGTGTATCTGAAAAAGTGGGCAAAACTTTACGGGGTGTTAGAACGCAGCTATACGAGCAATTTCGTCATAGAATGTATGATCGCAATGCAGGCGGTGAGAAGTTAAAAGGTAGTTTCCTACAATCGCAGTTAACCCTAGAACTACCGGAAATTTTACTCAAGTTTTATAAAAACATTCTACACCAGAATTTTTACTTAAAACTACTTAATTGTTTATTTAACTTATTATTGTCTGATTTATACATTTAGTTTGTTTTGAAGAAATTTCTGGTTTGAATAAATATTTTGAATGTACATGTCGGGTCCAATGGACCCGTCTGGTAGACGGAAGGTTAAAGAATCAACTCAAGAATGAAAGGAGATACTTCAGAAAACATTTTATTAACAGGAATGTAATTAATATACATTCTCAAAGAAATTGCCCAAAAGGTCTTCCACCATCTGTAATGCACGCTTCACATCTGCGGGATAGGGACTGACGCACATTTGCGAAGACACCGGGCATTTCCCGAATATCGCCGGCAACAACGGTAATCCTGGCGACTAGATCCATATCAGTTTCAGTGGGGCACTCGTAGGTTAGGCTTTTCATATGGCCCCACAGTAAAAAGTCCAAACACGAGAGATCTTGGTGGCCAAGTTATGGGACCACCTCGACCAATCCATCGCCCTGGGACAGTGGAAAACTACCTTTTAAGGCTTCGCTGCACTGAAACTCCCCGATCGCGAAATCCCATGTTAGCCTATGGGAAAACTTTCAAGCGCGATTACTCATCACCTAATGTAATTATTAAAATACCGTTTTCGCCATCAGAAAGTAGACGTCAGATGCCGATGATGTGCGTTTTTAAAAAATATCTCCGTAAATTTTAAGAACATAAAAATCCCTATAAACTTTTAAATTTCCATTTAATTAAATTTTATCATCTTCTTAAAAATACTTAAAATTTACGTAGACAATTTTTAAAAACGCACATCATCGTCATCTGACGTCTACTTTCTGATGGTGTAAACGGTATTTTAATAATTATATTAGGTAATGAGTCATCGCGCTTGAAAGTTTTCCCATAAGTTAACATGGGATTTCGAGTTCTGGGAGTTTCAGTGCAGCGGCCCCTTAACTTCTCACCTCTTGCGTTGACGAAATTTGCTCGTATAGTTGCGTTCTATCACCCCGTGAAGTGTTGCCCACTTTTTCAGATACACCCTGTATATAAGTATCAGTGGCGTGGCGTGAAAATTTTCGGTGGTCATCGCAATTATTTACGTTTGTGGTGAAAAATTATTAACTCTAAAATTCAATGGTTGAATGTTCAAAAAAGAAACTTTAAATCTTACCTTCACTTATACATGAACTCCAAATGTTCTGCTAAAACTGGATCGTAGAGTTTTAAAAGCTTATTAAGAGTTTTAAAATATTGCTTGGTCATCGCCGCATCCAGCGATGACCGGACGCCACGCCACTGATAAGTATATAGACTGATTTCATATAATACTGATTTCATATTCTAACGTTTTGTTTGCTTTCTGAATTGATTTATATTTATTTCTAAATTATGTTTGAAATTACATTTTTTAAAAGTTATTAAGCTTAATATTGTTTATGAATGTAGGACTGACACGTATTTCGAAACCTGCAAGATTTTTCTAGTAGAGGGGGGGGGTGGTGTTAGTTCTGTTTGTCGACCCTCTGAAGAGAAACAGACAGTTTTTTGCCTGAGTAATTTAATGTTTAACTCTTTTAAAAGTTTATAGTTAACTCTTTAAAAAATTAATATACACCTACTTCCGTAATTTTTAATGTGTTATAATTTTCACATTTTGATGAAATATACATTTGTTTCATATCTAATGAGGTGCTTTAGCGCCTGTTATGCAATAATTTTCATTAATTATATTTAAAATATAAGAATATAGATAGATGTGAAATGGATTTTTTAAATACCTCGTTATTGTTTTTGTGAATCTGATACAACAAAAATAAACACAAGGCTTCCATTTAATAACACCAATACTTTGGTGTTGTTAAATGGAAGCCTGGTTTGTGACGTTTCATCTTACCTTCAAAAACCTCCTCAATTAACTAATATTCCTTATCCCCTACGTAGTTAGACTAAATCGCTAGCATTGGTTAAAAGTAATAATTACGTATTATTAATTATTTATGTAACAGTAGTTCTTTATAATATACAGACATAATGACTGCTGAAATGTAAGTGCAGGCCTCGAACTCACTTTTGCACCAGATTTTGTCTTTTACAAAAATTTAGTGAGTAACATGCTGACTCAGTGTCAGGGGCTCCAATTAATGCAAGAATTCCGAACTTCATATTATCTTAACTTATGTATGTTTATTTTAACATGTTCTATAGATTTGTGTATGTGCGTATATGTGTATAACATACCTTTAAATCAAAAATTAATTTACAAGTTAGTATAACAAAAATGGCCGAAATATAACTTAAAATATTAATCAGGTATTATTTTTTTCTCTGGTTAAATACGGTGTTCTGTTGTTGTTGATACAGGGGTCGCAGCATATAGGACACATTTTATTGTTCTTACCAGTAACTTTTATCAATAATCTTTATGGTATAGTCCTATTGCATATCTAATAAGAATGTCTCTTGACGATTATTGATAAAATATACTGCTAAGAACAATACCATTTGTCCTATATGCTGCGACCCCTGTTGATACTATTTTTGTTGTTGTTAAAACAGACAATAATCCTAATAATTTTACAATTATTTAATATTTATTAATGTTATTTTTAGTTAAATGTCTCAATCTTTAGTTAAATTTGTCTTTTATGATTATTTCATAGTTTAGGTGAAATAACTGTAACCTATTAAATGTTAACATGTAATTTTTTCCGTGTGATTTTAACTCATTTTTCCAGCTCATTTTGTAGGGTGCGTGTGGTTATGTGCAGATTTTTTGTTGATTCTTTTCTCATATTAGAATTATTTTTAATGAATTTGCTTTTCCATTCACAAGGCCAATATATTTATTATTATGATGTTTTCATTTTGATATTGCATTGGCATTTTTTTTTAATTGAGGATTTATCTATTCTTAGTTTCTATTATTTTGATAAGTGTTGTCGCAGTCGGTCGGCCAATTCGGAAAATAAATTTGTTTAAACACAGTTTATTTCAAACAGAAACCATTTGCATAGCTGTCAACTTGTACGGATTTTTGTTTCCACTCAATTTTAACAGAAATTTTTGTCTTGTTTCATCCTTAGACATTGTTGGATTTAGGAGATTGTTTTACTTAAAATTTATTATTAACTTTCAGCGGTGAGAGAAATCCGTACAAGTTGGAATCTATGCATTTGTGACTTCCTTATATTGTGGAATATTCCCTTTCATAACGAGTTTCCCAATATAGGGTTGCATTTTCTTATTACATTATTATTTCCTTCTATTTTTAGCTTTTGATCATAAAGTACATTTCGTACTATCGGGTTGAAGTTATTTTCTAACGTTTCTATTGGGTGATTGCAAAAGTTCGTGCCCGATTTCCGATGCATCAAGTTTCGAAGTGTACCCAAGTTGTTTTAAATGGCAAAATGCAGTCGAATTGTTAACATTTAGTCTCTCGGCAATCTCTTCAGTAGTAATCCGTGCATTATTATTCACTAAATCACGGATTAAGCCATTATCAATGCCAGATAGTCGCCCAGAGCGAATTTTATCGTTTTGATTGAAATCACCCTTTCGAAATCATAAAAAAACACCTTTTTAACTGTCCTAAGAGCGCGAGCACGATCCAAATAAACGTCTTGAATATTTTTTGTAGCGCATACAACACTCACTCCTTTTTTAAACTCATATAACATAACATAACTAAAATGTAACTTTTCATTTTCCATTTTGAATATCATACGTGCCAACATTCAACTGAACTTCCGTAAAATGTGAGTTAAATTGACCCAGGTTATACGCGTTACAAACCAGAAAGTTTATTCGATGTATCATTATAGATTTAAAATTATGTTTCTCTATGAAATCTATTTGAATAAATTTCTTTAGTAAATTTCTGGTTCGAACCGTGTTTAACCTGGGTCAATGTAAATCACATTTTACGGAAGTTTAAGGGAAAGTTGGCAAGAATGGAATATTAACCTTGCATACAAATTAATTTGAAAAACTTTTTTTTAACGTTATGTTTACTCACAACACATGTAAATAGCTGTCAGTTAATAATATGGTTATAAAAAGAACATCAGCACAGTCAAAATTACTAGCTGCTGCCATGTATGGAATAGGGCACGATCTTTTGCAATCACCCAATATTACTTGATCGTATGATTTAATAATATACGTTTATTCATTTATTTATTTTAGCTGTCTGCAAGTTTGGATGTCATCCAGAGCATGGATTTTGTAACGTCCCGGGAGAGTGCAAGTAAGTAAAATCATTTCTATGTCATCTATCCTAAATATATAAGATAATCTCTAATAATATATTTGATTGCCTAGTAATTTTTTTATAATAGAAAATCCTTTATGTTTAATGCTGGAAATAATAACTTTCTGAAAACCAAAAACGTGTATCATCCTAATGAAACAATGAATGTTTTTTGACATACCATATGTGTCAAAATAGTGCAAACTGGCATAGTAGTCAAAGTTAGAAGTATCAAATATAGAGTAAAATCGGATGTAAATGTCCATATTCAAAGCAGGTGAGATGATGGGGCAAATGACCACGAACCTGGGATCATAGGAACTACCTAAAAAGTATTTATAGTAACTTGGGATCATAGGCGCTATCTAAAAAGTATTTATAGTAAAAGCTATGTTTCTGCTGAACTGAAAACAGTCTACAAGTGATCATTGTAGACATAGCTTTTCACTTCTTTTGCAAGTAAAATTTTCAAGACCAAAAGCATGTATCGTAATGAAACAGTTTATGTTGTTAGACACATCATAGGCGTCAACAGTAAAAATGGCATAGTAGTCAAAATTTGAAGTAGTAATATCAAATATGAAGTAAAAACTGGATTTAAACATTCACATTCAAGGCCGCAGGGAGGATTAGGCAAATGACCACGGGCTGGGATTATCAGAGCCATCTAAAAAGTATTTATTGTAAAAACTGTGTTCCTATTGAACTGAAAACAGTCTACAAGGGATCGTTTTATACATAGCTTTACATTTCTTTTGCAAATATAATGTTTAAGATCAAAAACATTCATCGTGATGAAGCAATTAATGTTGTTAGACATAGCATAGCCGTCAATAGTGCAAAAGGACATAATAGCCAAAGTTTGGGGTAGTAATGTCAAATATGGAGTAAGAAATGTACTTAAACGTTCATAGTCAAGGCCGCAGGGAGGATTAAACAAATGACCACGGGTTGGGATTATCAGAATTATTTAAAAAGTATTTATAGCAGGAACTATATGTTTCTACTGAATTGGAAATAGTCTACAAGTGATCATTGTAATCATAGCTTTTCACTTCTTTTGCAAGTAAAATTTTCGAGACCAAAAGGATGTATCGTAATGAAATAGTTTATGTTGTTACATCATAGGTGTCAATAGTCAAAATGGCATAGTAGTCAAAGTTTGAGGCAGTAGTATCAAATATGGAGTAAAAATTAGATTTAAACGTTTATGCTCAAAGCCGCTGAGAGGATTAGGCAAATGACCACGGGCTGGGATTATCGGAGTCATCTAAAAAGTATTTATTGTAAAAGCTGTGTTCCTATTGAACTGATAACAGTTTACAAGTGATCGTTGCAGACATAGCTTTACACTTCTTTGCAAGTAAAGCAAGACTCGTTCTATAGGCCACTCTCAAATGAAAATGAAAAATATTTATCATGTAAAACCAACAAATTTTAGTGTTTGTTAGGCTCTTCCATGTTGCAATTGAGTCAACGATATAAGTTTAAAATTGTAAGGGTTCATAATTTTCGTCTTCCGAGAGCAACCTATCAAACTTATCTCCAGCCATGTCCATATTTTTCAAAATAATTACTTGTTGTTACATCTGGATTTACATATTTGCAATCTTAGTTTTAAAGTTAGGCTTTTCCTCTATCTATTTTGTAACACCCGGTCAATCCGATACCAAACCAACCAGCTACATTAAGCATATAATTTGCTGATAAATAAAGTTTCCCCTTTGGCTACCACTCAAAGCCATATTCCCGGAGAATCGGATTATATTTCTGAATCCTGCTACGTGCGAGCAGAAGATGAGCCGGCTACTTGTTATTATTCCGTGTTTATCGTCTCATTAAAAACTTTTTCTGCTGCTCTATCCGACCTCTGCTGGACGGATTAGGTTTCTCGTCACGACAGGATGATGTCACGCTCGTAACCTTAAACTTTCGTTATGGACACTAACTATAATGTCACACTCGATTTTGCGTGACGTAAACAAACGCTTCGAGATGGTCTTCAGCGCGGCGTAATTTGCATGCCACTTTATACAGTCTGATGCACGTATTTTAGGATTAAGATTTTTAGCACCAACCGGAGTAGTTTTGACTACTCAGCGGAATGTTGTAGAAAAACATATATATTTTTTAAATATAAAATACGATTCAAGTAGCTTTTCTTTAACTCACCTTTTACCCGTGGTAGGTGGCATAAATACGGTTGTGGGATGGCCCGTGGCCAAAATTGCATTTTAGCACACCCCTTTACCCCTTCATGCCCTATTCTTGCCTCAGCACTTAAGCGAAGACAAGTACCTTTGGAGACTCTTTGAATCTTAGGGTCCTTGGCATTTGCCACCTTATCTATACTATAGTTTCGCCACTTCCCGTGATTAGGACACGGAATCTTCATCCTTTCAGCAATATGCTATTAAGGCTGTTCTTAACTGTTCTGCTCAACAAGCGCAAAACGTTTTGACATATTTACAAATTCATTTTTTAACGGAAAGATATAAAATTGAAAAGCCTGGCCAAGGAAGCAATTTGGAATTGAACTGTTTTTTCCATTTTTTGATCAATCAATTACCTATTGAGTTATAAGGAATTATGATCACGTGACAAACACGTTTTTCGTCCGTTCTTGAGTGCTCTTTCTCCCTTCTCGCGGGAATTCGGTTCAAAACGTCCACTTTGACTCTATTTTCTGAAAGATCTATTGCGTTTGCAAAAAAATGAAAAAAACAGCTCAATTACATAGTTTCTGAACAACAACACCAGCTAGTTTTATTCATTTTCGAACAAAAATAAATTAAAACTTATGTCAGAAAGTTGGCCTTTTGGATTTGAGAACACCCTTAAGGGAACTTAGAACTCTTTTGATAAGTGGAAAAATTTGGCCGTCTTTGTCCTTTTATATCTTAAAAAGTATATTTTACAAAAATAAGATTTTTAATAGTGATAATAAAAGGCATGTTTTTTCGTTCATTGATTTTTTTATTTAGATCATAATGTGGTAAACTAGTTTTTATAGGTGCCTTTAAACGTGTCGAGCAGAAAATTGAAATCCCAGGTTGCGCGCATGATTACAAAAGAATTTCTGCATGTAAAACGAATTTTTGATATCTGATTATATTTGAGAGTCTGAACCTAAAGAATTAACAACTTTTTGATATCTAATTATATTTGAGATGCTGAATCTAGAAAAATGCTTATTTAGATACTTTATAGAGCCTATCTATTGCCTAAAAATTTCATGAAAAAATATTGAGTTGTTTTTTAACTACCAATAATAAATGCCCCAAATCATATTTTGAGAAAAAATAATTTTAAATTTCTCTCTTTGAAAGTATTCCATATTTAACAACTATTAAGAGCGGCATTTTGTTTTAACGTGTTAAGAAATGATTACTTTTTAATATATATATTTTAACAAAAATTGAATTTTTTGAAGGTTTAATAGTCCTAAGTCCCCTAGTGAGTTAAAGCTTCAAATACAGCATATTATTCAAACAATAATTACCGTTCATAGTATTATATTTAAATGCCTTACGTGGCCTAAGAAAAAACATTATATTGATAAGGTGACTATTTATAACCATGGAACTGTGAATAAAGAGGAACTAACATATCCTCCAAATGGTGAAGCTTTAACTGTAACTGTTTTCGCTGTGGCTCATTACCGTCGTGGTAAACTTCCACCAGTAAATTTAAATAGAATTTTTTCCTTATTTAAACGCCTTATTAATATAGAATTTCAGTCATAATTATGGCCAAAAACAGATATTTATTTTTACTGGTGGAAGTTTACTTCGGCGGTAGTCAGGCCTTGCGTTTCCGCCATTTTGGGACAACCTAAACAACATCCTGTCAGTGTCAGTGAAATAGATGATGATACCCGGGCCAACTTCCACCACTGAAAATGAATGGAAATGTTTACCATATTTTTAAGAGAAATTTTGCATGAATAAGCCGCTAAAATAAGGCGAAATTTTTTATTCAAAATTTAATGGTGGCAGTTTGCTTCGGCGCTACGCAGAGACTGTTCATCCAATGAAAGAAATTAGCCGCCGTCTTGTGACAACCTCCTCAGTTACTTCATTCACAACTGCTATACTCTACACTATATGTTGCCTTCTTTTTATTCAAAGCTCCATTTTTACAACAGGAAAACGATTGTGCTTTACTTGAACAAATCATATTCATTACATACCTTAATTTCGTGACAATTGAGGATTTTAAGAAGAATAAAGGGGCGATTTATTTATTTATTTTTTTTTTTTGTATCCCTGTAAAAAAAAAAAAAAAAAAAAAAAAAAAAAAAAAAAAAAAAAAAAAAAAAAAAAAAAGAAGAATATTACAATAATGAAGATGGTGAAAATATTCTGTACGGGGGTGTTACTACCGACCATCCTTATTTTTTATTTGTACCACTATTTGCAAACAATAATCTTTATTTTAATTTTACACAAAGTGTGCAAAATATATCTGTATCACAAAGATTAGTATTTCTAAAAAGTGGTACAAATTAAATATAAAAGTAGTCTTCAGTGGCACCCTTGTCTTTAAAATGTCTTTGGCCCCACTATGAGCATTTCTCTCACGCTTCGCTTAAAAAGCGTTTACTTAATTTAGAAATAACTTTAGGATCACCATGTCGTCTCTTGCTATTTTTTAACTATTTTTTTTAGATTATATTAAAAACTTTGAATTTTCTCAACCTCAACGAATTAATAGACTTCTTAAAATTCGTTTTGAATTCAGTTTACCAATAAATGAACAGTTAAACTGCTAAAGGTATATATAAATATTTTACAGACATACATACAATAAATACAATGAACCCAACTGGAGTGAGAAATTAGCCAGAGCCAGGAATCGAACCCGGGACCACAGTATACAAGACTGCTGCTCTAACCACTGAGCTACTGTGAATGTGTGTTTTAATATATATCGTAATATGTGTGTTTATTATTATATTTCGTAGATCGATGTAATAGTAAAATCTATTCATCGTTGTCCGGTCATCCAAGGCTGTCGTATAGATGGCTGGTGACTTCCCCAACGTGGTTTATTAGTGAGAAATTGCAGACGCAGGGATCGGCCGGAGTAGCTCAGTGGTTAGAGCAGCAGTCTTGTATACTGTGGTCCCGGGTTCGATTCCTGGCTCTGGCTAATTTTTCACTCCAGTTGGGTTTATTGTATTTATTGTATGTATGTCTGTAAAATATTTATATATACCTTTAACTGTTAAATGCAGGCGTTATTTATGTGTGAATGTGTGTTTTAATATGTATCGTAGTATGTGTGTTTATTATTATAGTTAAACTGCTGTTTGTTTATTTATTATTAGCAAAGCTGACAATGTTAACTGACATAAGATGCGTAATGTTGAAAAATGTACCAGATCTAAATGTGCCGCATGCCTCATTTATACCCTTTAACACTATCGCCAGAATGCCGCAGGCAGCGGGGTCCCAGTTCTAGGTTCGTTCGGTTCGAAATTGTTTTTTTGGAAATTTTTCATATTACACGATTTTGCAGTGCGTGTGCAGCACGCCTGCTATACAGTGCCGTAAGGAGCGGGGACCCGGTTCGCGATTGCTTTTTTGAAAAAATTTCATATTACAAGATTTTCTGGCATGTGCACACCACGACCGGTATACGGTGCCGTATGCAGCGAGAACCCGGTTCAAGATTTAATATGAATTCAAGGATCCCGATGTAATTAGAGGTCCCAGTACAATTAGAGGCCCTCTAGACAGCTAGTTATATATTAATGTATACAGATATAGTAAAATACTTTAAAAGTTTTATTTTGCTGAAGTAAAAATTGCTTTGTATGAACTATACATATTGAGGTGGAGTGGGCAGGGGTATGCACTTAGTTGTTATTACTGCAAACTATTACAGCTCTGGTACCTTTTTTGGTATAAATTAAGCCCTGACGCTATATAAATTAAAAGGTAATTTAAATTTTCTTTTTTTTTTTTCTTTTTAAGGGAACAATACACTTTTAAAATTTTCAAAAATCGATTTTTTTATTTTTACATCGTTAGAAAGGTTATTGTATTCTAAATAAGTAGATACCAATCTTTTAACTGTGTGATAATTATTTACTGAGATATTAGGGAAAATGTAGACATTATCCCTTCATTTCCGAATAGCCCTGCGACAACTGTCATGGCGGCTTGTTTGCATTTTGTTTTCGCGCTTTCACATTATCGTAACTTTTGAAATATGCTAAAATGCGGCAATTGTTATTGGTTAAATACCAGGGGACAAGGGACCTTAATTTTTTTTTTCTTTTTTGTAAATTTCACCTTAAATATTATTCAAGGGTACATTATATGCATTATGGCATGCATTTAACACAAAAAAAAATTTTATTTTTGAGAAAAAAAAATGGAATTTTACGCGAAGTCTCAGAAATCTTCGAAATGCCCCCTGCGTCTTCCATATCAATGAAAATCCCCAATATTTTTTATAAAAGTTTGGTTTATATATATAAACAAAATAGAACATCGAATTTTATACATTTGAATTTAAAGGAAAAAATGAAGAATTTTGAAAAAATTTCGAAAAAATTTCGAAAAAATTTCAAAATTTCAAAATTTTTCAAATTTTTCTTTATTTTTTGTAAATTTTATCTTAAATATTATTCAAAGGTACATTATATGCATTATGGCATGCATTTATCACAAAAAAAAAGTTAAACAAATTTTATTTTTGAGAAAAAAAAACGGAATTTTACGCATCGTCTTAGAAATCTTCGAAATGCCCCCTGCGCGTCCCATATCAATGAAAATCCCCAATATTTTTTATAAAAGTTTGATTTATATATATAAATAAAATAGAGCATCGAATTTTACATATTTGAATTTAAAGGTTAAAAAAAAAATTAAAAATTTCGAAATTTTTTTGAAAAAAATTTCAAAAATTTTCATTTTTTTTTTATTTTTTGTAAATTTTATCTTAAATATTATTCAGGGGTTCATTATGTGCATTATGGCATGCATTTAGCACAAAAAAAAAATAAAAAATAAATTAATTTTTGAAAAAAAAATGGAACTTTATACATAGTCTTAGAAATCTTCGAAATGACCCCTGCGCATCCCATATCAATGAAAATCCCCAATATTTTTTATAAAAGTTTGTTTTATATATATAAATAAAATAGAGCATCAAATTTTATATATTTGAATTTAAAAGTTAAAAAAATTGAAAATTTGAAATTTTTTGAAATTTTTTCGAAAAAATTTCAAAATTTTTAATTTTGTTTTTTTTTTTACCTTTAAATTTAAATATTTGAAATTCGATGCTCTATTTTATTTATACATATAAAACAAACTTTTATAAAAAATATTAGGGATTTTCATTGATATGAAAGACGCAGGGGGCATTTCGAAGATTTCTAAGACAACGCGTAAAATTCCATTTTTTTTCAAAAATAATTTTATTTTATTTTTTATTTATTTATTTATTTTTTTTTGTGATAAATGCATGCCATAATGCATATAATGTACCCTTGAATAATATTTAGGTGAAATTTACAAAAAATAAAAAAATTTATTTTTAAGGATTTTAAAGTCCCTTGTCCCAGTGTCCCCTTAAACAATAATAAGAAAGCTTTAAAATATTAACTTCAACTTCCACTTTTGCCATATTTGTTTACTTTCATGGTTTTTCAGAGTTTTATTTGCTATTAAGTGCTTAAATTTGAAACAAAACAGTTTTTTTTTTCCCCTAGAGTAATACTTCCCTGATTTTGTAATACTATTCTACTTCTTAGTATTTATTAGCTTTTTAATGAAAAAATATGCAAAATGCGCTTCAGAACAGCATCGAAGAAGGAGTCAGTTTAATGGTGATCGCTATACGAAATACTATGATGGAAATTTATCCTAAGATGCTAACTCATCTTATAGAAAACTAAAAAGTAGTCTATTTGATAGTGAACTTTGTTTCAATTGATAGTTTAGAATGCGGATTTATTGACATTAATATATATATTTTAATCAACTATCCCGATTTTTGTGCGGCAAAGTATGTGAATCAGATATCGAAATAGGAGAATCCCTATAAAATGGCCTATATTTTACATTAAATAATTTAGTTTTATAAAATTGCAATTTATTTCACTTTACAATCAAAGCTAAAAAAAAATTTAAGTTATGTGTTTAAAATTAATTTTTTGCAATAGTAAATGCTACATTTTTACAAATTACATCTATTTATTTTTTAAGCATTTTCCTATATCCTGCAGCATTTTACAAATAATTTTATATTTATCATTTTGAAATAGCATCTATATTTATTTTTAATACAGAATAGGATATATAATTAGTACTTTTATTTCTTTTATTACATATTTTATATTCAAAAAATACAATTTAATCTTTAAACGGCTTTTTCTCAAAATGGCATTTTTTACTCTTGCGCGCATGATATCTCCAAAACTATTTGAAGTAGAGCTTTAAAAATTTTGACCTACATAAATATTTATATTATCGTGAACTAGAATTATAAAGCTGTGTTCAGTATGGAAAAAATTATGCCATTGAATGCATGTAAAAATTCATGGTTTTTCTAATTTTTCTAATTAAATGTTAATTACTCTTTATCTAACAAACCGATTATAAATAACCTAGTTCAAATTATAGACCAGAGTGTTATCTTTAATTTAAGATAAAGTTTATACAAATACAATGAAATTAGTATGAGATATCGTGCGCGCAGTGAAATGTTATCTACTGTAAAAATTTTAAATAGCACTTTGAAATTGACCCCTTGAATTTTTTAAAATTATAATATATTCAAATAAAAAAATTTTAAACGTAGTTCAATATTATCTAAATATACTCTAAACATTTTGTGCTTTTAGAGTGGTTATCTTTTTCATAAAAAATTGCTAAACTCATGACAAATTTCGCATGTTTTATGGCCGTTAAAAGAGTACTGTCCCCTTAAGTAAATTTTCTAACAGAAGGTTACATGTTCGTAGGAGCAAACTAATATTGATCATATTGCGCACAATTTTATGTTAAAATTACATCCATTGTAATTATTTCTAATAAATTACCTGCAGTGTATTAACACTGGAAATTTTTGCTATGAAATGACATTAGTGCTACAAAAATGTTGGCTTTATTCTGGAAATATCTGCAGTGACATGACGAAATATTTCTTGATAACATTGGTGCAATATCGGCAAAACAAAATGGCCATAATTTTTATTTTTGCAAAAAAAAAAAAATTATGGCCATTTTTTTTTTCCCCATTCTGACCAGAAAATCAGAGTTCAAACTTTTTACGACTGCTCTTTCATCTTCACCTAATACTTCATTTATAATGGCTGTTTCATAATAATGAAAGCCATCAGTCAATCAGAAGAAAATAACTCGGTTTAAGTGGAAACTCGGTTAAGCGGGACTCGGATAATCGGAACTCTACTGTATAAGCAAACACTGTAAATAGCCGGCAATACATACGAATACTTTTATGTGAACGAACTATAATTGCAACAAACGTCACATTCAATTCTTGTAGTTCAATATTACATATTTTATGATTACATATTTTGAATTTTAAAATAAGTCGGTCATTAGAAAATTAGTAAAATTCTCTTTGTAAATATACTTTGAGGAAGAAAGGGGGGGGGGCGCCAAAATTCATGTTTTCCCCGGGGGCAAAAAAAGCTAGTTTTGGCCCTGAATACATAACTAACACAAACAGTATTGGCTCAATATTATTCTGTGTAATATTGGAAAGTGCACCTGATCTATGCATGCCGCATGATTCGTCTTTCTTGTTTAACACCATCGCTATGTCATTGTATTTCTGTTACTGGTCCTTGCCCCATCTCTTTACAGACACCGCATAACGTGATACCTCTTTCCGATTTCGCAAAAAAAACGGAAGATTTCTATATCCAAAAATACAGACTTATCTTTTCAACAATGAAATCGAGAAAGTAATAATAACTCAGATCTGAAAAAGAAGAAGAAGGAGAAAAAAGGGAATATTTAAAAATACTTTTTTCCCATGGGAAAACCAATCTCGCTCTTAAGGTCACGATGTCAGGTTGACCATGTCTCTCGCTTCTGCCACAGACGGTTAGATGACTGTGACAGATCTATGTGTTTGCTGGTTTGGACCAACGATTCTTCGACAGGATTTCCATTTTGATAGTTTTTTCTACACCACTGGCGGAATGTCTTTTTCCTGCTTCAGTGGCGGTGTAAGTTTTCCATTTCGCCTAAATGGAGGAAGTTTTGTTGAGATTTATGAGACCTTATAACCTTCTCTCGCATTCGGACACGACACGGTTGATTGTGGGTTTACTGATCTAAATATAGAGCATTTGATTAGTCGAATTTCTAGAGAATGTATATCGAATGGTTGGTTTGTTTTGGTGTGGAATATAGAGGGTCATTAAAACCTGCAAGGGGAGGAAGAAAAGGGGAGGGTAATTGCATCTCCCTGTATTTTCAAATTTTATTAACAAAATTTTCTTTTTTTTTTCTATGCTATCTCGGAAGTACTAAGAAATTTAAATAAAATGTATATTTTTAACTTGTAACATCTATATAGTGTTATTATCTTTGTCGCCTTTTAAGTAAAACAGTGATCTTTTTAAAGTTCATAATGTGTATTTTGTGATTGAATCAAGGTGGAATATTGCATTTCGTCGATTTTATTTAAAACTAGCCGCCCTTGGCGACCAGTTTGGTCTCCTTTAAATCTATGCTAAGCATTGTATCATGTTACTTTTATTCATAATTTAATTTACTTGCTAAATCCTTCGCCAAATCGGAAGATTCTGATACAGAAGTCATGAACTCGATATTTTTATGTTAGCCGAGTGCAGGTGATTAATCGCCAAATATTGTACCTGTCGTATTTTTTCTTATTTCATTAATTTCATTTAAAATACTATAATACTTTCACTCATTTTATTTAAAATACATAACTTTAATTTAAAACTGAAATGATTAAAAATTATGACTCTCAATTTTCGCTTATTTCTTAAAAAAAAAAAAAAAAAAAAAAAAAAAGGAAAAAGAAAAGAATGAAAATAAAATAAAAAAAAGTAATAAATAATACTATAAACTATAACATTTAATTTCAACATCAAAGGTTTGTTTTAATTTACCTCGCGAAAAATTGTTTATGGCAGTCGCATGCGATGGACTATTATTATAATACTCATGATATGATGGCGATGAAACAATATTTGGCGATTTATCATCTGCTCCCAGCTAACATTAAATTACCAAATTGGCTGTTTGGCATATAAAAAGTGAAGCGGTCATCCCGGAACTATTGATGACAGTCACATGACTTAGGCTATTATTATAGAGATTTATTATCATTTTTTGACTAATAATCGAAATTATTAAATTCTAAGATAAAGAAGATCCAAATTTTTTTTGCCAGGCGACTCTGCCCCCTGGTATCCCGTGAAAGCTGATTTTTAGTTTTGTTTTCCTTTTTTTGCGTTCACGTGTTTAAAATTCACCTTACAGTCTCCCTGACAAAAAAAATCTTCGTTCACTTTTCTTTAAGTGTTTAATTATTTGATACTTTCGGTTAGCCGGGCGACAGTGTTATATATGCATATATATGTACATATACACGTATGTATATATACATATATAGAGTAAAGTGCCCATATTTCGTCCCCTCTCCTAATTTTGTCCCCCTCAACTTCTCCACTTCTGTGAAAGTGGCACCACTTATGACGCAAGGCACTGGGGACGGGAGGTAAAAGGGGTCAGTGCTTCAAGTTTCGTTCGCCAAGACGCATACATAAATTAAAGACGGCGAATTTCCTATTTTTAGAAGACCTGAGTTCTTATTACGTCGTTTGTAGAACCTTATTTACTGTACTGTAAGTATTTATTTCTTATATTCCTTGCATGTATTTTACGTTGGTAAGATGCTGACAGTAGCATATAGTGAGTTTTAGAACGCCCAGTTCATCTTACGGGTACTGAAGCTCGGTCATATTGGGAAGTAGCGTGATCCCAATTTCGTCCCCCTTGCAGTTCAAATTTTTGTCCCGGGGACGAAATTAGGAATGCTTTTTCATGACTTTTTTTCAATTTTTTTCCTTGTGTTTGGATGGCTAATGTTTCGTTATGTTATTCTTCCACTGACAATTAGTACATTTCCTTGTGCCTTACTTTAATATAAGTTAAATTACTTACTCATTTAGAAATAAATTTTGATTTAGTTATAAGTGGCGTATTGGATTTTTTGGGGGGACGAAATTGGGACCATTTTCGTTTCTTTTGCACTTTTTAGATACTTTAAAAAAAACAATTTTTCGCATTGTTAAAAAATTTTTGTGCGATATTTGCCTATGTTTCTATGTGCGTGGGTAGTTAGTCTATGTGAAATCCAAATTTGGTAGATTTTCACTGAAAATTACAACTTCCAAGTGCCTAAAAGTGACTGGGGGACGGTAATAGGGCACCTTACCCTATATGCATATATATGTGTGTGTGTATAATATATGTATATATATATATATGTATATATATATATATGTATATATACATATATGTATGTATATATATTGTGTATATATAACACTGGTACCTGGCTAATCGAAAAGTACCAATTATTTTAAATCATTTAGAAAGAATAAACGTTACTATTTTTTTGCAAGATCGAAGAAAAAGAATTAATTAATTGAATTTCAAAATACAGGTAGGGAATAATGGCCCTCCCCTGCCCCCTTGATGTCCTCTATGTATCTGCACGTTGAAGAATGGTGAGCGAAAACGATGTTATACAATAACTCTTTAATACTTTTCTATTGAAAGTTAAATTTGAACATTTCTTGTACACTCAGATATTTTTAACATGTAGAAAAAGTCTATGTACTTGACATCATTTTGTAAAAAATTCTTTGGAGTTCCTATTGGCAGGTTCTGAAATCAGGAAGTTCTACTTAAGGAATGATTTCTACCATCGACTGAGTCGTAGGCTTACCAAAACGTGCTGGTTGATGTATGAGAGAATATAAGTTTCGTGGATTTGTATGTCTTTGATCTGTATGTCGTAGATGTCTAGGATTTATAACTCTTCCTATAGTGACTCCTACGTCTTGAAAGGGAAAAGGATGAGATTCTTGTCTGTTTGCTTTGCTGGCGTCTCCTCTTCCACTTTGCTTCTTTCTTCCAGACAGTGGCATCAGTTCCTCAATCTGATCTTCACTTTCGACGGGCGAAATTAGAGGCTGGATAGGATCGTCGAAGGTAGATTCGACCTCCGAATGTTCTGCTACTGATTCCATATCGGCCAGATAAGGATTGTTACGTTTCGAACGAAGTTGTGGCCTAGGTGGGAGGCCCTGCATCATCCATCGCTCTAGCTTCATATCTTTGGCCACAGTATCACCTTCACCATCGATATCATTAGAAATGAAATTTCTTTCAATGTCTTGATAGGATTCGGATTCCTTGGGTTTTTTTACTTTAGTATGGCTCTTGTTAACAATGGCTGTTTTTACCATAGTAGTCTCCGGACCATTTTGTTCGGTATCTTCTTCACGATTTTGTGGCTTGATCTTACTCCAGCAAAAGGTAGTTATTGGTACAACAAGGGCGAGGATGATACTCGTTATGGTTACGAACATCGAAAACAAACATAGTAACTGAAACGAACTTAATTTTTCGAAATACTTCTGTAACTTTTCCTTTGGACGCTTTTTCTTAACTAGATCTCTTTTTTCTTCTATTATTGGGGATGTTTCATCTGAAGATCTCTTTTGATTATTCTGTGGATTTGACGCAGCTACATTTATCTTATCTGAAATTCTTCCATTATTGATAGCTTTTGCAACGTGCGTGTCTTTTTGAGGTATACGAACATAGTTATTGTTTTTATCACGCCTCGATGTATGAGATTTTACAGAATAAAGTCTTCTATCAAGCATATTACGTCTGTGTTTCAGAACGCGTGCATTTCTTGTATCTCTGACTGGTAAAACATGACGCTGAAGTGACGGATTGAGACTTTTGTAATACCGATACCTATGAGGATAATGCTTGTGCTGTCCGTATATCCTTGCATCTTCGGAAACGGCTCGATTCTGTCCATATACTCCGTTATTTAAACCAAAACTGTCTGAATATTTTGAAAGTTTTGACAACCTGGGTGGCTTATTATTTTTATCTTCGGAGTCCTCTGTTAAAGATTCTAAATTTCTTTTCAAAACTCCAGCCTTCGATAAAATAATACTACATAAAATAATTAGAATTAAGAAAGATTTCATACCTATTGTATGTTTTATGATGATTTTTTGTATTTAAGGTGACCTGAATTGCATTTTTGTTTAGAATTATTTTATATAATAAGAAGAAAAATGGATGTTGGTGCTTTAAAATAGTATGAATTCAGATAAATGTGTGGATATAAATAATTGTTTTCTGACATTGTTGGTACTTTATGGGGAAAAAAATGTTACAACAATGCGAATGCCCAAATGCGAAATTCTGCTAAAGTCGCAACAATGAAAATCAAATTAATTACATTATTGCAAGTTAAATAACAATTATCCTATTAAACAGTGAAAATGTTTTCGTTTCAACAAAAGGTATTTGTTGTTTGCAACTGCTGGGATTATCTAGTTTTTCAATGACATTTAGTTTTACTTCAAAAATTCGAAATTAAACTTATGAACTGTTGAGCAGGAATAATTTCGTTATTGGGTTAATGTGACCTTGGATTATGTAAATTGGAATAAAAATTCAATTGAAAAATTCAACTGAACCAAAATAAATCCAATTCACACCTTCCAGAATCACACTACGGGCGGATGTATAGTGGCCGACATATATGGGTCGTAACTAAATTAGTTTAAAAATGATTAATTTTCAAATGGTAATAAAATATTAATAATTAGAAATCTCTTAGATATGTTGACCAAATAATAATTGTAATAAACTTAAATAACTGGCCGAACTCAGTAATGAAATTTGTGAACCTGATAATAAAAACAATAAAGTTTACTCACCCCATGAAACATAAATGATCCAAGATAATTAAATATTGAAGAAATTTTATTTATCAAAACATTCTTAATTCACTAATACTGGATCCAGTAGAAAATAATTACATAAATATTGATTCTGAAAATAGGAATATATCTTGTAACAATACTTGATCAAACATCTTGCACACAGTTTACTTTGTTGGTATTAATATTATTTAAGGCACACTTATCTTTATGATATTAATAGTTATTATTTTGAATAAAGTCAGCAAAGTTTTTAGATTAATAGTTTCTGAATGTTTGACACACTGTAGTATGAATGAAGAGTTTTTTGTAATTACATTGTTTTATCATGAAGAAACGTAAATGCTGTGGCACTAAACTGTTGAATCGAATTTCGTGAACACGATCATTCTAAAAATTCAGGAAGCACACATTTTCCATTGGAGGAATACCAGGAATGTTTCTATTTGAAGAATCATAATCCACAAGAATAAATCTGATGACAGCATATATAATTTATAGGAAATCAAGTATTCAGAAGACGTCTGTTATTCATTTGTAGAATCACCGAGGAAGGTGACGAGAGGTGTTCTGTGTTCTGTTTACAAAGTGATGAAGTTAAAGGATTTATCATCCAAATGTAGAATTTTTACTTCAAATAAAACTAAGCAGGATCTTCATTAAAGCTTGTAATGTAGAACATATTTCAAGAAGAAATACTTGTTCGTTAAATACTCTTACGCACCGGCTAGGCCCTAAGGCCTAGTGGGGAAATATCCCCTAAAGAATAGTGCGTCTTACTTCTATCGTAATTTTCTTCAACTGCCGCTATTCAAAAAGATCGGCAAAAGTATGGAATTCCATTCTCGGCGAAACGAGCCAATGGGAGAATTTTCCTAAGTGCTGGTCCTACGCACAGCCGACGAAAAATGTTTTTGCGCCCGAATTACAACTGTGGAATGGCAACACTTGTTAGGGCGGGAGATAAAGGGGCGCTACGACTTGTGTGGCCTGATGACGTGGCATTGGAATTTCCGGTCTCGCATACCAAGATACATCACTTGAACTGGGAGATGCTTTTTTGAGGCGAAGCATGAATTGAAAACGATTATAAATAAAAAAAAGTTTAGAAATTATTTTCTTGTTTAACTGGTAAACTATAAAAGCAATTACGCTAAAATTTTACCAGAGGAATGAGAAAAAATATTAGAATTTAATAAATGTGATTTCAAATTAAAATAATTAAGAATAAAGATTTTAGATTTTTAATATTTAAAAACTTAGTAAAATTTGCTGTCAAATTAAAAAATCGAAATTGAAGTTGTTTATTTTAATAAACAAAGTAAAATTTAAATGGGGAATGTTATGTACTGCTTTTAAAACATAACATTGGGACGCAGTCAATTCGCATATTTTAGCGAGCATAGTTTGCTGCAAATTTAAATATATTGTGACTACTTTTTTATTTTTATTTATTTTTTTACGTGTGTGCATGCATGCGTGTATAGTAGCATTTAATGCATAGCTGCCAATCTTAATATTTTTTTTCGAGACAACTAATAAGAGAGTACGAAAGCCACAAGTGCAGATAATTGAAACTAAAATAAATACAGCTGTCTCTTGACATGACATGACATCGCGGTGCTTACGAAGAGCCAAAGCGGCGTGAAAAACGCCGCGCGTAACCTCCAACGAACTTTAAGGGGTCTTGTACCTTTTAAACGCATCGAAAAGTAACGAAAAACTTCAAAGTTTGAATTAGTCTATCTTCAAAATCTTTTTATGTATAAACAGGAGATTTTGGATATTGATTAAATAGATTGTGCTTTGTAATATGCTACCATTAGAAATTTATTGCCCTTTTACAGAATTTGTGTAGTGTTGAAATCAAAATAGCTCTTTTTTTTTTTTTTACTCCAGAAGTTATTGCGTGCATGATATCTTGCGAAAGTATGTATGAGTTGTCATGAAATTTGGCAAAGATACTAAACAAATATGTGTGTTTAAAATGAACTACTTTTAAGTATTTACAATGGTAATATTTTTAGTTATAACTATTTTTATTCATTAAAAATATAAAATATTTATTTTTTTTTTTCAAAAATATTTTTTATATAGTTAATGAAATAATTTTGGTCTAAGAGCAGTTCATTTTAAACACACAAATATGTTTAGTATCTTTACCAAATTTCATGACAATCCGTACATACTTTCTCAAGATATCATGCGCGCAATGACTTATGGAGTAAAAAAATGTGCTATTTTGATTTCAACAATACATAAATTCAGTAAAAGGCTAATAAATTTCTAATGACAACGTATTACAAAGCACAATCTGTTTAATCAATATCCAAAATTTCATGTTTATACATAAAAATGTTTTGAAGATAAACTAATTCAAACTTTGAATTTTTTCGTTAAATTTCGTCGCGTTTAAAAGGTACAAGACCCCTTAATGGGAACTTAAAGATAAATTTCGAAATAAAGCACGATCTAAAAGGTATAATTTTGATAACTCTGGTGGAGTCCCGAAAGCCATTCCAGAGTTGGAAGCACGAGGTTAAATATAACCTTCGAAAATAGGGTTCATAGAGCATCCAAATAAATTTGGTTGCCCTACAGTTCAATGTCACTTCAACCACTGGCATAGGTTAAAAACGAAGAATATAAAAGCAGTAGGGTACCAACGAGCAAAGAAAAATCATAGTATAAGGTAACCAACTAACACTAAACTGAGAACTCAGAAAAAGGGGACCACATAGGGTGACGGAGCCAGTGACATGACTTCGCGGTGCTTAAGGAGTGCCAACGCGGCGTGAAACGCCGCCGCGCGTAACCTCCAACTAAATATGAAAATGAACTAAGGACGAATTTCGAAACAATGCACGGCCTAAAATGTATAATTTGGAAGCTCTGGTGGAGTCCCGAGGACCATTCCAGAGTTGGAAGCATGAGGTTAAATATAACCTCCAGAAAAAGGGGCACATAAGGCATCCAAAATAAATTTGGTTGCCCTGTACTTCGATGTCATTTCACCGACTGGCGTAGGTAAAAAACGGAGAATGTAAAGGCAGTAGGGTACCAACGAGCACAGGAAAGCCATAGCATAAGGTAGCCAAGCCTATCTAACTTCTCTAAAACTTATTAAAAAAAAGGCGGCCAAATAGCTCACTAATTTAGATGTCAAGCTTAGTGCGCATTACAGGTCGCGAGTCTCCCGGCTTTCGCACAAACCGTTTAGCCTTGAAAAAGGCTTTGTGGTACTAGACATTGAGAGAGCACCGCTATTGCAAATTGCATTTTGGCATTGACAGTGTTCGAAAATGGAGACTAGTTAAGATTAAAATTAAAAGCTAAAAAATAAACAGATAACTTCAAAATTAACTATAAATCTGGGACATAAATTTCGTGACCGGGATGCTTGAGCACCGCCGGTCGAATGAACCAAAAATGGGAAGAAAAGGGTATAAATAGGGGATGCAGTGAGCAAACACCCCAAGGCCGGTCGGGAATGAGGTAGGCGGAGCCTAACCTCACCCTGGGTGGAAGTATCGAAACTGCTCGAAGACAAACTAAAATTTTGAAATAGTATAGAACACCCATTACAATAAAAAACATGAAGTAAAGGAAACTCCAAATAGTTAAAGATGAAATATTGCTAACTTAAAAAACTATTTAGTTAGGAAAGTTGATATACGCGGCTGTTGACAATAAACAGTATGCTGCATGACGTCACGGGGAAAGCTAATACTAGATGAAAGTTTCTTTCAATCTAGGGAAAAGATGGAATTTTTCAGGGGAATTCTGCGTTTAGGTGACTCCTGGAGGATTTCTTCTAGAAGTTTTGGAGCATGGGACGAAGTCGTCGTCCCGAGTGAGTATTGCGAGGGCCGTTTCCGGTTCCTCCCCACTCTAGCATCATAACAACGGATGGCATCTAACGCAGGATTCCTCACGGCTGGGGTTGACCTGTGAAACTTCAACGCAAGTTTTTTAATTTCTGCAAATACAGGTTTAATTTTGAGGTCACGATGAATGACGTCATTTCGGACATAGCAGGTCGCCTTGGTAAATCTACGTAAAAGTTTATTTTGAAAAATTTGAATTCTATTAAGATTAGATTTTGGGGCACTACCATAAACTGTTGACCCATAAGTAATAATTGGGCGAATCATTGATTTATATACTAACAATTTATTTTTGATTGACAGTGGGCTATTCCAAGCAAAAGGGGGTTTGAGGGAGCCCACGGCGCGGTCTGGAAACAGATTCTTTTGTTACAAAAGTATTTATAAATGGATGATAACTATCTTCAACTGTCTGAACTCTTAATTAACTAAATTTTATTTTCTTCAAAATATTTCCGGTGGAAATATTAATTTTATGCTCTATTTTTACATTTTCCGATCAAAAAATGCAATAAATAGAGAAACAAACGTATATTTACTGCAAGAAAGCCAAAAATTGTATTCTGAAGGATATTTTGGATATTTGAATTTCTCAACTCCTCTTCTCCGTGTTGTTTGATGAAATGTTTGTTATCCAATGACTCCACGTTTCATGCCGACTACGTCATCATTCCGAAAGGAATTAGTCTGATTTGAACGATAAACCGCCTGATTTTTTTTAATATGAAGGGCAAAGTAATCTATGCATGCTTCAAAAGGAAATATCACAGCACTTGTTAAAACAAATATAGTTATACAGTATATAATAAACTGCACCTATGTCCTGGACATAGGTGCAGGCTTCACGGGTGTGAAATGGACAGTAAGATATATTTCTACAATTACTTTAAATTTTTCCTTTTGTCCTGTTTAATCACTGTGCTTAATTACGACATAAATAATGTTCTATAATTAGTGATAGAAGTTTGTCTTGTTATACACTGTCGCCTCGTTAAGTCGGTGCTTACCTGATATTTACCGAGTCGCTTGAATTTGCGAAGATCATATAATTGCAAAGACTCTTGATAAGTCTCATAATATTGATATTGTCAGGAATTTGCTTTATGAAAATGTTGTTAATTTAGAGTCAATATTTCCTTATCAAATTGATTTTTTTTTAATTAACTCTATAACAGGTTACGTAAAAGAACACAAGAGCATCTTCAGATATACAAAATTTGCACTGTAATTGAATGAATCTATTGACGTCACTGCAGGGGCGTAGCTACCGTGGAGCAGTTGGAGCAGACTGCTCCAGGCGCACGAATCCTAAGGGCGCAAAATTAGAAAAAGAGAAATAAAGATTTCTTAAAATATTTGCATATTTTTTTCATTATTAATCAGACATTATAGATGAACCTTGTTACAATCAGCGTATTCCTATGATATTTTACCTTGTGATTAAACCATTGGGGACGAGCGGCACGTATACGTGCAGCATGAAGCGCTCAAAATCCTTGTTTTTTCTCACCAGTAAAATTTTACTGTAAAATTTGCCTTATTTAATCAGCGCATTTTCTCGATTCAAGAAGACACAAATTTCTGTTTTTAAAAAACGGTGACAAAAGATTAAAATTTTCGTAAAAGGCTCTCGTCCCGAAGGGGTTAACCTCAACTATTTCGATTTAAAACATGTTTTCTTTTCATACACAGTTGAAAGAAATGACTTCTATTCAGGAAGTTTTAATTCGTATTGCAGCCTCAAGTAACTTCTGCAGCACTGTTTCAGCATGCCTGATTTTTTTCTGTAACTTTTCTAGAGACGCCTGTTGAAGATTTTCAGATCTTAAAGTAATCAAAACTTATTTAATAGGGTTCTCATCGGTCACTTTACTGGCTACCACTATTTCCAAAAAATAATCTTTCTGGTACATTTCTACAAAAAATGTTTTAGAAATTTATCATGATGTGGAAATAATGGTAGCCAAAGAATTCACCGCTGAGAAACCTATATGTACGATGTAACAATACTAATTTACGATAATTATTTTACGATTTGGAAAAAAATAGCCTGACAAGTTGAAGAAAATTATTGACCATTTTACAGACGAAATCCACGAAAACGAAAATTTTGAAGGGTTTTTTTTTTTGTTTGTTTGTTTTGTGGAAACTAAATATGCATGAATACAGATTACAAAACAATAATAAGAGTTGAATTTAAACATATTCCACATAAGCCAACGGCGACAAAATTTTGACGGGAGGAGGGTGAGGGGAAGCAACAACTTAAAATTTTGTGAGTATTGTTTTTGAGATTTTGAAAATATCGCAAATGTCAAATGCAGAATCAATAAGTTTCAAAAAGAGAGAAAAAGTTAAGTACCAAATTCAGTGTTCCTTAGAGCCTGATTATAGCCTATGCAAAATTACACCACTTTTTTGCAACAGTATTTTTCCGCATTAAACCTTATTCAATCGCAGAATTTTAGGATTAAATAAGGCAGACTGGCCCGCTGGATAACCGACCTGCGGGTCGGTGCGCTCTAAACCAGGTAAAGCTGTTCCCTCCCTCAGGTGAAGCTAATAGTTTTAAAATTTGCTATAAGCATCAGATCTGAAAAGTCTTAAATCATTTAATAATTTTTTTTAAAATCACTTTTTGAAGCATTTTTTATTAATGATTTTTATTTCTCTTTGCAAGGCAGAGGAATTGATTTTTTTCCTTGAAAGTTTCTTTGCTTCAGAGGACAATTTAAATCTTTTAAAACCTAACGTATATATTCTGTAATTTTCTCTGTGACCAATAGCGACATGGTCTGCCCCAAGAATTTTCAGCCTGTCTGGTACCAAAGAACGCGGCCTCTCTTTAAATATATATATACGTATTTTATTTAGTTTTTTGTAAAATCATTTATCAAGTATTTGTTTGAAATGTGTAGGCTTCGTGTATTCGTACAATGCTGTGATTGTAATTTCCCCTATATAAATGTGTATTATATTGATTTTTGCGTTTGATGTGCAAAAGTATTTATATAGAATATTTTCGGCAAAGAAAATGTAATTTATAGATTCTTTTTTGTTAAAAATTACATTTTAATATGAAAACGGGACTGTTTCAATATTGTCTGTAAATGTGATAATCAGAACGGCGGTCAGGTATTTTGTATATACGTTAGAACAGGACTGTTTTTTTTAAAAAAAATTTTTAAACAGATTTTTCACGGAGTCATCGAGCTCGTATTTCAGACAAAATCGTGTTAAAGATATATGACAAGACGTTTTTTTCCCTTTGTTGACTGGTTTTTCTGCTTTCGTCGGTAAATTCCGTTTAAAACGTCAACTTTGACAATGTTTTCTGTAAGATCTATTGTGTTTACAAAAAATCCGGAAAACGCCTTTCGATTACAAAGTTTCTTAATAACAACACATGCCAGTTCTTGAGCAAAAATTAATTAAAACGTGTGTCATAAAATCCCCCCCCCCCCCTGGATTTAAGAACAGCCTTAAGAATTAAAATCATACAAAATTCAGGTTCATTTAAGAATATTATCACGGGCCCGGGCAACACCAGGTGGGTCAGCTAGTCTTTACTAATAAAAGAAAGTTTCGCTCTATGTGTGGTGGCTAGTGAAATATATTGCACGTAGAAATCTGAAAATTTGGGTGAGGGTAGTTCAAGACAGGTGCTCATACACCTGGAGCTCAGATTTTTTATTTTTTATGACCGGCGCCCCTATAGCACCTTTCAGTTTGTATGCCCTGAATTGCTCAGAACTTGCCCCTTTTTTATCCGATCTTCTTTGTTTTGGGGGCCCTTTTCTGATTTAATTATTCTCCCTTTCTATATTCCAGCTAAAACACTGGATCCCTTGAAATTTTTGGTCGCCATGCATTTTTCACACCCTAATATTGTCAATCTCTCAATGCATAACTTTAAAATTGAGACTTGGGCTCCTCTCCCTGGTCCAGCAGCCTCATATTTTTATTGGACACCTAGTGTCCCTTTTAAGAATCCCCCCATTTTTTTTTCGCGCTTCTTTAAGATCTATTCGAATGATTAACCCTTTGGACTCCGGAGTTTCTTACACAAATTTTATTCGGTCGGCACCACTTTTTTAAAAGAAGTTTCCTTCAAGTACACAATTTCAAAAATGCTCTGATTAAATAAGGCAAATTTTATTTTCCTTTGTTACTGGTGCCATAAAACAAGTTTTTCAAAGAAAGATAATGTCGCCGCAGCGGCGACAACGGAGTGCAAAGTGTTAATACATACCCTATGCTTAATTTCGACTTATTGAGATCTAAAGTGCTAAGTACTAGAACCTTTTAACATGGTTTCATCTTAGGGTCCTGCTCTCAACTATCACTTGGCCCCTTTTGGACCTCCTATTATATCTCCATTAAAAATGGTCTGATTCACTAACTTTTTTTTTGTAACAATATCTTAGAAAATCCAGCTACTACACGAACAACATAAAATTTTTTTAGACTTCAGCTACTACCAAATTTGAATATTAATCGCCTTCTTGGAGCCCTTGCCCAGCTACATTCCAGTTGAGACCCTGGACCCCTGGGCTTGGTACAAGGCCACTTTAAGTTTTTGTGCCCTAAATTGTTAATAAATTGCCCCCTTTTAATCCGATCCTCGATTTTGGGGCTCTTTTTCCATTGAGTTTTTTTTTTTTTTTTTTTTTTTTTTTTCATTTCTACATTTCAGTTCAGACACTGGCCCCCTAGAGTAACTTTTTGTCCGCCATGCATTTTCCACCCACTAATTGTGTCACATTCTCATTGCATAGCTTCAAAATTGAGTCTTGGTCTTCTCTCCCCGAGCCAACACCTTCATATTTTTATTGGGATTCTAGCGCTCTTTTTTTAAGCATTTCTTTGAAAAAAATTTCTAATGATTAATACTTATACCCAGTGGCGTGGCGTCCGGTCATCGCTGGATGCGGCGATGACCAAGCAATATTTTAAAACTCTTAATAAGCTTTTAAAACTCTACGATCCAGTTTTAGCAGAACATTTGGAGTTCATGTATAAGTGAAGGTAAGATTTAAAGTTTCTTTTTTGAACATTCAACCATTGAATTTTAGAGTTAATAATTTTTCACCACAAACTTAAATAATTGCGATGACCACCGAAAATTTTCACGCCACGCCACTGCTTATACCCTATACTTAATTTTGACTAATTGAAAATCTAAAGCACTAAGTACTAGGACCTTTTATCATGTTTTCATCTTAGGCCTTGCTCTCAATTATCAGTAGGCTCCTTTTGGTCCCCCTATAAAAATAGTCCGATTCACTAGGATTTTTTCTCTAACAATTTCTTAGGTCCTCCAGCTACTACATGAATTACAAAAAAATTACTCACACTTCAGCTACCACCAATTTTAAATATTAATCGCCTTCTTAGGGTGCTTGGTGCAGTTTTTTAAAAAATTATCCGATAGTCTTGCAATTTCCTTTAGCATAGTAGGGTCCTCCAGCTACTTTATAAACCACTAAAAAATTTTTTTTACTCCAGCTACTACCTTTTTCGAATATTAATCTTTTTTTACGGCATCAACTTACGTTTACTCACTACAGCCGTGAATTAAAATTCGCGCTATTGTTAAAGGTAAGTGGTTAACTTTAAAGGGGATGGGATTTCATTCGTAAATTAAATATCATGTTAATGTTAAAGGCAATTCGTTAAATTTACAGGGGGTGGGAGTAAGAAGCACCTTCCACTGCTTCGGGGTACGTTCTTTCCTCGGGTTATAGGGGGCCGATTTCAACAGGAATTGGTTCATTCAATCTAGATTACGATTCAGCTACTTTCTGTATTGTGAAAGTTTTAGACTTCAGTTACCAATTTTCGAACATTAATGGTGCATTCTTTTCTCGGGTTCAATGTGCCCGATTTCAACGGTAATTGGATAATTAAACTTAGCTTACTATTCAGCTACTTTCTACATTGTGGAAGTTTATCTTAGACTTCTGTTACCACCATTTTCGAACATTAACGGCGCATTCTTTTCTCGGTTTTTATGGGCTCTATTTCACTGGAAATTGGTACATTAAACTTAGCTTATATGATTGTTTTAAAGATTATAGTTCCACCGCCAGGATTAGCATTCTTATCTCGGGCTCTATGAGCTCGATTACTACGGGGTTTAGTCATTCAACTTGGTTTTCGACTGTCTCCGGCGCGTACGAAACACTCCTGGCATACACTGCCTTTGGTAGAGGGGGACCCAGGCCACAGGTTCGTTCAGAAAGAGGTTTGTCGGGAACACACTAGACGCTGTCAAAGGCAGTGGACCACTCCTAAAACCAGGTTCATTTGAACTTTATTATGAATATATAAAATCATACAAACTTGAGTTTTGTTTACATTATTATAACGGGCCCGGGCAACGCCGGGCGGGTCAGTTAGTTACACACACACACACATATATATATATGTATACATATATATATGTGTGTGTGTAACTTCAAAACAAAATTACGCAGAACTTTTTTGCGAGACAAGAGGGCGCACAAACTTTACTTGCTCCAGGGCGCTGAATATGTAGCTACGCCACTGCGTCACTGGATTAGCAGTTTTGTTAGTATTTTTCAGTTACGTATACTAATATGCCGTTCAGACCAGGGAAGTTAAGATTTTAAACCGACTATTTTGAAACGGGCACCCGGAACTTAAATTGATTTTTCCATTATTACGGTGTTTGAGAACATTAACTTGATTTAAATTAAGCTCCTTACTAATGCCAATTTGAAAGAGGTTTCACAAAGCTATCAATATCATACTTTTTGTAGATCACGACCAGTGGCGTGGCGTCCGGTCATCGCTGGATGCGGCGATGACCAAGCAATATTTTAAAACTCTTAATAAGCTTTTAAAACTCTACGATCCAGTTTTAGCAGAACATTTGGAGTTCGTGTATAAGTGAAGGTAAGATTTAAAGTTTCTTTTTTGAACATTCAACCATTGAATTTTAGAGTTAATAATTTTTCACCACAAACTTAAATAATTGCGATGACCACCGAAACTTTTCACGCCACGCCACTGATCACGACAAACCAACGCACTAAGCAACGAAATATTTTTTGATCAATACATAGGAAAACACATATGAACATGAATGCACTGATGATGCGAAAGCAATGATGGGTCACAATGCCACTGCAAAAGTTAAAGAGATGATAAAGCACCGTAGCACTATCTGTACGTTCTTTAAAGATACATGCCATCCCCTGGAAAATGTCTTCTGAATTTATGAAAAGCTTAAATGCTGCCATTAAAATAGTAAACTATATAAAATCACGAACTCTTAAAAGCAAACTTTTTAAGCTTATGTATGAAATTATTGGATGCTGGCATCCGCCCCTCCTACTAACATACGGAAGTAAGATGGTATTGTCTATGAAGAGCGTTTATACAATTGTTGTAATTGCAGAGGTGATATTAGAAGAACCATAACTCTAAACTGGCAAAGCTGATGAAGATTGAGAATTCTAATTACGTATTTTCCCGATATTTTAGTAAAATGAAATAAATATATCTATCATTGCAATGAAAATCTGTCACAATTTCTGTTTCATTTGCCGAACGTCTTCATTAAGACGAAACGTGTATTGGTCGGATTCTGAGCCAAACGATGATATCGATTACGTCCCTCTTGTTAAAAAGGAATGCAAAGAACACCAGATAACAAAAAGTATACAAATAAAATTTCGAAGCCAATTCCGAAAGTGAAAGTACCTTTATTAAAAAAATCTGCGACCGAAATCGAAAAAGTAAAAAATACCCATATTAGAGATCGACCTCAGCTATCCTATGCAAAAAAAAAGGGTTAAAAATATTCAAATTTAAACGAGAAATTCGAAAACAACCTGCCCATAGGTTTAACATTACCGATCGGGCGTTTTCAAGTAAGTGAAGAGTCCCCTTGGTCGTTTATGCGCTATTGTTTGTCACTCTTATAATGTAAAATTTATTGTTAAGATTTCTTGAGTATTGAGGTTTTTTAAGTTTGTAAACGTTTGACAATTCCATCTATTGATGATTATTAAAAATATATCCAGTATTACAGTAAAAGTTTCAAAATATAATTTTATTTCTGGGGCAATGCACAATTGTTCAGATTACTATTCATTCTGTTTTCATGTGCTCAGTAGCAATGCACCTAAAAAACATTACCTTGTAACATAGGTTACGGTAGGCTTCAGGGGCTCCGCCATAGAAATTCATTCAAAAAAGGGCTCCGCCAATCAAGAAGTTTGGGAACAACTGGCCTAGGTATTCATAATCAGTCTTCCAGGGAATATTTTCATTATTCAATTTAAAGTTAAGATTAGCATCAGGGGTAAAACGTTGATTGGTGAAGAAGATGACGACACTTTTGGCACTGTTCACTTTAATTTTCGGAGCCATAAGGTCGGTGCTACGGAGTTTTTATAATATTTCCTTCCTTTTAAATTTTAGAAGTAAACTAACATGATTGCTAAAACCCTTAATGAATGTCCTATAATGGGCAAAAATGAAATCTGCTAAAATTCAATAGCAACAAAATTATAAGTAAACTCTGCAAACTACGCTCGCCAAACCATGTTCAGACACTGTAGAATCTAAAAGCACGCTAATCTGATCGGTTTAAAAAAAACTAGAGAAGATTTAATTATACTGAAAAAACCTGTAACGATCTCCCTGTAAACGGGTTTCCATTCAATTCCCTTTGATTACAAAAATTTAAGGTAGAATCAGTTGCTGTTAAGACATCCAATGGTTATTTTCGTCTTTGGTTAAAGAAGATCAGTTAAACATTTGAAAAGAAGCTAAAATAAAATGAATTAAGTAAGCGGAGTCTTTGTCTCTCGGTATTTTTTAACAGCGTTATAAAACGATTGACATAATATAATTACTAAAATTTGCTGCTTTAACCCCTTCAAGGGCGGTGGTTCATTTTTGGACCACTTAATTTTAATTCTTAAATGCCACATTAGCATCAGAATATTGGGATGAAAATTTCACGTTTATTAAGTAAGTGAACAAAAGCATTTTTGTATTTCGAAATTTGTTTGCAAATTCTGGTGCCATTCGCTAATTTCAAGATTTTACGAATAAAAGTGCCTTGTCCGTGAAAGGGTAAAACGCATATTAATGTATTTATTATTTTAAGGTTTCCTTTCCCTTTTAATATTCACGTGTAAATACAATTTTCAGGACATAATTTTCAATATTTTCCTGCCTTTAACACGTACTCATTTAATAGTAATTTTTAAGTTTTTTTTCTGTTTTTAATAGTCACGTGAAAATAAATTTTTAATCGTTAGGAAATATTATTCTTTGCGCTGTTTTCAAAATTGAAAACAATCTCTATAATAATAGCCTAAGTCATGTGACTATCATCAACAGCTCCAGGCGGATCCCTTCGCTTTTTTATTCCAGGCGGCCATTTTGGTACTTTAATGTTAGCCAGCCACAGGTGTGATAAATCACCGAATATTATTCTATCCCCATTATTTCGTATATATTATAATAGTCTAAGTCATGTAACTGCCATAAACAACGGGCTGATTCCTTCGCTTTTCATAAGAAAGGTTTTCATTTTGATTAAAGAATCAAAATTATTTTTTCGAATAAAACTACATAAAAGTTGCCATGGTCACAAAGAGTTCCTGGTACTTTTATGTTAGCCGGGTGAAAATCTCGCCAATAGCCTTTTTTTTAAACTCGCCAGTTAGCATTTTTTTATTTTTCGAGTGGTAAATTAAAACGGTGCTACTTGGTTATCCCATCGACCAAAAATCTGTCGCCAAACTATAAGATGAAATGCCAATAACGGTTGATCGTAAATGTCACATTCACTTGACTTTAAGGAAGTTACATATGTTCACGCCATCAAGGGATTTTTATTTCGACGTTTTATTTGTATTTTTATTAATGTCATACTAATTTATTTGTTCTTTTGTTATTTAAAATAAAAAAATATGTCAATTTGTATAATTTGGTTGTTTATATAATTTGGCTATTTATATAATTTGGTCGACGGGAGAAGTAATAACACGTTGCTCTGAAGTGGAAATTAAATCTCATGATTTGTCGCATTGTCACATACGCACCGGGTTTGGCGTGATTTTTTTTTTTTTTTTTACGACAATTTGGCGAAAACCTCGTTTTCAAATACCTGTTACATATGTATTTTAAAATTATTTTCTGTTATTTTTAAAATGCAATAACAATAAATAAAATAAAATTAATTAATAACTATAGAACAAAACAATTTATAACATTTTTTGTAAATAAAAAGAAAATAAATTCAAATAAACATTTATTAATAAATAAGCAACAATAGCCGGGTTACCATGTCAGGCAAAATAACGCCATTTTGGCGCCAATTAGGTACCCTGTTGCGTATATGACATCTGTGTCTAATATTTTTCTTTTCGTTTCGTTTAAAAGAAAAAAGAATGAAGTAAAAGCCATTTATTTTAAAGGTTTCAATTTTAAATGAAAGTTTTGTATTAAATAAAATGATAATGAAATACAAATTGAATTCTGAATAAAAGTAACATGATGCATTTCTTAGCATACATTTAAGGGAGGCCAAACTCGTCGCCAAATTAATTTAAAATAACCTTTTCTAAAATGTGAAAAAAAATATCTGTTATGATTAAAATTTGAGTTGCCATCATTAGAAAAAAAGTATTTAAAATTAGAAAAAAATTAATATTTCAAAAACTAATTCTAATTTTAAAATTCTAATACCAGTTTTGAGATCTGTGGATCAATACGGATTTTTGGTGTTAATTTCATCGCAAAGTATTCCATATTTTAGGAGAAATCGCCATGAAACGTAATCAGTTGTTTAATCAGTCGTTTCATAGAATCGTTACATAAATTCGTTTCAATTCGATTCGTTAGGATTATATATATATATAGGGTAGATAGTTTCTTTAATTATCATTTACCCAGTAGTTGATCAATCGAAGAAATAAGTCGAAAATTCAAAAATTAATCTTTAAAATATCATGCTTAATCTGTGATTATACATAATTCATATAAAACTATTATTTGAAATAAGCAAGATGGAAGTGGATTGTTTTATCTTAGCGTAAATGGTCTCCTACTAATCAAAAACTAAATTTTTACATTTTCTAATTTAAAAAAACATCATAAAATGGCTTCTCTTACAACAGGTAATTGACAACAATGTGGTGACAACAGGTGCTCTAACATTCAAACAAAAATATTATGTATAGTGCCAGGTGTAAAAATCTTTTCCGCCTGAAATGGTACAATATTTCAAAAATTTTATCAACTACTGAAGGTATCAACTACTGGAGCAGTCACCCTAGCTCCCTAATTTTGAATGGCAGACTGTCTCTTGAATCTATGTAGATGGAAAATCTACCAAGCCATGCCCGAAACTAATGGGGATTTTTTTTTTTTTTTAAGCTTCGACAATCCATTTTACACGCTATTTTAAAATGTGAATAGTGTATACTTTAATTCATCATACAGTAATGTAATATTTGAATGGGTTAATTGTAGCTTCTTGTATTCTATATAGGAGGCAAATGACCTCAAAGTTTCAAAATTTTATCTTTGAAAATAAAAGTACACGAAAAGTCAACTCGCCGTGGCGGCGGTGGATAAATGAAAAATTCTAATAAACAAAGCAGTTTTTTCTATATTTGTTTTATTAACCATTTAAAAAAGTGGTTATTGTCCTCGTCAGGGTAGGAAATCAAAAGCATATCTGAAGGTTTTTATTGGTTTAATCATCATTTTATTCGTTTTCTGATTGGTCTATACAGTAATATGTATTTCCCTTTACTTTCAACAGAGATGGATACCTTCTGTTGCCATTATGACAAAAAAGTAATAAAAACTACAAAAAAATTAATAACTCAGAAACAAATTGAGATACAGCTTTCAAACAAATTGCATTTAAAAGTGCATTTTTTTTTCTCTATACGACGGTGTAAAAAGTAATATTGTAGGATGTTTAGAAGTTTAAGAATGAAATTTCATTTAAAATGGGCCGTCAGATTTCCAAAAAATCTGACGATGGAAAAGCCTTTTCCCGAACAGCCAATGAAATGCTTGGATAATACATAAGTTTCAGGTGGATAATACGTACGAGTCGCAGGCGATTTTTGTCGCTTGGAATTTTTACGTGTAATAACACTATTAATGTTTAATTCATGGCGTACGTAATGTATGATCAACTCCGTGCGATTTTTTATGTCTTAAATTTTAGTCTTTGAAAAAATCATTTTCCAAATGGTCGTGGTAATTTGTTAAATTGCTTTTTTTTTTCTTTTTGTTTTATTTCATTTATTTTTTGTTGTTGTAGATGTCGACCTGGTTGGCAATCAGAATTATGTGATGAATGCATGCCGTATCCAGGCTGCAAACACGGCTACTGCAATGGCTCTCCTTGGCAGTGTATCTGTGATATTAACTGGGGTGGAATCCTCTGTGACGGAGGTACATTGATTTTTTTTAATTATTTATTATTAAGATTGAATAAATTTTGCTTTATTATTATCAATGTTCTCACTGTTTAAGAGCGTTCTCAATTTTTTAATTTTCCACTCAAGTGCGCAATTTTTCCCCCTTTTTGGCACATTCACAAATTTATTTTCATTTCTATTTGCTTGGAAATTTCAGTCTTCACAATCAGTTGCCTAAGAATTGTGCGATGTTTTTTGTTTTCCTATAAATTTGATAGATCTTGAGTTATAGACGATTGCTACCCGATGATACAGTTCCGCCTTCCTAATATCCCGAAAATGTTTTCAAAACACGAACTTGATTTTCAAGACACCATGGTGCGGAAAAAGATCGGCTACGAGAAACATATAACTCAAGATTTATAGGAAACTGAAAAAAGCTGGTTAATTTTATTTAGTACTCCAATAACAAATCTGCAAATCTATTTATCTGTCTATATCAGCAATACTCAACCTTTTTTTCTCGCGGGCCGGAAACATATGTTAGCGACGTTCGGCGGGCCGCAACAAACTTATAAAATGGTAAAAAAAAAAGAGTAATTAAATTAGTAAGATAACATAAGTAGTATATCAAAGCAATATGACAAAGTTAATATTAACAGTAGGGTTGAACTTTTACTGCAGAGGAAATTTTAACAAAAAAATTTAATACCACTATTTTTAAACAATAAATTTTGTGATAGATTTCTGTTCTAAATGATATAAAAAATATGCCGCGAAGTTTGTTGTTTGAAAATAGTGTGTAAAAATTTTTGGTGGCAATTTTTTCCGAGACAAACTTTCAATTCTCAAAAGCAGCATCAGCTATATAATAAGCATAAAACTTAATAATGTAACAATGCATAATTTCCAAGCTCTAAGGGGGGGGGGGGGGGGGAATCAAAATATTTTCTCTAATAATCTTTTGCTCAATGCAAAACTTTTTTCTTTCTTTTTTTTTTTTAATTGTAGAAATATAGTAGAAATTTAATTAAATTGGAATAATATTTGAAAAAGTGTTGAAAATTAAGAATTTATTTCAGTACTGTAGCACAAATAGGAGTACACGTGAAAAGAACTTTTAACTAAAAACACGCAATTAAGATGCTTTAACATACTTTTAAATTAATACTAAATAACAGGGCAGATTTTGTTTGCCCATGAAAATATGTAAAACAACAGTGAAGGACTTAAATACTTTTTATGCATATCTCAATTAATTTTATAAATATGGATAATGATTAGGTGTCCCGGACCGCACATAATAGGTCTCCGAGGCGCAGGTTGAGTATGGCTGGTCTATATTATTAATAAAGCAGCATGTTTGTGAGTCTGTCTCTCTGTGTACACACTGAATGACTCTTTTGGATAAGACCAACGCATTGGGCACGGGAGTACAAGAGCCCTCGAAGAGATTTTTCGAAGAATTAGCTTTTAAGGGATTTATTATTGAATTTTCTCACTAGCAAGGGAAACACTTTTGGTGATGCTCGCACCTAGCATCGAGACCTCGTGCATTTTGTATCCCTATACATAAAAGTTAGGGAGCCGATAAAATTTATTTGTTAAAATAATATTTTATATACTTTTTTATACTTTTAATTTTTTATTATTACATTTTTAGTTGTTTATTTCACGCCAAAAGTGAGTTAAGTCGCCAAATATGGAGCTACAATTTTTTGTTTCGCCCGCTTTATCCTGGGAGTAAGCATAGATTAAGGCCCAAGATGGGACATTTACGGCAAAATCTGTAATGGCAACAATACTAGCGTCACTATCGGCAAGGGGGAAGAACTAACAAACCTCCGAAATTTACCTATGTTGAAGAAATATGTTTATCTTCTATGGTTTGAATATCTATTCGTTCCTAAAACGAAACAGGTGTCAGACGATATTCTATTCATGCTTGCTTTATTTATTTAGCTGCTTTTCTTTTTTTTTTACCGTACTTGTATTGTTCATTCTTAACTTACAAAATGATAATTATACTAATAATATAACAGAAAGCCGCCAGAAAATCCTGTTAAGAATGCAAATATGTAAGTTTATAAGATTAAATTGTAAAAAATCAAATTCAGGTATTGTGTCAATTTATTCATATCGAATAAAATTTTATTGAGTGTAATGTCAGTACCTCTATTTATTTTTAACTTTTAGATTTATACAATTCTAAAAATTTGTCGAAAGGAATTTTTCCCTATCTGTAATATTATCATTATTATTTCTTATATGTTAATATTATAAACATTATTGAATTGATTGTACGTTATTTACATTAAAAACAATATTTTTATTTTATCTGTAAGGAAGTGAAAATACATAAATTTTAAAATATTATTGTAACGATTGTTTAATACGTTAAACTTCATAAATTTATAAAACACGGGCTATAAAAAATTTCCTGCCAAAGGGGAATAATTATGAAATTTTCTGGGACTTGTAGAGTTCAACATTTCGTATATTTTTATGTTGCACCATTGCTTTTGATATATAGCATTCAAGACGAAATTTTTACCTAGTATTCGTTGCACTTAAAACCGTTCACCAATCATGTAAAAAAAAAAAAAAAAAAAAAAAAACATATATCCGTGCATGAACATAGAATAGATATTAGATATATAAAATAGAATGTCTATTCTATGTTCATGTATCGGTGTAAGATTCTATCGAAAACGTAAACATGCAACATTAAAAAAAGAAAGATCACAATAAGGTAGATACTCAATAATAAGCATACTACAAGGATGGGGAGTTTCTTCCCCATTGTCACTAAGGGCGCTACGATCGCAATCGCATTACCATTACGCTCTATGGGAATGTCCGATCTTGGATGTTAATCTATGGGAGTAAGTACAGTACATTTTAAAATTATATCAGATTGCGATTTGTTTGATAACTGATAGCAGAAGAAACATGAATTGGGTCTTTTCTTTTTTTTTCTATGCAGACGATGAATATATAAATAGTAAATATATTTCTATAAACGCTTTTAAGATCATTGAAAAACATTTTTTAGTGAAATACGAAATAAGCAAACTATTTTCTTTTGAAATCGAATGGAATAATGTTTAAAATGAAATGTTGCTGTATTAAATGGTCCTTTGGTAAAAGCAATTATAAAGTAAATTAATATTTTTACACAATTTAGAAAAATCACTGTGGCTGAGTAGGTCGGACTTACAATTTCTACTGAAGTCCAAAAATCACTCCTCACGCAATACAAACAGCTATGACATTTGCCGGAAAGCTCTACTTTTGAAAAAAAAACGCCAACGTTTTCCCCGCCAAAAAATATGAACATAATGTTGCAATTTTTCAAAATCAAATTCGTGGGTTCTTGAAGGAATTTTTAAACTTTTTTCAATATTTTATACTTATTATTAACTAATTTGCATTTTTAAATGCTTTTTCTTAAAAAAAAAAAATCAATGTTAATAGTCCGATAAGTGGTCTCGAAAATTGCATTTTCAGAAAGTTATGCTGCTGTAAAATCAAGAAATATTATTTTAACAGAAAAATTTTATCGATTCTCAAACTTCATAATATAGGGCTTTAAAATGCACCAGGTCTCAATGCTAGGTGCGATCAGCACCAAAAGTGGTTCCCTTGTAAGTATTTTCTTTCTCTGTCAGCATCTTTGCTTATAATTATCTCACAACTCCAGTCTTTACAGACCAGAATAAAAAGAAATGCGCTTTCAGATAAAGTTTATCTCAAAACTGTAACATAATTTGCAGATTTTTAATGATTAATTTAAGAAAAACTTAATGAAAATATTTCAAAACATGCTCATACAAACATATATTTCAAAATATTTTGCTTTTAATCTCAATAAATTTTAAACTGCCACCAATTATTTTGTTTCTCTATTTGTTTCCTTGCACAATGAGAATCTCGCATCGGCAGGAAATCAGATTAATGTTGAAAAACAACTATTCGGCACATACTCCAAGTATGAGATTGGTCCGTAATCCCGAAATGAAGAAAACTAAACCTTTTTAATGGGAACGTTCCATTAGTAATATTTATACAGTAAAGCACCGATTATACGTCTTTCAGGGGGATCATTCTAAAACGACGTATAACTGAGAAAGACGTACATTCGAAATTGTAGTCGCCTAAGGTGTAAAATCTTTAACTGCAGAAATATAATACTGCAAACATACAAATTTAATTTTGCTACAATTTTCTGTTGTTTAAGATAAAAATACTATATTGAAAATAAGTTAAAATATTGAAAAAAAAATGTAAATAATCATTTCTAAAATTTAATAATAAACTAGTCGTTGGGAGTCACCGTAATACTTACCCATCATGGATATACATAATATAAAATATGAAAACAAATAATATAAAAATTTTGTTTAAGTCAATTCCTACTTAGGCCATCAAAGAAAAGTTTAATATAATCCCTTAAGCTAATATTAGTTTTTGTTGCATTAAAATATCTCAATTTGTTGATTTTCTATAAGCAAGTAGGTTTACAATGGAAGTCTATGGGAATTTGGCGAAATATTAGAGATACCGCCAATTTCGCGTCACTTTTGGCGACTCATTTTGTTCGCCAAATTTGGCGATATACCGCCAAGTTGGCAACAAACTTGGCGGCATTTGGCGACAGAACAGGGTCCCCCTTATGGTAACCCCCTTATAGGCATGGAGATGCATTAAATGCTTGACATTTACGATAAGCCATTATTGGCATTTAATCTTATAGTTTGTCGATAGTTTCTTGGTCGGCGGGATAATCGAGTAGTACCGAATTGCGTAAAAGAAACATCCTTATAACTCGAAAAATTATAATCCTATTAACTAACAGTTTACTGCGTCGGATTAAGCGTCTCATTTCCAATTAAAATACATCTTTGAATTGAAATTTGAATGAAATACAGGGTCATGAAAAATCGAAGAGTGTGAAAAATAGGATTACAAATATCTCGGCAACCAATTATCCGATCGAGTTCATTCATGATGCAAAATTTATGTTTTTTTATTGACTTTTATACTCACTCCTTCAAATAAACAATTTCGAAAACTTTTGTATACCTTTTATCAGAACGAATATTTCGAGAGTCCTAAAAAAAAGTTCCGGATAATCAAGGTTACTGATATTCAATAGGCTTCTTTCCATTGTTACTTTCTAAGTACACACCGAATTTCAAGTCTCTATCTCAATTTGTTCGGGAGATAGAGCGTTTACAGACACATACACACACACCCAGACGGACGGCAATTTTTTTTTTTTCTAAAAATATGTTTTTCGGAATCTCCAGTGTCTGAAATGTGTAAATCTGACAATTTTTTTTTTTCGATTTATAAAACGATTACGAGACTTCCCTATACTATGTATGATGGGTAAGTAAAATGAGAATTATCACACCTTATGTCAGTTACACGCCTTAAATTACATATTTTTTATTCCATTATCGAATGTACAAACCATTCATTAATCATCGTCTGGCGTGACAATTTCCTTTGAGGAAGGCGGCAGCACAGACAATCAGCTCATCGAGCTCACGGCTGAAATTCCTGAATTAGTTAAAAATCGATTCGCATATTAAAACGCAACTGGCCTACCAAGTCATATCTTGGTGGAAAACACCTGAAAACCAGATTTTAACGATTGACTCGTAGGTTTACTATTGTGTTTTCCTGCTCTTAGTCCTCCATGTTTTCATACCTTTGGGTACAGGAAAACACAATGGTAAACCTACGCGTCAACCGCTAAAATTGGTTTTTCAGGCGTTTTCCACCAAGATATGATTTGGCAGACCGATTGCGTTTTAACCCTAGATCTACCGGGAATTTTATTCAAGTTTTAATAAAACGTTCTACACCAGAATTTTTATTTAAAACTATTTAACTTATCTATTTACCTTATTTTTGTCTGGTTTATATACTTAGTTTATTTTAAAGAAATTTCTGGTTTGAATGAATATTTTGTATGTACCTGTCGGGTCCAATGGACCCGACTGGTAGACGGAGGGTTAATATGCGAATCGAGTTTTGACTAGTTCTGGGATTTCAACCGTGAACTCGATGAGGTAATTGTCTGTGCTGCCACCTCCCGATCTACAAACAAAAGCATTATGTACAGAGTTAAGTTCCTAGAAAGATTTCTCAATAGTATGGTGAGAAACAAAAAAGGTTATAAGTGTGTTAATACAGTCCAATGCATCATTGAAAGAAAGTGGGATAACTTCTTCTTCTTCTCCGCTAATCACTATTTAAATGAGTATCAGGCAGTCTTTTTTTCTATCAGTTCATCAATTTTGCTATTTTCGATGCCATTATATCGGCATCACATTCCGAAAGAATTCCGAGAAAATCCCTTGCGGCATGAAAGAAACGACGTATATCCGAAGTTATGCGTCGTATAAACGAAACATTGCAGCATTAAAATACATAGAAACGAATCGAGACCGTGTGAAACGACCTATAAATTTGAAAGACATATAAATGAGAAACGTATAAACGGTGCTTTACTTAGTTCGTTTACAGAGAAACTAAAAAAAAAAAAAAAAAATCCGTTAGATTATCTCTTAGGTGGGCGGTCTTAAGAGTACAAGTCGGTATATTTGCATATTTCACAGTGAAAATATGATATCTAAGGCAGGGTGTTAAAAGACTATGATATACTATGTTTGCACTGAGATAGTTGAGTCACTTAACTTTTTCGAAACAGGATACCCGGAATTAGGCTTCACCTGTTCACATTGCAAAAAGTTTTAAGAGACTTAACTTATGTTAAATTTGTAACTACAACTTCTAACTATGCATAGTTTATTATTGTTTTTATTCTTTGCAGCGTGTTAATTAAATAAACGATTTAAAAGATCATTCGAAAAAGCTGAATAATTATTTGTAGAACTCAACTCTAATTTTAATAACTGTTTGAAATAAGAAAAAGAATTTAGCAGGTAGATTTCCACTCAACTCATAATTAAGAGAGTATCAAAAGTTAAGTGAGTTTCAGAAACTTACTCAAGTATAATCTTGATTCCAGGTACGTCCGCTTCAAAAAAATTCAAGTTAAGTGACTCAACTACCTCAGTGCGAACATAGTATAAGTCTCGGTGGTCCATCTTGACTTATATCCTTTATCAGCCCGTAAATATCATATTTTCAATGTGAAATAAACAAATATATGGACTTGACTAAAAACTGACTTGTACACTTAAGAAAGCCCAGCTAAGATATTGCCTATGGGGGGGGGGGGGATGATCTGCACTGTATTTTAATGATGTTACGCTGTTTCAAATATAATGAAATGACTATGCATTTATATAGTTCAGTAAAACATGTTTTCTGTGAAATATGGAGTGAAAAGCCTTTATCATTCATTTACAGAGTCATACCGAAGAATTCAATTCCATGATGGTCTACAGGGGGAAAATCATTAGCAGCATATTTTAATGATGTTTACGTTGCAAGATTCTTACTTTACAATAAAAAGTGCGCAGCATTTCTCGTTTATTTACAGGGACATACAAAAGAAGAATTTTCGCATGAGTGAAGTAGCCTCTTAACATAAACATCAGGTTCGGTTATAAAATGCCCATGAAAAATACGATTTGTTCTAATATTATTGTACTTTTAATTGTTCGTTAATGAATTTTTTTCCGTTTAAGACAAGATTGCACTATAAACAAGTTGAATTTTGACAGATTTTTCTGTATTTATTATTATTAATTAACTTTATTCTTTAGTACAATTGTTTATTAATAAATTTATTATAATTTTGCATTCTCGCCAAACAAGAGAAATTCAAAAAATTAGTGCAAATAATTGATTTACATGGACGTCGAATCTTGCATTCTCCACTGGAAAAATTCCTGTGTGCTCTGAAAATAATTAAGATTCCCGCTCATTTTCTTGCAGCCGGCCCTTTTAAAGAGAAATCAAGCTCTTTTCACACATTGTTGAATGGCAGTGTTGACAATTTCGCATTTTTTAAAATCAAAATACCTACAATGAATTTTATAATAGTAATTTTTGCTTTATTTAACGATAAGCATTTCGATTAAATAAAGCAAAAGTTGCTACTCAAAAATTCTTGTAGACAAAGAGTATACTTTTCACCAGCCAAAAAAATATTAATAATCCTAATCCCATACCAATATTTGCAAGCTGCAAAAATGCCAACAATTATGGATTCTCTGTAATCGTTAGGTTTTCTTCTCCAATTAAAATTAGAAATTCTGAAATTAGAAGTACAGTGTGTCCCAAATGTATCTTTACAACTTTGATCCCCATAAAATTTAAACAAAATTAGATAACAAAAATCTGTTTATTGTATAATTAACAGAAAGTTCCAAAGTTTTATACGATGCTAGAAGAGCTCCACATGAGCACCTTTGGTTGCATGAACAACGTCAAGACCGTATTCAACCTCCTGCCATATTCTTTGGAGCATGTCCACAGGAATTGTAGCTATGACCGCAGTAATCCTGTGCTTCAGCTCATCCAAATCCCTAACATGTGTTGGTATACACTATCTTTAATATAGCCCTACAGGAAAAAGTCTAGGAGGTTAAATCCGGTGAACGTGGTGGCCAAAGAATTGGACCATCCCGTCCAATCCACCTATCAGGAAAGTCTACAACAAGAGATGCAGGATGCAAGGATCACGGAGACAAAGTACCGTCCGTATTTTGTTCGGAAATTCTCTTAGACTTGTGTATCTGACTTCGTCTCTATGAACCAGCCCACGCACTGGATTTTTTCCTGTGGTGTAGCCATCACCAGTTATGCATCGTACTGGGTCGTACCTGAAAGCAAAAACATTCTTTTTAGTACAAATAAAACTTTATGAGTTGCTGTTATACGCACACAAAGCCGAACATCGCTATATCATTTCGTTTAGGTTTTATGGAGGATCAAAGTTGTTTGGGACACCCTGTATATTTCTACTGAAAATTTACTAAATAGTCTGAGAACAATTATAGAGAAGCATAGTTCATACTATTAAAGAAATTTTTAGAAATTTCCATCTCTGAATCTAAAACACACGCAGTGGCGTAGCCAAGGGGGGGGGGGGGGTCCGGACCCCCCGCTCCTCCGAACGAAGAACTAGTTTACTGAATGATGCATACAACAGTAAAAACGGCTAAGACGGAATCACAAAGAACATATTAAAAATTCCGCTTTAAACGCGTGTTCGTTTTAGAAGGTATAATTCGAAGGTATGTCTTTTGCCGGTACAATGAACATTTCCGTTTTAGACAGGTTTCCGTTATAAACACTTTCCGTTTTCACATTATCCATTAAAACTGCTAAAACGTCATACTCTATAGTACACCTCTGAAGAGCATAAATGTATTACAGTAAAAACTGTGAAGATGACCTATCTCAAAGGAAAACAATCCAAGATTCGACGAAAACAACACTATATATTTATGCTTGCTAACGTTTGAAACCCATCTGAAATGAAACTTCTTCCGATTGTGATTCCTTCTTGGCATGTTTTCTGTGAACAGGGAATCAATCCTCTCGTAAACGGAAACATTTTAATGTCCCGAGACGGAAGTATTACTATGAAAATATTATTCCGTTAATAACCTGTTATTCCGTTTACACAAATTTAGTGAAACTAGATTAAACGTAAAACTTCTTTATCTTGGACTTCGATGGGACCAACTGTTGCCGACACTTATGCGAAAAGACGAGTTTACACGAACGCAATAATGGCACATTGGTTGAATTTCGCGACCCCTATCTTTGTTTACTTTATAACGGTCAATATTATCAATTATTTTAAATTTGCTGCAAGCAATTAATAAAAGTAACTTTATTTTTGGACTGGTTATTTGTTATCACTTTCAAAATACTCTGGCGAGAAAAATTAAAAGAACAACCATAAAAAGGTGCTTGTATTAATTCTATTAAGGGGACTTCCATGAAAGGTGATTGATTGGTAACTCAATGTCAACGTTATCACATAATCCAATGGCATTAACCTTCGCTACAGAAAAATATGCAAAATTTTCAGCCCGTTCCTTCGGTTCATGTGTGAAAAGGATTGCACGTGGGTGATTTGAGGTCTAATTTCAAAGATTGCATGAGGCTGATTTGAAGTCTAATTTCAAGGATTGTACGTGTAGTTGGGTAAAATTTCCGCTTGTAGTAGGTGGAATATGTCGTCCAGAAGACATCTGACTGATTGCTAGAAATGGCGTGCGGTAGGTAGCATGGAAGCAGAACAGACACTTTCAGGAGTCTGTAAATATTTAAAAATACCCAAAAGCGTCATGTCAAGAACATGGAAACGGTTAACAGACATTGGTAACGTGCACAGACAACCACGTCAAGGTACAAAACGTACCACAGTAGATTCTCAGGACCTTTATTTGGCAACGAATGCTAAAAGAAACCGTCAACTGATGTCAGTTCAGATTGCAAGGGAGTTCGCTGCAGCAACAGGAACTCAGATTTACTGTGAGTAACAGGCTGTATAAAAAAAGGGCTGCATACAAGGAAACCCATGATTTGTATTCCACTAACTCCGGCAGCGACATGCGCCTGGTTAAAGTGGTGCAGAGATCGCCGTCATTGAAGTACCACGAGCTGGAGCCGAGTTCTCTTTACCGATGAATCCTCATTTTTCTTGGAGAATTGTTGGAGACGTGTTACCATATGGAGGGGAAAAACACATGCAATAAAGCTGCAAACATCCGTGAAAGGCATCGATACGAAAGGTCATGGAATCATGGTATGGGTGGGCATCATTTTGAATGGCCACACTGACCTACACATTTTTACCAGTGCAAATGTGAATGCTGAAATATATAGATATGAGGCTTCTGATCCTCATGGCAAGTTCTTTAACCTCTCCTGAACCATGGTGCATATATGCATTTTCAAAAGGTGCTTACAGAACTTGTTTTCGATACCACTAAAAAAGAAAAGTAAAATTTTCCTTATTTAAAGACATTTTCTTGATTGATAAACTAAATTTAATTATTTGACAAAAGTGGTGTCAAAGGAATAAAATTCATGTAAAAGATCTGGTCCCGAACAGGTTAAGGTGCAATCGAATGATTTGGGATTTTATGCTTATTAATAGTCTAGAAGTACTAGCTCCTCCACGGAACTCCGAAGTGTCCCTTCCAGAGCTGCAGAAATCCCACCCCAAAAAATGTCTGGATTCAACATTTCCTTTGACCCCAATTACTAATTGTGAACGCCCAGTTTAACGTTGCTTCAAGAAATTTCATGGTGGCAATAAGAATGTTATGTATGGAGAAGGTCTTGTGTGACATTTTGTCTTTAACAATAAGAAATCGAAAGCATGAATTGAAGCTGATCTACGTACCAAAGTCCGGAGCTTACTGCTGAACTTGGAGAATGCTCTAAAACTGTTTCGAACCATAAATTGGTTGAGATTTAGGAAGTACAGTAACAGAAACTACCATTATTTTTTACCTATCCTAATACTTCCAAAAGCGTGCTAATCCATCACAAATAAATTTGTTACAAAAAAATTAACTTCCAAAGACGACCAGTCGGAAGCAACTATTAGATCGAATATGGTATCAAAAACGGCGAAACACAGAAACCCAAAAGAATTATGGCTGTTTTAGACAATTGTAACAAAACTATTTTTTCCAGCATGAACCAGAGTTACCAGTTTAGCCTCCATTTTTATTAAGAAAATGCAAATTCTCACCAGAAAATAAAAATAGCATTTTTTGCTTTATTTAATGACGAAAGTTTTGTGATTACAAAAAGTAAAGATTATTCTTCCAAAACTTCCGATGTTGAAGTTCCGATTTGAAATTTCGAATTAAAAGTGGAGGCCAAACTGGTAACCCTGGCATGAACTATATTCGATGCGTGTGCTTCTTACATTACTAGTTTCTGTAGCTTAAATTGCAAGATCTTTTTCTTAAAGATTAAAACTTTATCTCAAAACCTCACAACTAACGGCTCACTGACACTTATGTGAAATCATTATCCAATGTCTAAAACAGCGCAAGTTCTTAATTCAATGGCAAGCAATTAAACATAGAAATTGCTGTTTTAAACTTAACTACTTGATCCTAACTTTATTGTAGGCAAATGTTATGTATTATGAAATTTGATTTAAATGAATTACTAATAATTTCTAAATAAATTCTCTTCATATGGGCTCAGTTTTTTACATCATAATGTTTGTAAAATCTTTTTCACTGATAAATATTAATGTAACTTAAATGTATTATTAGCTGCAGTTGCAGAGATTGATCTCACTTTTTTTTTTATCCATGCTTTTTTTTAAATTAAGAAATTAAATAAGGATATACCTAAATTCTTAAAGTTACTCGAAATACTTCTATTATACATACACAGTCAATCCTGTAAAGACGTGCTCACAAGGGACTAGAAAAAAGTTCCATTTTAGACAAGCTTCCGTTTAAAGAAGTGTAATTAATTATACTTCTAAGACACACTACCCCAATAAGATGTATTGTTCGTTTCGTCGGGATCCTGAAACTCTTCCGTTTGAGACAGGATTCCGTTACAGATGGATTCCGTTTTCAGAGGTTTTACTGAGTTTCACTAAAGAGCGGTGAAAATTCCCTTTCAGACAGCTTTTTAGCAAATTTAATTGTATAGCAATACATATTAAGACCATGCAGCGCTTCCGTTTAAGGCAGGATTCTGTTGGAGATAATTACTATTTTGACACGTTTTACTATTCATATTATATAAATAAGTATATTTATGTAAATACACAAAACTTGTAAAAATGGTACATGCCTATAACGGAATTCTGTGTCAAACGGAAATGTAGCACAGTGCTATCGAAAGAACACTATACAATTGCACCTGAAAACACGAAAACCTGTGTAAAACGGAATTTCCCCCAATATTTGCGATTTCATCTTGACAAGTTTTACTACATATATAACCTGAAGGAAAAGTTTTGGACCCCTCCCAAAAATGAAATCCTGGCTATGCCACTGCACGCCACACATATATATATTATATATATACTTTTATATATATATATTAGAAAGAGATTACTGTAAACCTTTGTAATCTAACCTTGAGCTGATTCGGCTCTTCATTCAATTCGACATTGCAGGCATTATTAGAAAATTACTCGAGAGAATAATTTTCACTGATATGAAACAATTCATGTTACAAAATTTGATTATCCATTTTGAATTTTCGATTGAGAGCGATTTCTTAAACAGCGTTTTTTCAGAAAATATTGATTTGTGCGTAAATTGGAATTAAGTGGAGCACTTACTTTTTCTGCTCATGGTTCCCCTGTATCCTGATTTCGAATAAAGATGGCACCACTAAAAATTTCTATATGAAAAGTTCTTGCGGCTGTTTGTAGATGTCGCCACTGAAAGTGTTTCGCAATGTAGAGCAGGAACAGGAACGAACCTCGGAGCAGGAAAGTCTATGGCGAATGTTTTATGCAGAATGAATTTGAATTTAAGCGCATAAAAATCTCTATTTGCAGCCAGCCAACCAACCGACCAAACAATGAAACCACGCACGATATTCTTTGTTGCTGTTGTTTTTTAGGTTTGGTTTATTTTTTCTTACATATACGACATGTCATTTTACAAGATACTAAAATTTAGTAAAGCAGATAGATACATTTCCTTCTATTTACCCCTTGGGGACGAGCGACCGGTATACGTGTCGGACAAGGTGCTCAGAATCTGTGATTATTCTCACCAGTAAATCTTTATTGTAAATTTTGCTTTACTTAATCCGAGCATGGAACAGATGTATTATAATCCAGCATCCGCCATCTTGGATTTTTTTCTTGGCGTGAATTAAAAGGTGTTTTTTAATTAGTACTTATAATTATTATATTTCAGTTTTTTCAATATTATATTAATCTATCAACAATGTTTAACCATTGGCGACATTTACTACTTGGCGAAAAGAGTTTCTCATGCAAGAAATAAATCCAAGATGGCGGATGCGGGATTATAATACATCTAAGCCCCGAGGGAGCATTTTCCCGATTCAATTAGGCAAAAATTTCTGTTTTCAAAGACCGTAACACCGGTCTGAAAAGAATAAAAATTCTGTAAAAGACGCTCGTACCGAAGGCGTTACGATTTAAGTTGCTGTGAATATTACATTTGTACTTTGCTTAATTACTACTCTTTAAGGTGGTTCTGAAATTCCCTCCTCAATAACGAGAAAATTTTGACACATTTTTAAGCGTAAGGGCATAAAATTGGTATGCTTGACTATTGAAGCGATATGGAATCTAATAAGCTTTTTCCACTTTTTGCTAAATAAATTACTTCTCAAGTTATATGCGATTCTTGTCAAATGACGACAAGTTTTTCCCATTTATTGTGCTGCCGCGTCGGAAATTCGGTTCAAAACCCCCACTTTGACAGTATTTTTTGAAAGATCTTCTGCCTTTACCGACAAATGGAAAACTGCATTCGGTTACACAGTTTCTGAATAGGAACACCTGCCAATTTCAGGCATTTCTAAACCAAAATGAATGCCAATTTCAGACATTTCCAAACAAAAATTAATTCAGAAATGTGTCAGAAAGTAGCTCTTTGGATTTGAGAGCAGCCTTAAGGCTTCTGTCCCTGCCGGAGAAGGCACTCACAAGCTAATGCTAATCCTATGGGGAGAGATTTTTCTAATATCTCATTTGCATTTCGACATTTTTAAATAATTTTTTTTGCATTGGATAGCTGAGCTCCGTCTCTTCATCGCACCTTTTTTATTTTTTCGATTTTGGTTGCAGATATTTTTTAGAATGACATTTTCATTTTCAGAACCGGTTTTGAAAGTGAAAGTAACTTTATAAACTGCGACCAAAATCGAATAAGAAAAAAAGTGGGAACAGATGTATTATAATCCTGCATCCGCCATCTTGGATGTTTTTATTGGTGTGAATTATTATTATTTTTTTATTAATAGTTATAATTATTATATTTCAGTTTTTTCAATATTATATTAATCTATCAACAATATTTAACCATTGGCGACCTACCTGGCAAAAAAGGAGTTTTCATGCAAGAAAAAAATCCAAGATGGCGGATGCGGGATTATAATACATCTAAGCCAAAAGTTGTGATGTAGAGACTGACCTCGGCTATCTAATGCAAAAAAAAAATTGTCGAAATACAAACGAGGTATTAGATAAATTCCTCCTCATAGGATTAGCATTAGCTCGTGAGTATCTTCGCTGGCAGAGACAGGAGCCCTAACAAATATTTATTTATCCTGTGTAAACATAAGTAAATTTGTTGCAATATGAACAATCTTTTATTTGTTTAATTTAACATATAGTTTAAATTTTTGCTTTCATTTCTTAATTCCTAGGTTTTTTTTTTTTTTGTTTTTTTTTTAAATCTTAAAAGAGTTTTTTTTTTCTCTTTTTCATTTACATATCCGTAAAATATATATAAGTGTCAACTATAGGCAAATTAAAAAATGTTCCCAAGTTTTTCAGCATTTTAAAGTATAAAATATTGAGTATTATTGGTATTTTAATTTAATGGCTTCAGTATTTAATAATTCTTATATGCTTATACACATACTAATGAGTGTATATAAATCTAATTGTGCACATTTATTTGAATAAATACATATAAAACCTTTTGGAATAATTTTGTATATTTTCACCATGCAAGAGCTGTTGAATGAAAATTTATGCAGTAAATTAAAATAAAATTTTAATTTTATGTGTATGTTAATATTTTTATAAATTTTAATATAAAATGAAAAATTTAAAAAGCAATAAAGAGTAAAATTTCTGGCTTATAAGAAGAAAACTTACATCACCTTCACCGTAATATATTTTTTATTTACATTGGCATATACTACAGTCCACTCCCTCTAATCCGCAACTCTATAATCTGCAAATGCCTATAATCCACACTATATTTCAGATGTAAACAAACAGTTAAAATTTCCTTTTTTAAGCAAGATTAATGTGCACGTTGGTCGTTGACTGCCCTAATGAATCTATTAAGGGATTTTTAATGCAATTCTGCATTCATTAGAAGGAAATGTCTTATGTATCTTATAAATAACTATTAAACTGCTATATTCTGAACAAATTTGCTGGCTATATAAAAGATAAAATTTCTTGCAAAGAGGGGTTAGCTCTTGAGGATAAATATCTTAGTTTTTTTTAGAAAAACAAACTTTTGTTACTGATCAAGAAATCCTGACTCTTAAAAGGCTTCAAGATTAAACTGCATAGCATAAATTAAAAACTATAAAGCAAACCACTATCACTGTGATGTTTGATAGATTTAAAAATAAATAGAAATGTTTTCCATTAATTTTGTATTATTATATCATAGAAATGTATTCCTAATAATGAATATAGATTTTTATTTATAAAAAAGTTTCTGTGTTGTTTATTTACAGTAGGATCACTACATTTGTTGATAAATTCCAAATATTAGAATGTAAACAAAGAAATGACCTATAATCTGCAAAATTCTATAATCCGCAAAACCCTGGGTCCCGACCTGTGCGGATTAGAGGGAGTGTACTGTATTTTAATTCATATGAGCAATATGTGTTCATGGATTAAATTACAGAGAAAAGGGAAAAAACCCTTACATGACTTCTGTATTGATTGACTGATTGTTAAAATGTTAATGAAGCTCTTGACTTAAAACTATTTCATTTTGCATTGATTTGTAGATCTGAATTTCTGTGGAACTCACGAACCATGTCAGAACGGTGGGACATGTGTCAATGCTGCTCCTGATAACTACACTTGTCGGTGTGCTGAGGGATTCTCCGGAACAAACTGTGATATAGGTAAATTTCTGTTTTTTTAGTTTTGAAGCATACATTAAAAAATGACCGATTCGTATAGTATTAGTCATTTGTAAATTCAGTACTTTTGGTTTATAGTGGCTCCTGAAGATGAATCGCCAAGCAATCAAGATTTATTGCCAAATTATGTCAAATATGATTATAATAATATATGATGTAGGGTAGATGCACCAGTTTTGGCCACTGTACCAGTTTTGGCCACATTGGATCAATTTGTCCAATATTTAGCCTGTGAATTCATGCTAACAAATAATATGCATTCTTACACTTTAAGCAAACTCTCTTTTATCATTTACAATATCATTTGTTTATTTTTTGCTAAAATGTGACTTGCAAAAAAAAATAAATGTGTGAAACTGCAGTGTGTGCTTACATGTATTAAGATTTTTGCTTAGCTGACAAGTCTTCAGAATCTTTCAACATTAGGCACTTATAGGGTTCTATTTGTTCTGAAACAAATTTCTATTAGGTTTTATGGGGTAAGCTTTCTCTCTACTGCAATTTTACATTTAAATTACTTATTTTAACAGTTTAATGGGGGGTGGCCAAAACTGGTGCATTAAATTTGCTATATGTACCAGTTATGGCCATGGGGGTGGCCAAAAAGGGTACAACATTATGTTCCACTTTTGGCCACATGATTCATTATCATTATAGAGGGAATTTTAGCCATTTAATAAATTTAAGAACATCTGGATAAATCAAAATCAATTTAGTTTTGTTTTATATAGTAATGGCTTCAATAATAATAATAAAAAAAAAAGCAAGGCTAATGGCAGTTCTAAAAAGGGATTTGTTATTCTCTGTCCAATAGATAATTCACTTTAGAAAGGACATTGTGCTAGCCACTAAAGAAAATATAGTATTGTGTTTATTTTTGATAAAGCAAAAGGGGAGGTGATATGTAATTTTTATGTATGATAAATAAACTAAAACATAAATTTTGAAAGATTTTACAACTTATAAATTAAAACGTTCAATAAAATTATAGCATGATTTAATTGCTTGTATTTTTCCTAAAGAAATGAAGACGTTCCATAATTTTTGCAATATTTCAGGCACACGGATTTAGAAATACTAAATATTGGGAAAATCTTTACTAGAGAATCTAAATACAACTAAGAATGTATTTCACATTATTTAAAAAGAAGAGGATTCATTTTAACAAGTTTAAAAGAGATTTTGTGCTCTTAAAAAATGGCCTAGAGAGGAACACTGCTCTAAGATAAGAAGTAAAATTAAGGCCATTCAAAATGTAATGCCAGCACTACAAGCTAGCAAAGTTTTGGAGTAACCCGTTCTTGCCTTACATCAGAAGTTTGTAGGACGAACACCACTTTCCTCTAATAATGTTGAATCTCAAGTAGTAGATCTAGGAATTGGAAGTTAAAAATCAATTAGAAAAGTGGATCTTAGATATTGTCAGAATACTATTTCCTATAAAAATGGAACAACTTTTAAGATTCTGTCCAGAAAATTGTAGCCGGTAAGATAGAAACTCCATTTCAAGATGGAAGACCAGGCATGAAATGGTATGATTCGCTTCTGAAATCACACTCTAAAATAACTTGCAAAGAAGCAGGGTACATAAATAAGGCATAAGCTAATATAAATCAAAAGATAATTTCAAGAAGTATAACTTTTTGATGAAAATCAAACCAAAATCAGAAAATGCTTTCAAGAAATATAACACTTTGATGAAGATTCAAGTGTTCTAAACAAGCCACAATCCATGAATAATTATAAAACTGATTAAATAGTTAATCTTTATGTCCTATAGGCACTGTTGTCCCGTTTATTAATCAAATTTAAATATATTTTTTTGTTTTTTAATTGAAACTTTCAGTTAAAATCAAAATAAGTATATTTTACTTGATGTTTTTATCAATTCATAAAGAAATTTGCAAAATTCTCTTAATACAGCAAACAAATATATGTGTGGTAAAATAGATGTTGCATAAAAATGCTTTATTTTTACTTATTATCAATTAAAACGTTTGTTAAACTACATGATATTGGAGTGGCCAAAACTGGTGCATAGAGATGGCCAAAACTGGTACAAATTGGAATAAATTACTTGATGAGTTATTACTCACAATCTAAAATATTCTGTAGAAAATCATTATAGCTAACAGAAAGACAATTAAATTTACTAAAGAATGATGTTATTATGATTTAATATGCTTAAATCGGTCAAGAACTGTAAAATTTCTATTTTGAATTTTCTCTAAAAGTGGCCAAAACTGGTGCATCTACCCTATGTAAACATTTTGTGATGCATATATGGTCCAGTTATAGTTATATATGACACATATGTGATGCATATAAATGCCATATTTATATATGGCATATAAAATGTAAATTATATAATAACATAGGGTAGATGTTCCAGTAATGGACACCCTTAAGGAATTTCTTTAAAAACTATTTTTTAATTAATAGTTATAATTATTATATTCCAATTTTTTTAATATCATATTAATCTATCAATAATATTTAACTGTTCTCACAGTCTCATTTCTAAATATTAATCGAACTTTTATTGTAAATAACAGAAATATATCAAAACACCCTCTGTTCCAGAAATGGACACCCTCTGTTCCAGTAATGGACACCCTCTGTTACAGTAATGGACACTCTGTTTCAGTAATGGACACTTCCAAAAAATAGGATATATAATTGTTTTTATGAATATTTAGAACCAAAATTTCATGAAAGTATACTGATGAAACAAAATAGTTATTTTTAAATAAATTTAACAATTGGAATATCGATAATTAATAAAATACTCGTGAAAATTATTCACTGTTTAAATTAATTATTGTGATTATCACAACATCAATATTTTAATTACTTTAGGCGGTTTAAAATACTAAATGTTAGGGAATTACTGTTATTAAATTATTGAAACAGTTGGGGGTTTAGAGGGCTAATAAAAAAAATCAGAAGTAAAAAAAGTTTTTGAATATTAATGCATAGATTTGTATATTTCTTACCATTTATAACAAAACTTCCAGAAACCATACAAATATAAAAGAAATAATACTGCAGGTTATATACTAAATAAAATAATTTTAAAATAAAACCTCAGAACTGATGTTTGAGGCCACTTATCTGCAGATTTACCAGTTTCATTACTACTATAAATTTAATTAATATTTTAATAGTACAATTTTCTTTTCTTTTGTCAGAGATAAATAAGCAAACATTTAAGACAGAAAATAATAGATTTATTTTTAACAACTTCTGTAACTTTATTATTTTTATTTAAATGTGGAGAGATTGATCCCTATGAGCCCCTCTTTTTCCTATGCCCTTAAGCAATATTCTGTTTCCTGATTGCCAGATTATAAAATATGCAAGGCAGAGTTATAAAAATATTAATTTCACTAAACTATTGAAAATTTTATTAACCACACGAAATTAATTAAAAGCAGCTAATTATAAAAATTTTTGGTATTATTACATTCTGGTAAGTGCAATTTAAAAATTAAATTTGATTACTTAGGTTTTCAGATAAGTCAAAAGATTTTATGCACTATAAACATTACTGAAATTTCATTTTTAGCAATGACTAATTAAGCATTCCAGTAATGGACATGGGTCTTAAAACCTTAAAAATAAATGAAATTTTCTAAATGGCCATTAGTATATAAAATTGAAAGTTTTCTATTACTACCAAAACAAAAACATGCAAAATTTAAAGAAAAATAAAAGATATATAAATTTATTAATTGAAGCCAGCTCTTAGTATGTTCATGAAGATTTTCACTGAAAAGCAGCAGAACTTTGAAACAGTATTTTCCGCTTCCTGATTGGTTTGATGCAGAGTGTCAACAATAACCAAAATTATAAAACATGCAATGGGGAGTTATGAAAAAAAAATAATAAAAGCTAAATTTTTAGTGGTTATTTTTTTATAAACCAAAAACATTGAAGGGTGTCCATTACTGGCACATCCACCCTATATGAACATTTGGAGTATATGTGCCATTCTCAGATAAAGGGAAATTTTATCTCCTTGGCTATAAAAATACATTAAGCAAATCAACTATGAATTTTTAAATTTTTTATGAACATTTTTGTTCAAGCACTACATGTACATTAGTTTAGTTTAAATATAAGAAAAAATAATAATAATTTCAATATCTAAAAAAATTGTAAAGTTGTAAATATCTATACCAAGGCTTGTCCCAAACTTCTAAATTTTTAATTGAAATCATTATTTTTAAGATTCAGAAAGCTTTAGAAAAAATGCAATGATTATATGGGTAATTTTCATGTTCCTATTTTTTTATATATTTGACATTTTAGACAAAACAAAAAACATTTACATTAATTATACATACTTATTTGGAATTTGTCCCTAGTGTTAGTTGTCATTACCATGCTCCTCATTAATGTTTCATTCTCTTCTTCATTAGATGTCGTTTTGATATGTAAATGCTCTTAGATTGTATAGTTCCACTGTTATTACGAGAAGTAATGTCTATTTTACATTACCTATTCAAGAACTATTTCAATCTGTGCTGTTTGTTCCAAAATTACAGTCAGTGTATTTGATATGTGTCATTACCAAGTTCCTTATTGCTGAAATACATATTGAATAATTTAACTTTACAGAATCAATTATAATGAAGGTTTAGGCTTGCTTTCAGAATAAGTACCCCATAAGCTTTCAATTATTGTAGTTTAGTTCTAAAGTAGACTCAACGTTAAAAATGTCATTACCAAGGGGTATTCGATTTATGATTTCAGGGACATATCAATAACAATTTTAGATATTTTAAAGAAGACATTGCTATTGCTTAGCAAAAATTCGCATTATTTTAATATCTGGTGAAATTTGAGCTAAAAATCAGGAAACTAAATACAGTAGAGTACTGATTATCCAAACAAGTTGTGACTGACCCTAGTTCGGATAAATGGACAGACAATTTAAAAGATGTTTCTGATTATACTAAAACCTTCATACTTTATCCAGTCTTAGGACTGGCAGCGCCAGTCAGTGCTGGCATGTTTTAATTTGTTGTTGTTGTACTCTTTTATCATTTAAAATTTTCTTTTTCTCTTTTTATCATTTTCCGAACTCCAGAGATTAAAGTTTAATCAAATAAGCTTTCAATTGTTGCTTGTTTCAAAGAAGACATTCTTTTCAATGCTGTCATATTTCAAATTCTTCTTAAATACGTTAGTTGAATAGGATCAGCGTTCTTCTACCTTTCAAGCCATTTCATAGCTATTTCCAAACATTCAAAGGCTTCAATATGTGATAGACCTGGGTCATTTTCAGAGAATTCGTTTTCATTTTTCTTTAATTTCATCAGGGCCGTCTGAAGAAAAAACTGCGCCCGGGGCAAAGTTTCAATTTGGCACATCCCCCCCCCCCCCCCCCTCACTCTTTCTTTGTGACAGGTGCCACAAAATTGATAAAGTGCAGAAACAGAAATAAAGTCTATTGAATAAATATTTTTCATTTATTTTGGAACTTTAAAACGTGTAATTTTATAATAATTAATAAATTCCAAGCAACTAAATAACATAAGAGAAAATTGCAGTTAGTTGTTAGAGAGATTGCGGTGTTTTGGATAGATTTTTCTTAACCTTCGTCTCTTTTTTTTTTTTAACCTGACTGCCAAGAAGGGTTATGTGTTTCACGCGTATCTAGGTATGTGGATTTCTTTATACCCTCAAAACATCCCAACGGCTGGATGGATTTTAATGAACAAGGTTTCTATCGTTTCGTCTTAACCGTCCAATGGTTACAGGCTAGGTTTTGTTTTTATAAATTCAAAATGGCGACTGTAAAATACAAAATGGCGGTAGAGACGGAAAAAAAAATTTACGCACCTTATTGAGTGGCATATCATTGGATAGGTCTTTCAAAATGAAGACGATGTTTCATTGACTATTTTACAGTCAGAAGTTCCGTTTAAATATTATACAACCTGGAAGTCATTTAGGTAGGACTTCTAGCTTTATTGGAACTCTAACCATCATAGACATCTATAGACCTCATCAAAACATTATTTATATATAGGAACTAACAATTAAACACAGCTTAAAAGTCATCAATAAATGTAAATAACAAAAATAGATAAGTAATAAAAAAAAAAATAGTTTCAGATTGATGAGAAATTAATTCGCTTTTTACGCAGTCGGGTTTTTTAATTTTTTAAATTTCAATTTTACTTGTTCCTAGCCATTTTCAACTGTTGTTAGTATTTGAGTTGGAGAAAATGAGAAAATTCTCAAGGTAAAAATTGCTAACAACCAGCTCAGAAACAAGTGGTCACCAGAGAGGAATAAAATACTCCAAAAATGATCGATAGCAAAAAAAAAAAAAGAAAAAAAAAAACAAGAACGAAAAATTCATGCGTCAAGCATAGATTATGAAGCACTTTCCAACGCATTCAGAATAATGGTACAGAACTGCACCGTTTAATAAGTTAAAATTTTATGTCTAATTTAACAACATGGAAATGCATAACACACTTGAAAACCCAATTTCAGCTATTTCCATCTACAATCGGGAAATTATCCGAATTCTTTTATCAGCCCTGTATATATTGTATTGGCCTATTGTATAGTAATCATCTTGTAAAAATAATTAATTCGCTTTTTACGCAGTCAGATTTTTTAAATTTCAATTTTACTTGTTCCTAGCCATTTTCAACTGTTGTTAGTATTTGAGTTGGAGAAAATGGGAAAATTCTCAAGGTAAAAATTGCTAACAACCAGCTTAGAAACAAGTGGTCACCAGAGAAGAAAAAAATCCTCCAAAAATAATCGCTAGCAAAAAAAAGAAAAAAAAAAAAACGAAAAATTCATGCGTCAAGCATAGATTATGAAACACTTTCCAACGCATTCAGAATAATGGTACAGAACTGCACTGTTTAATAAGTTAAATTATTATGTCTAATTTAACCACATGGAAACGCATAACACACTTGAAAACCCAATTTCAGCTATTTCCATCTACAATCAGGAAATCATCCGAATTCTTTTATCAGCCCTGTATATATTGTATTGGCCTATTGTATAGTAATCATCTTGTAAAAATAATTAATTCGCTTTTTATGCAGTCAGGTTTTTTAATTTTTTAAATTTTAATTTTACTTGTTCTTAGACATTTTCAACTGTTAGTATTTGAGTTGGAGAAAATGGGAAAATTCTCAAGTTAAAATTGCTAACAACCAGCTTAGAAACAAGTGGTCACCAGAGAGGAAAAAAATCCTCCAAAAATGATCAATAGCAAAAAAAAAGAAAGAAAGAAAAAAAAATCATGCGTTAAGCATAGATTATGAAACACTTTCCAACACATTCAGAATAATGGTACAGAACTGCACCATTTAATAAGTTAAAATATTATGTCTAATTTAACCACATGGAAACACATAACACACTTGAAAACCCAATTTCAGCTATTTCCATCTACAATCAGGAAGTTATCCAAATTCTTTTATCAGCCCTGTATATATTGTATTGGCCTACTGTATAGTAATCATCTTGTAAAAATAATTAATTCGCTTTTTACGCAGTCAGGTTTTTTAATTTTTTAAATTTAAATTTTACTTGTTCCTAGCCATTTTCAACTGTTGTTAGTATTTGAGTTGGAGAAAATGGGAAAATTCTCAAGGTAAAAATTGCTAACAACCAGCTCTGAAACAAGTGGTCCAAAGAGAAAAAAAAAATCCTCCAAAAAAAAAAAAAAAAATCAGCGATTTATATCAATTTTAATACATTTGAAATAGCATAATGTCATTAAAATACATTGCAAACAATTTTTTCCCATTGACTATAATGAAACAGAATACTTTTGAGTGCCCCTGTAAATGAACTATCAATCCCACATGCTTCATATACAATACCAAACATGTCTCAGTCAATAAGTGCCATTGACAGGGCTCAACTGACTAGGCTGGGGCACAACTGACTTATAAGGTTTATCAATTGCATGAAAATCCGAGTACATTTTCAGGAGTTAGAGCGTAGACAGATGGACAGATAAACCGAATGCATAAACGCTTTTCAACTTTGTTGGAAAGTGTTAAAAAAAAGACGTTTGTAGTATAAATTTGGTGCCCCTCACTTTCCGTGCCCGGGGCGACCGTCCTCTTCCCCCCCCCCCTTTCGCACGGTGCTGCATTTCATCACCTTTCCCCAAGCCTTTTATTCTCTTGTTATGGCTCCCAATGATATACTAATTGCGGATTCGATTTCGCATGCTAAATCTGAAGGGGGGGGGGGGGGGGAGAAATAGGGTGTTTGGATAATTGGAAGTTCGGTTTAAAAAAATTTTTGAGAGAAATCGGCTGTTCTGATAATTGGAAGTTCGGTTTAAAAAAACTTTGAGAGAAATATGCTGTTCGGTTAATTGGAGTTCCGATAATCGGCACTCTACTGTAATAGAATTTAATCATTTTTTCAGAGACAGAATTTTCCTTTATCTGAGAATGACCCATATATGACCATTTGGAGCATATATATGATGCATATATAAGCTTTGCAATGATCTTAGTGAAATCATAACTGCATTCTTCGTGTAATCATAATTGTGAGAGCAACTATAATCCAAAAGCACTATACATTCGATTCTATTTTTTAAACCTACATGTATTTTAAATGAGTGGTCTGGTGCTTTTGATTAGGTTCAAATAGTAGTTTTTCAAAATTTTAGAAGTGCTTGAAAACTTGAAACAGAATAATATATTGTAAAAACTGATGTAATGTACAGTATAATTTAAGAATTTCTGAAACACCACAAAAATAATTAATGTACAACACATTTTGATAGAACGAGGTCTTCATCATCAGTTGCAAACAAGATGTGGTACCACTTTGAAAGCAGCAGCCAGATTGAATTAGGAGGTTTTCTATACTACTTTTCTGAATTAGAATTTCTAAGGATCTTTTGTTTTCATTTCCCCTGCTTTTAAAGCAATAGAATGCCTTGTTTACACCTGATGATGAAAGACATCGTTCTTTTAACCACTTCACCAGCAACAGATATGGGGAAACAGTGCTTTTACCCTCGACTTATCTCGGGACAACTGGTGAAGTAGTTAAAATGTTTCGTGCTTTACTTATTTTTGTGTTATTTAAGAAGTTTTAAACTATAGTGTTTGAAACAGGCACAGTTTTGAGAGCAAATATTTGATATCAAACTATATTTCCCAAAGAATAAGATTGTATTTTATTTTATCAAATTTTGTTCTAAAAGGCATATTTGGTATTTATAGGGATGTCTTATTATTTCATGTAAAAAAATCAGTATTTTTTCACATGAGTCATGCTATCTTTTAAAACATTGTCATAATTTAATTCTTTTGACATATCCAGCAATAGAAGCACCCCACTACTTCTTATGTATATAACCTGCTAATAATGCATTTGCACAATATATGGCTATTAATCATGAACTGTTTATAAAGGCAAATTTTTCAAAGCTTGTAATCTCGCTTCAAAGCTTGTATAATTTTGTTGTCATATTTTTTTCCTTACATTTGTACATTATATATTTGCAATATTTATTTTTATTTATGTATTGCTACATGTACTGCATTTAAATTGCCTGAGATCTGAATAAAAAAGTCAATTTTATTCTATATTTAGAAAAGATTTATCCAAAAATTCTTTACATATATGTATATATAGATTTTCTTTTAAAGAAAAGATTATGTTAAAAATTATCATTATAACAGCATATTCAATCCAGCAACAAAATAAAAAATAAATATTTTATTCATAGGTATTTGAGACATTTCACAATGGGTTAAAATAAAATGTGAAATGAAAAGTATCTGAAAATGGCATCATTTTGATTTGATGCAGTTATTGAAAAATATTTCAGTTTTATGAGTTTAAATATGAATGTTTTCTTTTTAAAAGTCATTTTCACAGGCAAGCTTTTCGTAGTGTTGAGAACAATTCTAAAGACTATCTATTCAAATTAAGGTACTTTTCGGTTAGCCGGGCGCTAGTGTTATATTTGCATATCTATGTATATATACATATTTATATGCGTGTATATATGCAATATATGTATCCATAAATATATTGACGTATACACATATGTATGTATATATATGTGTATATATAACACTGGCGCCTGGCTAACAGAAAAATACGCAAATTAGTACATTTTTTCTTTTAAATTTTTATGAGTAAATAACATCAATAAGATATTATAATCACCATTATTTCCGTCTTTTTCTGTTTTTTTTATCAACAATGGAATAATCTAATTGCAATCTTTTGAATTTATTAAAAAAAATTCATTTAGAAGTTTAAAAAATAGAAATGAACCTTACATTTTGTTCATTTCTTCATCTTGTGATGTTTTAGTAATAATAATTTAATTCAATTTATCATATATTTGTAGAAATAAATGTGAAATGCAGACATACATAGTCTAGTCAGATTTTAAGATGTAAGATATTATTTAAAAATTCCATCATATGTTATAATCTGTGTACAGTCAATCAAAAAAAAATGGAACCCCTATAGTATTTTATCGGCAAATAGACACAGAGAAAAATGAAAATCAGCCACTCGATTGTGTCTTCTTTAAATTTATGTTAAAGAAATAAGCTTGAGATGGGGGAGTAGAGTCTTCTTCATATTGAAATAGTAACAAACTTTAATAAGAACACCTAAATTTGGCATTAATTTTGGATTCTTCCATAAATTTTATCTTTGCGTATCAAATGGGATGCCATTCAGTTATAGTTTAATGAATTATGCAGGTGTAGAATTTTGAACTACAAATGTTAAATTCCTTTTTAATCATTGCAAAACAGACTGCAATGTGGTTATTTTTTTAAGCATAACTCAAATAGTACATGACAGAATAAGCTGAAATCTTGGATTCGTATATTTAAAGCTTCTAGAAATTGATTTCTGTTTTTAAAAAAATATAGGTTACATTAAGGGTTCTCGCTGCCACTCGCAATTGCGCCAAATCATGACAAAATGCTTCATTTGGCGATTAAACGAACAATATGACTCGCCAAATTGCAAGTGCTCAATTTCTGCTCTTTTGGTGTGTGTGTGTTTGTGTGTGTGCCAATACAATACAGAATCTTATCTGTGTTACTGAACGATTGTGTTGGTTTTGATGTTCAATCGTAGCGTGCCATTTACATTACTCTATTTATAGAGATACTGACTCAACATCAATTCAGTTTAGCAACAGCCAAAGACACAAAAAGGTTATGCGATAGGTATTTCATGTCAGTTAACACTATTTAATCTATGTGCTGGCGTCATACCAGTAAAAGCACAAACAAAATTACTTGCATCAAGTGCCAAATAGAAAAAAGTTTTGCTGGGATGCAGTGTTGAAATTAGCCATTTACCATACTATTTATTAGTTGTATACAAAGTATCATTGGACGGACAATTTTTTCTATCGATTAGAGTCGAAATCTCATAGCGATTTTTAGTTTATATTTTCATAACTGTAAATCAAAGATAGCTGTTTTTTCATTTTGACTGCTAAACGAATGTCTGAAACATTTACATACTTAGGAGATATTTAGAATGTACTTATATTTAATAGCTTCTATAGCGGATTAGTCGAATTTCTATTCTATAAGCAATTACAGAAAATTAGGTTATTTTAGAACATATTGAAAAAAAAAATGGAAACAATAAGGGGTTAAAGAAACATTTTTCAGTGTTTCACGCCAAATCTATTTTGCTAACTTTTTTTTTCATTTGGCTACTGTTTTCTATTTCTTATTCGCTAAATCGCTAATGTTGGTCAAAAGCCAGCGAGAATACTGGTTACAATATATATTTTTTTCAAATATTAATGTCATAATATATAAATTATGAAATTAATATTTGAAAAAAAGAACTTCAATGAATGACTTCATATTAGTAGATCCGTGTAATATTTTCCAAAGAATCTAAATGCTATGTCAAAATTAGTTGTTTGTATTGCAAATTTCAAAGTTTGTTACAATGTCAATATGGAGACAGCTTAATATTAAGCTTCATATATTTTTTTAAGCATAAATTGAAAGCAGGTATAATTCTCAACCAAATGGCTATTTTCATTTCTGTGACATTCTTGTTGATTAAAATGTATGTAATTTTTTTTCTTTTGTTGTTTGTACATCTGGTTGACATCATTTATAGTACTTTTGTTGTGCTTTTGTCTTTATTTTGTGAAGAGAAATAAATTTAATATTCTCATAATAAATCTATTATTTTAAGTAAACTTCAGCCTACTTTTTGTATGTTAAATGTATCATGTTCAAATTTCTTTTTCTTTTCGTTTAACATGTTATCTTAATTTTTCAGTTGATAATCCTTGTGCAGCATCTCCATGCTTGAATCAAGGTACCTGCTCAGAAATAAACAGTACTTTTATTTGTACCTGCTTACCTGGCTGGACTGGAAATAAATGTCAAACAAGTATGTCCATGTGTATTTTTGTTGTAGCTTACTGATGCTGATAATAAGTGCATTGTAAACTTGTTTTGCTATACTTTATTATGGAAGCAGTATACACTTATTTGTTCTTGAGGTTGAGGATCAACTTTTGTATTTAGAAAATGATCACAATCTACCTGTAAAATTATTAATATTTCACTCAGTCAGGCCCTTACTATGGCATGGGCAAATCAGGACTTTAAGGCGCTCCCAAATCCAGATATTAATTTATAAAATATTCACTTTTTTTTTCCAATTCCAACTCTGAAAATTTTCAAATACAAATTTTATCTTTAAAAGATTCTATTAAATATTCTGAAAAAGAAATTTAATTTTGAACTCGCAGACCTCAATGCTTTCGCAAAGCTAACTTCAACAGCCATTAAATAAGAAATAATATTTTGATTTTAATAGATTGTATTAGCAATGAACTTAAATCATATCTAAACTTTAGTGGTTGAAAATAATCAGTTTTAATTGTCATGAGATAAATTTTCTTCCATAATCAAAGTTATTTCTTTTAACTTTACGTGAAATATAAAAAACAAACCCAAAATTGCCATCTTTTTAGATTTATTGAAAAACACTTTCTACTTGTGAAGTAGAATGCATTTGATTTGATATTATGTCGTGTGTAGTACAATTTAAAAAGTTTTAAAAGAAAGTAACTTGGTTAACTCATATTTACTTGTTAGAGTATTTGACACTCTTCCATAAGTTGAAGTTATTAAAATCAACTTAAGGCTGTTCTCAACGGCTCTGCTCAACAAGCACAAAATGTTTTGACACATTTACAAATTCATTTTTTAATGGAAAGATATAAAATTGGAAAGCCTGACCATGGAAGCGATTTGCAATCGAACTGAGTTTTCGATTTTTTTGATCAATAAATTACCTATTGAGTTATAAGTGATTTTGATCACATGACACGACATTTTTCTCCTCTTACTGACTGGATTTTCTTCTTTCGTTCGGAAATTCAATTCAAAATGCCAACTTTGATAGTATTTTCTGAAAGATCTATTGCGTTAACAAGAAAACAGAAAAAAACACATTAATGACATAGTTTCTGAATAACAACATCTTCTAGTTTCATGTGTTTCTGAGCAAAAATGAATTAAAACTTATGTCAGAAAGTTGACTCTTTGGATTTGAGAACAGCCTTACGCGCCTATTCCGATCAAACGCCCGCAAAGTTGTGAAAGCTATTCCGCAAAAGGGAGGGTTTACGAGAGAAGGGGGAAAAGAACTGAAAGTCGCTATTCCAAACAAACATCTTTCACCTTCCGCAACTGCTGATGTCACGTACGATTTAAGAATAAGAGAATCGATTTTTAATCGAATATTAGCATGTATTAACCAATGAGAGTGAATCAACAACTTTTAAAGGGAGAGAATATAATGTTTTGAATAATAGCTGACCAGTTGAAGAATATTTCTTTTAAATGTTAAATTTAAAAATACTTAATATCCGAGTATTATTTTAATAACAAGCTCATATTACGTATTAATATTTTTATTGCTCTAGCTTATTCCCATGAATGTATCACCTATTTTCCTATCAAATTAAAATTTATTAATTTAAAATTACGGACTATGTTAACCTTTTACTTTAGCTTTAAAGCCTCAGCTTTTCTATGATGGTATTTTTTCTCACAATTAAATACATTTAAGAAAAATAAAGAACAGATTGATACATTACAGTAAGAATAGATTTATAGATTGGAACTTCCAAAAAAGCAATCAGGAGCAGGGCTGTAAAATGACTTAAATTGGTTCTGGATGCAGGATGCATGAATGTCATTCACGCTAGATAAGCATATACTTTGCTAAATAAAATATTTAAAAAATATTATACGAATTAAAAATTGAGGTACCACATATAGGCGCCATAATAGCTGCAGTTTTAAAGTATATGTTGGTGTATATATATATATATATATATATATATATACTATATTATTGCCAGTTTTATATATATTTGCATTTACAAGTTCCTATGATTAACTTTTGTATTATTTTTTCCCTTTGATTTTTAGACATTCGATTTCATTTTAAGTATATATATATATATGTATACTGGCTAACTGATGGAGGGGGGGGAGGGGGTATTAAGAGTTTAAAAACCAGAGAGAGCACTTAAAAACTGATGACATACATATGAAATTTTTTTTGTTACGATAAATACGTGATATTTAAAAATCAACGCAAAGAAAAGCTGAAATATTTCGAGAAATTTTTTCTTGCATTTATTTTAAAGCTTCCTTCTTTAGTGCCAAAAGAATGATACAGAAAATGGGAAATAATAGTAGCAGAGTGTGTTATTGTTATTCCTGTTTTCTCTCTTTTTTTATTTTAATTTTATCACTATAGAAGGGGCGGGCTCCTTTTGCAAAGTTTTGAAGCAGCTCAATGTTAAATTTATTTTGGTTGCTTGTTCTTTTCATTCAGCTTATTTATACTAGACTCTATTTTTACAATTAGCTGTATCACAAAAGTTCTTTTATACTAATTAATTATTATTATTAATTTATACTTCTTAAATTGAATTTTATAACAAGAATGATGTATATAGGCTCAAACCGAAACAACATCTACTTCTATGCAATTGTATTCTTTCACAAGAGCCCCCCCCCCCCCCCCAATTTAAATCAATTTAACATTTTTGTCACTTTTAAAAATCACTTATTACTTGGGCTAACTGTACATATATTTTTATATAACTGAAAATTAAAATACAAAATATTATTGAAATTGTTATTTTTATTTATGTTACACAATTTCATTTCATATTATTTATAATGATTAAATACAAACGAAGGGGGGGGGGGGAATGTACGTTTATGCTACGTGTAGAGTTTTTAAACATCAAATTTCATGATAACATGTTTATCAATGTCTCTTAATTAGTGTCTTTTCCAATATATTTAGCAATCTTGAAAAGCTCAGAGCTTTAAACAAACTGTTTAGACACTGTTTAGAGTGAAAAAGTTAGAAAACTCTTAAAAGTATTATACCCATACTTAATATAGCAAGCTTTTGCTATAGACCTATCAATACTTCATTTGCACTGACGAAATTTATACTAAATTAAAAGTTGATAATTTATTGTGTAAATTAATATAGGGTAGATGTGCTAGTAATAGACACCCTTCAATGTTTTGGTTTATAAAAAAAATAACCAATAAAAATTTAGCTTTTATTATTTGTTTCATAACTTCCTCTTGCATATTTTATAATCTTGCATTATTATTAGTCATTTTCCAGTAATGGACACCCTGTGTAGACATTGCTAAAAATGCAGTTTCAGTAATGTTTATATTACATAAAATATTGACTTAACTGAAGACCTAAATAATAAATTTAATTTTTAAATTACACTTACCAAAATGTAATAACACCAAAACTTTTATAAATAGCTGCTTTTAAGTTATTTTATATGGTTAATAAAATTTCAATAATTTATTCTTTTTTTTTTAAATGTATATAATAACTCTGACTTGCACTTTTTATAATATGGCAATCAAACCAGTCAAGAAGCAAAAAATATAATTTAAGGGCATAGTCAAACAGGGGCTCATAGAGCTTAACCCTCCCCATTTAAATAAAAACAATTAAGTTACAGAAATTGTTAAAATTCTCTCTTAAATGTTCCCTTATTCATCTCTGAAAAAAAAACATATATTACTGTAATGTTAATTAAAGTTATAGTAATCATGAAACTAGTAAATCTGCAGATCAGTGGCCTCAAACATCAATTCTACAGTTTTATTTTGAGAATTATTTTATTTAGTGTTTAAAATATCCAACTCACAGTATCATTTTTTTCATATTTGTAATATTAATTATTACAAGTAATATATCAAGTAGTCTCTGGAAGTTGTTAAAAATAGTGAGACAAAGCTATTGCTATACACTAATACTCAAAAACTTTTTTTTTTAAATTATTATTAACTTTTAAATCTCCCACTGTCTCAATAATCTGACAGCTGTAATTGCTTGATATTTAGTATTTTAAACTATCCATCTAAAATAATTAAAATATCTATCTTCTGATAATTACAATAATTGGTGCAAACAGTGAATGATTATCACAAATATTTTATTAAATACTGGCATCCTAATTGTTAAATTTATTTGAAAATCAGTGTTTTGTTTCATTAGTATGCTTTCATTAAATTCTGGTTCTAAATAGTCATAAAAACAATTATATCTGTTACTTTTTGTGGGATGTCTATTACTGAAACAGAGAGTGTCCATTACTGGACTTTTGGGGTGTTTTGATATATTTCTGTTATTTAAAATTGAGTTTTTATTCATATTCGGAAATGAAACTATCAGAATGGTTAAATATTGTTGATAGATTAATATAATATTGAAAAAACTGGAATATAATGATTATAATTTATTAATAAAAAATAATTTTAAAAGAAATTTCTTAAGGGTGTCTATTACTGGCACATCTACCCTATTTGAGAAATGTACTATACAGCAGGATTTTCTTTTATTTTTTTTTAAGCCAACAAGTACTAGAGAAATAAATACCAATTAAGATGTTAATCTTAATCCAAAATGTTGAAGTCATTTAACTTAAAAACTTAAATTTGTTAATAAACATCATTAAATTATAACTTTCAGCTAATTAGATTTTTTCAGTTTGAAAATAATACAGACATTTGTTATCTGCAAACTGACTAGTATTTATTATCATCTTTACTATTAATATTATTTTGTCTTAGATGTAATGCAGATAGAGTAGTTTATCCCCCCCCCCCTTAAACTGAATAAGTAATAATATTTGATCTCTGTGAATTAAATACTTTCACATAATAAATACTCAATCATACATCCTTACATACTATCAACCAGTCACAATGTGAAATGTTTTCAGTGTTTTATTATTATTAACATGTTGTATTATACTGAAGAGTAAAAACAATTTTCAAGATAAGACATATTTATAAATGTCACAATATAGTTTCAAGAATTATGATTTAATCATTTTTTAATAATTCATACTATGTAATCATATATATTTTTACTTCTTCATTGCACGATCACAGATAAGCTTTAAAAATGAAAATCTCGATGATAAACAGTATTTAATTAATAAAAGTATCTTTACAAATTTATATTTTATCAATTTTATTTCTTACGTGTGCATTTAAAATTTATTTCAAATTAACATAAAATGCTGAACAAATTAATACGTTACAGTTATCGAAAATAACTTATCCACAAGTCATGGAAATTGTCTGTTGCTTACTGCAGAAAATAAGAAATTAAACTTATTGTTTAAATACAGCAGTTCATGTGTCAGCTTTATTATTATTATTATTATAATTATAAATCATCAAATCTAATTCTTAGGGATTAGTAACAAAAAGATATAAAAACTTCATTACTAAATTATTAGAAACTAAATAAATATCATAATTTTACAAAAAGTAAACAAATATTTTTTTAATGGATGCGATAGTATTTCGCTTTCACGAGATAAAAGTCAAAACTGTCAATACCAAGATTCTAATGATATATGACTTATCTTGATAATAACTAAGAAAAAAAAGTAAAGGTTTTATAGTAGTAAAAGAAAAAAAAAAAAAAAAAAAGCTATCTTTCACGATAATACAACATATCAAAAGGTACCGTAACACTGAAAAAAAATTTCACATACCTGTATTTTAAATGAGTATTCCCCTTATGTTTTGTTTTGATGTTAGCTCCTATCTATAACAAGTGATTTTTTAAATCTGTGTTATTTATTTGCAGCACAAAATTTACTATAACAGCATTTTGCAAGCGTCACATGGTTCTTTGCACGCTATGCTACTAGAAGTCCGCCATCTTTTTTTACTACTTACGAGTCTTTTGTACCTCCCGCAAATAGTTATCACGTGACAACTGTAGTTGCGATTGCTCTGCGAGAGTGAAACCGTCCGCACGTTTGATCTGTTTCGTGATTTTAGACGCGCCTCGCAAATCCACGAGGAAAGGGGAGTTACGGGAGAAAAGCGTTTGATCGGAATAGGCACGTTAAAGTAATATAACAAATTGCTATATAAAAGTGTTTTGTTCTGTACTAAGAAAAAGAGTATTTTTACTAATTAAGGTAGTACCTACTTAATTTAGAATTGATGGAGCTAAGAATTTTCTTCTATTTAAAATCCAAGGTGTGAAAATATTGTTTATGCATTACACATATGACTGACCATCAGTTCTATTTGAATAATGTTTCAACGATTCGAATGGGGGCCCCTAATTTATCTTTGCCCAGTTCCCCAATTAGTCATGATCGGGGCCTGCACTCAGGGACACCTTTAAAAAGAATTATATTGTTTAAAATGCAGAAATTAAATTTGAATGAATATGTGTCATAATCTAAATATTTTTTAACCAAATTTAAAAACTAATGCATAAAATATAATAGGTATAATAAAAGATTTATTCATACAAAATTTGTTGATTCATACTTTCTATCTAGCATCCATAATTAGATGCATATACTATTCCAACATAATCTTCAGTATGTATAGAATGATTTTATCTCTGCTAATTTTGAATGTAAAAGAATCGATCCACTCAAGTACAGGCATCCCCCGAACTACGTATTACTCGACTTACGCAAATTCGCAGTTATGTAATAAATCTCGAAAATTGCATTTGTAAACATACTAGCGCGTTTGATACACAGTTGAATACTTTTGATATTTATTTTATAAATATTATATATAAATATAAACCACAACCGTAGTATAGTTTATATATTAGATAGAGTTATATTTTTATTGGTATATAGAATCAAATCTATAACAAAACAACTTAATCTTTATTGTTAGTTATTCGTAGTAGTCATCTAATTCATAATAAGTACAATTTGTGTTTATCAAGGGTTATTTTATTTTGTGAGTGTTATTCATTTGTCTTGCCATCAGAAATTCATTGAGAATAGGTCTAATTAGTCCTCTTTAATTATTTCTTATTTTTATAGTGTTTTTATATATTTTCATACTTAAATAGTTTATATACAAATAAATACGGTTGCATGATGCAACATATATAAATTTACATTTATAAAATTGTATTTTAAAAATAATTCAGTGTAAATAATATATATATGTATATAAAGACATATATATGTATAATAAATATTCCAGTTTCTTACAAAATTTTTTCTAAGCAACCTACAAATTCAACTTACATAAAAATAAAGTTATGTAAAACTTTACGGAACGCATTACTTACATAAGTCGAGGGATGCCTGTAGACTAATTTAAATCAAAAATAAGTACGTTCATTAAAGTTTGGAATTCTTCTCATTCAAAGAGATAGAGAAATATTGAATTTTTTTAATTTTCCAAAATATTCAATAATGTTTTTAGTTTCAACAACATATTTTTCAACTTTATAAATAGAAAAGTTACATTCTTCAAATGATTTCCTGTTCTTTGTCATGTTTTACTAGTGCTACATTTGAAATTATCAATTTTTGCATTCAATTGTTTGTGATTGATGAAAAATCGTTTTTGATTATCTTATTGGTCACCCCTGCTGTATCCGATTTGAAAATAATGTGCATTGTTGGATGTTTCGCCTATTTTATTAGTACCTTCTAATACCTTTTGTAATCATTTCAGATATAAATGAATGTGAATCGAATCCATGTGAAAATGGCGGTACATGTTTAGATCTTGTCAATGGTTATCGATGTCTGTGTGATCCTGGGTGGCAAGGAAATCGATGTCAATATGGTATAATTTTATTCAATCTCAGTTTTCTTTTCTTTCTCCTCGTTAAAATTCAACCTTCTCAGAAAAGTTTTCTAATTTTCACATATTTTTTGCTAACAATTCCATATCTGCCACCTCTCCTGAAAAACCTTGCCGCTATTACTCACAAAACAGGTGGGATTGTAGTTCCCTTCAAGATTGCTGGCAAGGTAGTCCAATCAGAGCTGAAACTACCCTTTTTTGCACCCGAGGCAAACATGGATTTTGGCACCCATCCCCCTCCGTAAAGTATATTTACAAAGACAATTTTACCAATTTTCTAATAGCTGATTTATTTTAAAATTTAAAATATGTAATACTGAACTACGTAATCTACAATGGTGGATCCAAGGGGGAGGTCACCTCTGAACACCAACAAAAATATTCTAAAGATCATTTTTAAAAGGAAATATACAGTAGAGTCCCACTTAACCGTGTTTCCGCTTTAACCAAGTTATTTTCTTCTGATAGACTAATGTCTTCCATTTAAAAAAAAATTATGGCCACTTTTTTTTCCTATTCTGACCAGAAAATCTGAGTTCTAACTTTTTATGACTGCTCTTTCATCTTCACCTAACACTTCATTTATGATGGCTGTTTCATAATAATGGAAGACATCAATCCATCACAAGAAAATGATCCATTCCAAAAGTACAATCCTTCATTTGGTGTCCCTTTGTTCTGGCGCACGGTGCACATGCCCCCCCCCCCCCCTTAGTTTCGGCACAGAATCTAATCACAGAAGACCATTGAAAAAATTTAAAGGCAATTTTCATTATGTTAAAGATGCCAATGAGCTTGCTTGTAAGGGCTGAGGCATTTAATCAGGGTGTCTAACCACCTGGAAAAGTCAGGGAAATTTATATGGGCTGGAAAAGTCAGTGAAATTTACTATTCCTGAGGAAAAGACAAGGAAATTTGAAAACTTTGAGAAAGAGCTATAAAAATTTTTAACTTCCAAGAAAAAATTAGGAAAAAATTTCTTTTTATAAAACTAAGGATTTGAAATTGCAATGGCAGGAAAATCAAATTTTACTCTATATAAGTACAGTAATCCCTTAACATTCGCTAGTTTTGATTATTCGCAAAATAAAAAACGAAGACCATTTCAGCATTCGCGAACATTTAACTTGGTTATTCCCTTATATTGAGGCAAAATATAGGTCAGTAATTCTGAGAAACCCGAAAGATAAATTAATGTTAAAACTGGAAAAATCCTAAATTTTCTAAAACTCAAAATTTTTATTGCAACTGAAAATTTTCCTGCAAAAACTTTTAACTCCAACAACAACTTGTTGAGAAAGCAAAAGAATGCAATCCTTAACTGGTGAGGAGTCTCAAATTTAAAGGAAAAATCAAGACTGCAAATTTTCTTTATATGGAAATTTATAACCAAAAGATATGTTCTTACAAACAATCGTATATCTGTAAATTTTTTCAGCCATCAACTAGCAATTAAATTTTGTACAATATGTTTATAATTATTCAAATTTACTTACAGCATGCATTTTTTAATTCTTAACCCTTAAATGCCTGATTTTTCAAAAATCATTCTAATAATGTTTTTTGGCTTTCATTTTTTAAATAAATCATGGGAAAAATACTTTAAAAAATCATATTTTGTTTTAAGTATGGTTTACAGCTAAAAAACAATTTGTTACTAATCGGCAATACTGATCTTTAATTGAAAAAATAATTTTCCTTGATAAAATTCTATAATATTAAACACACAAGAATTTTAGGAACTATAATAAGAAATAAATTTTACTTGCTCACTGCAGAACAAAATAGGGTATTTCGCAAGCTTCCAAACAAAACAAAAAGAACAAGTAGCAACAATTGAAAAAATAAATCTATCTTTATTCTTAAACAGCACAAGTGTTGCCATCTACATGTTGAAAATTGATTTAATAAAATTTTCAAAATGTATTTTATTGGCAACATTAGGCATTATAGCTTCAATATTATTCTAATAGTATTTTAGAGCCTAAATTGGGTATGTTGCCGAAAAGCAACAACCGGCATTTAAGGGTTAATAAATAATTTTTTACGTTTCAGTTACTTTTTTCCATCAAAACAAAATCTTAAAACCTAACCCCCTTTTATGCACAGGAAGATGTAGTCTCAATATTCGCGATTTTGAGATTCGTGAAGGTTTCCGCGTACCTAACCCTCATGGATATTAAGGGATTACTGTACTGTAAAGAGTATTTCAACCTGTTGTGCAAGTAATTTTGTCTACCCCTTTTCAATCCTTTCTTGTAACGCAATATTTTCAACTCCAGTTTCACTGAAACTTTGTACTGATTGTTATAGGATTTATTAGATGTTTAAGTCCGTTTACTTATCTTTGTTTTGGAACTGAACATTTGTTAGCTTAATTTAGTGAATATTTATTATTTGTATTAAAATATGTCGAAGCAATCTATATTTAACTGTGACTAATGTGACAAAGAATTTCATCCTGATTGGATAAAATGGAAAGAACCTGATGCTAAAAGTGCATTAATCTGCAAAAGGTTTAGCATGTAAAATTTTCAACAATTTGTTAGCCTCCGGTACGATATGTTATTTCTTTCTCCCAGCTTATTTTGTGTAGTCTCCAAAAAATAAGGTTACCTTACAGAAGCCAGTCATAAAATAAAGCAGTACGATTAAATACGCTATAGCAGTTTTTTTTAACTTCTAAGCATCGCACATTTTCAATTTTTATATCGTTGAATCGGAAAAAAAAAAGTACTTTTAAATGCAATTTGTTTGAAAACTGCATCTCCATTTACTTTTGAGATATTAATTTTTTTTGTAGTTTTCAGAGCCATTTGCTTAATATTGGCAACAAAAGAACTCCATTTCTGAAGAAAGTGAAAGAGAAATAGCAATTACATCTTTTTGTTGCTATTTTCCCATAAAAACTGAAAAAAAAAATGTAATTAAAATACATGCTATTTTGAAAAAATATAAATGAAGGATTTCTGATAAAACATGGCTCTATTAGAAACTAAATTTAATTTTAAATATCTATATTAATAATACAAACAAATGAAGGCCTGTGAATCTGTAGATAGCCCATTTTTTTTGTCGAGTTTTTTGAATGACGAAATCTCTTTTTTTTCGGATTTGTGTATTATTCAGAAATAGTGACGTCCTAAGCGTACTTTACTGTAGATGTAGTTTAACACTGGATTGCAAATGATGAATTCTTCAACGGATGTGGATGACGTCACTTTATGTAAAATAAAATCGTGTGTTATAAGTCTTAAAACTGAACTACAGTAGAGTCCTGATTATCGGAGTTTCTGCTTTCACCGAGTTATTTTCTTCTGATGGACTGATGGCTTCTGTTATTATGAAACAGCCATTATAAATGCAGTGTTCAGTGAAAATGAAAGAGCAAGTCATAAAAAGTTAGAACTCTGATTTTCTGGTCAGAATGGAAAAAAAAAAAAAAGGCCATAAATTTTTTTTCAAAAAAAAAAAAAAATTATAGCCATTTTTTTTCCCATTCTGACCAGAAAATCAGAGTTCTAACTTTTTACGGTTGCTCTTTCATCTTCACCTAACACTTCATTTATAATGGCTGTTTCATAATAATAGAAGCCATCAGTCCATCAGAAGAAAAGGACCCATTCCAAAGGTATAAGTTTGACTAACTCGGGTAATTGGGACTCTACTGTATATATATATATTCATCGGGGACGACAACGACACTAAATTTTGAAAAAGCAGAATTCCTGTTCTCTAGTTTAACATTTCAGTAGGTGTTATTTCAGAATCAGTTGTGAAAGTTCCAATCTCAAATCCACAACTTTTAAGAGTTTTTGTGTGTAACATCACTAAATCGTGATATCTGGAATTTTTTCCCCTGAACCGTGAAAAATCAAGAAAAACCTGTAAAAGTCAGGGAACTTTGTTGCTCATCTGGAACAGATACCTTGATTTAATACATCAGAGAATTCAAGCCTATTCATTGCTTGATTTATTCCTAAAATATTCAGGAGGCTTAGATTTGGAAAAAACCTCTCATTACTAAAAAGTGCCATTGCTAAAAAAATGAAATTAATGTATATTAATAAGATTTAATGTATATTAAAAAGAAAACAGACTGGAAAAGATTTGTAAAAAAACCAAAAAAAAAAAAAAACCTTTTGTTAATTAATATTCGAAGGGTCTGAAAATTGAGGGTGTCAAAACATCTGAGCAAGAAGTAAGGTTATTAAAGTTTTAATTTTATTATTAGCAAATTAATTATATCTAATACTTATTCTCTTTTACAGGTAATTCAAAGTTTTTTTGGTACTTTTCGGTTAGCCGGGCGCCAGTGGTATATATACATATATATGTATATATAAATGTATGTAAATATACATATATATTTACATATATATATGTGTGTATATATACAACATGTATATATCTATATATATGTATATTTACATATATGTATGTATATAAATATGTATATATAACACTGGCGCCCGGCTAACCGAAAAGTACCGTTTTTTTTTTTTTTTTTTTTTAATACCACATTTACTTTGTACATTTTAAAAATGGTTAACAGTTGTTGCTTTATTTCTTCCAGTAATGTTTTTTCAGTATTTGACAACATGTTTTGCAAATACTTAATTTTTTTCACCTTATTAAAACAAAGAGTGAACACAAAAATGGTGTTTTATTACAAATTAATATTTATTGAGTCACCTATAAAAAAAGCATAAGTAATTAGACGTGAAATAATAAAATTAAAGCTTTAGTAACCTTACTTCTTGTTTGAGCCTTATGTTATTTTTACTGGTACATTTTGCTATGAAGGGAAAAAATTTGCCAAATTGATTATAAAATTTCACTTCTATTTGCTCCCTTTTATTATAAATTATACCATCACACATTCTATTGTATATCATTTGTGTCATGTGGAAATCTTTCTAATTTTCGTTATCCAAGGTTGGCAGCTATGCAATTGTTTATATTGTTTTTTATTTTGTTAAGAGTTCTTAAGAGGCTACTTCAGTCAAGTGAAAAGACCGGTTCGGTAATGCTAATCCTATGGAAGAAATTTATAAAGATATCTCGGTTGCATTTTAATATTTTTAAATGATTTTTTTTGCATTGGATAGCCAAGGTTGATATCTACATCTGCCGTTTTTTACTTTTTCGATTTCGATTACAGATTTCTTTCAGTTTTAAAACTGGTTCCGAAAATGAAAGTATCCTCATTAAAAATATCTGTAAACAAAATTGAAAAAGTAATAAATGGCCTTTGTACAGATCAATCTCAGCTAGCCAATGCAAAAAAAATCATTTAAAAATATTAAAATGCAACCAAGATATCTTTATAATTTTTTTCCATAGGATTAGCATTTGCAAACGGGTCTTTTCACTTGACTGAAGTAGCCTCTTAATATAATTTATATTTTTTTATTCATATAGTACACATATGTTTTAATTTTATATTAAAACTAGGTTTCACTGGATACGAATTTCTAAAATAATATAATCAAGAACCTAGAGACAGGGTCATTTTAAGACATTCGAGGCATTAATATTTACGTGTTTGTTTTCCTAAAAGTAATTAGCTGAAGAAAGGTGGTTATAAAGCGTTAACCTATTGATATTTGTAATCTAAATAAATATCACTAATAAATAAATTTTAGTTAATGTATGATAGAAAAACATGATATCATATGCACTGGATACGAACTTCATTGGACTAACTGTTAACCTGTTGTGAAAGAGGTGATTAAAAAAAAAAAACTTACATATGCCTCAGGAAAATTGTTTTGGTCATAAAATGTCAAGAAAAAATCTGATTATGAAATAAAAATAGTGATATTTTGAGACAAAGGAGTTTTTTAAGCATGTTATTGTAACTTTTTCATTCTTTACACATATAAAATATATAAGCATCCTAGGATTTGTTTTATCATTACTATTATTTATTTATTATTATTATAACCATTTACAATAATAAAACAAAATAAAAAGTTTTTAAAATGGCTTACTCTTTATTACTGTAAAAATTAACTCTTCACCGGAAACATGAAATAGTGTACTTAAACAGTAATGGGCTGCCTGCTAACCTGCCAGACTTATTAAAAAGAAAAAGAAAATCCCTATGTCCTAATATTAATCAAAAACTGAACATAAATATTTATTCTTTAATGCTGATGCATTATAACTGAATGAATATTTAATGTGCCAACATAAAAATAGGTTTTGAAAAAAGTGTTTTCAAATACATTATCTGTTCAGCTGTCTCACAGACTTCAATTTCTGGTTAAGAGGTTAATAAAAAATAAATGTATATCAGCTCCCTTTATATTATATGACATTGCTTGATTTTAGGTGAAGGTAAAATAGTTTGTGTGCAAAAGAATTTCTTTTTCTTGAAAGTAATATATTCTTCCAGTTTCATGTGTTGTAGGTGTGCTGATCATATAAAATACAGGACATAACATGCATCTTCTTTCTTCTGTAGTATGTTATGATAAAAGCAGGGCCGACCATAGGGATATATGATTTTTACTTTAACATAAACTTCTCTTCAGAAGAAGAAGAAGGTGTATATACATTCTTCTATTTCATGTGATTTCTCATCTCTGTCCTCCTACAACAAAAGGAACTGGAATAAATGACTTTGGATTGCATTGAATGAACTAATGTAGAAGGACTCGATTAATATTCCAAATTATTGAACTGTTTTTATTACACTTTTCACTTAATTTGTTTTTATATGTAAAAATGTAATTTTATAATCAATTCTTCATCCACTTCCTGATGTACAGTAGACTCCCTCAAATCCTCAACCCTAAAATCCACAAATGCCTAAAATCCGCACATCATCACAGATGTAAACAATGAAATTTTCATTTCAGATGTAGGGTCAAAATTACAGACTTTAAAATTTTTATATCATTCTGTAAGTATTTTAAACATAACTCTCACTAATACGACTGAACTCATGCTTTTTCATGAAGGAAGTAAACATTTATTTCTGAAAAACTTCAAGATATTCCTGGTATCACTGTTAATTGCAATCTTTTTACAAAATATATTTATGTATTAATCAAGCTTTTTCGGTTATTAAGTCTAACTAAACCTGAAATAAAACTTCCTTATTTTCTGATTTTGATGTGAATTAGTAGGGTACCTTTAGGGGCAAGTTGCATTGAAAAATTCAAGAAAAATGTATCTTTAGAGTGCATATTTAATTATACATTAATTATTTACTTGACATTTACTTATAATAATTTAATCATTTTTAAAATCATCTTAATTTTTATTATTTTAGTTTATTACATAATTATTTTAATATTATATTATATTGTAAGCATTCATTATAATTTCTATTGCATTGTAACATTCAACTTATATTTAAAAAAATTGTCAAATGTAAACAAATCAGAAACCAGAAATCCACAAAATTCTAAAATCCGCACAACCTTTGGTCCCAAGCAGTGCAGGTTTGAGGGCGTCTACTGTACTAGTATTGTGCAAAATTAAAAGCACAGCTGTGTTCTCAATGACAATACAACATTTTAATATCTTTAAAACTTAATTATAAATTAATTTTAAAGAAGTTTCCATTAGCCGGTCACAGGTAATGAATCACGAAACATTATTTATAACTGTATACGAGTTACATCAATAATGAAATTAATTATGTGCCAAACCACTCTCAGCAAAATAGGCAAACTGGCTGTGAAACTGCATCAACAAAATATTTTAAGCACTAAAAAGGGAAAAATATAAATAAAAAGAGTTGTAGTTTTTTTTTAAATACTCTTTTATTATTTACAGTATAACCCTTGAAAATCCGGCATCGTCAGGATCAAGACCAAGCTGGATTTTTGAAAATTCCGGATTAAAGGATATCAAAAGTACTTCTGGTGAATTTAATTCATAGCCAAGTGATATTGATGTGAGAAAAAGAGAAAATTAAATATTAAAAAAAAAAAAACTTTTCTTTATTGATATTTTGTATGTAACAAAAGCAAAAAATTATCCTAAACAGTGAAGTCGTTTAATTTCCAAAGCATCAATGTCAATTTTATTTGCTTCAATTTTTTTGGCCGTTTCTCGACAAGATTTTCTTGTATTTTATACAAGTGAAGAATATCGATTTTTGAAATATAGTCTTGTCTAGTTTCTCTAAAATATACATTTATTTTCCAGTCAAATTTATGTATTTTTCCAGTGATACATTTTCTTCTGCCATCTCCTCTGCCTTGTTTATTTGAGCTACTACTAACGTAATTGATGGCTCTGTTTGTACACTGCCAGTGATATCGCTGCCTGCTAATCCATCGCTTTTGATTTCAAAGTTTTGAATTCGTAAAGAATTGCTATTTTTCTTTCTCCTGTAAGTTGGAAGATTAAAATTTAAAAAAAAAAAGGGGGGGGGGGGCATGACTTTGATGCCGAATTTTTGAAGTTGTCGGATTTTTGAGGTCACACTGTATTTGCTTATGGAGAAAAATTTTCTTTCTTAAAACATAGACAAACATGGACTAATGTAATTTATATATGAAGAATTAATTTAAAATGAAATGAATGTTTTAGTTTAAAAAAATGAATACTTTCATAAATTAATTTTACTAATTAAATATTTATGTGATACTGAACTGACATGTGTGAGCTATTACAGTACTTTGCTAGAAATATTTTATTTTTAAAAAAAGTATTGTCATTCTTTTACTTTCATGTTTTTTTTCTAAAAAAGTGTATTAAATCTTCTGGTGTGTTTTATACCACCAGAAAATACAGTAACTTGGAACTCTGATAATTTGATACATTTTTCATTACTAAGCTGTATTGACTTATTGTATGACAAGTTTCATTTTATAATAATAATAAAGGTAAAGTTTAGTTTTTTGGAATTTGAAAATTTTAAGCAAATAATAAAAAATATATTTTGAGATTTTGGTGAAAAATTTGTTCAAAAGTTCATTTTTGAGGAAGAAAGTAATAATTTAAGAACAATTTTAAATGTCCATTGATTTATTATAAAAGTAACTTTAATTTTTTTTTTTAATAAAAATCATGTATCTTTACAGATGCTAATGAATGTGATGTCAGCCCTTGTGTAAATGCAGTTAGCTGCAAAAATCTAGTTGGTAATTACCAATGCACATGCTTACCTGGATGGGATGGAAAGAATTGTGACCGCAATCTTAATGACTGTGTGGGGCAATGCCTAAATGGTGCTACCTGCATTGATCTTGTCAATGATTACCATTGTGCTTGTCTACCTGGTTTCACTGGTAGAGAATGTCAAACTAACATCAATGAGTGTGCAAGTAATCCATGTCTGAATGGAGGGGAATGTGTTGATTTGATAGCAGATTACAGATGCATTTGTCCCGTTGGATATAAAGGATACCGTTGTGAGGTAAGTTTTTTATGTGCTTTGTTCAATATTTATATTATTTAGTATATACCCTGAGAAGCAATATGTTTACTATATGGGCCATTAAATGAAAAACGGGCAAAATGTCCTGCACAGGACACTTATATAATTACCTGTATCTATTAACTTATAAGTCGTTAAGATATAAACTATACATTAAAAATAACAAAACACCCTAGATTTCTGTATTAGCATAGTCGTTTTAATTTGAGGATACAATAGCATTGTTAAAACAGCAGTAATATGTAGAAAAGCTGTCTTACACATGTTATGGAATGGCTCTTTAATAGGTTTAAAAATCTCCACATTTTAAATCCTAGACATATAAAACCTGTCCGTTTCAAGGCTATTCAATGAAAACCAGACAAAATATCCTGAGTTGATACTCACTTAAATACTTATATCTATAACTTATAACTTGTTAAAATATACATGCTATATTAAAAATAACAAAAAACCTTAGACATATTAGCATATTTATTTTGCTATAATAATATTTTGAAACAACAGTAATATATAGAAAAGCTGTCTCACACGGGACATGGAATGGTCCATATACATAAATAAACCATGCATTAAATTATTGAACATTTGGTAGTGAATATTTGCTTTTGAGAATGCTGTAAAGAAGAATATTTTACAGCTGTGAAGCTAGTTCAGAAGCCCAGTGGCATAGGGTCAGAGCATCTGACTGTCCCGCTGCAGGTCGCGAGTTCGACTCCCTACTGGCTACTGGGTAAAGTTCACTCAGCCTTTCATTCCTTCTGGGTCGATAAAATGCATATCACGTTTGCTTGGGAACTAAAAACCAAGGGTCCTGCTTTAGGCTGACCACCTGGATGGGACGCATGCTGTATAGCACCTCGGGGCTCAGTGTCAAGAAAACTGGGATGGGCACTGTCAGCAATGATCCTTCATGGATTATACAGCCACAAATTTTAGTTTAGTTAACTATACAAACAGGGCCCATTTAACTCTGTAAAGGAACTCCAGTTGGGCGCCTCTATAACATGTCTTTAACCACAAATTGTACTCATTTAAAAAAGTATGTTTCATTTTAGACTTTGGGGACCCATTTGACCTTGTGGCAATCAGACCTTGCCCTTTCTTCTCTTGATAGCTGCATATTACATCTTCAATCAACATACAGTGAGTCATATTAGGAGAATTTTCATAGATTCTTTCAGAAGGAATCATACCTTTTTGTTTTAAAAATGTTATAACATCTTTTTCCATTGTTGATAAATAAAAAATAATAAACTTATTGAAAAATTCAGAAATGAAAAAAAAAATGTAAATTTATTACAAACAAATTTCACCAGCTGAAGAAAAGCAAAGTACATGCAAATTAGAAATTGGCAAGAAAGTTCACTTTTTTAAGACTGAGTTAGTTATTCAAAACTTCTATTAAAAGGAAGTATTCAAAATGTTTCCTCTTTTTGCAATATTACTACCTGTATCACTAGTTTTATTACTTCTGCAATAAGGTAGGAATATTTGTTATTTCAGGTTGATGATGATTTGTGTCACCCAAATCCCTGTCATAATGGAGCCTCTTGTCTGAATATGCAGTTTGATTACACTTGTGTATGCCCTGAAGGATTTCAAGGAAAAAATTGTTCTGTGCCAAAAACTAAGTGCCAAAATCCACCTTGTGAATGTAATTTTTTTCTTTTTTAATAAACTTCTGTATGAATGTTTAAATTCAGTTTAATATGATTTTGTTACTAAATTGAAATAAGCTACTATAGGCTTCTGAAATATTATTGATTATATGTATTGGTATTCAGTCATGATTTTTCTCAATTTTAGAGTAGTAAAAAAATTATTTTTATTTTAATTGATTAAGTTAAAAAAGAGCATTTTTTGTGCAATTTCATTGTAATGGATTAGATAATATTTTTATTTAGTCTCTAACAATAGAATTAAAACAATAATTAATGTATATATTTCTTTAATATGGAGTTTCTTATTCATCATACAGTCATTTGATAATTAAAAATGCATATTTTTTTAATAAAAAGTACTTTATTGTGTAGATGAAATCTGACTTAACATAGCAAACTTAAAACTTATAAATCCTTTTTTTCTCTCTGTCTCTTAATAGATTTTGGTATTTCAGGTTATAAGTATTTCTTTCATTACTTTGATTTGGATTGTCATCTGACTGTGTTATATCACTGTTAAATTAGTTGATATTATTTTAATCTAAAAAACCTTTTTTATTTTATCTCTTTAGATTAAAGAAGACACAAATCTGCATTAAGCCTTTAAATTATTTTAAAATTTTGCTGCTTTTTTGCATACCAAGGCAAAAAGCAGCATGATCATGCCATCAAAGAATCCCAATTTTAACCCCTTAAGCATCCTAACTGTTTTCTTCCGCCACATAATCTTAGAATTCTAGGGTTGATTTAACACAAAACTGATATGAGCGTTATTTTTTTGCTGTGCATTAGATAAATGATGAATATGTAAGGTAATCATAAACAAATGCACACAAAAATACTTTTCACAGATATTTTATGAATCATTAAACATACAGAAAGAATTCTGCAGGACGCTTAAAAGGTTAAAATCAGGAAAGAATAAAAAAAGTAACAGGTTTTCAGATATACTTTCCTTGGAAGCATGATTTGTTTCCAGACAAAATATATATTACTGTATTTCACAAGCTTTTCTTAGTAAAAGGTCAAGTGAGTTTAAAAATAACAGTAATAATAACACTTATTTTAGGTATTTGCTGGTTTTGCTCAACTAGATGTTTGAAGTATTTTGAAAGTATGATTTAAAATACAATTAATTTATTTATTTTAAAAGAATAAATGTTCTTTTTTCAATTATTTTTAAAACTTTGGAAATCTGACTGATTTAAAACATTAAAATTTTACTATTAAGCTTATCTAAAAATAATTATTATAATTATCATATAAAATTTGATGTTTTCATAGCTCAAAGAGACAGATGTGCTACTGCCCCACCAAATTCTTCTGCCATGAGGCATGTTTCTACCAGTTTATGTGGTGACCATGGGAAGTGTATAAATGATAACATAGGGGGATTCATGTGTGTTTGTGATCCTGGTTATACTGGAAGTTATTGTCATGAGAGTAAGTCTCCCTTCTCAATTTTATACCAACTTTTAAGTATAACAGCCAAATTTATTACATTGTTATAATTTTTTTACAACAATAGACAATTACCATTAAAAAAACTACTGTTTTATTTTTGTTTTATATCAAGTTTAAATTTCTGGATAATATTTTTACATGTATATTCTGTTATTAATTGTACAATTCAAATCCAATAGCAAGATTTTTTTTTTTTTCCCTCTCGCTTTAAACAAAAAGTTAGGGACCAAAAGTTTGTGCTTATAGGAGCCATCCATGAGACTAAAGATTTTCCTATTTTACCTTTAAAGGCAATTTAGGCCCTCAAACTTTTCTTGCACCCATGCTCCAGAAGACTGGCCTTGATTGAGAGTTGTAAAATTTAATTTTATTCTTTTTCAAATCTCATATTACAATTCCTCTACAGATGGAAAAAAAAAATAATTAAAGAATTCTTCCAATAAAGTTAGTAGATGAATAAACTAAGGAGGCAAACACATTACTCTTTTCTTGTCTGATATTAACTTTTAAACTGTAGCAAAGCTAGTGTGGATTCTAAATCAGATTATTATTAAATGTTTCACTATTATTTGAGATGCAGAAGCAGAAAAACCGTATTACTTCCCTTTCGTGAGCATTATTCACTAATAAAAAGAACAAAGAAATCAAAGACAGGATATTTATTTCTGTCATTAAATTATAAATTGAATCTTAAGTGATAGATAAGAAAATGATATCCCAGCAAAAAGACTCTTTTCGTATGCAAAAATAATTTTCAATTAAAAATGTGCAAATAATAGTAAATATTTAATTTTTTTACAGCATTTTTTAAAATAATATTATATCAGTTTATTTTTTTCTCGTTTTTTTAAAAAAAGAGTTCATAGTTTTGTTTTCTCATTAGTTAAAGATTAACATTATTAAGTTATTTTAATTTTATATATATACCCTGGCTTCCGCAAAAGAATCGGAATAAGAGAAGGAAAGGTTAAAGGGCATATTTGAGTCAAAAATATTGCGTATGGTGGTTGTATCAAGAATAGAAATAATTTACAGAAGCTCTTGCTAATTTTTAAGGACACATAATGTGCGAATAAAAACTGCAAACTGAATGAAATTTTGTGCACCTGTATTTTCGTGAATTACAATGTAACAGGCAACAAATATTGGAATCATAGATTTGTTTTTATTATGGAAAATTCTTGCTATATCGCAAATCTTGCAATGATACTTATATATACTTCCTTTTATATTATTTAAAAATTTCTTTAACTGCTCAGGACATCATTTGTTTTAATTTACATTGAATGTTTTTGGCTTGTGTATAATTAAATGTAGTAACTTTTTTTAAGCAGTTGCATTACTTTTAATGGTCTTCATCAGTACACTGTTTTTAAATAAAGTATCAGTTTCAAATCTAACAATTTATCTTTCCGAATTTTTCTAGATATTGTGAATTTCCTAGATATTTCTAAGTACATTTTCCACAAACTCCTAACAGAGTTTCTACATATCAAACATAAAATTTCAGTTTTTATTTGTATATAAAAGTATTGTAAATTGAGTTTTGTCAACTTCTGATGTTCATCTTCAATTAATCGTGTTTTTTTTTTTTTCTTTCTTTCTTTCTTTTTTTTTTTTTTTTTTTTTTTTTACACTGGTAGCTTTAACATAATTTTTTAAAATACTAAAATGTGAGTACAAACATGTCTGTAAAAGGGCAATAAAAAAGTAGATAAATATCATGTAGAACTCATTAATAATGACACGTTTGCTAAACTAAATAATGAAAATAATTAATGAGCTGAAATACAAAATCCTCGTGTTCAATTACGTGTGCTTCAAATAAAGAGCCAGAGATTTTTTTCCCCTCTAAAACAAAATGAGAATTCATATCACTTTAAAAACTATTTTTTTAAAATGTTTAATTATTGTAAATTAAATTACGATGCCGCTTTTCGGTGTCTTTAATTTGTGTAATTTCCCTTTTAAATTTGTCCGGTTTCAATTTTTGATTTTTTTTTTTTTTTTTCAATCTGGCTTTTGCTAGAGAGTCTTTCATTCTGGACGTGACTGGGCACCCGGGAATCTTGCTTCCGCAAAAGAGTCGGAGTAGAGTAGAAGAATAAAGGGTTGCGGACGAAGATGGGCCGCTCGCCGCGGCAGTTGACCCCACCGCCGAGACTAATAAAAAGCTAGAAGTAGCTCGAAGCCGTTCGGTAGCTTCATCGCCCCGAGCCCAACCCTTCCTGCTTTTCGGTGTCTTTAATTTGTGTAATTTCCCTTTTAAATTTGTCCGGTTTCAATTTTTGATTTTTTTTTTTTTTTCAATCTGGCTTTTGCTAGAGAGTCTTTCATTCGGGACGTGGCTGGGGACCTAAGAATCTTGCTTCCGCAAAAGAGTCGGAGTAGAGTAGAAGAATAAAGGGCTGCGGACGAAGATGGGCCACTCTCCGCGGCTGTTGACCCACCCGCCGACCGAGACTAATAATAAGCTAGAAGCAGCTAGGAGTCGTTTGGTAGCTTCATCGCCCCGAGCCCAACCCTTCCAGCTTTTCGGTGTCTTTAATTTGTGTAATTTCCCTTTTAAATTTGTCCGGTTTCAATTTTCAATTTTTTTTTTTTTTCAATCTGGCTTTCGCTAGAGAGTCTTTCATTCAGGACGTGACTGGGGACCTAAGAATCTTGCTTCCGCAAAAGAGTCGGAGTAGAGTAGAAGAATAAAGGGCTGCGGATGAAGATGAGCTGCTCTCCGCGGCGGGTTTTATTAATTAAATAATTAATCGTTATTAATTAATGAAGCGGAAATCGTATCAGACCGGAGTTGTTTACCGGATTAACTGGAGTTGTTTACATGATTCCATGTAGCGACTGTGACAACGCATATATAGGTGAAACTGGTAGATCGACGGAGATCAGACTTAAAGAGCATGTCGGCGCTTTTAAAAGTGGAAAATTAAACTCTAAATTAGTACAGCATGCCTTTGAAACGGATCACACCCCACCCTGCAAAAATTCACTGCTTTTGAAAAATAATTGCAACACTTATCATGATAGATTATTCATGGAAAATTGGTTCTCTAGATTATACCCTTATACGCTCAACGAATCTCGTACGATCCTGAAGGAATATTTTGTGTTTTTGACTTTGACTGTCTCCAGGACACGTTTCGATATTCTGTTATTGCTGATGTTTGTACTGATCAGGCGGTGCGTTGCACAGCGAAATGCCTATTTTTGTATATATTTTTGTTTTTAATTGAGTATTTTTATATATACTTTTAATTTAACTTCTCTGTTCTAATGTAGTGACGTCTGTCTAGTATATCAAAATTAGTATAATAAAATGTGCTCTAAAATTAAATAACGGTTCATATGCAATAAAACCTTGCAGATTTTTAAAGCGGCCGCTAGCTTGTATAATAAAGCAACGATCTCCCGTTCTCTTGGTAAAGAGTTCGAACTTCGTGTAGTGAAGACTCATTTAAACACTTTTAAATTTGTCCGGTTTCAATTTTTGAATTTTTTTTTTTTTTTTTTTTTTTTTTTTTTTTTAATTATTAACGATGACGACGGCATTTTAATTTCGATACTTTTTGGTACCTAATAAATATTGCACATTAATTTGCAATGCACTGTAAATCGAAAGGAGCAGTAAATTAGAGTATTAGTTTCAACATAAAGCACGTAACAATTTATAAAAGGAATATTATAAAAATTTTATGAATGTTTAAAAAAAAAATAGATTCATGATATGATCTTTGTAGCTTTTAGATTGGCTACTTTTGCATCCACAATCTCTTGGAGCTGAAATTTTAAATATAATGAAATTTTTTTTACAGTTCGATCTGGCTGCATGTTTATACTATACTTTCAGTTGTTTCTCATCTTTGTTTTTGTTAGATTGTGTTTTTTTTTTTTTTTTTTTTTTTTTTTTTTCCTTTCAAAATAGTTGCTAATTTTTCGACTAGCAATCTTTTCTTTATTTTATCATGGAATGCCCATCAATAAATAAAGCGAAGATTACTTGTCTGAAATAGTAGCAGATATTTTGAATTAAAAAAATTTCCAACTCGGCAACATTGCATCTACAGTTAGTGTTCATGAAAAGCGTATTTTCTTTATCAAACATGAATTAAATCAAACCCAGGGAAAATGCCAAAGGCTTAGCAGGCCACTAATACGTTGTCAGCGGGCCACATGTTTCACATCCCTGCTCTAACAAATATCTTCGTTGTAGAAAAATTAAATATTTTCTATTAATTGCACATTTTTAATAAAAATATTTTTCATAGGAAAAAAGGCCTTATTTTACTGGGATATTACTGCTTATCTATCACTTGAGATTCAATTTCAAATTTAATGACAGAAATTAATATACTATCTTTGATTTCTTTGTTCTTTTTATTAGTGAATAATGGCAAATATAGAGAAGTAATGAGCTTTTCTGCCTCTGGTTCTTGAGTAACAGTAAAGCATTTATTAATAATATGATTTAAAATTTGCATTAGCTTTGCTACAGTAAAAATCCCATTCTTTGATGGCTAAAATTCACTAAATTATGATGCTTTGATTTATGCTTTGAATTTTATGAAATTTCAGAGCTTTCCAGCACAAAAAAAATTGTCTGTCTTTTTTTAGTGCAGGAAAGTACCAGAATTTTATAAAATTCAGAGCATCATAGCTCAGTGAATTTTGATCATGGAAGAATGGAATTTTTGCTGTTGTACTTGACAGAGCTTGGAGAAAATGTTTCGGAATAAAACCTATAAGATGCAAGGACTATATAAAAATTTAAAAGTGTAACTTTTTAGCAATTAATGGCAGGACTATTTCATCAACTTAATCCTAATTCTTACGTTTTTCTGAATACTTTTGTAATTTACATTGCCTATGAATCTGTTACATATTAAACACTTAAGTGTGTTTCAACTTTTTGGGGCATTCTGTATAGTAGAGATGGGAGGGGATGGATGAGGAAGATCACGCATCTCTCTTCTGAAAAGTTTCATTTTTGCACTTGTTGCAATTCTTTAGTTTGGTCTTATCAATATTCAGAATTATCAAGTCCCTGTATGCAGTTTTGAAAACTTGATTTTAAACTAGTGTCCACTAAACTTCTGTTAAGGGTGTTCTCAAATCCAAAAGGCCAACTTTCTGACATAAGTTTTAATTTATTTTTGTTCGAAAATGCATGAAACTAACTGGTGTTGTTGTTCAGAAAATATGTAATTGAGCTGTTTTTTCCATTTTTTTTGCAAACGCAATAGATCTTTCAGAAAATAATGTCAGAAGTGGGCGTTTTGAACTGAATTTTCGCATGAAGGAAGAAAGAGATTCAAGAGCGGGTGAAAAATGTGTTTGTCACGTGATCAAAATTCCTTATAACTCAATAGGTAATTGATTTATCGAACAATGGAAAAAACAGTTCAATTTCAAATCGCTTCCATGGCCAGGCTTTCCAATGTTATACCTTTCGTTTAAAAAATGAATTTGTAAATGTGTCAAAATATTTTGCGCTTGTTGAGCAGAGCAGTTAAGAACAGCCTTAAAAACTTTTCATATTAGTGAGCCTGCACTATTTTTGTAGCATGTACTTTGTAAATAATCATCTTATACATTTTTTCTTTTAATATTTATATTATTTATGTTTTGAAAGTTTTGACAAATTATACCCTTTAAAGTTTTATTCTTAATTAATATAACTGTTTATCTTTCAAAAATAATTATTAATAATTTTTTAATAAACTTTTACATGTTTTTTTTTTTAGATATTAATGACTGTATTTCTAGTCCATGTAAAAATGGTGGAACATGTGTTGATGGTGTAAATTCCTTTCAATGTTTTTGTCAAGAAGGTTGGGAAGGAAAATACTGTCAGATAAGTAAGTGTAATGAATTTAATAAATTAAGTAGCATATAAAAAGATATTAATGATTGTGTTACTTTATTTTATTTATTTATTTTTTGTCATTGGAAGTGTGAATTAAAGTAAAGATTTGTTTGTCTAAAATATCTTGAATTCATTTAAAGTTAATAGCATTTTCTATTTTATTAGTTTCAATTTTTTAGATGCTGAAAGATGTTTTTGATAAAGTTTGATTATTCAACTTTTTTTTCATTTAAAGAGAGAAAATATTATGAATATAGTAAATAAATAAACGTGTGGTATTAAATTGTCAATATCCATAATCTGATTTATAATATTGTTCTTCTGCAACAATTATTTAAAACACCTAGTTTGAAGCAGCTTAGTCTTTTTTTAATAGTCCATTTAGGTGACCTTCCACGATGTCACATATTTTGGCAAAAAAGGCCAGAGATAAATAATCTTTAAAAATGATTCAAGCTTTGATCTATATCCAGTAATCACTAGTTACCCGAATCACTGGTTATACAATTTAAGGGTATAATTATAAATTAGTCATTGAGAACAATCGGGAGTTGTTGTTTCTGATTATTTTATTTGTTTTAATTAATTTAAAAAATTGATATTTTTAAAGTATATATATACGGGAGATTCTCAAAAGGTGGGATCATTAAATGTTAACTATATGTAATTTTTAAAATTTTCAAATTTAAGGCCAATTTTTTTTAATAGTATAGTATATAAGTCTACAAAATTATACACAAACATTAAAAGACAGCAACTATTCTGGAAAATTAATTATTAAAGCATTTAATTAGCAGTTGTGTACGTTACAAATTTTGGACATTTTTTCGCACGTACGTTACAGATTTTGGACGTTGCGCTTAGTATTTAAAAAATTCTTAAGACTAAGAATGTAGTAAATGTGTCCTATAATTGTATGTGTATACATATATATATATGCATAATTAACTTTTTGTTATCCAGTAATAATAATAATAAAATTAAATGTTAATCTCTGATATTAAAATATTTACTACTTTTTTAGAAGTAATATCTTAATTTTATAGGAATTACACATTATGCAAAAAACATACCTTAACATAATATTAGAAGTATCCAACATATAATGTATTCTTTTTTTTTCTCAAAAAAAAAAAAAAAAAAAAAAAAAAGTTATACTGCCATTTTTTTAATGCACATATCTATAATTTTTTTATCAAAAGAAAAGTCTCCTCTTGCTGTCACTGGGTGAGGTGGATTTGGTGATTTCAACAAAATATCTTCATATTTTAAATTTGTGCTGTCTTTTTTAGATAGATATCGAAACCTGTTAAAATCAATGTCTGCCTGAGGAGTAAAAAAATTTATAGGAAATATTTGTTCACCATTATCAATGCTGATCTTTTCAATAATACCTGGCCATAAGTTTTCATCATGAATTAATACAAAGTACCAGTCACCAATGTCAATCTGTTTTCAACTGTGGGGAGTCAATTGTAGAAACAATATTTTTTTCACCAGCTTCACTGGTAATGCATTCTTGATTGTTTTTTTACAGAGATTGTAAAAACCAGATCTATTTCTTATTTGAATAGTACCAAATTTGTTTGTTGTGTGTATGGAGTGAATCTTTTGAGTACCTTTAACAGTTTTTGCTGGCTGTCTTCTATACTTTGAATACTGTCAATTTGTTTTTTTTTTTTTTTTTTTTTTTTTTTTTACCAAAGTTACAGCACGAAGTGGCTTAAACTTTTTATTTGCCTTGCATTTTGGTGGGGGAGCAAAGAGGAAGAATGGAATTTTAAGGAGATGGGATTCTTAAACCTTGAATTTAAAAAAAAAAAGAACTCAAGTACAATAATTTAACAAAAAAATATTTATTTTATTTTTTAATATGTATGTTAGAACAATAGACTGTGTTATAATATATTTATTTATGTATTTATAAAATTAAAATTATTAATGTTTAGATCGTTCCACGATTTGGACATTGTTATTAAATAATCTTTTGGGGTATGCAGGAGAGGTGCGGTGATAGGGATCGAACCGGAGAACCCACGGTCAGAAAGCGAGATCTTACATGCCGAGCAAAAGGCTAGCTCGATCGCTTCCTGCAAGAAACTCGTTTTACTGACCGCGCAAGATGGCGTCGCCACAGTACTCCACCCCCAGTGAGAAGAGCATCTCGTCGATGCTGTACGAGCGATGTGCACTCGTGTTGCGTTGGCGGTTGCCAGGTGATGCTGCCGTGCACATGTGTGTGCCCCCCGAAGATGCGAGGCGTGACAGGCTTTGTGCTATGAGAGTTGTCATAGGCTTTGCATGCTGTGAGCGTTTCACAGGCTTTGCTTGTGTGCTGTGATAGTTTCACAGGCTTTGATTGCTGGTTGCGTGCTGTAAGCGTTTCACAGGCTTTGCTGCAGGGGGTGTTTTCAGTGCTGCCATCTGTTGGTCTCGAAAGGAGATGATGATATTTGTGAAGGTGCGTGTTCGTTTGTCCAAGGTCACCAATGCAGGAGAGGTGCGGCGATAGGGATTGAACCGGAGAACACACGGTCAGAAAGCGAGATCTTACATGCCGAGCAAAAGGCTAGCTCGATCGCTTCCTGCGAGAAACTCGTTTTACTGACCGCGCAAGATGGCGTCGCCACAGGGTACATTTGCTACAAAGAAAACTTTGCAAAATACATAAAAACATGTAAGATCACTGAAGAATTACTTTTGAAATAAAAAAAGAAGTTTACTATTAATTTTAAATCATACTTTTAAATAAGCATGTCTGAAATTTCGTAACGATTGCAGTGGTCATCATATTGTGTCTATCGTTACACACATTAGTTGAGCATGCTTCAAGTCAAGTTATATTATTACACGTACTAAATACACTTTATTTATACAAAACACGGTAATTATTTACAATAAAACATTATAATAAATATCTTTTTATACGTTTTAGGACACCAAATTATCTTAAAAAATAAATTTACTGAAAATAAAATCGGCGTTTCCATCGTTACCTAATTCAGACATTCCACTTTCTGAAATTCTGAACACTTTTCTTATTTGAGAAAAGTGCATTTATTGCAAAAAAATCTTATAAAAACACATACAAATAATTTAAAATTTTTTTAAATGATTTTAAAGTTAGATAAAAGAGTTTAAAGTACTTACTTGATGTATTTTTTGTGGAAATGATAGCTTTGTGGCGTATGTTACTTTCGGACATAGCAAAATACAGAAAAATTCTTTATAGAAAAGTCCTTCTATCTTCAAAAAAGCAATAAATCAGCCTGCCATCTCTTAACGAAATTATCAAAAAATCATCCGTTTCCTTTATGCATTCGTTGTTTACCCTTAGAACCACCTGGAAGCAAGTTAAAACTCTTTTTCTTGGTGGTACATTGGAGCAGTTAACGTTTTGAATGTCCGAAATTGGCCTCTTTAGCATATAATAATAAAATTTTAAGATATTTATATAAAGCTTTTACAATAAATTATGTCATTTTCTGTCTCTGAATAGAATTAAAAACTCAGTGTAAAAAAAAAAATAAATTAAAGCTAATGATAATTAAAGTTATTTTTGAAAGTCTTAAAGTTATGACGTGTGTCCAGTGCCCACCTTTTGAGAATCGCCCATATATATCCAAGTTTTCTAATGTGAAAATAAAAATGATTAATATTTCTTAAAACTGATCCATATTAGAATAACTGTATTTTTACCAGTTATAACTTGTCATTTAAGGAGATGGAATAAATATTGTAATTTAAGATGAAAGTGAACAAGTAAAAAGTCAAACCATTAATCTAATAGGAACAAATTTATCTCTGATTTAAATGAAAGAAATTTTCCTAGTATTAGTATTCTTACCAAGATGAGTTGTCTGAGCTATGTTATAAAACTTTATTGAAAAGGTAAAAACAGAAAATGATTGTGATAAGTTGAAAATTTTTACATGTGCATATAAAACTGGTGTTATGATGCAAGATAATCACGTGTTTCATCAAACCTAATCTATCTTTGGTAAAGGCACTTTCAATAAATTAGATTCTTAAGTTTCTTTACCTGACTGAAATCTACATACGTTGATCATAAAAAGATTTTTGCCGATAATTATATATTTATGCAGATTTTTTTTTAAAGTCAACACTTGTGTTTTATGGACCATAAAGGCATTAGCAAGAGACAAAAGTACAGGGTAATTCAAAATGAAGGGGACAAAAAGGTAAGGCAAGCAGCATTAAAATGCTGTAATGGATTTATTTAGAAAATGAAAATATAGCGTGAATGTACAAACTATACAACTTTTATCTTGCAACAATGAAAAGTCTGCTGTTATTGAAATCATCACTGAAGGTGTTTTTATTCAAAATGGCGACATCCCCTCAAGAAAAAGTTTATTGTGTGTTTGAATACACAAAATTTTCATTGTTTGTTGTTGTTCAGAGACAGATCTAACGTCATGTGATTTTTTTCCCCTTTGGTGGTATGTGAAAGACAAAGTGTTCGTGACCCCACTTCCTCAGGACTTACAGCAATTAAAGCTGAAGATAGTGATGTGTTGGACTCATTAACATGGGATAGGAGAGCAAAAGTGTTTCAGCAATTAGATTACCTCACAGACACTTACTGTGTCATGGGAGGGACCCACATCAAACGTCTTTATAAACTTGTTTAGTTATAGTTTCACGTTAAATTTGTATTTAAAAAATAAACCTATTTCAGCAATCACAGGTACATTTGCTTTTTGTCCCATTCATTTTGATCACCCTGTATGTAAATTTGTGAGTACTGTGAGTACAAGATTTTGTAATCAGTAAAATGGGAAATAATCATGTTATAAAGGGCTGAAAAAGTCACCAAATTCAATAATTACTTCAAAGGATCAAACAGATTCTTCATGAAGGATGTTGCACACTGTACCTAGAGATCCATTGACCAAACCACTTTGGACAGAAGTTGATGAATTAACATAACTGTACATCATGCTTAGCGTAATTCCTTACTCTGGTGCAAGTTTCAGTTATTTTCTAAGGCTTTTCTCTTTCTTTTTTATCTTTTCAAAGATAAAATGTTAGTTGTATAATTTCCTTTTGTTTCAGATGACATTCTTATGTTGAATTAAAAAAATATTCTGTATGCATATATATTTTTTTATTTTTAGATAAGAATGACTGTGATCCAAATCCATGTCACAATAATGGTAGCTGTATTGATGCAATCGCTGATTATATGTGTAACTGCAAAAACGGATGGAAAGGAAAAACTTGCACTCTTCGTAAGTAAAGCCAAAATTTATTCCCTTTTTAATTAATATTTTTTAGATATGCATGTATGTATAGATTAATTCTTTAGCAACTTTTTTTATACATAGGGTTTGTTTGTTTCTTTATCTGGAAAGTTAATTTTTCTTTTGATTTGAATTTTGACTATCTCTTTATAATTTCTGACTACTTTATTTTAAAATGTTAAATTTTCTGTTCTATGTTTTGAATTTTTGTTGCATATTTAAGATTAAATTTTTGGTTTTAGTAATCATTTGTTTATTTTTATTTTTGTACAGGCCATGGTCATTGTGATTTAAGTACATGCCAAAATGGTGGAACTTGCATTGATTTGGGAGAAACTTTTGTGTGTCACTGTAAATCAGGATGGGAAGGACATACTTGTCAAATAGGTAACTTATTTTATTTCTCTATTTAAAAAATTATTACAGTATAAATCATTTTTTATATTAATGCTTTTAGTTAGTAATTTTTAAATTTCCAAGTTAATTTTTATTTAAAGGTACTTCTGTGAAAGGTAATGAGCATGGTTATTTTACTATAAATGTATTTCAAAAATCTTTATATTTATATTTAGTTTCTGTTTTTCCCTTTTCAATATTAAAACATTATCTTATCTATGATATATTGTATTCATTTTTTAATTATTAAATGTATGTTAATTTTCGAATTCAGTTTGTTTCATAAAAATGTGTGACATAACTAATAAAAGATAGCCTTTTTGTAACTATAAATTTTGAAGGAAAAAAAAAATTCTTAACGAAAAACTCTTTTTAAAAAATGCTTTTTGGGTTTAAATTTAACAAAATAATTTTGCATAAAATTTTAAGTATCCCAGTTCATATTGTAAATAGTTCATTTAAATTTTTAGAACTTTTAAATGTACTGTAGCTATTATAAAATGCCACTATATTTTCACTTAATGCAATTTCGGGAGCATCAAAGTCACAAGAATATAATGGATGATTAACTATAACTTTTTAAGTATGAATTTAACAATAAACTGATTTCATTGTAATACACTTGTGTTCAACGATGCCTGGTCTTCGCTCGTGACAGTGTGTTTAAGCAAATGCATTATACTCACCTTTTGTGATGTTTCAAATGTTTATGAAAAATACACATTATGGTATTTCAGTTGTCTCATGACCACGAACAAATGATCAAGTGTACATTTCTTTTATGAATCAGTCAGAAATTCAGATCAGTTATTTGAAATCTGAAGTAAAATACTATATTCAATTTTTATGCATATCTAAATTATTTTTATCTATATTATTTGAAATTATTAAACAAATCATAATTAAGAACAATATGACTGGTGAACAAAACAAATAAATGATTTGCTTTATGTAACAATTCATGTGGTATCTCATATTTGATTAAAAACAATAACTTTTGAATCTAATCCTGTCTAAATCATAATTTTAATCTCTAGTTTTATGTGCATTGAAATTTTTACCAATATTTAAATGACGTGATTTACTTTTGTTACATTATTAATATTTGCTTAAAATTGAGTATTTTTGCATAGATAATATCTCTTGTTGTTGACTTTTATATAAAACAGTCATTGCTACATTTTATCTTTCTTATTTGCTTTTTGTTTATCAGCTAAAAATCCAAGCTGTCACTCTAATCCTTGCCATAATGGTGCTACCTGTGTTAACATTGGTACAAACTTCTTGTGCATATGCAGAGAAGGTTATGATGGTCCTTTATGTCAATATGGTATGTTTACATTTATATCTTTATTAAATGAATTGAGTAATATTTCACACTCATTTAAAAAAAAAAAATATATATATATATGAATTACCAAATATTCCCATCTCTTATATTATCTATGTAAAATGTTATAAAGTGGATCCAACATTCAGTTTTTGTAAAGATGAGTCACATTTTCCTAATAAAGCATTTTTAAAATATTAATTTGCATTTTTTTAACTACAAAGTGTGTAGTTCTGATGTTTTTTAATTTTTTTTCTTTCAAAGTACACATGACATTTATAACTTCCTTCCAAGAACTTATCTTTTCACTATTTTATTATTATTATTTTTGAATCTGTAATTTTTTTTTTTTTTTTCGCTTTAAGCAATCTTGATGTGTTTTTAAAGAAAAAAAATAAAGAAGAAGAAAAAAATAGCACATTCTATACTATTAATTAAAATACATCATTATTTTACTTTTTCTGTTCTTAGTAATATGATATATATTTATTCTACTTTTAAATATGGTATTGTTGTGTATTAAGTTATGGTTCTGTAAGTAAAACTTAACTATATATGTAACGATTTCAGGAGCGTTCCAGAACCTATAGAGGGAGTCGCGGGCCATTCATTCTCCGGCATGGTGTCCGTACAGCCGTCTTTAATATGTAAGGACATCTAGGAGTTGACAGAACTAGTGGAATAAATAACTGGGACTCGGGAACCGCTTGATGGACCGAACTCATTTATTTAGCCACTCATCTTACAGTCTAATTCGCGAGTTCGGCTGGGGGTCCCTTGAGCCACTTATGTCGCTGACTTTAGGAGCTACATTGACATGAGTTTTGCCGGCATCTCAAAATGGCAAGCTCTGTCGTTTTTGGCGCGGGTTTTAGCTAATATCTTAGGGTTTAACATATTTTCCAGCAGAGGGCACAGTTGTAAAATTGGGAGGAACATTTCTTTAATTGGTTGATTAGCTTTTGATTGATTGTCCAGGCTCAGATGCAAGACCTGGGCTTGGCTGGCCCGGGAATCGGCTAACCACAACTGAATGAGAATATTCCGTACGTCAGCATTTTTACTCTTAAAGATCGTCCGAAAATGATATCTGAAAGTAATAAGATGTATTGCTGGGAAACAAAGTTACAAGGGGAGAAACTGGTTTTAGACATAGATTTAAAGTTAGAAGAAAGAGACTTCGGATTTTAATTTAAATTTTTGGAATTTTAAAGGGTTTTTATCCTTTCATATATATATATATATATATATATATATATATGTATATGAAACATATTATAAAAATAATGTATAATTATAAAGTGTCGATTAAAAAAAAAAAAGTTTAGGTATGTTACAAATGTTGCGGATATTTGTTTTCTCTTCATCAATCATTCTGAGTTAAAATTTCATTTATATCTGTAGCATGCTTTGGGAATATTAGGATTAATTGTCATTTCCATTGAAAAGGTAGATTTGAATCGTGAAAATCATTTAAATTTTCCAATGCATCTGTTATATAAAAGTACAACTATATCTCTAATTTGATATTTTACAAAATATAAGAAATAAAAGTTTCTTCATTCAATTAAAATGTGGAAAGAGTTAAAAGAAATAAAAATGTATGAGGCCTTGTATTATCTGTCAAAATTAAAAGACCTAATTAAAGTAAAAACAAAACAACACAATATCATTTAAGGATACATGGAAAAGTTCATTGGAAAGAAAAAGGCTTATCCTCTTTCTTGTTGTTGATGTAGTTTATCATTTTCAAAATACTTTAAATGAATGTATTATATTTTAATTATTATTTTTAAAAATTGATGATGACATATTGCCAAAATGAAGCAATGTATGTCTCGGGGAAATTTTTAAATAGTAGTTTTTGTTATGTACTTATGAGGCATTCAGAATCAAAGTGAATAAAGTTCATAAAACATTATTCAGAGATATTTAGAGGTAATGTTAATGGGTTCTTCTGCCTTTCATTGAGAATCATAGAAGACTAGTGCCATTTGTTGTACATATTTTCAATCTAGAATATTTTTACATTATTTAACAAATTATTGTCTATAGAGTTAGAATTCATCTCAAACTTTGTTGGGAAAAAAAGTGGATTTCATCCAATTTAATTCCCTGATAACATATATATGTGATATATATATGTGTGTGTGTGTGCGTGCTGTGCTCTGCCCTTGTACAACATGCACACCATGATTTTCAATACCTCATTTGAGAAGGAGAAAAATCTGATAAAACATTTCAAACACATTTTATTCTGTTAAAATCTAACAGTTAATACTAAAATTGCTTAATATTCACAATGTATTTATTGCTTTGCGGTTTTGTAAATTTAAATACAAAATTGTTGCCTAATGATTTTATGTAGTGATCAGTGGTCCTTTATTCAGATGTCATTTCAAATTCCAAATACTCCTATACATTTTTAAATAAATTTGAAATAAAAGAAACCTGTGGCATGCATGGAAACACATAATATTAAATAAAGGAAATATGTGTTCTTATATTAAAAAAATATAGCTTAAATTTAATCAGAATGTAGGTTAGTATAGGAAGGATGAAAATCCTATCTATCTATGAAAAGTGTCTTTCTTTTCCCTTTTGAAAAGTCTATTATTATTAAACTATGAATTGTGCATCTCCTTCTAGATTCTGATGACTGTAATCCCAACCCATGTCATAACAATGGGACATGCATAGATGGAGTTAACTGGTTTCGTTGTCAATGTGCCTTTGGTTTTATTGGACCTGACTGTCGCATCAATATCAATGACTGTGCTTCTGCTCCTTGTGCAAATGGTGGAACATGCATTGATGAAATTGGTGGTTACAGATGTGTTTGCCCATCTTATCTTACAGGACAGAACTGCGATGTCTGTAAGTGATGTTTTCAAATTTATCTATTATTTATTACTGCTGTACTTATAGTTCATACTGTATTACTTACATCCCAAAATGCTTGAAAGGTGGTTTGAATGACTTTGTTATATCTTGCTTGAATATTTAATGGTAGTGTGATTTTTATTCATTTCATCCAGATAGATTCCTTTAGTACTGGAGGTATTATTTGAGGTAGTTAATGCCAACAACTTAAACTTATAACAAAGGCATTATTTTAGATATGATTTTTTCTATAAAGCAGTTATTTGGGAGCTTGTGAAATATATTATTCGATGAATTGCAGTAAATGCTAGCTAACAAAATAAAATTGATTTCATGCTATAAAAATTAAGAAAAAAATCTTAGCACAGCTTCTTTTATTCGAAAATAGGAGAAAGGGCTACTTATAATATTAAAAATAGGATTGCCCTAATAATATGATTAAAAAGAGTTGTAATTGCAGCATAATTTATAAATTCTGGTCCATAACAGAGTACTCCGCCACAGACATCTTTTCTAGGCTAGAAGTTGTGTCCAGTGAGCATAACTGGATTGAATGCAGACACATTCATTAGTAATGGGACAGAAAAGCTCCTTTATACTCCGAGCCTAAATCCATGTGATTATTTTTTGAGGGGAGCTGTAGTAAAGATAGAATCTTAAAAGTAGCCCTAGTTTATCAAATTCAGTCATTGAAAGTGAGATTAAATCACTTGATTTCAACATTCTTCTATGAAGTAGTGATAAAGTTTCTAAATTGGCTCTCTATCACTGTAGCTGCAAATTGTAAACATGCAAACATTGTACATTTCATATCAAATACATGTTAAATGAATGTTATTAGTTTTGAGCATTTATCTGTTGTTTTTTCAAAACAGTGATCTACTTTCTATCATGTTAATGAGTCCACTCTGCACAAAACATATTACCTTTCAAGACACTTTTTTCTTTCCTATTTTTCTTGATTTTAGCTTTTAAACATGTGTGAATAAAAACATTTGTGCAATATTAAAACATTACATAATAGAGTAAGTTTTGTTCATACTATATGTGATTTTCCTTTCACTTCACCAAAGTTTTTTTTTTCCTTTCTTATGTAATCATCCATGCTTGTCCTTAAGTTTAGCATAGGTGTGCAAATTATTTATGCATATTTATTTAAGAAAGCACTTACTGGATGGTCTCATATAAATTTAAACACTATTTTATATTAATACTTGGAAATTTTTCTAGAGAGAAACATTCACCTTGCATACAATATTTCAAATGAAAATCAAATTTCAAAGGCCTTTGCGCCTTTTAAGCAATTTGAAATTTGATTTCCATTTGAAATATTGTATGACGGGCAAATGTTTCGCTCTGGAAAATTTTCCAAGTATTAATATAGATTCAATTTATGCTGGATTTAATTAAGTTTCGTGTTTGCTCCATGTCTGTGGCTCATGGAAAAATATTCCATCTTGTGCTGCATTTGCAGCCTTGCCAACCTGTAATAGTGAGAAGTTCCAGGCTGGGTAACATTCCATGTGATTTAGTCTGTAGAATGTCAGTGCACTATACTGATGGCCTGCGTTCGAGTCCCAGCATGGAATCTTTTTATCTAGGTTGGCCTTTGTGCCTTTTAAACAGTTAATTTGAAATTTGATTTTCATTTGAAATACTGTTTCGTATTACTTTGTCTGTTATCTATGTACTTACTTTCATAAAATTGATCTTTTAGTGTGATCTTTGTGTTTAAATCTATTATTGAAAAAGTTGTTCTTAAACTGTGTCATTTTTGTTTTTATTTCAGCACTGTTACCTGCTGACACTAGTAACTACTGTTTATGGAAAGATCAAATTCACTCAGATGGTACCATATGGAGTGATGAGTGTAACTTATGCATATGTATAAAAGGAAGAACCCAGTGTACAAAAGTAAGTAATAGTGTTGTTTATATTTAGAAATAAATGTGTAAAATAAGTAAATAATAAACCCCTTTGATATTTTCATTTGTAATAGTTTTAAAAAATGAACTTTTATCTAAATGTAAATATCTAAAAAAAAAAAAAAATAAATTCTAAGATTGCCTATAGATATAAATTACTTAAATTATAATAAAATCTGTGACGCATTGATTGTATGTGAAGGATGAACTTGATATTTTTAAAGAATTTCTGTGTTTGTACATTGAATTTTAAAAAGTGTAATCTATTGTAAAACCATTATAGTTAAAAAATATTATATTTAACCCTTAAATGCATGTTTTTTTATTTTGTTTCGAGAAAATTATATATGATTCTATGAAAGGTTTATTACACAGGAAAAATAATGAAAAAAATCAGAGATACATTTTTCATATACAGTGAAACCCCAATCTATCGTTCCCGCATCCATCGTTTTCCCGCATTGATTGGTTTTTTTCTATGGTCCCTGCACAAATTACATTTAAATAATGTCAACAAAACCCGCATGCATCGTTCTATAAAAAGTCGTTTTCCCGCATTCATCGTTGTAAATTTTTTCTCTTCACCGAAATGAAATTGAAAATCAAGCAGATCTATGTGACATACAAACTGGAATTACTTCTTCTATCCTAAAATAACTCATTTGTACTGTTTTAGGGGGGGGGGGGGGGGAACAGGGATTAGTGCGATTAGTAAAATTTAGCGATTATATTTCCATAGATCAAGGTGTTGTGGCATGTGGTGCCCTAAGCATAGAAGAAGTGTCATGATTGCTGAGCCTACACCAGTGCCAAGTCTGTCTGATGCAATTATGGCATTTGACACTGCACGAACTTTTATATATGCACATGAAATTACAGAAAATTACCAGAAAAATGTTGCACATCTTGAAAATTTGCTATTTAATTTAAAAAATGAACAAAAAACCCAACATAAAATGACTGATCTTTTAAAATAAATATCAATTTTCTACAACTTCTATTTATTTCTTTTACAGTTTGGCAAGAAACAAATTAGTATTTATTAGTATACTGTATACATTGCGCATATATTAGTAATGCATAAACGGTATTTTTTTCGTATTTTGATGTTAATCCGCATTCATCGTTTTCCCGCATTCATCATTTTTTTTCACGCACTCCTTGAAAAATGATGGATCGAGGTTCTACTGTAATACGCCAATCTTTTCTTCTTTTGCACATCTGCAATATAAGTAAAAACTACTGTTGTGTGGCTGTTTTACACTAAAATATTACAAAGTAGTAAATATTTTAATAAGTATGTCTCCAAATACCTTATTTTATATAATTATTTATTTTATAAAACTTAACCTTTAACCCTTTAGTTCCCTTGACAGAATATGTTTTAGAAATTACGTAGTTCAGAGAATCTGACTTTACACCAGAAAGTTTCAATGGTTAATTTTGCTTTATTTAAATACAGAATGTCCGTTATTAATTAAAGCAAATATTCCTATTTTAATTTTCTGGTGTGAATTAAGTATATACGAATAAAAAAAATATTTTAAATTCAAAACACTGTTGTTTGCATATATGCAAAGCTGCACACTAAAAGGTTAAAATATTATACTTCATGAAGATATCAAGCTAAACATAGATTCAGACATCTTATGTCAGTTTATTCAGTAAAAAAAAAAAAAAACACATTTTATGGTAGCATCTTTAATTTTATAATAAATTTATTTCCATATTTGAATTAAATGATGTATTTGTCTTTTCTTTTATTTGAAAAAATATAAAGAAAGTAATAATCTAGTCTTTTGACTCTTGATTCATTGCTGTATGGGTTTTAAGGAATATGCTTAATTAATATTATGACTCATAATATAGCTCTATATCCACGGTATCTCATAAAACTGACTGACAATTATCTCGTAATCTTTTTGAAATTACTGTTAATTTCTTTCTTGGAATAATTTCTATTTCAGTTTAGTATTGAAAGCCAGTATTAATTATAATTCAAATATTCAGCAATGTAGTGACTCTATTTTTTACGTCTGATGAGAGAACGTTTGCTCATTTTCTGACCAAAGGCTAATGCATTAATAGGAATAGTGAGTGGTGTCAATTAAACTAAGCTTGATTATCAAAAGACCAACTGGGGCAAATGCAACTATGCTAGCTTTCTACTTTAAGAAAACCACAAAATTCTAAGTAATTTTGCTTAAGATTTTGATTTCTTAAATGGGCACAAATTGTGGTTGCAGAAATGGAGGAGGGCGGGGGGCAAAGCAGCAAATGAATCATTTTCCTAAGTTCCAAGTATGGATAGTCATATATCGGGTTTGGTGTGTGCTAGGACATCATCAACAATTCATTTTATGGATGTATAGGAATTGTATTTTTACTTATAAGCATTTCACTGCAACCAACTACTATATTCATTATAATTGTCATTTTTATGTTATTTTCAAAGTATTTAATGGATTTTTTTTTTTTCAGGTCTGGTGCAATAGTCATTTGTGTGATTTGGATCCCAATTCAACTAAACAAATGTGTGCTCAAGGTTTTACGTGTGTGCCTTCTTCATCAGAGTCTTGTTTTACTAAACCATGTCGCATATTTGGGCGATGTCGGCCAAGCCAAAATTTTTCTGAAGCTTTATCTCTAGAAACCACATCTGCTAAAAAATGCCAGCCCAATAATGCTATTCTGAGTAACAACTGTGCAAAAATAACGCTCTTCTTTGATAAAAGTCACATGCCAAATGTAAGTTTACTGTTTTTTTTTATGTTTACTAGGAAGCTTTGCCCTTTGCAAGGTTCAATATGCTGATATTTTCAAAAATATCTTTTATTTTGATATATTTCAGATATTTTTTTATATATATCTACAGACTTGCCAAGTCTCCTGATTTTGGCAGGAGACTCCTGATTTTCACATGTTTTTCCATACCCCTGATTTTTGAGATATTTCTCCTGATTTTTCACATATTTTAAAATATTCTATTATTTTACAATCAAATGTACTGTGATTCAGTGATGAAAACTCCAGTACAGGTGTAGTTGTTCCTTAGTATGATTGATCAGTAGTATTTTATGTCTAAACTATTCAGATTCATTATAAATGATGAATCTTTAAGATTTTTCTTACTGCTACTATGGACAAGTTTTTGATGACAGCCCCGATTATCCGCGGAATCGGGTGGCAAGGGCACTACGGATCAGAAAAATCGCAGATAACCCGAAATAGACTGAAAATGGGGTGCAAACACGAAAAGAAAAAAAAAAGAAAATTCAACATAAAAACTATGTTTTAGTGTACAAAAAACTTAATAAAACGTTTAAAATACATACATATGCACAGTGCATCAGAAACCTTTGCTTTACGTCTAATCACTGAAATAAAGAACAGTAAGTAAGAAATAATGCCATACATACTGTACATAAAGAGCCGAGTTACATCTTTAAAAAAGAAATCAGTCACTTGTTTTTGTTTCTTGCTTTGGAAACACTTTTTCTTTATTCTAAATTGTAAACTATTGTGTTTTTTAGTATGGAATCATTTTTATCTCGAAAATGAAGTTATTCTTGATGTGCTCTTTTGGAATTTATCATAATAGTCTTATTTAATTGTTAAATGTTTTAACAGTGTTTACGTTTGGTTAATAAAATCAAGAAAAGACATCAAGACTTTATATCTGATATTTCAAACATGGCAACCGAATCTAGAAATATTCTTGTATTACTTTCGAACACTTGATTTTTTCTGTTTATATTTATTAGTTGTGCTTATTGTATTTTCCTTGCATTAACTTGACTTGAATTAAAAAGATTCGCTTCGCGGATAAACCGCACCGCAGATCATCTGCTCGCGGATAATCGAGGCTTTACTGTATTAATAATTTGTCTTGATTAAGACATATTTCAGATCTTTGCTATAGCTTTATATATGTTTATGAGCAACAAAAATCCCTCACCCTGTAATATGTAGTTAATTTAAAAGTATGTTAAAACATCCTAAATATCATATGCTTAACTTGTATAGCATATGCATTCTACTTGTAAGGAGTATATATTTTCCTTATTTGAGTAAGAGTGACGTATTTCTTTTTAATCTTCCGTAATAACCAAGCCCTGTTTAAAATTAAACTTGCATTAAACTTATGTATTGGGAGTACAAATTAATTCGGTCCGTTTTCAATAGATGGCTCTGGCTGATTTGTTTACTGAATAATGATAGATGTTTTTGGCATTGTTAGAAAGGTTTGACCTTTGTCAACCATATTCAGTCAACGAAACTTCGAGTTTTATACAGCAAAATTGGTTTTCTGAGCATTCAATATGTCGAGTTTTGTGCTAAATAAACAACATTTGCGGGAAGTTTTGATTTTCTTTTTTAATTGGAAGAAAAGTGCCGCTGAAGCGCATCGATCGCTTGTGGAAGTATGTGGTGAATCTGCGCCATCTGATAAATCATGTAGAGAGTGGTTTCGACGCTTCAAAAATGGTGATTTTAGTGTCGAAGACAAGGAGCGCCCGGGCCAGCCGAAAAAGTTCGAAGACGCCGAATTGGAGGAATTGCTCGATCAAGATCCATGCCAAACGCAACAAGAGCTTGCAGGATCGTTGGGAGTCACTCAGCAAGCAATTTCCGTGCGCTTAAAAAACATGGGAATGGTTCAAAAGCAAGGAAATTGGGTCCCATACGAGTTGAAACCGCGCGACGTTGAAAAGCGATTTTTCATCAGTGGACTACTGCTCGAACGACAACAAAGGAAAGGTTTTTTGCATAGAGTTGTTACCGGAGACGAAAAGTGGATACACTACGATAACCCCAAGAAGAGAAAATACTATGCTCGGCCTGGTGAATCATTGCCATCGACGTCAACATCAACGACAAAGTCGAATATTCATGGTCTGAAGGTAATGCTGTGAGTTTGGTGGGATCAGACTGGGATAGTGTACTATGAGCTGCTAAAACCTGGCGAAACAGTTACTGGCCAACGCTACTGACTGCAATTAATGCGTTTGAGCCGAGCATTGCGTGAAAAATGGCCAGAAACCATCAAAAGGCACGACAAGGTCGTTAAAAATTACTTGGAAACGTTGAAATGGGAGGTCCTACCCCACCCGCCGTATTCGCCAGACATTGCTCCTTCTGATTATTGGTTGTTCCGACGGATGCATCACGATTTGGCTGGACACCGCTTCACTTCTTCCGAAGAAATTCAAGAATGGCTCGATTCATGGTTTGCGTCCAGAGAGGACTCATTTTTCAGAGATGGAATCCGAAAATTGCCAGAAAGGTGGACAAAGGTTGTGGCTGCCGATGGACAATACTTTGAATAACATGTTTTTTCATTTTGATAATAAATAAAATGTTTTTTTAACGAAAAAAAAAAACGGACCGAATTAATTTGTACTCCCAATAAACATTATTTACATTAGTTTTCATTGGCAAAAATATCTCCTGATTTCTAAATTGAAATCTCCTGATTTTTGGCTTTCAGAACTTGGCAAGTCTGTATCTAATATTTTAGAAATAGTCAACTTACTGCTAATTATAAATGTTTTCAGATTTAACATAAATTACTAACTAAAACAAACATATTTTTTTTATATAAAACTTAATAAACAATATTCTAAATGTCTATTTCTTTTACTTTTTTTTTTTTACTCATAAAAAAATTGAAAACAGAAAAAAAAAATCAGAAAATTTAAATAGTTTGTTATTTATTTGCATTCTGATATTATAGTCCCAAATCTTCAAAGGACACAATTTTCTAAAATGGTGTAATTTACAGTATTGTTTATTTCATTGGTACTGAGACTGAGTCCCTAATCTCAAAAAAGTGAAATGCTGACACCTGAAAAAATGATGAGTTTTAAGATAACAATCATTTGTAAAACTAATTTTAAAAAAAGAAAAGGGATTCATGTTTTATTCATGTCTGTTTTCAAATGCAACTTGGCTGCTTTTTGACACATTCATGAAGTGGTTTTCATTCATAAATGCATAGATTTTTGTAAAATAAAAAGTATATATTTTGAAATCATTACTTTAAACTAAATGTATATGGTTTAAAATTCTCATCATGATTGCATTGCATGTAAGTCAGAGGACTGTCTTAGAAAATGACTGTTTTAAGAAAGTGAGACAGGTTTATTTTGAGGTAGGTTTTATATTATGAGTATCCTGTAAAATCATGCTAGGTTGTATATTTGGAATACGTCTTATTTTTGGGGAAATCTGGTAAATTTTTGAAATTATTTTATTTTTCAAATATTAAAATTTTTTTGACTAAGTCCTGTATGTTTTGGCCTCTTCTTCAATAATTGTTTTAATTTTCATGATTATCTATTAATTTGCATGACACATTCAGTGAAATTAATTTAACATTTTTTAAAGATAAATGTGTTTTTTATAGCAAATGGTTTAATTAAAATGACAGTTGTTTTGTGTTAATTTTTATAAAATATAAGGACATAAAAAAGAAATCTATAATTTTATGAAGTTCAACATCTGTATCCAACTGTTACTTTTAAAGCTATATTAAAAATGTGGGGAGTTGGGGGAGCTCAATACTTTTGAGCAATGTTGTACATGGTATCTGAAAAAGGTGAATAAGATGGTTGTTATCTGGATACTTTTTCACAATAGGGGCATTAGCATTTTTAAAAAAAGTTTGGCTGTGAAAAAATGAGATTTATTGTCAAGTGATATAAACAGCTGTGAAAACTAATCTGATGAACTGTTATGTTTGTTTAACTGTGTATTTTTATATGTATATAAACATTTTATTTATATGTGTACTTATATTTTTTTATATACATATTACTTCTGTTTGTATGTAAAAATATATTGACTTCTTTTTTATTAAATACACTGTATAAATATTGAAAAAATTGCTTGTGTATATGAAAGAGCTGATTGATTGCCAGAAAATATGTTGTTGAATTTCCTATTCTTGCCAGGGCTGTTTTCTCCATTTTGTCAAAGCTGCAATGGAAAAGTACCATTATGTGCTTTGATTTTAAAATATTTAATTTGAGGTTTTGTGTTACCATTATTTGACTATGATTTAATGTCAAGATGAAAGCTATGAAATCATATAAATATAATCTTAATGTCTTTCAATCTTCTATTTAATAGGGCATTTTGGTTGAAGAAATCTGTGTACAGGTTCGAAAGCTTCCTCTATCCTATATACTTCAGTATGGCAGCAGTAAAGAAAGTGTTATAATTCTGTGTAATATAAAGAACGGTGAAGATGATACAATTGAAGTTACTATAGTGAGTTTTTTTTTCTATGCCTAAATAATTGAAAATTTATTATTTTACATTAAAATAGAATTTATAAATTTATATTCTGTTGTGTAACTGTAGAGTTTATTTGCTTTTAGTTAGTTTATTTGTTTTTTATGAGTACTGTAATCCCTTAACATTCACGGATTTAGCATTCACATGTTTTGATTATTCACGAAACAAAAAATGAAAAACATTTCAACATTCGCAAATACTTAACGTGGTTATTTGCGAATTTTGTTTTGTAAAGAACATTTTATTACAAAGTAAACTTGCTTTGTTTTACCAATTCCGTAAACTATTTGACAGCTGCATTGTACTGTATAGTTTAAGTTTTGAGAAATTCAGCCCTTGTATTGAGGCAAAATATAGATTGGTAATTCCGAGAAACCAAAAACATAACTTGATGCTAAAAATAGAAAAATCCTAAATTTTCTAAAATTCAATTTTTTTATCACAAGAGAAAAATTTTCTGCAAAAATTTTATGGAAAATTTTAAAACTTCAAAAACAACTTGTTGAAAAAGCAATAGAATGACATCCTTCACTGGTGAGGAGTCTTAAGTTTAAGGCTGTTCTTAACTGCTCTGCTCAACAAGCGCAAAATGTTTTGACACATTTACAAATTCATTTTTTAATGGAAAGGTATAAAATTGGAAAGCCTGGCCATGGAAGCAATTTGGAATTGAACTGTTTTTTTTTTTCATTTTTTGATCAATCAATTACTACCTATTGAATTATAAGGAATTTTGATCACGTGACAAACACGTTTTTCGCCTGCTCTTGAGTCTCTTTCTTCCTTCGCGCAGAAATTCAGTTCAAAACGCCCACTTTGACATTATTTTCTGAAAGATCTATTGCGTTTGCAAAAAAATGAAAAAAAACAGCTCAATGACATAGTTTCTGAACAACAACAACACCAGCTAGTTTCATGCATTTTAGAACAAAAGTAAATTAAAACTCATGTCAGAAAGTTGCCTTTTTGGATTTGAGAGCACCCTTAAAAGAGAAATTGAGGCAGCAACTTTTCCTTACAGGGAAATTCATAAATTCATTGTCCTTCGAAACAATCGTATATCAATAAATTTTTTCAGCCATCAACTAGCTTTGTAAAATATGTTTAAAATTACTCAAATTTATTTACAGCATGTACTTTTTAATGCTTAATAAATATATTTTTACGTTTCAATTGCTTTTTTCAATTAAAAAAAATCATAAAACCTAACCCTCTTTAAAGCACAGGAAGATAGTCTCAACATTCACGGAAGTTTCCGCGAACCTAACCCTCGCGAATGTTAAAGCTGATTACTGTAATTTGAATAATTTTTTTTTTCTTTTGTAGTATTTTAAAATATTCTGAAAACATATCAGGAAAATTATCTGTTAAATACTTTGATATCTCCAAAGTATAAATAAGCTTGAAAGATTAAATAAATGTGTCCATGTGTTTAATCACACATAGTATAACATTGGTTTTAATTTGATTGTATTGTTATCATTTAGCTCATTCATTATTAATATTCAGCTTTGTTAATTTGATTCTTTTATAGTAAAAGTACAATTTACAGTTTTTTCTTTCAAAAAAAAGGTGCGTTCAAAATAACAAATAAAAATAATACCTATATATATTTTAATTTTTTAATATATCAATGTAATCTTTTTATATCTTTTAATAAAACATTTCTTTTTTTCTGCTTTTAGTATTTTTTTTAACTATATATATAAAGCATTTTGAGGTATGTAATTTTAAAGTAATTTGGAAAGTTATTTGCCTGGTTATGAATGCATTATTTTCATTTTTAGGAGCAAAAATAATTTCTTTTTGTTGATCATTGCAAAATATTTGACCACATAACATGTACTTGAAGACAAAAATGTATTACCTCGTCATTAGATGGAAATTGCATTGTGATAACAGAATATATGACCAAGCACAATATAGTGAATAAAAATTAATCTAAACCAAGATAAACACATATTGCTTGGGCTTTGTTCTCTCACTATTTCATATGTATTGTGTATTTTGCTATTTCACTATTTCTTTTTTATGTAAAATTAATTATGAAGGCTAAAAATGTGCTTGTTGTATTTTTAAAAAGCTAATGGTCATCCAGTTAGATTCTTCTGTTATTACTCTTAGTTTATTCTTTGATATTTTGACTGTTTGATGAAGTGGTGGTAATTGATGTATATGTATATTTAATACTTCTTTAATGTTTAAAATTAACTTTTTACTGCATGATTTTTTTTTCTATCTTTATTAAAAAATATTCGATATTATGTGAATGGTATTAAAAAAAGTAGAAATATTTTTTTAAAATATAATCAAATGTTCGATCAAAATTTAGGAAAGTATTGTTGGAGTATTAAAATAAAATACTAATAAAAAAAATACAGTTTATATATTTGAAGTAGTGTGATAGGTATCACATAGGTATCACACTCTGATGATTAAAAGATCATATGTTCATCTGATAATATTTTACTGTCTATCTTTGAGTAATAAAAATAATAAAGAAAAAATGTCACTATTAATACCTGATTCAACTTCTATGTTTTTTTAAAACAATATTTACAACATTTAGCATAGCAGTACCATTAACTAGACTATTTTGGTGTAATTCGATTCATCTGATTGCTGCAAAATTTGGTTAAAGTGTGACATTATACAAATGGATAGCAAATTGTGACTCCTAGCATTTAGTATCCTAGTTAGTATACATCACATGTGATGCAAAATGCAGTGATGAGCTAATACAGATCTTAAAATGTCTGTGATTAATAGTTTTTTTTTTTACTGTTTACTAATAAACAAATAAAACCTAGTCAAAAAATTCATATTTTTAACTTTATTTATTTGTCTTTTTTAGAAACAAACAAAATTGATTGAAATACTTTTAATTCATCCAGCATTTAAAAATTATTTTCCACATAGTTTGTTAATTTAATTCTATCTTGATTAAATTCACGTACTCATGGGAATTTTTTTTTTCAGTCCACTTCTGGGAAACCTACTTTGGATACTTTCCATACTGTGAGCAACATTACTAAAAGAATCGCTGATTTAATCAGTAGAAAACACCACAACACATCCATTCTTACAGGTGTCATGGAAGTGAAAGTGGAAACATCAATGGTTAATGCCGATTTCAGAGGTAAATAATATTATTCTAATTTTTACAAATCAACCAGAGTTAGTCTGTCCAACAACTTTTTGTTCATTTTTTAAAGCCAACTTTTAATGGGAAAGTTGGCTAAAATCTAAATATGACTTGAAAAAGTTAGACCAGTTACAGACCTCTCGCAATTATTTTGGCAATAACCTGTATAAATTTAGATAAAGTTATTTATTAATTAAGTTAGCAGTCGCTACTAGCAACATTTAGTATCTAGTTTTTAATTAATTAAGGCATTTACTGCTGCATTCTGTAAATAACTTTTTCCCATAGCATTGCAAACTCTTTCAAGGTCATCTGCCAAGTTACTTTGGGTGGACTATACCAAGTTCTTAGCTAATCGGAGGAAAGCATGGAATATCTTTCAGAATTAGGGATGAAGTTATTTTCATAGATTTTGAAATAAAAAATGTATTCATTAAATGTGAATTATAAATAAAAGAATTTTTCTAGATTGTTTGAAACAGTAAAATTTATTGAAAGAATTCTGTAACCTAAATTTCTTCTTTTTTCAATAATTTGTTGCTTAAAGACTATTTTCATTAGATTCAGAGCAAAACAAAATCTTCTAGTGTAATTAGATATATCAAACTGTCTAAATAATAGAATGTGTAATCTTATGAATTTTATTTTTTTAAGTTAGGCCAATTAATTTCCAATTGTAATAACTTTACCAGTAGCTTTATTGAAGCACACAGATGGCCACTGTTGAGACAGATTTAAAAAATAATTCATGCTTGAAAATTATTTTAAAAATTTAGTGGCAGTTTTCAAATAACTAAATAAATTTCATTTGATTGTTAATTTTTTTCATATTCGATTATATAACAATTAAAATTGTACAGTATTTAGAAGTGATGTATAAGCAAAAACAATAGCACCATTCGTTGTTACCATTGTTATATATTTCTAAAAATTGCAACTGCATTTTGTCTGGTGTCCAAAAGTATTCTATATTTTTTTCATGACAACAGAGAAATCCACTATGGAAGAAATAGGACTTTGTTCCTAATGACGAACTGTTACGTGAATTTATATGCAAAAGAAACTATAAAAATAATTTCTTCAAAATATCAGCCTTGCATTATTTAATCTAATTCCAAAAACAATTATTATTTTAAGGCTGTTTTTTTTTTCCTAATACTATTTTCAATAATTTTAATTTTACTGAAATCCTTTACTTATCTGAATTCTTTATTAAAAATTAATTCATCTTACTTACAATTTATTTTTTCAAGCAATCATTAACATGTAATCAAGGTATGCAGCCAAGATCAATAAAAGCTCTGATTTTAATCTTTGAATTGAGAAAGGAAAAATTAGTGAAAATTACGTCATGTTGATACAATCAAATTAATTTTTCTCCTGTTTTGTTAATGTAATAAGTACATTTCAACCACAGTATATAAAAGAAGAATATTTTTTCTATTTAATTGTAAGGGGGAAAAAAATGGCTTGAATAAAGTCATAATGATAAAGATAAAACAAATCCAATGGACATTATTCTCTGTGATGACATAATAAATATAAATTTTTATTAGCTTATAAAAATAGAGTACACATACATAATTTTTTTACTGAAAATAATTTGCATAATGAAAAAATATGTCCAAAAAACCATTTGCCTGACTTATTTGTCATTATTGCTCTTTTATCTGAAACAATGGAAGTAGTCCAATTGCCACCATTTTGAAGAAATTTCATAAAGAAATAATTAAAATAAAAAATGAGAATTAAAAAAAAATGCTTAGTGAAGGCACTTTTACAAATATAAAGCTTTCATTAAAAAAGAAAAAATCAGTTGAGTAGAAAGCTTAGAGCAGATGTCTGAGAAAACAGCTTTTAAATACACTAATTGTGTGGCAACCCAATGTATTGCTTTTGAATTTCATTCGATTTCTTGAGGAAAATGAAATCTAATTCTGTTATAAATTTAAAAGGCAATTATTGTATTAATTTTATTAAATACAATATTTCAAATAATAAATTATATTTACAATTTTAGTCAAAAGCTTTCCCAATAAAAATGCACATAATTCTGTAACTTTTTTGACCAAAAGGTTTTTGTTCTTCCAAGATTTTCTTCTAATCTCAGAACTGGTAGAAATGACATCATTTGGATGAACTTTTAAACAAAAATGACTTTGTTTTGGCGAATTCATTCAACAGCATTTTATATTTACGAATTAAAATAAATGCTTAGTGAAATATAATTTTTCTCACTAAAATATAAGTAAATATGGTAATTCTAAACAATTAAAACAGTTAGTAAAAAATGTTCCATATTATCTGATATAATTTATTTTTCTTTCAGAGAGAAAAACTTATGTACCATTACTGGCTTTGCTGCTATCTCTCCTGATATTTATTATAGCTGCTGCTGGAGTTATATGGTACTACAGATACCATTTTCGAAAAAAGAGGAGCCGAAACTCAAACAGCAATTCACTGCCTCGATCTTACAGCAGCAAATTGGATCATGTGGAAAAAGAAGAAAAATCTAATAACCAAAATGACAATAATTTATGTCGTTATCACAATTCACTACATACAGAAAGACCAACTTCGAGAGACCAACAGTGTTCTTATATACCCAGTGGATCATCCGAGATGATCGATTTTGATCCTGACAAAATAGATTTGCCAAATAAAATTTATAAATCCAAGCTTCCAGAGACTTGTGTCAATTCCACAATATCTAGTGAAAAAGACTGTGAGAAAAATAACACATTGAAGAAACTATCTAATCATACAAAAGGCAAATCAATAGGTGTTGTAATTTAGCATCTGCAATCACACATAGTCTCTATTTATTATTTGGAAACTTTTTTTCAGATTCCTATCACCTTCATCATTATTTCATGTCATCTCATTTGCACAAAGTGTTTCTTTTGTTCGCCTGGAAGTAAAAGGCACCTATAGCAACTTGAAGTGCACTTTCAAAAATTAATCATTTATCAAAATGTGATATTACATTTAAGACAATTTTATATTCATGATGTTACATGGTTGTGTTTCATTGAAAAGTGATGGATTCCTCATGAAAAGTTAACAACTTCACAGAGAAATAGAAAAAAAAAAATACCTAGTAGGAATTTTTTTTAATGAAGATCAGCATTAACTGCAGGTAATATACATTTTTATTATACTTCAATCTTTGGAATTAATTTTACTTTATCATTGCAATATCAACAATCTCTTATGCTTATTTTCTATTTGAAATTAGTTAAATTGTTATTTTTTCAAGTCTCTGAACTAAAGACTACCTCTAGCTCACTATTAAAGAGTCATCCGATTTTATTTCTATTACTACACTTTATTTCTATTACCACCTTTTTTCTTTTCTATTGCATGTGATACAAAATTTTTCAGTAATTTCCCAAGATTTTTAAGGGAAACTACATATGCCCCTTTTATTGTTCTTGTTTTAAAAATAAAAACATACAGTTGTATAAAAGTGAAGTAAAATCTTCATTAATGTCATTAGGATTTTGGAATCCTGGGTCCTTGGGATTCAGATACTTGCTTACCTTTTAAAAGCTGGTTTTTTTTTTTTTTTTTTTTTTTTTTTTCCTACAAAAGTGGTTTTTAGAAATAGGATGGATTCAATATATTTAATACAGAAGATGCTACTGTTCACAAAAAAAAAATAAAAATCTCTTGCAGGAGAGAAATTATGCATCCTAAAGGACCCACCACTTTTTTTTTTTTTTTTTTTTTTGTGCATTTCTTCTATATTTTTTTTGCTTAAATGATGTGCATCACCAATCTTTAAGAATTCTGATGGTTTTTGTTGTTGCTGTTTAAGAAGAAACGAAAAGAAGTCTGCATTAAAAAAATAGTGGATCTCGGAACTAGTGTTTCCAGATCTAGTGGGACAAGGAGACAAAAAAAAAAAAAAAAAAAAATCAGAACTGTGGCACAAAAGTGCACTAAACCTGTCTATAACCCTGTCTTAAATGTAAAAACTTCATAGTTCCTATGATACGAATACCTTCCAATTATATTTGCTAAGACAAAAGCCTGTTTAAAATGGAGTTCTTCTGAAGTCCTTTACAATTCTGTCTCAGCAGATTTTACTACACTAAATAAACACATTCATTTTATACAGTACAATCTTTGAAATTGGAATCACTAGGGACTGAAACAAAATTCCAATTTAGCAAGTATAATTGTATAGTATTCTTATTGTAGAGACAATAAAACTTTTACTGGTACTTTTTCAGTATAGGGGCCTTGGCGAAATAGTGAAAATGAGCTTGGCAAAAGGAGGAAATTTTTTATGCTTATTTTCTGACAATTTGTTCACTTTTTTCTATACATAAGCAATTTTTTCAATATTTATACAATTTATTTAATATAAACAAGCCATTTAAATATTTTTATATACAGACAGAAGTAAATTGTATATTAAAAACAATAATATATAAATACATATATAAATAAGCATTAAAGTTCATCAGGTTTGTTTTCATAGCTGTTTATATCATTTGGCTCTTAATCTCATTTTCTGAAGCCCAAATTGCTCTAAGCTTTAAAAAAAAACCCCACCAAGACAGGTTCCATTTTCATAGAGTTTAATGAACAAATCACAAACACAACCGAAAACAGAATCGCTATGAACTGTAAAAAAATTCCTCTTTATACATTTTTCTGTCTGGGCAGTTAGATTTTTAATGTATTGCTTTCGAGGGGACTGTAAAAGAATTCCACTATAAATAAGTCCACTCTTTAGAGGTTTTGCTGTATTAAATTCCACTTGATGCAGACTAATGAATAGCATGGTGCGAAAAGTAATTTAAAAGAATTTGTACATGATGAAAAATCAGGCCTTTTGGCACCCTACACAGTGGTTAGCGGAACATGTCTTGTAAATCCAGAAAACCAGGACATCCCACATAAATCGGAATACCTGACAACACTACTCACCAGGAAACCATGCCTTAGTGTAATAATGAAAAAAATCTATGTAAATAGCAATCGAAAGAGCATAGTGAAAAATGTTTTTTGACACATTAATCATTTGCCTTGTCTTCCCATTATCAACTCCAAAATCTTAAAGTTTGCTGCCTCATTTTGCCTGATTCAAAAAATTTAATAATCAGATTAATATAATATACAAAACATATTTAGATATAGTAAGGAAAGAAGCCTGCCAGAAGAAAAAAAAATGCTATTAACAAATATGGTACAGCATAGAAATTCATGGCACCAAGAGCAGTTCATTAACTTAAATATACTGCAATGTTTACAATGGTCAACCTCCTGCGAAAAAAAATATTACGAGGATGTTTCAAATACAAGTGCCTGAGTTTGCACTAACCCATACTTGTACTAAGCATAGTGAATCGTGTTGGAGTATTGCGATGCACTAAACTGGAAATGTGCAAGTCACAGATGTTTGATGATGTTGTTACGTTGAAAAATGTCGACTCTTTCTTCTGTCAGTGCCCTGTTGGATATACTACATCAAATAAACTACTTTCAGAATCAGAAGAATTCAACATTCAAAGGTTGAACTTTGCTAGTAGCATCTGCTGGAAGCACCTTTAGCAACTGCTTCACTGACATTGATGTCATCTCAGTATTGCGTTATGGCATCCACTAAAAGATGGGACTCGTTACCAACAGAGGGGAAATAAACATCTTCACTAAATAAATTTAAAACAAATGCATTAAATATATATGTTAGCTAACTTTAAGACTTTATATGAAGATAATGGGAAGATGAGAGCAAATGATTTATGTGTTAAAAAATCTGTTTCACTATGCCTTTCGATTGCTGCTTATTTAGATTTGTTTTCATTATTACACTAATGGCATGGTAAGGAAACCATGACTGAAGAGGTTGTGGTTCTGTTAAATTCTAATAGTGATGCTATCTCTGTTGTAGCTTTTTCTGTTATGTCATCATTATTAGTTTTTATAATTCATTTTCTCAATTTCATGACATTTAAATATATTTTTGTTTGTGTAAAAAGTATTTTTTTTTCTTTATCTTTTAGGAATATGTATAAGACAAGCTAGCGATGAGATGTATTGTTTAAGAGGAAATGTTCTATTATAGACATACATGGAAGGAGACAGTAACAAAGTATCTGCATTCAAAATGCACTTTGGACATACTGTTACACATTGCGTCATAGGAATTCATGACTTACAGAGCTCTTTTTAATTGTGATATTAATAATGTGTTGTTAAATATAAATTTTTATGATGTTTATGGACGTTTTCAAAGCCCTTTTACATTTTTTTTTTTTTTTTTTTTTTTTTTTGCTTTGAGCAAAAATTACTGAACCACTTTTATCATTCTTCTCTACTTTTTAATCCAGTTACATTTATATGGTAAATTTAATTTTTAAAAACTTTATTATCCCTTCAAAAAACTGCTATTAGCTTTATTTATTCTGCATCATATTTATTTTTCTTCACAATATCTTTTCAATTGCTCATATAAGTTTCTATGAGCAATTTTGCTCAATATGAAAGCTTTTCTTTCCAATAAAATTTCTATATTATTCATAAAACTGATTTTTAAACTGACCAGAATTTCATCATTTTATGATCTTACTTGGATTGATCTATTGAATAATTTTACTATCTAATTTAAATACTAACTTTTAAAAATATCTTGTTATATATATATATATTAATAAAGGACTAATTTTCACTATTGTATTATGTTCACATTAAAATATTTAAATTAAGTCTTCATATTCATTGAGTCCATTCTAAAAACAATTGTAGTTACATCCAAGGGCGGCGCCAGAGGGGGGACCGGGGGGGCATATGCCCCCCCGTCGGGCATACCTGGCCCCCCCGTCGGGGTCAAAATTCAATGTCGTCGGGGAAAATATTTTGACTTGAATTTCGGCCCGGTCGGGTTGGGTCGAGTTGGAGCTCATTTTTTTTTCTTGGTAAGTCGGATTGACTAAACAAATTCTTCCGGGTATGAGTCGCTTTCTAGATTGAATTGTGATTCTCGGAGGTTGGATTCAGGTGAACCCAATTTTTCGAAAAAAAAAAAAAAGTCCAAATTCCTTCAGATAAAAATCTACATATTTGATACATGGATGACTCTTTACATGTTTATTTTGCAATATAAAAGGTAAAATTTATTCTGAAATTATGATCATATGCTATTTTTTTATAAATAACATTACATTGTGGATCAATTTTCACCCATTGTGGATTTACGGTTGGCTTAGTTTGAAGTTTGAAGTATTTCGGGTTCGGTTAAGAATACGGAGGGCGAAAATTATTTTGTCGGGGTCGAGTTGGATGGCAAATGTATTCGAGTCGGGTTAACTTTAATTGTTTCAGGTTCGGGTTGGGTGATGACACTTACGGTTCTTGATTCGAGATGAATCGATCTGTCAAAAGTATTTACAAAATTCATTTTAAGAAGAAAAACTTATATATTTGAATATTAACGAATATATGTATATTGAATTTTTCACTTAAAAGTTAAAATTGATACTAGAAGTATAATTGTAGACTACTTTTTACATAGTTGCATTACAATATGGATATATATATATATATATACAGGTATTTTTTCTTTTCATCATTTAGAATTGGGGTTTGATTGAGGTTCGAGTATTTCGGGTTCAGGTCGAAATGCGGTGGATGAAAATTTTTGTCTAGCTCAGATCGCGTTTCGGGTAGAGTCCCGCATCGTGTTGGTCAAACTAAACTCAATCCGGCTGGTGGTTTGAGTCGGATCCGGAGAGAATACTTTTTCAGATGAGCTCTTTTTTCAACCTGGCTTTCGTAAGAGTGTCTTTTACTCGGGACGTGGCCGGGGACCTAAGAACCTAGCTTCCGCAAAAGAGTCTAAATAAGTGGAAGAATAAAGGGCTGCGGATGAAGAGAGGCCGCTCGCCGCGGCAGTTGACCCAGCCGCCGACCGAGACTAATAAAGAGCTCGAAGTAGCTGGGAATCGTTTGGTAGCTTCATCGCCCCGGGCCCTACCCTCCCGCTTTTCGGTGTCTTTAATTTGTGTAATTTCTCTTTTAAATTTGTCCGGTTTCAATTTTTGATTTTTCTTTTTTTTTTCTCAAATTGGCTTTCGCTAGAGTGTCTTTCACTCGGGACGTGGCTCGGGACCTACGAACCTTGCTTCCGCAAAAGAGTCGGAATAAGTGGAAGAATAAAGGGCTGCGGACGAATAGGGGCCGCTCGCCTCGGCGATTGAGAGGGGCTTCTATTTTTCGAGTTGGATTCACTTTAATTTTTTTCTGGCGGATGGGTTCGATTCTACCCGATTTCTCAATATATTTTAAAATGAAAACTATATTATTTGAGTATCAACGAGTGCATATACAGATATATTGTTTCTTCTACATAAACTATATAATTGATGCTAGAGATATAATTGTAGACTACTTTTCCATTATTCCATTACAATATGTATATATTTTTTTCATTTTGTGTTGGTATTGGGTTCGGGTTGAATCCTGTCCTTTTGGGTCGATGTTTGTCGGGATCGGGTCAACTTTTTTTTTTAACTGGTTCAGGTTGAATGGACACAGAATTTCCAGGTTCGGGTCGGGTATAACCCAAACCACGCAGGACTCTGTAGTAATAATCCGTGAATTGATCCTTAAAATAATCTGTGAATTGAACAATTTTTTCCCTTGATTATATTTCATTTAAACATGAAAAATTCCGTTTTGATTTGCCCATTTCCCCTCAAAATACAGAAAACAAGTAACTACCTGAAATACTCACACATAAAGCAGCATGATCGTCAATTTACATGGGTGTTCCGGCAGCTCTGCTGCCTAGTATTTTTACGTTTTAGAAACGGAATTTATAAATCCCTTTTATCTAAAAATAAGTAAAATTCATGAACAAGATGCGCAAGATTTTCTAAAATTTTTCGGTGAAAAGAAAAAAAATTCTTAAAATAAGAGAAAAAGCTCTTCAAATCACCGGGATATTCCGCCATTCTCGGGCCTGGAAATCTAGGCCCATGCAAACATCTACTAGAGTCCTGCATCAGGTCGGATTATCCAATTTTATCCGCACCCGATTCGACCATCGGTTCGGGTCGGGTTGGCAATATATTTTTGTTGCGGATCGGGTTCGAGTTGGGATGACTTACTTTTTCCCAACGGGTGGTGTTGACTTTCATTGTTTCGGGTTCGGGTTGGGTCTTAACTTTTGCAGGTCGGGTTCTGGTTGACCAGATCATTCAGAAGAATGTCCAAAATATTTTTCAGGTTAAAAATTTATATACAGTAAGACCTCCTAAATGTGCACTCCCGAAAAACGGACATCTCTATTTAGTGAACACTTTCAATTCCTAACACTTTAATATTTGTACGCTTATACCTCTTTGAATAGTGGATACCTCCCAATCTACAAACATGTAACGTGTAGGTGTGCATAAACTATCACAAATATGATGCATATGTTATTGTATGTCTGAAAAGCGAAAAGTTGATAATATTTTCCAAATTTCGAAAGAAGAAAAAATGTTTCTTAAAGAAATGATATCTATTATGACACTTCTTACCATTTTATTTCTCATGCAGTAAACTGATTGCATTCTCATTCATATTCAAATTTGTATTTCTTTTCATCTGATACGTACTTGGGTTCAAACTTGTTTGGGACCCAGCAACCCGAATTGCAAAAAGCTTATGAGCCTTATAAATTATTGTAGTGTGAACTTAATGTTACCAGATGTTCAGATTTAAGCGGAATGTCCCGATTTTCAGGGATCCCGGGATTCGTCCCGCGGAACAACTACGCCGGATGTTAAATGTTCCGCTATTTCACCATGCCCAAATTACATCAAATTTTTATGAGTTTACTCAGGGCGGAAACTAAGGGGGGGGCAGAGGGGGCAGGCGCCCCGGGCGCCAGAACGAAGGGACGCCAAATGAAGGATTATACCTTTGGAATGGATAATTTTCTTCTGATGGACTGATGGATTCTATTATTATGAAACAGCCATTATAAATTAAGTGTTAGGTGAAGATGAAAGAGCAGTCGTAAAAAGTTAGAACCCTGATTTTCTGGTCAGAATGGAAAGAAAAATAATGGCCTTTTTTTTTTTTTTTTTGTGAAAAAAAATTTATGGCCATTTTTTTTCTTTCCATTCTGACCAGAAAAATCAGAGTTCTAACTTTTTACAGCTGCTCTTTCATCTTCACCTAACACTTCATTTATAATGGCTGTTTCATAATAATAGAAGCCATCAGTCCATCAGAAGAAAATAACTCGGTGAAAGCGGAAACTTGGTTAAGCAGGACTCGAGTAATCAGGACTCTAACTGTATATTTCATTTTAAAAATGATCTTTAGAATATTTTTGTTGGTGTTCAGAGGGGAGTCATGACCCTCGTGACCTCCCTCTTGGATCCGCCATTGTAGATTACGTAGTTCAGTATTACATATTTTATGATTACAAATTTTAAAATAAGTCGGCTATTCGAAAATTAGTAAAATTCTCTTTGTAAATATACTTTGCGGAAGTGGGGGGGGGGGGGGGGGGGCGCCAAAATCCATGCTTACCCCGGGTGCAAAAAAGGCTAGTTTCGGCCTTTATTCTAAATTAAAATTTTATTCTTTAGTCTGAGACGAGAGAATTCAATCACAAGTCAGCCACAGTCGTCAGAACAGCCGGATGTTACCGAATACCTTATATATTGTCTTAGAACTCATGTGCTCTTCTGTTTAATGTTTATTTGATTGACCGCAATCTTTAGGCGCCTATACGAAATAAGGTTCAAGAAGAGATAAGACATGGTAAAATACATCTGCTCACTTTAACCTTTATTAAAAAGTGTTTGGCGAGTATTTTTATAAATTGAATGGGTAAACAAAGAGTGTTTTTTATGTTATTGCTTAAATTAACATAGTATCAAGCTGAACTATTGTTTGCCCGGCCCGTTATAAAAGCTAAACACTTGCGCATTTCCTGTTACAAGCATACCATGCCGGCACGGTCTGTCTGCTTTTTTCGCATTTTTGGCGCAGGGGGATTTGATTAATTTCTTCAGAAATTGCTGGGATTTCATTAATTTCTCTAGAAATTAACCAAATACCCCACCTTTTATTTTAAAAAACGCAAACAAAAAAGAAAGAAGAAGAAACAAACAAAGATATGCTGTTTTATCGTCCATTTTCTCTACTAATAACGGAGGAACGTTACCGGGACATTACTCGTGAGAAAAAAAATTATCATACTATACGGCTCCGAAAGAATAAAATACAGTCCCGGCCTGGCCCGAATCTACAGAAAAAATTCAAGACCCAGACTTGTCCCTGGAAGAATGAAATTCCTACCCGGCCCAACATTTAAAAAAATAAAATTTAGTCTCAGCCCGACCCGAGTCTTGAGATAAAAATTAAGCCCTGACCAAGCTTAATGAACGAAAATTTTACTGAACTCGGGCTTCGAGACAGGTCCGGGCTCGGGGAAACTTTTTTAATATATATTACGAAATCGGCCTAGAGTTCTGCATCGGGTCGGGTAACCCGCTTTTACTCGCATCCGACCCGACCCGACCCCGGGTTGGAGCTATATTTTTTTGTTGTGGGTCGAGGTCCGGTTGACTTCTACTTTTTTGCTGAGGGTCGGGTTCGGGTTGATCCGATTTTTTAAAATAATCTCCGAAATATTTTTTTCAGGTTACAAATCTATATGTAATAAGATTTCCACAGCGGACACGTCTATTTAGTGAACAGTTTTTCAATTCCTACACTTATATATTCGTACGCTTATACTTTTGAATAGTGGTCACCTCCCAATCTACATACATTTAACATGTGTATGTGTGCAAAAACTATCACAAATACAATACATACATATTTCTGTTTATCAGAAAAGAAATGATGGTAATATTTTTTATATGCCGGAGCACGAAAAAAAAAAATGGTTCTTAAAGAGAGAATAACCTATGATCACATTTCTTATATACATTTTATATCTGATGCAGTAAATTGAATATATATTCATCCATATTCATATAGATATTTATTTTCATTTAAAACACAGTTCTGCTCAAACTTTTTTTTTTTTTTTTTCTGAAAATCCTAAGAACCCAACTTGCAAAAAGCATAAATATGACCGGCAAGAAATATTCTAGGATGAACCCGACCAAGAGTAAGAAAGATGGAGTCATCCCGACCCGAAAAAGGAAAATTAAGTACAGCCCGACACCGCCCCGATGCACTACTCCATCTAACAAGGTGTCTGCTATTCATTTTACTATATTCTTATATTAAAGAATACAGATTTGTCCATTTTTCTATGGAAAACATAAAATTGGTATTAGGGATTTAATCTTAGATTTCACATTTGCATTAAAACTTTATTTACTTTCCTTTCATTTCGGATTCTGTTCGGGTTGCGGGTTAAAGTATTTTGGGTTCGGGTCGGATGCAGATTGAAATATGTCGGGTTCGGATCGGGTTGCGGGTGGACTTCAAATGTAATTTTCGGATTCGGGTCGGGTGCGCAGGGACTAATTCGGCCCCCCTGTCGGGGATACCATGCCCCCCCGTCGGGCAAGTTCTGGCGCCGCCCCTGGTTACATCAAGAAATATATATCTAGGTATTGCTCAATACCATGGGTTTGGTTTTAAAATATTGTCAGTCTTGCGTAAATTAAACTCTCAACATAAAATGCATACAATAATTGGAAAATTTAGCATATGCATGTGACCAAACTTCTGATTAATTCATATTTTATTAAACTCATTTAAAAATTGTGTATATTATGAACAAAAGCTGATATATTTCTCTTATAGACACTTTCTTTCATTTTTATCCTTTTATACATGCACAAATATATTGGTACTTTATTAGAACCATAAAAAGCAGACCTAGATTTTGCCTGAATTTAGAGTTGGTTTTATTATGAACAATGAAGTATGATTTTATGCCTATCTCATAACTCAAAAATTCAAATTTAATTTATTTAAGTATTGTAGTATGAATGTAATTTCACTTGCAGAAAAAGTGTATTTTTTATAATGAATTTTCATGTGGTTTTAAATATCTTCAAAGCTTGCTTTTGTTTGTTAAACTTTGAGGTTATTGATTTCAGTAGCAGGTTTTCATATTCTTACACATTATTTAGTATAATGCTAACATTGCAGTGCAATTTAATTGTAATTTACAATAAAATATACAATGTGTGAAATCTATTAATTATTAATTTTTGGAAATGTTCTGAAAATTTTTCTTACGGAAAATGACAATTATGTTTTTTAAGAATTTAATATTTCATCTGTTCATAGGCAATTTTTTCATTAGCATTACTTAAATAATGATAAATTATTTCATTCAATATAATTACCTTTATATGCTGCACCATAATATATTTAGTATTTTTTAATTAACTGGAACTTTTTAAGTCTGACAATTTAATGTATTTTGGAAATTATATTAAAAATCAGTAATTACAGAATTGTTGAGTTTTAATGACTGGTTAAGCATGCTACAGTGAAAGCCCATTTCAAAAAGTTTAGAGTAAATAAATAGTTATAATGATAAGCAATCGAAATAGTTTTAATGATAAACAAATGTTCATCCACCCTTTTAAACAAAAAATATCATGTCATTCTAAGGGTTTTTTTTTTTTTTTTTTGGGGGGGGGGGTGGGTCTGTATTATACATTGTACTTTGTTAATCACATGCAGTATTTTCTGACAATCTACATGTATCTTTAAGAAAAATTCACAATTTTAAAAAGTATTTGTAATTTGTGTTTATGTACTTTATGTGTAATTTAACTTATATATTGTATAAACCATAAGCATTCGTTAGTAATTGTGTATTCCACCTTAAATTTCAGAACTGTAATGTTTGTCAAATTTGTTAATCACATTTATTTTCAGTTGCACAGATAATAAAAGTCATATATAAATGTTTATTTGAGTAACTGTTTCAAAATAAAAGCAAATTTATGTAACAAACTTTTAATTGGGAATTCATATGTTAAAGTAAAAATGTATTATTATTTTTTTAATGTTTAACATTTATTTTAGCTTGTGTTTAATTTTATTTTTACTTTTTTTGTGCCAAAAAACTTAACAGTTTTTAAATGAGTTTAACTATTAAATTTGATCATTAATTTAGCAAATAAATACTTTTTTTTTTTTTTTTTTTTTTTCAAATAGTATAAGATTTTAACTCCATTAAAAAAAAAAATATAATAATTTAAAGAGTTATTTTTTTTTCTTTCAGTTTTTCAAATAAGGGTATAAGTTTTATTTTCTTTACCTTATCAGAACAGCCTATTTATTTACTGTTAGGTTATCACAAACATAGATTCTTAAAATTGTCATTGACAACTGAAAATGTTTTAATTTCTTTCTTTAATCAACAGTGATTGCTAATTTAATATGATCAAATGTAAAATTATTATTTGCATAATGTTATTGGAATGGCAGCGATTAATATCATTTTTATGCCATTCACTTATTTTTATCATACATGAAATGTCAGTTTTGAAATTTTCTGATGAATTTATAAGTTGGAGTATTTTCTGCTTTTTGTATAATAAAAATTGGACTGTAACAATTCTAAACTTTTGAAAAAAAAAACAAAGAAAATGTCCCCTACATTCTCGCCTCACTCAAAAAAAAAGAATAATTTCTTATTTAATGGTAGTAGACTACCTTCGTTTGGATGTCATCTGATGAAATCATTGAATCTATGAAATGAATGATCATGAATGCATGTAAATTTTAGATGAATTTCCATTACCTTTTGAAAAATTAAAAAAACAAAAAATAGTCACATTTATTTTTCCTATGTGACATGAAATAATTAAACATTTACCATGGAAGTGCAAGAAGTGTTACGTGCCGATTTTGACGAGAGTGGTATCGTTGAAAAGATCTTGTAGGGGAGTAAAAAACTCAAAGGAACTATCCACTGCAAGTCAGCCATTTTCGAGATATCCGACAATTTATGTCACGAGATTTGTTTATTTATTATAATGTATTTATGCTGTAACATTTGTTGTCGTTAAATTTACAATTTTTGCTGTTAAATGGCTTTCTGCACACTTCTATATAGAAGACCACAACCACCAGTGAACACTACAAATGTACAGCAGCACACAAAACTATACATTTACAAAGGTATCATTGGGGACTATTTTTTTAATTCATCTCGCACCACTTTCTTAAATAAAAATCTTTCACATGTACTTTGACAACATGTGCTAGAGAAATGTACTAGAAAATTTATTTTTTCAAAAATAGTCGCCTGTGGCAGCCCTGCATTTACAGCTTTTGACTTCTCTTCATTTTTTTTCCAAGTTTTTTTTTTTGCATATTTATTTTATAAGCATACGTTTAAGTTAACAGTAAGCCATTTAAAAGCAAAAATTATAAATTTAACGATATGACAAATGTAACAGCATAAATAAGCAAATTGTATGACATAAATTGTTTGATATCTCGAAAACGGCTGATTTGCGATGGGTAGTTGCATTAAGCTTTTTACTCTCCGCGACGAGGTCTTTCCAACGATACCACTCTTGTCAAAATCGGCAAAGTAACACTTCTTGTACTTCCCAAGTTAGTGTGAGATACATTAATAATTGGACATAAAAGTTTCTTATTTATTAGATAAAACAGCATTGAAAAACTGGCGATAAACCACAATTAAGTAATAAAGCTTTGTATAAACCACCATATGATTTATACAAAGTTTTATTACTTAATTTTTTATTCATTATTATAAAGCATCAGCTTATCATTAAATCCTTCTAAAAGATCTTTGCTTCTGCCATTAATTCAATTTGTTGCTCAAAAAAATTTTCTTTGTTTGTAGGTGTATGTGTGCATTGTGCAACATTAACAATTGTTCTTCATAGAAGTAACATAGCTAAGTGGAAAATTTGCAGTTAAATTTCATTCTTGTATTATTATCATTCTTTTATTATGTCATTTTTGGGTAAAAAAGAATTATATTAAGTGGTGATCACTGTGCAATCCAAAAATTCCCGGAATGAATTTAGTGTAATACGGATCAAAACGAAATTTGTTTGAACCAGAAATTTTACTTAGGTGATACCAAATATGTATCATAAAGGAATAAATTACATTCTATTATACAGAGCTTCATCTTGTTCTAAATAGGTTTATTTAAATAACGGATTATGTTAAATGCATTCTGGGGACTTTTGAACAACATCATATTTTTCTGAAATACTTATTATTGGGACTGTTTGAAATTTGACAAACAAACAAATCAAGTAAATTAAAATATTACCAGATAATATGTAATACGGAATTTAGTCATTTTAGGCAATATTGAAATAAATAGTTATCTTCATTCATCTTTCTTAATATTTTCTTATCTGTTAATTGAATATGTAAGATTTTCACAATATTATTTTAATATCTGCTGCACATTTTTGCTATAAACGTCATTGTAAATATAATTACTGTAATTATAATATAAAAGTCAATTTAATATTTAAAATTCTATTTTAATAAAGATGTTATGTACATATGTAAATAATTAGCTATTGCTTTTATATTTTTGTACATTTGATGAGTAATTTATAAAGAAAAGTATTCTGCACAATCAGATTTGAATGAGCTATTTTATTTATAATATTTCACAACTGTTTATTACAACAGATGTTATTCCCAATGGTAAAAATATGTTAAATATTAATGATTTCTCATTACTTTTCTTTTGTAAAAAAAATTATGAACTATTTTCAGCACAATGTAGTTTCAGAATCATAAGGGATTCATTTTTCTTTTGGAAAGTTGAAATTGCCAAAATGTAAGTGATAGTAATAATAAAGTTCATTATTTCATTAAAAATTATTGTCATTATTTCATTAGTTTATGCTTATTTATTCATAAAATTTAGTCTCTTGCTCATGAATTACAGTGTTCAACATATTTTAATGAACTTGATTTTCAAAATACAGTGAAATACGTTTAACACGAAATGGATGGGGGCCAAAAAATTTTTTCGTGTTAAAAGAATTGTAAATAAAGAGCAAAACTCACAAATATTTTCGACGTCATCAAATTTTATTTCGATTTCCTGTTAAACTACTAGTAGGTTGCATCCATTAGGATAAAAAGCAAGTAAAAAATATTATTTTTTTCTGAAAATGTCAGATATCTTTTTTTGAAGTGTTTTTTTCCCAGCATTCTGAGCACTAGCTTGGTTGAACCAAATAAGCAAAGCTATCTCTAAATCTTCGTGCTTACTGGTTCTCATACGTTTTCTATCTGGCTTAAACATACTCCGCTCAAACATTAATGTAATGGGATCCCTGATTTTTTTTATTATCGTTGATAAAGTAGAATTTGCAATGCCAAACTCTTTGCAGATTTCTATTTTCGTCCTCCTTTTTCATGAACGGCATTATGCAGCTTCATCTTCATTTGAAACGAAATAGCAGTTTGTTTTCTCAGACATTGTGCTCATAAGACATAAGCAAATTTGCAAAAAAACCCCCACAATTGCAAAAAAACCCCTACATTGATTTGCACCCAAAATTCAGTGGTTTTAACACTAAATTCACCAATTTCAACTCAAACTAACAGATCGAAAGTGAATTTCTTTCGTATTAAACTGATTTTTGTTTCATGTTAAAAGAAAAAAAATGTATTAAATTGCATAGTATACTGTCTGGACTGCCATATCCTTTCGTGTTAACCGATTTTTCATGTTAAGTGTTTTTGTGTTAAACTTATTTCACTGTACATTACATGTTTCCTATAGATTTTAGAGCATGAAATAAAAATGTTCCAACATTCTCCAATTTTAAGACATTTTATTTTCAATTTATACAGGCATATGTCTAGCAACCTTACTTTATCATTTTGATTGTGTCTTTTATCTATAAACACATATTTTGAATTAAATAACATAGGATGATATGTAATATACTAAAACCTTCCCTGAAATATTGTCTAGTTAACAGTGCAAGTCTCATCAAAATCTGTCCAGTAGTATCTTTTAAAAAGGCTAATCTTTCATAATCGGGTTCATCTGATTATAGAACTTTTTCCTATAATTCTACAGCTAAGCAACGTAAAACAATATATGTGCTAAAACTTTCTCCGAAATATTATCTAACATTGCAAATTCCATTGAAATTTATTCAATAGATGAAAAAAAAAGGTTAATCTTTCATAATAGATCCTTATTGAACTTTCCCCCATAAGTATAGGGTAAAATTCTCATATTTCGTCCCCCTTAACTTCTCCACTTCTGCAAAAGTGGTGCCACTTATGACGCAAGGCACAGGGGACGGTAGGTAAAAGGGGTCAGTATTGAAAGTTTCGTTCGCCAAGACGCATACATAAATTAAAGACTGCGAATTTCCTATTTTTAGAAGACCTGAGTTCTTATTACGTCGTTTGTAGAACGTTATTTACTGTACTGTAAGCATTTATTTCTTGTATGTATTTTACGTTGGTAAGATGCTGACAGTAGCATATAGTCAATTTTAGGACGCTCAGTTCATCTTACGGGTACTGAAGCTCCGTCATATTGGGAAATAGCGTGATCCCAATTTCGCCCCCCTTGCAGTTCTCATTTTCGTCCCGGGGACGAAATTAGGAATGATTTTTCATGACATTTTTTTCCTCGTGTTTGGATGGCTAATGTTTCGTTATGTTATTCTTCCACTGACAATTAGTACCTTTCCTTGTGCCTTACTTTAATATAAGTTAAATTACTTACTCATTTAGAAATAAATTTTGATTTAGTTATAAGTGGCGTATTGGATTTTTTGGGGGGACGAAATTGGTACCATTTTCGTTTCTTTTGCACTTTTTAGATACTTTTGAAAAAACAATTTTTCGCATAGTTAAAAGTTTTTTGTACGATATTTACCTATGTTTCTATGTGTGTGGGTAGTTAGTCTATGTAAAATCCAAATTTGGTAGATTTTCACTAAAAATTATTCTTCCAAGGGCCTAAAAGTGACTGGGGGACGGTAATAGGGCACCTTACCCTATAACTAAGCAAGGTAGAATGATATATAATTTACAAAAATGTTCCCTGAAAAATTATCTAACTAACAGTACAAGTTTCATCAAAATGCATTCAGCAGAACTCAAGTTATAATCAACCAGAACGAAATTCTCGTTTGCATTATATATATACAGTATGGAACCATTTATCTGGAAAACCAGTTATCCAGAATGATATTTCAAATTGACTTATTTCACAAAAATGAGTCATACAGTCCCAGTTTGATATGTACATTGCTTTAAACATTACAACATGCATGATATAACTTGATTCCAACAACTAAGATTTGAAATGGAAGCATATTTAGTTATATATTGGGCATTTTGATTTTTATACATAGGAAAAATGGGAGTTTTTGTTTCCAAGATATTTCTATAAATTGCCTTCTTTTAAACTTTGATTAATGTCTGATCTTATTACCTGATTCTTTCTTAATAGTCTAATAATTAATTTGAGATCAAAACACTGTCATAGATAAATTCTACAAATCTGACCAAACAGATGTTGGTTTAATACCCAACCAGTTATCCAGAAAAACCAGTTATTCGGAATACATCTGACCCCAATGATTCTGGATAAATGGTTCTGTACTGCATATATAAACATACTAACTTTCACCTGTGGCTCCACTCCTGTAGAATATTAGTTGAACCAACCCTTTTTTACATAAACATGATATGCAGAAACCATAAGATAAACATTTAATTTTTTACATTTTAAATTTTATTTTTTACTGACTCGAGGGATAATGATATGTTTTTTTAGGACTTTCCTTTCCTTTTTCCTTTTTTAGGACATTACTTAATCAATATGCCAGATTCTGAATGAATATACATAAACACATTTCCTTGCATCCATGAACATTTAATTGCCCACTGTAATGTCATAAGGATATTGATCATTAAAATTTATGAATCTGGAAGTTTGTTTTTGCTGAAAAAAATATTACAATTGCATCAGAATAACGTTACTTTTCACAGACTTTTCATTCAACCAGTATTAAAATCGGCGTTTAATTTCTAACAAAGAAAGTATTGTAGTTCTAATATTCTGCTGTAATATCAAACGTAGTGTAATCCCCCTTAACCTCCACCCGCGTATTTATATTTCATACATTATTTACAAAATTTAAAGTAACTAGATAGTGCCAGTCAAGATTTGACGGTAAATAATGTGAATGTTTCATTATAAATTTTTAAAAATTTTTAATTAGTTGCTTTTAAATTAATTGTTGAACGACGAATTACGGGACAAATTTCTATATTGCATAAGTGATTCCTATTTCTTTGAGGCGATAGATGATGCTGTCAGTCTAACCTATTCAGTGAAGTGAAAGAATTTTGAGTTTATAATTTACAACCAATTATGCTTGCTTTTTATCAGAAATTTACCTAAAAATACCAGGCAGAGAATTTATTTTTACTTACTACAACCTCTTTTTTTTTTTTTTTTTTTTAATAGCAATATTTATTTTCATTCATTTATTTATTTATGTTTTAAAACTACACTATCTCTAAAAGCTGCCATGAATTTTATTTTTATCTGTATCATTCTCTAGAAACCTAAATTTGAAACTTGATGCAGCTAACGATTTATAATATATATTTTTTATTGCTTGAATTTTATTTAACATTTTTTAAATATTAACCTGGATATCAAGGTAATTTCTTTTATAGCTCTTATACGAATATTTTTCTTTCTTTCAGTTTTATTTTGTACGCAAATGAATGACACTTTTTTTTCTGACATACACACATACATATTCTTGATAATGGTCAGAAAATATAAAGAAAATTGTAAATCAGCTCAATTTATTTAATTGATAATTACATGCAAAATATTTTAGCTTAAATATTTTAAATATAAAATCATTATTTTTTCAAAATATTATTGAGTGTTAAATTTTATTTAATTATAAAGCATTCAAATAATAATAGTAATAAAATAAAAATCCTATACCTTCTCTTCCTAATAAAATACTTCATTACTGAAATAAATTATCGACAAAAATATTTACACATTTTGGCCCGCTTGGGCTTGAACCCGAGTCTGCTACAAAAAATTAGAGCTTTAAACTGCTGGCTTAAGCCTCTACGCTAGCAGGAACTCGTCTTTCTTCCTTCTAAATTGAAGAAGTTCGTAAAACAGCTGATGCATACGCAAATGTCTTGAATTTGAATTCTGATCTTATAGAAATAATTTTGCGTTTTAATATTTATGATACCTTATTTTTTTAAAGAAGTAGCTACAACTTAACATGCTAGTTTTGCAATCTTCGTGTGTAACTATTGGCAATTCATAAGATAGGTCACCAGCCATAACTTTTACTTTTATTCTCAAATCACTGTGTTTATCTTCTGTGTGTAATATGACCAAAACAATATGACACCCCTGAAATAAACCTTATCTAGCTCTTAATAAAAAAACTCTTAACCTTATCTAGCTCTTAACAATAAATTTTTGAATTGTTAATAATGCTGAAAGAGCCAAATAATATTCACTTTGTGAAAGAAAGAAAAGCTTGTTTACAGTACAATCGAATAGCAGACGAACTTAAAACAACTTCTATCTGTGATGTGATAGTTCAACTGAGCGAGCATCTTTGCACATGTGCAGCGCGTCACTCCAAAGGCAGACTTGAACTTATATACTGCGCATGCGCAACTGTATAATTTTAATTTAAAATTACGGTTAATTAATAAAATATTTGAACAAATGAATGTACGATAACAAATCTGTGGCCAAATATCTTTCATTTAAAAAAATATTGGTTTAATTTGATGCAGTAGTTTCTTCTCTTACTCTGTCAAAAGAAAATGCTAAGCGTTTTAAATATATAGATTTCCTTTTCAACAAAATAAACTGGTCTGGTGGGCTCCGAAGCACAGTATTTATGAACTCTGGTGAATTACAAACAGTATTTAAATATTTACTAAATTCGAAGAAGTACCGGAGCTGAGCTCCAATACAAATTAAGAACTCAATGAGATTTACGCTCATCGTTACAACACTGTATTTAATTCTACAACAAAGAATTCTTGCTGAACTACAACAATTGGTTGTGGGTTTTGATTACAGAATGTTTCTCATTTCTTTTTAAAAATTATTTAAAGAAAATGTATTTATCTTTTATCACCTTAGTGCTACCTTGAAGGTATATATTAGTTACTTTATTGCGTATTATCCATGCCAATGTTATAAATTACAGTCTACATGCTGCAATCTAAAAGTTCAATTTTTTTTTTTCTGTTGTATCAACACCATTGTCACCAAGCACAGTAGTTAGCACCAAATGAAACAAACTAGTTGCATGTGCCAATCCCAAAACTTTCTTCTATCACATACATATTAATACTTCAAAATTAGCTAGCATAGCACCAAAATTAAATGGCAATCATGAGATTCTAAAGATATGAAATTCCGTGCATTAGTTCTTGAGATATGACTATCACTAAAATCGTGTAAATCATGCAAAATGCAGCATAGCAGCGCCACCTACACCAAAATCTAATCAGCAACAACTTATGTCAGCGTCTAACTAAATCTGAAGTTTGATGAAAATCTGTGCATTAGTTTTTGAGATAGAGCTATTGTGAAAAATCCAACACAGCTATTGTAGAAATTGAGAAAAATGCAGCATAGCAGCACCACCTGTTGAGCGATATACACCAAAAACTAATCAGCACCAGTTTATATCAAGTTCTAACTGAATCTAAAGTTTTGTGAAATTCCATGCATTAGTTCTTGAGATAGAGCACCTACAAAATTTTGTCAGACTCACAGAGTGACAGACAGACTTACAGACATTTTCTAAAAAAGCATCAAATCGTGTTCAGGACCTTTCAAAATGTATAAATCCATCGAAAACCTTGAAATCAAAATTTTTCATGGATCCAATACTTTCTTCTTGTAAAGATAGAAGAAGGTAAAAAATATTTATTTCAAAATTACAGAGTTTCGAGAACTATTTTATTAAATCCATACAAATATATACTGAAAATAAAAGAACAAATAAATATTATACAATAAAGTATCTTTTCAAAATTTCCATTTAGACTGCAGACATGAAATTGTAAGTATTACACATACTTATGATTAAACAATTAAAAAAAAAAAAAAAAAAAAAAAAAAGAAGAAGAAGAAGAGTTTCACATTTAATAAATAGCGAGTCACAATGCTTGGCACGATTTGCAATAAAAATTCTGTGCATGTTCAGGATTGGCACATTAACATATATTTTGGCATGTGGTGGTATAACGGAATAGTATCAAAGGGTATCCAAAAAACTTTCTTCCAAATTAATCCAATTCTCTATAGACTCGATTATGGAATAGGCCTAGTATATATAAATTTGGTTTGTCTATCTGCCTGTACTCTTAACTCGTGTAAATATAGTCCGATTGCCATGAAATTGAATTATGTTATTGGGTATCACTATGGCATGTTTAGTATTGAAAATGAAGTGTGTAGCATTAACGGTTCATTTACAGGGGTACTGAAAAGAATTCCGTTGCATTATGGTCTATGGGAGAAAATTGTTTGTGGTGTGCTTTAATGATATTACACTATTTTAAAGATACGGAAATGGATATATATCACTGAAGTGTACTACAAGGTTCTTACTATAGAATGTGGTGAGCATAGAATTTATCTATTTACAAGGACACACAAAAGAATTTGACTACAAAAGAAAATGAATAATATTTGAACTACTGAAGCCTGCAAACAATAATTGATGGGAGTGCATCTCAGTTGTGGTATGCGTTTTTAAATTTAATTATTTTTAAAATATTACTCGGAGTGTATAAATTCTATAGATCATATACAAGGCTGCACAAAAGTTTTCAAAAACATCTATTTGTTGGCAGAAATTGCTGAATGAAAATTTTCAACAGTGCTATGCATTTAACTGAACTAACTTTTAGCATACTATGTAGTATACATACATATCTATAGATCATATACAGGACTGCACAAAAAAATCATATTTTCCCTGACTATTCATGGTAATAGCAGAAATTGTGTTTTCAAATGTGTTATATGCTTTCCAAAATGTTCATTTAGACATCATCGTTCACTTTAGTAAACTGTGAAGTTTTGTTATAGTATTCTGAATGTGTTGGAAAGTGTTTCATAATCTATGCCATACGTATGACTTTTCGTTCTTGTTTTAAGTCAGTTATGCGCCAAATCATGCCTGGTAACATATACGAAGTGTCTGTCAACCTGATTATGTAATTCACCTCATTAACTAATGTATACGTTACAAACTACATCTACTTTCCAATTTTCCTGATTTTAGGATCAGTGGTTACAACTAAATGTAAATATGTCTGTCATTGTTACGGTATTTTAGTTTCACCAATGAAATATTATCATAATATTCAATGTTAGCAATGTTTCTGACATTATTAACAGTCCTCAGAGCAGTCTTTTTTGGCCACCAATATATTTGTTAAATTATTCTCACGATAGGTTGCTACAAAAATTTTAAGGAAAAGTGGTACTTTTATGTTAGCTGGGCGCATGTGATAAATTGCCAAATATTGTTCCCATCACCTGCCAGCATTCCTATTGCATTCATTTCATTTAAAATATAAACCTTTAATTAATTTCATTTAAAATACACATATTACACACATTTCATAACAAATACAAAAGAATTAAAAAAAAAGAAATATTTTAAATCAAAATATTCTATTTCCTCATTAAAGTATTCTTTCTAATTTAAAGACTCGAAAAATAAAATCTACTATTTTTTGAGGAAAAAATGCTACTTGTGAGATTCCCTAACGGCTAACATGAAAGTACTGAAAAACCTCATTACATAGCAAGTTTCTATGATATTTGTAAAGAGAGATCTAAAACAAAATTTTTTATAAGGAAATAGTGGTGGTCAAAAAAGAGACCACTCTAATGTCTATATTAGTGATTTACAGTCAAGTTTGGCTTCAAATGTCAGTCAGGAATTAATTAATTAGATCTATTTACAAATATTTCCTTGAAAATCAATACTGGTCAGTCAAATAGCAAAGCAGTCATCCAAGATCTGCCATAAAATGTTCACCTGATTACAGAATTTCCCCCCATTGCTCTAGAAGTGAGCATGTAGAACAATATACCGGGTAAGTCAAAATGAATATAGCGATTACAAACAGCTATAACTATTTAATGGAAAAGACTTTATCGATAAGATTAATACAGAATGTATATAGAACTTCAAAATTTTGTACACATATGTCATAGATGTTCTATGTGACTTCCCTTGGTCACACGGACAACATCTAGGCGAGCCATTTCCATTTCACTACATTCTGAAGTATTAGTTCAGTCACTGAAATGGACCGCCTAGATGTTGTCCGTGTGACCAAGGGAAGTCACATAGAACATCTATGACGTATATATACAAAATTTTAAAGTTCCATCTTCATTCTGTGTTAATCTTATTGATAAATCCTTTCCATTAAATAGTTATAGCCGTTTATAATCGCTATATTCATTTTGACTTACCCTATATTATACACTAAAACTATCTTTGAAAAATTATCAAACTAACCGTGCAAATCCCATCAAAAAACATTTATTAGAACGCTTTTAAAAAGCTAATCTTTGATAATTGGGATCATCTGATTATAGAATTTTCCTCCATAACTCTGTAACTAAGCAACTTAGAACAATATGTTATATGAGGGGCTCACAATCATAGTAGACAAAGTCCATTTTGAAAAAAAAAATGAGATAGTCCATTTAGGAAGTGCATAAAATCTGTTTTACTCACTTCCACAGTGAATCAAGTCTGTAAACAGATGCCATATATGAGGAAGTATGTGAAAACAGGTTTGGTTTAGTGTGGGAGTAAATAAAACATATTTTATGCCCCTTCTTAATGGACTATCTAATTTTTTTTTTTCAAAATGGACTTGTTCTACTATGGTTGTGAGTCCCTCATAAACCTTCCTGGAAAATTATCTAACAGTGCAAGTTCCATCGAAGTCCATTCGGCAGAATATTTTTAAAAGGCTAATCTTTCATAATTCACATTTTTGTACAACATCTTTGCATAGCTGCCAGCCTTTATTATTTTCCGAATCAAACATAATTTGACCAGAAAATGTATTTTATAAATGAAATTAAATATGTAGTGTATAGATGCAAGATACAATTTATTAAATAAATTTTCTGATTCAAAATGTTTTTTTTTTTAGTTTGACAAGAATTCAGAAGATACAGCTTTGCCTCTGCTAAATAAAAATTAACAGACCAGCGTGTTCAATTAATTTTAAAAATAAATACAATATAAGATTTGGTTGATAAAAAGTAATGCAAGTATTTTTTCCGAAAAATGAGATAAAATAAATCAGGAATAATAACAACTTTGCAACTTTATTGTGAATATTTCTTTAACATGTATGTGTTTTGTACGTACAAATTTTATTGTATGCAATGGTGATTTTATCTACTTTGCTTTATGTGGGCTAGGACTTGGTATATAACGCTTAATTTGGCCTGCAGAGGTAAACAAGTTCGACATGCCTACTGTAGAATATGGTGTGCATAGCATTTTATTGTTCATTTACAGAGACACACAAAATAATTTACAGTATTGTCTATGACCAATAATTGTTGGAAAACGTTTTCACTAGTGGTATGCATTTTTAAATTGGACTAGTTTGTCGAACATTACTTAGTGTGTATGAATTATATAGATTATACACAGGGCTGCACAAAAGAATTCAAGTATATTTCTGTTTATTGACAGCAATTCCTGAAGAGGAATTTTTTAACTATGTTGTGCATTTTCTAACTGAACAAAATTTGAGCATAGTATTCAATATATATAAAAATTTATAGATCATATACAGTGCTTCATAAAACAATTTGAATACTTTTCTGGTAATTCATTTTCCAAACTGCTTTTTTTTTAAGATATAATTTTTTATTTTATTACATGGAAATTTTGTTATTTATCATTTATTCACTGATGCTTTTCCATTCACATCTTTCATAAATTCTAAATGCAAAATGTTATAAAAACCAATGAGAAACATAATTAAAAATAAACAAAAGCAAAACATGAGTCTTGCTCTTGTTTTCAATGTGGTAGGATGTCTTCTTTGGCCTGATGGAGAAGTTCTATCAAATGGAAGTTCTTTCAAAACATGCCCTGCATCTCTTACTTTTATGGTGTTTTTAAGAATTTTCTACCTTGAATCAAGAAAGTTGATTAATAAGCATAAGTATAATGAGCAATGAATATGTCGGCCTTAACCAGAGTTGTTAAATGATAGGTCAAACAGTAAGCTGTGGGAAGTTGGCACCCCCACCCCCACCCCCCCAAAAAAAGGAATTAAAAAATATAAATTACTTAGAAGTTTTGCCAAAATTTTGATCAATTTTGTCCACCAATTTATTGCTGAAACATCAATGAGGTTTGCTGTGGAGACCTGAAAATTTTCCATGTCTTTGTATTTGTATGTCTTGTGGTAACTGCAGCAAAAGCATCCAATTAGTTTGTAATTAGGTAAGTATGTTGGTGAAGTATCGGAATGAGCTGTATAGTTTTTTTTTTTTTTTTTTTTTTTTTTTTTTAATTTGGTTCATTCATTCGAAAAAAAAATAGAACTTTTTCTTTTATGTCACAATGCTTTTCATTAGGAATTCAGGCAATTTTAAAATTTAACCATTGATTATAAAGAAAATGGCACATTTCGATAATTGATTCAACTGTTAAATTATTGTTGCTAAAATTTTATAAAATATGAAGTATTTTAACTGTTCAATTTATATTTTTGTTACCAATAAGTAATTATTTTTTCTCTTTTAATCTACTAGTTCTCTAGCATCTCTTTTCATAACATGTCAGAAAAAGAAAATTTATTAAAATAATTCATTCATTCGGGCTTTCATGATTAGAAAATGTTTGGATTATTGATTTAAAGGTTAAATTAGAAATGCTAAAATTTATCAAGTGGTATCTTAAGTTATTTCGATCCGTTTAAAATTTTGTCAATATATATACCACTCATTCTAAATTATCTGTATAGTTTTGTGCATCTGTTCAAAAAAATCATTTTAATTTTTCAATTTCGTGTTTTTCCCACCATAAGTAAATATTCTTTTTTTTTTTACTTTACCATTTGTCTAATAACTCCATTTCAAACACATGAGAAAAAGGACATTTATTTATAAATATTTCATTTATTTATAAATATTATTATTAAATAGTTCATTTCATTAGTTGCTAAATGATAGATAGAAACAGGAAAATTTTGTTGCAATATTCTGGTTATGTTGAAAAGTGTTTCATAACCTATGCTTGAACCATGATTTTTCTATCTTGTTATTAAGGAAGTAACAGTTCTTTTAAGAACTTATTTAAACATTAAAATATCTCATTCAGAATCTTGTCTGCATACGAATTGGAATTTTAAACTTTGTTTTTCTCTTTTCCTATGGCTGACCCTCTACATCCAGAAGACTTACCTACCCATCACGCACAAACTATTTTCTTATATTAATATTTAAGTATTGCGCGGCAGTGCAATACTTATTTATTTCCAGCGTCACTTCTCAATGTTAATTTAACATGGAAAAGCCTATGGAGATGATAACTTTTTCATTTTTTCTTCCCACCTTTTTGTCCCTGATGCCACTCATTTTTTTCTTTACTAATTCTAATGATATTGTAAATTTAAAGTGTAAAAACGTTTGCCTGACGTCAGGGTCAAAACGAATGGTAAAATACCTTTGCAGATGGATAAATTATAACACAGAGAGAAACATGGGCCAATTGGTTTTTTGCATTATTAAAATTTTTTTCTTAATAATTCCAATTTTTGCTTTTTTCATTGAAAATTAACGGACATTTTTCATAGAAAATCTTACTTTTTTACTTCATTGTTGCAAAAATTTCAAAAGCCGTAATAATAACTTATTTCTGTTTAGTTGAAAGATTTTCACGTGAAATAATAAATTGAGCTAGTTTTTTTTTTGTTTTTTTTTTCCAAAAATGAAAAAGGTGAATATGGCGTCATAGTGGAAATAAAGATGATATTTTCAGAATAAGTTTTTGCTTTGATCAAGTTTATATTTTAGCAAAAAGTTTCTAATGGATAGCTATTTTTATGCAGGTAGCAAACTTAGTGGGGAATTACATAACTTAAATTTTAAAATGTATTTTTTTTCCGAGATGAGAACTATTTATGCTCCAAGTTAAACGTAGGTAATAATTTTCTGATGTGTTTACATCACTCCTTGGGAGAGAATAAGGTTTAAAAATTTAAGTAAAACTTTTATTTTTACTGTATCACAGCTATAATATTGTTAAATATTAGCAGTAAGGATTCAACACAATTTACATTTACATTCATACAGTTCCTGAGTGGGAAATAGGGTATCTAAATTTAAGAGAAGTTAATTTATTATGTTTTGATTATAGATTTTTTACATTCAGATTGGAAGTTTTTGTCCAAATTACTGCAACCTGCATATTACTACAGTGGTGAAACATTTAGAATTACACATTGGCAAACTGCATTTCACATTCTGGTACAATATTGCATACATCAAACCCTGATGATGATACTCTCTATTAATTTTGAAATGTGTTCGTCTGAGTGCTGTAGTTATTAAAAAACTTGATATATTAAACAAAAACATAATTTGAAGAACAAATTAAAAAAGCAAAATTTATTTCCTACATTGTTTAAGCCCGAGAAGGGACCGATATTAAGATATTTCATTCAATTAGTTCTACATTTAATGTTAAATTTTTGTAATAAATTATTTAAGCCAATTGAAGATTAAAAAATAAAAATAAAAATCATACAATATGATACTTAAAACAATCTAAAAAATTAGATTCCGTTCAAATCAAATCGAAATAAATCTTAGACCTTTTTTTTTAGTTCTGTATTTCACATGCATCTTATCATTTTACGCACAATTGTCATAAACATAATACAAAATCTGCAATACAAATATTTTCAATTAAAAATGGAAGAAGTCTAAGATTTATTTCGATTTGATTTGAACGGAATCTAATTTTTTAGATTGTTTTAAGTATCATATTGTATGATTTTTATTTTTTAATCTTCAATTGGCTTAAATAATTTGTTACAAAAATTTAACATTAAATGTAGAACTAATTGAATGAAATATCTTAATATCTGCCCCTTGTCGGGGTTAAACAATGTAGGAAATAAATTTTGTTTTTTTAATTTGTTCTTCAAATTTGTTTTTGTTTAATAAATATACACATAGCTGCCAACTGTTAATTTTTGTGTTACAGTTATTTTTGAATATTAATACTGACTTTATTTAATCACAAGATTTTGCCATTAAATCATGTCAAGATTAGGCAAAGATTTCTATTCTGGAGCACTGGTAACAAAAAAGTGGAATAGGTGACGGCTATCTATATGCATATGTCTAAAATTTAATTTTTTTTTTTCTTTCTTTTTCTTTGACTGAAGAAAAAAATATGCTTTAAACTTTGAAAATAATGTATGGAATATAAATATGCAGATGAAGGAGATGAGGGATACTCTATGGCTGGTTGTTAGTACTGCAAAATATTAGGCTTCCGTATTCTCTTCTTCATTTTTTTTTTTTTTTTTTTTTTTTTTTTTTTTTTGGAAATAACGTACTGTTTTTAAGCACAATTTATTTACCATAAAATATTAGTATGAAGCAAAGATTTTAATAAAAAGTAACGAGTTATAGAATCTTTTTCCAATAACGTGGTCCCCTGTATGCAGACATTTATTTTAAGTGTTTCTGTCGAGGAATTCTTAGCTAAATGCAACTTCTCTTTGTCAGTTATGCTCCAAAATGTTCACTTGCTATTCATTTGCAACACATTCACTTATGTTTCGAAATTTAAACCTATGACATAATCTTTTACAATCAGATCCACTGCCAAATGTTGTATTTTATCAAGTGTGATTTTGTGCAACAGAATGGACTTTAGAACACTTCTTTTAATAGTATCTATATTAGTTTAAAAATATATTGTTTCTAGCATCGTTCATGTTTGAAGCTAACCTTGTTCGCTGATTCGATTATGGAAGATTAGCTACTTTATATTTTATTTAATTTTTTTTCCAAATCTTTCTTAATCAGGAAAGCCCAAATAAATGAAATATTTCAATAAATGTCCTTTTTCTCATATGTTATGAAATTGAGTTATTAGACAAATGTTAAAGTAAAAAAGAAAGAATATTTACTTATGCTGAGGAAAACACAAAATTGAAAAATTAAAATGATTTATATATTTTTTAACAGATGCACAAAACTATATCAAAACTATACAGGTAATTCAGAATGAGTGACATATATATTGACAAAATTTTAAACTGATCGAAGTAACTTAAGATACCAATTGAGAAATTTCAGCATCCCTAATTTAACATTTAAATAAATAATCCAAACATTTTGTAATTGTGAAAGCCTGAATGAATGAATTATTTTAATAAATTTTCTTTTTCTGACACATTATGAAAAAGGATGCTAGGGAACTGGTAGATTAAAAGAGAAAAAATAATTACTTATAGATAACAAAATATACATTGAACAGTTAAAATACTTTATATTTTGCGAAATTTTAATTTAACAGTTGAATCAATTATTGAAATGTGCCATTTTCTTTACAATGAATGGCTAAATTTTAAAATTGTCCGAATTCCTAACGAAAAGCATTATGACATAAAAGAAAAAGGTCTATACTTTTTAAACATATGAACCAAATATACAAAAAACTATACAGCTCTTTCCGATACTACAGCAACATACTTACCTAATTACAGACTAATTGGATGCTTTCAGCAGCAGTTATCGTGAGACATACAAACACACAGACACGAAAAACTTTTCGGGTCTCCACAGCAAATCTGATGGTTCGGCAATAAATTGGTGGAGAAAATTGATCAAAATTTCGGCAAAACTTCTAAGTAATTTATATATTTTAATTCCTTTTGGGGATGCCAACTTCCCACAGCTTACTATTTGATCTATCATTTAACAACTCTCGTTAACACCGACATATACATTGCTCATTACATTTATGCTTATTAATCAACTTTCTTGATTCACGGTATAAACTTCTTAAAAACACCAAAAAAATAAAAGATGCAGAGCATGTTTTTAAAGAACTTTGTCTTTCTTCATTAGTCCAATAAGGCATGCTATCACACTGAAAACAGGAACAAGACTCATGTTTTGCTTCTGTTTATTTTTAATTATGTTTCTCATTGGTTTATATAACATTTTGCATTTAGAATTTATGAAAGATGTGAATGAAAAAGCATCAGTGAATAAATAATATATATTGTTTCCCGTTGAAAATAATGTTTGCTGTGAATATAAATGGAACTAAAAAGAAAATGGGGAAATTAAAAATATATATATAATTTTTAACTAATAGACATAGTATCACTCAAAATTTGGTATAATTATTTTTAAGACACATATTTAAAATTCTTAGAGCCATAAGGTAAAGTGTTGCATCACAAACTTTTAACCCATTAAGGGGTGTGGTGTTAAGTGTAATCTATATTCTCTTTAAAACAGATTTTTACTATCACTGGTTTGATACACAGTAGACAATCATATATTACAATTTTTAACATTTGTTTAAAAAAAAAACTACAAGCAATACAATGACTACTTTAAGATATAACGTAGTGCTGTGTAATTTAACACAATGTTCAAATTTTGTGGTAGATGATAAATTTTTTACAAAGGTTAAAGCTTAGACAGATTATAGAAAAAAAGAAATAATAATAAAATCACACAGATATATTTTTTTCTTTACTCTGCTGAAATTGATAAAAAACCACCGTCAAAACAAGCTTTTCCCAACAGACAACGAATCATCAAAATTGGAGAATTTGTTTAAATTGTGCAAGTTAAAATAATAGAGCCTGGCACACATTTAAAAAATATATATACTAACTTTCTAAACATTAGCAATGAATGTTTTTGAAATAAGCAATAATTCCATTTCATTGATTTTTTTCTTATATCACTCTCCCTACTTTTGTACCATTCAAAAGTTGTAATATTATCGACAAAGTCTTTTTTTTTTTTTTTTTGAAAAAATATTGCTGAATTGGGTAACTTTGGGCCTAAAACTTGAGTAAAAGTACCACTAAAAGAATTGTCTCTGAATTTATTGGTAGCATATTCAAATAAAATAAAAGTACAAAAAATAAATAACTAAAAATAACAAGATTTTTAATAATTTTTGTTCGAAGTTAGTTAATAAAAGATAAAATAAAACTAAGGATTATCAAATTTAATCTAAAATTTCAGTTAATTTTCAATTTATCCCAAGCTAGACTAAAACATATGTGACATAGACTAAAAAATATGTGAAACAATCCTTTATTAATTAAAACCATAATTACAGGTATAACTAAACAAAAACAGTTAGAAATAATAAATTCCAATTACACACTAACAAATGTAATTTTCATAGAAATACCACTGAAAATAGAAACATAATTTAGTAAAATTTACAAATATTTGTGCTAACACAGATATAAAAGTTTGTTCCTTTGTCCATAACTGGAAACTTTGAAACTCAAATTAACAAATGAAAAAAAGTTATTAAAATTTAGATTTATTAAAATTTCAATATTTTTTGTTTAATATCTTTAGAGGTAATAAATTCCACAGTAAATATGCAACAAATTTTAGCAATACATTCAAATGAACAAAATCGAGAGAGGAAAATAATAATAAATTTGTTTATTCAAACAATCAATCATTTTATGTTTTATATGTTGCATGTGAATATTTACAATTGTATTTAACAGAAAAAAAAAAGAAAGAAAGGACTTTCTCTAATGATTTTATGAACAAATTTCATATATTAAGTAATTTTATTACTCAAATACTTGCATACTACAATTAAAATTTTCTGTAGCAGTTAGTTACATACTTAAACAGGCCACATTTTCTTTCGTTAGCAATTGGAGCATTAAACCTTTCCCTCATACAAAGTAAAATAATAAACTTGTTAAAAAAAAAAAAAAAAAAAAAAAACAGACAAAATGCTGAAAATTATAAATGCAAAAGAAAATGCATGAAAAATGAGAAAAATGGTAAAAGTGCAAAAAACACACATACAATTAATTCCCCATATTAACAAACAAAACAAATCATCAATATCATTTATTAAACAGGATGAAATGAGATAAAAATATATTAAACAAGGTGTCTTTTGAATTAAGACATTTTAGAAAATGATGTTTTAGTACTATTTATAACCATTAGTTTGCACTTTTTTACAGTGATCATGTGATCACACCTGGTGCTAATGGGTTAAAATTACATTACTTAAATATTCAAATAACAATAATATGAAATGAAGAGATGTTTCCTTTTAGAAAAAAAAACCTTTAATTTTTTTTTACAATATCTAGTAACGTGGGTCGTAAAAGATTAAAAAACAAATAGCAAAAGAAAAAAAATCTAAAAAGATTCTGCCAAATTTCTCACTGAAAGTATGTATTTTAATTGCTATTGATTCCAAAATAAAACTCATTTCAGAAAATATTTAATAACATGTTTTATAAAACAAATTTTACTTTAATATAATAATTCATACTAGTTTATAACTCTCTAAACACTAGAAGAATTCCTTGCTTTTCCATCAAATTCTTAAAAACTCAAGGAGATAAATATTAAGAAAGAAGGTAGTTTAAATTTTGCTTGGGAGTTCAAAAGAGAAACATTGCACATACTTTTCTATCATAAAAACATTCTAAAATAAAATTCAAAAATTCTTTTGGATACAATTTATAAAAATTTTACTTAATAATTAAAAATTACACATATTTGCTAAACACAAAAATAATACAAAATAAAACAAATAAAATAAACTTCAACATTAAAGCTACTACACAACAAATAAAAAAAAAAAAGAAAAAAGAAAGAAAGAAAACCTGAAATTACTATCTGACAAAGTTAAAAGTGTGAATTACTAACATTATTTAATCACTCAATAGTTCATTTCTATCTCTCTCTCTCTTTATTTTTTTCTTTTTCCCCCCGAGTTAAAATCATATTGATAGTCTATGTGCGATTGTTTTACTTGAAAAAAAAAAAAAAAAAATATTTACATTAATTTTCACAAATTTAAAAATTAATCATTCATTTATGCAAAAAATAATAATTACTATTAATTATAATGCACAATAATAGACCAATTGATAAAAAAATCTGGTAAGAAAAATTAAAGAAATAAAAACAAACAATCACAATACATTATACTTCCTTTGGCTGTAGAATAAATTCCTTTCAAACTTTAATATCAAACACCAGACTGTCTGTTAAATTAATAAACCTGCAGAAAATAACTGCAGAAAACAAAACAAGTATTTTTAATAAAGGAAAACAAGTCAAATGAGTTACAAGTTATTACAACTGTAAGAATTTAGAAATTCCTCCTTTTTTAAATGTGATATAACAACTACAATTTTAAAAATATAAAGATCTTATAAATATTAAACATCAAGGTTTTTTAATGCATGTACAATATTTCTGAAAGTAATCATTAACAAATAATGAATTACAAATATTCAATGAATTATTTTGCTGTCAATTTTCAGATTAGAAATGCTATTAATTTTTCTACATATTTTCACAATAAATATAATGTATTTACTCATTTATCATTTAATCGAACATAATCTTATTAATTATGGGCACAAATACAAGTCAAGATCAAAAAGCTTTGGGGATAGTGGGAATTGCCAGATGGATACAAAAGATTTCAATTTATGTTGTAATACAATTAAAATTAATTAAGCTTTTAAAATAAAAGTGACTATTTACAATTTTTGATTATAAAATTTCTACTAAGCTGAATCAAGAAACTGTAACTAAAGCAAAATAGATTAGCGAAACAGCACCGAAAACTGGCGATATGAAGCAATTAAAATAATAAAACTTTGTAAAAAATCACCATAAAATTAAAACAAAACACAGGACGCGTTTCGAGCTAAAAACATAACAGCTCGTCATCAGCTAAGCAGACGCGTTTCGAGCTAAAAACACGAGCTGTTATGTTTTTAGCTCGAAACGCGTCTGCTTAGCTGATGACGAGCTGTTATGTTTTTAGCTCGAAACGCATCCTGTGTTTTGTTTTAATTTTATGGTGATTTTTTACAAAGTTTTATCAAAATAGATTAGCTTGAAAGAACTAAAAGATCTTCTTAAAACACCATCAAAAAATTTTAAATGAGCTAGGCCTTTCGAAAGATTTTAGTCTTTCTTCGTCAGGCGCAAGAAAGACGTGCTTTTACTATGAAAGGGGTGCTACTACCGGGTCTTGATGCTGCTTTCATAGTAGATGCATGCACGTCTTCCTTGCGCCTGACGAAGAAAAACTAAGATCTTTTGAAAGGCCTAGTGCCCTTAAAAAGTTTTTGATGGTGTTTTAAGAAGATCTTTTACTTCTTATTGTTTCACATCAGTTTCACCTTATATTTTTAGATTAGCTTGTGTCTATGAAATTCAGATAACCCATCGTATCACACCAAAGCTTAAAGAAGCTCTTAAGAAAATATGAAATTCAAAAGAAAATATTTAAAAAAAAATAAACTGTAGAAAAATAAATTTTATTGCTAAATTATTCCTATCATTGTGAACAATAACCAATGCCTATATACTACAGCTATCCAACTCGAATTTTTTTAAACTGATTTTCTTTATGTAAAGACATCAAAGAGCAGGTTATGGGATGGCAGGAGGCATTTAATACATAGGCAACCAAGGCAGCTTTGAGCTTCTTATTCATTGCACTCAGTGGTGATAGTATGAGGGTGGGAGGGCCAACCAAGATTACTCTCTGTTTCCCTTAACTTGACAGAACTAATAAAGCTACACTTGCTTCATCACAACTGTTGTCATAGAAATGAGGGGTTACTGTAAATGCACAGGATTACAGTAGGAAATTTAAATTGTTATCTTGGCAAGAAAAAAAAAATGCAAGTGCAAAATTCAGTTACTTTAATAATAAACTATTATTAGGGTATCATGAAATTAATTTTATTTATACATATTATACTTTATATGTATAAAAAAAAGAATCATTATGATATTTTTTTTATCTACACTTAAAAAAAAATTATGTCAGCACTATTTTGTACTAAATTACCATATATTTACTCGTATATTACTTCTTACTCTTTTTTTTTAATTATTATTAAGTAGAAGCCTCGAAAAATACACCTTTTTTAAAATTTTGATTTATTTTTTAATAATTCAAATTATATTTGTTTTGATTGAAAAAAAAAACAAACTTGAATGAGTATAAAAGTAAAATTAGCTTTTCAAAACATAAAAACACTCTTTTTTTAAGTATTCTATGTTTATCTTGAAAATCATGCATGATTTCAGGACTGCATTTTCCCCTTTAAAATCTCCATTATCCCAGTAGCAGAAACAGTGCAGTATGGCAGCGGGCACTGCAGATTATTTTAAACCTTGCAGATTAATCCACCAGGTTAAAAAGAAATGCTAGGCTTAAAAAATAGCTGAAATTTACTTTTCGTCTCTAGATTTATGGTATTTGTTGTATCCTTTTATTATATTTTCTTTATAAATGCAAATTTTGCTTATTTTATAGGTTTCTGTTGTTTTTTATGATAGTAGACTTAGTCTAGCACTGTTAGGTCACAGATAAATTTTAGTTTGCTGCAGACTGACGCTGAAAATTCTGCTTCTGGGTCCATTATAATACATTAGTTGGCAACAACACCGAACTGGATTTTGGAAAATTCACTGCTTTTTTGAAAGCGTGAGCTAGTGAATTTATTTAAAAAATTATATATTTTTTTATGGTTCTTTTTTAAGATTTGACAGACAGAAAAAAAAAAACAACATTATTTATTCAGGATTTATAAATAATTTAATTAATTAATATAGAACTAATTAAAAATAAAAAAAATATTTTTTTAGTCACATTGTTAACTGCACTCTTTACCTTTTTTATTTATATTGTTTCGTTTTTTAGTGTTTAAAATATTTAGTTATTGCAGTTTTACAGCTAGCTGGCCTATTTGGTCAAGTGTAGTTTGGTGAATCATTAAATTCATTGTTGTAACTTGTATACATTGTGACCATGGAGAATACTTGGTGATTTATCAAATGTGCTTGGCTAATGGAAAAACGCTTTAATATTAATTTACAATTATTCTAAAAATATTCTACTGTCATCACACTTCTAAATATAATTTTTATAATTCTTGCACATCAAGAAGTTAGTGAAGAATCAATTACAAAATTTCACCTTTATATATAAAAAACAAATTGAGTTAAATAAAAGAGCGTAAAAAATCCTCATAATTCTTCTAAATAAATCAACCAAAATTAAATGACAATCTATTTGTTTCCGAGATATAGCTATTGTGGAAATTGGAAAAAACAGAGTATTTGCAGCGACGCTAATTTGGCGGTATACACCAAATTCTAATCATCATCTATTTACGTCAACGCCAAGCAGAATATGAAGTTTGATGAAATTTTGTGTATTAATTCTTGAGATAAAATGCCCCAAAAATTTGTGTCACCAACAGACAGACAGTTTCTAAAAACAGTCAAATTGTGTTCACGACCTTTTAAAACGTATAAATTCATGAAAAAACCAGAAATCGGAATTTTTCATAAATCCAATACCTTCTTATTGTAAAGATAGAAGAATGTAAAAATGACGACTTTTCATGTAATAAATATAAATAATATTAAATAATGTTAAAAAAAAAAAAGAAACAGGCTGATTTGCACAATTAAAAAACTCAATTACAGAAGATTAAATATTGTCACAACCAGTGGTGATCTTCTGTAATCGGACTGCAAATCATTTCCCATTGGCTGGAGGGTGGTGATGGATTTTCTGTTCCCAAGGCCGCATCCTTTGCTATCATGACAGCTAGCAATCACTTTTGTGATTGATTAAATAAGGTCCATTATGCATTTGAAAATCAGCTTGTATGAAAAGGTTAAGTAAAAAATTTTGCTCCTTTCTGCACTTTTAAAACGATGCTATAAAAAATTGTTTTTAATATGGTGTAATTTAAATATTCACATATAAATATTACTAAAATAAAATTACATAGTCAAAACGATTTTAATAACTATTTAAACATATAACAAATACTAAATTAATAACCAAATAAATAATAACAATATTAACCAATTACCTGTAAAAATAAAAAAATATTAACACATTAAAAAGCAAAATAAAAGGTATGCATGTAAGGAGTGATAACTATTAATAAGACCAATCAAAGTAAGTGAGTGGAAAGTGCACCAAATATTTACCCTTGAATATCGGTTCCTCGCCAAAGGAAAATTCTATACATGATAGATTTTGCTTTATTCATTCGCATTAGATAAAAATACTTTTAAGTTAAAAATTTTTAACACATGAATTGACTGTAAGATATACTTCAGAATCAAGATTTCTAGAATTTATAAACTTTATTTTATAATTTTTTATTCATTTTAGCCATTTGAGATGCAAAAATAACTGAGAACTAATATTGTGGCAATGTTTAGCCAATTACCGAAGAATGCTGCACATAGGGTTTGCATTAGAAGTTTGACTTTTAATTCCTCAGGCCACAAAGTGAATTTCCAAAATTGGGCCAAATTATTACCTCTGTCTAATTAAGATCCACGTTTGTGTTAAGTTACATAATAATTTATCGAGCCATTAACAAGAAATCATGTTCATTTTCTGTCAGATTGGAGTGGATGCATAGTAAGTTTCGCTTGCCTTCTGCTTGCTGTACTTCAGTTAATTAAATTGATAAAATATAATTTACTATCAACACACCATACATATACACATTAAACAGATGTGTAGAGTTGAATTACAGTGACTTTTATAAATTGACCAGAAAATAAATAGGCAACAATTTATATTTAAACTAGGGGGCTCTGCCCCCTGCAAGCCACGCTTGCCAACCCCCGTTCAGACACTGCAGAATCTAAAAACACACTAATATGATGGGTTTTTAAAATATTAGAGAAGATTAAATTATACTGAAAAAAGCTGTGCAGATCTCCCTGTAAAGGGGTTACGATTCAATTCCCTTTGATTGCAAACATATAACCACTTCACCGGCTGCCCCGAGATAAGTCGGGGATAAAAGCACTGTTTTCCCATACCTGTCGCCAGTGAAGTGGTTAAGGGGGAATCAGTTCCTGTTATAACATCCAATGGTTGTTTTCGTTTTTGATTAAAGAGGATCAGTTAAACATTTGAAAAAAAGCTAAAATAAAATGAATTAAGTATACAGAGTCTTTGTCTCCCGGGTTTTTAAAATAATCTCTATAACAATAGCCTAAGTCATGTGACTATCATCAACAGTTCCGGGCGGACCACTTCGCTTTTTATACTCTAGGTGTCATTTTGGTACTTTAATGTTCGCCAGGCACAGGTGATAAGTCGCCAAATATTATTCTATCGTCATCATTTCATCTATATTATAATAATAGTTCAAGTCATCAACTGCCATAAACAAATACGGTCTGATCCCTTCGCCTTTCATATGAAAGTTTGGCACAGATGTCATATACGCACGATTCTTTTCCGACGCCAATTTGGGAAACACATCAACAGCATAAACAACAACATCCAGCTTACCATATCAAGAAAAAAAAGATACTTTGGTGCCAGTTAAGTGCCCGTTCCGTACATGACATTGGCATCAGAAAATAATCGCGCCAATATGACATCTGTAAGTTTTTCATTTTGATTAAAAAATCGAAATTTTTCGAAAAAAAAAACTACATAAAAGTTGCCATGGTCGCAAAGAATTCTTGGTACTGTTATGCTAGCCGGATGCAAATCTCGTCAATAGCTTTTTTTCAACTCGCCAGTTAGCATTTTTTTTTTTTTCGAGTGGTAATATTTGGCCAGATGTCCCAGGTTTGGCGTGTTTTTTTTTTTTTTTTTTAAGAAGATTTGACGAAAACCTTGTTTACAAATGCCATGCATTTTTGGTATTACTTAGCTATCTCTGATAGAGATACAAACACTGTATTTCTCATTGCCTCTTATCATCTCCTGTCATAAAACCTCATTTCACATACCTCATTTTATTTTTAAGTTCATAGTCATTCATTTACTTTATTTACTTTTATTTATTTTTTAAATAATGACAGTAATAAATATTCCTTAAACTTTTACTTACCCTCTCTATTGATTCTAGACAATATCCAGCTGTAATAAAAGTTTTCTGACTTCTTTAACATCCATAGTAATTTATACCATTTTGCTGTTTCTACTTTTATTTCATTACCATGCTTCACCGGCAAAAGTTTTCCTCCAACTACATTTCAACTCCCGTAATGATATTTCTCCCACCAGATGGCGACTTAAGATATCGTTTCCAAATCGAATCTTTTCATCGAATCTTGCTTTGCATCGATTCGATGCCATTCTCTGATTGGTTCGTTCGCCTGAAACGACGTTTTCAATCCGTTCCTTTTTATATAAATATGCGATTCCAACTTTAATTAGTCGCACTTTTATCTTCCTTCAATGGAAGAAGTTTGTCAAGTAACTGAACGATGGCTGGTCCATGTTCTGGAATATTTGTTTAAGTTTTACCTGTGTTTTTATGTTTTACCCTAAAGCCTAAAGCTGTGATACCATCGAACAAAATGTCTGTTCTGATATGTGAAACATCGTCATCATGTTCTCCAACATGTATGTTCAAATGAATGATATTTATTACTGATGTCAAGCATGTTTTTGGAAGTATAATAAACTGTCTTTTATTTAATTCAACCTGCATATGTTTTACTCAGCACTTATAAAGATCAAACTACACTTCTACATCTCTACACCTTCAATTTCTGGATAGTCCTTCCCAGCAAATGTTTTCACGTGCGTTATCTGCATCATTTGATTAAATTTTAACGTGTATAATCATTTTAGATTATATCAACGTACATTAATCTCGTCGACCAAAAATCTATCGACAAACTATAAGATTAAATGTCAATAATGGTTGATCGTAAATGTCACATTCACTTGACTTTAAGCAACATTTTTTTACACGTTTTTACGTCATCAAGTGATTTTTATTTCAACGTTTTATTTGTATATTTATTAATGTTATACTAATTTATTTGTTCTTTTGTTATTTAAAATAAAAATTATGTCAATTTGTATAATTTGGTGAGTGGTTTGGCGATTTATATAATTTGGCGAAATTGGTCGACAGAATAACTAAGTAGTACCGTATTTTTTAATTATTTTCTATTATTTTCTAAAGGGAATGTATATAAAAAAAATTAATAACTATACAACAAAATAATTTATATAATTTTAAAAAAGAAATAAAAGTATATAAACATTTATTATTAAATAAACAACCAATAGCCGGGCTACCATGTCAATCACAATAATGCAATTTTGGTGGCAATTAGGTACCCTGGTGCGTAGATAACATCTGTGCCTAATTTTTTTCTTTTAGTTTTGTTTAAAAAAAAAGAAAGAAGTGAAAGCCATCAATTTTAAATGAAAGGTGTGTATTTTAAATAAAATGAATGAAAGGATTATATTTTAAATGAATTTAATGAAATATAAAAAAATGCGATGAGAAAAATGTTTGGCGAATTATCACCTGCATCTCGCTAACATAAAAATACCGTCAGAATTAATTTCTCTATCAGAATCTTTTGATTTGGCGAAAGATTGTTCAAGTAAATTGAATTATGAATAAAAGTAGCATGATACATTTCTTAGCATACATTTAAAGGAGGCCAAAATGGCCGCCAAATTAGTTTAAAATAATAACCTTTTCTGATATATGAAAAAAAAATATCTTATGATTAAAATTTGAATTGCTTAGAAAAATGTATTTAAAATTAGAAAAAAATTAATATTTCGATAACTAATTCGAATTTAAAAATTCTAATACCATTTTTGAGATCTGCGGATCAATACTGATTTTTGGTGTTAATTTCATTGCAAAGTATTCCATATTTTAGGAGAAATCGCTGTGAAACATAATCAGTTATTTAATCAGTCGTTTCAAAGAATCGTTACATAAATTTGTTTCATTTCAGCCGTTTCATATATCCGTTTCATTAGGATTTTATATAGATAGAGTAGATTATAATTCTAAACAGTGGTATTATGGATAAATTTATACATCCAGCAAACTACACAGATTCTACTTTCTTTATAAAATTATGTTGAACATAGGAGAAAAAATAAACAAACAAGAGGAGTAATTATTTTTGAAAAACTTGTAAGGAAAACTCCTTATTTTCTATATTAAATATTTGGAGATTAAAGGAAAATTTCCAATGTTGTTTCTATTTTACTCTAAAGAATTTATTTAAAACTGAAATTAGTTGTGAGACTGAAGGTCTTGCACCCATGTTATTAATATTTTAATTAAGAATGACATTCTTACATACACATGAACATACATATTGATTTATGTAAACAGGGTGAAACAAAAATGTGTATATATAAAATTTAAAGATAAGAGGTTACACAAGCATATAAATAGAAGTTATTTTTGCATTAGGAATAGATGCAAACGCAACATATAATCATTTGAAGAGGCTCTTTGATAATGAATTAACTGGTAAAGAAAAAGATACCAGATAAAGTGTGCAATGTTACAATGTAACAATGTACACAATGTTACAATGACAAAACTTTGATTGTAAGTGACAATGTCCTTGTCACAAAAATTCCTTTTTATAGGAAACTTTATAGCTTTCCATTATAGCTAAGCAAGATATAGTAAATGGCAAAACTTAATTTGGCTAAAAAAACAAAATTTTTGAAATCTCTTTCTGGCAAACCTTTTTTACATTTTAAGGCATCAGATTGTTACATCTTTATGAAATAACCACCAATGCATCAAATGGACATTTGCACCACTTAACACATACACTAAGAACAAATTTATTTAGCATATCTACCCTATATATATAAAATCCTAATGAAACAAATTTATGAAATGATTGATTTAGTTTCACAGCTATTACTCCTAAAATATGGAACCTTTGGCGGTGAAATTAATGGCAATTATCCATATTGATCTGCGTATATAAAAAATTGTATTAGAATTTCTAAATTTGAATTAGTTTTCGAAATATTAATTTTTTCCTGATTTTAATGACATTTCTCTAAAGGTAGCAATAAAACTTTTTATAGCATTTGATAGCATTTTTTATATGCTTATAAACATGTCAAATCTTGAGTTATAATTAATTCTCTCCCTCTCATGACGAGTATTGTCTCTCTAAAATAGCTTCAAAATCAAAATGCTAATTTTGAAATCCCTTTCTGAAAGATCCCGCACTATTAAAAGAAGGAGAAACATTATACGATTTTTGCACATTTTTTGTACTATTATTATTATTTGTTTATTTAATCGATTGGTGGCACATCGATAGGAATAACTTAGAACTTCTATCATATTTACGCCTAGTGCCAGGTCACCATCTGAACTACCCTTACTGTGACTCTGCTTGGTTGCAGCATTAAATTAAGTGATTTTATCATTTTATAAGTGTTTTCTGCAACCATATATTATATTTTAAGAACAAACACTAGTCACAACGAAAAAACATAGACATTAATGTTAAACCTATTTGAGCATTCACTTTAAATGTCTCACTTATATATTTAAATATTTTTACTGATTTATATATATATATATATAGAATAGCTGAGGTTGATTGCTAACTGGTCTAGTTTTTCCTTTTTTGATTTAGGTTGCTTGTTTTTTTAAATGAGGACACTTTCTTTTCAGAACCAGTTCCGAAAGAAAAAGTAACTTCATATATACTTTTAAAAAAATCTAAAAATCTTTATAATAAAACTTTATAAAAATTGAAAACTAACCCGGTTAGAGATCGACCTCAGCTATCCTATGAAAAAAAAAAAATCATTTAAAAATGTTAAAATGCAAGTGACAAAGTTTAAAAGAACGTTTCCATAGGTTTAACACTGGCTAGCGAGTATCTTTGTGTGACTAATGAAGTCTCTTAATAATGATTTCAAAGCAAGTGAAAGAAATAGACGCCCATAAATAAGAAATATTTTAATATAATATTATGAAGAAATTTTCAGAATAAATAAAAGAGAAAGGAGAAGATCTAAAGTAAATAAATGTGTTTTGTGATTTTTCTTTCTTTTAATTTTCGCCCTGAATAGAGCTTAGTCCCCAAAAGGACTTTTTAAGTCCTAAAAAGGACTACTGTTTTAGTTCAGAGAGAGATTTATCTTTTTAAAACTTGTACAAAAACTTCTCTTACAACATTTCAGTTCTACTTACGATAGAATCTCTGTCATAATTTATGTCAGATTTGCCACTTTCGTTTGAAGTATCAGTGTCATTTTCATCCCCTACAAAAAAACTGATACTTTCTATATTTTTCTCTAACATATTGTCTGTTTTCCAGTATTCATCTTCTGTTTTAATTACTCGCTTACAATATTTCGACCATTCATATTTTGTTATGCTCGAAAATGCTTCAAAAGTTAATTTTTTCATTTCAGTTAAGATGAGTTCTGAATTTACATTTCTGTCTTTCATGTAATGTTTTGTAGCAGCCCATGCAAATTCAATGGCATTTAAATCGCAATGATATGGTGGTATTCTCAATACATCGTGCCCTCTCTCTTTTAAAAATTCATCCACACAGTACCTTTTTGTGGGGGGTGCATTTGCGACTACTAATTCATACAGGTCTATTTTTCTCATCTCAATATTGTGAGAAATCTGGTTTTCTGCTAACCATACAGACAGCTCCTTTTTTGTGGCATATTTAGATGGTGTTTTGTTTAAAACTTTTGTAGGGTAAGAAGCATTGCCCATACAAATAATGCTATTAGCTGGTATGTTTGGGAGCAATTTTTCTTTCAAACACTATGAAAAATTGTCAACATTCATCTGCCTATGGTAATCGCCTGAAGTGGTTCCAGGTTTGAATACCAAGCCAGCCCCTGGTACAAAACCATCTTCGTTACTAGCATGTACTACAATTTAGCAGCTTCCTGCATTTTTTAAAAATATATGCTCCAGTTTTTTCAAGCTGCCAGCATTTTCCAAAACACATATTATTATCAATCCCTGTTTTGCCTAAATATATAATCGGCCTCTTATTAATTCTATGTTGACTTATTTCTCATAAATATTTACTTCTCCAGTGCACAATATCTTGCCATTAAATACTTATTTTTCTTTTGTCCTGACAACGTTCCCACTGAAATCCGATTTTATGCATTACTCTTTGCAATGCTTCTTTTTTCCAAGGAAATTCAATTTTTCTCTTATAGCGTGCAATAGAGCATCCAGATACAGCATCCTATTACTTTTATAGACTCATTTACCATTTGGCGAATAACGCAAAGATAAAAATCATCTACACTTAAAAATACATTTAGATTTTTTTTTTTAGGTCTCCTTCGTTCACCAGGGGATTGTAAGATGGGAGAAAGCATAGCTTCTTTCTTAATACGTGTAATTATTTGCATTGACACCCCAGTTGCAGCAGCCGCTCTCTTCTGAGCTTGTTCAATAGGAATCCTTGGATTTTCCGACTTTGCTTGATCCTCAAAAAATTTCAGAACTTTTAAAATCACATTTCACTCCTTGGAATAAATAATTTTCTTTTTCCCTGCCATTTTGTCAAGATGAATACAGCTGACAAAAATCGATAATAACAATCTAAAGGACAAAGAGCAAGATTGAATACAAACATAAGCTACAATCTGAAACAGTAAACTCAGAGATAAGAGTAAACTTGTACTGCAGATGCAGATCCTTATTTCCGGGATTTGGCAGATTCTCCGATCACCAATTACGCACTAGCACTTGGCAACGTTTGACCCTGAAACTCCTAGTCATAAATAGATTCTCCCAAGGCCATCAGCCAAGATACCAGAGCTTAGCAGTAATTTTAATAAAGGAAAGTAATAGCAGAAGAAAGTATCATTTCAATGAGGCTGTGAGAGAATATATCATAGGGGAAAGGGGATTTTGCAATCTCAAACTTTAATTTCCAAGTTTAGTTTACTTTTAAAAAGTTAAAAATAATGCAAATTTACTTTAATCAATGATGTTTGTTGTCATTTTAAAATCCCTACATAAAAAAAAAGATAAATACTTTTTTAATGAATACAAAATGAGTATGTCATAATTGTATTGAAGAAATACTTTGCTGTTGCATTTTTGCTTTCAAAAAGTACTTGTAAAGCAAAATGCTATTTTATTAGATTAAACACCCAGTTTTACCCCAAAAAACCTCAGCCCGGTGTGAAAAATTGATCTACCTGGGAAGCAAATCTGACAATTTTTATTTAAAAAAATGTATATATAATTTTCTCTTTTGTAATTTTTTTTCGTAACTGTCTATGTGGATTTCAGAATAACTTGCATTAATATTTGAGTCCTGCAATATTTAAAACCAACACCACATTACACAAGTTGTAATTTTCCAATTGACACTGCTCTTGGACATATTTTCACTCGGTCGAAAAATTACAACTTATATGATTTATTTATCAACCTGAATAATTGCATTAAATTAATGAAGTTCAATACTACACTGTTACTAAAATCACTCTTGTCGGATGACAACCGTGGCATCCACATACACAATTATGGAAATTTAGCCTCACTGCTTATAATATCAGGCAAGAAATCGTACTTTCTTCAGACTGACTTATGTCATGGCTCCTAAAAAAAGGAACTACTTAAGAATCATTGAAGCAGTTGTATGGATTCATAAAGTTGAGCATTTTCAAAAGTGTACTTTGGTCCATGATTTGATGTGAAGCACATAAAGGTTTGCATGGCAAGTCTCTTGAACATTTACTTTGAGTTTTAAAGTACTAAAAAAAGTTTGTTGTCGTTAATTGTAACTATAATAAAGTAGAGCCTCGATTATCCAACCGTCGTTTCACCAGAACGCTTCGTAAACCAATGTCGGTTTCCTGACCTTTTTTTCAGCAGTTTTTTTTAACTTTCACATTCCTTGTGTATGCATGCAATCATTTCCGAACTATGAGTACACATAAATATTTTGGTTCCCCTTTCTTAGAATTCCTTTGAAATTAGCTTGAGCTTCCGTAAGTTCCGATCCAAGTATAAGTGCACTCTTCCCCTCCCCCCCCCCCCTCCCTGTGTACATGTACGTCCCTGTTCTAAACAAAAACACTCCTCATTTCAAAATACGGAAGGCCATACTGCTGAGTGAAACAAAGTTCAAGTGTTACTGAACCCTCTGATTGCAAGCAAGAACAGGGAACAAAACCCCTTTTGTTTTGAGTTACTGTAAATTTATATTGTATGTTTTATCTAGCATTTTTTTCCCTTATTTATTTCATTACCAAAGAGTCCATCTATAGCAGTTGTCTACATTGCAATCATAGATATCAATGTAAAATGATTTGTGTTTGCATTCCTGATTAAAAATTTTTTTAACTTCAGGTTTACCCTATATTTATCAAAAAAAAATTAATAATAATAATAAATAAAATAAAAATAAATAAAATAAGTTAATCTATTTAAACAATGAATTCAGGAAACAGGCAAAAAATATGACAAATTGATTTTTGGTGAGCAACATTTACTCAAATGGTAGATTTTATTTTATCATTATTTTTTTTTTAAAGAATTTTGCATTAATGTAACTATTTTTTACATTAACAACAAATATCCAATAACTCTTGTTATTAATTAGATTTTTAATATTCAAAATATATTTACATTTATAAATGTTTGAATTTCAATCTAACAACAAAGTGACACATCAGAAACACTCTTAGTTAATATTTTCAATTCGAACAATAATCAAATAAATAAACAATCATAATTTATTAAATTAAAAAATCATAACAAATGTGTTAAAAATCAACAACAACAAAAATATCATTTTTTTTTTTTCCCTTATGTATTATCCTTTACCCTAAAAAGTTAGTACCGATTTTCGTAAATTTACATCAAAGTTTATCAGACCATCAAATCAAATTATCATGTAAAACAGAATTTTTAGATACAGATAATTCCTAATTCCTCCTCCCCCTCCCCAGGAAGAGCATATAGTGAAATAACAAACAAACAAAATCATAGACAGAATTATGCATATTCTGATTCTTCAAATGCTCATAAAATCAATGTTTTTAACTCATTCTTTAACTTTAGAATTCAAACATTATAGAATAAATCTTGGATAGAAGTTCATTAAACTAGATATTGCTGTTTATTCCTAATTTATAAAAATATAATGAGATTTGGTAAAAAAAAAAAAAAAAAGCAAAACCAAACAAAATTTCTGATGAATTAAACTGCAGCCTTATAAAGAGAAGGTCTGATAAGATACCATTTTATAAGTTAGAAGAATATTTTTTTTTATGATCCTGATGTTAAGAAGACATTCACCAAGATCTATTCTAACTTTTCAGGTAATTGGATAATACAAAATTATCACTTTCTATTTGTTTATATAAGGAAGAAAAAGCAAAACTGATGAATAAAACTGAAATATCAACCGGTAATAAATAATGTCTAAGAGTAAGTAATACAAAATACTCAAAAATTGATGTATAAAACATGATGATATATTTAAATTACATAATATCAATATTCATTGTTACCTGACAATGAACATAAAAATTCTAATATTAATACGCTTGGCCGAATAAAAAGTATCCTTATCTACAGTGTTAGGTACTTCTAGATTCTGATATGGACTTTCTTCAGCTTTTTCAGAAAACCTAAACTGGTCTACATTTGGCTTGATATCCATATCATTATATGGTCCTTTCAGTATCAGATATTTTAAATTGATAGAGCTAAAAATATAAGAAAATTAAATAAATTCAAAACAGTCAACTTATTGATTATTATAAATATTTTGAGACTTAATATAAGTTGAAAAATTCATTTACATTTGTTTTGACAGAAAATATTATACACAAAATTTCAAAAATAAATATGAAATGTAAGAAAATAGTGATATTTTGAAAATAAATATTGAATATATATCATGATATATCAAGATATATATCACCTAATCCTGCGACTTAATAATTAAAATCACTAATAATCGATAAAATACGCCAGCGATTTGAAACAAACATATGTGGCAGTAAAAATCTCTAAAAATGAAATGTTAAAAATTGAAATTTTTGACAACACAAAGCATATTTAACTAGGCCTTTTTTTAGAAAATGGCTAAGCATGAGGCAATTTTTTTACACAGTATCTAATAATAATATAATAATTAAGAGTGGGGTAGGTGCTGATCTGATTAAAGACCCCTTCCTCCACTGAAATAGTCTCAGTGAAATGAAAGAAAGTGCTTTTCTTTGGAGATAAATTTGTCATTCTTTTTCTGTCATACAACATTCTTTCAGAGTCATACAATTGACCAGCCATTCTCCTTAGTCCCATATTAGTGTGCAGTGACTCCACAGCATTCCCAAAGAAGGAGAGAGGAACTGATGGGGTTTTATAGCCCCTTCCTTCTCTGAAATGACAGCAGTGAAATGAAAAAAAAAAGAAAGTTCTTATTTTGTTTCTTTCCTTTTTAAGATAGGTTTGTTTTATTTTCTATCATAAATGAACTTTTGTTTCTGTTAGTCCCATATTCTCTTTATTCCTGAGACCAAAATTACTTGAAATCTCAAAATCCACGTTCAAATAATTGTAAAGAATTTCCAAACATCTTTTAGGGGATAAATGAACACATATAATATGCTCCCATCAATTGACAAGATTTAGAAATAATTTTGACAAATCTAGAAGCTGTTTAATTATTTTAAAAAGTTGATTAGTGTCTCTGACAGGTGAAACCAGGACCGAGAAGATATATTAGTACACAATAACACAACATCTAATCTCATTGCAATTTCGACTAAATTGGAAGACTAACTTACATAATTCACAAAATATTAGAATGATACAGAAGAAACAGAATGAATAGAAGAAGTTGCATATTAGTAGAGTTGTGTTATTTAACCCCTTCAAGACAGGTGCCTTTTACACAAATTTTATTCTGTTGGCACCACTTTTTTTTAAAAAGTTACTTTTACTTAAATAATCACGAAAATGCTCTAATTAAAGAAAGAAAATATTACTTTTCTGTTTTACTGGTGCGAAAAATAAGGTCTGTATTCTCTTTTTGAGGGTCCATATAGGCACCCATGGTCCCAAATGGGTTAAAGAATAAATGTGTGAAAACACCTTTTATTAATAAAATTTTTATTTACATTTGGCTCACATATTAAAGACCTTTTTCCTACCTCCTTTTTTTAAAAATAAATAAATAATAAAATAAATTAGTGAAATTACAACTATGCAATATAAATGTATGCAGTTTTCTTAGACATACATACCTTATCAATTTAGATTTGACAGCCAATTGGTAACATACATTTTTATTAACATCAGCATGACAATAAGCTCGTATCATCCACTGGTTTTCAAATGCACTAAATTTAGATGTTTCGAAAATAATATTTTTATTTTCAGTCTTAACCTGTTTCAATTGCAGATCTGTGAAATAAAGAACAAAAATAAACAAGAAATATAATATGAAAATACAATAGACTACTGGAATAATAAAAATGTGAGTGCAATAAAAATCATATAATTTTTTTGGAAAATTGTTTAATATAGGGTGATCCTGCCAGTAGTTGATCAAACATTTGAAATATTGCGCCATTTCCAGCAAAAATGAGTTTTATACGTGGCATTCGATATAATAGTTTTGTTTGAATGTTGAAGCACCTGTTGCCAGCTGCCAGCTGTAAGAGAAACCATTTTATGAAATTTTTTAATTAGAAAGTGTAAACATTTAGTTTTTGATTAATTGGAAACAATTACAGTAAGTTAAAATAATCCACTTCCAGCTTGCTTATGTTAAATAATAGTTTTATAAGAATTATTGTTAATCACAGCCCAAGAATGATATTTTAAATAATAATTTTTAGATTTTCGATTGATTTCTTTGATTCATCCACTACTGGGAAAATGACAATTAAAAAAACTATTTATTTATAATTTTGTTGCCATTTAACGTCAGCAGATTTCATGTTTGTCCATTATAGGGTATTCATTAAAGGTTGAAGAAATCATGTTAATTTACTTCTAAAACTTAAAAGGAAGGAAATTTAATAAAACCCCCGCAGCACTGACTTTATTTGATCAACACTGGCTGGTCCACCCTATGTGGTGACAAAAACAGATATCTCAAGAGATTAATTTTTTTTTAAATATTTGAATTTGCTGAGATAAGTAAGACAGGATTTTTGGTACTTAATGATTCTTTGACCAATAATTTCTGGAATATCTTTCTATTAATTTTTCTCAGGATTAATATCGTCATCACCTATTTTAAATTTAAATTACACTATAATTACTGTGGTGTATATGTGGACCTGAATTTGGCTACACAAGTGCCTTTAATAGCTTCCAGAGCACCACCTGCATGCCTCCTGATGCAGTAAGTGTCTACCGCTTGCAGCGCCATCAACTTCTTACTAGACTGCCATGAAAAGCGCCATCCAGGAGTGATCGGTGACAGCATTTCCACACAACGCATGCGTACTAGAGAGAAACTTCGGATCGAAAGACGCTCATTGTGAGCAGGGAAAAACTAGAACTGAACTGAGTCGAGTTGAATGACGGAGTAGAGGTATGAGGTTGTTGTTGTTGTATATTTATCTATATAAATAAAACTTCAGCAGGTGTTGTGCAGTAGAATCTAAATTACGTGGAAATGCATATGAGTGGAAGACTTTAATGAATGAACACAGCAGGAGTAGACTTAAATATTTAATGATGAACTAGAAAAATATATACATGAAGAAGGATGCCAGCATGACTTCGCCGAGCTAACTTAAAAACATAAATAAACTTTTTTCATAACAAGAAAAACCGCCAGCAGCTTTCCATCTTTAACGTAGCAAAGCTACAATGCCTTGATTACATGGCGAAAAGAAAATTAAATGCTGCTTACAAGCAAGCGAAGGCAAGAGAAAGATGCAACGTTACATTCCACTAGATATACCAGTTTGTTGTGGTAATCTGCATAAAGTTGTTGCCATTACATGAAGTGCAATACATATGCGGAACGCCATCGACTCACGAACGCTGACGTCAAACATCGACGAATCATAGAACAGGAAACATCTCGTAAGCTGAGAACAGCGAGTAACAGTGATTCAAGATCATAGAAGTTACGGTGTGACTGAATCGTGTATTTACAGGCAGAAAGCATGTGAAACAATGGCATTCAGTAGTAATTTAAAGTAGACTTGGGGATGGTAAAAACACAAAGTATGTCATGTTAAACAGGAATTAAATAAAGATTAATTTTAAACTTTAATATACATGACATAACAGTTGTTTTCACGGGAGAAGCAGAACTGTAGAACGCTGAGTATTGAAGAATGTTTGTTTAAGACGGAAGACGTAAAGAGTTAAATTATGTTTTGAACTCTAACGGAACATACATATTTTGTAAATATTATGCTATTATACCTTTAATTAATTTAGTCAAGTGTCAGTCTCCTTTAAATGCAAATTACATGACATGAACTTCCACATAGGTATAATAAAATTTTAAGCAACTAACTAAATAAAAAATATCAACGGATTAAATAACATTGTATACTACAAATAAATAATAAAATTTTCACAAATACACCAATGCTCTATTTTTATTCACGTGAAATAAAAAATGAACAAAATAAATATCTCTTTTGAATTCTCTATAATAACTAAAAAAAATATACTTAAATATAAATTTCTTTCTTTATATGCATATATATATATATATATATATATATATATAAAACAGAAAATCAGAAAAGAATTTTATCTTCCTTTTTTTTAAAAAAGTATTAACAAAAATAAAATGACATGCCTTTTTATATAAATTATACTTAATCCGAATAGGGTACAAAAAATAATAGGGTCAGGTGGGGGAAAGTGGTCATAAAAACAGGCTTTTCAAACTTTCAGAGGATATAAACATCAGAATTTCTGTGATGTTTTCTAAAATTTTGGGTGTTATTTTACATTACATTACTCTAGAGTACATCCATATCCATTTCAGAAATATTTTTGGGGAATAACACCTTTCTATAACATATTTTTTTAGGCATGTTTTTATGACCACTTTACTCCAGGGGATGGGGTAAAGTGAGTAGTGCATGGGGTAAAGTGATCACATTGAAAAAGTGTAATAAAAAATAAACTAATGAATAAAAAGTGACATTTTATTATTTACAAACATTTTAAACAACCTTTATAATAAGTTATCTGCCATTTTATTTTATTAAAGCGTAAATTTGTAATGTTAAAATTGTTTGTTGTTAAAATTTGGTTCTTCAATGATTTTGATCACACCTGATTCTGGAAACGTATAATGATTGCCAAATTTGGATTTTTTTTAACATACTTTAAGAAAAATAATCAGGTTTTTTCCCAATAAATTGCTTTATTGATTTCTTCATTTCATATATTAGCAACGCTCAAGGTCCTATAGATATGGTTTGAGATGTCATCTTTAGCGATTATAAGTGGATTCAAAAGAGAATGTTGATTAGGGATATTTTTTTGTTGTTTTTTCCTCTTGGAAATTTATGCAACTTTTAAGTATTCATTCCTCTTGTTATTTTTGCAGATATAATGCAAGTGGTTTTTTTTTTTTGTCAATACTACCCTGATCTTGGGCTGGACACATTTCCTTTTAAACTATGTCTAACAATTCTATTCCCATCTGAAATGAGTGTAGATAATGTTGCCAATGTAGCTTATTTTATTTTTTTTACATATTTTGCAGTCGGCTTTCTTGATACTGTTTCTTTAAAATTCCTTTCCAGGCTTTTTTTAATGGGGGAAAATACACCTAGATCTAATGGTTGTAGACTATGACTAGCATGAGGTAGCAGTCAGAGTATTATACCCGGGCGCAGAATCGGCGCGACGCTGCGACGCACGTCGCAGACTCTTGAGAATGTCTGCAGACTATTTTTGAACTGTTAAAATTTAGAAAAAAAAAGTTTGCTAGAAATTATTTGCCATGTGCCATGATAATACGATCCACGCCTCATGCGATTGGCGAAGCTCCGATTCCCTTTAAAATATAAATAATTCACGGACAAAACTCTAGACACGCGATCATGAAACGTCCATTATTAAATGAGTCAATCCTCGTAGGGGTTATTTCTTTAGAAATTAAGAAAAATTGGTCATTAGTCCGAAAAATCGGACGTACATATCACAAATTTCGACAAATGTTCGCCGTTAAAACAATTTCGTCAATCGTTTGCAGTTAAAATAACCAATTTCGTCAAAGGATCACGAAAGAAACGTGAATTTCGTCAAAAGATCGCGAAGGAAAAACGAAATTTTGTCATAAGATCAAGAAAAAAAACGTCAATTTCGTCAAAAGGCTGTGGAAAAATAGCAACTTTTGTCAAAGGCTGGCGGAAAAATGCAGCTTCCATCAAAGGATTGCGGAAAAAACACGAACTTCGTCAAAGGGCTACGAAAAAATAGCAACTTTTGTCAAAGGATTGTAGAAAAACGCAAATTTCATCAAAGGATCGCGGAAAAAACAAAAATTTCGTCAAAGGATCGCGGAAAGAACGCGGATTTTATCGAAAGATTGCTAAAAAATGAGATTTTCGTCAAAAGATCATGGAAAATAGGAAAATTTCGTCAAAAGATGGCAAAAATTTTGTCACAAGATAGAAAAAAAGCCAATTTTGTCAAAGGGCTGCAGAAAAATAGTAACTTTCCACAAAGGATGGCGGGAAAACGCGAGTTTCGTCAAATGATTAATTTGGAAAAAACGATTAATGGAAAAAACGTTAATTTTGACAAATGCTTGCTGATAAAGTGCAAATTCTGTCAAAGGATTGCGAAAAAAACGCAAATTTCGTCAAAAAATCACGGAAGAAACGGGAATTTTGTCGAAAAATCGTGGGAAAAAGCGAATTTCGCGCAAAGATCGCTAGAAAACGCGGATTTCGCTAAAAGATCACGCAGAAAACGCGAACTTTTTTTCTAAGGATCGGCGAAAAAACGCGAATTTCGTCGAAAGATCGCGAAAAAAACACGAACGTCGTCGAAAGATCGCGAATAAAAGCAAACATCATCGAAAAATCATGATAAAAACGCAAACATCATCGAAAGATCGTGAACATCGTCGAAATATTGCGATAAAAAAAGGCGCACATCGTCAAAAGATCGCGATAAAAAAAGGCGGACATCGTCGAAAGGTCGTGAAAAAAACGAGAACATCGTCGAAAGATCGCGAAAAAAACACGCATTTCCTCAAAGGATCAAGGGAAAAAAGGTGAATTCCGTCAAAGAATCGCGGAAAAATTATCTGCAACATTGATGTTTTCACGAGATTTCTTTGCAGCTGAGTGGCAGGTTAAATATTAATTAGCCATGTTTTGAGTGAAAGTATGTTAAATTTTGAATTTTGATAAATAAAATATTGCATTAGAATTACTTATAGTATTTGCATAAATTATACGCATATTTGATTTTCTAAGAATTTCAATCTGCTCCAATAACAGGTTTTATTGCTAAAAAATTAGATTTTTGCTGCTACAAAAACGGATTTTACTGCTACAAAATTAGATTTTTGCTGCTTCAAAGTGGCTTTAATGCACTTTCATCCCTGTATTATCACATCTATATATAATTTTTGATATTATCACATTGTATCAATCTTTTCAAAAATTTTAGAAATTGTTCTTCATATGTTATTTTTACTATTATTCTGTTTTCTAAATTCACAGACATTTTGACAAATTTTATGAAAGATTTTTCAGATAGTGGTATTAAAAATTTTGATGACAAAGGTAAATTATTTAAAAAAGTGCTTTCCTTTTATGTTAATCACAAATACGGGGGGGGGGGGGGGGTTGAGTGCATGAGGGATTGGAAAGAGGGCGTTTGTCCTTATGTTCTGCAGATTGTTTTTAAAGTTTCTATCTGTGTTGCAGACTGCAGAAAAAAAATCTGCTGCTGGGGTATTATAATGTGATTGTCAACAGCTTTTATTCATGGCATCATAATTCATTTATGTCCATCACAATCATAAACAAAAGGGCAGGCTTTTATAAGCTTTCAGTGTACTATCTATTTAATACTTAATAAAATGATCCATCCAAGATTCAAGTACAGAATCCTGCATCTAGCCAGATTCCATGATTCATACAATGCTCCTGCACGACCACTTTTTATCCATAATTCACATATACTCACTCATAAACTACGAATGGAAGAATGTAATAACCACTAGCTGATACACCAAAAGGAACACTAAACATTATCTTTTCTTTGGTTTCTGAATTTTATATAATGCATTGCATTGCATAAAATTTTTTGAACTGGACTATTTTGGATATCCATATCCATTCCAGCCTCATCAACACTAAAAATTCTTTCAGGACTTTCTTGTGGACCGTTTTCTTATATAATACAAGTATAGGTATTAGAAAAAGTAGTTAATGTGTTGGCTGTTAAATTAGTTGATGTAACCTTTGCAAGCAATTCAAGTTTACACATAGTTAATTCATTCACTATTCAGAACCTATTAAAAATTAAACCTAACCTTTTTTAACCCCCATATTATAAACTATTATTAAATAATAACTATTTGCAGTTAGTTTTTAATAATTATTAGTATTTAATAAACAGGCATTGTATACAATGAATAATTTAACTCAGATCAAATATCTATACGTTAAGCCTAACCCTATGACCACTTTACCCCATGTAACTAAAACTATTATGAAATAAAATCTGTGATAAATATAACTTAGCTATAAATGAAAATATGTTCTTGAGATATGTGTAAAGCTTTCTGAACTGCCAATTTAACAAAATTTGGAATAAACAAAATGCAGCAGAAAAGTTAATTAAAGAGTTAAAAGAACAAGGTGTAACAAAGACAGACAAAATGAGTGCTCAGTGGCTCAAACATGTTACTAAAAATGTTTTTTTTGAGTGAGAAACTTTGATCAATACTTAATAAATCTAAAATTAAAAGAAAATTATTCAAATTTCTATATTACTCAGGATTTTAGCCCTTTTTATGAATTATGACCACTTTACGCCGCCTGACCACTTTACCCCCACCTAACCCTACTAACTAATAAAAAAAAAATCCCGAAAACTCCTTGAAACACGTTTTCTATACCTGAATGATAAACATTTACCATTTTTTCTTCTTTCATTTCATAACTTATTTAAAAAACACATCTGTACAAATTTTTCTCTTTTTTTTTAACAATGCACAAATATGCCTTTAAAAACATTGCAGTTTCACAGTCAAAACAAAAGTAGAATTTAACAACAGAGGAAAATTGATCCAAACACATTTTGATCCAACCTGTCCTTCAATGAAAAAGAAACTAACATCCTCACAGAAAGAAACCTTCATGTCATTCATACATATATATCTTATATTATCATGGAAGACGGTAGTATTCCGAGTGACGCAGCCTTAAGCCTAAAATCGTATCGTATCGTATCGTAGAATTCGTAGATGGCGGAACTCATATATACAGCTAACTCGACATCAAAGAAATTGCGAAAAGCCGCCTGTTAATAACTCATCAAATATAGGTCCTATTGTTCTGATTTTTTAAAAACAGTCTTATATCTGCAGTCTAATCCTATTCTGAATGTTTTACAATTCTACGTGCAGTATATTTTCAGATCTGTAAACCCATTTTGAAAGCAATTTCGATGGTGTAAGTTTGTCTTTTTTTTTTCTCCAAAACGGTCTAGATTTTTTTAAAAACATTAATATATAAAATGAATCTGTTTTTGACGAAGTGGATAAGACTAACCTAGTATCTAGGAAAACTCTTAATTTTTATGTAATCCGCATGAAAAATTGGACTTCTTAGGATCGCGGATTACATGTTATTCTATGGGCTAGCAGACAGAACGTTGCACATCGGTTTTGCGTGGTTTAGGTCACAGTTAAAAATCTGAATATTGGCAATAAATCTTTTTTTAAACTACAAAAACAGTTTATTATGTGCTTTAAAATACTTAGACTGCTTTTTTAAAATGGAGCAGTGTTTTGTAATTATATGTATTTTATTTCATTGTTATTCATAGTAAGTAAACATTTTTTAAGGAGAAAATATTTCACATTTAAAAAAAAATTCTCGTATTGAAATTCGATATTCATCCCAAATTCTCGTATCGAAATGAAAATTCATCGCGTTCGCCATAAGACTTCGCCATGTATCACTACGCGATACGCGAAGTTGACTGAAGAAATAAGAAATATCAAAGATCTTGAAATGGTATTCCAAGGGGAGAAAGTGAGTACAATTTCTAATTATCCAGACAGCATTCTTTGAAACCGATCCTTTCTAATTAGTATAATGTTCTGAATTCTTTTTATTTTCAACAATACTTATAACTGTTTTCCTTACAAAATAACGTTCATGTGTGGCATAGGTATTTCTTGTGATATGTGAGTGTAACACAGATAGATTACTAATTTAATTTTGTGTTTTGAGTTTTCTTTTAAAGAAATTAAACAAAATCTTTCATTTTTAAAGAACGCACAATTTAAATAAAAGGTATGACGAAATCAAAATTAAGATTTCCAATCCCGTTTATAAAATGATTCATTTGCGAATCGTTTCTAATAATATTATAAATGAAAATTGACTTAAAATGACATCTTTTTCGAAATATGGGTATCTTTCGTTTATTTATTTATTTTTTTTATATAACTCTTTTCAGCTCAAAAATTAAAGCATCGTAGTATTTTTTTTTTAATAAAATTTAACCTAAAGGGGAAAAAAAAATTCTTATTGCCGTTTATCTCTGTAACAAAAGAAAAACAGAAAAAAAAAAAAAACCTGAAGCATTTCTTTTAGGCTAATTGATTACAGCCATGGGTGCAAGACCTTCAGTCTTGGACATATTTTTGACTGGTAGTAAATTCTACTTTATGTACTTAAATTATCACGATTAGCTCAAAATGAACCATTTTATCCTGACTGGTTGTTTTGAGCCCCTAAAAGTAAAAATTTTCATCATGATACTTTTCCTTATTTAGTAATTAAAGTTTATAGATAAATAAGATAAAACAGCTTTTTTGCAAAAGTAAGATTTTGTTTAATTTTAAAGTTAATATGCTTAAAAGAAAGCTTTAAATAATTTACTTTTAAAAAATATAAAAGTAGCCAGCTCCCTTATATGGTATTTGTGGTAATGAAGTATTATTGTAAATAAGAACAATTCAGAACATGTTACGATTTAGAAAGATTGGTTTCACAAAATTTCATTAGCAGCTGCATTGTAGCTGTCATGATAATTAGACTTTGTATAAACTAATAAAGTGATTACTCAGTAACCATTTCAATTAATATATTAATCTGACTCGCATCTTAAATTAAATATTAAGTTTTTATTCTGCTTTCATTAAACCATTCACTATTCTTTAACATTCCGCATATTCTGACTACAAAAACTCTTTTTATCAATTCCTCCTGTACACTGGAGGGTTGCCATGCCACTTACAGAGTAGCGCACTTATCGCCTCGTTGTGCAATAGCATTTGAAAGATCACCACACTAACATAAAAAAGTAGCAATAAAAGAAAAACAAAATTAATCAGTTGATTGTAAAAAACCCGCTCCATTCTCGGTCGGGGGAGGAACATCACAAGAAAAAAAACCCCTCGCGAAATTTGACAGTATGTCAGGGGGGGGGGGGGAATCCAAAACTTCATCAAAATAGTTGTAACTTTTCTAATAAATATGTTACATATAACATATGGTAGTAATAATTGGTATATCTGATGAAAATACAAATAATTTTTTTTTAATGAACTATTTAATGATTTTTTTATCCCTATTACTGTATTGGATTAATAGTAGTTTAAGAGCCATAATTTTATATAGTAAAATCCTTAAAAGCACTCTGCTAGCAGTCCTTGTTCAATCACAAAAGCCTGCCACTAAAAAATTTTAATGCAGAAGATGTAATGTATTTCTCAGATAAAAACAATGAATTTTGCAGTTAAGAAGCACATGTATTTTACAAATATTGCTATTTCTTGGAACACTAAATATGATACATTATCGCCTTTAACACATTATTTTTGAGTAATGAAAACATTGTTATTATATTAAAATTTTTTGTAAATGAGTGTTATAATCAGAGCAGCTCATGACAGGTTTTTCTTGCAGCACTAAAATAGATGCTTTCCAAAAGTTTTTTTTTTTTTTTTTTTTTTAATAAATTTTTGCTTTATTTAATGGAAGAAAATTCTGCTAAAAATAAGGCAAAGATTTCATTATTAAAAATAGTGAAAAAGAATAAATTGGCCAGCCGTAAATTGGCCATTTAGTGTGCCCAAAACTGTCAGTCATGAGTTACCACTGTTTATAATGATTTTGCCTAGGCATATTTGGATGTTATATTTCAAGGTAATATCTTTAAGGTAATTTAATAATGTGTGATCTATACCTATTATGTAAAATTTTATAATTTGCACATTTTCTGGTTCCAAGGATAAAGAATGTAATTTAAAGCATGTATACGAAGTAAATTTAATGATGTATGAAATATGATCAATATGATGCAAAATTCTATAATACGCACAACTTCTCATACCAAGGTGTGCATTATAAAGATCTTCTACTGTATTCATATGTAGTTCACACATCAAAAACCTTAAAGATTTAGTATCTGTAAGAGGACATTATTACAACTTTATAATTTTGTCATTCTGTAGCACAAATTACTCAGCTTAGAATTTGCCAATCAAAACATTGCCATCTTGATTTTTTTCCACTGTCTTTATTTACCTCAGAAGTGATTAAGATTTTTTTATATTGCAAATCCTAAAGGTTATAATAGCAAAAAAGCATCTTTAAGCCCTTGGGGATGAGCGACCAGTATACTTGGCCACTTAAGGTGTTCAGAATCCTTCATTATTCTCACCACTTATTTTTAATTGTAAAGGTTACCTTCTTTAATGGGAGCATTTCTGTGATTCAATTACAGAAAATTTTCTGTTTTTAAAAACCTGTAGTAAAAGGTTAAAAATTAACCAAAGGGCTCTTGTCGCGAAGGGGTTAAACATCTTGAATTACAGTGAACTTTAATAACCCTTGGCTTTAATTGCCAGTACTCTTCCAATTGAGCTATCTGTACGACAGCCCAGCCAACACAATATTCGCTCAGAACAACTATTATCATGACATCAATTGATTGTGTGAAAAATAATTAAAAGTGTACATGGTTATATATTTTATTATTAAGCAACAGACTTTGCAGATCCGATTTTCTACAAAGCTTTAAAGATTGAAATCTCTAGGCTGGAGGAATGGGAAAGTGGTAATTTTGAGGAATAGGAAGATAATTTATATAGAAGAATTTTCTGTATAAAAATAAAGATTTAAATTTTTTTAATGTTGGGGAGTAGGGGGAGGGAGAAGAGGTGAAATGTACAGTCGTGGAAAAAAAAAAAAAAGTAAACACCCTCTACTAACTCCTTAACAAATTATTATCGTAGACGAAAGTTATTGGTACCGAACGATTGGAAATAAAGTCTATTTTTAAATGATGTATATAAAATTTGCTTAGGGGGCCATCTACATATTAAAACAAATCCAAACTTCATTTTTTTTCAATGGCAATACCCAATTTTAACGAGATATTTCAAATCTTCGGTTCAAACTATGCCTAGGCACCAAATTTCAAGTCATTTGAATAATAAGTTTTTGAATTATAAACATTCAAAATTTAGTGCTTCTAATGTTAAATTACATTTTCATATTTTTATTCATATCTCCTGAAATTATGCTCCTAATGTGCTAATTTTTTGTGTAGCAGTAATACTAACATACCCAAACATAAATACGTTGAATTTGCAATTTTTATAATTTTGTGATATGAATTATGAAATTAATATTCGAAAAAATTATGAATTGTAACCTAAAATTTTTTTGATGGATTTAGATTTATTAAGTCCTGCTTTATAGAAATCCAAAATTTCACATTTTTCTTCCAAATAGTTTTCAAATTATGCTTAAAAAACGGTAAAAAGATGGTTTAAGGGGCCGTCTATGATAGAAGTGACTAGATATTTTGAAATGTCTTACGCTGTCCTGTAATCTAGCAGACTTCATTGACTGCTTGAGTGACGCTTAAGGTGCCTTGATCAAGAAGAGGGCTCTCGGTTAACAATCGAGTACCGAACTTCAATTTGGATACAGCCCTTAAAATAAGCTTGTTTTAAAATAATTAATTTCTCGGGAACTTATAGTACGATTTGCATAAAAATTTGTTTTTAGGCTAATTAAATCGTGTAGAATTCATTTATGCTGTAAGAATTGTGTACTGCTATTGAAAAAAACAAAGTTATGGTTCAGGGGTGATTGTGACTCAGAGTGAAAAACCCTAAAAATTAATTCATACAAAGTGAAAAACCCTGAAAATTATCGATGCAAAATAAACCAATATCAATTTACATAACTGATTCTGCAACAGCATGACAATCAAATGACATATTTCTGCTATTGTTTGAAATATACAAATTGCAGAAAAACATAATTCGGTAAACTTACATTAATTTCACTGAAAGCTAAATGACTTCATCAAATGGAGAGTCAGGGGAGATTCGGAGTGAATTTTTTTTTTTCGGAAATTAACATCACATTTTCGGAAATACATCGGCGGCAGCGGGGGAATTACGGTTTTTCGCGATCTTTTGACGAAATTTGCCGTTTTTTCGCGATCTTTTTTACGAAATTTGCCGTTTTTTCGTTATCTTTTGTAGGAAATTTGCCGTTTTTTCGTATCTTTTGTAGGAAATTTGCCGTTTTTTCGTATCTTTTGTAGGAAATTTGCCGTTTTTGCGATCTTTTGAGGGGGAAATTTACCGTTTTTCGCGATTTTTTTGGTGAAATTTGCCGTTTTTTCGCGATCTTTTGACGAAATTTCCTATTTTTTTCACGATCTTTTGACGAAATTTGCCGTTTTTTCATTATCTTTTGTAGGAAATTTGCCGTTTTTGCGATCTTTTGGGGGAAATGTACCGTTTTTCGCGATTTTTTTTGATGAAATTTGCCGCTTTTTTGCGATCTTTTGACGAATTTTCCTATTTTTTTCACGATTTTTTGACGAAGTTGTGATCTTGTGGGGGAAAATTGGCCGTTTTTTCGCGAAAATGAAATTTTACTTCTAAGTGGTAGAGGTCTGCACGGGCCCGGGCTTGGCCCGAGGCCCGTACCCGGCCCGGCCCGCGGGCCGGGCCGGGCCGGCGGAATGAAGGCGAATTTTCAAACGGGCTGGGCCGGGCCGGCAGAATTAGGACAATTTTTTCAACGGGCCGGGCCGACAGACAAAATAAACGGGCCGGGCCAGCAAAAAAATTAATCGGGCCTGTCGGCCCGATATAAGAATTTTAGCGAAGCAGATAAAATACGAGCTATTTTCAATGAATATGATTTTCTCGAGAAGTATAAATGTGCGTCACGAGCCAATGCGAGTTTAACAACATCAATACAGAAATGTAACGTGTCCATCGTAGAGATAGGCATCGTACAGTTACAAGATGTCTGATTCCGAGTTTAATTTTTTTTCAGCAGACTCGTGCCGGGAAGGAAGTGGTCTTAATCGATCTCAGGATGTGTAGAACATTTATTTTGTTTTGTAATATTAATAGTGATAATGAACTTCTCTTAACAGTATCTTTGGAAATATACCTTAAGGTGGTTCTCATATTCACTGCTCAACAATGCAAAGCTTTCAGACATGTTTCTGACAAAAACTTTAACTATAAAGGCATAAAATTGACAGGCCTGCCTATTGAAGGCATTTGGAAACGAATAGCTTTTCCCATATTTAATAAATTACTTACAGAGATAACAGCGATTCCTGTCACGTGACTGTACGTTTTTCTCCTTTCCCGTGCTATCGCTTCCGGAAATTCGATTCAAAACGCTAACTTTGACAGTACTTTCAGAAAGATATATTGCTTTTATCTATGAAAAAAAACGACATTTACATAGCTTTTGAATAAGAATACCTGCCAATCTTACACGTTTCCGAAAAGAAAAGACTTCATAAATGTGTCGAAATGTAGCTCCTTTGGATTTGAGAAAAGTCTTAAAAATGAGAGAAATATTTTCACAAATCTACTTTTTATTATCCAGCTTCAAATGTTATCTTGTTTTTAATCCTTTATTCTGAACTACATTTATCTTTTAATGAATCCTTATTTCCATTTTGAAATGTCTGTATACATGATGACTGTAAGTAATCGTTAATGTTTACTATTGTGCGTTTTCTGTTTTGCGAACATCATAGTAAAGTAAAATATACTGTGAAATGTTCCCATAAATATGTATGTAGTATTCATTAAAAGAATCTTAATTGTATGTAGAGAAAAAACGGATTTTTTTTGTAGAAATTGTATCGGGCCGGGCCCGTTTTCACTGATTTTTGTACGGGCCGGGCCGGGCTCGGGCCGAACTTCCAATTTTTACAACGGGCCGGGCCGGGCTCGGGCCGAACTTCCAATTTTTACAACGGGCCGGGCCGGGCTCGGGCCGAACTTCCAATTTTTACACGGGCCGGGCCGGGCCAAGATAGCTTTCGTACGGGCCGGGCCGGGCCCGGGCCTGGAAATTCCGGCCCGTGCAGACCTCTAAAGTGGATAAGTATTAGAGAAAAAAAGAAAAAAGAAAGAAAAATAGAAATTTTGTCTGTTTTCCTAGCTTTACTCTTACACAAGGTAAATTTATTTTTCCTGCTTTCTTCCTGGGTATGCAATTCCGGACATTGTTGTACTGAGATTGAGATGGATAACACTTCACAGCAACTTCTCTGAAAGGAGAGGGGCAGCAGAGAGGGAGGGGAGAGATTCACTCCTGGCTTTAATTATGTGTTTTTTCTGCGATCCTTTCACGAAATTCGCTTTTTTCTGCGATCTTTCGCGAAATTTGCATTTTTTTCGCTATTCTTTGACGAAAATCGCGTTTTCCAGCGATCCCCGGAATGGGGGGGGGGGGGGGTTAATACCTGACGGTTTTAATTATGCGTTATTTCTACGAAATTCGCGTTTTTTCGCGATTCTTTAAAGAAATTGTTTTTTTTTTTGTGATCTTTTAATGAAATTTGCGTTTTTCCCTCGATTCTTTGACGACATTTCCGTTTTTCCAGCTATCTTTGGACAAAAATCACGTTTTTCCCCCGATCTGTTGACGAAAATCTTGTTTTTTTCTTTCGCAATACTTTGCAAATTTTGCACTTTTTCGCGATCTTTTGACGAAATTTGTGTTTATTTCGCGATCATTAGACGAAATTAGTTTTATTTCGAGATCCTTTTACATAATTCGCGTTTTTTACGCGATTCTTTGGTGAAATGTGTTTTTTTTTTTTGGCGATTCTTTAAACAAATTCGTGCTTTTTCCGCGATTCTTTAACGAAATTTACGCTTTTCCCACGATCCTTTGACGAAAATCGCGTTTTTCTCACGATCTTTTAACGAAAATCGCATTTTTCCCGAGATTCCGGGATGGGGTAAATCCTTCCCGGTTCTAATTATGTGTTTTTTTCTGCGGTCCTTTGACAAAATTCGCGTTTTCCCGCGATTCTTTAAAGAAATTCATGTTTTTTTTCCGCGATCCTTTAACGAAATTCGCGTTTTTCCTGCAATCCTTTGACAATATGTCTATTTTCCCCGCGTTTCTTTGACGATATGTCTATTTTCCCCGCGTTTCTTTGACGATATGTCTATTTTCCCCGCGTTCCTTTGACGATATGTCTATTTTCCCCGCGTTCCTTTGACGATATGTCAGTTTCCCCGGCGTTTCTTTGACGTATGTCCGTTTTTCCCGCGATCTTTCGACGAAAATCTCATTTTTCCTGCAATGTTTTTACGAAAATCTTAGTTTTTTGGGGGATCCTTTGCAAAATTCATGTTTATTTCGAGATTTTTAAACGAAATTTGCGTTTTCCCGCAATCCTTTGACGAAATTGTCGATTTTTTTCTCGGCGACCATGTCGAAATTCGCGATATTTTTTTATGTCCGAATTTTCCACTAAACGTAACGATCTCATAAACCCGGAAGGATAGATCGAAAAACCCGGAAATCCGGGCTACACCCTGAACACAATCACCCCTGATGGTTCGTTTTAATATGTAGATGACCCCTTAAGCAAATTTTATATACATCATTTAAAAGTAGACTTTATTTCCAATCGTTCGGTACCAGTAACTTTCTTCTACGGTAATTTGTTGAGGAGTTAGTAGGGGGTGTTTACTTTTTTTTTTTTCATGACTGTACGTTAGAGAAGTTAGTGCTTATTTATTTATTTATGTCAGTGAGCAACAAATGTTGCAGATGTTTTTTTTTTTTTTTTTTCAAGCTAATTTTTGAAAGATTTTATTATTTAGGTAAGCTGGAGAGGTGGGTGCAAAAGCAGAAGTGGAATCTTCGGAGCTCAGGGGATTATTTTATATGATTTATTATTATCGTTAATAAAGAATTTTAAATACGGATGGTGAAAGATTATTTTATATAAAATTAAAGAATGTTTAATTTTTTTGCACTAGGAATGAGAAAAGGGAGAAGCAGAAATTTGTAGTTTTGGATTTAATATAAATATATGTAATTACTTTTATAAGTGATCGATGATTGTTATATATATATATATATATATATAAAGGTTTAAAGAGTAATATTTCTTGCTATTTTTCTTAACAAAGTAATTTTTTTATATAGTAAAATTTAACATAGCTTTTTATATCTCTGAAACAAACCAACCGAAATACCCTCTAAACATGCATGTTGTACATTACTTCCATATCTTACCAAAGAGTTCTTATAAAAATCTCATTGCACGGTGCTCTTTAAAATTAAGTATGATCATCCTTTTTTGCGGGAGGGAGGGGGGAGAGATTGAAGGTGAATTGAAATCCTGACTATGAATTCTTTGTATTGGTCTTTAATTTTTTTTTGTGTGTGTTTATTGTTTTATTTATATTTTTCAATAACCTCAAAAAAGTAATGATATCAATACAAAAACCCTTAACGGGTTAAAAGTTTGTGACGCAGCACTTTATCTTATGCTCTAAGAATTTTAAATATGGAACTTAAAAATAATGATATCAAATTTTGAGTGACGCTATGTTATTAATTATAATCTCTCAATATATTATTTATTTCATCTTTTTATTTTTTTATAATCGCATGTGCGAAAATTATGTTCAATTTAAAAAAAATGTATAAAAGTTTATTCTTTGATGCTTTAACATTTACACCTCTCATAAATTCCAAGTATTAGTTTTAAAAGATATGATATCAAAATTTTAGTGACGCTTTGATTTGGCTTTAAACGATTTGTTTTAAAATTAAATTTAAATTATTTTTGTTTTGGCTAAGATATATATGCACACATCTAAATAATAGTTTTAATTTTCCAATATACTTTAAATATGTCACTTTCACTGAATTTATATAATGCATTTAAATGTATTTATTTGAATAAATTGATTTATCCTTTGTCCAATGCTATTAAAAATTTAAAATAAGATTTGCGTAAATACTTTTTTTGCGTCATTGTATCCAAACTAAGTGAAATGTATTCAAATGGATACTATGAGGCAAAAAAATTATTTACGTAAATCTTATTTTAAATTTTTAATAGCATTGGACAAAGGATAAATCAATTTATTCAAATAAATACATTTAAATGCATTATATAAATTCAGTGAAAGTGACATATTTAAAGTATATTGGAAAATTAAAACTATTATTTAGATGTGTGCATATATATCTTAGCCAAAACAAAAATAATTTAAATTTAATTTTAAAACAAATCGTTTAAAGCCAAATCAAAGCGTCACTAAAATTTTGATATCATATCTTTTAAAACTAATACTTGGAATTTATGAGAGGTGTAAATGTTAAAGCATCAAAGAATAAACTTTTATACATTTTTTTTTAATTGAACATAATTTTCGCACATGCGATTATAAAAAAATAAAAAGATGAAATAAATAATATATTGAGAGATTATAATTAATAACATAGCGTCACTCAAAATTTGATATAATTATTTTTAAGTTCCATATTTAAAATTCTTAGAGCATAAGATAAAGTGCTGCGTCACAAACTTTTAACCCGTTAAGGGTTTTTGTATTGATAATAAAATACGAGCAAAAATTGTGTGTGTTTGTAAATTTTATCTTAAAAATGGCTCTAACGATTTTGACTAAATTTTGTATTTTACCATTTCCGGGCACAAGAAGACCATTGGGCTAGTCACATGTTCGAGAAAATTCGATTAATGGGTCATTTTGGATCAGGGTTAAGCTAATTATATCTAAAAAAGGGGTCAATTAATTTTAACTAAATTTTATATCCAACTGTTTTGGGGCACGAGAAAACTATTAGGCTGTATCACAGGTTCGAGAAATTTCAATTAGTGGGTCCTATTTGGGTCACTATGGGTCAAGCCAATTTTATCTAAAAAACGGCTCTAAAGATTTTGACTAAATTGTGTATTCTATCATTTTGGATTACGAGGAGAAGGAGACCAATTTGATAAGTCACATGTTAGAGAAAATTCGATTAGTGGGTCATTTTTGGGTCACTGCGGGTCAAGCTAATTTTATCTAGAAAATGGCTCTAACAATTTTCACGAAATTTTGTATTCTATCATTTTCAGGCTTGGGAATACCATTGGTGTAAGTCACATGTTCAAGAACATTCGATTAATGGGTCATTTTGGGTCACAATGGGTCAGGGTCAAACTAATTGTATTTAAAAAATGGCTCAAACGATTGACAAAATTTTGTATTAAACCATTTCTGGGCACTAGAAGATCATTGGACTAGGTCACATGTTCGAGAAATTTCAATTAGTGGGTCATTTTTAAGTCACTACGGGTCAAGCTAATTTTGTCTAGAAAAAGGCTTGGACGATTTGGATTAAATTTTGTATTCTATCCTTTTCAGGATCAAGGAAACCGTTGGGTTAGGTCGCATGTTCAAGATAATTCGATTAGTGAGTCATTTTGGGTCAATATGGGTCCAGGTCAAGCTAATTATATCTAAAAAAAAACGGCTCAAACTACATTGACAAAATTTGTATTAATCCATTTTCAGAAACAAGAAGATCATTGGGCTAGATCACATGTTCGAAAATTTTTGGGTCAGTGCGGGTAAAGATAATTTTATCTTAAAAACAGCTCTAATGATTTTGACTAAATTTTGCATTTTACCGTTTTCAGTCTTGAAAAAAACCACTGGGCTGGGTTACATGTTCGAGAAAATTAGGTTAGTGGGTCATCTTGGGGTCATTGCGGGTACAGCTAATTTTATCTAAAAAAGGCTATAATGATTTTAACTAAATTTTCTATTCTATCATTTTCAGGCTCAAGAACACCATTGGGCTAGGTCATGTGTTCAAGAACATTCGATTAGTGGATCATTTTGGGTCAATATGTGTCAAGGTCAAGTTAATTGTATCTAAAAATGCCTCAAACGATTTTGACAAAATTTTTGTATTATACTGTTTCCGGGCACGACAAGATCATTGGGCTATATCACATGTTCAAGAAATTTTGATTAGTGGGTCATTTTTGGGTCACTACGGGTCAAGCTAATTTTATCTGAAAAAAAAAACGGCTCTAACGATTTTGACTGAATTTTGTATTGTATTGTTTTCATTCTTGAGAAAACCACTGGGCTGGTTAAAATGTTCGAGAAAATTACAGTATTGGGTCATTTTGGGGTCATTGCGAGTCAAGCTAATATGTATAAAACAACTTAAATGATTTTGTCTAAATTTTGTACCCCACTGTGTTTGGTTACCAGAAGAACATTGAGCTAAGTCGCATGTTCGAGCAGATTTGATTAGTGGGTCATTTTGGATAACTGTGGGTCAGGGTCACGAAGCTGCAAATTTGACAATAGCCAATAAGTTGACGTTATTTGGCAAATTATTGGCAACATTTGGCCAAAAACTCAGCTTTCAAGATTACGACAGCCAAAATGTAGGGTCAGATTAACAACTCTCCCACAATATTTGTAGTCACACTGCTTACCATATTTGTTGTATGAATGTATCTGATGGAGGCCTAAAAGATTTAAACATTTTCTGAAGAAAATAAAAGTTTATTAAAACTGTGGTATATATCAGATAACACATAATCTAGAATAAGCATAAAAAAATATAAACAAAAACATGCTGCACATAACACTAAAATAAGTAGTACTTGCTACTAAAACTAAACTTCTAAAAAACAGCTCTTAGTTCTAATACAACTCGCATGTTGAACTACAACTGATTAGCAAAGACAACTGCCAAATATATATTGCAAACACAGCAGAAAAATTTGAATTATAAATGTTGCCAAAAAATGAGTAAATAAAGTTCTTAATAAGTAGGACACACCCACTGGAACAAAATGACATCACTGTGTCAAACGATGTCACTGGAAACAACAAAACAGGAAAAGAAGGTTAACTTAAAAAACCGGGTGCAGAATTGACGCAATGCTGCGATGCACGTCACAGACTCTTGAGAAGGTCTGCAGACTATTTTTCAACTGTTGAAATTTAGAAAAAAAAATGTTTTCTAGAAATTATTTGCCATGTGCCATATAATACGATTCACGCCACTTGCGATTGATGAAGTTCCGATTCCTTTTGAAATATAAATTATTCACGGAGAAAACTCTAGGCATGCGATCGTGAAACGCCCATTATTAAATGAGTCAATCCTCGTAGGGGTGATTTCTTTAGAAATTAAAAAAAATCGATCATTAGTGTGAAAATTCGCACGTAAATATCACAAATTTCGACAAATGTTCGCCGTAAAAACAGTTTTGTCAGTTGTTTGCAGTTAAAATAGCCCATTTCGTCAAAGGATCGTGAAAGAAACGTGAATTTCGCCAAAAGATCACGAAGAAAAAACGAAATTTTGTCATAAGATCAAGAAGGAAACGTCAATTTCGTCAAAAGGCTGCGAGAAAATAGCAACTTTCGTCAAAGGCTGGCAGAAAAATGCGGCTTCCATCAAAGGATTGCGGAAAAAATACGAACTTCGTCAAAGAGCTACGGAAAAATAGCAACTTTCATCAAAGGATTGTAGAAAAAAGCAAATTTCATCAAAGGATCGCGGAAGAAACACAAATTTCGTCAAAGGATCGCAGAAAAAACTCGGATTTTTATCGAAGGATCGCTAAAAATTGAGATTTTCGTCAAAAGATCGTGGAAAATAGGCGAATTTCGTCAAAAGATGGCGAAAATTTTGTCACAAGATCGAAAAAAAAAACCCAATTTCATCAAAGGGCTGCGGAAAAATAGCAACTTTCTACAAAGGATGGTGGGAAAACGCGAGTTTCGTCAAATGATCGAGAAAAAACATTAATTTTGACAACTGGTCGTGGAAAAAACGCGAATTCTCTCAAAAGATTGTGGAAAAAACGCAAATTTCGTCAAAAGATCACGGAAAAAAAACGCGAATTTCGTCGAAAAATAGCGGGAAAAAGCAAATTTCGCAGACTTCGCTAAAAGATCGCGAAAAAACACGTATATCGTCAAAAGATCGCGGAGAAAACGCGAATTTTTTTTAAAGGATCGGCGGAAAAAAACGCGAATTTCGTCAAAAGAGCGCAAAAAAACCTGAACATCGTCAAAAGATCGCGAAAAAAAACGTGAACATCGTCGAAAGATCGCGAAAAAAACACGAACAACATCGAAAAAGCGCGAACATCGTCGAAAGATCGCGATAAAAAAGGGCGGACATCGTCAAAAGATCGCGAAAAAACAGACATTTCGTCAAAGGATCGACGGTTAAAAGGTGAATACCATCAAAGAATCGCGGAAAAATTTGCTGCAACATTGATGTTTTCATGAGATTTCTTTACAGCTGAGTGGCAGGTTAAATATTAGTTAGCCATGTTTGGAGTGAGAGCATGTTAAATTTTGAATCGCACAACTAGCTAAGATTGCTAAATAAAAGATTGAATTAGAATTACTTATAGTATTTGCATGAATTACTCAAATTTGATTTTCTAAGAATTTCTATCTGTTCCAATAACAGGTTTTATTGCTACAAAAATGGATTTTACTGCTACAAAATTAGATTTTTGCTGCTTCAAAGTGGCTTTAGTGCACTTTCCTTTCATCCCTGTATTATCACATCTATATATAATTTTTGATATTATTACATTGTATTAATCTTTTCAAAAATTTTAGAAATTGGTGTTCATATGTTATTTTTACTGTTATTCTGTTTTCTAACTTCACAGAAATTTTGACAAATTTTATGAAAGATTTTTCAGGTAGTGGTATTAAAAATTTTGAGGACAAAGGTAAATTATTTAAAAAAGTACTTTCCTTTTATGTTAATTACAAATACAGGGAGGGAGGGGGGGCGGTTGAGTGCATGAGGGATTGGAAAGAGGGCGTTTGTCCTTAAGTTTTGCAGATTGTTTTAATAGTTTCTATCTGTGTTGCAGACTGCAGAAAAAAATTCTGCTGCTGGGCTTAAAAGTAGTAAAAAATTAACTTCACCACAAACCATCCAACCACATGCTGAAAATGTAAACAAGCATGTACACTTACTGTAAGTACTGTACTATTTAAGATAAAAATTAAAACTTTAAACAGAGGTAAACTTTTATGTGGTGGTGGTGGCTACTAAAAAAAATAAAAAGGTTTTTTTTTTCTCTTTTAAAATACTTAAACTAGGGGTGCACAACCTTTTTAAGAGAAGGGCCACTTAGAAAAATTTCTGGGTTGTCGAGGGTCACATCAGTAACATGGAGAGAATTCTATTTTAGAGAGGTGATCTGTGACCTATAATCAGATTAAAAATATGGTTTCAGATGGGGGGAGGGGGGGGGGTGTTGAGTTTTGCCCTTCTAGATTCCCCTACCCAGTCAACATATCCAATTCAGTTGGCAAGGATATATCAACAGTTTATGTTTGTATATGTAACAGGGATATAGAAAGGATTCTGTAGAAGTGATAATATTCCTTGACATCATTCTTCGGGGGAGTAAATTTTGTTTTATTAAAAGTGCTAAAAAACAAACATAGGCATGAAAGCGGCTAGTGCCGAAAACAAAGTGTGAATTTTATGAACGAATGGGCAGGAGGCGCCGTTCGACGAAACTCGCTATTTTTCAGCGCCTAATCGACGAAATTCGCGATTATTTTTCAAAACCTGATCGACAACATTTGCGATTTTTCCATGCTTGATCAGCGAAATTCGCTATTTTTCCACACCTGATGAATGAAATTTGCGATTTTTCCGTGCATGATCAACGAAATTTACGATTTTCCGCACCTGATCAAAGAAATTTGCAATTTTCCCTCGCCTGATCGACAAAACTTACAATGATTTTTCGGCGACTGATCGACAAAACTCGTAATCTTTCGCGCCTGATCGACGAAATTCGCAATTTTTCCATGCCTGATCAACAAAATTTGCAATTTTCACGCAGCCGATCAACGAAATTTTCAATTTTTCCATGCATCATTGAGAACATTTGCGATTTGTCAGTGCCTGATCAACGAAATTTGCGATTTTTCCGTGCCTGATCATCGAAATTAGCATTTCTTAACTGACTCTGACGAAATTTGCAATTTTTCCCACGTCAAATTGACGAAATTCGCGGTAAACTGACGAAACATGCGATTTTTCTGCAGCTGATCAATGAAATTTGAGATTTTCCTGCTCCTAATCGACAAAATTTGCGATTTTTCCAAACCCGATCGCCAAAATTCGTAATTCTTAACTGACGAAATTTGCATTTTTTTTCGCGGAAAATTAACGAATTTTTTTCTCGCGACTGACGAAACTGGCAATTTTTCCATGCCCGACCAACAAAATTCGCGATTTTTCCGAGCTGAATCGACAAAACTCGTGATTTTTTTAGTGCCTGATCGGCGAGATTTGCAATTTTTTTTGCGTCTCATCGACAAAATTCGCGATTTTCCATTCATGATGAATGAAATTTGGGATTTTTCAGAGCCTCATCGACAAAATTCGCTGTTATTTCGCACTCGATCAATGAAATTCGCGATTCCTAACTGACTGATGAAATTTTCAATTTTTCTCCTGCCAAAATGACGAAATTCACGATTTTCCTCTAAGAACTATGGACAAAAATTGAAATTTTTTCCAGTTATACATTGACGAAATTCGCGGGCCACACGTTAACCCATTGCGGGCCACAGGTTGTGCACCCTGTAGCAGAAACAGTGCAGCACGGAAGCGGGCACTGCAGTTTATTTTAAAGCTTGCAGATTAAACCATCAGCTTAAAAAGAAATGCTGGGCTTAAAAAATAGCTGAAATTTACTTCAAGTCTTTTAGATTGATGGTACTTGTTGTAACCTTGTCATATTTTCATTATAAATGCAAAGTTTGCTTATTTTATGGGTTTCTGTTACTTCTTATGATAGTATAAGTTTAGTCTAGTATTGTTAAGCCGCAGATAAATTTTAGTTTGCTGCAGACTGATGCAGAAAATCCTGCTTCTGGGGTTGTGCATCCCTAACTTAAACACTATGCAGAAGAGTTGAGTAAAACCATAAATATAACTTTAACACTACACAAGACACATACTTGGCACCAAATGAAAGAATGTAGCCAAGCTTGGCTATATTTGGCAAAAAAATAGGCTTTCAGAATATGAAGGAATTTTTTAGAAATTCTTAATAGGACTTGAGGTTGAAATACATGGTCAAACCAATCACAGTCGAGCTAAAAATGTAATTTGGATTGATGTCTTTTCGTTGTAAATGTGTAAATACAGTAAACTCCCGACTATCCGGCCCTCCGTACTATCTGGACTAGTAAAAAAAATGAGGAATGTTGTAAGCGGCTGAAACAGGTAGGTTCGCATCCATAGAAAAGTGCTAACTCACGACAGGAAGGAGCAAGAAAGGATTGCAGAATGCAATAGCAGAGACAGACAGTAAGGAGGGAGGGGGGGGGGGGGTTATAAGGCTTGATAACCTGTTTCATCAGCTGTGCAATGGATGTTAACAAGTGTGGATGTTATTTTCGGCTTATTCTGGTTACTTTCGTATAGTCTTTTGGTGTGCTTCGTGTTTATTTATTGAAGAGTAACGAAAGGATTGATAAACGAAAAAAGTTGTAGTGACTATGGAGGAGAAATTACAAGTTAGCAGAAGGAAGCGACAACAGCTGATAATATCTGCTTGCGTAATTGGAGGGACATTGCATTGCAGAAGAGGGCTAACAGGGTGAAGCTGCGATCTATCAAGGACTTTTTCAAAAACTAAAAAATAAGTTTTGACTCTTCTATCTTATTCATAACTTTTGTATATTTAATAACTTTTAATATTTGTGTAATCATTTATTAATAAACAGTAAAAAAAGATTTACTCATTTTTTTTACGAAATAGGTGGCTTACGTTTTACGTTAATGTTTTGCTTATTAGGGTTTCATTCATCTGACGAAACCCTATTTGTCTCACTCCTCTGTCTGCCTGTCTGTCCGTCACAGAACCGTTCTCAGTAACTATATATGTTGGAGACTAGAAATTTTGAATACTTATAAGTGAACACCTCACATTAAACGACACATCATAAAATTTTGAAAAAGTCTTATATTTAACCCTCTGGGCTCTAACTTGTGTCTTTTAAACTTTTTGTTCTAACTGAGCCCCTAATTAAGTTGAAGACTTATAGCTGAACAACTCACAGCAAACGACAAATCATAAAATTTTGAAAAAGTCTTATATTTAACCCCCTGGGCTCTAACCTGTCTCTTTTAAACTTTTTGTTCTAACTGAACCCCTAATTAAGTTGAAGACTTGAAATTTTGCATACTTAGAGCTGAACACCTCACAGCAAACGACAAATGATAAAATTTTGAAAAAGTCTTATATTTAACCCTCTGGGCTTTAACTCGCATATTTAAGTTTTTTTGTTCTAACTGAGCCCCTAATTAAGTTCAAAACTTGAAACTTTGCATACTTATAGCTGAACACATCGCATCAAACGGCAAATAATAAAATTTTGAAAAAGTCTTATATTTACCCTTCTGGGCTCTAACTTGTGTATTTTAAGCTTTTTTTTTTAACTGAGCCCCTATTTAATTTGAAGACATGAAATTTTGCATACTTGTAGCAGAACACTTGCGATCACACCAAAAATCATAACATTTTCAAAAAGTCTTATATTATTTACCCCTCCGGGCTCTAACTTGTGTATTTTAAGCAATTTTTCTAATCTCTCCCCATTACACCCGGTGGGTACTTTTCTAACTTTTGCTGACACACCTTTGACCACTCTTTTATATTATGCACATAGCCTTACATATTTTAGTTCCACTTTTTACCGCCAGGGTGTGCCTACCTATCTTGGGTGCTATGGGTCCCTCAACTAATATATCTATGGATAAATTGTAAAATGGAGTTTTGTTCGGATAGAGGTTTGTGTAGAATAGAGTGCATCCCCTGGTTGCGAAATGTAGAACGAACAGATTTTGCAGAACGATAAAGTGTTTTGAAAGGAATATTAAACGAAACCCTCTGTGTGATCTGTGATCACACTTACCCACTTGTTTTGAAACTGTATGTATATAGAATTCCGGCCTATCCGGCTTTTTTGTTATCCGGCCTACCATTCTGCCACATTAGGCCAGATAGTTGGGAGTTTACTGTGTTGTGAAATTTAGAAACATGTAAGTACATAGTTTTCATATTGATTGTTTTTGCAAATAATACTGTTGTAAAATAAAATGCTTTATACCAATAATACAGAGAGAATGATACTGTGAGAATATTATATCGAGTTGACCACAAAGCTAATTTTGACCGGGCGTAGCTCAGTCATCCCTGATTGTGTGTATATATATCATAGGTGCAGATTCTAAAAAATTTTAAGGAGCTAGTGGCTCCTAAACCCCAAAAATCCAGCCACCACTTTGGCTCCTAACCGGAATCTAGTGGCCACATTGTGAAACAAACTCATAAAACAATAGTGTTTACATGGAAAAAACTTAACAAAAAACTCAGGAATTCAAAATGAAAAATAGTTTAATTAATAAAGAACACATGTACAACAAAACACAGACTAATTACAACAAATGTGTATAGTAGTTTAATCCAAAAATTCTTGAAACTTTGATATTAAAAAAGTATAACATAAATCTGGAAAAATCAGAAGATAAAGTTGGACAAGATACAATTGAATAACAAAACATGTATAAGCTAAGCAGTCATGATAATGGGAAATATTAGGAAAACTTTATTTGTTATTTTGATTTTGTCATATAAAAGTATACATATAAAAAAATTTAGGAATGTGCAAGATTATTTTGCATTATAAAAGTCTCACACTTGCAGGAAACATTGACAGAGCAAGAATATACCTCGCGTTAAGTATTTTTTCATGCAAGTTTCTTTTTCTTCTTTTTTCTTCAGAGTTCGGGATCCTCTATCCCCGTGACTTCATGATCCAAAGCCCTTAAATAATCTCCATCGCATTGGGAACTTTGGACTGTCTCGTGAGCAGAGTAAAGGAGTATTTATTTATCTGGATTTCGGACGAAACCTTCGAAGAAATGCTTGCTTTCGCTGGTGTCCAAAGCAGAAGCTTTACTGTTAGCGTGCTCATGTGCCGAGCTTCGCAGCTGCTAAGCTTTGTAGTGGAGTGGACATGCGCAGAATTATATTCAAACACAATCTTTGGCAAGAAAGCAGTACATCACAGGGCGTTCTCATCACAGGGACGGTAACTGAGACCATAAAAATTACCTGACTTTTTATCAAGGTCATATTTGATCTCGGCCAGTGAAAAGAGCAGGTGCTTTTCTAGTTGCAAAAGGAAAAAAAAATATATAAAAATTTCGCGACGGGGATTACGAACACTGGAAATTGATTTCTGGCGACTAAGACACTGAAAGTTAGTCGCCACAGCAAAAAATTTAGTCGCCACGTGGCGAGTGGTGACCGTAAATCTGCACCTATAATATATATATATATAGGGGAAACTGGGGATGTTTGACTCACTGCCTTTATTTTCTTTCAAAAATGTTTCTTCCTGAAAAGCAGAAGACAGAATCATATTATAAGCCTTTTCTATGGGTTAATGTTGTTTTTCAGACATTTATGGTGATAATCTATACTAATAAAAAAAAAGTTTCTGTGTGTCTGTATGTGTGATTGCTAGTGAAATCTACCACATGTGCAAGGCTGAAGATTTAGGTGAGGTTAGTTCAAGGCCTCTCCTGGTGCACCTGAGACTCAGAATTTTAAATTTCTGATGATTAGCTGAGTTATTAATTAAGAATCGCAATGCACTTTTATCAAAAAATCTTCTATTTCATTTTGAGACGTTGAAAGTACTGTCACATGCCCAGCAACTGGATTTACACAGCTGTAGTAACATGAAGAACCGAATGGTGCGATTTTGGAGATTTATTGTTGTTCTTTTTTAACCTTGAATGACTGAACTATAGAGTTAAAAATGGACGACATATTCTGAAAGAACTTACTTTTATGTCTTAAATGATATAATCACTTAAAAAAAACACAGATGTTAATATTTTTGAAAAAAAAAAATCAAAATGGGTCATTTTCGCAGTTTTCTTTGCTCCCATATGGCATCACTTCCCTAGAATGCCATTTTGGAGGTACCAGTTAACAAAAAATACATATGTTCAGCTGAGACTTTCTTCTCTTCAAAAATATGTATTTTAACCTTTTCAGAAAACTTTGCAACCGCAGGTCACTTTGCACAGAGACAATCTTTTTTTCTATGGTAAAAGTACCTAAAAGTTTGCATTTCAATGCAATCTTTTCAGACCATCTCTGCAGACCAGATTTACATCACTTACTAAAATTTCAAAATGTTCAGAAGATGAGTAGAAGTATTTTTTTACAAAATAAATGTGGGAAAATTTTGACAGAAATAATAAAAACCAAGAAGTTTTGGTGCGATTTCGCTTGACATCAGCTCAAGTTTTCACTACTATATATGCATATTTTTTTTAACGAAATTGTAAAGAATGCTCAGATATAGTTATAGTCATAACTTATTAAAATAGAGAAATTGGGCGAAAAGAACTATTTTTTGTTTGTTATGCTAACGGAATTGAGCTGAAACAAGAAAAAAGCGAGAAGAAAACTTTTTTTTTTTTTTCAACTAGATATCGATATTTTTTTACGATTTTTTCTCACATGGTGCATAACAATCATATTTATAACTGCTGAAAATCTCAAAGAATTTAGACAACAAGAACTATTATTTTTAACTACTGAAATAGGCAGAAAGAAAAAAAAATCTTTTTAAGAACCGTTTTATCACTAAATATGAACAGCAATTGCAGTAGGCAGATTTTTCAACTGTATCATGAGTTTTCCAAATTGTTTTCCATTGCATGAAAAAAATGATAATATTCTGGTATAGTTGGAAAGTGTTCCATAAACTATAATGAATTGTGATTAGTATACAATTCAAATGTGACAATAAAAATTACTAGAGTCCCAATAATAAGCAAATACACTTTTCTATCTTTTATATATAATTAAATATGCAGTGAAACTTCCTTTAAAGGCCACCCCTATTAAATGGCCACCTCTATTAAAGGACAATACTTTTAGAAACGAAAATTTCCCCCATAGATATAATGTTAAATTTACTCCTATTAGAGACTGCACTTACCCCTCATAAAGGCCATTATTTTCACATGTGCCTTAAATCCTAAACAGGTGTATTGGATTCCTGCACCAAAAGATAAAATTTCAGCAAACAACTGCAATTGTAACAAAGACGGCAGGGGGAGATGGGGAGGATTTAGTAACACAATGTAGGACCACAAACTTTTCCACAAGTGAGACAAACAGGTGTTCCTCACACTTTGTTTGATCTTTCAACCTGTACGGGTTGGATTGCAGGGAAGCTCGACTCTTTGTTGTGGGCACACACAGGATAACAGGTTATCTAGAAAAACTGATTCCACATTTACTAAAACTGTGAATACATATTGAAGCACAATTTTTACACCTGTCAGGAAACGCTAACAGAAATAAATAAACCAATATATCATTCTAAGGCATTAATAAATAATGCAAATTTAAATAATTTGTTCCATAAAGTAAAAGAATCATTAAAAACCAAAATTGTCTGCGAAAAAATTATGAAAAGTAAACAAACTTCAATAGAAAATTTTTTAAATCATTTATAGAGTTTGAAAATGTTAATAAACAGTTTTGTCACCTATATAGGTTTTGATTTCCTTATTTTAGTTGTTGTTTTTTGTGTCACCCCTATTCAAGAGTCACCCCTCATAAGGACCAATTTTCAATGGAACGGCAGATGGCCCTTACAGAGAGGTTTCACTGTGTATATATATATATATATTTAATTTTTTATTGCTACATAAATTATTTTTTAAATTATCAATAAATATTCCAAACAGTTTTATTAAAATAAAAAAAAGAAGAGGAAGGTGATTCCAGGGGTGCCATTTCAGAACTTTTTTTTTCAGAGTGGGGGAGGGAGGAGCAAAATTTTCTTGGAGGGGGTCAAGTTTTTTTTTTCTTTAATCTTGTTGAGCATATCTTAGAAGATATTCGTACAATTTTACTCTCACATATTCTTAAAATAAGCTAAAGTGCCCATTAATGATAAATTTTTACTTTGAGAGTGTTGCAATAGCAAAGCTTTAGCAAATATTATTCATAACTAATTTCTGTGCTCAAAGCAGGGTTGGAAAAAAACCGGGTTTTTTTGTAAAAAACCAAAAAAACCGGTTTATTTGGTTTAAACCAGGTTTTTTTGGTTTAAACCGGGTTTTTGTAAATGTAATTTCCTATTGCATACAGATGCATATCTGGTGATAAAATAAACATTTTTGGATATTATATAAGTAATATAACTTTTGAAAATATTTAAATTAAATAATTACAGTCAATTATATAGAAAATTGAAATCATTTCTAATTTAAACATTATTAGTAAAAGCTATGTCTTATGTTCAAAGTACACTAGTAAACTGCTCTACACAGAGAAACATTGATACCTTGAAAATCGTATAAAGAATCCTTTGATTAATAATATAATAATCAATCAATAAACATTTGATGCAGTTTCATGAATATAATATATTATTCTGTGGTTGTTGTTGTTATTATTTTTTTAATATCCAAATACTTCTGGTTATTTTGTTTTCTGAGTGGTAACTCCAAGTGTCCAAGGCAACATTTTTGGCCATTAGATTCAGCAACTAACAGAAAAGATTGATTGGAATTATTGAAATGCTATAACTAGCACTCAATTTTTGCAAGCTGTGTTATTCAATTTAATATCTTAAGTTACTCTTTTAAATTCTTTAAGGATAATCTTCCCCAATCCCAATCCAGAAAATTTTCTTTTACAACTTAGCCAAAATCTTAAAGATCATTGTATTTTGTTATTAACTACTGTAAATAATCTGCATTTTTTAAATGAAAATATTTTATGCTAAATATTGAATATTATTTATCTATTTTATCTTTTCTAATTTCACATGTTTTAAGAAAAATCTTTAGGGTACCAGATATGTTCATCAGCACATGCTAATTTTCATTCTACATGCATAGAAACATGACCTAGGCTCATTATGTCTCATGTTGACTGCTGAGATGAAGTGTTAAAAGTAGAAATTACTTCTATCTATAATTTAAAACAATTAAATTACAAAAAAAAGAAAATATTATATTAGATTTTTTCTAAAAAAAACCAAATGGTTTTTTTGACAAAAAAACCAATTGGTTTAAACCGTGGTTTAAACCATGGTTAAAACCACTTGGTTTAAACCATGCCAACCCTGGCTCAAAGTGTTTCTCTCTATTCTAAAAAAAAGTAACTACCGCTGTCACCGCTGCCGCCGGTTTTGATTTTTTTGTGACCGGAGGTCTTTCTTCGTTAATATTAAGCAAAATATTGCATACAAAAATATGAAAATCGGTGGAATTATAGAGAAATGTTTGATAAACACGCTGATGCAGACAGTTTTCAAATCGAAGAAATATTTAGAGAGATATTTAATGCTAAAGTTGGACAAAATCGTTCCATTAAAAAAGTTTTATAGGAGCAAAAACTGTACATCGGAATTTAATCATTTTTAGATCATTTTATGCGTCAGAATTTCCCGGTGTGCAGATTGCACTCAGTTTATTAATTTGACTCATTTTTGAAGGTTTTATTTCTATTTTAAATTCAAATTTTCAGCATTTCGAGAGATATTTTTTTACACATTTTAGAAACTGGTATTAATTTAAACGGTTGCCAACTGTATAAACAGCGCAAATAATAATATTTGCTTCAAATTAAAAATTTATTTTACACGTGACTATTATAAACAAGAAAATATAAAAAGCAGGAACTCATTGAGAATTATCATAAAAACCATATTACACGTGAATTTTAAAAGTGAAAGAATGTTGTAAAATAATAAATTCATTAACATGCGTTAGAAGTCTTAAATAGGAGAAATTACGTCACATTACACATTACATAAAATGAACAAAACATAATATTGCAAAATAGTTTAAATTTAAAAATTGCGCGAGACATTTATGTATTATTTTAAGATGATATTTTCAACTATTTTTATTAGGATAGCGCAAATAATATTTAATTTCTAACAGAATTATTTTCACGTGAATAGTAAAAGGAGAAAGAAAAGTTTAGTGAAAATTACGTCAGATTAAAAACAATACATTTAAAGTGTCATTAAAAAAAAACTTTCTTTTCGCTTTGCTAAAAAATACCGGGAGGCAAAGACTCTGTTTGTTTAGTTCATTTTATATTAGCTTATTTTGAAATGTCAACTGATTTCATTTAATCAAAGACGGAAACAGCCATTGTATCATTTAACAGCCGCTGATTTGGTTTTAAAATTCCCGAATCAAAGAGAAATGAATAGAAACCCGTTTATAGGGAGATCGCCACTGTTTTTAAACTTATAATTCAATCTTCCGAAATATTTTTTAAGCAGATCAAATTAGCGTGTTTTTAGAGTCTGCGGTGTCTGAACGGGGGTTGACGAGCGTAGCTCGTAGGGGGCAGCGCCCCCTAGTATTTAAAAAGATTTCTATTTCAGTCAAACATGACAAGCTATTTTAGTTTTTCTGCTGTTTTAAAAAAGTTTTAATTTTAACCTGACATGTGATTACTGATACATGCTGAATATTAAACTCCTTGGGGAGGTGTAATCCACCCCCCCCCCCCTCGCCCCTGCCTTCTCCAAATGGTGTCTCTGGAAAATTCACCAACATAAGCCTTAAAATTTGCTATAATGAAACTTAATATAACAATCCAAACATAATCAACATACCAGTATATGAAACCTTTTCAACAGATAATAATTCCATTATTTTACTGTACATATCATATCCGGCTTTTTGCTGTTGATCAAGAGTTTCCAAAGATTTCAAAATTTCATATCCATTAGCTGAAAGCTGTGTACACTGACGTTCATGGGCTATTCTTTCTTTTTCAGGACCATGCCAATGGCAACCTATTATAAAATTTGAACATGTAGCAGGCCTGAAAAATGAAAAATATCCAGTGAATTAAGTTGCAAATTTAATTTAAGATTAATTTTAAAATACTAAAATATTCTTAATTCTTTGATAAAGTAGGGGTCACCAAAGTGGTCAATTTTACATTCAAAGAGATGTATAATTTGGTCTTGGGAAGATCAATGAAAAAAAAAAAAAAAAAAAAAGCTGTAAAAGGTTGAATTTCGTTTCAATCGATTTAACTTGCGCAGCATGAACAAACATCAATTTGTGCCTAAATATAACAGTAATATTTTAATCAAAATCAGAAACTCTCTTTTTTTTTTTTTTTTTTTTTTAAATAAACAACTCATGTAGGTGCCTTTTCATTTGTTCCTTTTAAGAATGAACTTTTCAAAACTTCTTAGTTTGAAATCTTTTAATTTAAAATTTATTGGTTTTTAGTTTCTAAAACTAATTCATATATTTCTCAATGGAAACGACTTTTTTACAGCAGCATTGTTTTTATTGCAATCCTTTATTTTAGCTCACAAAGCTAATTAATGTGTAAGTTTAAAGTACTCAAAATGTGCTTATAAAAATACATGAGTTTCTAATAATATAATAGCAACATTAATAATAATTGACTGAAAAAGGAATTTGGAATGATGGCTGCCACTATGTGCACATGAAAACTTTTTATTTTATGTAAACTATTTGTAACGAAATTATTTCTCTTTTTCAAGATTAGGGAACTGTCTCACATAATCCATCTTGACTAATCCTATACCAGTGGAGTACAAAGGAATTTGTTTTAGAAGGCAGGAGAACTGAGCATGAAAATGAACTAAATTGTGCTAAACTTTATCTAAAAATACAGATTTCAGCTCATTTTGGTAGAGAGGGGAATGGGGCCTCAGCCTCCCTCTGGGTTAGGGTGTAAAAAAATCATAATTTTTTTTTAAATAAAAAAAATCTTTTTTTTTTAAATTAGATTTTTTAAATTTAAATTGGATTTTTATGATTTTTTTCCCTGTTTTAAAATATGGAATAGTTATCACTAATTTTAGGTTTCCAAAACAATTAAATAGGTAATTGCAAACATAAGAGATTCCACCTACAGTAATACAAATAATCCCTTTATAACTATTTCAATAAATTACGAGGCAGAGCCCGTCGTATTTCGATGAAAGAAAATGTTTAAAAAGGAACTGTTACATTAAATTTAAAAATAACCTACAAAATTAATTATGTTAAAAAATCCATCGTACATTGATTGGTCTAACTCTTAAAACAAATATTATTCTAACCTAAAGTTACCAAAATACTATTTTCATAAACTCTAACTGTTAAAATTATGGGTCATTCCACGTGAAATCAACCAATTTAAAGTAAAGGTGTTGCACCATAGTCACAGATTTTTTTAAAATTTTTACCATAGACACACACAGTAATGAAACCCTCAAATCTGAAACTTAAATATAATTTTCGCAATATTGGCTGAGATATAGCCATTTGAAAATTGGTCATTTTTACCAAATAGCGGCCATCTTGGAATCTTATCAATGTCTGTAAATGGCCATAACTTGACAACTAATGGCTCAAATTCTATGTTTCTGGTACCAATTTGAAGCTATTTGTACAAAGAATGCATATTTCACATCAAAACAATAGTAAATTTTCATTTTTTTTTACTTTTTTTATGTGCAAACTGAAAATATCATTCAAAAAAAAAGGGCTGACTGTAATGGTCGATAAAAAAATGAATCATCATGAATTTTTCTGAAACTTGGTAGAAACATTGCCCCATCTGTGTGCTTTAAATTAAAAAAAATCGAAGAGGTAAAATTTGTTGTTTTAAAATAAATGGTTTTTTACACATAGGGTGTCATTAACTAAATAATGATCATTTTAGAATCTGTAAGTATTCCTAATTTAAGAAATAATGGTTAAAATAAAATTTTCTAACATCTGAATTAATGTATTGTGTGTATATTATATAATTAAATAAAGAAACATCAATTTGCAGCTATTTATACTAAATATTCATATATTGCATTAAAATACTAGTAAATTTTCATTTCTACAATACTTTTTATTTCATTTAAAATATGAGAATGTAATTCTCAAAACATATTTACATAAACATTAAATCCCTTGCTATAATGGACTACATTAAAAAAAAAAAAAGCCACATAATATTTTTCCTTTAAATGTTGGAGAAATAAGCTGTAAATTACAGTTGAATTTATTCAATTGTGTAATTTAAATAAAATAAAATAATATAAATGAGTTAATTGAGTTGACATTTGATGTTACTTAGTAATATACTGAAATAAAAATTATACACTGACATATTTACATCTGAACATTTAATGCATTCTGAATGATTTAAATATATAGATACAGTTGAAGTTTTCTACTGCAAAGGATCACACACTAATATTAAACTTTATAAGTAGAAAATCTGTAAAGTGAGAAGTAAAAATTTGGCCATATAAATTTAATTTTTTAAGTGGAAAAAAGGTCTTAAATAGGTTCTATGTATAGGGGAAAGTGGGGAGGAATGAGACACTTTTTATAAAAATGAAAAAATCATTTTTGTTTAACACAAAAACAAAAATTTCGATTTTTAGAATACAAAATGAAATACTTTCTAATGTCTTTGAACAATATAGAAACATAATTTTCAGAAACAATTTTATAATTAAAGAAATTGTAAATTTCAAAATGTGTCCCATACCCCCCCCCCCCCCCCCCACACACACACACACACTAACAGGGAGGTATGGGACAATTATAAAACAATGTATTATAAGAAGCAAATAGTCTAGTGTCAGGTATATTTACAATCTAACAAAGACTGTAGGTTGATAATGTCTGTGCTACAATATCAAATTCCAGTATCTTCATCACTGGAAGGATAATTCAGGATTGCAAATCAGAGATGATATTAAGAAATCATCCATTCAATTTTTATTTATATTTTGAAGTAAATTAATATATTTTCAATGTTATAATAAATATACTACACTTTAAAAATATTTGCATATTAGCAATTTACGCGCTCATCTTATTAAAAAGTAAGAATTAGACTTGTTCCAGCCCCCCCCCTTTGCTGGCATATCCCATTCCTCTCTCTACCTTCTTTTATATTTAAACTTCTTGTATAAACAGAAATACTGCTTTTAGGCATAGTTTAAATTATGGATAATATACAGTATAATGTTCCATAAATAGGGAAAGTATTACACCTATGCATAAACAAATCATTAATATACAGAAAGCATAAAAAGTATATGAAGCTAATTTACTTTTGATTCTTGAAATAATATTTTTCTTTATACAATTGCAAACTTACGTAGATCAGCTACTTTTCTCAACTGAAGATTGGGGTACCACTGACTTCATCTAATCTGTGATTGATGAAATAATTAGCATGATACATAAAGAAAAACATCTACTGTCCCATTTGACCCCACTCTCCCCTATATGTAAAATAAATCCTCATTTATATGTATTGCATTTATAAGTTTTTTTTATAATTAATTATACATTATATTCCTTAAGTTATTTTCTTATCTTTTTCAGTGTAAAATTTTTTCAATTGTATACTTTTTTTTGGGGGGGGGGGGGGGGAGAGGGATTCCTAGGAAATTAGTACAAATGAGGTTTTTAATATACTTTTACATTAATTCAGAAGTTAGAGAATTTTATTTTAACCATTATTTCTTAAATTAGGAATACTTACAGATTCTAAAATGATCATTATTTAGTTAATGACACCCTATGTGTAAAAAAAACATTAATTTTAAAACAACAAATTTTACCTCTCCAATTTTTTTTTTTTTTTAATTTAAAGCACACAGATGGAGCAATGTTTCTACCAAGTTTCAGAAAAATTCATGATGATTCATTTTTTTTATGAGTCATTACAGTCCGCCCTCTTTTTGGGTGATATTTTCAGTTTGCACATAATAAAAAGTACAAAAATAAAAATTTACTATTGTTTTGATGTAAAATATGCATTCTTTGTACAAATAGCTTCAAATTGGTACCAGAAACGTAGAATTTGAGCCATTAATTGTCGAATTATGGTCATTTATAGATACTGATAAGAATCCAAGATGGCCGCCATTTGGTAAAAATGACCAATTTTCAAATGGCTATATCTCAGCCCATATTACAAAAATTAATTTTAAATTTCAGATTTGTGGGTTTCACTACTACGTCTGTCTATGATAAAAAAATTTTAAAAATCTGTGGCTATGGTGCAACACCCATTGGTTGAATTCATGTGAAATGACCCTTATTGAAAAATTAAACTTTATTCGTACACGTAAACAGTAATAACAGTAATTGTCATGAGGTCAGCGACTGGCCAATTGAAATACTCGTAAGCTTGGTATTACGAAATGAAAAATCAGTAAAAATGATTTTACTCTGACACAGTCATAGATTTTTTCTGTCATGAAATCTAAATCTAACATCATTTTAACCATCTTATATCCCTCATTTAATAAATATTTTAATGCGCAATAAGTTATTAATAGACATATTTCCAAATTTGAAGTCACATTTATCAGCTATAATTTTCATGATTTTAACCCTTTTGGGTCTGGTTTACTACTAATAGTGCATATCTTTTCATCAAGTATTATTTTGTCTTAAAAATGACTTTTCTTACTATCTACTACACACAGTAATGATAGTATATGGCTATGCTTTTCTTATTATGAGTTCATTTATGTTTGGACATTTAGTAATTTATTTTATACATATATTCACTCTTTAAATTTAAAATATAGGTTACTTTTCTGAACGAATCGTGTGGTAAAACATAAAAAACATTATAAAGTTGTAATATCTGTTAAACCCTCTTGTAATATGAGATTTTCCAAATGTCTCCAAAAACTCTTAACCTATTATCATATCAGTAAATCTATTTGGATAGCTACGATTAAGATTATTAAAATAAAAGTAATTTTGTTCTCAAAATTGAAAAAAAAATGGACCCTAAAAGGTTAGGACATTACAATATCTTCAATGTGTTTGATCAGTTAGATTTTTTTTCTGGAAGAGATACTGTTTAATCCTGCGGAATACACTCACCAGCTTAGATTTCAACTGTATGTAATGTATATGGTATGTTAACACATTTAATTATTAACTAAAATCGAAATAGCATTTCATTGTGTTTTGTTTGATTTTTTTTTTTTTTTTGTATACACCTAGTTGTTGGAATTTAGATTTAATTACTAACTTTTTATGTAAAGAAAGTAACAATAATCTGATTGATAATTGTGTTTATGAACATTTACAAATAATCCAAAAATATGTTCTAAAAAAATTAATATGATAACAATTTTGTAGTTTTAAAGTAATTTTCTTGAATTTCAACTGTGTCCCTATTCTTATCATGAATAGTTGGCTGGTATAAAACTCTGATTTATAGAAAATATGTATATATACAACGATTATAGTTTTATCTAGATGCCAAGAAAGTTTGAAACATTATAGTGGCCACTAACTTTAAAAAGTGGCCACTAATGAAACTGAGTCTACCGGCCACTGGCTACTAACTCAATTTCCCAGTTTTCACCTATAATCAAAACTACTTAAAATTTTGTTTTTAGCATTAAAAAAGTTGAATTTTTAGTTGAATTTTTCATTTTTTTTTTTTTTTTTTTTTTTTTTTCACGAAAAGAATGTCTTGCAGAAAAAATTGTCAAAATACCAAGTGCCAGAAACTACAGCTTTTAGTGTCTGGAATTGAATTCCAAGTTGTTATAATTTTATAATCAGCATTTTTGCTTATTACACTTTTAATTTTTGTTTAGCGATAATCTTCTAATTCTCAAAATTTCCTGAGCCAATGTTGAGCTAGATTCGGATAAATTAAGTTATATTTCAATTTCTTCAATCTGTGTGACAATCACAACCAACCGAACTAATCGGATTCAAGTAATACAGACAACATCTATATTGATTAATGCATTTTGTGAAATTCTACTATATTTTGATGTAAAATTTAAATCTATGCCGTGCCAAAAATAATCTGCACGATTAATAATCGAAAATAATCTGCCACTTATGTCACGCGTACCATAGTTTCACCGTCCCTGTCTTAGGCTATTACTTTCGTTCCAACAATATTAATTTTTTTTTAACTCGTGAAATTAAATTTCATTTGGCATTATAATGACGTAATTATAGTAAAGTGTTTCAACTTTTAACATTAAAATGCATGTTTTCTTTTGCGTGTGCAATAGGAGTACATGATTTCCTTGACAATACGCAGGAAAATGCAATAAATACAATCATATGAACTAACATTTACCAAAAATTTCTTTCGCATGACTGAAAAATAAATCTTCCACAGAATATCAGGAGTCTCTTTTCAGAATAAAACATCATTACAAAGTTATGTCAGTTAAACAGAAATTGACGTCATACCTAGCAAACGATTTTTTTATTATTATCTTTTCCTAAATTGTTTTCTTGAAATTAAAACTCCTGTATTAAAATAGATTTTTAAACATTAAAAACATTCGAATGAAGATGCTACGTCATTTTAACACGTGTTTAGTTAAAATTTTTATATACATATTAGGAAAATTTATCATTTTCTGATTAGAATGACGTCAATTTGAAAAATGCAAAAATATAGCGAGAAAATTTGATTTTTATTTAAAACAAAATACTCCTGTTATCACTTATTTAAAATTATTGTGCCGCTTTTTAGGATGTGGCAACATGAAAGAAAGATTGAAGGAGATATTTCTATATTGTTAAATTATGGAACGCTATGTAAAGTTTAAATGGGTGCCATTCCCTTAATATTGAATATTTTTTGACCCGACCTTCGAAAGGCACATCACTAAATTAAGACTTTTCCAAAAAGCCATTATTCATCACTGAATGTTTTCTGGTTTGGATTGTAATTGAGTTGTTGTCTTTCCATCATATTTCAAAACGTAAAAGATGCGGCTGAGCTCTACTATACAGCACTATTGTGCTGTATGATATTCTTTTGGTGTGCTTCGTGTTTATTTATAGAAGATTAACGAAATGGGTGATAAACGAAAAAAGTTTTAGTGACTACGGAGGAGAAACTTGAGTTAAGAGGAGGAAGTGACGCCATCTGAAATTATCTGCTTGCTCAAATGGAATGACATTGCGTCACGGAAGAGGACTAACTGGGAGAAGCAGTCAACTAACAAGAACTTTTCCAAAAACTATAAACTAAGTTTTGAATCTTTTATCATATGCATAACTTTTCATATTTGTGCAATCATTTATTGCTAAACAGTAAAATAAAATTTACTCATTTTTTTACGAATTATTCTTACGTTTAACATTAATGTTTTGCTTATTTTGAAATTGTATGTACTGTATATATAAAATTTATCTTAAAATGTGTAACATGTGTTTTTAATATAATGGGGGGGGGGGGGTTGAAGGCAGGAAGTGAGTAAATATTTATAGGACTCTGGCCTATAAATATTTGCCACATTAGGCTGGATAATCAGGAGTTTACTGTAATGTGATTGCAACCCTTTTAAAGAAATTTCATAACAAAAAGTTTAAAATTAAAATATAAAAATGATAATATTTAAAAAAAATAGCTAGTGCAGGCACATCTACAAATGAACAGCTTTCAGTTCAGATAATAATTATCAAAATCGGTTCAGCAGAAAGCTTACGCCGGATGACTAAAAAAACAGCTTTGTCTTTTAACCCTTTATATCCCAAATTATGAATTCATCAAAATTTCATCTTCTATAAAGCATTTTTGGGGAAATTTTTGAAACTACATTAAAAGATTTGCACAATCATTTAATAATTTTAGAAGGATTTTGCTAATTAAAATTAATTAATTAAATTTGAATTTATTGGAATTTTGTTCAATATTTATATCTGCACTCAAACCTTTTATTTGAAATATTTTTTTCTGTATCTTATAGAATTAGGAAAAGTACAAATAAAATGCTCTTACAATAGAAATATTTCTTAACTGAACATCCCCCCCCCCCCCTTCCCCAATCTTTCAACATCAAGAAAGTTGAAAAAATGCAAATGAAAAAGAAATCATCCTTCATCAAAATTTCATCTTCTATAAAGCATTTTTTGGGAAATTTTTGAAACTACATTAAAAGATTTACACAATCATTTAATAATTGTTAGAAGGATTTTGCCAATTAAAATTAATTAATTAAATTTGAATTTATTGGAATTTTGTTCAATATTTATATCTGCACTCAAACCTTTTATTTGAAATATTTTTTTCTGTATCTTATAGAATTAGAATGTACAAATAAAATGTTCTTACAATAGAAATATTTCTTAACTGAACATCCCTCCCACCCTTCCCCAATCTTTCAACATCAAGAAAGTTGAAAAAATGCAAATGAAAAAGAAATCATCCTTTTAAAAATATTTTTGTTTTGTGCAACCAATATAATGATTTAGTAACAAGATAAAGTAAAGTATCTATAATTCATTAACTGTATTACAACTAATCGATGTATTAAATTAATTTTATAACAAGTTACTTTAATGGTACTTTAAAGTATCGTCGGGGCATAAAGGGTTAAATATATAGGCAACACATTTACATTTTTGTACATGATAAAGGCATCAGTAAAAAGTTGCTTATAAAGTATAGACAATTATTTTCTTTTAACGTAATAAATAACATGATCTTAAATAAAAAAAAAAAAAACACATTAAACTAAGACTGATTAGATTAGTCAATAAGATCAAAGTAAAGTTAATATAATTTTTTAATATAATTGTTACCTTTTTCCACATGCAGCAAACTCATGGTATTTAAAATTAGCAGGAGGAAATTCCTTAGAACAATATGGGCATGTAATCGGGAGTTCAGAAATTGTTTTTTCCACAGCCACATTACGAAAACAAAGTTCTTTGGTTATTGTTGTTTGACATTCAGGACAAGAAGCAATTTCATTTTGTATACGACTTTCAGATAAAATATCATTGAGACAACCAGCACAGATGAGATGGCCATATTTACACTGAAAAACAAATTATGATGGAGTTCAACATAATTAAAATCCAAAAATTATATTTCGCATAAAGACTAGAATAAAATTATAATTTTTTATAAAGGTGATATACTTGAAAGTGGAATATGTAAAATTATACTTTAAAAAAGTCTTATAAGGACAATTCAGGCATACAGAAACAAACAAAATCAATAATTACATATTATATGCAGACCAGCCAACCTTTGAAAATGAGAAATCGTAGTACACAAAATTAAAATTAATCTGGAGGTTGGTTGGTTGGTTTTCTGCGTTTTGCAGCCATCTTTTGACATTTGTAAAAGGAATAAGGTTTCAGTCTTTTAACTCAATATACTAGTAAATGTTTTCCTCTGAAATTTTTTTTACGATTTTTAGTTCGTAAAGGTCGTGCGATTTTTAGTTCGATCTCGTTTTGAAGCTTTTTTTTTTGCATTTGTAAAAGGGGCCTGATTCCAATTTTTCAGCACAGTGCAGTAAATTTTGACAAAAGTAGCGATTTTTTTCCCATGATCATTTCAGGATATTCACAGTTTTTTTCTCACAATCATTATTCATGTTTTTCTATCACGATTCTTTGTTGAAATCCGCACTTTTTACCATGACCTTTTGACGAAATTTGCATGTTTTACCGCGATTCTTTGACGAATTTTGTGTTTTTTACCACGACCCTTTGATGAAATTAGTGTTTTCTTTATGCAATATTTCGGTGAAATTTGTGTTTTCTTACTGATCTTTCGATGAAAGCAGCATTTTCTTACTGATCTTTTGATGAAATTAGCGTATTCTTTCTGCTATATTTTAACAAATTCACGTTTTTACCATGATCATTTGACGAAATTTATTTTCTTCTGTGTCTAATTAGCAAAATTGATTTTTTTTAAGCGGTCATTTGTCGAAATTTGCGATAGTTTATCGCAACAGATCAGAATAATTTTCGATATCTTTTCGCGACCAAACAAAATTCACTACTCGTTTCTGCGACCTTTGGACGAAATTTGCAATATTTTTCCCTCGATAGTTTATCGAAATTCGTGATTTTTTTTGTGCAATCTTTTGACGAAATTTGCAATTTCTTTCTGAACTCTTAATGAAATTAGCGATTTTATTCAGCAACCACTATTTGTTTATGAGATCTTTTCACGAAATACCTGATATTTTTAAACGATCATTTAAAGAAATTCTCAATTTTTTCCGCGATAGATTCACAAATTAATTCAGGGAAATTCCATAAAAAAAAAAAAATTCACAGACTTCCAAGAAGTTTCAAAATATACCTGCAAAAGAATCATAGGTCTGCGGAAGAATTTTGAGAGGGAAATACTGCACAGCATTTTTCATTATGCAGGACTTTCCTTTTCCGTATGCAAATCGTCCGATTTTGTACACTATTTCAAACCTTGTCCCTCAAAGAACCACCCCCTCCAGAAATTCTTAAAATGGCACACTTGTTTCTAATGAAGGGAATTCTTGTATAAATATTTACATAAACACAATTCATTCATGGTTCATATACATAAAGAGGGTTTTATGTTAAGAAGTTTGTTTTGCAGCCCAGATTTTTTTTTCCATGAGCCTTTTTTAATATCCAAATTTTCGGACTAATGACCAATTTTTTAAAACTTTCGGAAATGAATACTTTGAAATTTTGGCAATTTCGGAACAGAATCACCCCTGAAAAATATGTTGAGCGAGATAAAAATCACAACTAGAAACAAAAAATGCGTTTGTGTTTCTTTCAAAAAAATCGTAGTTTAAGAACGATTTTCGTAGCATCGTAGTTTATAGGTCCAAATCGTAGCAACTACGATTTTTTCGTAGCAGTTGGCAGGTCTGTATATGTGCCAGGAAAACACACTGCACCAACATTACTGCCAATGACACTAATTACGGTAAACTGTTTTTTCCCCTTTTACATTGTAACTGTACAGTTATTACCTGGAGAACCTTTCTTTAGATTACCCATTAACACCACCAAAATGCATTTTTACACAAAAAAAAATATATATATATCAATTATGTACTCAAATAAAGTTTAAAACTCCTATTAAAAACGATACTTTTGTATTAGCCACATTTACTGAAAAACAGAAAATACCATTCAATTTTATAGTTTCTAAATAGCACATGCCAATTTCATGAGTTTAAGATTAAAACTCGTGTCATAAATGTGTTAGAAAGCTATAAAAATGGATTCGACAGCAGTTAATTTGATATATTTTTAAAAGCTATAAGTAGGGTGTAAAAAAAGTCATGATTTAAAAAAAAAAAAAAAAAAAAAAAAAAAAATCAGATTTTTTTTATTTAAATCGGATTTTTATGATTTTTTTCCCAGCGTTTAAATACTGAATAGCTATCAAGAGTTTTAGGTTTCCAAAACAGTTAAACCACTAATTGCTAACATAATCTATGTTTTTAAACTTTAATTAATACAATTGTAATTATTAGTTAGTAATTACAGAAATTATAAAAACTGCAAACTAGTAGTTTCATTAATTAGTATCATACAATAAAGTTATATACATTAACATTGTAATAATTATGTAAAACTTCATTAAATACTAATGATATTTAACATTTATTAAAATTATTAACTGCATTTAATATTAAATAGTTAACATTACTTCAAATTAATAATTATTAAACAATTAACTCTTTAATTAGGAACATATTATACATTTTTAAGCTTTAATTATAAAAATGATTATTAATAATGTAATTCATTTTAGAAAGAAAAAGGCGTAGGATGCTAGTTCCAAAGAAGGCACTATTTCATAAGGAAATATATTAGTAAATGTGTTTAGTAATGATATAAAGAAAAAAGAATAATTTTTAGTATGATAAATAAAGTGTCCTTAATTTTTAATAATTTTATGAATCACAAATTGAAAAACACAATTAAGTAACATGTTTTAATAATATCCTGTTTTTTCTAAAGAAATAAAGTTCTATTATTTTTGCAAGATCTTGGGCACATGAATTTAGGAGTACTATTGAATGAGGAAGTTTTTTTTCAAAAAATATCTGGCTGAATTTTTTTTTTTTTTTTTTTTTTTTTTTTTTAAAGGCAGGGTGCATTTTGCCAATTTCAAAAGGGAGCAGGGTGAAAAAAAAATGGCCTAGAAGAAACAATGAGTAATTACAGAATTAATAAAAAATGCAAATAAGTAATTTCATTAGTAGCACAAATAACAAAACTAACAAATATTATTTGCGACTCGTTTTCATTTGTACTTAGAAAAATTACTGTTAATCACCAAAATCTAAACTTACACACATGTATGTGTATGCTAACCAAAACAATTATGAAAATGAGTTAAACCCATTCATACACACATACAGAATAAATATCAGGATAGCCAGCTATATCTGAAATCCTCAAAATATTTAAATAACAGCATTATTACATCTCAGTGGAGATTATTAGCTTTCAATGGTTAATTTTTTTTTTTCCTTTTAAGAAAAGTTTTGCTGCCTTTTCAATCCCTAATTAATTTGTTTTATTTAGTACATATGAGTTACTAAGTAAAAAAAAATACATTATACAGTAAATTCTGCCTAAGGCGGACTCTGTGTAAGCCGGAAATCTGTCTACCGCAGAAAATTCTTCAAGTCCCGGCGAACCCATAGAAAATTACATTAATTCATGCTGCATAAGGCGGAATCTGTCTAACGCGGAAACGGAAAGGATTTTAAGGTCCCACTGAAACCAAAATTTTGCATAAGGCGGAAAAAAGGATATTTTAAAAAAGGCATTTCGTTTATCAAACTTTAAAATTGTGTACATTGTGTACTCAATATCGAGGATGTTAGTTAACTCCATAACACTCTTAAAAAGTTAATTCAAAAGAACAGAAACTGTTTAAATTTTACATAATTCTTACTTATGTCATTTTTTCCTATACAAAATTGCATTTAAAAGTTATTTCTAGTAGAATGCAAATTTATGAAAATATATATTTTCTAAAGGACAATATATTACACTTTATGGTTGCACCCAAATTCAAAATAAAAACATTCTGTCTTATTCTCAAAGTTTATTATTATTATTATATTTGTGTAAACTTCCAATTTGCATGTATTACAGCAGTACTAAGAAACTGAATAGCGTTTCTCATTTATCTATAAAGACAAAGAATCTTTCAGAATTTCAGTTTTCAATCGATTTTCGAGTCAGGAAAATCAATGAAAGATAGTCAAATATCGAGTTTTTTTTTTCTTTTTTGGAGGAGGGGGGAGCTCTTTTGCATAAGCCGGAATATCGTCTACCACGGAAATTTTTCTTAGTCCAACCGATTCCACCTTAGACAGAGTTTACTGTATATTTAATTCAACCTATACCGAAGAAGCTCTTGCTGTGCTTAACATTTTTATACCAATTAGCTCCTTTTCTCTTATGCATTCATTTACAATTTAGCTGTTAAGCAGACGTCACTCTTTTATTCTTCTTTAACTCGAGATTGCTATTAATTTATTATTACAAAAATAGAACGAGAAACTAAGACACTGTTTATTCCTTTACTTGCATAAATTTATTACGCTTGCTATGTTTATTTTATATAAAATAATGCATAAATTGATTACATAAACGAAATTATGACATTATAAATTATATTAGATTTAAATATAATTTTTAAATAAAACTGTTTTATGTTGGATAAAAACAATGCTTTTAACAAACTTAGCTGTTTTTAATTTTTACAATATTCAGGAATTAAGCTTAGAAACAATTATTTAGATCTCTTTTTTTTTTTTGTTTATTCATAAGTCAAAATGCCTGTAGAAACTTTCAAATTATGTTCATCTTAGATTTTAATACTTTTTTTTGACATTTTAAACATTTAAAAATTTTTTGATTTTAATCAATGATTTTTTAAAAAAAATCGGTTGATTAAAATCACGATTTAATCGCTGATTTAAATCAACTGATTAAAATCATTGATACCCTATTACGAACATGTCGTTTTCTTAAAAATTAATAAATAACTTTTTATTTTACTGAAAAATTGATTTTTAAAAAGAAAAAGAAAGACTTTGCAATGGCACATTATTTAAATCTAAGCTTCCCCCACTAATTATCTTTATTTTACTTGCGATTTTTTGGATTGATTTGAAAATTTGAGATACAGTTGAACCTCGAAAATCCAGAATTGTCGGGACTGCGGTGATTCCGGATTTTCGATTTTGGAGGTCTGTTAAAAAATAATTTTTATGACAATATACATACAAAATGCAATTTTTTCCCCTAGTGCAAATAAACGACGATCAAGTCGCCGAATTAAATAATAAAAAAGGAATGATACACTAAAACACAACACTTATGCTGAAATTAAATATACATATTCAAACACAATAAATTAAAATATAGTACACAATAGATAATACGGTTGTGATTCTATTCTGAATTTTCCGAAAATTTAAGTTATTCGGTTCCAAAAATTAAAACCCGGCTCATTAAAAGGAAAAAAAAAAGGGGAAATGAAAACAAACTTCTTAACATAAAATCCTCTTAATGGATGATAAATATGAGTGAATCGTGTATCTGCAAATAGTTAAACCACGAATTCTTTATCTCAGAAGGTTTAGGGCCATTTCTAGAGTTTCTTGAGGGGGGGGGGATCTTTGAGATAACGTGTAAAATTGCATGATTCTTCCGAGAATATGTATATTTTTTATTTTGGTGTAAACCTGCGATTTTTATTTATTTATTTATATGGAATTTCACAAAATCATTTCGTGAGTCGGTTGCGGAAGAAAAGTGAATTTCTTAAAATGATCGTGGAAAAATATCGTGAATTTCGTCACATATCTAAGAAACAATTAGAGATTTTCTACAGTTGATTGCTGTAAAAAGTTGTTAGTTTCAGTAAACAATTGAAGAAAGAAAGAAAAATCAATTTTTTCCATCGGTCGTTGAGAAGAATCGCAAATTTTGTCAATCAGCTGTGGAAAAAAAAATCACAAAGTTTCGATATACGATCAAGGAAAAATATCGCAAATTTCGTCAAAAGATTGAGAAAATAGTCTATTTTGTCAGTCTGTCTTGAAAAAATAACACGAATTTCAATAAAAGATTGCCAAAAAAAATAAATTTTGTCAATCAATTGTGAAACAAAAAACAAAAACGAGAATTTGGTTAAAAGGTTTTGAAAAAAATTCATCTTGTTTTCTTATTTTCCTACAGCAATCAAAGTTCTTTTCAAAGAAACAAAACTGAAACAAACAGCATATCGGCATTGCCCAATGTGCGTGTCAAGGTCATAGGGCAATGTGTCATTAGGTTGATCATTCTCGTAGAGAAGGAGCAGGAGGGAATATGTATCAAGCGTGTTTATCTTTTAGTTCAATCAAAAGGAAATGAAATTGCATATTTGTTTCTTTAGTTATAAATACGTACGAGTGATTTTATTAGAATTAAAATATATGAAGCTTCGAGTAATCCTTTTTTATGCCGTTTTTAACTTTCCAATTTTTGTAATACAGTAGAACCTCGATTATCCGACCTTTGTTAAAGTACCTTTAACACTTTGAGTGAACCCCCCCCCCCCCCTACCCTCCTCCTCCTCCTAGAGAATAAACCAAACTTCCTTTCAGTTATCCAAAATTTTTAGCATAATAAAATTTAAAATTATAATTTGCTAAAAATTAAATAAACAGTATTTACATAAACAAAAACTAAAATTATTAATTATGTATTTTATTTCCGATTATTTATTTCAACTGACTGTAAGTTTTAATGCAATATTTTATTTATTTATTTTTTAAATAAAATAAAATTCTGTGGTTTGTGTTTGGTTGCAGTTTTCTCAGGGACAGGAAAATTTACGTTTACCCGTCAGAGAGAGAAAAAGTTACTGGTCCTGTGGATCGCTACATTTTTTAAATTAGTGGTCAGATTGAATTTTTAGTGGTCTCGGGCCAGCGGACCACCAAGGATTTTGAACGCTGATTATTAAATAGCTTTTGATCTTATATCCATTAACAGAAATTTTATTTAAAAAAAAAAAAAATATGGTACTTTTTGGTTAGCCGGGCGCCAGTGTTATATATGCATATATATATATATATACACATATATTTACATATGTATGTATATATATATATATGTGTGTGTATGTACATATATATATGTGTATATATATGTATGTATATATAACACTGGCGCCGGCTAACCGAAAAGTACCAAAAATATTCATTAAACTTGTGCATTGTTCCAAGGTGTACCACCTGGTGAGGCACCTTCGGACAGTTAAAAACAGATCTGAAAAGTTCAATAATTGAATTACAATATACTACATGGAATTGTTTGTTCAGAAAGAGAAATTTATTTAAACTGAAAAAACATTTCAGCTGATAAAATTTTTTCAGCAGCTTTCTGAATATTGTCAGAATGAATTGCGGCATTTTTTTGCTTTCTAAATTTCTAATCTTTGCCATTGATAAGCCTAATGACTTCTTAGAAGAATAAATAATAACTATTAATAAATACAGTCGGCTCTCGTTAATTTGAACTCGTCGGGACCACAAGAAATGTTCGAATTATCCAGAGTTCGAATTATGGAAAGTATGAGAGAAAACATGTTTAAAGGGGTACTATTACAAAGGAATTAATGTTATAGTATTTTTTTTTTTTTTAAATTTCGGATGTTATCGTTAGAATGACTTAATATTAAATTAAAAGATATAAATACATAAAATAATTAATATTAAAATAATATAAATAAAACATAAAAATTAATAATACACTATAGAACAACGGCATTTAAAATTACATTTTAATTGTACTATAATTTTCTTACCTGAAATTAGATGAACATTTAAGAAATTATTTACACTTATTTATCATCTCTATGAAAAAAATTATCAATTGTTGTTTGCTTAGTCCTATTCATTTTTGAATTTTTAGCCAGTTTTTCTATTTGTAACAAACAGTTAAGTTCTTTGTCTGATGACGGCTGCATCAGGATAAATGTACGCAAACACTCAATTGATTGTGCAATTGACTTTTCTGTGGGTAAGGAAAGCACTTGGGACATAGTAGCAGAATCCGATTCCATCTCCTCATTGCATTTTTCGTGAATTGTTTCGACAATTTCTTCCACAGTTAAGGGTCCAGATACTTCTAAACTATTGTCGGCTGCTACATACTCTGCGAACGTAATATCGCATTGGAACTTTTCAGAAAAGTTTGGAAATTCTATTTCTTCAAAAGGTCTGGCGTTTTCGTCATTTGCATTATAACCACTCTTTTTAGATGGATGGATAAATCCGGCATGTCGAAAGCATTTTTCTATTGTTTCAGGTTGTATGGCTCCCCACACCGCATATAAATCGTTGATGGCCGTGAGTAATGTTATGTTGTAGCTTTCTTTAAGGTCAATCGAAAATAAAATTTGTTCTAGAATCCTTTTACGATAATGAGTTTTTAAATTTTGAATTATTCCTTGGTCCATCGGTTGCAGTTGTGCTGTAGTATTAGGAGGTAAATATTCAATCTTTATAGAGCTCAGTGTTGGTAGTTTACAATGACTCTGCACATTATCTAGCAGCAATAGAATTTTTCTGTTTTCACGAGAAAATTTTTTATCCAGTTCTTTTAACCAACTGATGCAGATCTCACGCGTCATCCAGGCTTTGGCATTTGCCACATAATCAACAGGCAGTGTTTAACTCCTTTGAAGCAACGTAGATTAGTTGATTTACCAATAACTAACAATTTTAACTTCTCACTTCCATCCATATTGGCACCTACCATCACAGTTATCCTGTCTTTTATAAGTTTATCACTTGTGCACGTTTCACCTTTAAATGTTAAAGTCTTATTAGGAAGAAGTTTATAAAACAACCCTGTTTCATCGGCATTAAACACGTCTTTCATTGCATAAGTAGAAATAAGTTCGGGTAGCTTTTCGCAGAATTCATTGCAAGCAGCGAGGTCTACAGCACCACTTTCACCATACACAGTTTTGTGTACGATGTTATTTCGCTGCTTAAAACGTGTCAGCCATCCTTCGCTGCAATTGAAATTTTTAATACCCATGAGTAGTGCAAGTTCTTTCGCTTTAGCTGCCAATATAGGTTCACTCAAAGGTACATTTCTTGTCAATGCATCTTTTGTCCATAACAGTAAAGCTTCCTCTAAATCCTCATGGGCTACTGTTCTCATATGTTTTCGTCCTTTAGCAAATCTTTCCTTTTCCCATGATTTCAGGATGAATTCTTTATTTTTCAAGTAAGTAGACAGCGTATTCTTTTTTATTCCATATTCTGCAGCAATTTCTGTCTTAGATTGGCCACATCCTACCTTTTTAATAATTTCCACTTTGGCTTCTAGAGTTAACGATTTATAACTTCCACGTGCAGCCATATTTTAAAGAAACAAGACCTTTTACTTTCTCAAAAAACAATTTAGCAGTAAGTAAAACCATTGACTGAAAAATTCGATCTCCAGAGTGAAAGTAGAATGTAGTGATAAAACAGGTTTCCCCTATCTTTAACAGATGTCCACTCAGTGAATTTCTTGGAATGTCACTGGGTCAAAGGCTACAGAAGGGATTAGGAAAAGCACAATGGAAGAAGGGGCGGATGTGTCATTGATGGACAGACAGGATGCACTAAGAAAGCGGATTTCAAATGCATGGAATTATTTTACTAGTTCAGAACAATTCTGACAAAAATGAAAGAAAGAAAGTTATTTCAAGGATCTGAAGTCCGTGAGAAAGTAAGGAAAAATGAAAAAAATGGAATTCTCATTAGTTCGAATTAAACGAAGTCAAGAGAAAATGAGTTCGAATAAAGGAAAAGTTTTAATGTTATTCTGCCATTGAAAATTTCAGGACTTCATGTTTAGTTCGAATTAAGCGAAGATTCAATTTATCCGATTTCGAATTAACGAGAGCCGACTGTACATGTTATGTAGATTACATAAAAAATGTTTTAAACACAATTTATCTTTTTGTTAAAATATTTTGAATAAAAGTTAGCTAGGCACATCTTGTGTCCCAAGGTGCACTATATACTCACTATGAAATTTTGAAATGTCATGCTATTATGCTTAGGAATTGGGCAATTCCATGGGTAACTGACTGACATTCACAAAGCAAAACAATAAGTATTTTGTAATATACCACACAACATATACCATTTTAAAATTAGTTTTTCTCTGATTTATTGCCTCTTTTAAAGCTAAATCCAATGTTATAATTGAATTTCCAAAATAATTTTTTATTAATTGTAAAAAAAAAATTAGTTAAAAGCACGGTAACTGACTGATGGGATGGGCGATTCCATGCGGAGAGTCACACACGTAACGCAGGCTTTAATTTGCATTTATTCAATTATTTATTATATTTTAATGTTAATTCTGATTTTAGGTGGTATGGTAAATAAGTTATTAACATATTTTTTAGTTTAAATGTGTGTAAGTAAAACTCACAGAAATATATCATTTAATTTCATACTCAAAATGTGCTTTTTTTCTGAAGTAGAAAAAAAGCACATTTTGAGTAATGAAATTAAATGATATACTTCTGTGAGTTTTATTGCCACACATTTAAATTAAAAAATATGCTAATAACTTATTTACCATACCACTTAAAATCAGAATTAACATTAAAATTTAATAAATAATTGAATAAATGCAAATTAAAGCCTGCGTTACGTGTGTGACACCCTCCACGGAATCGCCCTGATATTAATGACCTACATGAGCCTACATGAAAAGTAAAACAGACTCAATCAGAGATTCTTCTGAAATTATAATGAATTTTAAATAAAGTTACATTAGGGGTCACAGAACAGCTAATAAGCTTTCAGCTTATGGCATTTGAGTTAAAGAAAATGCTAAAATAAAGAATGATAGCAATTAGAGATGCAACGAATATTCGGCCCATTCGGCCTGTCTGCCGAATATTCGGCTTCGGCCGAATATCAAGTCCATTATTTGGCCTTGGCTGAATACTACTGTAATAAATGTTTTTATATTTACACAGTATAAATTTTTAATTTGACAATTTATATTCAGCATGTATAACGAAAATTTTATTTGAAATTAACTAACACCTTTTTTTCCCAGTAACTTTCATACCCCGAATGGGTTTTATCTACCCATTTTTATATAAGAGACTAATTTAGGAATCATGTTAAAAAAAATTTATGCTGTATCAGTAAGTACAAAAAGTATCTGTAATAAGCTAACATAATCTGTTAAACTTAAAATTAATCTATCCAAAATTGTTTTAATACAACTGTACAAGCAAATTCAAATTTTTTTTATCATAATGGGAAGTTTAACATTTATCCTTCATACATAAAAAAATATTTCTTTGAATAATATTTTGAATTATACTTATAAAGAACTAGGGATGCACCGAATAGTGATTTTGGACGAATGCCGAATAGTAACTGTTAGGCCGAATACCGAATATTTCGCTTGTCGAGTACTTTTATATTTCAAAGTTTAAAGGCATTAAAATGTTAAATTTGAAAACAATTTTACATAATATTTAAAACAAACTATTATTCTAATAAACAAGAGCTTTTTTCAAGTAAACTTTATGCTGAAAAAAATCTGCTTTGAGTTATTTAAGAGGATAGTTATAAAAAATTTTTAATTAACAACATTTTAAATTTCATGTTTTCTTCTGATAATTAAAACAAATGAATAAAATTTTCTTAAATTCTAAAACAAACATTTTTAAATCAAAGAGAAATTGTGAAAATATTGGTAGAAAAATTGTACGGGATTATATATTATTTGTTTGTCAGGAAGAGACTAAAGTAAAAGTAAATAAATAATACAATCGATTCAAATTTTATATGGTGGCAACTTAGAAAGAATAACTGTTCTATTGATTAAGCAAGGAAGTTTTTAAATGCATCCTAGATCGGTGTCTGAAATGGGCAATCATTTTAAGAGATTGTGTAAACGTTGTTTTTAAAATCTTAGCAAGAAACAGATTATTTACTGGACAATGTTCAGGAACTTGCATTTGTACATAATTAATTCTTATGAAAATCCTCGTGATTGGTTAATTTTGGTTTTTAAATAATACTTAACAAACAGCAAATAAATAATGTAAAAACATTCTCTTTTATTTAAATATGATTCTGTTTCTAATTATCTGAATATCTTTATAAGTTGACTGTTAAAGGTAGAAGTTGCATAAGGTTTTTAAAAATATGTTTAAATTTTTTTTTTTTTTTTTTAAGTATTCAGTTCAGCCGAATATTTCGATATTCAGTCAAACCGAATATTCGGCATACCGAATAGTTTGATATTCGGCCAAACCGAATATTCGGTAACATGGCCGAATACCGAATAGATACCGAATATTCGGTGCATCCCTATAAAGAACATAAATATATGATTGATTAGATATAGATGTATTATATGTATAAGATATTTAAGTCGTATATATTGCAATGCTTAAGGGTTCTTTTTTAGTAAAATACGCTTAAAAGTTAAATATAATTTAAGTGATTTTTTTTAAGTGTGTTACTATTTCTTATTAAATAATGAAAGAAATGTAAGTACTAAATTCTTTTAATTAGTATGCATTTACATTTTACTTATTTTTTTCAAGAATAGCATTATACTGTTTATATTTGCCTTAAAAAACAGTTAAAATGTTTTCAATAAACATAGATTATGATGCAGAAATAATAATATTTCAGCATTTTCAGGTGATAGTCTATTTCTTTTTTTTTTTTCGCAAATGCTACCTGCTTCTGAAAATAATCTCTCATTATATATATGGTACTTCCTGGTGCAGAAAGGTACTTTTCGGCTAATTGTGAAAGATGTACCGCCTTATAAGAACTCACTTAAGAAAGAATCTTAACTAGAAATTAAAAGAACTTGGCGTTCGTTTTTTTTTTCAGAGTTTTTATTAGACAACACTCGGACACACACATAACAAGAACACATTACTATTTACACGGCAAAAAGTTAATCTTTTCCGGAGCGAGACGCTCCTTTCGGCAGAGCAGAGAAATTGACCGTCTGGGGTCGTGTCACAGCAGATCCTACTCTCTACGGGACCTTGTTTTTCTGAGATCAGTTCATCTCCTAGATACCCCACGTGAGGTCTTGACTCATCTTAGTCAACAAGTTCAGTTTATAACATTTCTACGCAGCACTTTTTATCCAGATATTTACATGATTAAAACTGTTTACATGTTCCATCTGGTTTTTGGTGAAACAGTGACAAGCGAAGTTATAGCGGCATCTGGAGGTTCCAATTAAAGAAGTTTATTTCGTTAGGGCATCTGGTTTCCGAGTCCTCTCAGATAAAACGTCACAGTCCCTCCATGCCCCATATAAATTTTTCCTTAAGGGAAAAATTTCCACACTTGGGTGCACAATCATAGTGAAATTCGGAGTTAATGCTATCCCTAACAATGCTATCTACTCCAAAATTAATAAAATTTTAAATTTTAAAAATCAAAACATTTATCAGAAAGTACTTCGTTACCATGGAAGGGATTCAGCATAACACACAACAAACATAATAAATACAGTAAACAATAAACACATTGCAATTGCACACCGTTATAAAATAATACTAAGATTTATAATAAGCACTTCAACAATTTTATAATAAACCAGAACCTTCATTAATAATTTTCTGTTAACATAATCAGAATAGATAAAGTTTTTAAACATCACAGGTAATTCCAATAAAGTTCGCTCTCTCCTGTTCACATGGATAACCAACAATAATAATATATATATATAGATAAATTTCTTAAGAATGAATTCTAATACACTAATAAAACCAAACACTTTTAAACCTTTTATATACAATAAGTTACTTAAAAGAATCTTAACACAATAACAAAACACACTCTTAAACATTTTTTTTTTTTTTTATCAACAAAATTTCTAGTCTTCAAACGCTACTCTGCTTAGACTATCAGCGTTTTGGTGTCTTTTTCCTGCTCGATGTTCGATTGTAAAATCGTACGGTTGTAACGCGAGGCCCCAATGCATAAGCCTTGGGTTGGAACTCGCATGAGTTTGTAAGAAGCGTAGAGGATTATGATCTGTTATAATCCTAAATTTTCTTTCATCTAGATAGTAATGTAATCTTTTTATGGCGAAAACAATACTGGCGCACTCCCACTCAGTGGTGCTATAGCGTTGTTCTACTGGAGAGAATTTCCGACTCAAATACAAAATCGGGTGTTCCTCTCCCTTCTCATTTACCTGGCTCAACACAGCTCCGGCACCGCGTAACGATGCATCGACCTGAATAAGGAATTCACGATGAAAATTCGGCGCATGCAAGACCGGCCGTTTGGTTAGTTTCGCTTTCAGAGACCGAAAAGCACTCTCGCACGCGGGAGTCCACTCGACTTTACCTCGACGGGTTTTCTCTTTTAGCGCGTCAGTCAAGGGGGCTGCTATTATGGAAAAATTCTTTATGTATCTCTGGTAGTATCCGGCCAGCCCTAGAAATGCACGAATTTGCGTTTTTGTTTCGGGAGTAGGGAATTTTTTTACGCATTCAATCTTGACTTCTGCTGGAGTGTGGGAACCATTTCCTACAATATGGCCTAAATATTTTACACTATTCTGGGCAAATTTACACTTAGAGGGCTTTATTTTAAGATTTGCCTTATGAATTCTATCTAGAACTAATGAGACATGTTTTAAATGGTCTTCCCAGGTGTCCGAAAATACAGCGATGTCATCTAAATAAGGAACTGCAAATTCTTCCATCTCTTTTAATAGTTCTGCCATCATTTTGCTAAAGAAAAACGACGCGTTTTTTAATCCAAAAGCTATTTTCAAACACCTAAAAGTACCAAAAGTTGTACAGAATGCTGCATACCGTTGAACTCTGGGGCTCAAGGGAATCGGCCAATAACCTTTCGCTAAATCTAGGACGGTTATGTATTTAGCAGATGAGACTTTCTCAACTCTTTCTTCGATATTGGGGATGGGGAAATATTCTGTCCTAATTATCTCATTGAGACGCCTAAAATCCACACATAGACGAGGATCCTTACCCGGAACCTCTACTAAAATTAAAGGCGACGTGTAATCCGGCTCACCAATTTCAATAACCCCCAATCTTAACATCTTTTGAATCTCCATTTTTACGATTTCAGTTTGTCTTTGCGACATCCGATAAGGTTTTGATCATACGGGCTTATCGCTAATTAAAGTTATATCATGCTCCACCAAATCTGTTGTACCAGGGTCGTTTGAAAAGCATGCGGCATATTTATTTAAAAGCTCCCTTAATTGGCTAATTTGTGCTTCGTTTAGGTTTTTTTCTAACTCACTAAGCCGAACTATTTCCTGAAAGTCAAAAATCGTAGGATTATTCTCTAAATACGGAATATCTAAATCCTGATCTTCTATTAAATTTGAATTGTCTTTGGAGCACAACCAATTTACATGTTCGGGTTGCGTATAATATGGTTTCAGCATATTAACATGATAAATTTGGGTTTTATTCCTACTTCCTGGCAGTTCTACCACATAATTAGTCTAAGATATTTTATTCTTGATTTTTCCCGGACCTATCCATTGCACGGACAGTTTATTTGGTCTCGTCATGGCTAAAACCAACACTAAATCTCCCTCCTTGAATTCTCGTTTTACTACGTTTTTGTCATACCAAACCTTTCGTTTACCTTGCATTTCTTCCATGTGCGAAACAGCTACCTCGCGACATCGTTTCAACCGATTTATTAATTTAAAAACATATTCGGTCACTACATCATTTTCAGGTGGAGGGTCGGACCATTGTTCCATTATCAAGGTCTCGGGTGTTCGAAGATTTTTTCCATACACCAACTCGGCTGGTGAGTAACCTGTGCTTTCATGAACTACGTTTCGAAGAGCCAATAGAATCGCAGGCAAATGTTTATCCCAATCGATGCCTAATTCAATACACAGAGCCCTCAAAAGTCGTTTTAAGGTCCTATTATATCGTTCCACGGGATTACTCTGGGGATGATAAACAGAACTATGAGTGATCTTAATGCCAAATTTATTAAGAAATTCGGTCGTTAAAGCTGAGGTAAAGGACTTTCCCTGATCGCATTGGAGTTGGCTGGGGAATCTGATGCGACTGAAAATATTCAGCAGCACCTCAGTCACTCTAATAGAGGAGAGGTCCACCAGCAGAACCGCCTCCGGGTATTTGGACGCTATGCATACTGCCGTTAAAATATACCGGTGTCCATCCATGGTCAGTGGTAAGGGTCCACATGCGTCGATATTTATTTTACTGAAAACTTCCTGAATTATTGGGACCAGTTTTAACGGGGCTTTCTTTTTCTCGTTCGCTCGACCCACTCTTTGATAAACATCGCAACTGCGCACATATTCATCCATTTCTTTATAACAGTTAGGCCAATAAAAATATTGAATTAATATATCCTTTGATTTCGTCCCACCTAAATGTACTGACGTGCCTTCATGACACAATGCTTTTATTTTCTGCCTTAACCCTTTTGGAATAACTAGCAATCTGGTAACGTTTCCAAAACGATCCTCGCGATTTCTAACTAGTAACCTGTTAACAACTGAATAAGTTTTCGTCGTACCTTCCGTTTTGTCCGCCCCCACTCGGCTAAACAATTCCTTTAACTCTGCACATTTGTGCTGTGCTTTCAAAAACCCTTCTTTATCGATTTTTAACAAGTCCAACTCCGCGGCTTCAACTTCTAATGCTGGAATTTCAATGGGGTCCTCACCTTCCGTTGAATCCCGCAGTCCCGATTCTTCCTGATTTGCTACGTTCAATTCCTTGGGTGTTTCCACATCTTGAGCTACCCGTTCGAGCTCCCTTTTCTCTTCCTTTAAGCGTCTAGTAGTCGCACGCGTCTGGACTGCATTTACCTGTCCAGTTGGCAAAAATTCATACCCGTTCTCTCTCTTATCATCGCGGCAGTTTTATTTCCTAAAATATATCGGTTTTGGTTTAAATGATTTCCGCAAACAGCGGCTTTCGTACAAATTTTTCCGAAATCTCCCTCTATCTCTACCCGCGCTAACGGTAGACAAACTAACTCCAAACTAAGTGGTTGTTGGATCTACATTTTCTCTCCACAAAAATCCTGCGGATCTACAAATTTCCTACAAATTAAATCAAGCGTTGCTCCCGAATCTCTTAAAATTCCTATCTTTCGGTTGTTAACAACCCCAGGAAATGTATAAGAGTCCAATAAATCGTTCTTTCGTACATCTTGCAAATTATTTATGGAGCCTGACGGAGGTTTTTTCTGCAACTTCGGGCACGATGAACACAGGTGCGTTTCGGACCCGCAATTAAAACATTTCAAATTCGCTCTTTTTTCAAAGGCTCTATCTCGGTTTACTGGTCTGCGCACGGCATTTGCATTCGAAGGGGGGGGAGAACTGTGGTCTAGTTTCTCGAGACCTTTCTTGAAAAAACGGGCACGTTTTTTCCACCCTAACATCTCTGGTATCCTTGGCCTTCGGAGCAGAGGCCCTTATACTCTCATATCCATCCAATAATTCCACTATTGCTGCTTCGGTCTTAAGCTGTGGCCATTTGTCAATGAAATGTTCACGCATTTCCAACGTTGCACGCCGTTTAATCTGATCGGTGACCAAAAGGTCTTTTAGTTCGTCTAAGGAAGTTATTCCTAAACCCGCTAACCATTCATTTAAATAATTTCGGATTTCGAAACCGAAATCCTGCCAATTCAAAGATTGCGACTTCTGGTGGCTAACAAATTTCTGCCGAAAACTCTCTGGGTTTAATTTAAATTTTTTTAACAATATACTTTTTACGTTATCATAATCTTCTGACTCTGTCTCGGGTTGTCTGGCAATAATTGAAATAATGTCTACTGGCAGAAGCCCAATTAAATGAGAGACCCAATTTTCCTTCGGTATCCTAACCCGTTTAGCTTGGCGTTCAAAGTTCAAACAGAACCAAATACAAGCTAATATCTGTTTTTTCAGGATTAAAATCCGGGAATAATTTTTTTAAGTTCTGTTCAGGGGAACGCGAAGGTATATTATTTGCATTTACTGAAGACGGGGAAATTCCTTTCTCGATTTTTAGTTTTTCTAACTCGAATTTATTTTTTAATTCTAATTCCTTTAATTCTTTCTCTTGCTCCAATTTTTCCTTCCTAATGGCTTGATCACGCTCCCATGTCTGTTTACGCAACATGTCCTCCCGTTCGATAGCTTGTAACCGGGCGCGCTCACTTTCTCCCCTTTCTAATTCCTCCTTAGCTGTCTCTAATATAGTCTCATAAAGAGCCCGTACTATTTCTTCTTCATACTTCTCAGATTCCAGCACTAAGTGCGTTAACTGAATCCGAGTTTCGTTTCCCGTCCTGGCAAGTTCCAATTCATCCACTAACTTTTTTATATGTTCCTTTTTTCCTTTACCCAGGAAAGCCATATCTAACCTTTTTTTTTTTCAAACAAAATTTCTCTATAAAAAGGTACTTCTCTACACTAATACAACAACAACAACAAAAAAAATATATACTATATTAACAATAATCACAATCAATCATAAAAATTTCTTTCAATAACACAGCAATATGTAAATACTGACTCACTTCCATGACTAGTACCTGTTCAAATTTTGTTATCAAAATTTTTAAAATTTTCCAAAAGATCAATAATTTTAAATTTAATTACACAAAAAAAAATCAGCATAGGGAGAGTGTTGTACCTTGGGACGCTTGTACCTTGGGACATTGACAATTTCTAATAAACTATTGGCAACAGTTATCTTTTGTGTATTTCTAATAGTGACCTATAACCAACAGATCTCATCATAATAACAGACAACATCAGAAGCATCGAATTTTAACAGCTAGGTGAAAAAAATAAATTTCATTAATCCAAAGTAAATATTTTCCTCCATTCTAACTTCATTTTTTTCCTATGTATTTCTACAACAAGTCAACTGCAATTTATTTTTTTTATAAAAGAGAAGATTTTTAAATGTTTTGGGTATGAGAAAATAATGATAGTTCTTCTAGATTTACCGCATTTTGATTTTATTTAAACCGTGTGGTGATTGTACCTCGGGACAGTAAAATATGTTGTACCTTGGGACATGTCCAATGGTACAAGAAATATGTGGTTCGTAATAATTTGGATAAATAAAAGTATTTTTATTACTTATTTTACAGAAAGTTTCACAAATCATGTGAAATGCAATAAATAAAACAACTCAACTTTATTTTGGATCTTGAACTTGAGTTTCATTGTCTACTTCCTTGGAAAAAAAAAAAGGTTTTGTTTGTTGGCATAAAATTAGTTATTGTTATTGTACAAAATATTGTATTAGTTATTGCATAAAATTATTGATGAGTTATATGCCTATTCCCTGAATTATGCAGTATGTCCCAAGGTACAACATCCTGTTGTACCTTGGGACAGTTTGCCTTCCCTACTTTAAATGAATGGCATTTTTTTATTTTCAAACTGTCTGAATTTCTAAAATTATATTATAGAGAAATATGTTGGTGTATTGAAATGTTGCTTTTAAATTTTAAATTTGATTGTAATCATCGAAGTAAAAAATTAAAATGTGAAAATTGTCCCAAGGTACAACACTCTCCCCTACATTAACTCCAAATTCAAAATTGTGACTTACCCACTTAACGACTCCAACATTAACCAGTAATCCACTCTTTTTCTTCAGCTGGGTGGCTCACTGAACACAACTTTCTTTCTGACCCTAAGATCCACTAAAACAATATATCCACAACGCGTAAAACCTTTTTCTTTTTTCCCGATCCTCAGATCCACTGGGAAACCAATTCACAATTTTCTTCTATCCAAACCGATCCACTGCTAAAACAATCAGTTTTGTCTCAGGACTTGGCTCCCTAATAATCACAGAATTCTCTTCTTTTTTTTCCACTCTTCCGCAATCCTTTCATCACCAACAGCAGCGGGGTTGGGTAACTCTGTTTACTTTCCGCAGTCGAATAGCTGATCACAGACGTCCGCGAGACTTTCTGCTCCAGGGGTGGGGGAAAAAACAATCTTCCTCTTTTTCCAACGCTGGGTAAGGATTCCTCCAGCACTCCAAGTCTTCCTAAACCGAAACCAGATAACACCAATCTTTTTTTTTTCTTTCCTCCAGCAGGGGAGTGAAAACAACACCCTTCTCTTCTCTCAGGTGACCGGGTGAAAATCCAAAACTATCTCTTTCTTCACAAACCGAAACTGGTTTTTCTCTTGTTCCAACACACGGGGACTTTCCCTTTATCTTTCTTTTCCAGTATCAGGACGGCTCTCTATTTCTCGAAAGAATGACCTTTCACCTTATCATTCCTTCTGTGGGTAACAAGTGCAGGCCTTGTGTGCGTGTGTGCCCAAACTTTTCGAACAACTTGAATCCCACTTCTGACACCAGCTGTACCGCCGTATAAGAACTCACTTAAGAAAGAATCTTAACTAGAAATTAAAAGAACTTGGCGTTCGTTTTTTTTTTTCAGAGTTTTTATTAGACGACACTCGGACACACACATAACAAGCACACATTACTATTTACACGGCAAAAAGTTAATCTTTTCTGGAGCGAGACGCTCCTTCCAGCAGAGCCGAGAAATTGACCGTCTGGGGTCGTGTCACAGCAGATCCTACTCTCTACGGGGCCTTGTTTTTCTGAGATCAGTTCATCTCCTAGATACCTCACGTGAGGTCTTGATTCATCTTAGTCAACAAGTTCAGTTTATAACATTTCTACGCAGCACTTTTTATCCAGATATTTACATGATTAAAACTGTTTACATGTTCCATCTGGTTTTTGGTGAAACAGTGACAGGCGAAGTTATAGCGGCATCTGGAGGTTCCAATTAAAGATGTTTATTTCGTTAGGGCATCTGGTCTCTGAGTCCTCTCAGATAAAACATCACAAAGGTTTGGAAAGTCTTCTGAATTTTTTGCCCACCACTCCAAATGACACTGTTGTCTTTCTAGTAGTGGCTGGGAAAGAAAATTACTAATTTCTTTTACTTCTTCACATTGAAAGGAACTTTCTATAGAGTTTCACTCGGCGATTGGCTTGCAATTTCATTAAAGCATGCCCACAAAAAATTTGGAACTTGTGAAGATGGAATGGTTATGTTGGAAATGTTTGTTCACATTCTGTTATTGGTTTCATACTAGACTTTCTTAGTCTTACTAAAGCAGTTTATTTGGAATTTACTCCTACATTCTTTGCTTCATCTTTGTTGAAAAAGAACACTTTAAAAATCTGGGGTCCAAAACCGTTGCAATGGAATAGTGTTTATTGTCTTGAATCGATGCAAAAGGCTTCTTCAAATTTTGTAGAAGAGTGTCTTTCATGGTGCCTACACCAAAATAATCTCCAGATTTAAATAAATTTGATTTTAATGCTGTAACTATTGGGATGAGATCAGAAATTAAGGATCTCGATGAGGCAATTTGTTTTGTTATTTCTTCAAATGGTTGTAATAGATTGAGCAATTTTTTTAAAATAGTCCACTGGTTTGCTGTCAGATTACTTATGTCTCCAAATTTAGTTGCATATAGAGAAAGTGCATTTTTTTTGTTCCAGTAATCTCTCCAACATATAATAGGTGCTATTCCAGCGTGTTGCCACACTTTGAACTAATTTCTTCTTAGGAATTTTTAACTCATTAATTTGTATATCAGTTAATCTTGAACATGCTAATGGCGAGTGATTAAAATGTGTAAACGATTTTTTTACCTACAACAATTAAATCATTTATTGATCTTTGGTATGTTAGAGCATCAGATACTGTTAATTGCAATGAATGTAATTTGCTTTTCCTTTCAGATATTTTCTTCCTCTGAATCTGAAAACATTCACTATACACTTCGACTTCTTAATAGTGCTATCTGCTGACAGCAAAGAGAAAAAATAATGATAATAATAATGATAAAAAAAATTTGTTAATTGTGAGCTTTATAAAGTCTACAATGATCTCTTTCCACCATTATCGAGGATATTCCTTTTATCCTTTCTATCAGTGGTTTTTCTTAAGATATTAAGATTATTACTTATTTTATTTCATCTGAAAGCTGAAACTTATGCTTCCTAGTACTTTTAAAATTTTATCATTATTTTAAAATGTAACAACAACACACACCCGGTAGCAGAAAGTTCCTGATGGGTGACGTGCGTCGCAGATTTTCTTTTCCCTTTTGCAGATTTTTTTTTCCATTGAATCTTTTTCCAACTTTATATTATGTTAAGTTCTTTATTATTTATTACTAAAACTTAAGATTATTATTAATAAAAATGAGTAAAATGCTTAAAAAATTAAAAGTAAATGATTAATTAATTAAAGGTTCATTTGTAACACTTTACCTGCAGATTATTTTCAGTCCCTGAAAGATCTGTCGCAGACACTTGGAGAATTTTCTGCTATTGGGAACACACATAATATCTATTAAAATGTAACTAGACACTACCTGATGAGGAACTTTTGCTAAGAATTTCTTTTTTTGGCTGTATTATATTATTGAGTCAATTTTTAGGACGAACATAGGCGAATATTTTTTCAGAGTAAAATAATGCTAGCAAAAATTAAAAATTTGTATATAAATAATTTTTTCAAAGAAAACAATACATTTTAATTGTGAAATATACAAGTATTGTGCATATAGTGCATACTATATTTTGTCTTTAGGAAAAAATAAGTTCCTTATTCGGCTGTAACTTGGCCGAATATTCGGTATTCGGCCAAACCACTATTCGTTGCATCACTAATAGCAATTTACAAAAAATTAGTAACTGACTGACATTTCTAAATATCCTTAAGCAAAATATTCAAAATGGTAGTAAAATGTAATAAAGTTTACACAAAAGACAAGCAATTAAAAATTATTATTAGTTTTATTCTATCAACAACTTTTGTTTATAAGGGATTTTTTTATTTTGTTATAAGCTTTGATGATATTTTTCTTCTCGATAACTTGAAATGGACCAGATCCTTTCAAAGTTATAGGGCCATAAAAAATAAACTGCTTTTCGATTTCTTCAACATCATCAGATCTTGGCCACTCATATGTCTGCCCAAGTCCTTTTCTCAAGAATTTCACTTTAACCGTTTCCTCATTATCATCTATCACTCTTCCAATATAATATTGTAGATCATAATAAACCACATAGTAGTTTTCTTTACAAACAGTCACTTCATACAGTTTTGAATTTGTTTCTTTCTGAAAGTAGTGATTTTGAAAATTTGTTCTTTGACTATATTAACTGTAGAAAACAATGTTTTCCTCTACTGTTTTGAAATGATGCATTTTTTGTATATTAGGAATGGGCAAAATGTCATGAAACCTCTCATCTAATTCATATTTTAAGGCACTTATATCTTCTCCTTTAACAAGAATAACTTGCATTTTTATATCTTTGTCTTTAACTGCATTGTAGAAGGCTAAAGCACTATTAATGGTTGATTTTTCACTAAGCACTTGCATCCACGCTAAACGCTTTATTTGCCTACTGATTCCATCTACAGCTCCCTTGCCATGAGAGGTGGCAAAAAAATGCCACTCAACATCCTTGATTTCAAACTCCTTGCAAAAATAAGTTAAGTTACATAGGTTATAGCATTGTTTGAATTGACTTGCCGCTCCATCAGAAAAAATGTGTAATGATGAAAAGCTTGTAATCAATTTCAAATCCTTTAATATTTCCCTAAGGAAAGCATTCACTGCATATTTATCGTGTTCAAGATAATCTGATACAATAGCATATGATTTTGTTTTCTTCTCATCACCTTCTAAAAACTAAGAAACAGCTGTGAATATAGTTACTTGTCCATGATTCCAGTGAGCTGCCTGGATTTCATTCTGATCTTTGCAGGAGAAATTTTCGGCAAAATCAATTTGCAGTATTAGCTGTTCAGAATTTAAACCATCCCGTTTTCTTTTAAATTCTTGCGATTGCTTTCTTTTAACAAAAAATGCTAAAGGAATGAAAGTAATTTAGAAGTCCTGTATGCAGTCTTGAGTAGTACCTTCATAGGTTGTCAATTGACATTGAGGTGTGTTTATTCATTTCCTCCCCAAGTGCATGGTTCATGAAGTAAATCATCATTTGTAAAGATTCCATCTAACATAGGACAGCTGTTACACAGGGGTGCAGAATATGTCCGATCCGGCGATATAGGATTGGGTGAAATTTTAACCACCTGGGGAAATTTTGCAGAAACGTATACAATTGATTTCGATTTTAATTGTCTGAAAATTTAAGGCATTTGGTTCTGAACATTTAAAAATAATCAGTCATCAATTTGAAAATTCGGATATAAAAGTACCGCAAATTTTGCCTAAGAATTACGGGATAACGCGAATTTCACACAAGATCGAAAAATAACTGCAAATTTCGTCAAAAGACCGCGAAAGAATCGCGAGTTTCGCAAAAAGATCGTGAAAGAACTACAAATTTCGTCAAAAGATCGCAAAAGAACCGCAAGTTACATCAAAAAACCACGAAATGAACGCAAATTTTGTCAAAAGATCGCAAAATAAACGCACATTTCGTTAAAAGATCGCGAAATGAATGCAAATTTCGTCAAAAGATCGAGAAAGAACCGCAAGTTTTGTCAAAGGAACGCGAAAATTTTGTCAAAAGATCGCGAAATGAACGCAAATTTCGCCTAAACTTCGCAAGAAACCGCAAATTTCGTCAAAAGATCACGAAAGGACCACAAATTTCATAAAACTATCGCAAAACAAGTGCGAATTTCATCAAAAGATGGCAAAACAACCATGAATTTCGTCAAAAGAGGGCGAAATAACCGCGAGTTTCTTCAAAAGGAAGGCAAAATAACCATAAAACTCAAAGATTGCAAAATAACCACAAATTTCGTCAAAGGATCGCGAATTTCGTCAATGGCCGCGTAAAAACAGTGCTAGGAGTCGATTCCCCCCCCCCTTTTTGCACTCTGCTGTAACCTTTCAGAAAATTTGCTGTGAATTTCAGAAATTTTTTTTATCTCTTAGAATCAGCCCTGCTTTCGTATCGCGCAAAAGTTGAGAAATATTAGAAAAATACATTTTCTATACATATGGTAAATGCAGCATTTACCTATAACATACCGTAAAATTTTGGGGAAATTTTCATGTGGATCGGGGGAAATGTTGGGAGTAGAAACATTGCACCCCTGCTGTTACATTCACCATTCATGCATGTTTCATTTTCTTCATCACAGACTACAGTTTTTATAAAATCTTTCAGTTTGGGCTCTAAATTGAATCCTTTAATCTTTCAATGCTTTTAAAAGAAATCTGATATTTTCATGTTTTTGGCAAAGACATACATTATGTGGAATATCTCTTCTTAGTAATGTATGGCTTGGGCAAAGACTGCTAAACTTTGACAGACCAATCTTAACATCTGGGTTTTCTTCACAAAAAAGTGCATAGGTCTCTTTTAATGTAAGATATAAATAGCGCTTTTGCATACGCACCTTATTTCCATTTGTTTTGCAAATAATGAAATCTTTTAAGCCTGGTGTTTGGGATGATATTCTATCATCAGCATAAAAATCTTTAACTTTTTGTGATAAAGCATCTGATGTGAATGAGGACAGATTGGAAATTGGAGAACTAGTAGTGTTGGTTAAAATGCCTTCTTTCTTTGCTAAATCAAATACCATTGTTTTCCTTTTATTTGGAGAGTTTGGTAGAGCAGAAATTGCCTGCTTTTTTGCTTTTCCATAGGTCTGGCGTGAAGGAAATGCTTCAGAAGGTGAAAGAATGTTTTCTGAAATAGAAGCGGAAGTTGTAGAGGATTTAATATCTGATTTTCTACTTCCTTCATTCCTTTTATAAATCTTGTTCTTTTCCTTTAATTTTTTTCTTTCAGATTTGCTCATATTTTGTCTTTTTCTTGTTTGGAGTTTTTTATTTTTTGCTTGATATTTTTCATATTCTCCTTTCTCTTTCAATCTTTCTCTATATCTTTTCTGCTTTTCAGCTGCAGTTAAAGGCATTTTTTGTTTAGGAACTCTTAAGTTAATCAAACTCTGAATTATTTGAGAATCAAGAACATGAAACAGAACAAAGAAGTCTTTGTTTATGTTCTTAAAAATTAAAGTTGAGTTGTTTTGAGTTAACAAAGAGTTGAGTTGTTTTAAGCTAACAAAAAGTTGAGTTGTTTTATGTTTAAAAAGTAAAACTAACTTTATTAGGAGTATTAACAGTGTCATTTTAAAGTAAAATAAAATGTCAGTCAGTTACCCTTCCAATATGTCAGTCAGTTACAATCTCAATGTCAGTCAGTTACCTAAGAATTTTCTGTGTTCCAGATTCAAACTTCCAATTCTATTTATTCAGTATTTAAGTACTAATAATGTAAACAGAGAATACATATTTTGAAAAGTTTCCAACAAAAAGTATCATGCTGAGTGAGAAAAGTTAATGTTTTCCGGTAACTGACTGACATTAATGAACTGAATTTAAAATTTCTCCTAAACAAAATATCAAAAGGATATTTTGTGGGATAAGCTTACAATATGAAACTCTATAATGTATGTAACAAAATGCAGTGACCATTTATTTTAAAATTAAAAAATGTTTTAGAAAAATTGTTGATTATTGTATACCAAATTTTCAAACAAAATTTCTGAAAGGAGATAGACATCTATTATGGCTTTTTTAAAAGTAAAACAATGTTATAATTTAATATTTAACTCTATACTATTAAGATACTTCAAGCTTCAAAACGACATACAATATACTCAATATTTCGTTGAAATTGAAATTTTGATGCTCAGGTTGACATTTTCATGGAATTGCCCTATTATACATCAGTTTTATAGAGAAAGCTTTAAATTTCATTATATTACCTTTTATTTCAAAATATTTTAAATCAAATTCCACTTTGCAACTTTTCAAACTTTTACATGAAAGTTACTAGACATGTTTGCAAAATAAAAATCTTAATAAATTCTTGCCTAATTCATCAATAAAATCAAAACATGTCTGAAAGTTAGATTGTGCTGCTATCTATCTCCATCTGCAAGAGTTAGAGTTAATTTAAAATTTAGGGCATATATATATAAAATAAAGCTGTCCCGAGGTGTACCGTGTCCCAAGGTGAGCCACTCTCCCCTATGCTAAATGCATAAAAAAAAAAAAAAAAAAAAAAAAAAAACACAAACTCCTTTCTAATAGTAAAAAATGCGGCTGAATCCCAAAACAGCCGAGACACTTGGCATCATTCAATTTGGCAAGGCGATAAATTAATTTTTGTTGTTACCAGTTCGTTTAGTAAATTCTTTTGGGACAGATGTCATAAGTTCCCCCCGGCCGCCATCTTGGAATTCTTCTTGGCGTGAAAACCCCTTTTCCGCCAAGTAGCAAATGTTGCCAAGCACCAGTTTATACGCATGTTTTGGGTTAACGAAAATAAAATGTAAATAATAAACAAAATTCGCTAAACTGGCAATCAGTAACCCTTGTATGAGCACTTCGAGCACATTTACCGAAAAAAAAAACACTGCCGAATTCAGCATTTCTCGCGGGATAGCATTCTCAAAATTCAGCAGTTCTCGTTTTGTAGCAATCTCAAAATGTAAAAAACTCTTAAAGCAGCAAAATATACATAAAAAACGAAACTCCCTAAAGTGGCAATCAGCAATAGTTGTATGAGCGCTTTGCACACATTTACCAAAAAAAAAAAACATCGCCGAATTCAGCATTTTTCGCGGTATAGCATTCTCAAAATTCAGCAGTTCTCATTTTGTAGCAATCTCAAAATGTAAAAAACTCTTAAAGCAACAAAATATACATAAAATTATCAACATACCTTAACAGACATCTGCTTTCTTGAAGCCTCCAGCACAAAATATCTCTCATAACACCGCCGCCATTTTCCAAAATAGGCTTAATACGCATTGACACGCTATAAACAAACCTCCCTTTCGTGTCAAAATTTCCTCATATTTCTTAATTACTTCGGCAAGAGCGTTTAAACGGACTACAAAAACTATAGTCAATGAAATGCATCCAATAAATTTAACATAAAAATAAAAAGACAATGATAGAACACGATACACGATATCAAAATACATGCACAAAATTCTAAGCTTCTCAGGGGTTGCCAGAACACGACACGTCACACGGGGTTTCCATATCGAGTTTGTCATATCCGTAAACACCGCCAATAAAAAATCGCCAAACAATTCAAAACAACAACAGCTGAGGGAAGATACGGCATCTATGCCATTCTTTCCACGCCTAAAGTGGTCTGATCTTGAATTGGGATTGGTTGATTTGTTGTGTATTGGATGGCTACGCCTACCTGAAAACTTTTATTCGCAATTAGCTCAGCGGTGTTTAGACAACTCAACTCCGCATTTGTAAAAATAGGATATCTGTTAGGGAAATTTTCCTTAGAAAGGAAAATCCCCACTAAATCTAAGACAAAATAAAATTAAGCAGCACACAGTATGAAGCGCAAAGAGATCTAGATATGCAAATTAAGTAGATGGAGTTAAAGAGTCAAAATGGCTGGAAAAGAAATTGCAAGGAATGTGTGTCTGCGTTAAAAGTATGAAAAGTTCAATGAATACAAAGTGGGTAAAAGAAACAAATAAACTTTATTAAAACGTAACATTTGTAAAATAAAAATAGATGAACTTTAATCACAGACGATTGGATATTAACTAATCCATATTTCTAAATTTTACATATTATGTAGAAGATCACCGGAACTCATCGGGTGAAAGTAAATTTAGGCTGGCATTTAGAGTTAAGCTTTAAATACATAAATAGAGCATTTACTTTTAGACTTTGTATTTTTTTTATAAGTTTTAACACAAACCTCGCTAATATTATCGTTACTTAATATAAACATAGTTAAACATGAAGTTGCTAATACTTAAACATATCTCCTTAAAACTTTTACCAATTAAATAGCTTTTAGTAATTTTTAAAAAATACTTAACGTTACATTTACAAGTTGCTAATTACTCTACAACTTCTTAAACTTTAATATAATATAAAACATGAAACGATTAAATGTAAACTAGAAAAGAGAAATATTATCAAACTACGTTTCATACAAAAACAATAAAGAAGTTAAGTTTATATCAGAAGCAAAAGGAAAAGTCAAAAGGGAAAAAATGCAACTCCAGTCTAACGCCATTAACCATCGTGACCTGTTCCATTACGTGAATGCTATAAAACTCTATTAACCAAGACCTGTTGCACTATTGACTTCCGAGGAAACGATTATCTGTTTATTTCAAAACACAGGGACTAACTCTACCTGACAACAACTCATTCCTCAAAAAAAAAAAAAAACACCTTCGTCAATAAACAGCAGCAACTATTACATTCACGGAAACTCAAAGAATTTGATAAATCTTACTTTAAAACAGGGACAGTGATTCCAGAAAAACAACAAACCAACCCCGCACATCCATCACGGCAAAAAGTTCAAACTCCATACTACATTGCTTTTAAAATAGGTATTACTCCAGCCTTAAAAAAAAATAGAACTACTACTTTAAAAATGTCGCCTCCATGATGAATCCACCGAGCATGTATGCCCAGCATACGAACTAATTCTAAAAGAGCCTTTGTTTTATAATTCTAAGCCATCACAGCACAAAGCAAGACAAAACAAGAGAAGAAAGCAAGCGAAGTTCCCAGCTATATACCATTCACTTCCTCATTGATATCCTGACGGCAGTCCCGCAGAAACAATTTCTGCTGCACTACGCTCTCCGTGACGTCATAATGATGGCTGTCCGGACACCACACGCCATCTGTTGGCAGGTTCGAGCAAAACACTGATAAGACGAATAAAGCTAGTAAAAAAAAAGATTGCCGGCCGATATGAATAGGAAATGATAGGTAAGTAAAAATGTCTTAAAAGATATTAGCAGATGATGATTAAAAAAAAGATAATGCAGGTCGGGATGAATTCAACTTTAAAAGATTTTGATGTAAAGCCATAAGAAACTAACAAATATTAAATTTGGGACAACAATATCAGCAAGTCAAAAGTTTGTTATTGTTAATATTTTTTTTTTTTGCTGTTTTAGGTTGTAAAATTTGAAAGTTAAAGTACCTGTGTAATTTATAGGGTGTAAAAAAATAAAAAAAATCAGATTTTTTTGATTTAAATCAGATTTTTTTTATTTAAATCGGATTTTTATGATTTCTTTTCCCAGCGTTCAAATAGTGAATAGTTTTAGGTTTCCAAAACAATTAAACCACTAATTGCTAACATAATCTATGTTTTTACACTTTAAGTAATATAATTATAATTATTAGTTAGTAATTACAGAAATTATAAAAACTGCAAATTAGTAGTTTCATTAGGTAGTATCATATAATAATGTCATATACATTAATATTGTAATAATTATGTAAAACTTTATAAATACTAGTGATACAGTAGACTCCCTTAAATCCGCGAACGCCTAAAATCCGCGTATTTTTTCAGATGTAAACAATGAAATTTACAGTTAAGTTGCAGAAACAAAATTCAAGATGGCGCCGAAGTCAACGACTACCGCAATGTTTTTTTTTACTAAATTTTTTGTTAATATCCACGAACCGGAACGCTATTTTAAAATTATTGTTCGCGGAATTTTTTTTTAAATTACAGACAAATTTATTTCTAAACATACAAAGTAGTATAAGAAAAGCATTCAAAACTCTAAATAGCAATGAAAAAAGTTACAGTGAGCTCAATAAGCTATATATACTGATAATAGCATTAACACTGTTCTCCTTGCTACCACTAGATGGCAGCATACAACATTTGGAATCGAATTGAATCGATTTCATTCGTAATAATTTTTTTACTTTACATAATTATTTTAATAAATACTCACTTTTAAACTAATAAATTACTTTAATATTTTACTTATTTTCATGTTTCACATTATTGTAAGCATTCATTATAATTTCCCTTGCTTAACTACCAATAAAATCAATGTTTCAAAATTGTAAACAAATCAATGACCAGAAATCCGCAAAATTTTAAAATCCGCACAACCTCTGGTCCCAAGCTGTGCGGATTTGAGGGAGTCTACTGTATTTAATATTTATTAAAATTATTAACTGCATTTTATATTAAATAGTTAATACTACTTCAAATTAATAATTATTAAACAATTAACTCTCTAATTAGGAACATATTATACATTTTTAAGCCTTAATTATTAAAATGATAATAATGTAGTATTCATTTCAGAAAGAAAAAGGGACAGGATGCTAGTTCCAAAAAAAGGGTACTATTTCATGAGGAAATATGTTAGTAATGTCTAATGTGTTTAGTAATGATATAAGGGGGAAAAAAAAATAATAATTTTTAGTATGATAAATAAAGTGTCCCAAATTTTTAATAATTTTATGAATAACAAATTGAAAAATACAATTAAATAACATATTTTAATAATATCCTGTATTTTCTAAAGAAATAAAGTTCCATATTTTTGCAAGATCTTGGCCACATGAATTTAGAAATATTGTTGAATGGGAAAGTTTTTTACAAGAAATCTCTGGCTATAACTACAGGTGAATTTCAACTATTTTTTTTTAAAAGGCACGGTGCATTTTGCCAATTTCAAAAGGGGCATGGTGCAGCACCATTTAAAAAAAAAAAAAAAAATCCTAGAAGAAATAGTATAATTACAGGATTAATAAAAACTGCAAATAAGTATTTTCATTAGTTAGTAACACAAATAACAAAACTAACAAATATTATTTGCAGCTCGTTTTGCATTTGTATTTAGGAAAATTACTGTAAACCACCAAAATCTAAACTTGCACACATGTATGTATATGATAATCAAAAGAATTATGAAAATGAGTTAAACCCATTCATATAGGATAAATATAAGTTAGCCACTTATATCTGAAATCCTCAAAATATTTAAGTAACAGCACTATTACCTCTCGGAGGGAATTATTAATTAGCATTTTGCTGCCTTTTCAATCCCTAATTATTATTTTTTATTTAGTATATATGAGTTACAAAGTTAAAAACATTTATTCAACCTATACTGAAGAAGCTCTTGCTAAGCTTAGCATTTTTGTACCATATTTCTTTTTCTTTTGTATTCATTTAAATTAAGCTTTGAAAAGATGTCATTCTTCCATTCTTCTTTAACTTGAGATTGCTATTAATTACTATTTATTCTTTTACTCGTAGAAATGTATTACACTTGCTATGTGTAATTTTATATAAAAAAATGCATAAATTGATTACCTAAAAGAATTTACAGCATTGCAAATTATATTAGATTTAAATTAAATATCATTTTTAAATGAAACTGCTTTAATTTGGATAAAAGCTTAAAAACAATGCTTTTTATAAACTCAACTGTTTTTAATTTTTTACAATACTCATGAATTAAGCTTAGAAACAATTATTTAAAGTTCTTTTTTTGTTTATTCATAAGTCAAAATATCTATAGAAACTTTCGAATTATGTTTATGTTAGATTTTAATACTTTTTTTTGACATTTTAAACATTTAGAAAATTTTTGATTTAAATCAATGATTTTTATAAAAAAATCGGTTGATTAAAATCATGATTCTAATCGCTGATTTAAATTAACTGATTAAAATCGTTGACACCCTAGTAATTTAATTTGAAATTGTGAGTATTTGTTCATTTTTTTTGCTAGAAAGTTAAATAAAATTTGACTGGAAATTTACAAAATTATGGCAATTCAACATTCTTTAGAATTGGTTTTCAGGAACAGAGATGTCTGTTAAGGTACGTTAATAAATTTATGCACTTTTTGTTGTAGCATTTTATATTAGCCATTTATTGTATATTTTTCATGTAGATGCTGCCCTTACGAGTTTTGTACATTTTGAGATTGCTACAGAGCGAGAACTGCTGAATCCAGTGATGTTTTTCTCGGTTAATGAACATGCAAGCGTTTATATGACAATTGCTGATTTAACGAGATTTGTACATTTTGAGATAGCTACAGGGCGAGAACTGCTGTATCTTGAGATTGCTACACAGCAAGAACTGCTGAATCCAATGATGTTTTTTTTTTTTGGTTAATGAACGTGTAAGTGTTCATATGCCGATTACTGATTGCCGCTTTAACGAGTTTTGTACATTTTGAGATTGCTACAGAGCGAGAACTGCTGTATTCAGTGATATACATTATTTTTTTATGAACGTGAAGCGTTCAAGCCTACGTAAACTAGAAATGATTTGTTCAATGTTTACTCTGATATAGGCACGTACTTTAAAATATTAAATGATGCCATGACTTTTTCTGAAAGTTGTTGAGAAATGAAAATTTTAATTATTAAATCGTTACTCTGATTTGAAAAGGTACTTTAAAAATTTCACATTTTTCAACAAACTTATGTTTAAATCGCTGTTTTATTTTGAATCTCATAAAAATCAGCTTTTTTGTGTTTTCAAATACGTCGTTATTTATAAAAGTTGTATTTCCCATGATTTCAGGGTGATGACGTAGTAAAAAACAGTCTGGAAGCATTCAGGAAAGTGGACCAATCACGTTAGTTTTCAGGTTACCGCATTTTAGGTTGGCGTATGTGGGCTGTTTGACGCTTGTCAGAAAAGTCGCCATATGGGGTGTCTCGCCTGTTTTGGGATTCTGCCCTAAAGGCAATCAACAAATCGCATCAACCACATCAAAACACTTATCGCCAAAAGAAAAAAAAAAAAAAACAGAACAGAATATGGAACTCTTCCTTATAATTTTCTTTTCTGCAACAGTTAAGGGTACAGATGTCATATTCGCCCCATATTGGCGCGATTTTTTTCGGTTGCCAATTTGGCGAAAACATCAACAGCATAAACAACATAATCCGGGTTACCACATCAAGCAAAATAACGACACTTTGGCGCAAGTTAAGTACCTGTTGCCTATATGATATTGGCGACAGAAAAAAATCGCGCCAATATGGGGCGAATATGACATCTGTTCCCAGTTAAGTAGCTGAAAGAGAAATATCGATAATAATTTTTTTCTAAACTCTCTATCCCTCTGCACACTCCTAGGAATCGGATTTAAAACAAAATTTTATGAATGAGTCTCTATATATGCATAAAAGTACAGAGTAGGCACTTGATACTCTTTTTTTAGTAATCATTAAATATGAATATTACCTGAAACATAGGACACCTTCTTAATTCTGTGCAAATTCGACAACAAAGTATTTTCCTCATTTTTTGCTTAAATTCGACTTTATCAATCAGTGTGATGCCTTCTCGAGTAAACTGTTCGTAGCTTGGTTTTTCATTTTCTACAGCATTCAAATGAACTAACGATGTAGCTAATTGATGGAGTCTTTGAATTTCATTGTCATTCTCATTAACTGGAGAATTCGAAAGATTTGATTGATTATTAGAACCTTCAGACGCTACTTCGATAACAGAAACGGTATTATTTCTATTCATTGTTCAGGGAAAATATATTTGATTGAATTTCAGGGGGAAAAAAAAGAGTAATCCTTCATAACAAGAACTACTAACGTGACGAGGTTTGTTTTCACACAAAACATAAACAAACGACTATGGAACATGGAGGAAAGGGAAATATGTAGAAGAAATCTGATCAGTATTTGAGCGCGTTCAGAGACCGAAACACAGGTAACTCGGAAAATTGGGGAATGACGTCATACTGGTTTCTCCGGGTTTCTCGCGGGTTTCTCAATGAAAGTAATGCAGGTACTGTGTGCAGCGCCGCGATGCGGCCATTTATGCGTTACGGTTAAGTTTGCTTGGAAGATGCCATAATACCCTGTTCACACTGCGTTATCGGAACTCTCTTAAACCTCCGAACTCCCTGAGGGAGTTCCACAAACTCTCTGAGAGAGTTTCAACTTTCTTCGGGCTAGAGACAGTCACGACCATTCACTCTCGCTGGCTGTAAAGCTTCGCATTAACTGATTGGGTGTTGCGGGCGGTTTTATCTTAAGCGCATGCGCAAACAACACAGTGACGTTCACTGAGTTATCTTAAGTGAGTTTTTCCATGTGAACAGGTTTCCAATTCCGGGAGGGTACCACCTCAAAATTAAGAGAGTTCGGCGGCCTAAGATATCTTAAGTATCGTAGTGTGAACATAGTATAAGAGAAATTTCTCCTTCTATAGCTTCCTGGCGATAGCGAAGGCCGATGTTTGTTTATGATTTTGTGTGTTGTCGGCTGTCAACAAGGAAATCTAAAAGATGTAGTTTACCTTTAAAAGAATCTTCCCTTTGTTTTATATTTTTACCTTAACTTTTCCTTGTAGATTGTTTTCTTAAAGTTATGATGAAGGAACTTACAATAACTATTTGCTTCTGTATGTATAATAGTGATAACTGATGTGTTGATTTTATTTTAATGGAATTATCTATATTTGCTCTAATTTAATTTTTGTTTGATCATCTGTTTCAGTGTCCTGTCTCTTCAGTATAGCTTACAGTAATAGAGTTTTAGAATTAAGTGATAGGTAAAAATTTCCATCATTTTTTTAGCCAGTAGAATCTTATATTAGTAGTTTTATATGTACCAGTGAAATAATGGTGAATTCTTTTCTCATGAGTGGAACAAACCATATTTTTCTTGTAATTTTATGAATATTTCTCGGTTTCGGCATAAGAAAAACGGTCGGTGTGCGAAAGTGCGTGTGTCTAGTTTGAGATTCATTTTTATTTATTATGATGGAGAAGTTTTCAATTGCAGGAAAACATAGTAGTAGGTAGATACCAGTTTATAAGTCAGATGTGTCTAACTACCATTTCAGTGGTAGTAGTAACTAGTAGTTCAACTGTAGTTAATGCATATAATTTTAGTATTCAGTAACGAATTATAAAAATAAAATTTCATCCTGTTAACTCCGCTTTACTAAACTTAAATTTTAGTCACACTTGAGTTGCAAGCTAGCTGTTAAAATTATATCTTTTATTTTCTTAATTTATTATGCAAACAAAGTAATTAAGAAAGAATCATTAATATTTTTTCGAGTTATCACCCGACTTACTTTTCCATTAGATTCTGTGCAGAGACATTTGTAAATTAGGTGAGAGGCTATGGGACTTCTTGAAGAATATTCAATGAAGAATATTCAATAATGTCCAGAGCACAAACCCTAATATCTAAAACTTGATTTGTTGGTATATTTCGTAGCATGTGTTATTTTAAAAGATCAGCTAAAAATATCATATTTTGGGGGAAACCTCGTTTTTGATTACTAGTTACATATTATATTTATAAATAATTTTCTGCTGTTTAAAAAGAAAATAACAATAAATTAAAAATAACTATATTATTCTATATTATTATAATTCTAGTATTACTAGAATTTTCGGCGCAGATATCACATATACACATGGTATCTAATTAGTGCCAAAATAATGATATTTTCTCTGACATGGTAACCTGGCTATTGCCGTTCATAAATTGTTTATTTACTTTTATTTTCTTTTTAAAAATTACATAAACTACTTTGTTCTATAGTTATTTTTTTAAATTTATTGTTATTTTCTTTTTAAACAGCAGAAAATTATTTATAAATATAATATGTAACTAGTAATCAAAAACAAGGTTTTCCCCAAATTGGCGTAGAAAAAAAAAAAAAAAAATCGCCAAACCTGGTGCATATATGAAATCTGTGCCAAATTTTCTTTTAAATAATAGATTAGACACCTAAGAATCTGAAGTCTATTCCTAAAAGTAATAAAAAAAATTCTCACATGACATTGTTCCCCATGCAGAATGTGTGCGACACCGCGACGAGGGTCACAGACGTTTTAGGAGTCCTGCCAACTAAAACAATATAATACACAGTGGAAAAAAAAACAAGGTGTAAGCGATATTTTTCTGAAAAGCCAAACAGTATTTGCTAAGTGAGACGGGTCTATTGCAGGGATAATTCGGCTCTGAATTTTCTGAAAATTTAAAAAAGTCGGTCATCAGTCTGAACATTCGGAAATAAAAAAGAAATCACTGAAAAAATCACGAATTATGACAAGTGATTGTAAAAAAAAAAAAAGCCTTTTTCGTCAATCGTTCCCAGAAAAAATCGAAAATTTCGCCAAAGGATCGCAGAAGAAAACGTGGATTTCGGCATATGATTGCAGAAGAACGCATATCGCATCAATCCACAGCGGAAAAAAGTGGATTTTGGCAAAGAATCACGGTAAAACGCGAATTTTGTCAAAGGATCACGCAAAAATCACAAATTTTGTCAAAGGATTTCAGAAAAACGCAGATTTCTTCAAAGAATTGCGTAAAAAAGGCCAATTTCGTGAAAGAAGCTCATGAAAAAACGCTAATTTAGTTGAAGGATCGCGAAAAAAATACAAATTTCGTCAAATGATCTCGGAAAAAACACTGATTTCGTCAAATGATTCCGAAAAAAATGCGGATTTCGTCAAATAATCTCGGAAAATCGCGGAATTTGTCAAAAAATTGCATAAAAAATGCGGATTTCATCAAAGGATCGCAGAAAAACGCGAATTTCACAAATGATCTAGGAAAAACACTAATTTCGTCAAAGAATCGCGGTAAAATGCGAATTTCGTCAAAGGATCGTGGTAAAACGCGAATTTTGTCAAAAGAACGCAGTGAAAACGCAAATTTCATCATAAGATCACGGTGAAAACGAGAATTACTTCAAATGATCGCAGAATAAATGCGCATTTCATCAAAGGATCGCAGAAAAAGTGCGTATTTCCTGAAAGACTCTAATAAAAAATGCCAATTTCGTCAAAGAATTGCATAAAAAATGCAAATTTCGTGGAATGATCGAGGAAAGAACGTGAATTTCGTCTAAGGGTCGTTGAAAAAATACAAATTTAGTTGAAGGATCGCGAAAAAAAATTCAAATTTTGTAAAATGATCGCGGAAAAAATGCGAATTTTGTCATAGGATTATGGAAATAACGCGAATATCGTAAAAAGATCGAGGTAAAAACGCTGATATCGTCAAAAGATCGCAAAGTTCATGAAAGACTTTCATAAAAAATGCCGTCAAAGAATTGCGTATAAAACACATTTCGAGAAATGATTGTGGAAAGAACGCGAATTTCGTCCAGGGGTCGTTGAAAAAAAGAAAGTTTAGTCGAAAGATCGCAAAAAAAGGCAAATTTTGTAAAATGATCGTGGAAAAAAGCGAATTTTGTCTAAGTGACATTGAAAAAATGCGAATTTCGTCACGGATCGCGGAAATAACGCGAATTTCGTCAAAGGATCGCGAAAAAAATGCGAATTTCTTCAAAAGATCGCGAAAAAATGCGAATTTTTTTAAAAGATCGTGAAAAAAGTGAATTTCATAAAAGGGTCGAAGAAGAAACACAGCGGGCTCTTTGGAAAATAGCTGATACACAAACATCTAGTTTTATTATTATAGATATATTTAATCTGAAATAATATATACTGAACTAACTTTTGAAAAATCAGGTTAGCCGAATCCAACCAAACACAGAATTAACCCGACCTGCAACAAAAGTATTTAGCGCTTGAGGAGAATCCCCCCCTCCTCCCTTCTGCTGTAACATTTCAGGAAATATATATATATATACCTATGATGCCATAATTAAATAACACTACAATAGCAAGAATATATGATATATAGCGTATTGCAGACTATTTTTGAAAATATTATTAGCGTTGCAGACACTTGAAGAAAGTTCTGCCACTGGACATTGTTAATCTTTCTGATACATTTATGGCATTCTTTGTCTTTGTATGCATCATGTGATAAATGATTTCTACAAATCCAATGCTCTATCTGTATCTCCAGCATAAGATCTTATGAATTACTATTCAAGTCAGTCCCTGATCATGACTAATTGGGGCCCTGGGCAAAAATAAATTTGGTAGCCCCATCCAAATCGTTGCAAATTTATTCAAATAGAACTGATGGTTAGTCATATGTGTAATGCATAAACAGTATTTTCACATCTTTAAATAGGATTTTAAATAGAAGAAAATTCTTAGCTCCGTCAATTCTAAATTGAGTAGGGGAGATATGATACACCCTTTTTTACGAATTTTTTATAACCCTTAGAAAGCTATTTTTAAACAAATTTTTCGCGTTTTCTTATAAAGTGACCTTTTATTTATCTATTAAAAATATAATGAATTAATAATCTTTCAAAAAATATACCCCAATTATTTTGAATGGTTACTATTTTATCAGATCTCCCTATTACTGGGGAGGATTGATACACTTGCAAAAGATATTTGATACATTGTTATGTAAATTGAATAAAAAAATGCAGATGGTTTAATTTTTATATCATACAATTTTTTTATGATAAATCTTGAAATATTTTAGAAAAATTTAAAAAGAAATGACATTGTCATATTTTCGTTTCAGAAATGTTTATTACAAAAAAATTTGGTATTACTTAGTTATCCCGTCGACCAATTTCGCCAAATTATACAAATTGACATAATTTTTATTTTAAATAATGAAAGAACAAATAAATTAGTATAACATTAATAAAACATTGAAATTAAAAAAACTTGATGACGTAAACGCATGTAACTTACTTAAAGTCAAGTGAATGTGACATTTACATTCAACCATTATTGGCATTTAATCTTATAGTTTGGCGAATGATAGATTTTTGGTCGACGGGATAACTAAATAGTACCAAAGATACAATCGCTGTTTTTGTCTTCGATTAAGTAAAATCAGTTAAACATTTCAAAATAAGCTAATATAAAAGGAATTAAACAAAAACCTAATTTGCAGAACAAATTAAAAAAAACAAAATTTATTTCCTAAATTGTTTAAGCCCGAGAAGGGGCAGATATTAAGGTATTTCATTCAATTCGTTCTAAATTTAAAGTTAAATTTTTGTAACAAATAAGTTAAACCAATTGAACATTAAAAAATAAAAATGAAATCTTGATCCTTTGACAAAATTTGAGTTTTTTTGTAATCCTTTGACGAAATTTGCCTTTTTGCGTGATGTTTTGACGAAATTCATGCTTTTTCCGTGGCGCTTTGACAAAATTTGCATTTTATTTCGCGATCCTTTGACGAGATTTGCGGTTTTTTTCCGCGATCCTTTGACGAAATTTGCATTTTTTGCACGATATTTTGACGAAATTCATGCTTTTTCCGCGGCGCTTTGATGAAATTCGCGTTTTATTTCACGATATTTTCATGAAATCCACGCTTTTTTCACGGCGCTTTGACGAAAATTTCGTTTTTTTTTTTTTTTTTTTTTTCATGATTCTTTGACGAAATCTGCATTTTTTCCGTAATCTTTTGACAAAATTTGCACTTTTTCTGCTATGCTTTTACGAAATTCGTTTTTTCCTGCGCTCCTTGGACTAAATTTGCTTTTTTTCTGCGATTCTTTGATGAAATTCTCTTTTTTCCTGTGATCTTTTGACGAAATTTGTGGTTTTTTTCGCGATCCTTTGATGAAATTTGCTCTTTTTCTGCGGCCCTTTGACGAAATTCAATTTTTTTTTTGTGATCCTTTGACAGAATTAGTTTTTTTCGGGATTCTTTTACAAAATTGGCGTGTTTTTCATGATCTTTTGACAAAATTCGAGCTTTTCCGCTATGCTTTTACGAAATTAGTTTTTTACCTGCGTTCCTTTGACAAAATTTGTGTTTTTTCTGCGATTCTTTGACAGAATTATCTTTTTTTTCACGATTCTTTGAAGAAATTCACGTTTTGTCCGCATTCCTCTTTCACATACCTCTTTCACTCTGTCGACATTCAGAAAAAATTTGCGTTTTTTCCACGATGCTTTGACAAAATTGATGATTTTTTTTCTGCGAATGATTGACAAAATTGGCTCATTTTCGGCGACCATTTGTTGAAATCCGCAATATATTTCAGTGATACTTTTTTATGTCTGAATTTTCGGACTGATGGCCGGTTTTTTATTATTTTCGGAAAATTCGGAACAGAATCACCCCTGGCAAACAATAAATAAATCGTACATAAAATTGGGAAATATTTTTAATTTTTCGGTATTTAAAAAATAATTACAAGAACAAAAATTACATTTTTTTTTCCTAAAAATTTCCCGCAAAGTTCCGAATTTTGCAGAAAATTTTCCACGCACGTCATGCGCGTGTGCGTCTTGTTAGGAAAAATATGTTTTGGTTAAATGTTTGATGTTTTTGTCCACTAGATGGCAGGATATCTTTTCCCACCAGATGGCAGGATAGTTTGTCCTCCAGATGGCAGGGTTGTTGCACTGAATGGCTTCAGTGTGTTCTTTGGAAGTGGTCTCTGGTTGACTGTTGGTTTTTGATGGTTGTACTGTTCTGGGTAGTTGGTATTTGAGAGATGTTGAGCATTATGATTCTTATGTTTTTACTATGCTGTGTTTTGTTCAGTTTGTCTTGTCAAGTGGGCAAGCAAATAAAGTTATTTTCAGCTGACTTGATAGTGATTAATTATGAGTTTGTTTATTTTTACCTGACCTCTGTTACATGTTATACAACACTCCTTGGGATCTTAGGAGACTTGTAAATTTGGTACGCGATGGCCCTGTGTTTTCATCTAAAGATTATTTAGGTGTTGTGTCAGTAGATAACTTATTCATATTTGACTCACTGGTTTCGTCGAGATGATCACAAGATGTTGAGGGTAAAAAAAATAGGTATTGTCGAAACAAAGTTCAAAAGGATAAATTTCAACATTTTTAAATCTAGATAAAATATTTGTTAGATTAAATGATTTCAGAAAAGCTTTACCAGTTAATCCTCCTTACCAATTTCAGTAACTCTTTCTTTAAAACAATAATATTACAGTCCTATATTAGTTTGCAATTTAAAAAACTATTAAATTTCAAATATACAAATGTATCATTTCTCCCCAGTTCTAACGTATCATTTCTCCTTATTATGCCTTATTGAATTATCAATCACTTTGTATAAATGCTGTTGCAAAATGGCAGTCTAATTTCTAGTAAAACTAATCCTAACAATGTGCTTTATAAATAAAAAAAATACAAGATATTATCTTCAGAATAATAAGAGTTATGAAAGAAAATCAGTATTTGAAAAAATTTACATTGACATTCCAAAAATTTTCAAAATTAAAAGAAAAGAAAAGTTGTCAGTTCTTCACTGAATAGTTCAGCTAATGATGGCTTCTGCAAATAAAAGAAGCCTTTAAATGGGTTAGAATGCTGTTAATGTCATTTGTTGTGAAAATTTTTCAATGTATCAAACCTCCCCTACCTTAATTAATAAAAATGCTCTTTTTATCTTAGTACAGAGCAAAACTCTTTTATACAGCTTTAGAAACTCGTTATATTACTTTAAGATGAATTTAATAACTTCAGTTTATGGAAGAGTGTCAAATACTCCAACATGAAAATATGAGTTAATCAAATTACTTTTTTCTTTACATCTTTTTAAGTTGTACTAAACACAACATAATGTCAAATCAAATAGGTTCTATTTCACAAGTAGAAAGTGTTTTTTTGATAAATCTATCTAAAAAGATGGCAATTTTGGATTTGTTTTTCATATTTAACTCAAAGTTAAAAGAAAAAACTTTGAATTACGGAAGAAAATTTATCTTATGGCAATTGGAACTGATTATCTTCAACCACTAAAGTTTAGATATGATTTAAGTTAATTGCTAATAGAATCTATTAAAATACAAATATTATTTCTTATTTAACTAGGGGGCCTCCGCCCGCGTAATCACTTCACGATTTAATTCGGTGCCGCGAAGCAATCCCTATTTTCTAGCCAACTCCCAGACATAATTGTTTCGATTCTCAATCGGTTCGCAATCCCGTATTTTCTATGCATTCAATAATTTGTAGTTACACTAAATAATTTTATCATATAAATCTCCTCTCCTCTGAAATTTTCACTTCGTCGCCTTTTCTCTGCCAACATATATGGGTAAAGTTATATATATATAGTGTTACGAATATTGTAAATAGTTAGTGTTTGTGCTTAAAAATTATGTACATAGTTCAATTAAGCTCTATTCACAAGCTAATATTAGTTTTTGTTGCATTGAAATATACCAATTTGTTGATTTTCTGCAAGCAAGTAAAACCTATTGGATTTCAATGGAGTCTATGGAAAATTGGCGAAATACTGGAAATAGTGCCAAGTTGGCGTCACTTTTGACGACTAATTTTGGTCACCAAATTTGGCGATATATCGCCCTGTTGGCGACAGAGGCGGCTCCCCCCCCCCCCCCCTGGTAACCCACCTTATAGCATCAGAAAGCTCTGACCAATCAGATGCTTTTCTCGGTATCTACGCAGATTTTCATTGTCCATTTCCAAAGCGTTACTTTTTTTTATACAGTGCTCAGCAAAAGTTTAGACAATGATCTATTATGCTTCTGTACTGCGAAGTATGTAACAAATTGTTGTAACTCGACTGTCACATATTACTGGGGACTTATCCTATATTCACAAACAATAAATTTTAAATTATACTTTTTACATAATAATGGCAAAAAAACAAAATTAGCATGGTGGCAAAAGTATAGACAATCTTTCTATTTACAGAAAAATAACCATAAATTAAAATCGAACTACACCTACATTGTGTGCAATTAGTGCAAATATGTGACTAGGAAACTAAACTGTGTGAGGAAACTAAATCCTGCATCACTTGGGAGTCTATTTCGTACCAAACACGTTCAACAGCAGTTCGACGTTCATTAAAACAGAGGAGTATTGTCAAAAAATTACATAAACCTTATGAGATATGATGCCACAAACGTTTTCGATTGGGTTCAGATCAGGGCTACATGCGGGCCAGTCGAGAACAGTAATATTTTGAGAGTTAAATCAACTTTTGTCTTTCATGCAGGGCTGGCAAGTTTCTACCGGTGTGGTTAAAACCGGCATGGCAGAAACTAGTTTCTGCCAGTAAGTGGCAAAAACTGGCAGAAACTAAGAAATAATACTAAGAACTTTAATCTGCAATGAGTCATAATTCACACATGTGTTTGATATGTAAGCAATTAAATTAAATATTAAAACTGAAGATTATGATTGTTATTCAAAGTAGCAAAAAGTTTCAATATGATCATATAAATATACTTTGTTTATGTAGTACTAATTTTCTTTCACTTGAAAAACAGAAATTTTCATAATGGTAATTTGATGCTGTACAAGTTTAACTACTATTATTATTGTTTACAGTTGAATTTCTATTAAAAAAAAAAAAAAAATTACAAAAAAATCTAACAACAAATTGCTTTTCACAGTATTTTTAAATAAATAATATAATGCAATAACTTAAAGATTATATACTACAATACAAATAGAAATGGTTCTTGTGAAAATATATAAGTGAATAATTGAAGCACAAAAAATAACTGAGAAAAATTTAATGAAATATCTTGTACAATTATTTTACAATATAGACGGAACAAAATTACCACTCAAATATACTATTATTGCTTTTCCCACGGAGCATTCCATAGCATAGGACTAATTTTGCTAATCGTTTCGAACTCAGACTGTTTCTTAATTTGTTCTGTATGAAAGAAAAGTTCAAAAGTATTCTTTCAAGACCAGCGTTACTTGCTGGTAATGTCATCATTGAGGATACAAAAGTTGAAAAATCTCCATTTTCATCAGTATTCGTTTTTAAAGATGACCACCACACAGAAGGCAAAACATTTACTAGGACTTCCTTGGAGAAATATGTTTCAAGGAAAGGAGTCTATTTTGCTTCAAAGGATATTAAAAATGGCACAAAATTTGGATTAATATCAGAAAGCAATTTCCTTGCCTTTTCTTTTTGCTCATAAGTCAATTTTGATCCCATATACTTAGGATGAAGTAAATAAGCTAGCATATGGTAGTCTGTTATTGCAGCATTAAATCTGCTTTGAACCTTGCATTTGTGAGTTTCCATAAGATTTTCATCATCAAATAAAGTTAACCAAATTTCGCAAGCATCTGCAATAGAACAGTCACGTTTTTGAGTTTTATCTAAAGCAACAGCAATAGGTTTTAACATTTGTAACAAGTATTTAACTTCTTTATAAATCATGATATTATTTACAGTTTTAACAACTGCTATGTCCTTAATATCATCTTCATGATCTTCAATTATTTGTAAATAATATGGTCGATTCTTCATGAAAGATTCAAAACAATCAATCTGGCTGTTCCATCTTGTATTGGAAGGTAGTTGTGGCATTGCAGAATTTGGGTATTCTTTAAGCCAAGCACTTAGTCTGTGGTGATTTCTGAAATATTTCTGAACAAGTACTACATGTTTTAGAATGGATTCTGGAGTAATGTCTTGTCCTAAAAGATTAAGAATATGTGATGAACACCCATAAGTTATCAGAAATGGCTTTTCTTCCTTAATTTTTTTTCTCATTGATTCCATTTTGTACTCATTATCTGTTACAAGAGCTTTCATTTCACATTTGTATTCCTGTTCTATTTCTTTTATTGCTACTGTTCCTAACTGTGCACAGTAATCCACTGTTTTTTTCTCAGATCCTGTATTTACAGAATTAATAAAGATACATTCGGTACCAGTATATATAGCATGAGCAACAATTGGGTCATTATGTATATTATTCCATCCGTCTTGAATTAGCGTAACTGTTTTACCACTTACTTTTTTTTCTACTTTGCTTTCAATTCAGTATGTACTATATCTAGCAGATTTTCAGCCAACTATTTCCTATTTGGAGGTTTGTAACCAGGTCTTAGTAAATTGATCATGTTTTGAAAAGTTGAATGCTCAGAAACTGAGAATGGGATATTACAAGCATAAAAGAATTTTGCAATTGCAACATCTAAATTATCTTTTTCCTTTGCAGTTGTTTTCATTACAAAACTTTTCATGCTGGTTTGACTTGTTACAATTATGGATCTGTCTTCTAAATCTAATACATTTCTTTCATTTTCAGGTTCTTTTTCTTCTCTTAATTTTATTGAAGGTGGAACTAAATTAAGTTGTGAGAAACAAGACGATTCTGCACGATCAATTTCCAAATCCTCAGTAAGGTAGCTTTTAAAATTACAACCACCACCTTTACACTTTTTCCAGTGCTCTTTCATTCTATAAGGCTTAGCACTAACAACTTTTTTGCAGTTGATGCATTCAACAATTAACTTATTATTGATTTCTTTCTGCACATAGTGTCCCCAAATAGGGTCTGTTGGTCTACCACTTCTAGACATAGATATTATTAAATTCAGAACAGAAATCCTAATAGTTCAAAGAAATTTATCTCTTATGGTGCATATGCAATCCTGGTGCAGTTCCAAGTAAGGAAATGAATATGAAGAGAAAAAAAAGAATGGCTTACAGCTTCTATGATTGGGTAATTAGTGTACCTGACTTAACCAGCCAATATCTTCATCTTTTTCTTTCAGCCACTCACCCATTTTGCCAAGGCCAATCATACTGCTTCTTTTGTTTTCAAGCAAGGTTTTGTAATAGTTTGTTTTGCAAGTGCAAAATGTAGTTGGAACATTTTCAACTAAGTCTTAAATGAAAAAAAAAAAAAAAAAAAAAAGATCAGATTTGTTCCTTTGAATAAGTAATTTAAATTAAATGTTTTTAAAATCCATTGATTTACAAGATCCACATATAACTATAACATTTCCATGAGAAAGATTTTTTACAGTTATTATTAAATTATTATATTAAATTACAGAAAGGTATTTTGGATAAATATTCGTTATTTTATTTTTCTTTTCTTTTCAATGTTTAATTTAAAATAAATATTTGATATAGTTTTCTGTTTTCATTTTTAAACTGTGATTTTAAACACTCTAATAATTAGATATATATAAAATTACACAATCATATTGTAACAAAAATTTTATCTGTTACATTACTCATTTTTTCTATTACAAATTTATTTATCTTTTAATTAAAATTATTCACAATATTTTACTTGTTATTTATCCTGAATAAAATGTACTTGAAGAATTTAATACTACTAAAAAAGATTCAGATTATGTCATGAAATGTGTTTTTGCCGGTTATAACCACTTTCTGCCGGCAAAAATCCAGCCTTACTTGCATGTAACATAAATGGATGCATTATCTTGCACAAATACATACTTTGGAACAGCTAAAAGTTCACCAAATGGCTGTAAATTGTTTTCCAATGTATGTATGTAGTCTTACGCTGCATGGCAACCATTGAGGATCTCAAGTGATACTTGAGTCATTAAAACAAAGTAAGGTCCAAATCATTAAAGGGTCACCTCCATGTTGACGATGAAAGAAAGCCCGAGGCTGTTTATGCAAGTCATGCCAATAGTATTCCACCCTATCTGGGTCATCCAAATTTCACTTTTTTTCGTCACTGAATGTCACAGTACACCACTTTGGTCCATATGACATATCTTTGTGAGCCCATTGCATTCTTGTCAATTTGTTGTAAGATTTTAAGGCTGGTTGTTTTATCATTTTCATGAAAACTAACTTACATCTTTCTTTTATTCCTCTACGACTCGTATCCGTTGACACAGAAAGCTTTGACTCACTTTTAATGCGACTAGCAATCATCATTTGTCTAGATGACAGTTTATGGGTCCTTCTACCATCTCGTTTTCTGGCCACGCGAGGCCTTCCAGATCTATGTTTTGCTTTGAAAGAGTCACCCTTAGACAGAACTTTATAGACAGACTTCTTTGGACAATTCAAAACAGTTGCAAATTTCTGCAACAGTCTTCACTTTCAATTTCAGCTTCCATGCTACAATTACTTCATCTGACTGAAAATTTCTAGCTCGCAGCATCTTCACTAACCAATGCTATTGCGAGGTGCACTTAAATACTTCCTGCATGTGGCATCAAAAGTTTGAAATTTGCGTTTTTCTGTGAACAGTTGCCAAAAAATCACGAAAGTGTCTAAACTTTTGCAATAAGCAAATTTCACATTTTTCAGTTAAATTAAATAAAATCCGACATTAAAACCGTTATTTCCGTCCTAAAATGTTTAAAATATGTTTAAAAATAAGTACAGCCATTTGTATAGCCCAAGTGTTCGTATTTTTTATTTAAAGGTCAAATATCACCAGTGTCTAAACTTTTGCTGAGGACTGTATATAGAAGGATAAATAAATGTGCTTCATTAACCCCTTGAGAGGCAGTGGGATATATTATATCCCACCTACGATTAATGAAAATTTGCACCAGAAAAATGTTATTAAATTTTACTTTTCTAACTTTAGTGGAAAAAAGTCGTACAAGTGCTTTTCTTTATTTTGCAATAAAATAATTGAAAGATTCCGGTGTGAGCTCGACATTACAGTAACGCAATTACTTGCCCCTCAAAGGGTTAAACAATGTAAACATTTTCATCTAATTCATCCTGTTATAAATGTTAAACAAATTGTCATATGTATTACATTCTAAAGATTACTGCAGAGAAAATCACTGAAATTATTTCAATGTTGACAAATTTTTCCTTAAAGTAAAATGCTGATTTACCAATAGCTCACCATTAGTGGTTGAGGTTAGCTTTGCGAAAGCACTGAGCTCTGTGAGTTCAAAATGAAATTTGTTTTCCAGAAAGTTTAGTAAAAATCTTTTAAAGATGTAATTTGTATTTTGTATTTGAAAATTTTCAGAGTTGGAATTGGAAAAAAAAAAATATTTTATAAATAAATAAATGGATAAATTAATATTTGGAATACAGGGATTAATATACGGCCCCTTGAGGTCCAGGATCGCTGGGCAAAGTCCCAATTTTCCCATGCGATAATAAGGGCCTGATTCAAGTGCGTCAAAATGAAATAACATTTTTGTTTTATCTTCTAAAATAATATAGATTTTTGTATATGCATTTGTGCTATTTTCTGAAGTGACCACTGCACATAGAGCTACAGTATTGAGGTAGAAAGGTGTCTACATGCCTGAAGTTATGCATCTTGAATACATTTTTACTTTCTTCTATCTTTACAAGAAGAAAGTATTGGATTCATGAAAATTTTCGAATTCCGGTTTTCGACGGATTTACACGTTTTAGGGGTCAGAGATTCCAAAAAACATGTTTTTACAAAATGTCTGTCTGTGAGTCTGTCTGTCTGTCTGTGTGTATGTGACACAAATTTTGTGGGCGCTCTATCTCAAGAACTAATGCACGGAATTTAATAAAAATTTATATTTAGTGAGTCCCTAATACAAATTGATGCTGATTAGTTTTTGGTGTAAATCGCTCAACAGGTGGCGCTGCTATGCTGCATTTTTCACGATTTTCGCAATAGCTCTATCTCACGAACTAATGCACGGATTTTGATCAAACTTCAGATTTAGTTAGTCCTTGATATGAATTGATGCTGATTACGTTTTGGTGTAAATCGCCCAACAGGTGGCGCTGTTATGATGAATTTTGCAGGATTTACATGATTTCCCCAATAGCTCTACCTTAAGAACTAACGCACGGATTTTCATCAAACTTCAGATTCCGTTAGTCCTTGATATGGCTTGCTACTGATTATGTGTTGGTGTTAATCACCCAATAGGTGGCATTGCTATGCAGGAATTTTCACGATTTTCGCAAAACCTCTATCTCACGAACTAATGCACGGATTTTGATCAAACTTCAGATTTAGTTAGTCCTTGATATGATTTGATGCTGATTACGTTTTGGTGTAAATCGCCCAACAGGTGGCGCTGTTATGATGAATTTTGCAGGATTTACACGATTTCTCCAATAGCTCTACCTTAAGAACTAACGCACAGATTTTCATCAAACTTCAGATTCAGTTAATCCTTGATAGGACTTGCTACTGATTATGTGTTGGTGTAAATCGCCCAACAGGTGGCGCTTCTGTGCTGCCTTTTTCACGATATCCTCATTAGCTCTATCTATAGAACTAATGGACGAATTTTCATCTAACTTCAGATTTAGTTGTATGTTGACACAAGTTGTTGTTAATTAGGTTTTGGTGTTAATCACCCAATAAGTGGCGCTGCTATGCAGGAATTTTCATGATTTTTGCTATAGCTCTATCTCAAAAACTAATGCACAGATTTTCCCCAAACTTCAGACTCAGTCAGACGTCAACATAAATTGTTGCTGATTAGGATTTGGTATAAATCACCCAATAGGTGGCGCTGCTAGGCAGCATTTTGCGGGATTTAGACGATTTCAACAATAGTCATATCTCAAGAACTAATGCACGGAATTTTATATCTTTAGAATCCTCATGAGATGCATAGATTGCGATTTAATTTTGGCAGTGTGATAGCAAATTTTGAAGTATTAACATGTATGAGATAGAAGAAAGTTTTGGGATTGGTACATCCGACTAGTTTATTAGGTTTTTAAAAAATTGTGAGATTTTTAGCATTTGCACTCACTGCGATTCAAGGGCTGATCTGCTGAGTCCTCAAGGGGGGGGGGGGGCGATTTTAGAAATTTGGAGACTCCAATCTGATGTGCGGGTCGGAACTAATTTTTTTCACTGCGGGTCGTGTTACTTCTACTTTTTGCCTTGGGTCTGGTTGATTTCTGTTTTTTTTCTGTTGGTCGGGTTAACTTATACTTTTTTGCTGTAGGTCGTGTTTGGATCTGGTTGACTTCTACTTTTTGCTGCGGTCGGCTTAACTTCTACTTTTTTGCTGCGGGTCGGATTTGGGTCCGGTTGACGTCTACTTTTCTGCTGCGTGTCGGGTTGACTTCCATTTTTTAGCTGTGCCTAGCGCGTTGGGTTTGAGGCAGACTGACATACATTATTTTGGGTTTGGGTTTTCGCTCTTGCGAATAGGGTTCGGCTTGACCCGATATTTGAGAGAAAGCTTAAATATTTTTGAGAATCAAAACTATATACAGTAAAAGCTCCATAACGGACACATCCAAATAATTATTTAGGAATACTTTTTAACCTTCAGGATTATGTAAAAAAATACTAATTTAGTAAAAGACTGCTTCTCTGTTTATATCTAAGATCAGTTTGAAACTTATTAAAAAACATACCAGTTGTCCTAATGGTGTAATGGAGTGACTGATTTTAAAATTCAGTATCTTGCAAATGGTGACAGCAACTTAAAAAAATCTTGCAGGAGGGTTATGTAAGATGTTAGATTTTTTACTGTGATTCCTGATTTTACTTTACAATAGCAGCGATAGATGGCGCTGCAAACAATAGTCGTTAAATCGGGGCCCGTTTTCTGGTCGTCTTCCTTCAGGCACCGATTTAGCGTCTATTGCTTGCAGTGCCATCTATCATTGCTATTTTAAACTAAAATCAAGAATTGCAGTAAAAAAAAGTTTTCGGAAAATTCGGAATAGAATCACCACTGCTCCTGGCGTCTTACATAACTCACCTGCAAGTATTTTTTAAAAGCTGTCACCATTTGCAAGTTATTGAATTTTAAAATTAGTCAGTCTATTTTAGGACACCCGGTATATTCAGTAGCTATGGGATGATGGCTGAAAGAAGCATTTAAGAAAAATTGAAGCTGGCTTCGATGTGTCAGTTAGAGGTTTACCCGGGGCTGAAATTTCCAGGCTCAACCCACAAAAAAAAATCCCTGCCGGCCCGGCCTACAGGCAGAGGTAGATTTCGAAGTTAGTTAAGTATACTAATTTCACCAACAAAAACTAAATCATTATTAGATACAAATCTACTTTAACAGTTTTATCTGTCTGCTTTTGACGAGTTTTTATTTCCTTTTTATAAAATAGCTGGTTTTATCAGAATCATGTTAAGGCGATATTAAAAAAATTTTTCCATGCTCAACAACTCGAAATTTTCTGGCACATTTTCAGATTCATTTTTAATAAAAAAAAAAAAAATATGAAACATGCTGACTTGATTTTTGAAAAGATTTATAAGCGACCTGTGTTTTTATTTTTCTTTCAATTAATTAAAACTTGATTAATAAACAATTATTTTCTCAGTAGGGCAATATTTTTTGTTTCTAACACAGTCGTTTCGTGAAATTATGTTCAAAATGTCCACTTTGACATCATTTTTTGAAATATATTCTGCTTCTATCAAAAAATCGATCATTACTGTACATTATATAGTTTCTGAATAAGAGAATCTAGCAATTGGATGCATTTGAGAGCAAAAATGAATTTAAAAATGAGTAAGAAAATAGACAGTTTGGATTTGAATGCACCCTTAATAAGATGATTTTTTTCTTCAACCGCTATGTATTTTTAATTTGTTTTTGCTGTAAGAATTTTCCCTATCAAAAACTTGTCTATATAAATGTTGAAGACAATATTAAGAAGATATATGATAAATTCATGGAGATTTTATATCTTGTGAATTGACGGAGTTATGAAAATTTTTCTTCAACCCCCCCCCCCTTTTTTTCGGTACGAATTGGTCCTATCAAAAACTTGTGAATATAAAAGTTGTAGATAATATTAAGGAGATGTATAATAAAGTTAATTGGATTTGATATCTTGAGAATTGACGAAGTAAGGAATCTTTTTCTCCCAAAAACCCTATTTTTTGCACCCCTTGAGCCTATTTTAAATTTTATTATCAAAATTATTAAATTTTATTATCAAAAATCTGTGATGCATGAATTTTTGGCGCTATTTTTAGAAGTGATAAAAACTTTAAACTGATTTGATATGTACAAAAATTAAGAAGTTATGGGGTTTTTTCGGTTTTCACAAAACCCCTCCCTATTTCCATCCCCTTTGTCTGCTTTTGCCCATTAACGAACTTAACCGAGATTTTATGTCCCTTGATTTTATGTATCAGTTTTAGAGGTCTGCACGGGCCGGAATTTCCGGGCCCGGCCCGAAGGAAAGCTATTTTGGCCCGGCCCGGCCCGGTGTAAAAATTGAAAGTTCGGCCCGAGCCCGGCCCGTTTACATTTTTACCGTTCTCGGCCCGTACAAAAATCAGTGAAAACAGGCCCGGCCCGGCCCGACTCAATTTCAACAAAAAATTCCGTTTTTTCTCGATATACAATTAAGATTCTTTTAATGAATAATGCATGCATATTTATGGGAACATTTTACAGTATATTTTAAATTACTATGTGTTCGCAAAATAGAAAACACACAATAGTAAACATTAACGATTACTTAGAGTGTTTTAGTCAACGTCTCTACAGACGTTACAAAATTTAAATAAGGGTTCATTAAAAGATTATTGTAGTTTAGAATAAAGTGTTAAAAAACATGATAACTTTTGAAGCTTATAATAAAAAGTAGATTTGTGAAAATATTTCTGTCATTTTTAAGCCTTTTCTCAAATCCAAAGGAGCTACATTTTGATACATTTATGAATTCATTTCTTTTCGGAAACGCATGAGATTGGCTGGTATTCTTATTCAGAAACCATGTAAATGCCATTTTTTTCTTAGATAAAAGCAATATATCTTTCAGAAAATACTGCCAAAGTTAGCGTTTTGAATCGAATTTCCGGAAGCGATATCACAGGAAAGGAGAAAAACGTACAGTCCCGTGACAAGAGTCTCTGTTATCTCTGTACGTAATTTATGAAAAATGGAAACGCTATTCGATTCCAAATGCCTTCAATACTTAGACCTGTCAATTTTATGCCTTTATAGTTAAAAATGAGTCAGAAAATGTGTCTGAAAGTTTCGCATTGTTGAGCAGTAAATATGAGAACCACCTTAAGGTACATTTCCAAAGATACTGTTAACAGAAGTTCATTATTGCTATTAATACTTTTACAAAACATAATGCCTGTCCTACACATCCTGAGAACGATTAAGACCAGTTCCGTCCCGCACAAGTCTGCCAATAAAATTAAACCCGGGATCAGGCATCATGTAATTGTACGATGCCGATCTCTACGATGGACATGTTACATTTCTGTATTGATGTTGTTAAACTCGCATCGGCTCGTAACACACATTTATACTTCTCGAAAAAGTCATATTCATTGGAAATGGCCTCGTATTTTATCTGCTTCTCTCAAATTCTTATATCGGGCCGATAGGCCCGATTAATTTTTTTATCGGCCCGGCCCGGCCCTGCAGGCCCGTTCAATTTTTTTGCCGGTCCGGCCCGGCCCGGCCCGTTGAAAAAATTGCCCTAATTCTGCCGGCCCGCGGGTCGGGCCGGGTACGGGCCTCGGGCCAAGCCCGGGCCCGTGCAGACCTCTAATCAGTTTGGAAGAGATTTGTGCAGAATTGCGGAAGTTATCGTGTCCAGCAGAAAGTGATAACACAATTCGCATCGGGAAATTCGGTTCAAAATGCCCACTTTAACAGCATTTTTTAAAATATATTCTGCCTCTGTCAAGAAATTGACCATTACGGTACATTATATAGTTTCTGAGTAAGAAAACATACCAATTGGAAGCCTTTGGGAGCACAAATGAATTGTAAAATGAGTCAGAAAATAAGCAGTTTGGATTTGAATACACCCTTACTTGGATGATTTTTTTCTTCAACCGCTATGTATTTTTAATTTGTTTTTGCTGTAAGAATTGGTCCTATCCATAACTTGTCTGTATAGATGTTGTAGACAATATTAAGAAGATATATGATAAATTCATGGGGATTTTATATCTTTTGAATTGACGGAGTTAAGGATTTTTTACTTCTTCAAACCCCATTTTTGTTTTCGTTTTAAATTTTTTTTTGCAGTACAAATTGGTCCTATCAAAAACTTGTGAATATAAAAGTTGTAGATAATATTAAGGAGATTTATAATAAAATTAATTGGAATTGATATCTTGAAAATTGACGAAGTTATGAATTTTTTTCTCCCAAAAACCCTATTTTTTGCACCCCTTGAGCCCATTTTTAACTTTATCAAAAATCTGTGATACACAAAATTTTGGCCCTATTTTTAGAAGTAATAAAAACGTTAAACTGATTTGATATGTACAAAAATTAAGAAGTTATGGGGGGTTTTCGGTTTTCACAAAACCCCTCCCTATTTCCATCTCCTTGGTCCGATTTTGCCCATTAACGAACTTTACCTTTATGCCCATTGATTTTATGTATCGGTTTGGAAGAGATTAGTGCAGAATTACGAAAGTTATCGTGTCCAGAAGAAAGTGATATATATAGATAGACAGATATATATATATGTTTTTTACTGAGGGTGGTTTTGGGTTCTAGGGGTCATGATTGGTGTAGATCTGCAAAAATTTTTCAGAAATTCCAACATAGGGACGATCCCAATAGGTAGTATTTCATATGAAATCTACCTAAAAATTATTGACCCGGCCCGATATAAAAGCTATAAAATAGACTCCAGTCCAGCCTGCATTTTGCAATTAAAATTATTCATAAGCACACTTACTTATGCTCATATTTTACTTTCAAATTATGTTCGAAATTCATGAATTAAAAAAAATAATATTAATAACTATTTATGCAATTATGTGCATAAACACTACGTAAAACTATGACTTAGACAATTACATTCAAATGAAGTAAAAATTCAAATGAAAATCCAGTAAGAAAATCAGTTTAGAATGAAAGAAATGGATGATAAAAGAATATTAGAACTTTAAAGCTCTACAAAGAAAAAAAAGTAGATTTTTAAAAATACATCTTTGTAACTTATTGAATCAAGTTAAATTTTGAAGATTTCGCTAAACAAATCTACATACACTTAAATATAATGTTTATGAATAAGATGCCAGGCTAACTTGGGCTCGGGGGGAATTCAGAGGAGTGCACGGGTTGCAGTTGGGCCAATAATGTTTATCATACGAAATAACACGGACTGAACGTTTAACTTTTATTCCGGGTCGAGTCCCGACCAGGAAATTTTGGTCAGCGCAAACTTCTAGGAAGAATGAAGTCCAGGTCAGGCTCGACCTGGAAGAAAAAGAAGTTTGGCCCGACTCAAATCTGCAGAAAACTGTAAGGGGGGGGGGGGATCGCCCCCCTTAGATCCGCCATTGCTGCGATCTGCCCACATTAATAAAAGAAATCTGGTTTCAATCTTTTAGCCCAAAATAGTCAATTTTGTCTTTTTTTTTCAGTAAAACTTATTTGAATTCTTTATAGTCGTTTTTTGTATTTTTATGTGATTTTTAGTGGGTTTTTTTTGCATTCTGCAAGGATTTTTTGACGTTCGTAACAGAAATCTCAATTTAATATTTAAGTCTAATATAATAAATGTTCTCATCTTCGTTTTTTAAGATTTTTTCTGCATTCTGTGCTAATTTTTCAATATTTGTCAAAACAATCCTATCTCAATCTTTTAGCCCGATTTAAATTTTGTTCTTTGCAATATTTTAATTTTTCGTGAAATTTTTTATGCGATTTTTAAGATTTTTTGTGTTTCACAGCAATTTTTTTTACATTCATATAAGAGAAATCAGGTTTCGATCTTTCAGTACATATTGTAAATATAAGTACATAGTAAAGTATAATTTAATATATTGTGTTTTAGTGTATAGTTCAATAGATGGCAAATTTTGTCATTTGAATTTTTCTACTTTTAATGTTTTTCCACATTTCACAGCAATTTTTTGGCATTTGTAAAATAAATCTGATTTCAATCTTTTAGTAGATAATAAATAGTAAGTATTTTTTAGTGTATAGTAAATAACAATTTAGTGCAATAGTCTTTTAGTGTAGTTTACTATAACATAATTTCCTGTTATACGCCGCGTCTTAGATAAGTCGTTTTCATACCTGAAATTTTATTTAAAAAGTGAAGTCAAATAAATACTAAGCAAAAGCAAGTCACTTTTTATTTAAAACAAATTCTGGTAGAAAATTGAATTATCTGAGCTGTGGCGTATACGTGGCGAATTACGGTACATTAAATTTTGTCTTTAACTTCAATCTTAATCAAGTAAATATTCTTAAATCAAACTTTAAATATTGTTCAATTCGAAATAAGTTTCTTGAAAAGAATTAATTTCTCATACCTGTTGTATTGGAATTCTTATAGTATCTGGTTAGCTGTCATCTGCTGTCTGGGTCTATTCTTGAGAAAATTATAACACAAAATTTTAATTAAATCCAAGCGACTACATCTTGATAAATAATTCTCTTAATTTCAAACTGGGTTATATATATAATAGATAAAAACAAATTAAAATATTATACAATAGATTTAAATTATTTACAATACAAATTTAGAAATTTTTGAAGTTTTAAATGAAATTTTCTGATAAAAACATGTGTAATGATCACTTATAAACAGATTAAGTAAAATAATGCTATAAAGTGATAAAATATCATTTATTAAGATTGACGATCGTTTCGTCACACCAACGGCGACATTTTCAAAATCATACACGATAGAAAATATTTTCACATAATTTAAAAATAATAAACATAGTAAATAATGTCATGAGACATGATACCAATAGTAAAAATTAATCCACGCTCGCAAATAGCCAAGATAATTTTATATTTTGTTTTATGTTTTGCAATATTTTTCATTATGCATGTTGTCTCGTGACATTATTTACCATGTTATTGTTTTGTTAAATTATATAAAAACTAATCCACGTTCACAAATAACTAATTTAATTTTAATTTATTTTATGTTTGCAATATTTCATTATGCATCATGTCTCGTGACATTATTTACTATGTTTATTATTTTTAAATTATGTGAAAATATTTTCTATTGTGTATGATTTTGAAAATGTCGCCGTTGGTGCGACGAAACGATCATCAATCTTAATAAATGATATTTTATCACTTTATAGCATTATTTTACTTAATCTGAAATTTTCTGTTTAACTTTCTTAAATGTCCAGTTCGGACAACAGAGGTGCGCCTAAAAGCGACCTTGTTCTTTCATATTTTTTTGAGAGGAAGTAATTGTTGTAAATGCAAGGATTGCTGCATATTTCGCAACAGTCTTCTTGACTTTTAAATTTTTTGCAAATTTCTTTCGCATTTTGTGATAAAATTGTTGATATTTGTAAAGGGACACTTATTGTTAGGGATGTAATTGACATTTGTAAGTGGAATCTTGTTTCTCTGTCATTTAACCCAGTATAGTAAATTTTGTTCCCTCTTATTTTTTTAATTTTTCTCACATTTTTTTATGAAATTTTTATCATTTTTTTCACATTTCATGACAATTTTTTTCCGAAATGGAAAGAAATCTCTTGGAAATTTTGATACTGCTGTGTTTAAATTCAAGTTGGAAGAATAACATAACAAATCAGTTCCTATAGCAATATGAATGATTAGGTTCAAAATCTAATCCAAGATGAAATTTATAAATATCACAATGATTCAGGGTTTGTTTGATTTGATATCCGAACAAATGTAGCCTGCATATATGTATGCACTGCCGAAGGTAAGGCAGTGGGGAGGGAGGGGAGCTCTCAACTGCAGGTTTAATTCTAGGATTCTAGGGTTTTTTTTTTTTTTAGGAAAAACTGACCCGTGAAACTCCACTAGTAAATGTTATTGGTACTTGCTGTTATTGCGACCTCCCACAGTTATGATTATGCCAAGGTTGCAGTTTTGATTTTACAAAGTTTATGTATGCATCATATATAATATGTTTGTATAGCCCAAACACTCATGTATGTGTCAATATATACAAAATATTTGCATTTTATATTTCATCTTATACACATGTCATATATGCATGCCATATATATGCATCATAGACAGGGTTTGCCAAGGTGGGCCCACTTGAAAAAACCCATTGTGGGTTTTTCAAATTTTCTCATGTTTTCACAGTCTGTATCATTATTTAATCTAAGGTATGAGAATAGGTGAAAACTGGAAAATTGTGTTAGTAGTCAGTGGCTGTTAGACAAGGTTTGACCAACTGGGCCCAGTCTCGAAAACCGCCCAGGTTTTTTCGGGCTCACCCACTTGAAAAAACCCATTGTGGGTTTTTTCAAGTTTTCTTGTGCTTTCACAACTGTATCATTTATTTAATCTAAGGTATAAGAATGCAAAGATAAATGCCAATTTAAATATATTTCAAAAGAACCAGATTTAAAGGAATTTCTAAGCCGAGATAAAATGACCAAAAAAGAAATAAGCTTTAACGAAGGAAGATTTTCCATGCCTGTAATCTAAAATATATCCAAATGCTTTAAATCTTAATGCATCCAAAAAGATGACACTTGAACCCCATCTTGATTGTTTGCATTGTTATAGCTTTTAAGTTTAATCATCCCATTTACAGTCGGACCTCTATTTAACGAACCTCTATTTTGCGAATTTCTCTATTTTACGAACTTTTCCTTGCAACCAAGAACATTTTGCTAATTTCTTCGTAAAATAACCTCCAAATAGCGAAGTGCATTCTCTATTTAACGAACTTTTTCTTGTCATCAAAAAATCTTTTTCTCCATTTCTCAAAATATTTCTGGACATTTCAAACTTATTCCTTCTTTTAACACATTTTATGATGTTCGATGGCCTTGAACTGATTTTACCAGGCGCCTTCTTTGTTCACAGTGAGAATTCGGTAAGTACGGAGGATGAAGACGATAGTCCTTTAGATTAACTTTAAAAAATGTGGATATAGCTGAGAAAAAAAGAAGAAATTAACTACGATGTGCTAATTGAAGATTGTATTTCATTTAATTCTGAAATTGAGACCGCGGAAACTTTAACCGAATTAGATATTTTCGACAGTGTGAAAAATAAAAACAATACAGCAATGAATTGCGATGAAGACGAATAAGATGAAAATGATCATGATGCAGGAATTAACAAAACTTCGTATGATGAAATGCTAAAATCATTTGAAACAATCATTGAAACGCGGATTATAGTTTAAAGAAAATACGCATGAAGGGGTTTTTGGTGCATTGCAAAGATGCGAAACGTATTATGAGAGAAAGCACTTTTTAAAAGAAAAAACTCAGGTAAAATTAACAGAGTTTTTCAGAAATTAAATTTAAGGACGCATGTGGTAATGTATGGCTAAAATTATTTGTTATAATAATAATGAATACGATAATGTCATTAAAATATTTTAGTTTTAATGTAAAACTTACAATGTATTCTCGGACAATGTTTTGTTTTCCTCGCAGATTTTAAAGATTTAAACACATAGAAAAAATTTATTGATGATAGGTATTGGTGAGTAAAATAAATAAAACAAATAGATATAATTTATAAAAAAAAGTGTAATTAATTTTATTAAAAATATTTAGTTTTTATGAATTTAAAATCTGTTTATGTGGTTTAAAATATTTTAAACGGTGAATCTCTATTTAACGAATTTTCCATATAACGAACATTTTCCCGGGATTTAGCGACTTCGTTAAACAGAGTTTCGACTGTATTATCCTTCTTCAATGTTCAATAAAAGTGTTATATAGGAGTTTTTAACACAAAAATGGTTCAGATTATGGCAAAAAAGAGTGAAGCAGATAAGTTTCTCCTGGATTTTGTCAGTTTTTCTTTTCTTTACATTCAGTATCAGCTAACTCTGCTTCAATCAAACAATACTTTTCTGCATTTGGTATGGTTTGGAGCAAGTTACGTAAATATTTTGGAGTTGATAAAGCAGCAAAGCATAAGTGTATCGCCATTTGCAATCTAAATTTACTAATATCACTGACACTGACTTCCATGACAATCTAATTTAACATTTCATACAAATATTTGCAAATATAATATAATTATATTTGCAATATATATAAAAAATTTTGCAAATATAATAATTTGCAATATATGTGTGGCAAATTTTGCTAAAATTTTCAAATATATTATTACAAATCTCATTTCTTTCAAAAAAAAAAGTCTTCAACTGATTTCTGATTTGAAGTGAATGAAAGAAACTATATAAATTTAGCATGTTTAACTTAAGGTAAGAATTATATAAAGAAATCCAGTTGTGGTTCACTTTAATATATCCTTAGTGCAGCAAACTAGTCCCATGAGATACAGATGTACCTTTTAAATTAGTTTGATTTTTTTTTTCTTTTTATATATTTTTTTGTTAATTCATAATTAATGCAAAATTATGCCCAGGTTTCACTGATAAATGGAGAATTTAGGTATTATGTATATGAAAATTAGAAGTTTAAAGTGTTCTCCAAAAAATCTCAATAAAGCCCGAAAACCCCCGGGTTTTTACAGAAAAACCCGGGCTTTAGACTAGTGGGCCCAGTGGGCTGGGTTTTTTCAAAAAAACCCAGTTTTTTTAACCCTGATCATATATGAGTGTAACTTGGACATATACACTCATTGCCATAAAAATTTGCGCACCAAGAAATAATTGTTTGATCATAACGAAACTTGGCATGAAGGTACATATCAGACAGATATGCAAATGATTAGAAATGCAGCGTGATTGCGCATTGCGTAATGCCACCAGAGGGCGTTGAACTTCGTTCTCCTTGGAGTATAAAACTGGTAAGCAGAACTAGTCTGAGTGTACCTTTTCTTTTGCAAAGGAAACGCTGAGGTAGACATGCCGTTACGCAGCCAACGAAGACAATATGAGCAGCTGTCAGAGTTCGAGAGGGGAAGAGTCAACGGGAGGATGGAATCTGGTGGTCAGCTCGGCGAGTAGCTCTTTAAGTAGGTCGTTCTGATTTTACGGTGAGGAGGTGTTGGGACCAGTGGACTGAAGAGACGTTATTTACACGGCGACCAGGCTCAGGACGCCCTCGACAGACCAGTCGTCCAGAAGACCGTCACATCATACGAAACGCATGCGTAGAACTAACTGCCTCATTGGCCGCTATCCAGGCACAGGCAGCACCTTCACTACGGACCGCTGTGTCTTCCCGAATCATCGCAAGGCGCCTGTCTGAAGGACATCTGGTATCGCGGCGCCCATTACGTGTGCTGCCAATGACACCCACCCACCGACGCCTCCGTTTGGAGTGGTGTCGCGCACGACGGATTGGACTGCAACGGAATGGAACCAGGTCGTCTTCAGCAACGAGTCTAGATTCAATTTGAGCAGCGATGACAATCGTGTTCTTGTGTGGAGGCCCCGTGGTGAACGCCTCAATCCTGCCTTCGCTTTACGGCGACACACCGCTCCCACAGCTGGTGTGATGGTATGGGGTGCCATTGCTTACGATACACGGTCACCCCTAATATAGATCCGTGGCACACTGACAGCCCAGCGGTACGTCCAGGACATTCTTAAGCCACATGTGCTGCCACTCGTGGCAGGGCTCCCACGAATCATTTTTCAGCAAGACAATGCTCGGCCACACACAGCAAGGATGTCACAAGCCTACCTCCGAAAAATTACCACCCTTCCCTGGCCTGCTCGATCCCCAGATTTGTCACCAATCGAGCATATCTGGGACCATTTGGGACGGCAAGTTGGACACCCTACAAGTTTGGTTGAATTCGAGGCGCGTTTACAGCAACTGTGAAACGAGATGTCTCAGGACATCATACGGAACTTGTATGCCTCAATGTCCGCTCGTATCGCATCGTGCATTCACGCTAGAGGGGGTCAACAGAGTACTAAAATTTTCGTTCATTTGTACTTTTTTCTGCAATAAATGATCCTTTTTCTTTGGTTTTCTACTCACTTACTTATATCACAGTAGTACTTACGCGTGTAAAATTTCGTTTCATTTGGACGTCTTTTTCTTGGTGCGCAAATTTTTATGGCAATGAGTGTATGTCATGGAATGTCAGATACATCATTCAAAAGGATTATAATGCATATATGTTTTATAATTTGGCTGTACATCTTAATCACTTTATGATTCATCCTAGGAGTTCGCGATAACAAATAAGCACCATATTATTATTCTTATGTATTTTGTTTTCTTATATTTCATATAAATTTTTATAAAATTCAAATCTGTGTCTTTATTAAAAAGGGCTGTACAATGATCATGTAAATTGAACAAATTTGTAATTTGATTGCACTTTCATAATTTGTTGTTATAAATGCTAAACAGGCCCTCCAAATATTTAAATTTAAAGGTGAAAATATATGATAAATTGTAAAATAAAATATCTATTCTTTTAAATTTTCAATCAATCTTTAGGGGTTATTTTTCAAATATATTTATCCTATCATATACAGCTCCAAGTCAAAAAATTAGAATAATTTATTTCATTTGTATTTGGAATTGCATTTAGCTTTATTTCAGCATAGTACAATTGATGAAGAACAACGTTTGATGTTTTAATAAATTTGCATGTTATTCAAGAAAATTAAAACTGTAAAAGATTAAATTTTGAGTGAATATTGTACTTTTGTAAAATTATTTTCATTATTCAAAATATTAGAATACTGAAATAGGTGGCTCAAAAAATTAGAACACTCATGAATTTTCCTGATTGGTTCAGAAAATTGCATAAATTAAGCATAAAATTAGCTTATGCGTATTCCTATATATTTATTCCTTAAGTTATAAAAATGCTTTGCATCATCATTGTTTTCATTTTGCATGAAACATGGGTCGTTCATCCAACATAACGGAGTTTACAAAGCATCGTATTATTGATTTGAATAAACAAGGTTGTAATCAGCAATATATTGCCAGTTACTTAAAATGTTCTCAACCAATTGTTTGTAGAGCAATAAAGTAGTATTTTAACGACAGACATTTTGAAAACAAGTATCTGAATAGCGGCCGAAAGCTAAAAACTACTCAGAGATGATAGAAAGCTACAGAATATTGCTAAAAAAATGTTTTAGAAGTGTGAGATATTTGCTTCGAAAGTGGAAAGAACACACTGTGGATGTGAGTAAATCTACAATACTAAGACAAAGACATCTCCATAAACTTGGATTTCAATCTCGTGCACCAAAGATAAAGCTCCTCATGACTATTAAACAGAAGAGAGAGAGGGTGAAGTGGTGCACAAAAATGTGTTTATAGGGTCGAGATGATTGTAAAAAGATATTGTTTAGTAGTGATGAGAGTGTGTTTTGCGTAATGTATGGTGATCAAGGTGTTCATGTATGGTGAATGAAGCAAGAAGCTTATGACAAGGACAGCATGAAACAATCAGTGAAATTTGCAGCCGGTGTAATGATATGGGCTTGCATGACTGCAGAGGGTCCTGGAAGGCTATGTATTATTAACAAAAGGATTAATTCTGAGATATATCAAGAAATACTTGAGCATTTCATGATACCATCGTCAGAAGATCTGTGTGGTTACGATTTTATTTTGCAACATGATTTAGCACCTTCACACGGGTTAGTGTCCACCAAGAACTGGCTTAGCCAACACCAAATTAACATACTTCCCTGGCTAGCTAATTTGCCGGATTTAAATTCAATAGAGAATTTGTAGGGAATAATGAAGTTATTCTTACAAATTTCACATGAAAATTTTGCTGATAAAGTTATGTTTGAATTCTGCAATGGTTGAACTCTTATTACCCACTGAATCTTCACACTAGAAAAAATTAAAAAGATATAGGCACAAACAAAAGAGAAAACCTTTAGGTGCAATCCAAATGTGTTAACCCTACTCCTGTGGCCCTCCCTACTATTATTGGACTTTTGTAAGCAACAATCCTACCCAAGGTTTTTCCTATGGGAGCCACACAGTAACTGCTTCATTTACTCTTGCTATGTTTGAAGCCACTACCACACTGTTGCCAACATTGCTATTGTTTTATGTCTAGCTTGGCAACATACCCCGGGCTGCCACTGGCAACTATTTTTTAAGCACCACTTTTTCAAAACAAAAAACTTTTATAATATGCACTTTGAAAACATGTGCAGAAGATATATACTACAAAATTTATTTTTTTAAAGTAATAGCCCGAATAGAATAGAAAAATAATTACCAATGGCAGCTTTGCATACCTACTAATGGAACTTTAGCTAAAATTTCTTTGATACTTTAAAAATAAATTTAATTTTTTTGTTAGAAAGTTATAGTGTGTCATATTTAAATTTTTCTCTGTTTTTTTTTTTTTTTTTTCTAGATTTTTAGAAGTTAGAAATAGTGGTGTTTGGCTTGTTATGGTAGGTATTAAAATTTTTTTATTTACCTTTAATTAAATAGTTCAAATATGCTGATTAGTTTTTATGCAAAAAGTCATCATTCAGTTTTTGTCACATGGACATTATTTTTGGTTCCATATCTGCAATAAATGAGTGTAAAAAAAAATAATACATATACCTTGTTAATTGAACATTTGTATAGAATGTTCAAATAAAGAATATTCAGGCTCTTTTTCAGTATAGGAGCCTTGGTGAGATAGAGAAAATGGCTTCAGCAAGAAAAGGAAATTTTTCAGTTGTATTTTCTAACAACCTATACACTATTTCATATACATAAGCAGTTTTTTTCAATATTTATACAATTTACTTATTATAAAGCCATTTATCTGTTTTTATATACAAACAGCAGAAAATTGTTATAAAAAACAATAATAATACATATATAAAATGTTTATATATACGTATGTAAATATGTATATCTAAAGAAGCATTCTTCAACAACTCTTTCCTTTGGTGATATCCTGGAAAAATTAGGTTGTAGTGTGGCTTGATGGTAAATAAAGTGGACTCAACAGTATTTTGATGGAGTGTAATCAAAGCCGTAGGAGACAAGAAAGATGAATCATTTTATGTTGCAGACCTGATTTATTCTTCCTCTTTTAATACATGAATTCCAAATTGGGTCTAGCTGGTCTAAGGCGCAGGGAGTGCTCTTCTGAGCAACAGAGGTTTACTTTAGCCTCTCATTTTTAGCAAAAAGCCACAGGATTTCATCCTGTCTCATGGTATATTTGGGAGCAATTTAGATTATTCCTAGCAGGGGACCTTAATGTTAAAGTGGTTGTTTTCTTCAATCCTGGTTGGTTAAATCTATTTTTATCCGACTGAAAAGAAGGGTTATGTGTTTCATGCGTATCTGTGTATGTGGATTTCTTTATACCTTTGAAACATCCCAACGACTGGGTGGATTTTAATGAATGAGGTCTCTATCAATTCGTCTTAACGGCCCGATGGTTAATAGGCTATGTTTTGTTTTTATAAATTCAAAATGGTGGTAGAGACGAAACAATTAATTTACGCACCGTATTGTGCGGCATATCATTGGATAGGTCTTTCAAAATGAAGATGATGTTTCATTGACTATTTTACAGTCAGAAGTTTCGTTAAAATATTATACAATCTGAAAGTTGTGTACGTATTGTGGATCTCTAGCTTTACTGCAACTCTAACCATCATAGACATCTATAGACCTAATCAAAACAGTGTTTATAGATAGGAACTAACAATTTAACACAACTTAAAAGTCATCAATACAAGTAAATAAAAAAAAAATAGGTAAGTAATATAAAAAAAATACTTTAAGTCAATTCTTACTTAGGTCAATAAGAGAATTTTTTTTCCTCCCATTCTTTTCTCTTGAGTGGCGCTTAAAATGACTTGATCAAGAAGAGGGCTCTCTCGGTCTTAAAATACCTTGATCAAGAAGAAAGCTCTCTCGATTATTGAAAATTAATTATTTTAATTTAATTAATTAATTAATATTAAAAAAAACTGGATTAACATCAAGTGTCATCCAGTACAAGTTTTAAAAAAATTATTTGAGCTTGATTAGATGAATAATAAGTATTTTATTAACGATTGAAAATTTGAACAAGATATATATATATAGTGAGAGTGCGAGCTAATAGTAGGAATTGAAAAAAAAAAGTTTCACATTGATGAGAAATAAATAATTAGTTCGCTTTTTACTCTTTTAATTGTTTATTAATGGTGGGGTTTCTGACGTTATACAAGTCTTGCATCAGCCTGATTGCACTACTTATTGTAATTTCCACCTTTAGTGGTTCTTTCTATTTATATAAACCTCAGCTAGAGAAACTTTAATCAGGATTTGTGCCATATCAAATACTTATTTTGACATTAATGTGAATTTATCTTCTAACATAATGATTTAGTTTGATTTATATATGCTCAAAACCTAATAACTTTCAAATATGAGTAAACTTAATTAAAATTTATAACTTAAATATCAACTGAATCTGATAACTGTCACATTGGGAAAAGGTAATTGCTGTTTATAGCATAGATTTTAAGTCATGTTTATTTTAACTGAAACTTGTTATGATTTTAAGTATTCATTTATGTTTTTTTAAACACCAATCATCCAATCAATGTAAAAGCTGTCAATGTCAAAGCTGTTTATGGTGGCAAAATGGTATTACCATTAAATTTCACATTAAGAAAAGGTTAGAAATTTTGAATTAAAAAAAGCTTTATGTTTTATTCTGTCATACATATGTAAGTAAACATAAAAGTTCATTGGGTTTGCTTTCATAGCTGTTTATATCATTTAGTAGCAAATCTCACTTTCTGAAGTCTGAATTGCTTGTCAAGCTTTTTAAAAAACTAGGGGGCTCTGCCCCCTACTAGCTACGCTCATCAACCCCCGTTCAGACACCGCAGACTCTAAAAGTACGCTAATTTGATCGGCTTTAAAAAAAATTCGGACGATTGAATTATAATTTAAAAAACAGTGGTGATCTCCCTATAAACAGATTTCTATTCATTTCTCATTAATTGGGGAATTTTAAGGCCAAATCCACTGCGGTACTACTTGATTATCCCATCGACCAATTTCGCCAAATTATATAAATTGCCAAACCACTCGCCAAATTATACAAATTGACAATTTTTATTTCAAATAATGAAAGAACAAATAAATTAGTGCAACATTAATAAAAATACAAATGAAACGTTGAAATAAAAATAACTTGATGACGTAGACACGTGTAACTTGCTTAAAGTCAAGTTAATGTGACATTTACGATCAACCATTATTGGCATTTAATCTTACAGTTTGGCGAATGATAGATTTTTGGTCAACGGGATAACTAAGTAGTACCAAAGATACAATCGCTGTTTTTGTCTTTGATTAAGTAAAATCAGTTAAACATTTCAAAAATAAGCTAATATAAAAGGAATTAAACAAAAACCTAATTTGCAGAACAAATTAAAAAAACAAAATTTATTTCCTAAATTGTTTAAACCTGAGAAGGGGCAGATATTAAGATATTTCATTCAATTTGTTCTAAATTTAAAGTTAAAATTTTTGTAACAAATAAGTTAAACCAATTGAACATTAAAAAATAAAAATGAAATTCATGCAATATAATACCAGGGCTTGAATTTCAGGGCAGGATGGTGGGATTCGCGCCCAAAAATTTGAAATCCCGCCCAATAGAGTGTCTTGGGAGGGAGGTTCCCGTCCAAAAAAATCTTGCCATTTTCCTGAAAATTATGTATTTTGAAATACGATCAACTCCCGTGAACACCTTGCCAATTTTCCAATATTTTCATGCGACCGATTGACACATTTTGCGGGGGTTTTTAACCGCGAAAGATTGTTGAAATTCACGAATTTTTCACGCAATCGATAGACAAATTTCATTATTTTTTTCTTGAGATCGGTTGACAAGTGTTCGCAACCGATTGGCGAATTCGGGAGTGATTCTGTTACGAAAATTATGAAAAATCGGTCATCAGTTTAACAGAAAAATATCGCGAATTTCGACAAATGATCGCCGAAAAAATCAATTTCGTCAATCGTTCGAGGAAAAAATCGCCAATTTCGTCGCAAAGAATTGCGAATAAAATGCAAATTTTGTCAAAGGATCGTGGAAAAACGTGTATTTCGTCAGATCGCAACCCCCCCCCCCCCTCTAAATTCATCAAAGAATTGCAAAAAAAAATGCAAATTACATCAAAGGATAGCAAAACAATCGTAAATTTCGGCAAAAGAATGCGAGTTTCAGCAAAGGGTCGTGTAAAAAAGCTAATTTCGTCAAAGGATCGCGGAAAAATGGAAATTTCGTCAAAGGATCCTGGAATAAACGCGAGTTTAGTCAAAGGGCCGCAGAAAACAACCACGAATATCATCAAAGAATTGCGAAAAAAACTCTAATTTCGACAAAGGATCGCAAAAAAGCGCGCATTTTGTCATAGGATCGCGAAAAAACGCGAATTTCATATAGGTCACTAAAAAAACCCGCAAATTTCATCAAAGAATCGCGATATTCGTCAAAAGATCGCAAAAAAATGCGATATTCGTCAAAAGATAGAAAAAAATGCGGTTTTCGTCAAAAGATTGCGAAAAAAACGCAAATTTCGTCAAATGGTCGTGAAAAAAAAAGACGTGAATTTTGTCAAAGGGCTATATACTTAGACTCTGTTCAAATGAAATCGAAATAAATCTTAGACTTTTTTTAAAGTTTTGTATTTTGCATGTCATATGCATTATCATATTTTTCATTATCATATTATGTATAATCGTCATAAACATAATGCAAAATCTGCAGTACAACTTAAAAATGGAAAAAGTCTAAGATTTATTTCGATTTCATTTGAACGGAGTCTAAATACATAGATGTTTAAAGTATTATATTGTATGAATTTCATTTTTATTTCTTAATGTTCAATTGGTTTAACTTATTTGTTACAAAAATTTAACTTTAAATTTAGAACGAATTGAATGAAATATCTTAATATCCCTTCTCGGGCTTAAACAATTTAGGAAATAAATTTTGTTTTTTTAATTTGTTCTGCAAATTAGGTTTTTGTTTAATATGTCAAGTTTTTTAATAACTACTGCATTCAGACGAACACATTTCAAAATTAATGGAGGGTATATCATCATCAGGCTTTGATTTGTGCGATATCGCATCACAATCTGTGATGCAATTTACCTATGTATAATTCAAAATGTTTCACAAGTGCAGTAATGCAGGTTGCTGTACTTTGGTCAAAAAATTACAATCTGAACTTAAAAAATCTGCTTGAAAATGTCATTTTTATTTTCACTATGATGCCATATTCATCTTCTTTTTAATTCTTAAAGAAAAAACTATTTCAATTTCATGTTTCACGTTCAAAGCATTCAACTAAATATAGGCAAATTATTATTACGGCTTTTGAATTATTTACAACAATGAAGGAAAAATGTTAAATTTTATTAGAAAATGTCCGTTGATTCTCAATGAAAAAAGCGAAATTTGGAACTATTAAGAAAAATATTTTAATAATGTAAATAAAAATTAGCCCATGTTACTCTCTAGATTATAATCCACCTATATGCAAAGGCATTTTATGATCCGCTTTGATCCTGACGTCAGGCAAATGTTTTTACACTTTGAATTTATAATATTATTAGAATTAGCAAAAAATTAAAAATGAGTGGCATCAGGGACAAAAAGGTGGGAAGAAAAAATGAAAAAGTTATGATCTCCATAGGCTTTTCTATGTTAAATTAACATTGAGAAGAGACACTGGAAATAAATAAGTATTGTGCTGCCACGCAGTACTTAAATTAAGTAAACAGAGTCTTTGTCTCCCGGTATTTTTTAACAAAGCGAAAAGAAAGTTCTTTTAAATAAGACATTTTAAATTAATCGTTTTTAATCTGACGTAATTTTGACCAAACTATTCTTTCTCTTTTTAATATTCACGTGAAAATACTTTTGTTAGAAATTAAATATTATTTGCGCTTTCTTAGCAAAAATAGTTAAAATGTATCCTCTCAAAATATCAAATAAATGTCTAGTACAATTTCTAAATTTAAACTGTTTTGCAGTATTATTTTGTGTTCATTTTATGAAATAACTGTAACGTGACATAAATATGACATAATTTCTCCTATTTAAGACTTCTAACGCATGTTAATGAATTTATTATTTTACAATTTCCTTTCTCTCTTAAAATTCACGTGTAAATATAGTTTTCATGACGTAATTTTTAATAAGTTCCTGCTTTTTGTACATAATTATTTAATTCTAATTCCAAATGTTTTTTTCTGTTTATAATAGTCACGTGTAAATAAATTTTTAATTTATTTACATGTATAAATATTTTAATTTGAAGCAAACATTATTGTTTGCACCGTTTATACAGTTGGCAACAGGTTAAATTAGTATAATTTTCTAAAATAAGTAAAAAATATCTCTCGAAATGCTGAAAATTTGAATTTAAAATAGAAATAAAACCTCAAAAAATGAGTCAAATTAAAAAAAGAAATACAGTCTGCACACCGGGAACTTCAAATGTATAAAATTATCAATGCAAAAACCCTTGACGGGTTAAAAGTTTCTGACGCAGCACTTTATCTTATGCTCTAAGAATTTTAAATATGGAACTTAAAAATACTGATATCAAATTTTGAGTGACGTTATGCTATTTCTTAAAAAATATATTTGTATTTATTTCACCATTTTATTTTTGTTTTATTTATAATCGCATGTGCAAAAGTTATGCTCAACATGAAAAGCTGCATAAAATTTTATTCGCTGTTGCTTTATCATTTACATCTCTCATAAATTCAAAATATGTGTTTTAAAAGATATGATATAAAATTTAAGTGACGCCTTGATGTGACTTTAAAAGGTTTGTTTTTTTAAATTCAATTTAAATTATTTTTGACTTGGTTAAAATATTTTTTTTACATCTACACAATACTTTTAATTTTCCAATTCACTGTTAAATATATCACTTTCATTGAATCTATACTATGCATTGAAATGTATTTATTTCAATAAATTGATTTATCTTTTGTGTCACGCTATTCAAAATTGTGAGTAAGATTTATGTAAATGGTTTATTTGCATCAAACTATCCTTTTTCATACATTTCATGTAGTTTGGACCCCGAACAATGCTTTGTTTCCAGTGGCTGTGTGAACTTTCGTAAATTTTTCAATTTGCATTTTAAAATTTACTACTGGTAGTTGATTTTCTTTTTAAATTTGTTAAGCTGTGAAACAGAACTTTACATATATTTACTTTTATTATTTAAAAAACGTTCTATATATTTTTTTAAAAGAGATGTTAAATTCGCAAGCACGGCGAGTTTTTACACACAGTTTCTATTAACCGAGATTTCCGATTCTGATTTACTAACAGTCCCAATTAGCTCGGATAATCGAGGCTGCTCTGTATAATTAAAAAATCAATGGCGATCTTACTGTAAACGGGTTTCCCTTTTACTGAGGGATTTCAAAACCGAATCATCTGATGTTAGTTGCTGTTTCCCTGCTTGATTAAATAAGATTAGTTAAACATTTGAAAATTACCAAATATAAAAGGAACTAAGTCAACAGAGTCTTTGCTTTATGGTATTTTTTAACAACGCTATAAGAAAATGATTTTAAATAAGAGATTTTAAATGTAACGCTTTAAATCTGACATAATTTTCACCAAACTTTCCTTTCTCTTTGTAACATTCAACTGAAAATATTTTTATTATTAGAAAGATAATGTTATTATTTGCGCTACCTTAAAATTAGCAACTATAGTTAAAAATATCATCTCGAAATTTGAAATAAATCTCTCATATAAATATATTTTTTAATTTACACTGTTTTGCAATATGTTTTGCAATGTGTTTTGTAAACTGTTTTGGCCACTTTGGCCAATATGACGTAATTTCCTCCATTTACGACTTTTAACACATATCAATGAATTTATTATTTAAAAATTTTCTTTTTCTTTTAATATTCACGTGTAAATATAATTTTTATGACGTAATTTTCAATGTTTTCCTTCTTTTAATGCGTAATCATTTAATTCTAATTTGAAAATAATTGATTATTTTATAATTTTCTTTCATTTTAAGTAAGCATGTGTAAAAACAATTTTTATGACGTAATGTTTAATATTTTCCTGCTTTTAACACGTTATCATTTAATTCTAATTTAAAAGGATTTCTTTCTGTTTATAATAGTCACGTGTGAATAAATTTATAATTTAAAGGATATATTATTCTTTGCGCTGTTTTAACATTTGGCAACAATTTAAAATAACCTTTTCTAAAATATGTAAAAAATATCTCTGGAAATTCTGAAAATTTTAATTTAAAATTGAAATAAACCGTCAAAAAATTAGGCAAGTTAAGAATAATAAATGCACTCTGCAAACTTTGAGTTTCTATTGAATGATTAAATTGAATGAAAATGATTAAATTCCCATGTATATTTTTTTTTTCCTATGAGACTTTTTTAATGAGACAATTTTATCCAGATTTAACATTAAATATCTCTTAAAATAATTCTTCGATTTAAAAACTGTCTAATTCAACGTTTTTATCAAACATTTCTCTATAATACTACGCAATTGCGTCAAAAGATGGCGACAACAGAATTCTAATATGCTTATTATGTAAACTGTAAATATTGCAAAGTTAAATAAAAAGAATTGTCTCGGGGTTATCAAACTTCATTGATATTTATAAATAAAACATTTCAATTAAATTATTTATTATAAAAGAATTATTACATCACAATAGCTTTTATGCAAGGAAAATAATAATTATAATAATAATAATAATATGGATGTCAGTGATTATATATTGACTAGAAAGGTAGCCTGTCAAAAATGACGGAAATTTAGATATAAAGATATATACAACTCATGTGCAAGAATATGAGTTTTCTCGCTTGTTCCGCAGTGATAGATGAAAATAACACATTTAAAGAACGAAACACATTTATGAAAAACTGTGTACAGTAGAAGACCACTAATCTGCACAGTTTGGTTCCAAGTGTTATGCAGATTTGAGGCTTTTTGCGGTCATGTCTATTCAATCTTTGTTTACATTTTTTTAAATTCATATATTGGACAATTTAGATTGTTAATCCTTAAAAATAAATAAATTTCACACTTGAAGTAAGGTAAAAACTATTAAATTATCGTATACGATTTCATGAAATGGTATTATATGGTATTATATGTGTGTGCTTCACGATCTTGGTTACGACGTTGGCGAAATTGGCTGCAACTTGTCATAATCCTAATAGTGTCGGCCGCTATAACAAAAATGTAACCAGTTTTTAGCAAAATTTCTGATATAAAGTAGTTTTCAAAAACTTATGTAAAATTGCAGGCCGTTCTCATGTTATGTCAGTCCTGAGAATAATATTTCTAACACTGAAGAGTTTCCATGTATATATGAAATTTAGAAAAGGATCTCCAAAAGAAAGGTCCTGAAATGACATTGTAATTCCTCTAACTTCAAAGTTTAATCGGGCCCTGATGTTTTTTACTGAAATCTAATAAATACAGTTATTTTGAATATTACAACAGAATTAAACAGTTAAACTTATTTAACTTAAACCCGCTGTTACTTCCCGATGTTATTTTTTACTATTAAGAAGGAAAATTATTTAAGTTTTTCAGATCATGCATTTATAATTTTTTTCCGTCTTTAATAACTAAATAATGAAAAAATATGCTTTTGTTCTGAGCTCATAAATATGACAATAAAATAATGTAACTAAGAGACATTACAAAATTAAATCTTTGTGATTTCAAACCATAAACAAACGATACCGCCACCATCTTACCTACTATGATGTCATTAGAATATTACCCATTGATTGTTGGAGAACTTACTTTATGAATGATTACCTCAATGATTTAAAAACTTTTTAAGTTTCACGATGAATGAATCACTTGTGTTTGTTTAGGTTTATGGAATGAGATATTAAGCTGTGAACCTATTTTCAATTAAAGTTATCCAAGGATATATGTATTTTTAATTGAAATTAAAAACAATGCTTTGATCTCGAAAGAAAAAGTTTTAGTTTGTATAATTGGTTATTTCTGTTAATTATTTAGGTACTTTTCCATTATAGTGCATTTTTAAAAAAGCTTCGCGCAATTCGGGCATCAGAAAGTGAGATATGTTGCCAAAATATATAAACAGCTATGAAAACAAATCTAATGAACTTTTATTTTTGTTTATATATGCACTTATATACATAAAAAATCGTTTCTAAATATATATAATATTTTTTTATATACAAATTACGGCACAGATTTCAGATATGAACCGGGATACCTAACTGGCTCGAAAATGGTGTTATTTTACCTGCTATGGTAACCCGGCTATTGTTTTTTATTTATTAATAAATTGTTTATTTACTTTGATTTTCTGTTTTTAATTATATAAACTGTTTTGTTCTATAGCTATTTTTCAAACTTTTATTTATTTATAGTTATTTTCTTTTCAAAATGATAGCAAATAATTTTAAAATATATAAGTAACTGGTATTCGAAATCGAGATTTCTGCCAAATTTGCGTCAGAGAAAAATCACGCCAACCCCTATGCGTATATGACATCTGTACAAAAAATTACGGTACAGATGTCATATTCGCCCCATATTGGCGCGATTTTTTTCGGTTGCCATATTGGCGAAAACATCAACAGCATAAACAATATAATCCGGGTTACCACATCAAGCAAAATAACCACACATTGGCGCAAGTTGCGTACCTGTTGCCTATATGATATTGGCGACAGAAAAAAATCGCGCCAATATGGGGCGAATATGACATCTGTTCCAAAATTACGTCACAGATGTCATATTCGCCCCATATTGGCTCGATTTTTTTTTCTGACGCCAATGTCATATACACACCGGGTACTTAACTTTCGCCAAAGTGTCGTTATTTTGCTTGATATGGTAACCCGGATGTTGTTGTTTATGCTGTTGATGTTTTCGCCAAATTGGCGTCGGAAAAAAAATCACGCCAATATGGGGCGAATATGACATCTGTGCCAAAATTACTTCTGTTTATTATAAAAAATGGGTAAATAGCTTTTTTTACATTAAATAAAGGTACTTGTTAGTTATCCCGTCGACCAAATTACTGTCGCCAAATTGTAAGATTAAATGCCAATAATGGTTGACATTAAACATGATCATGTGTTTCTTACGTCATCAAGTGATTTTTAATTCGGCGTTATATTTGTATTTTTGGTACAGATGTCATATTCGCCCCATATTGGCGCGATTTTTTTCTGTCGCCAAAATCATATAGGCAACGGGTACTTAACTTGCGCCAAATGGCTTGATGTGGTAACCCAGATTATGTTGTTTATGCTGTTGATGTTTTCGCCAAATTGGCAACCGAAAAAAATCGCGCCAATATGGGGCGAATATGACATCTGTTCCGTATTTTTATTAATGTTTTGCTAATTTAATTGATCTTTCGTTGTTTAAAATAAAAATTATGTCAATTTGTATAATTTGGCGAGTGGTTTGGCGATTTATATAACTTGGCGAAACTGGTCGACGGGATAGCTAACAACTACCTAAATAAATTGCATACATATGAAAAAAATTGCTTGTGAGTATGAAGCAGTAAATAAGGTTGTCAGAAAATACGTTGGCAAACTTCTTTCTCGCCAAGCAACTTTTCTCCGAAGTATTGTACATAAGCAATGATTGTTAGAAATGCATTTTTAATTATGATATGCGCTTTTATGTTTCACTACATTTATGCATACTATACTGTGTGTATAAATGCTACAGTTCATATGCAGGGTTACACAAAAGAATTCGTAAGGGTTACTGAGTATGAGAGTAAATTGCTTAAAGGTGGTTTTTAAAGGAGTTATGCGTTTTTACGCTGAACTGCCTTTAGTTTACTAAGAAATGTTTGTAGAATATAGATAAAATGATATACGGGGTCACGCAAAGAATTGGATACATAGCCGTCTATGGATGATAATATCTGGAAATGTGATTTCAGTAGTTTTAAGAGTTGTTTAAATTAAATTTTGGCTAAATAGTGGCATGTAATAACGATAGTATTGGCTATGGACGGTACCTGCTGAAATCAATTTAAAAAAAATTTTATGCGTCTTCTAAAATGTTTACTTAGTTATCTTATTTCCCCAAATAACGAAGTTTTGTTAAAACATTCAGGATGTGTTGGAAAGTGTTTCATATTCTATGCTTAACGCATGATTTTTCTTTCTTCTTTAGTCTTATTTTGCATTTATTTTATTCTTAATTTTTTAGTCTTATACTGCTTTATAGAAACTTTGGCACAGTTGTCATATACGCCAATTTGGCGAAAACATCAACAGCATAAACAACAATATCCAGGTTACCATATCAAGCAAAATAACGACACTTTGCCGCCAGTACCCGTTGTGTATATGACATTGGCGTCAGAGAAAAATCGCGCCAATATGGGGCGTATATGACATCTGTGCCGAAACTTTAATATTTAATTTTTAAACCCTTCGCTCCACACCCCTTACATATAGTACAAACTATTACACAGATAGCGTAAAATAATAGACAGTTTGGTACTTTTCCACTGTAGGAGATTTGGCGTTCTTTTTAAAAAAAAAGCTTGGTGTAATTTGGGCATGAGAAAGTAAGATTTGGGTTCTTTTCCATTATACGGATACCTTTGTCGCCAAGCGTAATAGATGGCGAAAAATGAAAATCACGTGAACTGAAGCATTTGAAAAATAAAAGAAAAAACGGTACTTTTCGGTTAGCCGGGCGCCAGTGTTATATATACGTATATATATGTATATATAAATGTATGCATATATACATATATATTTACATATATCTATATGTGTATATATACAATATGTGTATATATACATATATATTTATATTTACATATTTGTATGTATATAAATATGTATATATATAACACTGGCGCCCGGCTAACCGAAAAGTACAGAAAAAACATTGTCGGTACTAAAGTGAGCATTTAAAAAATATAACATTTGAAAATTTCAGACTTTTACGAACTATTTCATTAAATCACAATTATATACTTAAAATAAGTGAACAAATAACTGTTATAAAATAAAGCAATAAAATAAAACTCATATTAAACTGCTGGCATAAAATTACAAATATCTTTTAGCATTTTGAAATAATTGGCGCATTAGCATACATTTTGGCATGGTGTCCGTATAACGGAAAAATATCGAGATTTGTTGTCAAATCATATAAACAGCTATGAAACATGAATATATGAAAACAAACTTGATGAGCGTTTTTGTTTGTTTTATATGTTTACTTTATATGTATATTATTGATGTTTTTTATGTACAAATCACATCTGTTTTATTTATAAAATTAGAGACACGTCTTTTTTATATTAAATAAATCGTATAAATATCGAAAAAAAATGCGTGTGTATATAAAATGAAACAGTGGATAGGTTCCCGGAAAATATGTTGCCAAATTTCCTTTTTCGCCAAGGCATCTATACTGGAAAAGTACCTAAAGCACATTAAAATCGCGCAGTTAGGAGCTCACACAGTACAGCGTCGTCTATTGGCGGTTATTTTATTAGTAGCATCGGGAGAAAGATGTAAAGATGTACTTTAAATTCTCACTCATAGATTTTGAAGAATATCTTAAAAGAGCGGAGTTTAAATTAAATTTCGGTGACCTCCTTTATGAAAGATTAATGGTTATAAATGGGAATTTCGCCAAATTAGCCAGCTATCACCAAGTTGGCTAACATTTGGCGCTACTGTGGTAACCCTGCATTAGTTTTTTTTTCAACAATTGCTCATTTCAATGACGCGGTCCTACCGGAATCGTGAGGGACACACAGAGACTTGGATTTTATATAAATAGATTGACCGTCATAATAATAAAAAATATTATAAAAAGAAGAGCTGAAATGAATTATTTTTTTACGTTTCTGATCGTGTGATTTATATTCAAATAATAATTATTAATGTATATTTTTTGTAAAGTGATTGAAATTAAATATATTTATAAAATTTATGGTAATATTTTTATTGTTGAAAAATTGCCAAGAAATAATCATCATCAAATTGGCGTCATTATAATTGTAATTTTATTTAATTTAATAGCAATTAAAAAAATTACAAAGGAACTGAGAATAATGGTCAACTAGCAGACTTAAAACACATGTGAAAACACGTACCAGGTACTATCGAACTGCCTATCTTAAGGTCAGTAAACGATGGCCCTTAGCCACTCAGCCAGTGGGAAGACAAAATTTTTCTCCCCAAAAGTGGTTAAAAAGAAAGCATGTGTATGAATACAGTGTCATGCATTTTCGGTGAAATTTCCATAGAATGGCGAAGAAATATAGTCCGATTTTTCATGCGCATTATAAAACGAACAAGAGTCTTGCTGGAAACAAGTAAATTGTTATTTGGTTCATCTGAAACATATTTATTTGATTTTTAAAAAATCGCCCGTGTCATTTTCGAGAGAAAAAAAAATCGAATTATTTAACGAACGAGAGTTTTCCCAGAAAAAAGAAAAGTGTTATTCACCTCGCCTTAATCACAGTTATATTATGTATCAATTTAAAAATAATCGTTAGAACCGTTTTCGAGATTTTCAAATTAGGAACTTCCTCGATATTATACCAACGTTTTCACTTTAAAAATGGCTATTTAGATCTCAAAATATACTGCACGTAGAAATGCAAAAATTTCAGTATACGATTAGACTGCAGATATAAGACTGTTCTATAAAATTCAGAACAATAAGACATATATCTGCTGAGTTATTAAAAGGCGGCTTTTCGCGTTTTCTTTGATGTCGAGTTAGCTGTATATATGAGTTCCGCCATCTACGAATTCTATGATACGATACGATACGATTTTAACGATACTATACGATTTTAGGCTTAAGGCTGCGTCACTCGAAATACTACCGTCTTCCATGATCTAAAAATGATTAAATTCCCGAATAGTTTTTGCTCCTATAAAACTTTTTTAGTGGAATGATTTTGTCCGACTTTAGCATTAAATATCTATTTAAATAATTCTTAGATTTGAAAACAGTCTGCATCAGCATGTTTATCAAACATTTCTGTATAATACAGTAGACTCCCTCAAATCCGCACAGCTTGGGACCAGAGGTTGTGCGGATTTTAGAATTTTGAAGATTTCTGGTCATTGATTTGTTTACATTTTTGAAACATTAATTTGATTGGTAGTTAAGCAAGGGAAATTATAATGAATACTTACATTAAAGTGAAACATTAAAATAAGTAAAATATTAAAATAATTTATTAGTTTAATCATAAGTAATTATTAAAATAATTATGTAAAATAAAAATTTAGAAAAATATTAAATTATTACCGATGAAATCGATTCCAAAAGTCCTATGCTGCCATCTAGTGGTAAAGCGATCGTAAGATTGATACGTCATCATATAGATATGCTAATTTATATCAAAATCAAAAGTAATGTAAATTTATTTAGTAATAAATCAGCTGTAATAACCAAAAGAGAATGGTTAACAAAAAATTTAGTAAAAAAAACATTGCGGTAGTCACTGATTTCGGTGCCATCTTGAATTTTGTTCCTGCAACTTAACTGTAAATTTCATTGTTTACATCTGAAGAAATATGCAGATTTTAGGCGTTTGTGGATTTTAGGGTCGCAGATTTAAGGGAGTCTACTGTACTACCGATTTTCATATTTTTGTATGCATTATTTTTCTTAATATTAACGAAGAAAGACCTCCGGTCACAAAAAATTCAAAACCAGCGGTGGCGGTGACAGCGGTAGTTACTTTTTTTTAGAATAGAGAGATGCCAAGGCTTCTATAAAGGAAAATTCCCAAATATCCCTCATCATTTCTAAATATATACATGTCCTTCCCTCCATCAGAAAATTTTCTATCGTGTTAATAGACCACACACACACACACATATATAATACCTTTGATTAAAAATTTATCTGACAAGTTCATATAACAACATTAACCAAAGTACTAATGGTATAAATTACAATTCAAAGATAATAAAAGAACTTGAAATTAGATGTTGCAATAAAATCATTTTGAATTTACAAAGGAATCTGAAATGCTGCACTGATACAGAAAACAATAATAGCATTTTAGAAAATATAATTAAATAAATACATAATAAAATGTGCATAAGCAGCTATATTTATCCTGTATTTTCAATCAAACAAAATCATTTTATAAAGCCAAAATGGGCTTATAAATTAATGTATCAAATGCAAAATGCAATGAAAAAATTCATATTATATATACATATATATATTATTCCTAATTTTTTATTGTATTATCAAAGTATTATTAATATTATTTTGCAGTTTTATGCACCATGGTGTGGACATTGTAAAAATCTAGAGCCTATATGGAATCAAGTAGCACAATCCCTAGTAGATACTGATATAAGAGTAGGTCGTCTTGACTGCACACGTTTTACAAGTGTTGCCACTGAATTTTCTATATCAGGGTTTCCTACCATATTGTTGTAAGTATCAAAATTAAAGTTAATTTTTTATGAATAGCATTAATCTATTATAAATTTTTGAAGTTTTAATGAAGTAAATTTTCTGTAACTCATAGATCCATGCATATTTTTAGGGTTCCGTACTTAAAAAGTAAAAACGGAACCATTATAAGATCACTCCTGTGTCTGTCTGTCACAGCCCTTTTATTCGTAAACTATGCAACGTGGAAAGTTCAAATTCGGGGAAGTAATAAAGACTATTGACCCACATATATACAGATTAATAAATATTCATAAATATATTTAGAAAAAATGAAGAGAGGCTAATTAAGTTATTTGAAAAAAAAAAAATCTTTGTATATCGTGTGGGGTATCGTGTGAAAGCTTTCGCAATGCTGAAATCAAAAATATGTTTAATTTAATTTTAGGTATTATATTTTCAAAGTTATGGTGGAAAATGTAGTGCAAAAATATGCTTCCCCCCATCTAACTCCGAATCTATTGAAACTAAAATTATGAAAAAATTAGAGATAGTAGACATTAATTTAAACATTGCAGGAAAATTATAGGTCCTAGGTCAATAATCCCTAGGTCACATAGTTTTTGAGAAAATCGCATTTTTCTTTTACACTCAAATTTTGATTTATGGGCTTCAGCAAAAGCGTTGAGCAGAGCTGGAGGCACCTATCATAGCAGAAGTATAAAAGCATTGTTGATCATGAATTTCGGGAAAAAATCGTCAATAATTAGCCGAGATATTAACCCTTAAAGACAAGGATGGTTTAGACATACATAATGACAGGTACGGCGTACTCTATGCTCCATCGGCTTTTAAAGCCTAGATAACAAAATTTAAGGATATATTTATGTAATACAATGCCCAGTAGCAGTATAAAAGCAATAAACGTCAAATCGTTAAAAACAGACTAATTTAATGAGTATTAATCACATAAATACTATGGGATTCACGACTAGTTTCCATTGAGTGGCTCTCTCAGTGCACCTACTATGTCTTTAAAGATTAACTTAAAACCTATATGGAATAACTAGAACTTCCCTCAGAGGGATTAGTTTGAGCGATATTGCTGAGAACATAGATTTAATAATAACATGTGGAAGCAAAGAAAGTGAGATGTTATCTTTAATTGTCCATATACTGCGATAAATTGAAATGATGAAAATAAACGAATCGTATAATTACAAAATCTTATGTATAAATTCGTATACACTGTTTAAAAAAATGGGAAATCAAACCATGCAAGACAGCCATGCATGGATATAAAATTGAAAGTACGCAATATATTAAAAGTAAAATAGAAAATGAAACACTAAATTATCTTATATCAGAATTTTAATTGTATAAAATGATGTCAAGAGCATAATCAGACGCTCCGCACCAATTTGAGTAACTTTAAATGACAAATATATGATGTTTAAAAAGAATGGACTATACTTTATATGGCGTGTGCTCCCCCGGAATAGTTAATATTGTACAATATCTGTTTTCCACGGATGCAATGAGGTTGTCGATAACAGTTAAGGAATTCTCTCCTCAAAATCTGATATAGTATCAAAGTACCAAATACATCAACAGTGGCATCTGGCATGCAATGCTTCGTTAGAGTGTGTTTTAGATATGCTCGATCGGATTTAAATGATGAGTGTATGCTGGCCACTATATACGCTGTATTGTTTTGTTTTCAAACATATTCTGCACAAGTTAAGCTGTATTTAGCATGTATTAAATAAAAGAAATCGGCATTGATTGCAACATAAAATATGACACAAGATCTGAATATATCGTCTGCATAACTTTTGAGCTGTCAAAGTGTCATTTGAAGTAATTTACAAATCCATACATATTTATTCAGCAAATCGTGCAAGCTAACATACGCCAATATGAACCCGATTATGAAATTTCACCAGAATAAGTTAATATATAAAAAATCTACTAATGATAATTGAGAATATGACCTTATGATAAAATGTCTAGAAAAATGAATCATAAAAAATTCATATCACATTTAAAACGGCACTTCCCTTTGTTAGTGGACTTGGCGATAGAGAGAAAAGCCTAGAGAAGGAACACTTTAACAAGTACTTTCGGGCAACCTACTCACTGTTTCATACAGGTCTTTATTCAATATTTACACAATTTATTTAATGCTAGGTGGGTATCTATCAGTTTTGTTGCATTTAAATTGCATGTTTTGCGGTGGAAATGCAGCATTATGAAATATTTGCCGAAACGTCAGTGAAGGCTTATTGTGGAGACACGAAAAGTTTTGGTTTCCGTTTGTCTGTCTGTCTGTCTGTCTGTTTGTTCCGCGATAACTGCCGTAAAAAGCATCCAATTAGCTTAAAATTCAGGATACATGTTGGTAAAATCCCCAGATTTAGCTGTATAGTTTTTGGTTAAATTTGGTTCATGCGTTCGGAATATATAGAACGTTTTGTTTTGCGACTTAATGCTTTCCTATAGCAATTCAGACGATTTTTCCATTTTTATTTGTTGAAAGGAAATGGCTCATACGATTGAAGGATTTAAATGGTAAATTATGGATGATGTAATTTCTAATTAGAACCATACATTATTCATATTAGTTTGGAACTTTGTGTATACATTTGTCTGAGTTTTTAAATTCGGTGTTTAACTTATGGAGGTATTTTATATATGTGTTCCAATAATATATCTTTTTATAAATTTACTTTTTTTCAAAGCACATATTTCATTGTTTTTATTTTCTTTCAACTGTTGCCTGGCAACGGAACTACACCTAAAAATATCGTGAATGTGAAAGTATTTGTAATTGTTTGAAATCAAATCAAAGTCAAAACGGACGAATTAATGTCTTTGTGACTTTACATATAGATGGAATTTACCCCAGAAATAAAGAAAGACTATGTCCTACTTATTTTGTTCAAAAGTTTTTTTCTTTTAAATTAAGAAGTTCATTATTTTCATAAGGAACAAATCGACATTTTGCTATAAAATTTAACAATCTTTTTTTTTTATATTTATTTATTTATTTATTTTTTTACCGTTGCCAAGAAAATCCAATCCCAGAATAATAATTTATCCTAAACAGTTAATTTTGATTTGAAAGATTTTCATGTGCAAGAGGAAAATGAAATAAAAAATAGACATGAATACGTCTTTATATTGGAAATAAAACTAAAATACGAAAAGAAGGTGAATTTGATCTCATATATCAAAAATAAAACTAATGTGCTTTGAGGTTGAAATAAAAAGAGCTTGTGTTATGATATTAATTCTTATTATTAAAAGAAATGTTACTAATATATCATGGTTTATCGTCTGCACACAGCTAACAGAAATGTTAATTTTTAATCGAAAATTTCAATGAGGAAAAAAAAAAACTTTTGAAAATCAAATATATAGTAAATGTCAAAATTATACACCGCAAAATTATCGCTGTCGAAAATGACGTCATTATATCGGTAAATAAATATTCTCATTCTTAAAAACCAAGCATTGACTAGATTGCCTGAAAAAATATTTTATGACAAGTGTTACTTCCTAATGCCGCCTCATTTCAGAAAATATGGATGAAAATTATTTTATTTTTAAAAGGAAATTATATTTTCATTCATAAAACCTAAACTTTTAATATAATTGCGTCAATGTTAATCATATTCTGTCCACCAGTATTAAAAATTAAGGCTCGGAAAGTGTAAAAAGAAATTTAAGATTTGCGATAACCATTAGCGCAATCAATAAAAAGTTACATATGTAAATTAATGAGACCACGGGGGGGGGGATGTTCAGGGGGGCGGAGCCCACCCCCTCCTGAAGAAATCTATTTTATTATTTAAAAAAATATCAAGAATTAGTAGCTCATGAAAATTATTTCAAAATATTCTTCCATAACAATGTTTTTAATTTAATGCTTCTAATGTCTGAAAACTTCGTATTTTTTATTCTTATAAATAATTACATAATTTGAAAACTTTAAATTGCGGTTTGCAGGAAATTGAATATTACTAAAGTGTGTCTAAAAACAATGACTTGCAGAGCTGACGTTGAGGCTCATAATCTGCAGATTTACTAGTTAAAGTTGCTATACCTAATAATTCCAAATTAATGGTAATTGAAATCGCTTTCCGTTAAGTTCATCTTTTTAAATTTTAAATTTTTTAGAAACCATTCATAGAGACAATTGTATATTTTAAAACTAACCCGAAGCAAAATTTCAAGATTTTGTGCTCAGCAGTAACACAGAAGTAGAAAATTTTCGAAAGTTTTTTGTTTCTGCACTGTTTTATATAGCGACATTTTTAGAAAATGTTCTATTGCGAGAATTTACGTCATGATAAATACAGCCATGTCAATTTTCATGTTTATATTCCTAACAATTCCGTATACTTCGTTACTTAGATCATCTTTAGATCTTTTTCCGCTTTATTTAGTCTTTCGATTTTTTAGAATTCGTTCTACAATGAGCATTTACATCTTATAAATTACTACCATGCCAAAGTTCTAGTTTCTAACCCCAACAGTATCCCCAAAATTTCAGTATTCCAAATAAATCATAGTTTAGAACCTTTCTAGAAATTTTTACGTTTATCCGTCAAATTGAACCTTTTAGAAAGCGTTCATTACGAGTATTTACATCTTAAAAGTAACTACCGCGCCAAATTTAAAATTTCTAACCCAATCAATATCGCAGAAATCGCAATTTTAGAACTTTTTACTCCTGCAGCGATGTAGGGTCTTGTACTGACATAAAATAGTCTTTTTTTCGGAGCAGAGATGGCCACCAACATTTTTTTAAGTTGGCTATGTAGTTTCAGAGATAACAACTCACAAACGTACAAGCATTAATATTATTATACACTTTATAATATTATAACACTTTAGAATATTAGCATTAGATGTAGATACAAAAGCCATTTCTCTGTTTCAAACTAAAGTGCCCGGCGTTGCCCAGAATGTGAAGGATGTTTGTTTTGAAAAATCAATTTCAAAATTTAACATACAACACAAAACAAACATTAAAAAAAGCAGTCAAAATATTGTATGAATGAATCATATGAAAACGCTATATAAAAATGTATAAATGTATATAACAGACGCAAAAGAATACAGCTATAAATGAACTTATTTCAATTTATAATTGGAGCAATAATGTTAAAATACGCCAATATTTCCCTAATCAGGTTTTATCATGCTTCAATACATTTTTTACACTCATATGACGTTATACTATATCCACCACGTCCTTTATATTTCCAATATGACGTAATATTTTCCTCTTTCATGTGGAAACCTTGAAATAGAAAAGTTATGAAGTTATATTCACTTTCATTTAAATTCGTCAAACTATTTATTTCATTTTCATTTTTCATGTGAATATCTTGCAATAGAAAAGTTATGATGTAATATTCACCTTTTTTTAAATTCGGCAAACTATTTATTTCATTTTCTTTTCATTTTTCACGTGGAAATCTTGCAGTAGAAAATTAATTGTTGTAGTAATAATTTTATTGTGTAATTTAATTGTTGGCAACTGCTATAACGAAAAATGTTTAAATTTGATAAGAAATTGCTGTTAAATTGGTGGTTTTTTATTAATTAAAAATAAACTATAAATTATTTCGATTCCGGATTACTTTAGTTGCCTCGGCCATCTTTTCACAATTTTGGCTTCCAAATTGTGGATTTTTATAGAATTACAAACAGACAGATAGACAAGTTTTCATTTTTATATATCTCTCTATTCTAAAAAAAGTAACTAACGCTGTCACCGCCGCCGCCGGTTTTGAATTTTTTGTGACCTTGTGTGTCTTTCTTCGCTAATATTAAGAAAACTATTGCATATGAAAATATGAAAATCGGTGGTATTATAGAGAAATGTTTGATCAATACACTGACGCATACAGTTTTCAAATCGAAGAATTATTTAAAGAGATATTTAATGCTAAATTTGGACAAAACCGTTCCATTAAAAAAGTTTTATAGGAGCAAAAACTATACATGGGAATTTAATCATTTTTAGATCATTTTATTCAATAGAAGATCCTGGTGTGCAGATTCCATTATTTTTTTTATTTGACTCATTTTTTGAGGTTTTATTTTTATTTTAAATTCAAATATTCAGCATTTCGACAGATATTTTTTACATATTTTAGAAAAGGGTATTAATTAAACTGTTGCCAACTGTATAAACAGCGCAAACAATAATGTTTGCTTCAAATAAAAAAATTATTTACACGTTACTATTATAAACAGAAAAAACCCCTTCAAATTAGAATTGAATAATTAGGTATAAAAAGCAGGCACTTATTGGAAATTACGCCATAAAAACTATATTTACATGTGAATTTTAAAAGAGAATGGATATTGTAAAATAAATTCATTAACATGCGTTAGAAGTCTTAAATAGAAGAAATTACGTCACATTACACTTATTATGCAAAATGAGCAAAAAATAATATTGCAAAACAGTTTAAATTTAAAAATTGCACGAGACAAAATATTAGAGGTTAAATATTAGACTTTTTTAAAATTTTATTATTTGTTGTTTTATCTGAGGTGTTCAGCTATAAGTATGCAAAATTTCATGTCTCCAACTTAATTAGGGGCTGAGTTAGAAAAATTGTTTAAGATACACAAGTTAGAGCCCAGAGGGTTAAATATTAGACCTTTTTCAAAATTTTATTATTTGTCGTTTGATGTGACGTGTTCAGCTATAAGTATGCAAAATTTCATGTCTCCAACTTAATTAGGGGCTGAGTTAGAAAAATTGCTTAAAATACACAAGTTAGGGCCCAGAGGGTTAAATATTAGACTTTTTCAAAATTTTATTATTTGTTGTTTGATGTGAGGTGTTCAGCTATAAGTATGCAAAATTTCATGTCTCCAGCTTAATTAGGGGCTGAGTTAGAAAAATTGTTTAAAATACATAAGATAGAGACCAGAGGGTTAAATATTAGACTTTTTACGTTTGATGTGTGGTGTTCAGCTATAAGTATGCAAATTTTCAAGTCTCCGAGATATATAATTTCTGAGAACGGGCTCTGTGACAGACGGACAGACAGACAGACAGACAAAGGAGTGAGACAGGTAGGGGTTCGTTAGATGAACGAAACTCTAAAAACATGCTGCGGATGACTGTAACAACATCCTAAAATTACATTACCATCAGCCAGACTTGTATAAAACCAAAAACTTTCCGCGCACATAAATATTGGATCAAAAACTTTCTGCAAATTAATTTAATGTTTAATAAAATAACATGTTATATTACTTTGCCGGTATAAATTAAAAACAGTAGTTTTAAAATAATTGCCATTTAAATTAAAAAGTAATTAAAATTAATTGTAGAATAATTATGTTGACTAAAAAAATAATAAAGCTAAAAATCTGTGATAAGAAGGGTGAATTCTTATCAGTTATTTTGTCAATGCATTTAGAAACAGCCCAATCCTTAATATTGTGACCTCTTCTCACAAAATGCCCGTCACTCTGTTCACAGAAATAATGGACATTGCTTTTGAAACAACTGAATAACATTTTGTAAGGAGAGGTCCATTCACAGGTATCATCATTAAAGAGACCGATGAATTTTTGTTACGGCCCTTTGACGAAATTCTCGTTTTTTCAGAGATCATATGGCGAAATTTCCGTTTTTCTGCGTTTTTGACGAAATTTGCCTTTTTTTCGCGATTCTTTGACGAAATTCTTGCTTTTTTCGCGATCTTTTGACAAAATGTGCTCTTTTTCTCCTATCCTTTGACGAAATTCACGCTTTTTTGCGGCGTTTTGACGAATTTTGCATTTTTTTCGCGATCCTTAGATGAAATTAGTTTTTTTTTTCGCGGTTCTTTGATGAAATTTGCATTCTTTTCGCGATCTTTTGACAAATTTCGTGCTTTTTCCGCTATGCTATTACGAAAATCGTTTTTCTCCTGCGCTTTTTGGACGAAATTCGCTTTTTTTTGCGATCCTTTGACGAAATTCATGTTTTTTGTGGCCTTTTTTGCGCGATCCTTTGATGAAATTAGTTTTTTTCTGCGATTCTTTTACGAAATTTGCGGTTTTATTCGCGATCCTTTGACAAAATTCCCACTTTTTCCGCTATTCTTTTACGAAATTCATTTTTTTCCTGCGCTTCTTTCACATAATTTGAAGTTTTTCTACGATTCTTTGACAAAATCATTTTTTTCCCGCGAATCTTTACAGAAATTCGCGTTTCTTCCGCGGTTCTTTGACGAAATTCGCGTTTTTTTCTGAAATTTTTTGACAAAATTTGTTTTTTTTTCTGCGAACGATTGACGGAATTGATTTATTTTCGGCGCTCATTTGTTGAAATCCGCAATATATTTTAGTGATATTCTTTTATGTCTGAATTTTCGGACTGATGGCTGATTTTTTTAAATTTTCGGAACCGAATGCTTTAAATTTTCAGAAAATTCGATATAGAATCACCCCTGGCAAACAATAAATAAATCGTGCATAAAATTGGGGAACATTTTTAATTTTTCGTTAAAGAAAAGTACAAGAGCAAAAATTACGTTTTTTTTCCTAAGAAAATTTCCGCAAAAGTCCGAATTTTGCGGAAAATTTTCCGCGCACAGCATGTGCGTGTGCGTCTATATTATACAACTCTGCCATCAGCGATCTATCAATCCCAAATTTAGTTTATATTCGTTTCATATATTCTTATTCTTTTGTGCGGCTCTGTAAAATAGCTATCAATAATATCAGTGACCTGGAGCCGAACAATTTTTGATGCTCCAGCTCCAGCTCCGCTCCTAGAGAAAATACTGTGGCTCCAGCTCCGGCTCCAACTCGGCTCCGACTTTGCGCTTTTGAGTTGCAGATTTTAATTTACACGTTTAATTTTTTGCTCACAAATACTTTCTACCTTCATTAAAGATCTGACAAAATGCATTTTTCTTCTCATCAAACTTGAAATGCTTGTTCAGAAAATATGACATCTTTTAGCTTTTGCTTTTAAAATAGAAAGTTTGGTGGAATTTTAAACACAAAAATCTTAAATTTCTTCTACACTTTTTAAACAGCCAAAATTGTACAACTACACATATAAACAACAAGCGGTCATATTTATTTTCAAATAGTGTTGTCACTTACAAGGGAACCACTTTTGGTGTTGCTCGCACCTAGCATCGAGACCTGATGCGTTTTGTAGCCCTATACATAAAAGTTAGAGAACCGAAAAAATTTCTCTGTTAAAATAATATTTTATATACTTTTTTATACTTTTAATTTTTTATTATTACATATTTATTTGTTTATTTCACGCCAAACGTGAGTTAAGTCGCCAAATATGGCGCTACAATTTTTCCGCCCGCTTTATCCAAAGAGAAAATGTACAGAACATATTGCTAGAATTATATGAGATTTCTTTTTTATAATTGATAGCATAAGAAACAAATATTAGGTTTTTATTTTTTTTTTTGTGCAGACGATAAATACATAAGTAATAAATATAATTCTATAAAAGCTTCGAAGATCATTGAAAACTATTTTTTAGTGAAATACAAAATAAGCAAACTCTTTTCTTTTGAAATCGAATGAAATAAAGTTTCGAATGTTTAAAATGAAATGTTGCTGTATTAAATGGTCCTTTTGTAAAAGTAATCATAAAGTAAAGTAATATTTTTACACAATTTAGAAAAATTACTGCGGCGAAATATGTCGGACATTGCAATTTTTAGCTATTACAAATTCAGCTATGACATTTGGCTAGGGTTGCCGGAAAGCTCTACTTTTGAAAATAAACGCCAACCGTTTCCCCGCCAAAAATATGAATATAAAGTTGCAATTTTTCAAAATCAAATTTGTGGGTTTTTGAAGGAATTTTCAAACTTTATTCAATATTTTATACTTATTATTAACTAATTTTTATTTTTAAATACTTTTCTTTAAAAAAATTTAATTTTAATAGCCCGATCAGTGGTCTCGAAAATTGCATTTTCAGAAAGTTATGCTGCTGTATAATCAAGAAATATTATTTTAACAGAAAAATTTTATCGATTCTCAAACTTCATAATATAGGGCTTTAAAATGCACCAGGTCTCAATGCTAGGTGCGAGCAACACCAAAAGTGGTTCCCTTGTTAGTTCAAGTAGAAGTAAAGTAGTGTTACCATGTTTTGAGAAGTTTTCCTTCTCTATAGTAATAATAATAAAAACCTAAAAAATGATGTAATTAAAATACTGAATAATGATGTAATTAAAATATTTTAAGCCTAGAAATTTAACCCTTAAATGTCGGGTGTAGCTTTTCGGCAACATACCCAAATATAGAATTTTATCAAGGAAAATTATCTTTTCAATTCAAGACCAGTATTGCTGAATAGTAACAAACAGTTTTTTAGCCATAAACCATACTTAAAACAAAATATGATTTTTTAAAGTATTTTTCCCATGATTTATTTAAAAAATTTAAGCCGAAAAACATCATTACAATGATTTTTGAAAAATCAGGCATTTAAGGGTTAAAATACTGAAAAAAAAATTATTTAAAAGAATATTAAAAACTAAAGGAGCCCAGGAGCTGGGGAAAATTTAGAGCTCCAGCTCCGGCTCCAGCTCCAGGGAAAACACAGCTCCGGAGCGCTCCAGCTCCAGCATACTGTATAATAATATATACAGTAAAACCTCTGAATAGCGGACATTTCGAGAATGCAGAATTTGTCCTCTATTTGGGGGTGTCCGCTACTGAGAGTAAAACATGTACAGTTATTTAAGTGTTGGTAATCGAAAAAACGCCCGCTAAATAGAGGTGTCCACTAATCGGTGTGTCAGTTATGGTGGTTTTACTGCATAATAATATTATCCTTTAGAAGAAAATTGCATGCTGTATGATAGACAGACAGCCATCCAGAGAAAGATAACCTCCCGGAGCAATAAACACTCATGTCTTTTGTTTTAATCATTCACAATCGTTTCTAAATTTCGTTATACGAGTATTAAAAAAATCTGTTAATTTCCAGTCGATAGACTGACAACTATCTTTTAGCCTGGGTTTTTAGCCGGATTTAGCCTGTTGTATGTCATACAACAGGCTAAAAACGGTCACCGTTGTACGGAGTACTGTATTATTATTTGTTTGCCCACCAAAACTGGTTGCCACGGGTTTGGCAAGGTTTGTGATCACGTGGTTGAAACTGATCTATTCAATATTACTGCGTGCATATTTTTTTTATTTGCTCCATGTGTTCAAACCAGTTGTCTACGAAAACATCCACCGGTGAAAGTTACGCACACCAAATTTCTCTGACGTATGCAGATAAATTGTGCTTTTTTATCAGTTTTTTTAATATAATTTTTAAACGGTTTGGAACTTATTTTTCATAGTAGGTGTATTCAGTAGGTGGCCCTCATAGGTACCTTCTGGGGCAATCAGAAATGAAATCCGACAAATATTTTTTGAGTTATGCTTGACGAAAGGTTTTTATTAGGCTTTTTTTAAGTAGGACATGGCGTTAATATCCATCGTAGCTGTAATGTATCAGGACAGTAATATTTCGCTGAGTATTAGCCTTCTCTTCGCTCAAACAACAAATATACAGAATAGCTATATTTGCTATTATTTAGGTTCCATATATCTTTGAACTTGCATGGCATATCCATTTATACTTTTCTAGTATACAGGGTGCAAAGGAAAGTCCCTTTAACCTGAAAATACTTGTGAACGGAGAGAGCTACAGCTATGCAAGTGAGGTAACGGTATAATAAAGCGACTAAACCTGATTTAATGAAAATGACAGCAGCGCCTCCTAGTGGCAAAATTTGGAAGATAGCCACTGCAAATCGAAAACGAAAAGATATAGAGCAAAATTTCCAGTTAGAAAGTTTTAGAGCATCAATTAATTAATAGAATACGACATTTGGTTTACATTGATAAGATAAATCTTCGCCTGTTTTCCCAAAAATGTCCGAAATCGATGCACTCCATTTTGTGTAAACGTTTGAATGGAATAGTCAGAAGTATGAAGAAATATGCACAATTTATGCTATAAATACGTACTTATCTCAATACATTTTCATAACATCATACACACACAAAAAAAAGACAAACTGTCTCACTGTGATAAAAAGTTAATATTCAGTATGCTCGAAAAGTTCGCCATTGCTCATGATTAGGGTGTCAACGATTTTAATCAGTTGATTTAAATCAGCGATTAAATCGTGATTTTAATCAAACGATTTTTTTTAAAAAATCATTGATTAAAATCAAAAATTTTCTAAGTGTTTAAAATGTCAAAAAAATTATTAAAATACACAATGAACATAATTTGAAAGTTTGTACAGGTTTTTTGACTTATGAATAAACAAAAAAAGAGCTTTAAATAATTGTTTCTAAGCTTAATTCCTGAGTATTGTAAAATATTATAAACAATTAGTTTGTGAAAGGCATTGTTTTTAATCAATATAAAACAGTTTCGTTTAAAAATGATATTTAAGCCTAATATAATTCGTAATGTCATAATTTCCTTTAGGAAATCAATTTATATAAAATAAACACAGCAAGCGTAATAAATTTCTGCAAGTAAAAGAATAAATAGTCAGTGTCTTAGTTTCTCGTTCTACTTTTGTAATAATAAATTAATAGCAATCTTGAGTTAAAGAAGAATGAAAGAGTGACATCTGCTCAACAGCTAAATTGTAAATGAATGCATAACAGAAAAAGAACTAATTGATATAAAAATGTTAAACACAGTAAGAGCTTCTTCGATACTGGTTGAATATATATATATATTTTTTTTTTACTTTGAAACTCATATACACTAAATAAAAAACTTAATTATGTATTGAAAAGGCAGCAGAACTTAAAAAATTTAACCATTGAAAGCTAATAATCTCACTGAGAGGTAATAATGCTGTTATTTAAATATTTTGAGGATTTCAAATATAACTGGCTATTCTTATATTTATTCTGTATGTATGTATGAATGGGTTTAACTTATTTTCATAATTTTTACTTTCTTCTATCTTTACAAGAAGAAAGTATTGGATTCATGAAAATTTTCGAATTCCGGTTTTCAACGGATTTACACGTTTTAGAGGTCAGAGAAACCGAAAAACATATTTTTACAAAATGTCTGTCTGTGAGTCTGTCTGTCCGTCCGTCTGTCTGTGTGTGACACAAATTTTGTGGGCGCCCTATCTCAAGAACTAATGCATGGAATTTAATAAAAATTCATATTCAGTTAGTCCCTGATAGAAATTGATGCTGATTAGTTTTTGGTGCAAATCGCTCAATAGGTGGCGCTGCTATGCTGCATTTTTTATGATTTCCGAAATGGCTCTATCTCAAGACCTAATGCAAGGATTTTCATGAAACTTCAGATTCAGTTAGTCCTTGATATGACTTGATGCTGATTAGGTGTTGGTGTAAATTGGTCAACAGGTGGCGCTGCTATGCTGCATTTTTTTACGATTTCCGCAATGGCTCTATTTCAAGAACTAATGCACGGATTTTCATCAAACTTCAGATTTAGTTAGATGTTAACACAAGTTGTTGCTGATTAGGTTTTGGTGTTAATCGTCTTATATGTGGCGCTGCTATGATGGCATTTTCATGATTTTCGCAATAACTCTATCTCAAAAACTAATGCACGGATTTTCCCCAAACTTCAGATTCAGTTAGACTTTGACATAAGTGGTTGCTTGGTAGTTTTGTTTAACATTGGTTTTGGTGTAAAGCACCCAATAGGTGGGGCTGCTAGGTTGAATTTTGCTGTATTTACACGATTTCGTAGATAGCCATATCTCAAGAACTAATGCATGGAATTTCATATCTATAGAATCCTCATGATGGGCATAGATTTCCGTTTAATTTTGGTAGTGTGATAGCTAATTTTCAAGTATTAACATGCATGAGATAGAAGAAAGTTTTGGGATTGGTATATCCGACTAGTTTTGGTTAGCATTGACATACATGTGTGCAAGTTTAGTTTTTGGTGATTAACAGTAATTTTTCTAAGTACAAAGGCAAAACGAGCTGCAAATAATATTTGTTAGTTTTGTTATTTGTGTTACTAACTAATGAAAATACTTATTTGCAGTTTTTATTAATGAACTTTATTTTTTTTTTAGAAAAACAGGATATTATTAAAACATGTTATTTAATTGTATTTTTCAGTTTGTGATTCATAAAACTATTAAAAATTAAGGACACTTTATTTATCATACTAAAAATTATTCTCTTGTTTTTTTCTTATAAATTCTGGGTGCTGTCAAATTCTGGGGAGATTTGTCATCATTACTAACAAGGAAGGTCTCCATACGGGCATACTCAGAAAAATCTGAAAAAATTACAGAATGTTCTTCTCATATGGATATATATGTTTATAAAAATTTTTTGGCGGAACCCCGATACAGCGTCCGTAAAAAAAATAACAAAATTTTCGTTTATTTGGCGATGAAATAAAAATACGCTTTTATGTAGGAAAAAACTTTTTATGTTGAATTTGTTTATATAAGTTTAATTTAAATAACTTTAGTTTTGTCATTTTTAATTTGTTTTAATTATAGTTTTGTCATTTTTAGTTTGTTTTAACTACAGTTTCTCATATATATTTATATGTATTTATAATAAAATTTAAATATCATATTTTACGATTTAAAGCAAAATTGAAATTGATTTAAATTATTTCAAGCTCAAAAATTAGGCAGATAGAGCACTGTCGATTTGATTTTGTTGCTATGGAAACGACTTCGTCTTTGATATGGAAATGTATTATGACAATCAAATAGCTGACTAAAACTTAAAATAGATATTTGCAACTTGCAAAGCATAGAAAATATTTTTACAGTGATAAAATTAAATAACTACAGCAACAAGCAACATATATATGTAATATAAAAAATATATAATAACCTCTTTCATTGATTAAGTTTAGATTAATTAAAAACCGCGCATTCTAAAAAACTATTAATAAACAATTTTCAGATGAATTAAAATTGTTTGCTTTTGGCGAGAAAAATCCTGCTCGCTAAATCGCGTGTCACTTTCGTATTTTCGCGCCAAATATTCGAAAGTATATTATTTTTTTTACAGGCTTTCTACTGAAATTCCGCCGTTAAATTTGACTGATCCCTTATTACATGCATGAGTAGTTTTACTAGCATTTTTTTTCAACATATTCTGAGTATGTCCTGTATGGAGACCTTCCTTGTAAGTACATTACTAATATATTTTCTCATGAAATATCGCCCTTTTTTTGAACTAGCATCTTGCCCCCTTTTTCTTTCTAAAATAAATACTACATTATTAATTATCATTTTAATAATTAAAGTTTAAAAATGTATAATATGTTCCTAATTAGTGAGTTAATTGTTTTATAATTATTAATTTGAAGTAGTGTTAACTATTTAATATTAACTGCAGTTATTAATAATTTTAATAAATGTTAAATATCACTAGTAGTTAATAAAATTTTACATAATTATTACAATATGAATATATATAACATTATTGTATGATACTACCTAATGAAAGTACTAATTTGCAGTTTTTATAATTTCTGTAATTACTAATAATTATAATTTTTTTAATTAAAGTGTAAAATCATAGATTATGTTAGCAATTAGTGTTTTAATTGTTTTGCAAACCTAGAACTTTTAGTAGCTATTCAGTATTTGAACGCTGGGAAAAAATAAAAAAAATCCGATTTAAATTAACAAAATCTGATTTAAATAAAAAAAAATCCAATTTTTTTTTTTTTTTTTTAAATCATGATTTTTTTACACCCTACTCACGATACACATTTGTATTCGTGAGAGTAATTCTGCGTGCACATTTCTCAGCATGGAACGTCTATTGCAAGCCTCTTCAATACGACGACCAGTGGTGTAGTCGTAAAAAAAACAGAGGGTAAACGCTCTAAGCAGAGGGTATACGCTCACGGCAGAGCGTATACCCTAGAGTGTATATACTATAGCTTTCTTGAGAAACAGAGGGTATACGGTGTTCCTTAAAAAAATCCAGAAGGTATACAGCGTATACCCCCGTATACCCTCCACTACATCTCTGACGACGACATAGATTTAACCCTTTCAAGGGCAGTGGCTAGACGGTCTAACCGCCTAATTTGAATTCAAAACTGATAAATGGCACCAAAAATATTTTAATAAAATTTTGCTTTTGTAATGAAAGTGCAAATTAGCAGGTTTTTGTTTTCAGAGAAATTCGTTTGAATATTCTGGTGTCAGTCAATTATTTCATCAGTTTACAAACAGAATTCTTCTGGCCTTGTAAGGATTATTCTAAAATTTTAAATACATTGGAAATTGAATCTTTACAGACATTACAGCACAGTACAACATCACAATCTGCAATTGTGCACTGCTACATTTCCGGAATGTGAATAGGCAAAGTAGAATCTTCGCTCATCGATTTCGGACATTTTTGGGTATGCAGGCGACGATTTATCTTATCCGTGCTAACCAAATGTCATTTCGTACTAATTAATTGATGCTCTAAAACTTTCTAATTAGAAAATTTGCTCTACCTCTTTTCATTTTCGATTTGCAATGGCTAGCTTCCAAATTTCACCACTAGGGGTGCTGCTTTCATTTGCATTAGGTCGGGCGTAGTCTCTTTACTGTACCGTTACCTAACTTGTATAGCTGTAGCTCTCTCCGTTTGCAAGTATTTTCAGGTTGAAGGGACTTTCCTTTGCACCCTATATACTATACAGCTATACCCAACCTTACGTTGTATAGTTTTTACAAAGTCTTAGTATTCTTTTAGCAACGGTATTTTTTTAATAACGCACTTACTAATTCATATATTATTGTACGGAACCTTCCGTGCGTGAGTAATACTCGTACTTGACCGTTTATTTTATATTTAGGTAAGCAATGCCATAGAACTTATACAATGTCTTAAAGATCCAAGTAATACTACAATTATTTTTTATGGTCGAAGCTTATGACATTAATTTAAAACTGTGCATTTTTAAATATGCAATAAATCGAACTTTAAATTTTTTTTTTTTTTTTTTTCATATCTGATATCAGAATAAATGCAGATGTTACCTTTTTTTGTTTTGTTTTTAGGTGCGTTCGTAATTATATAAATACGTAGCACCTATAGTCGTCGTTCAGTCCGTCTGTCTGTCTGTCCGTCCGCATATAACAGAGCAAAAACTACCTGACCGAATGATCTGAAATTTTTAATATATAATTGCTGCAAAATTTTGTTGAGCCATTTCCAATCTTATGAAAATCGGATGTATAGTTTAATTACAGGGACAGTCAAAAGTTTTTCTTTACATTACGGCCAATGGGAAAAATTATTGCAAGTGAATTTTAATGATGTTACAGACTTCCGAATGGTCTGAAATTTTTAATATATAATTGCTGCAAAATTTTGTCGAACCATTTCCAATTTTATGAAAATCGGATGTATAGTTTAATTACAGGGACACCCAAAAGTTTTCCGTTACATTACGGCCAATGGGAAAAAATTATAGCAAATGCATTTTAATGATTTTACAGCCTTCCGAATGGTCTGAAATTTTAAATATATAATTGCTGCAAAATTTTTTCGAGCCAATTCAAATTTTATGAAAATCGAATGTATAGTTTAATTACAGGGACAGTCAAAAGTTTTCCGCTACATTACGGGGAATGGGGAAAAAATTATTGTAAGTGCATTTTAATGATGTTACAGACTATGCACTTATGAAGCGCAAAAAAATATACATTCAGTACAATATGGGGTGCAAAAAATAATTATAAAACTAGTTATAGTACGAACGCACCTCATTTGCCACGTTTGACGAGCAATTTCCAACTTGTGTGTAAGATAGCTTGTCTAAAGTCTTTAATTAAAAATTATCTTTATTGTATATAAAATTGATGTTATATATACAAAATATGTATGAGTGTTCTATAGTTATTGCCCTCCATTTAGCTTTTAAAAACATTCATTTTAATTAAAGTAGAAGCTTAATCCCTTCAGCACTAAGGGTGCACCTTCAAAAGGTACATACAGGATTTGTTTTTAGTCTGTACCAGTAATAAAGAAAAGTAAAATTTGCCTTATTTATTTAGAGCATTTTTCTGTTAGCATAAGTAAAGATAACTGTTTTTAAAAAAGTGATATAAAATTTGTGTATGAGATTCCAATCCCGAAGGGGTTACAGTCACTACATTTTTCCTTTTTCAAGGGATTGTAACTCATAAAATTTGAATCACAGTAAAAAGCTTTGTAATATTAAAAATCATGATCAGTAATGTTTATATTCTGATTGATTCACTGGTTCTCAATAATAATAAAATAATTTTTTAATAGAAAAAGACTTTTTTTTTTTTTTTTTTTTTTTTTAATTTTAGCATTTACATATAAGAAAAAAATTAATTAAAAGATAAACTTCTGAAAACGTTTGCCAGTTAAAAAGATTGGAAAAGAAAGTTTTCGATTAAAGTTAAAAAAAAAAAAATCATCTGAGTTGGCATATTCAAACTAGGGCTTACAGTTATTAGCGAAGCCCATCTATGTTCTTTGGTTGATTTCATACATTTTATCTTTGCACAGCCCTATAAGAAGAAGTCAGGTGGAGATAAATCAGGGCTATAAAGAGAAGAAGGGTAAGCAAGATCTTCACAAAAGTGATTCATAAAGTTTCTTACTATAAAACAATTGTCTTGGTAACTTCTGAGCAAGTGCAAGAAATCACATGTTGAGCATGTAGAAATGCTATTCTGATTATGTTATATGTCTTGGATCTAGTGTATTTTCTCACCTAATACAGTTAAGGAATGATTAGTATAGGTTTGCAATTTGATGTGACATGTAACCAAGGGAGGCTTATCTGAGAATACTTTGTTTGCTATATTTTTAAAAAGCACACAGTAACATTATATGAGCAGTACCGGAGTCTATTTTAAATTGAATATTGACCCCATTAATCTTAACAGATTTTCTCCATAGCCATTCCATAATAAAACAGTTGTCTTAGTAACTTCTGAGCAAGTGCAAGAAATCACATGTTGAGCATGTAGAAATGCTATTCTGATTATATTATATGTCTTGGATCTAGTGTATTTTCTCACCTAATACAGTTAAGGAATGATTAGTATAGGTTTGCAATTTGATGTGACATGTAACCAAGGGAGGCTTATCTGAGAATACTTTGTTTGCTATATTTTTAAAAAGCACACAGTAACATTATATGAGCAGTACCGGAGTCTATTTCAAATTGAATATTGACCCCATTAATCTTAACAGATTTTCTCCATAGCCATTCCATAATAAAACAGTTGTCTTAGTAACTTCTGAGCAAGTGCAAGACATTACATTTGGTATTGAAATATATGTAAGTAATTGAAGCTGTTATAATTACTTACATATATTCCAATACTGGTATCAAGATTAAAATAGACAGAGATACGTCTAATGATATCCATTGATGTCAATACTAGTGCTGTTGCAAACCACGTGTGTTTGTTACTGTGTAACCGGTATTCTCTCTAATATGAAATACTGAATCATTACTTTGGAATTTGACTCATTAGTCGTTACTGCATCAATGTACTGCAAAACTAAATGAAATGAACATCAAATGCTACCTTCCTTTCGTGATTCATGAGCAGAATCATATAGTCTGATAGGGAAAGATGAGAGTTTGTATTCGGACTTAAGACTCTAAATCAGTTGTTCCCGTATTAGTATCACATATGGGTTTTTCATTTAGTCGTTTCGTTACTTCAGCACCAATTCATTTGCCGAAAATGTCCGTGTGAATTTGAATGGAAGTTTTTGAAGTTACGTAATCAATAGTAGAAAAAATGCTTTTAGATGAACGATTGCTCTGAGATCATTTATTCTTTCAGGAATTGTGCCTTTTATCTTACAGATATGAAGTGTTACGTGCATTTTTAAAACATGAAACAAAATAAGCGATTTTTTTTTTTTTTTTTTTTTTTTTTTACCAAGAGATTATTAACATTTCCATGTATGTATTTTTAAAAAGGAACCATCGATCTAAGCAATAAAGAGACAACAAGTGTGTATGTGAATACTGTGTGTAACTTTAAGATTGAAGACAAATAGTTTTCTTTTTCACATTTTTATCACACAGCACACAAATGTTACAAACAATCACAAACACTGAAAAACATGTAGAATGATGAGGTGACTTTGGGGTAATAACCCGCTGTTAGAACAAGTGACGTTCATAAAACATCTTTTGGGGAATACTCCCGCTATAAGCAACAGAATAATTGGGGATAAGACCCGCTATAGCATAATGTGCCACAATGGCAGCTCAGCAACAACATACTATACTTGGGGATAACACCCGCTCGAATACACAATGTGCCGAAATGGCAGCTAAAGAACAACTATATACTTGGGGATAAGACCCGCTCGAATACACAACGTGCCGCAATGGCAGCTAAGCAACAACTGAACTGGGTCACATGACCGCAAAGCTACGGAGCTCGTTCGGCATGCGCACAAGGTCCGAACATGCCGCCCCGCGTTGCAATGTGCGTAGCACATTCAAAATATTAAAAATACACTATAAATACAAGAACTAAATAAAATACCAATACCACAAAATAATATTACAATACAAATACAATAATGATAAGTAGCAACAATAAGGACTATACAATACAATAAAATTAAATTCTTTGATACAAAATTTAAGCTATTTTCTAAAAATAGTTCTATATTGTTCTTAAGAAAAGTTGAATGTAAAATAACATGTAAATCTTAGATGCACCTTAAAATACATAAACAATGAGAAATAAGTATGTACATTAGGTTTCATTAATGGGCAAGACACACAATCTAGATATGGATCTAAGAAAGATATTCGAGGCTGTTTTTACCTTTGCAACCCTAACATTACCGTCCTTTCCTGGTATAACCTCTAAGATTCGTCCTAGCATCCACTTACAGGGAGGTAAATTGTCCTCCTTTATGACTACCATCGCCCCTGGTTTGATGTTTTCCCCCTTTACCTGCCATTTTGAACGATTTTGGAGATGACTCAAGTAATTTAATTGCCAATTTCTCCAAATTAATTGGACAAATTTAGTGATTCTCTGCCACCTAGATAATCTCGATTCTGTGATATCAATCAATTGAGGTTCTGGAATGGCATCGATAGGCCGACCAATTAGGAAATGGCCTGGTGTCAATGCATTAAAATCATTTATATCGGTCGATAACGGAGTTAAGGGACGCGAATTTAGTACCCCTTCGATTTGGGTGGTGACTGTTTGGAATTCTTCCATAGTCAATCTAGCACCTTTTAATGTTCGTTTAAGATAATACTTGAAAGATTTTACACCAGCCTCCCATAAACCACCGAAATTGGGCGATCTAGGAGGAATGAACTTCCATTCAATAGCTTCTGAAGTAAGGTAATTAGCTAATTTTTCATCCGGTCTACGAACTAACTCATGAAGTTTGTGCAATTCTGATTTAGCACCCCTAAAATTCGTAGCATTGTCTGTCATAATAGAAGCGCATTTCCCTCGCCTTGAAACAAAGCGTTTAAGTGCGGCGATAAACGCATCAGAAGTTAGATCCGTTACTATTTCTAAATGAATAGCCTTTGTTACTAAGCAAACGAAAATCGCGACATAAACCTTATGAAAAATCCCTTTTCTTTGATTTTTATATTTAATCTCAAAAGGGCCGCAAAAATCGGCTCCTGTATGGTTAAACGTAAAATTTGGAGTTACTCTTTCCGATGGGAGGTCACCCATGATTTGTTTAGCAGTAACCGGGTTGTTCCTAAAACAGACAACGCAATCATGCACTACTTTTCGCGCTAAATTTTTTCCACTTACGGGCCAAAACCGCATTCGTACGTAATGGATTAAAGTTTGGGGACCAATATGAAAATACTTCCTGTGAAAATGCTCAAATATGAGTTTTGTGAGCTTATGGCCTTTCGGCAAAATGATTTGATGCTTCTTATCAAAGTTTAAATCTGAATTTTCCAACCTACCGCCAACTCTTAAGATATTATCTTGATCCAAAAAGGGGGATAAACATTTAATTTTACTGGAAGGGGGAACCCTTGATTCCCGTTTTAAACCCTTAATCTCTTCCTGAAATTCTGCATTTTGTACTAATCTAATTAGAGAAACTTCAGAATTTTTTATTTCTGGGGTTGTGAGGCTGCCTCTGTGCCGGTCTGCTAACTTACATTTGCAATTGTGAAAAAACCTATAAACATATGCCAGTATGCGAAGAATACTATAGTATTTACCACTTATGTTGAGAAAAAAATCTACTTCTTCAGGATTCCTGAAAAGAGAAAGAGAAATATTAGAATTGAAATCATTACAGTTATTTTTATATTTTGATTTAGTCTCTGGAATGTAATCTGTTTCTGGCACAGAAATAGTTTTTTGCTCAGTCACTAAGTCATCAGCTGCTAGGAATTTTGGTCCCCTAAACCACATTGGATTCTCTACAAGAGAATTAACACTCGCACCTCTGGTCAAGAGATCGGCAGGATTGTCCTTGCTAGAGCAGTGATACCAAGAGTTCGAATCTGAAAGTGCATTAATCTCTATGACACGGTTTGCCACAAACTGCTTCCATCGCTTTGATGATCCTTTGATCCAGAATAAGGTTATTTTGGAATCTGTCCAATAGTACACCTTCGATGTGATTTTTTGATCTAGGATGGGTTTTACTTTATTGGTCAGTCTTGCACTTAGTAAGGCTCCGAGAAGTTCTAGCCGAGGCAGAGTTATCTCCTTTATCGGTGCAACACGACTCTTTGAAGTCACGAGATTGACTTCCACACCACTCTCTCTTTTTATTCTCAGATAAATTGCAGATCCATACGCTATTTTACTAGCATCAGAAAAGGCGTGTATTTCTACAGCTATTACTTGATTCAAGCAACCAAGAATTTTCCTCGGAATTTTTAATTCTGCTAAATTTGGAAGTTCTTCGAGCCACTTTAACCATTTTTCGTGCACATTAGTTGGTAACTGTTCATCCCATGCTGTCTTCTTTAGCCATAGTTCTTGGAACAGGCATTTTATTCTAATGGTGAATGGCGTCAGCATGCCTAACGGATCGAAGATTTTACCACCTGCTTGCAATAGTAGACGTTTTGAGCTTTTTTGCGATGACAAGAATTCTATTAAACTTTTGACTTCGAATGTCAGACAATCTTCTTCTGTTTTCCAGGACATTCCTAATACCTTGCTTAGATTGCTTCCTAGGCTTATTGCAGCATGTTCTGCTTGAATATTTAAACCTTCCTCTTGCCAGCACTGCAGTAACGCTTCATCATTTGTTATCCATTTTCGAAGAATCATTCCTGCTTCAGACATTATTTTGTTAGCATTCAGGGAAACATCAAGAGCTTCTCGCAGCGTATCTTCGCCAGATATAAAATCGTCCACATAAATATATTTATCGAGTAGGTGAACAGTTCTTGGGTGTAGGTTCATAAACCGCTTGATGTGCTCCTTTATTGTAGCAGATAGGAGGAATGGAGAGGCATTGACTCCAAAAATAACACGTTTGAATCTGAAGACCTTGAAAGATTTTAAACCATCATCATACCACAGAAAACGGACAGAATCCCGATCTTTTTCAGCTAGTGAGATTTGAAGGAACGCCTTCTCGATATCAGAAGAAAAGGCAATTTCGTATAATCTGAAGTGGATTAAAATATCAAATAGAAGTGGATTTAAGTTGGTGCCGGGCCATAAACAATCATTAAGGGACAAATCATTGTTATCATGAGAGCTGGCATCGAAGACGATTCGGACCTTTGTAGTAAGTTTATCTTTTTTACAGACCGCATGATGGGGCAAATAATAAACTGCCCTGTCTAAAACAGGTTCATTTTCTTGCACCTGCTCTATAATTCCTTGCTTTAAATATTCCGTGATTATTTCAGAATATTGTCGAAAAAGCTCTGGGTTTCGATAAAATTTTCTTTTTAGACCTTCCAAACGCTGTTTCGCAACATTAAAATTATCATTTAAATCCTTCCAGTCTCTCTTCCAGGGTAACTGAACTTCATAACGATCGCCTACAAATTTGACAGTTTTATCGAATATTTGTTGTGCTTGATCAGTTTCCGATATTTTCGGATCTCCATGTTTAATGCCTATAGACTCAAGCTCCCAAAATTGTTTTAAATTATCATTTATTTCATCGAAATCTCTAACGAAATTGCACATAGTAATATTGTTTGTTTGCGTGTTCTCCTCTAGCGCCCCAGTTGGGATCCATCCAAAAACAGTGTCTTGCAGAAAAAGTTTATCATTTATCTTAACTGAATTATGCTTTAAAATTCTATAAAATAATTCAGCGCCAAGCAATGCGTGAACTTTTCCCGGTTTGAAAAATGTGGGGTCTGCCAATTCCACAATATTCGGTAAATTAATGTCCGATACATTTAATTGCTTTGATGGAATTACATCCGTGATTTTGGGAACAATTAAGAAATCTATATTCTCCCTGAAAGAGCCATCTTCGTTTGTAATTACACTCGAAATTTTATGTTTTACATTATAAGTATAACCGTTTAATCCTGTAACGGATACATTAATTATCCCTTTTTTAAATTTCAGCATGTCAGCGCAATCCTTAGTTAAAATATTGACATTGCTAGCATTATCCAAAATGACTCTAAACCTTCGTTTATTTCCGAAATTATCTTCTATAAAAACAAAGCATGTACTCAATAAAATTGATTTTCTTTCTTTACTTATATTATTCAAGGTCTTTAATGATTCGTTATTTACCGAAATGTTCTTCGTTTCTCTATTTACCGCACCTGCAAGAGGGGAGGAAATTTGGGGGGAAGCCAATTCATTTTTGGATTTATTTTCTTTTTCTCGATGAAGCCATGAGCTGTGTCGCAATCCACAGGTATTACAGTTATATTTTGAAATGCAAGAATTTACGCAATGAGAATTATTCAAACAATTAATACACAGCTTATTTTTCTTCACAAAATCGTATCGTTCAGAAACATTCATTTTTCGAAACTGAGAACATTTGTTCAAATTATGAAAGGCCAATTTACACAGAATACAAGTTTTTCCATTCGATTTATCATTCGAATTTAGCATGAAATTTTTTTGTTTGTTCGAAAGAGGAATGTTTTTGTTTAAGGGTTTTGAAGCAGAGTATCTATTTACGCTTTCTAACGTAGAACTGCGGTTTTCCAAAAATGACATTAATTCATTAAATTGCGGGTATTCTGATTTTTTAATCGAATATTCAAATAATTTTCGAGATTCCTTATCTACCTTTTGCAATATAATATTGATAAGGATAGCATCAGACAGATTGTTTTGTTCATATTGTAATACTTTTAAGGCCCTCAAATTTTTATTTACACAATCAATAAAGGATCTCAATTCTTTAGAAGACTCGTAATGTATTTTTTCATAATTAATTATGGCCGATAAATGAGTGTCAATGAGCAAACGTTGATTTTCGAATCTTTCAGTAAGTGCTGTAAACAATGATTCAAAGGAATCGTCTAGACTCTCTAGTTGTTTTGCTTCATTTTTTAGCGATGCTCGCAAATAAAACAGCTTCTGAGCGTCATTTAACTGAGCATTATTTATGATTAAATTTGTAAATTGTACTTTAAAGATTGACCACTCTTCATATTTACCATTGAATGTTGGTAGTGGGATTTCAGGTAACTTAACTTTAATATTATTCGAACTTATAGATTCAATACTATCAGCATGCACATTTATTTCAGAAACTTTAAGATTTTTAAGAAATATGTTGAGACTTACCTCAAGTTTCTCGAGACGATCTTCGAGTTCATCTAACTCGTTTTCGATTTCTGGTAAGTCCTTAATATCAGGGATATCATAATATTTATCCCGTATTTCCGATACTTTTGCTTGCAGCTCAGGTAATTTTCGAATCTTTATTTCGAGCTCGGTACTCGAGTAATTAATTTCGTCTGTATTATCTTTTACGAAATTTTCTAATTTCGTTATAGCGCCTTTTAGAGCACCTTTTGTTCTATTTAATTTTTCCATAGCAGCTATTTCGCTGCGAAATCGACGGACCACTAGAATGTATGTGAATACTGTGTGTAACTTTAAGATTGAAGACAAATAGTTTTCTTTTTCACATTTTTATCACACAGCACACAAATGTTACAAACAATCACAAACACTGAAAAACATGTAGAATGATGAGGTGACTTTGGGGTAATAACCCGCTGTTAGAACAAGTGACGTTCATAAAACATCTTTTGGGGAATACTCCCGCTATAAGCAACAGAATAATTGGGGATAAGACCCGCTATAGCATAATGTGCCACAATGGCAGCTCAGCAACAACATACTATACTTGGGGATAACACCCGCTCGAATACACAATGTGCCGAAATGGCAGCTAAAGAACAACTATATACTTGGGGATAAGACCCGCTCGAATACACAACGTGCCGCAATGGCAGCTAAGCAACAACTGAACTGGGTCACATGACCGCAAAGCTACGGAGCTCGTTCGGCATGCGCACAAGGTCCGAACAAAGTGTTTATCATTAAATATTTTAATTAGACTAATTTTGTATTAATTATGCATTTAATCTATTCAAATTTCTCATAATTTTACTTTAAAAATAGTAGAAGCTTATAGTAGAATAAAATATTCATTTTAGCTGTATTTAAGGAATGATAAAGTACTTCTAGGAAGATTTCTATTTGAAGGGTCATCATATAAAAGCATTCGATTATAACTTGAACTTCAATACACTTATCAAAAAATGAAAAATGCTATTCAATTTCATATCATTGCTATTGCCATCACTGCCAATTTTATGCATAGACTGAGTGTATGAATGTGTCAGAAAGTTTTGCAATGTTGAATAGGAGAAAATATGTTTTTGAGAACTGACTTAATGCTAGTTTCCGTTATAGACAGGTTCTGTTGTCGCATGTTTTACTGATTTCAATACGCAGTGGACTTCTCTATTTAAGATACTCAATTACTATTTTTCTCTTTAGTATATACAGTAATATACTTGTTGAGACTTAATCGCGAGAAAGCACCGAAACATTCCATTTTAGATAGATTTTTTGTCTTAGCAGATGAAATTGCATTGTATTATTTTCATGGAAATTTACCTTGGAATATTTCCATTCAAGGTAGAATTCCATTTTCATAGGATAAATTTATTTATTATTATATTGTGAATGCTTACGTTTTTACACAAATTTCCGTTACAGAAAGGTTTTATACAAAATTCCATTATGGGTCTAGGTAACAGTAACAAATTCTTGCAAAGACCTCATGTGCAGTATATAAATAAATTTTCTGCAGTCTTGTGACCATATATTTCATATGTAGTATTTTAAATGCCCAGGTTTGCACTTTATTTAATTTTAATTCACTGAAAGTTCATAGATAGATTTTATCTTTGTTTTAAGGAATAGTTAAAACTAACGAAACAACCCTCTGAAAATTACAAAATGTCCCGAATATATGTGCACTAGTATACGATTATTTTTAATATCTGTTTTCTAAAGAGTAATAAGTCAGAAATACTTTCTAACGGGTAGTGAGTTTGAAAGTAACGAATACATACCGGTGCTCATTTAGTCATTACTTTTACAGCACTAGTCAATACATGATGTTCTCAGCTCACTGTCTGTTTATTTTATCTTGAAAATCATACCAGTTGGTATTGAAACATATGTCAGTAATTGTAACAACTTTTTAATGACTTTTGTGTTTAGTTTTTAGCATATTAAAGTTTAACTATTTATTATGTTTAGTTAAAAGCTTCATATATTCTAACCCAAACATACTTTTGTGAATAATATCTTAATACGATCTTTACAAAACATCATATTTTGCAGATTTGATGTTGTTGAGGAATAATTTCTTTCTCTTCCCCCCCTCTCTATGTTTTGTAAAAAACATAAGTGCTTGGAAAAAAAGTTCATTTTCAATCGCTTAAGTCTCTGAAAATGTGAAAAGGGGAATAATATATATTCCTTGAATTTTAAAATGAAATTTGGCCAGTAAATTAAATTTGATGGCCTTATCAGCATTTTTTGCTGCTAAGGGAAGGAGAAGCGTTGAAGGAACTTATTTCATTATCTGTTTTGTATTATTTTAAGCTATTTGTAAGTACAAAGCATATTATTATAATTATTAAGTAACTTTATTGTTCACAAAGAAGCTTATTTTTGGTTTTGAAGTATTATTCTTTACAAGCAAATCATTAAATACTGGTAAAAATGTGATATAAAAAAAAGGAACATCAGTTGAGACATTACTTCTGCTCTTGTAGTGATGTCACATCTTTTTTACTCCCAAAGAAAAAAAATATCCAAGTTGTGTTTTCTTAACTTTTCATGTTGTATGAAATTTCTTTCCATGGGTTAGATGCACCTTACTAAGCTAAATTACTTAATTCTTTAAAAATTCTCTGATATGTTGTCTTGAAAATACATATTAAATTCGTTTAAAGATCTGGTAAGAATTCTGTGAAATAGAAGTCAATTTGGTAATTTTTGCCCTTATGTATTATGCTTATTCTAAAGCCATTTTAATAAATGTAAAATGCATCTTGTGTATATCTAGAAAATCTTTAAGAAGTGCTTGAATCTTATTTGTTCTTGAGTGACCATGGATTCCAATATTGACTTTGACTCCTAAACTTTTAAAGAGACTTAATACTCTCTAACCAAATGCAACAACAAAATTCTTGCATTTATATGATTAGAAACGCTGTCCTTTGTCACTAATATTAAATGATACTAATGACAATGTAAATCTTTGAAGATTAAAGTTTACCATAGAAAAGAACAAAACAGGAATCCTTCTTCCCTGTTACTGGATCCTTTTTTATGGTAAAAAATTATACATGCTGTTATAATCTCTTAGTAAACTAGGGGGCTCGGCCCCCTACGAGCTACGCTCGCCAACCCCCGTCCAGACACCGCAGTCTCTAAATGCACGCTAATTTGATCGGCTTTAAAAAGATTTCGAAAGACTGAATTATAATTTAAAAAACAGTAGCGATCTCCCTATAGACGAATTTCTATTCCTTTCTCTTTGATTGGGGAATTTTAACGCCAAATCCGCTGCGGTACTACTTGATTATCCCGTCGACCAATTTCACCAAATTATATAAATCGCCAAATTATACAAATTGACATAATTTTTATTTTAAATAACGAAAGAACAAATAAATACGTACAACATTAATAAAAATACAAATAAAACGTCGAAATAAAAATAACTTGATGACGTAGACACGTGTAACAACATTTCAAAATAAGCTAATATAAAACGAATTAAGTAAACAAAGTCTTTGTCTCCTGGTATTTTTTAACAAAGCGAAAAGAAAGTTCTTTTAAATGAGACATTTTAAATTAATCGTTTTTAATCTGACGTAATTTTTACCAAGCTATTCTTTCTCTTTTAAATAATCGCATGAAAGTACTTTTGTTAGCAATGAAATATTATTTGCGGTTTCCTAACAAAAATAGTTGAAAATATCCTCTCAAAATATTAAATAAATCTGTAGCGCAATTTCTAAATTTAAACTTTTTTGCAATATTATTTTGTGTTCATTTTATGTAATAACTATAATGTGACGTAAATATGACGTAATTTCTCCTAAGACTTCTAACGCATGTTAAAGAATTTATTATTTTACAATATCCTTTCTCTTTTAAAATTCACGTGTGTACTTTTTATGACGTAATTTTTATAAGTTCCTGCTTTTTATACATAATTATTTAATTCTTATTTGAAAGTTTTTTTCCTGTTTATAATAGTCACGTGTAAATAAATTTTTAATTTGAAGCAAACATTATTGCTTGCGCTTTTTATACAGTTGGCAACAGTTTAAATTAGTACAATTTTCTGAAATCTGTAAAAAATATCTCTAGAAATGCTGAAAATTTGAATTTAAAATAGAAATAAAACCTGAAAAAATGAGTCAAAATAAAAAAATTAATGCAATCTGCACTCCGGCAAATTCTAACGCATAAAATGATCTAAAAATGATTACACTGCCATGTACAGTTTTTGCTGCTATAAAACTTTTTTAGTGGAACGATTTTGTCCAACTTTAGCATTAAATATCGCTTAAAATAATTCTTCGATTTGAAAACTGTCTGCATCAGCGTGTTTATCAAACATTTCTGTATAAAACTACTGATTTTCATATTTTTGTATGCATTATTTTTCTCAATATTAACGAAGAAAGACTTCCGGTAACAAAAAATTCAAAACCGGCGGCGGCGGCGGCGGTGACAGCGGTAGTTACTTTTTTTTAGAATAGAGAGATTCATTAAAATTTAGGATATGAATATTTTTTTTTAAATTGTATTACTTGATTCCTGAATGTTTATCATTATATTTCTTTGCAATTCTTTTTTAGCATTAAAGGTCACAAAACTGTTGAATATCGAGGTGACAGAGAAAGATTTGAAATTGTTGAATTTGCCAGACGGATGGATGGGTAAGGTTACTTTTTATTGAGTTTATGTTGTCAGCCATATTCATATGGTTTATTTATAAAATTTAATTGGATATCAGCCTTATTCTATGTTAAACAACAGTTCCTTCTTGTAAAACCATATACAGTTAATTGGGACACATCGGTTCTTCAACAATTTTCTCGATCAAGTGTCTACCATAATTATCAGAAGTAAATTTATTTTTTTCAATTTTGTTTTTAATATTTTGTCCCAATTAAAAGGCTGTCTAATTAAACAGTATTCCAAATAACTGCATGGTGTCTCAAAAATCATTTACAGACATTTTAGAAATTAATATAAAAGCAAATACAAAAGATAGTAACTTGAAACTTATAGATTTACTAGGGGGGCTCTGCCCCCTGCAAGCTACGCTCGCCAACCCCCGTTCAGACACCGCAGAATCTAAAAACACGCTAATCTGATGGGTTTTAAAAATATAAGAGAAGATTGAATTATACTGAAAAAAGCTGTGCAGATCTCCCTGTAAATGGGTTTCCATTCAATTCCCTTTGATTGCAAAAATGTAAGGGAGAATCAGTAGCTGTTAAGACATCCAATGGTTATTTTCGTTTTTCATTAAAGAGGATCAGTTAAACATTTGGAAAGTAGCTAAAATAAAATGAATTATTAAGTATACAGAGTCTTTGTCTCCCGGTATTTTAAAACAATCTATATAACAATATCCTAAGTCATGTGACTATCCTCAACAGTTCTGGGCAGACCACTTCGCTTTTTATACTCTAGGTGCCATTTTGGTACTTTAATGTTAGCCATGCACAGGTGATAAGTCGCCAAATATTATTCTATCATTTCATTTATATTATAATAATTCAAGTCGTCAACTGTCATAAACAAATATGGTCTGATCCCTTCGCGACGATATTGGCGCGATTTTTTTCCGACGCCAATTTGGGGAACGCATCAACAGCATAAACAACAACATCCGGCTTACCATATCAAGCAAAATAACGATACTTTGGTGCCAGTTAAGTATCTGTTGCATATATGACATTGGTGTCAGAAAAAAAATTTCGCCAATATGGGGCCATATATAACATTTGTGCCGAAAGCTTCCATCTTGATTAAAAAATCAATTTTTTTTTTTTTTCGAATCAAACTATATAAAACTTTTCATGGTCTCAAATAATTCTTGGTACTGTTACACTAGCCGGGTGCAAATCTCGCCAATAGCTTTTTTTTCAAATTGCCAGTTAGCATTTTTTTTAATTTTTCGAGTGGTAAATTAAAACATTGATTTGAAGTTGAAATTAAATGTCATGGTTTGTTGCATTATTGGAAAAAGTTCCATATTGTGTTCTGGTTGGCATGATTGGCGAAGGAATTCAAAATGGTGCCAAAAAGCCATTTTAGCAACTTATAAAAATTTTCAAGATGGCGGAAAAACATGGTTTTTAAATATTTGTAAACATATATATATATATATATTTAATAAATGTTATATATGTCACATGTTAAAAAATACAATGTTTATACAGATAGTTTTATATATATTACGTATAGAGATATACCTTATACATATATAATATGTATACACCTATAAATAAATATTATGTACTTATATATAATTTTATGTATTTATTATATTTATTATACATGTCAAATTAAAACAGAAGTTATATATTTTCCGAAAAATATAGGCTAAATGCAAAAAATTACGCAAAAAACATGAATAAAGTCCATTCCAGAAAAAAACAATTCCAAAGGGTGAAGATCGTAACCACATCGATTCATTTAATGCTAAAAAAAGCTTGCCAAAAAAAACAGCACACAATATGGAACTCTTCCCGCATTATTTAACATTTGGCCAAATGTCATATACGCACCGCAGTTTTGGCATAATTTTATTTTTTTAATGAAAATTTGGCAAAAACTTCGTTTTCGAATACCAATTACATATGCATTTTTGGTATTACTTTATTATCCCGTCGACCAAAAATCTGTCGCCAAACTATAAGATTAAATGTCAGTAATGGTTGATCGTAAATGTCACATTCACTTGACTTTAAGTAAGTTACACATGTTTACGTCATCAAGGAATTTTTATTTCAACGTTTTATTTGTATATTTATTAATATTATACTAATTTATTTGTTCTTTCGTTATTTAAAATAAAAATTATATCAATTTGTATAATTTGGCGAAATTGGTCGACGGAATAACTACCGTATTTTTTAATTATTTTCTGTTATTTTCAAAAGGAAATAACAAAAAAAAAAATTAATAACTATAGAAGAAAATAATTTATATAATTTTAAAAAAGAAATAAAAGTAAATAAACATTTATTATTAAATAAACAACAATAGCCGGGTTACCATGTCAATCAAAATAATGCCATTTTGGCACCAATCAGAATCTTTCGATTTGGCGAAAGTTTGTTCGAGTAAATTGAATTATGAATAAAAGTAGCATGATACATTTCTTAGCATATACAGTAGACGCTCGATTTTACGAACCTCTTTTTTACGAAGTGAAGTACTGATCCCGACCTGCATCCCATTGAACTAATGTTACTCCCATTCACGAACTTTCGATTTTACAAACACATTACAGTAGAAGATCTTTATAACGCAAACCTAAAAGCGCAAGGTTGTGCGTTATATGGATCACATTATTAAATTCACCTTGTAAACATGGCCAAATATGTCTGAAACACATCAAAATACATTAGAATATCTTTATACTGCATTCCTTGTTACCAAGAGTTATCCAAATTATAAATTTTTGCATAATATCAGTCAGACATTGTTAAATTTACTTTATAAACATGATCCAAATATAACTGACACAACCATCCCTTATATTAGACATTTTCAAAAATGTTTATTGTAATAATAGCATTTTTTCAGTAAAAAGGTCTTAAATTAGAAGATAAAGTTAAACTAATGTATCAAATTTAGTCCTCTAGAGAGTTAAAATATTTTACAATGTGAAAATGCAGGTGCTTTTTAACTGCAAAAATCATTGTTTACATCTGAGAAGTTGTGCGTTATATGGAGAATTGCGTTATAAAGATCTTCTACTGTATATGAGTCCCATCGAGTTCGTAAAAGCGAGCATCTACTGTATTAAAGGGAGGCCAAACTGGTCGCCAAATTAGTTTAAAATAACCTTTTCTGAAAAATGAAAAAAATATCTGTTCTGATTAAAATTTGAGTTGCCATCATTAGAAAAATGTATTTAAAAGTAGAAAAAAATTAATATTTCGAAAACTAATTCAAATTTAAAAATTCTAATACCAGTTTTGAGATCTGCAGATCAATACTGAATTTTGGTGTTAATTTCATCGCAAAGTATTTCATATTTTAGGAGAAATTGCCGTGAAACATAATCAGTTGTTTAATCGGTCATTTCAAAGAATTGTTTCATAAATTCGTTTCATTAGGATTTTATATATATATAGGGTAGATTAGCTGATGTATTAGTTTCATTTGTTAAGTCAATAAATTTCAATGTATGTGCCTTTTGTTTCTCAAAGAACATCTAAACAATATTTAATATTTCATTCCATTGTTGCCTCCAAATGCCTGATGGAAATCATGCAATTGTACCACTTTCTCATGTTTTATGTTCTTAAATTTACCTTTTATGCATAATTTACCTTTAATGCATACCTTTAATGAATAAACTTGAATAAAAATTCCAAGAAAAAAATCAAGAAGATTAATATATGTACACTTTAGAAGCCATGTGATTGAACAATCTTGTTTAATTCATGGTTTAAAAAATTTACAATAACACCAGCTGTTTTGATAGTCTGTTTTATTGCCACATAATTTTCAGAAATAAATTGATTATCAATCAGATTTTCTGCTTGAATCTGAAGATGCACATTTAAAATTTATGAACTTAAAAAAAAAAAAAAAAAAATGTCTGCTTAGAAATCTGTGAATTCTAATTACCCATCTTGTGCGCTTAATTTTATATAAATTTCTAAAGTGTGTCACCTTTTTTTTTAGGCATCCCATACTATTTTCATTTATAAATTAGACAGTTTCTACTATATTAATGAATATATTGCTTTTTATTTTAAATTACATCATTTTTGATAGAAAATATTAAGATAATTCCTCATTCCCTAGAAATCATTCTCTCTCTTTTTTTTTTTTCTTTTTAGTAAAATTTTTGCATGTATTTCAAGTGGAATCGCAGATTATTAAATTATTTACTAATTATATTCATTCTTATTATAAAATGTCTATTTTTTAATTGACATTATGTAAAAAAAGTGTTTTATTGAAGTCTTGTTTAAGAATTTTTTTTATCTAAATTGATAATGTATTTGTGATCATAGAAGACAGAAAAAATATTTCAAAATAATTTAACTCTTCTGAGTTTTATCTTTTGATTGTCATAAAAATGTTTTCCAAACTTGTCCTTTTTATATTAAAATAATGGTAGTGTTCTTGGTATGGTGTCAACAATTTTAATCAGTTGATTTAAATCAGCGATTAAATCGTGATTTTAATCAACTACTTTTTTTTTTTTTTTAAATCATTGATTAAAATCAAAAATTTTCTAAATGTTTAAAATGTCAAAGTATTAAATTCTAAGATTAACATAATTTGAAAGTTTCTAGAGGTATTTTGACTTAATGAATAATAATAATAAAAAAAAAAGCTTTAAATAATTGTTTCTAAGCTTAATTCATGAGTATTGTAGAAAATTAAAAACAGTTGAGTTTGCAAAAATCATTGTTTTTATCCAACATAAAACAGTTTCATTTAAAAATTATATTTAAATCTAATATAATTTGCAATATCAGGCCTTTAGTAATCAGTTTATCCATTATTTTATATAAAATAAACATAGCAAGTGCAATAAATTTTTGCAAGTAAAATAATAAATAGTCAGCGTCCTACTTTTGCAATAATAAATTAATAGCAAGCTCGAATCAAAGAAGAATGAAAGAGTGACATCTGCTAAACAGCTTAAATTGTAAATGAATGCATGAGAGAAAAAGAACTAATTGCTATAAACATGTTAATAAAGCAAGAGCTTCTTCGATATAGGTTGAATAAAAGTTCTTTTTTTTTTTTACTTTGTAACTCATATATACTAAATAAAAAAAATTAAATTAGGGATTGAAAAGGCAGCAAAATTTTTCTGGAAAAGGTAAAAAAAAAAAATTAACCATTGAAAGCTAATAATCCCCGTTGAGAGGTAATAATGCTGTTATATAAATATTTTGAGGATTTCAGATATAACTGGCTATCCTTTATTTATTCTGTATGTGTGTATGAATGAGTTTAACTCAGTTTCATAATTTTTTTGGTTAGCATTTCGCATACATGTGTGTAAGTTTAGATTTTGGTGATGAACAGTAATTTTATTTTTTTAAGTACAAATGCAAAAAGAGGTGCAAATAATATTTGTTAGTTTTGTTATTTGTGCTACTAACTAATGAAATTACTTATTTGCAGTTTTTATTCAATCTGTAATTACTTATTGTTTCTTCTAGGCCATATTTTTAAGTCTGCAGCAGCCTGCCCCTTTTGAAATTGGCAAAATGCACCCTGCCTTAAAAAAAAAAAAAAAAATCAAATTAAATTCACTTGTAGCCAGAAATTTCTTGTAGGAAACCTCTTTATTCAACTGTACAGTGAACTCTGTGAAATCCGCCGATGTATAATCTGCAAATATCTGTTATCCGCACTACATGTTGGAATGTAAACAATCAAAATTGTTAGTAAAATTTTAACTAATTGTGACATACTCAATTGGTACATACTCAATTTGGTACATATTTTTTTCAGTTATCAATTTTCCAATGAATAAATATTTAAATATAAATTGGATATAAATATTTAAATTTCCTTTAGTTACAAATGTTATCTTGGAGCAAGAAGTAATAAGTGTTTATAGACTACACAAAAAATTTATTGACAACAAACCAAAACATGAATAACCAGTAAAAATTCTATATAATTTAACTTTTCTTTAATCTTAATTATTAAATATGTTAAACCAATGTTGCATTATGTTTTTCTTGTCCATTGTAATTGCAATTCTTGTATAGTTGTTCCTAATTTATAGTCAGACTTTAAAAAATAAAATGGGATGATCTATAATCTGCTAAAATGTATAATCCACAAAACCCTCGGTCCCTAAGTGTGTGGATTTCACAGAGTTGAGTGTATTTCTAAATTCATGTATCCAAGATCTTGCAAAAATAATGAAACTGTGGCGAAAGGACTCATTTCATATCTTCGCCAACAGATTGCAGTACCTCCTTAGAGAAATTAATGATAATTCCCTCCTTGGAACTCTTGAACATTCTGGCAGTCTCTTGACGGCTACTGACTATGATAGTACTGTGTATATTTCGTCATTTGGCCTAACGATAATTTTGTGTACTTAATTAAATAAACCGCTAAAATTATTAACGGATTTATGATTCTTTTGGAAGCTAAATATTAGCCCCATAACTGGTGACCCACTTATGTGATATTAACATGTACCTCCCATGTGCTTCTCGCTTGTTTGATGCTCAATGAAAATATATTGTCACAGTTTCTGGTTTGTAGTGATGTTACTCATAGCCGGCTTACTACGCTCATAATGCCAACTTTGAACGTTACTATTTCAAAAGGCAGGTTTCCAAGTTGTTTAATTTAAAGTGTACTCATTATGTCGAAGTTGTACTTCCACGTGGTTTTTCCTTTTTAGTAAGTTATAAAAAAAGTATTTTCTTTCCTACTCTAATGTATTGCCGGCAGTTCCGAAATATCGTAAATGAACATATACTGATTATGTAATTGATATTTTCATTTTTTTTTAAATCAAATCTCTCGTATTTCGTAGCGTAATATCACTACGTATTCGCAATGCAATTTCAGATTCTTTGTGCATCGCCATATTTTTCAGAGCGTAACATGCTGTAGTTCGTCAATCTTTTTGTGTTTTTTGTATATGTACCATCTGTATTTATATTTGCACTCCAACGTACCGTATTTGATATTTATTCTACCCGTTTTCATGATTCCGTTAAGAGACTCGATTTTTTAGTGAATCGTTCACATCGAGTCAATTCTCTCGTATCGATTTCTCGCTATTATCTCATACATATATATATCATTCATATTTTTGTGCATATTTATTTTTGCTTTGAATAGTTTAAATTTTTCACCCACATTTTTTTTTAATTGCTTGCACTGAATTTTTAGCTGCCATGCCTCCGCCCGATCCTGGCGATATGCAAATTTCTGGGGTATCTATCAAGCCATAGACTTCCCCATTTGTGCGAAAGCCGGGAGATCTGCGACTTGTGAGGGACACAAGGCTTGACTTTCAAAATTTAGTGAGCTATGTGGCCCCCCCTTTTTTTTTATAAGTTTTCAGAGATAGTTTTAGTTTAAGCCTCTGGTTTTCCTGGATGTCAGGCTTAGTTGTGTCTCCTGGCACCACCTGCCTTCTCATTTTCCGACTATTGCCAGGTCAAACATTAGTCTGTCAACGAAGTGTAGGGCAACCAAATTTATTTGGATGCTCTACGCGCCTTATATTTTTGAGGCGGATTTGTGCCTCAGGTGCTACCAAACCCCAGAATGAGCCTCAGGGCCCTCCACCAGGGTTTCTAGATTCTTTTTATTTTTTGTACGCATTGTTTCTAAATTTAAGTTATGTTGCCTTTTTCAATGTCGTTGGAGGTTTCGCGTGGCGGTAAAACGATCCACGTCGGTACTCCGTAAGCACCGCGTTGACTTGACTTGACTATCAAGCCACCACCCTTCTGGAAAAATAATCCCTCCGTATGGTTTCGACAGTTAGAAGCACAATTTTCGATTGCCAACATTACTGTTGATGCCACTAAATTTAATCATGTGGTTGCAGCTATAGAGTCAGACATTCTTAATACGGTCAGTGATCTGGTAATGAATCTCCCAGGCAGCGATCAATACGACACCCTTAAAAACACACTTATTGCTGCTCATACAGAAAGCGAAGCTTCAAAAATCAAAACGCCTTTACAGGGACTTGAATTAAGCGGCCAGCGTCCTTCACAACTCCTCACACGGATGCATTTGTTGGCTAGTAATTCTGTTGGTGAACCTTTGCTTAAGTCCCTTTGGCTTGCCCAATTGCCTACAGCTACTCAAAGTGTTCTTGCTGCATTAAATGAAGATTTGAGTAAATTAGCTACTGTGGCAGACAAAATTCATGACCTAGCCAGCCACAGCCATCGTGGAATAAATGCCGCCTCAGCTACCCTCCCTAACCCTCTCGAACAACAATTAGCACAACTTACCCAACAAGCGAATGAACTATCCTTATTAGTCCATCGACCTCCATTTCACCAAACAACCAAACTGGAAGACCGCGTAGCCATTCTCACGGTCGAGAACGTAATTATAAAGAGCCCACTAATTATGTTTTTACTATATTAATTTTGGTGTGCATGCCTGAAAATGCAAACCTCCCTGCTGTTTTGGAACAGCGGAAAACTAGAGAGGCGATTGTCTACTGGCTATGCCCACAGTCGCCACATAAATCGTATTGTTTTGGCCGATCCTTCATCCAATTTTAATTTTTTTAATCGACACTGGTGCCGATATTTCTGTCCTGCCTAAATCTCGATTTCAAAATGCTACTATTAAAGATGACCTAGTTCTTTTCGCTGCAAATGGAACAAAAATACTCACTTTTGGAACCAAAACTCTTAAAATTGACCTTAACTTGCGTCGCGAGTTTACCTGGTCTTTTGTGATTGCTGACATCTCTCAACCAATTATCGGTGTCGATTTTCTCAAATACTTTCATCTCCTCATTGACGTTAAAAACAATTCCCTCATTGATAACAAAACTAAACTTTCATGTAAAGGAAAACCGCCTGCCATCAGTAACATTTCGACTGGCATATCTATACTTCTTGGTAACTCTGAATTCGATAAAATTCCCGGTGAGTTTCTGGAACTTACTAATCCTTCTCAACCAATCAATCGCTCAGAATTATCCCATATTCACCATCACATCGAGACTAGTGGCCCTCCTGTGTTTTCCAAACTCCAGCATTTATCCCCAGATTTGCTTCATGCTGCACATCAAGAATTTGATTTTTTAATGTTGCAAGGGATTATTCGGCCTTCAAAAAGTCCATGGGCTAGCCCTCTCCATATGGTCAAAAAACCAAATGGTGATTGGCGTCGCCTGAATGCGATCACAACTCCTGACAGATACCCTGTTCCTCACATACATGACTGTACTCAGGCTTGCTGTGGAAAAAAAATATTTTCTACCATTGATCTAACAAGGGCTTACCATCAGATACCAGCTGACTCACAGGATATTCCAAAAACTGCAGTGACGACTCTGTTTGGCCCTTTTGAATATGTCCTTATGCCATTTGGCTTACGTAATGCAGGTCAGACATTCCAGCACTATATTCATCAAGTCTTATCTGGCCTGAATTTTTGTGTGCCATATTTTGATGACGTACTTGTTGCCTCTATCAGCGCTGAAGAGCACAAGCAGCACCTTCAGCAGGTCTTTAGCCACTCTGCTCAGCATGGTTTGAAGCTCAACCCCACTAAGTGTGTGCTTTGAAAATCATCTGTTGCTTTCCTTGGATGCCTTATAACTCCTGCAGGTGTAAAACTCCTTCCAAAAAAAATGCAAACCATTGCAGAGTTCCCTAAACCTGAAACTGTAGCTGAACTCAAGCGCTTCCTCGCAATATTAAATTTCTATCGCCGTTTCCTCCCTAAAGCTGCAACCATACAGGCCCCCTTACATGAGTTTTTGAAAGATTCTAAGAAGAAAGATAATCGTCAAATTCCATGGAACGAGCTTGCTTTTGCTTCCTTTGAAAAGTGTAAAATTGATCTCTCAAATGCAGTGACTCTAAATTTTCAAACAGCTAACCAACAACTGGCCTTAGGTTGATACGTCTGGCATAGCCATTGGAGCTGCATTACATACAATCACTGCCGATGGTTATAAACCGCTCACATTTTTTTCTTGAAAACTGTCTTCTCCTGAAAAAAATTATAGTACTTATGATGGGAACTGCTGACAATATACTCCTCAGTTAAACATTTTTGTCATAATTTAGAAGGTCAAATCTTTATCATTTTTACTGACCACTACTCCTTAACTTTTGCCTTTTCAAATATCTCTGATTCATGTTCCCCAAGGCAACTTCGACATCTCAACTATATTTCACAATTCAGCACTGATATCAGACATATATCTAGCAAAGACAATGTCATTGCTGATGCACTCTCCCACATCAATGACATGCATGTTCCAGCACTTAACCTTGATGATATGGCTCGAGCACAAACCAATGATGTCGAACTCCAGAATCTGTTAATTAACACATCATCATCTCTAAACTCTACGAATGAATTCAGTAACAGAAATTATTTGGGATACCAGTACCGATACTGTTAGGCCTTATGTTCCCGCTGACTTTCGACGCCTGGTCTTCAATTCACTGCACAACCTTTTGCATCCTGGTATCCGAGCTACTAAAAAGCTGATCCAAAGCAGATTCGTCTGGCCTTTCATGCTCAAGGACATTGCTGAATGGGGACGTTCTTGCATTAGTTGTCAAAGATCTAAAGTCTTTCGACACACTCACAGTCCTCTGCAGCTGTTCGGTGTACCCTCTCAATGGTTCGAACATGTCCACCTAGACATTGTTGGCCCATTACCTCCATCTGAAAGTTATGCATACATACTCACTTGCATTGACTGCTTCTCCCATTGGCCAAAAGCCATTCCTATACAGGTCATTCATGCTGAGTTGCTGAGACCATTGCTCATGCTTTCATAACCCATTGGATTGCTAGATTTGGTACTCCAAAGATCATCAAGACCGACCAAGGCCGCCAGTTCGAATCAAATTTGTTTTCCTCTCTTACACGACTTTTGGGAATTCGCCGTTCTCATACAACCCATATCACCCGGTCGGAAATGGCCTCGTCGAACGATTCCACCGCTCACTCAAAGCAGCATTAAAATGCCACAACAACCCACGGTGGACAGAAACATTGCCAATTGTGCTCCTCAGTCTTCGTTCAGCTTTTAAAGAGGATCTTGGTGGAACTTGCTCAGAGATGCCCTATGGAACTACCTTAAGCCTCCCTGGAGATTTGGTATTACCATCCCAAACTACACCAAATACTGATCTTGCACCTTTTTTGCAAAGACTACATGAAAGTATGATAAATCTATCTCCAACTCCTACTGCTGCACACAACAAAGGTCCTGTTTTCGTGCACCCTGCTCTGGAGTTGTGTACCCATGTTTTTGTTCGAAACAATGGAGTAAAGAAATCTCTCCAGGCACCCTATGATGGCACTTTCAAGATCATTGCTCGTTCACCAAAGACCTTCATCTTAGACATTAAGGGCAAATACTCTATAATAAATATTGATAGAATTAAGCCAGCCAGCCTTCTCAACTGACAATCAACCCGTTCCAGCTCCATCGCCTTCAAAACCACCAGATCAGGCCCAGCTTGGCACTTCATCAGATCTTCCGTCCTTTGATCCTGCTCCCATTGTGGTTACACATTCTAGTCGTCGTGTGCATTTCAACCCTAAGTACCTCTAATAATTGCTGTCTGTGTACTTGGGGGGGGGGGGGGAATACTGTGGCGAAAGGACTCATTCATATCTTCGCCACTAGATGGCAGTACCTCCTTAGAGAAATTAATGATAATTCCCTCCTTGGAACTCTTGAACATTCTGGCAGTCTCTTGACGGCTACTGACTATGATAGTACTGTTTATGTTTCGGCATCGGGCCTAACGATTAATTTGTGTACTTAATTAAAGAAACTGCTAAAATTATTAACGTATTTATGATTCTTTCGGGAGCTAAACATTAGTCCCATAGAACTTTATTTCTTTAGAAAAGACACCGGTCTGACTTTGAGTAGATATTATGTGTTAAAATGCACTGCCTATATGGTCAGTTTCTAATGGCTACTATCGGATATATGGTCACCTTTTGTCTCCCATTTTTTGAAAAATATCTTAGTTTTATGCTTTTTCCTTCCTCTTTTTAAGGTGTAAAGTTCCAAATAGACGTATCATTGAACTATCTTCAATTGTTGGCCTCTTTGCATTGATAACACGGTGCTTTTCATTTGAAATAGCTTTAGAAAGAAGTGGATGGACATCCTGAAGGAGGAACTTTTTTCATTGTAATCATTCTTCTTTTTTTTCTTTCATTGAATCTCCCATACTTTTGTTAAAAACCACAAGTACGAACTTCCATATGGTAAAGAAAGGCTAGTTGACATTTTTATAGCTTTAGAATGACAAGGAGACCTTCTCCTTTTTAAATGAAACCTTAGAGATCATGATAATCTTGCATACCACGTGACTAGATTCACACCGATACTTGGTGGAGGTAGGGGTCTCCTCTTGCCGACTGCAGCCAATAAGAGAAACTCTTCCCTGTCAGAAAGAGTTTCCAAAGCTCTGAAGATTTCTCCCTCAACTGTCGCATTGGATACATATTCTTGGAAAAAATGCCATTACCCCTTACGACCAAATGAGAATTGTCCTCCATGTTTATATGGAGGAATAAAAACACGTAATTTAACTTTTCTCTAGAAAAGTTAAATCACATGTTTTAACTGTTTTGTATTTTTCATTACTTATCGCTGCCTGTAAAGTATTCGTTTATTTTTTAAATTGTCTTTTGTGAATACAACATGTCAGCAAAACGAAAAATTTGAAAAAATCGAATGTAACGAAAGCAGCTTTCGCGAAGACTCATGGAATAGCGAGAGTGATACTGAATAACGTCTTAGGGTTCAAATCTTTTCAAGCAGAAGATGTGATCAATCAAAAGAAGAAAGCGACAACATGTTGCAACATTTGAGAATGTTGAGAAAGATCTTTTCACTTGGATAAATTATGCTTGATCGCAGAATATTCCAATATCAAGGATTATCGTAAAAAGTCTTTGAAAATTGCTGATGAACTAGAAAAACCGAATTTTACTGCTAGAAAAGTGTGGTTACAAAAGTTTAACTTAAGCACAATCTTACTTTTTACAGATGTGTGGTGAAGCTGCAGGTGTTTATGATAGTATACAAGAAAAATAATAGATTGAATGGGTGTTAACTTGTTAAGTGACATTCTCAATAGGTACAAACTTTGTGATGTTTTTAATTTTGATGAGTGTGGGCTGTTTTTTCATGTTTTGCCATATAAAACTGCTACTTTTAAGAATGTAAAAGGAAGTGGTGAGAAAGTAAGCAAAAAAAATATTGACCATTTTATTATCAGTGAATATAGATGACTCAGATTGACCCCATTAGTTATTGGCAAATTTCTCAAGCCTTGTTGTTTGAAAAACTGCAAATCTTTGCCTCTATCTTGCGATGTGAACCGAAAGGCCTGGATGACAACAGACATTTGGGAAAAAGAAATTCTGCGTTTCGATAAATTTGGACAGACAAAAAAAGAAAAGTGCCTATAATCGCAGACATCTGTACTGCCCATAGCGTGATTCAAAATTTAAATTTGATTGAACTTGTTTTCTTGTCGCCAAAGTGAACTACTATGGCACAACCCTTAGATCAAGGGATTCAAAATTTTAAGATAAATTATCGAAAAGACTTCATTGCTGCCATTGACCAAAAAAAGATGTTTCTCATGACTATGTTAGATGACATGTGTTACGTAGAGAAGAGTTGGAATATGGTATCAAAAAAGACCATTGAAAATTGTCTTATACATCCTTAGCTTCCAGAATGTGAAGAATTATCGTATGATGACGAATGCAATGATGATGATGATTATGATGTGCCCCTATTTGAAGTTGCACAAAAACTACTGAATGTCATTTGCACAATACAAGACGAATTGACATATGCAGCTGTTGACAGTGAACTGGAAATCGTTTCGGAAGTTTTAAATATAAACACTGATGGAAATGATGATAATGACAGTGAATGCAAAGCTGAACCGACAAGGCGAGCAGAAGCTCTCAAAGCGCTAAATGTCCTCAGATATTTTTCTACCAATTCCAAGGGCAAAGAGGAACATTTTGAAACTGTTCATGAATAAGAAAAAGTAGTTTTAACAACTACGATAAAAAACAAACAAACCTGCATAAAATATTATTTTTACTACTACGAGTATACTTATGAATTCGAAAATTTAAGTGTAAAGCAATTCCTGTTTATATCTTTTATTTAATATATTTTGTATTCATAGTTTCTTTGTACATTATTATAACTAACTTATTAATATTTTATTGCCTAAAGTAAAATTCCTGTTTACACCTCATATAAGGTCACCCCGCTTGTAAGGTCATATTTTTCAGGACTGCATAGGTGACCATATAACCGATACTGACTGTACTAATATATGAAATATATGACTAATATATTTCCTCATGAAATAGTGCCCTTTTTTAGAACTAGCATCCTGCCCCTTTTCCTTTCTAAAATAAATACATTATCATTTTAATAATTAAAGCTTAAAAATGTATCATATGTTCCTAACTAGAGAGTTAATTGTTTAATAATTACTAATTTGAAGTAGTGTTAACTATTTAATATTAAATGCAGTTATTAATAATTTTAATAAATGTTAAATATCACTAGTATCTAATAAAGTTTTGCATAATTATTACAATATTAATGTATATAACATTATTGAATGATACTAACGAATACTGACCGATACTGACTGTACTAATATATTTCCTCATGAAATAGTGGCCTTTTTTAGAACTAGCATTCTGCCCCTTTTCCTTTCTAAAATGAATACTGCATTATTAATTATCATTTTAATAATTAAAGCTTAAAAATGTATTATATGTTCCTAACTAGAGAGTTAATTGTTTAATAATTACTAATTTGAAGTAGTGTTAACTATTTAATATTAAATGCAGTTATTAATAATTTTAATAAATGTTAAATATCACTAGTATCTAATAAAGTTTTGCATAATTATTACAATATTAATGTATATAACATTATTGAATGATACTAACGAATACTGACCGATACTGACTGTACTAATATATTTCCTCATGAAATAGTGGCCTTTTTTAGAACTAGCATTCTGCCCCTTTTCCTTTCTAAAATGAATACTGCATTATTAATTATCATTTTAATAATTAAAGCTTAAAAATGTATTATGTTCCTAACTAGAGAGTTAATTGTTTAATAATTACTAATTTGAAGTAGTGTTAACTATTTAATATTAAATGCAGTTATTAATAATTTTAATAAATGTTAAATATCACTAGTATCTAATAAAGTTTTGCATAATTATTACAATATTAATGTATATAACATTATTGAATGATACTAACGAATACTGACCGATACTGACTGTACTAATATATTTCCTCATGAAATAGTGGCCTTTTTTAGAACTAGCATTCTGCCCCTTTTCCTTTCTAAAATGAATACTGCATTATTAATTATCATTTTAATAATTAAAGCTTAAAAATGTATTATATGTTCCTAACTAGAGAGTTAATTGTTTAATAATTACTAATTTGAAGTAGTGTTAACTATTTAATATTAAATGCAGTTATTAATAATTTTAATAAATGTTAAATATCACTAGTATCTAATAAAGTTTTGCATAATTATTACAATATTAATGTATATAACATTATTGAATGATACTAACGAATACTGACCGATACTGACTGTACTAATATATTTCCTCATGAAATAGTGGCCTTTTTTAGAACTAGCATTCTGCCCCTTTTCCTTTCTAAAATGAATACTGCATTATTAATTATCATTTTAATAATTAAAGCTTAAAAATGTATTATATGTTCCTAACTAGAGAGTTAATTGTTTAATAATTACTAATTTGAAGTAGTGTTAACTATTTAATATTAAATGCAGTTATTAATAATTTTAATAAATGTTAAATATCACTAGTATGTAATAAAGTTTCGCATAATTATTACAATATTAATGTATATAACATTATTGAATGATACTAACGAATGAAACTACTAATTTGCAGTTTTTATAATTTCTGTAATTACTAACTAATAATTATAATTTTGTTAATTAACATGTAAAAACATAGATTATGTTAGCAATTAGTGTTTTAATTGTTTTGGAAATCAAAAACTCTTGGTGGCTATTCAGTATTTGAACGCTGAGAAAAAATTCGTAAAAATCAGACTTTAAAAAAATCTGATTTTTTTTATTTAAAAAAAAAAAAATCATAATTTTTTTACACCCTAGTTCTTGGCAAATTTCTCCCTTGCATTTTAATATTTTTAAATGATTTTTTTTTTTTTTTACATAGGATATCTGTTGTCAATGTCTAACCTTTTATTTTGAAATGGATTCTGAAATTGAAAGTATCCTCAGAGAGAGAAACTGTAATCAAAATGACAAAAGTAAAAAGATAAATTTGTAAAGAAATTTTATCTTTGATTTCACATTAGCTTGTGAATGTATTCGCGTGATTAGCATCAGTTCTTAATTGTGAGAAACACTTTTTGAGACAAGGTTTTAAGATGTTGTAAAAAAAAAAAAAAAAAAAAAAAAAAAAAAAAATACATGGATTTTTCACATGCATAAATATTAAAGTTATAAACAATATCAGTTACGATTTCCATCGTACATTATAAATATGAATTTTTAAATTTAAAACTTTTAAGCTTTATGCATGAATATACATTATGTGTATGTGTAAAAAGTATCCAGAATTGTTAAATAAAATGCAAAAAATTAATTTATTCATTAAAATTTATTTTGTCGCCTTCAAAGTAGGCCCGTCATGTTCAATATAACTATGCCAGTACGGGACCAAACAATCCCTACATTTTTCCTAAGCAGATTGGGGTATTCTTTCAGCAATTTTTTGTTTTAGGTCTTCAATCGACTCAACTCGCTTTCTTTGAAGGGGTAATTTTAGCTTTGAGAACAGGAAAAAGTCGTACGGAGCCATATGGGGCAAGTACGGTGCTGGGTCGGTGACATTTATTGCTTGTTTGGCCAAAAATTCTTGCACAAGCATAGAACAAAATTGAGCTCTTTCAGAACCAGTCGTGCTGCGATGCATTTCATTCACAAAGTATTATTCACATTATGAGCAGATTTAAAAGATGTGTTCACCTCTTGAGCAAACTCTCTATGATTCATAAGACAATTTTTGAGCACCAGTTTTATCGATGTTTGAGTCATTTGTAGATGTTGAAGTTGATCAAAATGAGGCAAATCAACTACCACTTCTCGACCCTCTTTAAATGCTTTATACCATTCATATGTCTGTGTTTTTGACATGCATGATTTACTATAGATGTACTGCAACAATTTCAGTGTTTCAGCATCAGCATACACAATTTTATTTGAAGCAAATTCTTTGTTCAACTAATTTTTCTATTGTAAAAATTGCAGAGCACTCAAAAGAAGGTTTGAAAAAACAACTACTGTCAATACACTAAGTCCCAGATGACACTGAAAACTCCACATTATAACTCAGTGCAGTGGTCCAAATTACAGGAAGAAAAAAAAAAGATTGTTCGAACAATACTATTAGGTCTTGGTCAAATTCTAAATTTAATATTCAGTTGAAGCCAATTATTCAACAGATAAGCCAAATAGGCCAAATGCTGTGTAGTAACTTTGCATTATTAGTCTAAATATCTTAATATAAACTTTTATAGGACTAGGACCATAAAGAAAAATCAGGAACCCATCAGAGGATTTAACCTCTCAACAGCTCTATTCAATCAGTTTAGAGCAGATTTAAGATTTCCTACTAATATTTGAATGCAAACTTTTTGTGTTACATAAACAATTAGAAGTTTCTATCTCAATAGTAATTCCATTTTTTTAATATCTTTACAATGTGGAACTACAGCTATGAAGATAATAAAAATATTAAACACACACACCACATAAATAAATTAATTACATCTGTTGCAGGGGTTGTACTTGTCCTAAAATTCATGAAAAAAAGTCCAAAAATGTCCTTAAATAAAATAATCTGTCCTAAAATTCCCGAAACTTTATGAGTTTTGTGCTGTACACTAATAGTCAGATTTTTTCAGAATTCTGCAAAATCAAATATTTTAAAATTAATAAATGCACAGGAGAAAAGAAAAAAACCCTCAGAAAATAGGTACATTTTCTGGCTTTTCTTTTTCAGTTCCTACTATTAGTTCACACTCTCCCTATATTTATTTATATATTTATTTACTTTGTTCAAATTTTCAATCATTAATAAAATAATAAAATACTCATTATTCATCCTATCAAGTTGAAATAAATTTTTTTGAACTTGTACTGGATGACAATTGATGTTAATACAGTTTTTTTCAAATATTAATTAATTAATTAAATTTTAATTAATTTTAGATTTGCATATGAAACAAAATGGCGGCCATTGGTTATTGAAGATCAATGAAAGTATTTTCAATAAGGGGTACCATAGGGGGGGGGGGGGCTGTTCTGTCGCCAAGTACCACCAAGCTTGTCACCAACTTGGCGATATATCGCCAAATTTGGCGGCCAAAATGAGTCTCCAAAAGTGACGCCAACTTGGCGATATCTCTAATATTTCACCAAATTCCCACAGAATTCCATTGTAAACCTACTTGCTTATAGAAAATCAACAAATTGAGATATTTTAATGCAACAAAAACTAATATTAGCTTAAGGGATTATATTAAACTAGCTGACATGCCCGGCATTGCCCGGGCCCATAATAATATTTAAAAATGAATATGAAATTTTTATCGCAGGTCCGTACAGAGGGGGGAGGGGGGGGGGGCAGGTGGAGACGGTGCAAATTACCTGGGTCCGACTTTTGTTCAATTCCAAAGTTGTGTAAAGTCAAAGGTTAAGTTTTTTAATTTTTATATGTTTCATACTTCTAAACTTTTTTATTCCAAATTAACTGATGAATTTAATTAAAATGTAATTATATTTTCAATAATTTATTTTTTTATTTAAAATCTTTATATGAAAAAGCAATCACAAATACAACATAAAGTGTAATACTGAAAAAAAAAAAAATAAAATTGTAAGCAAGTATTACTATATAGATTTTTTTTTTAAAGTACCATCCAGCAAATTTATTTTCTAATAGAGTAAAGTCTGTTTATAACGGAATTCTGCAATAAACGAAAAAAAAAAGTTCCAGCTCCCCCCCCCCCCCTCCCCCCCTCCCCAAGAAAAAAATAATGCTATTATGTTTTGTTCAATTTAAATAACCTTCATAAAACGTAATTTATCATTGGTCGTTTTCGTTTCCGTCTAAGCAGGTTTTATTGTATCTTATTTCTGTGTGTGGGGGGGAAGGGGGATAATATTCTTAAATGAACCTGAAATTCGTATCGCAGGTCCGTACAGTCAAAACTACCTATCCGTACAAAATTACTTTTTACGTCATGACAACATTTTGTAAAATTCTTGCTGCTGTTTAATTCGCATTTCAATACAGCGCTTTGCAGAAATTGCACGTTTCACCCACAGTTATGCATGCCCCGGAATGTTTTCAGTAATTTTGATTTCAGAAGCACCGCGTGCATGCTACAGTTATTAAGCCTATTTTGCCGATTGCTTAATGGCGTTCTCTATTTGGAGGTCGAATCTATTTCGATCCGACTCGAATTCGGCTTCTTTTTCACTTTCAAGCATTCACCGAGAATTTTTATGGGCATTTCAAATGATATTTTGAAGCTACATAATTGCAGCGAAAGATATCGCACCGAAACCGCGAAACGTAAACAAACCCGATCGCCATAAATCCTGCCAAGGACTCTTACACAATAGCCAATCAGATGCGACTCTCGGGCATTGCCATTAAACAATAACAAATAATTGCGATTTCTGTGCCACGTACGTTAGCGTAATATATATATAGATTTTTCTTTGGTGACCTAAATAGGAATTGACTTTAAAAACAAAATTTTTATATTACTTGTTTGTATTATAAACATAAAAAAGAAAGAAAAAATGTATGCAAAAAACTGTTCTCAACAGATCATGAAAAATTTGTAAGTTTCACCCATTGGTTGCAGTAAAAAAAACATTAATTCTATCAATTGAACTTGGGAGGGGGGGGGGGGGGGGGAGGGGACCTAGCAAATGTTGCCAATTGGTCACAGGAAAAAAAAATCATAACTTTTATCAATTGAACAGGTAGAAGTCACTAATTTTGTTAATCAAATATGGGCAAAATCGTGAATTTCATTGATCATTAAAAAAAATCACAGATTTAGATATTCTGAAATAACTTAAAGTTATAAGAATAAATTATCATTTTAAAAAACAATTAACATATTAAATGATTCAAAAACAAAATCAAACAGGGTTCATACTCATCAGGGGATTATGGGATTCAGGGGGATAAATTTTGGGTTGTAAAAATCAGGAGATTATGCAAAAAATTCCCCAAACCTGGGAAACCCTGGCAAAAGGACTGGCTACTCTGGGAAATTGAAGGCAATTGCTACTGTTTACGTGCTTTATGGTATCACATCTGTCGACATCCATTCAGTCACTAGACACACCGTCTAACATTGTGAGGTTTGACAACAGTTCAAAAGGAAAGGAACTTAAGAAAAATAACGTACATTTTAAAATTTATATTGGCACTTGTTGCCTTCATATTATTCATAATGCTTTTCAAAGAGATAATAAAATCAAAAAGTGGAAATTAAATTAAATTCTTGCAGCAAGCTACCAAGTTTTTAAGGATAGTGCCACAAGGCATACAGACTTCGCCTCTGTTTTGCATAAATTCATGTTTTTCCTTTAAAGTTCTGTTCATATTGTTTATATAGGTGATGTGTAAACTTTATTTTTGAGGTTACCTTGTTTTTATTTCATTTTGAAGAAGTGGGAGTATCATGATACTGGTTTTAAAAATGTCATTAATTGGAAAAATTATACATCCTGAAAAATACATCAGGGGATTCTCAGCGAATTTTTTCTTGGAAAATGAGTATGAACCCTGTCAAATTCAATTTTATGAAATTAAATTTACCGAACATGACAATTAAATATATTTTATTTGAGCATTTTGGTTAATTTTTGTTGTCTTAGTTTAGCCTTATTGCTAAATACTTTTTTCCTAATTCTATAGAATGTTATAAGTTCATTCTCAGAGATAAAAATTCCCCTGTTCTAGGCCTAATATTGTTTTATCTAAACTCCTTATCATTTCTTCTATAGATATTTTTTTCATTTTCTGAATCATCAATGTCAATCTTTCCTTTATTGACCACATTCACAGGGTTGCTATGCTACCTGGAAAACCTGGAGAACCTGGATAAGTCAGGGAATTCAGAAATTTGTCTAATAAGTCAGGAAAATGTCAGGGAATTTCTATATTTTATCCAAAATCCTGGAAAAGTCAGGGAATTTAATAAAATTTCATGGAGTTGGCCAAATAAGTACAACTTTTGTCCCATGGCAAATGAGAAAAATCTTCCATGTTTTTGCAAATTCCAATTTTTAGAAGTTTTATTTAATTACCTCTTACCTCTTAAAATTTCCTTTTCCCTTTTTCTTTTCTTTTTTCCAACTGTCATTTCCACACATACTTTAAAATTTTAACTGTTTAATATAATTTTTTGAAATTTTTCTGCAATATTTTTTGATTGACATTTAATGTAAGTAATAAATTATTTCAAATCTGCTTAACCTCCACCCTGAAATGTTTGCTTCTCAACTTCCTTTGTCTAAAGTATAAATTAAGTGAGATTGTGATAGAAGTAAATTATCATTCAATGCAAAAATATTGTATATGTATATATATATATATTCCATTTTACAGGACACTTACTTTGAAATACTCAGAAATTATTAAGGAAAGCAATATCTATTCCAGTCCTAAGAGCATTTTTTTGTGTGTGTGTGAGGGGGGTGGGTGCATATGTGAAAGTTTTAATTGTGATATATAGTTGAAAATTTTTATATTTTCACGTGGTACAATATTTATTTTACTGTCGTCTTATCCAGTTCACATTACACCGCTAGACTGAAATTTTCATAAAATGCACCTGGAAAAGTCAGGGAATTTCATTCTCCTACATGAGTAGCAACCCTGCATTCAGTTTCCATCCTTTCACAATTCAGTTTCGCTGCATGAACTGACAGTTGGTAACTTTTCATCAATGCACATCACTTTATTTATGTCTGAATTATCAAAACTTATATTTCCATTTCTTGCATAATCTAATAATGTCAAAATTCCAGCTTCTTTTTCTGAAATGGTAAATCCTTCAAAGTTAATGTTATCAACAAATTGTGATTGTTGCCAATAGATTTATGGCAAGCATTTTTTTAAATTTTGCAATTGATAGCATCCCAGGCATTTGCTGCACAAAAGATTGCTTTTTTAACAGTGAAATATTTCAAAGATCTAAAACACTTTGATTATTAAAAGGCAGAAAATAAACGTTTAAAAATGCACAAATAATTTACAAAAAAGAAACAGCTGTTTCGAAACCACTATCTGCCTTTTAATATTCTTGAACAAATACTTTATTTGCTATTTTTATACTTTGTTTATTATTAATGTACACCAACATTTGTCTCAAAAAATCATTCTTATATAAAAAATTTGAAAGCCTGTAACTATTCACCTATATCTGTATGCTTAAAGTTGGTGCAAGTCGATGATAAAATTATGATCTGAATATTTTCTTTATTCAAAATTGTGGCATTTGGATGTGCTGAACAGTTATCTAAAATTAATAAAATTTTAGAGTCACTTTAGAGCCCTTCTGATTCACAGTGTATGTAAACTTCAGGAACAAAATGCATATTAAGCCATTTCCTAGTCATCTATGCTTGTTTGTTTGCCCGATAAACAACTGGAACGAGTACACTGTTTTAATATTGAGGATAAGCACTTTCTGATCACTAATAACCTTAATTTGTGGATTCCAACTGCATTAGCAACGGAGCCCTAACATTCTGCAGTACTAACAACCATAGCGTATCCACCATCCCCTCCATCAGCATGTTTGTATTGTATATATTATTGTAAAATTTAAAGCATATTTTTTTCTGCAACAAATGAAAAAAAAAAATTAATACCTATATGACTGTCAACAATTCCACTTTTTTGTTGTGACTACTTTTGAATAGAGATCTTCATCTAATCTTGACGGGTTTAATGACAGATTTTTGCAATTAAATAAGGTGAATATTTCTATTCAGAAGTAGTGGTAACAAAAAGGAAAAGTTGAGAGCCATGCATATATGTATATACAATGAACAAAAATATTTATAATGGGAATTTTCAGAGAATCTTACTCTCAAAAAAAATTTTTTCCTATTAACCAGCAATATATGACATGCAACTACAATGATGTTGTGATAGGTTCTAATGTACAATATTTATAAGCTCCATTGAGCTATGGCTAGTGTTTAAATATTCACTGAAAATAAAGTACCAATCTCAGCTATGGTGAGCTTCAGTTAATTAAGCATCAGGTACATGTCTCAAAGCAGAAAGTTTTTGTCATCATTATAAATTAAATCAAAGGATATCTTTTCATTAGACATCATTTTTGTAATTTCTCCAATAAAAAATTTCTCTGGCTTCATCATTGGCACTGGTTTTTTCTCTACATATCCAGAAACATTGAGCTCTGTGACGATTTTTACTCCAAACAGTTGAATGATTACACAGAGTACTCCCATTTTTTTTACATGGAATATTTTGGCTTGTTCTATGATGAGTGACTTGTAAGTGGCTCCTTTCACTTGGCCTTTGGCCAATCCATTCTATTAAAACAGTATCCATATCTACATTATTAGCAGTGTTTAATGCTTTTCTTTTTTTTTTCCATAAAAGCTAGTGAGTCACTACCTGCAAAAAATTTAAGAACATTTTCCTTTTGCTTCGAAATATCATATACACTAGAATTTTCAATGCGGCATGTTTCACAAAGACTGTTAATGGATATCCCTTAATCATGCACTTTTAGCAAAGAGATTTTATCTGCTGTTAACAGAGAAATATGCTTTTTTTTAGTAATTGCAGATGTATCTAATGATAAACTAAGATATTATGATAAACTAAGATGATTTAAGTATCTAGATTTTTCAAAAATACACATGCTTTATATCCTAAGCTGAGTAAATAACTGAACGATCATATTATAAAAGAATTCTCTGAAAAAAATTAAGTGAAAATTGATATGGCCGTCTGTTGGCGAAATCTGAAAAATAAAAATTGGCACAGGGAAAATTGGAAGGAATTGTTTGGTATGGCCATCTATCCACAATATATGAAAACAAAAGTGTGAAAGGGTGAAAAATTAGATTTGCATTTATGCAGTCTAGATTTTGGAGTTTTGCAGATTTAAGATGTCCAGATTTTAACTTACTGTACTGATATAAATCAATCTGTATTTTGATTTTGATTTTTTAGATAATGTAGTTTTCCTAATGTACTTTTTGCACTCTACAGACCTGCTGTTCGCCATTTTGCAAGTTGTGAACAGTTCAATGCCTTAAGAAAAGAGAAAAATGTGTTTTTTACATATGTTAATGGAGAAAACACAGATGGAAAAGGAGATGAACTAAAAGTAAGGTTCTAGAAATTTCTGAGAGCTTGCCTATTTAAAAAATAATTTTATGTTATTTTTGTTATATTTTAATGAATAACATATTTTAATTTTTAAATTTTGTTGTCGGCTGGTTTAAATTATGGTTTCCTTTTTCCCTAAAGTGGATACAGTATTTTTAAAAAGCATTATGCTGCAATTTTTCATTGCCCTTTATTTCAGTATAGAATTATAAGTTAAATTTGCAGGATAAAAAGGTCATTAAAGTATGTGCGGGTTTTTTTTTTAAATTTTATTTTTGTAACTTAAAAAAATTTATAATCTTTTAAATATTGAATATTTTTGCCTTAATTTTATTGTGTACAATTACTTATGTGCATTACATAAATTTGTGCATGAAATTTTTATACAACATAGGCCTAAGCTTTTCAGTGACTTACATAGCTAAAACAAGATTTAAAAAAAAAAAAAAATCTAGATTTGATATTAAAATAAATGCTAGGATTTATTCCATGTTAGTTTTATCAAATAAGTAACTTTCTCCCTCTGTTTTATAAATAGGATACTTACACAAGAATTGCTGAAGAATTTCAAACAGTCATGAATTTTTATACTGTTCCCACTCAATGCATTGCAGCGCTTGAAAATTTAGCCGTACCCAAAGTTCCTTCTGTGTATGTGTGCAAGGACAATGCCTGTTTTCTTTATGAAGGTCTGTTATATTCTTGTGTTTGATGTATGGTAAAAATCTGAACAATTAGAACTGTACATTCAAACAAAATCTGAACAATTAGAACTGTAAATTAGTTTCAATTTGAAAAGTTTTGCCACTTTCTATTACCTTCAATTTAACTCTTACGTTCCAATATTTATTTAACATACTTGTCAAGTTTCCTGTTTTTTGAAGGAGTCATCTTTAATTTGTGATTTTTTTCTCTTTATCACTTAAATTCAAACATTTCTCCTGTTTTCTTGAGTATATTCAAACAAGAAAGAAAATCATGCCAGTGATGTCGCTAGGCTTTTGAAGCCATGTGTCCCTGGGACCGACACTTCCAAAAAACTAAGTCCTTTTTTAGAAAAGTGGGTTTCCTCTTAGAAATAACACATTCAGTGTATTTAAAAAAAAAAAAAAAAGAAAAAGAAAAAAAGCTTCCTTTGGGATTCTTCAAGGGAAAAATTATTCATCCTTAGGGACCTACCACAATTTTTTTTATGCATCCCTTATCCAATTTTTTACTTAACCCTTTAATAGCCGAATATATATGCCTTTAGAGCATACCCTGCATATATTATAGAAATGGGGAACTTGGATGACAGCAAGACAATTTTCACCTGCAGAGTCGTTCGTGTTTTGCACACTTATAACATGTGCATTTTGTTAGTGTTATTTCAGAAAACTAATTGCTGCCTCATTTAATGGTAGAATTATGTTATTAAATATGGCACTGGAGATTGCGTATGATTTTGCTGGCACTTAAGGTGTTAAATGATGTGCTATAATGCATCCCTTGCATCACTGTCATATGTTAAGCATAGACTATGAAAAACTTTCCATACTTCCAGAATACTTTAACAAAACTTCTCTATTTAGATAATGAATAAAATACCTAAGGTAACATCTTAGACAATGCATAACACAGTTGAAAAACTGATTTCAGCAATTACCGTCCATAGCCAAATATGTACTCCAATTCTTTTGTTCAGCTCTGTATAATTGGCTGAAAATTCACCTTCAGCAATTTATACTAATACAGACCTGCCAACTGATACGAAAAAATCATAGTTGCTACGATTTGTATCTATAAACTATGAGGCTACGAAAATCGGTCTTAAACTACGATTTTTTGCAAAAAACACAAACACATTTTTTGTTTCTAGTTGCTATTTTTATCCCGTGCAGCATATTTTTCAGGATTGATTCTGTTCAGAAATTTCCAAAATTTCAAAGTATTCTTTTCTGAAAGTTTTGAAAAATTTTTCATTAGTCCGAAAATTCAGACATTAAAAGTGCTCATGGGGAAACAAATCTGGGCCGCAAAACAAACTTCTTAACATAAAGCCATCTTTATGTATATTAACCACGAGTGAATCGTGTTTCTGTAAATATTTATACAGGAATTCCCTCCCTTAGAAAGAGGGGTGCCATTTTAAGAACTTCTGGAGGGGGAGGTGGTTCTTTGAGGGGCAAGGTTTGAAATAGTGTGCAAAATCACATGATTTGCACACGGAAAAGGAAAGTCCTGCATAATGAAAAATGCTGTGCAGTACTTCCACTGCAAATTCTTCCACAGACCTATGGTTCTTTTGCGAGTATATTTTGAAATTTCTTGGAAGTCCGGAAATTTTTTTTCTTTTATGGAATTTCCCCAAATTAATTCGTGAATCGATTGTGGAAAAAATTGAGAATTTCTTCGAATGATCATGTAAAAATATCAGGTATTTCGTCAAAGATCTCAGAAGCAAATAGTGATTATCTTCAATTGGTTGCTGAATGAAATCGTTAATTTCATTCAGAATTCAGAAAGAAATTGTGAATTTCGTCAAAAGATTGCGCAAAAAATCAAGAAGTTCGATAAAGTATCAAGGGAAAAATATTGCAAATTTTGTCAAAAGGTCGCAGAAACGAGTAGTGAATTTTGCTAAATTGGTCACAAAAATTTTGCCAATCAGTTGCGATAAACTATCGCGAATTTCGACAAATGACCATGTAAAAAAAGCAATTTCGTCAAAGAATTGTGGTAAAAATGTGAATTTTGTCAAAATATCGCAGAAAGAAAACGCTGATTTCTTCAAAAGATCAGTAAGAAAATGCAAATTTCATCGAAAGATCAGTAAGAAAACGCAAATTTCACAGAAAGATTGCGGAAAGAAAACACTAATTTCGTCAAAGGATCGCGGTAAAAAATGAGTTTCATCAAAAGCTCGTGGTAAAAAGTTTGGATTTCAATAAAGAATCGTTATAGAAAAATGTGAATTACGATTCTGGGAAAAAAATTGTGACTATGAAATGATCGCGGGAAAAAAATCGTGAATTTCGTCCGATTTCCTGCACTGGGCTAAAAAATTGGAACCGAGCTCCTTTTACAAATGTAAAAAAAAACGCTTCAAAACGAGAAGAAACTCTAAAAATTGTATAAAATTTTTCAGAGGAAAAAATTTACTAAGTTGAGTTGGAATACTTAAACCTTATTCCTTTTACGAATGCCAAAAGATGGCAGCGAAACACGAAAAACCAACCAACCAACCTCCAGATTAATTTTAATTTTGTGTGCTACGATTTCTCATTTTCAAAGGTTGGCAGGTCTGCTAATACATGGAAACATACTTCAATACTTTTGTACAGCCCTGTAATTTTACCTACTTCCTTTATAAACATGCCACATATTTAGAAAATTTAATTCAGACTAAAATATTCTTAAAAATACTGAAATCACAGTAGTTTAATGATTTGTGAAATGATCTAAACAGCACGAAAATCTATAATAGACACAGCCTCTCACCCCAAAATGCAGTTGCGTAACTAAGGGGAAGGGGGCAGTCCACCCTGGGTGTCACCCTCTAAGGGGTGACACCCAATCTTTATTTGCAAAATATATATATATAACGTTATAAGATTTTAGAAAAGAATTTTGAAATAAAATAAAATTTCTAGCGTACCATGCAACAGATTTAATTTTCTTTTCTTGGAGAATCTGAAATTTTACACAAAATGGGTGCCTAAATAAGATACACACTAGTGTAGGTGTGATTCTCTGTAAAAAAAAAAAAAAAAAAAATCTGAAATTCATAGCAAATTTTCTGAAAGGTTACAACAGAAGGGGGTGAAATCTACTCCCAGCACTAACTACGTGTTTTTTTTTTTTTTTTTCATGCCCTTTTACAAAATGGGCATTTTTTCGCGATCTTTTGATGAAATGTGTCGTTTTTTTCGCGATTTTTTTTACGAGATTGCTGTTTTTCTGTGATCTTTTGACGAAATTTGCTGTTATTTCACGATCTTTTGACGAAACTTGCCATTATTTCACGATCTTTTGACGAAAATTACTGTTTTTTCGCGATCTTCTAATGAAATTTCACGATTTTTTGACATAATTTGTCGTTTTTTCACGATCCTATATGAAATTTGCATTCTTTGACAAAATTAGCTTTTTTTTTGTGATCCCTGGACAAAATTCGTGATCCTTTAACAAAATTTACATTATTTTTGCGATCCTCTGACGAAATTCGTGTTTATCCCACGATCTTTTGATGAAATTGACGATTTTTCTTTGAAATTGATCTTTTTCGGCGATCATTTGTCGAAATTCGTGATATATTTTATGTCTAAATTTTCGGATTTATGACTGAATTTTTTTTTTTTTTTTCAAAAATGACTGCTTTAATTTTTTGGAATTTTCAAAACAGAATCACCCCTGCACTAGTGAACAAAAGCCTAACCATCTAACGAGTAACGAGTGGGTAGCAAAAGCAAACTTTAAAAGAAAGAATTGTCTTCTACTAGTATATATAGGCACTGCATTGACTTATGCAGACTATGGAATGAGTTACGAGTCGCCTTGTGGTTTCTTCTGTTGGTAGGACAAAAAGTAAATAAGGAATGGTATGGTCATTTCCTGTGTTATTGTTGCCTTTGATTCTTTTATCCTTTTTACTTTCTTCAATAGAAGAAAGTATTGTAATCAAAATTTTTTCGACTTCCAGTTTTCGACAGATTTACAGGTTTTAGGGGTCAGAGATCCCCCAAAACATGTTTATACAAAACGTCTGTCTGTCCGTGTGTCACCAATGTACCATCGAAAAGTGTATAAAGTTATGCATATAATTGAACCACATTTTTTGTGTATATTTTTGGCTATAGCTAGGAGGTCCTCCTTCAATTTGGAAATATTCTGCCAGAAGGGGCTCTGTAATAGCGATTTTTGTGCCATTTCCATCATTGTACCATTGAAAAGTGCATGATATGTGCCTAGAATTGAACCAAATTTTTTGGCTATGGCTAGCAGGTACTCCTTCAATTTGGAAATATTCTACCAGAAGGGAGCACTGTAATAGTGATTTTTGTATCATTTTCATTATTATACTATCGAAAAGTGTATGAAGTTATGCAAAGAATTGAACCAAATTTCAGGTTTATGTTTTCGGCTATGGCAAGCATGTCCTCCTTGAATTTTGAAATATTCTGCCGGCCTTGTAATACTGCTGAAGGGGCACTGTAATAGCTATTTTTGTACAAGTTTCTCGATTTAGCGAAGTTCTATTGTACATTGGCAGCACTTGCAGCGACAGGAACTTCAAAACCTGCTATGCCGGCTATTTGCAAACAGCTGATGTACAACAAAACAACATAAAACTATTGATTATAATAAATATCATTATCGCGATTAACTCGTTATTACTCCGATTAATTGACTGAAGCAGAAATTAAGATGAAATTCAAAGCTGGTATAGTATTGAACTATTAACATTTGTAACAACATTTTGAGTCATTAAGATATACGAGGTCAAAGAAAGTTTTGGGATTGGCACTCCAACTATTTTCGAAAGAGATTGCACCCACAGATGTTATAATCTTTACTAGACTGTGATTGCACCTTTGACTCCAGGAAAACATATACTTTAGGTTGTAAACTGGTAGACTTCGTGCTCAGCATCATGCAGAATCAGCATAATATATTCAACCATCAAGAGAAGGCGGCTGTGATAAATGAGTTACGAGTGGTCAGAAAAGTTCATTTCAGCAATTTAGCGGTAACAAAGGAATGAGAAGAGAAATTTTCGACAAAGTGCTTGATTGTGGATTATCTTATTTGGCTAGTTGTCGCCTTTTGACGTAGAATAAAAATAAAATTATGCGTTATGTTTACAAGATTTCGATTGAGGGAAAATATAAATAAGCATTTCAAATGATGCTAGCGATAACATTGATCTTAAAAATATTTTTATTTTGTTCGTATTAGAAAAGAAATTGCTTTGAGAAAGGAGAAACTTAGTATGAAAAAATGTGGTCTAAATATTTTCGCCTATTGGTTTTATAATAGAAATATTTATTAACTAGTCAGATGTGCCAATTCCAAAACTTTATTCTATCTCATATATGTTAATACTTCATGCCAAAATTAAACGACAATCTATCCCATCATGAGGATTCTAAAGATATGAAATTCCATGCATTAGTTCTTTTGCGTTACTATTGCTAAAATCGTGCAAATCACGCAAATTGCAGCATAACAGCGCCACTTGTTGGTGGTTTATACCAAAACCTAATCAGTAGCAACTTATATCAACGTCTAACTGAATCCGAAGTTTGATGAAAATCCGTGCATTAGTTTTTGAGATAGAGCTATTGCAGAAATCATGAAACATGCAGCCTAGCTGAGCCACCTGTTGGACGATCAGCACCAATCCATATCAAGGACTAACTGATTCTGAAGTTTTATGAAAATTCGTGCTTTAGTTTCTGAGATATAGCTATTGCAAAAATCATCAAAAAGGCTGCATGACAGCACCGCCTATTGGGCTATTTACACAAAAAAACAATTAGAACCAGTTTATATCAAGGTCTAACTGAATCTAAAGTTTTGGGAAATTCCGTTCTTTAGTTCTTGAGATGGAGTGCCCACAAAATTTTTGCCACATACAAAAAGACTGACTCACAGAGTTGCAGACAGACTTACAGACACACATTTTCTAAAAACTATCAAATTGTGTTCAGGACCTTCTAAAGTGTATAAATCCATCAAAAACCGGAAGTCGAAATTTTTCACGAATCCAATACTCTTTTCTTGTAATGATATGATAGAAGACAGTAAAAATGAAATATAAAGTACAGAACCTTTCATATGTTGAATTTTCATGCGTTTTTATTTCTATCTTTTCAAGAAGAAAGTATTGGACTTGTGAAAAAATTCGGCTTGGTTTTTGACAGATTTATACGTTTTAGAAGGTCCTGAACATGATTTCACTGTTTTTAGAAAATGTCTGTCTGTATGTGACATAAATTTTGTGGGCGCTCTATCTCAAGAACTAATCCACGAAATTTAATAAAATTTCAGATTAAGTTATACGTTGATATAAATTGGTGCTGATTAATTTTTGGTGTAAATAGCTCTACAGGTGGCGCTGCCATGCTGCATTTTTCATGATTTCTACAATAGCTCTATCTCAAGAACTAATGAAGATTGATGCCTAGATTGTCATTTAATTTTGGCACTCTGATAGCGAATTTTGAAGTATTAACATGTATGAGATAGAAAAAAGGTTTGGCACATCCGACTAGTTTATTTTATTTAAATGTTTTGAACTTTAAATCGTGTTTTATATTCTAATGTTAAAACATTTGCTTATACGATACAAATAAATTCTTAATTTAATTTATAGGTTTTTTGGAAGAATACTTCAAAATAAATTGACTAAACTATAGAGCATTAAAAAATAGTATAAAATTTTTGTTTTCTCATTTTAATAATTATTTTTGTTTTAAATATTATTACTTTGTTAATATAAAGTTCATAAAAGTTCTCCAAAAAATTTTTTTTTAATTTTATTTATAATAACTTGAAATTGCGATGAAAAAATATGGCGTGTGTGTGTGTGTGTGTTGGGGGGGGGTGACACCATTTACATCTGCCCCGGGTGTCACCCATCCTAGCTACGCCACTGCCAAGATGTACATTATAAAGATCTACTGTATTTAAAAAACTTTTAACAAAACTATAAATTAGACTAGTCTTTCCACGAAGAACTTCAGTTGCTGCAGTACATAATCAGATGTAAATTTATTTACTGTATATATATATATATATATATATATATATATATATATATATATATATATATATATATGTAATACAGTAGACTCCTTTAAATCTGCAAATGCGTAAAACCTGCACGTCATAGCAGATATAAACAATGAAACTGAAAGTTCAGATGTAGGCCAAAATTACAGAATTTTTTAGTGTTATATCATTCTGTATCTATTTTAATATGTAATTCTCGATAATATAACTGAACTCGTTATTTTTCATGAAGGAAGTCATAAATTTATTTCTGAAAAAAATCAAGATAGTGTTGATGTCACTGGTAAATCACAATCTTTTTACCAAATATATTTATGTATTAATCAAGCTTTTTTGGTTATTAAGTCTGGCTAAACCTGAAATAAAATTTCCTTACTTGATGATTTTCATGTGAATTAATAGAGTACCTTTATGAGGAAAGTTTCATTGAATAATTCAAGGAAAATGTATTTCATCTTTATTATGCATATTTAATTATACATTATTAATTATTTACTTGACCTTTGCTTTTAATAATTTAATCATTTTTAAAATTATCTTACTTTTTGTCATTAGTTTATTATTTTACTTAATTATTTTACTATACTGTAAGTATTCATTATAATTTTGCACTATTACATTCAAATTACTGTTTAAAAAATGTAAAGCGAGCAATGACCAGAAATCCACAAAATTCTAAAATCTACACATCCTCTGGTTCCAAGCAGTGCGGTTTTGAGGGAGTCTATTGTATATCCGATAAGGCAACGGGATTCTTTGCCTCGGAGGGATGACTACGGTGCACTTTAGCATAGCGACCTGCTTCGGACGCCTGGTACTTTGCAGGGGCGCCAGCGGTTCTTTCTGGTTTGTAGCACTGCATGACATTTCAGGTAGACGTGGCCTGTTCATTGTGAGTAGATAGGCATAAAATAAAATGGAGATAGAGTTCATTGGGACCTGGTTTTATTTTCCTTTGCATTACATGTGATCCTTTTGCAATAGCAGGTCCAGTCAGCTTGAAAGCGGTCGTGGCCCGACTACCCAAAGGCGTCGCCGAGTGGCGATTAATTTAGCGCTTCGTTGTTGCAAAAAGCCACGGGTTTTTCATTTTTCGTTGTCCCGTCTGAGCACGACACTAAAGAAATAGGAGGTGATTTCTTTTAATAAGCTAAAAAGTATCCAGGCATCATGACGTTTTTATGGATTTGGCATATCTGGAGATTTTAGCCTCACCACAAAAACGGAGAATTACGTATATACCCAGCATTTTTATTCTTAAAGATAGATCAATTTTGAAGCATGAAAGTAATAAATGTTGTGTTGGAAAACAAAGTTAACAGAGGTAAATCAGATTTAGACTAAGGCCTTTCAAAAGTTAGATGAAATTTGGGAATTTTAATTTTTGAACTTTTACTTTTAAACTTTAAATTTTAAAAAAGTGTTAAGCTTTATTCTTTGATATATATTTTACTAAATCTGAAAGCTTTGAAAAATCTGTTCTACAATTTCATTTTTAGCAGTCTCACTGCCACGGACTGCTGTATCCATTCATTAAGCTGTAGCTTTCGCTGCAAAAGAATCATAATTTAAATTAATATAATTCTACCAATATAATCCAGTTTTAAAAAATTAAGTTATGATTAAGGTACTCTCATGTACTCTCAAGGCTTATATGCCTATATGTAATAAAAATTTTTATATAATGTTGGAAAAAACATCTTTTTTTAGCATTTAAAAAAAATTACAAAGAAAACATTGCAATTTTGCCCTTTTGCTCGGTGGTCAGGGAGTTAACTTTATATGATAGAAATTTATCTGCTGATAGTTAAAGATGACATTTGATTGAGATAATTTCACATTAAAAAGTCTGGCTCTGATTTATTCTGAATATGCATTACTATTGTTTCTTTCCTATTTTGTTTCAGAAGTTTTATGAAATAATGAGTGAATCTTAGAAAATAAAATATTACCCAACAATCCGATTCTGGAAAAAATTTACTGAGAAAGCTTCTTTTTGCCAATTTTTAGACCGAATTACAGATGTGTCAAGTCTCCTGATTTCAGCTGGAGACTCCTGATTTTCACATATTTTTCCATACTCCTGATTTTTGACTATTTCTCCTTATTTTTCACATTTTTAAATATTCTATTATTTTACAATCAAATGTTCTGTGATTCAGAGATGAAAACTCCAGTACAGGTGTAGTTGTTCTTTAGTATGATTCATCAGTAGTATTTACATGATAAACTATATTCAGATTCATTAAATGATGAATCTTAAAGATTGTTTTACTGTTACTATGGGCATGTTTTGGGTTATTAATAATTATTACTTAAGACTTATATTTAAGATTTTCACTATTGTTTTATGTATGTTTATGGGTATCCCTGTAATATGTAATTAATTTAAAAAGTATGTTAAAACATCCTAATCATCATGTGCTTAAATGTATTCTACTTGTAAGGAGTACATATTTGTCTTATTTGAGTATCAGCGTGACATATTTCTTTTTAATCTTTCTTTTCTTTTTAATAACCAAGCCCTGTTTAAAATTAAACTTGCATTAAACATGTTTATATTAAAAAATTAATAGGTTGTGTTTATTAAACTTTGCTTGTGGACAAAAATGAAATTATTATTCGTCTTCTGATTAGTCAAAAATTTATCTTTAATTTTGCCAAATATTAAGTATTTGGTATTCAGTCAAATTACTTTTTGTTGCATCCATTGTATATAGTAATTTTGTTTCTTATTTCAAAAAGTTTGTTAAAGGTTGAACTTTCTTCTGTAGTTCCCAGTTTTGATTATATGTATATTTTAAACTTTTTTCAGAAGAGAAATTAAAGACAGACAACATAACTTTATATGACTGGGTGAATAAGGAACGCTTCCCAACCTTCATAAAAATTACCAATGGTAACTTCCATCAACTCCTTAAAAGTGGGAAATATATTGCAATAGCTGTTCTAGAAGAAAACCAGATTGGTGGACTTTCGTTGCATATGTCCGAGTATGTATAAGTAATATTGAATTGCTTCCCTAAACATAGTATTTCATTTTTTTTTTTTTTAATTTTCCAATTAGAATAATTGTATTAAAATTAATCAACTGAAAGCAATATTAGATTGTTAGTTATTTATTTTCTCTTTTAGGTTTAGAGATGTATTAGAAGCTATTGCTTTGAATAATAAAAATATTTATCATGAGTAAGTTTTGTGATTTTCTATTTAATATCCTTTTTAAGCTATATCTACCCTATATATATAAAATCCTAATGAAACGGATATTATGAAACGACTCAATTGAAATGAATGTATTTAACAATTCTATGAAACAACTGATTATGTTTCACAGCGATTTCTCCTAAAATACGGAATACTTTGCGATGAAATTAACATCAAAAATCCGTATTGATTTGCAGATCTCAAAACTGGTATTAGAATTTTTTAATTCAAATTAGTTTTCGAAATATTAATTTTTTTTCTAATTTTATAAACTTTTCTCTAATGATGGCAACTCAAATTTTAATCATAACAGATATTTTTTTTTCAGATTTTAGAAAAGGTTACTATTTTAAACTAATTTGGTGACCAGTTTGGCATCCCTTAAATGTATGCTAAGAAATGTATCATGTTACTTTTATTCATAATTCAATTTGTATTTCATTATCATTTTATTTAATACAAACTGAAATATTTAAAATAAATGGCTTTCACTTCTTTCTTTTTTTTTTTTTTTTTTTTTTTTTTTTTAATGAAACAAAGAGAAAACTAGTTGGATGTGCCAATCCCAAAACTTTCTTCTATCTTATACATCTTAATATTTCAAAAACTAGTTACAAATGTTAATACTTCAATATTATTAGTTCATTACTATACCAACTTTGATTTTAATCTTAAATTTTTGCTTCAGTCAATTAAATGAACTAAAAACGAGTTAATCTATATCATGATATTTGTTAAAATTAATAGTTTTTCCTTATTCTGTTGTTATCAGATGTTTGCGAATAGCCGGATTAGCAGGAAGTGAGTTCCCGCCTTTGCACGAGCCACCGATGGACAATAGAACTACGAAAAATCAAGAAAAGTATACAAAAATTGCTATCACAGAGCCCCTTTACCGCGCGATATTTCCAAATTCAAAGAGGACCTGTTGGCCAAAACCAAAAACATGCACAAAAAATTTGGTTCAATTGTATGCATAATTTTATACACTTATTGATTATACAATAAAGAAAATGGTACAGACATCGTAATTATAGCGCCCCTTTCCAGCAGAATCTTTCCAAATTCAGGGAGGACCTCCATGCCATGACCAAAAAGAAACACAAAAAATTTGGCTCAATTCTATGCATAACTTCATACACTTTTCGATGGTACAATATTTAAAATGGTACAAAAATCGCTATTACAGCACCCCCTACAGGCAATTTTTTTCCAAATTAAGGAAGGACTTGCTTATTATAGCCATAAACTTAAAATAAAAATTTGGTTCAATTCTATGTATAACTTCATACACTTTTGGATGGTACAATATTCAAAATCGCACAAAAATCGCTGTTACTGCACCCCCTACCAGTGAATGTTTTCCAAATTCGGGGAGGATCTGCTTGCCAAAGCCAAAAACTTAAAATAAAAATTTGGTTCAATTCTATGCATAACTTCATACACTTTTGGATGGTAAAATATTCAAAATCGCACAAAAACGCTGTTACAGCGCCCCCTACCGGCGAATTTTTTCCAAATTCAGGGAGGACTTACCTGCCATATCCAAAAACTTAAAATAAAAATATGGTTCAATTCTATGCATAACTTCATATACTTTTGGATGGTACAATATTCAAAATCACACAAAAATCGCTATTACAGTGCCCTACCGGCGATTTTTTTCCAAATTCAGGGAGGATCTGCTTGCCATAGCCAAAAACTTAAAATAAAAATTTGGTTCAATTCTATGCATAACTTCATACACTTTTTGATGGTACAATGGTGACAGTCAGACGGACACACGGACAGACAGACATTTTCTATAAACATGTTTTTTGGGATATCTGACCCCTAAAACTTGTAAATCCGTCGAAAACCGGAAGTCGAAAAAAATTTCGATTACAATACTTTCTTCTATTGAAGGATAGAAGAAAGTAAATATTAGGCACAGATGTTATATACGCACCGGGTACTTAATTGGCGCCAAAGTGGCATTATTTTGGTTGACATGGTAACCCGGCTATTGTTGTTTATTTAATAATAAAAGTGTATTTACTTTATTTTCTTTTTAAAATTACATAAATTGTTTTGTTCTATAGTTAATTATTATTTTGGTTATTTCCTTTTAAAAATAATAGAAAATAATTAAAAAATGTGGTACTACTTAGTTATTCCGTTGACCCATTTCGCCAAATTATATAAATCGCCAAATTACAGTACAGAACCATTTATCCGGAATGCTTGGGGTCAGATGTATTCTGGATAACTGGTTTTTCCGATTAACTGGTTGTGCATTAAAGCAGCATCCATTTGATAAGTTTTGTGGAATATGTGTGGTTGTGGCATTATTTCAGATTTTAAATTATTAGATTACTTGGATTAAAAATCAATGCAAGAAAGATAAAAAAATAACCAGAGTTTAAAAGAAGGCAATTTATGGGAATCCCTTAGGAACAAAAATTCTTTTGTTTCCTCTGCATAAAAATTAAAACATCTAAAATACAACTAAATATGTTTTCTTTCAAATACTAGATGTTGTCATCAAATTGTACAATTGTTTCAAGCCAAGCCTATGTCAAACTGGCAGTGAGTGACACCTTTTTCTGCAAAGATTCTGAAATCAGTCTATCAGAAATATCATTCTGGATAACTGGTTTTCCGGTTAACTGGTTTCCGGATAAATGGTTCCATACTGTATACAAATTGACATAATTTTTATTTTAAATAACGAAAGAACAAATAAAATAGTATAACATTAATAAATATACAAATAAAATGTCTAAATAAAAACCACTTATTGACGTAAAGACATGTAACTTGCTTAAAGTCAAGTGAATGTGACATTTACGATCAACCATTATTGGCATTTAATCTTATAGTTTGGTGATAGATTTTTGGTCGACGGGATAACTAAGTAGTACCAAAAATACATATGTAACTGGTATTCGAAAACGAGGTTTTCACCAAATTTTCGTTAAAAAAAATCACGCCAAACCCAGTGCATATATGACATCTGGCCAAATATTAAATGATGTAACAAACCCTGACATTTAATTTCAACTTCAAAGCAATGTTTTAATTTACCACTCGAAAATTAAAAAAATGCTAACTGGTGAGTTGAAAAATAGCTATTGGCGAGATTTGCACCCGGCTAGCGTAACAGTACCAAGAATTCTCTGCGTCCATGGAAACTTTTATGTAGTTTTATTCGAAAAAGAAATTTGATTTTTTAATCAAAATGGAAAACTTTCGGCACAGATGTCATATACGGACCCATATTGGCATGATTTTTTTTCTGACGCCAATGTCATATACGCAACGGGTGCTTAACTGGCACCATAGTATCGTTATTTTGCTTGATTTGGTAAGCCGGATGTTGTTGTTTATGCTGTTGATGTTTTCCTCAAATTAGCGTCGGAAAAAAATCGCGCCAATATGGGGCCGTGTATGATATCTGGGCCAAACTTTCATTTGAAAAGCAAAGGGATCAGAGTGTATTTATTTATGGCAGTTACATGACTTGGACTATTATAATATAGATGAAATGATGGCGATAGAATAATATTTGGCGACATATCACCTGTACCTGGCTAACATTAAAGTACCAAAATGGCACCTGGAATATAAAAAGCGAAGTGGCTCTCAGGGAACTGTTGATGATAGTCACATGACTTCGACTATTGTTATAGAAATTGTTTTAAAATAACAAAGACTCGAGACAAAGACTCTGTATACTTAATTCATTTTATTTTAGCTTCTTTTCAAATGTTTAACTGATCCTCTTTAATCAAACACGAAAACAACCATTGGATGTCTTGACAGCAACTGATTTGGCCTTATATTTTTGCATTCAAAGGGAATTGAAAGGAAACCTGTTTACAGGGAGATCTGCACAGCTTTTTTCAGTATAATTCAATCTTCTTTAATATTTTTAAAACCGATCAGATTAGCGTGTTTTTAGATTCTGCGGTGTCTGAATGGGGGGTTGGCGAGCGTAGCTTGCAGGGGGCAGAGCCCCCTAGTATATATATATATTGTCTGCAAAGAAGTTATTAAGTTTTGTTTGTTCAACATATGAGTTCAGCAAAAGAATCAATGGTATTCACAAAATTCTGATCACAATACTATTTTCAGCTATCATTTAACATTCACTTATTTAAATGAGATGTGTCAGGCTTTCTCAATTAGTCATCCATTTGATAAAAGTTTCATATCCACTAAAGTTTAAGCATTTTATGTGTTTGGCTATCTGCCAGGGATTTTATTTTTTTTCTTTTATACATTAAACTGCTTAATGTATAAAAGATGTCTAATTTTTAAGCTTATACTGTTTTTTTTTAGGGAAAAAATATTTGTGTGTGTTAACTCACTTTGAGGTGATTTTTGTAAATCTGCTTGTAATTTATAATGATGCTTTAGATTTTTGACAAAATTGATGATTTTTTTAAAAATCTGAACTATCTTGTCTAAAGACTTGTATAAAACCAAAAACTTTCTGTGCAACATATTGGGTCAACACATGCAAACATATTGGGTCAAAAACTTTCTGCAAATTAATTTAATGTTTAAGAAAATAATATGTTATATTATTTTGACGATATTAATTTTAAAAAGTAGTTTTAAAGTAATTAGCATTTAAATTAAAAATTAATTGATATTAATTAAAGAATAATTATTTTAGTTAAAAAAAATAATAAAGCTAAAAATCCATGATAAGAAAAGGTGAATTCTTATCAATTATTTCGTCAATGCATTTAGAAACAGCCCAATCCTTAATATTGTAACCTCTTCACAAAAAATGCCAGTCACTCTGTTCACAGAAATAATACGGCATTGCTTCTGAAACAACTGAATCACATTTTATAGGGAGGGGTCTATTCATAGGTATATCATCATTAAAGAGACTGATGCAGGGATGAAAGTGCACTAAAGCCATTTTGGAGTGCCTTTGGAGGCAAAAATTTGATTTTGGAGCAGTAAAATTAAAATTCTGTTTTTGGAGCAGACTGAAATTCTAATGCTAATAAACTCCTAAAAATTAAAATGATTGCTATCTTGAAAATATTTTCACATTTGAAAGAATAATTACTCAGATAAATTTCTCTACACATTTTGCTAACTCTGGGCATTCTAAACGACAATTGGGTACAGATTGCAATAATGAAAAATTAGCAGCAGGAAGGGAAAAAAAATCAGTTTATTTGGCTTTAAAAAATATTATTTTAGAGCAGTAATTTTAACTAATCAAAGAAAAGTCTATGAATACAACATACAGGACTCCCACTCAACTTTTGTAGTAAATAATAGTAAAAGGGGGCCATTTTTTTTCAAAAAAAGGGGCCAAAAAGACCATATATTTCGCATAAAAAGGAACCTTTAGCGACCTAAATTGAGCAAACCACAAAATAAAATAAACAAAATCTCCTCAACCATTTCATGAAATTAGCGTGTTTTTCGCGATCCTTTGACAAATTTCACGATCTCTTACCAAAATTTGAGTTTTTTTTTTTGCGATCTTTTGCCGAAATTCGAGTGCCTTTCACGATCTTTTGACGAAATTCGCGTTTTTTTTGCGATCTTTTGACGAAATTCGCGTGTTTTCGCAATCTTTTGGCTAAATTCTTCGGTATCTTTTGGCGAAATTCGCTTGTTTTTCGCGATCTTTGGAGGAAATTTGCGTTTTTCACGATCTTTTGAAGATATTTACAGGGGTTTTTTTTCTATCTTTTGACCGCGGTTTGTTCGTTTTTTCACGAAACTAGCGATCCTTTGAGAAAATTCATGTTTTTTTCACGATTTTTTTGACGGAATTCGTGTATTTTTCGCGATTTTTCGATGGAATTTGCGTGTTTTTCCCGGTATTTTGAAGAAATTTGCTATTTGTTTCGCGATCTTTTGATGAAATTCGCGTTTTTTCGCAATCTTTTGACGAAATTTGCGCTTTTGCAGCGATCTTTTGAATTTTTTTCCGCTATTCTTTTACGAAATTTGCATTTTTTTTGCGATCCTTTGACAAAATTCGGGCTTTTTCCGCTATGCTTTTACGAAATTTTTTTCCAGCGCTCCTTTGACGAAATTTGTGTTTTTTCTGAGCTTTCTTTGACGAAATTATCTTTTTTTTTTTTTTTTTTTTCAGGATCCTGTGAAAATATTCGCGTTTTTTTCCCACTGTACTTTGACAAAATACACGTTTTTTTCGCGATGCTTTGACGAAAGGGGTGGGTTCTTTTCTGCGAACAATTGATCAAATTGTTTTTTTTTTTCGGCGACCATTTGTTGAAATTCGCAATTTTTTTTAGTGATATTTTTTTATGCCTGAATTTTCGGGCTGATGGCCGATTTTTTTTAAATTTTCGGAAAATTCGGAACAGAATCACCACTGGCAAACAATAAATAAATCGTACATAAAATTGCGAAATATTTTTAACATTTCGGTATTAAAAAAAAAAAAAATTACAAGAACAAAAATTACATTTTTTTTTTTTTTTTCTGAAAAATTTTCCGCAAAGTTCCAAATTTTGCGGAAAATTTTCCGCACACGATGTGCGCGCGTGCATCTATATTATACAACTCTGCTTGTCTAATATTTTATAATATCTTCAAATAACAAGTCTTCTAATAATTTACAGATATATAACAAATCTAATAGTTTTTTTAATTAGATTAGCCTATTAACCTTTTACTCAACCCTGACGGTTGTATCTTATATGCATCAATGCCAAATATCTCTAGTAGATGGCAGATGCAAGTGTGCATTTGTCGACATTATTCTGAACTCTGTTCGCTATGCTGATTTAACAGCTGACATAAGATTCTAGCTCTTAGCAGTTTTCAAAAGTCTCTTGCAGTCATTTTACTAGTATATGTATAATGGTATATATAGATATTAAACAGACATACAAACAATAAATACAATAATTCCAACTGGAGTGAAAAATTAGCCAGAGCCAGGAATCGAACCCGGGACCACAGCATTCCAGGCTGTCGCTGTAACCACTGAACTACTCCGGCCAATGATTATTGTATTTATTGTATGATGTCTGTTTAATATCTATATATACCGTTAACAGTTGAATGCAGGCATGATTTATGTGTGTTTTATTATATATTGTAGTGTGTGTGTGTTTTATAGTATATGTATTATTAAAATTCCCATTTTGGGGGAACCCTGTGTTTCAAGATATCCAAACATAAATTTTATGAACTGTCCTTAAAATTTTTTGAATTATTGTAAATGTTTTTTTATCATGCTATTATTATTCTCTCTATTTATTTATCTTTTGTTATTTGTTTTAGCTATTTTATTTTTGGATGGGTTGGCCAACCTGACTTAGCCAATAACATTGCCATGTCAACTCTTCTTATTCCAAGTCTTATGGTAGTAAATTCCACTTCTTATCAATATTATTTACCAGTTTTGGAAGAAGATGAAAAAATTCCAACACCACAAGGCATTCTTCAACTTTTGGATAAAGTTAAAAATGGTAGTGCTGAGGTAATGTAGTTTTCTCCTAAAGTAACTTTTTCCAATGAATACTTAATCTTATGGTGTCATGTAGGATCTATCACTCATGTGAAAATGCAACAAGAAAAAATTTAAAGCAAAGAATCTCAGTGTTGCATTTTCACACTGATAATAGACATACTTATGCTAACTGAGCTGATTTGTTTTCTTTGCATTCTATATGTGCCATGTGTTGCTTTTTACTTCATCTTTAGAAAATGATGTATATGCTATCTGCCTACCAAAAATTTGATTTTCACAAAAATGATCAGATTGCTAAAAAAAAATTAAATATTTTACAAATTGGGTGCATTATTTTAACAAATAAACAACACTGTTACAAACACTTGTTTAAACAGAAAAATGCTGTTTAGACAAGTAATTAATTGTTAATATATGAAACTGATTTCCACTGCCTCTTTAATGAAGAGATAAATGCACTTTTTGTTTTTACTCCATATTTCAAATAGGAACATCAAACTTTGACCACCATGTCATTTTCCATAACAAAGCATAGCTATTTTCTGGGAATTAAAATTCTTTACTATGATTGTATACAATTATATATGATTTATTACAAGTGAGTTTTAATGCTTCCTTTAGAAAACTATAGATTAAATTTTTTCAAAGTATTATAAAATGTAAGTCAAGCTAGTTCTGAGAGAGAGCAACAAGAAGACAAAGTGAAATTTGGAGCCAATAACTACTTAACTAAAGGAAAAGTATTTTTGCACTGCTATATTATCCTGTTGCTCAATTTTTCTTTTCTTTTTTAGTACCAATTTTGGCAGCTACCATAAATCTCTTAATTGTTAAGCATGGCCAGCCATGGTAGCAAGTGAAATACACCCATGCCCTGTATTTATAGTTCTCCTAGAAGTCTAAAAGGATTGATTTTTTTTTTTACTTGTACCTAGCCTGTTTATATTTTTGCAGTTCCTACCTTGGTACAGCCTGTGCAAAAGTCAGTGATTTCAGGCTGACCCAACTCAATTTCTATGAAAAAAGTTCTGATATTTCTTAACCTGCAATTAAGATTTGTTTAAAGGATACTGCATACATACTTATGTAAAAAATGTACATAATCTTTCAAAAGATATGTCTGCAAGTCATAGAAAGCAGAATACCAACATTAATGATAATGTAATTTATTAAACTCAAACTAAGACTCATTGAGAAATTTAATGTAGTTTACAAAAAAATAAAAAGGTGGTAAAAAAAATTATAATTTGGAAGCTCTCTAACAACAACAAAAAATAAAAAAAAATATTTTTCTGTAATTTATTAAACCAAACAAAATTTACAGTGGTTCTGTTAACAAATGTACTATATCGCTATTATTTTGGGGAAAAGAAAAAAGCCAGCACATCATAGCCTAGGAAGAATCCTAGGAAGTCAAGTCCAGCCCAAGTGTAATCATCGCAGATCGCTAAGTTCTCCCTGTCAAGTAGACAAACGGGTTTTTCTTTTTGAATCTTTGAATAAAAAAATTAGTTCCAAAAAATTTTGCACATAAGTATACAATATCATTTATATGAGGATGATATATATTTGCATACAATGCCCAGTTTCCTCATAGGTCTCCCCTCATTTTTTTTAATTAAAAAAAAAAAAGGAAGGGGCCCAACAAACACAGAACTTTCGGGCCACTGATGGGTTCGTTAGCCTTGGCCGAAAGTGTTCGATGGAGGCCCATTATCAATGAAAGTTACGGCTCCATAAAAAAAGTGTCACGCTGGACACAATAAGGCCGCAAGAAAATTGGCCGTAAGTACAAGAAGTTGCCCACAATCGTGCCACTAACTTTTCAGTAAAAGTGTTAGATAGCCTTAAACTGGCCGCAATTATTATTTTAATGGCCAGTAAAAATAAAAGCTAACCAGAAGCTAGCTTTGTCCTACCATTTGTGGTTGTAATAAATTAAATTTAGCCTGAACCTGCCCACAAAAAAGCCTATTATGGTTATTTAAAATGTAATCACTAGCCACGGTTGTGCCATAATGATTGTTTAGGTATAAATCAAAATTTATTCTATAAAAGAAAATACTTTTTTAGCAGGCTAATTAAATGATAAAATATATTTGCAGGATTAAAAAAATCTTATAACTATTTAGGTACGCTTTTCAAGAAAATCAAATTCTTTCACTTTGAACTTTTTCAAAAAAAAATTCCAAAACACAATACTTCACATAATGCACTCATTTATTTGTTTATTTATTCACTTACATATTTACAAAATTTATATGCAATGCATATTTAAATTGTTGCATTTCATAAAAATTTGTAAAGTATATAAATGAAGAAATAACTAATCAATTAATTCATTATCAAATATTGTAGTTTGAACATTTTTGAAAAAGTTCAAGTTAAATTAACTTTAAGTATATCTAAACAATTATAAGATTTTTTTTTAACCTGCCAAAATATTTTATCATTCAATTAACCTTTTTAAAAGTATTTTATTTTAAAGAAATAATACATGATTTTAACATAGTTTATTATATATTTTATATTAAAATGTGACATGTTTGTAATATTCTTTTTACTTAGATTTTCACTATATTTTACACAGGTTAGTTGGTAAATCTATTAGATTATGCTTATTCATCAAAGTTTTATTAAATCATTATAATCTAAATTTTTGCATCATTTCTGATAATTTTTCATTAAAATATTATATAAAAATAAGTTTAAATCTTTATGTAGTAAACGAATGACAGTATAATATTCCTCATATATTTTTAAATTTTGCTTTTATGAGATAATATTTAGATATTTTTCTTGCAGTTTAATAGCCAAACATTAGAAAAAAATATATTATCAACTTTTTCAAAATTCTTGAAAATTATTTATAATTATTAGAAATGTAAATAATAGTTTAATACTGATTTTAAAAATATATTAAATTAATCTTGATATTTCGAAATTTCATTAAAATGTTAGTTAATCAAATTTTCTCGAGTATAAAGTCTTAAATATTTTCTCCTGGTAGAAGAAAATATAAAACACCTTTCTTTTTAGTCACATTTTTATATTTGCACTAATACAAACTATTTTAAAGAATGTAATACTGATATTTATAACATTTAAAAGTTATTTAGGTAATCGCTTAAAAATTAATAAAAATAATTAAATAAAGAAAAATAACTATTGATAAGAATTTTACACTACTTTATCGAAGATTACAAAATGTATGTTTATAAAATTTTTGCGCATTCGTAAAGACAATAAAATAAACTATTTAATGTAATTTAACCGAAAGATACAAAATGTATGAGTAAAAAATTCTTGCGTATTCATAAAAACTAAAATATAAGTATCAAACAATAATAATGAAATCAAATGATGCAAAAGATAGATTCTGCGATTAATAAATTTGCAATGAATAAACATAAAAACTTACCGAATCAATATGGACGCAAACATACAATGCAGTGCTATATATTGAAATGAAATGAGTGACCGGTTGTAGTTGTTATCACCATACACAAATAGCATGAATGACGCGGCAAAAAAAAATCCAAAGCTGGGTGGGGTGGAGAGTAATTCTAGGAAAGATTCTCCTTGACCTTGCTTTACCACCTTAGCGATACGAAAGCGGTATTTGTTTCGGGGGGAAGGGATGGAGGATATTTTTATGAGAAGTGCTTAAAAGTATAATGAATAAAATTCACTTATTTCTTAAATCATATATTTTTGAATAGCTGAGATTAAATTCTAACCGGGTTATGGTTTACTTTTCTGACTTTGGTTGCAGAATTTTTGTTTTATAAAGTTATTTTCTTTTTTACAAATTTGAAAAGAACGCTACCATAGGCAGTGTTGAATTCAGAGGATGGCGATGGGAGGGGGGGGGGGATATTCCCCCCCGGAGCAGTGAGATGTCCTCCCCCGGAAGATTTGAGATTTTGTGTTTTTAATGGTCAATATAAACAATCCCCCCTCCCTATAGCCGCAGAAATCTCTCCCGGTGAAAAGCGTCCTGAATTCAACTCTACCCATAGGTTTAACATTGGCTTGCGACTTTCTTTGTACTTCATATATACATATGTATTTCGTTCTCGCAAAAATGTACAGTCAAACTTATTTATTATTATTATTATTATTAAACAAATAGCACTTGTAACTGACATTTTATTTATTTATTGTTATTATTTTTTAATCTAAATTTGTTCTGTAATTCTTCCGTTTTTCTTAACATTAGTTTTCATGTAACTGGCATTGAATTAACTATTTTTATGCAAATGAAAAAATGTATATGGCTTTAACTATAACTTTTATTAGTGAAATAATGATAATAAAGCAAATAAATATGCATAAATCATTAGGAATTTAATAGAGGCAAGGAATTTTATCTTTTTTTTACCTTTACACTGAATTCACAACTTTAAATCTTATACTATTATTTTGTTTTACATTCATTGTTTTCAGTATGACGATAAAAAAATATCCATGCAAAGATATCGAAGATTAGTTTGGAAATATTATTTTATATTTCGTAAAAATATGTTAAAACTAAATAAAAATGTCTAATCTATTTTTCTGCTTTAAATATAAATCTCATAACGTATTTATATTTTTACTAAAACCCACATTTAAAGTAATTAAGATTAATTTAAAAGAAATGAAGAAAAAATACATTTCCTCTCTTTAAATAAATATGTCGGTTAGGTAATATTAGCCCTCTACTGTCTAAACGATGAGGCTACATTAAATGCTTGCTGGAAATTGCCCTCAATGATTGACCGGTAAAATAAACACAACTGTTTTCTCGCTTCCGATCCCTAATCTGTTTGGTGATAGCTGCCGTAATTAGCGGCGCGTCACTTACGGCATGGTATTGTTTGGCTACAAATGGCCTTAACTCACCCTGGCCGCAACGAATACGCCATGTGGCCCGAAGTCAGGTGCTTGTTGGGGGTGTTTAACTTTTTATGTGTGTGCTTCCAGATAGTCTTTAAACAGAAAGTACACTTTTTATCCGAATAAAAACAAATGAGGCCTGCTGTTTGAGAAATTAATCTATCTATATTATAAAGAACAAACATATCTGTGCGTAACGCATACGTCATTTTGCGAATGGCAACACTTTGAAATTTGAAATAAAATTTCGGTTTTGCAATTTTCACTACTGCAAATTTTTAAACTTCTAAACATCGCACATTTTAAATTTTACACCTTCATAGAGGGGAAAAAAATGTGCTCTTAAATGCAATTTGTTTGAAAGCTGTATCTCAATTTATTTTTGAGATATTAATTTTTTTGTAGTTTTTAATACAAATTTTGTAATCGTGGCAACTGAAGTACTCCATTTATATTGAAAGTAAAGGAAAAATAGTCATGGTTTATTATTTTTATTGATTATAATCCTTATTGATGCCATTTTCACATTACAAATAAAAGTAACTTTTTTATAATTTTTGAACAGAAAATGACGTCAGACATTAAACAAAACACGCATTCTTCTTCATGAATCAGCTACATTTCAATATTCTTACATTACACTGATACCGGGTTTGAGACGCTAGGCAAAATGATTCAGTGAGTAAAAATGATGTTATATTTAAAACAAAACGATCATTTTTTTTATATAAAACTAAACATTTGACAAATACTATGACAACTAAAGGCTAATTTCTGAATTTTTTTTTTCACGGATACTTAGATTAGACCTTAAAGTTTGTGCGAATGTCGTGTTATATCGGGCAAACGGGATTTTAAGTTTGGAAATACATTCATTAATAATCTATTGCACGTTAAAATACTTTCAAATTGTGAATTTGAGTGGTGTGTATGTAAATTATGAGAATTTGAAAATAACGCACAGTTTAGGTTTTATGGGGTAAAATTTTATGATGTGACAAACCGAAATCCTTTTTACTGATTTTTCATCCCGTAAAAACAAACATAAGAGCCTCAATCGATAACTTCATCATAATTACTGATCTTGATTATGTATTCTAATACAGTTTAATTTTTCACTAATTTCAGCAGTTGAAGTTTGTGGAAATAATATTTTGGTCATTTTAGGTTAAAAATATTATTCGTTTTAAGAATTAGGCAACCAATAGATGAATTTTTTATTGTAATTATTTTTGTAGGTTTGTCATAAATTCGATCTGACAGTTTCTTTCTAACATTTTATTTCGTCGAATTTCAACGGGTTCCAACTCGTACTAATAAAAGAAATATGTATCTGTGTGTATGTGCTGACAATGGCTAGAAAAATGTACCACACAAAGTTCAGATGTTCCATCTACTTATAATAAAATCTGAGTGCAGGAAACCATCAGAACGATGCCGGTGCAGACCACTCCAGTGTGCGAATCGACCGTAGCTAAACGCCATGTTAGGCTTAATGAAAAAGATATCTTAACATATGCTAGCTAAATGATAATTTTTTCTACTAGAAATCATGTCTGTCCAGCATATTTTCACTAAAACGTGTATATCATATCCAATTATAATGTATTAAGTTCCAAATTAAAAATAAGCTATTATAAACATCAGATTACTAGATATAAACAAAAGAACACTGTTGCCATTCACAATTTCCGAATATTGAAACAAATGAATCACTCTGAACGCTTCATTAAAAAAATTACAGGTTAATTATCTGATTTTGTTCTTAAAATATTTGTAGAAGCTTATTTAAAGTCTTTAAATATTTTAATTTTGTTTAAACCTTCAAAAACTATTTTTGCAGCCATCTATCGTCAATTAATATAAACAATCGAAGTTTGTTACAAATACAAGTTAATATTTTCATATAATTAGTATATTAAAATTTAATGTGAAATTTTCAGAAATTACATTTCACTTTGCCAATCATTATTATTATTATTGTTGCAAAAAAAAAAAAAAAAAAAAAGTGAGCCAAATGGTGAGTCATTCACGTTTGAGAATCATTCATCATACTGTACTGATTGCCAATTGGCAACATGTGCTTTACTGTTTAAACATTTTTGTTGATCCTTCTAAATGCTGTTTTGAACACGCGGTGGATTTGAATTTATTCAATCAAATCAGTTTTTATTGTTGTTTTCTATAGTTTAAGTTTAAGGATCGTTTTAGCATTGCCTGATGAGCTACATGATGGCTACTTAAGGCCGAGCCATGGAGCTATAAACATTAAGTCTTCAATATAATTTAGTCTTCATTCCTCCATGGGCCGAGGCGCTAATGTTATGAAGTTTATATTAAAAAATCATTATAAAATAAACATTTTTTTTTTTCTGAAGTTTTCATCCTTTGATTTGGATACATTGATAAAAGAAGTATTATTTGCATAAATGTAATTAAGTTATTTGTAACTCAAATTTATGTTTTTTAGTTTTAAAATTTAGAAGACGCAAATGTTCATACACAAAATCCCAGCAATTTAGTTCTAGGCATGGTGCCATCTATTATCTGTAAATTCATATTTTCACAGATTATACGTATTTATTAATACATATTTATGCGAAGTAATTTTAAAATATCTTATTTACCTATACATTTTTTACAGAATATTTACATTTTTCAATCATTTAAATTTTTTTACAGAACAGAAGAAAATTGATATTTTAATAATCTGATTAAAAAATACAATTTATTTACCTTGCATAATGATGGATTTTTTTAATTTAATAATAACCTTAGAAACTAAAAAGTGTTAATGTTATATTGTTTTTTTTTTTTTTTGTTATACATATTGACAATTATAGCAGCCAGATTTGAAATATGAAAATGTTAAAATTCAGAGATTATTTTATATATTTTTTAATGTTTGCTTATATATTTTTTAATGTTTGCTTATAAATTTTTCTTTGATGAATGTTATTTGGGATAAATTAACTATTTTTTTTAATTAAAAATTATGTTATAAGTAAATTTCTTTTATGTTATAATAGTTTGAGAAACTATACTTATGATGTTATAAAGCGTAAAATTAAAAAAAAAATTTTAGTGTTTTGATATTTTAAAACTAAAATACACAAATCTGAGCAAAAAAAAAACCTTAATTACACATGCAATATGAATATGTAAAATATTTTATAAAAAGTTTTATAGAATTAAGTGTGATTTTTCCTTTAATAATTTATATATATGTTACAAATGCAATGCTACTTTGATCTTTTCCTGTTCCATTCTGAAATATTTAAAATATGATTTTAAACTGTAGTTTACATAATATCTTCGTTCTAATTATCAAAAATCAAAGGATAATACTTTTTGATTAACAAAATGCATGAGGCATCTTTTTTTTTTTTTTGTCAGAAAAAAAAAAAAAATATTTTTAAATATTGTTTTGGAGATTTATCATTCACATTCCGTCATTTTTGACGGGGTTATGCACTAGTTTTTTATAATAGCTGACATATTAATTAAAAACCATACAGAACATCACAAAATGGCATACTGTCTGGCCCAATTTAGTGTTTACAAAGATCTTGAAGCAGAGACAAAAGAAACAGCGAAAGACTTCTAAGCATATCTATATATAATATAATATAATATATATATATATATTTCACTTTGAAACTGCTGCATTTGCTGTTCAGATTGAAATACCAGAAAAGAAAAGAAAGACCCACTTATTTTGGGTACTTTCCTGATCCTCATTGCATTCATTAAGGTACATCCCGATTTCGATTAAACTTTTATCATAGTGAGATATGTGATATGATGAAGAATGACACCAGTTTCATCGACCATCATCAAGGTTTAGTACTTTTTAATTACACTGGCCTCCAAAAGTTAAGGAACAGGGACTGGATGCTTTCAATTGTACATGGTTTGTCGAATTTCTATCAAAATTATTGCTGAATTGCTCTTGAACTTCTGTCATGTAAAGAACATGTTTGATTTCATATTTCTTAGTAAAGATTTAGTCGGGAGGACAATTAGGGGACTAATAATAAAATAATGTTTATGACCACCTATGTAACAGAAAATGCTGAAAATGGTTTGTCACTGTGTTAAATGACTATTTGGGTCCTGTTCAATGCCTGTGTGCATTTATGTAAACATAGTGCTCATATTCGTGAAGATGTTATTATGTCTGTGAAAAATTCAAAAGTTTTTTGTTTGTAGCATACAGAGTTTTCAACCAAATTTAACACAACTTTCCGAAAACCTGACAAAGAACAATAGTAACAGTATACTGCAATTAAAACATGAATATATTGAATATTTGGTGAGGTATGGGCATTTGTATGAAATAATTTTTAACTGCACACGCATGGAAGATTTCAAAAGTTATATTTCATAACTTGGTATTCAGCTATTCTGGGCAACTTCTATAAAAAGTCCAGTCAAATATTGCGAAAACTCAGAAAGATATAGTGAACTCTGATTGAAAAGTTGTGGAAAATCCCTTATAATAAAGCTATTTTTAGAAAGCAACTCACTATATCACCCCTATCTTTGACAATTTTCACAATATTTGACTGGACTTTTTATATAAGTTGTCCTAAATAGCTGACTACCAAAGTATAAAATAAAAATTTTAGAATCTTCCATGCATGCACAGTTAAAAATTATTTCATACAAATGCCCATATCTCACCAAATATTCAATATATTCATGTTTTAATTGCAGTATACTGTTGCTACTGTTCTTTGTCAGGTTTTCAGAAAGTTGTGTTAAATTTGGTTGAAAACTCTGTATACTATAAACAAAAAACTGTTGAATTTTTCAGACTCAATACATCTTCAAGAATATGAGTGCTATGCTTGCACAAATGCACACAAACATTGAACAGGACCCAAATAGTCATTTAACACATTGACAAACCATTTTCAGCATTTTCTGTTACATAGGTGATCGCAAATATTATTTTGTTATTACATTTATTATTAGCCCCCTAATTGTCCTCCCAATTAAATCTTCACTGAGAAATATTAAATCAAATACGTTCTTTACGTCCCAGAAGTTCAAGAACAATTCTCCAATAATTTTGGTAGATATTCGACAAGCCATGTACAATTAAAAGCATCCAGTCCCTGTTCCTTAACTTTTGGAGGGCAGTGTATTTGTAAAGTATCTATAGTGCAACTAATGAAACTCATTAAATGTTTTCAGAAATATCCCAATAATTTCAAATAATATAATCGTCACAGAAATGATAATTAGCATAGAAAAGAGTAAAACACAAATAATTTTTCACCATCCATAAAATGAAATTTTTCACATTCATGACATTCGGTTCTATTTCATGTTAAACGAAAGTCCACTGGATTCTGGAAAGTCGCGGATTTTTCTTCAACATGTCCACATTTAAACCATGAATATTTAAACATTTTCAAGGGATGTGGGATGGATGGACACAATGGAACATTCCTTGTTTGCTATGAATCAAGGCGATAAAAATTGATTATGTATAAGAAACTGCAGTTCGACGATATCATTGTATTGATGAAGGTTTAATTTCACCATAGAAATTTAAAAAATACTAAACCTGGATGATAGCTGATAAAATTGATATAATTCTTCATCATACTATGAGTACTCTCTGTGATAAAAGTTTCATCGAAATCGCGGTGTACCTTTTGGCAGTAGAGTCCCTTGTCAGTTAGAATTGAAATCTAAAATGTAATGAGAAATTAAAAAAAAAAAAAAAAATAGAAAAAAAAGAAAAATAGGAAAGGGAGTTTTATTATTCTAAATGAATTGTGATACAGAATTTTGAATATGAATTTAAATTATTTAATTTTGGTAATCCAAAAATAAAAGAAAAGCAATTCGGATAAAGACTAGTGATCATATTTTAAAAAGTAATTAGTACAAAATAATATAATGGAATAAATACAAAATATATGGTGAAAAGGACAAAACTTTCACTTACCTGAACCATAAAGAACATCCAACATATCAATTGTTGTAAATTCACTGAAAATTTATTATATACAAATATGCCAAATTATTTTTTAACCCTTTCTGGCACAGACAAATTTTGTTGTAAAATGATGAAATGGTTGACTGACACCGGACTTCACAAACGACTTTTTTAGAAATTAAAAACTTGTTGCTTTAAACTAAGCAAAATTTTATTAAAATATTCTTGGTACCGTTTGTAAGTTTGGAATTGAAATTAGGTGTCCCAGACTGGGACCACTGCATCGGAAAGGGTTAAGACAATTCATCATTATTTAAAGTTTTCATTCATTTATAGATTATTTCTTTCTTGTCAATAAGAACAAATTTCCATATTAAATTCAAATTTCTTGTTATATTTTTTAGAATCTATGCATATCTCATTTTACTATAAATTACATTAGTAATTAACTTAATTGACACACAATAGATTTGCCACATAAAATAAAATTGAATATTTGACATAAAAAGGAGATACCAACACAATGTAAACAAAAACTTTTTTTATTTATATTATTTAAATCTGAAGAATAATTAAGAATCTGTGCATACTCCTTAAATCCTAATAAGAGAATAAGTTATACTATTGTATATACTTATAGACAAAATCTATAAACAACTACATTTAACAAATTAATTTTCATGATAAAATGATTATATGTTGTAGATAACAACTTTTTTTTTTCAGGTTAATAAATTCTTTGATAAATTTCAGATAAGCATCATTTTCAGATAAATAAATTTCAGATAATCATAAATTTATAATTAAGAAATTCTAGAATGTTTAAGAATCATATAACACATTATTATTGGATACTCATATCAAAGTTAGATCCATAGATATATTTGATGACAGTTCGAATATTAGTGCAGTTCATATTTAATATCTAATTATCAGAAATGTACTGTTTCCACTGAAACTATCTGATGGCTGATGATAGTGATATTAAAACTATTTATGCAGCTTATTCGGCACTGAAACTGAATATTTAGTCTGGCTGAATACTTTAATATCAGGTTACTGGATAGTGACTAATTTTTTAAATTATATTTTTAACATTATCAGAAGAAGTTAATTTGCTCCTTACCAACATTATCCCATTAAAAGCAATGCTAACAAAAAGAAATACTTATATTTTCACAAAAATGAAATTATATGGTTATATACAAATGAAAATATAATATTTAAACTATGACAACTAATTATTTATAATTAAATTTTATTAAAAGCAAGCTATGATCCCACTCAGTATTTTCAGTCTGTAACCTGTTATGTTTTTTATCACAAATATTTCCTGCTTCTAAGAATAAGAATCCTCTGGTGGTCTATTTTTCTTGTGTTTTCAACATTTGTAAAGTAAAAATGATTTTTATTGAATCTTTTTAACTATTTTGTGTATGGATGATAAGATCAGCTGTGTTAAAATAATAGATTATGAAAAGAATTGTCTTTCTTGAAAACTTCACTGTCCCCTTTGTTCTGTCTATAAAACAAGATACTTGAAATGAAGAGCTTCTTTATTTAAATTCTGTTAGAAAACATTCATCATGGGAAAAATAATATGTATGTAGGAAAAGAAAAAGTTACTTCAATAAGGTGTTTAGTAATTATAAATAAACTAGAATTATCAGTAAGAAAAACAGAGAAATAAATGTTATCTTTTGACTACATTGACACCAAATAAAAGAAAAAACTACTACATATAATAGGCTAAAGACAAAACATGATTAAATTTCAATATTTAATTACCACAAAACATTTGTTTTTAAGTAAGTTCAACTTAATAAATGAATTTAAATCTGTTATTAATATTTGAATGACATAAAATTATAATAATTTAAAGTTTTTCTCCTTTAAGTAAGTATAAAATAGAAATAATATTACTATTGAAAGTAAACACGAGAAAGTTTTGGCCAGATACCGAATATTCAGTAAAATTTTGTGCTGGATTTTTGGTATCCGGCGAAAATCCACATCCGGTGCATCCCTAACTAAAACCTTGTTAAGAAGCTACAGACTGTGAGATATATTTTGTGGAGAATAACATATAAAAGCAGAATTGGAATGCTTGATTTCCCAGTGTACAGGTCTGTAATTTTAAAACGATGTGCATCACAGGAATACTAAGAGGAAAAAGAACTATCAATAAATTTCTCATCATCCGGATTTTTAACTTTCCATATGTCTAGTAAAAATTCTAAATCCTCATGACGCTTTAATAAATCCAAAAAGACATCTTGACAACCAAAAAGTATGAGGATGGCTTAACTTTATATATTGTATTTTTCTTTTAGATAATTAATTATAATTAGAAGACTTAAGTTATATTTTGTATTTGTAACAACTATGAACCTGATTAGACCATTAGTTGTACAAAATAAAGATCATAATGTCATCCAGAAGCTCGTCGTATTTCGGCAGGAGAATCCATTTGGCAATCTGTGTGCATTTCAAGCGAAAGTTATGAAAAAATATTCAAAAGAATTTTGACTTGTGGTATGGAAGTGTAAAAAGAATATTCACAAGACGCATAAAAAAATTCGGTGAATTGGCTTGCAATAACAGTTATTTCTGGAATCAGCAACAAGATTTTGAAAAATAATGCTAATGAAACATCGTTACAAAAAAATATGGGGGTAAAAATTTTGTTGTGGCATTGATGCATGGATCCCACAACAATTCCTAGTAAAATTTCATGGAGTTTTGAGAAACAAATAAAGATAAAGTTATTTAATAAAATATTATTATTTTTTAACATTTTTGATGATTTAATAAAGATATTATTTATGAATTTGCCAATTCCGAGAAAATTATTAAAATGTAAAATATTTAGAAAAATAATTTAATAAATGGTCAAGTGCGAGTATGACTCACACACAGAGGGTTTTGTACAGTAATATATGAATTAGTAAGTGTATTATTAAAAAAATACTGTTGCTAAAAGAGAGAGAAATAAGACTTTTAAAAACTATACAATGTAGAGTTGAGTATAGCTGTATCATATACAGTGTGCAAAGTCCCTTTAACCTGAAAATACTTGCGAACGGAGAGAGCTACAGCTATACAAGTGAGGTAGCTGTACAGTAAAGCGACTGCGACTACGCCCGACCTAATGCAAAAGACAGCAGTACCCCTAGTGGCAAAATTTGGAAGATAGCCATTGCGAAAACGAAAAGAGGCAGAGCAAATTTTCCAATTAGAAAGTTTTAGAGCATCAATTAATTAGTACAAAATTACATTTGGTTCACACAGATAAGATAAATCGTCGCCTGCATACCCCAAAATGTCCGAAATCGATGAGCGACGATTCTACTTTGCCTATTCACATTACGGAAGTATAGTAGTGCACAATTGCAGATTGTGACGTTGTACTGTGCTGTAATGTCTGTAAAGATTTAATTTCCAATGCATTTAAAATTTTAGAATAACCCTTTCAGGACCAGAAGAATTCTGTTCGTAAACTGATGAAATAATTGACTGACACCAGAATATTCAAATGAATTTCTCAGAAAACAAAAACCTGCTAATTTTCACTTTCATTACAAAAGCAAAATTTTATTAAAATATTCTTGGTGCCATTTGTCAGTTTTGGAATTAAAATTAGGTGGCTAGACCATCTAGCCACTGCCCTTGAAAGGCTTAAATTTATGTCATCGTATTGAAGAGGCTTGCAATAGACGTTCCATGCTAAGAAATGTCCATGCAGAATTACTCTCACGAATACAAACGTGTATCATGAGCAATGGCGAACTTTTCGAACATACTGAACATTAACTTTTTATCACTGTGAGACAGTTTGTCTTTTTTTGTGTGTGTGTGTGATGTTATCAAAATGTATTGAGATAAGTACGTATTTATAGCATAAATTGTGCGTATCTCTTCATACTTCTGACTTTTCCATTCAAACGTTTACACAAAATGGAGTGCATCGATTTCGGACATTTTTGGATAAACAGGCGAAGATGTATCTTATCCATGTAAACCAAATGTCATATTCTATTAATTAATTGATGCTCAAAAACTTTCTATGTGGATTTTGTTCTATCTCTTTTCGTTTACGATTTGCAGTGGCTATCTTCCAAATTTAACCACTAGGAGGGGCGCTGCTGTCGTTTTTATTAAATCGGGCATAGTCACTTTGCTATACCGTTCCCTCACTTGCATAGCTGTAGCTCTCTTCGTTAACAAGTATTTTCAGGTTAAAGGGACTTTCCTTTGCACCCTGTATACTAGAAAAGTATAAATGGATATACCATGAAAGTTCAAAGTTATATGGAACCTAAATAATATCAAATATAGCTATTCTGTATATTTGTTATTCCATATAGGTTTTAGTTAACTTTTAAAAACATAGTAGGTGTATTGAGAGAGCCACTCAATGGAAACTAGTCGCGAATCCCATAGTATTTATGTGATTAATTCTCATTAAATTAGTCTGTTTTAAACAATTTGATGTTTATTGCTTTTATACTGCTACTGAAAATTGCATTACATAAATATATCCTTAAAATTTTTTATCTAGGCTTTAAAAGCCGATGGAGCATAGAGTACGCCGTCCCTGTCATTATGTATGTCAAAACCGTTCATGTCTTTAAGGGTTAATATCTCGGGTAATTACCGACGATTTTTTTCAAAATTCAGCAATGCTTTTATACTTCTGCTACGATAGGTACCTCCAGCTCTACTCAACACTTTTGCTGAAGCCCATAAATCGAAATTTGGGTGTAATGGAAAAATGCAGTTTTCTCAAAAACTATGTGACCCAGGGTAATTGCTATAATTCTCCTGCAAGGTTTAAATTAATGTCTACTATCTCTAATTTTTTCATAATTTTAGTTTCAATAGATTCGGAATTAGATGGGGGGGGGGGGGGGACATATTTTTGCACTACATTTTCCTCCATAACTTTGAAAATATAATACCTAAAATTAAATGAAATATATTTTTGATTTCAGTGTTATAAAAGCTTTCACACAATACCCCACACGATATACAAAGTAAAGATTTTTTTTTTTTTTCAAGTAACTTAATTAGCCTCTCTTCATTTTTTCTAAATATATTTATGAATATTTATTAATCTGTAAATATGTGGGTCAGTATTCTGTATTACTTCCCCCAATTTGAACTTTCCACGTTGCATAGTTTGCGAGTAAAAGGGCTGTGACAGACAGACACAGGAGTAATCTTATAATGGTTCTGTTTTTACTTTTTAAGTACCAAACCCTAAAAATTAAATGATATTTATTGAATTAATTTGATTATTTTAGATTTTACTTGAAAATATTTAAATTTAAAAAATCACTGTCATGTAACAAAATCAAAGATCCCAGGCTTAACTCCTGGCTTGGATGTTTTTTATTCAGTTGAAATTAAATGAAATTCTCTTAGAAAGATTTCCTCAATTTTTGATTGTAATAAAATTAATTTCATAACTGTTTTCTTACATGTGTACATTATGCATTTATTTAAGCAATATATTTATGTGCAGTGATTTGAGATATTTGTGAACATTTTTTATTCAGCCTCTAGGTGGGGACACATTTGGATATAAAGTGTATCGAAGTTATTATGGCATGAAAAAGACTTTAGGTGTAAGTATTTTTGTTATATTGTTGCATATTCTTTTTCAGAGTATTATGCTAATTTCAATAGCTTGTGCTGATTTACTAAACTCTAATTAACCGAATGTTCAGTTTACCAAACCTTTATAAATATCTTTCACTCTTTTTATAAATTGTATTATTTAAACATAGATTTTTTTTTTAAAAGGGTAATAAAATTAATTCACTGAGTCACAAGTATATTGAAGTTATTATGCAATGAAAAAATCCTTAGGTGTAATTACTTTTGTTATATTGTTGCATAGTCTGTATCAAAGCACAAACCTCTCTCTTTAAAAAAAATATTTTATTACTTAAACATCGATTTTTCTTAAAGGGGAATAAAATTACTTCACTGAATCGCATCTAAATTATATGAAATGATAGAAATTATCGACTTTACAGTACATTTGATGCATTACTCTTAATCTAAAATAAGTTTTGATAAATGGCAGTGGTTAGAGTTATGCAAATTTTCAAAGATATTATAGAAAGGGCTTGATCCTCTCTGCAATCTCATCTCTCCAAAAAGTAAGCACTTTATCCAGTAAGCAAAGTTTTTCTCCTAAATTGCCCTTGAATAGATGAAATCTTACTCAAATTTCTCCATTTTTCTAACTTAAGAGCTTGTAAACAGGAGAAGTCACTTTCACAGAAACAAGTTTTTTGAAATGGCTTTTTTTACGAGGGTGAGTCGGAAAATAAGTTTCCCCTGGCAACTGTGGACAGAGGTGTGTATGGAAGACAAAAAATGTAATGAAGCATTGAAGATAAGACGTAACTTTATTTTTCTACTTAAGTTCCAAGTGAGATGAGACATTTGTCATACACTTTATAAGCTTCATAAAGCCCTCCAGGGAAAAAAACAGGGCTCTGCATACAAAAGAAGCGTTGAACGGCTTGTGTGACTTCAGCATTGCTTTCGTCTGTAGTGGCCGTGCACGTCCGTTCAGGTCTCTGTCTGTCCAACACTTTCTGATGTCCCTCACTGAATTAGCAGCACCATCTCCACACCGTTTGTTTCAGCATCACATCTAGCCCATAGACTCCCTCGTGGCGGTTATGGATTTCTGCTCCCGATACTCCACATGCCCATTCGTAGCGGACAACCATTCTCACTTCCTCCTTTGACCATGAATTTACAACGCACTTTCTCTCCATATCTGCCGGGAACAGAATGATGCAGAGCCCTGATTTTCTCAAGGAGCGCTTTTTGAAGCTTATAAAGGGGTATGACAAATGTCTCAACTCACTTGGCACTTATGTAGTAAAATAAAGTTACGTCTTATCTTTAATGCTTCATTACATTTTTTGTCTTTCATACACACCTTTGTCCACAGTTGCCAGGGGAAACTTATTTTCCGACTCACCCTCGTTAATGATTACTAAAAAATGATAATTGGCTTTACTTACATTAAGATCTGATTGTGACACTCAAAACAAAGGGTCCTTGGAAATGCAGGGGTGATTGTGTTCAGGTAATATACCTGAATTCAGGTACTTATTTCATTTTCAGTACTGGAATTCCAGTTTTTCTAATAGTTAAATTCATAAAATAAGACTAAAATATCAATTTCATACAATTTCTAAACATAATTAAAATTAATATTTTTCATAATGAAATGATTAGCACCTCTCTGCAATAAATTACATGTTCTCTCTCTATACGAAATCTTTTTCTCACTACAATTTCAGGTATTTTTTCATGAACTCACAATCATCCCTGAATAATGCTTCAATAACAGTGAACATCAAAATAAAAGAAACCCTTTTCTTATGATAAAAAAGTAAAACCTCTCTAATCTTATGAGATATTTATAACCAAAGGGAATAATGACAGTATGAACATTTGAAATTCCAGTTACATGTACAGCTGGGTTGCAACAGTTTTTTTAATGTTACAGTCATATATTAAATGAATCTTGGTTGTCTTTTATCATCTGTCGAGTTATCTGAACTTATCTGTACAAAGGCTGATCCTGACAGGCTCAGATAATCTGTGTGCTATTGAATCTGAAATTATATGAATATCTACTTACTAACACCATATTTGGTGAAAAAATGTTGAAAAGAAGTATAGCATATTCCGTTTTAAAAATGTTTATATGATATATAACTTTTTTTACGAGGCTGACATAAAAAAAAGAAAGAATTTTAGTAATATGCATTTGAAATTGCAAATTAGCTAATATGTAGTTTGTCAAAATTTTGAAGGTTCCATATTCAAATCTCAGATAAAATGTATTAGAAAATCAATTTTATTTTTTAAATATTTATTTGTATTGACAGCCAAAACTGTAGGAAGTAATAGAACATCGCACTTTTGTAATACAGTGCAAATTAAAAGTAAAGTTTTAAGATTCTAAAGAAACGTTTTGAGAGTGAAAAAAAAAAACATGTTTTCTTGATAGTGATATGCAAATATTTCCTGAAATTTATTTTATGCCTACTAGTTTAAAATTTTAACCTAAGAAAATTTAAATTACGTAATTTACATCTCTAGCTATCAACTTGCAAAATATTGAAACGCTATAAATAGGATTGAACTCCGATAATTGTCATAAAGCTATTGTTACGGCTTGCCTTGACACGGTTTTGAACGCACCCTTGTGTGTTCCACCAGACTTTTGTGTTTGCTGTTTGGCAACGGCAGTCTTATCATTTTTTTGTTGATGTTCGCGCGTCGAATGTTTTATGTAGAAAAAAACGTATTACTGGGCTATTTCGTTAGCAAAAATGACCATGGGGTCTTATTTGTTTATAATAACGACTATTATAGTATAGACGTAGCATAATTATACAGATTATGTTTTGATTCAAGTGGTATGGTCCACGAAAACAACATTGCAGTGTTCCATAACTGACTATGGTGTCAGTCCGTACAATTTCCTTTATATATGTATATATAAAAGAACTGTTTGTTGTTGTTTTAACTCTCTTCGTATTATTTGACTATCTTCGTATATATTTTCCATTTATTTGAAGTAGTTACAGTCCATAATCAAAGTACATACAGGCACATAAGTGGTCCAGTCGTTTGGAGTTAGGAACTGGTACTATTCTCGGAGTATTAGTCATAGATAATCAGTTAAAAGATGATTGATAAAAAAAAGCTAACAACTTTAAATCATCAGAGAGGAGCCTATAAAGGTCAATTGACTAGAATACAAACGTTCCTAGATGATGAAGATAAAAAGGACATTTGGGAATATCAAGTTAAATTTGACAATATTCGAAAAATTGTCTCTAATCTAGACGACTTAAAGGTGAAATATTTTGAAACAGTAGAAGAGTATATGGAGCTTAATGATCATCTAGCAGCCTTTACAGAAATAGAAGATGAAGCAGAACAATTAGAGGTAAGGCTTAGAAAATTCTTACTCTCTAATAGTAATAATAGTGAAAATGCATCTCATGTTAGTAATTCAAATTTTGAAAATTCAAGTACAAATTATAAATTGCCTGATATACCATTACCAAAGTTTTCGGGAAATTATCAAGATTGGTACACATTTAAAGATCAGTTTATGACTTTAATTGATTCGAATAATAAATTAAGTAGCACACAGAAACTGTATTATTTAAAATCGACCCTTAGTCATAGTGCTTTAGATGTAGTTACAGATGATGATTCCTATGAATCGCTTTTTAAAGCATTACAAGATCGTTTTCAAAATAAACATTTTATTGTAAATTCTCATTTGAATAAAATATTATCAAAGGAAAGTTTATCGCAAGATTCAGCTAAAGGTTTAAGAGCTGTTGTTGACGGATGTCAAAAACACATTCACACTCTTAAAACTATTGGTTTAGAACTCAATCAATTTTCAGAAGTCATGTTGATAAATATTATTCTTAAAAAAATAGACAAAGAATCGAAAAAAATATTTGAGTTATCGTTAACCACCAATGAATTACCCGAATGGGATGAATTTATTGCCTTTCTGCAAAAGCGCTGCTTAGTATTAGAGAATTTGCAGGGTAATTTAAATACGAAACCTAAACAATTTTCAAATGAAAGAAATCAAAAGGCGAAAAGTTTGCTCATAAACAACGATTCCCGTACAAAAAATAAATGTCTTCTTTGCCATTCTATCAATCATTCGATTTTAAAATGTAATATGTTTTTAAAAATGAATGAATATGACAGATATTCAGTAGCGAAAAGATTTAATCTTTGCATTAATTGTTTATCTCAAACGCATTTGCTTGCGAAATGTTTATCAAAATCACATTGGTTTTTTTTGTTCAGATTTGCACCACAGTTTCTATGTCACAAGCATGCTTCTTCTAATGAGAAAAATTATCCACCTGCCACTCAAAAAATAAATAAAAAGGAAAACAAATCAAAAGATGAAGTAACCTTGGAATTTCCCCCCTCTCACTTCCGCAGAAGCAAAAGAAAGCAATTCGGTAAATAATGAATCGCTGAAAGCTTTAAATAATGTAAATACGATCAATTTTATTAAGTACTTGTTTTGTTTTTATTGAAGATAAATTTGGAAATAGAAGGAAATTCAGAATGGTGCTCGATTCAGCGAGCAATGTCAATATTTTGACGACAGAATGTGCAGATGCTTTGAAATTAAACAAAAGGTTAATTAATGTTCCACTAAGCGGTTTGAATGGTTCTTTACATAATATAAAAAATAAAATTTCCGGTGTTATTTCCAATGTGAAGGAAGTTTCAAGGAGAATATAGATTTCTTAATTGTTCCTAAAATCACAGATGTAATTCCATCGAAGCAGTTAAATATATCGAACATTAATTTACCAAATCTTGTGGAATTTGCTGACCCAACGTTTTTCAAACCGGGAAAAATTCTTGAGTTCTTGTAGCTGAATTGTTTTACAGAATTTTAAAACATAATTCAGTTAAGATTAGTGATAAGTTAATTTTGCAAGACTCAGTTTTTGGATGGATTCGAACCGGTACACTAGATGACAGGGAAACTACAAATAATTCTGCTATGTGCCATTTTATTAGAGATTTCGATGAAATTAATGATAATTTAAGACAATTTTGGGAATTGGAATCTATTGGCATAACACATGATCCGAAAATATCGGAAACTGATCAAGCACAACAAATTTTCGACAAAACTGTAAAATTTGTAGACGGTCGATATGAAGTTCAGTTGCCCTGGAAAAGGGACTGGAAGGAATTAAACGATAACTTTAATATTGCGAAACAGCGTTTGGTAGGTTTAAAAAGAAAATTTTATAGAAATCCTGAACTTTTTTGTCAGTATTCTGAGATAATCAATGATTACCTAAATGAAAGAATTATTGAGCAGGTTGAAGGAAATGAACCTGTTTTAGACAAGGCTGTCTACTATTTGCCCCATCATGCGGTCTGTAAGGAAGATAATCTCACTACCAAAGTTCGTATAGTTTTCGACGCCAGCTCTCATGATAACAACATGTTGTCTTTAAATGATTGCTTATGGCCAGGCATCAACTTAAATCCACATCTATTCAACATTTTAATCCACTTCAGATTAAATCAAATTGCCTTTTCTTCTGACATCGAGAAAGCGTTCCTTCAAATTTCACTCGCTGAAAAGGATCGTGATGCTGTATGCTTTATGTGGTTCGATAATGATTTCAGATCTTTCAAAAATATAAAGATTTTTAGATTCAAACAAGTTATTTTTGGAGTCAATGCTTCTCCATTTCTTCTATCTGCAACCATTAAGGAGCACATCAAGCAGTTTAAAAACGTATATCCAAGAACTGTTAATTTACTTGATAAATATATTTATGTAGATGATTTCATATCGGGCGAAGATACTCTGCAAGAAGCTCTTGATGTTTCCCTTGATGCTAAGAAAATAATGTCTGAAGCAGGAATGACTCAACGAAAATGGATAACAAATGATGAAATGTTAGTAAAGTGCTGGCAGAAAGAAGGTTTAGATATTCAGGCGGAACATGCTACTATAAGCCTAGGTAGTAATCTCACTAAAGTATTGGGTATGTCTTGGAAAACAGAAGAGGATTGTCTGACATTCGAAGTCAGGAGTCTAATAGAATTCTTGTCATCGCAAAAAAGCTCAAAACGTCTACTATTGCAGGCAGTTGGTAAAATCTTCGATCCGTTAGGCATGCTGACACCATTCACCATTAGAATAAAATGCCTGTTTCAAGAACTATGGCTAAAGAAGACAACATGGGATGAACAGTTACCAGCTAATGTGCACGAAAAATGTTTAAAGTGGTTCGAAGAACTTCCAAATTTAGCAGAATTAAAAATTCCAAGGAAAATTCTTGGTTGCTTGAATCAAGTAATAGCTGTAGAAATACATGCCTTTTCTGATGCTAGTAAAATAGCGTATGGCTCTGCAATTTATCTGAGAATAAAAAGAGAGAGTGGTGTGGAAGTCAATCTCGTGACTTCAAAGAGTCGTGTTGCACCGATAAAGGAGATAACTCTGCCTCGGTTGGAACTTCTCGGAGCCTTACTAAGTGCAAGACTGACCAATAAAGTAAAACCCATCCTAGATCAAAAAATCACATCGATAGAGTACTATTGGACCGATTCCAAAATAACATTATACTGGATCAAAGGCTCATCAAGGCGATGGAAACGGTTTGTGGCAAACCGTGTTATAGAGATCAATGCACTGACTGATTCTAACTCATGGCATTACTGCTCCAGCAAGGACAACCCCACTGATCTCTTAATGCGAGGTGCGACTGCTAATTCTATTATAGAGAATCCCATGTGGTTTAAGGGACCACAATTTCTAGCAGCTGACGACTTGTCAATTCCCAACGAACTTATTTCTGTTCCAGAAAAGGACTATTTAGTAGAGACTAAATCAAAATGTAAAAATGACATTGATTCTAATATTTCTCTTACTCTTTTCAGGAATCCTGAAGCAGTAGATTTTTTTCAAAGTTTGAAGAGCAGTTATTTCAGTATTCTTCGTATATTGGCTTATATTTATAGGTTTTTTCACAATTGTAAGTGTAAGTCAGTAGACCGGCGCCGAGGCAGCCTCACTACCTCAGAAATAAGGGCTTCAGAAACTTCTTTAATCAAGTTAGTACAAAATGCAGAATTTCAGGAAGAGATTAGCAGTTTAAAATGGAAGTCAAGGGTTCCTCCTTCCAGCAAAATTAAATGTTTATCCCCCTTTTTGGATCAAAATAATATCTTAAGAGTTGGAGGCAGATTGGAAAATTCAGATTTAAACTTTGATAATAAGCACCAAATTATTTTGCCGAAAGGCCATAAGATTACAAAACTCATATTTGAGTATTTTCATAGGAAATATTTTCATATTGGTCCCCAAAGTTTGATGCATTACGTACGTATGAGGTTTTGGCCCGTAAGTGGGAAAAATTTAGCACGAAAAGTAGTGCATGACTGCGTTGTCTGTTTCAGGAGCAACCCAGTTACTGCCAAACAAATCATGGGTGTTCTCCCATCAGAAAGGGCAACTCCAAATTTTACTTTCAACCATATAGGAGCCGATTTTTGCGGTCCTTTTGAGATTAAATATAAAAATCAGAGAAAGGGGATTTTTCATAAGATTTATGTCGCGATCTTTATTTGCTTAGTGACAAAGGCTATTCATTTAGAAATGGTCACAGACCTAACATCGGACGCGCTTAAACGGTTTTTTTCTAGGCGAGGAAAATGCTCTTCGATTATTACAGACAATGCTACAAATTTTAAGGGTGCTAATTTAGAATTACGCAAACTTCATGAGTTAGTTCGTAGACCGGATGAAAAATTAGCTAATTACCTTACTTCAGAAGCTATTGAATGGAAGTTCATTCCTCCTAGATCGCCCAACTTCGGTGGTTTATGGGAGGCTGGCGTAAAATCTTTCAAGTATTATCTTAAACGGACATTAAAAGGTGCTAGATTGACTATGGAAGAATTCCAAACAGTCACCACCCAAATTGAAGGGGTACTAAATTTGCATCCCTTAACCCCATTATCGACCGACATAAATGATTTTAACGTATTGACACCAGGCCATTTCCTAATTGGTCGGCCAATAGATGCTATTCCAGAACCTCAATTAATTGATATTAGCGAATCCAGATTATCTCGATGTCAAAGAGTAACTAAATTTGTTCAATTAATTTGGAGAAATTGGCAATTAAATTACTTAAGTCATCTTCAAAATCGTTCAAAATGGCAGGTAAAGAGCGATAACATCAAACCAGGAGCAATGGTAGTAATAAAAGAGGACAATTTATTTCCTTGTAAATGGATGCTGGGACGATTTCTAAAGGTTATGCCAGGGAAGGATGGTAATGTTAGAGTAGCGAAAGTAAAAACTGCCTCTAACGTTTTCGTTAGGTCGATCTCTAAATTATGTGCCTTACCCGTTGATTGGTGACCCATTTGTTTTAAGAAATACCCTAATTTTTTTTTCCTTAAATTTTCCTTATTATTGTATTGTAAAGGTAGTATTGTCATTGAAACTCATCCTTATTGTATTTTGTATTATCATTTATCTATTTCTTATTTAGTGTTATATGCATAGTATTGAAGTTTATATTGTAATATTTGAATGTGGTGTATAATATATACGCTTTATATTGTTTTATTGAATGTTGGCACATGTCAATGGGGGCCGGCATGTTACGGCTTGCCTTGACACGGTTTTGAACGCACCCTTGTGCGTTCCACCAGACTTTTGTGTTTGCCAACGGCAGTCTTATCATTTTTTTGTTGATGTTCGCGCGTCGAAGAATGCGCGTAAATGCACAAAATGCACGTAACTATTCTTCGACGCGCATTTCGTAGAAGAAATGCGCGTCGAAGAAAAAACCGCATTACTGAGCTATTTTGTTAGCAAAAATGACCATGGGGTCTTATTTGTTTATAATAACGACTATTATAGTATAGATGTAGCATAATTATACAGATTATGTTTTGATTCAAGTGGTATGGTCCACGAAAACAACATCGCAGTGTTCCATAACTGACTATGGTGTCAGTCCGTACAATTTCCTGTATATATGTATATATAAAAGAACTGTTTGTTGTTGTTTTAACTCTCTTCGTATTATTTGACTATCTTCGTATATATTTTCCATTTATTTGAACTAGTTACAGTCCATAATCAAAGTATATACAGGCACAGCTATTTTGTACTTTTGCAATTTATTATTATTTAAAACTTGGACAATAGATGATCATTTTTACAAAACTCTTGATTTTACATACTTTTGAATGATCCGTAATACATTCTCCCCAGATACAATGAAGTCTTTTGATCTCATCTACAAACTACAAATCAGGTAAATCTTTTTTTTTTTTTTTTTTCCCTTTCCCAAAACCAAGTTTAGTTCACTGGGATTCAATGTCAACATCAAAATAAACTTTAAATTATTTTGAGGTAGAAGGTGTAAATATTGCAAGGAGTATGATAAAGATAATGTCACACAACAGATAGAAAATGGAATGTGGTGGGTACAATGATTGTCCAATTCCCTCCTCTTTACTTCAGTGAGCATGGTGTTGTTAGAAGGAGGGAGACTGTGGCGGTAATTAAATGTTGTGATCATAAAAGGGTTAAGTACACATTGTGAAGTTCTTTTAATAAAACTATTGATTGTTCAAGAAATAATAAACTGGAGAATTCTTACTTTACAGGAGACAGTGAAGAGGCAAACTGATGAAACAAACAATATTCTTTATTTCGGACATTAGTTGAATAGAAGGTTAGGAAATTACTTGCTTCTGGTCACCATTTTAAAATAAAAGAACTAATCTTTTAAGAAGAGAAAAATAACAGCCAGCATAGAATACTTTTCCATGGGATTTTCCTTTGATGAAAGCAGCACATCTTTAAAGATTAAATTTTGAGAAAGAACATATCCACATAACTAAAATATCAGACTTATTCGGCCAAAAAAGCGGCACAGCATTCGAACGGCCGGCGGGCCAGCGTTCCGCTAAAACTACGTTAAAAGACTACATCTTTTTCAGACAACATCAAACCAAATTCTGATTTTAAAATTAACGAGTTTTAGTATTTAAATGATGAATACGGGGTTGACAAAGTAATTAAAAGACAGAATTTAAATTGATTAGCTAAATTAACATTTACGGGAAATTAATGAAAATCGAATTACAAGCTACAGAATTAAATGTTTTCACTGATTGGAAAACGAAACCAAACGATACTCTCCTGTCAGCGATCGGCGTGAAAAGAGGGCAGCGCATCATTTCAATGACATCATCATAATGCAAGTCGACTCCGACAAAACGTGAGCTCCAAGATGTGCTCCGGAAAAAAAACGGCATGTGCAAGACTGCCGACTCGTTCCCCAAAGCAGAGAGGAAAAACGGTGGCGAAAACCAGACTCGGTTTACGGTGAGAGATAAAAACGTCAACATTGAGGCACAATGAATTCAAATAGACATCGATGCAAAAAAATAGCTGAAAGGAAATAAAAATAAACCAAATTTAAATACTGTGAGAAGTATTCTCACAGAGACTTTAAAAGAGAAAGAACTCTTCTAACTTTATTTAATTTGGACAACTCTGTTACATTTTAACCTTTTAAATTTAATAATTCATCTTCTGCATTAATTTCTATTTAAATTTAATAATAAACTTAACAACATTTTTTAAAAACGTATTAATTGATTAGAGAAAAATGCATTTTAAATAATTTATATTCCGTTTATAATTTCTTAATTAATAATTAGTTTCAGCAATAAACATTAAAATATATAAGTATTTCATTTCAATAACGTTTAATTATCATTCTAATAATATAAAGATTCTTTAAAAAGTAATCGTTACGGAATATCGTACGTTAAAGTAACTTTCAATACGCTTCCATTATTACTAACTTCCGAAAATATAAATTTTAAAAGTTATTTAATATTAATTATTTTACTTCAAAACTATTTTTATCGGATGCAACTATTTAATTCAATACGATTCCCAAGATTTCATTAATTTTAAGCCGTAATCTAGCGAGATATTCGCTTTACAATATTTATTTACGTTCATCACTTTTGAATGGCCCGCGGAGCATTTCCTAACTCCCCTGCAAGTAGCCATTTTTTAGCTTCTTCTTCGGGAGAAAACTACATCGTAACGCCACTTCATCCTCCATCTTGATTTTTGTACCGGCGCGCGATGCCGCGCAAACTGTGGAATGCGTGGGGGATGAAGTACGATTGCGATGAATTTTACTATCGATGCGGTCTAGTTTCACTTCGATCGTTCGGTTTACGGCGTGCAGCGCGCGATCTTTGTGAATGAACAGTTGCATCCGCCTACGCGTCGATCTCTCATTGGCCAATTTGATTTTGGCGGCTTTTCAACCGTCTTTGGGGCCATCTGCTTTTCGTCAACTCACTTGTCTACGATGTAGGAGCGAAAGCGGACGTAGGTTTGGGGCCTCGGCCTCAGACCGGGATCTGAAATGACAACGGCATGATCGGCGAAGAGTTTTTCTAAAAAGCAGGCCTCTAATCTGCATAATTAGGAATGAAGCATTTTAAATTTTAAAAACCATAAAATATAATTACGTCCGATAATGATAATTAGCAATTATTACTTCTAATGAGCTGTCTCCCTGATGCACATGGAGGATCGTGCCCCCTCGACCACATTTCAACAAGTTGGAGAGCTAACACTCGTTTCATCTATGCCTAAGCAATCGCTATTCCTGAGATGTTGAGCTTGGATGCTTGAACAACAACCCTGATTGACTTGGATTCTTGAAGGCCCTGCTTATTTTTTCATCAACATATATTTGCGGCACGAGATTCTCATCGATGACGGCATTCTTTGTGGTTTGAGACATCGTGGAATTTCCTCCCATGAGCGTCAGTAAGAAGAATAAGTTTACTGTCTCCAGAACAATCATTCTCTAACCATCACAACTGAATATTTTGTTCTTAGTGACTATCTACAATATAGTGCTGTTCTCTGCTAAATAATTGAACTTTCTGTGATTTGAACAATAGAACGCTTGGATTCTCAACCTAGGAAGGATTTTCAATACAATTTACTAATTTAAGATTTGAAATAATGAGTAAATCTACCGTTTTGTACATCTTTACTTGGCCAAGTAATATTAACCTTTGATTCCATTAAAATCATATTTCTTATACTGAATATGTGTTTACTTCACAAAGGGGTGAGTTTGTTCTTATTTTATTTTTCAGCTTAGTAACGTTTACTTCGATGGCAACATTTTCTTAATTAGTGATTTTCAATTATATTTAAATTAACCTTAATTTTCTCAGTTGCCAAATCTACCTTTTTAGTACTGCCACTATACATCACGATAATGTGTGGTGTCGGAATGGCAATTTAATTGTCAGAGATTCTCATTGTGTTTAATAATAATTTTAAATTTTCTTTTCTGACTTTTATCCTGCGATCCCGACCCCACATGTATCATTTGGGAAAAACAATCTGAAATAATTGTAAGATGGATAATGTATCTACAAGGCTTTAATTATAAAATTGAACATATCCCAGGCTTAGTTAACCCAGCAGATTTCCTTTCTCGTGTTCTTGCCCCCCCTGACAACCCTAATTTAATTGTAAATGCACTAAATATTTTTATTCCCACTAATGATTCCCTAACGACCGAGAATATCCTTAAAGAACAGCTTAAAGATACTAAACTTAAAGAGATAAGAGATAAATTAATTGCTAAAGAAATAACTAATTCTGCTTATTCTATCAATCCAGACAATAATTTAATTATGATCGCTAGGAAAAAACGTAATAGAGTTAATAAATCTAAGAAAATATATATTCCTAAAACTTTAATTAACAGCTGTATTGCTTTAGGTCATCAAGTGCACTTTGGGATAAATAAAACAGTGGATACGGTCTCTAAGCATTATTTTTGGGATGGTATGGTTAAAGATATACAGAATTTTGTAAATACTTGTGAACAGTGCTTATCCCACAAAAGTAAACAAACAAATACAAAACCTACCTTTATTTCCAAATCTGATTTGGCTCCAGGAGAAATGATTGCCATAGATGTTGTCAGAAAACTACCTAGATCACATGATGGGAAATTTTTTATTTTAACGATAATTGACCATTACTCAAGATTTTTAGAGGCTATCCCACTTGCTAATGTTACTTCTCATTCTGTTATTAAATCTCTTAATGATTATTTTTCAAGGTACGGGATACCAAAGGTCTTGTTATCGGACAACGCCAAATATTTCACCTCTAATGAAATTAATCAGTTCTTAAAATCTTTAAAAATTAATCACAGGCACTCATCAATCTATTACCCGAAATCGAATGGTCTTGTTGAAAGGATTAATCGCTCACTTAAAGAATCAGTCGCCTCTCTCTCTGATCAGGTAATTGAATGGTCAGACAGACTTAAATTTTTTGTTCTCCATTACAACAATTCTAAACATGCTGTAACTAATTTTACACCAGCCAATTTATTCTTAGGTAGGGACTTAAATTTGCCAATTGATACCTTTCAACCCGCCAAAGAAGCTGAAGAACCAAATTTATATTTTAAAAAATTACAAGATCATATTTCTAAAACTAGAGAATTGGTTAAACAGAATGAAGGTAAATATTTTGCTCAGAATGAAAAGTATTTAAAGGGTCGTCCTCCTCCAATATTAAAGCTTGGTGAGATTGTCTATTTAAAGAATTTAATTCACACTCCAACTTTTATGCCTAAAAGCACGGGACCTTTTAAAATTAAAAGAGTCTTTAGGGGTCATAATTACTTAATTGAGCATGTAAATGATCCACTTAATTCTGCGAAACTACATGTAAGTAAATTAATTCGTACTGGACAAACGGAGTAATAACTTTTTGCCATTTATAATATTGTTTTATCCTTTATATTCAATTTAAACTTTTATTATTATTCAAAATCATAGCATATTGTCTTAACTTCATTTAAATTTCATTTTATTACTTTTAAACGCAATAGTGTGACAACTTTTCCTGTTCAACTCATTTAGATACTAAAATGGTTCGGGGGGTAGCTTCTTCTGAATCACTTAATGCATTTGTGCCTAGCTAACACATTATGCTTTGAGAAGTATCTTTCAATAGTAATTACTGCTTAATTCATTTATTTAATTAACTCCTTAAATTTAAATTTTTATAACTGTTCCACTTGCAATATAAATTCTGTTTTGTTGTCACAAATCATATTTGACCTTTCAGTAATTTTTGATAAAGGATGAAACTCTATTTTGGCTTTTAAACTATATACTTTACTGCTGATTATTATTTGGTGTGATATTATAATTTTTAAATTTTTAATTTAGGATCCTAATTGTTAATTCCTTTAAATTGTATAAATCTTATAACTTTGAGTTTTATAATTATATTTTGAGACAAAAAAAAATAAAAAATAAATAAATAAATAAATAAAGTAATTATTATAAATGTAATTTTGAAAATCTCTACAAATGCGCATACCTTAATGGTTCTAGAAGAGATTTATATAAGGGTAAAAGATAGAGTTCCTGCTCTTAACTTTTCTCATAAAATTTTCAATTTTCTTTAAATTCTGGACCTATACACACAGAGGGTCAACTCGGCTTAGTTTGGGGTTTAATCACACAAGTCTACCCTTCCGACATTCCCTCACGGTATGGTCTTAGACATAATTTGAAGAATTTTGAAAATTTGTGTAAATGTCCATGACTTCCATTTATGGTTGTCAACCGGATCATACTGTTTGATTCCTTTTTCGTGTGGACACTTGTGCAATTATTAAGTGATGCTTGTCGTCTCTTAGATTTCATTTGCCTTATATTTACACAACTATTTTGTTATGTTTTTTAAATGTATGTTTGTCTCATTGTCACATCAAAATTTTCAGTAGTGTCCTGTCAATTCTCATTGACTCTTGCTTACTTTAATTTTTAATATGGTATATCAATTTCATTTGTGTGCAATAAATTTTTAACAAGGTGCAATTTTAACTCTTGGTTTTGTATGTAGCAAAGGTCTGATTACTTTGTTACCTCGCAATAATGTTTGTAATGGTGTACACATGGATGATTTGAATTTAATTTCAAGTGTGTAGGGGTTTAAAAGTTTTCACTCACCCTGAGAAGTGTCTGTATATTCTATGTATTATTGTTTGTATTTGTAATGTATCATAGTACGTATAATTTTATATATTCATTTTTATTCTAAGTATATATATTTCTGTATTGCATATGTAAAAAACCTTTTTATTGGAGGACTTGCGGAGAAGTGTATCTCTGAGGTTCTTCCAATCGTTCGGATTGAGCGTTTCACCTTTCAATTGCATTTAATTATGCATTACTGAGATCCCAGTATCTCAAACTTTTTTTTTCATAATTTTTTTTTCTAGAGGCTGCAGGTAAATGTTACATTTTAACCTTTTAAATTTAATAATTCATCTTCTGCATTAATTTCTATTTAAATTTAATAATAAACTTAAAAACATTTTTTAAAAACGTATTAATTGATTAGAGAAAAATGCATTTTAAATAATTTATATTCCGTTTATAATTTCTTAATTAATAATTAGTTTCAGCAATAAACATTAAAATATATAAGTATTTCATTTCAATAACGTTTAATTATCATTCTAATAATATAAAGATTCTTTAAAAAGTAATCGTTACGGAATATCGTACGTTAAAGTAACTTTCAATACGCTTCCATTATTACTAACTTCCGAAAATATAAATTTTAAAAGTTATTTAATATTAATTATTTTACTTCAAAACTATTTTTATCGGATGCAACTATTTAATTCAATACGATTCCCAAGATTTCATTAATTTTAAGCCGTAATCTAGCGAGATATTCGCTTTACAATATTTATTTACGTTCATCACTTTTGAATGGCCCGCGGAGCATTTCCTAACTCCCCTGCAAGTAGCCATTTTTTAGCTTCTTCTTCGGGAGAAAACTACATCGTAACGCCACTTCATCCTCCATCTTGATTTTTGTACCGGCGCGCGATGCCGCGCAAACTGTGGAATGCGTGGGGGATGAAGTACGATTGCGATGAATTTTACTATCGATGCGGTCTAGTTTCACTTCGATCGTTCGGTTTACGGCGTGCAGCGCGCGATCTTTGTGAATGAACAGTTGCATCCGCCTACGCGTCGATCTCTCATTGGCCAATTTGATTTTGGCGGCTTTTCAACCGTCTTTGGGGCCATCTGCTTTTCGTCAACTCACTTGTCTACGATGTAGGAGCGAAAGCGGACGTAGGTTTGGGGCCTCGGCCTCAGACCGGGATCTGAAATGACAACGGCATGATCGGCGAAGAGTTTTTCTAAAAAGCAGGCCTCTAATCTGCATAATTAGGAATGAAGCATTTTAAATTTTAAAAACCATAAAATATAATTACGTCCGATAATGATAATTAGCAATTATTACTTCTAATGAGCTGTCTCCCTGATGCACATGGAGGATCGTGCCCCCTCGACCACATTTCAACAAGTTGGAGAGCTAACACTCGTTTCATCTATGCCTAAGCAATCGCTATTCCTGAGATGTTGAGCTTGGATGCTTGAACAACAACCCTGATTGACTTGGATTCTTGAAGGCCCTGCTTATTTTTTCATCAACATATATTTGCGGCACGAGATTCTCATCGATGACGGCATTCTTTGTGGTTTGAGACATCGTGGAATTTCCTCCCATGAGCGTCAGTAAGAAGAATAAGTTTACTGTCTCCAGAACAATCATTCTCTAACCATCACAACTGAATATTTTGTTCTTAGTGACTATCTACAATATAGTGCTGTTCTCTGCTAAATAATTGAACTTTCTGTGATTTGAACAATAGAACGCTTGGATTCTCAACCTAGGAAGGATTTTCAATACAATTTACTAATTTAAGATTTGAAATAATGAGTAAATCTACCGTTTTGTACATCTTTACTTGGCCAAGTAATATTAACCTTTGATTCCATTAAAATCATATTTCTTATACTGAATATGTGTTTACTTCACAAAGGGGTGAGTTTGTTCTTATTTTATTTTTCAGCTTAGTAACGTTTACTTCGATGGCAACATTTTCTTAATTAGTGATTTTCAATTATATTTAAATTAACCTTAATTTTCTCAGTTGCCAAATCTACCTTTTTAGTACTGCCACTATACATCACGATAATGTGTGGTGTCGGAATGGCAATTTAATTGTCAGAGATTCTCATTGTGTTTAATAATAATTTTAAATTTTCTTTTCTGACTTTTATCCTGCGATCCCGACCCCACATGTATCAAACTCAATCAGTGAAGCTTTATTAGTTGAAAGGGAGATTGGGACAGATTTAGTTAGGGAAAAGTTTTTAGCTTTGTTGCAAATAAATAAATGTATGTGTTTATTCTTAATGTTTGAGTTGAAACAAATGATTTTAAAAGAAGTTGATGATGAAATATTAAGCAACACACCAATTTTTCAAGAATATGGAATTTAAAAGAATAGTTTATTGACAATTTGCAAGGCATGAGAGAAAATCTTTGGAGCTAAAAACAAAAATGCTATAAATGCACCTTCTCAAAAATATTTTTGAGGATCAAAACATTGAAATTTGGTAAAGGCTTTGCTATTTGGCTTCAAAAAATGAGAAGCTTAAACATCCATGTTAATGCAAATGTGCTTTAAAAAAATACCAATTTTTTGCTTCCAAATTAAACAATAAAGATTTCAAAGTGTCGGATGATTGGTTAGAGAAATTTAAATTTCAGAAAGGTATGTTCTAACTAATTCTATGTTCTAAATAACTAACAAACATGTTCTAACTAAAGACATTACTACAGTTTCTTGAAACTGTAGCAAAAAAGAAGAGCAGCATATTAGTCATCAACAAATGAATGGAATGGGGGGAAACAGCTTTATTTTAATAAGATTTTGACAGAGGAAACATTAACCTGCAAAGGATATAAATACTTTAAAGCAGTAATATCCAACCTTTTATTGACCATGCTCCACCAAAACATCTGTAACATCCTGATGCCCCCACGCCACCCCCAACTCTGTGACATATGTCTGTTATTATGTATAAGGTGAACTCTATTCACATTGTGAAAGCGTAACAGTTTGTATTCCATTTATTTTTTTTACCCTACAGTTACTTTTCAAAAAGAGAAAAAAAAAAAGAAAAGAAACTGATGTGAATGGTTGAGTAAAAAATTTGGAATTTGCCCCCCCCCCCCTTTGGGGCGCACACCCCACGTTTGGAACCACTGCTTTAGAGGTAAGACTAAACAAGAGTGGGTCAGAAAAATTTTCTCTGCTCTGTATTTGAAAGTAACTGAAGCCCAGGTGTTTTCCAAAAATTGTCCAGAAACTTCCTGCTGCACATACTAACACCAAGGCTTGGATCAAGGTTATTAGACTATAAAGGTTGGCTCGTAACTTTTCACCCAATCGGAGGGGTCTTTCTCTGCTACGTCACAAGAATCCACAGACGGATCCCTCCTGTGCTAATAGCGTTATATACAGTTGAATTGTTATGCAATTTTAAGGGAGGAAAATTTTTAATACTTTTTTTTACGCGTAAAGAAATAAGAGACCTTATTAATTTTCTTCTATGTAGTTTTAAAACTAAGTTTTAAAATCTTTACAGTGACACGGGGGTGAAAAATTAAACATTTTTGAAAAAAAGAGAAAAAACAGTTACAGCTGCTCTATATTCTCTCTCACTCTTTCTCTCTTATTTTGTTATTATGATATATATTTTTTTACTTACTAGTTGACAATTTCTTATTTATATATATATATATTTATTAAATTAGTAAAATAGTTGGTTGCAACTTGAATTCATTTAATTAAAATGTGCGTTTTAATATGGAATTTCTACAAATTAGAAAAACAAAATAACTTCTCAGAATTACGTTTATAAAGACTAATAAGTTTTAAAATATTTGTAAGTTGTAAAAAACAGTAAAAAAGACTTAAACATATGCAATTATGATTCTTTTAAAGCATATATTAGTAAAGTACAAAGACAAAAATTCGGAATCGTCCAGAACTCGTCGATTGGACTTTTCCGAATTTTTGTTCATTTGCATAATTAAAAAAAAAAAAATGAAAACTTTATCCACTTTCACCGGTGAATTATTTACGCATTGGAAAGCATTTTAATACTAAAAAGAAAACAATTAATTAATAATTAAAAGGAAATAAATTAAAATAATACTAAAGAGATATTTTAATTGGGGAATATGTGTTTTTCAAAAAGTAAAAACTATCTCAGTTACAACAATTTTTTTTTAATTTAATTTTTTACGTGGTTTTTATCGTTTTTATGAATTTTGCGAAAAAAATTTTACTTTACTAACAGGATTCTGATTACAATATTCTAATTCAGTATAATAAACTTTGACCTTTTTTCAGTGAAGTTTTTTTGGAAATCCTACATCGACTTTTCAATGTATCGCATTTTTTAAGCGATTTTAAGAGTTTTTGTTTTCGTTATACGGCGATTTTTTGACATTCGTAAAAGTAATTCGATTTCAAAGTTTTAGCCCCATGATTAATGACTTTTTAGGGATTTTGAATGCGTTATTTTGCGATTCACAAAAGCATTCTGGTTACAATGTCTTAGACAATAAATTTATCTACAATAAATTTTGTTGTTTGCGATTTTTAAATTAAAAAAAAAAATTTTTCCTTCTTTTTTCGCGCGTGTGGCACTTTTCCCAAATCATTAAAAGGTATCTGGTTTTAGTCTTTTAGCTTAATATGGTAAATGTTGTCCTCTTTTTAATAATGTTTATTTGGAATTCGTACAGCGTTTCTTGAAATTTTCGCGAATTTTTTCTGTGAATTTTAGATTTTTAGAGGCAATTTTTTGACATTCGTAAAAGGAATTCATTTTCAATCTTTTAATTCAATATAGTACATTTTATCCTACACAATTTTTGAAATTTGGGCGATTTGCAATGCGAATTTTTGCGTTTCGAGGCAATTATTTTGGCATTCATGAAGGAATTCCAGTTACAATGGTATTGTTCACTATAGTAAATTATGTTCTCTGCAAACTTCAGACGCTTAAAGTTTGCTATTTTTTCTGCCTTTACGTTTCGCGGCGATTTTTCCGCATTAGTAAAAGGAATCCGGTTTTAATCTTTTAGTTCAGTATTATAAATGGCCTCTTTTTAATAAAGTTTATTCCGAATTCTTACAGTGATTTTTAATTTTTAAAGATTTTTTTTCCGTGTGATATTTAGAGATTTTTTTGGCATTCGTAAAAGGGATTCGGTTTCAAACTTTTAGCTTAATATAATATTGTTTTATGCGATTATTAGCAGTTTATTTTACTTTTCGCTAAAATAAAAACGCCAATTACGAAAATGTCCGAATTTTGGAGAATTCCGGATTTCGGACGTCCGGATTTGAGACTTTGTACTGTATATAAAACACATAGTATCTTCCTACAGGTTTTTTTAACCAAGTATTGGTTATTTCCAGAGGCTGATACAAAGGAAGGGGGGAGGGAGTAGTGGAGAAATTAGCCCTCACAATAATTAACACCATCAATTTTTTATATTTAATATATCAATAATTAAAAAATAATAATATTTACAACAGTTCAACTGTTCACATATTATTTACAATTTAAAGCATTTGATTTTATATAATAAAGAAAATACTAATGAAAAATAAAACAACTATACAATAGTTTTTCTCATTTTTTTTTTCTACACAATCCCTAGTGCTAAATTTTAATTTTCTTTTTAATGATTTCATCTCTTCTGACTTAGCATTTAAATATTTTACGCGGATAAAGATTCGTAATTTAGAAAAAGAAGTTATTAACATACTGTCGATATTTAAATTGGATGTGTTTGAGTATATATATTCAACAGTTTTCTTTAAAATATCTTTCTTTTCATTGAATGTCTCTTTATGAAATAAAATATTAAAAGAGAGCTTCAAATTCACGTTTTTATGTATTTGTCTTTAAATCTAAAAAGAAAAATATTTTAGACGAACAAACATAAACATAGCAAACACGGGTTACGGCCGGCAGGAAAATAGATTCTTGGATTCTTGTGACGTATGATTCTGCCTAGCAACGAGAGTGGGCGGGACGGAGTCCATAGTGACGAGCCAACCTTATATGTCTAATAACCTTGGGCTTGGATGGCCATTAATATTTATGAAAACTAGTTGAGAAATATAGATATGACAGCCATTTTTCCGCAAAGAAGTACTAAGTTTACTACTTTGTGCTTTTTTTTTTTTTTTTCCAGGGAATGTGGAAAGGTAATCCAGTATTAACTACAGTATTGCTTGGTCTACCATTAGGGTTGTTGAGTATTATTTGCTATACAATTTGTTGTGCTGACATTTTAGAAGCTGGTGATGATGAAGATGAACAAGACACAGGTATTGCAAATTTACTTTTTTCTCATGGCTCAATAGTTATTCCTGAAATTTGATTTTAGAAATTAATGTTATATCATAAATTTTAAAATACACTGGCCTCCAAAAGTTAAGGAATAGGGTTGGTTGGTTGTATGGAGTTTTATGGTGCGAAATCCCTTAAGGGACATGCTGTGTCAGGTTAAGGAATAGGGACTGGATGCTTTCGATTATACACGGTTTGTCGAATATCTACCAAAATTATTGGCGAATTGTTCTTGAACTTCTGGGACGTAAAGTACATGTTTGATTTCATATTTCTCAATGAAGATTTACTCGGGAGGACAATTAGGGGCTAATAATAAATTTAATAATAAAATAATATTTGCAATTATCTATGTATCAGAAAATGCTGAAAATAGTTTGTCACTGTGTTAAATTACTATTTGAGTCTTGTTCAATGTTTGTGTGCATTTGTGTAAGCATAGCACTCATATTCATGAAGATGTTATTGTGTCTGTGAAAAATTCAAAAGTTTTTTGTTTATAGCAGCATACAGAGTTTTAAGCCAAATTTAACACAACTTTCTGAAAACCTGACTGGACTTTTTATAGGAGTTGCCCAAAATAGCTAACTACCAAATTATGAAATAAAATTTTTTAAATTTTCCACACATGTGCACTTAAAAGTTATTTCATACAAATGCCTTATATCTCATCAAATATTCAATATATTCAAATTCATGTTTTAATTGCCGTATACTGTTGCTACTGTGTTTTGTGAGGTTTTCAAAAAGTTGTGTTAAATTTGGTTGAAAACTCTGCATGCTATAAACAAAAAACTTTTTAATTTTTCACAGACACAATAACATCTTCACGAATATGAGTGCTATACTTACACAAATGTTGAACAGGACCCAAATAGTTATTTAACACAGTGACAAACCATTTTCAGCATTTTCTGTTACATAGGTGGTCGCAAATATTATTTTATTATTAGTCTCCTAATTGTCCTCTTGAATAAATATTCACCAAGAAATATGAAATCAAACATGGTTTTTACATGCCAGATATTCAAGAAGAATTCACCAATAATTTTGGTAGATATTCAACAAACTGTGTACAATTGAAAGCATCCAGTCCCTGTTCCTTAACTTTTGGAGGTCAGTGTATTTCATAATCAATAATATAGAATATTTAGGATAAAAATTTTATTCAATATTAAATACAATGCTGGTGTGAATGCTTGAGTAATAGAAAGTAAAGCAGGTTACCAAGTTTTGATTAGCATCAGTGCATATTTCCAATTAATATCTGATTTTCTACCAAAGTGCTATCCTTCAACAACATTAATCTGTTCAGAGTTGACCTCTAATAATATGACATGGCTACATCAGGCATGTCAATCATGTGACCCACCAAACCTTTGGTTATTTTCCCTATGTTTATTTCAGTTCATGTTTAATGCAAAAATGCACTTTGCACGAACACATTTGCACTAATCATGGCTGTAATGTTGCCATGTTGGACGATTTTGAAACAGTTGGAGAGTTTTTTATCCAAAATATCTACCACTATTTCAGAATAATAATCAGCGCTTTATTTAATACAGACAACCCACGATTAAACAAAACAAAATTACTAGTCATAAAAGCTGATAGCTATTTTGAATTTTTTAAAAGATCACTATCTGGCAACATTGACGTGGTGTTAGAGATGGCAAGCTTCAGAAAATATAGTACAGTCGAACCCGGTTAAGACGTGTTTCAAGGGAGTGGACAAAAGTCGCGTATTAAGCGGAATCGCATATTAAACGTGATTTGTATAATGTTGCTAGAACTAGGCTTATTTACACATTTAATCGTCTAAACGAACTGTAGAGCTTTTATTTACTGTCGAAAATTGTCTTTTACAGTATTTCACGTTAACTCATTGTTCCTTTTTACAGAATCGACTAGAAAGTAAATATATATTCGGACATGGCTTTATTATCGATTAATACGTTGCAACCACAAATAAATCAATAAAAATAATTTTCCTACTAGACTAATTTTTTTTAACAGAAAAAAAATTAAATATTTGAATCATAACCCAGTTTATAAAATCATATATACTTGTAATAATGAGAGAACAATTTTAATCTGTCCTTCTTTTTAATATAACGTTGCAACCACAAATAAATCAATAAAAATAATTTTCCTACTAGACTAATTTTTTTAACAGAAAAAAAATTAAATATTTGAATCATAACCCAGTTTATAAAATCATATATACTTGTAATAATGAGAGAACAATTTTAATCTGTCCTTCTTTTTATAAGAAAAAACTATCATTACTAATCTTTGTGTAAAAAAACATTATTAAACATAGCAAAAAGTAAAGAAAACATAAAATACTATCTAACCGCATCGCATTTGTTTAATCTTTATTAGTTTCTTTTTTTCCCCTATAATATGCATTATGTAATATAGTATTTAATATAATGTACATAGAAAACCTCATTAACAACAAGTATGATCATCTCTAATCTTAATAATTTTTATGATGTATCTGAGTAATCTGAATTCTTCTATATATCTTAACTAAAGTGAAAACATACACAAAGCGAGAGACAAAGAATTTTAGGAAGCGGGATCAAAAGAGAAGAATTGCAGTTTTGCTAATTTAGCGGGGTTTTATTTAAATATCTACCATTATTTATGATAGTAATTTTAGCCTCAATTAATCTGTTATTAAATAAAGTAAATAATACTATTCGGAAACAGTTTTTTTTTTATCTGATAAAGAAAAATCTGCTAAATTGGAAACACTTGAGAAGAGAGAGGATACTCCAATCTTGATCAATGAATTCGCGTTTTAAGTGTGATTTTTTTTCCTGAAGGGATCGAAAATTTATCGCGTATTAACCGAGATATTTTTGCATTAACCTTATGAGTCATGTTTAAAGGATCAGAAAAAAATCTGCATATTAACTGGTTCGACTGTATATGTATGTGGTCAGATCCAACTCATTTTAAAATTTCACCTAAAAGAGCTTGTGGATGCAAAAATAACCAATCGGAAAGCTTATAAAGAACAGATCTCGAATCTGAAAAGTTAAAGATTTATATAACTGTTACAGTATTTAAAAAAAAAAAATGTTGCTTGTTTTAGCTTGAAACTTTCACTTTATTTTTACTACTCCAGTCGATTTACATCACATTTTAAAATAATTTGCAGTATTTATTAGGTACCAAAAAACGTATAGAGAAATTATTAAAATGCAATGCTACAGCTTCTTAATAATAATTAAAAGTAAAAAAAAAAATAAAATAAAAAGTGAAATAGATAGCTTTTAAATAAATATCTTTGAAAATGAGACTCATTGTTTTCCTGAAAAACAGAAAAAAAAAAAAATTACTCTGGCATACATGAGGATTTAGGATTTGGGCTGATTTTCATTATCAAGGTTAGTAAATGTGTCATTGTTAATTAGCCCTATGTAATCTTTATTTTTCATTTTTATATACAAATTCATACTCTCATACATTTTAAGACTTTAACAAAAAATGTTAAAACTTTTTATCAGTGTGAATAAGGATGATTAATTGAAGATGAACATCACCGAAAAATGTCAATTTACAATATTTTTCTATTCAAATAAAAGCAGAAATTTTATGTTTGATATGTAGAAACTCTTTTGGAGTTATCACACAATGTATTCACAAATACAGTAAACTCTGTTTAAGGCGGAATCGAGAAAATTTTCCGTAGTAGACAATATTCCGCCTTAGGCAAATTTTACTCTGTCTATGAATTCGCAGGGATTTGAAAATCTTTCCGAGTTAGACAGATTTCCATCTTACATAGAGTTTGCCTTACAGAGAGTTTACTGTATCTAAAAAAAACTTCAGAAAGATTAATTGTTAGATTTGAAGCTGATATTTTAATAAAAAATATGCATTCAAGATGAATATTAAAAGTATTGCATCTGTAAAAAAGAAAAAAAAAATACATTAAACTACATGCTAGTCAAAATCACTGAAGTAAGAAATAATATCCAGAGCAGTTAAAGAACTTTGAAAACAATATGAGCTAAAGTGTGTGTCATTGCTAGAAAAATTCATCATATAGCCAGAAATTTCAATCATCAAATGAAATCTATAATTTCAATATTTGTTGTCTATTAGTATTACATTGTGATTAAAAGGCTACTTCAGTCTATCGAAAAGACCCGTTCGCTAATGCTAATCCTATGGAAGAAATTTATGAAGATATCTCAGTTGCATTTCAATATTTTTAAACAATTTTTTTTTTGTTTTTTCATTGGATTGCTGAGATCGATCTGTACAAAGGCCATTGTTTACTTTTTCGATTTTATTTACAGGTATTTTTTATTAGGACACATTCATTTCCGGAACCGGTTTTGAAAGTAAAAGCATCCTCATAAAAAAAAAATCTGCAATCCAAATCGAAAAAGTAAATAACGGCCTTTCTACAGATCAATCTCAACTATCCAATGCAAAAAAAAAAAAAAAAAAAAAAAAAAAATCATTTAAAAACATTGAATTGCAAGTGAGATATCTTTATAAATTTCTGCCATAGGATTAGCATGTGGGCCTTTTCGCATGACTGAAGTAGCTTCTTAAGGAAAATACAGATACACGAAATTCAACCCAGTTTGCTATTTTCATTTACACGGATATGTACTTAAAAATAAGCGGGAGTTTCTCAAAATTATTCCTATGCTCGGTACAAAGTTGGTATTTTTGACTCAATTGTGAAAGTTTTGATTTGATAAAGATTGTCCTTTAATTGGAATTTATACTGGAAATTATTGTGCTATCCAAAGATTAGTTTTATAAAAAAGGAGCAATTAAAAAATTAAAAAAACAATGCAAAGTTTATGGCGATATACTTAATACATTTTTGTATCATTTTCACTGCGATTAAAATTTCTGAATTGTGTATTTAATTTGTAGGTAAGTATCTATGTGAACAAGCATGAATTTAAATATATTTTTTTAATTTTATCTAAAGGTATTTGTTCTGATGTTTAGCAGCACACTTTTGTACGACATTTTTGCTATTTTCGAATTTAAAAGTTTAAAATCGATGTATTTTTCTTAACAAATATTTCTTGTGAAGTTTTCGGGTACCTGTTTCAAAATTATTCTTGGCTTTAGAATTTTGCCTTCTTTTTTTCAACAACGTTATAATTTCTATGTACAAATCTCATTATGTGACGTAGTATTATAATAAATTTGCTCCTTTTTTATTTTTTGGTAATGTGGCCCGTGGCTTTATATACAATGGTTAACTCCTTGCCTGTGACACCCGAACTCAGTTCGGGCAACTAAAATGCGTCAATTTTGGAATGCCCGAACTGAGTTCAGGTAAGAATAGGATCGGTGTTTCAATTCCGTGAAGTCTGAACTCAGTTCGTCCAATGCATAATATGTAATTTGCCATTCTCCCTAATGGATGGCGATACTTCCTCGCGAAAAGTTTGGCACCATTTGTGGGATTTTTGTAATTTTGCAGTTATAAACAAAATTAAAGAGAATTTTTTTTTTCATTTTCTCAAATATATTCCACAGGCAAGGGGTTAATTTGGCTCTCAGTGGTGAACATGTTTGACATGCCTGCTTTACATTGACTATTATTTTGTCTCGAGCTATTTTTGTTATTATTATAATATGTGTTTATACATTTATTATTATAGTTTCATTTGTGTTTCAGCATTTAGTAATAAAGCAAAGGAAAAAAAGTTAACTTAAATCTTTTTACACGATTGGCGATTCTTTTATATCAAACATGAACCATTCTTTAATTTTAAAATAGACTTTTTATACAAATCAATAATTTATGATTAAAAAAAAAAAACTGGAAAGATATATCTATTTAATTCTGTTGTAACATGACATTTTCGAAATGTCTTCAATTTATTTTCATATTAATAGTATGCAAAATAACTACATTAATTAGTTTTCCATTAATTACATTTTTATTAATTTTCAGTAAATATTTGTTTAATTTCAGTAAATCTTAATTTTTAGCATTTGGATAGATTTAATTTTTAATACCGTAAAATAATTTTCCCTTAAGATTAAAAAAAATATTTGGCTCTGAAACCATTAAATCTAGTGGGTTTAGGAAAAAAGTTTGTCAAATATGCTTAAATGAAAAAAGAAATAAAAAGCATATGCTAAAATAAATGTATGACCTGCCACATCATTTTTTTTTTATATAACTTATGAAAGGTTTTTGTCCTAGACACTCTCTGCATATCATCAGTCTATTTCAATGGAACAAACATTCATTATACTATATAATCATTTTTCCTGTTACCTGAAAATCTAATAGAAATGCAATTAATGTTGATTTCCATATATAGAAAAATCAGGTGTTTTGGTTTAACAACTGATTCTATCAATCTGTTACTAATCAGTATAAGCAACAATGTTTTATGTGAAAGTTTCATGTTACAATTTTGATAGATATTGTTTGCAAATTTTTGGTATGTGCAACTAAACTTGCCATCAAAGAGGTTAATATAAAAACATTTCTAGGCATCATTACTTTGACGGTATTTTTTTTTTCTTTCCCAAATGCAAACATAATTTCATTAGTGACAAAAAAGAACAAAAGGTTATTTTTCTAATTTTAGTTACATAATTAATCTTCTGTTGCAGTTGGGTTTTATTTTATAGATAAATATCATTAGGATTTGTGCAGTTGATCGCCATTGCGACAAAATCTTTCATTTACTGAAAAAAATGAGATTGTAATTGGTCAAATTGTATTTTTTTTTAAAACCAATACTCTCAATCACATTCATTGTTTAATCTTTGCAAAACCTTTAGAATACAGTTTTATTAATTCCTATAGATGATAGTTGAGTTGAATTCAGATCAATAACTGATCTAAAAATAATTACAAAAATTTAGTACATGTTGAAAAACAGCTACATTAGAAAGTTAAAAATAATTTTAAAATCAGTATTTCACAACAGATCTATTGCTAATGTAATTTTATTCGGCTATAGTTTTTCTTTGCTGATTAGTCAAAAGCAAATGGGAATCCTGGATAATGTGATACTTGTTAACATATTGTTTGCTTGGAAAAAAGATTGCTACAATAATTTTTTTTCCTCTTTAAAGATGTTCTATATATTCCAGAATTATAATAATATTCCAATTCTATATATTTTATTGAGAAAAAAGTCACTATTTCAATATTTATTACTGGAGAGCTTTATTACTATTCTCACAGTGCATGAAACAGAATGCTATAGGCAAGCTTCAAATGCTTCTTTTGAAAAATTCGTTTTTTTTTAAATATGGTGGCAGTCTTTTCCCAAACAAATAAGATATGCATTTTTATAATGTTCATTTATTGTATAGTAAAATGCATGTTATCTTTTATTTTAGCCGGTGAACACCATCAGAAAAAAGAATAATCTACCTTTCTGTGATAAGAAACTTTGATCTTCAATTTTTACATATGCAAGTATTTATTTTGTACAAATACGTTAGGATTTTTATGTATTATCACTTATACTATACAAATAAAGCGAAAAAAAATTACTTCTCACCATATTCAAGAGTGATATAATGGTTTCCTCTAAAAAAAATTTTTTTACATACTTTTTAATAGAACTTTCTTTTATAAGAATTATCTGTTGCACTCTGTAATGCTATTCATATTCCAATAAATATAGTACAATTGTGATGCTGTTTTTAAATGTTAAAAATAACCAACTACAGCATTTGGCTTTAATCATTAATGCTAAGCTTAAAAGTAATACTAGATATTGCAACCTGCACTATCAATTCCACTTTGTTTGCATACATGTTTGCTTAATGAACTTTAAAAAATAATTACCGTATTTACCCGCGTATACGTCAATCCCGTGTATAAGTCGACTCCCCACTTTCCCGATCAAGAAATTTAAATTTTTTTTAAAAAAGTTATTCAAAATCACCTGGGAAAAAAAGTACTAAATATACAAAGTTAAACTTCAAGGTCTATTCAGTATCAGACTCGCCAAACAATTCACAAAAATCCTCCGTCGTTATCACTTTCGAAAATGGCATCTTCTGTGCCGCCTAGTTCGTTGCTTATGCAACATTTTGTTAGGAAATATTAACAAGCCCATTTCCCAGTTCTCAATGCCTCTAATTATATTCAATAGTACATTAATCCTGGTAGTATAATTTACAGTACTTTACTTATAAACTTTATTTTTATTAAGATTATTTCATTTAAATATAAAGTATTCTGAAATTAAACTTACCTTTTATCTTACGTTCACCCTTTTAATCCTTCAGTTATTTATCCAGCTTTACGTTTCTTTAATTACAGTTCATTGATAACGCTGTATCTTTATTTTTACAACTCCAGATGTTTACGTTTGCCACGCGACATAGTGGAATTTACGAGAGCATATGACGCGGTGTATTTTCCTCCCGACAGATGGCGGGAACGGATTTATGAATGAATTAGTTGACGTAGTTCGTCATCAGCAAATCACCGTCTCATAGATCGTTCTAGAGAGTGGGCGTATCGACACGTGCCGTTCCAGCTGCTGTATTTAAAGGGGTTCTTTGGAAGGAAATAACTTGTTTTATCTACCGATGCTCACATTACGAGAATTGCTTTTAGCATTCTCGGGATGCTGTAATGATCTAGTGGTAAATATTTAATCATGCGGCTTATTTTTTATTTCCATTTTGTTTTTAAAGTCATCTTTTAAAGTTACGATGTTTAGTCATTTCTGTTCTTCATGGCTTCTAAGTTAAAGTGTTTAAATAGCTGTTTTGATTTAAAGTGATTCATTGTTTATTCATCAATATTTGATTTATTTTAAAGACTGTTTTTATCAAGATATTTTTACTGTGAACTTTGGAAATCAATAAAGGAAGTTTGAGCCTGGAGCTTTATCTTATCTGTCACTTACTTCATCCATTTTAACATTTCTTCATTTATTTGTTACAGATGTATAAAGTAAAAATAGATTCAACGTACTTCATTTATTTCCTCATTTGCATATTTTTAGAGATCCATCCTCAGATCTACTTTCACTGTTGCATTCTGCTTAATCAACACATAATTTTTTAATCAGTTTTACTAGTATAAGATGTTGGGGAATTAGTACTTGTGCTAATCCCTAACATTTCTTGAACGATTTTATAATCATTTTGGAAGGAATTTGATTCCACGCATGTTTAACCCACTGTGCAATTAATGCAATGTCGGGCTTTCTAATATTACCACCCTTTGTAAATGTTGGACAACCGAATGACATCCACTCTGCCTAACATTTGCTTTGAAGGGCTTATTGAGGCAAACGTCTAGGGGTTGAAGGACGGATGTCAACCCTCCCGGGATTACAGCTACAGTCGTTTTCTGTTCTTTTGTCACTTTATTCACGTTTTCAGAAAAGTGGCCACGAAACGAGTCGTAAACTAAAAGGGAATGTTTTTTGAAAACAGCTCATGCTCTTTTACCTCACACATTTTTAAGCCAGTCGACTGTTCCGTCAGCATCCATCCACCCCTTTTCATGGGCTCGAACAGCACACCACATGGAAATGTAACGTTTTTCTTTTAAAAATAATCAATGGAGGAAGCTTACTACCATCGGCCAAACAGGAAAGAACGACCGTAAAGCAGTTTTTTCGTGCCCAGTCGTTTTTACCAATTTTTTTTTTTTTCCATGCAGCTCACTGTTTTATTTTCTGGTAGGTCGAAACACATGGGTGTTTCGTCCATATTTCCTATTTGGCAAAGTTCAAAAGATTTCATTTTTCTTTGATCGATGACGTATATTTGAAATTTCATAATCTTTGTTTCCATGTCAGATGGTAATTTTTGTGCCAGTTTAGTGTGCTGGTGTAAAGTCAAACCATGACGATTCATAAATCTAGTGCACGACACCAATGTTCTGATGCACGAAACGTGTTTGGAACACCATACGTTTCTTCTTTTGCAAGCTTTATTGCTCATAAACGTATGACGGTTCTAGTGACAATAAAACCATCCTGCCGGCACCCTACAACCCAATTATGGAATACATTTTCGATTTCTGGAAAGGGCGATTTTCCATGCCGCAAAGCCTTTTTTGATTTTGGGATGTTTTCTAGCTTTGCCTTATTCTTGTACCAATCACGAATCAATTTTTCGTGAACCCCAAACTGAAAAGAAGCAGCACAGTTGTTAGACTCTTCCGAAAAAGAAATAACTTTAAATTTAAATCCAGCTGCGTATGAATTGCGTTTCTGTTTTCTAATAACTAAATCAGCCATATCAGTAGAAACAAGGAGAAAAAGGTGCAGTAAGATAAACGAAGAAATAATGAATAAGTGTACTATCAAGAATATGCAAGATATAACATGTGTCACGTGTTTTTAGAGAGTCACTAGCCACTCGCGGACGATTCAATTGCACGTAGGGACGATAAATTCTCGGAATTTTATCTACTGATTTCTCAGAGAGAGGAGGGTGGGGATAGTAGGCATACATTCATCCCCAGAACCGTCCGTCAGTCTCCTTTTTTTCTCTCCTGATATGGAAATCGCCAGTAAACGATGTCATTGTGTTATGGAATGCAAAAAGAGAACAATTTCCTTTCAGAAGGGCATTTTTGACTTCTGGTAAAAAAAAAAATTAAGGACCCTCGCATAAGTCGACCCCCCCCAACTTTAAAGTATTTTTTGTCCAAAATTTCTCGACTTATATGCGGGTAAATATGGTAGATTCCAATAAACAGACGTATTACTTTTCCACGGAAATGTGGAATTCCACTTTTTTGGCAGTGAATTTTACTATCCCTGGGATCAATGCAAATATGCATTAAAATTTGTTGATATTTTTAATGGGGGGGGGAGTGGCTAGCGGAAGAGGATGAAATACAACAAAAACGTGAGTACGAACCGTGCCAAATTGAGCAAATTTCTTCAAAGGATCACAGGAAAATGCAAATTTCTTCAAAGAATCGTGGGGAAAAACTCAAATTTCTTCTACGGATCAAAGAAAAACGCGATTAACATCTAAGGATCGCAGGAAAAAATGAGACTTCCGTCAAAGGATCGCTGGAAAAACGTGATTTCAGTCAAATGATAGCTAGAAAAATGCAATTTTCGTCAAAGGATCGGGAAAAAGACAAGATTTTCATCAAAGGATTGTGGAAAAAAATGCATATTTCGCCAAAGGATCGTGTAAAATATGCAAATTTCATCGAAAGATTGTGTAATATGCAAATATCTTTGAAAGGTCGTGGGAAGAATGAAAATTTTGTCAAAGAATCCTGAAAAAAAAAAAAAAAATTGTTGAAAGATCATGGAAAAATCTCGAATTTCATTAAAAGAACAGTGGAAAAGGTGCGATTTTCGTCAAATGGTCCCAGAAAACGCTAATTTCGTCAAAGGATAGCAGAAAAAGTGCAAAGTTCAGCTTTTTTCTTTTGCTGAGCCTGTACCATGTCTGAATAAAGTATGAGAAACTAAGAAGAAAGTAGCAGTGTTACCACAACAGGTGACTTATTGCCCAAGCTTAGAGAAAGCATCTTCTGGTTTTTATAAATATTGAAAGATGATTTATCTCCTGATTTTACATTACCTTACGGCATAACTTATTTCAAAAGCAGTTTATTGCATTTTACATTTATAATAATTTCTTATTAGATCCAATACAACATCATGTTCAATTGGTAATATTCAAATCTTAAATCATGAGAATGATAAAATTAGTCATGTACTGCAAATATGGATATTATTATTTTATTTTTTTTACTTTATTCTTAAACATAATTTGCTTCCATACAAGAATCCGTTTCCACACATGAAATCTGGTACACAAAAGTTTAAGAGAGTGCGTAGGGCAATGCTGTTGCTGAAACATACGATAACACAGTTCAGATCATTTTATAAACAGCTATTTCAGACTTCAGTGCAACTGTTAATATCAAATGGCATCTTTAGCTTCGTTTCTCTTTCTACTAAGTATAAGAAGTTATACTAGTAGAAAGTTTTGCATGATCCATTATAATATACTGGACGATTTAAAACAGTTGTAATGGTTTAAATCTCTTAAACCATTGAAGATAGAAACATATTTCCAGTGTTAACTTTTAGACTCTGGATTAAAAATGTATTGAAATACAAGATTTAATTTTTTATACAGCCTTTTTTCCTATAACTAGTATTTAGAAAAGTTTCTCTAGATCCAAAGACATTAAAATACAGTTCTTTTTTTTTTAATAACTAAAACTTACTAATTATGAGACTTTGGATTTTTAATGTCTGATTCAATTTAAAATTTTTGTAAATATAAGTTACAGGGAAAAAAAGCCAAAATTAATGTTTTTCTGTTTATATTTTATATTTAATTATATATATACATACAAATGTGGTTCCTTTTTTAAAACCGCCAACTTTAATTGGTAAATTAAGATTTAAAAAACATCTTGCATGACAACTTTGGTGGTGGTGGGGGGGGGGTGAAAAAAAGGGAGATGTCTATAGGAAAACTTCCTTGAAATCAAGAATTATAAAATATGATAAGATTAAAATATATATATATATAAAGAAGAGACTATTGAGACAAAGCACTTAATATTTAATGGTTTCATTCATAGAGACATTCTGGTTAATTGGTTTATGACAATATGAAGAATTTTCTTAGAACGTAAGCTTGAACAAATACTGGCTAAATATAAAATACAGTAAAACAAGATACTTAAAACTAAATCACAACAAGTTACTATACTAAACTTAACTTTTAATATTATATATCAAACAAATACATGCTGAAATAATAAAAATCAATTCACTATAGAGGAAAAAAAATTAATGGCTGAGTTTCTTAATAATCAGGTATCAAAATTTTAAGTTCACTAACCAGTTTATTCAGTGTAATCTGTTTATATATTTTCTTTCCAAACAGAAAATAAATAGAAACAAAATTTTGTGGCAATATAAATATGGTTTATTTTTAGAAAGGATGGGAGAAAGTAAGTTGATTCTCCAAATTTATATTAATAAAAGAAATATTGTGTGTGTCTTTCTGTTTGTGTATACTTCTCATGCTGTGATTGAAAAGACCAGCACTAAGAAACTGGGCATAACATGAGAGGTGAAGAAGGTTACTGAGAATACCTCAAACAGTTTTATTTTACTAGACTTCTGTTCTAGATATCGCTTCATTGTACATATTTTCTTTTGTAAATATTACTTATTTTCAGTATTCACTTCGGGACAAAAAAATGTTCTTTCAAATGAAGTTTGTTTCAAAACTGTAGCATAATTTAGGATTCTTAAAGATTTTCTTTTTAAATTTTAAGCAACTAATTTTTTGCTTTTAATTTTGATAAGTGTCAAACTGCACACGGATTTTCGCTTTTGTATATACAGTATAACTTTAAAAATCCGGCATCAAAATGATCTTTTCCTATCCTTTTTCTTTTACACTTTCAAGTTATGGGAGAAGAAAAATAGCAAATGTTTATGAATTAAAAACTTCAAAATCGAAAGTAAAAATGCAAAAAAAAAAAAAGAATATTTGACTTAATTGTTTATAATACTTTTATAGGATATGCCACTATTAGTAAGGAGTTGCTTAGTTACAGAGATTAGAAAAAGTTAAAAAATTAAGTGAACCTGATTTATTAAAGGTTAGCCTTTAAAAAAAAATTCTATTGAACATATTTTGATACAAGTGGCACTGTTACATAACTTTTCAGGAATGGTTTTAGTACATAACATTTCATTACATGTTGCTTAATTATAGAGCTATAAGAAAAGTTATTGAGTAAGGTGAATGGCAATTATTAAAGATACATCTACTGCAATTATATAAAATGCAAATTTGTCTTTCCTTCCACTCGTTTATAATTTGAGTTTTGCTGGATGTATTTTGATGGGACTTAATATTGTTAGTTTTTTTTTTTTTTTTTTTTTTTTTTTTTTTTTTTTGTGAATGGTTTGTATTTCTTGCATGGATGGTACTTCTCTGTAGTGAAGTTTTCTTCTGGGTTATTGTTTTTTCTGAAGCACAAACTTGGCAATAAATCAGAGTACAGAAAATCACATTACAAAAGAAAGTTCCAAAACTAGGTGAACCCGATTGTGAAAGATTACCTTTTATTTAAAGTTATACTGAACGCATTTTAATTGGAGTTACACAATTAGGTAATATTTCTGGGATTGTTTGAATATTTAACATATCATTCTACATTTTTAGTTATGGAGCTATGAGGAAAGTTCTCAGTGGTGTAGTTGTAAAAAAAAAGTAGGACAGGTTGTCTACAGAAATTGTAAAAAAAAGTTCCCTGATTTTTCCATGATTTCCCTGACAATCGTTATCAGACTTCCCTGATTTCCATTATTAACAATACACATACGGTATTTTTTCATGTAAACCAATTCCTCGCATAACACACTTATCCAACTTGCTAATATCTCATTTGGGAGAAAAAACAAGAGATAAACGAAAAAATTGCCTAATATTCATTAAGTATTGATTGACAGTTTTATAAATCTGAACGCAAAATTTAGTCCAACTTCATAAAGTGGCCAATGGATATATGGTGACCAGTAAATCTCATTTTCTGAAAAATATTAAATTCTAAGACTTATCTACATCTGACAGAATAGCTAATTGGATTAAGCTGGCCACCTGGTCAGGTTATGCTAATGTATCATTTTAAAATGGGTAAGTTGTCTTCAATATAAATACTATCAACAGAAAATGAGGAAATCTGATCACCTTAATTTGCATTAAATATAAAAAAACTCATACTATGTGCATCTTTTTAAAAATATTGGGAAAGACTTATCAACATGTGAAAAAATATGGTATATAAAAAGTAGACGAATCAGTCTCGTTGGCAAAGTGAAAAATGCAAATAGCTTCGCATATAGACAAATTTCCCTGATTTTCGAATATTTTTACAAAGTTCCCTGACTTTTCACTGATTTTTCCAGATCGATAAACCTCCCTGATCTTTCCATGATTTCCAGATTCTGTAGACACCCTGTAGGATAAAATCTACAGGCAGATACTAGAGAATATATATGTTATAGATATGGAGGGTGTGTAGAGTTTCTAAAAAAATCCAAAAGTTCTATGGCATATAGCCTACGCTACATTCCTGAAAGTTCTACAATTACGTTAACGCGATTAAGAAAAATATATTTAACTATCTACGCTACATGTAAAATACAAAGAGTAATTTCAGTCTGACCACTTATAACTTGAGTTCTTTTTAATGGATTTTGAGAAGACTTGCATTGTTAGTTAAATTTTGAAGAAAGGGTTTCATGTATAACACATATCATTCTGCATTGCTTAGTTATAGAATTATGTGAGAAAAATTCTTTAATCACTGAACCCTATTTGGAAAGATTAGCCTTTTTAAAAGGTTCTACTGAGTTAAGTTCGATGGAATTAGCACTAGTTGTTATATAACTTTTCAGGAGAGGTTTTAGAATATAACACATTGTTCTACATTGCTTTTCTATAGAATTATAGGTGAATGTTCTATAATCTGGTGAACCAGATTATGAAAAATTAGTCTTATTAGAAGGTTCTACTGAACGGATTTTTATGAGATTTGCATTTTTAAATTTTCAGGGATGATTTTAATAGGCTACATGTTGTTCTTTCGTTTTTTTCCATATTCAATTATAAATAATCAACTAAAAGATTTGCGTCTTAACTGTTTAAATTTTGTCCAAGACATTAGAAGATATAAAACTGTAATGACGTTCATATTGTTTTCAACAATGTGGAAGATCATTGGAGATAAATGTGTATATTTCTATAAAACACAAGAACAAATACACTGATATATTTCATTTGAAGAAACCGACCAGTGTAGTGGGCGAAGGCTGCTAGTATATATATATATTTATTTAATAGTGATAAAGGTTTTTATTATTTTCAAATCTTGCAAAAATATCACAAAATATTAAATTGTAAATCATAAATGCACTATTTTGGTTCTTTTTATCACAACAGGTTAAATTTAATTGTTCCACCCTTTGTGATTGGTTTGTAGTTGTAAAATGTATTCTTAACCACTGTAAACACTCAAGCCAGAACTGAGATTCACAACTTGCACTTTTCAATTAACAGCTACTGCTCTAACTTCTATACAAGATTATACAATAAAATCATCTGAATAAGGAATATGTATCTTAAAGGATAATTTCAACTTTCACTTTTGAAATGCTTTTCTAAAAATGAATCCATGACTTTACTAAATTTTATACTTTGGGGGATGGGGGAGACTTTCTGCTGAACAAGAAGTATAAAAATCTTATTTTTAATCAATAAATACATGATTTTAAAGTTACACTATTATAAACAAAAAAGTATGTTTCACTTTATGACAGCAATATGGGGAAAAAAGAATTTATTTTTCAATTAGCGCTTAATTACTTTAATGAAGAAGCTAATGTCAGAAAAAAAGTATGCTCATCAAAAACAAGTGTAATTTTAATACTTTTTATGAAACGAGTTTGTTTCATATTTCGTCTTTTTCTTTCGTTTAAGCCAATTTTATAAATGTACCCTGGAAGTTGAACAACTCTCTATCAGGACTTTCAATATTTGCCGTCAATGTATTACTCATATTAGTGTTTACAGGGTGTCCAGCGATTAAGACCCTGATTTCAAAATTAAATATCTCAAAAACAAAGATCAATAGAATTATGCGGCAAACGGTTTGTTTATTAGCTAAGCTGTAAAAATATTATACAGAAGTTTGAAAAATTAGTTGCAAAAACTGCTAACAGATGGCGCTGTAATCGCAATGCTTATAAATTGTGTTTTGAAGTCTGGAGCACTAGCATCTCATTCTTAGATGGCTTCCTATGGAAGAACGAAAATTGGGAAAGACCACTTTTTCGTTGGGGTGATGTGCAGAAGTGGAGACATCTGGTCACAGAATTGTTGCACCAGCTTCAATTTTAGAGAATTTCAATCAATAGAATTTTCAATAAAAAGTTTAGCAATCATTATATAAGAACTTATTAAAATATTTTATTTGGGTAATGTGCAGAAGCGGAGCCATGTGTTGACAGAATTCAGATTTGTTTCAAATTTTTTATAAGCTACTTCGGTCCGGATGCCAGTATCTCTGTGGTATGTCTTTTCTCTCCTAATTGGTAGATCGTGGAATCGAATACAAGTAGAGGAGGACTTGAAAAAAATGAAAATCTTTACTTTTTAATATTTATTTAAACTGTGAAAAAAGTTTGAATAAAAAAAATCTAAAGCTTCTGGTTTTAAAATTAATTAAGCTAAAAGAAACCCCTTTTTTAAAAATCATTGAGCATTTATAATAATGATTCATAAATCATTTTTTTTTAATTGTAGAGAATAGTTTGAATGAAAAAATACAAAGTTTCTATTTTTAAAAACTTAACTAAGTTAAAAGAAATAATTTTATTTTTAAAAACTCGTTTTTATTTTATTTTATCATTGAGCACAGAAATATGGCGCAGCTTCTAGCGATAGGATCCGAAGTGTTGGAAAGGAATGCAGCATCCAAAATACTTTTGCTTTGACGTTGATGATATGACTTATCATCAATTCCTTTTAAAAAAGAAATAATTTAATGCATAATTTCTGTCTCTAAAACTTTGTTTACAAAGAAAAGAAATATATGTGTTGTGCTAAAACCAAAGTATTATGCCGTGATTTAAAAATAAATGAAAAGTGCAAAATTACTTTTTCATTTATAATAATTCAGGTATAAACAATACCAAAATATTATGCCGTGATTTATAAATATAAAAAATAAATAAAAAGTACAAAATTATTTTTTTAAATATATGCATTTTGATGTAAATAATTATATGGCATTAAAAATTGAATTTAATAAAATATTTTAATAAGTTCTTATATAATGATTTCTAAACTTCTTATTGAAAATTCTATTAACTGAAATTAAAGTTGATGCAATAATTCTGTGACCACATGTCTCCACTTCTGCACATCACACCAATGAAAAAGTGGATTTTCCCAATATTCATTCTTCCATAGGGAGCCATCTATGAATGAGATACTAGTGCTCTGGACTTCGAAGAACAGTTTACAAGTATTGCGATTACAGCGCCATCTGTTAACAGTTTTTGCAACTAAATTTTAAAACTTTTGTATAACATTTTTACAGTTTAGCTAATAAACCGTTTACCGCATAATTCTATTGATCTTTGTTTTTGAGATATTTAATTTTGAAATCAGGGTCTTATTCGCTGGACACCCTGTATGTATTGATTAACAGTTTTTAATTAAACGCTGAAGCCTCTTTCACAACCAACCATGTACATTGGAATGGATACAGACTATTTTATTAAAGACATTAATGGACATTTTTCAAATATATAATTTAAGTGCAAAAATTCAAGCAATTCCAAAAGAAAAAAAACAGTCCAAAGTTAAACTACACATTTCTGAGAGGGCTAATGCAAAAACTATTCATCAGAATGTCATGAGATTTAGTAAGTGACTTAATAAGATGAGGATTTTAATAGGGTCTCTGCTGAATAGTTTTTGCTGTAACATTCTTGGAAATGCATAGTTTAATTTGGGATGCCTTGCATTTGAATAATAACAAAGTCATGTCATGATTCTGTGAAGGATGTTTTAATAATATGGTTTTAGCAAAAGAACAAAAAAGGTCTTGTTTTAATTTTTCACTTTGGTTAGTCTTTTGTGCATTATGCAAAAAATGTGATCATAGCTGAAACACAGGTTTCAACAACAATTTGGAAATAAATTTGACATTATTTGAAATTACTGAAGAAAAATTTTCAAAACAAAATGACAATTTGAGAGCAAGCTTGCTTAAAAGCATTCATACACATAATTTTACATATGGAATTTTAATCCCCCGAATCTTCTCTAGATTTTTTTTCTTTTGTAAAGGTTTTTTAATTTCACACAATTAAAAAAGAAAAAATTTAATAAAGACCCAGACTTAAGAAACTCATCCACTGTATTTTACAGAAAGGCAAGAAATATTTATAAACAGAAGGCACAGTATATACATATAAATGTGGAAGACAATTTAAAATGAAAACAATGCTTTTACAGCTTAAATAAGGGAGGGAGAAATAACAAAATATATCAAACAGAACTTTTTTGAGCAATAACTTTTGAAAAATGTATAAAATTTGACTAAAGTACACCGCCCCCCCCCCTTTTTTTGAATGACAACATTTCTAGGAAATTTATATCTTTGAAGGAAATACTGTATTTCTCTCTCAAAATTTTCTACAGCAATTTTTTTTTTTTTAATGTAGTAAGCAAATGTTTGGACTTTTATTGATTCATACCCCCCCCCCCCTCCCCCCCTTCTTTCCTTTCACACATACCTTTCTAAAAAATAAACTGCATTTTGAAATAACAGCAATTCCTGCTTACAAATATAAGATAGAGAAAAAAAGAAAAATGCAGATTAGATTAAAGGTGCCATTTGGGCACAACTTTAAGCACAGAAATTAATAATTATCAGTAATATTTATGAAAGCCTTGCTATTGCTGTAAAAGTGAGACAGATTTAGTAGTAGTTTGGTATGCATATTGCATATGAATAAACAATGAGGTAATCAGCACACTTGCAAAAACCACTGTTGATCACTACTGTGCAAAATCAAAATCATAAAATACTTCATTTCAAAAGGAATGGTACAATCGAAATCCCAAAATTGCAAAAGCTGAAAAAGATTGCTTTTGGTCTTGTGTACACACAGACAACACTCTAATTTACATTACTGAACAATTGTAAGTAGCTATTTTGTTTAATCTTATATCACTTAAATCACTATTTTTGGTGGAATGAGAATCTTTTTCATTTCAACAGATTTCAGTTATAGAAATCCCCACAACCCACCCCCCTTCCCCAAATTTTCCTATACACAATATTAAAAAATCTTAACTATCATTAAAAAAAAAAAAAAAATCTGCTGTTTTATTTTATTCTAACTCCTCTCCCTAAAAAAATTACCACTTCCCCTTTTAGTCAATTTTCACCAACACTAATACACAGTTTAATTTTTGCCTTGCATAATTTGTTACATTAAAAATAAATAACACTCACCCTAAAAGATTTCTTTCTGATTAGCCAAATCGCAAAGATTGGTCAAAAGTCAGCAAAAACCCTGCAAGCCCACAATACTATTCAGAGATTATAACAGTATGGTGGATTATGCATTAGGAGGTTCATACTGCTGATAGTCATTGGGCCAAAGAAAGTAAGATTGAAATCACTAAATTGTTCTCTTTCAGCGATACTCTTAATCATTTCATTCAATGAAATTTTTATTTATTTATTTAATGCATAAACATACCTTGAATCCAAAGTTACCTTAGGTTTTGTTTTATAAAACTATTAAGAGATAAATCAGGCTAGAATTTTTTTTTAACGGCTTTGAAAAGCATTTAGAATATAGTTGTTTTATTAATTTTGATAGTCGATGGTTGAACTTAGATCTATAACTGATTCAAAAACATATACAAAACATTGGTAAACATCATATTGAAGAAAAAAAATTATTTGAAAAACAATTTTAGAATCAATAATTCTCAATGAATTTATTGTAAACATGATTTTCATTTGACTATTAGCCGAATTGCTAGAGTTAGTCAAAAGTCAGTGTGAACTCTGTACACTAATAAAAGTAAGCAGGAAATTACAGCAAAAGGAAAGGTATTACACTAAATTTCTTTAGGAACAATTTTGAATGAATTAAAATAAGACATAATTAGATTTAACTTAGATCAGATAATTTCAAATTAAAAAAGAAAATAACACTACACACATTTAAAAAATTTAACATTACCAATATGCAGAGTAAAATTTTTAATTTGCTCTTATTTATATATATATATATATACATATATATATATAAATTAAACACCACTAGAAACAGATATACATTCTTTTTCTGATTTGAAGCTACATGAAAAAGGGAACAAAGTAAACTAGTCATTAGGGGCCACCGTAATACTTACCCATCATGGATATACATCATAAACAAAGTAAGTCTTTGGTATAAATCAAATGCTAATAAAAAATAACTTTTTCAAAATAAGAACACTGTGAAATTCATATTCAGAGGTAGATAGAAATTCAAAATAAAATAATACTACTACTTTCTCTCTTAAGGCTGTTAATCTCATACAAAAAGAAATGAATCTTCAATGTAATTTGATTTACAATCATCAAATTTCACCCATACACAACTTTGTTCAAATTCCAGACACATGGATAAGACTAATATTTATCTGAAAAAATGTTAATAAATTCAAAATAAAACTAATTATGAATAAACAATTTTTAACAGATTGATGCACAATATGGTATTTAAATGCTATAAAATGTAAACAATTCTTAATAGATTGGTGCACATGCGGTATTTAAATGCTATAAAGTGTAGAAAATTAAGAATTCTTTAAAAAGGACAAAAAAACATAATTACAAATCTTTAGAAAAATGCATGTCTGCAAATAATTTGATTGGGATTTATTATTTTCATCCCAACATTTTAGTAGTAAAAACAGTAACAAAACTTAAATATATTGTTTTTAGAATAAAATAAATTAAGAAAAATCTCTCAATTATTTAATCTATATTAGAATGTTTGAAATTTATGTATGGGAAAAAAATAACAATTGCTGTTTATAGTAGTTTTATTTAAGAATGTTGCTATCACAAAGTAAGAACTAAAGGTTTAAAAACTATATCAAGTTAAGCTTCCCTAGAAAGCTTAAGAATTACTACTAATTTTCTCTATAGAGTAAATTGAAATTTAGAAAAAAGAGTATTGCTATTTATATTTAATATGCACTTTCAAATGCTTGTGATGTCACTTTTCTTTTTTTGCTACAAATTTAAATGTTCCAAGTGCTAGGAAATAAAAACTTAGAGTTATAGAAATTACTTCTAACATATATAGATACAGTGTGACTTCAAGAATCCGGCATCAAAACCATCTTTTCCCTTCCTTTTTCTTTTACACTTTCAAATTATGGGAGAAGAAAAATACCAATTCTTTATGAATTAAAAACTTGAAGATTGAAAGTAAAAATGAAAAAAAAAGAATATTTGACTTTTTTCTTCATTTGTCACAGGCGATTATTTTCTGAACAAATGTTCTGGGTTCTGCTCAGTTACTTAGCAAGGGAACAACTTTGGGGATGACTATGGCGAATGCATGGCACAATATACGGCCGGAATGAATTTTCGCCAACAGCGACAACAATGATGAGGAAGAATTTAAAGGCTTTCACATTTCACGTGAAAAGACCGCAACTTATGAGCTGATTGAACGTGCAAAATTTGAAAATGCATTAAGTATCGAAAAAAGAGATATAGCTGATTGGTTAGGTATTGACGATAATGCATCAAAAACCAGCAATTTAACAGACAGCAGGATCGCTGACATGCTAAATAGAAACGCCGATAATGCAGCTCAGAAGACGAGGAAGAACAACCAGCCGAAGAAAAGTGTATCAATTTGACTGGAGAATTAATATCTGCTGCAGAGAAAAAAAAAGACTATTTCCGAAATAAACATTCTTGATTTGTATAAAATACAAAAAACTTGCTAAAGAATGGCCAAAAGAATTGAAGCAAACAAGTGACCTCAATGTTTCCGAAATTACGAGAGAAGAAATAATTTCACACTTTATAAGATTTTTTTTTCTGTAACATAGAAAATATCAATTTAAAAAAAGTTTTTTATATTTTTCTCTTTTTCTTGCATAATTACGGCTAAAAGAACCATTCAGAATATAGTACTACTTTTGATATTCCTTCAGAATTCCAGAATTTTCAAAAATCTGGCATAGTCTCGGTCCCGATGATGCCGGATTTTCGAAGTGATACTGTATATATTTTTTCTTTATGTTTCACACAAGATATTACAATTTAGGGTTAGATAACCTTCAATAATGAGAGGGAGGGGGGAACTGTAAACTGTTAGAAATGTATTAAATCTTAGTCTTTGTGAATCTTATTTATTTTATTTTGTATGAATTTACATTTTTAATTTCATAAGACGACTCAGAGTATATGTATAGGTTTAAGCATAATGTTGCTACACGCATATTTCCCAGAAATCAGGCACTTGATGAATTGATAAATGTTAATAAACAAAATAAGTTTGAGGAAAAAAGACGAGTTTTACACACTTCAATGAAGGTAAAAAATGAAAAAAAAAATTAATAAGTGCTTCTCAACAAATTTTGTAGGTAGGATAGTTAATTTATAACAAAAATCACATCTTGAGAAAATATCTATAAATTCTCTGCAAAGGATGAAAAAGTTGAAATTCTATACAATCAAATGATTACATGGTTTTTTCTTTTTACAAATGAGAAGTATATATTAGATTAAAAAAAATAAACAAGATATACAGTATCACAGATAGACATAATTTTATATATTCAAAATAAAATCATGAGAATTAACAAAGCAATTTAGGGAAACAGAAGAGTATAATGAGAAACAAAATTTTTAGCTTCACTAGCTTACAAACTTACAATTTCTTTTTATTCAAAAACTGAAAAATTATATAATAAGCATACATAACTTTATTCATTTAAAAACCCAACTGTAAATGATTACTTACAATGGGTAATATAATAGTATTATGAGAGAATTATTTAAAGTGAAGGACAACTTTTTTTAGTTTAAAGTTTAACCTTTTGTGAATAGCTGCTGTGAAGGACAGATAATGTACACACATGCCTGATCAACTTTTAGCTTAAGAGATGGAACATCTAAGTATAAAGTTTAATATCTGAATATTAGCGAAATATCTGCAGAAAAAAAATTTGTTCATAGCGGGTAAAATTTAAAACCTGAGCTGAATATAAAACTTTTGCAGCAGCAAACCCCTCCCCCATATTCCAGCTATTACTTATGTAATGAAGAAATCATTTATGTATAGTAAACATTACTTATTTATATAAATTTAGGTGCATAACAAACAAGTTAATTCAATTTAAAAATATTTATGCATTTGGCTTCAAAAATTGCTATATGATTTCTTCCTCCCCCCCTTTTCATATATTTTATAAAAGGATTAAAACAACATGCATAATTTACATTTTCATGTATTATGCATGTTTAAATAATTAATAAAGAAAATTAAAAAAGCCAGAAACACTTTACTCTAAAAAATCTAGTTGAGCAAATTTTGTATCAACATTAATAAATCAGCGACCCACAAAAGGTAAACTAAAAACATTTTTAATGTAGTACTGAAAAAGAAAAAGTAAATGCAGGGTTCCCAAATGGTCCGCCAACTGAATACCAATAAATTTTAACAGAAAATTTTATGGTAGGTTTGCGCTAGAATTAACTTTCAAAGGTGATTTCGGGGCCGTTTGTAAGAAAAATCTAAAAAGAATTCAGTTGGCGGACCATTTGGGAGCCCTGTAAATGTTTTAAAGTTAAAACTTTTTGTATTGACGGCAAAATTTTATTCTTTTTCCAAAAGGAAATTTTAAAAGAATATATTTAGGAAATATTAGATACCCGTTAGTCAAATCTATTATCCCCATGAAGACACAAAATCTATACATATATATATTTTTTGTAAAAATCTTGAATAAGTTTTAGGAAATGAATTACGTAGCATGCAAATGTTTTTCCTATGTACATTAATCAAGTCAAAAAACATTAAAAATAAATGCAGGAAAAGCATTATTTTACGAAGTATGCAAATGTTTTTCTATGTGTATAAATAAAGTCAAATGACAAAAAAAGTATATGTAATAGATCAATTTTGTTAAACATATAACAGACATATTTTTAAATAAGGGGGATAATAAATCTGATTAGTGAATGAATAACATATTGCTGAAGAAAATATTTACATGCTACAAAAACTTAACGGATGTTATTAAAAAATAGATGAATATAATAATGACAAATTTTGCACATTAAAAACTTCGTTAGTTAAGGATTACAATAATACCCCGACTTACGTCACTACCAGGGATGAGAGCGCTAAGACCCAAATGGCCGATTACTACCACTAAATTTTAATAGTATTTCAAGCATTATTTACTGACAGAATTTCTGAGATTTAATAAAGCAAAGAATGCTATTAAAATTTACTGGTAAGAATCGGTCATTTGGGTCGGAACGCTCCCATGCCTGGGGGTGACATAAGTCGGGGTATTACTGTATAACTAAAAATTAGAGAAAAAATTTAAAGGCAGAAACTGATAAAGGAAATTTTAAATTGCTTTGATTAATTAAAAGGCATGTTCTTCAAAATTAAAGAAATTTCCGAGAACACAAACATATACTCTTTTTTTTTTTTTTGGTTTTTCAATTTCCTTTTTTAAAACAAAAACAAATCTAAATAACAATAAGCAAGTGTAATTTCATTAAAAACAAATAATCAGTAGGATGATAATCTGAAAAATTAACAATGGTAGATGGGTTTTGAATAGGCTGTACAAATTTGAGGAAAGAAAAAAAAAAGATATTAGAAAAATATTGAAATAAATAATCTGTAATAAAAACTTGTTATTGCAAAACTAAAATCTTCATCTATAACAAATATTTACATATAACTTTGATATATACAGCAAATTTTACAGCATGAGGAGCAGCTTTTAAAATAAAAGAGGTAAGTCAAAGAGATCACACATCCCTTCTGTTTCATCCAGATTAAAGAAATAGTCTCTTGTACCAGGAGGTGGACTTAGCCTTAAGAAAGGTGACAATGCTGTAAAAATAAATAATGTTAAAGTAAACAAATAAGATTATTATATGTCATCTCAATTTAATTTTTCAAAAACATATACTGAAAACTAAACAGAAAATAAATTCTACTTACTTTCTGTGGATATTAAGTCATCTATAACTTGTTCCCGGAGTTTTTCATCTACAAATAAATAAGCTACTAATATAATAGACAATATATGGAAGAAACAGAATTCACAATGAGAGTACAATTTGATTAAATTTTAAAAAGACAAACACTGTAACTTAACAGAATGAAATACTAAAAGTTCTCTTAAAACACATAAAAACAATATATAATGATGATAAGCATGAAGAAAGTAAATATTTTTACACATAAGAATCAATCAGCCTTCCTTTTTGCTTCGACAGTGATAAAGCATGCATATCAGTTAGAGGTAGTCATGCACAATATTAAGATATTTTGCTAATTTTTAAAATCGGATGTAGTTCAATAAAAAATACATTGAAACTTTTTAAGTATGTATGAATAGCAGACTGAAAACTGGATGCTCAACATCTTAAGAATTAATTTCCAGTAGGGTGGTTCAAAAAAACTTTTTTTGAGCTAGAGTCCAGGCGACCCCTATTTGTTTTACACTAGGAAATAGTATATTGCTGATAAATTTTTAGCATCTTACTTAAATTCTGAGAGGATGCTCAATGACCATCCTCAATTTAACATTAGCAGAAGCATAGGAAATGCAACAAATAGTTTACACTTCAGATATATTTCCCAGAAGTTTTTAGAAGAAATTCAGCTTGTTATATTATATATATTTAAATATTTCTGAAACATTTTATTAAATGTAGCAACATTTCTGAGGATTATTTACATGATGAAGTTATAGACAACACTAAACCAAAACAAGAATTCTACTAACTCATTTTATTACCAACTGAAAACAATTTCTCAGTGAAACATTTAATTTTACATTATAATTTTTATTTTAAATAATTATCATATATATTTTCAAATTCTGCATCCAGCAACAAGCATCAGTAGCTGTTTACATTTAGCTCAAGGCTAATCCGAAGTAAAAGGTGACAAATGTAAATATTTAAAATAGATTTAATTATTAACACATATAGGACAATTGCACCATAAAATATAATAAATAAACACACAATCTTGCTCAATGGTGCACAAAATACGAACTTTAATAAACAAACATTTAAAATCTACGTTTCGAGCTGTTTCTACAGCCATCTTCAGGAAAATATGATGGAAAAATGGCTCAAAGTTCAGAGACAAAAGCTTCCTGTGCAAGAGATAATTAGAAACTTGACCAAAGTTTCTACTAATTTTGGTTAAGTTTTGAAAGTTAAGTTCAGGGGGGAGGGAGTACTTCTTTGTTAATAAGAAAAGTACTGCATACAAAAATATGAAAATCGGTGGTATTATAGAAAATTATTTTATAAACACACTGATGCAGACAGTTTTCAAATCGAATAATTATTTTAAGAGATATTTAATGTTAAAGTTAGTCAAAATCGTTCCATTAAAAAAGTTTTATAGGAGCAAAAACTATACATAGGAATTTAATCATTTTTAGATCATTTTATACATTAGAAGTTTGTGTTGCGCAGACAGCACTTATTTTTTTTTAATTTGAATCATTTTTTGAGGATTTATTTCCATTTTATACTCAAAATTTCAGCAATTTGAGAAACATCTTTTAGAAAAGGTAGTGATGGGCGATTCTCGAGAATTCGACAATCGAGAAAAATCGTCATCGTAAAAAATCACAATCGATACAGCCATCGATTAATTCATAGAATCTACAATCGAGATGTTTTACAATCGATTATAACGAGAAAAGCTGAAAACAGTTATTGGAGAACTTAGCTATTATTCTGGCCGACAATTTCATAGTAGTGATAGGGCTTAGTGATGGGCGATTCTCGAAAATTTACCAATCGAAAAAAATCGTTATCGTAAAATACACAATCGATACAGTCATCGATTACTTTCGAGAATCTACAAAGGAGATGTTCTAGAATCGATTATTGAAATCGTTGTTTTTACATATATATAAGGCAGATTTTATTAAATATAGGGTAACTGAAAACAGATGGAATAAAAAAACAACAAACCAAAGGGAAACTATAAAGGAGCCATAAGACAGGAAAAGTCTTGTAAGGGTGCCCCCTGGTTGAAAAAAGCTGAAAAAACGTGAGTAGCTATGAAGCGGTAAGGGAAGTTTAAGTATCAAAAATTAGAATTTTTCGGCAATTAGTACCAAAATGGCCAAAGAAATAAGAATCAAAAGCACCCCCTAGTGGCAAAAATATGAACTAAAGGATGATAAATGGGATCAAAATTTTTTATTGATTTTTCTACGTCATTTGAGATTGGATCTTTAATTTCCCCATTTTTATAAAGTCTTCAACTGGAATACATTAAACGAACTCCCGCGGGGAGCAAAGTAGGAAAGAGGGGCAAGGAAAGTGCATAATATGAATAAGTGATCACAGGACTTTCCAACGATATGGCACATGAGGGGTGTCGGCTAAATTTAGTAAAGTGCCCCCGCTCGGGGGCAAAGTAAGGGGAGGGGCGCGGGCGATATATAAAATGAAATAGTAGTCACAGAGCTTTCCAATGATATATCACATGAGGGGTGGAGGGGTGTCAGCAAAAGATAGAAAAGAGTCCCAACTCCCAGGATTCCAATTATCGTGCCAACACCCCCCCCCCCCCCCCCCGAAATATACCCTGCCCATCCTTCTCTTTGAAATTTTCATATATTAAAAATTATTTATCAGAGGGCTCCGTAAAAAAATCCAATCTAAAATGTTTAAAAACGCTACGATTTCAAAAAAGTTCGAAAAGTGCCTCTCTCGGGGCGCCAAACTAAGGAAGGAAGAAGAAAAGTTCATAATATGAAAGAGTAACTTTGCGATGATAACCGAAAACTTTCCGATGATAGATCAAATGACTGGCCCACTAAAAGTTTGAAATCTACCCCTCCCACGTGGGTTCCCTCTTTTATCCTAGAATATACCCGGAAATCACGCAGCCCCACTTTTAAAATTTTATATTTAATAAATAATATTTATTGGAGAGCTCCATTAAAAAACCTCATTTAATGATATTTATTGTAGAAATCTCTACAATTAAAAAAAAAAGTCACCCCCTTCATACTTAACTAATGAACCTCCAAGTTTAATCAGGGAAGCTCCTTAACATAATAAACCGGTATACGAAATTTGGAGCAAATCGAAGAATTCTGCATGAAAAACCTATTTATCTAAATTAAGGAGGGGGGGACCAGCCCCCCTTTTCTCCCTTTATCCTTAACCAATGAACCGTCAAAACTAAACAGCGGAAAGCCTTATCAGAATGAACATAAAAAAAATTGAAGCAAATCGTACATTTTAATCAAGAGTTATTGCGTTACGTACATACATACGTACGTACAGTACATGCATACACACAGAACCGACGGGTACATTAGCTCTCAGGCTTAGATAGCCTGTGAGCTAAAAAGAGATTGGATAAGCAGATGGACTCCTTTGAGAAATTATGACTTAAACCATAAATGCGGTAAGTTTGACTCTGAAAGCTTCATTTCCATCTCGCATTTCGGCAAATCTCATCTCGATGATTTTTCCAGCATTTCGACGCTTCCAGATGGCAAGCTGCTCGATGGTTGGTTCTCTCGCGGTTTTAAACCTTTCGGGATGGGAAGTCTCTCGAGAGTTTCCTCTCGCCCTTTTCAACCTTTCCCGATGGGAAGCCTCTCGCTTGTTACTCTCGTCCTTTTCGAAATCTCCCAATGAAAAGCCTTTCGAGGATTTCTCTCGCGCTTTTCAACATTTCGCTATGAGAAGCTTTTTGAGGATTTCTCTCGTCCTCGGCAGAGAAGAAAAGTAAGAAAATTTATCGAGAGTACCAAGGGACGAGATAGAGAAAAAGGCATGACAATGAGCTGTGAAATGAAGCTTTCATTTTCAAAGTTTCTCTTATTTTAGCCCTACCAAGATGCCACATACCTGGAAACCTCCGATAAAAATTATTTATTAAATATAAAATTTTCAAAGAGGAAGGTGGGTCGGGTGATTTCGAGGGAGGAGGACGTAAGAGTGGACTCATGGGGTGCAATTTTAAAAATTTTACCGAACCCTTCCTGTGGCATATAATCGAAAAGCCCTTTGACCACTCTTTCATACTATGAACCTTTCTTCGTTCAAAGGGGGGTGGGGAAGGGGCGAACAAATTTTTTAAACCGTAGCCGATTTCTATAATAAATTTAAATATCACTTTAAATATGGGTTTTTTATGCAGTCTTCCGGTAAATATTATTTATTGACCATAAAAATTTTAAAGTGGCGGCTGTGTGAATTCCGGGGTGAAACAGTGGGCCCACGGGGGCAGAGAGGGGGAGCAATTTTCAAACTTTTTTTGGACCAGTCATGTGATATGTCATCGGTAAGCTCTCGGATGACTCTTTCATATTATGAGACGTTCTTCCTCCCCTCCCCAATTTGGCCCCCACTGCGAGGGTACTTTTTTCCGCTTTTATCATTTTAGATCGGATTTTTTTATGGAGCCCTCCGCTAAATATTATTTATAATATATGAAATTTCAGGACACTTTTCCAAATTTAGCCAAGACCCCTCATGTGACATATCGTTAGAAAGGTTTGTGACTACTTATTAGTGCTATGCACTTCTGGTGGCCGCCCCCCTCCACTTTATCCCCTCGGAGGACACTTTTCCAAATTTAGTCAGTACCCCTCTTATGCGATATCGTTGAAAAGGTCTGTGACTACTTATTGAAGCTATGCACTTCCGGTGACAGTCCCCCCCACTCTTTTCCCCCCCTGGGGGACACTTTTTCAAATTTAGTCAAGACCCCTCGTGTGAGATATCGTTGAAAAGGTCTGTGACTACTTATTGATGTTATGTACCTACGGTGTCCCCACCACCACTTTGCCCCCCCCACCCCCGGGGGCACTTTTCCAAATTTAGCCAACACCCCTCATGTGAGATATCGTTGGAAAGGTCTGTGACTATTTATTGATGTTATGCACCTCTGGTGACAGTCTCCCCCAATTTGCCCCTCCCGGGGGACACTTTTTCAAATTTAGCCAAGACCCCTCATGTGAGATATCGTTGGAAAGGTCTGTGACTATTTATTGATGTTATGCACCTCTGGTGACAGTCTCCCCCAATTTGCCCCTCCCGGGGGACACTTTTTCAAATTTAGCCAAGACCCCTCATGTGAGATATCGTTGGAAAGGTCTGTGACTACTTATTGATGTTATGCTCCTCCGGTGTCCATCCCCCCATTTTGAGCCCCCCCTGGGGGACACTTTTCCAAATTTAGCCAAGACCCCACATTTGAGATATCGTTGGAAAGGTCTGTGACTACTTATTGATGTAATGCACCTACGGTGCCTGCCCCCCCCCCACTTTTCCCCACGGGGGTGTTTTTCTAAATTTAGCCGAGACCCCTCATGTGACATATTGTTGGAAAGGCTCATGACCACTTACTCATGTTATCCACCTCCTGCACCCCTCCCCCCCTTTAACCCCCACGTGGAGGGCATTTTTATAAATTCAGATCCAGACTTCTCATGTGACATATGGTTGGAAAGGCCTAAAGACCTGTGACGACTTAATCATATTATGCAGCTGCTGTGCCCCTCCGCTCGCTTTGACCCCTCCCCCAAGAGATCTGGTCTGGCGTTCATTCGTTTCGATATTATATTTTTTACAAGATTTTGTAGTGCGTGCACACCACACCCGCCTGCTATCATATATCAGTGCCGTATATAGCGGGTAACCTGTACGTGATTTCATATTACAAGATTACGTATAAATTAGGGGCCCCGATTAAAGGAGGGGCCCCGCTAGCGGTCGAAGTCACCTAGTCTTTATTAACATCGACTCATTCCAGTTCACCCGCAGACGATTCTTGATAAATGTATGACGTATATAATACATAATATATGATTTATATTTGCAAACTGTAGTCATCGAGAAAAAATTTATACAATCGAAAAATATCGAGATGGCCATACAATCGAGAAAATCGAGAAAAACATCTCGTTATCGCCCATCACTAAGAAAAGGGTATTAATTTAAACTGTTGCCAATTTTTAAAACAGCACAAAGAATAACATTTTCTTAAAATTAAAAATTTATTTACATGTGACTATTATAAAAAAAACTTTCAAATTAGAATTAAATGATTACATTTTAAAAACAGGAAAATATAGAAAATTAAATCATAAAAACTGTATTTACACATAAATTTTAAAAGAGAGAAAAAAAATTGCAAAATAATAAATTCATTAATATCCATTAAATTCATAAATGGAAGAAATTACGTCATATTTAAAATGTTAAAACAATATTGCAAACAGTTTAAATTTAAAAATTCCCTGCCGGCTTGGGCCTACAGGCGGAGGTAGATTTCGAAGTTAAGTACTGAATTCACCAACAAAACTTAAATCAAGATTAGAGATAAACCCAGTTCCTTTATTAAGAATGAGCTCTAGGGAGCTAAACATTTTGTGAAAATTCTAATATACATGAATACCCACACGCATGTATATGGAATAGGTTTAAAAATGGCTAAAACATATTCAGAGAACCTCAAAGTGTTAAAATATGTTAATATTTCCATAGTCGGGTTTTTATCATGTTTTAATATGTTTCTTCAAACTCACATGACGTTACATATTCACCTGCTGAGGTCCATTATATTTCCAATATGACACTTTTTTTTTTTTAATTCGTCAAACTATTTCATTTTGAGTTTTCATGCTGAAATCTTGCACTAGAAAACGTGTGACGTAATATTAAATTTGTTTTCAATTCGTCAAACTATTTATTTTTTCACGTGAAAATCTTGCAATAGAAAAGTAATTGCTGTGGTGAAAATTTTATTTTATTTTATTTTATTTTTAATTGTTGGCAACTGCTATAATGAAAAATATTTATTTTTTCCTGTCATTGTTGTGTAAGAGCTGGTTTTATCAGAATCTTGTTAAGACGGTATTCAAAATTTTTAAGCGTCCCCATTTTCCATTCTTTTGGGCCGATTTTGTCCATTTTCAATCCCCGCCAAGTTATTAGCCATCTCAAAGTTGCTGGCGAGTTTGAAGACGATCCGTGCATAACTGTGACTTTTATCGTGCAGACAAAATTTAGTACATACATACATATATATAAACTTTTTAGATGGGGGTGGTTTTGGGTTCCTGGGGTCATATAATGAAAAGTTAAGAAGGAATCTTTCAAAAGTCGCACCATGGTAACGACTGCAATAGATAGTATTTCTTATGAAATCTACCTAAAATATATCTACGCAAGACATTTATTTCACACTGAGAAAGTCTTTTAAACTACAAGGTGTGTCTATTAAATTCCAGGACTGGGGTTAATACAATGAAATGAATAATAAAAAACAAACATATGTTTAATAGTCCTCAAAATAATCACTTCTGGCACTCACACACTTTTGTGCACGGCAGTACAAATTCTGTAAACGTGCTTCGTAGTCCTTTGAAGATATGCTTTGAAGTTGAGCGGTTATGTTTATCTTTATGGCGTCTATATCCTGAAATCGATGCCCTTTCAGAGCAGTCTTAAGTTTTGAGAACAAGTAAAAGTCAGGAGGTGACAAATCAGGATGATACGGAGGATGCTTAACCTCTACGATGTCATGTTATGTCAAAAAACACTTCAGATTGACAGCACAGTGGGACCTCGTGTTGTCGTGCAGTAAAGCCAGCTGCCTTTATCCATATTCGGTCGCACACGGTATACTCGTTTAACTAACCTATGCAAAACAATTTGTGTACAACAGAGATAAAGTCTACATGCCTTGTGAGGTTCTCCTTAAAAACTTGGTAATTGCTGTAAGAATTTAATTTCCATTTGGTGATTTTATTATGTCATTGAAAAGAAGTATGAGTAATATGAAGGTTACAAGTGTCAATATCAATTTTAAAATGTACTTAATTTTTTTTAAGTTCCTCTTTAACAGTTTTCAAACCTCACAATGTTAAAAGACATGTCTAATGACTGAATGGATGACACCAGACGTTAGAAGGAGCACAGATTAAATATATGTTATATTTCATCTGTAAGAAGGAGTGGCTAGTTTCCAATTCTAAATATCACGATGTTAGGAGGGTCTTAGTTCGATTTCATTATGACTGCACAAAGTACGCGAACAGCCAGCAACTACCCTCAATTTCCCAGAGTAGCCAATCATTTTGCCATGTTTTCCCAGGTTTGGAGAATTTTTTGCATTATCTTCTGAGATTCCATAATCCCCTGATGAGTATGAACCCAATAATATAAGAGGTGAACTTGAGATTTTCAAAGAAGATGGTGTGCAACTGTCAGACTTTGAAATAAGGAGAACAGCAGAACTCTTATCTCGTATGAATATAAGCAAGACATTTCTAAGCCTTTCTTCTGAAAAATGAAATGACAATGACTGTTGTAAAGAAAAATAACGGCTTCAAAATTTACAAGTAGTAAATAACAGTGCAGAATGAGGGGTTAAGCTTATTGGAAAGATATCAATAAAATCATAACAAATGATGAAGATAAAAAGCAACTATCACTGCAAGTTGTAAAAGCAAACAGCATTCCATCAGGCACAACGAAAAAGTCAGTTTTAGACACAATTTTCTAGTATTAAAGAGCAAAATATACTTACATTTCAATTTTTTACTTCTGTATTATTCTATTCTTTTCTAAGAAATTGTATAGTAAAAAAATATACGAAATTTTGGAAGTTTTTATTTATTTATTTACTTTTTTTAACAAATGGATAGAAAAATTACAATGGAACATACTAAGTTATGAAGTTATGGGACCCTCTTGCAGTTAAAATATAAAGTTCAAATTCTGCCAGAATATTATTGTATGCAAGTCTAAAAAATTTAGAGGGTGGCCTGGTATATATGTGAAATTTTATTTTTTTACATAGTTGGCTGAAACACCCTAATTTCCAGTTATTAATTTTCATTCAATGGATAACTGACTGGAACAGGGCTTGTACACATTTCTTTAAATTAAAATAAAGTACTTTCAAGGATCAAAACAAAAATGTTTAATGACTTACAAACTGAACAAACTAATGAATATTCTCTCTAAGTCCACTAATCCCTGGAAGACATCTGAAGCTTCGATAGATCACAACTATCTTCTAGACTCGACAGCTGTGACAGAAGCACTTAGTCGAGATGTCCTTCAGAAACTAAATGAACAATCACTGATCAGTAATCAATTTCAGAGTCGAGACAGGCTGTGAAAGCACTTAATTCGCAAAGCCTATAAGCTATTCCTGTGATTAGGCGGCTTTCACATTGAAACATATGGTTCCTGAAAGCATGGGAAAATAGGGTGTAGCCTACCTGAAATCACACGAGCGAGTCAGAAATAGAGAGAACCAGGGGTGCAGAAAATGTTTCTACTCCCAACATTTCCCCCAATCCACATGAAAATTTCCCCAAAATTTTACGGTATGTTATAGGTAAATGCTGTATTACCGTATGTATAGAAAATTTATTTTTCCAATATTTCTCAACTTATAAGCGAGTATATATGGCAGGGGTGATTCGGAGTGAAATTTTTTTTTTGAAATTCACAGCAAATTTTCTGAAAGTCGGTTATTTCGCCCCTTTTGACAAAATTCGTGGTTGTTTCGCGATCTTTTGCCGAAATTTGTGGTTCTTTTGCGATCTTTTGCCGAAATTTGTGGTTCTTTTGCGATCTTTTGCCGAAATTTGTGGTTCTTTTGCGATCTTTTGACGAAATTTGCGATTTTTCGCGATATTTTGACGAAATGTACGTTTATTTCACGAACTTTTGACAAAATTTGCATTCCTTTGGCGATCTTTTGACGAAATCTGTGGTTATTTCGCGATCTTCTGACGAAATTTGCTTTTTTTTTTCGTTCCTTTGACGAAATTCGCGGTTGTTTCATGATCTTTTGACGGAATGTGCGTTTATTTCGCAATCTTTTGACAAAATTTGCGTTCATTTCGCCGTCTTTTGACGTAACTTGCGGTTCTTTTGCGATCTTTTGACGAAATTTGTGCTTATTTTGCGATCTTGTGACGAAATTCTCGTTTTCTCCATAATTTTTGGACAAAATTTGCGGTAATTTTATGTCCGAATTTTCAAATTGATGACCGATTTTTTTTTTAATGTTCGGAACTGAATACCTTACATTTTCAGAAAATTCAGAACAGAATCTCCTTTCATATATTTTACACATTATTCTGAGATCGATTTTGTGAAGGTCGCCATACGGATCTTTTTATTTGTAGTGAAATTTTTCTATTTCATGGAATTTGTTGTTAAAATCGAAATCAATTGTACATGTTTCTGCAAAATTTCCCCAGGTGGTTAAAATTTTTTCCGATCCTAGATCGCCGGATCGGACACATTCTGCACCCCTGGAGAGAACAAGTATTGACTTAACCCCGACGCCCAAGAGAGACAATTTTTGAACGTAGAAAGAAGTTCTTAATGAGTAGTCAGTTAATGACATGAAGGCGAGATAGCAAGTTGGACTTACAGGTTTCCGCTGAGTTTTTTTTACGGAGAAATAGATTCTCTGGACTCCATTAAGCCTCTCACCCTGAGAGCAATGAGCAGACCGGGTCTGCAGTCTACATGTTCTTTTGTGAACAACTAGCTTCCTGACAAACAAAAGGTACTATGGCTAAACCGGGAGTACGCTGCATTTTATTGCCAAACGGGAGATTAGATCTTCCAGCCAGGACGATATTCTACCGTAGATCAACGAAGATCGAATCAACTAAGTGGTCTGATTGGACAGTCTATTAATGAACTATTTTGAACTCTATTTAAGGCTCCCACCTTCAACCTAAGACTTTTCTCTAATTTGTACGCAAACAATTATTGTTGCGAAGGAGTATTCAAGAACAACTCAAATCATGAGAATTTTTTATTGTCATTTCTAATTAATAAATTTCATTTTTATTCTTCATCAATTGAGTTATAATCTGAATTACTCCCCTTCGAAACAAGCCTTAACCCGCTTGCTACCATGTTTCCGAAGTTCGCACTGTGCGAATTAAGTGCTTTCACAGCTTGTCTCGACCCTGAAATTGATTACTGATCAATGATCGTTCATTTGGTTTCCAAAGGACATCTCGACTAAGTGCTTCTGTCACAGCTGTCGAGTCTAGAAAATAGATTGTGATCTATCAAAACTTCAGATGTCTTCCAGGGATTAGTGGACTTAGAGAGAATATTCAGTAGTTTGCACAAGGGTTTAAAATTAAAATGGGCAAGGAGGGGGGGAAGGAGGATTTTAGCATGTGGCAGTGGAAATTTAAAAATCTATCACTTATAATTATTTTAAAATAAAAACAGCTGAAAAAAAAAAGTAAATATAAAGATTGTAAACTTAGTGTCCAGAAGGAAAATGAAAGGAGGGATAAATCCAAAATTTTAGAAGGAGGAATTAAGAAAGATGATTATTTAACTACATTGCCATTGCAAGTCTGCAAGGTGTGTGTGTGAAGGGAGAAAAACAAGTTAATTTTTTTAGGAATAGTTTGATTAGATGATTATTTATCTATAATGATAGAAATAGGGCAGAAAAATAAATATTAAAGACCTTCAACTTTTTAAAACTTTGTGTAGAGGAAAACAACTCTTTTGGAGGGGGGAGGATTTAGATGAAGGATTATTTATTGTTGCAATAAAGAAACACAACAGGGTTTTTTTTTTTTTTTTTTTTTTTTTTTGTTTTAGTCCAAAAGTTTTAAACTTTGTAAGCTGGGGAGGGAGAGTGCAAAATGAAAGTAGCAGAAATTTTTCAGGGGAGGGGGGGGGGGGAGGTTGATACAATTGGGTTTAAATAGTTTTAAAGATTAAATTGTGTGTGATAGATAAAAAGGGGAGAGGCAATTTTGGGTGTTGGGGAGGGGGGAGGGGAGTTGTTAAATAATTATTTATTGATTGTTACAATTAAAGTAGCAAATGGCACAATGAAAGTAAAGAAAAAAAATAGAGATTTCAGGATTTTTAACTTATAGAAAATTTATTAGATGGTTAATTAATTATCATTACTAAAGATTTCTAATTATGACAGGAAAAAAAAAATTACAGTCGATACCCGGTTGAGACTCGATAAGTAGAGACTGGACAAATGTCGCACATTAAACGTGATTTGCATAATGTTGCAGGAACTGCATCTTATTTACATATCTAATCGTCCCAATGAACTTTACAATTTTAGTTTATATGTTTACAGCCGAAAATGTCCCTTTTATGCATTTTTAGATTAAAATTTAACTGTATTTGAGTTTAACTCATGGCTTAATTTTACGGGCTAACTGAAATAATATGGATTCAAATATGGACTTTTTTATCGATTAATACATTACAAACAAAAATTTAAATTAAAAAAAAAAAAAAAATTCTAGCTAGTCTAATTTTTTTTAACACAAACCAAAAAAATTAAATCTTTGCAGAACAACCCAGTTTTTAAATCGTATTTAGTACTTGTGATTAGTCCGTCATTTAATAAGAATCTGTGTGCAAAATCTTGTTAAGCTGTGTGTGTAAAAAAATATTATTAGCATGACATAATCACTCTCATCTTATTTATAATTACTTCAATTTTATCGATTGTGTCCTGATTTTTTAAACATAATACATAATGTTTCTGAAGTACAACTTATTGAATTTTTTTATATGTGTGTGTGTGTGTGTGTGGGGGGGGGGGGGGGGGGGGAGGGGGGAATCCACTCTCGGCACTAACTATGTGTTTTTTCCTCGGCCCTTTGACGAAATTCACCGTTCTTTCGACGGAATTCGGTGTTCTTTCGCGAACTTGCAACGAAATTTGCTGTTTTTTTGCGATTTTGCAACGAAATTTGCCGTTTTTCGCGATCTAGTGACGATATTTGTGTTCATTCACGATTTTTCGACGAAATTTGCCGTTTTTTCACGATCTAGTGACGAAATTTGCGTTCGTTCACGATTTTTCGACGAAATTTGCCGTTTTTTCACGATCTTTCAATGAAATTTGTCTTTTTTTTCACGATCTTACAACGAAATTTGCCGTTTTTTCTTCGCGATCTCTTAAAGCAACTTGTGTTTTTTTTCGCGATCTTTCGACAAAATTTGCGGCCTTTTCGCATTTCTTGGGCGAAATTTGCGTTTTTCCTGAAAAGGATTGGCAAAATTTATTTTTTTGGCAACCGTTTGTCGAAATTCGCAATTTTTTATGTCCGAATTTTCGGATTGGTGACCAAATTTTTGAAATTTTCAGAAATGAATGCCTTAAATTTTCGGAAAATTCGGATCAATCAATAAAATCACCCCTACCCTTGAAGAAATAAGCGTTTTTTTCGCGATCCTTTCACGAAATCGGCATTCTTTCCACGATATTTTCACGAAATCGATGTTTTTTCTGCGATCCTTCGACGAAATCGGCATTTTTCCCGGAGATCCTCTGACGAAATCGGCGTTTTGTCCGCGATATTTTCACGAAATCGACATTTTCTCCACGATCCTTTGACGAAATCGGCGTTTTTTCTGTGATCCTTTCACGAAATTACCATTTTTCCGCAACCGTTTTTTTCATGCACAAAACCGTACTGCTCATCCATACAACCGCACACTTAGTACAAAATACGTACATTGTACGGCCAAACCGTACAAGTTGGCAGCTATGCAATAGTCATTATTACTTCCCCCAATTCGAACTTTCTACATTCCATAGTTTAAGAGTAAAATGGCTGTGACAGACAAACACAGGAGTGATCTTATAATGGTTCCGTTTTTTACTTTTTAAGTACGGAACCCTAAAAAGCAACAAATATTCCTCTATCTTTTCTATTTCAGTAAAACCAATATGCGAAGAAATAGCCAAAAATACTCCAACCTGGAATCAAAGAGTTTCAGTGTTGCCAAATTAGCGGAATACTTTAATTCAAATATCTACCACTACTTCCAAATGATATACATCTTGATTAATCTGTCATAAAGCAAATATTACAATTCAGAAATAGTCATACCAGCATAAAACAAATTCCGCTATTGTTCTGTGAATTCGCATATTAAGCAGGATTTTTTTTACCTCGAGGGACCAAAATTTATCACACATTAAATGTGATATTTTTCCATTAATCGTATGGGCGATGTTCAAAGCTCCATAAAAAAAATTGCATATTAACCCCTTCACGATCACTTAATATTTGGAAAAACCATCAAAAAAGTACCTACTTCTTTTATTAAAGAAATTGAATAATTATAAGGTTTCTAAATAAAATATGCAATTAGTTTTTTTTTTTAAGCGAAAAAAAAAAAATATGTTATAGAACAAATTCACATTTGTAGAAAAGCCGTCATGTGAGAATTCTGTGTCTTAATGTTTGTTTTACACCATACAAATTAATGCAAATAAGACCTTTATTTTTCGCATCTTAGATCTTTGTTTATCATCATCACACACATTTTTACAAACAGTATTTGAAATAATATACATATACATTAAATTTTGATTATTAATATTTTTTTTTTAGTGTTATATATTTCATTAAACATGCAATACAAAGCCCAACATTACAGCCAGCGCAAAAGCCAAACTCAAATGTAATATTCAAAGACTTCACACCAAAATGCCAGTTACATTTTTCTAGTTTCAGAAGTTTTTTCCAGCAATTAAATCTTCAGCCCGGAAATATGATGGGCACGAGAAATAATGAATGACACCTCAGCCTGTGATATTGATGGGAGTAAGAATTAAGGGGTTAAGCGGGATCACATATTAATCATGAGCGTCTTAACTGGGTTCAACTGTAGTTTTAAAGACTTTAAAATGTTGTGTGCAAGGTAAAAAAATTCCTGCCGGCCCAGCCTACAGGCAGAGGTAGATTTCGAAGTCAAATATACTAATTTCACAAAAAAAAAAAAAACTAAATCATGATTAGAGATAAATCCACTTTAACAATTTTATCTGGCCGCTTTTGAGGAGTTTTTATTTCATTTTTATGTAATAGCTGGTGTTATCAGAATTATGTTAGGGCGGTATTAAAAAAAAAATACTTTTCCATGCTCAACAACTCGAAATTTTCTGGCATAATTCAAGATTCATTTTTAATTTTAAAAAAATATATATATATGAAAGTTGCTGACGTGAATTTTGAAGAGATTTATAAGCGACCTGTGTTTCTATTTTTTGTTCAATCAATTAAAACTTGATATATAAACAATTATTTTCTCAGAAGGACAATATTTTTCATTTCTAACACAATCGCTTCGGAAAATTCCATTCAAAATGCCCACTTTGACATCATTTTTTGAAATATATTCTGTCTCTATCAAAAAATCGATCATTACGGTACATTATATAGTTTCTGAATAAGCGAATATACCACTTAAATGCGCTTGAGAGCAAAAATGAAATTAAAAATGAGTCAGAAAATAAGCAGTTTGGATTTGAGTGCATCCTTAATACAATGATTTTTCCAACACAATCCGCTTCGGTAAATTCGATTCAAAATGCATTTTTTTAACAGCATTTTTAAAAATATATTCTGCCTCTATTAAAAAATCGACCATTACGGTACATTATATAGTTTCTGAGTAAGAAAAGGTACCAATTGGAAGCCTTTGACAGCAAAAAGGAATTGTAAAATGAGTCAGAAAATAAGCAGTTTGGATTTGAATACACCCTTACTAAGATGATTTTTTTCTTCAACTGCTATGTATTTTTAATTTGTTTTTGCTGTAAGAATTGGTCCTATCCAAAACTTGTCTACATAGATGCTGTAGAGAATATTAAGAAGATAGATGATAAATTCATGGGGATTTTATATCTTTTGAATTGACGGAGTTATGGATTTTTTTCTTCTTCAACCTCCCCCCCCCCTTTTTTTCAGTACGAATTGGTCCTATCAAAAACTTGTGAATATAAAAGTTGTAGATAATGTTAAAGAGATTTATAATAAAATTAATTGGATTTGATATCTTGAGAATTGACGAAGTTATGAATTTTTTCTCCCAAAAACCTTATTTTTTGCGCCCCTTGAGCCCATTTTTAACTTTATCAAAAATCTGTGATACATAAATTTTTGGTGCTATTTTTAGAAGTAATAAAAACTTTAATCTGATTTGATATGTACAAAAATTAAGAAGTTATGGGAGTTTTCTGTTTTCACAAAACCCCTCCCTATTTCCATTCCCTTGGTCCGATTTTGCCCATTAACGAACTTGACCAAGATTTTATGCCCATTGATTTTATGTATCAGTTTGGAAGAGATTGGTGCAGAATTACGAAAGTTATCGTGTCCAGAAGAAAGTGATATATATATATATATATATATATATATATATATATAGAGAGAGAGAGAGAGAGAGAGAGAGAGAGAGAGAGAGAGATAGATAAAGTTTTTTACTGGGGGGTGGTTTTGGGTTCTAGGGGTCATGATCGGTGTAGATCTGCATACTTGCCAACTAAATTTCGGTAAAACTCAGAAGATTTTGGACAAAAAATCAGAAGAAAGCAGAAGATTTTTTAAGTTTTATAACACTTTCAGTAAGGATTAAAAAACAGCTGAATCCTTATAAATAAACAAATTTCAAAGAGAAACTCGAATAAAATATTCACTAATTTGCAATTACACAATATATATTATGACAAAAAAGAATAACTTAAATGTATTAAAAATTACTATTTTTTTTTTATTATTCATAGATATCCTACTTTTCACATTAAAAGACACTTGAGTGTGATTCTGAGTAAAAAAAAAAAAAAAAAATTCTGAAATTCACAGCAAATTTTCTGAAAAGTTACAGCAGGGGAGGGGGGGAATCCATTTCCGACACTAGCTATGCATTTTTTTCCTCGGCCCTTTGACGAAATTCGCGATCTTTAGCCAAAATTTGCTGTTTTTTCCGCGATCTTTTGACAAAATTTGCTGTTTTTTCGCGATCTTTTGACAAAATTTGCCGTTTTTTTGCGATCTTTTGACGAAATTGGCGATTTTTCTGCAAGCGATTGACAAAATTAATTTTTTTCGACGAAGATGTCGAAATTCGCAATATTTTTTATGTCAGAATTTTCGAATTGGTGGCCGATTTTTTTAAATTTTTTTAAATTTTTAGAAATGAATGCCTTAAGTTTTCGGAAAATTCAGACCAAAATCACCCCCACGCGTTGTTTACGCAATCTTTTGACGAAATTCGCGTCTTTCCCGCGAAATTTCGGTTTTTTCCGCGATCCATCGGTGAAATTTGGAGCGATTTTTTCACGAAACGACCATTTTTTCAGCGATCCTTTAACAGAATTCGCATTTTTACACGATCTTTTCACGGAAATAGTGCTTTTACGCGATCTTTTGATGGCGCTTTTTTTACTCAATCTTTTGACGAAATTCGCATTTTTTCACGATCTTTTCACGGAAATAGTGCTTTTACGCGATCTTTTGATGGCGCTTTTTTTACTCAATCTTTTGACGAAATTCGCATTTTTTCACGATCTTTTCACGGAATTAGTGTTTTTACGTGCTTTTTTGAGGGAATTCTCGTTTTTTTACGTGATCTGCTGACAAAATTTGCGTCTTTCCCGCGAACCTTCGGCGAAATTTCGGGTTTTCCCGCGATCCTTTGACGAAACTTGGGTGAAAAGCGTAAGAAAAGGCCGAAAATCGGAAGAAAATGACGAAAAGCGGAAGAAAACGCATTACGCGCGTAAAATTGGAAAACATGCCAATTTTTCGGAAGAGTTGGCAGCTATGGATCTGCAAAAATTTTTCAGAAATTCCAACATAGGAATGATCCCAATAGGTAGTATTTCATACGAAATCTACCTAAAAGGGGAGCTAAGGGAGAAACAGCAATTTTGGATTCAGGGAGGATTTCAGGTGATTAATTATTATAATGAAGTAACAACTAGAGCAGAAAGCTATAAAAAAAAGAAGACTATTAAAGATTTTTTATCTTTGTGAGGTTTTATTTATTTATTTATTTATTTTTTTTACAAGAGAGGGAAGGAGTAAAGGGGAGGAGAAGATTTTTTTTAGGGGGTGGAGTGGAGTTTAATGTATGACTGATTATTTACCTTACTAAAGATTTACAAACAAGACAAAACAAATAAAAAGATTTAAAGAATTCAGTGTGCTTGGTAAGAGTAAAGGGTCACATCAAGTTTGGTAGGGAAAGAGGAGTAAAGTTATATGATTGATTATTTATTGCTACAATAAAATAACAAATAGAACAGAATTTTTTTCTAAAAAAAAGCAACAATTTTTAAGGTTTTGAACTTTGTGGGCTGGGGGGGCAAAGCATTTTTTTTGTGGGAAGGAGGGGGGTGAGGTTAATCAATGATTTATTTATTTACCTTACTAAAGATTTACAAATCGATAAAAAAAATAATAAACTAAGGAGTTATAAAGACTTTAAATTTGATGTGCTTGGTAAGAAGGGAGGGAGGCAAAGGAGAAATGCTGATTTTGGGTGGGGTGGGGGAGAAATTTTTATGATTGTTTATTGATGGCTACAATAAAGGGACAAATAGAGCAGGAAAAGTTTAAAAAAATTAAAGAGCTTTTAAACTTTGGTTACTGTGTTTGTGAAAGGATGGGGGGGGGGGGGGGGAGCAAAAGGAGGAAGCAAAATTTGGAAGGGGGCATTTCAATGAAATTTTAATGAAATGAATGTGATGAAATTAATTGTTAATAAAAATTATGATTGATTATTTATTGTTACTATAAAATAACAAATAGAGGAGAAAAAGTTAAAAAAAAAAATTATGAGTTTTAAAGAGTTTAAACTTTGGTATTGAGGGGGAGAAAAAGGGGGTGAAAGCAAAATTTCAGAAGAAGGGGAGGCGAAGGGAGGAAATTTAGATGATTTTTTAGATCAAAAATTCAAAGAAATACAGAAGAGTTTCACAGGTATTTTTTTATTTACAATTTTAGATTCTTTTTTAAAATCTTTTTGTTATCACTTTCCGAGTAAGGCTGTACTTAGATTTTTTATGCAATGAAGAATGAAAAAGACAGATTTCTCCACCTTAAGCACTTAAAAGGTTGAAAAGAAATAAATTTGCTTAGATATATAGGGTTGGATAGGCCAAGTAGGGGCAATTGCTCAATAAAAGAAGAAAAAAAAAGCCACTTTCAAATTGTAGACAAACTTAAAGACACTAGATAAATTCATTTCATTTCAGTAAGTTTGATTTGTAACTTGCTATTTATTTATTACTAGCTGACCTGCCCGGACCTGTGATAATAACCTTACAGAAAACTCAAATTTATGATTTTGTATCTTAGCACAATTTTGTATGAATTTATATTTTTAAATGAAAATTTTGCGAAATAAATATTTATATATAATATGTTGATAAAAGCATTTGAAAGAAAACATTTTCTTGTTGTTCATGTAGTATAGTTTCATAATTTAAAAAAAAAAAAAAAAGTTCTTACTGTTTGAACTCCATAAAATTTTAAATGGTTATAAATATAACTGTATCCAAGGTCTTTAAAAGTTCATGAAAAAATATGCATATTTAGTAGTGAAAACGTGTGGCGAAACAGCTCACGTTTTGGAATTTTAATTAAAAATTTCTCAGTTTTTTTTTTTTTTTTTTTTTTTTTTTTTTTTTAAATACTGCTACTTATTAGATGGTTTAAAAAAAATTGTAGGTAATGTAAATCTGGTCTGCTGAGATGATTTAAAAAGTGTATATGTTTAATTACTTTTAATGCAGATGAAAAAGAATGTCTTCACGAGGTGTGAAGTGACCTGTAATCAGCTAAGATTATAAAAATTATGTTCACAGATGTGTTTCTGATGATAATACAACATTTTAATATTTTTAGAACTTAATTATAAATTGATACATTAATTTTAAGGCATTTTTCCGTTAGCCCACAAATGGTGATACATTGCCAAATATTATCTGTAACTAGTACAATTGTATATGAGTTGAAACAACAATGGATTTAATAGATGCATCAATAAACACTCTCAAAATAAGCCAAATGGCTGTGAAACTGGAAAAATGAAACATTTTAAAGGCTAAAAATAAAAAAAATAAGTTAAATGTAAAAAAATTACACTTCTTCCAATTAATAGTTTAATATTAATTTATGATTATACTTTGAGAAATCTTTAAAAGACAGTTTCAAAATGTTTCTTTTTTTCTTTCTTGTTGTTGTATATTAAAAAAGAAACAGAGAAAAATTTATATATATTTTAATAAATTCACTTGTTTGTGTTTCTTCTGCCAAGAGTAAAAGCAGTAAATTTTTTGTAATAGAGTTTGATGCCCATGCCAATTATTGTAACAGAAATTTTTTGGGGGAAAACATGAATTGCAGTCAAAAAATTCCGCTTGATTTTTCTAGATAAATACTAAATGCTCATAAAAGTTTTTAGTTAAGCGTTTTTATTTTTATACTTGTTTATTTTTTGTCATAGTTTGGCTTTATTTCTATGTGGTGTAATCTTAACAGTTCTGTACAGATGTTGCTAATTAAATAAAAAAATAATAAATACTTGTTTAGCTTTGCAATTTCAAAAAATTACCCTTTTTACACAATTCTTTGGAAGAAAATTTAATGATATTAGATTGGAAAAATGATTTATTCATGAAAAACAAATATATATTTTTTAATAACATTTTATCAAAATAAACTGGCCCAGTTTTGCCTACTTTCCTTCTCAAACATTAAAATCATTAGAACATTTTATAAGTTTAACTAACGCAAAATAGAAGATATACACATACACAAAATAAAATCTCATAAAAATTATACAGAAAATCAAACTTTGTAGTCATAGACGAAGCTCATGACCAAGAAGTAAAATAAGTAAGAAGAAAAAAGAACAAACAGATGAAAATGAATGGAAAAAAAAATTTAAAAGGCAAAAATAGTTAGCATTTTTTTTTAACATGCAAAGAATCAAAGATGGAAAAATAAGGGACAAACTGAAAGATTTAAGACTTTTATCCTTGATTTCAAATACTAACCTGATAAAGGATCAAAAAGCAAGTCAGGTGAAATGTCGAGTAGACTGTCAACTGAGTCGGGATTTGGATCGTTATTTGATACAGATAGTATATTGTCTGAAATAAATATTTGACAAATGAACATATATTCTTTGCCTATTCAAAATAATAAACTACATATATCCTTTAAAAAAAATCAAGTTAACTTTTATCGGGCGAAGATTGTGAATGGAAAGACGAATTGTTGCTTTTCGAATTAAAGTAAAAATGGGCAAAACACAAAGAATGTGGAACTATGTGAAGATGAAAAAAAAAAATATGTAGACTATTTAGAAATCAACAATGATGTATGTATCGCCGAACACCGAAACAATGCTAATATTTTAGGTGTGAAAAAATCACGTAGGTAGTCGAAGATGACGATGAAGAAAATGAAGAAGCAAGTGAATGCCTCATTAAGCCTTTACACGATGATGTGATCAAAGTGTTTAAAACAATAAGACAGCATAAAAACATTTTCTTCACTAATTATACATGAACACCACTGCTGATGCTTTTTTAAATCCTCATCATTATGTGAATTTTTGTTTATTTTAATAATTTAAATATTTTTTAATATGTCCTGGAAGATTAATGAGCAAATAGTACATTAAATGTGTATGTTGATTTTAACCAAGTTGAAGCAAATTATTTGATCAAATATCTATTTAAACAATTAATCTCTACTTTATGAAATTTTGGTTGGGATTTAATGACTTCTTTAAGTAAAGGTTCCACTGTGTATGAAAATTTCTAAAAAAAAAAAAAAAAAAAAAATTAGTAAGAATTTTTAAACTGTTTTTTAATTAATGCTTACATTAAAAGGTTGTAAAAAACTTTACAAACATAAATTGTACAAACATTTTTTTTTTTTTTTTTTTTTTTTTAAGGTGATGAAATTAAATATTTGTTGTTATGCATTGAGGTCCACATAGGCCGAAATTTTCAGTCTGGCCTGTACAAGAAATTTATTGGCCTGAGCTATTCCAGCTCAGTATAAAAGCTAAAAGTTCGGCTTGAGCCTATACAAAAAATTTATTGGTTCATCGCCCAGTGTAAAAGCTAAAAAATCGGCCTGAACGAAGCACAACTGCATTTCTGTAAAACATGCAGGTATTTCTGAAGCAACAAAGGTTCGTAAATATCATGATAATATCAAAAATATAAAATATTTTGATATATATCGTATATTTTTGCTACATATCCGATATTTCCAAAACAGTCAATAATTATAAATATTTTCAGGCCTAATATGAATTAGAAACTAAAACATATTGCATTTAGCACGAAAACTTCATAAAACAATATTCTAAATGTATTTTGTTTTTCACTTATGTAACAAAATTGAAGATCAACTAATTGAAAACACACAATTTGCTTTGTACTCACAAAAAACAAACTATGGAATTAATTATCAAGTTTCCAGGAAATTGTGTTTTATACAACAAAATTATATACAAAATAATTTGTTTTTATTGAATAATTAAACATAAATGTAAGCTTGTGTGCTTTTTCATTCTCTAACATGTTGTATAGTTTAACAGGGTTCCTACGGGTCAGGGAAAACCTGGAAAAGTCAGGGAATTCGAAAATTTAGGCAAAAAGTCAGGGAATTTTTTTAATATTTGAAAAGATAAGAAAAGTCAGGGAACTTTTTTATGTACTACTTCAGGGTTCCTACATAATTCTGGTAAAAAAATTCCCTGACTTTTCCAGGTTTTCCCCTGACTTTATTAAAAAATTTCCCTGACCTTTCTCAGTAAAAATTCGGCTTACATATTGTTGTAAAACGCTCCACAATGGATTTTAATTTAGATAAATGCTATAAAAACATATGTGCTGTATGAATTTCTGATGTTTTAATTATTTTTATATTGTTATATAGTTTGCATAAATTTTATATAAATATTTTAGATTGAATGAATAATTAATTCAAAATTTCTTCATTTACGACGATTATAGAAATTCTAATGGAAGTAGTATATAAAAAATTCCCTGACTTTTCCCTGATCTTTTCAAATATTTAAAAAATTCCCTGACATTTTCCTGACTTTTTGCCTAAATTTTCAAATTCCCTGACTTTTCCCTGTTTTTCAGGTTTTCCCTGACCCGTAGGAACCCTGTACTTTGATCAGAATCTCTATTATTGTCTTAAATGAAGAAATTTTCAATTAATTATTTGTCCAGTCGAAAATTTTTATATAAAATTTATGCAAACTATATAACAATATGAAAAAAAAATTAAAAATCAGAAATTTATACAGAGCATACTTTTTTCTAGCATTTATCTAAAGTGGTCCATTGTAAAGGGTTTTACAGCAATATATAAGCCGAATTTTTACTGAGAAAGGCCAGGGAAATTTTATAAAAAGGTCAGGGAAAACCTGGAAAAGTCAGGGAATTTTTTTGCCAGAATTGTGTAGGAACCCTGTTTAAACTGAAGAAAACTAAAATCAGAAAAGATTCTAATGATGCTGTAAATAACTTCTCTAAATTAGACAGTTTTTCGTTCAATAGCTGTATTAAGTAAATATTGTAATTATTGATTCTACATTTAAAAATTAAGCTTCAAATATAAAGCTTGGAAAAGATTTTTTTAATGGGGGGGGAGGGGGAATGTCGGGAAGCTAAAAACGGCTTGCCAAAGCAAAAGTTCCTATCTACAGAATAATACAATCAGTAACAGTTAAAAAATTCATTTACATTTGTTTTAACTGAAAATAATTAAAATATCATATGCAATATTTTGAAAATTAGTGTCAAATATATGCAAATATCGAAAATATCAAACTTCATGATATTTTGAAAATAAATATTGGATATATATCACCGAAGCCTGGAAGCAACATTATCTTACAATTAAAATTATTCAAAAAGCACACACTTATGAATAGATTTTATTTTTTGATTTTGTTCTAAACTCATATAATACAGAATAACAACAAAATTAATGACCAGTTAGACAGTTACATACATAAACACTGATAAAAATAATTGACTTAGGCAGTTAAAAATTTCAGTAAGAAAATCAACACAATTAAGAATGAAAGAAAAAAATTATAAAAGAAAATAGTTTTATAGTTCCAAAAAAAAAAAAAAGTAGATAAATATATCTCAGTAATTTATTAAAGCAAATAAAATTTCTAAAGATTTCGCTAAACAAATGTACAAACATGATTATTTGTACAAAAATAAATAAAATGCCCACCCACCATGTGCTCAGGAGGAAGGTCTGCATGGGCCATGGGAGAGATTTTTTTCAACTGACTTGAGCTGGGCCAATCTAGACTGCATTATTCGCAGGCCGCGCCTGGGTTTTATTTTTTCCGAAGACTCAGGCTGGGCCATGATGCCATAAAACAATCAAGGTCTGTTTAGTTAAGCTGTTGCATTTCAATGAAAAAAAAAACCCTACTTCCTGAATAAAAGTACATATTTCTTTTATGCATTGGACTACCTACAGTTTTCATATTTTAAATGTGACCTCACAACAATTGAACCCCTTCCACGAAATATCTGATGGTGCACTTAGTCCACTGAAATAAGCAGAACACAGCCAATAAGTAACATCGTACAGAACATGGACCTAAATTACAAAATTTTAAGTGAAGGGGACAAGAAGGAAGCACACAACTCTGCCACTGGTGACTTTCATAAATTTTTAGATCTATAGACATGCAATTTTCGCCTTTCACATGTAAAAATCTGCTCTTACACTTTTCCAAGAGGAGATTTCATAATTTTTGGCAAGAATTCTAACCCGAATTTTAGCCTCTACATTAATCATTATGCTTCTGATGATCTTGAAAGGACCACTTTTTGCCAACTTCCTTGAATGCAGAACCATGGGAGGGTACACAACATTAGGGTTAAAGTTGACCCCACAGTGACAGGTGATCAAGTTAAAACAATGGCATTGTTCTTCTTTAAGACAATGCTCACCTACACACAATGCAACTAAAAATATTCCTTGAAAATCCAGGTGGGATATCTTAAATAACACCATGTTCTACAGAGCTCTTAAAAACTATTTTATGTATGAGTAGAAATAGGACAATCTAATGACCCATGTCTGCCGAAGTGAAGTGGTGCCCTAATCCAAAAATTAATACCACTTCCGGTGTATTTTTAGAGGCTTATCCTAAGTTATGTAATAAAAGAAAAATAAAATGTGCAAAATGTTGAGTTCCTTTTGTACTATAATAATACCCTGGTCTGCCTTGTCGCACCGATGCTATACAAGTAGCAGACATATTTTTGTTGTAATTATTTTTAATTTTTACCTATGTTATTGAATACAAGGATAATTTGTATTTTAAAATTAAATTTAAATAGTGTTATTAACAGAAAATCGAGGTCTTCCAACATTCAGCTGTAACTAGACCTTTGACAGACTAACTTATAAAGTGTGCATTCAAATAATTTTGTATTGATTTCACTGAATAAACTTATGTCATTTGAGAAAGTTTCACATCACTTTCTTAATACCATAGAGGATGTGGAATGCTTGAGAAACCACAATTTGATAGACATTTAGATTGGTGTTTTGATACTGCCGAAACTGACCAATTACAAATCTGCATTTTGCAAAACTTTCAAAAAATGGGAAATTTTTGAAAAATTGCAATTTCTGATTGGCTAATCTCATTTCAATTATAGTTTTAGTAAAATATTTATTTGGACCTCTACAATAGTTCCATTACACAAATATTTATTGCAGTTTATCTCATTTTATATAATTAAAAATTAATAGAAAATATTTTCAATTTTTATATGAAAGGAATAGCTAGTACTGTTGCCGTGCCTCTATAATAGAGTGACGACACAGATGCTCAAACTCTGATTAAACAGATGGGTGCATCCAAACTATAGAAAATCAAAACTTTTTTTGCCATAGTTTGGACAAAAGTGACACAAAAATTTCTGAAATGATGTAGTTTTATTCAACAAAATCTATACAAAAACATAGGAACACACATTTTATAAATTGGCCTATCATGAGAAGGTTATTGTCCACTTCGTTTTCCTGTGGAATAAATACCTCAACAATTTAACTTACTGGTTTTAAAACAAATTTTAATTGTTTTTAGATTAAACAACAAATTTATATAAAAAAATTAATTGCATGTAAAACACGAAAAATTCCTTAAATTGCTGTAAAATATCTCAAAGCTTTTACAGGTGAAATAACAAAGAAAGTATTCTTAAGATTAACAATTACAGATTAAGAAAGACACTTGTGAAAGTATTTTGAGTAATATCTTAATACAGTGGTTCCCAACATTTATTGGTATGCGAAATGTGACCCACCTTTAAGTAAAAAAAAAAATTGCAACACACTTAATATGAGGGTGTATCTAATATCAGTATAAAAAATTTGTATGACCTTCCTCTATACGCTATTCTATCCTATGAAAAAGGCAAATTTTCATATGAAGGATGCACTATCAACAAAAACAAGAATTGATAATCCCAATGTGTATAACTTGAATAATAATTAAAACAACAAATATAATGAAAAATATGTTTAATTATTATCAAAACAAAAAATTACAATCAGTGAGATTTCTGGTACTGGTGATTCTATTTCTGGTACCCATGAGACCATCTATATCAGAGTTAAAACTGGTTAATTTTAACCCAAAGTCCCTTTCCACATGCAGTTTGTTTTGGTACTTGTTTTCAAGAACAGCAAAGTAGAAAAATCACATTCACACAAATATGTCCTTTTGAACACCATTAAGGATGTCAAAGCTGACTTAGTTCTGAATATTCTGCTCCTATGTTCGTCCAGAAGGAAACTAAGGGTTTTCCCAGGGATAACGATTGCACGACTACTGACAGATCTCACAATGAAGCCATAACATAATACTGACTGATTGTTTAGGAAAACACTGTCTTCTCACGAAATTTTACTTTAAGCTAACAGCTTTCATGATTACAGCTAATAGCTTTCATGATTTAGCAATTCTAAAATATTGAATTTGTCATTTTTTTTTTAACAGATGAAATAAAAGATTATTTTTGTGTCAAACTTTGATTGTTCCGCGACCCACCAAAACACCTGCTGCGACCCACAAGTTGGGAACCGATGTCTTATTACAGTGAAATACTGCAACAAAATAACTGCTTACTTGATTGCACTGTATCTACAGCATCTGTTTTTGTATTCTTTTGTCTTCTTGTTGGAGGAGGAGTGAGATTTGTTAAGGGTTGAGGAGGACCTTTCCTTGGAGAATTTCGAGTTACCATTCGATTTGATGTTGTATTCTCTTCTGATGCCTAATTGAATATAAAAGAAACAAGATTAAATACATTAAAACTATTAATAATATAGTAGGGCAAATAAACAGAATACCATATTTTTATGTTTGGTACGCAATACAGTTCAAAATTTTCCTTAAAAGTAAGGTACATATGATAAAGGGGCATTTAAAATTGATCTCTTATATATGGTCATTAGACACCTTATAAAATCATTAGGTAAAATTTTGTATTTAGATTAGGAAACCTCGAAGCAATACACTGAGAATACTCTGTTAATAGTTTTTAGATTTTAATAGAATAAAATCTGAAATCTTTTTCTAATATTCATCTGGAATTTTTTTTTTTCCTTAAGTGTGTTCTCAAATCCAAAAGGGCAACTTTCTGACATAAGTTTTAATTTACTTTTGTTCGGAAATGCGTGAAACTAGCAGCTGTTGTTGTTCAGAAACTATGTAATCGTGACGGGCGAAAATTGTGTTTGTCACATGATCAAAATCGCTTATAACTCAATAGGTAATTTATTGATCAATAAATGGAAAAAACAGTTCAATTCCAAATCGCTTCGATGGCCAGGATTTCTAATTTTATATCTTTCCCCTAAAAAATGAATTTGTAAATGGGTCAAAATGTTTTGCGCTTGTTGAGCAGAGCAGTTAAGAACAACCTTAAATAATGTATTAAAAACACAGTGCATGTGTTACACAAGGAAGCAGCATACACAAAAACAAACATAGTATATATTTTTTTTTAATTTGAAATAAAACAAATGTTATAAAATTGGCGATAATATTCTTGATTTGCGATACAACTCCTTTAGTACCTTTGTTTCGGATGCATTGCTAATAACCACTTTAGAATTTTTATTATTTAGCTAGGTGTAATATTAAAATATTACAAATAATGCAAAATTACAGCAATTAACAATTACAAAAATAATAATAAAGTTAACTTTACTGCATGTAATTTAGTTTCATGCATACTGCTTAATTTTTCATAAAAAAAATGAAAAAGTTATCGATATCCTTTGTTATTTCCAAGAACATTCCAGAATAATGTTGTAAATATTAATGATCATGTTCTTGATTTGAAATAATCTTTAGTGTACTATATAAAAAGTACACCCATGCTCTAATCATGAATAGTGATCAGTCTGCCATGTTCTGTTCATGAATAGTGATCAGTCTGCCAACTTCAAAAGAGATAGGAACATATGGAATGGATCTTTAGCATGGATGCATGCATAAACATACAGTTACAGTGAGCGTATGGGACAGACATTTGAACCATGGGTTTGCCTACTTAGAATGTTTTGTTCTTGAATCCCATGCTCTTTTTATTTCTACTTTTACTGTTTAATTTTAAAATGTTTTAAAAGTTGATTTATATTTACCATGTTAAATTGAATATTTTTTATTTATAATAACACATCATATATTTATTTCTATTATTAAAATAAATTTCTAATTCAAACACAATAAAATGAGCTATCTCCTAATTAAAATTTTACATTAGAACACCTTTTTAATTTTTATTTTAATGAAATACCAAATATGCATTTTTTTTTAAAGCAAATAAAAATAAGAATAGCTCGAAAATATCCGTTTGCACATATGATAATTTCACCAGGTATTTTTTATGATATACTTCAACCATGAATTTTTATTAAAAATAGAAAGTAAAGTACAATTTAGGATGTAAAAGTCAATGTGAAAAATACTATAAAAATAAAATGCAATAGATATACATTATTGTAAAAATAAATAGTAGCACTTATTTTATTACATGTCGTTTGCTACTAGCTTTGTAATGAACAAAATATTAATAAGATGGTTATATATTTTCTATTGAAATAATAAGTGAGTATTTTGCATATGCTAGCATGATTTTGACTTTGAGTGCCATAATTATTTGCTTCTCATGTTTTATGATGCACATCACCATTTTGTCTAAACATTATTAAAAGGTGCAATAATAAAAAAGAAATAGTAAAAATAGTAAATAATGCAATTTATAAAAAAATAATTTTATGAAAAATAATGTTTTTAGAAATCAATTTTGTTAATTAGATATTTATGTTTCACCAGTGTAGATATCAATAAGGATATTTTAATGAAATGTTTAGAAGCTCTTTTTGCCAAATAACTATTATATTATTTAACTAGCAAAACCCGCGAGTTTGCTCGCATAATTGTTGAAATATGCCAAGTGATATTTGTGTGCCTATTTTTATTAGAGGGAATACTACTGCTACAAATAATTCAAGAATTACTAACTAGTATCCGTCAGGCCGAAATGTCGGAGCATGGAGGCGCGTAAACTTAAAAGATATTATTTAAGAAAATGTTTTATTTTCTAGATTACTGTTTAATAGTATAAAAGTAAGTTTGAAATAACAATCGTGGATATTTTATTTTAAAGTGTTTAATTCAGTTGTCAGTTGCCTCAGGTAATGCACAAATGCTAAGTGCTCCCATACTTCTAATTTGAGTAAAGCCTGTCCTTAGCGAAAATTGCTTCCATTAGAACTTTCTCTAAGTGACAAACTACAGTAAAAATGACATAAGTTGTTTTATGTGACAACACCTTAAATGAATATCCACAGCAGTTTTTGACAACGTTATACTCGAGGATCTATGTATGGTGGCAAGGTATGCAACAGTTAAAGGTAACTAACTTCGTGAGAATGAGGCTTTTCTTCTTTCCAATATTTACAAATAGGTTTGATAAAAAAAAGTTACAGTTAGAAATGGCTCAAGATACTCAACAAAATGAACTATTATGGCCTCTGGCAAGCCTCGTGGTTCAAATCGTGGGCCATAGGCAATATCTTTTATTGTACTTACGTTTGCCAATCCTCACTCCGTTCAGATATTGGTATGTAGCATAATGTATAGCCCTGCATCCAGCTGCTGAGGAAAGTCTAGACTAAAGTCCAAACGCGTGATCATTTTTACTCCATCATGCTATTTAATCATTGTGATCTGCTAAAATTCTATTCTTGTTTATTGGCCCCCGCTTTGATTTAAGAAGTATTTCTTGATTATATTCTTTAGCTTGCTTGATTTTGAGAAAAAGACATGTGGCACCTTCAAATCATTCAAGTTAGCCGAAACCTGTATATTTTTGTATCATTCCATAAGGGGTGAGAGGTAATCAAAAACTTGACTCCCGCAAAGTGAGTTCAGAGTCTTTCTGAACTGTGTCTGCTGATCGTCGTTTTGTCTCAATGAGTTTGTTAATGTGAAATATTTTTAAAAAGCTCTAAGCATTTTTTGTCCGCGAAGAATCAAAATGACTTTTAAAGAATGTCTCTTATATAGAGGGATGTCTTTTATGCGATGTAACGACCTAATACACCGAAGGATTTAAACAAATAACCCTCTAAAAGGCTAAATGCTATCTATTTTACCTTTGCAACATCTTTGTTCAAGGTCAGCCATAAGACGACATCCTATCATTGAAAATTCGTCAATAATGAGAAATAACACTGTATTCATTCTGAGCTGTAAATTTATTGCTGACGTTTTAAATTAGCGAACTATTTAAAACACGTTGGTTCTTTAACCACTGATTGAGTTACCTTGTCTTTGAATTTAAATGCAGCAGTACCTGTTAGTGCGAAAAGAATGATAGCTTCAGATCCTAACTGCTCTATGATTGTTCTACTAATTTCTGTAATTTTTGTTTGTTTAACAGCTCATCCTTTTCCAATAATAAAAGTTAACTTAGGGAAATTTGTAACCGATTTTGATTTTTTTAATTTAGCTCCGATCTTTGAGAACTTGATCCATCGAGTTAGCGCCAGAAAACTTCAAAGCTCATTCGAAGACTTGCACAGCCCACACCTATTTAATATGGCAACAGGTAAAGGTTTGTAACACGTATGTAACACACACTCATAGATAGTCTGCTATACTCCTCTATCAAACTTGATACCTTTATTCATTTGAGTTGTCGTTATATCGTTATTCTGAAAATATTCTGAAGCATCTGGGTTATTTTTATGCGACATTTCCACATAGAATTGCTGAACAACTCTATACATTTGAATTACTTTCTTTTAATCGATATTTTCAAAACTTCTGTGTATAATGTTGCACATATATAATACGTATATTTCTTAAAATGTACACTAAATCTACGCAACAGATTAAAAAAATCAGGGATTGATTTATGACTTTTAGTGAATATGATTTCTCACGAATTAACTTTCATTGTTGTATCCATTTCTCCGATCATAAGCATACGCGATCATAGTCACATACATTAACGTCGCATTTATCGCTAAACTTCGCGACATTTGGACGAAATATCGCCACATTTGGCGACCAAAAATATGTCGTCACAAATTAAGCCAATTTGGCTGTATAATTTGGCGAAAATTCCATTGAAATTCAGTACTGATGATTCTTCTCTAACCGGGTTCTTCGCATTTTAACTTCATGTTCTCCAGTAAAATTAGCTAAAATCTTAAAACCAAGAAATAGGGAAGCTACCTTTTCCAACCCGTACAGGAATTTTTTATTTTGTAATCTACATATTTCTGTTTTCTAGTGTACATCTTGACAAAAAAAAAAAAAAAAAAATGCCTTTCTCATTTACTTCAGAATGTTCACTTGCATTTCAGTTGAACTATATTCACTTACGATGAATTAAAAAAAACTGAGTAATCTTCAGTAATTGGGACCGCTACCAAATTGTTAAATTTGCGCATCAAACAATGCTCAGTAAATTATGAAATTGTCTACAAACCCGATTACGAAAATTTTCCAATAGAAACATACATTCGTCTGAATACAAACATACATACATACATAAGAATAAATACATATAAGTAATGCATACATGACATTATATTTTTCTCGATTTCTTTGAGTACCACTCGTAGCCATTCGACTAATGCCCAAAATCGTATTTTCCATATTCGATTTTCTTTTCGTTTCTTTTAATTTAAAATTCAAAATGAATTGCATCGATCTGGAAGCTTACAAAGAATGAAAAGTTCGAAAACAATAGTGGTTGTTACATACGTAGAATGTAAAACTTTTGAAAGTGGAGAGGGGGGGGGGTCAATCTATATATCAGGTCACCAATGTATGAACATAGACTTCATCGATCCATATGAGGTTAAAATGCATAATTTACAGCAATAGAGCTAATGTTTTAATTAATAACGGGATGAATCTCGTCGAATTTCGACGAAAGAAATTGTTTAAAAACGAACTCATACATAGGTTACTACTTAGTCTCTTAAAACAAACATTATTTTTAACTTAAAGTTACCAAAATACTAATTCCATGCACTTCGACTGTTCAAAATATTAAAAAATTAAACTGTATTATATATTATACCTAATCAAGATATGTAATTTTGATGAAATTACCCATTGAGGCTGTTATGTTTAAAAGGCACAGATGTCATATACGCCCGATATTGGCACAGTTTTTTCCCCACGCCAATTCGGCGAAAACTTCAACAGCACAAACAATAACATCCGGTTTACATATCAAGCAAAATAACGACACTTTTGCGGCAGTTAAGTACCCGTTGCGTATATGACATTGGTGTCAGAAAAAAATCGCGCCAATATGGGGTGATATCTGACATCTGTGCCGTTTAAAATTGCCGATTGAAAATTTAAAAAAATTATTTTACCTTAAGTCAATGATGGAATTATTTTTCACGTAAAATCTAAACTTAATGTTATTTTCACCGTCTCATAATTTGCATACGCATCTCTTATATTTCCATTCATCATTTCAAAAATATTACAATGCGTAATATGTGATTAATACATATATTTCTAAACTTGAAATCAAATTTGTCAACTACGACTTTGCATGTGAACATTCGCACTCTCGACTTGGGATTCTAATCTCTGTATCGGCAAGTAAAATTCCAGAAATTTATATCTTTTAGAGGCGTTCGTAGTAAAATATTTACTTTTATCAGAGAAAATGACGGTTTTCATTTTAATATGATGTCATTTTGCCTCATTGAAGCATTTCACCAAGCATCTCAAACTCAATGAATGAAAAAGAATTGAATTATAACAGCTTTTTGCGGAAAACATGAGTATTTTATTAAAGCATGACGTGATTTTCCATTCAATTTTTTCAGAAAGTTTATTTTGAATTTTATGAGAAAATGGCATCAATAAAGATAAGCAAACCTTATTATTTTTCCTTTCTTTACAACAATGAAAGTAATCCAATTGCTACCATTTTGAAACAAATTCATAGAAAATTTTTAAATTTGAAATTTAAGTATAAAAAGGGGAATATTTAAAAATATATAGCTAGTGTGGGCAAATCTACAAAGAAACAGCTTTCATTAAAAAAAAGAATTATTAAAATTGGTGCAAAAAAAAAAAAAAAAAAGCTCAAGGTAAATGACTAAAAAAAATAAAGCCTTATCTTTCAAATATATAGAATTAAACTCGCAATGTTATCTCTATGGGAAAATTTTGAGCCGACAAATCAGGCTGTTAGGGTTGACGAATATTTATGATTTTCAATACACGCCGAGATTTTGGCACTACCAACGTCCATCTCATTTTTTGTGTTGATGCGTCAAATATTTTTGACGGTATCGTGTTAACAATAAGTGTAATTTTTGCAGGGAAGCCGGAGCTTTGCTCCGACAATTAAGCCGCAGTTTGATTAAACTTCATTCTTATACTGCATTAGGCGAACATGAAATTTAAATTTATGAGTGTAACTAAAATTAATGCTAAATAAATGATAATTTAGAATGTATTTTAAAGGTTTTCCATTCATTTCATTCTTCATTTGAAGTGTGAATTTTTTAGAAACCGTTCAAAGAGAATATTTACATCTTAAAAGTAACCACCATGCCAAATTCCAAACTTCTAGTTATGCAAGCTTCTGTAATAACTATATTACAGAAATTGCAATTTTAGAATGTCATTTGTTCTTGCACACTTTAAAATTTCAAAATTTATAAAAATTGTTCTATGGGTCGATTTACCTCTCTAAATGTCTAGCCATCTCCTTGTTAGTTAAAAAAATATATGCATTCATAATAGAATGATACATTTGTTATAGCAAAATAAAATTTATTGTATGCATTGTTTTATACAATGATACGGATATTTTTATAACTACCATCAATTTATATGTCACTAAAACAGATATATAAATCATACTACTACTGTATTATTTTATACTGGGTCGTTAGAAAATATGAAGGTTTAAAAATCATTTTAGATTGTTATCTCTAATCGAGCTCTTAAAGCTGTATCAAAACAAGTGAAACAAACACAAAAAGCAAAATCACATAATTAAGACACAGACATAAATTTTGTGGGCAAAGTGAGTAAAGACTAAAGAATCTACTGGTTATGAACACTGATTGGATGAAATCAGATCACATGAAACTGTGCCTGAATATTTTGGATTTTGTCTCAGTGAATAAATACATACATTCCTATACAAGAGCTATTGTTATGGGAGAGTAAGGAAAAGAAGCGTAGTTGTTGGTTTTACCTGTTTTGAATAATAAAAGCGAAGCCCAGTAGTGTAGTAGTCAGAACATTTGACTGCCACACCGCAGGTCGAGAGTTCGACTCCCGGCTGGGCAAGGTTCACACAGCCTTTTCATCCCTTCAGGGTCGATAAAATGAGTAGCAAGCTTGCTTGGGAACTAAACACCGAGGGTCTCGCGCACCTGGCCGGGACACATGCTGCACAGCACCTCGGGACCCAGGGTCAAGAAAACAAAGATGGGCACTGTCAGCCCTGATCCTTCTTGGATTGTATAGCCACAGAGTTTAGTTTTAGAATAATAAAAGCAAGAAATAACTAAATTATTCTGAAATTCCTTGTTTTGGTAAGACCTACGACATAATTTCCTTATAATAATAAGACCCAATTCCATGGTCGTGAACACAACCTCAATCAAACCATCAATTTATTGCTGTTTTATACATTACACCTTAAAGTGTGGAGATAACAGATTTAAATCTTCCATTCTAGAAAAAAAAAAAGAAGGTTTTTTATTTATTTAGCTGAATACTTCATGAGTGCATAGGTTTCAACCTGCCAGTTTTTTTCAAGTAAAGTAACAATTGAAGCCAGAAAAATTAATGAAATGCATAAGTTAATTAAAAAGCCGACAACGAAGTAAGTATATACAATATAAACTAATTTAGTGAATTCTGAGATATGTCAATAAATAAATTACAAAATAGGAAATAAAAAATAAAACAGAGAAAACAAAATTCCTACACAATTATCATTATTATTAAGAGAATTTAGAAATTTGACAGGTTTTCATTAATATAAGTTTGGGAAGTGGCCTGAAAATTTGGAAATATTATAAAAAAATTCAGTTAACTGTTGCATGCCTATCGACATTCTGTTTTTTCTCAAATAAAAACAGAAATTTTATTTAATAAAATAAGTTGATTAATAACACTATAGAAACAATAAACATTTCATTAAATAATTTTTCTGGTTCAAAATATGTATCTGACATTAAAAAAAAAAAAAAAAAAACCCTGGAAGGTTCGCAGATATGCTAATAACAGCTTGAAATATTCACACTTATAAATACACCATAACTTATTGTAACAATAAAGAAAAAAAATTACTTCAAGCTCTCTCTTTTTTTGTAATGATCTACTGCCACTCATTACAGCTGCTATAGTTCTTTTAACACCAATTGAAGCTTGTCGAGTCTGTCTGCTATAAGTTCTTACAGGACTTGGAGCTTTAGGAGGTGGTTCATCTTTTTTAGCTTCTGGCGGAAGACTGCTGACAATTTTTGGAGGGCTAGGTTGTCTTACTGGTTCAACCGGTGCTTCCTCAAGCAAATGAAATGGAGCTTCGCCAGTCGATGTTACAGTTGCTTCAGGAGCTGTCTGTAAATGAAAAAGATGTTCCATTATAAAGTTAATTTAACAGGGGCGAAAAATGTGAAATTGCAAATATGAAAATTTTAAATTAAATTAAGCAAATTAAAAGTTTAAACTTTTATTTATTCACATAAATTACTCTGAAATTCAAGTGCCTGCATAGTTAAACATACTGCCCACAAATGAAGAAAAAATTTCTCTGCACATTTTTTCTGACAATAATAGACATGCCTTATGCCACCTGCGTCTATCTTAGATCAAGAAAGAATTAGAGTTCAGCCCCAAAGCAGAATATTTTGCAATGTTCTGCAACATACTTTCAGCTGATCAAAAATGTTCTGCGGGAGTAAAAAAGAAAAACTCAGGGGATGTTCTTGTATATGTAGGAGTATTTTTTCATATTTTACAGAAATGCATTCTGTTCAAAAGAGATAATTTGAACTGGTTTGTTTTAGAGTTCTGATTTATCAGTAGAATTTCACAATATTTTTTTCTGGGGCCGACTGAGTTACAATTTTCCCCCGACCAACCGATGAATTTCACAATTTTTCCTCATGACCAACTGGCGAATTTCACAATATATTTTAGATTTTTCTTTGATCGACTGGCAAATTAATTTGTGACTGATCAATGAATTTTGCTACTTTTTTCCCGCTTTGATTAGCGAATTTCACAATATTTTCCCTCTATTGATTGGCAACTTTTACAGTCTTTTCTTCAGACCTATTGAAGAACATCATGAATTTTTTGCCCTCAGATCAATGATTTTTTCCACGGTTTTTTGCAACAATCCACTCATGAATTGTGCAATTTTTTCCGATGATCCACAAACGAATTTTGCAGTTTTTTTACCCACAACTGATTGCCAAATTTTGCAGCCATTTCTTGCGACCGATTGGAGAAAGTCGTGGGTCTTTTCCCGCGACTGATCAAGTAATTTTGTGATTTTTTTCCAACAATCCACTGGCGACTTTCGGCTTTTTACACGCAACCGATTGGCGAATTTGGCGGTATTTTCCTTCTACATATTGGCACATTTTACAACTTTTTCTTACAACTGATTGGCAAAATTTGCAGGATTTTCCACAACTGATCGTCGAATTTCGCGATTTTATCAGACGATCTGCTGACGAATTTCGCATTTTTGACTCACAACTGATTTGCAAATTTCATGAAATTTTGTTTCTACCGAATGGCAAATTTTGAAGTTTTTTCTGGTTGACAATTGGCGAAAATCAGAGATTTTTTTCCAGCGACTGTTCAACGAATTTAGCATTTTTTCCCGCAACCAGCTGAAGAATTAATTTCACGATTTTTTCTTATGATCAAGATCGACTAACAAATTTCGCAATTTTTTCCTGCAACTGATTGATGAATTTCACGATTTTTTTTCCAATTACTGAATGGCAAATTTCGCTTAAAATCAGAATTTGAAATGTTCTGCAGAGAAATCTGTTGTTCTACGACGTATGTCGCAGTTTTAAGCATATTCTGCTTTGGGAGAGTTCAGTTAGTGAATGCTAGAAGCAGAACAGCTCCTATTAAAGAACTCACAATTACGCGACTTGAGTAACTCTTATCCCTTATTGGGGCTAAACTCACCAAAATTATCACAACTAACCTTCAATTAAAACCAGAAAAGAAAACATTTTGGAGTGATTTCTAACAACTTTAGGGTGGATATGAAGAAAGCAATCCTGGGATAAGTTTGTCCACAATAGAGTTTTAGAAATAAGAAAAATTACTAAAATCGAAGATTGCCGTTGATTGATTAAAGTTTTTTGTATTAAATGTTATGTAAAATTGTTTTAAAATTTAACATTTTAATGCCTTTAAACTTTGAAATATAAAAGTATTCGGTCAGGCGAATATTTGGTATTTGGCCGAATAGTTACAGTTGGCCTAATATTCAATATTCGGCCTAACAGTTACTATTCAGTTCACCTGTAGGCATATTCAGTACTCGCCCAAAATCACTATTCGGTGCAGCCCTAAAAGAGATCTTAAGAAAAGTTTGGGTTGTGCCTTACTGAATTATGAAGAATTAAGCACGATACTATGTGATTGTGAGCAAGTGATAAATTTAAAACCTATCACTTAAATCCTAGACAACTACAAATAGAGACACATTGTTCTCCTAGAAGAAACCAATAAAAAGCACATATATTAGCCTTTAGCAAAAATAATTGATATATTTCACGGCAAAGATAAAATTGCGCAAGTAGCCAAGGTTAAAACTGAAAATGGGATTTTCATCCGTCCTTTTCAACGTCTATTCCCATTGGAAGTCAGTACTGTCACAGTAGCTCCTCATCAGATCACGTAATTCGAAGAAAAGATAATACTTGCAGAATTGCTGATAATAATGGTTTTAAAGTTCAATATATTAATAAATTAACAGTCGATATTGCCAGTAATAAGAAGCTTGAACCTAAATTTGATTCGCAAAAATATAAACTTTATACTATTCAATATTTTTCAAGCTTTTTGGAGAAATTAAAATATAGTCTTAAGCAATTATGGCTCGAGCTACTCAATGGTTAATAAACATCCAAGTAAAATAAAAAAATAACGTGCATAATTTGAAAGAATATGTGGAAAATTGAATGATGACATTTTATAGACTATGCAATTTTAGAATATTTTTATTTATTTGTTTTGAAAATGACTTAATTTACACCTTTTAGCAATTAGAACTAGTATATTGAATATAGTATTTAGAAACTTTAATTTTTAAACTTTGAAATTTTTAATTTAAATATGCAAACAGTTTTTTTTTTGTATTTTTACTGCAAAGTGTGTATTAATATCAATTGTTTTATTACATTAATCAAGAATATTTTTTAAGTCCTCTTCATTGTGTATGTCTACATTTTATTTCAATGGAATACCTTGATATGCGAGATGTTTGTTGTATTTAAGTATAAAGAAAATTATATATGTATATTATTCATAGTAAATTTGTAATTACTAACATACATATTTAGGTAAAATATTCTATACATACTTTTGTAGCAGTGTTGGTAGCAGGAGCATCTTTGTTAACAAGCAGTACATTAATGGGCCCAGTTGCTGATGACATATACAGCTGATATTTTGTGCGGGAATTTTGATCATCAAACTAAACAGAATAAAAGGTTAAAACATTACACCTAAAATTACATAAATTATACATAGCAATATCAGCAGAAATTAATCAAATTTACCAAACAATTTAAAATTACCATTTAAAATTAATTTTGGACAAGTTAAAATTCAGGACACTGTAAAACAAAGTTAAATGGTTTATAAAACCTTAAAACATGTGAATTTATATTTTTATGAACAAACATTTGTAATTTAAATTTCAATAAAATAGCATTTCAATGTTAAAGTGCAATAAATTAAAAAAAAAAAAAAAAAAAAAGATTTTAAACGAATTTATATTTTTATGAACAAATATTTGTAGTATACATTTCAATACGAACTTTTTACACATACGAATGCAATTTTTTTTCTTCTGACATCAATCTGAATGTCTGGAATTCAGATAATCAGAGTTCTAATATTTGTTCATGTGTGATTGGGAAGAAAAATATCAATTTAGAAGAAATTTATTTTAAAATTAATTTTGAACAAATTAAAATTCAGGACACTGTATACCAAATCATATTAAGAATTAGCATCAAAGTTCATCAATTATGCTCATCAATTTTCTATAAAAAACATAATAAATGCTAGGTTGTTTTTTGTTATAAACAACTTGTTAATTCGAATATGGGAACAAATATTAATGCATTGACACTGCTAAAGTAGATATATTTTAACATGTTATTTTTTTAATTATATATATATTTTTAATTTACGCAGTAAACATCAATAAATCAGTATAAAGACAGCAAACTGCAAATATTTCACAGTTATTAGCCATTTTCAAAAGCTAATTGTGATTTTAAAAAAAAACAAAAACAGACATGGTTAATTTTAAGAAAGAAAAAGAAACTACTCTTAGTTATACGGTTGGTCAATAATTTAACATTTTTATAATAACTAATTAGCTCTCCTAAGTCATTTTCTAGGTCTCTCTCTTATAAAATTGTGCTGTAAGCAGTTAATTGCCACATTGCATTGAAACTTACAGATTTTATACAAAATTCTCTGACCTTTCCAGGGTTTTACTCAACATTCCCTATATTTTCAGGTTGGCTGGCTACCCTGATTGCTTACCAGATTATTATAGTGAATCTCAGGTCGCGCCTTTCCTTCCTTTTGGAAAATACAATTTAATGTTCACCTGACTATGGAAAATGCTATAAAAATCTAGCCAAAAGACATTAAAATTAAGGAAATATTACCTGATCAGGCCCAATCACTGAAAGATGGGTCCCAATTGGTGCTTCAACAGCAATCATTGTATCACCTTCAAAGCTACTACAGATATCTTCATGTAAAACATAAGATAACTCTGCATTCTCGGGATCTTCCCTTATATTCGTAATACTTTGCATTATCCATTGTTCATGCTGTTCCAATTCTTTTTCTTTCTGATCAAGGAAATCTATTTCCTTTTTTAAAACAACAAGTCTATCAGATATTTCACGTGTATTACAACCAGGACCTGCTCCCCTAAAAATGAATATTTAAAATGATTATTCGAAGTGCAGAAAAAGACTAAAACACAACAGCATTCCAAAAGAACAAATTTTAATTTCAATAAGTCATGACTTTTTAAAAAAATATAACAGCATTTAGTGAAAATTTGCTATACTATTGTCAAAAATTTAGTATGCTACAGTATACTCTTCATTATCTGACACCCATTAGTATACTAATATGTATGTAGGAAAAGAAAAAGCTATTTCAATAAGATGTTTAGTAATTAATAAATAAACTAGAATTATCAGTAAGAAAAACAAAGAAATAAGTGATTATCTTTTTATCTACAATAACCCTTTAAGTCACATGTGTTTACGTCATCAAGTGATTTTTATTTCGACGTTTTATTTGTATTTTTATTAATGTTATACTATTTATGGTCGACGGGATAACTAAGCAGTACCACATTATTAAATTTCAATATTAAATTACTACAAATCCTTTCTTTTTAAGTAACTTAAACTTAATAAATGAATGTAAATCTATTATTAATATTTGAATGACATAAAATTATAATAATTTAAAGTTTTTTCTCCATAAAGCAAGCATAAAACAGAAATATTACTATTGAAATTAAGTATTCGGCCAGATACCGAATATTCAGTAAAGTTTTGTGCCAATTTTGCATCCGGCATAAATCCACATCCAGTACATCCTTCCTAGTTGAACACATAAAATAAATATTGTACCAAGGGTGCAGAAGTTTCTACTCCCAACATTTCCCTCAATTCACATGAAAATTTCCCCAAAATTTTACGTTATGTTATCAGGTAAATGCTGTATTACCATAGGTATAAAAAATTTATTTTTCCAATATTTCTCAACTCATGCGTGAGTATATATGGCAGGAGTGATTCTGAGTGAAAAAAATAATTTCTGAAATTCACAGCAAATTTTCTGAAAGATTACAGCAGAGTGGGGGAAATCCAGTTTTAAACTGTATTGTACATCTAATCTACATAGTACTCATAAAGGATGCCAGTGTAAAAGAAACAAATTATAGTAGTTCTGGTATTATTATAAATACTATTATCCTTTTCAAATCTTCCGTTGTTTAAAAATTGGTATTATTTTACAATATTACTCCCCCCCCCCCCCCCCCCTCCCTTACAGTTATAATTTTCATTTCCTGTATATGTAGTTTTGGTACAGCTTTCCAGATCCAGACTTAACCCAAACTGTGTTTTAGTAAGATTTAAATCCTTAATATTGAAAGTGGTTTTTTTTTTTTTTTTTTTTTTTTAATGAAACTTTTAAAACGGGTGGATTTTTCCATATGTTTAAAAATTGTTTTCAAATAGATTTTTCACAGAGATTTGCTTACATTTTCTTTGCAAAGTTTGTATGGATTTATGTTTTTTGAAAATACATTTAGACAACTCTAAGAATCTATATTTTAAGAAAAGAAAAAAAAAATGATACATAATTTCAACTGCATGTTATTATGAAAAGAAATTTTTCTAACAATAGTGAAGAATCACAGCCATGCGAATAAAAATAAATGCATGTTTCAAATTTTACATTAAATTTTCCACCTTACCATTTTCATTTATTGGTATAATATTGAAATACTTTTGCACATGAATTTCCATTTTTAACCAGAGAAGTTCCATTTAATTATCTTACCAATGATTTGCTTAGATTTTTTTTTCACACGATCATGTTTTTGCGAAATTGTGAACTTTTATAAAAACTTATGAACTTGTAAAAAATGTGAATGAAATGTAAAAAATGTAATCAGAATTTTGTAAATTAGAAATTACATATTTAAGTTCTTATCTAGACATTATTGTCCTTTGTACATAATAAACAGCTAGATAATAGATTCATTGGTTATTGCAGCTATTATACAACAGTTTTTTTTTTTAATTCTAAAATCATTACGTTTGTGAAGAATTTAATTTGGAGATTGTAAAAAAATTCCGAAATGTCTATTTTTAAGTGAAAGAATTTTGTTAAAGGTCATATGTTTTAAGGAGAAAAAATTGTGAAGGATCCTGTAAGAGACTCAAGTTCTTTCTAAAGAGAATCCCTGCTTACAGATAAGATTTTCCATGTTAAGGTTTTCATGAGGGACACTAAACATGAAAAAAAATATAAGTAAAAGTATCAGAATGTAGTAATTATAAAATTTTGACTACATTATTTTATAAATGAAGTTTCAATTTTTCCAATTTGGAAAAATTAAAATATAGCCCTTCGGAAAAAAACTGAAAAACGGTTTTTTTCCGAGCGTTCCCATCTCTAATTCTGAAATTGATTTTGTGAAGGTCGTCATCAGACTTGTATAAAACCAAAAACTTTCTGCGCACACAAATATTGGGTCAAAAACTTTCCGCAAATTAATTTAATGTTTAATAAAATGTGTTATATTATTTTGACGATATGAATTAAACACAGTAGTTTTAAAATAATTACCATTTAAATTAAAGGATATTAATTAAAGAATAATTATTTTGTTTAAAAAAATAATAAAGCTAAAAATCCATAATAAGAAAGGGTGAATTCTTATCAATTATTTTGTCAAGGCATTTAGAAACAGCCCGATCCTTAATATTGTAACCTCTTCGCACAAAATGCGCCAGTCACTCTGTTCACAGAAATAAAGCGGCATTGCTCCTGAAACTACAGAATCACATTTTATAGTGAGAGGTCCATTCATAGGTATCGTCGTTAAAGATACTGACTTATCTGATGATGTACCGCAGCCCTTTGACGAAATTTCCGTTTTTTTTTTTTTTTTTTTTTTTTTTGCGAACTTTTCAAGGAATTCCCGTTTTTTAGCGATCTTTTCACGAAATTCGCGTTTTTTAGCGATCCTTTCACGAAATTCGCGTTTTTTAGCGATCCTTTCACGAAATTCGCGTTTTTTAGCGATCCTTTCACGAAATTCGCGTTTTTTAGCGGTCCTTTCACGAAATTCACGTTTTTTAGCGATCTTTTCACGAAATTCGGGTTTTTTTAAGCAATCTTTTCACAAAATTCACGTTTTTTTAGCAATCTTTTCACAAAATTTGCGTTTTTTAGCGATCTTTTCACAAATTCTTTTTTTCTTCTCTATCCTTTGACGAAATTAGCTTTTTTTTCTGCGACTCTTTTACGAAATTTGCGTTTTTTTTTTTGTAATCCTTTGACAAAATTAGAGTCTTTTCCAATATGATTTTACGAAATTCGTGTTTTTTCCACAGTCCTTTGACGAAAGTGATAATTTTCTTCTGGGAATGATTGACGAAATTGTTTTGTTTTTTTTTCGGCGACCACTTGTTGAAATTCGCAATATTTTAAGTGATATTTTTTTATGCTTGAACTTTTTTTAAATTTTTGCAATCGAATGCCTTAAATTTTTTGGAAAATTCAGAACAGAATCACCACTGGCAAAGAATAAATAAATCGTACATAAAATTGGGGAATATTTAAAATTTTTCGGCATTAAAAGAAAGTTTTAAAAAAATTACTTTTTTTTTTCAAAAAAATTTTCCGCAAAATTCCGAATTTCGCGGAAAATTTCCCGCGCACGGCGTGCACGTCTATATTATACAACTTTGATCGTCATACAGATCTTTTTATTTGTAGCAAAATTTTTCTCAGGGAATTATGGAATTTGTTGTTAAAATCGAAATCAATTGCATATGTTTCTGCAAAATTTCCCCACTGCACACCTGCATTGTACCAGTTGAAAACACTAATTTTCTAAATACAAATGGCATTGATAAAAAGAATTTTTTCTGAATTCTTCTAAAAACTTGTTCTCTTTAATAACTTATGATCATTACAAACTCTCAAAGTTTCCTCCAAATTTGGTATACAATACTAACTTGTGAAATTAAACTACCATTCGGCAAATATATTACAAAATCACTAAAGTACAGATAAACCTTATCCTTAAAAGGAGGCAAAGGGGGAGAATAAGCAGACATTTTAGCAGCTGGATTGAGGCTTGAGATGATTATTTCAAAATAAAAATACCGCTGAATAAATTTACATGGAACTCGCTAAATTGTAGAAAATTCTCACCTCCGGTGGTCTGAAGATCACTTATTTGGAGATTATAATGAAATGTTAATCAAATTCCCTAATTTATTTGGTTAACTAGCAGACCTGCCCGGCATAGCCCGGTGTCTGTAAATAATAACCTTAAACAAAACTGAAGTTTGTATGATTTTATATCATTTGAAATTCTTTTAAATTAACCTAATTTCGGAGGCCTGCATTACCTTCCGCAGCTTCTCGAGTGTTCCCAACAAACTTCTTTCCGAATGAACCTGTAAATTGGGCAGGGTTGTAATTTTAACCGGTCAAAACTGATTTTGACCAGGACACTGGATAAAAGTGGTTTTAACCGTCCAAAATTGGTCAAAAATGGTCAAAAGTGGTCAGAAATGGTCAAAACTGTTAAAAATGGTCTTAATTTTAATAATTAATTTTTCTTTGCAACTAAAAGTAACTTAATAAGTAATAAAAGTAACAGTGCAGTTAAAAAAATACACTGGCAAGTTAATTAGGCTCATTATTAAAATAAGCTTATGCAATACAATAAGAAAATTAAATCTGAAAATGGACAATGCAATTGCAAAAATATAAACCAATCGTATAAAAACATAAAACATGAGTTGAAGTTAAAAACACAAAGCATCAGTTGCAGTTAAAAACACAAAGCATCAGTTGCAGTTAAAAACACAAAGCATAAGTGGCAGTTAAAAACACAAAGCATAAGTGGCAGTTAAAAACACAAAGCATAAATGGCAGTTAAAAACATAAAACATAAATGGCAGTTAAAAACATAAAACATGTAGTTAAAAACATAAATCTTAAAATTAAAACAAACAATAATAATATTGGTTTGCAATTAAAATTGTTATTAGTTTATAATTATAATAATTTTAACTACAATCACCATATTTTTGTTATAACTGTAACCATACTAAATTTATGTTTTTTAACTGCAACTGCATAACCACAAAGTTCTTTGTTCTTTGTAACTGTTCTTGGTATAAGCGAATTTTATTTCTGGTATTATAATATTTGTTTATTGTGGGAATATACAGTGAAGTTATGAGTAATAGTAAAGGAAGGCACAACGATCCAGTTTGGAGCTTTTATGAAGAAGTAACTGGAAATTCTACAAGTCAGAAATGTAGAGATGTCGTCAACTTGTAAAATGCAAAAGTATTAAGGTTGAAAAAATATCTTGAAAAATGTAACAATAACAAGTTAACTGCTGAAGGGCAGTTGCTAGATGGATAGCCGATAGACCCCTCTCACAATCAAAGCGCATTTGCTTATCTAATTCTGAACAAACTGGCATAAGTACTACTGATCATCTTCAGATTCCAAGTGTTCCAAGTAAAACAAAACAACCCAGTATAGGAAGATTTGTGACAACAACAACAGCAATACAAAAAAAAAAGACCTTGATGTGCAAATAGCAAAGTATTTTTACTCATGCAATATACCTTTTCACACATCTGGAAATGAATGGTTTAAAAGTATGATTTCCAAATTACGACCTGGTTATGAACCACCTAATCGTGTTAAACTTGCTGGTGACCTTTTAGATAATGTTCACTCTGAAACTATAGACACAATGCAAAATGAGCTTCATGGAAAAACTGTAACTTTAATGCAAGATGGGTGGAGTAACATCCATAATTGTCCTGTCATTGTTAATTGCATATCAACAGGGAAAAAATCTTTTTTCCTTTCAGCTGTTGATACAGGGGCATCTAAAAAAACTGCCGAGTATTGTTTAAAACTAGCAACTGATGCTAAAGAAGAGGTAGAAAACAAGTTTGTTTGTAAAGTAAGAAGTTTTGTAAGTGACAATGAAAACAAGATGAAACGCATGAGAGAAGATTTTCAAAATGCATATAGAGACGAACTGTTTATTTCTTATGGATGTGCTGCACATTACTTGAATCTTGTGGGACAAGATATTACAAACAAAGTTAGTTCAATAATGAAGCATGCTATTGAAGTGCAGAAATATTTCAGAAACAACCACCGACCTTCAGGTTACCTATCTGAATATGAAGCATCTGTTAAACCCCAACTTCCAGGGGAAACACGGTGGTACAGTCAGATTGAATGTTTGACAACTTTTATTAAAAACAGAGATTTTTACATGAAAATTGCAGATGAGCATGAAGATGATATTGATAACATTGTTAAAATCATTAACAATGTAGGCATATACAAAGAAGTAAAACATTTACAAAATCAACTTAAGCCTATTTCTCTTGCTTTAGATAAACTTCAAAAAGAAGATGCTACTATATCTGATGCATGTGACAAATGGTTAAGATTACTAAAGGAGAAAGATCTTGAAACTTATTCTAAAGTGATTCAGTCTCGATTTAATGAAAGTGTTACCCCAGTTCATTTTCTGGCTCATATGCTGAATCCTGTCTATATGGGTAAAGGTATTGATGAAGAGAAGCAGGAAATAGCAAGGCAGTGGTTACACAATAATATTGATCCTACCTTTCTGCCTCTTGTGATTGCGTTTCAAGCAGAATCCTCACCATATCCAAAATCCTATTTTTCTGAAAGTGTAAAAGATACAATTGGGCCTGATGTCTGATAGGCAGCAATGAAGAAGGTTAAAGGCATTGATATAAAATTTGTTGAATTCACATTACATCTAATGAACTGTTGTGCCAGCTCGTCATCAATAGAAAGATTGTTTTCTAAATTTGGAATAATCCAAAATAAATTACGAAACCGTCTAAGTTTAGAGACAACCGCAAAACTTGTTACTTGTAATCGTTTTTTAAATTCAACACAAATTGTATAAAAACATAAAAGAGCCTCTGTAAAAAAATTAAAACATTTGTATTGTATCTTGGTGTTGTGTTATTTATGTTATGACTTTTTTAATTTGGTATTTGCTGGTGTTATGTTACTTACATTATGACATTTTTAACAAATGTTAACTTAGTTTTAACATATGCTAGTAAAACATATTTGATTAGTAGTAAATAAATTGAATAGTGGATTTCAGTGGTCAAAATGGTCAAAATTGATTTTGACCAGGACGGTTAAAACCGGTTTAAACCACTGGTTTAAACCGCCGTGGTTAAAACCGATACAACCCTGAAATTGGGTCCCCGTTACCTATGGCAACATGTACCATGTGCTGGAGACAATCAAAAACCAAGTTGAGTGAGCCAAATCTCGTAGTAATTAAAAAAAAGAATGCATCATTAATGTTAGAAAATGTTGGTAACTGAAGTGTAAGGTAAAATTTAATAATACAGAAAGTAGCCGAATTGTAATCTAAGTTCAATGAACCAAATCTCGTTGAAATTGGGTCCTTAGAATCTGAGGAAAGAATACGCCCCCAAGCGGTGGAAAATGTCCCCTTTCCTTATAAATTTCACGAATTACTTTTAACATTAACACGATATTTCATAAACGGATGAAATACCTTATCTAAAGTTACCTTTAAAGCAACGCGATTTTTAATTTACGGCTGTAGTTTGCAAACGTAAGTTGATGCTGAAAAAGGAGATTAATGTTTGAAAACATGGTCGCTGAGGTATAAAGAAAAACTGGGCCCTGGGGGCCAGGGTCTTAACTGGGATGTAGTTCGGCATAAGAAAATCTTTTTATAGTTTTACAGTAGCTGGAGGACGCTGAAACTCTGTTAAAGAAAATTTTAATAGAATTGGATAGTTTTTAAAGAAGCTGCAACAAAGACAGCAAGAAGCAGATTAATATTCAAAATCGGTAGTAGTAAAATAAATTGTTTAGTCTCACTAAAGGCCCACAAGAGTATAAGGAAGAGGCGTAAAGCATTGTTTGTGATCATAGTTTATGAAACGGGTTGAAGGTCTTTCACTTTCAAATGGGAAATTCTTTAAGCACAAGGCATGGGACTTTGCATTTGACTGGTTAAAAAGAGAGTTTGTAATCTGTGTCTTTATTCAGATGTCGTTAAAAAAAAAATTCAAAACCATGTTTTATAAATAAATAAAATTTTCATATAAACACACAGCATTCTATTTCAATAAAGTGGGACATAAAACTACAATTGCAAAAATTAATCACTAAATAAATAGTACCGCAATAAGGAAAAGAAGAAGGGGGGGGGGGGGGGGGGCTTCTGCATTGATTTTTATTTGGCTTACTGGCCACAACTGGTAAAAAGTTCGCCATCCCTGACTTAGGGCCTTCAATATATAACACAATTTCAAAGTCATAGAAATCCAGCTTTGAGCCACACATAATAAAATTAAAACTAAAAGAAAAAAAAAAAACTTACTTCCATTGTATGCTATTCTTTGATTTCTTTTCAATTAATCCAATGCCTTCCAGAACATTTGTAATATCATAAATCCTTCTCTTCTGCCGAACAGCTAGGGTATCAGCAGCCTAAATTAATAAAAGCTTTTTATTAAATGCAGAATAAAAGAAAATTCGGCTTAGATGCGGTAAATTCCCAGATGGCCGCCATCACGGTAGCAGAAAGTTCCTGACAGGTGACGTGCATCGCAGATTTTCTTTTCCTTTTTGCAGATTTTTTTTTTCCATTGGATCTTTTTCCAACTTTATATTATGTTTGGTTCTTTATTATTTAATACTAAAACTTAAGATTATTATTAATAAAAAAGAGTAAAATGCTTAAAAACATTAAAGTAAAAGATTAATTAATTAAAGGTTCATTTGTAACATTTTACCTGCAGATTATTTTCAGTCCCTGAAAGATCTGTCGCAGACACTTGGGGAATTTTCTGCTATTGGGGCCGCCATCTTGAATGTTTTGAGATTTCTTGGTGATTTTATGTTGCCGATCGTTAACGATATGTGGAACCCCCCAAGAAGCAGAATTTTCTGTTTCAGTCTGCAGCAAACTAAAATTTATCTGCGACCTAACAATGCTAGACTAAGCTTACTATGATAACAAACAAATAACAGAAACCCATAAAATAAGCAAAATTTCCATTTATAAAGAAAATATAATAAAAGAATACAAGAAATAACATAAATCTAGCTAGTTTTAAAGTAAACTTCAGCTAATTTTTATGTCCAGCATTTCTTTTTAAGCTGGTGGATCGATCTGCAAGGTTTAAAATAATCTGCAGCGCCTGCTTCCATGCTGCACTGTTTCTGCTACTGGGGGAACCCCGTGTGACGTGTGTGTTCTGGCAACCCCTGGTAAGTAAAGATGAAAATAAGGATTTTTGCTTAGTGGCCACTGGCCGGTAAGTTGATTTTTTTTAGTAGCCAGTTACTGGCTAGTGAGAATAATTTCTTTAGTCGCCAGTTAGTAAATTTATGTCACTGAATATTTAATTTAAAAATATATAAGTTTAGAGTAAATAAGTAATTTATGTAATAAATAAAAATATTTTAATTCATATTGTTTTGAACTTGAGATACTAATTTCCAATCTATTTTAACAGCAAAGTTATATGTAACATGCTTATATAGCTAACTACATAAGTCAACTATACTTAGGTACTTTTCAAAAAAAAAAAAAATCTGAAATTTACAGCAAATTTTCTGAAATGTAAAGGGGTGGGGGGTCTCTCCTGGAACTAATTATGCATTTTTTACATGATACTTTAACAAAGTTTGCATTTTTCCGCGATCTACTGGCGATGTTTGTGTTTCTTCCGCGATCCTTTGACAAAATGCGCGTTTTTTTCGCGATCTTTTGACAAAATTCGCACTTTTTTTAAAAATTTTTTGATGAAATTCGCGTTTGTTTTCACGATTCTTTGACAAAATTCGGATTTTTTTCTGCGATCCATTGACGAAATTAGAGTTTTTTCGCGATCCATTGACGATATTTTGCATTTTCCACGATTTATTGACAATATTCTACGTTTTTTTTTCGAGATTCTTTGACAAAATTCCAGTTTTTTAGCGATCCTTTGACGAAATACAGGTTTTTCTACGATCCTTTGACGAAATGTGCAGTTTTTTCGCGATCTTTTAACAAAATTCTCATTTTTTTGCGATTCCTTGATGAAATTCATGTTTTTTCGCGATCTATTGACGATATTTGCGTTTTTTTCGCAAACTATTGACGATATTTGCGTTTTTTCCGCGATCCATTTACGATATTTGGGTTTTTTCCGTAATCTGACGAAATGTGCGATTTTTCGCGTTCCTTTGACGAAATTCTCGGGGGTTTTTCGCGATACTTTGACGAAATTCGCATTTGTTTTTCGTGATCAAATGACGATATTTGTGTTTTTTCCGTGATCCATTCATGATATCTACGTTTTTTCCGCGATCACTTGAAATTTGGGTATTTTCGCGATCCTTTGACAAAATTCGTGGGGGTTTTTTCCGCGATTCTTTGACAAAAACCCTTTGGAAAATCCTGCATTTTGCCGGTACTTTCCATATTTTTAGTCGCCAGTTTTTCACGTTTAGTCGCCGAGTGGCGACTGCTTATTTTCATCTTTACTAGTAAGCTCATTTTAGCTTAGGATTTTGTGGATGTGTTTTGATATCATATTGTATTGTTCTGTCTTTTTATTTTTATGTAAATTTATTGGATGTATTTGATTGACTGATTTCTGTAGTCCGTTTAAACGCTCTTGCTGAAGTAATTAACAAATATGAGGAAATTTTGATGAAAAAAGGAGGTTAGTTTACACAGCACCGTGCGAAAGGGGGGGCGAAGGGGGCGGTCGCCCCGGGCGCAGAAATTCAGGGGGCGCCAAATTTGTACTACTAATTTCCGTTTTTTTTTTTTTTTTTTTTTTTTTTTGTCCTTGATCATTTTTATTTGAAATTTTTTTTTTCACTCTTCGATATTCTATTTTTTTTTTTTTTTTTTTTTTTTTTTTTTGTAAAAAAAAAATGTATATATTTACATATCGGGAATTTTTTCCAAATGAAAGTATGTACTTTTCATTTCAAAGTAATTACATCCCTCATATTTACTTTACATTGAGTTCTTTAGATTTGATGATTTTATAATATGCTTTTGTGATATCTTATTGCAGTGTTTCTTAAACTTTTGCGCTCTGTTGTCCCTTTTACATCGTATACGAAAGTTTCTGCCACCTCCCACACTCAGTGAATATGAATTGCTAACCTATTCTGATTCCACTATGGGATCATTCTTATAGTCATTCGGTCATTACTTTGCTCTTAAAAAAAGGTCCAGCACAGGATTAAAAATGCTGATTACATGAAATCTGCGGTTGTAGCAGGACGAACATTTTTCAAACTAACGTTCAAGAAAATTACACCTAGTGGAGAAATTATTAACGGTGATTCCGGCTTAGTATTGGATAACTTAAATAAGGGAATCACTATATTTTGTTTTCTCTGTTTATTATTCACCAGTTATCATGATCGCCCTCCAAAGTTAGCCAATCCAGATTGTGGGTTTTTCAAGTGGAAACAATTAAATCCTAAAATTCCTGAGCATAAAAATGCTCTAGAACATAGCAATGCATACATTCGCTAAAAGGAACTTGAGAGACGTTTAAAATTATATGGGACGTTCAAAAAGGAACGAGCCGCAGTCAGGGGCGGATCCAGAGAATCGTTTTTTTTTTTGGGGGGGGGGGGGGCGATACCGAGTGACATATAATCAACGTAGTCATAACTTCTGTTGCTCAAATCATTCTTTGCAGTTAATTATTAAATGAATATGAAACAATTAATGCGATTTAAAATATTGCAGACTCTCGATTATCCGATATCTGATTAATCGAAACACTCGGTTATCCAACACCCTTTTTATATAATCCCGACCTCTCCTCAAAATATGGTTTATTGTTACTTTTTAGGTCATAAAATTAAAAACGTTACAACAGAATTTATTTATTAAATGTCTTATTTTTTCTTTTTCTTTTTACTCTTGTACTATGGTAATCATTTATCTTATGTTTTGTTCTTTTAGTTATAGTGAACAACATTAATAACACAAGCCTGCCATCATTGTGTTTTTTAACTTTTGATAATTGATTTTGGTGTATTTTTTAGCACTGAATCCGAAAATGACCTTCATTTTTAACCATCAAGTCACGATTTTCGCAAATCGTAAGTTTCAAAGTTAAAAAGTAAAAAATAGCGAAAATCTCACAAAGCAATTTGTCAAAGCCTTAACAAAAGAAGGTAAATGTTCTAAATGCATCTGCGACAAACTTTCCAGCCTTATCAGCCGCCAAAGTAAAAGAGAATACCGAGATGAACCCCATAGAGAGGATTAAAAGAAAAGCGGGAAGTAGAGCATGAGCGGTTCAAAGAAACTTCCACGCATGGAATAAAATTATAAAGATTTTAAATACAGAATATTTTACATGTTTAACTATAAAAATCCATGTATGGCCAAAAAAAGGAATAAATTATTATGAAAAAAAGTTACGTCTATTTTATAGTAGCAGATTTTCACAATATTTCGACTTCTTAAAAATTTGCGATTTGTGAAAAAACTGACGTGATGGTGTGGTAAATAAAAAAGAAAAGTGCCCAGCTAAACTGATGGCATTGAGCTCACAGGCTATTCACACTAATTGTATATCATACTCTTATTTTAAAGAATAATGCCCCTCAAAAAAATAAGTGAAGGGGAATTAGCCCCCGTTTCCCCCTTTATATTTAACCAGTGAACCTCAAAATGTAATCAGAGAAGTTCCTTATCATAATAAACCGGTATACCAAATTTGGAGCAAATCGAATAATCCTGCAAAAAAACCATTTATCTAAATTAAGGGGTGGACTAGCCCCCCCTTTATCCTTAACCAATGAATCCCCAAAACGAATCAGGAAAGCTCCTTAACATAATAAACCGGTATACCAAATTTGGAGCAAAGCGAATAATTCTGCATGAAAAACCCGTTTATATAAATTAAGGGGGTGGACTAGCCCCCCTTCCCCTTTATCCTTAACCAATGAACCCCCAAAACTAATCAGGGAAGTTCCTTAACATAATAAACCGGTATACCAAATTCGGGGCAAATCGAATCATTCTGCATGAAAAACCCATTTATCTGAATTAAGGGGGTGGACTAGCCCCCCTTCCCCCCCCTTTATTCTTAACCAATGAACCCTCAAGACTAATCAGGGAAGTTCCTTAACATAATAAACCGGTATACCAAATTCGGAGCAAATCGAATGATTCTGCATGAAAAACCCATTTATCTGAATTAAGGGGATGGACTAAGCCCCCTTTATCCTTAACCAATGAACCCCCAAGACTAATCAGGGAAGTTCCTTAACATAATAAACCGGTATACCAAATTCGGAGCAAATCGAATGATTCTACATAAAAAACCCATTTATCTGAATTAAGGGGATGGACTAAGCCCCCTTTTCCCCCTTTATCCTTAACCAATGAACCTTCAAAACTAATCAGGGAAGTTCCTTAACATAATAAAACGGTATAACAAATTCGGAGCAAATAGAATGATTCTGCATGAAAAACCTATTTATCTGAATTAAGGGGTTGGACTAACCCCGTTTTTCCCCCTTTATCCTTAACCAATGAACTCCCAAAACTATTCAGGGAAGCGCCTTATCACAATGAACCTAGAAAAAAAAATTTGAAGTAAATCGGATGTTTCTATCAAGAGTTATCGCGTTACGTACATACATACATACATACATACGTACGTACATACATACAGAACGGGCGGGCACATTAGCTCTCAGGCTTTGATAGCCTGTGAGCTAAAAATGAAGGTCATTTTTGGATTCAACACTAAAAAATACATAAGAACCAATTATAGAAAGCTGAAAAACATAACTATCACATCCATTTTTTAATATCAGATTTCTGAAAGAGGATAATCTCTGAAAAAGGATTCCCTTCAGAAATCTAAAGGAACCTTAACATCCTTGAAAGTCAAAAATGTCATCTAAGTCGTGTATATACCTCTTCACAGGCGCGGATCCAGGGAAGGGGGGAGATCGCCCCGATCGCCACCCACCCATTGGATCAAAAAATATAAAGTCACCGATTATCGCAAACTTCGACAAATGCTCGCCGAAAAGAATCATTTTTGTCAATCGTTCGCAGGTCAAAAAATCGCGCAAAAAACGCGAATTTCGTCAAAGGATCGAGCAAAATGCGCGAATTTCGTCAAAGGATTGCGCAAAAAAGCGAATTTCGTCAAAGGACAACGGAAAAAAACGCGAATTTCGTCAGAGGACCACGAAAAAAAAAAACACGAATTTCGTCAAAGGACCACGAAAAAAACGCGAATTTCGTCAAAGGACCACGAAAAAAACGCGAATTTCGTCAAAGGATCGCAGAAAAAACACGAATTTCGTCAAAGGGTCGCAGAAAAAACACAAATTTCGTCAAAGGATAACAGTAAAAAACGCGAATTTCGTCAAAGAATCGCAGAAAAAAACGCGAATTTTGCCAAAGGATCTAAAAAACGCGAATTTGTCCAAATAATTAGGGAAAGAACTGTTAGGGATTAGCACTAATACCAATTCTCCAACATCTTACACTTGTAACACTGATTAAAAATTATGTTGATAAAGCAGAGTTCAACAGTGGAAGTAGATCGGAGGATGGATTTCTAAAAATATGCAAATGAGAAAAATTATGAAGTACGTTGAATGAAGAAATGTTAAAAAGTGGATGAAGTAAATTGACAGATGAGATAAAGCTCCAGGCTTAAACTTCTTTTATTAAGATCCAAAGTTCACAGTAAAATATCTTGATAAAAACAGTCTTTAAAAATAAACCAAATATTGATGAATAAACAATGAATCACTTTAAATCAAAACAGCCATTTTAAACACTTTAACTTAGAAGCCATGAAGAACAGAAAAGCTTAAATATCGTAACTTTAAAAGATGATTTTAAAAACAGAACGAAAAATAAAAATAAGCCGCATGATTTTAAATGTTTACCACAAGATCAAATACAGCATCCCGAGAACGCTTAAAGCCATTCTCGTATCGAGAACATTGGTAGATAAAACAAGTAAGCCAAGTAACATTTCCTTCCAAATAACCCCTTTAAATACAGCAGCTGGAACGGCACGTGTCGACACGCCCACTCTCCAGAATGATCTACGAGATGGTGATTTGCCGGTGACGAACTACGTCAACTAATTCATTCATAAATCCGTTCCCGCCATCTGTCGGGAGAAAAGTACACCACGTCATACGCTCTCGTAAATTCTACTATGTCGCGTGGAAAACGTAAACATCTGCAGTTGTAAAAATAAAGATACGGCGTTATCAATGAACTGTAACTAAAGAAACGTAAAGCTGAATAAATAACTAAAGGATTAAAAGAATGAACGCAAGATAAAAGGTGAGTTTAATTTCAGAATACTTTTAAATACAGAATACTTTATACTTATACTATTTAAATGAAATGACCTTAATAAAAATAAAGATTTATAAATAACGAACTGTAAATTATACTACCAGGGTTAATGTACTATTGAATATAATTAGAGGCATTGAGAACTGGGAAATGAGCTTGTTAATATTTCCTAACAAGTGCCCCCCCTCTCAATGTCTCAATCGAAAACGAAAAATAAAAGATCTAAAAATCTTCACTGACCATGGAACACCTTCTTTCTATAAAAACGGTTAAAAACAATGAACAAAACTAAAAAAAAAATATTAATCCTAACACTTAACATGCGAAATGCCTGATAATGGCTAACAACTAACAAGAATTAAGCATTAATAAACTCCCAATGCTTTAAATTTAACAACTAACATTAAAAACCGAGAAATGCCCAACAAAATTTCCAAACGAAATCCCACAAATTAACCATCAAAAACTTCAAAATCAAAAGCCAAAAGATCCAGCATAAAAACTCGCCTAAATCCATTCATGGCCTCTTTACAAAAATTCAAAATTTAAATTTCTAACAATATAAACACAATTCAAACATTTAACAAATTGAAAAATATCACAATGAAAAATCAACATACGTACCAACTTACAAAAGTAACGTTTCAATTTGAAACTATACATACTAGCCAACTCCGTCATCTTGACCACAGCTAAATATGCAAATTTATACAAAACTTAAATAACTTTTATTTAACAAGAACAAAGATAGAAAAATTAATTAGAGTAACTTCATCAGTCTCTCCCAGTAGCTTTCAAAATCCAGTAAAAATGACAAACTTAAGCAATAACTTGGCATCTGATTAATAAGACATAACAATAAATAGCTGTACACTTATCCATCTACAGACAACATCTTACAGCAATATCCATTTTCTCTACCTACATTCGCACAAATATTCACATTGAAGATATCAGATGCCTGCAAATAAAAGATCTATTAGAAACAACATAATCAATACAAAAATAGTCCATTATCATAAGATATATTCCTGTAACAAAACTTCTATATAAATATAACAGTACTAAATCCAACTTAAGACTTAACAAAGGTATAACAACCTTAAAAACATAAAACCTCAAAAAAAAACTATTGCTACAAAGAAGAGAAACTGGATTTCCTAAACAAAAATACATATTCTTAATTTCTATTACTTTAACTTTAATTTAATATATATTTAAACTTCAAACAGATTAATCAGAAACTTTAAACTATTAAATAGATATATCCAAATATTTTAAAAATTAAGTTACATATACTTCTCTCAACCAGCTGATAAACGGGGACTAGTGACATTCTCATATATAAAAACTAGGGACTCACAAAATCAAAAATACAATGCCCGCAGCAGATCCGCCAGTGGCGGTTACCTCTCACACAAACTACCTCAGAAAGTTCTCTGGCATTTGTCTCCCAAGGGACCACCCACCCGAAACGGTACTGTGGGCTGCTCGAACCCCCAAGAATAGAATGGTAAGAGGCACCATTTCCACCATTGGATGGGAATTAAATGCTTAACAGCTAGATGAAAAAGGTAATGAAAAACAATTGTGATCAAGAGACTTCATAAAAAGCTAGATAAAAACTTGCTAAACGTCGTTTGCTTAAACCATGTAAATGGCTATGGCCACTCACCACGTACACAGGATTACAAACTTTATACATCTTAATACACGTAAATCTTATACTGAAGAAAAATGGTGGTACGCAGTATGATTTCTAAAAACTTCAAACAGAAATCTAAAAACAATCTGAAAAACTATTTAAACATTAAAAACCTGTATCAAATACAGTTCTAACAAAAATTAACAAATCGTGTTTGGTCTGAGGCTTCGTAAAGACATCACTGAGGTTTGACTTACTAGGAATATATTCTAAATCAAAAGCTTCACTGTAAATTAAATCCCTAATAAAAAATAACTTGACATCTATATGACGAGATTTATAGTTTTCTATAGGTGATTTTACAAAATTAATGGCCGCCTGGTTATCTGCATAAAGCTTCGACTTGATACCTAAATCGCGTATGATTGCTCTATCCCGACACTCCTGCAGGATCCGGTCAAACCAAACCAGGTTTTTGGAGGCCTCAGTCATGGCGACAAATTCCGACTCCATTGTGGATAAACTGACGCACCTTTCTTTAAAGGTACGCCAGTCCACGGGGGAACTGCCAACCATGACTATTTGCCCACCAACCGATGTTCGGTCATCCCGATTCGCCGCAAAATCAGCGTCAGAAAAGGCAACCAACTTCTCCTCGTTACACCGTAACCGGAGATGGTAGTGTCGAGTATACTTTAAATAACCAAGCAACCGTAATAACCCGTCCCAATGTGAAATACCCGGATTAGACTGAAACTGACTATATATATTAACCGCATAACTAATATCTGGCCTGGTTCTACTGGCAATGAATGATAAACAACCCAGTAAGCTTCTGTAAGGAAAACGAGCCATGTACCCCTTTTCGGAATCAGAAGAAGGACAATTAACTTTAGATAATATAACACCCTTACTAATAGGGAGAGATGAAATAGGAATTCGAAAATTCTTAAATTTATCACACACCTCATCAATATAACTAGACTGGTGTATGCATAATGAATTCCCCTTTTCAACAAATTCGACCCCTAAAAGTTTACGTGTTCTTCCTAAAAGCTTGATGTCAAAATTCTTTCCAAGCAAATCCAGGATTATGTCAATCTTCTTCTTAAATTTTCCAAAAACTACGAAGTCATCAACGTATAGTAGCAGAACTATATCAGAATCAAAAAGGTAAGTACAGTTACATGACTCAAATTTCCTAAAACCAATCTTTAATAAAACTTTATGGATCTCATAATACCACTCCCGGCCACTTTGATGCAGCCCATACAGCGCCCGATCCAGTTTGCAATACATATGCTCTTTACCGGGGATAACGAAACCGGGCGGTTGTGACATAAAAACAGACTCCCGTAGCGGGGCGTATAGGTAGGCGCTTGTTACGTCACACTGAACGTGTGACCATCCGCAACACGATACTAAGAGGGAAAAGAAAAATCGAATCACTCCAAAGTTTACAACAGGGCTGAAGGACTCCTCATACGATTCGCCCTTCACTTGTTTAAATCCCTGGGCCACCAAACGGGCCTTAAAACGAGCGATTCGTCCTCTTTCGTCCCTCTTGACCGTGTATACCCACCGACAGCCCACTGGGGTCACGTTTCCTGGCAAACTTTCCAAATGCCAAACCGACCGTTCGTTCATAACCCCGATTTCCTTTCGCATTGCATCAAACCACATCGCACGCTGCGGAGATTTCTGAGCCTGCTTAAAAGAGTTAGGAATTATTATATTGTCTAGTCATGCAGATATATTTGAAGATTCAGGACTATCAGAGTTCTCGTCATCAGATTTAGAATGTATAGGGACTAAACCAGCATACGTATTTGAGCCACTGAAATCAAAAAGATTTGGATCATACTTAATACCATTTACATTACAATACCTCTCAACTTCTGCAGGTGATCTTAATCTATTAGTTTTACCTTCCTCAAAATAATAAATATCTGTTCTGTCCCTGGAAGATCGCACTACGGGTTTACGTAACCACCTAACTTCTCGCTTGGAGGAAATAGGGGTCTTAACGTCTTCAGCTTCGGAATCAGACTCGGAATCCGCAACCCCCTCCCCATTAACCCGGGAATCCGGTGGTATGCCGGGAGGATTCAAGGGTCCCCAAGAATCTACTCCTCCAGCATCTTCACCCTGATTATCACCGGAGTCAATGGAGAAAGGATCACAAGATCCCGGGCCCATCACGAATCCACTGCCTCCAGGAACATCCTCAGGAATCTCTCTAAATGTAACACTAATAGTTTCAACAATTCGATCATTTTCAGGTATCCAGATCCGGTAACCCTTGGTATTAAAAGCATAACCCACAAGATAGCCCTTTTTTGCTTTTGGATCTAACTTTGAATTACGTTTCTGGTGAGGAATTCCCACGTAAGCAGTTGTCCCAAAAGGTTTAAGATGCCTCACAGATGGTTTTCGGCCCCCATACAATTCAAAAGGAGTCTTCGTTAAAGACTTAGGACAGACCCGGTTCCAGGTATAACAAAAATATTTTAAGGCCTCTGGCCAAAACCTGGGATTCAATTTACTTTCAGCCAAAATAGTACGGACTCCATTGACAGCCGTCTGCATAAACCTCTCAATGACCCCATTCTGTTGGGGAGAAAATGGATTTGTCAACTCGTGATGTATTCCCTTTTCATCAAAATATATTTCAAAATTATCATTGACGAACTCACCCCCGTTATCAGACTTAAAATTCTTTACTTTTCTACCCAAGAAATTTTCTGCACGAGTAATATGAGATTTGACAATATCAAAAACATCCGATTTTAATCTCATTGGGTATACTGAAACTCTACGGGAGTAGTCGTCCATAATTGAAAGAAAATACCTTTCCCCATTTCTCCCAACAGTTCTACAAGGTCCCCAAACATCCGCAAATAAAAGTTCTAAGGGATGTTCAGAACGAATGCTGCCAATGGGTTTAAATGAAGGTCTTATAAACTTATTCAACTTACAGACTTCACAATGAAAATCGTTATCTTTCAGATCAGCCAATCCCCGGACCCCATTTTCCTTACATGTATGAATCAAAACAGAGGGACTAATATGCCCACATCGGCGGTGCCATAATTGCATTTTACTTATACGTTTAGCATTACCCGCAGAATTAGATTCAAAAGACACATTTTTCAAAGGTTTAGGAGCCCTAGGGAAAAGCTGATAAAACCCATTTTTCAAAAATGCATTGAATAAAATGATGTCTCCCCTCATGATGTCAATTACGCCTCCACCACCCAGAAATGTTAAGCCTCTCTTATCCAACTGAGGGCCAGAGATTAGATTACGTCTTAGTTGGCTCGAGTACATCACCTCCGTAAAGGTGAACACTCTTTGTCCAAAGCGTAATTTTACCTCTCCCTTACCCTCAATCGGAAAAGATATATCCTTAACAGCCACATTCATTTGTTCATCTGAAACATTACAAAATTTAACAAATAAATTACGATTAGAACAGAAATGATGTGAAGCACCTGAATCAAAGATCCAGGTGTCAACATCCGATGCATTACATAAACTGGCTTGAGATACAACATAAGTTGACTTACGTGAGCTGTCAGGAAAGTCCTCTATATCTGCTCCATGCTTTCTGGGCTGTTGTCTGGATACATGATTCTTTCCAAAATTACGGGATCTTCTGTAAGGCCTGGGCGATGGAGATCTAGGATACTGTCTGGAATCACGAGATAAACTCCGGCCAGCAGTGGAATCAGTCGATGAGTCACGATAATCACGTCGGTGAGATCCTCTACCTCTGGGCACAGTCGGAGAAAAATCAGAAGAACTCCTGGATTTTGGTGAAGATTCTGCATAAGTTGGATAGCTCTGTCGATCAGGATTATAACGAGAGTTCAGATACTTGCGACACTTGCTTCGAACGCGACCAGAAACCCCACAATGCCAACATTTCTTATAAAAACGAGGTTTCTTCTTACACTTTACACTATTAGCTGATGGCACGTACTTAGAACTATCTTGATCACGAACAGTCAATCTGGTCTCTTCAGACACTAATTCTAAAACTATCTTTTCAAACTTAAACTCGTCTTCGGACCACCTCAAGATACTCTGCACAATACCATCATATTTCCGTGGTAAATACCGTATTAATTGAAAACTTAAATAAATCTCGTTAAACCCTTTATCTTGTTCTTTAATTATACTCATAAGCCTCCTTAATCTAGTTGCAAAGATACTTATCGACTCGCTCTCCTTCTTTCTGCATTCTATCAATTCACTAAATGACTTCATCACGAATGACCTAGAGTCGGGATGGAAATGTAACCTAATTTTGTTCCAAGCTTGAACAGCATTTGTACATTCAGCAATTACACGCTTAAATTCTCCCTCAATATTCAAAAATATTGCCGAAAGAGCTTGCCTTGAACGCTGTTTAAAAATGCTTGCATCTGATTCAGTTACTGTACTACTCAGGACCAGCTCCTCTTTACCAGATTCTATAATGTCCCACAGTCCTTTGTCAATTAGGACATATTTCATGTCAATACTCCATCCAGCATAATTCGTGGAGTTCAGCTTTTCTATTGTGTTGCCGGCCATTTTTCATCAACAAAAAAAATAAATAAATGAAGATGAATGATAAAACTAGAATTTAAAAATATAAAACTTTCTTCATAATCTTCTTCAAAAAAAAAAAAATTTTTTTTTTTTTTTTTTTTCAGACACGTACTAAATCTTCGGCCCCCCCCTCTTTTTAATCACGCTGCGTCATTCTTTTTAACTTAAATATTTCTCATAGACCTCTATAAAGGGTAAAGGGCCAACTGAAGATTATCAAATTCAATCCTCTCCATTAATCCATATCCTCAAATCTGGACTTATCTGCCCATAACCTAAACTGTTAGGGATTAGCACTAATACCAATTCTCCAACATCTTACACTTGTAACACTGATTAAAAATTATGTTGATAAAGCAGAGTTCAACAGTGGAAGTAGATCGGAGGATGGATTTCTAAAAATATGCAAATGAGAAAAATTATGAAGTACGTTGAATGAAGAAATGTTAAAAAGTGGATGAAGTAAATTGACAGATGAGATAAAGCTCCAGGCTTAAACTTCTTTTATTAAGATCCAAAGTTCACAGTAAAATATCTTGATAAAAACAGTCTTTAAAAATAAACCAAATATTGATGAATAAACAATGAATCACTTTAAATCAAAACAGCCATTTTAAACACTTTAACTTAGAAGCCATGAAGAACAGAAAAGCTTAAATATCGTAACTTTAAAAGATGATTTTAAAAACAGAACGAAAAATAAAAATAAGCCGCATGATTTTAAATGTTTACCACAAGATCAAATACAGCATCCCGAGAACGCTTAAAGCCATTCTCGTATCGAGAACATTGGTAGATAAAACAAGTAAGCCAAGTAACATTTCCTTCCAAATAACCCCTTTAAATACAGCAGCTGGAACGGCACGTGTCGACACGCCCACTCTCCAGAATGATCTACGAGATGGTGATTTGCCGGTGACGAACTACGTCAACTAATTCATTCATAAATCCGTTCCCGCCATCTGTCGGGAGAAAAGTACACCACGTCATACGCTCTCGTAAATTCTACTATGTCGCGTGGAAAACGTAAACATCTGCAGTTGTAAAAATAAAGATACGGCGTTATCAATGAACTGTAACTAAAGAAACGTAAAGCTGAATAAATAACTAAAGGATTAAAAGAATGAACGCAAGATAAAAGGTGAGTTTAATTTCAGAATACTTTTAAATACAGAATACTTTATACTTATACTATTTAAATGAAATGACCTTAATAAAAATAAAGATTTATAAATAACGAACTGTAAATTATACTACCAGGGTTAATGTACTATTGAATATAATTAGAGGCATTGAGAACTGGGAAATGAGCTTGTTAATATTTCCTAACAAGAACGCTAATTTCGCGGAAAAGCGCGCAAAAATGCGAATTTCGTCAACAGATCTCGGAAAAAATGCGAATTTCGTCAAAGAATTGCGAAAAAATGCGCGAATTTCGTCAAAGGACAGCGGAAAAAACGCACAATTAGCACCAGGGGGAGATTTTCATAGGCGCGCATTCATGGGGGTTTCTATCGGGGCGCTCCCCCCCCAAGATATAAATCCAACGCTTTTAACGGCAGTTTTCGCGGAACAGACATACAAGCAAACGAAAACCAAACACTTTCCGGGTGTCAATGGTAAACCTCACTGAGGTTTCGGCAATTAGTGAACAAAATAGGATTATGTCCTGTCAAAAGACGCCATAATTTTTGACACTATGGGTTGAGGTGTGGGAGGATGCCACTTCGTGTACCTTTTGTTGAATCTCTACAACAGAAATTGACAACGTTATGCGGATCCCTTTAAGGTATTGAAACTTTTCCTTCTTTCAAAGAAGCTGCAATTTCTGTATAACGATATTTTTGAGGAGTTCTTTATTGTTTGAGAAAAGAATGGGAATTATAGCAATTTCCAAAGAAGGAAAGAAACAAGAAAAAAAAAGGTCCTTTGAAAAATGCAATCATCTTAATGTTCTCTGAAGAAAGCCACTAATGTGTAAAAAATGTCCTGTTATTGCCACCCACATTGGTAAATTTCAAGGGGTATTTGATGAATGAACAAAAAAGATTATGTCCTAATCCTAGTCAGTTAAAAGCTAAAATGCTTATGGTGTGTTGATTTCTTAAAAACCGACTTGGTAAATTTGTTCTTCCCTTCTTTGCCCCGATCGACCCCTTCCCCCTCCCGTGGATGCGCGCTTAGGAAATCTCCTCCCGCGAGCTAATTGGCAAAATTCGCGTATTTTTTCGCGATTCTTTCAGGAAATTCGTATTTTTTCAGAGGTCTGTTGACGCAATTAGCGTTTTTTGCGCGATTCTTTCGCGAAATTAACGTTTTTTCCCTCAATTTTTTTGGTGAAATTCGCTTTTTTTTCTGCAATCCTTTGACGATATTCGCGTTTTTTTCTGCGATCCTTTGACGAAATTTGCGTTTCTTTGTGGTCCTTTGACGAAATACGCGAATTTTTAACGAAATTCGCATTTTCCCCGCGCTTCTTTGACGAAATTTCGCTTTTTTTCGCTATCCTTTGACGAAATTGGGTTTTTTGCGCGATCCGCTGACGAAATTAGCGTTCCTTTTGCGATCCTTTTACCTGCGAACGATTGACGAAATTGATTATTTTTCAGCGATCATTTTCTCGAAATTCGCGATAATCGGTGGAATTATATTATTTTGGGGGAGGGCGATCGCCCCCCCCCCCCCCCCCCCCCCCCCCCCCCCCGTGGATCCGCGCCTGGCCGCAGTCTGGAATGTGCAAACCGGTGACAGAACGGTAATATCGTTGCGTGAGTAATAAAGAGGGTTTCCGACAAGAGCACGGAAGTCCACATGCCCGCCACTAGAGGGTCACGAGTGCAAGTCTCGTGACTACAAAGCTAGCAGAATCATGCATCAGTCGTCCAAAGCTCATTCTAGCAGTGAAATCGAGGCGTCAAAACAGCAGCAAAGAGGTGCTGTTTGTTTTCTGACGGCGGTAGGAGTAAGGGGAACGGACATTCATTGAAGAATGTCACAAGTGTACGGTGAACACTGCATGTCACTTGCAAGGGTCAAAACGTGGCACAACCGCTTCAGGGAAGGACGGGTTTCCTTAGCCGATGATGCACGGTCTGGAACACCAAAACGCATTATCGATGACATCGTTCAGCTGGTTGATGGACTCGTTACGCAGGACCGCCGAGTTACAGTGAAGGCCGTTGCCGCAGATGTCGGAAGTATTTACACCATCATGTTGGAAAGACTGAACTGGCGCAAATTATGCGCCCAATGGGTGCCCCACAGTCTTCAACTACAACAGGAAGCATGTCGAATGGCCCACTGTCTTGATCATCTGCAGCGCTATGCTAGGGAAGGGAATGAGTTCCTGGCACGAGTGGTGACTGAAGACTTGGTGTCATCACTTCGAACCAGATTCTAAACGACAAAGTCTCCAGTGGAAACATCGAGGGTCACCACCACCAAGAAAATCCAAGGCCATCCACATAAGTGCAGGAATCTTTGGTCTCCTAAAAAGGGTCTGAATGGCAAACGATTCACCTCGGACGTCGACGTCAAGCAGTACGTGCGGAACTGGTTCACATCGCAGCTCCAGGAATTTTACGAGACAGGCATTCACCACCTTGTGTCTCAGTGGGACAAGTGCCTCAACAGCCAGGGCCAATACTTCTGCAATACATGTACTAGTTTCTGTTCCTAGGCCTCCGGCTTGTTACTTTTTGAACGTTCCTAATAAATCATGTAATCGACAGCAAATTTGAAAAGAGCAAAAGGAAAAATTATTGAAAGTGAAAAAGATAAATTGTGAAATATATTCAGGATGAAATTATGAGCCTTCTTGCCACTGAAGTAAGAAAAATAATTGTTGAAGAAATTCATAGAGCAAGGTATTTTATCAATTTCGTTCGATTGCACTCCATATACCAAGTGTCCCAAAATGGACTGACTGTTTTTAAAATTCAATAACCTGTAAATGGTGACAGCTATTTAAAAAAAAAATTGCGAGAAAGTAATGTAAAATGTTAGTAGTCCTTTTTTTACCTCGATTCCCAGCTTTAGTTCCAAATAGCAACTATAGATGGCGCTGCAAACAGGGATGACTGCCTCGGGAACTCAGCTTACGCTTTAGAGTGATAGTGCAACCCTGAGGGGAGGACCATATCCACTAACCGCTCGCGTTACAAATGACTTTTTGAATTATTATGCTGCAGTTTTACAATTTCACATTACAACATAAATATCGATGATTTGTTGAAGAATTAAACAGGTTTATAGTAAATTCAGGTTACAGCAGTACACTTTATTAAATCATATTCGTGAAAATCAATCAAATTTATACTGAATTGACAATTATGCTGGCAATGTATAACCACACAAGCACTATAAAGACAGCATCTAGCGTCATAGGGTCTCAATCAGAGCCAAAACTAAAATCACCCAACTCTGATGCAGAAAGAGAAGGTTAAATATATGGAGTGTGTCTCATTCTCCAATACAATCTTATTTTTAGGGGCCTAATCTATATATTTAGCCTCCTTCTTTCGCATGATGCTAGGGGATTTCAGTTTAGACCTCCATTGAGCAGGGGCCTCGCTAAGGGGGGTCTCCCCCCAAACATTTGCGAATGTTATTACACTTGGCAAATTTACAAACTTAGTTGGCAAATTTGTTTAAAATTTTAATAAAAAACTATAATATATTTTCTATTTCTGATAGACTTGGCAAAACTTACAAAACTAATTGGGAATATTATTAAACTTTTAACAAATAAGAACTATATTACATTTTCTAACTGTGGTAAGTTGGCAAAATTATGAAACGAGTTGGCAAATACTGAAATTTGACTTGGCAATTTAAGGTTCTCTCCCACGCCAATAAAAAGTCTTAGCGATGGCACTGCCATTGAGAGATTATTGCTATTTGGAACTAAAACCAAGAACCCCAGTAAAAATACTTCTGATATCTTACATAACTCTCCTGCAAGAATTTCTTTTAATAATTGTCACCATTTGCAATTTATTGAATTTTAAACACAGTCCAGTTTAGGAATCCAGTACACCTCACAAAGAGCAAATGACGCAAGTTATAAGATACCGAAAATGGAAAATTTTGAATCGTGGAAAGGTTTCTTGACTACATCAAGTCAAAAAAAAAAAAAAAAAAAAAAACTAGCGCAAGAAATTTATGATAAGCTAATGCCCGATAATCTCGACATTCACAGCTGCACGAGAGGTTCTGTTCTCAAAGATGGTAGACGGGAGGTGCTGAGTTCGACCCAATCGCGCACGTAAGCCTAATCGTTCGAAATTGTCCGTAGTTTTCTTCGAACCTTGCGTAAATACGGGTTAGGTTCCTTTAAAGACCCTACAGAGGACACCCCCACCCCACTCCGGCCTACTATATCTAACTTATAGATAATCGGCCGCCATAAACAATACCAATATCAACCCTACAGAGCTCAATGTTGTGATATGGTGCAACTATGGCTTCCCAATATAATGTTGTGAAAGCTCCAATCGTCGAAGTAAATAAATTCGTCTATTTTTTACCATGTTCTGCACATTCGCTAAACTTTGAGTTCGTGCTGCTGGTGTATGCCCAAAATGTCCGGAACTGCATAAAATGTGTTTTTTTTGTCTTCTCTTCTACTGAAAGATGGGATATATTTATGTCCCATTTATCAGTTTATTTAAAAAAAAACATTGCGATACTCTATGGTCACGAAAAAATAGAGCTATATCTGCAGTTTACAAACAATTGCCACAGATTTTAAAAGCTCTGGAAGACTTTATAGAAATGGAGTAAAATGAGTAAACTTACTTGGGAGCAAAAAGCTTAATAAAGGAAATAAATAAATTCGCCTTTATTTACGGCCTAGTAGTTTGACACATCATTTTAAATGAATTAGAAAAAGTTAATATTATTCTCACGAAAAAAAAGAAGAAGAAAAACTGTCAATGTTTTGATCGCCAACAAACTGATTGAAACACTAAAAAACACATTTCAGACAATAAGAGAGGAAATTTTTGAACAAGAAAGCGAAGATTTGGTTATGTCCGTAAATGTAAAGTTTTTAATTGAGCAAAACAGAAAACGTAAAATTCATGAACAATATGAATACGAAGCTCCTAAACCGGAAGCTGGCAGCACAGACAGCTACCTGATCGAGTTGGAGGCTGAAATTCCAGAATTAGATAAAACTCGATTCCCATATTAAAACGCAATCGGTCTGCCAAGTCATATCTTGGTGGAAAACACCTAAAACCCCGATTTTAGCGGTCGACTCGTAGGTTTACCATTGCGTTTTCCTGCACCCAAAGATATGAAAACATGGCGGACTGGGAGCAGGAAAACATAATGGTAAACCTACTAGTCAACCGATAAAATCTGTTTTTTAGGTGTTTTCCACCAAGATATGACTTGGTAGACGGGTTGCGTTTTAATATGGGAATAGAGTTTTAGCTAATTCGGGAATTTTAGCCTCCAGCTCGATGAGGTGGTTGTCTCATGGTTCGGACGCCTCCTTGAATTTTGTAGAGCAGAAAATTTTTTGGCACCAGTATTATCTTATAGAAAATCTCTTCTTAAAAGAAGCCGAAATTTTGCATGTTTAACCTAGATTTCTTTTTCTAAAAAAATATACTGGTAATTTTCCTAGAAAAATAACGATATCCGTACGAACCATGTGTCTGTGCTGCCAGCTCCCGGTCTATCCTGATGAAAGTGGAAATTTATATGAAAGTGAAGGATTTCGTGTTATATAGACATTATAACCGTGCAACTGATTTGGAACAGGGCTCGAAATGGAAAAATCCACGAACCGGACAGCTATTTGAAAATTATTGTCGACTATTTTTTTTTATAAAGTACAGAAAAGTCTCGATTATCCGAGTCCCGCTTAACCGAGTTCCCGCTTTAACCGAGTTATTTTCTTTTGATGGACTGGTGGCTTCCATATTTATAAAACAGCCATTATAAATGAAGGTTAGGTGAAAATGAAATGGGCCTTTCGTTTGACCATTTTTTCCCCATTCTGACCAGAACATCAGAATTCGAACTTTTTGCGACTGTTCTTTCATCTTCACCTAACACTTCATTTGTAATGGCTGTTTCATAATAATGAAAGCCATCGGTCCGTCAGAAGAAAATGATCCATTCCAGAGGTATACGTTCGATTGAAAAAACTATTTAATACTTCGAGCAAAAAGAAGAAACTATGCCTGCAATTTTCATGACACTAATAGAATCACATAGCTGCCAATTTGTACGGTTTTGTTACCTCTAAAATTGAATACAAATTTTTGTTACATTTAATCATTGACAATTGTTAGTTTTCGGCGATTGAATTAGGCAAAATTTACTGGTAAATTTTAGAGGTAAGAAAAAAATCTTAGAAATTGGTAGCTATGCAGTAGTGTAATACTGCAGGAAAAAAAAAAAAAAAAAACTGCAGCAAATTTGACTTTCAACAAACAAGGGCTTTTTCAAGTAAACAATTTCATTTCCCGTTTTTCTTAAAAGTAACGGAAATGTACATAAAAGAAATGTTAAAATCTCCATAAAATTGAATGAATTAATTCGAAAATTTTATTTCATCTCCTTAGTTTGTGACGATTTGTGGAAATCCGGTTTATACGAGCTACTATTTTTGCTTATCCGAGGTGGGCTTGGTCCATATTAACTCGGATAATCGGTATTTTACTGCATAGCAGATTTATATTTAACAGTAAAAAAAACAATTTAAAAAAATGCATTCAAGATTTTAAATATTAAAAAAAAAAAAAAAAAGTTACAGAGAGCATAGCAAGCTATATATGTATGAAACTGTAATAATAGTAGTTAATTTCACGAACCGGAACAATATTTTCCATACTTTCATGAACCGGAACAATATTTGTTACATTTTCACGAACCGGAACATCGATCCGGTTTGCTCCGGTACATTTCGAGCCCTGATCTGGAGGTTTACGAAACTGAGAAATGTATAACAAGAATTTGAGTTTCTGGCTGGTGTAAATCTAAAATCAACCGAAAATATGTTAAGTTAATATTGCCTGGACATTTCCCTTTATTGCTGGCTTGAATGGACTTGAATTGTTAAGCGAGGTTTTAAATGCGAAAACATTATTTCTATCATTAGATAAGAACTTTTATGAAATGGATCATTTAGAAATTTTTTAGTTGCTCCGTAATTTTAAACTTAGGGAGAACAAGGAATTACAAAAACATGGAGACAGCGTACATAATTTTTAAGTATTCCAGTAACAATAAAATAGTAAAAAATACTTAAGATCTATTATGAGTCGGGAGATTAAGCAACCTGAGTTTGCGTCACACTGAATGTTATAGAAAGTAATCTTTACACATAAAATAATAAACGATTTTGCTACCCTAAACGTAAGAAAATAAAATGGAAGTAAATGTATTTGCCTCATATTATATTTTATTTTATGTTAATTAAAACATTGTATTTTTATCTTTTACATTATGTTCTGCGGTTTTTTGTTAGTTTTGCTTTTTTAGTACTTATCGGTTGAAGGGACGACTTGTTTCCAACATGGTTGTAGCGATTTTTACCCATTTTCTGCAGCGTAAAGACTAACAACAACTAAAAATGGCTAGAAAAATATGTGAGAAAGGTTAAGAAAAATCTGTCGCAAAGCATCATGATCTCATTAACCTTTAACTGATGTGACTAAAATTTGTCACACAACTGATGTGATCCGGTCTCTCAGACCCCTCGAATAAAATGAATAAAAAAAATAACTCATATGGTTGAATTTACTTAAATTTTGTCCTAACAATATCATGTACTTCTCTTAGGAGCATGTGAATTAAATTGCATGAAAAAAGTATTTTATTCATATTATTTAACTTCAGTGCAGAAAAGTAAAAATCTGTAAAAGTGTTTACAGCTGGGAGTCGCGGGGTCTGGGAGACCGCGTGACATCAGTTAAAGGTTAACAAATAAGTGCAAGTTTCTTTACTGTTCTTTAGTAGTTTGGAATTTCTGAATTAAAATTAAATCTTTTAAAAGTTCTAAAATAAACGCAAACTATTTATTCAATATAATTTATTTCTGTTTCTGCCATTTATCAATTTTGTAGGAGGGGGGGGGGGCGCCAAATTGACACGCTGCCCCGGGCGCAGTTTTCTCTTCGCACGGCCCTGAGTTTACAGTACGTCAATGCGTATTCATAAGCCTCTTTTAGAAAATGATGGTGATGTTATGACAGGTATTTCGTGCTGGAGCTTTCAAGAAAGCAGATATCTGTTAAAGGTATGTTGATAATTTTATGTATATTTTTCTGCCTTACAAGTTTTTTACATTTTGAGATTGCTACAAAGTGAGAACTGCTGAATTTTGAGAATGCTACACAGCGAGAACTGCTGAATCCAGTGATGTTTTTTTTCGGTTAATGAGTGCAGAGCGCTCATACAATGATTACTGATTGCCACTTTAGCGAGTTTTGTTTTTTATGTATATTTTGTTGCGTTACGAGTTTTGTACATTTTGAGATTGCTACAAAGCGAGAACTGCTAAATTTTGAGATTGCTACAGAGTGAGAACCGCTGAATCCAGTGATGTTTTTTCGGTCAATGAGCACAGAGAGCTCATACAACGATTACTGATTGCCACTTTAGCGAATTTTGTTAATTATTTACATTTTATTTTCATTAAGCCAAACATGCGTATAAACCGGTGCTTGGCGACATTTACTACTTGGTGGAAAAGGAGTTTTCACGCCAAGAAAAATTTCAAGATGCTGGCTCCGGGAATTTATGACATCTGTTCTGAAAAATAAATAAATATACAGTTCAGAATATGGAATTGAAATAAATTCCAATAATAATATGCAATGACTTTTGAATAGATCTAGATGCATAATAAAGTTTCAGCCAGATAGCTAACTAAAATCTTTGGCCTGTCCACCGAGTGAACTAATTCTAGAGCAATAGTTCCCAACATGCAAAGGGGGAGCTATGAAAAAAATAATAAAAGATAAATTTGTATTGGTTATTTTTTTATAAATTAAAAACATTGAAAGGTGTCCATTATTGGCACATCTACTCTATATGTTTCCATTTACTAGTCTAAATCATTATTCAGTGCTAAATTATACTTCGTTATAATTTAAGTTTAAGGAAAGGAGTACGTATCTTGTTATTTAAAGAGTTCTAAGCACTCCTTGGAAATTTTTTTCTAAGACATTTCTAAGTAGTCTGTACGAACCCTGAAAAATGCATTGCTGTGGAAGAACAAAAGCTGCAATATTCTTTAACTTCGTAAACATAATTTCATCAACTTCTACTATCATGTTAGGTCCTATTTTATTTTGTTGACACTAAACGACTAAATTAAAGAATTGACATCTTGTATAGATTTCAATTAAATCATTATTCAATGGTAAATTATACTTCATGATAATTTAAGGAATTTTGTATCATATTAAGTCCTCCTATTTTATTTTATTGATACTGAGATAAAGAAATGACGTATAATACTTCAATTAAATCCCCATTCAATGCTAAATTATGCTTCATAATAATTTAAGGAGTATATTGTTTATTTAAAGAGTTTTCTAAGCACTCCTTGGAAATTTTTTAATTATTAAGGATTTTCTAAGTAGTCTGTATAAACCTTGAAAATCATTTGCTGCCTGGAGAACAAGACCTGTATTATTCTTTAGCTTCATAACACACTCCCATCAACTTCAACTACCATATTAGGGCCTGCTATTTTATTTTGTTGACTCTGAACTAAAGAACTGACACACATCTTTCTCATATAAACTGTTTTAATCTACTAACTGTAGAAGATGACATTTCTAACATTTTATACACCATTTTATTGGTTTCATTTCTTCAATCCAACCATAAATAAATCTCTCACAATTTAAGAAACTCAACTTATTTCATCTGAATGAGAATAGCTGAAAATTTCGTGCATTTAACAATGAAAATGACTTTATGAAAATGCATCAGAATATACCAATTTTGGATTTGAGAAAAGTAATGCATTTAAAAATAGAAAAAGATTATATTTGGCTGATCCATAATTCAAACCACCAATATTCGTCGAGCTACTGTTCAGTATTCGTTACTGCCTAATTAGCACAACTCTCGAAAATAGCATATTCGGTACTACTTAGTTATACCATCGACCAATTTCGCCAAATTATGCAAATTGACATAATTTTTATTTTAAATACCGAAAGAACAAATAAATTAGTATAACATTAATAAATATACTACAAATAAAACGTCGAAATAAAAATCACCTGATGATGTAAACATGTGTAACTGACTTATAGTCAAGTGAATGTGACATTTACAATCTCAGAGTAAAGATAAGAAGTAGAGGCCGAATCTCATTGTTATTTCGGTCAGAACTTGAGGCACACATGTTTCCGCTTTCATCGCCAAAAGGTTGTCTTTTTTGGCGGTGATCACCTTATTGGCAACTGTCGGATTTGATTTATGCGAGAGAAACACCCGACGCAAGAAAGTTTCAGCGGGAACCAGAGGAGAAAAACCGGTTTGGCGCGTTTTCTCTGCCCACCATCACGTGACGGTGGGTAGTGATCCCGGCGTCAAGAAAGGGTTGCTATTTCTGAGTCCAGTTATATGAGAAGTCTATGTTTACAATCAACCATTATTGGCATTTAATCTTATAGTTTGGCGATAGATTTTTGGTCGACGGGATAACTAAGTAGTACAGCATATTTTCATTAATTCGAGTTCAAATCATTAATGTCAGTGAATCAACGCACTTTAATAATTATTTAAAATAGAAACAAATTATATGAGAAAGAATAAGATGTAATTAACAGTGAGGAGATAAAGACATATCTTCATATCATGAAACACGTGCAGAAGTGTAGTTAAAAATTTGATGTATTAAAAAAATTATAAAGCAAAATAATATAAAACTATATGAAAGAATAATATTGAATATTCCAATTATTCACAGAAATTCATATTAAAAGCTAAAAAGAGGTATATTATTGTTGACATAACTCAATTTAAAAGTCACGCGTGCCGCTTTGTTTGTAAACACAAATGTTGGATTGGGCTTTTAAATGGTTACAATTGACAATCAAAGGTTTTTTAAAGCACACAAATATGAAATCAGTTAACAAAATAAGGGCTCAACACAGATATTTATTAGAATTTGTAGATAGCAAAGGAAAACTTATTATTATTGTCATATGATTGCGTAATAATGACCGTTTCTTTGAGTGGGATTTTTAAACTGGCGCCATAGGTGTCCCGTTAGTAGATAGCCTGAAGAGAAAAATAAATTAATTACGCACAGCGGATATAAGCCGATATAAATTACTTACCACTTTTAAGTCTAAGACACCATCTTTAGCCTCTTGTAATAAAGAGACAAATTTTGTCGTAAGTAATCCTAGACTTTTTTCGTGCCGACTAGGCGTTGTATCCACCATTTTGTTTATGGATATTTATGTGTTGCCATTTTTGTAGTTGTAATATTAGGAAAACAAACATTCCTTCCAGCCATTGAGTTAAAAAAAAATGCTAATGTGACAGGTGACGACTCTTCTACAACGCCCACAGACTTCTAATGGTGTTATTATGATGTTATTACACGAGGACTTAAAGACGCTTGGAATCCCAGGCGTCTAGCGACAACAGCCGCCTCACGGTCCGTCTTTTCCAAGCATTTCATTGGCTGTTCCGTAAAAGGCTTTTCTATTATCAGATTTCCAAGCATATGATTGGCTGTTACTGGCGACTCGCCTCGTTTCGGGCGTCAAAGATGCTCCGACAGAAAAAAGACGCTCGCGCTCCAAGCGACACCCCTGGAGCCATAGGAATACATGGAGACGCCCGGAATCTGAAGCGTCTTTGACCCCTCGTGTAATAACACCATTACACGAGGGGTCAAAGACGCTTCAGATTCCGGGCGTCTCCATGTATTCCTATGGCTCCAGAGGAGTCGCTTGGAGCGCGAGCGTCTTTTTTCTGTGGGAGCATCTTTGACGCCCGAAACGAGGCGAGTCGCCAGTAACAGCCAATTATATGCTTGGAAATCTGATAATAGAAAAGCCTTTTCCGGAACAGCCAATGAAATGCTTGGAAAAGACGAACCGTGAGGCGGCTGTTGTCGCTAGACGCCTGGGATTTCAAGCGTCTTTGAGTCCTCGTGTAATAACACCATAATATAAGTAGGCTCCCAATCGGCAACCTTTTCTTGTCTCCTACATCTCTGCCCTCCATCACGTGATGGAAGGCAGATTTAGCGCGCCAAACCGGTTTTTTTCCCGCTTTAATCTCCTCGGAATCTATCTCCAGTTTCCCGCCGAAACATCGTCTGTCTGCGTTTGTCTTGAGTTGACCGTACTTTTGCTTTTCTTTTTAATTTACCCTTTAACAGTTCTTTTAAGAACTTTTTATTTTAGCTTTTAAAATGACAACTTTCGCGTCAGCTTGTAGTTTCGTCTCTATGTTTACATTTATTTTATTGCGAGGATGAAATCCGAAAGTTGCCAATAAAGGAATGGACCTTATGCACGCGCGAAATTTGACTTTCCATAAGACTTTTAGCATTAGTGTGAAATCCGGCACTTTCATTGGCTACCGGTGAACCGAACTTCATTCCCTGAAAGGAGAAAATTCTTTTTTTCGAGTAATAGCGCTGCTACTCATTTCATCAATTGTATTTCTTGATAATAATAACTTGATGCATTAAAAAAAGCGTATATATTTCTCATACTGAACACAAAATCAATTCTTATACAATTAATAACAATGTATAATTAATTATTAAATTTGATTTAATTTTCTAGAAATTATCAACAACTCTAAAACAACATTGACTTAGTTAAATTATGGTAAAATAATGAGATTGTTATAATAAGTTGCTTATAACTTTTTTATTTTTACTCAGATGTTTGCAATCAAAATGTTAAAATTCTAGCAGCTTAAGTAAAAATAAGTAATTGAAGTTCCATCTAGATATATAAAAATATTTTTCTATGTCAATTTAAAAGATACTTATTGCATTTAAGTAGATATAAAGTAAAATTATAATCACAATATTAGATTTCGAATAAAAATTGTAAAGCTACTGATAATAATTTAATAAACAGAGATAAAAACAAAAAGCTCCATAATAATAATAATCGCTATTTTAAATATATATATATTGTAATTAATAGCATAATATTTTTCATTGTTCATGTTTGACGTATATTACATTTTTATTGCAACATATATATATGTATATATATATATATATATATATACATGTGTGTGTGTGTGTATATATATATATATGTTGCACAGCAATAATATATATATTATTAATGTAATTTATAAATGATAAATAATTAATTTTTAAACATGAATATTTTAATAAATTCTGTTAATTACTATTTATATGTTACTGGAGTTCTAACATAAAAGTACTTTCATGAAATTTTAAAAAAATATTACAATTACATTTTAATAAATATTCATTTTTAACATACAGTTTATAAGTGATAAGAATTTAGTAGTTATGAATATACAATTTAAAAAAAAATAGAAAGCAGCTGATAAATTGATAAATATTTTTATATATGAAGATAATACTTAATTTTGAGAAATGAACACTTTAATAAATTACTTCCGCTAATTATATATATATATATATAACTTACTAAAGTTCCAACAAAAAAAAATTTTAATGTAAGGTAAGAATATATTATTGTTACATTATTATTAAAAAATAGATTAAATGAATTTCTTAATTTAATTATTTAAATTTATTTTTAAAAAACTAATTGACAAAAAAAAAAAAAAAAAAAAAAAAAAAAATTACAAAGGAGCTGGTAATAAAGATGATTTTAACTAACTGGCTTAAGAAAATGTTATTTTTACACTTTATTTATTAAATAAATTTATTTATTAGAAAAATACCCTATAAGTCATAAGAGTTTTAAAATTTAATGTAATTATCTGTGTAATATGTACAAGAAAAAAAATTATAAAGTAACCTAAGTAACAGATAAATTTAAAATGATCAGTAACATGAAAATAATTTTAATGCAAGTCTAGGAGATTTGTTGTTGCATTTTAATAAATGATTACTTTAATTATTAAAAAATAGATAAAATTAATTTTTTAATATAATTATTTAAATTTATTTTTAAAAAATATTGTAATATTTACAACAAAAAATTATAAAGTAACCTAATTCATTTTAATAAATGTTTACTTTAATTATTAAAAAATAGATTAAATGATTTTTTAAATTTAATTATTTAAATTTATTTAAAAAATTTGTATAATATTTACAATAAAAAATTATAAAGTAACCTAAAATTCATTAAAATACCCTTATATAATAATGTAATAATATATAATATAATAACCTAAATTCATTAAAAAATAGATTAAATTGATTTTTTAGTTTAATTATTTAAATTTATTTAAAAAAATTATTATAATATTTATAAATAAAAAAAATTATATAGTAACCATATTGCATTTTAATAAATGTTTACTTTAATTATTAAAAAATAGATTAAATAAATTTTTTAATTTAATTTTTTTAATTTATATAAAAAAATTAGTATAATATTTACAATAAAAATTATAAAGTGACCTAAAATTCATTAAAATGCCCTAATATAATAATATATAATATAATAACCTAAATTCATTAAAATGCCCTAATATAATAATATATAATATAATAACCTAAATTCATTAAAATGCCCTAATATAATAATACAGTAAACTCTCGTTTTTACGAACCTCTTTTTCACGAACACTTGCGATTTTACGAACTATAGAGTGGTCCCGAATACGCTCCCATAGAAACAATGTAATTTTTCGCTCCCATTTACGAACTACAAATTATGAAAATCTCTTTTTTGCGAACTCAGTTTTCGTACTTCTGAAAAAAAAAAAATAAATAAAGTATTGGAATACACTGCCAACGTCAGTTAAACTTTATACAGGTACAATGAGACATCGGGTGCATTCCAAGAATGTGTTGTTTTCCCCAATCTCTTTCGGAGGTAGGGGGAATAGCAACAATTTCAAGAAGTGGTTGTCAGGACTAAGGCACTTTTTTGATGGGAACAATTACTCACAGTTACTGTGAAAGGTAAAAGTAGTAAAGGTTTCCATAGATAAAATGGAAACATATATTTTCAAAAATGTGATAAAAAAAAGTGATTATTTCAATTCCTAATTTTTTATCTATGTTTTAATCTGTGTGTTTTCATCTACTAAGTAATAATACAGTCTGTTTTTCATATGTAATATTTTCAAAACATGGTAACGTATGTTTCTGTGTACTAAAATTATTTCTGTGCATAAATTTGCATTTATTTCTTGTATATTTAAAAATACATGTGTAACATTATTAAATAATAAATAATCTTGAAATAATGCTTCATCTATGAAGAGGGGGCAGTTTGATAAAAATAGACATAAATAATGTACGTATTAATATCATTTTTTGAGTTTTTCTATTTTACGAACTTTCTATTTTACGAACTATTTGGGTGTTCCCTACGAGTTCGTAAAAGCGAGCGTCGACTGTATATAATATAATAACCTAAATTCATTAAAAAATAGATTAAATGAATTTTCTAATTTAATTATTTAAATTTATTGTAAAAAAATTACAATAATATTTATAATAAAAAATTATAAAGTAACCTTATTGCACTTTAATAAAAGTTTACTTTAATTATTAAAAAATAGATTAAATAAATTTTTAATTTAACTATTTAAATTTATTTATAAAAATCTAAATGACAAAAAAATTACAAAGGAACTGGTAATAAAGATCAACTGATTTTAACTAACTGACTTAAGAAAATATTATTATTACACTTTAATTATTAAATACATTTATTTATTAGAAAAATACTCTATAAGTCATATTAATTTTAAAATTTAATTTAATTATCTGTATAATATTTACAATAAAAAAAAATTATAAAATAATCTATCATAAATTAATAAAGATTTTTTTTGTCTCAAGAATAATTTTAAAATTAAAAAAAACCCTTTAATATATTAATCCTGATAATTTTACTTTTATCTGTTACGATAGTAATAGACAAATTTAAAATGATCAGAACTTTATAAAGTTCTAACATGAAAATACTTATAATGTAAACCTAGGAGATTTATTATTGCATTTTAATAAATGTTTACTTCAATTATTAAAAAACAGATTAAATGATTTTTTTAATTTAATTATTTAACTTATTTAAAAAATCTAATTGATAAAAAAATTACAAAGGAACTGGTAATAAAGATCGACTAATTTTAACTGACTGACTTAATAAAAATCAAAACAAAACTCTAAAAAAGTGAAAACGTCAGCGAGAGGACAGAACACGCAATTTTAGGATTACAAATGCAAAATCTTAACCAGCCCTAGTCTTAACCACTGGGCCAGATCATTCATTCTCTTCTTTAACCAAAATACCTTGTGCTGGCTTTACACAGTATCTTACCCATATATTTGTCCTTTCAGGGAAAGAAGTTCGGTTCAGTTTCATTCGCTATCGGTGAAGCGATAGCCAATGAAATTGCCGGATTTCGTACTAATGCTAAAAGTCTTATGGAAAGTCAAATTTCGCTATGCACGCGACCTGAGATCGAGGCTAAAATTCGTCTGCTGGCGGTATTTACTGGCGGTGTTTAGCATAGCAGTCTATGGAGTGTGAGTTATTAAAGCTTGTTTGTTAAAAATACCGCAAAAAAATTCTTTGATGCAGCAGTATATACTTAATATATTGTATTCTAAATTCAAAATGTTGTTCTGTATGCGAGAAAATTTCCTAAGTTTGCAAATTTTTAGTTAAAATGTATGCGCTCAACCTGGGACAAGGCTAAAGTCGTCTGCTAGCGGTGTTTGCGCCTGCGCAAACTAGTATTCTTCCGGTGCAGGAACTAGAATAACAGATGATCATACCGCCAGCTCTGGCGTTTGACGTCACCTGAATAGGGTCCATTACTGCCAAAATACGGCACCGTTTTGGCGATGAAAGCAAAACATGTTGGAGTCAAAACCTTTCCCAGAGAACAATGGGATTGGGAGTCTACTTATATTAGAAGTCTGTGACAGCGCCTAGAAGATACTGTGTGGAAAACGGCTACAAAATAGTGCTAAAAATTGAATCCCATAAATGTACAACGATGCTGAATAACAAGATGTCGATCGTAGCGCCATCGTAGTGATTTAAAAACGATAGTCATTCTAAAAGAGACTCTTTAACCTATTTCACGTCATTCCTTAACTAAATTAGCTTATAACAGACCAAAATATCTTATATTTATAGTTTCCGACATTTAACATTCTATAATTTTTGAAAACACAGTGTTTATATTGAAAAGAGTTACGAGATAGCGCTCGAATCAGCATATTGCCGCTGAGCATTGTTGGAGATTTATGGGATACAAGTTTTTAGCACCTTTTTAAATCATTATAGGAATAGCCGTTTTCCACACTGATCTTCTAGGCGCTGTAACTCTGCTGTTTTTATTTTTAAAAATCAGCTGTTTTGGAAAACATTAAAAATCTCTCCTTTTGAAAGCATTATGCTTTTGAATTTTTTTTATTCTGTTAAAGAAATGATAAAAATATATGCAATATATCTGAACAATGCTGTAGTCGTAAAAAAAAAAAAAAAAAAAAAAAAAAAAGAACAAGTAATATAAAAATTTTGTTTTTAAAGTCAATTCTTACTTAGGTCATCAAAGAAAAATTTAATATAATCCCTTAAGCTAATATTAGTTTTTGTTGCATTAAAATATCTCAATTTGTTCATTTTCTATAAGCAAGTAGGTTTGCAATGGAACTCTATAGGAAATTGGCGAAATATTAGAGATATCTCCAAGTTGGCGTCACTTTTGGCGACTCATTTTGGCCGCCAAACTTAACGATATATCGCCAAGTTGGCGACAAACTTGGCGGTATTTGGCGACAGAACAGGGTCCCCCCTATGGTAACCCCTTATTGAAAATACTTTAATTGATCTTCAACAACCAATGGCCGCCATTTTGATTCCCATGCAAAACTAAAATTAATTAATTAAAATTTAATTAATTAATTAATATTTGAAAAACTGTATTAACATCAATTGTCATCGATTACAAGTTTAAAAAATTTATTTCAACTTGATAGGATGAATAATGAGCATTTTATTAACGATTGAAAATTTGAACAAGATAAATATATAAATAAATAAATAAATAAATATAGGGAGAGTGTGAGCTAATAGTAGAAATTGAAAAAAAAAAAAAAAAAAGGAGGACATGCGCTATAGGCAAAGGTTAAGCGTCACTGTTTCACAAAGTGTGTTATGTGTACCTCTTGGGGTGATATGACGAGTTTGTGTTCACAACTTACATACGATGCTAGAGGTCTGCACGGACCCGGGCTTGGCCCGAGGCCCGTACCCGGACCGGGCCGGGCCGGCGGAATGAAGGCGAATTTTTAAACGGGCCGGCAGAATTATAACAATTTTTTCAACGGGCCGGGCCTGGCCAGGTCGATAAAAAAAAATTAATCGGGCCTATCGGTCCGATATAAGAATTCAAGCGAAGCAGATAAAACACGAGACATTTTCAATGAATAAGATTTTCACGAGACGTATAAACGTGCGTCACGAGCCGATGCGAGTTTAACAACATCAATACAGAAATGTAACATGTCCGTCGTAGAGATCGTCATCGTACAGTTACAAGATGTTTGGTTCCGAGTTTAATTTTTTTTAAGCAGACTCGTGCCGGGACGGAACTGGTCTTAATCGATCTCAGGATGTGTAGGACAGTCATTATGTTTTGTAGTATTAGTAGGGATAATGAACTTCTCTTAACATTATCTTTGGAAATATATCTTAAGGTGGTTCTCATATTCACTGCTCAACAATGTGAAACTTTCAGACACATTTTCTGACTCATTTTTAACTATAAAGGCATAGAATTGACAGGCCTGACTATTGAAGGCATTTGGAAACGAATAGCTTTTTACATATTTGATAAATTACTTACGGAGAAAACAGAGATTCTTGTCACGTGACTGTACGTTCTTCTCCTTTCCTGTGCTATCGCTTCCGGAAATTCGATTCAAAACGCTAACTTTGGCAGTATTTTCAGAAAGATGTATTGCTTTTAACTATGAAAAAAAACGACATTTACATAGCTTCTGAATAAGAATACCTGCCAATCTTACGCGTTTCCGAAAAGAAATGAATTCATAAATGTGTCGAAATGCAGCTCCTTTGGATTTGAGAAAAGCCTTAAAAATGAGAAAAATATTTTCACAAATCTACTTTTTATTATACATCTTCAAAAGTTATCATGTTTTTAATATTTTATTCTGAACTACATTAATCTTTTAATGAATCGTAATGTCTGTAGACACGATGACTAAAACACTGTAAGTAATCATTAATGTTTACTATTGTGTGTTTTCTGTTTTGCGAACGTCATAGTAATCTAAAATATACTGTAAAATGTTCCCATAAATATGTATGTAGTATTCATTAAAAGAATCTTAATTGTATGTTGAGAAAAAACTGATTTTTTTTGTAGAAATTGTGTCGGGTCGGGCCGAGAACTGTAAAAATGCAAACGGGCCGAACTTTCAATTTTTACACAGGGCTGGGCCGGACCCGGGCCTGGAAATTCCGGCCCGTGCAGACCTCTATACGATGCAGGGAAGCTATATTTGTAAAGCAGTTTAAAAAAAAACAATGGATTTAATTATGGGCCAATAAACGTTTGCCAAAATATGCCAAATCGCTGGAAAACTGCAACAATGAAACATTTTAACTACTAAAATGTAGAAATGAAATTATAAATGAAGTGTATTTTTAACACGTTTTTATCAGTTATTAGTTTAATATTAATTAATCAACGATTATACTTCCGCAGTTTAAATAATGTTTCTTTTTTTCACTTGTTTCCTTATCTTAAAAAATAAACAGAGCAAAAATTATACATTTTTTAATAAATTGACTTGCTAGTGCTTTTTACCAAGCGTAAAACAATCAGTACATTTTTCATAATCGAGTTCAGTGACCACACCAAAGTAATGTTTTATCTACTAAAAACGAACTTTTCAAAAGTAAAAATAATCCAAGCTAAAAAAAAAAAAGTTGAAAGTTGTGGCTAAAAAATGGTGTGATATCAAATTTCCACACTTATATTGTGGTACTTATTTAACATTTTCCATTAAAAAATTTAGCATTTGTAAGTCGAGTGCCTTCGTATATGTTGATAGACATCCTTTTCTCCTGTATTAAATACATCACAACGTGTTTCTGAAAATTCAAATGTTTTAAAATTACACATGATGGGCTTGGCGGCCATCTTATATTTTACACAAATTTATATGAGCACAAATCCATAGTTAAAATCCGAAATTCAAAATTGTTACTTAAGCAGACACTTTAAGCTTTTCCTTTACGGACTTGTATTCGAAGATTTTTTTTGCCTTAAAATAATAGTGATTTATCTAAAGGATTCATCTTGTGATTTATTTCATAGAGCATATAATCATTTAAAAGCAATGACAATCGATTTCTTTTCTTAAAATATCAGTCTTTTTCAATTTAGCTGTTTGCAGTTGAAAACCAAAGCTCGACATTGTTACTTAAGCAAACATTTTATGCCTTTCCTTTATGGAATTGCGTGCTTAGAAATTTGTGTGTTAAGATAATGGGGACGTATCTTACCGATTCCTCTTATGATTACTTTTTTAGAGTAATTAATCCTTTACAAGCAGTAACAATCAACTTCCTTTCCCAAAATAATAGTCTTTTTAAATTTATTTGTCCGTAGTTAAAATCAGAAAAGTGTTATTAATGAAAACTTATTACGCTTGCCTTTACGAATTTGGGTGCTTAGAAATTTGAGTAAAACATGGAAAGATGGCCGCAAAGCTCATCTTGCATAATTTTAAAACATTTGAATTTTCAGAAACACGTTATGATGTATTTAGTACAGGAGAAAAGAGTTTATATCAACATATACGAAAGCACTCGACTTACAAATGGTAATTTTTTTAATGGAAAATGTTATATAAGTACCATAATATAAGCTTGGAAATTTGATATCACACCATTTTTTAGCCACAACTTTCAACTTTTTTTTTTTTAGCTTGGCTTATTTTTACTTTTGAAAAGTTGGTTTTTAGTAGATATCAGTTCTTTTTTTTAAGAGATTATGTATAATTTAAATAATCGACTCATTCAAATTAAAATGAGTTCTCGTAGAGCTTTTGTAAGTAGTAAGAAAACACAATATGTGTACATATCACTTCTTTCTTAGAGTAATTAATCATTTAAAAGCAATGAAAGTCAACTTCTTTTCTCAAAGTATCAGTCTTCTTCAATTTATATGGTATTTAATTTTTATGAAGAATGAAAATTTTGTAAAAGACTGATAGAGTCGAAATAAAATATAGATCTATAGTTGGTCTTTTAGTTAGATATATGTTTATTGTTGAATATTTAGTTAGATATCTGTTTAAAAATAACTTTTTTTTTCAGAATTGTTTTAGCTTTGCAAATACCTACGGTTAATCAGAGAACGAAGCACGCCTTACAAAACAGTACAAATATTTTTAGAAACGGTTCTTAATGAACCTTTACATATTTTAAGTAACTAGCATGCTAAATTCAAGCTTCTACCCCGAACAGTATCACAGAAATCGGAATTTTAGAACGTTTTTTGTTTCATAACCCTTTTAAACTTCGAACTTATTCGGAAATAATTTCTGAGAGCATTTACGTTTCAAAAGTTACAACCATGTCAAATTTCAAGTTCATGCTTTAACAATTCTATTCAAATCGTAATTTAAAATGTTTTCTGCTCCTTTAATCTTTTTAAAACAATAAACAGTTCTTAGCGAGCATTTAGATCTTAAAAGTAACGGCTTGTCAATATTCAGATTTTAGTATTCAACGATATCGCGTAAACCCAATTTTAGAACGTTTTTTGCTCCTGCGCCGTTAAAAATTTCAGTTTTTAGGGTTCCGTACTCAAAAAGTAAAAACGGAACCATTATAAGATCACTCGTGTGTCTGTCTGTCTGTCACAGCCATCTTACTCGTAAACTATGGAACGTGGAAAGTTCAAATTCGGGAAAGTAATAAAGACTGTTGACCCACATATTTTCAGATTATTAAACATTTATAAATATATTTAGTAAAAATGTATAGGGGAAAATTCAGTTACTTGAAAAAAAAAATATTTTCTTTGCATATTGTGTGGGGTATCGTGTGAAAGCTTTCGTAACGCTGAATTCAAAAATACATTTCTTTTAATATTAGGTATTACATTTTCAAAGATATAGTCGAAAATGTAGCGCAAAAACATGTCCCCCCCCCCATCTAATTCCGAATCTACTGAAACTAAAATTACGAAAAAATTAGAGGGAGTAGACGTTAATTTAAACCTTGCAGGAAAATTATAGCGATTACTCTAGGTCACATAGTTTTTGAGCAAATCGCATTTTTCCGTTACACACAAATTTCGATTTACGGGCATTCAGTAAAACTGTTGAGCAGCGCTGGAGGTACCTATCGTAGCAGAAGTATAAAAGCATTGTTGATCATGATTTTCGAAAAGAATCGTCTGTAATTAGCCGAGATATGAACGCTTAAAGATATGGACTTTTGGACATACATAATGACAGGAGCGGCGTACTCTATGTACCATCGGCTTTTAAAGCCTAGATAACAACTTTTAATGATATATGTGTGTAATGCAATGGCCAGTAACAGTATAAAAGAAATAAACGTCAAATTTTTAAAAACAGTAATTCAAGGCGTCTCAAGACTCTTAAAGCTTCAAAAAACATTTAATTTTAAATTTTTTAGATGTTAATCATCCATTTTTTCTGAACATTTTAATATAATTGTTTCCTTCAAATTCTCATTAGAACAGAAGTTATAGCTTTTAGAATTATACCCCCTCAATAGCTTAAGCGGCATTTTCGAAACTTTTAAGTTATTTTTCTCCAATTGACTTTTCTGGGCATAACGCGCACGAATTCTCAAAAACTTTTGAATATTTTTTCATGAAATTTTCAAAACATACGTTTTATGTTAATCTGTATAAACTGAACCTAAAATTTCCTTTTTATTGTTCAAAAAAATATTTTTTAATGTGATTATGTTGTTCAAATTTTCAAAATGTTCTATTAGCTAAACACAACTTTGTATTAAAAATATAAAAATACTTTAAAAACAAATTTATTTAGGTTCAGGGTAATTATTATAATTTGAAGTATAAGTAGGCACCAAAATTTTTATTCTAGTTACAATATTTATTTTCTAATCGTGCGCGTAAGCTGTTACACCAATATTCTGCTTGTTAAATGTCTGACTGTTTGGAGCACCCTGTAAATGCTAATTCTTCATCTTGCAATTTTTTAAATACATAAAATGAAAGAATGTACTTATATCTTTCATCTCAATAAAAATTTTGGTTTAAAATCATATACATTTTATGATATTAAATGTTGAAAATGGTCTCTTTTTTTCATTTTTTCCAATTTTTGAGATTCCTGACACCCTTTAATTAGAATGAATTACATAAATACTATGGGGTTCGCGACAATTTGCATTGAATGGCTCTTTCAATACGCCTCGAGTGGCTTTAAAAGTTAATTAAAAAACTATCTGGAAAACGCGGCAAGGACCAAGGTGGCGTGCAAATTTGTGACCTCCTTTCGAAGCGCGCTTGGCACAATGACAAATGTGAGCTTTGAACGAATGTTTTGTTTTAGCTGCACTGTAGAAAGAAAGGTTATTACTATGCTGAATTTAGTTTTATGAAATGCCAAATGAAGTTTAAATATGCATTTCTTTTATTGTAAGTACCGAATTAAGTTCATTATAAAGAGATTAAGATAATATTAAACTAGTCGGATGTGTCAATTCCAAAACTTTCTGCTATCTCATACATGTCAATACTTCCTGATAAATACAGCACAGCAGCGACACCGGTTAGGCGATTTATACCAAACTCTAATCCGGGACAACTTTCGTGTACTTCTAATTGAATATGAAGTTTGATGAAAATTCGTGCATTTGTTTTTGAGATAGAGATATTACGAAAATCGTGAAAAGTTCTGAGTTGCAGTGGCACCTCTTGGGCAATTTACACCAAAAACTTATCATGATCAGTTTATATCAGGGACTAACTGAATCTAAAGTTTGATGAAAATTCAAGAATTAGTTCTTGAGACACAGCTACTGCGGAAATCAGGAAAATTGCAGCATAGTAGCGCCTCCTGTTGGGCGATTTACACCAAAAAATAATCAGCACCAATTTATATCAAGGACTAACTGAATCTAAAGTTTTATTAAATTCCGTTTAATAGTTCTTAAGATAGAGCGCCTACAAAATTTGTGTCACACACAGATAGACAGACTCACAGACAGACATTTTATAAAAACATGCTTTTCATTACCTCTGTACCCTAAAATGTATAAATTCGTCGAAAACCGGAATTCCAATATTTTCACGAATCGAATACTTTCTTCTTGTAAAGATAGAAGAAAGTAAAAATGAGTTATACAGAATAGCTGTATTTGATATTTTTTAGGTTCCATATCACTTTGAACTTTCATGGTATATCCATTTACATTTTTCTAGTATATACTGTTATACCCAACCTTACTTTGCATAGTTTTTTACAAAGTGTTAGTATTATTTTAGCAAAGGTTTTTTTTTTTTTAATAATACAATTACTAATGCATATATTTATTGTACGGAACCCTCTGTGCGCAGTGCCTGACTTACGGAAGGGCATTCGGGGCACGGGCCCAGGGCCCCTGATTTTAAAGGGCCTCCAAATGCTGCTGAAGGATTTCAATTACTGTCCAAAATCTGATGTAGTTTTAATATCTAATGTGGAATTCATTCATTCATTCTACATTCTATTGTGTTCATATTGTATTTTTATAAAATCGTATATTTTGTCTAAAACATCTATTGTATGTAATTACTTTATTATAGTGAATATTTTCTTTTATCTTTATCACTTGAAAAATATATTGTATTTTTAATTATTTAATTTTGTTAAAGGTCTCGTCAGATTATTTGGGGGTTGGTGAGCGTAGCTTGCAGGCAGTAGAGCCCCCTAATATTTTAAATAATTGTAGCTTGGTGTTGACGAAAATTTATTATTAGTTGTTTCATATCATTCCAGATATATAGACTTGTATAGGAAAATGTAATCAACACCACACAATTTATTATAAAACGTCTACTCATTTAAATTTCATAATTGTGAAATAATTATTTAAAAGTAAATTAATGATTAACATACAAAATTTTTTAATGGATATTTCAAAGTAATTATTAAAGTCAATAATGGTTATTTTAGTAAGTACCATTTTTTATTATTTTTCTTTACTCAATCCCCCTGTAAGTAATCGGTGCAAGGGGTTCCCCCATAAGTATCTGTGCCCAGGGGCCCCAAATTTGTAAATCGGTCCCTGTCTGTGCGCGAGTAATACTCGCACTTGACCATTTATTTTAAGAACTGTTCACTGCGAACATTTTCGTCTTAAACGTTACAACTACCAGGTGTCCCAAAAAGGACTGACTGATTTTAAAATTCAATAACTTGCAAACGGTGACAGATATTAAAAAAATTCTTGCAGGAGGGTTATGCATAAGGTCAAAAGTTTTATTACAGTGATTTTCGATTTCAGTTCGATTTACAAACAATAGATGGCGCCTGAATTTAGCGTCTATTGATCGCAGCGCCATCTATTGTTTGTAATTCGAACTAAAATTGAAAATCACTGTAAAAAAAACTTTTGACCTTATGCATAACCCTCCTGCAAGAATTTTTTAAATATCTGTCACCGTTTACAAGTTATTGAATTTTAAAATCAGTCAGTCCTTTTTAGGACACCCGGTATGTCAAACTTCAATATCCTTAGGGATAAGAATTCTAAATAAAACATAATTTATAACATTTTTAGAAAGAAAGCTTTTTACCCTTTTAAATTTCGATTTTTTTAGAAATGGGTTTTAGCGAGCACTTACATCTTTAAAGTAACCACCATATCAAATTTTAAGTTTCTCCCTTCAACAGTTTCATAGAAATCTTAATTTATGAATGACTTTTGCTATTGCAACCTTTTAAATTTCGCATTTTTTTAGAAATTGCTCAGGACGAGCATTTTTGTTTTAAAAGCAACAATCATGTTAAATTTCAAGTTCATGAAGTTCATGCTCTAGCTTGAACTTTTAAAATTCGATTTATTTAGAAACAGTTTTTAATGAGCATTTACATCTTATAAGGAACCACCCCCACCGTTCCAGATTTAAGGATTCTATCCCGAACTGTTTCACAGGAATCGAAAATTTAAGAATTTTTTTGCTCTTGTACTCATATAAATTTCTAATTTATTGAAAACGCAAAGTATTTATTCGCATTAAAAAATAACATCCGTGTCAAATTTCATGTTTTCAGCCCAAAACAATCCCATTAAAATCATAATGCAAACCGTTATCCGCTCGATTCATCTCTTAACATTTCGATTTTTTACTAACAGTTCTTAGTGAGCGTTTACATCTTTGAAAAGTCCTTCCGGCCAATGCCGGGAGGAAGAGGTAGCTTTCATATTCCTTATTTTAAAAAAGCCAACTTATATTATTCAAACACACGAAGCTCAATTTAGTGGAAACCGAATATAGGAGATTCAATACTAATTTTTATCAATACTAAATCATTATGAATGAGAATTTCGTGAAATTAGTCAGCTTTATCCAAGCTGCTTTTATTTAAAATAACTTACATTTGGCTGCCAAATTCGGCGATTTCTTAAAGTGCCTGCCATTTTAAGACAACATGGTGGATGAGGGTAACCAGTGAACTTGGTCGAGACCTTAGTAATTGCTGTGCACATGCTCACTCACATCGGAATCGGTTGATATATACAAGTGCTGTCGCAAGCAAAAAATCAGATTTTTCAAAATATCACCCACAATAGAAATTGAAACTGCTATATCTGGGCCATTTTTTAAGATAAAGACAAACAAAAAATGCTCCTGAATCCTTATATCAAGGTACTTAAGAAAGAAACCTTTTTCAATTTCTAATTTTTTTGCACCTCACTTTAAATATAATATTTTTAAATTTAATAGCCGCCATTTTGAAACAAGATGGCTGATGAAGCTGGCCAACGAACTTGGTCGAGATATTGATGTATACTAACCACATGCTGTCTTACATCGAAATAGGCGAATACGTGTGTTATCGCGTGACAAATACAAGATCGTTTCAAAATGTTAGCTATGCTAGAAATTTAAAGTGCTATAATTCAACCATTTTTTAAGATATAAACAAAGGAACAAATTTTCAGTAACAAAAACTGCTCCGGAATCTTTGTATCAAGGCCAAACACATAAAAAAAATCTTTTTCATTTTCCAATTTTTTAATACCTCATTTTAAATTTTAAATTTAATTTTTTAATGGCAACCCTTTTGAAACAAGATGGCGAATGAAGCTGGCCAACGAACTCGGTCGAGACATTAGTATGTATTATGTACAGACGAAGTTACATCCAAATCGGTTCATAAATACGCCTGTTATCGCGTGACAAAAATCAGGTCGTTTCAAAAGGTCAGCCACAATAGAAATTCAAAATGCTATAATTCAGCTATTTTTTTAGATATAGACGAAACAAAAACTGTTCCGGAATCTTTGTATTAAGGTCAAACACATACGAAAAAAAACCTTTTTCATTTTCCAAATTTTTGGTACCTCATTTTAAAATATTTTTTTTTTTTAAATGGCTGCCATTTTGAAACAAGATGGCGGAGAAAGCTGGCGAACGAACTCGGTCGAGACATTGGTATGTACTATGTATACACCAAGTTACACCCAAAATGATTCATAAATACGCCTGTTATGGCGTGACAAAAATTAGGTCGTTTCAAAAGGTCAGCCACAATGGAAATTCAAAATGCTATAACTCAGCCATTTTTTTAGATATAGACAAAACAAAAACTGTTCCGGAATCTTTGTATTAAGGTCAACCACATACAAAAAAATCTTTTTCATTTTTCAATTTTTTGGTATCTCATTTAAAATTTTAAAATTTAAAAATTTTTTTAAATGAATGCCACTTTGAAACAAGATGGCGGATGAAGCTGGCCAACGAACTCGGTCGAGATATTTGTATGTACTATGTACACACCAAGCTGCATCCAAATCGGTTCATAAATACGCCTGTTATCATGCGACAAAAATCAGTACGTTTCAAAATGTCACCCACGCTAGAAATTAAAAATGCTATAAGTCAGCCACTTTTTAAGATATAGACGAAAAAAACACTGCTCCCGAATCTTTTTATCAAGGTCAAAAACATAAATTTTTTTTTTTTTCAATTTTCAATTTTTTGGTACCACATTTCAAATTTAAATTTTTCTTAAAAATTTAAATAGCTGCCATTTTTAAACAAGATGGCGAATGAAGCTGGCCAACGAACTCGGTCGAGACATTGGTATGTACTATGTATAAACGAAGTTACATCCAAATCAATTCATAAATACGCCTTTTATTGCATGACAAAATTCAGGACGTTTCAAAATGTCAGCCACGCTAGAAATTCAAAATGCTATAACTCAGCCATTTTTTAAGATATAGAAGAAACAAAAACTGCTCCGGAATCTTTGTATAAAGATCAAATACATAAAAAAAAATATTTTTCCATTTTCAATTTTTTGGTACAACTTTTCAAATTTTAAATTTTTAAAAATTTTTTAAATAGCCGCCATTTTGAAACAAAATGGCGGATGAAGCTGGCCAACGAACGCGATCGAGACATTGGTATGTACTATGTACAGACCGAATTACATCCAAATCGGTTTATAAATACGAGAGTTACAGTGTGACAAAGCCTATAAAGTATGAACCATTTTCAATGAATATGACTTTCCCGAGATTAAGTATAAATGTGCGTCACGAGTCGATGCTAGTTTTGCAACATCAATACAGAAATGTAACATGTCCATCATAGATATCGGCAGTGGATAGTTCCATTGTGTCTGAACCCGGACTTAATTTTTTCAGAAGACTCGTGCCGGGCCGAGAACAGGCTTGCATTTTTTTTTTCTCTAAAAAAAGGCTATTCAGAAAAAGGCTATTCAGTTACATACATTCTGAATAAGAGGCATGTAGTGTAGGGTATATGGCATATACATTCTGTATTTTATTTTTTGAAGAAACTCCGTACATCGTCTGTTTCTCAAGTAAAGCTATAATGTATATCCTTTGCATCAGAGGTTTGCCTGAGGCCTGTACCCGGCCTGGCAAAATCAAGGCAAGATTTCAAACGAGCTGCGCCGGAAAAAACATTGAACGAGCTTGTCTGGCCGATAAAAAAAATTAAGCGGGCCTGCCAGCCCAATATATAAATGTTAACAAAGCCAATAAAATATGAGCCATTTTCAATTAATAGGACTTTCACGGGAATAAGTCTAAATGTGCGTCATGAGTCAATACTACTTTGACAACATCAATACAGAAATGTAACATGTCGAGTGTAGAGATCGGCATCAGACAGTTACATGGTGTCTGAGTCCTGGCTTAATTCTTTCAGCAGACTTGTGCCGCACCGAGATCAGATTTGCATTTTTCTCTACATAGTCAAGCTGGGCTGGATATATAAATATGAACAATGCCAATAAAATATGAGCCATTTTATGACTTTCACGGGAATAAGTCTAAATGTGCGTCATAAGCCAATACTACTTTGACAACATCAGTACAGAAATGTAACATGTCAAGTGCATCGGCATCGGACAGTTACATGGTGTCTGAGTCCTGGCTTAATTCTTTCAGCAGGCTCGTGCCGCGACGAGATAAGATTTGCATTTTTCTCTACATAGTCGAGCCGGGCCGGAACTGCACTTAATTGTTCTCAGGATGTGTAGAGCAGGCAATATGTTTTGTAAAAATATTAATAGCGATAATGAACTTCTGTAACGGAATCTTTGGAAATATACCTTAAGGTCGTTCTCAAATTCTCTACTCAACAATGCGAAAGTTTCTGACGCATTTTCAAACTAATTTTTAACTGCAAAGGCATAAAATTGACAGGCCTGCTTATTGAAGGGATTTGGAATCGAATAGCGTTTTTCATTTTTGATAAAGAAATTACTCATCGAAATACAAGATATTCTTGTCACGTGATTGCAGGTTTTTCTCCTTTCCCGAGCTGTCGCTTCCGGAAATTCGATCCAAAACGCTAACTTTGACAATATTTTCTCACTTGACATATTGCCTTTATCAAAAAATGTATAACGTCATTTAATTACATAGTTTCTGAGTAAGAATACCTGCTAGTCTTATGCGTTTCCGAATAGAAATGAACTCAGAAATGTGTCAGATATTAGCTCCTTTGGATTTGAGAAAAGCCTTAATAAAGGACAAAGAAATATTTTCACAAATCTACTTTGCATTATACAGCTTCAAAAGTTATCAAGATTTTAACCATCCTTTTTACTTTTATTCTAAACTACATTAATTTTTTTAATGCATCCTTATTTGAATGTTGAAACGTCTAAGACTCCGAGTAATCGTTAATGTTGCTATTGTGTATTTTCTGCCTTGCGAACACATCGTAATTTAAAAATGCTCTTGCAGTATTCTTTAAAAGAATCCCAATTGTATGTTAGGAAAAAACTGATTTTTTGTAGAAGTTGAGTCAGGCCGGATTGGGAATGATTTAATTGATATTTCTACGGGCCGGGCCTGGAAATTGCTCCCCGTGCAGACTTATAATCTGAGACACAATCGTTTAAAGCTCAAGATTTCAAACATTTGTCAAAAAATGAGAAATGCTATTTGATTCTAAATTACTTCAATAATTTTGCCTGCGAATGTCATGCTTTTACATTTAAAAATAAGTCCGCGAACACATTATAAAGTTTCGCATAGCCGAGCAAACAAAAATATTTTCTACAAAAAGCCTTTAAATAAAAATGAGTATTTCATAGTTTAAAAATATTAATGTTGGTTTAGTATTTTAGTTAATTTTTCAATTTATATTTCCGTTTCACAATCCTACATTTATTTCCCCTTTTCCATACAGAAACTATGTGACTGATTTAGATATTTATAGGAAGAAAGGAATAAAACAACTAAAAAGTAGAATAAATAACATAGGGGCGGGAAAGCACCAGAAGAAACAAACACTTTTTGTACTTATAAAAAGGATAAAATTAATTTCTGTAATATTCTCGTTTCTAAATTACATTTATATCATTTAATTAACATAAAATATTAAATGCAAACAGTCATAGATGCCATTTATAATGTAATTATAAAACCCCTTTGCTCTGAAAAACACATTCTAGATATTGCGATTCTGTGTGACACTGTGACACTGATTTTACAAACTTTTATAATTTACAACAGTGTCAAAAAAGCTCTCAAAAAACAATTTCCACTTTTGTTGAAAAGCCCCAAAAGCAACATAGTGAAGTTAACAATCAAAAAATCACATGATTGTAACACATGATAGTTGCATATTTTGTGTAACCTGTCCTGTCAAGCCATAAATAGGTAGCCAACTGCAACCTGAAATCCATGCCTTTGGTTTCCCGTACCCGATTACAATAAATTTCATGTACGACAGTTGTACAAAGAAAACGATTTTTGCGGACATCAGTTAATCAGTTTGAGGAAAGGACAAGGAGTTAAGAGGATAATCTCTAAACCCTATTATTCTCTAAAGACTGCAGTTTGACACATTGGGGAGGCAGTAAGTTAAATTTCTACAAAGCAACAAAGCGAAAAATGTCCTTCAGCTCTTGGAATGAAAGAAAAAGAAAACTCTTCACAAATGAATTTTTTGTTAAAATTGTTTTGTTTGAATTGAGAAGTTTTAAGAATGGGTGTCTGTTAGTTAAGTTACGGTCTATTCTAAATTTAAAAAAAAAAAAAAAAAAAAAAAAAAAAAAAAAATTAATGAGAGAGAGAAAAATTCGGAAATTTAATGTGTCGATCAGGTTGCCTAGTCAATTCTGCTAGGACGGGCAAATATTTTTCCAGGTCGGGCACTGCCCGACCTGTCCCCCTCCTAGCTACGGCCCTGTATCAAGGTCAAATACTTAAGAAAGAAACCTTTTTCAATTTCTAATTTTTTGCACCTCACTTTAAATATAATTTTTTTAATTTAATGCCCGCCATTTTGAAACAAGATGGCTGATGAAGCTGGCCAGCGAACTTGGTCGAGACATTGCTATATACTATCCACATGCCATACATCCAAATAGGTTAATAAATACGTGTGGTATAGCGTGACAAATATCAGATCGTTTCAAAATGTCAGCCATGCTAGAAATTCAAAGTGCTGTAACTCAACCATTTTTTAAGATATAGACGAAACAAAAACTGCTCCGGAATCTTTGTATCAAGGTCAAACACATAAAAAAAAATTTTCATTTTCCAATTTTTTGATACCTCATTTTAAATTACACTGCTCAAAACAATTAAAGGATATTGCAGTTTTAGGTGGATTTTGTATCTGGTAAACTGTTTAGCTGATTGATACATGGTCGACAGACATAGTAGGTTATATGAGAATAAATTACACATGTTTGGCAGAAAAAAATGCATTTTATTGCGCATTTGTGTACTAAAGGAAAAAAACACAATTTGTGCATATGAGAAAAAAAGAATAAGAAAAGGTGTTTTCTTCAAAGAAAATCATTTTCAGTAGAGGGTATGGTTTCCACGGGCGGCCAGCAACGTTGAACACCTTTGAGGCATGGACTCAATGAGGCTATTAATGACGAGTTGGGGTATTCTGCCCCACTCTTCCAGAAGAGCTCTTTCCAGTTCTTGGAGAGTTTGTGGGAGTTGTTGGCGGCCAGAAACTCGTCTTCCTAGAGCGTCCCAAACGTGCTCGATTGGATTCATGTCTGGAGAACACGCTGGCCATTCCATTCGAACGATTCCTTTCTCGAAAAGGAAATCCTCCACCAGGTTTGCACGATGTGGCCTGCAGTTATCGTCCATTAAAATGAAGTTATCTCCGATTGCTGCAGCGTAAGGGACTACAATAGGTCTGAGGATCTCCTCCCTATATCGGCGACCAGTCAGAGCTCCATCTCGAATGATGTAGAGGTCAGTGCGCCCGTCAATGGAGATGCCACCATACACCAACACTCCTCCACCGCCAAATCTGACACTTTCGGTTCACACACAGTTTTTTTCACTGCCACGGTCCCTCCAGATGAAAATACGCCTATTATCCGGATGCACAGAAAAATGGAACTCGTCAGAAAACAGAATATTGCTCCATTCATTTCTCCTCCAGTTGACATGCTCGGTTGCCCACTCCCTGCGGTCGCGACGATGCCTTGATGTTAATCTAACACATACCATCGGTAGGCGAGCATACAGACCTACAGCATGGAGCCGGTTTCGGACAGTCTGAGTTGAAATCGTGGTGCCTGTAGCCGAGCGAAGGTGTTGTTGGAGAAGAGTAGCGTTCATGGTTCGGTGTCTCCGAGCTGTTAACGCTAAATATCGATCTTCATTGGGCGTTGTTGCCCATCTACGACCTTGCCCTGGTCTTCGGCCTGCACATCTACTCTCCAAAACACGGTTCCAGATACTGGAAATGACGCTTTGTGACACTCCAATGGCTTGCGCTACTTCGGCTTGAGTTTGGCCCCCTTCTAAGCTACCAACAATTCTCAAAGCTTCTGAATCTGTCAAATGACTTCGCTGAGACATCGTACTCATCGAAACAAAGCAATCACTGAATGCCGATCATCCTTGTCTTCATTCTCTTTTATCCAGTTGAAAGTCAAATTTCATTCGCTGTCGCTGAAGCGACGTTTTTGACGTCGAACTCAAAATTTGCATACTCCACAGTTTGAAAACCAGAAAAATTTGCATTTGTGATTCTCTTCTTCTATTTTCGGCAAAAAAATTTCGTTTATATCTTTATTTTATATAAAACTTCAAATATCTTTTAATTGTTTTGAGCAGTGTAATTTTTTTTAAATTTTTTTAAATGGTCGCCATTTTGAAACAAGAGGGCGGATGAAGCTGGCCAACGAACTCAGTCGAGACATTGGTATGTACTAGGTACGCACCAAGTTACATCCAAATCGGTGAATAAATACGTCTGTTATCGCGTGATAAATATCAGGTCGTTTCAAAATGTCAGTCACAATAGAAATTCAAAATGCTATAACTAAGCCATTTTTAGGTAGATTTCGTAAGAAATACTACCTATTGCAGTCGTTACCATGGTGCGACTTTTGTTAGGTAGATTTCGTAAGAAATACTACCTATTGCTGTGAGAATACTTCTCACAGTGTTTAAATTTGGTTTATTTTTATTTCCTTTCAGCTATTTTTTTTTGCATCAATGTTTATTTAAACTCAATCTTTACGCCGCGATGTTGACGCTTTTATCTCTCACCGTAAAGCAAGTTCATTTTTCGCCACCGATCTGTTTCTCTCGGCCTTCGGGCGAATCGGCAGCTTGCGCATGCGCACTCCGCTATTTTAGGAGCATATTTTGGAGCTCTCGTTTCGTCGGAGTCGATTTGATTATGATGACATCATTGGATTATGCGCCGCCCCCATTTGGCGCCGTAGTACCTTTCGAATTGCAACAGTGGTTGCTTTGGGATTATTGCAATTAAAAAAAAAAAAAAAAGAAAAAAAAAAAAATAATGATTCTTGAAGATAATTTTTTTTAGAACTTTTTGTTCTTTTTTTTAGGAATTATGAGAGTTTTGGTTGAAATATTTTAATAGAAGCTACATTTTCATGAAACTTGTTCTAATTTTTGAAGAAAATTAAGATCGTTATTCAAGAAAGTCAAGTAAAATTTTTTTGAGGAATTGTTCTCATTAGTTCAAAAGAAAATGGTTAGTTTAATTCAAGATTTATTGGATATAATTTATGAAAATATTTTTACAATATTTGATGTTCTCATTCTTATAGATTCTTGAGTTATGCCATTTTTATGTTAAATAGTTGCATTTTTTTTCTTACAATATTCTAAAGAATTCATATTTAAATTTTACTATATTTTGAAGAATATATTATTATTCTAATCAAGAAATGAATTTATATAATTACAATATTGAAAATGAATTTTATGTTGTTGCAAATAATAGCAATATTCTGTTTTTAAGAATAGAATTCTGAGGCAGTTATATATTTTTTTAATTGATTGAAAATTTTGGAATTAAAAATAATTTTGAAGAATAATTATTGAAATTGAAATATTTGTATTTATGTTCTCAAATAATTTCTATGAATTTGAAGATTGGCAAAAATTGTTCTCAAGAACATAATGTGATATTTTGGGAGGCATGGCTTTTGGGTTATTTTTTTATTTTCTACTTAGTAATGGCACTTTAAATGAATTATAAATTTGAATTTCAATATATATATATTTTTAAAAATGATTGAAATTTTATTGAAGTATTATTTTTAATTCTTGTTGCTGAGAAATTTTGTTCTTCACTTAAAAGTTGTTCTCATCTCATTATGCCTATTTTCTCCAACTGAAGTTTGGTATTCTTCAAGTAATTTATAGTAGTAATTATCCTGTATGATTATTTTGAAGTATTGCCTGCTTCTCTGAATAACAAAAATATAATATGAAAATTTATAAACAGTTATCCCCTTTGAAAAGTTCTCAGACTTGCTCCTTAGATGATTTGTGAAATATGCTGTATGTGTAGTTAGCATGTTGTCTTGTGGACTAGTCTGGTTTCATCTCTAATATTTAAAGAACTGTTCCTGTTTTTAAATTTACCTGTTGATGTTGTTATAGAACTCTCAGCTAACAAATTGAAAATATTCAAAATTTTCATTGCTTCAATTCTCTTTGGCAAATTCAATTCTTTCACAAATTTATAAGTCTATGCATGACATATCCACATCGACATCATCATACCTTATTCTCATGTTGCTTTATAAAAATAAAAAGAGCAACATTAATTTTTTTTCATTTAAAATGAAATGGGGCTTCTTCAATCCTGTAACAGTTCTACTTAAAAATTCCATTCACCATAAGAAAAATATTTTTTCCTTGCCAATAGTGAAGATTACTTTTATATATATTAACTATCAATAGTTCTTAAGTGATGTGCTTTTTGCTATATTTGATGATGACTGTTCCTGTATATGCTGCTAGAAAATTTTTTAATTACCTGTAATGACATTCTTCTGACTTTTCTTCCATTCATCTGTTGCTTACCTGATGAAGGTGGTCAGTGGTTTTGTGTGACATCCATTTCTTCTGGTCTCTTCTCTGTTGTTGCACATGTTATCATGGAAGCTAAAAATTATAAAATTACCTACCTACTTCTTCAAAAGTTTCCTACATCTACAATAGTTTAATTTTTTGTGTGTATGCTTCGTATTCAGCCATAAGATACCTGGTGAAGATGTTGTTCATTTATAGGCAAATATCCATTTATGAAACCACTTCATTAGAGTTCTTCGGTTTGTGAAGCTACAAATAGTGTTTACTACTTAGTTCTCTTCAAAAAATAAATAAATAAATAACTTTCATTACTGATTATGATAGTGTGTCAGTTAACGTTTCTCATGTGAGAGTAAATATCCTCATCAAGTGAAATTGTTGACTTGTATGCTGCTAGAACTCAGTTACTCACACCATAACATTATTCTAAGTCTTCTCAAAACAAGGAAGTTTAAATTTATATTACCTGAAAATTACTGATGCATTTTACCTTTGACAACTTTATTTTATTATGCTGCATTTTCTCCAAATATTCTAGCACGTGCAATTAAAATTATTCAGAGTTAATTTTTGCTTGTGTGTAGTAATTCATCCTCACATTGCAAAATTTTTGCTCATTGATAATCAAGTGTAAATTCTCAATTAATGTAAGAAGTTTGTGAATATTTGTTACAGTGTTTATGCAAGATCAAGTTATTTTGAAAAGTTCCCCATGTTTATTTATTTCTTATGTGCATAGTGCCTTTTACTTTAATTTTATTTCATACCCAAAGCCTCTAAGTTTTTATTTTGCCATTTGCCTCATTACTTTAGTATAAAAAAAAAGGATTCGTTCATTTTGAAGATTTTTCGTTTTATGAAGAATTTAATAGTAAAAATGATCTTCATTTTGAAGTTTTCAATGTTTTATGAAGAAAGTGAAATTTATTAATGTCTTCTCTTCATACCTACAAATAATACAAGAAGATTACAGAAAAGCACAAGTCTAGATGGAAATTTTTTTACCAGCGCATTTATATATATATAGAATTTTTTTCTATAAATCATCTAGTAAATTTTTTTTTTTTTTTACAAAAAAAAAAGTGCTTCTTGACCTCAAATACCGATTATGTCCTATCATACTACATTTCATCATAAGTGCACCACCGACTTCTCGTCCTTGTTAACTCTGCAAAAGTGATTCATGTATGTGTCGCAGAAGTATGATTGCTCTGCAGTAATGAGTACGATGTCGTCAGTTAAGTGCTTCAAAGAGAATGCAATGCATTCTCACTTTCTACAAAGTCTCTCGTCATGTTAAAATGTTCTAATGTCATCATGGAAAAATCATCTAATTTTGATGATTAAGTGAATGTTCCAGTTTTTTTCGACAGCATCTGTTTTAGTGTATGCAATTATCTATGTGAGTGCTTGTATACAACCTTAGGAAGCAATGCTAGTACCAGTGTACCACTTCATGCTGTGTTACTAAACTTTCAGTGACATTAGTTAATCTTTAATAGCCTTGTTCCATATGGCTCTGGACTCAATGAACATCATTTTGAATCCAAAAACATTGCCCTTACACACCTGCAGTTACACAGTGTTTATAATTAAAATTTTCTTTTACTTAAGATGTTAGGAGCCTTGTTAGGAGATCCAAGCCACCTAAAATTTTACGTAGGAGTTCATATATGTGTTTATTTTTGTTCATAGATATGCTGGTGGCTAGGGCATGATGGTCATCGACATGGTTGTGGACTTCAATATTTACATATATATATCTAATTTTGTGTTTGTTTACAGTGTTGCTGATGATTTCATCTTCGTCATTATCATCATTGTGAGCTTAACATTGAATTGTAATAATTTTATTTCTATATTATATTTAAATGATTATTTAAAAATTATATTCCTGGTACATGGTATTTTAGTTTTATAAACTCATGATTTTGTCAATTTTTTTCTTTCATTCTATATGGAAGTACTTAAAATTTTTTTGGTGATCACCAGTCTCTCACATTTTAAAGAAAAACCATGGTATATGTATATTTATCTAATCTTTTGAGTCTCATACATATATATTAAGAATTCTTATGACTAATACATTGAAATTTTTATTTAGTAAAGTATAAAGTTCAAAGAAATTGTGTCTAAGATGGGATTTATGACACTTAATTATGACATGTCTTTTAATTGAAATAGCAACTTGTTTTTATGGGATACCTTGTTTGGGTGATTGGGTAGTGCACGACTCAATTACACAATTGGTATCACATACAATTGGTTGTCTGTTTTATTTTAAATGAAATACTAAAGTTTGATACACTAAAAGGATATCATTATGTTTTATGAAAGTTTATTTATATATGGCCATTTCATTTCCTTTCATGTTAAGAGTAATAAAGAAAACTCTTTCTTTTTTAGATATAATTCTAAAATTAAAAAGTCCTAGGCATGTTGTAAAAGTCAAATTACAAAATATTTTTTCTTGACTTTTTTGTTGCTTTTGTATTTGCAACTTTTATCAGAAGTTAATTCTGTTTTTATTTGGTACCAATATAGCAAAATTTGTTATGACTAGTCAATGATCTCAATTTTGTTAACCCAGAATATGTTAACATTTTTAGGATGATAATTTTATGAGATCAAATAGAAGGTTTTGCCAATGTTACTGTATTTTTTGGCATTTTTATTGTATACTTGATGTATTGTATACTTTTGGATTATGAATGTACTTTATGCAATGTATATTCTTTTTCTCTCTCTTACTTTTGGTCACCAATTTTTTTTTCCAGCACCAATATTTTATTTCTAGTACCAATTTTTTTTCAACTGTTAAATCACCAATTTTTTTTTCCAGCACCTTAACTTTAAATTTTAATGTTCGCATTTAACGATTTTTTTTCTTATTGTTTTGGCAGTTCAAAATTTTGTCATCCCATTTTCTGTAAAAGGTTTTTGATCAATTTTGCCTTTTACATCTCCTGGTCTTACAAAATTTTCTCGGTGAAGGGAGGTAATGTGAGAATACTTCTCACAGTGTTTAAATTTGGTTTATTTTTATTTCCTTTCAGCTATTTTTTTTTGCATCAATGTTTATTTAAACTCAATCTTTACGCCGCGATGTTGACGCTTTTATCTCTCACCGTAAAGCAAGTTCATTTTTCGCCGCCGATCTGTTTCTCTCGGCCTTCGGGCGAATCGGCAGCTTGCGCATGCGCACTCCGCTATTTTAGGAGCATATTTTGGAGCTCTCGTTTCGTCGGAGTCGATTTGATTATGATGACATCATTGGATTATGCGCCGCCCCCTTTTGACGCCGATCGCTGACAGGAGAATCGTTTGGTTTCGTTTTCCAATCAGTGAAACTTTTTAAATTCTGCAGCTTGTAATTCGATTTTCATTAATTTCTCGTAAATGTTAATTTAGCTAATCAATTTAAATTCTGCCTTTTAATTACTTTGTCAACCCCGTATTCATCATTTAAAACCTAAAACTCTTTAATTTTTAATTCAGAATTTGGTTTGATGTTGTCTGCAAAAGATGTAGTCTTTTAATGTAGTTTTAGCGGAGCGCCAGCCCGCTGGCCGGCCGTTCGAATGCCGTGCCGTTCTTTTTGGCCGAATGAGGTTGATATTTTATTTTCGTGGATGTGTTTTTTTTTAAAGTTTAATCCTTTAAAGTTGTGCTGCTCTCATTAAAAGGAATCCCATGGATTTATTCCGTGTTGGCTGCTATTTTTCTTCTTAAAAGATTAGTTCTTCTATTTTAAAATGGTGACCAGAAGCAAGTATTTTCATAACCTTCTATTGCTACTAACGAAAGAAATAAAGAATATTTGTTTTCACCACTTTGCCTCTTCACTGTCTACATTTCAAGTAAGAACTCTCCAGTTTTATTATTTCTTTAACAATCAATAGTAATTTATTAAAAGACCTTCGCAATTTGTTCTAAACCACTTAAACGATCATTAATTATCGCCACAATTGCAGTCGTTACCATGGTGCGACTTTTGAAAAATTCCTTCATAACTTTTCATTATAGGACCCCAGGAACCCAAAACCACCCCCACCTAAAAAGTTTATATATATATATATATATATATATATATATATATATATATATATATATATATATATATATATATATATATATATATGTATGTATGTATGTACTAAATTTTGTCCGCACGATAAAAGTCGCAATTATGCACGGATCGCCTTCAAACTCGCCAACAACTTTGAGATGGCTAATATCTCGGCGGGGACTGAAAATGGGTAAAATCGGCCTAAGGGAATGGAAATGGGGAGGGTTCGAAATTTTGAATACTGTCTTAACAAGATTCTGATAAAACCAGCTCTTACAGGAAATGCTCAAAATGTTAAAGTGACATTGAATGACGGTGAATAAATACGTCTGTTATCGCGTGATAAATATCAGGTCGTTTCAAAATGTCAGTCACAATAGAAATTCAAAATGCTATAACTAAGCCATTTTTAGGTAGATTTCGTAAGAAATACTACCTATTGCAGTCGTTACCATGGTGCGACTTTTGTTAGGTAGATTTCGTAAGAAATCTACCTAAAAAATCTACAGGAAAAAATAAATATTTTTCATTATAGCAGTTGCCAACAATTAGAAAAAACAAAACAATAAAATTCTCACCACAGCAATTGCTTTTCTTTTCATTATAAAAACCCGACTATGGAAATATTAACATATTTTAAGACTTTGAGCGTCTCTGAATTTGTTTTAGCCATTTTTAAACCTATTCCATATACATAATTGATAACCCGACTTGACAAGCAAGCTCTTACAATGACAGGAAAAAATAAATATTTTTCATTATAGCAGTTGCCAACAATTAGAAAAAACAAAACAATAAAATTCTCACCACAGCAATTGCTTTTCTTTTGCAAGATTTTTCACGTGAAAAAATAAATTAAATAAATAGTTTGACGAATTGAAAACAAATTGAATATTACGTCATAAGTTTTCTAGAGCAAGATTTCTGAATGAAAACTCAAAATGAAATAAATAGTTTGACGAATTAAAAATATATATATATTACGTCATATTGTATATATAATGTACCTCAGCAGGTGAATATGTAACGTCATGTGAGTCTGAAGAAACGTATTAAAACATTATAAAAACCCGACTATGGAAATATTAACATATTTTAACACTTTGAGCGTCTCTGAATTTGTTTTAGCCATTTTTAAACCTATTCCATATACATGCGTGTGTGTATTCGTGTATATAAGAATTTTCACAAAATGTTTAGCTCCCTAGCGCTCATTCTTAGTGAAGGAACTGGGTTTATATTTAATGTTGATATAAGTTTTGTTGGTGAATTTAGTACTTAACTTCGAAATCTACCTCCGCCTGTAGGCCCGAGCCGGCAGGGATTTTTTTTAGATATAGACGAAACAAAAACTGTTCCGGAATCTTTGTATTAAGGTCAAACACATAAGAAAAAAATGTTTTTCATTTTCCAATTTTTTGGTACTTTATTTTAAATTTTATTTTTTTTAAATTTTTTTAAATGTCCGCCATTTTGAAACAAGATGGCGGATGAAGCTGACCAACGAACTCGGTCGAGACATTGCTATGTACTATGTACACACGAAGGTACATCCATATCGGTTCATAAATACGCCTGTTATCGCGTGACAAAAATCAGGACGTTTCAAAATGTCAGCCACGCTAAAAATTCAAAGTGCTATAACTCAGCCATTTTGTAAGATATAGACGAAACAAAAACTGATCCCGAATCTTTGTATAAAGGTCAAACACATAAGAAAAAAATATTTTTCCATTTTCAATTTTTTGGTACCACATTTCAAATTAAAAATTAATTTTTTTTTTAAATGGCCGCCATTTTGAAACAAAATGGCGGATGGAGCTGGCCAACAAACTCGGTCGAGACATTGGTATGTACTATGTACACACTGAGTTATATCCAAATCGGTTCATAAATACGAGAGTTACAGTATGACAAAGATCAGATATATCTACCCTATATATATAAAATCCTAATGAAACGAATTTATGAAACGAATATATGAAAAGCCTGAAATGTATCGATTCTTTGAATCGACTGATTAAACAACTGACTTTGTTTCACGGCGATTTCTCCTAAAATATGGAATACTTTAATTAATTATGAATTTAATTAATTATGATGAAATTAACACCAAAAAGGAGTGTTGATCCACAGATCTCAAAACTAGTATTAGAATTTTTAAATTCGAATTAGTTTTCGAAATATTAATTTTTTTCTAATTTTAAATACATTTTTTCTAATGATGGCAACTCAAATTTTAATCATAACAGAAATTTTTTTTTCATAATTCAGAAAAGGTTTCTATTTTAAATTAATTTGGCGACAGTTTGGCCTCCTTTAAATCTATGCTAAGAACAATGCTTTTTTTGTATTTCGTTATCATTTTATAAAATACAAAACTTTCATTTAAAAATGAAACATTTAAATTGATGGCTTTCACTTCTTCTTCTTCTTTTTTTTTTTTTTTTTTTTTTTTTAAACTAAACGAAAAGAAAAATATTAGGCACAGATGTCATATACGCATCGGGGTACCTAATTGGCGCACAAATGGCATTATTTTGATAGACATGGTAACCCGGCTATTGTTGTTTATTTAATAATAAATGTATATTTACTTTTATTTCTTTTTTAAATTTATATAAATTATTTAGTTCTATAGTAATTAATCATTTTTTTTTGCTATTTCCTGTTGGAAATAATAGAAAATAATTAAAAAATACGGTACAATGTAGTAGTTATTCCGTCACCCAATTTCGCAAATTATATAAATCGCCAAACCACTCGCCAAATTGCACAGATTTACAAAATTTTTATTTTAAATAACGAAAGAACAAATAAATTAGTATAACATTAATAAATATAAAAATAAAACGTCGAAATAAAAATCACTTGATGACGTAAACACGTGTAACTTGCTAAAAGTCAAGTGAATGTGACATTTACCATCAACAATTATTGGCATTTAATCTTATAGTTTGGTGATAAATTTTTTGTCGACGCGATAACTAAGTAGTACCAAAAATACATATGTAACTGGTATTCGAAAACGAGGTTTTCGTCAAATTTTCGTAAAAAAAAAAAAAAATAAAAAAAAATAAATAAATCATGCCAAACATGCGGCGCATATATGACATCTGGCAAAATATTAAGTTATGCAACAAACCATGACATTTAATTTCAACTTCAAATCAATGTTTTAATTTACCACTCGAACAATAAAAAAAAAATCCCTGCCGGCTCGGGCCTACAGGCGGAGATAGATTTCGATGTTAAGTACTAAATTCTCCAACAAAACTTAAATCAAGATTAGAGATAAAACCCAGTTTCTTCACAAAGAGCGAGCTGTAGGGAGCTAAAGTTTTTGTGAAAATTGTAATATACACGAATACACACACACACATATATGGAATAGGTTTAAAAAATGGCTACAAAAAATTCAGAGAACCTTAAAGTGTTAAAATATGTTAATATTTCCATAGTCGGGTTTTTATCATGTTTTAATACGTTTCTTCAAACTTACATGGCGTTACATATTCACCTGCTGAGGTCCATTATATTCCCAATATGACGCAATATACATATTTTTTTAATTCGTCAAACTATTTATTTTGAGTTTTCATGCTGAAATCTTGCTCTAGGAAACTTATGACGTAATATTCAATTTGTTTTCAATTTGTCAAACTATTTAATTTTACACGTGAAAATTTTGCAAAAGAAAAGTAATTGTTGCGGTAAGAATTTTATTATTTGTTTTTTTTTTAATTGTTGGCAACTGCTATAACGAAAAACTTTTATTTTTTTCCTGCCATTGTTGTGTAAGAGCTGGTTTTATCAGAATCATGTTAAGACAGTATTCAAAATTTTGAACCCTCCCCATTTCCACCCTCTTGGGCCGATTTCGCCCATTTTCAATCCCCGCCGAGATATTAGCCATCTCAAAGTTGTTGGCGAGTTTGAAGATGATTCGTGCATAATTGCGACTTTTATCGTGCGGACAAATTTAGTACATATATATATATATATATATATATAAACTTTTTAGGTGGGGGTGGTTTTGGGTTCCTGGGGTCCTATAATGAAAAGTTATGAAAGAATTTTTCAAAAGTCGCACCATGGTAACGACTGCAATAGGTAGTATTTCTTACGAAATCTACCTAAAAATCCCTGCCGGCTCGAGCCTACAGGCGGAGGTAGATTTCGATGTTAAGTACTAAATTCTCCAACAAAACTTAAATCAAGATTAGAGATAAAACCCAGTTTCTTCACAAAGAGTGAGCTGTAGGGAGCTAAACTTTTTGTGAAAATTATAATACACACGAATACACACACACATGTATATGGAATAGGTTTAAAAAATGGCTACAAAAAATTCAGAGAACATTAAAGTGTTAAAATATGTTAATATTTCCATAGTCGGGTTTTTATCATGTTTTAATACGTTTCTTCAAACTTACATGGCGTTACATATTCACCTGCTGTGGTCCACTAGCGGCTCTTTCGGAGAGTGGGCTCACTATGGAAAAGTACAACTGCGCATGCTTGGGAAGATTCCACTTTTTTAAGCAGGGGTTACAGGTATAAGTGGGTGATACAGGTTTACGGCAGAGCCCCCTACAGTCTATAAGAGTAAACAGCGTTGAAATATAAACAAAAGTTATGTTGTTATCGGAGCGTCTATCGCGAATATTAGTTTTGGTAACTTCTTATTTATCCCGTCGACCAAATTACTGTCGCCAAATTGTAAGATTAAATGCCATTAACGGTTTGCCATTAATTAATTAACTGTAAGATTAAATGCCAATAATGGCCAATAAAACCATTAATTCGACGTTTTATTTGTATTTTTATTAATGTTGCACTAATTTATTTGTTTTTCGGTTATTTAAAATAAAATTTATGTCAATGTGTATAATTTGGCGATTTATATAATTTGGCAAAATTGGTCGACGGGATAACTAAGAAGTACCTTAGTTTTTTAAATATAATCATATTGAAACGTATTGATGATTCGTATTAAAAAAATAAATATATATATTATTTGATGCATTTTTCATTATCATTTGCACACTCATATTAAAATAAGAAATTTTATTATAAAAAATTTAAACTATTGTTATATATTAAAAAATACTTTTTTTTCCTACTGGGTTTCATACATTTCATTAGAACTATTAAAATTTAGTCAATTTAATTGTAAACAAAACTCGCACTTAAAACATTTTTCCTGTCCATTAATAGTAATAAATCTATATAATAAAAGCGCAAAGCATTTGACTGTCATCAATAGTTCCGGGATGACCGCCAAACGGCCATTTCGGTACTTTTATGTTAAAAGGACGCAGGTGATAAATCGCCAAATATTGTTCCATCGCCACCATTTCATTTAAAATATAAACTTATCACTCATTTCATTTAAAATGCATAATTTTCATTTAAAACACATATCAAACTAATTTAAACTACATTTCTTTCATCTCTAATAATAAAAACTTAACTCATGTGACTGTTATGGCGCAGATGTCATATCGCGATTTTTTTTTCCGACGCCAATTTAGCGAAACCATCAACAGCATAAAAAACAACATCCGGGTTACCATATCAAACAAAATAACGACACTTTGGCGCCAATTAAGAACCCGTTGCGTATATGACATTGGCGTCAGAAAAAAAATCGCACCAATATGGCATCTGTATGATATATGACATCTGTGCCACTGTTATCTCTAAATACGAGCTGACAGCTTCAATTTCCATATGATAAGCAGCCAGTTTTAATCAAAATTATTTTTTACAATAAAACTGCACAAAAGTTAAATTTTTCGAAAGATCGTTCAAATTACTACTACTTGGTTATTCCGTCGACAAAAAATCTATCGCCAAACTATAAGATTAAATGCCAATAATGGTTGATAGTAAATGTCACATTCACTTGACTTTAAGCAAGTTACACGTGTTTACGTCATCAAGTTTTTTTTTATTTCGACGTTTTATTTGTATTTTTATCAATGTTATACTAATTTATTTGTTCTTTCGTTATTTAAAAATAAAAAGTAGGCACAGATGTCATATTGGCGGGATTTTTTCCAACGCCAATTGGCGAAAAACTTGTTACCATATCATCTATATCCGGGTTACCATATCAAGCAAAATACCGACACTTTGGCGCCAGTTTAGAACCCGCTGCGTATATGACATTGGCGTCAGAAGAAAATTAGCGCCAATATATATATATATATAGTATAGACCCCTTGCATTGACGTCACGTTGCTATTAGCAACGACTGATACTGAGTGTGTTCAAATTGCACGCGCGCAACGCGCGCGAGCTCAGGAGACAGGATCATGGAGTGGGCCAATATCATGGATGGAATAACACTTAGACTGTTCAGGAACAGATCATGGATTTGATTAATTATGGTGCTAATTAAAAAGATATTTTGTTGCAAAAGGAACGTGTGCTAGATGGCTGAATGGATAAGGTAGTGAACTCGAGACTAGGGATTCTGGGTTCGAATCCTTCCAGTCCCACATTGTATCATAACTTTTTTTTTGTTTTGTTTATTGGTTGTTTTATATTTTTCATAATGAATAAGATATTTTTGATGAAGATATATTTTTTATTTTTATTATACAGAGGCACGTGTATTTTTATTAAAATAATAAAATACTTATTTAAATGTGAGAAAATGAGGTATTTCGAGATGAAAGTTTTACATCTGAACGCCTTTTAAATATTCAAAGCTTCGTTTCTAAGTGATTATATATATAGTATGTATATGTATAATGATATAAACATTAAGCAAATCCAAACGAAAAAATAATATATATTGTGCGAAAATATCCTTTTGCGCATAGGATAATTCCTTGATTTTTTATTTATTTATATTTTTTTTTGAGTACTTTAGGGGTGAATTTTTATCGAGACTAGGCTGGTAATCATATTTTACTTTGAACATTATAAAAATAACATGTAATAGTTGTAGATTATTTTAACTAAAAATAGCTGTACATATATTTTTTAAAGAGATAATATATATAGGTTTGCTGTCTAGTTTTGTAGTGAATAAAGCATGATGAGAATGTTTATAAATTTTCTACTGAAAGTATAAGTAAGTATTTTGCTTATACTAACAGAATTTTGAATGCCATTTATTTCTCATGTTTTATGATGTATTTTGGTCTCTTATCCACACGGTATTAAAATATGCAATCATAAAATAAGAAATATATATATTAAAACCTTCTCTGAAAAATTGTCTAACTAACAGTGCAAATTCCATTGAAATCCATCCAGTATAGTAGATTACAAACAAATCTCATATGTTGATATCACAATCTTGGTTTACTAACAGCATTCTATTTATCACGGAAAATATAAATCAACTGATAAATTATTTTTAAATAAATAAAAAGAAAATTGTTAAAAAGTTAAAATTTTTAGATCACCAGTTGAATTCTTAAATTGTATCAATCAACCTACCAAACGACGCGCAATCACGTGATCAAATCGCCCACACAATTTTTTTGAGCAGCTTGGGCGAATTTTGTGTGCGGTTGGTTAACTAATTTTAAATTCTAAATGGGCTAAAGTAGATAAATAAGGTCACGTGATGTTTTTCCCGACTATTTTAGATTTTATCTGAGTGTACATAGGCATGTATTTCTGTTACGAAAACCATGTTTTGGAAGGATAAAGAAATGTAGTCGTTGGTTTTACCTTTTTTGAACCATTAAAAATAATGAAATAATTGAATTATATTAAAATTCCTTTCTTCGATAAGACCTACTCCATGGCATAAACTCCTGAGCGCGCGCGCGGCGCGAAATGCACTTCTGAACACACTCACTATAGCTTCTGGAGCACACACGTGGAGCACAGAACTCCCCGTTTGCCGTTAAAAGCACGTGTTATCTTTCTCTTTAATTTAGAGCTTCCTTATTTTAATTATTATAGTGCAAATAAATCTAAAAAATCAAATGGAGAGCACCAAATTCGCCTTATATTTGGGCGCCATAGGAAGCGATTTCAGACATGTGACGTCATGTGCAACCCGTCTATATGACATCTGTGCCAAATAGTTTCTTTGAGATGCAGGTTACGAACATTTCTCCGTAAAATTTTGAGATTTAAATGATAAATTCACAGTAGTTTTGTTGACCCTGACGCTGGGTTCCTTTGGTGTCGTATTAGCTGAAACACGCCAATAAGGCAGATGACCCAATTATGGAAGATTACTTAATATGTTAAAATATCGGCATTAGTGAACATATCACAATTGATATGCAGACGAACATAAAATAAAATGCCTAAATGTGTGGAACAGATGTTATATAGTCCCGCGGCCGCGATTTTTATTATAAAACCAAATATTGGAACGTATGTTATACATTCCCGCGATCGCCATCTTGGATTTTTTCTTGGCGTGAAAACCCCTTTTGCGCCAAGTAATAAATGTCGCCAAGCAACGATTTATACACATGTTGGGCTTCACGGGGTTGCCTTATCGATAAACGCCAAGAAAAAACCGCCAAGAAATCCAAGATTTCGGCCGCGGGAATATATAACATCTAAGCCAAATGTGTTAAGTGTTTTTTGACAAGAAAGGTGAAATTATAACATCAAAAAATTACGAAATGCTGCCACGATCTTAAAGAAGTTTTCATTTCTCGGTGAGAATCTTCCGTTTTGACGAAAAATTAAGTAAATAAATTAAATTACAAATAAAAGTAACATGTTGCATATCTTAGCATACATTTAAGGGCGACCAAACTGGTCGCCAGAGGCGACTAGTTTCTTTAATAGTTAATTCACTTACACATTTAAGAACAAATATTTCACAATAGAATATTCACCAAAACAATGAGCCTGTGCTTGTTGTATCTATATATATGGCCAAAAGTTGTATTTCCTATTTCCTATTTGTAATTTTTTTTTTTAATTTTCTTTGTTGAACAACTGTTTTATTAGCTGGGATTTTTTTTAGTTCACGAGATACAATTGGTAAGCATGGCTTGGACGAAGTTTTGGCTAAAAACATTTCTAAATTTTTAACGTGTTCATCCACACCCTCCAAGTCTTCTGGTGTCTCCAGTGTTTGTATCTGATCACTGACAGATTGTAACCTCAAAGTTAATGAAGCTTTTCCAGCATCAAAATCTATTCTTGGCTTTTTTTTTTTAACTTGGTTGACTATTGCAGCCATTTCCAAAGATTGTCGTTCTTTGTATTGATCTACATCAATGACAAGTTCTCCCTCACAATCATTTTGAATTTGGTTTGAAAAAAGTTCCTTTCTGTTGCGGGAAAAATTATATTTTTGACAACAGAAATGAATATGTTTGCATATAACGTACTGATCTGGTATCGAAGACACGTACAAGTTAATGTATGCAAACAAACTCCACAATCAACACACATTACTTGACATTGGCAGGTTTTGTTGTTTAGCTTAATGTCATACGTTACTATGGAAGATCCTTTAATTTTACATACTATCCATTCTTTTTCTTCTTTCATCTCTTGAATTGAGTAGATATTTTCATCTAATTTTTCACTAGTAACATGCTCTTGGCGAATCAGACGAACTCGGTGAGTGACTTTGCCACGCTCAATGGCTATAATTCTACAAATAAGTTTTTTTTTTAACTGCCTTCAAAACAATTTGGATAGATTTGTCTAATCTCTTTATGATAGTCCCCCCCAGCTTCTTCATACTTCAACTGCCTATGCCACCTTTCTAGCTTCATATTGGTATTTGCTCCCAGTTGAGCTCGGTGACAATATGCCCACTTTGGTATGCGGTTACAATAGTGTTCTTCAAAGTACTTAATGAAGGCAGTTTCTTCTTTATATTTGGTCAGAAAATCATTCAGATATTTCTGAAATGTAATAGTATCTAGTTCATGTAAAAACTGTTCCATATCTTTTTTCATTTCAAGTCTTACAGCTTCATCTTTCACTTTAGATTTTAAATTGGTATTCCAGCTTCGCAAAACATGCCATGCACACAGTATATGTTTTGAATCGTCTTGGAAAATATTTTCCCAGGCATTACAAAATGAGTTTGTATCATCAGTCAACAGTAACTTTGTTTTAAAATCTGGAAGCTTGTTTTTGATAGCTTGGAAAAATGGTTCAAAAGTTTCACAAGCTACTCTGGAGGAAAACAATGTCGCTATTGGAATACCTTCCAGGTTTTCATCATTAACCATTAGGGTAGTCAGCTGAAACCTATCCCAGTAGCAGAAACAGTGCAGCACGGAAGCGGGTGCTGCAGATTATTTTAAACCTTGCAGATTAATCCACCAACTTAAAATTAAATGCTGGGCTTAAAAAATAGCTGAAATCTGCTTTAAGTCTCTAGATTTATGGTATTTGTTGTATCCTTATATTATATATATTCTTTATAAATGGAAATTTTGCTTACTTTAAGTGTTTCTGTTATTTCTTATGATAGTAGGCTTATTGGGTCACAGATAAATTTTTGTTTGCTGCAGACTGACGCAGAAAATTCTGCTTCTGGGAAACCCATATTGATTCATTTCATGTGTGGAATCTATCATTATACACTCTTTTCCATACAATTCTAATAACTGTATTTGTGCTTTATTGGCAAATCCGAGTAAAAATTCCTTAGCCTCAATATTATGATAACCATCAATGTTTTCACCTATTGGCTTGTATAGAAGTACAGAATCATCTTCTGCCATCATTTTATGCACCATTATATCCACAGATATAGCATCTTCAGAATGGGCTGGCTTGTCTATAAGGAAATCTCTACGTATATTGTCCACATCTTTTCTGACAGTTGATTGAAGTCTCTTGGTAGGAGAGTATTGGTCTACGACAACTTTATCTAAAACAGTGCTTGTTGGAATCCCGTTATGCAGCATTCCAGCCAGCTCCATTCTTTCTTGATGGGTTAATCTTATTTTTCCCGGCTCCTGTTCATGACCCACATGAATCAGTTGGTATTCTACAACAATTTCTGTAGCTTCATGCAAAACCTGTTTTGTCACTTTCATGGTAGCAGGGCAAGTTTTGCCAATTTTAATGGAAACGCCACTCTTGAAACGCCTCTCTCTCTTTGAAGCTTTGAGAATGGGTGCACCACTTCTATTACATTCATAATATGAAATAAGAGCCCCATCGTTTTCGTATTTACCTTTTATAGGAAAATAGGAAGCAGATTTCTTTTCAATAGCACATTTCCACTCTTGAAATTCATTATTAGTATAAAAAGTTTCCGTTTGAAATTTTAAATTTATACCTTCATGATTTTCTGTTATATGAGTATGTATAGATCCCCAATCGTTCTTAATTTTGTATCACAAATGTGGCAAACTTTATTGGCAGGTATGGAAATTTCACTTTTAGAGTGCAAGTTCCTCTGATGCCTATACAAATTCTTTTTTGCAGAAAAACTTACATTGCATTCAGAGCAAATAATTTTTGATGTCTCTTTAGGTTCACTTGAACTTGTGGATGCTGAAATATTAGCATGGATCCGGTCTGGGTCGTTAGTAGGTAAACAGCTATCAGAAATAGTAGTTATTCCGAGATCTAAAGATACATTAGCCATGGTCCGGTCCGAGTCATCATCAGGTAAACAGCAATCAGAAATATTTTGAATTAATCCAGGATCTGAAGAAACATTAGCCATATTCCTTTTCAAGTCGTCATCAGGTAAACAGCAATCAGAAATATTTTGAGTTAATCCAGGATCTGAAGAAACATTAGCCATATTCCGTTCCAAGTCGTTATCAGGTAAACAGTAATCAGAAATATTGTTAGTAATTCCGAGATCTGAAGAAACATTAGCCATATTCCGGTCCAAGTCGTCATCAAGTAAATCATTAGAAAGAAAATAAGCCATACGCAAAAAATAACTAACCTACTAGCACTCACAACTCAAAGATAAATAATACATGGAGGAAAAACACGTGCCGTGGTCAGGAGCACAGATAAGTGAGGCTTGGTTAATTCGCCCCTCTCGGTTTCCTCTCTTCCTCTTTCCCCACCTTCAGTATTGGGATTTGTAAATGGACTAGTCCACTCCGTAGTGAGCCACTCTTCGAAAGAGCCGCTAGTCTGAGGACCATTATATTTCCAATATGACGCAATATACATATTTTTTTAATTCCTCAAACTATTTATTTTATTTTGAGTTTTCATGCTAAAATCTTGCTCTAGAAAACTTATGACGTAATATTCAATTTGTTTTCAATTTGTCAAACTATTTAATTTTACACGTGAAAATTTTGCAAAAGAAAAGTAATTGTTGTGGTGAGAATTTTATTTTTATTTTTTTTTTTTAATTGTTGGCAACTGCTATAACGAAAAACTTTTATTTTTTTTCCTGCCATTGTTGTGTAAGAGCTGGTTTTATCAGATTCATGTTAAGACAGTATTCAAAATTTTGAACCCTCCCCATTTCCACACTCTTGGGCCGATTTCGCCCATTTTCAATCCCCGCCGAGATATTAACCATATCAAAGTTGTTGGCGAGTTTGAGGACAATCCGTGCATAATTGCGACTTTTATCGTGCGGACAAAATTTAGTACATACATACATATATATATATATATATATATATATATATATATAAACTTTTTAGGTGAGGGTGGTTTTGGGTTCCTGGGGTCCTATAATGAAAAGTTATGAAGGAATTTTTCGAAAGTCGCACCATGGTAACGACTGCAATAGGTAGTATTTCTTACGAAATCTACCTAAAATGCTAACTGGCGAATTAAAAAAAAGATATTGGCGAGATTTGCACCCGGCTTTTTTTTCTTTCGGTACAGATGTCACATACCGCCCCATATTGGCGCGATTTTTTTCTGACGCCACTATCAGATACGCAACGGGTACTTAACTGGCGCCAAAGTATTGTTATTTTGCTTGATATGGTAAGCCGGATGTTGTTGTTTATGCTGTTAATGCGTACCCCAAATTGGCGTTGGAAAAAAATCGCACCAATATGGGCCGTATATGACATTTGTTCCAAGCCTTCATATGAAAGGCGAAGGGATCAGATCGTATTTGTTTATGGCATTTGATGACTTGAACTATTATAATATAGATGAAATGATGGGGATAGAATAATATTTGGCGACTTATCACCTGTGCCTGGATAACATTAAAGTATCAAAATGGCACCTAGAATATAAAAAGCAAGGTGTTCCGCCCGGAACTGTTGATGATAGTCATATGATTTAGGCTATTGTTATAGAGATTGTTTTAAAATATCGGTTGACAAAGACTCTGAATTCATTTTATTTTAGCTTCTTTTCAAATGTTTAACTGATCCTCTTTAATCAAAAACGAAAACAACCATTGGATGTCTTAACAGCAACTGATTCTCCGTTAAATTTTTGCAATCAAAGGGAATTGAATGGAAACCCGTTTACAGGGAGATCTGCACACTTTTTTCAGTATAATTTAATCTTCTCTAATATTTTTAAAACCCATTAGATTTTTAGATTTTTGGATTCTGCGGTGTCTGATCGCGGGTTGGCGAGCGTAGCTTGCAGGGGGCAGAGCCCCCTAGTATATATAAAAGGATATATATATATGTATCAACTTTTGAACGGAGGGTGGTTTCGGGGTCTGGGGGTCATGATCGATGAAAATATACCAAAATTTTTTGAAATCTCTTTCCTCCGAAAGGCTGCAATAGATAGCTTTTTGTAATGAAAGCTACCTAAAAGCTACCTATTGCAGTCGTTCGGAGGAAAACGATTCCGAAAAATTTTGGTATATTTTTCACCGATCATGACCCCTAGACCCCGAAACCACCCTCCGTTCAAAATTGATATATATATATATATATATCCATATATATATATATATATATATATATATATTTATATCTATCTATCTATCTATCTATCTATCTATCTATATATATATATATATATATATATATCTGATATTTGTCATACTGTAACTCTCGTATTTATGAACCGATTTGGATAAAATTTCGTGTGTACATAGTACATACCAATGTCTCGACCGAGTTCGATGGCCAGCTTCATCCGCCATCTTGTTTCAAAATGGTTTCATTTAAAAATTTTTTTTAATTTAAAATTTAAAATGAGGCACAAAAAAATTAGACATTGAGAAATATTTTTTTCTTATGCATTTGGGCTTGATACAAAGATTCTGGAGCATTTTTCGTTTCGTCTATATCTTAAAAAATGGCTGAGTTATGTCACTTTGAATTTCTAGCATGGCTGACATTTTGAAACGATCTGATTTTTGTCACGCGATAATACACGTATTTATGAACCGATTTGGATGTGACAAGGAATGTGCATAGTACATAGCAATGTCTCGACCGAGTTCATTGGCCAGCCTCATCCGCCATCTTGTTTCAAAATGGCGGCCATTTAAAATTTTTTTAAAAAATTTAAATTTAAAATGAGGCACAAAAAATTAGAAATTGAGAAATATTTTTTTCTTATGCATTTGGGCTTGATACAAAGATTCTGGAGCATTTTTAGTTTCGTCTATATCTTAAAAAATGGCTGAGTTATAGCACTTTGAATTTCTAGCATGGCTGACATTTTGAAACGATCTGATTTTTGTCACGCGATAATACACGTATTTATGAACCGATTTGGATGTGACAAAGAATGTGCATAGTACATAGTGATGTCTCGACCGAGTTCGTTGGCCAGCCTCATCCGCCATCTTGTTTCAAAATGGCAACCATTTCAAAATTTAAAAAAAAATTTAATTTAAAAGTGAAGTACAAAATAATTAGAAATTGAAAAAGATTTTTTACTTATGTGTTTGAGCTTGATACAAAGATTCCGGAGCATTTTTTGTTTCGTCTATATCTTAAAAAATGGCTGAGTTATAGCACTTTGAATTTCTAGTATGGCTGACATTTTGAAACGATCTGCTTTTTGTCACGCGATAACACGCGTATTTATGAACCGATTAGGATGTGATAAGGCTTGTGCATAGTACATAGAATCTCCGGCCAAGTTCGTTTGCTAACTTCATCCGCCATCTTGTTTCAAAATGGCGGCCATTTAAAAATTAAAAAAAAAATTAATTTAAAATGAGGTAAAAAAAAATTAGAAATTGAAAAAGTTTTTTTTCTTATGTGTTTCAGCTTATTACAAAGATTCAGGATCATTTTTTGTTTTGCCTTTATGTGAAAAAAAGGCCGAGATATAGCAGTTTGAATTTCGAATGTGTGTGACATTTTGAAAAATCTGATTTTTTGCCTGCAACAGCACTCGTATATATCAACCGATTTAGATATGAGTAAGCATGTGCACAGGAATCACTAAGGTCTCTACCAAGTTCATTGGTGAGCTTTGTTGCACCCATTATGTTGTTTTAAAATGGCGGGCTATCACCGATAATTCGGGTTAATATAATTATTAATATAATTTGAGGTATCACCGAATTTGGCGACAAAATATAAATCACTTTAATAAAACCAGCTTTGATAACGCTGACTAATTTGGCGAAATTCTTATTCATATTCAATATTGACAAAAATTAGTATTTAATCTTCTATAGTCGGGTTACTCTAATTTGAGCTCCGTATGTTTGAATAATATAAGCTGGCTTTTAAAAAATAAGGATTATGAAAGCTACCTCTTTCTCCCGGCACTGGCCGGAAGGACGTTTTTGTGTTAATTTCATCACAAAGTATTCCGTATTTTAGGAGAAATCGCCGTGAAACATAATCAGTTGTTTAATCAGTCGTTTCATAGAATCGTTACATAAATTCGTTTCATAATATCCGTTTCATTAGGATTTTATATATATAGGGTAAATATATGGGGCATTCTCACAATTTTTTGACTTTCATGTCCCTGAATAATAATTTTTATTTTAATACACTTTTTTGTGTTTTTTTTATTTCATATACTGGGGAACATCTCATTGCATGATTGCATAACAATATTAACGAGATAAATAAGGTTTGGATGATGTTGGGGGGTCCAAACACCTGGAAAACTCCTATACCGTTCCGTGTCCCTGATGCTGATTTTTTAAGTTTGGAGCTGTCTGGATAAAATTGTTTCAATAAAAATAATTCGATGTAATTTTTTTTCTGAAACTGGAACTATTGTTTTATATAAATATGTAGCTAAAAATTAACCGGCATACATTTTTAGGGTTGTTATTATTTTTTTAACTCTGTCCCTGGGTTTTAGATTCCTCACCTTCCTTCTTCTAAAATTATACAGAAAATCATTTCAGATGCAGCCACAGAATTTTTTTCAAGTTTTTTCTCATGCAGAAGTATGCTAGAGAAATAATGTCTAAAATTCTTTGACAGGAAATTTACTGTGGCATTTAAATCAGCATTTAAATATCAATTTCAAGCATCGTGGCTTTATTGGTAGTCTCACCGTCCCCAAGGTTTATTCCTGCACTTTTCGAGGTAAATAAATAATTTTAAAAAAATAATCCAATGTTAACAACTGTTTCTAAAAATCAATGAACATTGTGGCTATCACTTAGTCTTAACATGATTTTTTTAAAAAAAATAGGTGGTAATTTTCCTTACCGTTCCATCCTTACCGTCCCTTTTTTTTATCATTTCGTTCCTTTTTTCCAATACCATCCCCTTTTTTTACCTTACCGTCCCTTCTTTAACACCCCTTTAAGACAATGTTATACAAAAATTCTGTATTAAAAGTACTACATTGTTATTATTTCTTATTTGAATGTCCTGTGGGTACTATGCAAATTCATTATAAGTAAAAAGTTAGAAGAAAATAAAAAGTTATAGGGGTAAAATGGTAAGGAAAATTAAACTCGCAAGTTTAACTTATACCTCAGTTAAATAACAAAAATTTCGCTGCTGACCATTTTTTCTTTATTTTGAATCATTAAGGCATTCGTCTATCAGATTAAAATGTTATTTTAGCAAGTTTAATTTTGTCAGATTTTTTCCCCCAAAAGTCAAAAGATTGTGAGAATGCCTCCTATATATATATATATATATATATATCCGGAGGGTGGTGAACGGAGTGTGTTTCGGGGTCTGGGGGTCATGATCGATGAAAATATACCAAAATGTTTTGAAATCGCTTTCCTCCGAACGGCTGCAATAGGTAGCTTTTTGTAATGAAAGCTACCTAACAAACCGGCATGCCAAAATTCAGATCCCTATCCCGAACGGTATTACAGAAATTGCAATTTTAGAAAGTTTTTTAAGCCTGCATCCATTTAAATTTGGAATTTTTTTGGAAACTTTTCTGTAGGATCATTTACGCCTTATATGTAAAAAGCGTGTCAAATTTCAAGTTTCTAGCATTAACAATTGAAAATAAATAATAATTTAGAACGTTCATAGAACGCTTTTCTATCGTTTCGAAGTTTTAATTCTTCTTTTTTAGAAGTCATTCTTAGCGAGTATTTAAAAGTAAATGCCAAATTGACGCATTCTGATCGGTATCACAGAAATTTGAATTTTAGAAATTTTTTGCTTTTGTACTCTTTTCAGTTTCGAATTTATTAGACTGTTTTCGCCTCTGGCAGTTTGATCTGCCTTAAATAGCAGAAATTTTTGTGTTCATTTTGTTCAATTCTATGCGTCATACATAATAAATATAAATTTGAATAGATTAACGGATTTTTTCCTAAGACAATAACATTTATTTGAATTTTTAGCTTTCAAACGTCCCTATTTAACCCTTTCGCGGGTGGTGTCCTTAAAAATGGACACTTAATTTTTATTTTACTGGCATCCAGAATATTTAATTGCAATTTTCCTTGTATAATGTACTTGAAAATAAGCAAGTTCGTACTTTCTAATAAATTCGTTTATAAATTCTGGTGTTAGTCCATTATTTCATCAGTTTATAAACTGAATTACTCCGCGCCGGACAGTGTTAATAAGCGCATAATTATTAAAACAAATAAAATGTCATTTTATGTCTTAAAAACGCTAAAAAATGTCAAAAAGATGTGTCTTATCCGATAGGTTGTTATTAGACGGACCACAAGCAGAAAATACGTGACCTTCGGTTAATACGCGAGCCCGTTTAATACGTGAATTTTGATCGGTCCCTTTTGACTCGCGTATTATCGCGGTTCAACGGTATTATTATTATTACGAAGTGGAACCCGTCGAAATTCGACGAAAGTAAATGTTTTAAAAGGAACTGTTTCATTAATTTATAATAAACCTACAAAATTAGTTACAATAAAAAAAATACAACTTTTATTAGCTAGTCTAACTTTCAAACAAATATTATTTTAACCTCTGGTCACTGCTCTTCTATAAAGACATTCTAATTTTTTGTAAAACTTTGCGTTTTACTCGTGTGTGATTTCAATTGCGTTACTTTCAAAAGTGAAACATTTCCTTCTATGAAGAATTTCAAAGCCGGTGGAGAGAAAATGATGCACTTCTTCAATACTTATTTCAGTTTTAAGACTTAAAAATACACGCTTTTATTTTATATAAAATGACGTCGTTTGCATCCGCTGAAGAATTTCACATTTACGATATACAGACTTAAACAACATCTATAGAAAAGTATCGAGGCTAATGAAAAAAACAGGCTACCGCGGTGCATCCCAAATGTTTTTTTTTTTTTTTGTTTTTTTTTACAGACCGCTAGAGTGACGTGATGCTCTTTTCGTACGCTTGCATTGGTGCATTCGAGCATCACGTGATTAGAGCGGTCTGTAAAAAAAGATACGTGCAATGCACCGCGTTAGCATGTCTTTTTTGTTAGCCTCGAAAAGTATGCGTATGACATCACTATCGCGGAATCATACACAAACCCAGCCCAGCAAACGATGTCGTAAGCTCGACAAGGAAAAGAAAATCGGCTATCTTATGATTCATATGCCTTCATTTGTTTTTAACATTAATATCGATACTTAAAATTAAAAATAGTTTACAATAGTTGCATGTTTTATCATAAATCATTCATTTATATTATTTCAAAATAGCACGTAATTTAGTTACAATTTTTTTTTTCAGTTGTTATGAGAAAATAGCAACAAAAAGATATAGTTATCTTACTATTTTCCCTTTACTTTCTACAGAAATGGAGTACTTCATTTGCCACCATTACGGAAATGGTATTAAAAACTACAAAAAAATCAAAAATAAATTAGATGCAATTTTGAAACAAATTGCAGTTAAAAGTACTTTATTCCCCCTATACGAAGGTGTAAAAATTGAAAATGTGCGACGTTTAGAAGTTTAAAAAATTGCAGTAGAGATTATCAGTACTTAACCGCACAATGATACATCTGCTTCGTTTTACGGCTGGCTTATATAACGTAACATTATTTTTTAGGGACGACACTTTAATTGTTATCGGAAAAAGTAGCATATAAGGGGCGAAAAAATTGCCTAAATGTCAAAATGTTTCATGCTGACCCACATTCTTATTAACTTTCCTAAACTTTGTTTGGTGCTCAGTTCTAATCTATATTAATAAAAACTAGAGAACAGGAATTCTGCTTTTTCAGAATTTAATGTCGCCCCCGACATTTCCATTACTTCATTTTCTTCTGGTGGACTGATGGAGGAAACAGCCATTATAAATGAAGTGTTAGGTGAAGATGAAAGAGCAGCCGTCATTCTGACCAGAAAATCAGAGGTCTAACTTTTTACGGCTGCTCTTTCATCTTCACCTAACACTCCATTTATAGTGGCTGTTTCATAATAATAGAAGCCATCAGTCCATCAGAAGAAAATAACTCGGTTAAAGCGGACGCTCGGTTAAGCGGAACTCGGATAATCGGAACTCTACTGTAGCTCAGTTTTAAGGCTTAAAACACGCGATTTTATTTATATAAAACGACGTCATCCGAATCCGCTGAAGAATTCCTCACTTACGATCCAATCATAAACATCTACAATAAAGTATGGGTAGGACGTCACTATCTCAGAATAATACACAAATGCAGCAAAAAGAAATCAATTCATTTATATTTTTTCAAAACAGCACGTATTTTAATTACTTTTTTTCAGTTTTTATGAGAAAGTGGCAACGAAAAGATATAATTGCTATTTTTCAACTATTTTCCCTTTACTTTCTACAGAAATGGAGTGCTTGAGTTGCCAAAATGAAACAAATGTCGCTAAAAACTAGAAAAAATTAATGTCTCAAAAACAAATGGAGATGCAGTTTTCAAACAAATTGCATTAAAAAGTACTTTTTAGGGTTCCGTACTTAAAAAGTAAAAACGGAACCATTATAAGATCACTCCTGTGTCTGTCCGTCTGTCTGTCTGTCACAGCCATTTTACTCGTAAACTATGGAACGTGGAATGTTCAAATTCGGGGAAGTAATAAAGACCATTGACCCACATATTTTCAGATTAATAAACATTCATAAATATCTTTAGTAAAAATGTAGGGTGACAAATTATGCTACTTGAAAAAAAAAATCTTTTCTTTGTATATTATATGGGTATCCTGTGAAAGCTTTCGTAACGCTGAACTCAAAAATACATTCCTTTTAATTTTAGGTATTATATTTTAAAAAACATTGTCTGAAATGTAACGCAAAAATATGTTCCCCCTTATCTAATTCCGAAACTACTGAAACTAAAATTATGAAAAAATTAGAGGTAGTAGATGTTAATATAAACCTTGCTGGAAAATTATAGCGATTATCCTAGGTCACATAGTTATTGAGAAATTAGCATTTTTCTGTTATACACAAATTTCGATTTACGGGCATCCAGAAAAATTGTTGAGCATCGCTGGATATACCTATCGTTGCAGAAGTATAAAAGCATTGTTGATAATGATTTTCGAAAAAAATCATCAGTAATTAGCTGAGATATTAACCCTTAAAGATAGGCCTGTTTGGACATACAGCGACATATAAGGACAGGGGCGGCGTACTCTATGCCTAGTTAACAACTTTTAATGATATTATATGTGTAATGTAATGTCCAGAAACAGTATAAGAGCAATAAATGTCAAATTGTTAAAAACATACTAAGTCTCAGTCAGGGGTCTCAGGACTCTAAAAAGTGGAAAAAATGAAAAAAAGACCCTTTTTAACATTTGATGTCTTAAAATATATATGATTTTAAAACGCAATTTTAATTGGGATGAAAGATATAAGTATGTTCTTTCATTTCATGTATTTAAAAAATTGCAAGATACAGAATTAGTATTTATAGGGGGCTCGAAACTGTTCGACTTTTGTCGAACAAAAAATTGGGATAACAGTTTACGTGCCGGATGACAAAATAAATATTGCAACTAGAATGAAAATTTTGGTGCTTACTTATACTTCAGATTTTAATAATCTCCCTAAACTTAAATAAATTTGTATTTAAAGCATTTTTATATTTTTAATGCAATGTTGCATTTAGCTAATACAAAATTTTGAAAATATCAACAGTAAAATCACCTAAAAAAATATTTCTTTGAACAATAAAAAGGAAATTTTAGGTTCAGTTTATACAGACTAACATGAAATACATGTTTTGACAATTTCATGAAAAGAATATTCAGAAGTTTTTGAGGTATCCTGCGCGTTATGCCCAAAAAACACCATTTGGAGAAAAATGACTTCAAAGTTTCTGAATCACTGCTTCAGTTATTGAGCGGGTATAATTCTAAAAGCCATAACTTCTGTTCTAACGGGAATTTTAAGGAAACAATTACATCAAAATATTCAGAAAAGATAGAAGTTTAACATCTAAAAAAATTTAAATTTCTTAAATTTTGAAGTTTTAAGACTCCTGCGACCACTTAACCGTTTCTGGCGCGGAGTAATTCTATTTATAAACTTATGAAATAACGAACTGACACCAGAATTTATAAACGAATTTATTAAAAAATGCGAACTTGTTTATTTTCACGTACATCATAAAAGGAAAATTTTAATTAAATATTCTTGGTGCCGATTGTCTGTTTTGGAATTAAAATTAGGTGTCCTTTTTTTAAAGGCACCGCCCTCGAAAGGTTTAATTAGAATGAATCGCATAAATACTGTGGGATTCGCGATAGTTTGCATTGAGTGTATCTCTCAATACGCATCGAGTGATTTTAAAAGTTAATTAAACACCTATCTGGAAAAACGCGGCACTGACCAAGGCGGCGTTACAACTTTGAGACCTCCTTTCGAAGCGTGCTTAGCACAATGCCAAATTTAAACTTTGAACAAAGGTTTTGTTTTAGCTATACTGTTGAAATAAAGGTTATTACTACGCTGAATTTAGTTTTATGAAATGCCAAATGAAGTTTAACTATGCACTGCTTTTATTGTCAGTACCGAATTAAGTTCATCATAAACAGATTAGGATAATATTAAAAAAAGAGTTATACGAATTGCTATATTTGATATTATTTAGGTTCCATATCTCTTTGAACTTTCATGGTATACCCATTTACACTTTTCTAATATATACAGTTATACCCAACCCTGTGTTGTATAGTTTTTTACAAAATCTTAGTATTCTTTTAGCAACGGTTTTTTTTATAATACCATTACAAATTCATATATTTATTCTACGGAACCCTCTGTGCGCGAGTAATACTCGCACTTGACCGTTTATTTTTTTTCCTATACGACGGTATAAAAGTTGAAAATGTGCGATGCTTAGAAGTTTAAAAAATTGCTATAGAGTACTTAATCGTACTGCTTTGTTTTACGGTTGGCTTCTGTAAGGTAACGTTATTTTTTGGACGACAAAAAATAAGCTGGGAGAAAGAAATAGCATACCGTACCGGGAGCTAAAAAGATGTTTGTAAGTGTGTCTGTGCGTCTGTTGGCGATGGGTAAGAAAGCCTATTGCACGTCCAGCACCGTGCGAAGAGAAAACTGCGCCAAGGGCAAAGGTTCAAATTAGCGCCCCCCCCCCCCTTTCTCTTTGTGACAGGTGTCACAAAATTAAAAAGTGTAACACAAATAAATTCTGTTGAATACATATTTCGAGTTTATTTTGGAACTTTAAAAGATTTAATTTTAACAAGTAAATAATATAGGAGAAAATTCCACTATTTTGTCAAAGGGGATCTGGAAAACAAATGTGGAAAAAATGTATCTAAGAGTACAGTGTAACAGTTTGCAAACCCTTTTGGATTCCAAGAAAGAAGCCACATGCTATTTGAGAATGTACGTTTTTTGTCATAAAAAAATTCCCAATATGTATGTATATGTATATATATATATATATATATATATATATATATATATATAACTTTTTTTACAAAAAAAAAAATGGAAGAAACAAACGAATTTGGTAGTATAAATTTGGTGCCCCCTCAATTTCCGCGCCCGGGGCGACCGCCCGCTTCGCACGGCCCTGCGTCAAGGTCTATAAATTTGGATAAGGATAAACGAAGATAAGTCCTGATAGTATTAAGTATTAGATTTTTCATTTTTTGATATTTAGTTGAGATGCTAATTAAAAATTTTCATCGATTGCTAATGAACGAGATTCGATCGTTTTCAGCTCGCCATCGTTATGATCGCTTCTAATTCTTTTTTGTACGCGGAAAGCGCGGTTTTTCGAGCACATGGTTCGAATACGGGGGCTACTTTTTTGTGCGTTTTTAAATTGCAATTTCTGGTGCTCGAATGGAGTTATAAAAAAAAAATAGTTACCTGTTGTCGATACTTTCGTGGTACAGATGGTATATGTTCGGACCTTGTGCGCATGCCGAACGAGCTCCGTAGCTTTGCGGTCATGTGACCCAGTTCAGTTGTTCTTTAGCTGCCATTGTGGTACGTTGTGCATTCGAGCGGGTCTTATCCCCAAGTAAAGAGTATGTTGTTCTTTAGCTGCCATTGCGGCACGTTGTGTATTTGAGCGGGTCTTATCCCCAAGTATAGAGTTGTTCTTGAGCTGCCATTATGGCACGTTATGTTATAGCGGGTCTTATCCCCAATTATTCGGTTGCTTATAGCGGGAGTATTCCCCAAAATATGTTTTACGAACGTCACTTGTTCTAACAGCGGGTTATTACCCCAAAGTCACCTCATCATTCTATATGTTTTTCAGTGTTTGTGATTGTTTGTAACATTTGTGTGCTGTGTGATATAAAAATGTGAAAAAGAAAACTATTGGTCTTCAATCTTAAAGTTACACACAGTATTCACATACAATTTTGTGGTCCGCCGATATCGCAGCGAAATAGCTGCTATGGATAAATTAAATAGAACAAAAGGTGCTCTAAAAAGTACTATAACGAAATTAGAAAATTTCGTAAAAGATAATACAGACGAAATTAATTACTCGAGTACCGAGCTCGAAATAAAGATTCGAAAATTACCTGAGCTTCAAGCAATAGTATCGGAAATACGGGATAAATATTATGATATCCCTGATATTAAGGACTTACCAGAAATCGAAAACGAGTTAGATGAACTCGAAGATCGTCTCGAGAAACTTGAGGTAAGTCTCAACATGTTTCTTAAAAATCTTAAAGTTTCTGAAATAAATGTGCATGCTGATAGTATTGAATCCATAAGTTTGAATAATATTAAAGTTAAGTTACCTGAAATCCTACTACCAACATTCAATGGTAAATATGAAGAGTGGTCAATATTTAAAGTACAATTTACAAATTTAATTATTAATAATGTCCAGTTAAATGACGCTCAGAAGCTTTTTTATTTGCGAGCATCGCTAAAAAATGAAGCAAAACAATTAGAAAGTCCAGAGGATTCTTTTGAGTCATTGTTTACAGCACTTACTAGAATATTCGAAAATCAACGTTTGCTCATTGACACTCATTTATCAGCCATAATTAATTATGAAAAAAATACATTACGAGTCTTCTAAAGAATTGAGATCCTTTATTGATTGTGTAAATAAAAATTTGAGGGCTTTAAAAGTATTAAAATATGAACAAAACAATCTGCCTGATGCTATCCTTATCAATATTATATTGCAAAAGGTAGATAAGGAATCTAGAAAATTATTTGAATATTCGATTAAAAAATCAGAATACCCACAATTTAATGAATTAATGTCATTTTTGGAAAACCGAAGTTCTATGTTAGAAAGCGTAAATAGATACTCTGCTTCAAAACCCTTGAATAAAAACATTCCTCTTTCGAACAAACAAAAAAATTTCATGCTAAATTCGAATGATAAATCAAATGGAAAAACTTGTATTCTGTGCAAATTGGCTTTTCATAATTTGAACAAATGTTCTCAGTTTCTAAAAATGAATGTTTCTGAAAGATACGATTTTATGAAGAAAAATAAGCTGTGTACCAATTGTTTGAATAACTCTCATTTTGTAAATTCTTGCATTTCAAAATATAACTGTAATACCTGTGGATTGCGACACAGCTCATTGCTTCACCGAGATAAAGAAAACAAATCCAGAAATGAATTGGCTTCCCCCCAAATTTCCTCCCCTCTTGCTGGTGCGGTAAATAGAGAAACGAGAAACAATTCGGTAAATAATGACGAATCTTTAAAGACCTTGAATAATTGTCTGAGCGAAGCGAAGGCTAATACTCAGCGAAATATTACTGTCCGGACACTTTACTACTACGATGGATATTAACGCCATGTCCTACTAAAAAAAAGCCTAATAAAAACCTTTCGTCAAGCATAACTGAAAAAATGTTTGTCGGATTTCGTTTCTGATTGCACCAGAAGGTACCTATGAGGGTCGCCTACTGAATGCACCTACTATGAAAAATAAGTTCCAAACCGTTTAAAAATTATATAGAAAAAACTCTTAAAAAAGCACAATTTATCTGCATACGTCACAGAAATTTGGTGTGCGTCACTTTCACCGGTTGCTGTTTTCGTAGACAACTGGTTTGAACACATGGAGAAAAAAAAAAAAAAATCCGCACGCAGTAATATTGAATAGATCAGTTTCAACCACGTGATCACAAACCTTGCAACAACCCGTGGCAACCAGTTTTGGTGGGCAAACAAATATATAGTATTCCGTACCACGGTGACCGTTTTTAGCCTGTTGTATAAAATCTGGCATGTTGTATGACATACAATTGTGGATGAGTAGAACAAAAGACATGAGTGTTTATTGATCCAGGAGGCTATCTTTCTCTGGATGTCTGTCTGTCTATCATACAGCATGCAATTTTCTTGTAAAGGATGATATTATTATGCAGTAAAACCTCCATAACGGACACACCCGACTAGTGGACACCTCTATTTAGCGGGCATTTTTTCGATTACCAACCCTTAAATAACTGTAAATTTTTTACTCTCAGTAGCGGACACCTCCAAATAGAGGACAAATTCTGCCCTCCCGAGGTGTTCGCTATTCAGAAGTTTTACTGGTAAAACCTCCCTAGCGGACACACCCGATTAGCGGATACCTCTATTTAGCGGACATTTTTTCGATTACCAACTCTTAAATAATTGTACATGTTTTACTCTCAGTAGCGGTCACCTCTAAATAGAGGACAAATTCTGCCTTCTCGGGGTGTCCGCTATTCAGAGGTTTTACTGTATATAATATTGATAATTATTTTACAGGACGGCACAAAAGAATAAGAATATATGAAACGAATATAAACTAAATTCGGGATTGGTAGATCGCTGACGGTAATGTAATTTTAGGATGTTGTTACAGACATCCGCAGCATGTTCTTAGAGTTTCGTTCATCTAACGAAACCCTACTTGTCTCACTCCTTTGTCTGTCTGTTTGTCCGTCTGTCACAGAGCCCGTTCTCAGAAACTATATATGTCGGAGACTCGAAAATTTGCATACTTGTAGCTGAACACCACACATCAAGCGGCAAATAATAAAATTTTTAAAAAATCTAATATTTAACCCTCTGGGCTCTAACTTGTGTATTTTAAGCAATTTTTCTAACTCAGCCCCTAATTTAATTAAGTTGGAGACATGAAATTTTGAATACTTATAGCTGAACATCTCACATCAAACGACAAATAATAACATTTTGAAAAAGGCTTAATATTTAACCCTTTGGGCTCTAACTTGTGTATTTAAAGCAATTTTTCTAACTCAGCCCCTAATTAAGTTGGATACATGAAATTTTGCATACTTATAGCTGAACACCTCACATCAAATGACAAACAATAAAATTTTGAAAAAGGTCTAACATTTAACCCTCCGGTCTCTAACTTCTGTATTTTGAGCAACTTTTCTAACTCAGCCCCTAATTAAGTTGGAGACATGACATTTTGCATACTTATAGCTGAACACCTCACATCAAACGACAAATAATAAAATTTTTAAAAGTCTAATATTTAACCCTCTGGGCTCTAACTTATGTATTTTAAACAATTTTTCTAACTCAGCCCTTAATTAAGTTGGAGACATGAAATTTCACAAACTTATAGCTGAAATCCTCACATTAAACGACAAATAATAAAATTTTGAAAAATGTCTGATATTTAACCCTCTGGGCTCTAATTTATGTGTTTTAAGCAATTTTTCTAACTCATCCCCTAACTAAGTTGGAGACTTGAAAGTTTGCATACTTATAGCTGAACACCTGCGATAACACGATAAATCATAAAATTTTGAAAAAGTCATATTTAACCCTCCAGTCTCTAACTTCTGTACTTTAAGCAATTTTTCTAACTCAGCCCCTAATTAAGTTGGAGACATGAAATTTTGCATACTTATAGCTGAACACCTCACATCAAATGACAAACAATAAAATTTTGAAAAAGGTCTAACATTTAACCCTCTGGGCTCTAACTTGTGTATTTTAAGCAATTTTTCTAACTCAGCCCCTAATTAAGTTGGAGACATGAAAGTTTGCATACTTATAGCTGAACACTTGCGATAACACGATAAATCATAAAATTTTGAAAAAGTCATATTTAACCCTCCGGTCTCTAACTTCAGTATTTTAAGCAATTTTTCTAACTCAGCCCCTAATTAAGTTGGAGACATGGCATTTTGCATACTTATAGCTGAACACCTCACATCAAACAGCAAATAATAAAATTTTGAAAAAGTGTAATATTTAACCCTCTGGGCTCTAACTTGTGTATTTAAAGCAATTTTTCTAACTCAGCCCCTAATTATGTTGGAAACATAAAAATTTGCATACTTATAGCTGAACACCTCACATCAAACGACAAATAATAAAATTTAGAAAAAATCTAATATTTAACCTCTAATATTTTGTCTCGCGCAATTTTTAAATTTAAACTGTTTTGCAATACTATTTTTTGTTCATTTTGCATAATAAGTGTAATGTGACGTAATTTGTTCTATTTCAGATTTCTAACGCATGTTAATGAATTTATTTTACCTTATCCTTTCTCTTTTAAAATTCACATGTAAATATAGTTTTTATGGCGTAATTTCCAATAATTGCCTGCTTTTTATACCTAATTATTTAATTCTAATTTGAAGGTTTTTTCTGTTTATAATAGCAACCTGTAAATATTTTTTTTTATTTGAAGCAAACATTATTGTTTGCGCTGTTTATACAGTTGGCAACAGTTTAAATTAATACCATTTTCTAAAATATGTAAAAAATATCTGTCAAAATGCTGAATATTTGAATTTAAAATAGCAATAAAACTTCAAAAAATGAGTCAAATTAAAAAAATTAATGAAATCTGCAGACCGGGATCTTCTATTGAATAAAATGATCTAAAAAGGATTAAATTCTCATGTATAGCTTTTGCTCTTATAATTTTTTTTTATGGAACGATTTTGTCCAACTTTAGCATTAAATATCTCTTAAAATAATTTCTTCGATTTGAAAACTGTATGCATTAGTGTGTTGATCAAACATTTCGCTATAATACCACCGATTTTCATATATTTGTATGCAATAGTTTTCTTAATATTAACGAAGAAAGACCTCCGGTCACAAAAAATTCAAAACCGGCGGCGGTGACAGCGTTAGTTAGTTTTTATAGAATAGAGAGATATATAAAAATGAAAACTTGTCTATCTGTCTGTTTGTAATTCTATAAAAAATCCACAGTTTGGAAGCCAAAATTGTGAAGAGATACGTACATGTGTATTAAAACATGGCCGAGACAACTAAAGTAATCCGGAATCGAAATAACTTATAGTTAATTTTTAATTAATAAAAAACCACCAATTTAACAGCAATTTCTTATCAAATTTAAACATTTTTCGTTATACCAGTTGCCAACAATTAAAAAACACAATAAAATTATTACTACACAATTAATTTTATACTGCATTATTTCCACGTGAAAAATGAAAATGAAATAAATAGTTTGTTGAATTTCAAAAAAAGGTGAATATTACGTCATAACTTTTCTATTGCAAGATATTCACGTGAAATATGAAAATGGAATAAATGGTTTGACGAATTTAAATGAAAGTGAATATAACTTCATAACTTTTCTATTTCAAGGTTTCCACGTGAAAGAGGAAAATATTACGTTATATTGGAAATATAAAGGGCATCGTGGATATAGTATAACGTCATATGAGTGTGAAAAATGTATTGAAGCATAATAAAAACCCGATTAGGGAAATATTGGCGTATTTTAACATTATTGCTCCAATTATAAATTGAAATAAGTTCATTTATAGCTGTATTCTTTTGCGTCTGTTATATTCATTTATACATTTTTATAAAGCGTTTTCATATGATTCGTTCAACAACATTTCGACTGCTTTTTTTAATGTTTGTTTTGTGTTGTATGTTAAATTTTGAAATTGATTTTTCAGAACAAACATCCTTCAAATTCTGAGCAACGCCGGTACTTTAGTTTGTAACAGATAAATGGCTTTTGTAACTGTACATCTAATGCTAATATTATAAAGCGTTATAGTATTATAAAGTATATAATATTATTAATGCTTGTACGTTTGTGAGGTGTTATCTCTGAAACTACATAGCCAACTTAAAAAAATGTTGGTGGCCATCTCTGCTCCGAAAAAAGACTATTTTATGTCAGTGCAAGAACCTACATCGCTGCAGGAGCAAAAAAGTTCTAAAATTTTGATTTCTGCGATATTGATTGGGTTAGAAACTTTAAATTTGGTGCGGTAGTTATTTTTAAGATGTAAATACTCGTAATGAACGCTCTCTAAAAGGTTCAATTTGACGGATAAACATAAAAATTTCTAGAAAGGTTCTAAACTATGATTTATTTGGAATACTGAAATTTTGGGGATACTGTTGGGGTCAGAAACTAGAACTTTGGCATGGTAGTAATTAATAAGATGTAAATGCTCGTTGTAGAACGAATTCTAAAAAATAGAAAGACTAAACAAAGCGGAAAAAGATCTAAAGATGATCTAAGTAACGAAGAAAATGGAACTGTTAGGAATATAAACATGAAAATTGACATGTCTGTATTTATCATGACGTAAATTCTCGCAATAGAACAATTTCTAAAAATGTAGCTATATAAAATAGTGGAGAAACAAAAAACTTTCAAAAATTTTCTATTTCTCTGTTACTGCTGAGCCCAAAATCTTGAAATTTTGCTTCGGGTTAGTTTTAAAATATACAATTGTCTCTATGAATGGTTTCTAAAAAATTTAAAATTTAAAAAGATGAAATTAACGGAAAGCGATCTCAATTACCATTAATTTGGAATTATTAGGTACAGCAACTTTAAATATTTCATAATCCTGCATTTCCTCCGCAAAACATGTGATTTAAATGCAACAAAACTGATAGATACCCACCTAGCATTAAATAAATTGTCTAAATATTGAATAAAGACCTGTATGAAACAGTGAGTATGTTGCCCAAAAGTACTTGTTAAAGTGTTCCTTCTCTAGGCTTTTCTCTCTCTCGCCAAGGCCACTAACAGAGGGAAGTGCCGTTTTAAATGTGATATGAATTTTTTATCCGATTCGTTTTTCTAGACATTTTATCATAAGGTCATATTCTCAATTATCATTAGTAGATTTTTTATATATTAACTTATTCTGGTGAAATTTTGTAATCGGGTTCATATTGGCGTATGTTAGCTTGCATGATTTGCTGAATAAATATGTATGGATTTGTAAATTACTTCAAATGACACTTTGACAGCTCAAAAGTTATGCTGACGATATATTCAGATCTTGTGTCATAATTTATGTTGTAATCATTGCCGATTTCTTTTATTTAATACATGCTAAATACAGCTCAACTTGTGCAGAATATGTTTGAAAACAAAACAATACAGCGTATGTAGTGGCCAGCATACACTCATCATTTAAATCCGATCGAGCATATCTAAAACACACTCTAACGAAGCATTGCATGCCACTTTTGATGTATTCGGTACTTTGATACTATATTAGATTTTGAGAAGAGAATTCCTTAAATGTTATCGACAACCTCATTGCATCCGTGGAAAACAGATATTGTACAATATTAACTAATCCGGGGGAGCACACACCATATAAAGTATAGTCCATTCTTTTTATACATCATATATTTGTCATTTAAACTTACTCAAATTGTTGCGGAGCGTCTGATTATGCTCTTGATATCATTTTATACAGTTAAAATTCCGATATAAGTAAATTAGTGTTTCATTTTCTATTTTATTTTTAATATATTGCGTACTTTCAATTTTATATCCATGCATGGCTGTCTTGAATGGTTTGATTTCCCATTTTTTTAAACAGTGTATACGAATTTATATATAAGATTTTGTAATTCTACAATTCGTTTATTTTCATCATTTCAATTTTTCGCAGTATATGGACAATTAAAGATAACATCTCATTTTCTTTGCTTCCACATGTTATTATTAAATCTATGTTCTCAGTAATATCGCTCAGACTAATCCCTCTGAGGGAAATCCTAGTATAAGTAAAGAAAGAAAATCAATTTTATTGAGTACATGCTTTGTTTATATAGAAGATAATTTCGGAAATAAACAAAAGTTTAGAGTAATTTTGGATAATGCTAGCAATGTCAATATTTTAACTAAGGATTGCGCTGACATGCTGAAATTTAAAAAAAGGATAATTAATGTACCCGTTACAGGATTAAACGGTTATACTTATAATGTAAAAAATAAAATTTCGAGTGTAATTACAAACGAAGATGGCACTTTCCGGGAGAATATAGATTTCTTAATTGTTCCCAAAATCACGGATGTAATTCCATCAAAGCAATTAAATGTATCGGACATTAATTTACCGAATATTGTGGAATTGGCAGGCTCCACATTTTTCAAACCGGGAAAAATTCACGCATTGGTTGGGGCTGAATTATTTTATAGAATTTTAAAGCATAATTCAGTTAAGATAAACGATAAACTTTTTCTACAAGACACTGTTTTCGGATGGATCCCAACTGGGGCGCTAGAGGAGAACACGCAAACAAACAATATTGCTATGTGCAATTTCGTTAGAGATTTCGATGAAATAGATGATAATTTAAAACAATTTTGGGAGCTTGAGTCTATAGGCATTAAACATGATGATCCAAAATTGTCAGAAACGGATCAAGCCCAACAAATATTCGATAAAACTGTCAAATTTGTAGGCGATCGTTATGAAGTTCAGTTACCGTGGAAGAAAGACTGGAAGGAATTAAATGATAATTTTAATGTTGCGAAACAGCGTTTGTAAGGTCTAAAAAGAAAATTTTATCGAAACCCAGAACTTTTTCAACAATATTCTGAAATAATCACGGAATATTTAAAGCAAGGAATTATAGAGCAGGTGCAAGAAAATGAACCTGTTTTAGACAGGGAAGTTTATTATTTGTCCCATCATGCGGCCTGTAAAGAAGATAAACTTACTGTAAAGGTCCGAATCGTCTTCGATGCCAGCTCTCATGATAACAATGATTTGTCCCTTAATGATTGTTTATGGCCCGGCACCAACTTAAATCCACTTTTATTTGATATTTTAATCCACTTCAGATTATACGAAATTGCCTTTTCTTCTGATATCGAGAAGGCGTTCCTTCAAATCTCATTCGCTGAAAAAGATCGGGATTCTGTCCGTTTTCTGTGGTATGATGATGACTTAAAAACTTTCAAGGTCTTCAGATTTAAACGTGTTATTTTTGGAGTCAATACCTCTCCATTCCTCCTATCTGCTACAATAAAGGAGCCCATCAAGCGGTTTACGAACCTACACCCAAGAACTGTTCACCTACTTGATAAATATATTTATGTGGATGATTTTATATCTGGCGAAGATACGCTGCAAGACGCTTTTAATGTTTCCCTGAATGCTAACAAAATAAGGTCTGAAGCAGGAATGATTCTTCGAAAATGGATAACCAATGATGAAGCGTTACTGAAGTGCTGGCAAAAGGAAGGTTTAAATATTCAAGCAGAACATGCTGCAATAAGCCTAGGAAGCAATCTAAGCAAGGTATTAGGAATGTCCTGGAAAACAGAAGAAGATTGTCTGACATTCGAAGTCAAAAGTTTAATAGAATTCTTGTCATCGCAAAAAAGCTCAAAACGTCTACTATTGCAAGCAGTTGGTAAAATCTTCGATCCGTTAGGCATGCTCACGCCATTCACTATTAGAATCAAATGCCTGTTCCAAGAACTATGGCTAAAGAAGACAGCATGGGATGAACAGTTGCCAACTAATGTGTACGAAAGGTGGTTGAAGTGGTTCGAAGAACTTCCAAATTTAGCAGAATTAAAAATTCCGAGGAAAATTCTTGGTTGCTTGAATCAAGTAATAGCTGTAGAAATACACGCCTTTTCTGATGCTAGTAAAATAGCGTATGGCTCTGCAATTTATCTGAGAATAAAAAGAGAGAGTGGAGTGGAAGTCAATCTCGTGACCTCAAAGAGTCGTGTTGCCCCGATAAAGGAGATAACTCTGCCGAGGCTGGAACTTTTCGGAGCCTTACTAAGTGCAAGACTGACCAATAAAGTAAAACCCATCCTAGATCAAAAAATCGCATCGAGAGTGTACTATTGGACGGATTCCAAAATAACCTTATTCTGGATCAAAGGATCATCAAACCGATGGAAACAGTTTGTGGCAAACCGTGTCATAGAGATTAATGCACTTTCAGATTCGAACTCTTGGTATCACTGCTCCAGCAAGGACAACCCTGCCGATCTCTTGACCAGAGGTGCGAGTGTTAATTCCCTTGTAGAGAATCCAATGTGGTTTAGGGGACCAAACTTCCTAGCAGCTGATGACTTAGTGACTGAGCAAGAAACTATTTCTGTGCCAGAAACAGATTACATTCCAGAGACTAAATCAAAATATAAAAATAATTGTCATGATTTCGATTCTAATATTTCTCTTTCTCTTTTCAGGAATACTGAAGAAGTAAATTTTTTTCTCAACATAAGTGGTAAATACTATAGTATTCTTCGCATACTGGCATATGTTTATAGGTTTTTTCACAATTGCAAATGTAAGTTAGCAGACCGGCGCAGAGGCAGCCTCACAACACCAGAAATAAAAAAAAAATCAGAAGTTTCTCTAATTAGATTAGTACAAAATGCAGAATTTCAGGAAGAGATTAAGGGTTTAAAACGGGAATCAAGGGTTCCCCCTTCCAGTAAAATTAAATGTTTATCCCCCTTTTTGGATCAAGATAATATCTTAAGAGTTGGCGGTAGGTTGGAAAATTCAGATTTAAACTTTGATAAGAAGAATCAAATCATTTTGCCGAAAGGCCATAAGCTCACAAAACTCATATTTGAGCATTTTCACAGGAAGTATTTTCATATTGGTCCCCAAACTTTAATCCATTACGTACGTATGCGGTTTTGGCCCGTAAGTGGAAAAAATTTAGCACGAAAAGTAGTGCATGATTACGTTGTCTGTTTTAGGAACAACCCAGTTACTGCTAAACAAATCATGGGTGACCTCCCATCGGAAAGATTAACTCCAAATTTTCCTTTTAACTATACAGGAACTGATTTTCCAGCCCTTTTGAGATTTATATATATAAAAGCCGTTCTCTATGTGTATGTTCTTTATACAAATCTTCAATTTTAGACCGATTTGCACGAAACTTCATGTACATACGTTTTAGAACATGGAAAAGATCACTGTCTACTTTAAAAAATCATTAGAACACTATTTATCCCTTTTTCTACAGTCTTCCATAATTCAACATTATAGAAATATATCTTTTAAAATTTTCTAATTAAATCGTTTCTTTCCTGTTGCCAAACCCTAAAAAATGACACAATAATGTAAAAAAAATAACGATAGCGCGTTGCTATATTTTTGCATTTTTGAAATTGACCTCATTTTAAACAGAAAAGTCACATTTTTTATATATAAAATAAATTTTATATATAAGAGCGGTAAAATGACGTAGCACCTTAATTTGAATGTTTGTCTTTTAATTAAAATATCTACTTTAATACAAACAGTCAAATTTCATGAAAACAATTTAGGAACAAGGGGGAAAAAAGGCTAGATATGACATCACATTCTATCAAATCTTTTCAACGTGTAGTCAAACTCACTACAGCTATAATCTGTTAAGTTCGTGTTTTATTTTATTTTATTTTTGGCGTTTTAATTTCGTTTGCGAATTTAGTTATAGACGAATATTACACGAAAACAAGCAAATCCTAAATTATTTACAATGTCTTTGAGCAATTGAGTTAATATTTTGTAATTGGGTTGCAAGCATATTTAAAAAATATGCATGCTTGAAAATTACTTTAAGATCCATAAAAAAAAAAAAAATCTGTAAACTGAGATAAACATTACAAACAAATCTTACCTGAAGTACTTTGTTTTCTATAAGACGTTGAAACAATCGAATGTGCGAGATTTAGAAATTGAATTGCAGTAAAAGGGAAATTAATTGTTGTATTAGGTTGTTGCCACCGAAAATATGATACCAGCGTTACTCATAGACATGTCTTTTCTTTATACAATTGCATCAAGAGTAAACGGGTTCATTTTTCGTAATCGGGTTGCACGCACCTTTAAAAATATCCATGCTTGAAAATTACTGTAAAATCCATTAAAATAAAAAAATTGAGGTAAAATTTTCAAAAAAAAAAATTCATTTGAAAGAACTTTTTTCTGTTCGACATTGTAAAAATTGAAATTGTCTGGTGTTTAGAAGTTGGAAAAATTGCAGTAAAGGCACAATTTATGGGTTACAATTTATGGGACACAATTTATGGGCACTGACATAGTGTTTGTACTTTATATATTTTCCATACAAACGAGAATTTCACTAAATGCTGAGCGATTTGGTGGAATTTTTTTTTCGTATTGTGAGGAAAATCCCATATTTTTCTCTTATATAACGCGCATTCTGTTATTAAAGCTCAGGGATTTTACTGTGGTTGCGAGACAATAACATCATGTTTTCTGATTGCCTTTTTAACGATTTGTGGATGGGAATGCACAAGTCCCATGTTTACCTAGAACCTTTATTACACGCCACTATTTAGCTACACTTTAATTCAAACTGAATCACTCATAAAACTACTGAAATCGCATTTCCAGAATTTATCATCTATAGGCGGCCATGTATCCAATTCTTTGCGTGGCCCTGTATATCATTTTATCTATATTCTACAAACATTATTTCATAGAAAACTTCATGCAGTTCAGCATAACACATTTTAAACCCACCTTTCAGCAATTTACGGTCATACTCAGTAACCTTTACGAATTCTTTTGCGCAGCCCTGTATATCAACTGTAACATTTACACACACCATATAGTATGTGCATAAATATAGTGAAACTTAAACGCGCATATCATAATTAAAAATGTATTCCCTGCCATCGGCGCTAATATACAGTACTTCGGATAGAAAATACTTGTCTGAAATGTTTTGCATATTCCTGTAAATACTATGCACTTCGTATTATACATGAAATAACTAAAGTAAGCCTCACCGACGTATATCAATTTTATTATATATGAATTTGTATAATTAAAATACGCCGCAAACAATTCCCCCTATACCATTTGTAATTGAATTATTTTGTGTAGCCCTGTAAATGAATAGTAACTGTTCGTTGCACCGCATATGCTACAGAATATTCTGCATATTTTAGTGCACTTCGTAAATGCATATATTTTTATTATGTTTGAAAGGGTGTAACATCTTTAAAATTCATTTGAAATGATTTTTTCCCATTGGCCGTAATGGAACGGAATACTTTTGACTGTCCCTGTAAATGAACTAAACATGCTACAAACTTCATTTGAAATAGGGTTCGTGCTAGGCTAAGCGTCAATAACTAAAAATTTCAGTGCGATCCGAGTATATTTACGAGAGTTAGGGCGCGAACAAACAAACCGAAATCAATAACACTTTTCAACTTTGATGGAAAGCGTTAAAAATTAGTTAAAAATTTTAAAGTAAGCTAATATAAAATGAATTAAGTACACAGAGTCGAGTACACAGAGAGTAGAGAGAGTACACAGAGAGAAAGTTCTTTTAAATGTATCGTTTTAAATCTGACGTAATTTTCACCAAAGTTTCCTTTCTCTTTTTAATATTCACATGAAAATTCTTTTGTTGTTAGAAAGGAAATATTATTTGTGCTGTCTTAGAATTCACGATAATATTTGAAAAGATTATCTGAAAATATGAAATAAACGTCTCGTGCAAATATATTTTTTTAATTTAAAGTGTTTGGCCAACTTTTATTTATTTGGTCTTTTTAAATATGACGTAATTTCCTTCATTTGTGACTTTTAACGCATAATAATGAATTTAGTATTTAAAAAATTTCTTTCCCTTTTAAAATTCACGTGTAACTGTAGTTTTTATGATGTAGTTTTCAATATTTTCCTGATTTTTAACACGTAATCACTTAATTCTAATTTGAAAGCTTTTTCTGTTTATAATAGCCACGTGTAAATAAATTTTTTATTTGAAGGAAATATTATTCTTTGCGCTTTTTTTAAATTGGCAACTGTTTAAAATAATTGCCCTTTTCTAAAATGTGTAAAAAATATCTCTCGAAATGCTGATAATTTGAATTTAAAATGGAAATAAATCCTCAAAAAATGTGTCAAATTAAAAAGATAATTGCAGTCTGCACATCTGGAACTTCCAATGTATAAAATGATCTAAAAATGTTTAAATTCCTATGTATAGATTTTCTCCTGTAAAACTTTTTTGATGGAACGATTTTGACCATCTTTAACACTAAATATCTCTTAAAATAATTATTCGATTGAAAAACTGTCTGCATCAGCGTGTTTATCAAACATCCCTCTATAATACCACCGATTTTCATATTTTTGTATGAAACAGTTTTCTTAATATTAACGAAGAAAGACCCACGGTCATAAAAAATATTGATGCCGATCTAGAAGGAGTATACCCGGATGATCTACGCAGATTTTCATTGGTCCATTTCCAAATCAAAACTTTTTTTTATATATAGAAGGATATAAAATGTATGTTGTGATGAAAATAAAGACGTGGGTGTGCAAATAATATTTAATTTACTGCTACCAATTTTTAGAAGTTGACATACGTGATTAAATCCGTGGGAAACATATGAATAACCGGGGGAGAACTACGTTTTCACGGTTTTTAAGAAAATTGAAAAAAATTGTCTTATTTTTGAAACGGCGTATTGCGCTTGCTGTTGAGTGTATAAAAAAGTTGTAAATATGAAAGTTGTAGAGAATTTTGTCTTCTTTAATATTGTAATTGACAAAAATCATGCTACGGCAACAGGTATCGAGATATTTTAAAAAAATAAAAAAAAGTCCCAAAATTTTGTTGTTTTTTGGCCACAGAAAATTTAGCCTTAAGAAATGTTGTTGGAAAACTTGGTTTTTCCATGTTGGCATCATTATAAACAAGTCAGAAAAAAAAATCTTCTTCCCGATTTTTTGCAAGGTAAAATGTACATTTCCCCTGGACTATATTCCGCATTGAAAAAAAAGTGTGTAGCATTGAAAATGTTTTTACAGGAACTTTAAAATGAATCCGAATACAGTATGGTCTATCGTAATGGATGATAATTGCGCAAAGTACATTTTAAACAATGTTATACTTTTTCAATCATTACGAAATTTATATACAATATTGATATATACTACAACATGTTTCCTTTAGTAAATGATGTGCGCAGAATTTGTTTTTCATTTACAAGGACACGCCAAAGAATTCGATTTCATTACTCTAAGTATAAACCAACTACAGTAGAGCGCCGATTATCCGAACAAGTCGGGATAGACCCTAGTTCGGATAAGCAAAAGTTCGCATAAATGGACAGACAATTCAAGGGATGTTCCTGACTATATTGAAACCTTCACACCTTATCCAGGCTTAGGACTGGCAGCACCAGCTAGTGCTAGAGTGTTTAAAAACTTTTTTTTTATAATTTTATTTTTACTTTTTTACTATTTAAAATTTTATTTATCTCTTTTTATTATTTTCTAAACTTCAGAGATTATAATTTAAGCAAAAAAGCTTTCGGCTATTGGTTGCTTCAAAGAAGACGTTCTTTCTAATGTTGCCATATCTCGAATTCTTCTTAAGTACGTTAGTTGAATAGAATCAGAGTTATTTTGCCGTTCGAGCCATTTCATAGCTGTTTCCAAACATTCAAAGGCTTCGTTATGTGTTGGACCTGGGTCATTTTCAGATCATTCGTTTTCATTTCTTCAATTTCTTTTTCATCTTAAATCTCATCCACAATCTTATCATCATTAAAGAAATTTTTGAGAGAAATTGACTGTTCGGATAATTGGAAGTTCGGATAATTGGAGTTCCGATAATCGGCGCTCTACTGTATTTGTAATTCGCTTTGTGAAGTTGATGCACGTTATTAAGATGCACAATAGCCTCTTTTGCAGAAAATAGAGCCTGTAACATTTGATGTTCTTTCACAAGGTTGCAGAAAATGATTCAAGTATGTTATTGTCTATGAGCAATCATTTCAAGATTTTTTTTCAGTCGCACAAAAGTATATGCATACATTGCCTTCTATGGAGCGTGATAGTTAGAAAAAAGTACTTATGCTTTATGCATTTACTGTCCGATATAAATTTTGGCTTCACTATGCGATATGTTTAAAAGAGTATAGATCTTATATAGGACTGTATAAAAGAATTCGCATACATTACCGAATATGGACAGTAATTACTGAAAATGGGTTTCTTACTACATTATGTGTTTTTAAAATATTTTATTAGCCCCCGGTACGGGTATGCTATTTCTTTCTCCCAGCTTATTTTGTGTCGTCTTCAAAAAATAACGTTACCTTACAGAAGCCTGGCGTAAAACAATGCAATACGATTAAATACGCTATAGCAATTTTTTTAAATTTCTAAACATCGCTCATTTTCAATTTTTATACCGTCATATTGGGAAAAAAAAGTACTTTTAAATGCAATTTGTTTAAAAACTGTATCTCCATTTATTTTTCAAATATTAATTTTTTTGTTGTTTTCAGCACCATTTGTCTAACTTTGGCAACTCAAGTACTCCATTTATGTAGAAAGTAAAGGGAAAATAGCTGAAAAATAGCAATTATATTTTTTTGTTGCCATTTTCTCATAACAACCGAAAGAAAATGTAATTAAAATACGTGCTATTTTGAAAAAAATATAAACGAAAAATTTGTGTTAAAACATGGAGCTATTATAAACTATATTTAATTTGAAGTATCTATAGACACTTTCAGTTTGACGTCATTCATGACGTTTTGGTTGGAAAGTGACTCCAAACAAACGGTTGCTATGCGTCATTTCTTTTTAAATATGAATCGTGGAAAATGTTTCTAGTACATATCAAGTATTAAAACACTTAGATGTGAGATATAGATATAAGATATAGCTGCAACACACAAACAAAATAGAAAATACATCATAGCAACTGTTTTTTTGGTGTCAGTTTCCAACCAAAACGTCAGGACTGACGTCACGACTGAAATCGTCTATATTAATGTTACAAACAAATGAATGCCTATGAATCATTAGATATCCATTTTTTTTTTCTGCCGAGTTTCTTTAATTACGGCATGCTTTTGCTGCATTTGTGTATTATTTTGCGATAGTGACATCCTATGCAGGCTTTACTGTAGATGGTTAAGAGTGGATCGTAAATGTGGAGTTCTTAAGCGGATGCGAATGACGTCATTTTACATAAAATAAAAGTGTGTGCTTTAAGTCTTAAAATTATGTTTTGTACTATTTATATATACATATTTTTCTTTTTCATCGCGGGTAACACTAAATTCTGAAAAAGCAGAATTTCTATTTTCTAGTTTATATACCTGCTGTCATTATTTGAAAAATGAAATACATATTCATATATAATCCTCTTTAATAAAAAGCTTCTCGTTGCTGACTACTGGCTTTTTCGCTAATTGTTACCACAGATTAATCTCAAAAAATGAAACATTTGAAGTTACTGAAAAAATGAATAGCTCGAAAAGTATTTGTCAGAAAGTTGTTAGACAAACTGCGTTCGAAAGGTAAAAAATTGTATTTTTCTACCAACAGCAGATTACCGATATAAACAAACGAACATTTCAGAAATTGTTATTCATTTTATTAAACAATGTGTAGTAAGTCATTCATTTTTGATAATTCATTGATAAAAATTTTAAAACTTTCGTGGATTGAATATTTTAACTCCTGCATACTTAATATGCCTTTGACGACATTCGCCTATGAACCAATGAAAATAATTTTTAATTTAAAATTTAATAATTTTTAATTTTTATTGCTTTTATACTGCTACTGGACATTGCATTACACAAATAACTTAAAAGTTGTTATTTAGGCTTTAAAAGCCAATGCAGCATAGAGTACGGCGCCTCTGTCATTATGTGTGTCCAAACCGACCGTGTCTTTAAGGGTTAATATCTCAGCTAATTACTGACGATTTTTTACGAAAATAATTATCAACAATGCTTTTATACTTCTGCTACGATACGGATATCCAGCGCTGCTCCACTTTTTTTTCTGAATGCCCGTAAATTGAAATTTGCGTGTAACGGTAAAACTCGATTTTCTCAAAAACTATGTGACCTAAGATAATCGCTATAATTTTCCTGCAAGGTTTAAATTAACGTCTATTACTTCTAATTTTTTCATAATTTTAGTTACAGTAGATTCGGAATTAGATGGGGGGGGGGGGATATTTTTGAGTTACATTTTCGACGATATCTTTGAAAATGTAATACCTAAAATTAAAAGATATGTATTTTTGAGATCAGCGTTACGAAAGCTTTCACACGATACCCCACGCGATGTACAAAGAAAAGTTTTTTTCCAAGTAACTTAATTAGCCCCTCTACATTTTTCTTAAATATATTTATGAATGTTTAATAATCTGTAAATATGTGGGTCAATAGTCTTTATTACTTCCCCAATTTGAACTTTCCACGTTCTATAGTTTACGAGTAAAATGGCTGTGACAGACACAAGAGTGATCTTATAATGGTTCCGTTTATACTTTTTATGTACGGAAGCCTAAAAAGGATTAAAAAATGGATTTCGGTTAACCGAGAGTTTCGGTTAAAAGAGTTTCGAATAAAAGAGGTTCTACTGTATATCGTTGAACAGTTGTTATTGTGCAGTGTAAGTACTTTAAAGTAAGTATATAATTTAAAATTATCATTTTTTGAGCAATGTTTGTTATGTAAAGGGCCGTCCACAAATGATGTCACGCTTGGAGGGAGGGGAAGGATGTTCGTGAAATTGTGACAGTTTGTAACAAGGGGTTGGGAGGGGTTAAGAAGAAGTGTGATATCACACATTTTGGTTAAAATAAAAGCATTTAAAATCAACACATTAAATTTTTAAGTTTTTTTGAAATTACAAGAATTTGAGGTTACTTTTTAATCGGGGCTAAAACAACTAGTACCTACACGAATACAAAAAAAAAAAAAAAAAAAAAAAAATAAATAAATAAAAATACAGTAAAACTTTAAGATGATTTTCGAAGAAAAAAAAAAAAAAAAAAAGACAGACAGGCAGAGACAGCAAGAGAACACAGGACTGCTTCGATCTTTATTGATACAAATGTTGTTGCTCTATTTAAACATATATTTATATTTTCTATCTAAATTTTATTTATTTTCCTTTATATTATTTCTTGTATGATGATAGCTATTTATTTTACTTAATAGTTTACTTTATGAAATCTGATATTTATTACATTGTAAATCACTGATAATATGAGGCTTTGTCAAGATGTGTATAGATTTAAAAAAAAAAGAGAAGTAACAAAATTATTTCATAACTTTTATTTGACAGCAAGACACAGTACAATTCTAGCTAATGAAAAGAAATAAAACAATCTTAAAAAACTATGAGTATTCAGCAGCACCGCAGCAACTCTATTTGGCGCCTGGTGCGAAAAAAACCTTGTTAGATTTTCTGTGGATCGTCAGTACTTTAGTAGTGGCAGCTGACGGCACTGGTGAAGCCTGTTAGCGGCTATCCTCACTGACAGCATCTGGTGCGGGGGCACCAGCGTCACCGCCCTCGTTGTGAATCTGGTATTCATCTTGAATGATCTTTACTATAGCTTTGATTCCAGCAAAATTTTCTTCTGCAGTAGGTAGGATTTGACTGTTGGAAAGCATAAACCCTTGTCTTCCAGTGTCTCTCAACTCGATTGCAAAACTGTATTTGATATTTGCTCCTGCATAAGCCCAATCAGTAGATGAACCGGCAGCTGGATCTATACATGAGATGTAAGAAATTAAAAAGTTAATAAAACTTATGCTTAAATTTCTCATGTGGGCATATATTTGATGGAAAAGAGAAAGAGAAATTGTAATTTGCTTGGTGCAGCAGAAACACCACCTTCTGAATAACAAGGCCTATACGCTGACACAAAAATGGTGGACAGCTGGGGTTTTCCAGCGTTTGTATGGCCCCTTGCATTTGGACACCAGTATTTTCTTAGTTTTCTTCGAATTTATTTATTTAAAAAAAAAAAAAAAAGACGAAGAATGCTTTCAGAAATTATTCGTATTGAAACTCAAGTTACCGTATAAATCACTGTAAAAATGAACGAATGAACCAATCGGTAGCTCGTAGGGGACAGAGTCCCTTATAGACCGGTAGTCGGCAGCACAGACAATCACCTCATAGAGTTCGCGGATGAAATTCTAGGATTAGTTAAATCTTGATTCGCATATTAAAACGCAATCGGTCTGTCAAGTCATATCTTGGTGGTAAACACCTGAAAACCCGATTTTAGCGGCTGACTCGTAGGTTTACCATTGTGTTTTCCTGCACCAAAAGGTATGAAAACATGGAGGACTGGAAGCAGGAAAACACAGTGGTAAACCTACGAGTCAGCCGCTAAAATCGGGTTTTCAGGTGTTTTCCACCAAGATATGACTTGGCAGAACGATTGCGTTTTAATATGCGAATCAAGATTTAACTAATTGTAGAATTTCATCCGTGATATCGATGAGGTGATTGTCTGTGCTGCCGGCTTCCGGTCTGTTAGTAATTTAAGTGAGAGTACTTAAAAGTTGACTTTTTTCCTTAAAAATATTTGTTTAGACTCTTTTCATTAGATTTCCATTTACGGTACTTTCCAAGAATTTTGAGTTATTATAGTGGGCAAAATTTCTTTTTAAACTTGTTTTGAGCATTTCCTTTCACCCGTTATATTTAACAGAATCTTGTTTCGTTTAGTTATACATTTCTATTTGAACACACAGTAGGGGAGACCGGGGCTAATTGGCGACAGGGGTAAGTAGGCGCAGTCCCCATAAATCGCCTGTTTGTTGATAGATTGTGCAACCAGTCACAGAGTACATTTCTTCTTGCGTTTTACAATCCTCATTGTAGTTTTGCAGCGTTACCTACGTGCAGTGGACATTTATTACGAGTTTTCTGTTTTTTTTTTTTTGCGCTCATAAGTAATTTTTTGTTGCTTCATTCTTTTTTTAATTTCTAATACTTATCTTAATAATTGCAATTTTTCTTAGTGTATGATTAACTGTACCTACCCCATATGTGATTTACTTGGATTATTTATGCTTAGATGGTCACGTGTCCCTTTTGTGAAGAAATTTATTATGGGGCTAGTAGGCGCATTGAACACGGGGCAAGTTGGCTCGGTGTCTGGTGTATGCTGGTAGCTTGAAAAACAGCAAACACCGAAAAAAGTTGTTGCAATGCAAGATTTTGGACACACGGGGCTTTCCCAAACGGAGACACTCGATTTTTTTTATTTGTGACAACTGTAACTCTGAAGATATTATCGAGTAGGATAGAAATTACTCAATGTTAATGTTTTATTCATTATTTTTATGTCTGTATAATTTAGAATTTACATTGTACGGCGATAACACCTTTGATTAAACCTACTGGTAATAAGGAAATTGATTTCTCTTAACTGCGTGTCTTATTTAAATTTTTATAAAGCGTGTGCCAACTTACCTCATAGGTATAGTGGCAACTTGCCCCGTGACGGGGTAAGTTGGCGCACAATTTTCCTTTTACTTTAAACTTTCGCTAAACATAAACTACAAAAGCTACAAACTCAAAACTCCGGGTATTTATAGCCCAATGCCTGTTCTTTAAAAGTACAGTTAAAGTTTCATAAAAAACTTAAACAAAAAAATAATAAAAATCAATAACTAAAAACTGCGCGTACTAGTCCCGGTCTCCCCTATTCTACAAAGTTTTCGGAAAGCCAAATGGAGTCATTCCATTTTTTTGTTCTGTTAGAACTACGCGGTTTGTAGCTGTAGTGAAAGTTTGTGAGACAGGTTTCGATCCTTTTCAACGTGTAATATTAATGTTCTAATATTTCTTTATTACGTCAGATTTCCAGCTTTCTTTTATGCGTTTTATGCGAAATTGTTAGATGCATATGAGTAAACTTAGTTATTGCTGCTTACCAATAATTGAGATTTATTTTTGTTATAATATACACCGATGCGGTTAAAACCATTGAACATTATGTTTTGAAGGCTGCGAATTTAACATAATCTGCATGGCATAGCATCAAACAAGAAAAGACACAGCAATTTTTTGTTTATTACCTAAACTGACATTTGAATTTCAAAGAATTTTTCTGCCCAAACACAAACTGAAACAATTGATTTAATATAGTGAGATGCTGTTAAGTAAATTTTAAAATCTTCGTTTTACTGTCGTTGTCCCCAATGGTAAGTGTTTTAAAAATTAGGCATACTGAAATAATGACAATTGAGATTATACTTGGCGCAATACAATATATGTAGATAAAACAACGTTATTAGCACCAGAACGTTTTAACTCTTAAATGCGCGATTTTTTATTTTGTTTTGAAAACAATATATATGATTCTCTGAAAGGTTTATTATACAGGAAAAAAAAAAATCAGAGATACATTTTTTTCATATAATACGTCAATCTTTTCTTCTGTTGCACATCTGCAATACAAGTAAAAATTACTCTCGTGTGGCTGTTTTACGCTGAAATATTGCAAATTAGTAAATATTTTAATAAGTGTGTCTTCAAATACCTTATTTTATATAATTATTTATTTTATAAATCTTATTGACCCTTTAATTCTCATGATGGAATGCGCTCTAGAAATTACGTAGTTCAGAGAATCTGACTTAATACCAGAAAGTTTCAATGGTTAATTTCCATTTATTTTAATACGGAATGTCTGTTATTAATTAAAGAAAATATTGCTATTTTGATTTTCTGGTGTGAATTAGGTACATACGAATAAAAAAAAAATCTATTAACATTTAACCCTTTAATTCCCATGATAGAATACATTCTAGAAATTACGTAGTTCAGAGAATCTGACTTAATACCAGAAAGTTTCAATGGTTAGTTTCCATTTATTTCAATATGGAATGTCTGTTATTAATTAAAGAAAATATTGCTATTTTAATTTTCTGATGTGAATTAGGTACATACGAATAAAACAGATCTATTAACATTTAGCCCTTTAATTCTCATGATGGAATGCGCTCTAGAAATTACGTAGTTCAGATAATCTGACTTAATACCAGAAAATTTCAATGGTTAATTTCCATTTATTTAAATGCGGAATGTCTGTTATTAATCAAAGAAAATATTGCTATTTTAATTTTCTGGTGTGAATTAGGTATATACGAATGAAAAAGATCTATTAAATTCAAAACACTGTTGTTTGCATATATGCAAAGCTGCGCACTAAAGGGTTATAACAGAGACTAGTTTTGGTAGCATTCAGACACCATCATCAGTACTAAGAAGGATGAAAATTTACTCATATCTATATTATAAAGGACAAACGTATCTGTGCGTAACGCTAACGTCATTTTACGAATGGCAACACTTCACAATCAAATTTCGGTTTTGCAATTTCCGCTACTGTATTTTTTAATCTTCTGACCGCCGTACATTTTCAATTTTTAGAACGTCATACAGGGAAAAATCTACTTTCAAATGCAATTTGTTTTAAAACTTTATCTTAATACACTGATTTATTATGTTTTTAAAAATAATTTTCAAGCAAAATTTTTTGTAATTTATCATATAATGTGCCGGCTTCAATACTAATAATAATAAACATTTTGCACATAAATCAACAAAAATTGTTCAGCATTTATTATTGACTAATTTTCTATAACGAAACATCCTTTATAAATAAATAAAAGAAGAATAATAAAAAAACACAAATTTAACATATTCCTAATCGAACAATTTAACTTTTTAGACAGCCAAGTAGAAAGAAAACTTTCAAATGGAATTTGTTTGTAAAGTGCATCTAAGTTTACTGATTTTGTATGGTTGTAAAAACGTTTTTCAAGCATGAAATATTTTAAAATTTATTCTCTATCACGCGGAGCTTGATTACGAAAGGTTAATCCGCTTGCCCTTAAAACAACATAAAGAGTTCATCATTTTCTTACACCTAATATTTCATTAAAAAAATTAAAACTTCCTCTATGAATAAATAAATAAAATAATGTAAATAAAACACAAATTTAACAGACATGTATAGTTGAACTACGCGCTTAAAGGAGTGAAATTATCATAATATAAAAGGATGCCGTAAGTAGCCAGATCTTGGGCTAATAACTCTTAGCATGCGGCTAATACGAAAATATCGCTTTTGATAAATTTCAAAATTTTATTTGATTATATAATTTATATTTTTCATATGAAAAATGCTTTTTTATTGTTAGTGGACAATCTAAAAAATATATTGCATGTAAAAAAATTCTAAGTCTTCAATTTAAAAAAAAAAATGTTTTCATCTATATTTTGTAACCCGGGAAGCCCGGGTACAATCTCCTAGTATATATGAAAGAGAAGCGGATTCGAGAAAGAGTTTTATTGACTAGGAAAGCCAACAGGAAAATTGTATAAGGAATTGAACTGCTAAACTGAAAAAATGCTAGTAGAAATTAAGGAAAAGAGATTTTATATAATATTTCCAACAATCTGATAATAGGGGAATAGCGAAGTCATAATTAACAATATTTTTATGATTTTTATAGATATGGAAAGCTTGAAGAAAATTAAGTTCATATATGAGGACGTGAATTTCAAAACTCGCCTTATCCAGAAAATCAAATTTTGGGAAATCGCGAAAATCCTCTGGATGCGTCCATTTGTTTTCCTTGTAAATCAAGAATTTAAAATGCCAGAAATACTCGATAAAACTAATTTTTTTTTTTTTTTTTTTTTAGATTATAGTGTTTTTTCGATGCAGTTCACTAATAGAATAGATTGATAAAGGTAACTCGATTTTTTAAATTTTGGATAAGACGAGTTTTGAAACTCACGTCATCATATATAGAGGTAAGTTTAGAGGTAATTTTAGCTGAGTAAAAGTAAAGGCGTGGTTCATTTTCCAGCAATGCTTTGCAATGGCAGATTTGTTAGTTTCTTGTTTTTGAATACTTGTGTCTTTAACCTCTTCGCTACCTGGGTCCACATATGTGGACCTCTATTCTTTTTCACATAAAAACTAAACTGTTTGACTTTTTTTACATTCTGACTTCATTTCTTAATAGCTGAATGCTTTTTGCTTTGAAAGCAAAGTAATAAATGGCAAAATCTATGCTGATTTCCTCATAAAATAGATGTTATTTTCATCTGAGTTTGGAAAACGCTTTCAAGAGGGTGTGACCAAGAAATTGATAAATTTTCATACTTATTTAACTTAAATCCATTACAATAAAATTTTTTGAGGATTTGTATATTATTCACTTGTTTAAAGGTCTTAAATTTGTGACTGCGTGAATTTGAGTTAGTGATAGTTAAATTGATATTTTAACGTAATTTGTAATTTTAGATCCCTATTTGTAAACCTAAATTACTAGTCCCCTAAAGTATCAATTTCCAAAAAGTTCTTTTTTCTGTCATCTATGATGTCATTTTATTTGTTTAAAACCAATGAATGAGTATTTGTAGTATTATTTTAGCTTTGGGAACGAAAAGGTTAATTTAAAATTTTAAACCGCGTTTGGTTTGTCCAATATAGGAAAGACCGCGCTGACAATTAATGCTGTATAGATACCCATGAGTTAGAAAACTCAATACAATATTTGAAGAAATTAGTTGACATGACTGTTCTGTGGAGTGAATTATATTTTCGAGAAAATAAGTAAATTTCTTTAAACGAGTATAAAACACGTTTTAAAATAAAGCAGTTGAGGTCCAAACAATGTGACAGATCATAGGAATATGCCGATTGTAACAAATGTGATCCATCTAACAATGATAATAAAATATATATGCAAATACAGTTACAAATCTATACAGTAAATTCTGTCTCAGGCGAATTTGATCGGGACCCAGAAAATATTCCGTCTTAGACAATATTCCGCCTTAGAAAAATTTATTCTATGTCTATGGATTCGCTGGAACTTAAAAATCTTCCCAAGTTAGCCAGATTTCAGTCATACATGTGGTTCGCCTTAGAGAGTATACAGTAATTCATTTTTTCCAATTTTGCGCCCTTATGATTCGGGTGCCTGGAGAAGTTTGTTCCAACTGCCCCACGGTCACTACAAGCCCTGGGATATTTGTTTGCAACTTTACTTGTGAGGAATTTTGAATACGTAATTAGGATTTTCTTACGACAAAAATGCCTTCTCTATATGAATTCATTTCGTCGGAAAGAGTAATTAATCGTTACTTCAGCGAAGACAACATTCAAGAATATGTCTCAGTTCCATATTTTAACCGCATGTTCCGAGAATTATTTTTTGAGAATCTGAGCACTTTAAACATAATATTTTTTTGTCATTTGTCATTTGTCATTAATGCTCGATGACAAACTGGGCATTTATTGTTATATAGGTTATATTTCACCTGGCAGTAAAACTTGCTAGTAGAAACAAAGGAGGTAGTGAAACTTATCAAATGCATGGATACTGTCTAAAGTTATATTATCTGTTAAAATACAGAAAGAAAAGAGTTTCAATTTTTAGATATATACATAATATGTTTTCAGCTTATTGTATTCCATAAATTTTCTTTAAATCATTTCTTTTATACGCCTTTTTCTATCGTTTCCTTCAGTGACGTACAAAAAGTATTTTATTAGATATCTTATGCATCGATTACTCAAATGTACTTACATATGATATTTGAAATAGTTCCATATCTATAGTGCTCCCCATGTGTTTCCTCAATCGCAGTGCAAGCAGCTTTCATAGCATTCATCTGAAATAAATAGACACGTAAAAAAACAGGTTTTCTATAAATAATATTCCAGCGTCAAAAAAATTTCCAGTATTAATGACAGCTGAAATATTAGTTGATTGGTCACAAGAATTCGTAATGATCTACTTATTAGGAATATTTATAGGAACCTATAATTCCTTGATTAGGTTTGCGAATTGATAATTTTAAATCAATTTGTTACAAGACTTATATTAATATGCGATATAATTTAATTGGATCATTATGAGATTTTAAATATAATCTGTACTGGGCCGAACTAGAGTCCTGCGCGGGTCGGGTTCTACCCGACCCGAACCCGCAAATTCCATTTTAAATCAACCCGCAAACCGATCCGAACCCGAAAAAATCATTTTCGGCAACCCGCAACCCGACCAGAACCCGAGGTATTTCAACCCGCACTCGACCCGACCCCGCAATATTTCAACCTGCAAACCGACCCGAACCCGCAATGTAAGGAAAGCAAATAATGTTTTAATACCATTATGAAAAATAATCTATAATTGTATCTTTAATAGAGGTTTGCAACGGCTCGGCCCGCGGGCCGCACCCGAGGCGGCAAAATTTCGTACCAGGCCAAACAATTAGGGCAATTTTTTCAACGGACCGGGCCGGAAAAAAAATTGAACGTTCCTGCCAGGCCGGGTCGATAACTACAATTAAGCGGGTCTATAGGCCCGATATAAATATTTAGATGAAGCCGATAAAATTATAAACGGCCGTGCCGGGCTAGGGCCGAACTTTTAAGTTTTACACGCGGGGCAGACCAGTCCCGGGCCAAAAACCGGGACTCTGAACAAAAAAGTTTAGAATCGGGTGCGGGAAACCCGACCCAATGCAGGACTCTAAACGGTATAAAACTAAAAATCTAATCTTTAAATATGACTTAAAATTAGTTGCTGTTTCAAAAGATCCACATATAACGATACACCTTGTTTTACACAAATGACCATCTGCCGTTAGTTTATCAGCAGTTATTTTGAAAATTTTCCCGTCTAACATAGTGCATCGTGTATCATCACAAGTAAATTATTCATTTGATACATTAAACAGGAAGGACCATTTAGCGTTTTGCTGCGTATTGTATTTTTAAAATACAATAAAAATATAATGGAGTTTGTTATTTCAAAGACTGGTGAAAGGATGACTAAAGACAAAACAGAGAGGCACACATTTTGTTTTTGTGAAACTTTGATCTGCGGTTTAGGCTTTTACTGTGAAAAAATATTTTCCACATTCTTTTAGAAATCGGGTCAACCCGAACCCGACCCGCAAGAGTAAAAAAGCCAACCCGAACCCGACCCGAACCTGACCCCCAACAAAAAACTTAATGTCGACTCGACCCGATGCAGGACTCTAGGCCGAACAATCTCTGCTAACGGCCCTGTGTGGGTGACCGATTAATGAAATATCATATAAGAAAAGGGCAGCTGATGTCACTGTGGGGAAAGAAAATATACATGTTATACGTTGCCATGACAATTCCCACAATGGGTGAGTTGATTTTTAACGGCCAATTATCTACTCGAGGGATATAGGTCCAGGGGGAGTCCCCTTCGTGGGGGTCTCTCTAAGGGGACCTAACCCATATTTACGCATGGAAATCCATGGTTCGAAGAAAAACACGAAAACTCCGAACGATTAGGCCGACGGGTACGATTGGGTTCGAACCCAGCACCTGCCGTCTACCAGCTTCGAGAGCAGAACATCTCGGCCACTGGTGGGGCCATTCCTACAATGAGCTAAGACAAAGTGTAGTAGTTAGATTGATTGACGGAAGTGTTTGCTTGTAAAAACACCCTTTCCAAATTCAAGGCGATATTTCATTGTCATGATTTCTAGGTATTTTTTCCTTTCTCAATAATTCCCACACCAAATATTCGACAGCTATATACGTTAGATTCTCTGTGTACGAAATCTGAAGTCTCAAGGATGTCGCCAGAGTAAAAACATTGGCCACAATTTTATACCAGTTGAAAATCCTTTATTCATCGTCTGAAGATATAATTTATGAGGGATTTCTTTCATTTGTTATTTATTTATTGCAGTTTGCTCGTCAGTAATATTTTTTGGATTTGTATAAAATCTAAAAACCTGTGAAGAATCCAATGTAATTCACAAAGTCCCATATATTTTCAAACAGAACTCTAGATAGGTAAAGCATGTATAAGCATACCAGCTCAAAATATTTCTAAGTCTCAAGGTTCAGCAAGAAATGATAAAAAGAATCCATCCATCTCAACCAGTCTTACCGTTTGACAAAAAAGGAGCAAGGCATGAAAAGAGTAGGAATTACGGAATCCTTTTAAGTAACAAGTTTGCCGATATTTTTCCCGGACGATTTAAAAATGAAACTAGAGGGGAAATTTTCTAACGCTAGAAAAAAGCGTCCCTCTTGGCCTATGATATCGAAGCTTGTTAATGATGTCATTCAGCCTAGGCTCTGAGTGGGCTATAGATAGCCTTTGTTTTAAGAAAGGCGAGTTAACGAAGAGAGGAAGGGAGAGATGTGTTTGGAATCCCAAGGAGGGAGTTGCTCTCAGAGTCGGGGCTGCGATTTCAGACAGGTCCGAATGAATAGAAGCAGTCTGCCGATCCAGGGGATCTATTCTGGTGTCGTAGGAATGCTGAAACCGGTCGGGAAGAGCCGCCTTGGCGATTATTTGCTATTCTGGTGTAGTAGAGTCGAAATTTCGCCGGTCGGAGTGGGTTGCTTTTTTTCCGACTGCTACCTTGTGGTCGAGATCGCAGTGGGTAGGGTTCGGAAAGAATTTTTGCTCTGTTTGGAGGGTTTGGGCACTTGTTTAATATTAAAAAATAGAAAGATGGCATAGTTTTTCAATTACCAGTGGTCGTAAATATCATGATTTCTTCAAACATATCAAAAATATCCAATGCTTTTTATATTTATCAGATATTTTCAAAATAGTCAACTTATTGATAATTATAAATATTTTCAGACTTAATATAAATAAGAAATTAAAATATATTGCAGTTAGCATGATAACTTAATAAAATATTATTCTAAATGTGTGTTTTTTTCTTTTTTGCTTCTCTTAAGTAACAAAATAGTAGATCAGCTAATTGAAAACAGACCCAATTTGTTAAAAAAAAAAAAAAAAAAAAAAAAAAAAAAGCTGTAAGATTTAGTATTAAGAAAATTTTGTTGTATAAAACACAATTTGAAATACAAAATAATTTGTTTTAATTAAAAAAAATAATGAACATAATTGTAATTTTGTTGCTTTTTCAATCTCATAATGTGTTGTGCATTTTAAATTAAGGTAAACCAAAATTAGAAAAGATCATTTTAAATGAAGATGTAAATAACTTATCTAAATTAGATGGTTTATCTTTCAATGAGTGTCGTAAGAAATATTGTCTGACGTAATTATTGTCATCTAAAAATTCAGCTTCAAACGTAAAGTTTCTTTTTAGAGAAAGGGTGGGGTGGGGGTGGGGGTGGGGCAAAAGTCACTATCAGAGCAAAAGTTCTATATCTACAGAACGACACCGTTAATAACAGTCGAAAAATTCATTTACACTTGTTTTCACTGAAAATATAAAATTTTGAAATAAAATATAAAATATCGAAAGTATCAAACGTCTTGACATTTTGAAAGAAATATCAGATATATATCATGGTATATCTCAAGGATAAGCTATTCGATTTCTAAATATACCCATATAAATATATATACTCACTGATATATATATATATATATATATATATATATATATATCACCGAGCCCTGTTAATTACAAAATACTATTTTCTTATTTAAAGCTCTTTTACAGATTCTTTAAAAGTTCTTTGACTCGGAAATCTGTGTATTCTTTTTTTCTTGCAAAAAATGTCAACTAATTTACTTACAAATTTAATTCAGACCGAAAAAAAAATACTTTCATTTTACATGGAAAGGTTTAAAGTTTAAACATGGAAAAATTTCTGAAATAAAAGCTTTTATTTCGGCCTTTTAAACAAACCAAAAGTTTCGGCAAAAAGCCAAGACAGTTCACATTTTTTTCTGTATAATATTAAAGCTGTTCTCAAATTAAAACTCCCTATTTTCTGACACATTCCTGGAATAATTTTTATTCGAAAACACAGAAAATTGGTTGATGTTGTTATTCAGAAACTGCAAACTCGAATAGCATATACCATTTTTCGATAAAGGTAAAGGATTCTTCAGAAAATGCGGTCAAAGTAGGCATTTTGAACCGAAATTATGAAAGTGACTCCCGATAAAGGTCGTCAAAAGGTAACATTTGCTTATAACTCAAGATAATACGTTTATATACTTCAAAAATAAAAATACATAAAGGCGCTTTTCAATTCCTAATCACTTCAATTGTCATATCTGCTAATTTCATGCTTTTATGTTTTAAAATTAGTCTGTGTATGTACAGGGCCTGGTGAAACAAAAGAGGAGAGGATGAAGGCCTGGTATTCATTCAATGCCCCTTCCTATGCTGTCACAAAAATTAAACGTGTTCTATGTCTTAAAATAGAGATATGGATATATAAATACATATTTAGATAAATATATTACTTGTGTTTAATCTTTCCCTACTCCAATAGCAAAAAATATGCAGTATAATTTGTACAAGATCGAATTAGATTTTAAATATTATCTCTGTAAAATTCGTTCACCAAGTTTGGCACCCCCTAAAATCTAAGAGGTTCAGTGCCACGGCCCAGTTGGAAGGGTTTTTTAATCAGCCCTTGTGTTTGTGTTCCAAAATTTTGCGTTGTTGAGCGGAGAAAACATATTTTAGATCCGTTTCACAATAATAATAATAATAATAATTTAAAAAACATTTTATTATTTGTTTTTACATTTAATGATTTAATTGATTCTAATTATATTTTTCACAAAGAATCAAGATTTTCAGTGAATTGATAAAGATACAACAATAATTTTTCATTAGCATATTTAGTTTTTTTTTTTCTTTTTTTTTTTTATTTTTAATAAGTAATTAAACTCATTGATGATCTCTGTAAGTATTTAAAATATTAATAAATAAAATTAAGGGAAAATAAAATTTGAGAGACTTTCCTTAGAATATTTTTACTGTCACGAAAATAATTAAATCGTGGTGAATTTATAAATTAATTTAAAAAGGAAGGTAGGAGACATTTAAGTACAAAGCTAAATTAATATACTTATTATATATGCATATATTCTTTAAGTTTATTGCAGATTTGAGATTAAGAACAATTATAAGCAAACCTAGATTTTTTTTTAAATAAAGGTGAAACTAAAGTATATTTAAATATTCGGCCTAATTTATATATGTGTTTTCAGTACTGGTGTGATAAATATAATTAATTTAAAATAAAAGTGGTCTAAAGATGCAAATAAATAAAAAGCTATATAATGTTTATTATTTTTTTAAAATCCATTATATATTAGGCTTCAAATATATATGTAGAGCTTGGTAGAACCTACAACACCCCTCCCCCCCCCCCCTTTATTTTTCAAAAATATTTTGAAGTCTGAAAAAAAATCTGTCTATTTCACCATAACATTTACTAATCATTTTCTGATATTAAAATAGAACAAAGTTTCTTTCAAAAAATTGATTCAATAATAATAACAAATAGTATTTTATGCATAATTAAAATACAAATGGACATTTTTTCTTAGGTCAGGAAAATTTAAACAGGTTACAGGCACGATCACGCTGATGTAAAACAATGGCATTCATTCCTTCAACTCGTTTTTCTTTTATATAGATAACCCAAACATTCTTTTCCTTTCACGTAAATAACAATAACACTTGACAAAGCAAGACAGCTGTTTCCCTCTCCCAAACATATAAAAACACGTGAGCGCTTTCATCTGATTGGCTACAACTGTGTCCGACCGCACGCAGGGGACATTCTGTGTTTCATCCTCCACTGTCGTATAACGAGGGGAGACCAGAATAGCTCTTCGCCCAGTGGTCGCTATGAGACGGCGATCCCGATCCCGATTCCCGGTATTTACTCGATTACACCAGAATAGACGCCCAGGCAGGATAAGATTTCTCCGGTGGAAACCGCGAGGTATGAGGAATTGACAACGGATTGGTATATACAAGAAAACAGAGCAGCTGTTTCATACGAGACTAACATGAAAGGATTTTGGATTTATATCGAGAAAGAATCCAGTAGAAGATTGGATGCCAATCCCATGCTTGTTGAACTTGTGCTTTTAAATGAACATTGTCATAAGCTGTAACTTACCCAAATATAATAATATAGTTGTAATTCAAGTAAATAACCAAGAAATTAATTTATCTTATGTCATTTCAATAAATTGTTTGGTTTAAATTATACTTGGGCCCCCGCTTGACTGAAGTTCCACGCTACCACTTCCACCCTTAAGTCGAAGGTTTTACAAACCATTAAATTATCTATCAATAAAAATTGTCTAACACGATTTGATAAAAAGTTGTAAAGCAGAATTACATTGCAAACATAAATAAATAAATGCTCAGGCATACTTTATTGTGGAAGGTCTGCAGAAAATAGCAATTTCCTTTTCTTCCAATACATGGTGTCCACTCTCAACGATGTCCAATGACTAATTCCTAAACCGTTAGTCATAGACATATAGTTCCAGTTACAAATATGTTTTAAATGAGGTAAAGAAGTATTTTAAAAGCGATTTGGGCCAATAAAAAGTTTTCTTTGAAAATTACGAAATTTAAATTTTTATACGGTCCCCCGTTCCTATAAGTTGTATTTAGTAAAATTTTCCTAATACACTAACAAGTAAGAAAGAAAAAGTTTTATTCTTTTACGATTAAAATTAACCGAGTAATAGATGTTTAAAGTTGGAACATATTTTTTGCTGCGAAATATGTGTGATTCACAAATTTAGTAGAAATATAAATTCGTTAGATATGTTAAAAAATGGTTGAGAGTAAAATTAACATTGCAATATAAATTGGAAATGAAATCTTTAATCATTCTGACATATTAATGCAAAATATACAATTTGTGCTAAACAAATAAGAGGAAAGAAATAACAGAATTTTTGTTAAACAAAATGCTGAAGAGTAACAGTCTCAGTTCTTTACAAAATGATACATATTTTAAAATGTTATTAGATTACACTAGCCTGCAAAATTTGGGTTACTATATCATTTTTTTTAGCTTTTGATAATTAATTATTATGTATTTTGTAGCGCTGAATACGAAATTGACCTTCATTTTTTACCGTTACGTAAATATTTTTTGCAAATCGTAAATTTCAAAGTTAAAAAACAAGAAATAGCGAAAATTTTATACTATTAAAATAGATGTGATTGTTGTGCTTTTAACTTTTGATAATTGATTTTTATATATTTTTTACCGCTGAATCCGAAAATGACCTTCATTTTTAACCATTACGTCAAAATTTTTCTCAAATCGTAAATTTAAAATTTCAAAAATTTAAAGTTAAAATGTATCTTCCTCTCCCAACTCATCGGACTCCTGCTGTTTAGCTGTAAGAATTTCAGAACAAGCCAAAAAATTGAGCAAATTATTGAACTAAATTAAGTTAAAGTAAATAAAAAAAGTTTTACAGCATCAGATTTTTGCTTTATTTTAATTTGACATTTACGATTTGCAAAAAATTCTAACGCGATGGCTAAAAATGAAGGTCATTTTCAGATTTAGTGCTAAAAAGTACATAAAAGTCAATTATCAAAAGTTAAAAAACACAACCATTTCCTCCTCTATTTTACAGTATTAGATTTTTGTTATATTTTAACTTTGACATTTACGATTTGCAAAAAATTTTAACACGATGGTTAAAAATGAAGGTCATTTTCAGATTCAGTGCTAAAAAGTCATAAAACCAATTATCAAAAGTTAATAAACACAACCATCTCCTCCTCTATTTTATAGTATCAGATTTTTGTTATTTTTTAACTTTGAAATTTACGATTTGCGAAAATTCCTGACATGGAGTTTAAAAATTAAGGTAATTTTCGGATGTAGTGATAAAAAATAACAAAAAGTTATAAAACACAACCATCGCAGTCTTGTGTTACCTAATCTAAAACTTTTTCTTAAACTTCTTGGCAGTAATCTATCCGAAATTTTTTTTATTATCCTGTAAAATAAGTATAGATGGTAACCACCGAAAATCATAATAATATTAGATTGCCATCGGATTTACGTCAGTATGTAAAATCGAGGCTAACGAGAAAGACAGGCTACGACGGTGCATTCCATGTATCTTTTTTTACAGACCGCTGGAGTCACGTGGTGCTCGAATGCACCAATGAAGGTATGCGAAAAGAGCATCACGTCACTCTAGCGGTCTGTAAAAAAAGACACGTGAGATGCACTGCGGTAGCCTGTCTTTTTCGTTAGCCTCGGTAAAATTTAACCTCGGTCGGATATTTGAAAGTGCAGGGCCCGACTTAGACAGTAGGGGGTCCTGGGGCAACCATTATTCAAGGGGCCCCCTTCGATCGTTTGAAATTTTTCGTGAATTATATTCAAATGACTAAAACTAAACTTCATACCTATTGTATGTAGACTTAAATTTCATACCAAGTACTATTCACATCTGTACACAAGAAAGATAACTTTAAGAAACTATAGCATACATTTTTTTTTTTTTTTTTTTTTTTTTTTTTTTTTGTTATAGGAATATAAGGATAAATGTGAGCCGTTAAAATGTAAATACAGTTCTCTCAGGCATTATTGGCTGTTTGTGTTAATACTTTTCTATTTAACTTAATCTTTGTATTCAATCAACATGCATTTGGGGGATTCTATCATATAGAAAGGCAAGTGGTGACATGCATTTAATAATAATAGCAACAAATTTCAATACTTGTTATGTTGTTACTGCATTCCCCATGATGCCTTAAAGTACTTTGGTATAAAGTTTCATAATGTGAAAACAGAAAGCAACAGATAACAGATGTGTGATATTACTGTAATATTTTAATTAAAATTATGTATATTTAAAATTTTTTTATTAAATCAGTAAAAAATAAATTAAATCTCACAAAATGAAAAACACTTTAAATTAGAATCTGGTCACTTTTGGATATTTTTTATCATTTGGCTCTCCTTTAACTAAAACTTATATCTGCCCTTGGGGGGGGGGGGGGCTTAAATCGGGGGGCCCGGAGCAGCTGCCACGCATGCCCCTGCATTAGTCGTTGAGTTAAAGTTCGAGTACAAATTTTGAACTGGAAAAACATATATGCGATCGTTGCAAATTAAATAAAAACTTATAAAAATAACATAATTTTTCTTAAAATAAACCATGATGCCACCACCAGCCTCAAATCCTTACAAAATAAAACATATGTTAAAATATAGTGATTTTAGCCAATCTGAAACTTAATAAAAGTTAACTCAATCGTAATACTTGTACGATTTTTTTCAAAGCGTTTTCCTTCAAGGTGCAGATACACGTGAAATAAGTTCTTCGAATACTTTAAGCAGTTGGTATACGACCCCATAAAGCATGGCCGAACTCATCTGTGTTCAGATGCAGAAAAGTGGTATAAGTCATGCATTTCAAAGTTTCATAACTCGGTCAAATTTAGAGTTAAATGAACGGGACTTTTTTGTCTTACTTGTGAGTGTAACAGGAAAATTTTATTAAATATCTTATAAGACCGGGTGACCGTATAAAAAATTAAATTTCGTAATTTTCTAAGAAATGTTTTTATTGACCTAAATGGCTTTTAAAATACTTCTTTACTTCATTTAAAACATTTTTGTAATTGGAACTATATGTTTATGACTAACGGTTTAGGAATTAGCCATTGGACATCGTTGAAAGTGGACATCCTGTATATTAAGAGATATGATCTTATATGTCCAGGTAATCATAAGGTAAATTACGAGATTAATACCATTTTCAGACTAAGATATTAAATAACTTTATCTCAGATTTTGGAGGTGGTAGACCCAGAATCAGATTTGCCTGTTCACAATCGAATCTCCCCCCCCCCACCCCCCGCACACAAAAACAACAACAACAACAACAACTAAAGAAAATTCATTTGGAAAACGGAAGCGTGCGTATGCGCATAAGTTAATGAATTTGTAACTTTTAACTAATATTTAAAAAGTAAAAATAAATTATTTAACAAATTTTAAAACACTACATACATTAAATTTTTATTTATGTACAAATTTAACAACAGCAAAAGGAAAACCCTCGAATATCCGCTATAGCAACACCATAAAAAAATGTCTATCAGAACAAAATAGACAATGAATAGCTCACCAAATATGAACAGCCGATCATGGTAGTGAATGGTAGCGGCAGCGGGCTATATCGAGCAATGATTGCTTGAACTCACTCAGTGAGTTTGGAGGGTTTGTGTTAACTTAAATCACTAAAGCTTGTACGCGGTATTAGGGAAGGAAAATTTCGGAAAGTAGAAAAAAAGTACTTTTCGGAAAGTAGTTTTTCGAAAAGTAGAAAAAAAACAGGGGTGTCAGAAGGTGACAGGAGAAGAGTGATGATGATAATTATAAATTTTGGCAAGAAGTAATATCCTATTTACACTCAGCGCCATCGCTAAGACTTTTTATTGGTGGGGGAGAGAACCTGAAATTGCCAAGTCAAATTTCAGTATTTGCCAACTCATTTTACAATTTTGCCAACGTACCACAGTTAGAAAATGTAATATAGTTCTTATTTGTTAGAAGTTTAATAATATTTCCAATTAGTTTTGTAATTTTTCTAATCACAAAATGTCTATCAGTGATCATTTAAATATATATATATATATAGATAGATAGATAAGATGTTAGATTACGGAAGAGCGCGGTGTTGTCTGGAAAATTTATGCGCAAATATTGATTTGTATATATATATATTTATTTATTTATTTAAAAAAAAAATAAAGATATGGAAAGGTACATTGTAATAATTAGTTACTATATTTTATGTTATGTATGATGAATCAGCACTCATTAATATGCATAAAATAGTTTTAAATTATATATAAATTTATTTCTATATATTATGTTTTATAAATAGTGGACTCTAATACTGTATATGATATGTGTATATATAAACATGCAAAAATGTTATATTTAGTTCTATCTTCTGCCCCCCGCCCCACACACACACACAAATTAAATTTTATAAAGGGAAGGGAAGAGTCGGAATTTTTATTTTGTTACTATTTTTTTTTCATATTATAATTTAAGCAAGTTATAAATACATTATAGATGCTAATTATTTGTAATCAATATTCTAATTAGCTGATTTAGAATTAAACAAAAATGTTGTGCTATTGCTTTTTTTTTAAAATTAAGAATAAAAAATAAAATGGATTTTTGATTTTCAAAATACTTGTAAATATTAATCATGACTTAAAAAATCATTCTCCGTACTTATTTTAAATAATCTAAAATAGATGGCAGCATTATAGTATTTTACTTCCTCAATATTAATTTAAATAGTTTATAACTTGAAAAATAATCAGTAGATGGCAGCACTATAAATTGTTCACATTTCTGTTTTATAAAAAATCTTGTGTTGCCAGATTCTACACATTTCATTAATTCCTACCACTTCTTTTAATAACTGTATTTCTTCAAACCTATTTTATAATATATCTCCTCTAAGATCCTTTATATAGCATATAAAATAATTTATTATGTTTAGTTTATTACGATAATATACTTAATAATCATTATATTTAAATTATTAATATAACTAACAAAAGCCATGCTTTGTTTGGATTCGCGAAGCATTATTTAATAAGATAAATATTTGAAAGTAACAATATTTTTACTTTCTTTCTATCTTGACAAGAAGAAAGTATTGGTTTCATGAAAATTTTCGAATTCCAGTTTTCGACGGATTTACACGTTTTATGGGTCAGAGATTCCAAAAAAACATGTTTTTACAAAATGTCTGTCTGTGAGTCTGTCTGTCTGTCTGTCCGTCTGTCTGTCTGTCTGTCCGTCTGTCTGTATGTGACACAAATTTTGTGGGCGCTCTATCTCAAGAACTAATGCACGGAATTTAATAAAAAGTTATATTCAGCTAGTCCCTGATATAGATTGGTGCTGATTAGTTTTTGGTGTAAATCGCCCTGCAGGTGGCGCTGCTATGTAGCATTTTGCAGGATTTCCGCAAAAGCTCTATCTCAAGAACTAATGCACGGATATTTATAAAACTTCAGATTCCGTTAATCCTTGATATGAATTGGTGCTGGTAAAGTTTTGGTGCAAATCGCCCAACAGATGGCGCTGCTATGTTGCATTTTGCAGTATTTACACGATTTTCGTAATAGCTCAATCTCAAGAAATAATGCACGGATTTTCATCAAACTTCAGATTTAGTTAGTGCTTGACATGAATTGACGTTTTGCCCCTTGTGGTGTAAATCGCTCAACAGGTGGCGCTGTTATGCTGCGTTTTTTGAGATTTCCGCAATATCTCTATCTCAAGAACTAATGGTTGGGTTTTCAACAAACTTCAGATTTAGGTATACCTGGATATGAATTAGTGCTGTTTATGTTTTGGTGTAAATCGCTCAATAGGTGGCGCTGGTATGCGGCATTTTTCACGATTTCCACAATAGCTCAATTTCCAGAACTAATGCACGGATTTTCATCAAACTTCAGATTCAGTTAGTCCTTGACATGAATTGATGTTTTGTACCTTTTCGTGTAAATCGCTCAACAGGTGGCGCTGCTGTGCTTCCATTTTTTGTGATTTCCACAATAGCTCTAGCTCCAGAACTAATGCACCGATTTTCATCAAACTGCAGATTCCGGTATACCTTAATATGAATTAGTGCTGTTTGTGTTTTGGTGCAAATCGCTCAACAGGTGGCACTGCTATGCTGCATTTTTCAGAATTTCCCCTACAGCTCTATCTCAATAAGTAATGCACGAATTTTCATCAAACTTCAAATTCAGGTATACTTTGATACGAATTGGTTCTAAATTGATGTAATTTCTTTTACTGTTTAAATGATTTAATTGACGTGATTTATTTAGAAGAAAGTTTTGTGATGGCCACAACATACTAGTTTTATATTATTTTTGCATCTTTATTAAGCAAGAACGTTATTTTATGTTTTGGCGCATTTTAATTTTAGACATGTTAATTCAGCCAAATAACTAAAAATTTCCTCGGATTTTTTTATTTACTAGGGGGCTCGGAACCCTACGAGCTTCGCTCGTCAACCCCTGTTCAGACACCGCAGTCTCTAAAAGCACGCTAATTTGATCGGCTTTAAAAATATTTTGTAAGATTGAATTATAATTTAAAAAACAGTGGCGATCTCCCTATAAACGGGTTTCTATTCATTTCCCTTTGATTGGGGAATTTTAAGGAAAAATCAGCTGCTGTTAAAAGATACAATGGCTGTTTTCGTCTTTGATTAAATAAAATCAATTAAACATTTCAAAATAAGCTAATATAAAATGAATTAAGTAAACATTTTTTGTCTCCCGGTATTTTTTAACAAAGCGAAAAGAAAATTCTTTTAAATAAGACATTTTAAATGTATCGTTTTTAATCTGACATAATTTTCACCAAGCTTTTCATTCTCTTTTTAATATTCACGTGAAAATACTTTTGTTAGAAATGAAAGATTATTTGCGCTGTCCCAACAAAAATAGTTGAAAAGTTCATCTCAAAATATCAGATAAATGTCTCGCGCAGTTTTTAAATTTACTAGGGGGCGCTGCCCCCTACGAGCTACGCTCGTCAACCCCCGTTCAGACACCACAGACTCTAAAAGCACGCTAATTTGATCGGCTTAAAAAAATATTTCGGAAGATTGAATTATAAGTTTAAAAACAGTGGCGATCTCCCTATAAACGGGTTTCTATTCATTTCTCTTTGATTGGGGAATTTTAAAGCCAAATCAGCGGCTGTTAAATGATACAATGGCTGTTTCCGTCTTTGATTAAATAAAATCAGTTGACATTTCAAAATAAGCTAATATAAAATGAATTAAATAAACAGAGTCTTTGCCTCCCGGTATTTTTTAGCAAAGCGAAAAGAAAGTTTTTTTTTTTAATGACACTTTAAATGGTTTTTAATCTGACGTAATTTTCACTAAACTTTTCTTTCTCCTTTTACTATTCACGTGAAAATAATTTTGTTAGAAATGAAATATTATTTGTGCTATCCTAATAAAAATAGTTGAAAATATCGTCTTAAAATATTACATAAATGTCTCGCGCAATTTTTAAATTTAAACTGTTTTGAAATATTATTTTTTGTTCATTTTACGTAATGTGTAATGTGACGTAATTTCTCCTATTTAAGACTACTAACGCATGTTAATGAATTTGTTATTTTACAACATTCTTTCACTTTTAAAATTCACGTGTAATATGGTTTTTATGATAATTTTCAATGAGTTCCTGCTTTTTATATTTTCTTTTTTATAATAGTCACGTGTAAAATAAATTTTTAATTTGAAGCAAATATTATTATTTGCGCTGTTTATACAGCTGGCAACAGTTTAAATTAATACCAATTTCTAAAATGTGTAAAAAAATATCTCTCGAAATGCTGAAAATTTGAATTTAAAATAGAAATAAAACCTCAAAAAATGAGTGAAATTAATAAACTGAGTGCAGTCTGCACACCGGGAAATTCTGACGCATAAAATGATTAAATTCCAATGTACAGTTTTTGCTCTTATAAAACTTTTTTAATGGAACGATTTTGTCCAACTTTAGCATTAAATATCTCTTTAAATATTTCTTCGATTTGAAAACTGTCTGCATCAGCGTGTTTATCAATAATTCCACCGATTTTCATATTTTTGTATGCAATATTTTACTTAATATTAACGAAGAAAGACCTCCGGTCACAAAAAATTCAAAACCGGCGGCGGCAGCGGCGGTGACAGCGGTAGTTACTTTTTTTTAGAATAGAGAGATGATATAAGACTGGTAAAAATAAAAATATTTTTGAAGCAAAATTTTACAAAATATTTTGAAATATTTTGACTGAAAGCTCTTTTAAAGATGTTTTTACATTTTCCAATAGTCTCTGGTGCTTTCTCAAATGGTTTGAAATATGTATGTTTCCAATCTTTGTAATTCACATCAAATAATCCTTGATAATAATCTTAGAATAATATATTCGAAGAGAGCTTGAAGAAAGTTACCTCTTCAAAATCCTATTTTCTGAGAAAACATTTAAAATCTGCTCTCGTTGATACTAAGAATTATTAACTGTAAAACTTTTCATTCTAATTTCTTCTTTTCTTCTGCATGTTAGCATATGAGAATTTTTGATATTGTAGAATCTCTCGTAAGGAAATTTTCTATTGAATGCTAAACCTTGAAGGGTTTTCACTCTCGACGACGCTACGCACGTTAAGCCAACTAATGTCTCTTTATCCCCAATATCTACAACTGCTTTATCTAATGTTTAACCTTGGGATTTATGAATTGTAACTGCAAAAGCTAACTGCAGAGGAAATTGTTTTCTTGAGCAATTTATATTTCCACTTTTCCAGAATTTAGTTATTGGTGGAATCGGAACGCAGCCATTCTTATAAGTTGAAAGACTGTAGTTTTCGAATTTAACCATATGCTCGGCATCTGGTCTGGTGGCCCGTGATTTTCTTCATAAATAATATTTGCAACATAGCCTAAAGCCCCGTTTACTAAACCTTTTTTGGTTCACAAATTAGAACGTAATATTACTTTAGACCCAATTGATAAACTAAGAAATTGTTCAAGTCCGTTTGTCATTTCAGAATCGGCCAACTTTGCTTTAGAACAATTATAGAACAACTAATACATTCCATAAATTGTTTTTAAACGGCAAACATATTAAAAATAATACTAATAGTAATTAGCTCTTAATAGTATAAATATATTTCATTTAGTTCAATTTTCAACCTTCGAATTCGAATAACACTTTATATAACGAATTTAACAATTAATTTTATTTGTTTACAATTCTTTTGTTGCCACTTTAGAAAAAAATCATAACACAATTCTTTTAAAATGCGCAAGTATCGTCTGCATAAATGATTTGCCATAATAAGAATAAATTGTGTATTTGAATTCCTAACACTGAAATATACTTGAAAGCAAATAATTGAATGCACATAACTGAATTTTAACAAATTTTAATTCATTAAAAATATACTATAATTTTCATAAAAAAGGTATTTTAAAAATTTCATAAAAGAAATCGTGAAATTATTATATGACTTAAAGGAATGAGCACCAAAATATGCCCATTTTCAACCAATCTTAATAAAGTATTCTATTAAAATGTACATTTTCATCTCAAATAATATACATTTTTGATATAAGAAAGTTTAATGTTCTTTTACGGTTTGAAGTATAAATTCTGCAGGTATTTTCAATATTTAAAATATTTCGTCTTCGCTAAATGCAGATATATAAGTTACTTTCCTTATTTAAATATATATTTTAAAAAAATGAGAAATGTTGTAGCATTTCATGTACTTAATCATTCATGACTTTATTTATTTTTACTGACTCAATGATTTTTATTTACTGCAAGAAATACGCAGGTTTCATTATCGTTTACAAAAATAAATCCGTATAATGGAAAAATATGTTCAACAAAATAATAAAAAATGTTTTTTGTTAAATCATTCCATAAAAAAATAATATTGTCAGAAGCTACAGATCATATTTTATTTCTATAAAGTCCAAAAGAATTTCTTTCATGAATTAAATTTAAAAAACACTTTTTGAGATATTTTGGCGGAATAATGAAATATTTTATTTATTTCATTAATCATGATTCTATCTATAATTACTAATTCCATGATTTATTTTTTCTTCTGAAAATATACGTGTTTCATTTTTTATTTGCAAAAATGCGTCCGTAATGGGAAAACATGTAAAATAAATTAATTAAAATAATAGTTTTTTTAAGGTAATTCTGTAAAAAATAATAATAATATTGTGCAAATCTACAGATCATAATTTATTTTTATGTTTAATTTCAAGTCAAAATATTGAATAGTTTTTTGTAAAGTGTACGACAAAATGTAATTTGTGTAGCCTAGTAGAGGATTCGCTTCGCTCATTCTAATTATTCCCTTAATATGCTGATTTTGAACTGCCAGAATTCGCTATTAACTGTAAATCACGCGTAAGGGTATTTGCTGTGTTGGTAAGGATGCACGATTCAGTTTCAATTATGAATTTTAAGATGGTATTTGTTTCTATTAACACCTTGAGGGGCAAGTAATTGTGTTTATGTAATGTCGAATTCACATCGGAATCTTTAAAAAAATTTATTGCAAAATAACGAAAAGCAATTTTATGACTGTTTTCCGCCAAAGTTAGAAAAGTAAAATTTAATATTTTTTTTCTGGTGCAAATCTTCATTAGCCGTAGGTGGAATATAAAATATCCCACCAACCCTCAAGGGTTTAATGAATAAGTTTTTAACTCACATGTTTCATTTTTAATTTTATTGTGCATGGCTTGATTCTGTCCAAATCTTTTATATATATTTACTAATATATTTCTTTGTTTTTCTCTTTTGGTTACGGTTAATCGAGCAATGGTAGAAATATGCATTTAAGTAGTTGCTTATTATTTCTACTTCAGAAATTAACCGCATTTATTTATGATATCGTAATATTGCCTTTGAAAAAGAGTTACGAATGATAAGTACCATTTTTATTCATGATAGTTCTCCCTTTTTGCATTCATTTTGTGGTTTTTCTTATTGAGTTTATGTATTTTCAATTATGAGATCCTACATTTCGTACAATGGATTTATTGGTATGTCAATGATTAATTTTTTTCTGGTCTTTTTTCATTGGTTAAAATGTTTTAGTTACAAATAGCTTTACAAAATATTTCAAACATATATGAAATCCTTCAAATTTATCTTTATTTATTTATTATTTTTATGCATTCACCTTCCTGTTAATATTGACATTTCGCCAGTTCTAAATGTTATAATTTTTCAATACTTCATTTATAAGTGATTGAATCTAGTTTAAAAAAAATCATTAGTGATTAGTTAATTTAATAATTGTTGATCCAAATTTAATATGTATAATGTTTGTATTATGTCTTGATACTCAATTTATAAGTTTTATTTGATATTGATGATGAATTGTATTATTCTATAATGGTTATATATATATATATATATATATATATATATATATACTTCACTGCAGTTAATTCACTTCGCGAAAACATAACTTTGTGAGCGAAACTAGTTTTTTCAGAACTTTTTTCCATATTTTGAAATTCATCTTTGAGAAATACTTGTTGCAATACAAAAGGAATGCATTTAGCATAATCCGCAAATAAAATAATACTGTTTAGAACCAGAAGTTCTATTTAATAAAATGTAATTAATTTCTTTATGGTACATATTTGACATAACATACTAAGTAAAATTTATGTTTCAAAACAAATTTATTTGATCCGTGGATGACGCTAAACTAATTCCGGGAACTTTTGGATTACAGCACACAATCTAAAAAGTACCTAATAATTTAATTATTAGACTGGGAGGCTGCTGCACAGACTATCCCCTCATCGAGTTGGCGGCCGAAAATCCATCATTACACAGAACTCGATAAGCATATTAAAATGGAACTGGTCTGCCAAGTCATATCTGTTGACAGCTATTGTGAAACATAATCTCCAAATCGAGGACATTAAAATAATCAAGCTAAGTAAATTGTTTTTTCATGTGTCAAATGTGATATATAAAAGCAATTATGAAAAGTGATTATTATCTGAAGGAAGGAAGTGAAAAGTGATTGCACAATTGTCAATAAACATTCTATTATGAACATTTCATCATATTCAAGAACTAAAGACATTAAAAACATTAATAAATTCCTTTTAAATTGCTATAAGTATAAGTATTGATATAAATATTTTAATATTAAGATTAATGAATTTAATTTCCCGTTTTTTATTGCCATTAATGTATTGTATATGTTTTTCTACTTTCACTTGTAAACTAAACTCTCCAAAGGAGAGATGTATTTATTAACGCTGAATTAAATGTTATTTTTCTTTTTCTTCAAAAGTTCCAACATATTTAAAATTTTACAAGTCACAAATCAATGTGTGTTTTTAATAACACGGAATACCACCTGATCACATATGAATTAGAACAGACATACAATAAGAAGATGTAGATGGAATTACCCTTGGCAATGTCGGATACCAGATAGTATATGGATATACATAAATACAAGGTAAGCCCAATTTATCTTACCTATACTTTGTTTTTATATTGAGAAAATAAATAATTTACCACTTGAGAAAAATGAACTTCACACATGTACTGTTAGCAAAGTTGAAATACTGCTAACAATATCTTGGTGGAAGTGACCTGCAGACCCGATTTTAATCGCTGATCGATAGTTTTATAATTGTGTTTTCTGTAACCAAAGATATGAAAACATGAAGGACTGCGAACAGGAAAACACAATGAAAAACCCACCAGTCAACTACTAAAATCGGGTTTGCAGTCGTTTTCCATCAAGATATGACTTGACAGACCAGTTGCATTTTAATACTCGAATAGAGTTTTAACTAATCTTGGAATTTCAGCCGTCAACCGGATGAGGTGATGGTTTGTGCAACCGAATCTCGGTCTAAAACAACTTTTAAATATTTTTGTAGTACGCTTAAGTTTTTTTTTATGAAGTATCAGTGTACTATGGAAATAAAATTGAAAACCCTTGCGTTAGAGACAATATTGTGAAAGTACCTTTGCATGCAAAACTAAAACTGACTTACGTGGTCTTCGTAATCTGGTGGAAGATCTTTTGAAGTACCATAAGGAGACATGTACAGTTGTGAATATGAATGAATAGTGATGTACATTTTCAAATTCTTTCCAATTGAATTAACGCCATCTCTAACTGCTTGACTTTCGGCTTCAGAAAAAGCTGTAGGACCTCGATAAATTTCTGAACATGGATTGCTGCTAGTTCCTGGACCTGAAACACAGGAATAGAGATTATTAATTCAACCCTTTCTGCTGTAATACAGCCGGACCTCTATTTAACGAGCCTCTATTTTGCGAACTTTTACTTGGAACCAAGAGCATTTTGCAAATTTCTTCGTAAAATAACCTCCAAATAGCGAAGTGCATTCTCTATTTAATGAACTTTTTCTTGGGATCTAATTTTTTCTTCTCCCTATTTCTTAAAACATTACTGGACATTTCAAACTTATTCTTTCTCTTAACACATTTTATGATGATCAATGACCATGAACAGATTTTACCAGGCACCTAACTCACCGAGAGCAGTAAAACTGCTGTGATTCTTTGCTTTCCATCCAACACTGTAAAAAAAAATCCGACCAGTTTTCCTGTAGGAATCGGAAAAATAGTTGCCCGAATCGTACTGGAAAATTTTTCTACCCAGCTCGGAATAAAATCCGTAAAAAAAAAAAGGAAATAGTCAATAAAACGGTATTTTACGGATTTTATTCCGAGCTGGGTCGGAAATTTTTCCGGTACCATAAGGGCAACTATTTTTCCGATTCCTACAGGAAAACTGGTCGTATTTTTTTATTTTACAGTGAAGAAGTGCAAACTTTCAGTATTCCATTTTAACCCTTACTGGAGCTGCCCCATGACCTTAAACTATAGTTTCCCGTTTTCTAGATTGTTGATCATGATCAATCGTGTTGATAATTTCGGCTCTTGTAGCTCAAAATGTCAAAGCAAAAGTGCTTGAGCATCAAAGAAAAAAAAAATTCTTGATGAGATGGATATAGGCGTGAGGAAAAAGAATACTGCTTTAAAATTTGGTATTCCTCCAGACAGCTTATCAACCATAATAAAAAAAATCGTGATTTTAATGTACAGTTATTTTTTTAACTGAAAATACAATCTATTTCCAGACAATGTTTTGTTTCATTCTTATTTCCCTTGAAGTTTTCTTTTTGATGGGTAAAATAAATAGATATAATTTATAAAAAAAGTGTGACTAATTACTTTTTAAAATTATATTTAGTGTTTATGGACTTAAATTACGTTTTATATAGTTTAAAGTATTTTAAAAAGTGACACTCTATTTAACGAATTTTCCATATAACGAACTTTTTTTCGGGATTTAGCTACTGCGTTAAATAGAGGTCCGATTGTATATGCTTTTCATTATTAATAACCATTATTGCACTGGCAGTGTGTATTTAGCTCTTTGCATCTTGAAGTAAGGGAAAGGAAAAGAAAATTAGAGGTTTTTGAGACCCAATGTCATGGGGTGCAAAATGAAAATAATCCAATGGTATATTTTTTGTTTCATTTTTGAGTAGTTTTGTAAAAGTATGCGCACTAAATGAAACCCCTTCATTCGCTTTCACATCTTAAAATAGCAAACTGAATGATTATATCAAAAGCGACTAACCTCGCATTGATATCAAACAAAACCCCTAATTTATTTATAATCAGATATGATGACTGAAATGCATTATTGTATCTTAAAACCTATTCAGATTAATTAATACTGAGATTATTATTTCAAAAAAAGAGTAAACATTAAAATTTGATAAGCAAAGTGTTGAAGACCAATACAAACTAGTCAGATATGCCAAATCGAAAATTTTCTTCTGTCTCATACATGTTAGTACTTCAAGATTTGCTATCACAGTGGAAAAATTAAATGACAATCTATACCCATCATGAGGATTCTAAAGGTATAGTTTGTTTAACTGTGTGCATTTAAAAAGGAGAAAGAAGCATCAAATCTTTCTAAAGAATCATTGAATTTCGGCAAGCACTGTCTTATATGCTGCAACCGGAAATCCCAACCGCAAGAACTTAAAAGCGACACATGTTGCACCCAGGACTAATAAGTATCTGTTTATGTGAAAGTCTAACAGAATATGAAGTTTAATTAAGTTTGTGCATAAGGTTTTGAGATGTAGCTATCGAAAACATCGTGAAAATTTCAGCATAATAGCGCCACCTTTTATATGGTTTATACCAAAATCTAATCAGCACCAACTTATGTCAAAGTCTAACAGAAGATGAAGCTTGCTGAAAATCCGTGCATTAATTCTTGAGATAGAGCTATTGCGGAAATCGTAAAAAAATACAGCACAGCAACGCCACCTGTTGAGGGATTTACACCAAAAACTAATCAGCACTAATTTATATCATAGAATAACTGAATCTAAGGTTTTATTAAATTCTGTGAATTAGCTCTTGAGAAAGAACGCCCGCAATTTTTTTTTCACGTACAGACAGACTCACAGAGTGACAGGCAGACTCACAGACAGACATTTTCTAAAAATAGTCAAATCGTATTCAGGACTTTCTAAAACGTATAAATCCATCGAAAACCGGAAGTCGAAATTTTTCATGAATCCAATACTTTCTTCTTTTAAAGATAAATGAAAGTAAAAAGAAAAGGATGCTTAAAGAGTCACTTACGTAACGACTTCTTCTTTGGAGCACACAAAATATGACAACTATCTCTCAGGCAGTGTTGCCAACTTAGTGTAATTTTTTTAATCACAAGTATATTGTAGCCATCCCAAAGCTTACTTCTGTATAAATCAAATCGTCTGCAGCCAGAATTAAATGGCAGTCTATTTTTCCTTAAGATAGATAGAGTATAGCCGTGATACCTACTGAGTGGTGAACATACAAGCCCAATAAGGATCTAATTATGTCAAGGTCTGACAGAACATAAAGTTCTGTGCATTAGTTTTTGAGATATATAGTTATCGCGGAAATCGTAAAAAAAAAACAGCACAACGTTCCACATATTGGGTGATTTATACCAAAACCTAATCAGCATCATTTTATATCAAGGTCTAACTGAATCTGGAGTTTGATTAAATTCCGTGATTTAGTTCTTGAGAAAGAGCGCCCACAAAATTTGTGTCACATACAGTTTTTGTTTCAGTGTGTTTTCAAAAAACGTCACCCTTCTAGCTACTGTAATAGATTCATACGCGTTTTTAATGTTACCGAAACGTCATCAATCGTTTCTTTTTCTAATTAATTGCAGTTGTTTTGATCGCATTCAATAAATTCATCACTTAGGTTTGATGAAGCTTTGTGCTGCAAAAATCATCGGGAATTTAAATCACTATTTGCCCTTCCCTTTGACAAAACTGGTAGCGTTATTTACTTACCTCCAAAAGATGCATTAAAATTTCTGTTTGGATCTGTTCCTCTACAGAAGGGATTCAAAGCGAATGACGGGTTTCTATTTTTCCGCCACATTCTGTTCTGTAATTGAAAATACGAATTAAAAAATGCTAAATATGTAAAAATAAATTCGATTTAATAATTTACGAGGGCTGTTCAATAAAGAATGGCCATAATTTTTATATCAACATATTCCCACTCACCGCCTGAATTTTAATAGCGCTTTTCAAAGTAGTTCATATTCAATGAATGTACTTGTCCCACATTTTTTTTACACTTCAAAGACATGCTGGAAACCACTTTTCTAAATAGGTCCCTCAAAATCACCTCCACCGTCTTCACTAACACTTCTAATGATAAAAAATACTTTCCAAGAAAGTGTCTCTCCCCATTAGGGAATTCATCTCATCTTCCTGTAATATCACCTTCAATTTTGAACAAACATCCACGTGAACGTCCTTATTGTTCGGGCATGGGGAGTCTAGAAACTCACAACGCACAAACATGTCTCAGGTTCACTTTTCTGTTATCATCAATGTGTGCGTCGCACGCAAGTATAACTCAATATTTTTAAGAGTTCTCATATCAAACGATCTTCTATGACAATAATAGCGACGGTATTAATGTTGACTTTTGTAAGCGCAGTTGCAGGAACTCCGGATCGATCTTCCTTTGAAGATAATTATCTTTCTCTTCCTTAAACAACCCAAACCATCTTTTAACTGCGCTACAGGGAAGAAAAGACTCCCCATAAATCTCCTAGCATACGCTTTGACTAACGATTTCTTCAGGTGAAAGCAAATTTCCAGCAGGCAAGAGTATACTACTCAGTGCGTGTTGCCTCCATCGTTTCCTTGCCTAGGCAATACTGAAAGTATCTGAACATTCATAACTGCTGCTGACGTACTATTGAAAATAAATGAAAAACAATCCACGTTTTCATTACACATTAAGCTAGCAATGGAACATAAAAGTAAATTTGTGTGCAATAAAGTATGCCAATAAAAAAACTATGATGATTGTTTATTGAACAGCCCTCGTACTATAAAGGATACTATACTTGTACTAGCGCTCGTACCATACTTCAAGGGAATTTTATTCATGGGGAAAACTAAATTTACAAAGGATCGATTCCGTCAGTATTAATCAGAATTGATATCACTGAATGGTAGCTGATGATGGCCATATCCTAATATATCATGATGAGACTCTACATCTAAACTTAAACTTACACTATGTGTAAAATACTTAAAAGATGATACAATATTTAAAAAGATTTAAAAATATGTTCTTTTGACTATAAACAAAGCCTTCGTCAGAGAATACAAAAATACTGTTATTAACATCTTATTTTCAAAATTCACGTAGATGATGTCGAAAGGAATGAAAGTGAAAGTCAATTTTTAGATCCGGAAAACAATGGGAAATAAAACATGGATATAGGGGGAAGTGGAATATTACTCGTTATATGATTCTTTGAGAAAACTGAGTCAAATTCCGGGTATGTTGTAGGATAAAACGTCATTACAAATAGTATTTTCTTTAGTAATAATTTCTATTTATTCACGGCTAATTAAATCATGATAATTCTTTAAGGGATATATGAGTCGAAAGTACTAAGATGAATTAAAGTAAGTTAACATCTTTTTAAATATTGTATAATCTTTTAAGTATTTTACACACAGTGTAAGTTTAAGTTTAACTTTTTAAAGATGAATTTAGCATTCTATTATTTATTTACCTTACATCTATTTTAATTTCTAATGAATAGTGGATTTTTTTTTTAATTTTAAGATACTCGAAAATAATCTCCTATGACATAATACGAAATTAAGGGATATTGGCGATTTATGGAATATTGTATTGAATTAAATTGAAATCATGAAAAGAAAAGTTTTACAAAAAGGAACAATTCCGATAGTATTACCTAGTTTAAATATGTCTGACTGGTTACCAATCCTGGACATAATTCTCTATCTTCTTGAGACTCTGTATCCATTTTAATGGACAATTGTACTTTTTTGGTGCTTAAAGATTTAAGACTTCGAACATTGTCAACTATTACATACTACTCAATCGCAATAAATTAGCAAATGCCATTTTATTTTTTTTTCTTAGGCTAATTAACTTTTCGGAAATCTCTGATCCCGACCGTTATAGAACAAACATGTAAGTAAAGCATTCAAAAGAAAAAAAAAATGCTTCAAAAAGTTCAAAATTGTAAGAGATGTAGGGCTTCAAAATTTTCTTAAATTTTTTCGTTTTTTCTTGATTAGATCATTTTATTTCAAACATTTATTTAATAAAAGGTCGAAAAGGTATTATAAAATATTAAAATTAAAAAAGATAGTTCAAAAGATACCAAGAACCTCTTAACCCAATTGCAGCATTAGCGTATATCATGGAACTAATAGGGGATTTGACATATTTTCAAAATGGGGAAGCTTAAACTGTAACCGTTTTCGCAGTGGCCCATTACTACCGGAGCAAACTTCCACTACTCAATTTTAATAGAAATTTTCTGCTTATTTAAACGCTTTATTAATGCAGAACTTAAGTCATAACTATAGCCAAAATCAGTTATTTTTAGTGGTGGAAGTTTACTTCGGCGGTAGCCAGGTCCTGCGTTTCAGGCATATTGTGACAATTTAAACAACCTCTTATTAGTATCAGTGAACGAGATTATAATACCCGGGCCAACTTCCACAAGTAGAAACGAATAGAGATTTTTAACCATATTTGTGGATAAATTTTGCATGAATAAGCTGATAAAATTAGGCAAAATTTTCTTTTCAAAATTTACTGGTGGAAGTTTGCTTCCACGGTAATCAGAAACTGTTCATCAGATGTAAAAACAGCAGCAACCATCTTGTGACAACCTCTTCAGTTACTTCACTATTAACTGGTAGACTGTACACTATATGTCTTCTCCTCTTTATTCATAACTCCATTGTGCATATATGCTTTCATTTTAGGGATTACTTTTTTATTGAGAAATTCTAAATCCATACGGGAAATTCCGAAAGAAGGATTTTTACTTTAAGAAATCACGAAATTTTGTCATTAAATAAAGCAAAAAATTACTTATTTGGCCAGTGTTTTTCGATAGGAATTCCTGTCATATTTAATGCCCATATTACACTTAAATTCTCTTATACCCATATTTCAGGTATTATAGTAGCCATTAGTATAGGCACTTTTTCCACATCTATTTAAAGGGAGAAGAGAGTAAAGAAGGAAAGAGGAAAGAGAGAGAAGTTAAAAGGTCAAAAGCGAAACTGCGTGCCGCCATTTGAAACTGATGAAGTCCTAAAAAAGACGAAACCGTTTTTTCAGAGAAGTGCCAAAGAGTATTGGACAATGCAATATATATTGGTAAATAGCATAGTTTTAACGATATACCGGAATACATGTTCTTTTTAAATAAAGATGCGTTTTTGTTTTTAAGAAAAGTAAAGAGAATGTAAATTATAAATTTCGATTTTAATATGTATAAAAAGAAAGATAAAAGATTTTTTTAAATGAAAATTAAGTGTAATGAGTCTTTATATATTAATGTTAAACAGATGTGGAAAAAGTGTCTATACTAATGGCTACTATATTGCCTGAAATATGGGTATAAGAAAATTTAAGCAAAAAATTACTATTCATAATTTCTGGTATGATTTTGGAATTTTGGAATAAAGCAGAGATTCTTGAAATGCACGATTCGGATGGAAATGGGTTAAGATACGAAATAGCTGCCAAACATTTCGATTTTTGAGCAAAAACCATTGCGGAAATATTCGGTTTCACTTACGTAAGACCAAGTAAATTTATATCCATCAGGATTCATTATAGGGAAAATGTACCAGTCGAAACTCTGTACCATGTCCTGAATCTCTGGATCTGTGTCCGATCCTTTAAGTAGCTGTTCGATCATGTACAAGCACGTTGCAGGAGCTACCCATTCACGTGCATGCATGCCACAATCAATCCAAAGAGCAGGCTTATTTGCGCTCGCAGAGCCAACCTGAAAAAAGGAAAAAAAAATCTTAAATAAAAAGTTTCAACAATGCGTGCATGAACAGAAGAGTCGTGCAAGTTATGTATCCATTCATATTATAAAAGTTTGTCAGGAAAAAAATCTAATTTATTCAAATCAGTTAATATTGGTACAACCTTTAAACTTCAGAATGTTATGAAGAGTGTGTTACGCAAATTCACGCCTAAAATTCCTTCCTTACAGAATATTGGTATAGTTTACTACAGTACCCCTTGTAAAGATTGTGATTCTGTTTATATTGGTAAAACTGCACGATCACACAACATCCGCTTAACGCATACGTAAGAGCATAAATGCGCTTGGAAATCCACAATTTACAATTAAAACTTGTTGATTATTCAATAGATACTGACCACATCTCTGATTTCGAAAATAATTATAAAAGTAAAATTAAATATAACTGCAATAATTATAAAAATAGAGTTTTTCTGGAAGGTTGTTCTACAAGATTATAGAAAATTCAGCTAAACGAAGCATGTAGTACAATTCCACCGGAATATGTGGTCCTGCTGTAACGTATCCTGGTGATTAGTTATTTCAAATGCATATTTTGAACGTGAACGTGTGTAAATAATAGCTTTGTTTTCAATTGACAATTGTACTGATCTTTTTTTTTTAATATTATTATTTTTTAATTTATCAAATGTCTCTTAAAAAAAAAAAAAAAAAAATCCTGATTCAGACTTTTAGTTATTTGAAAAAATGTATGTAAAGCGTACAAGAACTGCAAAAATTGAAATCCTATACTGTTAAACAAGCAATTTTTGTATAATCTATATCTATATCTATCTATATATTTAATAGGTTTTTCGAATTTGACGGTTACAATATTTTTTGGATCTAGGAATCGACCTGTCAGGTTGTGATTTGCGAGATAAAAAACTTTATGCAATAGACACATTTAGCATAACTTGAAATCATGGAAGAAAGCTTAAAAAAGTGTACAAGAAATGCCAAACATTGAAATTAAATAGAAAAATATTATAAATAGTATGTGTTATGCGAAATGAAATAATTTATTATGTTATATCTGCTTTTTGCACAGTGAAAATAGCTAATATCCCGTAACTGGATACACAGGTATGGAGAGATTTCCGATTTATGATGAAATTTTTATTTAGACGTGATGAATAATTCTAAAACTGTAGCAGTAATGCGTTGTTGCAAATACAGGTTCTTTATAAGAGTCTTAAAAAAAAACCTTTTCTGCAAGATAATATGGGTCAGACATATAATTGGTCTTCTACAAACGTTAATTAAAAATAAATATTACACACACACACACACACACATATATATATATATATCCAGAATGAAATAAGAATATGAGTGGAGCCTTAATAACCGTGCAAAAATAAGCGACTTCATGTTTACATGAGGTTGGTCAGAAAGGTTATAATGAAAATCATACGCCAAAAATCTTTCCCTTGACTTATTGGCATAGTTAATATGACGAGTGTACATGAATTATAAGATATCCGTTAGATATTAACATATGAAGGCATGTGAATGTATGAGAATAAACTCACATGCGATGAGAATAAACTCACACTCTCATTCTGTTACAGCATGCCAACAGTACGTTACACATCAATTTTCCTAACCCGGTGAGAAGCGCATTAGATAAATAAATATTTAGGAGGGCTTACCACTTAACCATAATATGAATCATAAAGTCACAGATAACTATTATCTGTTGTCTATTTCTTACTTTTTTTAATGCCAGATATTCAAAAGAATATCACTGAGGTTCACAACGAGATGCATACAGTTGAATATGGTAGGCATAGCATTTATAATTCATATAGGAAAATAATTGGGTTACAGTATTATAGCGACCGAGTGAAGCTTGGTCGAGACCAGGGCTTTTTTTTTTTTTTTTATAGAAAATACGATCTGGTTATGGCTACTATCTGTTCTTTATTTCCTATTTATTTTAAACAATTTATGTCTAGCGTCTCATTTTTGTGTCATCATAAAAAAAAGTGTAAAAATCCGCTGTATTTCTATTAACTTCGTTGATCAGAAATTTCGCTTATAAAAATTGTTTATTTTATCAAAATGTTAAGCATTTTACTTACTTTCAGGCCTTTAATAGAGTTTCCTTCATATGTTGTCCCGATTTCTTTCACTTCAGCCAGACCGGAGTAGCGATTTTCGAGAGAATCCAAGTGAGAGCTTATCTGAAAGTAAATAAATAAATGTAATAAATATTAGTTAAATAGATCAATCAGACTATCTATATTCAAACGTGTGCTGCTTCCAAGTCATTATTACAACGACAGAGCATGAGAAACAACACTTAAAAAATGTATTATTTAAAATTTTACTTACAGCTTCATAAGTGTGATAAACATCAAGCTGAAAATCCTCCTGTCTTCCTGCCATTGCATCGTCAGGGGGATTTTCTTCTCTTTCTTCATCGATCCACCTGTTAATTAAAAAATATATATGAAATGTTTCATACCATGTGTTCTAAGAGGAATTTTTTCCCTTCAAGATAAAGAGTGTACATTTTGATATTTTTTATATGTTTTTAAAGGATTTTTATAGTTTTATCTTATGTTTATTTTGATGCTGAATTTGGAAAAAGTATTCAAAAAGTTCCATCATGTATAGTTTTACCGCAAATCCAAAGCTTCTCTTTGATTATCAAATGTAGCAACGCCATCTCGCTGAAATAGTATACAATCAGTTTCTGGCAAGGAGCATAACGTATGGTCCGCCGATCTGTTCCTTCATTCCGAGTTAGGAGGACCATCGGAAGTCTGCAAGGATCGAACCAGAGACCCCTAAAAAGAAGACTAGCGACATAGCGTCGAGCAAGAGGATAGCGCAGATGCTTTGTACCAGAAACTCGTTATAGAGTAGACTCCCACAAATCCGCAACCATAAAATCCACAAACACCTGAAATCTGCACATCATCTCAGATGTAAACAATGAAACCTTCAGTTCAAATGTAGGGGTAAAATTACAGACATTTTAGTTTTATATCATTTAGTATGTATTTTAATATGTAATTCTCGATAACATGAGTGAATGCGTGGTTTTTCATAAGGGAAGTATAAATGAATGTCTGAAAAAAAATCAAGATATTGCGGATATTATTGGTAATCACAATCTTTTTACCACCACATATATTTATGTATTAATCAAGCTTTTTCGGTTATTAAAAGAATGGCTAAACCTGAAATAAAACTTTCTTACTGTATTATTTTTATGTGAATTAATAGGGTACCTTTATGAGGAAAGTTTCATTGAATAATTCAAGGAAAATGTATATCATCTTTATTATGCATATTTACACATTATTAATTATTTACCTGAGCTTTACTTTTAATAATTTAATCATTTTTAAAGTTACTTTACTTTTTATCATTTTAGCTTATTACTTTACTTGATTATTTTAATATTTTACTATATTGGAAGAATTCGTTCGAATTTTGATTGCATTACTACATTCAAATTACTGTTTAAAAAATGTAAACAAAGCACTGACCTGAAATCCGTAAAATTCTAAAATCCACAAAACGACTGGTCCCAAGTTGTGTGGATTTAAAGGAGTCTACTGTATACTATTTATGAGGGATGATATCGCTTCAATTGATTTAAGTGAGTTCTATCATTCTGTAAGGCAGTTCTCGGAATTATCGCGGAGCCCAGGAAAATCTGTGCAGAGCACTGGTTAACTACATTTACTACAAAGGCTGCATTAACTACATAGGTTTCAAAACCTATTTTTTTAGTTTTCTTTTCTTCATCGTTTTTAGGCATGTTTAGATTCTAGATGTTTAAACAAAAAATTTTCCTAATGAACCTAATGTTGGGGAAAACCCATGCCTTCGGCACCTTACACACTCGAAATTGTATAATTTTATATTTTTAAACGAAAATCCATCCAAAAAAAAGCTAGAGTTCAGGGCTAACTCCCTCTGTCAGCTTACACACTCCAACTTGTATGATTTTATATTTTTAAAGAAAAATCAACCTAAATTAACCTAGAGTTGAGTACTCCACTGCCTTCAGTAGCGTATAACCGGGGTGCTATGCACGTTCCGATCTGTTTTTGCTAACGAAACTCGAATTTTTATGATTATATATTTTTTAAACAGAAATCTTTCGGAACCAACTAAGGGGTCCCCGTGATAGTGATTGTCGATTTAATTAATGGCATTTAGATATATTAAACTTTCAATTCTGACCAAAAGTTCCTGAGAAAACCTAAATAATATGAAACGCGAAATAATGTCTTCCAATGTATCGAGATTGACAATCTGTATTGAAAATGTAGAAGATTTCTCCGGCTTGTGCAGAACCGAAAACTCCTCAAATTTTTTTGCAAGGCACAATTAAAACGGGAAACGATATCTTCAAAGGCACTGGTTAAAAAAAAAAAAAAAAAAAAAAAAAAAAAAAAAAAAAAAAAAAAAATCTCTATTGAGTCAGTGAAATGATTGAAGAAAGTATTATTTTTTTAAATAGTAAATATTAAGGTTTTTTTTTTAATAAAAAATATCGTTAGATTTTAAAAAATACCGGGGATGTTTATTATTATTATCATTATTATTCGTCTACAAAATTTACTTTAATGTGCTCAGAAAAGAACGCTAAATTTACTATATCGGGCTAACAGATTGAAACCGGATTCCTTTTACTAATGTGTAAAAATCGTCTCGGTATGCGTAAAAATTCCAAGACTCACATAAAAAATTTAAAAAAAAAAAGTCTAATCAAATATTCAATCGCTGACTTACGTGTGCACAACTTCAGACATACATGTACTTTCATCTTATAACTCTGTGTCCAGCGGTCTCTTCACAACACAGTACATAAGCAGAGAGAGACAAACAAACTTCCACCTTTATTATTATAGATTATTTATGGTTATAATATTATTCTGTTATGTTATAACGTGGTTTGAAAATATCCATTATGTAAGTCTTTTTTGTTCGTCAACGGTAGATAAAAAAGGGCTATTTCAAATATGAATTAAATCTTCATCTGGATAGTAAAATTTTGAGTAAAAAATTGGAAAAAAAGAGTTAGACAAGTTAAAAAAAATTATCGAATACTGCACACCATAGTTTAGTGAAGTACATCCCTTCAAACGTTTAAAAAAATTATCGAATACTGCACACCATAGTTTAGTGAAATACATCCCTTCAAACGTGCAAGGCACGTTTTATACTGATCGTATAAAATGTATGTAGCTGAGCTATCTTGACTGAATTCAACATTTAATAGCAATATAATTTTTCGGTTTAAAATCTATCTACTTCAGCGTGTTTATAATACATTTTTCTATAGAACTACGAGTTTTCATGTGATTATAATGCAATAGATTTTCCAGGATAAACCGAAAAAGTGAAAAGGTCACACGAGATACAATTAAAGCAACGTTAGTAACTTTTTTATTTGGACAGAGAGATTTCTATTATGATTTCGAAGTGATTTCATTTACACACGCTTTTCATTTCATTGGTACTGACATTAATATTCTACTTTAGAAGCTATTTGTTGCACAAATAAATTAATTTGTCGTTTTGTTTTTTTCTTACAAATCGATCATAGACACTAATACTTAAAAGTCTCGACACACATATTATTCTATTCACGGTCTTTTTGTTCTCCTCAGGCGGTGCGTTCTTATTGTGACTTAAAACTATTTTAATCTTTTATGACTTTACAAGTAAAGTGCTGGATGTCCTGCAAATAGAGGAGAGCTGCCTTCATCTTCAAGCACGATCTTATCTCCTGACCCATTGTCGAATTCATTGTTGATCCCCCCGTTCTTTTATTAAAAACCACAAATGAGGATAGAAAAGAATGGTTTTATTGCTTTAGCAGGACATTCAGCCATTTTTGCTTTCTAAACGCAGCCTTATACTGCGTATAAACGCTTGTTTTGACATCGTTCAACAGTTTTCCAGGAAATCTTTTGTTCTGGACCTTTCTGCGGTTTCAGCAAAGCATTAGGGGAATCAACAACGGGTCAGGAGATAAGGAACTCAACGCTACTTGATACTATGTTCACACTGGATACCTTAAGATATCTCAGGCCGCCGAACTGTCTGAGAGAGTTCCACAGACTCTCTCAGTGAGTTTCGACTTACTTCGGCTAGATACAGGAACGACCATTCACTCTCGTTGGCTAAGAAGCTTCGCTTTTACTGATTGGCTGTTGCGGCCGTTTTTATTTTAAGCGCATGCGCATACCTTACTTTTGTTCAGATCACAGACATAGTGACGCTACTGAGATATCTTAGGTAAGTTTTTAGATGTGAACAGGCATCCAATTCCGGGAGGGTACCACTTCAAAACTGGCGGTCTAAGATATCTTAAGTTTCTAGTGTGAATAGGGTATGACGGAAAGGTTTCTCTTTCGCAGGACAGCAGTCCCTTTTCTTTTAAAGTCGTTAAAGATAAAAAAAAAAAAAAAAAAAAAAAAAAAAAAACCGCATGGCCACAAGAACAGACGCCGATACTGATAACAGTTAGAAGGATGGTCTATTCGCAACTTAAATGCAGCCTTAGAAAAAGCTTGAACTTGTTGGTGGTATGATGAAGCAGATTGCGACCCCCTGATCAAGAGCTTCGGTTGCATCGAATTATTCAATTTGGTTTGACATGTATCAGGCAATGGAATTGTCAGTATCCCGCCGCCCCCTACATACCATAAATGATAAATCTTGTCAGTATAAAAGAAATTTCGCAAAACTTAATGATGGCAGTTTATTTCATATAAATAAAGTAATAACTTTGTTTAAATGGTACTTACTTTTGAATGTTATCCGTCACAGTGTAGAATTTAACACCTTTAGTCTTAAGTTCCTTTTCTAATTTTTTGGCTACTTCCGGAGATACGTGGATTTTCATTTCATCATTCAGTCTTGGCAGTTTATTTCATATAAATAAAGTAATAACTTTGCTTAAATGGTACTTACTTTTGAATGTTATCCGTCACAGTGTAGAATTTAACACCTTTAGTCTTAAGTTCCTTTTCTAATTTTTTGGCTACTTCCGGAGATACGTGGATTTTCATTTCATCATTCAGTCTTGTTGGAATGTTCCAGGTGTCAATCTATCATAAATAGTAAGTATATGTATGTACAGTTGCAAAAAACAACAACAACAAAAAACAAGAACGAAAAATCATGCGTCCAGCATAGATTATGAAATAGTTTCCAACACATTCAAAGTACTGTAACAAAACTTTGCAGCCTATAAAGGTGAAAGTTGATGTCGAAATTTGGAATATGAATAACGCATTCAAAAACCTAATTTCTTCAATTACCATCAATAGTCGGGTAAATATCTGAATTTGTTTGTGCAGCCCTGTATATAAAATATAGATTTGTATGTATACTACCTCGTATAAAAAAAAATGTTTATTCAATTAAACTCATGGCACAATTGAAAATTCCCATTCAGCAAATTTTGGTCATTAAACGGAAATGTACTTGAAATTTTTTTGCAGCCCCGTATAGGATCTATAGGATTTATACACACCAAGTAATATGCAAATAATAATAATAATAATAATGATAATAATAATATTTACATTTTAAAACCCGTACCGCAACTGAAAACGCAGTCCCAGCAATTATTATTCATTTGCAATACCATAGCCAAATTCTTTTATGTGTCCCGGTAAATGAACGATAAATTATATGCACACCAGATTCTTCTGTAAATGCCTTGTAGTTCACCTCAGTGGTATATATCAATTTTAATATTTTTAAAATAGTGTAATATTATTAAAATACACCGCAGATGATTTTTCGCCATAGACGGTAATGTAACGGAATTCTTTTGAGTGTCCCTGCAAATGAACAGTAAGTGCTACACACTTTATTTTCAATATCGAACATGCTATAGTTAGGCCCATTAACATATATTAATTACAACGCAATCCGAGCATATTTATGACAGTCAGAGCACGGACAGTCGACAGACAAACCAAATTCGTAAACACTTTTCAACTATGTTGGAACTTGTTAAAAATAGATCTTTATTAAATCAAAGTCATCCTATAAAAATGTAGCTGGTACTAATCGATTTGTAATAACGTCTACAAATTAATGTTACACTTAAAGTTTGTTTAGGTCCTTGTTTCTACATGTGGACATTGCACCAAATTTGAAAATTTTTTTGACAACCTATTTGGATTATGTGAAAAAAAAAAATTCTCCAGACACCGAGCGAGAAAAATTCATTCAAGTAGTTCAGGAATTGTGCAGATTTACAGTTTAAAACGCCTAATAAACTTATTATTAATCGTTGCAAAATTGGGTGCAATGCAAGTAGTTTTTTAAGCATTACTCAAAAGCTACTTGTAGGTATGTGCTATATTTTTAGATCTGTGTACTTGAAACTTCTCGAAATCGATTTATACTAAAAGATTCATAGGTTACACTTCATATTTTTTTTCTTCCAAAAACTGATTTCGAAAAAGAAAGAAAGAAAAAAAATACTTTGAAACAAATTTTCGAAAAACAATTCCTAGTGTAACCTATGAAACTTTTAAAGAGAAATCGATTTCTAGAATCTTCAAATATGCTCATCCGAAATCACAGCTAATTCCCCGTAGGTAATGCTTAAAAAAATTGCCGCTTTGCGATCTGTTTGCAACTATTAACAAGTTGGAAATTGCTCGTCAAACGTGGCAAATGAGGTGCGTTCGTACTATAACTAGTTTTATAATTATTTTTTGAACCCCATATTGTACTGAATGTGTATTTATTTGCAATTTATAAGTGCATAGTCTGTAACATCATTAAAATTCACTTGCAATAATTTTTTCCCATTCCCCTTAATGTAACGGAAAACTTTTGACTGTCCCTGTAATTAAGCTATACATCCGATTTTCATGAAATTTGAAATGGCTCGACAAAATTTTGCAGCAATTATATATTTAAAATTTTAGCCCATTCGGAAAGCTGTAACATCATTAAAATGCACTTGCAATAATTTTTCCCATTGGCTTTAATGTAATGAAAAACTTTTGACTGTCCCTGTAATTAAACTATACATCCGATTTTCATAAAATTTGAAATGGCTCGACAAAATGTCGCAGTAATTATATGTTTAAAATTTGAGACCATTCGGAAAGCTTTAACATCATTAAAATGCACATGCAATAATTTTCCCCATTGGCCGTAATGTAAAGAAAAACTTTTGACTGTCCCTGTAATTTAACTATACATCCGATTTCATAAAATTTGAAATGGCTCGACAAAATTTTACAACAATCATATATTTAAAATTTCAGACCATTCGGTTGGGTAGTTTTTGCTCTATTATATGCGGACGGACGGACGGACAGACGGACGGACAGACGGACGGACAGACAGACGGACTGAACGACGACTATAGGTGCTACGTATTTATATAATTACGAACGCACCTAAAAATGAATTTGGGCAATTCCATATGTGACGGAATGACATTTTGAGTTGTAGAATTACAGCTAAAGCAGTTACTCTGAAGATATTTTGGCACAAAAATTAATTTTTCTGTTTGTACATTACTGTTATTGATTAAAAGATTAAAAAAAAAAAATCTGAAACAATTTTGTTGCATATTTTATTCTTTCATTTTTGAGTAATTTCTTATTGTGTGACGGAATGACATTTTTGCAACCATGACTCTAACCTGTTACTTAAAACTGGAAACATTTGTGAATTAGGAAACCATTCAGTTTTTAAACTAATACGTATCTTAAATATGATGTATAAGCAGTACAAAATTATAATTTAGAGCAACCTATCTGTTCTAGGGTTGAAGTTATTAACTGTCATTCGACGTGACGGAATGACTGAAAGTTTCTTAAAAGTTTCTTTAAAAAAAATGATTAAACTAATAAATTTCAGAATGAACTTTAGAAATTACATTACATAACTATTTATTCCCTTTTGATAATTTTTTCAGAAACATATCGAGCACGATTACCTACTAGTTGAAATAAAAAAATGCACAAAAACATGTGACAGAATGACACAACACAAGATTTTATTTTGCATGCATTATTATCAAGAATATGACTTTAAGGCTATTTTAAGCCCTTAAATATTATATTACATGCACTCATTTATTTTTAAAAATGCAAAATAAATAACAATTACCTTCTTTTTCCAAGTGTTCTTCAAGAATACTATTTGTACACAACTGCAAGCATTTTACTTTCTAGCCATGTTGTTTATTTGGATTATTGCCAGTTGCAAATAAAATAAAAGTTTTGAGTCTAAAAGTCTAAATCATTAATTTGAAGACTTGGAATATATTTCGATATATTTTTTAATTTATAAAAATGATAAAATAATATTTTTGATCAAAGTTGACGCTTGTATGGAATTGCCCATTTAACATGAGGAGTTCCAAAGTTTAAAACTTCACAATTCCTAAACTACTTCACCGAATGTCCTTTCGTTTGGTATACGAAGGTTAATCTTATCAAAAAATCTAAGTATGATCTCAAAATTAAGTATTAGTATTGAAACTTTTAAAGTTTTTTATCATTTCTATATGTACATGAAACCGTAAGCAAAATTTAAGTATAGCATTAATTACTAGCAATTCATTACTAATTGATTGTTTCTGCTCATATTTTTCTTATGATGATTTGTGTCTGAGTTAGTAAGAGTATATTTTTTTCCTGCGCCTGTACCTTTAGAAATAATAAAACAGTCTTTTATGAGAAAGAAGAAAAAAAATATAAGTCTTACATTTATATTTTCTGAAAGTTTGTTCAAATATTCCAATTCTCTGTCATTAGTGGGAACAACAGCAAGTAATTTGTGCCTGTATTAAAAAACAAAACAAAAAAAAATATTAATCTGTTAATTAAGTATATTAAATCTGTTTTTGAATCAAAACATGACAACAATCCAGCTACATGTACAAAATAACTGTTGTCCACACATGCATAAAATTTTCAAATATTTTTATTAAAATTCTAAGTAATTGAAACTAAATTTATTATTGCAAATCAATAATATGACAATACGATTTATTAAAAAAGGTAAAAACAACCATTTTACTGCATATGGTAACAGGAATTGTTAACATAGGAAGTACATAACATTGTTGAAACATAAGAATTATTTTTGTTTTCTTCCGCACCAACATTTAGAATTGATTTGTTAATTGTAAATAATGAAAAATAGGTAGAACTAAGTCTTTTTTGCCCCAATAATCAGTAACGAGCACAATTATAGTTTCGGGAGCTAGATTTTCTTTCTCAAATTTTAATGTACTAGTATTTCGAAAATTTTAAATACAATTGATATTATTAGCTATAGATAATGAAAAATATGTAGAACATCATTAATTCTCCATTAATCAGTAACGAACACAGTTATAGCTGCGAGAGCTAGATTTTTTTTTTCAAATTTTAATGTATTTCAAAATTTGTAAATAGAATTGATATTATTAACTATAAATAAAGAAAAATATGTAGAACTAGATCTTTTTTTCTCTCCAATAATCAGTAACGAACACAGCTATAGTTTCGATTTTCTGTTTCACATTTTAATGCATTTCGAAATTTTTAAATAGAATTGGTATTATTAACAGTAGATAAGGAAAAATATGTTAGAACTAGGTCATTTTCTCCCAATATAATCAGTTAATCAGTAACGAACATAACATAGTTTCAAGAGCAATTAAATTTTAGTTGATTAGTAGCAGAGAGTATTTCACCCGACAAGGTCAAAACATATTCCGCAGGGAGATTAATTCTCTGATATAAATGCGAAAGAGAAAAGGGGCAGGGACGGGGACGGCGAAATGCCCATACCGTCAACCGGGGCTACTTTGGTCTTTGCTTTGCTCTCTTTGGTCCATCCCATAAAAAAAGGTTTTATTCTTTGTATTGAACAAACAATACAAGATAATTCAGATTTTTTGACCTTGAAAAATATTTTAGACTGTACTATACAGTATTTGAATAGTTTGGGGATAATTAAAAATTTTTTAGTGGCAACACTGGATGTGTTTGTAAACAACTGTTTTCGTGTGTAGATTTTAACTCCCGAAACTTTCTATAGTGAGACAATCTGGATAAGAGATACAAATAAGGTAAGTGTCAAAATATTACCTTTAGTAACCTGTAACTCATGTGTGATCATAGTTTTTCTTTTAACTTTTTATTTTGACAGAAAATGCTTACGTTTTCACAAAGCTAACATGAAAACTAGTTTTTCGGGGCTACTTTGTGCCAGGCCTTTTTTGGTCCGGAAGTAGCCCCAGTTACTCAGAAATGCATTTTATACAACCAAATCTCTTAAAAAATGTATTAAGTAACATTTTTTTTTTTTTTTTTCAAATGTTACTTTAGCAAAATGTTACGGTAATTATTTTTGTTCCAGTTGCTGAAGATAACACGATGTTTAAATTAACTGTTTCTCGTGTCTTTAAAATTAACATTTGGTTTATTGTGTTTAAATATTTAAAAAAAAAAAAAAAAAAAGGTTTATCAAGTTTGCTGTGTTAATTCATTGGCAGATCCTATTGCAATCAATTGATAATTGGTTTCAATATTCAAACATATGAATTGTACTATTCATTTTATATGAAAATAAGTGAATGGACCAAAGAAGCCCCGGGTAGGGGCTACTTTGTTCCAAAACTTTAAAAATAGTTAAAAAATAAAAAATAAATAAAAAATTGCCTCTTTAAAACCATACAGTTTGCTTCATTGTTTCTGGTTAATTGATTAAAATTCAATTTCGATGTTGAAAAATCATATATAATATTTTTTAATAATGGAAATGTTAGTGGAACCAGGAAAAAGTGGACCAAAGTAGCCCCGGTTGACTGTAATCATAAAAATGTGTACAGAAGAGTGACACGATTGTATGAGGAGAAAGACATAGCAACCGTCGTACATATGCATAAGGAGGAAGTAGAAGGGTTGCCAAAGAACATTTTAGAACATTGGCTCAGATTGAAATATCGAAGAATAACATACTCGTAAAGCATCGAATGAGTTAAAAGAATGTTAAAATATTAGTAAACTAATAAGGATAATAATAATAATGTAATAATAATAATTCAAAGAATAGAAAAAATTAATTATTGCCGGTAGAATAAGAATATGACAGTAAGGAGACAAATGGATTTGCATTAATTTTACTATCAGAATAAAAATAAAATTCAATATTATGTATCATCTACATTATTATTCAAATATTGGTAATCTAAAACTTGCAATAGCGTTATAAACTTTTTTTTTTTTATCTTAAACATATAATTATTTAACTAATTATAGAATCATATTAAAAATTGCTAAATAACCCATGTTTTAGATTCTGTGGAACACTTAGAATTTTTTCAAACAAAAATAAATCACAGAGCCTGTAAATTTAAAACACAATTTTTTTATGAAAATTATCATAACATCTTAGAAAAATGAATAATATTTTGTTGTTCTGCTGAGTACCAAAAACGAGTCATATCGACCGTCATTTTTAATTAAATAATATCAATTGTAGAATCTTGCCATCATTAATAAATACAGTAGACTCCCGATTACCAGAGATTCATTGAACCAAGATAATGACACATAATTGATATGTCGAATAAATGACATGGCATATTAAAAACATTATAAAATGCTGCTTTGAATGCATCTTGTCATTTATGCGACCATATCAATTATGCATCAGCATCAAAATGTTAGTTCAATTGATATCGGATAGTCAGGGAGAGAACAAAAATTTTTTAACATAACTTTCAACATAAATAAGAATACTGTAAAAAATAAAATTTCACTTGGGAATATAAAATGAATACTTACCCTGTAAAATTCATTTGGCAAAGGGCTTGTGCTACTAGAGAAAGTAGAAGAGTAAGAAGAAGCATACTGAAATAATATTTTCTTACCGCAAGAAATTACTTGAAATTTTAATATCTGCAAATAAGAAACAAGCTTTTAGATTTAGAGCTACAAACACCTAAAATTACAAATTATAATATCGTAACTCAATCTTAACCACGCTTGTAACCAGATGGAAGCAGTGGACCCCCTTTGCACCCAGCATTCTCTAGAACAGTCGCCCAACTTTCTTTTTGGCTATGCCACAGGTCGATCCAGACAACATTTGGGGCCTATTTAGGGCCTCTTCATAAAATGACTTCTAATAAAATAGGTCCCTTCACAATTTAAAAAAAAAATAAAACAGGACCCTTCACAAAATTCCTTTTAATAAAACAGGCCTCTTCAGAAATTTCCTCTTAATAAAAGAGGTCCCTTCACCAAATTCCTTTTAATAAAACAGGCCTCTTCCCAAATTTCCTCTTAATAAGATAAGACAAGTTCCTTCACAAGTTTCCATTCCATAAAAACACGCTATGCATTAACTATTTTTGTTTTATTAGGTTTTAAAATATTTAACTTGTCAACAAAACAAGTCACCAGAAAGGAAAACTTTAGCAGGAGGAGTTATAGAAGTTTTTATTAATCAATGCTTGGTTCGAATTTTAATAACTGAATTTATCTTTTACTAAAATGTTATTTTTGACAAAAATGTAATAAAGTTCGCAAAAATAACTTTTACTTTTAACAAAATGGGCCCCAAGAAAAAAAACCCCTGCGATAGACATCTGCATGTCCTACCCAACTATCTCTAAAATCACGATGTAGCTACTCCGATACATAGGATTCTTATTATTTAAAAAGTGACCTCTTATTCGCATATAAACAGCCTATAAGAGCATAAGCGTTAACAAGCGTAGCATCATCAGCCATTTCATATTTTTTTTTAACCAGTACAGGGGCGATGGTATGTTTATGAAACCACTTAATTTTAATTCCAAAAAGTCATAATGGCACCCGAATTTTGGTAAAATATTTTTCATTTAATGTAAAAGTGAAATATAACTTTTTTCTCATTTCCAATTAAATTTATTTGTAAATTCCGGTGCCATTCATTTATTTCAACACTTAGCATTGAAAATGCTTTGCCCCTGAAAGGGTTAACTAATAAAAAAAGTAAAAGTTTTTTCACAAATACTTTTTTCCTATATGTTTCTATAAACGCAATGAAGTTACATACTTCGTCTTTAGTTCTAGTTCCAGAATAGTTTTGTTATTGCTTGCCCAATTAACTTTAATTTGAAACAAAAACAAATATATGATCTGCATTCTTATTGTAACAGAATTTCTTGAAGATATTCTTACATTATGCATTAGCTCTGATAGTTTTGAGGCATTTTACGTTTGATCTCAGTACATCGTTAAAAACGGCTGAAATATTTTTGGCCAATAAAATGTATCTACGAATAACTAACTATATACAAGAAATATTTCCGGATTATATTATTTATCAATTTTAAAGTAGCCATTTTTATTTCCCATCATAACCTTGTTTGGTAGAAATCTTTCACTTCTTCCTCATTTTCATGTATATTCGATTTTAAATTTTAAAACGCATATGTCGTAATGTACATTTATATAAATTTTACGAGGACTATAGCAAAAACCATAAGAAGGACAGTGGCCAGGGCCTGGTATTAATTCGAAGTCCACCTTCCTATAATATCACAAAATATTAAGTATTTTCGTTACCTTAGAATACCTATATAAATATATAGATACATATATAGAAAATATATTTCTTGTTTTTAATCTTTTTCAACTTTAAAAGTCCTATACTCGGAATAAGAACAAAATAAACTTAAAATATAAGCCTTACAAGATTCGTATTCAAAATTTGAGCCCACAAAATATCAATTATTTCCAGGGCCAAGGCCCAGTTGGCCCATGCTTTATTCAGGCGTTGAAAAAAGGTACTACTAACTAATATCTTTTTGTTATCCCATTTCCGATTTAAATATTTTTAAAGGTTGGTAGCATTTAATTTAGAAATTAAAAATATTTTTTTATGTTAAATGTTTCTATACAGCCAGCTTTAGTTATATCTTTAAGAAATTTCATAAATATCTAATATATAAGAATGAAAATTTGTCTGTCTATCTGTCTGTAATGCTATACAAATCCACAGTTTGGAAGCCAGAATTGTGAAATGTTACGTACATGTGTGTTAAAATACAGCCGAGGCAACTAAAGTAATCCGGAATAATTTATAGTTAATTTTTAATTAATAAAAAACCACAAATTTAACAGCAATTTCCAATCAAATTTAAGCATTTTTCGTTTTAGCTGTTGCCAAAAATTAAAAATTCACAATAAAATTCTTACCACAACAATTACTTTTCGATTACAAGATTTCCGCGTGAAAACATGAAATAAATGGTTTGACGAATCTAAACAAGTTAGAAATAGCATGTCAAACGTGGCAAATGTTGTGCGTTTGTACTATAACTAGTATTATAAAAATTTTTTGCACCGCATGTTGTACTGAATGTATATTTTAGTTCACTTCATAAATGCATATCAATTTCATTCTGTTCGAAAGGCTTAAACAACATTAAAATGCACTTGAAATAATTGTTTCCCATTGGCCGTCATGTAACGGGAAAACTTTTGACTGACCCTGTAATCAAGCTATACATCCAATTTTCATAAAATTTTAAATGAATCGACAAAATTTTGCTACAATTATATATTTAAAATATCAGACCATTCGGTTGGGTAGTTTTTGCTCTGTTATATGCGGACAGACAGACGGACCGAACGACTACTATAGGTGCTCGTATTTATATAATTACGAACGCACCTAAAAAGGAGAATATTACATATAACTTTTCTACTGCAAGATTTCCACGTGAAAAAATGAAAATAAAATAAATATTTTATATTCAAGGCTGGAGTAGCACAGTTGAAGTTTATTCCAACAGAACGAAAAATGTCCAGACCAGGGATCGAACCTGGATACTTGGCGTGCCGTGCCAATGCCTTACCTGTTAGGCTATCCGGACCGATACCCGGCTGACATAATTCACTCTTAAAATAAAAAAAAAAAAAAAAAAAAAAAAAAAATATTCGTTCCCTTCATTATGATAAAATAAATAGTTTGACGAACTAAAAACAAAAGTGAATGTTACGTCATAATTTTTCTGTTTAATGATTTCCATGTGGAAAATTAAAATTATTTAATTAATTTGACGAATTGAAAAAATGGAATATTACGTCATATTGTAAATGTAAAGGACGTGGTCATATAAGTGGGAAAAAAATGTATTGAAGCATGATAAAAACTAGATTACGGAAATATTGGCGTATTTTAACATTATTACTCCAATGATTAATGGAAATAAATTCATTTATAGGTGTATTATTTTGCGTCTGTTATATAAATTTATACATTTTTACACTGGGTTTTCATTCGGCATGTTAAACTTTGAAATTGGTTTTTCGAAACAAACATTCTTAAAACTCCGGGAAACACCGGGTTACTTTAGCTAGTAATAAATAAAAATTTCTTCCTGTAAGGTGTAGAATAGAAATACAAAGCTCATTCAATAAACAATCATATAATATTCTAAAATACGATAAAAACTGAAATGTTAAAAAAAAATTATTTAAATATAAAAATAAAAATCATAATTTTTTTGCATCCTTTCTATACGCTTTTCATGTTTTATCTTATTTGTGCATCCATGAATTACTCATTGTCATTTCCTCCACATGGGCGTGGAGTTGCTTTGTAACTGGGAAGTTCCTGGAAACTCTCTTCTGTTTCGGCTGTTTTAATACATAACATATATATTTTCGGTTATAATTATATTTTGGACGTTTGATAGGCAACTTTTTGAAAAATTAATAAGAAAATTTTTTAATTTATTTTCTTTTACTTTACACAGATTATTTTTACCTTTAGGTTGCAACATTATCCTTTAAAAAGAGAGAGAGAGAGATTAAAAGTTGGCAGAATTCGATGTAATGACTATTTTCGAATTAAATCCCCCCTCTCCTTAAAAATCAAATTGCGCCCCCCTTCCTCCTGTGGGGCGCACGCTCCACGTTGAGAACCACTGTTTAAATTTCATTTATTTATATTTTTTAATGAAAATGTTTTTTTTAAATTAATCTGAAAAGAAGACTTTTTCACAGAAAAAATACCTTTAAAACATGTGCGTAGACAAATATACTAAAAAATTACTAATGTTATACATAGTTCAGTATCATCCTTCGCCGCAAAGGTTCTTGAAGTGCGCACTAACCAAGAACGTTTTCTGCACACTGAAAGTCCGTATGCATTTGTACTCTCTTATTACTTCGTGTTTTGGTGCATAGTACAAGTAAATAATTTTTCAGGTTTTCTTAACGGCTTTTTAAAAGCTGATATCTTCAAGTTTGAAACAAAATAGCCATATGTCTTTCAACATTTTTCAAAATAACATCCCTACGATAACGTTTACTAATTTGTGAAACAAAAAGCAATTGTCTTCAGACGAGTCAGTGAAAACATGTGTATTAAAACTTTAAATGGTTTGACCTACTGAAAACCACATGTTTAACTGTCAGTAGATTTAATTACTGGTGAATTATCATTCCCAAATGAAGGTGTATTTAAATAGATAAAAGGATTTAAAAGAAAAACCTACAATTATTTAGGAAAATAATAAAAAGAATAATTATTTAAATGTCAAGTGTTTCATGCTAACCCAAATTTTTGTCAACTTTCCTTAAACCCCTTTTCTTGTTCAGTTCTATTAATGAAAGAACAGATGTTTATGAATGAGTCTGTGTGTCTGTCGGCGAAGCTATCGCACTCATAGGCCTGCAAATTTCGATAAGGATAGACGAAGACAAGCCTCAATGCACCTGAGAATCAGATTTTTCATTTTTTGATAATTAGTCGAGGTATTAATTAAAAACTCTTATTGATCACGAATAAATGAGCTTCGATTATTTTATGATTCTTTCCGGTTCTTTCTTGTCCGGTGATAATGTAATTTTCAAGCACATAGCTCGAAGACTGGAGTAGTCCAGGGGATATGTACATTTTACCTTGCAAAAGGTCGGGTAGGAGATTTTATTTTTTTAATTTATTTATACTGAGGCAAGCATGGAAAAACCAAGTTTTCTAACAAAATTTTTTAAAACTAAATTTTCTGTGGCCAAAAAAACAACAAAATTTTGAGCCTTTTTTAAAATTTATTTTAAATATCTCGAAACTCATTGCCGTAGCATATTATTTGTCAATTACAATATTAAAGAAGAGAAAATTCTCTACAACTCTCATATTTACTACTTTTTTATACACTTAATAGCAAGCACAGTACACCATTTCAAAAATAAGGCAATTTTTTCAATTTTCTTAAAAACCGTGAAAAACGTAGTTCTGCCCAGATTATTGATACGTTTCCCACGGATTTAATCATGTATGTCGACTTCTAAAAATTTTTTAGCAGTAAATTATCTATTTGCACACCCGCGTCTTTATTTTCCTCTCAACAGACATTTTATATTCAATAAATTTATATAATTGTAAAAGTAGGGCAGAATGTAGATGAATAAGACAATTTACATATTTAGTCAGTAACTTTAAGCGTATGCAATGTTAATTTCAAAACATTGTTTAAAAGAATACTTCAATATTTAGTAACTTATTGGCACGATAGTTCCAATTAAGAAAGAATTCTTGTTTGATTTTAATAATTTTATAACTTTTATAATGCATAAATATTTTCCCAGGTATCAATGAGATGGGTATGAAAATTTGCGAAAAACATTTTATTCCACACTACAATGGTATATTTTATTACCAATTATTGATAACATATGCTTTAATGTCTTACTGTTTTAAAGATAGCAAACATTGGATTGTAGTTCCATATAAAAGGGGGGGGGGTGCTAAAAAATAAATATTTTTATGTAAGAAATACTTTTACTTTATAAAAAAGGTACAATAAAAATGACAACAGATAATTTCACTAACTAATGTTATGTATTTATCTCTTGAAAAATTTAAAAATTCCGTCAATAAAATATTTGAGATCACTAGTTTCATAAAAATATTTAAAAGATTAGCTTTAATAAATATTGTCAAAAACATTTTCCACCAATATCAATAAATATAACAAGAGATTACATCCTCTTAGCATGAAAAATATGTAAAACTTTAGGATTATCTATTAATTGCTTTAAAGCTGAAACAGAAAAACTTATTTTGGTGTTGAAAAATACATTTTGTGAAATATTCTAATCTTCTGTAATATGTACTGTTTTGAAACTATACCTGTTTAATGATCTCAGTGATACCATTTATCAAATGAAATACCAATGAATTTATGATTGTAGACCATATAAACATTTTTGTTTTCGCATTCATCGTCTCATTCAACTCCACTTTCCCTACACAATAATAAAAGATACGTAAATTGACTGCATAAGCTAAATGAAAAAACGTATTTTAATAATAATAATTTCTACAGGGCTATTTAACAATATTTTTCTCTTTGATGGCAATGTTGTAGGATTATTAGTATCCCGTTTCAAAGGAATATCCTTATCCTGAATAAAATAGATATCTGGATTAAGTTCACATAGAGCTATAAAGCCGAAAAAGTACAAAAGTACAACATTAGATATTGATTTCAGGCATTCCATGAAAAAAAATTATTTAAAAGTAATAAAATGGAAGCGAGATATTTGTCAAGAACGCTCCTATAGGTTTAATATTACCTTGCGAATGTGACTAATTTAGTCTCTTAATTCATATAACTTGTGACTAAACGCCTCAATACTACAAGTACCGTAAAATCTTTGAAAAGGAAATCTGTATATACGGAATCCGATCTTTAAAAAAAATATTATATATTTTAAAGAGAAAAGATTTGAACAACTATACCTGCTAAGTTGGAAACCTGTTTAAAGTGGAATATATTTCGGTTCGGTTTTCAAGGTTTTAATGAATCAATATTTGGCAAAGATGATTACGTAGTTCAGAATTACATATTTAATGATTACACACTTAAAATTTTCAAAATATGGCTATTAGAGATTTATTAAAATTCTCGTGGTAAATTTTTTTTAGGGGGGGGGGTGGGGGGGGCGCCAAAATCCATGTTTGCCAAGGGTACAAAAAAGGCTAGTTTCGGCTCTGAAACACAATTTACTGCAACCAATATATAGATGTTTACATACACGATTAAATCCGTGGGAAACATTTGAATAATTGGGGCAGAACTATGTTTTTCACGGTCTTTAAGAAAATTGAAGAAAATGTTTTATTTTTGAAATGGCGTACTGCGCTTGCTATTGAGTGTATAAAAAAGTAGTAAAAAGGAGAGTTGTAGAGAATTTTCTCTTCATTAATATTGTAATTGACAAAGAATATGCTACGGCAACGAGTTTCGAGATATTAAAAAAAATAAATAAATAGATAAAAAAAGGCACAAAATTTTGTTGATTTTTGGTGACAGAAAATGCCTTAAGAAATTTTGTTAGAAGACTTGGTTTTTTGCATGCTTGCCTCAGTATAAATAAATTAATAAAATAAAATCTTCTACCCGACCTTTTGCAAGGTAACCCACTTTTTTGGGTACATTTTCCCTGGACTAGAGGGAAACATTCAGTTTTTTTTGTACATTTTTAAATCGCAATTGCTATTATATACCCTGGCTATATGCTGCTTTTATATCGCCTGGCTGGGAAGGAAATACAAAGAAAAAAATATCTACCTGTTATCAGTAGTTTTTTAGTAATTATGGTATCTTGGATTTAAAAATGAATGAATATTTAGAATTAAAAAAAAAAAATCTGGAAGTCGTTTTCATATTCTTTGCTTTTCGTTGAGGTTTTAAATTGCCATCCCCGTAGCCCGGCTGAAAAAGAATAGCCACGGATAGGAGGTACTTTTCAGTTCTCGGCAATACGTTTTACTTAAAAAATATGGATATTTACTATTAAAAAATTTTTTTGGAAGTCATTTACATATTTTCTATTTTTTCTGCAATTTAAAAGGCCAGGATGAAAAATAAGAAACAAGTTGGAAATTGCACGTCAAATGTGGCAAATGAGGCGCGTTCGTACTATAGCTAGTTTTATAAATATTTTTTGCACCACATATTGTACAGAATATATATTTTAGTGCACTTCAATAACTGCATATCCATTTCATTCTGTTCGAAAGGCTGTAACATCATTAAAATGCACTTGAGATAATTTTTTCCCATTGGCCGTAATGTAACGGAAAACTTTTGACTGTCCCTGTCATTAAACTATACATCCGATTTTCATGCAATTTGAAATGACTGGACAAAACATTGCAGCAATTATATATTTAAAATTTCAGATCATTCGGTTGGGTAGTTTTTGTTCTGTTATATGCGGACAGATGGACGGACTGAACGATAACTATAGGTGCTACGTATCTATATTATAAAGGACAAACATATCTGTGCATAACGCATACGTCATTCTCCGAATGGCAACACTTTGAAATTTGAAATGAAATTTCGGTTTTGCAATTTTTGCTACTGCAAATTTTTAAACTTCTAAACATTGCACAGTTTTAATTTTTACACTGTCGTATAGGGGGAAAAATGTACTTTTAAATGCAATTTGTTTGAAAGCTCCATCTCAATTCATTTTTGAGATATTAATTTTTTTATAGTTTTTAGTACCAATTTTGTAATTGTGGCAACTGAAGTACTTCATTTCTATTAAAAGTAAAGGGAAAATAGTCATGGTTTATTTATTTTTATTGATTATATCCTTATTGATGCCATTTTCACATTACAAATAAAAGTAACTTTTTTTCTAATTCTTGAGCAGAAAATGACGTCAGCCATTAACAAAAGAACGCATTCTTCTTCCTATATCAAAAGATTGAAGAAGATATTTCAATATTTTTACATTACGCTGATACTGAGTTTGTGACGCTAGGCAAAATGATTCAGTGAATAAAAATGATGTCATATTTAAAACAAAACGATCATTTTCTTTGATTAAACTAAATATTTGATCAATACTAAATGGTCAATACTATGGCAACTAAAGGCAAATTTCTGAATGGTATATTTTCGCGGGTACTGAGATTAGAAATTAAAGTTTGTGCGAATGTTAACATGAAACGTGGTATCAGACAAACGTGACTTTAAGTTTGGAAATCCATTTATTGATAATGTATTGCGCGTTAAAATACTTTTAAATTGTGAATTTGAGTGGTGCGTCTGTAAATTTTGAGAATGTGAAAATAACGTAAAGTTTAGATTTTATGGGGGAAATTTTATGGTGTGACAAAGCGAAATCCTTTTTACCGATTTTTTATCCCGTAAAAACAAACATAAGAGCCTCAATCGATAAATTCAACATAATTACTCATCTTGATTACGTATTCTAATACAGTTTAATTTTTCAATAATTTAAACAGTTGAAGTTTGTGGAAATAATATTTTGGTAATTTTAGATTAAAAACATTATTTGTTTTAAGAGTTAGACAACCAATGCGAGATGAATTTTTTTATTGTATTTATTTTTGTAGGTTTATTATAAATTCGATCAAAGTGTTCCATTCTAAACATTTTAATTCGTCGAATTTCGACGGGTTCCAACTCGTTTATATAATTACGAACGCAACTAAAAAGGAAAATAATGCTCACGGGTAGGGGTATCTTACTGCGAGCTCGGGCAACGCCGTGTGGAATTGCTAGTTTTTAATACTTTCGAATATTCTTGAAATTGCTTAAGACTTCGATTCGCCTGTTTGTCAGCCTGTCCCCGCTCCTAGTGAATGTATGCATCAAATGTTATGAGATTGATACTGAGTTTTACCATGGTATGTTTCGTATTGAAAAGGAAATGTGTGTCATTTATGGTTGGCTTACAGGAACAGTCCGGATATAGTATATGTATATGGATGAAAATTGTTCGAAGTACATTTCTATAATATTATTTTATTTCAATCATCACAAAACTTATGTACAATATTGATATACACTACAATGCGTTTCCTATAGAAAAAGGGTGCTCACAGAATTTGTTGTTCATTTATAGGGGCACGTACAAGAATTCGATTCCATTACTCTTATTAGAGGACAACTGTTTGTAATTCGCTTTGTGAAGTTGATGTACGTTATTGAGGTGCGCGATAGCATCTTCTGCAAGAAAATTAGAACATGTAACATTTAATATTCTTTTACAGGGCTACACAAAATAATTCAGGTACGTTATTGACTGCGAGCAATCATTTTAAGAAGTTTGTTTTCAGTTGCACAAAAGAATATGGATACATTGCGTATATATGGATCGTAATTGTCTGAAAAATGCTTTTAGTTGCATTATGCGCTTATCGTTTGAATAAAATTTTTGTTTTACCATGTAATACGTTCGAAATCTGTAGATCTTATATTGCGCTACACAAAAGAATTCGCATACATTGCCGGATATGCACAGCGAGTATTGAAAATGGGTTTTTAACTAGGTTTGTGTTTTTTACACTTTAAAATAACCCATCAAAAACAGCACATGAATAAATAGCTTAACAACATGACGTTATTTTTAATTATTTTTAACTCAATCTGATTGATAAATACAATAAAACCTCATTAAAGCGACCACGTTCCGTTCCAATAAAAATTGGTTGCTTAGAGAGGTGGTCTCTTAATGCAAGTCACGTTTAAATCTAGATTTTAATTATTGAAAAAAAAGGTAACAATTAATGTTACTAAAATTTATTTTTTACATTAGGACAAAATATAAAAATTTAAGTGTCAAAACAAAAGTTAATTACATAAGTTAATTAGTGCAGAGTTTAAAAATTTAATATATTGACGTTTGCTTTGAATTTATGGTTTTATCTTTCGTAATTTTTCTTTCCAAGTCTTTTCGAAGTTCAGTAAATAAATGATTTTTTTTTTTTTTTTTTTTTTTTTTTTTTTTTTTTTTTTAACGGGAACAAATAATGACGATTTCAATAATTTATCTATTTCTTTGAGAGTTTCCTGACAGAATAGGGCAGAGTAGTTTATTGACCGTCATTCTTAATTCGTCATCAGAGTTAAATTCCTTCCCTAAAAGGGCATAAAGGGGTTTAAACACTTAAAAGTTACCAGAATAATAATAATAAAAATTAAACTTAGTTTAGAAGTTTGATGAATAATGCGCCCTCCGGAATTATTTTTGTAATAAAACCTTCTTCAATCAATCAGGAAAAAACGGAATTTGTTTCATTTTCTTCAAAGAAATGGGTCGCTCATCGAGGGAGTTCAACTGGGGTGGTCTTTGAATGGAGGTAAAATTAGTAATGAGCCTATGGGAATAAATTTCGTTCCATGAAAAAAATGATCGTTCAGGGAGGTGGTCGCACAGGGAGATTTCACTATATATCACATGAACTGAATTTTTCAAACTAGGTGAGAAAATGGCCAGGTCGGGATCCAAACCAAAGACTTTTAACATAAATTGCCAACGTTGTCGGCCCTGGTAGCTTAATAGGTATAGCGTTGGCAATTTAAATCAAAGGTTTTGGGTTCGAACCTCACAATGGGCATTTTTATTCACTCAGTTGGAAAAATTCCGTTCGTATGTGAAGTTATGTGTTTATTTCTCGAATTCTTTTGAAAAATGCAATTTTATAAAGACAAAGGGATAAATCCAGGTTTTCCGGGTTACAGAATATAGGTGAAAACCATCATACATATTAGACCGACAGACAGCAGCACAGACAATCACCTAATCGAGTTCACGGTTGAAGTTCCAGAATTAGTTAAAACTCGATTCGCATATTAAAACGCAATCGGTCAGCCACGTCATATCTTGGTGGAAAACACCTGAAAACACGATTTTAGCGGTTGACTCGTAGGCTTACCATTGTGTTTTCCTGTACCCAACATGGCGGACTGGGAGCAAAAAAAAACAGAATGGTAAAACTACGAGTCAACCGCTAAAATCGGGTTTCCGATTGCGTTTTAATATGCGAAACGAGTTTTAACTAAGTCTGGAATTCCACCCGTGAACTCGATGAGGTGTCTGTGCTGCCTCCCGATCTACATTATTTCTGATGCTAACATCCTTTTTTCCTCTTAACATATGTTAACGTTTAGTATATACTAAACGTATACTTAACGTTTAGTATATACTAAACGCACCGCGATAAATACGATATTTTTCGAAAGGTTCTGCAAGCGGCTTTTGACATAGCATACTTATATATCGTTAAAACAGGTTTTTTGATAAAAATAATTGCAACGAATTAAAAACTAATGGGAAAACGTGTCAGCAAATAATCTTAAAGATTGCGGCAAGAAAACCTCATATGGAATTTTGTTTTAAATTGATAACTCTAATAGATTTTTTACATTTAATATAATTTTTAGAATGACCATTAACATCACTAAAAATCATATTTATATGAAAAATAACAATAATGCGTTCAAATAAGTTTTGAAACGTATTAAAAACAATATTTTCATATTAGCCTCACGTCAGGAGTTAACAGCCGAACAAATTTCCAAAGATCGCTATTTACAATCTTCCTTTTTGATTCTGTTCATTTCAGTGGATTAAGCGCGAAATTAGAATACATATTTTTAATTTGTGTTTTATTTATATTTTATTGTTTTATTTATAAATTGATGAATGTTTTGATTTCGCCATGTGATATGAACTGAAAACAAATGCTGAGCTATTTATATTAATTTAAATACAAACGGATTTTTATCTTATGTAATCGTTTGCACGCGGTAGACATAGATTTTTAAAAAATCATGCCTGAAAAATATTTAAAAAACAATAAAAATTTAGTAAATGGCGATACGTTTTTCAAACAAATTGCGATACAGTTTTCAAACAAATTGCACTTGAACACGTTTGTCCTTTCTAAAATAGACATTCAAATTTAAAATATTTTTTATTGCTAATTTTTAAAAATAACACCAACAAAAATCTGATAAAACACATTCTTTTCGTTTTCCCTCTTTTGTTTCACAACAATTCACTAAATGCAGAAATGCCAATTCAGAAATTGCATTAAAAAAACTGCATTTCAGAAATTAAACGAAATTCCGGAAATCATTATTAAATTCTCGTATCTTTACGAATAACCTTTTCCATTCGCAATTAATGGTATTCTCAAAGAAGCAGGTATAATAAATATTCGTAAAATGAAAATAGTTGTTATTACCTTTTATTAAGCAATCCAGCTTGAATAGAGTTGTATTTATTGCCTTGACTTCTAAAGTAAAAATAACGTCTTCGCAGCTTCTTTTTCTATTAATTGCCAATCAGAGAAACTTACAATGCTAATCCTTATATTGTGTAATTATCAACAAGATGTAGTTCATTAACATTTTTATTATATAGGGGTAAAGGAAGTAGATGTGTCTTGATTAAATATTTCGTGTATTTAATAACAATTCTTCATATTCTAGATCAACCCTTATACCTCTATGCATCAAATCCAGATCGGAAAACGGATGAATAATGATATATCACGATGTGCATATAAACAGTTAAAATGTGGGGCATATTTAATGCATCATTTTTTGATTATAAATTAGTCAGTTTTTTATGTGCTCTTGCGGGTAAAGAAAAAAAAAACTACTCAGTGCAATTATTTTTTTTTAATTGTAACTCTATTTTTTTTTCGCTCTTTTTACTAACTTGTTCAGATTTGTAAAGATAGAATTTCTTAATTCATTTTCGTTCTCTTTCGAATGTTCTAGAGTTTTAAAATCATGTATATGTATTCGGGATGGCAATCCAACATTTGCTACCAAAAAAAGATGTGATCGAAACAAAAATCTTAAGGCGCTAGAGGGCGATTATATTGTCTCCTTTTTTTTTACACACTTTTAATTAACTTAATCAGAGGATCCAACACTGTAAAACATTTGGTATAACGTTATTCCATAAAACAGGAGGCAGCGTTGCTGCTTCCAATCTTACGGTGGTATTTAACTGATATAACTGGTGTAATATTACACATCTCTTGTGTAAGGTTACACCATAATATTGTGAAACATATCAATAATTTCTGTGTAAGGTTACACCACAATTGCCTGCAAGCTTTCACAGTAATTGTGTGTAAGGTTATACATCAGTATAAGTAAGCTTTAATCTAACTTTCCTGGAAAATTACACATTATTGGGAGTAAGTTTTCACCACATTTGTCTGTAATCTTACACAGTAATTGTGTGTAAGGTTACACATTAATAGGAGTAAGGTTTCACCACACTTTCCAGGAATGTTACACATTATTAGGTGTATGTTTTCAACATCCATTATTCATTTGTCAACACAGCCTAAAAACTGGGTTAAATTTACAATATTATTATGTTTATTTTTATAAATTTTCTTAGTAAAAAAACACTAAATTGTTATTTAAAAATTTGAAAATAATATATATTTATCGAAGCAAAATAAATAAAAAGTGTGCTTTTAAAGTCTTGTTTATTAATATATACTAATTTTCAGTAAAATGTGTTTTTAATAATTTCTTTTGCATTTAAAAGCTGTTACTATATTGTAAAAAAATTATTTTCGGTAACTAATATTTTAACACCAAATGTTATTAATCTGTGTAGGAAAAATTTAGCAATCAAAATAAGAAATATGTACTAAAGTACACTTAAAAACATCTGAAATTAAAATCTTTCACAGGTAATCCCCCCCCCCCCCCCTGCCCCAGTGATCTCTTTTATTTACTTTTTTGGTATTTCTGAAGAGTTTTTGTGGTGGTTCTGAATAAGTATTTTAATATAGTTTGTGCATCAATCTGATGAAACAATAAAATAGGACAGAATTTCACAAAAATTATAACTCCACCCTCTTCCTACTACTTTTTTTTTTCGAGTGCTTTGGTGTTTCTGAATCATTATCAAATGTGGATGATTGCCACTTATTGTAAAAATTATAAACTCACAAAGTACAATACGATAAGAAAACATATTATTAATTATTTAAAGTATTATATATATTCACTTTAATTAAAAGTATTACATGTTTCCCTTTTTATACTTATTTTGTTCTGTTTACAAAAAGGTAAAATTTTAAAAGCTTAAAAATTTATATTGCTACTTCAATTGATAAGAAATAATAATTTAAAAAGCTTACTTAGTTATCAATATTAATAAGTATAAAATATTAAATATTAATAAACTAATAATTAAAATAAATACTGTATCCTTTCTTTATTCAGAAGTAAAAATATGCTATATTTTTTTACAGAATCTTCTACAACAATATATAATTCCCATACGTATTATATATAGATTATTTCTTACTTTACATTTTCTGTGCAAATATGAATTTTATCAAAGTTTATTTAATTTACCATACGAAAACAAAATGTATTCTTAAAAAAGGATTTTTTAAAAGAAGCTTCATTTAACTTGTAATGAAATGCTGTAATAAAAACGAATAACTAAAACATTCGACTATATAATACATTACCAAAAAATAATAAATAAAATAGTTTCACTTAATTATTATTACTAATATTTAAAATAAATTTTCTGCAACACATACTATTACAAAGTATATTTCACATATATAATTTTCTTATACCTTACATATTCTTTGTAAACATGGATTTTATAAAAGGTTATTTACTATTACTGTACTACATCGGTCGCAGACGATTAGCCGAAAACCAAATAGCCGACAAGACATTTAGCAGACAGCACTTAGACGACAGGACGTTTAGCCGACAAGTACATTTAGTCGACACGTACATTTAGCAGACAGGACATGTAGCCGACAAGTACATTTAGCCGACAGGACAAGTAGCCGAAACGTACGTATAGCATACAGGACAATTTGCCGAAACGGACATTTAGCAGACAGACAATTGGACGACAGGCAACTGGCCGAACGTGACAATTAGCCGACAGGACATTTAGCCGACAGGACAATAAGTCGACAAGACAATTAGCCGACAAGACAATTAGCCGACAGGACAATTAGCCGACAGGACATTTAGCCGACAAGACATTTAGCCGACGAGACAATTAGCCGACAGGACATTTAGCCGACAGGACGATTGGCCGACAGGACATTTAGCCGACAGGACGATTAGCCGACAAGAAAAATTAAACGACAGGATATTTAGCTGAGAGGACGATTAGCCTAGTTAGGTTATGGTTAGGATACTTTTAGGTTACGGATAGATTATAATTAGTTTACGGTTACGTTAAACTTAGGTTACAGTTACGTTACGGTTAGGTTACAGTTAGATTACGGTTACGTCACAGTTATGTTACTTTCAGGTAACAATTAGGTTACGTTTAAGTTACAGATAGGTTAAGGTTATGTTACGGATAGGTTACAGTTAGATTACGGTTAAGTTACGGATAGGTTACAGTTAGATTACGTTTCTGCTACGATTAGGTTACGGATAGGATACAGTTACGTTACAGTTTGATTACAAATAGGATTACGGATAGGTTACAGTTAGATTACGGTTAGGTTCCGGATAGGTTACAGTAGGTTACAGATAGGTTACAAATAGGTTACGGTTAGGTTACCGCCAAGCTACAGTTAGGTTACTGTTAGGTTACATTTAGGTTACAGTTAGGTTATAGTTACATCACAGTTAGGATACGGTTAGGTTATAATTAGGTTACGGTTAGCGTACCGTCATGTTACGTTTATTTTACAGATAGATTACTGTTAGGTTACAGTTATGTTACAGTTAGGTTATGGTTAGGTTATAAGTAGGTTACGGTTACGTTACAGTTAGGATGAAGTTAGATTACGGATAGGTTACAGTTAGCGTACCGTCATGTTACGTTTATTTTACAGATAGATTACTGTTAGGTTACAGTTAGGTTATGGTTAGGTTATAAATAGGTTACGGTTACGTTACGGTTAGGATGAAGTTAGATTACGGTTAAGTTACGGTTAGGTTACAGTTAGATTACGTTTCTGCTACGCTTAGGTTACGGATGGGATACAGTTACGTTACAGTTTGGTTACAAATAGGATTACGGATAGGTTACAGTTAGATTACGGTTAGGTTCCAGATAGGTTACAGTAGGTTACGGATAGATTACAATTAGGTTACGGTTAGGTTACCGCCAGGCTACAGTTAACTTACGGTTAGGTTACATTTAGGTTACAGTTAGGTTATAGTTACATCACCGTTAGGATACGGTTAGTTAATAATTAGGTTACGGTTAGCGCACCGTCATGTTACGTTTATTTTACAGATGGATTACTGTTAGGTTACAGTTATGCTATAGTTAGGTTATAAGTAGGTTACGGTTACGTTACGGCTAGGTTACAATTAGGTTACGGTTAGGTTACGGTTATGTTCCATTTCCGTTACAGATAGGTTACGGTTAGATTATGGATAAGTTACTGTTAGGTTACGGGGGTCTATGTCATTTAGCCGAAAACCAAATAGCCGACAAGACATTTAGCAGACACCAATTAGCCGACAGGATGTTTAGCCGACAAGTACATTTAGCCCAAACGTACATTTACCCGACAGGACATTTAGCCGACAGGTCAAATAGCCGACAGGACGTTTAGCCGACAAGACATTTAGCCGACAGGACAATTAGCTGACATGATATTTAGCCGACATTTCGTCGACATGACAATTAGCCGACATGTCAAATAGCCGACATGACAATTAGCCGACAGGACAATTAACCGACAGGTCAAATAACCGACAGGATATTTAGACGACAGGTCAAATCGCCGACCTGACAATTACCCGACAGGACAAATAGCCGACAGGACAATTAGGAGACATGAAAATTAGCCGACAGGTCAAATAGCCGACATGATATTTATCCAAAACATACATTTTGCCGAAAGAATTTAGAAGACTCATTGATATGGGTCGGTGATATACCAACAATGTCAACCTCAATAACTCGTCACCATCATAATTCAACTTTTTAGCTCACAGGCTATCAAAGTCAGAGAGGTGATGTGCCCGCCGTTCTGTATGTATGTAAGTATGTACGTACATATTCACGTAACGAGGTAACTCTTGATAGAAACATCCGATTTGCTTAATTTTTTTTTTCTAGGTTCATTCTGGAAAGGTGCTTTCCTGATTAGTTTTGGGGGTTCATTGGTTAAAGATAAAAGGGGAAAAGGGGGCTAGTCCCTCCCCTTAATTTAGATAAATGGGTTTTTCATGCAGAATTATTCGATTTGCTCTAAATCTGATATACCGGTTTATTATGTTAAGGAGCTTCCCTGATTAGATTTGGAAGTTAATTAGTTAAGTATAAAGGGGGAAAGAGGGCTACACCCCCTTAATTTAGATAAATGTTTTTTCATTCAAAATTATTCGATTTGCTCCAAATTCGGTATACCGGTTTATTATGTTAAGGAGCTTCCCTGATTAGATTTGGAGGTTCATTAGTTAAGAATAAAGGGGGGAAAGGGGGCTACCCCCTATTAATTTAGATAAATGGGTTTTTCATGCAGAATTATTCGATTTGCTCCAAATTTGGTATACCGGTTTACTATGTTAAGGAGCTGCCTTGATTAGATTTGTAGGTTCATTAGTTAAGAATAAAGGGGGGAAAGGGGGCTACCCCCTATTAATTTAGATAAATGGGTTTTTCATGCAGAGTTATTCGATTTGCTCCAAATTTGCTATACCGGTTTATCATGTTAAGGAGCAGCCTTGATTAGATTTGGAGGTTCATTAGTTAAGAATAAAGGGGGAAAAGGGGGCAACCCCACTCCTTAATTTATCGGACACTTGTGGTACGAATATCATAGAAGTTTGTTTTTAGGCTAATTGAAGGGTGTAGAGTTCATTTATGCTGTCAGAATTGTGTACTTCTATTGAAAAAAAACAAAGTTATGGTTCGTTTTAAGATTTAGATGGCCCCCTAAGCAAATTTTATATACATCATTTAAAAGTAGACTTTATTACCAATCGTTTGGTACCAGTAACTTTCTTCTACGATAATTTTTTCAGAGTTAGTAGGGGTGTTTAATTTTTTTTTCCCACGACTGTACACTTTATGTTTTTCGGATTGTGCTTTATATCTTTCGGTCGGAGTCGATGTGATCTGGTTGTTAACAAGGAAGTCCTGAATATTTTTGAAATGAAAAACTATAGATTTGACTATTAATGGTGGCTCATAGTAATACCCATGTGTTCATTTCTGTACTTAAGGGATAAAATTATACAACACTTTATTATAAACGTGTTAAAATATGGAGCAATTTCTTTTACTTTGGGGTTTGGTTGAAGTCTGTCGGTTTTGTGTTGAAGAAATTGTTTTGTTGGGTGCTCGCAGACTCCATTCCTAGGCGTTGAAATTTATTTAGAGTGTACCATATATAATATAGTTTAATAAAGCAAATAATTAAATAATTTGATAACACTGCAATGATTGCAGTAAATATAATGTGATACTAATAATCCAAAAAAGTAAAAAAGTCGGATAATTAAGAACTTGAATTATACTCGCCCCTCCTCCACCCCTAAAAAAACTATCTTAAAAAACTCTACACCTGAATTTCTAGCCATCAGGGGCAAGTTGTACACAGCTGAGAAGCAATTGATAAAAGAAAATTTCTCTCATGTATTTTTAAAATTAGGCAAAGTACGATATATATCTCACCTTAAGAAAGAAAATTTTCCGAAAAATCAAATTCCTTGGGGGGGGGGGGGGTATTGCCACCCTCAGCCCCCCCTCAAATGGCGGCCCTGTTTCCAAAACTTTCTAAAATGTTCATGGAGACATTTTTATGCATAAAAACATTAAAATAAAATCCTTTGTATCTAACTTCCTTTTATCAGTAATTTATTTATTTTTTTATTTATTTTTGACTAGATAATCGTAAATTTAAGAGCTGTTTATTTTTATTCCACCCTAACATTATTTATTCCAGACAGTGTTGCGCCAACATATGCGTATATGGCGGAAGCATGATGCAACAGTTGAAAGGAGAAATCAATCATCATGTTTGGACATTTCTTTATTCATTTCATTTTCTTCGGTTATTAACGAAAAAGAGTTATTATTTGATACCAATTTAGCCGTGCTAATAAATCTATTTTATACAAATAAAGCATATTATGGCATTAAACTGGATTATTCCTAATTTTCTCTTATTGATTAAATTGAATTTAGACACATTTCTTTCGTGAGGGATTTCTGTGATCTCCGGGATGGGGGTGGGGTTGGAATTTGCACTTTTTGACCATTGAAAACACAAAATCTCAAATCTTCCATGGGGACATTTATTCTCTGGGGAGAATGTCTCCCCCGGGTCACCCCATGAATTCAACACTGTTAATGATTTAAAAAAATATTAGGACTGTTTCTCTTTCTGATTTAATTAAGAAATTTAAACATTTAAACACGGAATGTAAAAAATTATTTTGGAGAAACTATTATTTGTATAATGAATGCCATTGTTGGATCATATACACCTACGTTTACAAATGAACTGAAAATTTAATACAATAATATTAAACTAGAGAACAGGAATTCTGTTTTTTCAGAATTTAGTGTCGCCCCTGGCATTTCCATTACTTCATTTTCTTCTGATGGACTGATGGCTTCTATTATTATGAAACAGCCATTATAAATGAAGTGTTAGGTGAAGATGAAAGAGCAGCCGTAAAAGTTTGAACTCTGATTTTCTGGTCGGAATGGGGGAAAAAATGGCTATATATATATATATATATATATATATATATTTATTTTTTTTTTTTTACGACTGCTTTTTCATCTTCCCCTAACACTTCATTTATAATGGCTGTTTCATAATAATAGAAGCCACCAGTCCATCAGAAGAAAATAAATCGGTTAAGCGGGACTCTACTGCAGTACAAAACATATTTCAATTTTAAAACTTAAAGCACACGTTTTATTTTATGTAAAATGACGTCATTCGCATCCGCTTAAGAATTCCGCATTTACGATCTACTCTTAAATATCTGTAGTAAAGCATGCATAGCACATCACTATCGCGAAATAATGCACAAATGCAAAAAAATATTCCGTCTTTCAAGAAAAGAAAAAAAGGCGATCTAATGATTCATAGATACTTACAATTAAATATAGTATATAATAGATCCATTGTTTTAACAGAAATCATTCGTTTATATATATTTTTTTCAAAATAGCACGTATTTTAATTACATTTTCTTTCAGTTGTTGCGAGAAAATGGCAACAAAATATATAATTGCAATTTTAAAACTATTCTTCCTTTACTTTCTACAGAAATCGAGTTCTTCCGTTGCCAATATTAAGCAAATGGCTCTAAAAACTACAAAAAAATTAATATTCCAAAAATAAATGGAGATACAGTTTTCAAACAAAATGCATTTAAAAGAACTTTTTTTCTCCAATACGACGGTATAAAAATTGAAAATGTGCGATGCTTAGAAGTTTAAAAAATTTCTAAACAGTATTTAATCGTAATGCTTTGTTTTACGACTAGCCTCTGTAAGGTAACGTTATTTTTTGGACACAAAATAAGCAAGGAGAAAAAAATAGCATACCGTACAGGAGGCTAATAACATTTTGTTTTAAACGTGATATATAATTTTAATTGTTTCACCAATTTTCAAGTTTATTGAGAACTTTTTACGTTTCACCATTATTCCTCTGTTTGTATTAACTTAATTTTTCAATAACGGTTTCTTTGTAATCAATAATACTCTAAAGTTAAAAAATATATGTTGAGAAAATTAAAAATATTTTTTTCAAATAATTCTAATTTAATTTGATATTCAAAATTTAAGAAAAGCATTTATCGAATTAGATATATATGGTAAGCATATAGAATTTTTCTTTAAATTTGAAGCTATGTCCTCCTTTATATTAATAAAATTGGTTCTTATTTAATATTATTTTTTTCATTCTTGTTAATAAAGTTTGCATTTGTAGTCGTAGAATGTATCCAGCCTCAGCTAGGGATCTAACGAATTTCGGACGATTTTCAGTATTAAGCAGAATATTGTAGATATTTAGAGAAATAAAATCAGGGTAATACATTTTTAGGTAGATTTCGTAATAAGAAATACTACATATTACATTTTTCCAACATTTTTGCAGATCTATGCCGATTATGAAACCATAGAACACCAAACCACCCCCAGTTCAAAACTTTATCTAACTATCTATCCATATATATCACTTTTTTATGGACACGATAACTTCCATAATTCTGCACAAACCTCTTCCAAACTGATCAAGGCCATACCATACTATCAAGGGGCAGAAAATCTCGGTAAAGTTCGTTAATGGGCAAAATCGACCCAAGGGGATGTAAATAGGGGAGGATTTTGTGAAAACAGAAAAAAAAACTTCTTAATTATAATGCATATCAAATCAGTTTAAAGTTATTATTACTTCTAGGAAAAGGTTAAAAAAAATATGTATAACAGGTTTTTGATATCATTAAAAATGGACTCAAGGGGCAATAAAAATAGAGTTTTAAGAAGAAAAAAATTCATAACTTCGTCAATTCACAAGATATAAAATCCACTTAAATTTATTATAAATCTTCTTAATCTTACCTACAACTTTTATATTGACAAGTTTTTGATAGTACCAACTCTTACAGAAAAAAGGGAGAGGGTTAAAAAGAAAAAAAATCATAACTTCGTCAATTCACAAGATATCAAATCCGTTTAAATTTATTATAAATCTTCTTGATATTATCTACAACTTTTATATTGGCAAGATTTTGATAAAACCAACTCTTACACAAAAAAGCGGTTCAAGAAAAAAATATCGTATTAAGGCTGTTCTCAAATCCATAGGGGCAACTTTATGACATTAGTTTGAATTCCTTTTTGTTCGGAAACGCATGAAATTGGAAGGTGTTGTTATACGGAAACTATGTAATTGAAAGACGTTTTCCGTTTTTTTTTTGTAAACACAATAGATGTTTCAGAAAATATTGTCACAGTTTGAACCAAATTTCCCAACAAAAGGGAAAAAACACTGAACGAAGGGAGAAAAATCCCTTGTAGTAGGTCTGCCAATTTTATACAATTACGTTAAAAAATCTGTACGTCATTGTGTCAGAAAATATCAACCTTGTTGAACAGTGTAGTTGAGAACACAGCCTTAACATGATTCTGATAAAATCAGTTCAGAAAAATAAAATTAAAAACTCCTCAAAAGCGACCAGAAAAAATTGTCAACCTGTGTTTATCTCTAATCTTGATTTAGCCTTTTTGGTGAAATTAGTACTTAACTTCGAAATCTACCTGTGCCTGCAGGCCGATCCGGGAGTGATTTTTTTCTCTTTCTTTTCTTTTTTTTTGAAATGATTTTCTCAAATCCAAATTGGCTATTTTCTAACGCATTCATATAGAACCATTTTTATTTCTTACAAGCATAAAATGTACAGCTATTTTCATTCAGATACTAAACAATCAAATTCAATTTTTTAGTGTCAGACTATTTTAAGAATCCATAATCTGCCTGTTTGTCATACAGTTTTATAATGAGGCTCCTAAAACTTCGCTTATCGGTGAGAATTTTAACTATTTTTTTTTTTCATTTTGCACAAAACTATCATTATTTGATAAATTTTATAGTACAAATAATGTTCCGATACGACAGTTTGTTGAATTTTCATGATTTTTTTTTAAAAATAAACGGATATGGGCAATTGCCATTAAAAATAAAAAATATTTTATGAACTGAGATAAGGATTACTACTACAATTTGTTTGTGTAGAAAAATGTAAGTCACATAAACAAGGTTTTTTAAGAAATAATAATCTCTTTGTGATGTTTCAACATATTACATTAAACATATAAAACAGTTAGACATATGAATAACGAAATCTATATCGAATTAAAAATAAAAAACAAACTGTGCGGTATGAATTTTTTGCTTGCTTTTTCTAGTTCCCTACGATACAACCAAATTTTATACAATGCAATTTTATATCACACTAGCTGACCCACCCGGCGTTGCCCTGGCCCATCATAATAACCTTAAATAAAACTCAAGTTTGTATGATTTTATATTTTTTGAAAATCTTTTAAATGAACCTTGTTTCGGTTGTTCCATTGCATTCCACAGCGTCTCGTGTGTTTCCAACAAACGTCTTTCCGAACGAACCTGTAATCTGGGTCCCCGCTACCTAACGCAGCATGTGCCGGAAGTGCTCCGCACGTATCGTAGACAATCGAAAACCAAGTCTAGTGAGCCAAACTTCGTAGTAATCAAGCCCATAGAACCGGAAAAACGAATGCATCATTAATGTTCGAAAATGTCGTTAACTGAAGTCTGAGATAAACTTTCATCATCACAGAAAGTAGTATTTTCACAGAAAGTAACTGAATTGTAATCTAAGTTAAATAAACCAATTCCCGTTGAAATTGGGCCCTTATAACCCGACGAAACAATTTATCCTTACGCGGTGGAAGTTGCCTCCCTCCTCCTCTATAAATTTCACGGTCTACTTTTAAAATTAACACGATATTATTTAATAAACGGATATTTACTGATTTGCAAAATTTTAGCGTAAAACAGCCACACAACAGTAGTTATTATTTGTATTGCAGATGCGCAACAGAAGAAAAGATTGCCATATTATATGAAAAATGTATCTGTGATTTTTTTTTTTTCATTATTTTTCCTGTGTAATAAACTTTTCAGAGAATCATATATAATTTTTTCGAAGCAAAATAAAAAATCGCGCATTTAAGGGTTAACGTAACGCGATTTTTATTTTTAATTTACGGATGTAGTGAGTAAACGTAAGTTGTTGCCGAAAAAGGAGATTAATATTCAAAAAAGGTGGTAACTTGGGTATAAAGAAGGACCGGGCCCAGGGGGCAGGATATTAACTGCAATGTAGTTGGGCAAAGGAAAAAAATTTAATAGTTTTAAAGTAGCTGTAGGACGCAAGAACTATGAAGTAGAATATTGTAATAGAGTAAGATCGTTTTTAAAGAAGCTGCAACAAAGGCCCCAAGAAGGAGATTAATATTCAAAATTGGTGGTAACTTGGGTATAAAGAAGGACCGGGCCCAGGGGGCAGGATATTAACTGGAATGTAGTTGGGCAAAGGAAAAAAATTTAATAGTTTTAAAGTAGCTGTAGGACGCAAGAACTATGAAGTAGAATATTGTAATAGAGTAAGATCGTTTTTAAAGAAGCTGCAACAAAGGCCCCAAGAAGGAGATTAATATTCAAAATTGGTGGTAGTTAAAGTGAGAAATTTTTTTGTCGTTCATGGAGTTGGTAGAAGACTTAAGAAGTTGTTAGAAAAAAAAGTTAATGAATCGGGTCATTTTTAAGGGAGCTACAATAAAGGGCCCAAAAAAGGCCAACTGATAGTTAAGAGCAGGGCCCTAACATGAAAATATGTTAAAAGGTCTTAGATCTTCAATTATTCAAAATTAACCATAGAGTTGTGAATTAGTATTTCTTAGAATAATAATTTAAAGAAATGCGCCAAAAATTGGGCAAATGCTGTCCTAGGACTGGATAGCTGATTGTCCTAGGGCCCAAATAAAATATGAGGGTGTTGGTCCTGGGAAAAGAGTCCAATACTCAGTTTTAAAATTATGCACTGAGAAGGTGAGAAAATTAGAGGGTGAAAAATGCATGGCGCACAAAAAATTCAAGGGAACTACGGAACCCTAGGGGGGAGAATGGAGCAAGGGTCTTAACTGGGATGTAGAAATGGGAGAATAACTAAATGAAAAAAGGATACCTAAATGAAGATCGGATTAAAAGGAAGCAATTTATTAACAATTTAGGGCGCAAAAACTTCAAGGGGTGCTGTACCGGGTCCCAGGCTGCCAGGGTCTTAACTGGAATGTAGAAATGAGGGAATAACTAAATGGAGAATTGGCCCCAAGAACGAAGAAGATCGGATATAAGGGGGGTAAGTTATTAACAATTTAGAGCATAAAAACTGAAAGAGGCACAGGGGCCCCGACCCTTAAATAAACGGTCAAGTGCGAGCATTACTCGCGCACAGAGGGTTCCATATAATAAATATTTGAATTTGTAATTGTATTATAAAAAAAAAAAAAAAAAAAAAAAAAAAAACGTTGCTTAAAGAGTACTAAGACTTTGTAAAAAACTATACAACGTAGGGTTGAGTATAACTGTATATATTAGAAAAGTGTAAATGGGTATTCCATGAAAGTTCAACGAGATATGGAACCTAAATAATATCAAACATAGCTGTTCGTATAACTCTTTCTTTAATATTATTTTAATCTGTTTATGATGAACTTAATTCGGTACTGACAATAAAAGCAGCGCATAGTTAAACTTCATTTGGCATTTCATGAAGCTAAATTCAGGGTAGTAATAACCTTTATTTCTACAGTGTAGCTAAAACAAAACCTTTGTTCAAAGTTTAAATTTGGCATTGTGCTAAGCGCGCTTCGAATTGAGGTCTCAAAGTTGCAACGCCGCCTTGGTCAGTGCCGCGTTTTTCCAGATAGGTGTTTAATTAACTTTTAAAGTCACTCGAGGCGCATTGAGAGACACAATCAACTATCGTCAACTATCGCAAACTATCGTGAATCCCACAGTATTTATGCGATTCATTCTAATTAAATCTTTAGAGGGCGATGACCTTAAAAAACGGACACCTAATTTTTATTTCAAAACAGACAAACGGCACCAAGAATATTTAATTAAAATTTCCCTTTTATCATGTACGTGAAAATAAGCAAGTTCGCATTTTCTAATAAATTCATTTATAAATTCTGGTGTCAGTTCATTATTTCATTCATTTATAAATAGAATTACTCCGTGCCGGAAAGGATTAAGTGGTCGCAGGACTCTTAAAGCTTCAAAATTTAAGAAATTTTAATTTTTTTAGATGTTAAACTCCTATCTTTTCTGAATATTTTGATATAATTGTTTCCTTGAAATTCCCATTAGAACAAAAGTTTCGGCTTTTAGAATTATACCCGCTCAATAGCTGAAGCGGCGTTTCCGAAACTTTAAAGTCATTATTTTCCAAATGGCGTTTTTTGGGCATAACGCTCAGGATACCTCAAAAACTTCTAAATATTTTTTCATGAAATTTTCAAAACATATAATTCATGTTAGTCTATATAAACTGAACCTAAAATTTCCTTTTTATTGTTCAAAAAAATATTTTTTAGGTGATTTTACTGTTGAAATTTTCAAAATTTTGTATTAGCTAAATACAACATTGCATTAAAAATATAAAAAGGCTTTAAATATAAATTTATTTAAGTTTAGGGAAATTATTACAATCTGAAGTATAAGTAAGCACCAAAATTTTCATTCTAGTTGCAATATCTATTTTGTAATCCTGCGCGTAAACTGTTATGCCAATTTTTTGTTCGGCAAATGTCTAACAGTTTCGAGCCCCCTATAAATACTAATTCTGTATCTTGCAATTTTTTAAATAGATGAAACGAAAGAACATACTTATATCTTTCATTCCAATTAAAATTGTGTTTTAAAATCATTTTGTTGTTTTAAAATCATTTAAATACATTTTGCGACATTAAATGTTGAAAATGGTCTTTTTTTCCCACTTTTTAGAGTCCCGAGACCCCTTAAATTAGTATGTTTTTAACAATTTGACGTTTATTGCTTTTATACTGTTACTGGACATTACATTACACATATATATCATTAAAAGTTGTTAACTAGGCATAGAGTACGCCGCACCTGTCCTTGTGTATGTCTAAACTGACCGTACCTTTAAGGGTTAATATCTCGGCTAATTACTGATGATTTTTTTCGAAAATCATTATAAACAATGCTTTTATTCTTCTGCAACGATAGGTATATTCAGCGATGCTCAACAATTTTTCTGAATGCCCGTAAATCGAAATTTGTGTATAACAGAAAAACGCTAATTACTCAAAAACTATGTGACCTAGGGTAATCGCTATAATTTTCCGGCAAGGTTTATATTAATGCCTACTATCTCTAATTTTTTCATAATTTTAGTTTCAGTAGATTCGGAATTAGATGGGGGAGGGGGGGACATATTTTTGCGCTACATTTTCAACAATAGCTTTGAAAATATAATATCTAAAATTAAAAGGAATGTATTTTTGAGTTCAACGTTACAAAAGCTTTCACAGGATACCCCACATGATATACAATGAAAAGATTTTTTTTTTCAAGTAGCATAATTAGCCCCTCTACTTTTTTACTAAATATATTTATGAATGTTTATTAATATGAAAATATGTGGGTCAATTGTCTTTATTATTTCCCCGAATTTGAACTTCCCACGTTCCATAGTTTACGAGTAAAATGGCTGTGACAGACAGACACAAGAGTGATCTTATAATGGTTTCCGTTTTTACTTTTTAAGTACGGAACCCTAAAAAAGAAAAATCTGATTGTCAGGTGCATCAGGACATGTCTTGGACTGTTCTCACCTAAATGTTCAGACTTCTACGTGCGGTAGATTTTGCTAGTCATCAAACGCAGACACACAGACACTCAAACACTCACATACACACAGACAGAGCGAAACTTTCTTTTATTGGTATACGTTTTATTCAATTTTCCTCGCTAAAAACTGGGTTGTCGTTAAATGCGATCTCGCTGAAAACTTATTCTACAGTTAAATACAAACACACTTTTAGTAGCTGACGAGTTGAGTTATTGAGGTTTTAATGCTTATGTATAAAATATTAATGATGATTGAGTAAAAGCACTGATTTATGAAATTGATGAGCTATCGATATTATAGTGCCCCATATCAGTAACAAATAAATACTACTTCTTTCAGCAAAAACAAAGGTTTATTAAGGCTGGCGAATCACTGATCTTTTAATATATAAATTAAATAAATTCGATGCGCAAAAAGACGAATTTGTGAGAATGTCAAGTTATCAAGATTGGATATATATAATTCATTAATGACATTCGACTTAATAAAATCACATATGATTAAGCATGACGACTTTTCGAGGTTTTTTGGAAATCATACAAAATTTATATCAAACTGATTAAAATATAAATTTAAAGAGATGGCGAAGTAACTAGGTTTTTGCGTTTAGAGAGATCGTTTGGGGATAACTTGTTATTTTAATTTTATTGCGGATGTAAAGAAAATTAATTATATTCTATTGCATAGAAGCACTGCTTTATGAGGATACAGAGTTATCAAGGTTTTAACCACAATGACCAATGATAATTGTTTAAATAAAAACATAGATTTATAAGCTTGAGGATTCATCAAGGTTTAACCGTATAACTTGTATTCGATAGAAAATAAAACGGATTAATGAATCTTCAAGTTATCCAGTTTTTAGAGCAAAGGTATAAATAATAATATTAACTAAATACACTTATTTATGAGGATGTCGAGTTATCGAGGCTTTAACATATAAGCGTAATAATAATAACATTTTATTAAACTAGCTGGCTTCGCACTCTAGCGCGCTCATAATTACATCGGGCCTCTAATTTATGCTAACATCGAATAAAACGAATGTCGAATCCGTATGAAAATTTTCGTTAGGTGCAGTAGCGTAGCCACGTTGTTTGCCGCCCGGGATTTCATCCGTTTATTAAATAATATTGCGTTAATTTTAAAAGTAGTCCGTGAAATTTACAGAGGGGGGGGGGGGGCAACCTTCCACCGCTTAGGGGTGTATTCTTTCCTCGGGTTCTAGGGGACCGATTTCAACGGGAATTGGTTCATTTAAGTTAGATTACAATTCAGCTACTTTCTGTATTATGAAAGTTTATCTTAGACTTCAGTTACCAACATTTTCGAACATTAATGATGCATTCGTTTTTCGGGTTCTATGGGCTTGATTACAACGAAGTTTGGCTCACTCGACTTGGTTTTCGATTATCTGCGGCATGTGCGGAGCACTTCCGGTACATACTGCTTTAGGTAGCGGGGACCCATTTCACAGGTTCGTTCGGAAAGAGATTTGTTGGGAACACACGAGAGGCTGTGGAAGGTAATGGGACTTCCGAAACTAGGTTCATTTAAAAGATTTTCAAAGGATATAAAATCATACAAATTTGAGTTTTATTTAAGGTTATTATGATGGGCCTGGACAACGCCGGGTGGGTCAGCTAGTGTGATATAAAATTACACTGTATAAATACAGGGTTCCGGAGCCCAGTGCAATAGCGCTTCCGAAAAACCGAAGCTTAAATTACCTTTTCCTTTCCTTCCCATCTCCAAGCTTTTGCATTCTTTTTAACAAAACACTTATATGTGACGTAATGTGTCACACACGTAGGAGATGGAGATAAAACGGTCTCAATTTTTATATCAGTTTTTAGGCTTAGACTGACTCGAGCTCAATCTGTATTACATTTAAAATTTTATTTATTCATGCATTGAAAAAGAAATCCGCTTTTAAAATTACGTATTATATTCCACTTCAAATCATTTTAATGCTATTATGATCAGAATGAAGGGGAAACAGAAATCGCGTTTTACTATTTCAAATTTATATCGGCGACGTGTTAATACGGCACCACTCAAGAGACTGAACAATAAATTTGCTTTCAGTTCGATTTTCTTTTGTGACAGTAGGATAATTTTTTATTGGCTGGGTTTTCTTTTTATTATTTCGATATCTAACCTGAAAAGAATATTTTCTGTTTTATCCAACAAGCATCAGCTTGATGTTTGTTTGTTCGAGGTTTTTTGTCTTCTATTGCGTACGAGTATAAAAATCACGTTAGTGATTTTTCTATTTATTTTGTATCATAAACGGTACCCACGCTAAGGCTCTCTGCACCTATACGAAGTCACTTTCCTTTGTAAATAGATATAATTACCATGTATTGTTATTCTGATAGAAAGCAATCGAGCAGTGTTTCCCCTTTTTCTATAAAAGCATAGATTCTTTCCGATAACTTTGTCAAATTTTTAATTTTATCTGATTTTCAGGACTCACCGCAAAAGATTGTTATGCGGAAGGAAATGATTATAGTTTAAGATATGCACATTTTTCAGGAAATTGTAAAACATTGTTCCATTCTTCAGCATATAAATATTCATTTCTATAAATTTCATTCATTTTTTCTTAAAAATGTATAGCTGCGAACTATCCCTTTTCTGTGTTAACACCATTTCCTAATCATAATCGTTACCCTATTTAATCGCAGAATTCTGCAATTAATTAACATAAAAAATAGGCACGGATTTTTACTATTCAGAAGAAGTGATAACTAAAAAGTGGAATAGTTGACAGCTAAGTACATGCTGATAGATATATTTAAAATTTTTATTTTGCTAAAGAAAAAAAAAATGCTTTAAATTTTGCAATTAATGTACCAAATATAAATATGCAGATTACAGGGGCAGAGGGGGGAGGGGTGGAACGGTACAGTTGTTGTACCGGTAGCGCTGATTAGGGCTCCGGAACTTTTTTTGTTAGAATTTAAGCCCTGGGCGCAGTAATCTAATTGTAACGTAACCTTAATCTAACTGTACCATAAACATTACCTAACTGTACCCTAGCTGTAACGTGTTACCTAACCGTAACCTAACGGTAACCTAACAGTAACATACCTTCAACCTAACTATAAACAAATTATCACCTAACCGTAACCTAACTGTAACCTAATTGCAACCTAACCTTAATCTAATTATAACATAACCGTAACCTAACTGTAACGTAACTATAAACTATCGGTAACTTAACCGTAACGTAAACTAATGATAAGCTAAATGTAACGTGACTGTAACCTACCTGTAACCTATCCATAACCCAACCGTAAACTATCTGTAACGGAAATGGAACATAACCATAACCTAGCCGTAACCTATTTTTAACGGAAATGGAATATAACCGTAACCTAACCGTAATCTATCTGTAACGGAAATGGAACATAACTGTAACCTAACCGTAACCTAATTATAACCTAACCGTAACGTAACCGTAACCTACTTATAACCTAACCCTAAACTAACTGTAACATAACTGTAACATAACCGTAATCTATCTGTAAAATAAACGCATCATGACGGTACGCTAACCGTAAACTAATTATAACGTAACCGTATCCTAACTGTGATGTAACTATAACCTAACTGTAACTTAAATGTAACCTAACTGTAGCCTGGCGGTAACCTAACCGTAACCTAATTGTAACCTATAAGTAACGTACTGTAACCTATCCGTAACCTAACCGTAATCTAACTGTAACCTATCCGTAATCTTAATTGTAACCAAACTGTAACGTAACTGTATCCTATCTGTAACCTAATCGTGGCATAAACGTAATCTAACTGTAACCTATCCGTAACTTAACCCTAATCTAACTGTAACCTATCCGTAACCTAACCTTAACCTATTTGTAACTTAAACGTAACCTAATTGTTACCTAAATTTAATCTAACTGTGACGTAACCGTAATCTAACTGTAACCTAACCGTAACCTAACTGTAGCCTGGCGGTAACCTAACCGTAAACTAATTGGAACCTATCCGCAACGTACTGTAACCTATCCGTAACCTAACCGTAATCTAACTGTAACCTATCCGTAATCTTAATTGTAACCAAACTGTAACGTAACTGTATCCTATCTGTAACCTAATCGTAGCATAAACGTAATCTAACTGTAACCTATCCGTAACCTAATTGTAACCTATCCGTAACTTAACCCTAATCTAACTGTAACCTATCCGTAATCTAACCTTAACCTATTTGTAACTTAAACGTAACCTAATTGTTACCTAAATTTAATCTAATTGTGACGTAACCGTAATCTAACTGTAACCTAACCGTAACCTAACTGTAACCCAAGTTTAACGTAACCGTAAACTAATTATAACCTAACTGTATTCTGACTGTAACCTATCCGAAACCTAACAGTATCCAAACCAAAACCTAACTGTGTTAATCGTCCTCTCGGCTAAATATCCTGTCGTCTAATTGTCCTATCGGCTAAATGTCTTGTCGGCTAATTGACCTGTCGGCTAATTGTCTTGTCGGCTAAATGTCCTGTCGGCTAATTGTCTTGTCGGCTAAATGTCTTGTCGGCTAATTGTCTTGTCGGCTAAATGTCTTGTCGGCTAATTGTCTTGTCGGCTAATTGTCCTGTCGGCTAATTGTCTTGTCGGCTAATCATCCTGTCTGCTAAACGTCCTGTCGGCTAATTGTCCATGTCGACTAACTGTCCTATCGGCTAATTGTCCTGTCGGCTAATTGTCTCTGTCGGCTATCTGTCTTGTCGGCTAACTGTCGCTGTCGGCTAATTGTCCTGTCGACTAAATGTACGTGTCGACTAAATGTACTTGTCGGCTAAATGTCCTGTCGTCTAATTGCTGTCTGCTAAATGTCTTGTCGGCTATTTGGTTGTCTGCTAAATATTCTTTAAATGTTACTTCATTTAAACCGTAATGAAATAAAGCCATTAAAATGAAAAATTGAATATATAGCACTTTAAATAATAAGAAATAATAATTAAAATAGTGTCACCTAGTTATAAAATATTTATGTATTAAATAGTAATAATTAAAATAATTTATCTTTTTTTGTTATTCAAATAAAAATGTGCTGTATTTTCTACAGAATAATCTACAACAATAAATATAATTCACATACATAGTTATATATACATTATTTTTCAGGCTTTACATATTCTGCGTAAATACAGATTTTATAAAAAAAATATTTACTATGCTAAAACAAAACGTTTTTCATATTTAATTAAAAAAAAAATAATGCGATAAAAACTAATAAATGAAAAACTTGAATATACAGGGTGATTCATAAATATCGAAACAATGGGCTATCTCCTTAAATATTGCTCCTAGGCACATACTTCCAATTGCAAAATTTCATAAAAAAGGTGCCAAATTTAATGACATAAGTTGCAACTCCATGGGGGGGGGGGGGGTCTATTTGAGAAAATACAAAAACTAATTTTTTATACGGCCCTCGTTGGGTAAAATTTCCAATTAGGAAAATTTATCTTATTCCTTCCTGAATTTAAAAAAAAAAAAAAAATATCTCGGTATCTGCAAAATTTGTAGAGTTATTAAAATTCAAAATTCGCGACTTTCACCATTTTCCCATGCCTCTGAGTGACGAGTTATTGACTCATTTTGAATGCAAGATGATCATCCTCAAATTGTACGGTATTAAAAGTCGATTTAAGACACTGCCTCTCCTTTGGACATAAAATAGCAGCGTATAGATTCTAAGTTAAACCTTCTTTCAAATTATCCTGGAGGCCTTTACTAGAGGTCTGCGTGGGTCGAAATATCCAGACACGGTGTCGAGCCGACCCAAAGAAAAAAAAGTTCGTTCCGGCCTGGAGAAATCTTTAAATCTTAGCCCGAGTCTGGTCCGGTTTGATTGAATTTCTAGAAAACATATTTTTTTACGTCGATCTGGTTAGAAACTGTTTCGTATGAAAGAGTTCTGACCAAAAATAGCTTTATAGATTTATAATAGCTTATAGATTTTCTTTTTATATGTTTATAATCTTCATTTTTAAAGAAGCGTCAAAGGCTGTGATATATATATATATATTTATAAATCTCTATTTGTATGTAAATGTTTCACTTACCATTTAATATCGTTAATCCATAATCCATGTATTGGAGACTTTCAAAAATGATATACAGTAAAATCTTCTAAGATGGAATCACACAGACAAGAAAAAAAGTCTTATAGACAATTTTCCATCTTAGGAGGTGCAACTATTATTGTTTTAACTAACTATTGTTTTCTCAGTTATTATTATATTCATTTTGCATGGATAAAAAAAAAAAATTATTGCGTTTTAGACAAGATACCGTAATAAGCAGTTTCTTTTTCACTTGTTTTACTGTTGTTGTTTTTTTTTTTTTTTTTCGTTTAAATCTAATATTCTTTAAAAACGATTTTTAAAGTTTAATTGTAAATGGTAATATGTTTAAACTGTAATGGCGATTTCAAAATATATCCATTTTTTGTAAATTTTTTGGCTTCAGCCAAACTTTACTGATTTTTGCATGGATTAGTTGAGTCAGATAAAATGATTTTAATACGGGTTGAGTCGAGGCCTGGGCTGAAAATTTCGCCCCGTGCAGACCTAGGAATAGGAAGAAAGGAAGATTCTATTCTGTATTTTTCAGTCCCGGTTCGGTATGAAAATACATTAGGCCCGGTCGAGACTGGTCCGGCCCCAGAATACAGACTTTTTTTAACCGTTCGCCGGGACGATATAAAACTTGAAGTTGTGAGGGTTAAAATTATGAAAATACTCTTAATCGGCATGTTAGAAAAAAACTTGTTTTAAATAGTACAGAAAGAAGGTGGAAAGGGCAAAAGTTAAACTGAATCGGAAGTTTAAGCTACAGGAATGAGTTACATACTCACCTGAAATTTTTTAAAAACCATTTAAACATTTTATTAGGAGCCCGTCTTTGTTTAAAACTTTAAATGCGTTTTAAATTATTAATTTAAATTGTTAAAAATAATTAATTTAAATTTATTAATTTAAATGCGTAATTAAAATTAAAATAAATTTAATAGTAATTATTAATTTACATTTTTAAGTCAAGAATTGTTAAAAAAAGAAAAAGGGTGCAAACTCGGAACATGACCATTGATTATTTTACATTAATTTTGTTTCGACAAATTTGAAAATATATTTATTTTTGAAAATATAATTTTTAAAAAAATAAGTTATATCTTTTTTTTTATTTGTGTTTTTAATATTAATATTTAAAAAAATCCTGAAACAAAATTCAAAATTACATTTTCCTCTTTAATTAAATGACAAAAACTTTGAAATTCGACGATAATATTTCGAGTTATAATGATTTTAAATTACCCCAATTAAAATGATAATAATTATTTAAAAAAATTTTAACTTTCTGAGAAATTTCAGGATATGATTTTATTTGCAAATTATATGATTAATCATCACAAAAAACAGAAAAATCTTAATTTTAACTCAATAAATATATTTTTTATATGTATCCTTGAACTTTAAAAGTAACATTGTTTTTTGAATAACACGCATTTCAATTTGTGTCTAATCCCTTAAGACCTGACGAATTATTTATACAGGCCATGAGTTTTGCAGATATGAAGATGAAACTTTTTGTGTTTAATTCAGGAATGGATAAGGAAAAAATTCCTAATTAGAAAATTTACCCTACGGGGGCCGTATAAAAATTTAATTTTCGTATTTTCTCAAATAGACCTCCCATGGAGTTGTAACTTATCTTATCAAATTTTCTACCTTTTTTTTATGAAACTTTACAATTGAAAGTATATGCCTTGGGACATTAATTAAGGAGATAGCCTATTGTTTCGATATTTATGAATGACCCTGTATAATACTTTGAAAAATAAATTAACTATATTTTTTCCTACCTTACTGTACTTTGAGAGTTTATAATTCTTGCAGTTAATGATGATATTCATTTTTAAGAATGATCTTTGTTTTGTCAGACGTAAAACAATAAGCCTTGTGTTTCCCGCCATTCTTGTAATTAGAATGACATCCATACATCACGGAAGACTGCGGCGTATGTGTACATTTGATATTTTTTAATAAGAAAAATAACTTATTAAAATCTCAACAAACACGTGTTATTCTTGCTTCGACATCTGGGTGAACGCCAGACCACAGAGTGCAAGGGAGCAAGAAATCCCCGTCAGTGGATCTCTCGTGATGTATACGACTAAGTTGAAACCAGTTTTCAGTCCAGAGATGTCGAGGGTTACTCCTCAGATGGGAGATTCCGCAACGTTTGTGAAAGAAAACTCCAACAATGTGATTTTTTTAAATATCAGAACGGCTTACTCCAGAATTTGTGTAACGTTACACACAGAAACCATGGTAAACTTTCACAAATGTTTTACAGTGAATTCAAACTTCCGGTTTTTAGAACATGCTGCCCGGTGTAAAGAACATAGCTGACAAGCATTTTTTTATTGAAAACTCTAATCGATTTTTTACATTTAATATACAAGGTGGCCATAATTAAACTGACAGTACTCAGAGCGTTCTGTAGCGCGATCTAATAATTGAGAGAATGCCACCAAATTTTGTAAGAAGATTAAACAAGATGGAGGACGAAGGATTCCGCGAAAAAAAAGTTTCAAAAGTCACCGCTAGGGGAATATGTGGCGCTGTGTAACGAAAAGAGAATTAAAAAAATGCAGAATCAATACTGAAAAAAAAATCTTTTATTTAGACCATTTAACGATTTAATTCAAGCTCAATATGGAAATAATACTATCTTTCCGCTACACAGCGCCACATATTCCCCAAGCGGTTACTTTTTGAACTAATTTTGTTTTCGTGGAAACCTTTGTCCCCCATTTTGTTTAATCTTCTTACAAAATTTGGCGTCGTTCTCTCAATTAGATCGCGCTACAGAACACTCTGAGTACTGTCAGTTTAATTATGGCCACCTTATATATATTTAATATGAATTGTGTATTCAAAAAAGTTTTAAAATTTTTTAAAAGCGATACGTCAGTATTAACAACATGCCAGAGGTTAAGAGCTAAAGGAATCGCCAAAAGTTCTGTTACTTAATGTCTACAGCACTAAGACGTCTCCACAAACTTGGACTTCAATCTCGTGTACCAAAGATAAAGCCCCTCATGGATTATTAATCGGAAAAAAAAACAGAGTAAAGTGGTGCAAAAAAAAAAAAAAAGTCTTTTATGGGGTCTGGATGATTGTAAAAAGATATTTTTTAGTGATGAGAGTGTGTTTTGCGTAACATATGGTGATCAAGGTGTTCGTGTATGGCGAATGAAGCAAGAAGCATATGACAAGGATTAAATGAAACGATCAGTGAAATTTGTAGTCAGTGTAATGATATGGGCTTGCATGACTGCAGATGGTCCTAGAAGGCTGCTATATATCGTTAACAAAAGGGAGATTTATCAAGAAATCCTTGCCGTTTCATGATACCATCGTCGGAAGAACTGTGTGGTGACGATTTTATTTTCCAACATGATTTAGCAACTTCACACAGGTCCACCAAGAACTTGGCTTAGCCAACACCAAATGAACGTACTTCCCTGGCCGGCTAATTCGCTGATTTTAAATCCAGAATTTGTAGGTAATAATGAAGAAAAAACTGCAAAATATTGCGGAATAAAAAAGAAAGAAAGAATTGTAATTTAATAGATTACAACGACCATTTAGAATTTTTTTTTTTTTTTTTTTTGGACTTAATATTTACTTAGTTTTAATTTTGGGGCATTTCGACAAGAGAAGCCGAGAAAGATAAGAGTTTAAAAATCGAAAGCAGTTCCACCGAATCATCCACAGTTCGCGACAAATCACCTTCGTAACAAAATTTAACCGAAAAATCTAAATTTCGTCCACCGAATTCCGTCGCATCCTCTTCAACAACAGATTGCAAAGATCAAACTTCAGACGACCAAAACCTTCATCGATAAACTCTCCAAGTCCCGTTTCGAGAAGAAAAACAGTTTACAAATCGAAAGCAATTCCACCGAATTATCCACAGATTGCGACAAATTACCTACGTTGAGCTCAATTTTTCCCGGTTAGAATCGACCGATTGTAAAACGCCGTGGCTAGCGGATTGGAGCCCACCGAGACATGGCCTTTTACTACCAATCGATTAAACGTTAGATTATTTCCTTTTTCGCGTTCGTCTTTTATTCTGTAATCGATTTTCATGGGCTACATAATCAGTTGAAGACCTCGATTTTTATGGGCTACATAATCAGTTGAAGACCTCGATTTTCATGGCCTACATAATCAGTTGAAGACCTCGATTTTTGCTTTGCAAGACGATTTTCATTTCGGCATCGCGCTTTGGCTTTGGAGTTTTCCATATCTGATAATTTGCGCCTACCCATTTTGTAACTTTTTCAATTTTTAACGATTTCATGCCGTTCGATTACCTATTCAAACAATTTTCAACGATTTTATGCCTTTCGATTACCTATTCAAATAAAAATTCTTCTAAAAGTAAAAATCGTTGAATTTCGTTAAAAAAAATAAAATGCGAGCATCATTTGGCCCCATCGTCGACCGAAAACAACAACCATTTCCAAATGGTTAAAAAAAAGAGAGTTGAGCTTCTTTCCGACATAAAGTTGACATGGCAGAAAATGTCTGGGCAGAAAATAACTTTTTTTCCCAATTCCTTTTTTTCTATTATTCTAATTTTTTGACTTGGAGCTGTATATCTCCATGAATTTAGAAAAATGTTAAATATGTATGGAAATTTGAAATTTTTTTCCAAAAACTTGAAAAATGCTACTTGAAAAACAAATAAACTTATTAGAAAAAATTACTACCAAAGTAAACTATAAGCTTTTATCTAGTGCACCTACTACAGGTTAAATGATATTTTAGTAAATACAAATTTTAGAGATAATCGAAGAGTCAATGATAAGATTTTCAACAGTTTTGCCATGTTTTTGTTCAAATAACAGGCCATAATTTTGAAAATATTCATGCAATTAAAATTCTTTTAGTAGATACGCTAGACAACAATATAAAGACAAAGCTCACAAAGTTTTATAGAACAATGATAATAATATTTTTAGTTATCATTTTTGAAGTGAGTTTTTGGAGTAAAAATCAATTTTGTGACAAATGCCTATAAACATTAAATTCGTATGTTTTTTCCATGGAAAACGGATGGACTTCTGTTCTAAAAATGGTAGGACCAAAAACAAAGCAGTTTTAGAATCGTAAAAATTTGTACTTTCAAATGAAATAATAAAAACAAAATCGACAATTTTTGCGGAAGTGCTCATTTTAACGTAGGCAGATATTTTAAAGCAGCCTTTTGATTCTAATTATTTCAGTGTTTAAGCACGTAGTTCGATTACATATCGGTTAAATTAATGTTTTATTTATGTTACTTTATTTATTTAATTTCGTTCAGTTTTAGAATCGTAAAAATTTGTACTTTCAAATGAAATAATAAAAACAAAATCGACAATTTTTGCGGAAGTGCTCATTTTAACGTAGGCAGATATTTTAAAGCAGCCTTTTGATTCTAATTATTTCAGTGTTTAAGCACGTAGTTCGATTACATATCGGTTAAATTAATGTTTTATTTATGTTACTTTATTTATTTAATTTGTTTGAGTTTAGCTGAGTTTATTCGATGCTGCACAGCGCAACGAAGTCAATAAGGGGTCTCAGGAATCTTAAAGCTTCAAAATTTTCGAAATTTATTTTTTTTTAGATATTAAACTCCTATCTTTTCTGAACATTTTGATGTAATTGTTTCCTTGAAATTCCATTAGAACAGATATTATGGCTTTTAGAATTATACCCGCCCAATAGCTAAAGCGGCGTTTCCGAAACTTTGAAGTCATTTTTCTCCAAATGACGTTTTTGGGCATAACTCGCAGGTTATCTCAAAAACTTCTGAATATTTTTTCATGAAAGTTTCAAAACACATATTTCATAACAATCTGTATAAACTGAACCTAAAATTTCCTTTTTATTGTTCAAAGAAATATATTTTTTAGGTGATTATATTGCTGAAAATTTCAAAATTTTGTATTAGATAAATACACTGGTTTCCAAAAATTAAGGAAAAACAATAAAAATAGCGATTGCTCAAAATGTTACATGTAGATTTTAATAAAACTGAGCCACAATATACAACACATAGTAAGGTATAAAATAACATTAAAAGAAATTACCAGATGATTCTGGTGTTTCAGAAATTAACACAATTATAAAATAAAGAAAATAAATGTGTCAGTTTGGTATAGGAAAAATACCTTTAATATGGAGTATGATCACCCGTAGAAGCAATACATCACATACAGCAATGCGTGATACTGTCAATTATGCGATCGAAAAGTTCGCTAGGAAGTGCAACCCATTGCTCTTATAAAGCAGTAGTAAGCATGCCAATAGTTTGAAGAGGGGGATTGAGAGCAGCGGCACATCTTCCTAAAGCATAACAAACATGCTCAATGGGATTCAAGTCAGATAACCGAGCTGGCCGTCACATGCGCAGAATTGTTTGGTGCTGAAGATAATCTTCCACGATGTGAACACTGTGCGGTCTAGCGTTATCGTCCTGTAAAAGAAAATCATTACCTATTGTACCAGCATAAGGGCGAGCATAAGCATCAAGAATGTCATCTCTATAGACGTGAGCAATCGCAGTTCCACGTGGAAAGACATGGAGGTCTGAGCGCCCACTCAAAGTGATACCACCCCAAACACAGAAACTGCCTCCTCCGTATGAATCTCTTTCACGAATGTTTGATGGATGATACCGCATTCTCTGTTATATCCAAATCAAGCAACGTCTACTATCGCTTTGGAGGCTAAACCAGGACTCATCCGTGAAGAGAACACGCCTCCATTGATTAGCCGTCCAGTGGACATGTTGACGTACCCACCTTAAACGTTCCCTCCGGTGATGTGAGGTAAGCGGCACACAAATGGCTGGTCGTCTCGCATCAAGAATACCTTCATGAAGCTTTCTACGCAAAGTAGACGTTGATACAAACCTTCCAGTGGCTGCAGCAATGGAGTCTCCAAGAAAAGAGGGTGTTGCTGTTTTATTCGTTCGTACAAAAAACTGCAAATATCGGTCATAGGTGCTTGTCGTAGCTCATGCTCGTCCTTGGTTGAGCCTTCTGGAGTCCGAAGGAGTGGTTTTAAATTGTTGCCAAAACCTATGAACAATAGAAGGACTCACATTTAGCCATCTGGCCACCTCTGTCAGACTTTGACCTGTTTCCAATCTTCCAATAGCTCTATATCGCAGTTCCGTGGACACATGATACCAGGGGGTCATACCAAGGAATTGGCTATCTCAGTTTTCTTATCTCATAATCACAGCGACAACTGCATCCGTATTCTCTAAAGTGCATTTTTAAGCTCCTCACAGATGACGCAATCCGACTGCAGTGCCACTAAATTGCATTTTGTAATTTTATTCAGCATCTTTTAGTTAAAAACATATCCAAATTTCATAAGGATAGGTTTATTTTTGAACAAGTTATCGCTATTTTTGTGATTTTTCCTTAATTTTTGGAAACCAGTGTACAACTTTGTATTAAAAATATAAAAATGCTTTAAATACAAATTTATTTAGGTTCAGGGTAATTAATGTAGTCTGAAGTATAAATAGGCACCAAAATTTTCATTCTAGTTGCAATATTTATTTTGTAATCGTGCGCGTAAGCTGTTATATCAATTTTCAGGTCGTCAAATGTCTAACAGTTTGCAGCCCCCTATAAATGCTAAATCTGCACCTTGCAATTTTTAAATGCATGAAATGAAAGAACATACTTATATCTTTCTTCCCAACTAAAATTATGTTTTTAAACCATGTACGTTTTAAGATATTAGATGTTGAAAATGGTCTTTTTCTTCTTTTTTTTCGAATTTTAAGAATCCTGAGACCCCTTAAGATACTGGATGTTTTTGAGCTAAATGTGCGGTGCAAGCTGAGTGGAAACGATAATTCAGAAAATGGGGATGGAATAAAGGATTACTAAATAAAAATAAAAGAGGATTGCAGCAAAATGTCCAGTTTCACCAGAAACAACGCTTTTCTTACCGTACTCCACCGGATAAAAACTGCCTCCGTGGGCTTTCCCACTGCAGCGTATCCGGTAGCTCGTGCGGGATTACGCCATGATGCACCTAATAAAGAGCCCCTTCCGCCCCCCCAAAAAGTAATAATAAAAGAAAAACGGGGCGAATGGGAACACACTCTTGCCATTCCGACTCTTGTCACTGTGACTGAAATATACTGCCTAGAAAAACTAGGACTAACGTCCAAACAGACTACATTTCAAATGAAAATCAAATTTCAAATTATTTGCTTAAAAGACGCAAAGGCCAACCTAGTGAAAAAAGATTACATGCCGGGACTCGAACCCGGGCCACCAATATAGCGCACTGACGTTCTACCGACTAAACCACATGGAACGATACCCAGCCTGGAACTTCTCACTAATACAGGTTGGCAAGGCTACAAACGCAACACAAGATGGAATATTTCTCCGTGAGCCACTGACATGGGGCAAACACAGACTCATAATTAAATCCAGCATAGATTGAATCTATATTAATATTTGGAAATTTTTTTCCAGAGAGATATCTCTCTCTGGAAAAAAATTTCCAAATATTAATATAGACTACATTTATTCACGTCGAAACTTTTTATGTGGTAAGGCGCTCCCTTTCATGTTTTATGACTTTGGTAGGATGTGTAGAGGTCAGAAGTCACCAGTAGACGTTGGCGATAAGTTCATCTCCATATATTTCTTTATTTGAGACTCCCTTTTCTTATGACCACAGAACACTCGGTAAAGAAATGCTAGTTGAAAGGTTTATGCCTTATCGTCGGGTAAAGCAAATAAATAAATCTTAAAGGACCATGGAGTTAAGATTAGAATGAGGTGTCAGAAATTACGTCACTTGAAGCCGTTCCTACACCCTCTTGTGTCCGCCATACTTGGCCACACTAGCACTGGAGACTACAGGTTGGGCTGCTATCGCTCAAAGTAAAATATGACGGATGCAGGAGAGGGGGAAATAATTCGTTTGCTGGCTTCAAAACTATCCGCAGGGGAAAATTGATATAACTGCTCCTTCTATTTTATTCTCCTAATAAATGGGCATATGAAAAAATAACAGCAATACACTTTGAAAATTTGTTTTCTTGCATAATATCTCGCGTTCAAGAATTTGCAATTATTTTTTGCAAAGCTATGGCAACATTTCAAAACAGGTTTTCAATTCGATTTCTTTAAACAGTTTCTTCACTTAATAAAATTTTTGCAGATAGTTAAATTAATTCCTAAAATTAATTTTGGAGTATATCAAATGGGAAACGAAATTTCGAAATCAGAAGCTTCTTCTCTTTTAAGTTCCTCAAACAAAGATATTACAGGTCAAGCAGATCGACAAAGAGATGATGTAACGAAAACTATTGATTATTTGACAAGTGGAGTTTTATCAGCTGTTCGTATATGTCTTTTAGTAATGATTGCTTTGATGTGCCTTTTGGAATTAGGTTTGCGTGGTGCTGTGCACATTTTAAGCCTGATACTTCGATATTTAACCCTAGAACTACCGGAAATTTTACTCAAGTTTTATAAAAACATTCTACACCAGAATTTTTACTTAAAACTATTTAATTTGTTTATTTAACTTATTATTGTCTGATTTATACATTTAGTTTGTTTTGAAGAAATTTCTGGTTTGAATAAATATTTTGAATGTACATGTCGGGTCCAATGGACCCGTCTGGTAGACGGAAGGTTAAGCTGATTTTGGAAACAATTCTGACTCCCACCAATGACTTAAAACTAAGATGGTAAAAGTGCATCAAAATTAATGTAACAGATAATAAAACACTACACAAAATAATTTTGCATCTATTTTTTCCACTTTGTAACTAAAGTAATATGGTACCTTAGACGATATTTTTATTGGTACTGACGGTATTACGGAACTATTCCCGATATTTTTATGTTTGCCCACGCAAACATCGCCAACAGCAGCTTTTATTTTCAGTTGGTGATTGGATACAATAAACACAATGACGGTACTACTTGATTATCCCGTCGACCAAAAAACTATCGTCAAACTATTAATTGCCAATAATGGTTGATCGTACAATCTCTTGACATTAAACACGATACACGTGTTTGTTACGTCCTCAAGTGACTTTTAATTCGACTTTTAATCTGTATTTTTATTATTGTTTTACTAATTTATTTGTTCTTTCGTTAATTAAAACAAAAATTACATCAATTTGTATAATTTGGCGAATCGTTTGGCGATTTGTGTAATTTGGCGAAATTGGTCGACGGGATAGCCAAGTAGTACCTTAATGACTGACAACTCTTTATGGCGATCTATCTTCCTGGCAATATTAATACGCACGTAAATCGCAGGAGCGAAAATTGCAAAACCGAAATTTAATTGTCAGATATTGCCAATCACAAAAGGACGTCTATGTCATGCCCAGACATGCTTGTCTTTTATAATATAGACGCACGGACATGGTTACCCTTTATAATATAGATTGGCGTCATTGTTGGTGCAGTGGTAACATTCAGGGCACGGACAATGCGCAAGTACCAATGAGCAAGCTAGGCGTTTCTGCATAATTATGCATAGCATTGCAGGTATCGACAGTCAAGAATTCGGATACATTATGGGCTTTGGATGATAATTCTTGCAAGTGCATTCTGATGATGTTCTAGCTATTTAAACATTGCCTAAATGATATGCCTTATTGATATGAAGTATAGAAAGTTTCCTATAAGAAATGGCGAGCGGAAACCCCTTCACGATGCGTGTCCAGTGTATTTTTTTTTAAATCTTTAGGTACCATTATAATCATAATGTAATATTTGTCGTATTTAATCGCCAAAATGCTGTGAATAAATAAGGCGAAAGTTTCTGTATTAAAAGTTTTAGCGATAGTATATTATGTAATAAACGGATATATGTTATTAGGGTGCGCAATAACTACATAAAAGAATTAAGATATATTATCGTGTATGAGCGATATTTGCTAATGCGTTTTAAAGCTTTAGTATATTATGCGGTACATATAAACAACTTAGGCCTTGTGTTAGGGTGCCCAAAAGAACCCTGAATGCATTTCGTCTATAGGTAAAAATAGATAAAAGCGTGTTATGAGTTTAAAAATTGTTTATTTAAATATCTCATCTCATATTTGTCGATAACTACAAGCAGACTTCGCGCATACCTCTTAGTTTTAATTCTTGTATCTCCGCAAGAAATGGTCTCATTTCCTAATGATTACTCTATGTATTAGTATTAAGTTGTTCGAAATTTATATTTGAGTTATCTTTAGTGTATTGCAGAGGTTTTAGATATAGAAATGCACTCTTACTTTAATTTAAATTGTGATTTATATGTTGTTGCCATTAGTGCACTCTCAGAAATAAAACTCTCACTTTTGACGATTCAGAAATCCTTGAGCTGTATTTCGTCATTTTTGACAATCATTTCCTATCAACATCACGTGACTTTTAACGAAAGATAAATTCTCAAATATTTGACGAAAGTTTTGCCTCAATCACGGTCAGACTCAATGCATTTTAAGGAAACGGTTGCTGTACCCCTCAAATCCTGCGATTTTAGCAAGCAGTTATTTGCTTGTTTATGTTAGTCTTGTAATAATTTATTTTAAAACAGAACTTTTTAGTGCTTTTCAGAAATTACTGAAATGTAGGTAGTTCTTGTTTCTTCATTAGTTATTTTTTAGCTGTTAAAATTTTTAGGAATGCTTATTATTATTTTTATTTATTTACTTATTTATATGTTATTCGTTATGTTTTAATTCGAAAAGAATAAATTTCCTGCGTTCTTCAAAACCATTCAAAAAGAAAATTTCGATAAAATTTCAAACTTCCAGGGTATCTTTTTTTAAAATTTATTTAAGAAGTATATTCTGTTTTCATATCAAATTAAAAATAAACATAATTGATCCCTCTCCCCTTTATAAACAGTGAAGTGTTAAAATCTTATCCCTCTACTCAAAGTGATAAAATCTCACGCAATATGCACTTCACAATTCGTTATTTGTGAGCAACAAATTAACCAGACCATATTCTAACCATTCAGTGACCAAAGAAAATTTCACTAATAAAAATACTAGAGAACAGGAATTCTGTTTCTTCAGAATTTAGTGTCGTCCCCGACACTTCCATTACTTCATTTTCTTCTGATGGACTGGTGGTTTCTATTATTATGAAACTGCCATTATAAATGAAGCTTTTTCCCATTCTGACAAGAAAATCAGAGTTCTAACTTTTTACGACTGCTCCTTCATCTTCACCTAAACGCTTCATTTATAATGGCTGTTTCATAATAATAGAAGCCACCAGTCCATCAGAAGAAAATAACTCGGTTAAGCGGGACTCGGATAATCGGGACTCTACTGTAGTGCAAAACATATTTCAATTTTAAGACTTAAAGCGCACGCTTTTATTTTATGTAATTTGCATTATGTCATTTGCATTAATACAGATACTTAAAATTAAATATAGTTTATAATAGCTCCATGTTTTATCATAAATCATTCATTTATATTTTTCTCAAAATAGCACATATTTTCATTACATTTTTTCAGTTTTTATGGGGAGATGGCACAAAACGATATAATTGCTATTTTTCAACTATTTTTTCTTTACTTCTACATAAATGGAGTACTTGAGTTGCCAAAATGAAACAAATGTCGGTAAAAACTACAAAAAAATTAATATCTCAAAAATAAATGGAGATGCAGTTTTCAAACAAATTGCATTTAAAAGTACTTTTTCCCAATACAATGGTATAAACATTGAAAATGTGCGATGCTTAGAAGTTTTAAAAAAGGCTATAGAGTATTTAATCGCACAATGAAACATCGGCGTTTGTTTTATGGCTGGCTTATACAAGGTAACGTTATTTATTGGAGTCGACACAAAATAAGATGGGAGAAAGAAATAGCATACCGGGGGCTAATAAATTATTTAATCAAGCCATATTATAATTATTCATTGACCATGAGAAAACCATAATAATAAATTAGCCTTACTTAAAACTTTCAGAAATTATAGCAGCACCGATAAAATTACAATCTACCTTATAAAAACATAAATACGCAGCAGAATTCATTACATCAATCTAAAAGCAAATCGATTCAAGTCCCCGATAGCGAGGTTGGAAGAGCAACGGTCTCCTACGCCAAAGGCCGCGGCTTCGAATCACCCCGAGGAAAAGGAGAAGTGATTTTTTTCTTCCCTAAATACAGGAGCTTCCAAACAGTTCAATAGATGGCATCACCAGCCAACTTTTGACGAAATTTATATCGTCAAGCAAGTGAAGAAAGTAATTTCTTCAATTTGACGAAATATTCGCTCGGAACATTTCCCGGGAAACTGTTTCGTCAAAAACAAAGAAAATTTCGTGAAATCTGAGTATTCATTTCTGAGTGTGTGCTTTTCAACAAATACTTATTGTTGAAGATACTGATTTCTCTATAGGAAATCAAACTTTGAGTAACCATTGAGTTTAAGTAGTGTTTTTTCGGTGTCTTTCGAAAACAGAGGGTGTTTGGCGGCAGAAAAACAACCTGTTTGAAAACACTTCGCCTTAATTGTCATACCAGCACCCCTTTCCGATTACAATTGAAGACCTGAGTGAAAGAAGATGTTATGTAACAAAAATTGGAAGTCGAAAAAATTGAAGTGGGAATTTTTTGTTGTAATTTAGTTATTTATTTAATTCCTTCTTACTAGCATATCTTTGAATATTAATAGATGATTCTAAACTCCCTAGAAAATAATACTAACATATAATTAATAAATATTATAAATTATTTTCACCATTTAAATTATTAAACATAAAAATATTAAATATAAAAAGGTATTTGTCTCATTTCTTCAATACTAAGTAGAATTTTAGTATTTTGGTTTTTCAATGTGATAGAATACTTAATAACGCTTTTATCCATAAAATAAAACAATTTTTGAGAAAGTGTATCATAACATGTACTTCCACTAACTCTTCAATTGATACAGATAGTCCTGTTGTGGAACAGGAACACGGCCGTCCTTCATCCACATGTGGGATTTGTATATACAGTTATCTATAATGTTTCCTTTTGTTATTAGTATTTTTTTAATCATGTGCTCTGTATGTTTTGCATTTAATGCAATATTTTAAATGGCAAAAACACCCTGTCATAGCTTAAATTGCATAGATTGGAATAATATAATCAATGAAAATATGCAAGCTGCATGTGTGTTATATAAATTTTAAATCGTTATTTCCATGGGTTTTTGTAGTGTAGGTCACATAGCTGATAACTGCTATGCTTGTTGGCCACCGTTATTTTCGAAAAGTTTGCTTGGCCTTATTCAATTAATGAGATATTTCCCATAAAATAAGTCACATTTTTCACTTCTAAAATACTGGTAGTCAAAAATCGTATCATGTAACTTACACTACAAGTACTCATGAAATTAGTCAAATGTATTACTTTAAGATTAGCATTCGATGTGATCAGATCCACGAAATAATCTAGCTGTCTCGAGCCGAATTGTCACAGTCGTATCGTGGTGTGCATCTATCTAAATACCGCACCAATATTGAAAAAAAAAAGTATTGCGCCATTTCATTGCCAACATTTCTGTAACAGTGATATTTCATTGCAAATACTTCCAGTCTAAAAACAAATTTTAATCGACATTTTCAATATAATCAATATTGGTTTGTTATTTAGGTAACATCAGTAGCAATGAGCTTATCATATTTTCTCGGGTAAAAATGTTTCACCCATTGAAAAAAAATTGATACAGATTGACAGTAAAACGTTTCACATATTTATTGGAATTAATAAGTAAATAAATAAATTAATTAATTATAATAATCCATATTCATCAATCAATACTTCATTTTTGTGCTAATTAGATTTGAAAAGCTATTCCAGTGAAATTCTCTTCTGCTGTCCAGATTATGTGAATGAAAAAGCATAAATCCTTGAGTTCATGTGTCTCTCTCAATCCAATTGAAAAACTTCTATTGTTGACTTTAGCACCAGCATTAACTCAGAAGTTCTTTGTTCCTCATTATTTTTATTTGTCATTTGTAACTAGAAATTACGTTATATCTTGTTCAGACTTACTTTTTTTTTTTTTTTTACTTTGTGTTCCATTTAAAGATATGTTGCATTGTAAATGACTATAATATTTGATTGCTTTGTTTTCTTTTGATTGGTTTTCATATAAGCCATTTGTTTATAATTCGTAAATGACTATGATTACTGTTTTCTTATGCTTTTTCTATGGTGCTAGGGTGCCATAGATTTGTAAATTTCTTTGTGTGCAATAGTTGATGTTGTTTTTCCGACTCCGTTTTCCCGGCCGTGGCTTGGCTGGATGGTGGAGGGTTTTTTTTCTGCCAGGGGTTCATGCCTTTGCTCTTTTTTTGGTTGGCTCCCTGGTAGAGTGATTGTGATTGTGATTGTAACATTCTCTCACGGAAGTATCACAAGTTTCCTGAGAAAACTAATACTATTACCAAAATTGTCAGTAAAACTATTCTAAATTTATATTTGCGTATTCCTCAACGTATTGCTGCAATAGTTTCCGTGTAAATGGAAACCTTAGCCATTATTATACATAAAATTGCCATGTGTGAATTTTATCAATGCTTGAATTTTTATTCCAATCTCTGATGAAATAGGAAATAACTAGTCAAACATATTTAATGAAAGATCCAATATATGTATTAATCTATCATTGTAAGGCTGAATAATCAGTCTGAGTCATGAATTAAGTGTGAAAGGAAGTGTACACGTTCGTTGAGAATTTTAATATGTTTAGATTCTAGTTTCGTTTGCATATTTTTATTAGAGATTCAAATTTTAATACGGATGTTGGCTTTAATTTTGGCTGTTTTCGACTTCGAACGATTTAAATCATATCCCAAATGGCAATAATGATATCATCTCGTGAAAAGGAATGTTTGATTGAAATAAAAAAAAATGACACAAACTGACAGTAAAACATTTAATGTCTTCATTGAAATTATACAATGAATATAAATGTTACTTTTTAAAAATAAATAAATAAATAAATAAATATCAACAATCCATATCCACCATTCACAACTGCATTTCTGTGCGAATGAAGTTTGCAAGAGCCTTTATTCCAGCGAAATTCTCTTCTGCTGTCGGTATGATCTGAGAGTTTGAAAGCATAAATCCTTGTCTACCTGTATCTCTCAACTCGACTGCAAAACTATATTTGACTTTAGCACCAGCATATGCCCAGTCAGCAGAGGATCCAGCTGCAGGATCTGATGAAAAAAAATGAATTTCTACTTCAAAAAATTGAATTACTATTATAAAAAAACTTAACCTACAAATTAACTTAAAAAGGGTAAATATGCTTATTTGCTTATGCATCAGAATTATTACAATGTCGCTATGCGGCTAATATTTTAAAATTCGGGTTCTTGTAGATGATAGCCGAACAGTCTTTTGAAAGTCCCACTTGCTTATTTTTACAAATATTCCAGATAATGACATTGGTTGCTGCACAAACCACCACATCAGTGAGTTCACGGCTGAAATTCCAATGTCAGTTAGAATTCGATTAGCATATTGAAATGGAACTGGTCTGCCAAGTCATATCTTGGTGGAAACCACTTACAGACACAATTTTTGTGGTTGACAGGTAGGTTTCCCATTGCATTTTTTTTTTTTTTTTTTCACCCAGGCTGGGTACGAAAAAATACAGGTTTAAGGTTAAAGGTTTTTGCCAGGTAATAACAGGAAATAAACTCCAATAACGAGATTTCCATGCGTCTCAAAAAACGTCTAAGTTAGCTACAAAAAGAAACCCGAAAAGTCAGTAAAATATGACTCGTTCATTTCTATTTGCCTGTAATTACCTAAAATAATAAAAATGGAGGTTTTTGTGTTTGTGCGTTTATGAGCTTGTTCAGAGTTTTCCGAAGAGACCAACACGATTTGGCAGAAAAAAAAATTGTCTGGAATTAGGCACCACGAAATCAAATTTCCGATATTTTAATAAATTAATTGAAATATACCGCATCTACTGATTTGTCATTTATAGCTTATGTGGCACTACATACACAGTAGATGGCACTACGTACACAGTAGATGGCACTACGTACACAGTAGATGGCACTACATACACATTTGCAAAATTATTCAAGTAGAGTCAGTCCTTTCTTTTTCCTTTCTTAACGACAATTTTTTCTTAACACTAGAACGCCCGGAAGGAGTCGATTCGACTCTGATCATATGATTAAATGTCAATTGGAACCAGAAGTTCTTTTACAAAATAAGTTAAATTTTAAAAACGTAGATTTACGTTAAATAAATCAGTCAAATAATTTTAAATAAAAATTCTGGTGTAAAATATTTTTATAAAACTTGAGTGTAATTTCCGGGCGCTCTAGTGTTAAGAATTGGAATAAAACTTACAAAATAAAATAAAGCTTTGAAATTTATCAGCCTGATTCGCCGACAGCTATATACGTGCTGTACATCAGGAGAAAATCTATTTCAAAGTTAGCATTCAAAGCGTCGAAAGAAGTAAAACAATGGGTTAATTTGAACTGAGTTGTTTATCGATTTACAGACAGGGTAAATAAACTAGCTATACAGAGTAGAGTACCTTTATAAACGAGTAGCTACATACGTACCGCGACCAACAACATACAAGGCCAGGTTTGGGTTGGGTTGATTTTTGACGGCCAATTATCTACACGAGTGATATAGGCCCAGGGGGGAAGTGACCTCCGTGGAGGTCTTTCTAAGGGAACCTAATCCGTATTCACGCATGGAAAATCCACGACTCGAAGAAAACCATGAAAACTCCGAACGATTAGGCCGACGGGCGCGATTGGGTTCGAACCCAGCACCTCCCGTCTACCAACTTCAAGAGCAGAACCTCTCGGCCACTGGTGGAGCCAACAAGGCCAGTTCATGATGTTTAAAATGTCACACGGAGTGGATGATCTTTACCAACACCCCCTAGATTGGAGAAAGCCGTGGCGCGCTTTGTTGTGACGCCACGAAATGTCACACGAAGCAGGCAAAACAACAACAACAAAAAAATCGAAAATTTTGCATGTTTAGATTTCGTTGACTCGTGGAATTATTAATTATTATTAGTAAATAATAATTAATAATTCCCCGAGCAAACGAAATTGAAACATGCAAGTTGTTAGGATTTTTTTCTTTGTTTTACCTGCTTCGTGTGACGTTTTGTGATGTCACAACAAAACGTGTCAAGGCTTTCTATCTTATCTAGAAGGCGTTGTCTTTACACGGTGATTGGTACAAAGCGGCGCACCCATCGTTTCTTGCCAATCGCCGTGTAAAGATGATCCACTCCGTGTGACGTTTTAAATGTCATGAACTGGCTTTGTATGCCGTTGGTCGCGGACGTACGAAGCAACAGTATGGAGAAAATGGAAAAAACAGAACTGCGGGCAGAATTTTATTATCTCGAGGTTGGACGTTTTTAATCAAAAGATTGCTACTGTTCGTGAAAATTAATTAAACTTTCTGTTGCGTTCGACTATAGTTGTACAACTCAACTGAACTCAGAATTCGTATAGCAATTCTTCTATTTTTCGGTAACTTTTAATTAATTTTTGTATGCAATTTTTAGCGTTTGTTTCTGTTTTGTGGCGATTTCTTGACGTTCACAAAAGAAACCCGAGGCGATTTTTAGACTTTACTCTTATATATGTGTGCATATGTAATTTTTACAATTTTTTAGTGTTCCGAGGTCACGATTTAGCCACATTCGTAAAAAGAATCCGGGCAGTTTGGAAATATTTTCGCCTAAAAATAAAAAAATAAAAAGCCGCAATAATTCAAGGTTCATTGGGCTCGAGACCGGAGCGCTCATAACTCGTCCAGTGAATGATATTCCATCTACGTCATGATCACATGGTCAAGGCAAAAACACCTAGCGTAAAGAAGTGAAGGCTCCGTAGACGTAATGTAAATCTCCGCGAGCTAATGAAATAGTTTATGGGGTAAAGCAGTAGTAGCTTCCCTTCCTATCAGTTTTAGAAAGTTCTTTGGGTAAATTATCGGTACCACGTGACTTATTTCAGCATCGAACCCATATTTGGAATATAGTTCATTGTATGCTGGCGAAGGGCCGAACCCGAGGTTCGTTTGGAAAACCGATCAGCGAAACGGAGGAAGCTCCGCTTGTTTTAAAAGAATAGAAATTGCAAAAAAATAAAGTGTAAACAGTTCATCTCATTGACTAACACACCTTAACTACCTAAATGGTTACCAGGCCATTGTCTTATTTTATACTTAAATCTATTTTATACTTATCTTCGTTTTTGGAAATATAGTTGAGATAATTTAAAAAATAATTTTGGACGAAGTTTTGAAAAATTATACTTTTTGATTATTTAAAATTAATTTTTTTTTCATAAATACGGTCAATAATTTCAGTAACCGACACCATTCCTTATTTTGAAAAACTAATAACTGACGTATAAGCTAAAACATTTAAGACAAATAAGTTACCATTAAAGTGTAAAGTTACCACTAAATTTCCAGAATTTTACAAGAAAATGCTTATTTGAGTTACATTTTTGCTGAAGGTGAGTTACTGATTAGGTGTCAATAACTGGGAGTTTCATGCCATTACTATAAAAAGCTACTTACATATAGTGTTAGCAATTGTTCCATATCGATAATATTGTCCATGAACATTCTGTATGGCAGTGCAAGCAGCTGTCAAGGCTTTCAGCTACAAAAGAGAAATTATTATCAACAAAAGACAATGGAAAAAACTCCATCTTACCAAAATAGACAACTATAAATGTTATATGTAAAAATAAAATTATATTTGAGCATATTATAATATTGAAAATGTCCTTCCGTTTGTACCGGCAGGAAAAAGTAGCTGTTTTATTCCTTGTTTTTCAGAATTTATCTAATTTTACTCAAGCGAAGATAAAATGCGTTGAACTCGATTACAGAATATTCTCAGTTCTCGTCAATATTGAATGGGAATGAGAATTTCGAAAAATTAGTTAGCTTTTGCGAAGTTGGCTTCATTTATGGCTACCCTTTTCGTCACCAAATTTGGGGATATTTCGCCAAGTGCCGACAAGCTTGACGAACATTTGACACTAGCGGACATGACTGTGTAGTTTTAAGCGCATGAGAGTAGCAACAATAGTTACATCAATTAAACCACGTTTTCTAAAGCTCATAAATGAAACCTTTTTATGGAAAAATCAGTCAGCCAAGATTTTCAAACTTCTATATGAACCATTTTTTAAGATAGAGGCAAAACAAAAAGTGTTCCGGTAACCGTGTATCAAGGCCAAACACTTAAGGATAAAAACTTTTTCGATTCCTAATTTTTTCTACAGCTTTTTCATTATGAAATCTTTAAGACGCCGCCATTTTAAAACAAGATGGCTGATGAATCAGGCCAACAAGTTCGAGATCTTGTTAAGTACTGTACACACACTCAGTCACATCCAAATTGGTTCATAAATACGAGTGCTGTTACATGACACATAAATGGGATATACAGTAAACATCCTCTAATCCGGCACGTTCGGGACTTGAAGCGTGCCGGATTACGATATTTTCCGGATTATAGGAGGAATGTCGGGGAAAACGTGTAGAAGTTAGAATTAAACAAAAAAATGACAGTAAAACATGTTTTTTTTTCTTTAAACAGCTTGAAAAGAATAAAAAAATACTCAGTAATGTAAAGTACAACATGAACATACATAACTATAAAATGAAAACGTTCAATATAGGTCTACATAGTAGGCGTACTTGTAGAAGCCATCTTAAGCGAATCTCGAATATCAGGTTGTTTTGTAGTAGTCTTCTCTCTTCTTTTTCAGGAAGTAATTTCGTATGATGTGGAGTAATAGGTGATGACCCTAGACACATGTCGATATACTATGTCCGTCACGATGTCTATCAATTGCACATTCTGATGTTTTGTATGTTTTCTTCGATATAAATTTGTATGTGCTCCGAAAATTCATCAAAATTATTTTATCTTTCGCAAAAATAAAACAAACATTTGAATCTAATGATCCAGATTCATTATTTATTACTCGATGACTGATATCAATTTCCGTTTCAAGTTGAGCAATCTTTTCTGAAATGGAAAAAGTATTTAATTCTGATGGTAAACATTTATTTTTCATTTCAATAGGTTCGCAAATCCACATAAATGTTTTTTCTCACCCTAGTTTCACCAGATTATTATAAACACCAGGTGTCATTGAACAAGAAATACTATTTTTTTTCGAAAGTCGTGCTGGATTATCCAGCGTGCCGGACCGTAGGATGCCGGATTAGAGGATGTTTACTGTAAATACAACGCTGTATCAGAAAAATGGTTACAAGCAGCAGCATTCAAAAAGTAATTATTGCGGAGTGAATATTTTTTCCCAGAGTGGAGACAGATGGTGCTAGTTATCTTACAGTGGTTGCTCGGGTAGGTATAGTGTAAGTTCGGAAACGCGTCAGAGCAATCGAAATGGCAAGACGTTTAGAAAAGTGGTCTCGCTTGTGCTACTTTGAGAAGGTTACGTGAAACCATCCAACGCAAACACCCTGGCATGTTAAATGATGGTGTTATCCTCCTGAATGACATTACCAACCCCATACTACTCGGCAAACTAAAAAATGACTGCAACAGTTCAAGTGGAAAATCTGGAGCCCCCCCCCCCCCTCCCCGCACACAAACACACACAAAAGCAAGGTTTTGTCACCCAGTGACTATTTCCTGATTCGGAAATTGAAGGAAACATCTGGAACAGAGTTTTCTTCAAACAGTGATGTAAAAACAGTAGCTGAGAACTCTCTCAAGTGGCAGGGACATGAGTTACACCAAGCTGGGCTAAAAAAGTTGATCCTGCATTTAGATAAATGCCTATATATATTTGGTGATTATGTGGAAAAGTGATCGCAAGCATGCCTCTTAATTCCATTTTGTATTTTCTGTCTACTGCTATATAAATAATTTTTTATTGCCCTTGTAACCCTTTTTTCTGATCCATCCTTGCATATATATATAAATCAACATTTGGACTGGCGGTGGTTTTGGGGTCTAGACGTCAACATAGGTAAAAATATACCGATATTTTCCGGAAATGCTTCCTTCAGAACGGCTGCAATAAGTACCTTTTTATTTTAGGTAGCTTTCATTACAAAAAGTAAAAAGTTACCTATTGCAGCCGTCCGGAGGAAAGCAATTCCGAAAAAATTTCATATATTTTCACAGATCATGACCCGCAGACCCCAAAACTACCCTCCGTTCAAATGTGACTTATACATACATTTATGTACATACATACATATATATGTATATATATATATATATATATATATATATATGATTTTTATCATGAGATAACTCTCGTATTTATAAACCGATTTGGATGAGATTTATTGTGTATAGTACATACAAATGTCTCGACCGAGTTCGTTGGCCAACTTCATCCGCCAACTTGTTTCAAAATGGCGACCATTTAAATACTTAAAACTAAAAAGACTACACAAAAAATTTAGAAATCCAAATTTATTTTAAGTTTAAGTGTTAGGCCTTGATATAACGATTTCGAAGTATTTTTTTTTTTCGTCTCTAACTCAAAAAATGGTTGAGATATAGCAATTTGAAATTCTTGGGTGTTTGACATTTTGAAACCAGACAACAATTAAAGAAAATCATGTATTAATTTATGAGTGTTAGTGAACGTTAGCTTTAAATTCTCGCCAAGCTTGGTGACACTTGGCGAAATATCGTCAAATTTGGCGACCAAAACTAAGCAACCATAAATGTTGCCAATGGCTATAGCTTACAAATTTGGTGCAATTCTCATTCAAATTCAGTATTGACGAATATCCTTTTATCGAATTCGTCGCATTTTAGCTTCTTAAAATTTGAATAAAATTTGCAAAATTTTAAAACCAAGAAATAAGGAATTTTTATTGAATCATCTAATCGAGTTCTACTAAATTTAGTTTCAGTAAAATAAGCTATATTTAAAAATACAAGGAATATGAAAGCTACCTTTTCCTCCCGGCACTTGCCGAAAATATACAATATACAATAACGCTTCAGTGTTATTAATGTTTCAAGTGTTCTTTATCTTTAGAAAACTCAGAAATCAACATATTTTCTAGATTTAAGAAATAAATTACGCAGACACTTTCTTTTGATTTTGTAATTTTTACAGGATTAATATTTCTATATAGATATAGTGGTAGCTAAGAACTTAATTTATTTATTAAACGTTAAATAAAAAGTGATGCAGATTTACATCACTATGCATTTAAGGGTTAAAAAAAATACTAAAAAATATCTTTTTCGTTTACAATTAAAACTGCCAAGAATAAAATCACGACGGTTTCAGGAAAAAATTACATTTTAAATAGGTTTCCTTTTTAGCAGGTGTACTATCAGTTCAACCATATGCTTTTCGCTGCAAAGCATGCCAAAATAACCTAACGTCCACGACATAGATGGAAATTGTATGTATTTTCATAACTTTCGTCATTTATGTAGAGTTGTTCTATAAGTCCCACAGCATGAGAAACTACAGTGGAACCCGGTTAAGATGCGTTTCAAGGGATTGAACAAAAGTCGCGTATTAAGCGGGTACGCGTATTAAACGTGATTTGTATAATTTTTCTGTAACTGGGCTTATTTACGCATCTCATCGTCTGAATGAACTTTAGAGCTTTCATTTAAAGTGTACTGCCCGAAAGTTGTGATTTTTAAATATATTTAAATTAAAACTTAACTGTATTCAGTTTTAACTCATTGCTTCTTTTTTATAGGACACTGGAATAATAACTGAAAATAAATAAGGATTCCAACATGACTTTATAGTTGATCAATGTTACAACAAAAAATAAAACCACAAATATATGTAATTTTCATGCTAGGCTAATGTTTTTAACACGAAGAAGAAATATTAAATTTTTGAAGCCAGTTACAAAAATTATTTTTAGTAATTGTGGTAATGAGTATCATTATAAACCGTCCTTCATTTTTAATTTGAGAAAAAATATCATACTTATTAATGATTGTGTAAAAAAATATTGTTAGCCTAGCAAAAACTAAACGAAACTTTGAAAACATAAAATAACACAACTGCAATCGCATTTGCTTAATCACCAAAAGTTTCATTTTTTTCTTTGCCGATAACATGCATTATAAAACATAGTAGTGATATAACGTGCATTTAAAACCTGACTAACAACAGGTATAATCATAATTTTTATGACATATCAGAGCAAGTTGTTCAAGGCATTTTTCGCAGCGAATGCTTTATCAATCATTAATTGATTTCTTTGATTTCTTTGATGAACAACCCGCATTTAATCAGTTTTGCTCATTTAGCAAGATATTTTCATTCAAATATCTACCACTATTTCATGTTAGTAATATTCTCCATAATTAATCTGTCATTAAATAAAATAAACATTACTATTTGGAATGAGTGGTTTTTATCTTAATAAAATAATCCTCTAATTTAGAACATGGTAGAGGAATTCGCATTTTGATTTATGGATTCGCGTCTTAAGCGTGATTTTTTACTTCAAATAATAACCGTTCGCGTATTAAACGTGTTATTTTTACATTAGCCTTATGGGCGACGTCAAGTGACCAGAAGAAATCCGCGTATTAAGCGGGATCGCGTATTAACCGTGAGCGTCTTAACCGGATTTGACTGTATATGTGTAATCAGAGACCGCCAATGGTAACGCTTCGCCCGTAGAAACTTTTTAAAAATTGTTTAATATGTTTTAATTAGCACGTAGCTTTATGGGTATTAAAATAATTTTTGAATTTAAATAATTAGAGCAATTAATAATAGTTATTAATTTAATTAAATATATGCTTATTAATTTCTCGTGTGTTACGATCAATGATTAATACGAGGACTTTTATTACTGCCTTGCTTCTCGTATTAACCGAGTTCGGCTGTAGTTACATGCATCACAGAAATAAATTTTTATTGTGTCAATTCATGTAAAAATGCAATGGTCTCTCACTTCTGTGAGATGTACGATAATTATATTTTACAACCACTATTTCTGAATAAAATCCTTATTTAATCTCATCATTTATAAAGCGAAGATTAATTTAAAGAAAATGTGATAATGAAAGATAACTGCCGTATATCGCGTGTAAGTGACAAGTCACTGATATATTTGATATATTTTGTACATATTAACAGAATTTAATTTATATATAAAAAAATCTTTTATCTATTTCATGATTGTACTTTTTTCCGCTTGCCAGACAAATTGTTGTGCGGGTCATCAGAGCCGACCTTAGCGACAGCGAGGCCGTGTGTAAGAGCTTTTGCGAGGCCTTTCCCTTTCAAACTAGTTAACCTGCTCCCATTGTTGCCAATGCAACGGATTTTTAGCTCACAGGCTATCAAAGCCTGATAGATAATGTGCCCGCAGGTTCTGTATTTACTTGTATACGTATGTATGTAACGCGATAACTCTTGATAGAAATATCCGATTTGCTTCAAAAATGTTTTCTAGGTTCATTCTGATAAGGCGTTTCCGTGATTAGTTTTGGGAGTTCATTGGTTAAGTATAAAGGGGTGAACGTGGGCTAACCCCCCCCTTAATTTAGATAAATGGGTTTTCATGCAGAATTATCAGATTGGCTTCAAATTTGGTATACTGTTTAATTCTGATGAGGCGCTTCCCTGATTAGATTTGATGGTTCGTCGTTTAAGTCAAAAGGGGAACGGGGCCTAATACCCCCTTTAATTTAGATAAATTGTTTTTTCTGTCCGATTTGCTTCAAATTTAGTATACTAGTTTATTCTGATAAGGCGCTTCCCTGATTAGCTTTGGAGATTTCTTGGTTAAGTATAAAGGGGGAACGGGGGGCTAATACCCCCCTTAATTTTGATAAATGGGTTTTTCTATCCGATTTGCTTCAAATGTGGTATACTGGTTTATTCTGATAAGGCACTTCCATGATGAGATTTGGAGGCTCATTGGCTAAATATACAGATCGGAAACAGAGGGGTGGGGACTAATCCCCCTTTAATTTATTTTTCGAGGGGCATTGTTCTTTGAAATAAGAGTAGAATATACAATTAGTGTGAATAGCCTATGAGCTCAATGCCATCAGTTTAACTGGGCACTTTTCGTTTTATATTCCTATTCATGTTCCAGAAATTTCCAATAGTGCCTTTTGCTTTATGTAATGATAGGTATTTTGGAATTAAGTAAAGTGAAGGTAACTATTCAAAAATTCTTGTAGATATTTTGAATAAAAAATCTGCTAAATTGGTAACACTACTTCCCACAACGCAATCACTTTTTGAAAAAGCTCGCCTGAAATACATGGTGATTCACTCATGATTAAGGTGCGTTTATATATGTATTTCAACAATCTCCGACAAGAAATCGTAAATCATCATTTATCAATCATCCATGGCCTTTCTTTTCCAAAAGTTCTGCAACCATCAACAAAAGAAAGAGTCATTGATAATCATGTTAGGAATCTCCTTTGCTCACCACTGACCTCTAGTCAAGTTTCGGAAAACTGACCACATGAAAGATACCGCTTAGTAAAAATGTAGTCTGTTCGAACTTTAAGTTTAAAAAACAATACGAAGAAAATGAATAATAAATACAGTGTTGCCAGATTGGAGACTTTTTTAATTCAGATTATTTGACTGTCACCTTTTTTTTTTTTAAATAGTATAATTAGCCTTATTTTTTAGAATTTGTAATCTATTTTTAAATAGGCCTAATATTTCTATTTAAAAAAAGCGGTGACAATCAACAATTTGGGGACAAAAAAGGTCCCAATCTGGCAACATTGAATAAATATTGAGCTATTTTTTTTATCAGGTATTTTTTCCGGGTGCGAGGCCCTTCTAAGCGCGAGGCTCTGTGCGGCCGCACCTGTCGCACATCCCTAAGGACGGCTCTGCCTGGCATATGTTCGCCGTCCCTGTTTTATGTAATATGCTAAATAAAAAAAGACTTACGTGGTCATTATAATCAGGTGGATAGTCTCTGGATGTACCATACGGTGTCATCCATAACTGCGAGTACGAATGGAGAGTTATATAGGCTTTCAGATTACTGCCAATTCTTTGAACACCATCTCTTATTGCTCGACTTTCAGCCTCGGAAAATGCTGTAGACCCACGATAAATCTCAGAGCATGGATCTCCACTTGTTCCTGGACCTAAGGAAATAAAATGAGATGGTGTGAAAATCTTAATTGCCTTCCACCGGATAGAAATCTAAGAATTAAAGTTTGCATCATCTGTAGTGTTTTGTGTAATGATTTTAGTCAAAGTGGCTACTTCTACGCCTATATACAATTATATATAATAATATATAGCTGATATAAAAGTTCTTTTAATTCTCTTTATGTCTGAATTTGCTGAAAGCCAGTTCATAAAAAATAACAATTTGTGGAAAATCCCTTATCATTCACCATCTTTTAGAGATCAACTAAAAATCAGCTCACTCTATCTCCGATACCTTTCTGAATTTTCACGATATTTGATTGTTTTTTTTTTATGAGTTAGTCCATAGAGTTGACTAATAAATCATGAAAAAATATATTTGTTATCGTGAGCTCATGCTCAGATAAAAAATATTTCATACAACTTCTCATATTTCATCAAATGTTTAATATATTTACATTCTAATTGCACTATATTATTTCTACTACATTTGTCGAATTTTTTGAAACTGGCGTTAAATTTCATAGAAAACCCTGGCATGATGTAAACAAAAAACGTTAAAGAATATTTTGACCTTTTTAAAAATATCAATATATCTCCATGAATATACGTGCTATTCTGACACAAATGAATACACATGTTGTACAATATCCACATATTTGTAAGCTATAGCAATAGATCATTTTGTGCTTGTTATTTTACAGGGTGATCCCCAAAATTATTATTTTTCTTTGATTTTCTGTTTGCCCCCTAAATTCTTCTTCTGATCAAATCGCCGTTGATAAATATGAAGTCAGACATATTCTTCATAATGCTGAATTTCCAGAAAAATCCGACAAGAATATCTTTAAATACTCTACAAAATGTCTGAAATTGAACGTGTCCGGTGATTAACGGCTATATAGTGTATATTTCTAGTTAATTACTACCGTTCCCGATATAATTGCAGATTTCGAGTACTTTTTGTATTGAGGGTAGTAATGCAGTGTTAAGTAAGTTTAGTTGCATGACTTGTCATTCTAACAGAAGCTCATCACGAGCTAGGCCGCTGCCATCGAAATACTCAAGGCCGGAGGACACGAGTTGTGACGTCATCACTAATTGAACGACTTCTCACTAGTGTTGGAATTCAAACCGGAAAATTTTGAATATGAATTTTGTTTTATTTTACTTATGGGATATCTATCATCTTATAAAATAATAATAACTATCTAAAGTTACTGGTGAGAATTCGGAATCCCTAAATAAAAATTTAGCCAGATGCGGAATGTCACAGTGTTGCCGCATCTGGCTGATTTTTTATTCGAGGATTCCAAATTCTCACCAGTAAGTTTAAATACTTATTATTGTTTTATAAGATGATAAATATTCCACAAATAGTTAAAAAAAATTGCTATTCAAAAAGTTCCGGTGTGAAATCCAACACTAGTGAGAAGCCGGTCGATAGGTGATGACGTCACAACTCGTGTCCTCTGGCCTTGAGTATTTCGATGGCAACGGCTAGGCTCGTCATTTTACCGGTTAGGGTTAGGCAACTTTATGGATGTATCAGTTATAATAAATGTACTTTTCCAATGTTAATTTTGTAAAGACTATTGTAACATTTTCACAAATTAACGTATTTGGAGACAAAAACAAAGCATCTTGTGAAAATCATATAAACATGATTACATTTGTAGGCTTCCACAATACTACTTTTTTTACCACTATTTCCAAACAATAATCTTTGTAATATATTTCTAATAGAAAGTTATCACGATTATTGTTTGGAAATAGTGGTAGATAAAATAGTTAAAAATAGTTACCAGTTTAAACTCTGTATCTGCTCTTAATATATAACTTTATAATAGCAAAACCTACATTTAAAGACTAATTAAAATGTTTTGACATTTTGAAACATTTCTAATTTGTAACGAAATGGGCACATTTAAAACATCTTAATCGTCTGTTTTTGTCATGTTTTTTTTTTTAAATTCAAAGGCTGATTTAACAAAAATTTAATATGAACGTTAATTTTTTCCGGTGCATCTTTCTACTCTTAAAAAAAGTAACTAACGCTGTCACCGCCGCCGCCGGTTTTTAATTTTTTATGACCGGAAGTCTTTATTCGTTAATATTAAGAAAAATATTGCATACAAAAATATGAAAATCGGTGATATTATAGAGAAATGCTTGATAAACACGTTGATGCAGACAGTTTTCAAATCGAAGAATTATTTTAAGAGATATTTAATGTTAAAGTTGTTCAAAATCGTTCCTTTAAAAAGTTTTATAGGAGCAAAAACTATACATGGGAATTTAATCATTTTTAGATCATTTTATACATTAAAAGTTCCCGGTGTGCAGACTGCATTTATTTTTTTTTATTTGACTCATTTTTTGAGGTTTTATTTCTATTTTAAATTCAAATTTTCAGCATTTCGAGAGATATTTTTTACAACTTCTAGAAAAGAGCATCTCTCTATTCTAAAAAAAAAGTAACTAACGCTGTCTCCGCCACCACCGGTTTTCAATTTTTTGTGACCGAAAGTCTTTCTTCGTTAATATTAAGAAAAATATTGCATACAAAAATATGAAAATAGGTGATATTATAGAGAAATGTTTGATAAACACGCTGACGTAGACAGTTTTCAAATCGAAGAATTATTTTAAGAGATATTTAATGCTAAAGTTGGACAAAAAATGTTCCATTAACAAAGTTTTATAGGAGCAAAAACTATACATGGGAATTTAATCATTTTTAAATCATATTATGCATTAGAATTTTCCGGTGTGCAGACTGCATTTATTTCTTTAATTTGACTCATTTTTTGAGGTTTTATTTCTATTTTAAATTCAAATTTTCAGCATTTCGAGAGCTATTTTTTACATATTTTAGAAAATGGTATTAATTTAAACTGTTGCCAACTGTATAAACAACGCAAACAATAATGTTTGCTTCAAATTAAAAATTTATTTACACGTAACTATTATAAACAGAAAATATAAAAAGCAGGAACTCATTGAAAATTACGTCATAAAAACTATATTTACACGTGAATTTTAAAAGAGAAAGCATATTGTAAAATAATAAATTCATTAACATGCGTTAGAAGTTTCAAATAGGATAAATTACGTCACATTACACTTATTACGTAAAATGAGCAAAAAATAATATTGCAAAACAGTTTAAATTAAAAAAATACGCGAGTCATTTATTTGATATTTTAAGATGATCATTTCAACTATTTTTGTTAGGTCAGCATAAATAATATTTCATTTCTAACAAAAGTATTTTCACGTGAATATTAAAAAGAGAAAAAAAAGTTTGGTGAAAATTACGTCAGATTAAAAACGATACATTTAAAATGTCTTATTTTAAAAAAAACTTTCTTTTCGCTTTGTTAAAAAATACTGGGAGACAAATACTCTGTTTACATAATTCATTTTATATTAGCTTATTTTGAGATGTTTAACTGATTTTATTTAATCAAAGACGGAAACAGCCATTGTATCTTTTAATAGTAGCTGATTTGGCCTTAAAATTCCCCAATCAAAGAGAAATTAATAGAAACCCGTTTATAGGGAGATCGCCACTGTTTTTTAAATTATAATACAATCATCCGAAATCCTTTTAAAGCCGGTCAAATTAGCATGCTTGAGTCTGCGGTGTCTGAACGGGGGTTGGCGAGCGGAGCTCGTAGGGGCCGGGCCCCCTAGTTATTTTAAATTGTTGAAAATTTTTAAATCAGAGCAAAGAACAACATTTCCTTTAAATTAAAAATTTATTTACACGTGGCTATTACAAACAGAGAAAAAACTGTCAAATGAAAATTAAATGATTACGTATTAAAAGCAGGAAAATGTTGATAATTACGTCATAAAACTATATTTACACGAGAATTTTAAAAGAGAAAGAAAGTTGTAAAATAATAAATTCATTAATTTGCGTTAAAAATCGTAAATGTAGGATATTACGTCATATTTAAAACTTCCAAACCATAATATTGCCAAACAGTTTAAATTTAAAAATATATTTGAGCAAGACATTTATTTCATATTTTGATATAATCTTTTTAAGCTATTATTGAGAATTCTAATACAGCGCAAATAATATTTTCTTTCTAACAACAATAGTATTTTCACTTGAATATTAAAAAGAGAAAGAAAACTTTTGTGAAAATTACATCAGATTTAAAACGATACATTTAAAATATCTTATTTAAAAAAAAAAAAAAATTCTTATAGTACTGTTAAAAAATACCGGGAGGAAAATATACTCTGTTTACTTAATTCATTTTATATTAGCTTATTTTCACATGTTTCATATAATCAAAGACGAATACAACCCGTTAACAGGGAGATCACTACTGTTTTCTAATTATAATTCATTCTTCCGAAAATCTTTTAAAGCCGATCAAATTAGCGTGCTTTTAGAGTTTGCGGTGTCTGAACGGGGTTGGTGAGGCATAGGGGACAGAGCCCCCTAGTAAGATAAATAAATAAGTAAGATAATCAAATACAAATCCTCATACAAATATTAATTTATGAATCTTTCAATATGCTTGAAAAATTTTGCTAGACGCTTAAAGGTTTAAATATATTTATTCATAAGTAGGTGAATGAAGTGCATATGCACATATAATATGTAGTACATATATTTAAACAAATAGACTGATGATCCAACAGAACAGTTTAATATTATATAGGTATAAAGTTATTTTTATTTTACTTACCTCCGAAAGATGCATCAAAATTTCGATTTGGATCAGTTCCTACACAAAATGGATTGAATACATTAGCCGGTGCCCTGTTTTTGCGCCACATTCGGTTCTAAAAGAAAAGATAACACATATGTAAGTAAACTTGTGAAAGTTTTTCTTTGGGTACAATTTAATTTCTTTTGATTACGTTTTAAGGTGTTAATTCGGAACAAACAATTATTCTTTGTACCTGCATCTAAAAATACATAGCACTGCATAAAAAAGTTTTAAATCTATTAGTTGTAGTTTTTACTTGACCGAAATGTAGTTAGATCATTAATTAATACTTTATCAGTGCAAAATTTCAAAATAATTGTTGATACTTTTGTTTTTTAGGGTTTCGTTCATCTGACAAAACCCTATTCGTCTCACTTCTCTGTCTGTCTGTCCGTCATAGAGCCCGTTCTCAGAAACTATATACGTTGGACACTTGAAATTTTGGATACTTATAGCTGAACATCTCAAATCAAACGACAAATCATAAAATTTTGAAAAAGTCTTATATTTACCTCTCTGGGCTCTGACTTTTGTATTTTAAGCTTTTTTTTAACAACTGAGCCCCTAATTAAATTGAAGACATGAAATTTTGGGTTCTTATAGCTGAACACTTCACATCAAACGACAAATCATAAAATTTTGAAAAGTCTTATGTTTACCCCTCTGGGCTCTAACTTGTGTATTTTAAGCAATTTTTATAACTCAGCCCTTAATTAAGTTGGAGGCATTAAGTAAATTTTGCATACTTATAGCAGCACAATTGCGATCACACGAAAAATCACATCATTTTCAAAAAGTCTTACGTTATTTACCACTCCGGGTTCTGTATTTTTCTGTATTTTTAGCAATTTTTCTAACCTCCACCCTTTTCATCCGGGTGCACTTTTCTAACTTTTGCAGACACTTCTTTGACCACTCTTTCATATTATGCACCATAGCCGTACATATTTTAGTTCCAATTTTTACCGCCAGGGGGGGGGGGGTGCTACCTACCTGCGGTGCTATGGGCCCGATACCCACGACTAATATATCTAAGGGTAGTTTGGAAAACGGAGTTTCGTTCGGATAGAGGTTTGTTTAGAATAGAGTGCGCTTCCTGGTTGCGAAATGTGGAACTAACAGATTTTGCAAAAGTATTAAAGTGTTTTGAAAGGAATATTAAACGAAACCCTCTGTGCGATCTGTGATCACACTTACCCATGGGTAACAAGTGCACTTGTTTCGTTATAACGTAGGAGACAAAACATTGGAGACAGTAATAGTATGGGAGACAGCGTCGTATTTTTGCACCCAATTTTAGCGTCAATGATTTTGTTATATACAGGATGTTCCCGAATTCGACTGACAAATTTAGAGGGGTGGTAGTAGACTTCAAGAGAATGAAAAATTGCCATAGAACATGGTGTCGCAAACCACTTATTGAGACACAAATATAGGTGTTTCACCCTAACAGAACTCTGATTGACGGTAATAATTTTGAGAAAAATAAAAATATTGCAATGAAAACGTAGCGATATGTACCTAGTTTTGTATGAAATGTGATAACATCACATAATATCACATAAAGTTCTGGAAAAACAGGGTGTTCACACAATCGATGATACCGTATGAACTGGTAATTGCAGTCCAAAATGTCAAGTTCATACTGCAGACGCGTATAATGGATACTACTACCACTTTTTTTTCATCACATTTACAACAAAGGTGAGCCCGTTTATTAAAAGTTTTATTATAATACAATTCAATTTTCTGAAAGTTATTACCGTCAACCCAAATTGAGTTACGGCAGAACACCCTGTATTTTTGATTAAATAGCTGGTTTGCAACCCCATCTTCTACGATAATTTTTCATCCTTTTGGTGCCTACTATCACCTCTCTGAATTTGTAGGTCAAATTCGGTAACACCCTGTATATTAAATTAGATGTTACAGGTAACGAAATTGCCCGTCAGCTGGCGCATTAGCGAGCTTGTTACCATACTACCTGCTGCAATGTAAAATGAATGGTAACCTGATTACTAATGGTTACTTCCGAGATGAGAAACATCAGCAATCGGGTTGTCATTAATTTCACATTCTAGCCTATGTGATGTTGCTATAGCGACCTCCTCTGGTTCATGAGCTGACTGACAGTTTCGTTATCTGTAACATTTAATTTATCTTATATACCAAAATCATCGACGCTGAAATGGGTTTAAAAAATATGACGCTGCATTCTGGGCTATAACATTGGAAACAAATACAGACCTTAATGTAAATGCATGAATTTAAAAGTGGTTTTAGAAACAAAAAAGTGCGCAGCTGGTTAGGGTACCCCGCCTATTAATCTAGTAACACATGTCAAATAAAATTTAATTAATCTATCTGTACTAGTATTATAAAGAAGTAACGTTTGTGTGTTTGTTAGAGGTAATCTCTGGAACTACCGAATCGATTAAAAATAATAATGGTAGCAAAATGCGGGTGATCGTCTATGTCGGCGCAAAAAAACCCCGTGTAACAACAAAAAAAGCTCTAAAATTGAGATTTCTGATATAGTTTCTGGGCTAGAAACTTGAAATTTGGTGTGGTGGTTACTTTTAAGATGTAAATGAGGGAACGCTTTCTAAAAATTTCGAATTTATTAGGGTGAAATGAGCGGAAAATGTTCTAAAAACGTTTGAGATTATAATATATTTGGAGCTGTTAGGGCTAGAAACTTGAAATTTGACATGTCTGTCACTGTTAAGATTTATAAATACTCGTACAGAACAATTTCTAAAAAAAATCGAAATGTCAAAGGGTGCAGAAAAAAATCGTTCTAAAATTGTAATTTTTGTGATATTGCTGGGACTAAAAATTTGAAATTTCGCATGGTAGTTATTTTTAAGGTAAATGCTCTCAAAGAACGATTTTTGAAAAATTCGAGATTTAAAAAGATGGAATGAGCGGAAAACGTTCTAAAATTACGATGTATTTTGATTCGTTAGGGTTAGAAACTTGAAATTTTACATGGCTGTTACTTTTTAGACACAAAAACTCAGCAACAGAGTAATTTCTAAAAAAAAAAAAAATTGAAATGTAAAAGTTTACAGGAAAAAAAAAACAAATGTTCTGAAATTGCAATTTTTTTGATAGCGTTGGATATTTTGCATGGTGTTTATTTTTAAGATGCTATTTTAAATGTTACCTAAGAGAGGTTTCTAAAAATTTAGAAATTTAAAAAGTGAAAGCAAGCGTTCTAAGAACGCTCTAAATTACGATTTATTTGAAATTGTTAGGGCTAGAAACCTAAAATGTATAACAAGAAAACTGGATTTATTTTCCGCCAACAAACCAAAAGACTTCATGCAATTTAAATTCATCACAGCGGATTACAAGCGAGCTAGTTATTTATCTAAATTATGAAGAACAAACGTGTCCTTTCGTAACGCTGACGCCATTTTGATGTTGGCAACAACGACGATTAAATTTACCTTTCACTGCAATTTTTTAAAAGTTCTAAACATCGCACATTTTCAATTTCTGCACCGTCGAATAGAGAAGAAAATGTACTTACAAATGCAATTTGTTTCAAAACTATATTGCAATTTATTTGTAAATTTACATTTTAAAAATTAATTTTCAAGCATGATGTTTTTACATCTGTCTCTATCGCATGCAGGCGACTATGAAAGATAAATCCGTTTGCAGTTAAGTTAATATAAATAGTTGAGTATTTGTTTCCGGCTGATATTACATAACGAAGTTAAAACTTCATCAATAAAATAAAATAATATACATAAAACAAAAATTTAATGTAATCCATCTATGCAACTATGTAATCCATATATTTAAACAACTGAAATAATCAGAAGTAAAAAGGGCTGCTGTAAGACACGAAATCTTTGGCTATTTCATCATTTATTAACTTATATAAAAGTATCGCTTTTAACATATTTCAAAACTTTATTTGAATGCAAAATTGATACTTTTAAAATAAAAATGCTTTTTCGTGTTGTTAATGGGCAATCTAAAAAATAATAATAATGTAAACAAAAGGCCTTCCTTTATATTCTGTAACCCGGGAGGTCTGGGTCGGATTCCCTAGTATATTTAAAGACAAGATAGTTCTTGGTTCAAAGAATTGTTGATTGCCCCTTATACTGCGTTCAGATTGAGATAGTTGAGTCACTTAACTGGAAGTTTTTTGAAGCGGACATACCCGGAATCAAGATTTTGACTTGAGCAAGTTTCTGAAACTCACTTAACTTTCTGTACTCTCTTAACTATGAGTTGAGTGGAACTCTGCCTTCTGAACTCTTTTTCTTATTTGAAACTGTTCTTAAATTTCGAGATGAGTTCTACAAATAATTACCGTATATACTCGCGTATAAGTCGAGGAATTTCTGACAATTTTCGGTAAGCAAATTTGGGAGGTCGACTTATACGCGGGTCAGTTAAAAAAGAAAACCATAAACTTCGAATATTGAAAAATTATGGCTTTTTATTTGTATGAATAAAAAAATAATACATAAAATATACAAACAATAATAATTTATCATTTAAAAAAATTTTAATGATTTGTTTTTGTTTACTTACTACCTTTTCACATTGACAAGTGAAATCTTTGGTTTGATTTTGTACAAAATTGAAGTAAAAAGTTAGGGGGTCGACTTATACGCGGGTTTTTGATTTTTTCCAGAATTTCCATTCGAAAGTTAGGGGGTCGACTTATACGCGAGTCGACTTATACGCGAGTCGACTTATACGCGAGTATATACGGTAATCAGCTTTTTCGAATAACCCTTTAAATCGTTTATTTATTTAACACGTCGCAAAGAATGAAAATAATAATAAACTATGTATGGTTAGAAGTTGTAGTATTTAGAAATTTAATGTAAGTTAAGTCTCTTAAAAGTGTAGGCAATGTGAATAGGTGAAGCCTAATTCCAGGTTGTCCGGTTCAAAAAAGTTAAGCTAAGTGACTTAACTTTCATATTGTGAACGTAGTATTATGATTCGCAGTAAATACTCACAAAATTCCAAGTGAATTTATAGCCGTCAGGATTCATGACAGGGAAAATGTACCAGTCGAAAGTTTCCACCAGCTCTCGGATTTTAGGATCCGTGTCGTATCCTTTCACCAGATGCTCGATGATGTAGATCGACGTTGCAGGAGCTACCCATTCACGAGCGTGTATGCCTGAATCAATCCAAAGAGCAGGTTTATTGTCTCCACGCGTTCCAATCTGAAAACAAAAGGTATGGCTATAACTGAAAAACCACAAAAGTAAATGAATCACGCTTTGAAGAGGAAAATATGTTTGAAAAATACTAGGGAAGTTCTAAAAAACAGTGTTTTGTGGAAAACACTATAACTGAAAAGAAGTTAAAGTATTCAAAACTATTAAACTAAATAAAAGTTATAGTGAAAATTTCTAAGAAAATATTCCAATTATCAGAAAATCTGCACAAGTATAATCAATATTAAAGACGTGAATTATCACATTGCTAACTAAGCGTAAACCAACAGAGTTAAAAATGTCCAAGCCGGGAATCGAACCCGGTCCCCTGGAATAGCACTCCAGTACTCTACCACTAAGCCTGCTCTACCTCTAAGTCACTGGTTTAGTAGTAGAGCACTGGAGTGCTATTCCAGGGGTCCGGGTTCGATTCCCGGCTTGGACATTTTTCCTTATGTTGGTTTACGCTTAGTTAGCAATGTGATAATTCACGTCTTTAATATTCAATAATTTCAAGGGTAGTTTCACTGCTGAAAAGTAGTTGAAAAATTAATTAAAGAAGTATAATCATTTGTAAATGTAGTAAATCCCGAAATTCAACAATAACGTTAAATAGAAAGAAGTGTAAACAATGAAAAATATGCATATTAATTTATATTGACCAGCACAACAGATTTCCTTTAATAGTTAATTCTACAATAATCGTTCAAATGTTCATTATGTTTAGAATTATTATTATATATTTATTTTAAAAACTTAAATTTAAAAATATTAAAAAAAAATTATTTATTATTCAATCTATTTACAACTTTATTACTTACTTACTTAATTAATTAAAAATTAATTGAATTATTAATGATTAAAATTTAAATTAATTTAAATTATTTATTTTAAAATTTCTAAGAATTTATTCCCTAGAAAATATTTCACCTGTCTGAAAATGTACAGAAAAGCAATTATTTGTAAATAATCTAAATACTACGATAAAATTAAATACAAACAACTGTAAAAAAAATATGTATATGTATATGTACATATTAATTTATATACTAAAGATTAAAAAAAAATCTATATTAATTTAATTGCACAAAAAATTGTTTTAAAAGTTCATTATATGAATAATAATTATTATTTATTAATTAAAAAAATTAATTAAACTTTAAAAAATTAAAAAAAATAATAATTAACTTATTTATTTATTTATTCATTTATTACTTTATTAATTAATTTAAAATTAATTAAATTATTAAAATTTAAAATTTAATTTTATTTATTTATTTTAAAAATTTCTAAGAAAATAATCCATAGAAAATATTCCAATTATCTGAAAATCTGTACTGAAATATAATTATTTGTAAATACAAACAACTGCAAACAATAAAAAAAATAGACCGGTAGCCGGCAGCCCAGACAATCACCTCATCGATTTCACGGATGAAATTCTAGGATTGGTTAAATCTTGATTCGCATATAAAAACGCAATCGGTCTGTCAAGTCATATCTTTTGGCAAACACCTGAAAACTCGATTTTAGTGGCTGACTCGTAGGTTTATTATTGTGTTTTCCTGCTCCTAGTTCGCCATGCTTTCATACCTTTTGGTGCAGGAAAACACAATGGTAAACATTCCAGTCAGCCGCTAAAATCGGGTTTTCCAGTGTTTTCCACCAAGATATGACTTGGCAGACCGATTGCATTTTAATATGCGAATCAAGATTTAACTAATCCTAGAATTTCATCCGTGAACTCGATGAGGTGATTGTCTGTGCTCCCGATCTAATACGCACATTAATTTATTTTGACGAGCACAACAGATTTCTCTTTTAATAGTTAATTGTATTATAAAAATATACATGCATATTAATTTATACTGAAGATTTTTTTTTCTAATTTATATTCTTTTAATTGTACAGTATTCGTTCAAAAGTTTATTATGTGCATAATTATTATTATTGACTAGTTCCATGGGTTTCGGTAGTGTAAGTCACATAGGCTGATAGCTGCTATGCTTTTTGGCCACCGTTATTTTCGAAAAGTTTTCATCGCCTTATTCAATTAATGAGATATCTCCGATAAAATAAGTCACATTTTCCCATTCTAAAATTCTGGTAGTCAAGAAAGTTGCAATTTGTACCTGCGTGACTTACACTACAAGTACCCATGGAACTAGCCTATTATCATTTTATGATATTGTTTTTCAAAATTCTAGTCATTAGAAATTTTAAAAACAACTTTGACAACTCATATTACACGCAGTACCAATTAATTTCTAAACAACTGTAACTTTATTTCAACATAAAACAAAAACAAAGTCCATGCAATTTCAGAAAGGTAAGAGACAGATTTTTATACAGAGGGAAATTTGTTATAAATAAATATCTGTTCGTAAAAAGAAAAAAAAATTGCTAAAAGAGAACAAGAACCTTTATATAAACTTGTACAAATGGTAAACATGATGGTAAAAACATAATATCTACGTTTCGAACTGCTTCTGCAGTCATCCCCAGGATAAAATATGATGTTGAAGAGATTTAAAAGTGTAGAAACAAAAACGTCTTGTATGAGAGGCAATTTGTTGAGTTTTGACAAATTACATGATTGGAAAATTACAGCGGTGCCATCAAGTGAGTACTCCAGAAAAGTTAAAACGAAATAAGTTGGAGATAAAGAGTTGTTTCTCATACAAGACGCTTTCGTTTCTATACTTTTAAATCACTTCATCCTATTTTATCCTGAGGACGACTGCAGAAGGAGTTCGAAACGTAGATATTATTTTTTATCGTCATATTTATTTGTACAAGCTCATATAAGGGTTCTTGTTTGGTGTACCATTCAGCTATTTTATGTGTTTTTACGAGTACATTATAATATTTCATGGTGCAATTGTCCAACATATGTTAAGGAAATTCTTTATATTGACCAAAAGATGATGTTTCAAAGGTGTACCGATACTTTAAGTACTTTTACACAAGCTTGCTCAGCCATACTACAATTTTATGTTATTTCTGATGTTCACCTTTAAACCTTTCAGAGGATTTCCTTCATGTGTAATTCCAAGATTTTGCACTTGAGCTATTGTTGCGTAACGACTTCCGACAGAATCTACATAAGCACTGATCTGAAATGGAAGAAACAGAAATCTTAAATAAATTTTGGTTTAAGTGTATCAGGAAAAAAAAGATAGTTGTTTTGAACTATCAATGTATGAGGTGATTAGAATATTTATTTATGAATTTACTTTAATGTTAAAAATTTCCAAGCAACAAACACTGGACTATTTTATAGTACAGTGGACTATTTTATAGTACAGGTACAGGATTTTTCAGAGACAACTGATGGCCTTTCAAAAAAATTTGAGAACTTAGTTTTGGCTCTAGAAATGAAGATCTGATGAGTCTTTCCAAAATAAAGTTGTTTTACCATGCTTTTTTGCGGGGGGTGGGGGGGGGGTGATTTTAACTCAGGAGGGGAGAAACTCAAAAAAATTTTAAGTAGATCAAGTGGGGTATCGTTTATTATGTATTTTTAGGTGCGCTCGTAATTATATAAATACATAGCACCTATAGTCGTCGCCTGATCTGTCCGTCTGTCTGTAAGTCTGTCCACATATAATAGCGCAAAAAACTACCCAACCGAATTTTTTGAAAGTTAATATATATAATCGTTGCAGAATTTTGTTGAGTCATTACAAATTTTATGAAAATCGAATCAAAACTTAAAAAGATATCAATAAAAGTTTTCTTCGTTCAACTAAATACTATCATACGTCATTATTTCAATGATATCCCATAGTTAAGGATTCTAGATTGCCATGGTTATGGCGTCTTATTAAAGATGGTGGCCTATTATTTCCGTATTTCTGAATTTAATATATATAATCGTAATAAATTTTCTGTTCACGCATTTTTGCATAAGAGTGCAACAGCTATTGCACCAAGATCTGACTATTTATAAAACTAGTTATAGTACGTTTTGATAATTGTTAGTAAGTATAACCTCATTTGCCACGTTTGACGTTCAAATTCCGACTTGTTAAATTCTGAATCGAATGACACCGTCGGCAAATCGATACGATCATTCGTTACAAAGTTACGGCAGGTTTTATGAATAGAAAGACAAAAATTATATTTTATGAGAGAGCACAATTTTACTACACCTAAACATAGTAAATCAACTTATAAAAGACTCATAGGATCTTCACATCTAGCACTAAAACGAAGTTCTTCCCAAATTTTCTGAATGGCCATCAGTTGTTCTAAATTTTACCTGCACTATAGCATAATTTCCGGCGCTGTATTCATAAAACCAGCAGTAATTTTGTAACAAAAGATCGTATCGATTTATGGATGGTGTCATTCGGTTCAGAATTAAAAAATACTTAATAAACGGTACCCCACTTGAACTATTTTAAAAAGTTAAATCCCCGTCTCTGAGTTTAAATGCCCCCCCCCCCCCCCCCCAAACACATTAAAGCAACTTTATTTTTAGGGGATTCACCGGATCTTCATTTCTAGTGCCAAAACGGAGTGATTTCCAAATTTTTCTGAATGTCCACCAGTTGCCGTATATTACTCAATTTTTAGTCTATTTTACCTGAACTATTTATATGGATTAAACCATATATTATTCCGTCTACCACCAGAGTTAGTTTTTTAATTACTGTAAATAATATCATTTACAAAAGAAATTAACTAATATCTCTCGTTTTTTTTTTTTTGTTTTTTTTTTTTTTTTTTTGTTTTTTTTTTTTTTTTTTTTTAGTAAAATTAAAATAAATCAGGTAATGGGTGTTCAGAAGTAATTAGGTAGTACTACTTTTAAAAATTTCCAACATAGTTGTTAACACTTTCAACGTAGTTAACCCTTAAATGCGCGATTTTTTATTTTGCTTCGAAAAAAATTATGTATGATTCTCTGAAAGGTTTATTACACAGGAAAAATAATTAAAAAAATCAGAGATACAATTTTCCTATAATACGTCAATTTTTTCTGCTGTTGCACATCTGCAATATAAGTGCAGTACTGTCGTTTGGCTATTTTACGCTAAAACATTGTAAATTAGTAAATATTTTAATAAATGTCTCCAAATGCCTTATTTTATATAATTATTTGTTTCATAAAACTTAACATTTAGCCCTTTAATTCCCATGATAGAATACGTTCTAGAAACTACGTAGTTTGGAGAATCTGACTTTACACCAGAATGTTTCAATATTTAATTTCGCTTTATTTAAATACGGAAAGTCTGTTATTATTTAAAGCAAATGTCGCTATTTTAATTTTCTTGTGTGAGTTAGGTATATACGAATAAAAAAAAGTCCCTGCCGGCTCTGGCCTACAGGCGGAGGTAGATTTCGATGTTAAGTACTAAATTCACCAACAAAACTTAAATCAAGATTAGAGATAAACCCAGTTCCTCCACTAAGAATGAACTCTAGGGAACTAAACATTTTGTGAAAATTCTAATATACACCAATACACACACGCATGTACATGGGATAGGTTTAAAAATGGCTAAAACAAATTCAGAGAACCTCAAAGTGTTAAAATACTTAAAATATGTTAATATTTTCATAGTCGGGTTTTTATCATGTTTTAATACGTTTCTTCAAACTCACATGACGTTACATATTCACCTGCTGAGGTCCATTATATTTCTAATATGACGCAATATTTTTTTTTTTTTTTTTTTTTTTAATTCGTCAAACTATTTATTTCATTTTGAGTTTCCATGCTGAAATCTTGCTCTAGAAAACTTATGACGTAATATTCAAATTGTTTTCAATTCGTCAAACTATTTATTTAATTTATTTTTTCACGTGAAATTCTTGAAATAGAGAAACAATTGTTGTGGTGAAAATTTTATTGTTTTTTTTTTAATTGTTGGCAGCTGATATAACGAAAAATATTTATTTTTTCCTGTCATTGTTATGTAAGAGCTGGTTTTATCAGAATCTTGTTAAGACGGTATTCAAAATTTTTAACCCCCCCCCGCCCCCATTTCCATTCCCTTGGGCCGATTTTGCCCATTTTCAATCCCCGCCGAGATATTAGCCATCTCAAAGTTGTTGGCGAGTTTGAAAACGATAATTGCGACTTTTATCGTGCGGACAAAATTTAGTACATACATACATATATATATAAACTTTTTAAGTGGGGGTGGTTTTGGGTTCCTAGGGTCATATAATGAAAAGTTATGAAGGAATTTTTCAAAAGTCGCACCATAGTAACGACTGCAATAGATAGTATTTCTTACGAAACTACCTAAAATCTATTAAATTCAAAACACTGTTGTTTGCATATATGCAAAGCTGCGCACTAAAGGGTTAAAAAGTGTTTATGAATTCAGTTTGTCTATCTGGCTGCCCGCCTCTCAGTACTCTAACTCTCATAAATAAACTCGGAATACCCTGTAATTTTAATATGAAGACCCCAGAAGCCAAAAGTTACAAAACTGGAAAAACTGAGCTAAGCGCCTAGGTTAGTTGGTTGGTTGGTTGATTTTTGACGGCCGATTATCTACACTAGGGATACAGACCCGAGGGGGGAGTGCCCTTCGCGGGGGTCTTTCTAAGGGAACCTAACCCGTATTTACGCATGGAAATCCATGGCTCGAAGAAAACCATGAAAACTCCGAACGATTAGGCCGACGGGCGCGATTGGGTTTGAAGCCAGCACCTCCCGTCTACCAGTTTCGAGAGCAGAACCTCTCAGCCACTGGTGGGGCCTAAGCGCCTAGGCTATCTGGAAATAGGGCTATTTGTTTGGAGGGAAGGAAATAGTATAAGTGATTTTCTAATTATGTGCTGTGTTATAGATGTCAACTACTTAAGCACTTTAAACTATTTAACTACATCACTCTTTAAGCTCTACATTAAAAAAAATATTGTACTCCACTTTTATTTAACCCTTTCAGGGGCGAGATACTTCTATTAATAAATTCTGAAATAAGTGATCGACACCAGAATTTACAAACAAATTTATTTCAAAATAAGAAAAAGCTTTTGTTCACGTACTTAATAAAAGGAAAATTTTCATTCCAATATTCTGGTGCCAATGTGTTGAAGGGGTTAACAGTTATTGAAATAAGAGTTCAAAGACCGCTGTGAAATAAGCAACAGTTTAATATTTTAATTCAGTCAATTACTATTGCTGTTCCAACTTTGAACTCAATTTACTCCAAGTCCAAATTTTGTCACTTGTATCCCTTGGCTTCTGGGGTCCTCATACGTTATTGAAGTTTCGTATTAAAAATGAGGTCATTCAAATTTATAGTTCGATTACAAGGATGAACAAAAAAATTCCATTGACATTAAGGTTTATGGGGGGAAATGGTTTTCTGCGCATTTTAATGATGTTACAGTATTTCAAATATACTGAAATTGATGGACATCGCTGAGAGGAATTAAAGCATGCTTTCTCAGGAGTATGAAATAAGTAGCAATTATAGTTTAGAGCACGCACGAAAGAATTCCATTACATTACGGTCTATCGGGCGAAAAATTGTTTGCGATGCATTTTAATTATGTTATGATACTTCCAAAATCAATCGTGCAGTTTTGTCGTTAAATCCTACAGTTTGGAGATAGATTTTTAATTATTTTATGGAAAGAGGTTGATGGGTTAACGGAGAAATACCGGTGGTTTTACCAAGATATGACTTGGCCGACCAGTTCCATCTTAATATGCTAATTGAGTTATATCTAATCCTGAAACTTCAGCCGTGAACTTGATGAGATGCTTATTTCTGCACCCGTACTAAGATATACTTTAAATTTTTTGTAAATTTGGAGATCGGTGCTCCGCATGCCCATTCCTTAATCTGATCTAAAATGGTGACATAAAACTAAATTCTTATCTTGTGTTGCTATAGTTATTTCTATAATTCCTGGAGAACCTCGCGTATATTATTGTATAGAAACTTTACAAAAATCAACTTTTACCAAAAAATAAATATTTACTCACCGCTTCGAAGGTATGATAAACATCCAACTGAAAGTTATCTTGCCTTCCAGCTAACTCATCGTCCGGTGGGTTTTCCTCACGTTCTTCGTCTATCCATCTGCAAGAAATCAGTTGAATGGTATAATGAAACTGAATGTTTATTATATAACCTCCTGAGATCCTGCATCCAATAAAATGGATATTTGTTTTAATCTACTAATCACATTAAATATTTCTTTGGAAGAAAATCCCAATACTCCAATGTAATATACACCTCAAAGATTACTTTTAATTTTTAAAATCTGGCAACGGCTTCTCGGTTCCTTGTAATATGGTGAAGTGGGTGAGTCAACGTGGTATTCGATCAGGTGCTAGTAAGTTCCAATTTTCCAATTTACTTATTTTTTTTTCAAGCGTATTTTAGATTCTACAAGTTAATTTTAATGTTTTGTAAAACCCTTGCTAGTTTTTAAGTGTAATTTTGATATATTTAGTGCTTTAAAGCTCAATTTAAAATCATCCATTAAAATGAATGTTGGGTTTTACTTGAGTAAAGTTATAGTTAGTTTTAGCATTAATTTTGGTTTTAATCATAAGCTAGATTTCTAAGTATTTGATGTTTATTTAATCTCTCTGTAATGTTTTATTTACTTTTTATAAAAAGAGACAGCAAATATTGCATATTTTTGTGTTTTATTTTCGCCAAAAGATTAACATCATTAGAAGCATTAGAACTAATAGCAAATGGGGATGACTCTGATCTTGATTTTAGTGATTCAAGTGATGAAGATTTCAAGGTTAATAAAATTTATCAAGATTCTTCAGAAGCTGAAAATGAGGCTACTAAAAATCAGTCAAAAATTTTGCTGATGGTTCAGTTAGCCAAACTAACGGAAGTGAAATATCGAAATATCAAAAGCTTGCTTTGACTTGGAAGACATCTTTGAAGTAAGTTCAAGTTATAAATTATGTACATATAAAGTTTTTTAATATGTAAATTAAGATAATTATTTTGGCTAACTCTTTCTTTTGTTTGAAATTCATAAATATAAACAAAAAATTTAAATTAATACAATTAAGTATATTTTTCTTTCCAAAGTATCACGTAATCTGATTTTAATTATGTTTTCTTTTAGGTTGTCATCAAGCATTCCATTTTCTCCTGATACTTCACAACAGCTAGAACAAGAAGAACAAATGCGCATAAAATTTAAATCACGTGATTATTTTTTAAATTACATTGATAAAAATATGTATTCAAAAGAAAACTAAATTTAGATATACAAGTTGCAATATCTTTTTTATGCATTACCAGTGAAAAAAATGGTTTCATAGATTTTCATTTAGAATAAATGTGTGTAAAATAATTCAGTGTTGTCACATTAAATTAATAATAAATATATATATGTTTCAATTTATTGTTAATTTACTTTTCAATATCACTTTACATGTCAAAAGTTGAATTCTAATATGTTTACATTTCATCATGCTTAAGAACTCAACATCCCTTAAAATAAATATAATTCTTAACAAAATAAAAAAAAAATTTAAAAATTTAAAAATCTTTAAAATGATATTTTTGTACCCTTTAGATGAAAATAAAGTAGTAAAGACAAGGGTAAAGTGTTTCAAAATTTCTTAGGTCTCAGGAGAATAATACTAAAATTTAACAACAGATTGAAGTCTATTATTCGTCACAAAAACAAAGTGAAGTAAAAGCAATAGTGAAAATACAAACTTTCTTTTATTTTTATGTAACAAATTTAATAACTACATTTCGGAAGTTGACTGCATTCGCCTTTCCCTCCCTTTTTGAGCCCTCTTTTTGTTTTTTTAGAAATGATTTTAAAGATTTTTATTTTTGTAAGGGAAGAAAGGATTTTTATTATATTTTAGGCAATTTTTTATTTGTATTTACTTCTTTTTTTTCAATCATTTTTTAAAAATGGAATATTTTCATAAATATTATAATGTCAAACTACAAAGCACGTAAATGATATTTTCAGCAGATCAAAACAAGCTTTAATCGCAGTTCATTTTTACTTTGCGTAAGGTGTCTTAAGTTTAAATTATAACAAAAAGTCATTGAATAACTTTTATATATTTTTTTATTTATGCCTTTTTTTTAAGCTTCTTTTCATATCAAAAAAATTAAATTATATGGGGCATTCTCACAATCTTTTGACTTTTATGTCCCTGAGTAATAATTTTTATTTTAATAAATTTTTTTGTGTTTTTGTTTTATTTCATATACTGGGGAACATCCCATTGCATAATTGCATAACAATATTAACGAGATAAATAAGTTTTGGACGATGTTGGGGGTCCAAATACCAGGAAAACTCCTATACCGTCCCGTGTCCCTGATGCTGATTTTTAATTTTGGAGCTGTCTGTATAAAATTGTTTCAATAAAAGTAATTCGATGCAATTTTTTTACAAAACTGGGACAATTGTTTTACATAAATATGTAGCAAAAAATTAATCTGCACACATTTTTACGGTTGATATTATTTTTTTAACTCTGTCCCTGGGTTTTTCATCCTTATCGTCCCTCTTCCTAAACTTATACAGAAAATCACTTCAGATGCAGCCACAGAATTTTTTTCAAGTTTTTTCTCATGCAGAAGTATGCTAGAGAAAGAATGTCTAAAATTCTTGGACATGAAATTTACTGCAGAATTTAAATCAGAATTTAAATATCAATTTCAAGATCGTGGCTTTATTGGTAGTCTTACCGCCCCCAAGGTTTATTCCTGCACTTTTCGAGGTAAATTTAAAAAAAAAAAAAATAATCCAATGTTAACAACTGTTTCTAAAAATCAATGAACATTGTGGCTATCACTTAGTCTTAACATGATTTTCCTAAAAATAAGTGGTAATTTTCCTTACCGTTCCATCCTTACCGTCCCTTTTTTTCACATTTCGTCCCTTTTTTCCTATACCGCCCCCCTTTTTTACCTTACCGTCCCTTCTTTAACACCTCTTTAAGACAATGTTATACCAAAATTCTGTATTAAGAGTACCACATGTTTATTATTTCTTATTTGAATGTCCTGTGGGTACTATGCAAATTCATTATAAGTAATTATTTAGAAGAAAATAAAAGTTATAGTGGTAAAATGGTAGGGAAAATTAAACTCGCAAATTTAACTGAAACCTCAGTTAAATAAAAATTTTTCGCTGCTGACCATTTTTTCTTTATTTTGAATCATTAAGGCATTCATCTATCAGATTAAAATGTTATTTTAGCAAGTTTAATTTCACCAGATTTTTATTCCGGAAAATCAAAAGATTGTGAGAATGCCCCATATATATATATATAATATATCTACCCTAGATGTATAAAATCCTACTCTAACGATTTTATGAATCGACTGATTATGTTTCACAACTATATTCCTAAAATATGGTACCTTTGCCGGTGGGATTAGCACCAATCATCCGTATTGATTTGCATATATGAAAAATGGCATTAGAATTTTAAAATTTGAATTGGATTTCGACATATATATTTTTTTCTTCTAATTTTAACAATATTTTTGTAATGATGGTAGCCCAATTACTCCATTTTTGTGGGAAAAAAGGGAGGAAAGGGGAAAATATAGGGATTATTAGATTTCTTTTCTTTTTCGACCATTTCAAATTGATATTGAAATTATCTTTTATTTCAATCGAAAGTGAAGACAATATTGCAATTAAATTTGTGTTTTTTAAGAAAATTTTAAAAAATAATTCATTCAATAATAATAATAATAATAATAATAATACTATTAAATACATAATAATTTTCCTACTTTCAAGAAATATTTTTACATATTTTAGAAAAGGGTACTATTTTAAATTGTTGCCGATTGTAAAAAGAAAAAGCGCAAAGAATGATATTTCCTTTCAATTAAAAATTTATTTACACGTGACTATTATAAACAGAAAAAAATTCAAATTAGATTTAAATGATTATGTGTTAAAAGCAGTAAAATATTGAAAATTACGTCATAAATATTGTATTTACACGTGACCATTAAAAGAGAAAAAAAAACTTTAAAATAATAAATTGATTAAAATGCGTTATAAGCAGTAAATGGGGGAAATTATGTCATATTTAAAATGACCAAATAATAAAATTGAATTTAAATTTAAACAGTTTAAATTAAAAAGTATATTTACATTTATTTCATATTTCGAGATAATCTATTTAAATAATTTTGTCATTTTTTAACTTTTGTTGCCAATTCTAACGCAACCCAATTAATATTTCCTTTCTAACAACTAAAGTATTTTCACGTAAATATTAAAAAGAGAAAGAAAATTAATATAATGATAAATTCATTAATATGCGTTAAAAGCAGTCAATAGGAGAAATTACGTCATATTTAAAATTTCCAAATAATAATATTGACAAAGAGTTTAAAATAAAAAATAATTTATGCGAGACATTTATTTTATATTTCGAGATGATCTTTCTAACTAATGTTGTCAATTCTAAGACAGCGCAAATAATAATATTTCCTTTCTAAAAACAAAAGTATTTTCATATGAATGTTAAAACGAGAAAGAAAACTTCGGTGAAAATTAGCTCAGATTTAAAATGTCTAATTTAAAATAACCTTTGTATGGAAAATTAAAAAGAAATTAAATTTAAAAAATCAAAAAACCCGACAGCGTAAAAAGCGAACTAATTAATTATTTCTCATCAATGTGAAACTATTTTTTTTATATTACATACCTATTTTCTTTTATTTACTTGTATTGATGACTTTTAAGTTGCGTTTAATTGTTAGTTCCAATCTATAAAAATTTTTTTGGTGAGGCCTATAGATGTCGATGATGTTGCAGTAAAGCTAGAGATCTTACCTACACAACTTCCAGGTTGTGTAATATTTGAACGAGGCTTCTGACTGTAAAATAGTCAATAAAACATCGTCTTCATTTTGAAAGACCTATCCAATGACATGCTACTCAATAGGGTGCGTAAAATGTTTTTTTCGTCTCTACCGCTATTTTGTATTTTACGGCCGCCATTTTGAATTTATAAAAACAAAACCTATCCTATAACCATCGGATGATTAAGACGAATCGATAGAGACCTCATTCATTAAAATCCATCCAGCCGTTGGGATGTTTCGAGGGTATAAAGAAATCCACATACCCAGATACGCGTGAAAGACATAGCCCTTCTTTTCAGTCGGGTAAAAAATACCGGGAGGCAAAGATTGTTTATTTAATTCATTTTATATTAGCTTATTTTCAAATGTTTAACTGATCTTATTGAATCAAACACGAAAACACCCATTTGATGTCTTAACAGCAGCTGATTCGGCCTTAAAATTTCCCAATCAAAGGGAAATGAATTGAAATCCGTTTCAAGAGAGATCGTCACTGATTTTTAAATTATAGTTCAATCTTCTGTAATCGTTTTAAAACCGATCAAATTAGTCTGTTTTTAGAATCTGAACGGGGTTGGTGAGCGTGGCGACTAGCCGGGGGTAGAGCCCCTAGTATATATATATAATATCATGGTTAGAATTTGGAAAAAACATATATAGTAAAGCGAGGAGAGTTCGCGCGGTAGGAGAGATTGCGCACAAAGAGATTCGACGGGAAGGAGTTGAGTGCGCGAGCAGCGACTCCAGGTAGTTGTACAGTAGCATTAGTGCAGTGTTTGCATGAATTTGCATACTGATTGTTCCAAGCGTCTTGGATAAAACAGTGCTATTTTGTTTTTGTTTTTCCAAAGTAAGTGCTTGAATTTTCATAACTGTTCGTCAGAATTTTTATAGAACGTCAGTAATACAAAATATTTTGAACTTAAACTATTTTTTATAAACTACTAACCTGGACTAAGTATGCGAACACCAACAATTCATTTTAGAAGTGGTCATATTTAAATAAAAGACCGCGCAATCTCTCCTACCAAAATAGGAGAGTTTGCACATCTGCTACTTAGGAGAGATGGCGTATTTCCCCTTAAGTTTAAGTGCTAGGAGAGATTACTCAGATTACTGATAAATTTGTATGAATCGCAAATGACGTGTAAAACATATCAATGAGTCAATTTTGAAATAATTTCGGATAAACGCATAAGTATCAAAACTAAATTTGGCAAAAAAATTAATTTGCAAAAAAATACTTTTTCAGATAAAATTTTTATTAATAAATTAATAATACAGTTATTATTAAATTAATTTCATGTAATTATTTTTGTTAATAAATTAATAATATATTTGTTAATTATTTAATTAAATATGTATGTATATTTTTTAATTTATGAACAATTAATTTGCCAATAAATTAATTTTGTTAACTAAAATAAATTTTCTAACACAATGTTTTGGAAAAGCTTTCACCCATTCTAAGTAGTGTAATGTCATCCAAATCAAAAGGAAACAGAGTGCAACTAATGTTACTGATCCACAAAATATATATGAAAAAAGATTTAAGAAAGATGCCGCTACAAAAAAAAAAAAAAAAAAAAAAAAAAAAAAAGCCGAAGATAAGGTGCTTTTACAAAAAGTGGGATAAAAAAACGAAGGTCAATGAGGATGAGTGCACTGAGTATCAGGAACTGTACCAGGAGACAATTTCGACAACTGACTGGATTCAAAGTATTGCTTGTTGCAGGTGATTGCACGAAAGATGCACGTTTTACAATAATAAGTGCATCGATTGTGGACGACGACGACTTCGGTTAGCAAACAAAATACAATGAAACTGTGGAAATCGAAATGAAGTAATTTTCAAGTTAAACATGTTATCTACTAGGTGAATGTTTTTTTGTAATCTTAGTAAGGCTTGCTTTTTCTGATATTTTAATCTTTTTAAATTAAAAATTTTAACTGTTGTTAAAATTATTTCTTTTATTTATTATTTAAACATTTGGTTGCAATATTCTCTCCTAATACAAAAATATTTACTCACAAAATGTCAATTAAGTGTAATCATTATTGTTAACAATTTAATTGTAGTTATTATTAATAACAATCTCTTCTACCTATGTGCGCAATCTCTCCTACCCATGTGCGCGTTCTCTCCTACCCTGTAAGGAGAGATTGCGCAAAATAGTTTTCTTGGTTTTCTTACTGCTGTTCTATTAATTTACAGTATAACAAGAAAATAACAATGGAAATGCATAAAAAACAAATGAAGTCAAAATTATTCATGCATAGTTTAGCAAAATATTAATATTTAGATTTTTTATTATTATTCTTTTGAAATAATAATAATAAGGTGCGCAGACTCTCCTCGCTTTACTATACAGGGTGTCCGGTCTCAACGGCGTCCAATGGCTAATTCCTAAACCGTTAGTCATAGACATATAGTTCCAATTACAAAAATGTTTTAAATCAGGTAAAGAAATATTTAAAAAGCGATTTGGGTCAATAAAAACATTTCTTAAAAAATTACGAAATTTAAATTTTTATACGGTCCCCCGGTCCTGTCAGTTAAGAATCGCGAATGTCGTTGATCGGATGCTGAAAAATCGCAAATTTCGTCTATCAGGTGCGGAAAAGTCACAAATTTTGTGGACCGGCTTCCGAAAAATTGCATATTTTCTCAATTAGGTGCGGAAAAATAGCAAATTTCGTTAATCGGGGGCGGAAATTTTGCGAATTCCGTTGATCACGTGCGGAAAAATCGCAATTTTCGTTGATCGGCTCCTCCCCCCCTCGTTCATGAACTTCGCCTTTTTTTTTCGGCACTAGACACTTTTATGCCTATGTTTGTTTTTTAGCACTTTCAATAAAACAAAATTTACTCCCCCGAATAAAATCAAGGAATAATATCACTACTTCTAAATAATCCTTACTACATCTCTGTTATATATACAAACGTAAACTGTTGAAATATCCTTGCCAACTACATTGGATATGCTGACGGGGTTGGAGAACCAAGAGGGGTAAAACTCCCCCCCCTCCCCTTCTGAAACCATAATTTTTATCTGATTATTGACCACAGATCACCCCCCTCCCGCAATAGAATTCTCTCCGTGTTACTGATGTGGCCCTCGAGAACCCAGAAATTTTTGTAAGTGGCCCTTCTCTTAAAAAGGTTGTGCACCCCTACTGTAGACAAATGCTATGCACACTGTATTTTACAGTAAGCATCTTGCACCTCAGTGACGTATAGCAATTTCAATATATTTGAAATAGTGTAGCATCATTAAACATCCCAAGCGAATTTCCCCCACCACATATCAAGTAACAGAATTATTTAGATTGACCGTGTAAAGGAACTGCAAGTGCTATACACTTCATTTCCAATAAGGAACATGCCATAGGAAACCTCAATAACATATATCAGTTAAACGACAATCCAAGTATATTTACTTCAATTATAGCACTGGCAGACGGACAGACAGGCCAACAGACTGTCGGGTAAAAGTCTGCCTCTCAGACGACTATTTTCTAATTCTATTTCGCACCCCCTTTTCAAAACAAATATCTTTCTCATATGATTTGACAACATTTTCAAGAGAAATATATTAAAAAAATATATTTTTTAAAAATAGTGCTGCGAACAGAATATAAAAATAGTCGCCTGTGGCAGCCCTGCAGATAGGCAGACAAGCGGTCAGACTAACCGAAGTCATAAACACTTTTCAATGTTGGAAAGTGTTAAAAAGAAAAAATCTCCGGTAGCTTAGATTTAGAAGTCAATGTCAAAAGGCTTTTAAAGTTCAACCAACAAACACGTGTGTTTGTCTTATGAATCAAAGGAGGAGACAACAAGATCAACAAGATCAAAACAATGACAAACATAACTCTGATGAAAATACTTAATTAAAATTCAAATCACGGTTTGAGAAACATTTTTTCTTTGCTACTTACTTTTGAATATTGCTTGTAACGACGTAGAAGTCTATTCCTTTGGATTTGAGTTCTTTCTCCACCTGATCGGCAATTTCTGGTGGAACCCGAATGCTCATTTTTTCGTATAAACCAACAGGAAGGTTCCATGTATCGATCTATATAGAAACACAAAAAACATAAACTTTGTAAATTAATTATGAATTTTGCGAATAAATCATAATTGTTTTGAATAATCTCACTAATCTATAAATTGGAATTTTTTTTTTTTTTTTTTTTTTTTTTTTTTTTTTTTTTTAACAGAAAGTGCATTACATGAATTTTATGTTTCTGTTGACGCTGAATCTGAAAATGAAGTCAGCTTTTCTTCATGAAGCATCACATTTTTGTTACTCAACCTTGAGAAATTGCTAGAAGCGTATAAAATTTGCAAAGTGAGCAAGTTTATTCGTAAATTAAATTAGCTAAACTTGCATAAATTGAAGAAGTATAGGACACTTACTGCATTAGCAGAATTTATCATGAATTATCATACACAACCACACCCGCCAATGGCTTTAGCTGCACTGATGGAGTAAGTTATTTCAAACAAATTCCGCGAGAGGGATCATAGGTTAAAGACTTATTTATTGATGCCGGGTAGATTGACTCATTATTTATTAATTCTGTGTGGATGATTCATTGGTTTTTAAGATAAACTTCCTATAATGGCTTCATTTCCATAAAATTACAAGTGGGTATTTCCACGAGCACTTGACGTGTAAATAACATACTATGCTTGTTAGCCACCGTTATTTTATAAAAGTTTGCTTCGCCTTTTCCAATTAATGAGATATCTCCCATAAAATAAGTCATATTTTTTTGTTCTAAAATACTGGTAGTCAAAAATCATAATATGTGAAGTCAACACGACAAGTGCTCGTGGAAATGCCTAAGTATTATTCCATTTGTACGTGAAATATCTGCTCATCTTACATTATTAACAAAATTACAGAAATGTAGAGTTGCAAAAAACCCGAAGATTTTGAGGGACCGGAATAAACCAGGGAATTTTGAGGAATAAAGCGGGAACTTTGGGGTAATATTGGAAATTTTGAAGGAGTTTTGAAGGTAAAGAAAACCGGTCATTTTTTAATTTGAAATTTTTATTTTAAGGAAATTTCATGCACTACTCTGAAAAGTTTGAGATAGATTTTTCATTATGAATTTACAAAACTTATGATTTTGCGCTTTAAGTTTTTCTAATTTATTAAAACTCGTTAGCTTTACAGAAATGGCCGCTGTGAATTGGTGAAGATTTGAATGTTTCCTTAAAACTAAATTGTTTAATTTATATTAGCTGGCATATCTAATAGTCAGGCGTACTCTGTATTGATTTTCTAGTCGGTTGCATTGTATTTTTTTATTGATTTCTCTTTTACTTATGTTCATTGTTTTGTTGTTGTTGTTTGCATGAGCTGACTCGGAGAACATAAATGTCAAAGAAGATGAATCTGTCATCTACGTCTTTAACATTTTAACTATCAACGATTAAAATATCAAATTGCTAACTTAATTTTTCTGAAACTTAAGCATGTATTCCGTTATTTTTCATTAAAATGGGGTTACTTTTCTATATTTATGTTATTGGTTTGTTTACATTTTTTTTAAACATTTTGTTTACATTGATAAGATTTGAAATCATTAAAAAAAATAAAAATAAAAAATAATTAAAAATTTCCATGGCTAAAAATTTTTGAAAACTCTCGGGAATTTTTTAAATTTCGCTCTCAAAAAACCCGTTTTTTTTCCATGCTTTGCAACTCTATAGAAATGTCTTAGATCGATTAAAATACAGGGTCATCTTTTTTAAAGTGACAGTGTTTGGAGCGCCCTGTAGCGCGATCTAATAGCCGAAATCAAGACATGGGAAAAAGGATTCTGTGAAAAAAAATTAGTTCCAAAAATCGCCGCTAGGGCATTTTGTGGCGCTGCTGTAGCTTACAATAACGAGAATTAGCATAAAACATAGGTATCAAAGAAAAATGCAAATGTTGTGCGATGACAGCGCCAGTAATAGGGGCTATAAAAGCAAGTAGTAGACAGCTCCGACAAATAATCTCAGCTGAAGTAAACGAACTCCAGTGGATATGCCTCTCACGTTACCGGAACGTGCCTTACTGGTGAAGCTGTATTATATGAATCAATGTAATGCATCCGCAGCTCTTCGGAAATTTCGAACCAGAAAAAAATTACGAAAGGGTCCTTTATCGCTGAATGGTCTTAAAAAAATGATTAAGAAGTTCGAGGAAACGGGGTCACTGACCATTCGCGCTAGGAAAGGACGTAAACAAGTATCAGAAGATGTAATAACTGATGTGGCAACTGCAATTGTCGAAGGATCGCAGGGAACCATTGCTGGTACTAGCAGCGCCCGGGGTGTAGCTCGACAATTGGACATGAATTATTCCACGGTATGGAGAGTTTTGCGGCACGTTATTGGATTTTACCCATACAAAATCAGCCGCTTGCACGAACTGAAACCAAGTGATTATGATAAGCGAGTGAAATTTCGCTCTATCGTTTCTTGCCAGGGTAGAAATTGATGATGCTTTCCCAACACATTCTGTGGGGAGATGAGTGCCATTTTTATCTCAATGGGTCCGTAAACACACAAAATAGCCGAATTTGAGCTTCTGAGCAGCCCCACACAGTGCATGAAATACCATTAAATTCCCCAAAAGTCACTGTTTGGTGTGGTTTCACAGCCGAATTCGTAATTGGGCCATTCTTTTTTGAGACTATCACTCCAATAGGATCCAAAACGTGCACCATAAATGCAGAAAGGTACCACGAAATGCTACAAACGTTTGTTATTCCACAACTTCAGCAAAGAAACCGTCTCCAACAGACAATCTTTATGCAGGATGGTGCTGCGCCACACATTAGTAATAAGGTAAAGCAGCTGTTTGCCAAAGCTTCACTGATGATAGAGTCATAAGTCGGAGTTTTCCAGTTGCATGGCCGCCTCGTTCCCCTGACCTCACGCCATGCGATTTTTGGCTCTGGAGTTATTTGAAATCTCAAGTTTATGTTGGTGGAGTATCAAATTTGTCTATTCTAAAGGACAACATAACAAAGACAGTGCGGAATATTCCTCGTGATATGTTACGTACGGCTGTGGAGAACGTTGTGCACAGAATGCACGGTGTTACTTCTGAGAACGGTGCTCACATTGAAGGTGGTTTAATTCCTCATCGGGGAAGTTAATGTAAGTAAATAAACATTAATAATTTAACTGTACGATTGTATGTGTTAGTATTTTTCTTTTCTCACATTTTATACATTGCAAAACGCCACAAAATGTCCTAGCGGCGATTTTTGGAACTAATTTTTTTTTCACGGAATCCTTTTCCCCATGTCTTGATTAGTCTAAATATCAAGTTTGGTGCCATTTCGGCTATTAGATCGCGCTACAGGGCGCTCCAAACACTGTCACTTTAAAAAAGATCACCCTGTAGATTTCCGATTATCCGACGATCGTCGGCACATTTGGTTAACTGCGGGGTCGAATTCTCCTGTTAAAACTGAATGCTCTTTAATACCATTAATTTCTAGTATTTTTTTTAAGTTTTCTAGGAAGTTTTTACTATTAAGTAAGTCCAGGGTCAAAACTAGGGGGGCGGCAGAACGAAGGCGGCTTTTCCCCATGTCTTGATTAGTCTAAATATCAAGTTTGGTGCCATTTCGGCTATTAGATCGCGCTACAGGGCGCTCCAAACACTGTCACTTTAAAAAAGATCACCCTGTAGATTTCCGATTATCCGACGATCGTCGGCACATTTGGTTAACTGCGGGGTCGAATTCTCCTGTTAAAACTGAATGCTCTTTAATACCATTAATTTCTAGTATTTTTTTTAAGTTTTCTAGGAAGTTTTTACTATTAAGTAAGTCCAGGGTCAAAACTAGGGGGGCGGAGGGGGTATGCGCACGGGGAGCCAGAACGAAGGGGCGCCAAATGAAGGATTATAATTTTGCAATGGATCGTTTTCTTCTGATGGACTGATGGCTTTCATTATTATGAAACAGCCATTATAAATGAAGTATTAGGTTAAGATGAGAGAGCAGTCGTGAAAAGTTAGAACTCTGATTTTCTGGTCAGAATGGGAAAAAAATGGCATAATTATTTTTGAAAAAAAAAATATGGCCATTTGTTTGCCAGGCATTAAAATATATTGTCAAAATTGGATGTTGCCATTGAAAAAAAAGTTTAGTCTCATTTTGATTTGTAGATGGCCCCCTAAGGAAATTTTATATACATCATTTAAAAGTAGACTTTATTTCCAATCGTTTGGTACCTATAATTTTTTCTTATTATAATTAGTTGTAGACTTGGTAGGGAGTGTTTACTTTTTTCCAAGACTGTGCCTACTAGATACTATTGCCCTGCCACCTCATATTGAAATTCCGTGTACACTCATGATACAAATGCATTGAGCTGTATGAAAATAGGAAGAAGTCCAAACGCAAATTCTAAATCTTGCTGCTAGTAAGTCACAGTTAAAATAAAAACGAACTAGTGTTTTTTTTTTTGTTTTGTTTTTTTATGAAATTATCTTATTTTTCCTTGAAACAAAAAATTAAAAGTCGCAGCTATTAAATTAAAAACTGACTGCCTGTTTGTATTTCACAGCTATATACTTCTCTTAGAATACTGTAATTTATGCGATAAAACTTACGTCAGTTGTTCGCATGGACCAGAGTATGACATATGGGCTCTCAGAATTTTTAGGCTTCAATTAGTTTACGAGCTATTATTATTATTATTATTATTATTATTATTATTATTTGTAAATTTATGTGACATTTCTGAAATGATGATAACTAAATTACTCCATTTCTGTATAAAGAAAAGAGGAAAATATTGGATTACTTTACCTTTCTGGTGTCATTTTCCCATAATAACTGAAAAAAAAAATAATTTTAAAATTAAAACTAGTGAATACAATCCGGCTTACCGTTTACAGAACTTAGATGATAACCCTTATTTTAAAAATTCTAAACTATAATAGATTTATAATGAACAGAACGATAATTTTGTCCAACTGGATTAAATCATATTCAAGGCTGGAGTAGCACAGTTGAAGTTTATTCCAACAGAGCGAAAAATGTCCAAACCAGGAATCGAACCTGGATACTTGGCGTGCCGTGCCAATGCTTTTACCTGTTAAGCTATCCCGACGATACCTGGCTGACATAATTCACTCTAATTTGTTGGACATGGCTGCGAACTGCAGCGCTAGTTTCATTCATCTGAGCTATAACTATTGCATTCACATGATGAAAGTGTGTTTTAACACGGAAACTCCTGTACCGTGTAATTAGGTCATAATGAAGAGAACGATAATTTTGCCCAACTGGATTAAATCATATTCAAGGCTGGAATAGCACAGTTAAAGCTTATTCCAAAGAGCGAAAAACCTGTTTATTCCAACAAAGGGTATCCATATTCGATTCCTGGTCTGGACATTTTTCGCTCTGTTGGAATAAACTTCAACTGTGCTACTCCAGCCTTGAATATAATAGATTTATTTCATTTAATATACGTATTTTTTTTAGATTGCCAATTAACAACACAACAAAGCATTTTTATATGAACAATATTATTATATTCAAATAACGTTTTGAAATGTATTACAAGCGATACTTTTGCATTAGCCGCATGTTAGGAGTAAACAGAAGAAACTGTCAGAGACCGCTACTCACAGCAGCTTTTTTTTATTCTGAAAATATCATTTGTTTTATCTAGTAGTTCGATTACATGTCTGTTAAATTTGTGTTTTATATACATTATTTTTTTATCGATGAAGTTTTAATTTTATTAGGGAATATTAGCCGGAAACAAATGCTAAATTTTTTATATTGTTTTTCTTTTAAAGGGTTAATCTTTCATAATTGGGCTGCATGTGATATAGATTTTAATAAAAACATGCTTGGAAATTATTTAAAAACCTTAAAAAAAATAGAGATACAGTTGTCGAACAAATCGAATTTGAAAGAACATCCCCCCCCCCCCCCCCCCGTCCCTGTTCGACTTTGTAAGAATTGTAATTGTGCGATGTTTAGAAGTTAAAAAAATTGCTTTATTGAAGTGGTTTCGCCATCGTCAGTATGACGTCAGCTTTATTCACGGACATCGTTTTATAATACAGGTACTATAATTTTATAAAAATAAAAAGCATGCGGTCTTACATGTTTATCTTCTGACAGCTGTCTTAAAAATTCTAATTCTTCTTCATCACTGGGAAACAAACCATACAGCTTGTGTCTGCAAGAGATAATTTAAATGTCAAATGAACACCAATGGATAATTTTAATCAGGCAGAACAGTTGTTTAAATTTTAATTAAATAAATGATAAGAATTAAACAGGGGAATGGACGTTTATCAAAATGTGCGGTGCTGATTTAGATGGAACTCGAAGCAGGCATTGGAAGCAAGCAGAAGCAAGATTAATAATATACACTCAGGAACATTGAAAATAGCGCACCAAGAAGGGAGCATCGGATTGAAATGAAATTTAACACACATAATGATACATATGAGAGATTCACATGATCCCAAAATCAAGAACATTAAACAAATACAGTGTATACAATTGGACAAATACAGTGTATACAATTGGACAAATACAATGCAACTTCAATAGCGCGTCGAACTGCCACCTGCGGAAATACATACCGTAACACGGTCCGCCATTGAATTGATTAGACTTTTAATGTTATCCTAGGGCAGATGAGCCCACAAATCTTGAACAGTCACCTCCAAAATAATGTACAGAATGAAACGGCGGCATCTGGCGTTTCAGCTGGTCCCATTCATGCTCTATAGAGGACAAGTCTGGGGAGCGGAGTGCCCATGGAATAGTCTGAACGTGACGTAGGAAGTCTTGAGCAACTCGAGCTGTATGCGGATGATCATTATCTTGCTGGAAAATTACCCCTGGGAGATCATTTAGGAAAGGTCACTTGCGGAGTCGAAGAATGTCATCAACATAACGTAGGCCGCTTAAGGTTCCATGTACCACAATTAGAGAAGACCAGCTATCATAGGCTATCCCCCCCCCCTCAGACCATTATGCCTGTTGTGCGGGCAGTTTTTCGCGCGTCATTGTTGGTAGACTTGTGCCGTTCACCAAGGTGCCTCCACACCCGTACGCGGTTATCATCTGTCCCCATAAAGAACCGAGATTCATCATTAAACGCAACGTTTTGCCAATATGTGGCAATTCCACGTCGCTTTGGCTTGGCGCCACTGTAGACGGAGTCGCCGAAGTTTCGGTGTCAAAGGCAGTACACGAAAAGGGCGCTTGGGTTGCTGATCCGCATCCGCAAGGCGTCTGAAAATGGTTTGTGGAACAACTGGCATTCCTACGCCTGATTGTACCGAGGAACGAATCAATGTGGAATCCATGAGCGCTTGCCGCACGATACTTCGATCCCCTCGCTTCGCCGTCTTCCTGGTCGCTCCAGACCCGGTACGCCGCACATGGGTACCATCTCGTGTCTACTGCTCTCAACATGTTCTGCGGCACACTCAGAATGATCGTCCTGGCGAACAACACGGAGCTTCGACCAGCATGCGGTTTTCACGCTGATGATGAGGTTTCTCTTAAACTTAGGGCCTGGGTGATGTCTAAAATGAAATATCATGATAAATCGGCAGCTTTATATCACGATATTCCGATATATCGATATTGCGACATATGAACAAAAAATATATGTACATTTATAATATATGTATAACTTCAATATACATTATATATTTTATTAAGGATTAAAATTAAAAAATATATATATATCATTCTCAAATAGATTAATAAAAAACTATGTATAAATAAGCAAATCTAAATAAATAAATGCTAAAAGAAAGTAGTAGGATGTGTCAATGGTTACAATTTCTTCTATTTCTACGCGTTATTACTTCAAAATTCGCTATCACAGAGGCAAAATTAAATAACAATCTATGCCCATCATGAATATTCTAAAGATATAGGTGCACTAAATTGTATGTATTTAAAAGGAAATATAAGCATCGCATCTTTCAAACAAATCATTGAATTTCAGCACCAGCCTTATTAGATGTCTGTAACCAAAATTCCTAATCTAAAAATCATAAAAGCAATACCTGTTGGACAGTATACACCCAAGCCTAAGAAGGATCTACTTATGTGAAACCGTAACAGAATAAGGTGTTTGATTAAAATTCGTGCATCAGTTTTTGAGATACAGATATCGCTAAAATTGTGGAAAATGCAGCATAGCAGCGCCACCTATTGGACGATTAACACTAACACTTAATCAGCAACAAGTTATGTCAACGTCTGTCTGAATTTGAAATGTTATGAAAATACATGCGATAATTCTTGAGAAAAAGCTATAGCGGAAATTTTGAAAAATACAGCATAACAGCGCCACTTATGGGCTATAAACACCAAACACTAATCAGCAAAATTTATGTCTACGTCTAAGTCTAACTGAATCTGAAGTTTGATAAATATCAGCGCATTAGTTCTTCAGACAGAGCTTCCGAAAATCGTGAAAACTCAGCATAGTAGCTCCGCCTGTTGGGCCATTTACACCAAGAACTAATCAGCAATAATTTACAAGGTACAACTGAATTTGAAATGTGACAAAAATCCGTGCATTAGTTTTTGAGATAAAGTTATTGCGGATATCGTAAAAAATGCACCTACCTGTCAAGTAATTTACACTAATTTATAACGAGATATAAAAGAATCTAAAATTTTGTTAAATTCCGTGCATTAGTTCTTGAGATAGAGCGCCTACAAAATTTGTGTTACAAAGAGACAGACAAAGTTTTTTAAAAATAGTCAAATCGTGTTCAAGACTTTCTAAACATATAAATTTGTGTCAATAAATTTGTAACAAACCTGGAAATTTGTGTTACAAAGAGACAGACAAAGTTTTTTAAAAATAGTCAAATCGTGTTCAAGACTTTCTAAACATATAAATCGGTCGAAACCCGGATGACAAAATTTTCATGAATCCAATACTTTCTTCTTGTAAAGATAGTAGAAAGTAAAAGAACTAAAAAAAAAATCGTTAACAGAGAGAGAAAAATAATAGTTTGGTTAAAGTCAATTTTTGAATTGTTTATATTTTATAATTGTTAAATAATATTTATATTGCTGTTGTGCTGTTATGTTTAAAATTGTCTTACTATGCGTCGGCGTCCCCGACAAAAACTCTTAGTTTATTTTATTTCATTTTTATATTCTCCATTTTTTTTTTTTAAGAAAAAATAAAACTCTGCGTGATCTACGAATCATAATCAAATGTGTTTCAAAATTTACCTTCCCCTTAATTTCGTTCTTCCATCGTCCATGTATGCTGTGTGCCTGAACCGCAATAATTAACCCTTTGGACTCCGGCGTCTCTTACACAAATTTTATTCGGTCGGCACCACTTTTATAAAAGAAGTTTTCTTCAAGTACACAATTTCAAAAATGCTAAGATTAAGTAAGGAAATTTTATTATCCTTTATTACAGGTGCCAAAAACAAATTTTGAAAGGAAAGATGGTGTCGCCACAGCGGCGACAACGGAGTGCAAAATGTTAAATAACTTCATGCAATAGTGGATAAGGATTTTAATGAGTTACTGTCCCTTTCAACTAATTTCTTGCTATTACATTTAAAAAATCCGTGAATGTGCTAGAAATTTTTGCGTGAAATAATATTTTTTTAGAACAGCCCTAAGAATTTAAACTTAAAAATTCTGAATTAATTTTTTTTTTCCTAACCTTTAAGACTATTTCTTATGCTTGTTCTATCGGGGAACTTGGATAAGGATCTCCTGCGTTTCGACCAATGTTCGCTAAATGAAGAAAAAAAACTAACGCCCCCCCCCCCCCACACACACACACCGAACAATTTACGTCTCTCCTCTTTTGATTGTCAGTACACAAACTTTAACTGCTTAATTTGTCTGCCCTGTTTGTTACTTTGAATTCTAGTGACATTAAATAAATATTGACATCTAAATATTCTCCCCCACTCCCCGCAAACAAACAATGACAGAGGCAGTAAATACCAAATACTCACATATGTCAATTTTTAAAAGAAACTACCAGAAGAAAAAAAAAAACGAGCTTCAGAGAAGTAAAAATATCTGCATAAAAAAAAGAACTTGGAATTAACATTAATATATATTGCTATGGAAGTATTATTTCATTTGTCCAATTAAATCCACTGTTGCAAATAAAATGTAATATTTCATTTATTTATCTCCCTGATTCACATATTGTTCATTAACAACGAACAAATATTCATTCAAAACCGCTGAAATCTAAATACCAGATTGAAAAACAACAACAACAACAACAACAAAAAAATATTATTTTCTGTCGGCAACTGCATGAGAAAAACCAGCTGTATCATATTTATCGCCCGTCATCTGAACACCGAAACTATCACTTTTTCCCCTTTTGAAAAACCGTTTAGGCTGAGAGAAATCACAGCGTAATACCATGGTAATACCATGATAATATCTTGATAGTATCATGCTTATCGAAAACTGAGGGTTCGGTTAATATCACGGTTGAAGCTGGGAGAAGCTTGAGGAGTGATCATGGTTTAGGGTGAGACGTGTCATGATGATCGAAACCGATTATTCGGTATTTAATGTCATCATGGTTTAGGCAGGGAGAAACTACTCCGTTAGTATCATGATCATCGTAATAACCTGCGGTTTAGAATGGTAGAATTTTGAGAACTCGAAGTTGAAAAAGCGCCGATTCCAGTTTAATGAAAAAGTATGATAATCGTGGTTTGCATCACGATTATGATAATCGCGGTTTGCATCACGATTATGATAATCGCGGTTTACATCACGATTATGATAATCGCGGTTTACACCACGATTATGATAATCGCGGTTTACATCACGATTACGATACTCGCTGTTTACATCACGATTACGATAATCGTGATGTACCGTTGTATAGGATTTTTGATATCGTTATCACGATTTATAATTTATATCGGTTTTATCGATATATTGTCCAGCCCTACTTAAACTCGTTTAACTGCGAGAAATGTCCTATCACGCGTCTACTTAGCTTATTAAAGTCGTCCTAGAGTCGGAATGTAATCGTCACGTTTATGAATCTTCCACTATACGCCGGATTATATAAGGTCCACTTCCTGATTACAGCACCACTGTAGGGTGTGTGGTCATGCGCATTGCTACCAAACTTTGATCATTTCCATATCGGATCTCACTGTACATGTTTGCAAAGTTTTGCGATTGTACATTTCTTTCTTCTTGGTGCGCTATTTTCAATGTTTCTGAATGTGTATACAAGGTGTGCGTCATAAGTTTGTGCAAAATGAAAAAATTCATAGTAAAATGTAATGCTCGGAAAATATTTCGGTTTGCTCGTATATGATCAAAGGGAAATATGATTTTTTCCCTATGTATACAAAAAAAGGATTCCAAAAGTACCGAAAGACGGCTCTCACACGTCATACTGAAACGTTTTATGCAAATCGATGGACCATCGGTGGCATCGATACCGACACGCTACTCTCAGCTGTAATAAACGTGCTGACGCGTCTCACTCGCCTAATACTTGGTGGCGGTGGTCATGCTGAACATCTTTTGCTTTAAAATAAATGCACAGTGTTTGTTATGTTATTGTGATTTGTTTCATTGTCTGTTTGTGTTTGCCTGATTTGCATAAAACGTCTCAGTATGATATGTGAGAGCCCTCTTTCGGTTACTTTTGGAATCATTTTTTATACATGTGGGGGGAAAAATTCAATGTCAATCTGATCATATTCGCGCAAACCAAATTTTTTTCTGAGCATTACTTATTTTATTATGATTTTTTAAAGTTTGCACGAACTTATGACGTACCCTGTATATATCTCTCTATGTTGTAAGCTAAGATCAGTGATCAGAAAACTACTTTTATTTAACTACTCAGCATACTACATCTACAACTACACTGGTGTGCAAAACTTAAGCAACCATCATAAAAGACTAATTTTCGAACACGCGAATACTCAAAAGAAAATAATATAATTAAAATATGTACTATTCCTACAGCGCAGCTAGTCGATGTGACATCTCCTTCACGCCAAACATGGTCACAAGTGTCGCAGTCGCTACGGTGAAACGAAATGTAGGATCTTTCATCCGTCTGATAATTAGCATCAAATAATTGTCATATGATGACTCCACTGAGAAGTTACTGTGACTGTTGCTTTTTGATGAGTCACCAGGTAAAATTACAACGAAGTCACCTTGTGATTCTCATGTGACTACAATTTGAAGACACAATTTTGAAGTAATCGTGAGCATTGCATTATAATGAGTTACCATATAATGTCACAGTGAAGTCACGTGGTGACTTGCAGGTGAGCGAGACTCTTCTGTGAAGTGACCATTGCACTCCTTTGTGAAAAATCACGAGATAATTTCATTTTCTGTCACTTGGGAACTCGTCACAAAACAGCTGTCATGATGACTTTACAATGGAGTCTCAAAATGACGGTCACATGAGAGTCACTAGGTGACTTCATTGTAAAGTTGACTCGTCATAAAACAGCAGTCATAGTGACTTCTCACTGGAGTGACCAATTGAGAGTAAGAATGAGATGAATAAAAGATATCACATTTCAGTTCGTTGTAATTACTGTGACGCTTGTGATCATTTGTGCGCCAAAGTGAGTTCACATGGACTGACTGTGTTGTCAGGGTAGTACCTATTTTCTACACTTGATGTTTGTAGAATTTTCTTTTGTGTTCAGAAATTAGAGTGTTCACGTGTTCAGAAATTAGCATTTTGTGACTGTTGCTTAAGTTTTGCACACTAGTATACTTAACCGAAAATGCAGTTAACTACAATTATAACTACTTCTTTAAAAAAGTAAAGAGCACAAATCACTTTTCAAAAGTAATCACTTCTTCGCTACTTTCAGATTTTGTCAAAGGATTCAATAAACGCTTGAAATTGAGGATACGGACATACAGTGGCCCTTCTTTATATCGCGTCTGTCATTATAAAATCAAATGCAATATAACTGGGGACATTAAAAAAAATAAGTAAGATAACGTACAAGAAAAGGATTTGTGCCAAATGCTAGTTTACACACATATTACAACTTTTCCAGCGAAATTAAAACAACACATTTTGCACAAAAGAATCAAGTTACGATCATATGATTTAAAGATTGGTATCTTTCTTCGCCCGAAGATAGCATTAAAAGTAGCGTCTGCGCTCGCTACAAGCTACTGAATTCTTGTATGGCGTTATTCGCTACATTACATTTTTCAAAATGTAGCGCATTGCACTACAAACTACTAATACGGTCCCTAGGTCTCTACTCCTATGTTTTAAAAAAACTTTTTTCATGCTCTAATAATTAAAACAATAAAAATTCCATTTTTGTACAACAAAAACTAAAGCGCGGAAAAACTGTTTTTCGTACCAGAAAATGTTGAAAATACATAAAATTCAAAGTTTCATAACTCGGTAAGTTATAATCGTGCCAAAAGGAACTTTAGTTGATTTACTTGCTGGAGCATGGAAAAAGTTTTTCTCAATATAACTTATAAAAATAATTAAGTAATTCCAAACTGTAATGTGAATTATATTCTATATATAATTTATATTACTATTAGATAAAAGTGGAGAATATTATTAGGATATATCTGAATAAAATAATCCGCAAAAGTAACAACATTGGACTCTATAGATTAGACTATTAATATTCTACTACAGTATCGGGGTTATTAATTGGAAATATTTTTATCGAGGACTTATGTTTAATTGCGTAGTATAGATTTTTAAAAGAATCGTGTTGTCTCTTTAAAAAATACATTATAAGGTACCTGGTTATGGCCCGGTTTCGAATATGGCCCACGTCGTATATTTCATTTACTTTCTTTTTAATTAAATAGATGGCAGTATACGTTCGAACCCCAGGGTAATAGAAAGTGAAAAAAAAACAATAAAGACGAATTCGTATCACAAATGCGACGCTACTGGCAGAGGGGGGGGGGGGTAAAATTTTCAGTCAAAAAAAGTCGTGTTATTATTTCTTAAAGGTAAGGAATATTTCGTATTATTAATATTTGTTAGCATTTAATACAAAGTAAAAATGAATATAATAACACCGTTAATCTACTTTAAGATACTATCAATAATTTTATCATTACTTATTAGTATATCCGTTTTTTGGGGGCAAATTAAAAAAAATGGCGGAGGTTCCCATTATGGCCAGGGTGGACCATATGTTTGTAATGACTTCAAGCGTATATATATTTTTACGAACATAATTTTGTTTCGCTTCTGTTCTTCAATTAATACAATTCTTAGTAGAAATAAATATTTTTTTTTTTGTTTTATTTTAATTTAATTTTTTTTTGTGATTTTTTTGCGATTTTCCTGACTTTCAAAAAATTGCAATTATTATATATGATATGTATATATAAATATATAGATATATTATATAACGTACAATAATTTGCAATTTTTTTGCAATTTTCTAATTTTATTTTTCAATTTTCTAAAAATTTACAAAATGGGCCATATTGAGAACGGGGTGTTCCCAATATGGCCCATATTACACATTTTACATTTTAGCTTATATAATTTTTAATGGTATAATTACAAGTATAAAGTCTTTTCTTTTATTTACCACATTAATCCCTCTAAGCAATAGCATAAATAGTTTCCGGAAAAAACAACATTAACATAGTGAAAAAAGCAATCAAACCTTAGGGTGGCCATAATGGGTCCAGGTACCACACACACACACACATATGTATATATACATGTGTGTGTATGTGTTCTTATATATTTTTTAATCATTCCCAACTTGCAGGGCTGCATGCAATGAATTCGAAATGCCACATGTGGCCAGATGGCGGTGAAGTGGATACCATGATCTATTTGAATCAAAATTTTTCTTAGGTAATTTAATGAGTCTGAAATGTTTTTGAAATAATGCAATAAAGTAGTAATGTGATTTAAAAATTTTCTTACTTACCCAGTAAAGTTGAATTGGCATAGGATTTGTGTTATTATGCAGAACAATATAAATGGAAGTAACATATTTCTACTCTGCTATTAAGTCTGAAAAAAAAAAGATACACACATCAAATATTGTGAAGTTGAAAGCAAAGTAAAATACAAGAAAGTTGTATTACAAAAATGGACGACAATTGAATTATGTTTATAAAATGCAATGATAACTTGTAAATAATTTTACAATCAAGAATACTAAATCCACCATTATGAGCTGTTTGATGAAAATACTGTTATCATTTTCAATGTCATGAAATGTCATATTAAACAAATTGAGAAGAAATACATGCATGTATTAATGCTTTTGTATATATGTTTACGTATATATGCTTTTGTTCATTCATTATTAATCGATAGATGACCGAAATATCATTTTTAACACCTTCCAACATAATTAAAAGTGTTTATGAATTCGGTTTGTCTGTCCGTCTGCCCGTCTGTCTGTCCACGTTCTAGCTCGCGTAAATATACTTAGATTTTCACGCAATTGATATCTATTAATGATGTTTACTATAGCATGTTGGGTATTGAATATGAAGTATGTAGCATGAATAGTTCATTTACAGGGGCACTCGAAAGAATTCCGTTATATTATGGTCAACGGGGAGAAATCGTTTGCAGTGTATTTTAATGACATTACGCTATTTCAAATGAACTGAAATTGATTGAAAATAACTGAAATTCACTAGTAGATGATTAATATAGAATAGGACATTCACAGCATTTATCATTCATTTACAGGGACATCACAAAAGAAGTCGGTTACAGTGCTGTCTTTGAGAAATAACTGCTGGAAGTACATTTTCAATTTCGGTATGCGATTTTAAATGTAACTTATTTTTTGCACGTTACTCGTTGTGCCTAAATTCTATACATCATTTACAGGTCTGGGCAAAAAAAAAAAAAATCACATACCATTTTCATTATTAGCGGAAATTGCTGAAGGGGGATTTTTAAATGTGGTATGTATTTCCTAACCGAACCAAATTTTTGTATGCATGTACTTTATAGATACAAATCTGTATATCATATACAGGGCGGCTCAAAGAATTTGGATAATTGTCCTACAGTGAGAATTGCTGAAATTGTGTTTTCAAATGTGTTGTCTGTTTCCAAATTGTTCCACTAGGCATCCTATTTCAACTTATTAAACGGTAATGTTTGTTACATTATTCTGAATGTGTTGGGAAGTGTTTCATGATTTTTTGAAAACGCTAATAGATTTTTTACACTTAATATAAATATCAGAAAATTTAATTGTATGATTTTTAATTTCAACATTTTAAAATATTTATTTTTAAAAAAGCACAAAAATAATTTATTATGCTTTATATATTTACAAAATTCTTTCTTCAGTTTTTAGAAGTGAATAAAGTTGTCATTATTTTTGTACATAGTCTAGAAGAAGATATTCAAATTTTATGCATCTATCAGATAAATATATTTTTGTTAATCGAAACATGAAATGTGTTTTTACACTCGGACATACAAATTTGTGAAATGCAATCAGGAAAGCTTAGCTGTATCTGATCTGTTTATTACATATTCGTAAAAAAAACTAGAAAAACTTAGCTATGTAATGTAGATGGGCCATTTGCAACATTTGTTTACATGTGCTGTTCTAAAGGAAAAAGAAGAAAATTCAAACATACAATTTCATTAATATTTAAAATTTAATTTGAGCTATCTTTTACATAAAGAAGACTATTTTAAATATTTCTAGCATTTTAAAAAAAAAATCAATAAAAATTTTTGAGATATAAATCAGTAATAATGGATTTGTTTCAAATCCGTTACCGAATAAAAAATTACTGAAAATATTCACCTTTAACTTTTTTAAAAATTTTAAAACTCAACCTTCTTTGAAGTGACCCTAAGTTTCAGAACATGATACTTATCAATAATACTTAAATAAAATTGAAATGAATGACATTTATAGCCACAAGTTTTGACCACATAGAAATTTATACCAGAACTATTTCTTATAATAACAATATATATTCATGTAAATTATTGAATTTTACGAAAATAATATCTCTATTTCTTATTTGAAAGAAAAATAACTATAGAATGGTGAAAAAAGGGATATTAATATTAAAATACATAAAAAAAATGTGCGCGAACAGACTTGACATTTGGTAACGGATTCGACACTAGTTCGATTATACTGATTTATATTTTTTAAAATTTTATTGATTTTTTTATTTTTAATGCTAGAAATATTTACCATAGTCTTTTTCATACAATACAAAGCTCAAATTAAACTTTAAATGTCAATGTATGGTTGAATTTTCTTCTTTTTTCTACGGGACAGCATATGTAAGCTAATTTTGAAAATGATGCATATCCTGTTCATTAAAAATTGTTTAAAAAGAATCCAATAATAGTCTTAATTTTTTATATATCTGTAGTCAAAATACATTTTTGATAATGAAACATGAAATATATTTATTATATTCGGATATATATATTTATTAAATACAACTAAAAAAAGCTTAGTCCAAAGATTTTCAACCTTTGTTATCTCTCGACATACTTAAATTATGATGTTAACAAAGTCTTTTTTTTAAATTTATTCTTAAACATAAACGAAATGTATCATCATAACCAATGAAAGTATATATTTTAAAATACCTTGTGCATTAAAAATAAAAAAAATTCTTAAAAACTTACCGGGTGTCCCAAAAAGGACTGACTGATTTTAAAATTCAATAACTTGCAAACGGTGACAGATATTTAAAAAATTCTTGCAGGAGGGTTATGCATAAGGTCAAAAGTTTTATTACAGTCATTTTCGATTTTAGTTCGAATTACAAACAATAGATGGCGCTGTAAGCAATAGTCGCTAAATACAGGCTCGATTTCTGGTCCTTTATCTTGTTCCATGCTGAAAAAGGAGATGGAAATGTATTATCCGGGCCACGAAGTACCAAAAATTGAGCCTAAATTCAGCGTCTATTGATTGCAGCGCCATCTATTGTTTGTAATTCGAACTAAAATGGAAAATCACTGTAAAAAAACTTTTGACCTTATGCATAACCCTCCTGCAAGAATTTTTTAAATATCTGTCACCGTTTGCAAGTTATTGAATTTTAAAATCAGTCAGTCCTTTTTGGGACACCCGGTATGTATTACATTTTCTCTTTATTATATAATTTATTATTATAAATATTTGTGATGGAGTATTTGATATGAATACTTTTAGCATATCTGTTTTATATTCAAATAAACAGTAATTCAAATAAAACGATTTTTTTTAATATTTAGAAATTCGGAATTCTCACCAGAAAGGGTTAACAGTTATTTTTAATTTATAAGATAAGATATATTCCACAAATAAAAGAAAAAAAAAATACTATTCAATGTTTTCTGGTGTGAATTTAGAATTTCTAAATGAGAAAAACGTTTTCAAATCGGATGTTTCATAACTAATGACCTGATAATTTCCACCTTTTACGCTTTTATCTTACCATTAAAATTTAATAGAATTTTTTTTTCATTTAATCACCGAAATCTGCGGTAAAAAAAAAAATATTAAAAAAATTCTAAATTTTGGTTATATATGTCTAAAACCTTTTTTTTTCTTATAATAATTTTACTTTGTGATAAAATTCTATTCTTCTTTAGTAATACAAAAAACATACAAACTATACATTCATAACGTAATAAGACATTTTTTAAAAAGACATTTTGATTTTCAAACAGTGATGATTTTTAACACTTTCCAACATAGTTGAAAATTGTTTATGAATTGAGTTGGTCTGTCCATATTAACTCACGTAAATATAGTCCGATTGCCTTGAAATTGATAGATGTTATTGGGTATCACTATAACATCTGGCATGTTCGGTATTGAAGATGAAGTGTATGGCATTTACTGTTCATTTACAGAGACACTCAAAAGAATTCCGTTAAATTACGGTCTATGGGGAAAAATTGTTTGCGGTGTATTTTAATAATATTACAGTAGTTTAAACATACTGAAATTTATATATATCACTGAGGTGAACTACACGGCGCTTACTTTAGAATATGGTGTGCATAGAATGCATCGTTCATTTACAGGGACAGACAAAAAAAATTGGCTACAGATAAAAATTGTACTGAAGCCTATAAACAATAATTGCTGGAATTGCGTTTTCAGTTGTTGTACGCGTTTTTAAATTGAACTATTTTTAACACCAGTAAATAAATAAATATAAATGCTTAATTCATCTTTAAAAGTTAAAGTTAAACTTACACTAAGTCCAAAATTACTTAAAAGATGACACAGTATTTAAAAATGTTAAATTATTTTAATACCTTAGTATACTTTCAACTATAAAACATAGTCTTCTTCGGAGGAATATAAGAAATACAACAGTTATTGATTGAACGCCTAATTTTCAAAATCCACGTAGATGGTAACGAAAGGAGTGAAAGTGGAAGTTAATTTATAGATCCGGAAACATTTTTAACACTTTCCAACAAAGTTGAAAAGTGTTTATGCATTTGGTTTGTCTGTCCGTCTGTCCACGCTCTAACTCCCGTAAATATACTCCGATTTTCATGAAATTGATAAAGGTTATTTAGGGTCACCAAAGCATGTTTGGTATTGTATATGAAGTATGTAGGATTAATCGTTCATTTACAGGGGCACTCAAAAGTATTCCATTACATTATGGTATACGGGGAAGAATCGTTTGCAGAGTATTTTAATGACATTACGCTATTTCATATGTATTGAAACTGATTTAAATCACTGAATTTCACTAGGATCACGTTAGAACAGGGCATTCATATCATTTTTTATTCATTTACAGGGACACACAAACGAAATCGGTTGCAGTACAGTACTGTTTTTGAGTAATAATTGCTGGAGTGTACGATTTAAAATTCGGTATGCGCTTTTAGATTTAATTAATTTTTTGGATCTTACTTGTTATATATAAATTCTATACCTCAAATACAGGGCTGCACAAAAGTATTCACGTACTGTTCTCCTTATTAGAGGAAATTGCTGAAGGTAAATTTTCAACTGAAATATATGCATCTCTTAAGTGAACTAAATTTTGGCATGCATATAATTAATAGATTCAAATCTATATATCATATAGAGGGCTGCTGAAAAAATTCGGATAATTTTCCGATTGTGGATGGGAACAGCAAAATTTGGTTTTGAAATATGTTATGCGTTTTTGAATGATTGAATTATGATTGAATATACGATTCAATATACATATGAATACATGTGATTGAATTAGACGTAATATTTTAATATTTTAAACGGTGCAGTTTTGTTACATTATTCTGAATGCATTGGAAAGTGTTTCATAATCTATGCTTGAAGCATGATTTTTTTCTTTCTTGTTTAAAATATTACATGGTGTGGATAAATTCTATAGATCATATACAGGGCTGCACAAAATTTCTCAAGTGTATTTCCGTTTATCCACGGAAATTTCTGAATGGAAATTTTGAACTGTGCTGTTTGTTTCAATGAACTAACTTGTAACATACAATGCAGTATACATACAAATCCATAGATCATACACAGGTCTGCACAAAATAAAAAACTGATATTTTCTCGACTATTGATTGTAATAGTAGAAATTGAGTTTTCAAATGTGTTCTGAGTTTTTCAAATTGTTTGTTTATATATCATATTTTACCTTAATAAAATGTGAAATTTTGTTGCAATATTCTGAATGTGTTAGAAAGTGTTACATAATCCATGCTGGAGCCTGATTTTTCGTTCTTGTTTTAAATTATTATTAATATTTCTTTAAAAATTAGAAATAAATGTTCAATATCATTGCGATTTTTGTTTCTTTTCAAACTCTATATTTCATGGATATAAAATAATTTTAAAAATACAGAAAAAACTGGATTTTTTCGTCTTTAAAATAAATCGCGAAATTTAGCAAAAAGGCTCGAGGAAAAATGATTTTTATGACAAATCTGAATTTCATTAGAATTTTCATTAAAGTTTATGAACATACTTACGAAGAGACATTCAGCGGCAGCAAATATTATAGGCAGGAACGTCATAGGTTTTCTTATAATTCCGTTCATGTTATAAAAAGTGCATTAAAGTGCTAAAATAACATTTTGAAGAAATGAATTATAAGAGTCATTCATGCGGATTTATCCATTTGGAGTTTAATGAGAAACCATCGATTATTTCAAATCGGGAAAAAAAACTATTTTATGTGCATTCAATGTTCGTCTTAAAATGACACCTAATTGTTTGAATATAATTCATATTTTCTCCAAAAAATTCCAATTTTTTTGGCGTGGGCATCAAACTCAATTATGAAAAATGCAAAGCCTTTTCTATACTTCGTAGAAAGCGCAAAAAAATGAACATATATATATATATATCTTTTTAAGATAGAGCAACGAGAAAGAAAAAGTGAAACATTACGTAGGAGTGGAGAGGTGCATAATAAATAAATGGTCACAGGACTTTTCAACAATCTATCTCATGAGGTGTGTCGGCAAAATTTAGAAAAGTGCTCCCCGACGGAGGGGGGGGGGGGATGGGAGGTGCATAGTACGAATAAGTGGTCACAGGGTTTTCCGATGATATATAACATCAGGGGTGTCGGCAACATTTAGGAAAGTGGCTCCCGGGGGAATGGGGAGGGGCACTGGAACGGAATAATACGAATAAAAGGTCACTTGGGTTTTTCAACGATATATTAAAAATTACAAAATTATTCTGCAAAAACTAGAAAAGTCCCGATGTGGGGGATACTGTCACGACCCTTAGAGTACGCCCTCCCACCCTCTTTGAAATTTTCATATATTATAAATAATAATTATCGGAGGGCTTCGTAAAAAAATTCGATCTAAAATGATGAAAACGCTATGATTTCATAAAAGTTCGAAAGTGCCCTTCCTCGTGGGGGGGGGGGGAGAAAGGTTCATGATATGAAAGAGTAATCCGAGATCTTTCCGATGGTATATCTCGTGACGGGTCCGCAAAGAAATTTAAAATCCCCCTCCTCTGTAAATCTGCTCTCGCCCCCCCCCCCCTCTCCAGAAAAGTACCTGGAATTCACCCGCCTCCCTATTTTAAATGTTTATATTTTAATAAATAATATTTATCGGAGGGCTCCGTCGAATAACAGCATTTGAAGCTATATTTATTTTATAAAAAGCCACGATTTTAAAAATTAGTTCGCGAGCATCCCCCCCCCCCCCCTGAAATCCAACTGTTTGTGTGTGGCTCTCAAATCTTGTGAATCATTTTTCACCGATTTCCTCTTGACATAGGGCTTTAAAATTTGGCACTTCGGGACCCACTCAATACATTTTAATCTCCTTTTTCCGCATGGAAGAAGAGATAGGCCAAAAAATCGAGTCTGTATTTAGCGCTTATTGCTTACAGCGTCATTTATTGTTTGTAATTCGAACTAAAATCGAAAATCACTGTAAAAAAACTTTTGACCTCATGCATAAGCCTACTGCAAGAATTTTTTAAATATCTGTCACCGTTTCCAAATTATTGAATTTTAAAATCAGTCAGTCCTTTTTAGGACACCCGGTATATGTATTCCTGAGGAATTGGAATTCCAATTCAATACATGAATTGGACATTGATTTTTTAAAAATTCGATCCCTAAGGGGGATACTGGGGGGGGGGGGGGGCGGTTGATTCCTATGGGGAAATCAGTATCAGCTTCAACAAGGAGTATTTGTTGAAAAGTACTCATGGCAGGGTTACCACAATAATGTAAAATTTTGGTTAAATTGACAAATTATCGTAAATTTGGCGCCAAAAATAAGTTGCCATATATGAAGCCAACTTGGCGAAATTCCCATTTCTACTTTCCATTTCATTTGTTTCTACATTAAATATGTATATATATATATATATATATATATATATATATTATACATTTTTGTCAATTTTAATAAAAGCATGTTTGTTTGTTTGTTTGTTTGTTTGTTTACATTTAATTATTACGTTATTAACTTCATTTTAACTGTACATTTCTGTTGCCCAACTTATCGCAGAAAAAGATTTCGTTTTAAAGAGGTTTCTTTTTTATAAAAAAGACTAACTTTTTTTTCCAGGACTATGTTGTTGTTTTTTTAAACAAGATTTCGTTATACACAATTCTTTTAACAGGCTTTACGATATTAAATTTATGAAACAAATTATTTTTTACATTCAAAAAATCACACTTAAAAGGAATTCAATAAATGCGTATGGAAAAAACTTTGTACAATAAACTTGATTTTCACCCGGATTCCCCTTAAATTTTGTAAATATACTTACCAAAAGACATTTATCTGCAGTAGTCAAGTATACTATATGTTATCCAGCAGCGTCGCTCAACTTATAAGAAATAATTTCTAAAATAACACTTTCAAAAAAATGAAATACAAGCGTCATGTATGCGGATGCATCCAGTTCGAGCTTAATGAAAAATCTAAACCATCGATAAAGTCGCTTTCAGGAAAAGAAGAAGGGGAAAAAAAAAGATGAAATCATTTTATATATTGCCTTTAATTATTTTACTTTTTTTACTTCTTTCAACAGTTTTTATTGTTTTGTAAATTTCGTAACAAATATTTTAAATTATTCGATGGAGTTCTTCTTTTAATCATAAAATAAACCAAGAAATACATAAAATAAATGTTTCTCTTTTAAATTATGATGACGAACGCTTTTTCTTTTATTCCAACTAGGAAATCCAAACCTGCATAACAAGTTAAAGAACATAGGTGAATTTATGTTAGAGTTCCGTACTTAGAAAGTGAAAACTGAACCATTATAAGATCACTCCTGTGTCTGTTTGTCCGTCTGTCGCAGCCATTTTACTTGTAAACTATGGGACGTGGAAAGTTCAAATTGGCTGAAGTAATACAGATTATTGACCCAGATATTTATAGATTATTAAAGATTCATAAATAAATTTAGGAAAAATACAGAGGGGCTAAATAAGTTATTCGAAAAAAAAAAATCTTTTATTTGTATATCGTGTGAAATCTTTTGTAACGTCGAACTCAAAAATACATTTTTTTAAAATTTAGGTATTATATTTTCAGAGATATTTCCGAAAATGTAACACAAAAATATGCCCCCCATCCTCTCTTTCCGAATCTACTGAAACTAAAATTATGACTAGAAAATAGGAATTCTGATTTTTCCGAATTTAGTGTCGCCCCTGATGAAAAAAAATACATATATGTATATATAAATAGTACAAAACATATTTCAATTTTGAGACTTACAGCCCACGCTTTTATTTTATGTAAAATGACGTCATTCACATCCGCTGAAGACTTCCACATTTACGATCCACTCTTAAACATCTACAGTAAAGTAGGCATAGGACGTCACTATCGCGAAATAATACACAATTGCAGCAAAATGATGCCGTTATTAAAGAAATTCGATAAAAAAAGGGCTGTCTAATGATTCATAGGCCTTCATTTGTCTGTAACATTAATATGATATACTTAAAATTAAATATATAATAGCTCCATGTTTTAACAGAAATCCTTCGTTTATATTTTTTCAAAATAGCACGTATTTTAATTACATTTTCTTTCGGTTGTTATGAAAAAAATGGCAACAAAAATATGTAATTAATATTTTACAACTATTTTTCCTTTACTTTCTACAGAAATGGAGTACTTCCGTTGCCAATATTAAGCAAATGGCTCCAAAAACTACAAAAAAATTAATATTTCAAAAAGAAATCGAGATGCAGTTTTCAAACAAATTGCATTTAAAAGTACTTTTTTTCCAATACGACGGTATAAAAATCTAAAATGTGCAATGCTTAGAAGTTTTAAAAATTGCTATAGAGTATTTAATTGTACTGCTTTGTTTTACGGCTGGCTTCTGTAAGGTAACGTTACTTTTTAAGACGACGCAAAATAAGCTGGGAGAAAGAAATAGCATACCGTACCGAGAGCTAAAAAAATTACGGGCAATCGAAGTTAATTTAAATCTTGCAGGAAAACTATAGCGATCACCCTATGTCACTTTTGTTTTAGAAAATCGCATTTTCCGTTAAACACTAATTTCGATTTGCCGGCATTCAGCAAAGGAGTTGAGGAGCACTGGAGGTACCTATCATCGCAGAAATATAAAATGACTGTTCACAATGATTTTCGAAAAAAATTGTTGGTAATTAACCGAGATATTAACCCTTAAAGAAATGGACGGTTTGGACAAAGATAAAGACACGGGCGGCGTACTCTATTCACCATAGGCTTTTAAAGACTAGATAACAACTATTGACGATATCATACGAATTGAATATTCCCAACTGAGAGAAAAAATGCCCAGGCACGGAATCGTCGGTCCAGTTAGCTTAAACGGTAGAGCATTGGCCCTGTAAACCAAGGATCTGGATTCGATTCCCGGCCTTGGCATTTTTTCGCTCAGTTGGAAATATTCAATTCGTATGACAACTTTACCAATCAGTTTGACTGTGTTAAAATAATAGTTTATTAATGATATATTTATGTAATGCAACGCCCTGTTACTAATTCATACATTTATTTCACGGAACCCTCTGTGCGCGAGTAATACTTGCACTTGACCCGTTATTTTTTCCCTTAAATTTAAGATTCCAATAGATTATTATATATCTATATGTATTTTACGCTATCGTACGTGGTACAGAAATCGCGATTATTTGTTAATTGTTTAATTGCAACGCCCGAACGCAATGCATCTCATTGGTTATTGAACAGCATTTAATGTATCCTCATTCCTATAAGGAAGGTTATCATACGGGAGACACTGTTCTGTTGCCAAATACTGCCAAGATTGTCACCAACTTCGCGATATATCGCCAAAAGTTATGCCAACTTGGGGATACTCTAATATTTCGCCAAATTCCCATAGACTTCCATTGTAAACCAAAGAGAGTTTACTTGCTGACAGAAAATCAACCAATTGAGATATTTTAATGCAACAAAAACTAATGTTAGCTTAAGGGATTATATTAGTTATATTTAAGGGAGTCCAAGTAAATTAAATTATGAATAAAAGTAACATGATACAATGCATAGCATGCTTTCCCAAACATAAATTTTAAGGGAGACCAAACTGGTCGCCAAGGGCGGCTAGTTTTTTACATTGTCCACTAACAGCACGCAAAAACATCTTTATTCTTATTACTAACAAACCCCGCGGCTTTGCTTGCGTAATATTTGAAATATGCCAAATGATATTTATATGGTTAATTTTTATTAAAAGAAATTATACTTTTAGGAATAATTCAAAAATTACTATTTAAAACATATTTTGACTAAACTTCATTATTACACTGCATTAGGCATAAATTAGACTTAAATCAATAAAAATAAATAAAACTAAATAAATGATAATTTAGAAAATATTTTGAAACTTTTATGCTCAATTAATACGCTTATTTCAGTATTCATTTGAAGTTTTGAATTTTTTAGAAACCATCTTCTTACATCTTAAAATTAACCATAATGTCAAAATCCAAGTCCTACCACCTCTCTCAACATAAAGGGCTATGTTGAAATAGGAACTGTCACTATCAATTTGCCAACATTAATTTTGAAATCGGTTTGTTATTTCCTAATATTCCACAGAAACGTAATTTAGAAAGCTCTTAAAGGTCTTTTTTTAGAACGTTTGTTGTTCCTGTGAACCCCAGGCGGTAGAATCATTCGCATAAAATATAGCCTGTGTAGCATCAGAGACTGTTAAAATTGATTCGTAATTATTACTTTTATAATCGGTTTATATTCCCTGAAATTGCATAGAAATCGTAATTTAGAACTTTTTTAGAACGTTTTTCGCACCTCCCCTTCGCTTCACCCCTTTTTAATTCGAATTTATTTTCGACAGTCCTTCGAGGGCATTTATATAAGTAACTACCGTGTTATATTTAAAGTTTCTAGCTTCTTCAGTACAGAAGAATTTGCAATTTAGAAAGTTTTTTGCTCCTGCAACCCTCTAGGGGTTGTGGCACCGACATAAAATATAGCTTATGTTTGAGCAGGTTCTATTACCATCAATTTGAAACCATTATGTTTTAAATAGGTTTCGTATTTCATACGATTGCATAAAAATCGTAATTTATAACGCTTATAGAACGCTTTTCGCTCACTTCATCCTTTTAAATTTGGAATTTTCTTTCGACAATTCTTAGAAAGCATTTGCATCTTTGAAGTAATTACCATTCCAAATTTAAAATGTTAGACCCCCTCAGTAACACATAAAACGCAATTTAGAACATTTTTTAGTTCCTGTAACCTCCAGATGGTTGACAACAACGTAAAATAATAGGCTATGTTGGAACGGGGACTGTCACCATCAATTTTGAAACCATTACTTCTGAAATCGGCTTATATTTCCTGAGAGTGCATAGAAATCGCTATTTAGAACGTTTTTAGAACGCTTTTCGTTTATTTTCACCCCGTTTAAAATTCAAATTTTTAAGGAACTCTTCTCAGAGAGCATTTAAATCTCATAAGTAATTACCATGCCAAATTTCAAGTTGCTAGCCCTTTCAGTATCACAAAAATCTCAATTTAGAACGTTTTTAAAAATGCAACTTCAAGGTGGTAGTGACGCCGACATAAAGTAGATCCTATATTGAAGCAAGGGCTGTCATCATGAATTTCCAACCATTACTTTTGAAATCGGTTAGGTACTTTCTGAGACTGCGTAGAAATCGCCATTTAGAACGTTATTTAGAACTGTTTTCGCACATTTAACTCCTTTAAATTTTGAATTTTTTAAGAAATGTTCTTAGCGATCATTTATATCTTATAAGTAACTACCATTCTAAATTTAATATTTCTAGGCCCTTCAGTAACACAAAAATAGCTATTTCGAACGTTTTTTTCTTGCTCCTGCACCCCCTTTAGGGGTAGTGGCACCGACATAAAATGTAGCCTATGTTGGAGCATGGATTATCACCATCATTTTGACACTATTATTTTTGAAATCGGTTTGGTACTGCTTGAGATTGCGTAAAAATCGCCATTTCGAACGTTTTTTAGAACGCTTTTTGCGCATTTTCACCCCTTTTAAATTTCGAATTTTTTTTAAAAATGTTCTCAGACATCATTTATATCTAATAACTAACTACCATGCCAAATTCCATTTATCTGGTCCTTTCAGGAACACAAAAATTACAATTTCAAACGTTTGTTTGCTCCTGCACCCCCTTTAGGGGTAGTGGCACCGACATAAAATATAGCCTGTGTTGGAGCAAGGTTTGTCACCATCATTTTGACACCATTATTTTGTAAATCAGTTTGGTACTTCCTGCAATTGGGGAAAATCGTCATTTAGAACGTTTTTTAGAACGCTTTTTGCGCATTTTCATCCCTTTTTAATTCCGTTTTTTTAAAGAAATGTCCTTAGAGATCATTACTATCTTAAAAGTAACTACCATTCCAAATTTCACGTTTCTAGGCCCTTCAGTAACACAAAAATCGCATTTTTAGAACGTTTTTTGCACCTGCACCCCCTTTTGGCCAGTGGCACGGACATAAGATATAGCCTATGTTCTAAGTTGGACTAACACTATCATTTTGATACCATTACTTTTGGAATCGGTTCGGTAGTTCCAGAGCTTACCTCCTGCAAATAAACAATTTTTATCTCTTTATAATATTAGTATAGATAGATAGATTAAGCATTATTATTATAATTTATTAACATCTGAGAACATTCTAAAAAAGAATAAAATCGTAAGACGAAATGCAATATTTCACCTTGAATCAATAACAAAATGCACAATATGAACATTAAAAGCTCACCGTTTTATTTTCTTTCTTTCTAACCGATGACCAGGCCCCTACCTGCCGGGAAGCCCCAGCTGAACGGGTTTGAAACCTGGTATCGGGGCGGGAAAGCGCCTAATTGCCACATAGCGGCAATAAACCTAACGAGCGCCTAGATCATATCGGCAGTGCCTATTGCTTAGTTGTGAACGGTGTTATGTCGGTTGCTTAACATTTCTATCTTGTTGTTTGAAACCTGCACATTGCTACTCATGTTGATCTCGTAATTTGGAACCTTGGTCAGGTCTTAAAAGGCGACGGAAATATATAGGGTAATTCTAGGAGAGATGGCCATAGAGGAGAGATGGCCAGTCTAAATATCTCCAAAACTTGATCATAGATTGCAATATAAACATTGTTCGTATGAAATAGTTCAACGAGTATATTTATTGCGACGTGCCGTTGTGCTTTTCGATTATAAAAAGTAAGTGTAATTTTAATGTAAATTAAAAAGGTGGTTGAATATTTTGCAGTACTTATGTTGTATTTCATTTTACTATATGGACTTTTAAGGCACGTATATAATCTAATCTTTACTTCTAAGACTAAAACAAAGACGTACAAGGGCTATTGGTGCTTTAAATTGGGCGATCATCAGTTCTTCAATTTCAGGACAGATGGCCACATGAAATCGAGGAGAGATGGCCACCTTTAATCAATATTGCAAAATTATACTTAGTGATGATTTTAACTAAATATAATTAAATTTAAAATAAATATATAACGTTTACGTTTATAAATGTATTAACTGATATAATTATTTAAATTTTTACTAATATAAATATTTTAATAATAATAATAATAATAATAATATAAGACCTAACGATTTATTTGTTTCAGAAAATACTGAAAAAAGTCGCTAACTTTCATAACAGAAACTAATAAAGTTGATAAATTAACTAAATTAACATAATAAACATACAATTAACGGCGAGAAAAAAAAAACACGACAATGCCAGTAGCGAAGAAAACGAAATACATTTAAATTATCAGATTCTACAGATTCCCAGTAAATAGAATTGGATTAGTATCACTGTATTGGTTGTGCAAAACTATATAATATCACATCCAAAAAGAATGTCTGGATACAATGCATAAGGTACCTGAAGTGGTTCCATGAAATGTGTACAAATTATCAAGATCTTTGCCAAGCATGTGGTAACATTTTATGGAAAGTGAAGTATTGAAATTATACTTCAAATTTTGTTTATTCCAGTTTTCTGCACTCATTTTCCATCTTATAACTGTATCTTTACAAATTGTTGTATGTTTTTCATGATTAACTGTATGAAATGTGTTATTTTTTTGCTATTTAAACTAACTTTTTTTTTCCTTGTATTGAATGGTCATCTCTGATCGGCTTTAAGGAGAGATGGCCATCCGCCCTTTAAATTTCAATTTTGTTTAACACTTTTTGTTTTCAATATTTAATTATTTTTTGCACAAAATATTATGAGTATATGTATAAAAATTTTAAATATGCATCAATATTTCTTGTATTTGCATTCTAAGACTTTTTATTTCAATCTTTAAAAACTACGGCCATCTGTCCTAGAGCTACCCTAATTATTTTCGTCGACATTTAAGTAAAACGGTGAGCTGTTAAAGTTCATATTGTGTATTTTGTGACCCTAAAAATGTTTCAATAAATCTTTTAAATCATGACATTTTTTAGTCTTTAAATAAATTTACATTGCCGTGGCACAAGCAGTTAATATAAGCTAAATTCATAACCATTTTACAAAAGTTTAAAAATAAAAATAAAGTTGACAATTAAATAATATTTCATTGTAAACATAATTAACAAGTGTAAATATAATCATTTATATTTTATATAATAATAATAATAATAAACAACGTATTTGATAGAAATTTTTCTTTATCATGATTCGGTTAAATCAGGGGTGGCCTACTGTGGCACACAAGGCACCATTAAAATTTTATAGTAATCATTGCCTTATCTAATCATCGAATATCTGAGATTCAAGCAGTCGGCTATCTATATTATAAAGGACAAACATATCTGTGCGTAACGCATACGTCATTTTGCGAATGGCAACACTTTGAAATTTGAAATAAAATTTTGATTTCGCAATTTTCTCTACTGCAAATTTTTAAACTTCTAAACATCGCACATTTTAAATTTTTACACCGTCGTATAAGGAAAAAAATGCTCTTTTAAATGCAATTTGTTTGAAAGCTGTATCTCAATTTATTTTTGAGATATTAATTTTTTTGTAGTTTTTAATACCATTTTTCTTATCGTGGCAACAAAAGTACCCCATATTGAAAGTAAAGAGAAAATTGTCATTGTTTATTATTTTTATTGATTATATCCTTATTGATGCCATTTTCACATTACAAATAAAAATAACATTTTTATAATTTTTGAACAGAAAATGACGTCAGACATTAAAAAAAAAAAAAAAAACACGCATTCTTCTTCATAAATCAGTTACATTTCAATATTTTTACATTAAGCTGATACCGCGTTTGAGACGCTAGCAAAATGATTCAGTGAGTAAAAATGATGTCATATTTAAAACAAAACGATCATTTTTTTGATAAAACTAAATATTTGATCAATACTAAATGGCCAATACATATGGTAACTAAAGGCAAATTTTTGATTTTTTTCTTTCGAGGGTTCTGAGATTAGAACTTAAAATTTGTGCGAATGTTCACATGAAAAGTTGTATCGGACAAACATGACTTTAAGTTTGGAAATACATTCATTAATAATCTATTGCGCGTTAAAATACTTTCAAATTGTGAATTTGAGTGGTGCGTATGTAAATTATGAGAATGTTGAATAGCGTACAATTTAGATTTTATTGGGGAAAGTTTTTGGATGTGACAAAGCGAAATCCTTTTTACTGATTTTTCATCCTGTAAAAACAAACATAAGATCCTCAATCGATAACTTCATCATAATTACTTATCTTGAATACCTATTCTAATACTTTTTAATTTTTCATCATTTAAGCAGTTGAAGTTTGTGGAAATAATATTTTAATAATTTTAGGTTAAAAATATTATTTGTTTTAAGAGTTAGACAACCAATGTCAGATGAATTTTTTATTGTAATTATTTTTTTAGGTTTATTATATATATTCGATCTGACAGTTCCTTTCTAACATTTTAGTTCGTCGAATTTCGACGGGTTCCAACTCGTTTCTTTTAAAAATTAGTGATTTCCGGCGTGCCACAGTTTGCCACCCCTGGGTTAAATAAAGGAAATAATACTAATAACTAGAAAACAGGAATTCTGTTTTTTCAGAATTGAGTGTCGTCCCCGATGAAAAACATATATGTATACATAAATAGCACAAAACATATTTCAATTTTAAGACTTAAATCACACGCTTTTATTTTATGTAAAATGACGTCATTCGCATTCGCTTGAGAATTCCACAATGACGATCCACTCTTGAGCATCTACAGTAAAGTAGGCATAGGACGTCACTATCGCGAAATAATACACAAATGCAGCAAAAAGATGCCGTCATTAAAATAACTCGACAAAAAAACGGCTGTCTAATGATTCATAGGCCTTCATTTGTTTGTAACATTAATATAGATATTTAAAATTAAATATACATTATAATAGCTCCCTGTTTTAACATAAATCATTCGTTTATATTTTTTTCAAAATAGCACGTATTTTAATTACATTTTCTTTCGGTTGTTATGAAAAAAGGGCAACTCTTGCTCTCATTTCTTTCTTTTGGGTTTACAACGCAAAGACAGACCAAAATTTTGAATTAAAGTGAAAAGTAATTGAAAGATATATTAAAATTCTCTGTTATAAAATACGTTTCAAAGACATTATTTAAACAAGAAAGAAAAATCATGCGTCAAGCATAGATTATGAAACACTTTCCAACACATTCAGAATAATGTAACAAAACGTCACCGTTTAATAAGTTGAAGTAGGAAGTCTAATTGAACCATTTGGAATCGCATAACACATTTGAAAACTCATTTTCAGCAACTCCCATTTATAGTCAGAAAATTATCTTAACTCTTTGATCAGCTTTGTATATGATCCTCTTCGGTCCCTGGGTCCCCAAACGGGGACCTCTGTTCTTTTCCTTATAAAAACTAAAATGTCCGATTTTTTTACATTTTCACATCACGTCTTAATAGCTGAATGTTTTTTTGCGTTCAAAGCAAACAAATAAATGGCAGCATCTAAGCTGATTCCCACATAAAATAAGTGTTATTTTCATCTGAGTTTGCAAAATGCCTAAAAATGCCCAAAAGACAGTATGATCAAGAAAGAGAGAAATTTTCATAAGTATTTAACTTAAATCTTTTTCAATAAAAAATTTTGAGGATTTGTAGATTATTTACTTGCGTAAAGCTCTTAAATTTGTGATTGCGTTAATTTAGGTTAATGGCTATTAAATTGATGTTTTTAAGGGGTTTGTAGTTTTAGATTCATATTTTTTAACCTAAATTACTAAGCACTTAAAGGATCAATTTCGAAAAAGATATTTTTTCTGTCATTTATGAGGTCATATTGTTTGGGAAAAACCAGTGAATAAGCATTTGTATTATTATTTTAGCTTCGGAACTGAAGAGAATAGATTTGTACCTATAGACTACATGCACGCAAAAATTTAGTTTAGTTAGGAAATACATACCACAGTTGAAAATTCCCCTTCAGCAATTTCCGCTAATGAGGAGAATTCTACGTGAATTCTTTGTCCAGCCCTGTATATGAAGTATAAAATTTATATAAAACGAGTAGCATGCAAAAAATTAGTTCAATTTAAAAGAGCATATCGAAACTGAAAACGCACTTCCAGCAATTATAGTTCAAAGCCCTCGTAAACGAACGATACATACTATGAATGCCCTATTCTATAGCAATCGTCTTTTAGTGAAATTCAGTGATGTATATCAATTTCAATACATTTGAAACAGCGTAATGTCATTACAATACACTGCATATGATTTTCGAGTTTTGACCCTAAAGTAACGGAATTATTTTGAGTGTCCCTGTAAATGAAATATTAATGTTACACACTTCATATTCAATACCGAAAATGCCATGTTAAGACTCATTAACATATACCCATTACATGAAAATCCGATTATATTTACGCGAGTTAGAGCGAGGAAAGACAGACAAACTGAATTCATAAACACTTTTCAATCTTGTTGGAAAGTGTTAACCCCTTGAGGGGTGGTGGGATATATTTATCCCGCCTACGATTAATGAAGATTTGCACCAGAAAAATTTTATTACATTTTACTTTTCTAACTTTGGTGGAAAAAAGTTGTAAAATTGCCTTTCCTTATTTTGCAATAAAAGTTTTTGAAGATTCCGGTGTGAATTCGACATTACAGAAACACAATAGTTGCCCCTCAAAGGGTTAAGAAGCCATCATCATACACATAACGAACCATTATATAGATTTGAAACACAATACAAAGGACAGCACTTAAGATAAATGATCTACAATGTATAACACTAGTAAAAGAAATTTTCAATTTTTTTTATTATTTCGATGACTTGATATAGTCTTAAAAATATACATATGAATTGTAATAAACGCTTCCCTAAAACATTTCTTCGTATTTTTAGCACTAAACATACTAGGAATTTTGCTCGAATTTTTTAAAAATATATCTCACCAGAGTTTTTATTTAAAACTATTTAACTGTACTATTTAATTTGTTTTTGTGCGGTTATTATTTTATTTATTTATTTTATAAAGAAATTTCCGGTTCGAATCTAAATGTTTTCATTTGGTCTGGTGAAATGTCCAGTTGTGGTATATTTTGTGTTAATCCCTTAACTGTCGCATTATATTACGGTTTAAGAATTCATATTGCTTATTGGCACCACTTTTTTGAAAACGAAATATTCACCTTATTTAATGACATGTAAAATGATACCATAATAAAGCCAATTACACTATTTTATAAAATTGGTGGGAATCAAACAATCTGAATAAAAGACACAACCCGTGAATATTACGGGAGCGAGAATTAAGGGTTAAACAATGTACGTGTTATAGATGCGTTATTATGTAATTAAAATTAAGGATCGACCGAAAGTCAAGCCGAAACCGAATTTCGGTAATCTTCCTATTTTCGACCGAAAACGAAAATGTCCAAAAAATAATTTTAAGTATTTAACACTAGAACGCCCGAAAATTTTATTCAAGTTTCATAAAAATATCTGACAGCAGAATTTTTATTTAAAATTATTTGATTGATTTATTTAACGTAAATCTGCGTGCTTTAAATTTAACTTATTTTATGAAAGAATTTTTGGTTCCAGTTGGCATTTAATGATATGGTCGAAATCGGATGGACTCCTTCCGGGCGTTCTAGTGTTAATACATACACAAATATACATAATTATTAATTAATTATACGCGTAATTATACGTGTGGCCCAAGTTGGCTCTTTGTGCCTCTGACCAAAACTTTTTGTTTTCATATAATATAAAATATAATTAATTCATCAACGAAACAAAATGATTTTCTAATTATACTAATTTCACCTAATTAAAAAATGCGTTAGGTATACATACCTCGATTTGTCTTTTATTATGATTTTGTGTAAATGATCATCTGTTATACTAGAACTTTCTCAAAGAATATTCGAAACACTTCTGTGGTTTCAAACTAAAAGTTTTCTATTACTGTTAAGTCTGCAGCTTTTAATCAGCACGTGAAAAGCGTCTTCAATGTTTAGTCCTATAGGCACTGCGTGCTTTATAATGTGCACTCATATCTTAAGTTAATCATGCCGGATAATTATAAACACTGAAGTTCATAGCAATAAATAATGAGTGTCTGCTTTGAGCCGATACAGCTCAAATCAATGATGTAGAAAATTTCCGAAGAAAGAAACGAGATTTTTGGAATACAGATAGTTTCGGTCGAGTTTCGGCCGAGAACAAATTTTTGGCGAAACTTAGATTTTACGCCGAAAACGAAACCGAACTTTCGGTCGATCTCTAATTAAAATTATAAATATACTGCAAATATTAATATTTTAAGACAAGAGATTATACTTACACTACGCCGAAAACGAAAACGAATTTTCGGTCGATCTCTAATTAAAATTATAAATATTCTGCAAATATTAATATTTTAAGACAAGAGATTATACTTACACTACGCTGAAAACGAAAACGAATTTTCGGTCGATGTCTAATTAAAATTATAAATATTCTGCAAATATTAATATTTTTAGACAAGAGATTATACTTACATAAAGATGTTTAGATAAAGTAATTTCACCAGTCCAGCTTCTTCTTTTTTTCACCAAGTTTTAAAAAGCAATCCCTGGAAAATAAATTTCAGCCCAAGCGTACCGGTAAAATATTTAATAAAAAACGAATTATAAAAGTCATTGAAGCAGATATTTCCAATTACAAAATAACGCAAAGCCTTGAAGACCAATATATAGCATCTGTGAAGTGGAGACCAGGAGACGGACGGGATGTGTTGTATTGCCTAAGAATTAGCTCTTCTTTCCGCTTTTAACAGATCAGTTTTGTTTTACTTTGAACTTGCGTAAAACAAGATTATTTTCTTTTTTCGTTTTCTACAATCGCAAGAAAGATTTTGACCTCTGAAATTTAATACCAGCCCCTCCCTTAGGCGACATAGTTGGTTATCGAAGCTACCGGTTTCGAAAACTTTTCGACAGTTCTCACCTACGTGTGATGAATATTTAGGTGTCATCTTCAAGAGTCAATAGCCTCTTTTAGAACGTAACTTTGCAAGAAAGTTGAAAAAACAGAAAAAGAATGCTGAAGGTTAAGGTTTTGTCTAAACAGATGATTAGTCTTTTTGATTAATTTCGTTTCACTCAGGAAGGTCATTAAATATGCTGGATTTTCAAACTTAATTAATTACATTGTCTTTATCTCTGGTGTTTTTGAAAAAAAAAACTTTCCAAGTGACTAAAGGTAATTAAACACTAAAGAAAAAGAAACAGAAACTGTGATCTTTTCATTAAGGCTTTTCTCAACTGCTCTGCTCAACAAGCGCAAAACGTTTTGACACATTTACAAATTATTTTTTTAACGGAAAGATATAAAATTAGAAAGCTTGGCCATGAAAACGGTTTGGAATGGAACTGTGTTTCCATTTTTTTATAAATAAATTACCAATTGAGTTATAAGCGATTTTGATCACGTGACAAACACGTGTTTCGCCCTTCCTTGAGTGGTTATTCTACTTTCGCGCGGATATTAGGTTCAAAACGCCCACTTTGACACTATTTTCTGAAAGATCTAATGCGTTTGAAAAAAAAACGGAAAAAAACAGCTGGATGACATATTTTCTGAACAACAACACCTGCTAGTTTCATGCATTTCCGAACAAAAATAAATTAAAACTTATGTCATAAAGTTGCCCTCTTGGATTTGAGAACAGCCTTAAGGAAGCAAATTGCCCTCCCCCGACCTCCTAGTGCCCGATTATCCAAAAGGAACATGAAGTCCCCCCCCCCCCACACACACACACCTAAAACTTAAGAAGATCCCCAAAAGGACTGTAAAATGGGGCCTTAAATTCGCATTTTTGTAAAATCGTTTGGCATCATTTGGCGGAAATTACTTTCATTTACGGTTCATTGCATTGTTGTTTCTTTTGCTTGGAGAGAAACTGTGTTCAGTTTTTATGATAGTAATCTATTATTTTCCAACTATTTTCCTTTTATTTTCTACAGAAAGGGAGTATTTCAGTTGCAACCATTACAGAAATAGCATTAAAAAGTACAAAAAATTTAATATCTCAAAAATAAATTGAGATGCAGTTTTAAAACAAATTGCATTTAAAAGTGCTTTTTTCTATAGGACGGTGTAAAAATAGGAAATGTGCCATGTTTAAAAATATAAAGAATTGGAGGAGATATTATTAGTATTTAATCATATAACGATACATCTGCTTCGTTTTACGGCTAGCTTATATAACGTAACATTATTTTTTAGGGACGACACTTTAATTGTTGACTTTGAAAGACTGTGGGTGAAAAGATTCAGCTCGGAATTATTCCTACATTTCTATTGTAAGAGCATTATATTTGTACATTTCCCAATTCTATAAAATACAAAAAAAAAAAAAAAAAAAAAAAAAAAAAAAGGGGGGGGGTGTGGGAAACAACTAGAAAACAGGAATTCTGCTTTTTCAGAATTTAGTGTTGCCCCCCGATGAAAAAAATATGTGCACATATAAATTGTATGAAACATATTTTAATTTTAAGACTTAAAGCACACACTTTTATTTTATGTAAAATGACGTTATTCCCATCTGTTTAAGAATTCCACATGTACGATCCACTCTTAAACATTTACAGTAAAGCATGCATAGGATGTCACTATCACAAAATAATACACAAATGCAGCAAAAAGATGACGTCATTAAAGAAATTGACAAAAAAAAACTGCTATCTAATGATTCATGAGCCTTCATTTGTTTGTAACATTAATATAGACGAACTCAGTCATAACGTTTCGGTTGGAAACTGACTCCAAACAAAAGGTTTCTATATTGTATTTTCTAATTTTTTTGTGTGTTGCAGCTATATCTTATATCTATATCTCATATCTAAGTGTTTTAATACTTGATATGTACTGGTAACATTTTCCACGATTTATTTTGAAAAAGAAATGACGCATAGCAACCGTTTGTTTGGAGTCAGTTTCCAAGCAAAACGGCATGATTGACGTCATACCGAAAGCGTCTACAGATACTTAAAATTAAATATAGTTTATAATAGCTCCATGTTTTAACAGAAATTATTCGTTTGTATTTTTTCAAAATAGCACGTATTTTAATTGCATTGTCTTTCGGTTGTTATGAGAAAATGGCAACAAAAAGATATAATTGCTATTTTTCAACTATTTTCCCTTTTCTTTCTACATGAATGGAGTACTTGAGTTGCGAAAATTAAACAAATGGTGCTAAAAACTAATAAAAAATTAATATTTCAAAAATAAATGGAAATACACTTTTCAAACAAATTGTATTTAAAAGTACTTTTTTTTCGAATACGACGGTATAAAAATTGAAAATGTGCTATGCTTAGAAGTTTTAAAAATTGCTATAGAGTATTTAATCGTACTGCTTTGTTTTACGGCTGGCTACTGTAAGGTGGCGTTATTTTTTGGAGACGACCTCAAATAAGCTGGGAGAAAGAAATAGCATACCGTACCGGTGGCTAAAGAAAAGATTTTAAATAAAATATTCTAGTAAAATTATAAATATTGCACAAAATCCCTATAAATACAAATTTAATTAATTAAGTTTAATTGGCAAAGTCCTTCTAAAATTCATTAACTGATTGTGCAAATCTTTTAATGTAATTTCAAAAATTTACGAAAAATGCTTTAGAACAGGGATTCTGAAACTATGATACGCGTACCGGTACTGGTACGTGAATCTCTGTTTACTGGTATGCGAAAGTTCGATACTGGAAGAAGATCCTCTCTGACATCTGTAAAAGCTTTAAAATGCCTACTTGATTTTAGCACAACATATCTTTGTAAATGTTCTTTCTCTTCACTTCTTTATATAAAAAAACAAATACAGCAATAAGCTGAATAGTGCGTCAGTTGAGGACGTATTTCTGTGGCGTTATGCGCTTGGTTTATTTGTTTCAAAGTTGTATGCTACGTAGTTAGTTTTTTTTTGTGTGTGTGTGTGTGTGCAGTGTTTAAATAAGCACGTGGAACATTTTCAGCGTGCGTAAAACAGGTGATCTGTCACCTCGTTAAAAAGCTGAAGTGAAGGCCCTCGTGGATGCTAAAAGTTTTTCAAACCGCGAAATATTACGAAGATTGAATGTTTCTAAAGCTAGTGTACGACGCATAAAGAAGAAAATTGAGGCAGGGACGATTTGAGCCCAAAACGAAAGCAAAGATTTGGCAGAAATCCCATTTTCATTCCAAGGTCAGAGAGATGTTTAAGGAAAATTTGTGTGGAAAACAGATGGGCTACCACAAAAATGATAAAATCGCAACTCCAAGATGCTAACGTGAATATTTCTGAGCGCACTGTTCGCAGAAAATTAACAGAAATGGGTTTTAAGGCCTGCCTCTCCGCCAGGAAGCCCAATTTAACAGCTGCAATGAAAGAAAAGCGTCTGCCAAACAGTGGCGTGATAAAGATGTGGACTTCTCGAGATCGGTAAGTTATTAGAATTTCATCACTAGTCATGCATTCAATATCATTTTCTATGCAATGAGTCAAGATCCGCAGAGATGTTTATATTTTTTTCTGTTCTTGACAGGTTTGCTTCAGTGATGAAAGCACATTTGAAATTTTGCAAAATAAAGCACAGTTTGTGCGTCGTCGTCCTGGCGAAAAGTTCCATCCTGACTGTGTCTACACACAGTCTACTATGTTAAAAACACTACACAAATCATGATTTGTTCAGTCATCTGCAGCAAGGGTACTGGACGTCTGTACGTGGTAAAAGGTACAATGAGGCATGATCAGTACAAAGACGCCTTACAAAAAAGGTTGATTCCGCAGCTCAAATAATGGTTTCTAAATAGGGAACCATTTATTTTCATGCAAGATGAAACTCCTTGCCACACAGCACTGTCTGTGAAAGCTTTTTTAGTACAGCAAAGTATCCCTCTGTTGGATTGTCCGGGTAATAGCCCCGGTATGAACCCAATTAAAAACGTGTGGAAACTCATGAAAAGAGAAGTGGCTGAAGTTGTGATTACAAACAAAACTCAGCTCTTAGAACATATCATTCATGTGTGGGACCATCATCCTCAAATTCAGAAGACAGTACAGTCTTGCACTGATAGCCTGCCACGCAGAATTAAAGCTCCCATAGCGGCTAAAGTTGGATCAACAAAATACTAACTTTTCATTACATTTTCTTCATTCTTGTTCAAGAGTTAATAAATACATATTTTTTCTATAATGACGATGTTTTATTAGTGTTACAGATGCTTACGTGATTAATAATATAGTAAATATACATTGTATCTCCTTAAAAACAATACAGCTGTACAGCATCACCTGATAATTAGTGTTTTCTATAAAATCTTATGTTGCGTCTAATAATTTGGCCAGGGACTGTATATATTTTTTAATTCGTCAAACTATTTATTTTATTTTGAGTTTTCATGCGGAAATCTTGCTTTAGAAAACTTATGATGTAATATTCAATTTGTTTTCAATTCGTCAAACCATTTATTTAATTTAATTTTGCACGTGAAAATCTTGCAATAGAAAAGTATTTGTTGTGGTGAGAATTTTATTGCTCTTTTTTTTTTTTTTTTTTTTTCTTTTTGGCAACTGCTATAACGAAAAATGTCTATTCTTTTCTGCCATTGTTGTGTAAGAGCTGGTTTTATCAGAATAATGTTAAGAAGGTATTCAAAATTTTGAACCCTCCCCAATTCCATCCCCTTGCACCGATTTTGCCCATTTTCAATCCCCGCCAACCATTTCGATGCTGTTGGCGAGTTTGAAGACGATCCGTGCATAATTGCGACTTTTATCGTGCGGATACATATATATATATATATATTGATAAACTTTTTAGGTGGGTGTGGTTTTGGGTTCCTGGCGTTCTATAATGAAAAGTTATGAAGGAATTTTTCAAAAGTCGCACTATGGTAACGACTGCAATAGGTAGTATTTCTTACGAAATTTACCTAAAATGGTAACCTTTGCTCAGACAAAAGCACAAAAGACTGAAAAAATATTTCGTTCTAGATATATTCCGTTTACACAGATTTTTCTGTATTGGCTTTGAGTTTGTCATCTGGTGGTACGCGGACGTACGAACCTCTATTTAGTGGTACGTTTGTCTAAAAGTTCGTTAACCCCTGCTTTAGAAGATGAAATTTTCATGAATTCATAATTTAGGATATAAAAGGGTTAAGAAAACTACTGCATATAAAAATATGAAAATGGGTAGTATTATAGAGAAATATTTGATAAACACACTGAAGCAGACAGTTTTTAAATCGAAGAATTATTTAAAGAGATATTTAATGTTAAAGTTGTTCAAAATGGTTATATTATAAAAGTTTTACAAGAGCAAAAACTATAGGAATTTAATCATTTTTTCTAAGATATATATTACAAAATTGCGATGTGCAGACTGCATTTATTTTTTTAATTAGACTAATTTTGTGAAGTTTTTTTTTCAATTTATTATTCAAATTTTCATCATTTTAAGAATTTTTTTTAATACTTTAGAAAAGGTTACTTTTTAAAATGTTGCCATTTGTAAAAACAGCGCAAATAATAATGCAGTAGAGCGCCAATTACCGGAACTCCAATTAACCGAACTTCCAATTATCCGAACAACCTACTTCTCACAATTTTTTTTAACCGAACTCTTCCATTTATCCGAACAGCCTATTTCTCTCAAAAAAATTTTTTTAATAATGATGAGATTGTGGATGAGATTTAAGATGAAAAAGAAATTGAAGAAATGAAAACGAATGCTGTGAAAAGGACCCAGGTACATCCCATAACGAAGTCTTTGAATGTTTGGGAACATCTATGAAATGGCTCGAACGGCAGAAGAACTCTGATCCTATTCAACTGACGTATTTAAGAAGAATTCGAGATAGGGCAGCATTGGAAAGAGCGTCTTTTTTGAAGCAAGCAACAAATCTCTGGAGTTCAGAAAATGATAAAAAGAGAAAAGGGAAATTTTAAATGATAAAAAGCAAACAAACAAATAAAAAAAAATCAGTTTTTAAACACGCTAGCATAAATAGCCTGGATAAAGTGTGAAGGTTTTAGTATAGTCGGGAACATCCCTTAAATTATCTGTCCATTTATCCGAACTTTTACTTATCCGAATTAGGGTTGGTCCCGACTTGTTCGGATAATCGGCGCTCTACTGTATTTCCTTTTAATTAAAAATTTACATTTCACTATTAAAAACAGAGAAAAAAACTATAAAATTAGAATTAAATGATTACGTGTTAAAAGCAGAAATATATTGAAAATTACGTGATAATGATAAAAATTGTATTTACACGCGAATATTAAAAGAAAAATAAAACTTTAAAATAAGAAATTCATTAATATATGTTAAAAGCAGTAAACAGGGGAAATTACGTCATATTTAGAATTGTAAATAATAATATTGCCAAACAGTTTAAATATAAAAAATATATTTACACATTTATTTCATATTTCGAGAGGATCTTTTAAATTATTTTTGCCAATTCCAAGACAGTGCAAATAATAATATTTCCTTTCTAATAACAAAAGTATTTTCACCTAAATATTAAAAAGAAAAAAAAAACTTTGGTGAAAATTGCGTCAGATTTAAAACTTAAAGATTTAAAATTATTTTAAATAATGTTCTTATAGCATTGTTAAAAAATACCAGGAGGCAAAGACTCTGTTTTCTTAGTTCATTTTATATTAGCTTATTTTCAAATGTTTAACAGATCTTATTTAATCAAGCACAAAAACAGCCATTAGATGTGCATACAGCTGTCACAGCAGCTGATTCGACCTTAAAATTCCTCAATCAAAGGGAAATAAATGGAAACCTGTTTACAGGGTCCCCACTGTTCTTTTAACAGTTTAATAAAATGAAGTTCTCCATCTACGCCATTTGGAGAAGGACTGCAAAAGACATAAATAAATTAGATATTTAAAAGAGATGTTTTCTTCTCGATAACAGTATGTTTGATAACGCTCGAAAAAATTGCAAAGTAATAAAATAAAAATTATCACATTATTTTTAAAAACGAGATTAAAAAATATATATATATTGTTCTAAAACTCACACACACACTTACCCAACTATGGATCCGAAAATATTACTTCACGCAAAACACTTTAATACACATGTGAAGAACGAAAATCATAAAACCGTGTTTTTATATATTTTTAAATATTCTAATTGCGTAAAATTCTCTTTATGTATTCATTACATAAAATTATTACAGCATCTAAAAACAATGGGAAGTTAAAGAAAATCAATTTAGTATTTCATCATCTTATTATTTTAGATCAATTATTAAACTAAACTTTCCCCAGAAACAGCGAAACGTTTATAAATTTATAAATCTAGCGTATTTTCTAATAATGCATTTTCGTACGACACAATCAGTGACATTGATAATTTTGATGATGAAGGTAAAAGCCTGAATTGTGAAAATGACTAACTATGCGTCAATAAATAAATAAATAAATAAATAAAGTTGTTCATATTGTTTCCGTTATGATGAAGGTCTTTAAACAATGTAAGACAATAAACTAATGTTTATTATTAAAACCATTAAAAAGAAGGAAATAAAAAATAAGATCAATCTTGATTAAATGCCATGGACAAGTCTGAGTAGAGGTATGAACGGATCGAAATTCTCATGTTTTGGGCGATATACAGTGTAAACTCCCTATGCGACCACCTCCCTGTTCGACCATTTTTTCATGGAACGAAATTTATTCCCATAGGCTCAATACTAATTTTACCTCCATTCAGACATTACACAGTGTTCCTCCATAACACAGTGTTCTCGCTGCCGCTCGCCTTTGTGCCAAATCGCGACAAAATTCTTCATTTGGAGATTAAACCAACACTCAAATTCGCCAAATTGCGAGTGCTCAGTTTGTGTGTTTGTGTATGTGGTGTGCCAATATAGTCGAGATTCTTAGGCGCGTTACTGAATGATTGATGACGCTTTACATGTTCAATCGCACCGTGCCATTTACATTGCTCTCTATATATATAGATTCTGACTCAACATCAATATAGTACACAGAAAAGATTATGCGATAGGTATTTCTCTGTTGTCAGTTAATCACTATCTATGCTCAGCGTCGCGACAGTAAAAACGTAAACAAAATTACTCGCATTAAGCGCTAAATAGAGATAATTTTTGCTGGAATGCGGTTTTGAAATTAGCCATTTACCATACTATTTATTAAATGTATGCAAAGTATCAGTGGCAGTGGCCGGTGAAATTTTTTCAATCGGTTAAGAGTCGAAATCTCATAGACATGTTTAGTGTATATTTTCACAATAAGAAATCCAAAGATTGCTGTACTTAATTTTTCTTTAGACAGCTAAAAGAATGTCTGAAACATTTACACATTTAGGAGATATTTAGAATGTACTTATTTTTAATAGTTTCGGTAGCGGATAGTCGAATTTCTATTATATAAGCAATTACAAAAACTTAGGTTTTTTAGAACATATTGGAAAAAAAAGGGATACAATAAATGATTAAAGATAGATTTTTAAGTGTTTCAAGCCGAATCTATCTTGCTAAAATTTTTGTTTATTTGGCTACTGTTTTTCATTTCTTATTCGCCAAATCGCTAATGTTGGTCAAAAGCCAGCGAGAACACTGCCATAACAGTTGAACTCCCTCCATGAGCGACCTATTTCTTTGAAGAAAATGAAATAAATTCCGTTTTTTTCTGGTCGCTTGAAGAAGGTTTCATTTGAAAAATAATTCCGGAAAGCGAATTATTCATCAAACTTCTAAACTAAGTTTAGAATTTTTTTTTTATTCCGGTAACTTTTTAGTGTTTAAACGCTTTGTGCCCTTTTTAGGCAATGAATTTAACTCTGATGACAAATTAAGAATGATGGTTCCTGCCCTATTCTGTCAGGAAACTCTCAAAGAAATAGAAAATTTAATGAAATCGTCCTTATTTGTTCCTGTTAAAAAAAATAAAAATTATTAATAATAATAATAATGTATTTATTTACTGAACTTCGAAAGGACTTGGAAATAAAAGTTATAAAAGATAAAACCGTAAAATCAAAGCAAACGTCAATGTATTAATTTTTTAAACTCTGCAGTAATTAACTTATGTAATTAACTTTTGTTTTGATACTTAAATTTTCATATGTTTTCCTAATATGAAAAATAAATTTTAGTAACATGTTACCTTTTTCCACAATTAAAATCTAGATTTAAACGTGACCTCCATTAAGAGACCACCTCTTGGAGTGACCAGTTTTTATTGGAACGGAACGTGGTTGTTTTAGGGAGGTTTTACTGTAATTCAAATTATTCTTTGAACAATTTATTTTTAGGGTTTCGTTCATCTCGCCAAACCCTTATAGTCTCGCTTCGTTGTCTGTCGTCACAGCGCTCGTACTCGGAAATAATTTCAGTTACAGATTTCATTTTTATTTATTTATTTAATTTTTTTTTTTTTTACATAGTGCTGAATACCCCTTGTCATACCCAAAATCATTAATTTTTGAAAAAGTCTTATATTATTTTAATTAAATTAATTCGTTATTTGTCGATTTGAAAACATAATCTTAATGTCAGCAGATTTTGCAGGGTATCCATGTCCATAGTACAGTGGTAAAGCGTTCGTCTTCCATGCGGAAGATTGTGGGTTCGAATCTGTCAGGCGGAACTTTAAAATTTTGATTTTTATTATTATTTTTTTTCCCAGATGAATTTAATGAAAAGAAAATTCCCCTTTTTGGCAAATTTTAAAGGCTTATTTTATTTTATTTTTTTACAGCGGAAATTTTTAAAATCTTTTTTTTTTTTTTTTCAGACAGAGAAAATCTGGAATTTCAATCTGGAATCAATATTTTTGTTTGCTGATGCCATCTACTGTTGAAATAATACTTTTCTATGGGCAACTTTTTTCAACTTATCGTTATAAGAATTATTCAGGAGTTGGAAGGTTTCTTTTTTTTTTTTTTTTTTTTTCCATTTCGAATTTTATGAAACGTTAATATTAGAGATTCTACAATTAGAGAGAGATTGAACATTGAAGAAATGTCCGCCATTTCCGTTACAAAGTAGATGGAACGCCGTACAACGCAATGCATTTTTATCAGCGTCTAATACATTTTATCCTATAAAAATTATGAAAATTTCATTTTATATGCTTTTAAAGAGTCTTTTAGAACATAAATATATGCACATTTCCATTTTAATGAGTAAGAATTCTCGGAAAATTCATTTTTTTACTCAGCTATTTTACGCTATGCAGCAGTGCGATTTTATTTATAGTTAACGGATTTTGATTTATTTATAGAATTTGTTTTTCATATTTTTTATTCGTTTCTTTTAACAGCAGTGTCCCTATTTAATTTTGTTCTAAACTTTCATTTAATGTTTTGATAACAATACTCAATCAAATACTATATATTTACTAGACTTCTGTATTTAAAAAGAATATCAAAGAGAAGTAGCAGTACGTAGAAACTTATCCTGAAATATTTTCAGTGCGCATATTAAATTAACTTTGAATCACATACATATTTAAATAGGAGTGGTTATGATGTGTTAAAATTTTATTGTTTCTGAAACCTCAATACGCAGATGGTGAAAATTATAATAATTACAGTTGTTTTAAAATATGTAATAAATTATATATTGTACAGAAATTAAAAAAAAATTAATTCTATAGTTCCTTTTCTATCTGATAATCGTTAAAGATTATTTTCTCAAATATTGCGAAATTAAAATAAATTTCTTACATACCCACTCTTAATCTACCCACTATTTTAATTAGTAAAAAAAATAATAGAGTAAAAAATGCATTTTCGGAGAAGTCTTACAAATTAAAATGGGAATGTGCTCATATTTATGTTCTGAAAGAATCTTTGAAGGCATATAAAATGAAGTTTTCATAATTTTAATGGAATAAAAAGTGTTAGACGCTGATGAAAATGCATTGCATTGTACGGCGTTCCATCTACTTTGTAACGAAAATGGCGGACATTTCGTCAATGTCCAATCTCTCTCTAATGTAGGATCTCTAGTTAATATCCTTTTTTGGCGCCATCTAGTGAGTGTTTAGAAAGTCAAGGAATTAATATGGGTTTTTTTCTGAATCATTTGAGCATTTTAAATAAGTTATAAACTAATTCTTGCTTTTAAAAATTTTATATTTTATTTATACCTGTGCTAAATTTTTAAAATTGCTGAATTTGAAAATATTAAAATTTTTCAATTGTATTTGGATAATTTTTCTTGGATATTTTTTATTTGATTAAAATAATTGGTACTTTTCGGTTAGCTGGGCGCCAGTGTTATATATACATATATATCTATATATATACATGTATATATACACATATATGTATTTATATATACATATGTATGTATAGATATGTATGCATATATAACACTGGCGCCCGGCTAACCGAAAAGTACCAAATATTTTTTTTTAACTACTAGGGGGCTCGGCCCCCTACGAGCTACGCTCGCCAACCCCCCGTTCAGACACTGCAGTCTCTAAAAGCACGCTAATTTGATCGGCTTTAAAAAGATTTTGGAAGATTGAATTATAATTAAAAAAAAACAAAGGCGATCTCCCTATAAACGGGTTTTTATTCATTTCTCTTTTATTGGGGAATTTTACGGAAAAATTAGCTGCTGTTAAAAGATACAATGGCATTTCAAAATCATCTAATATAAAATGAATTAAGTAAACAGAGTCTTTGTCTCCCGGTATTTTTTAACAAAGCAAAAAGAAAGTCCTCTTAAATAAGACATTTTAAATATATCGTTTTTAATCTGACGTAATTTTCACCAAACTTTTCTTTCCCTTTTTAATACTCACGTGAAAATACTTTTATTAGAAATGAAATATTATTTGCGCTGTCAAAAAAAAAAAAAAAAAAAAAAAAAAAAAAAAAAAAAAAAAGTTGAAAAGTTCATCTCAAAATATCAATTAAATGTCTCGCGCTATTTTTAAATTTAAACTGTTTTGCAATATTATTTTTTGTTCATTTTACGTAATAAGTGTAATGTGATGTAAATGTCATGTAATTTCTCCTATTTAAGACTTCTAACAATTTATTATTTTACAATATCCTTTCTCTGTTAACCCGGGAGAACTCGCAAGTGAGGATGCCCAATTGCTTTTCTTTTACTTTACATTCATATATCAAATTTTTTTGGTTGACTTAGTACTTTTATTCACAAAATAGGTAAAATAATTGTAAAACATTTTGAAATTTTAATTAAAATGAAAAATGATTTAAATAAGAGTCTTAAAAATGTACAACTGTGAGAGAAAATCTCATGCAGCGAGTTCTCCCGGGTTAAAATTCACGTGTAATTATAGATGAAGTAATTTTCAATAAGTTCCTGCTTTTTATACGTAATTATTTAATTCTAATTTGAAAGTTTTTTTTCTGTTTATAATAGTCACGTGTAAATAAATTTTTTATTTGAAGCAAACATTATTGTTTCCGTTGTTTATACAGTTGGCAACAGGTTAAATTAGTAAAATTTTCTGAAATAAGCAAAAAATATCTCTCGAAATGCTGAAAATTTGAATTTAAAATAGAAATGAAACTTCGAAAAATGAGTCAAATTAAAAAAATAAATTAATTCTGCACACCGGGAACTTATAACGTATAAAATGATCTAAAAATTATTAAATTCCGATGTATAGTTTTTGCTCCTATAAAACTTTTTTAGTGGAACGATTTTGTCCAACATTAGCATTAAATATCTCTTAAAATAATTCTTCGATTTGAAAACTGTCTGCTTCAGCGTGTTTATCAAACATTTCTATATAATACTACCAATTTTCATATTTTTGTATGCATTATTTTTCTTAATATTAACGAAGAAAGACCTCCGGTCACAAAAAATTCAAAACCGGCGGCGGCGGTGACAGCGGTAGTTACTTTTTTTAGAATAGAGAGATTTTTAAATTAAATGTAATGATGCTGCCATTTATGTAAGGATTTAATAATTATAAATTAACAATTTTGATTTATTGATTTAAGGACGAAGTGTTTATAAGAGATATTAAACGAAACCCTCTGTGCGATCTGCGATCACATTTACCCACTTGTTATGCAAACGTTTCAAAATACAGCAATTTTTAAATTACTATGTAAACAAGTTATGTATACAATGCGAAATCGGAATATTAATGAAAATTTAGACAATTCCATACAAAAATTTATTAAAGAAATGAATGAGTCTAAAGTGAAGAAAACCTGTTAAAGAAAATCGTTATTTTAAAGCGCAATACAAAAACAAGAACGAAAAATCATGCGTTCAGCATAAATTATGAAACACTTTCCAACGCATTCAGACTATTGTAATAAAACTTTACAATTTATTAAAATGAAAGATGCCTACTTAAACAATTTAGAAAATGCATAACGCATTTAAAAACCCAATTTCTCCAAATACCCTCCATAGTCGGAAAAATATACAAACTTTTTTACGCAGTCCTGTATATGATCTATAAATTTGTATGTATACTACATAGTATGCTAAAAGTTAGTTCAATTCAACGCACAGTACAGTTGAAAATGGCCTAGTAGTAGAAGAATTAATTAAAATAGCCATTCAGAAATTTCCGACAATAAAAGGAACTGTACTTGAGATCTTCTGTGTAGCCCTGTATATGATCTATATAATTTATACACAACAAGTAGTAGGGGAGGAAAAGTTAAAGTTTAAAACACGTATCACAACAGAAAACGCATTTCTGGCAATTATTCTTAATAGGCAGTACTGTATCCAAATACTTTTGTGTGTCCCTGTAAATGCGCACCAGATTTTACAGTAATCGCCTTGTAGTACTCCTCATTGATATATATAAATTTGAACGTGTTTAAATCATTGTAACATAATTAAATACACCGCAAACGATCTTTTCCCATAGGCCGTCATGTATCGAAATTCTTTTGAGTGTCCCTGTAAATCAGGCATGTCAAAGACGTGGCACACGGGCCAGAGCTGGCCCGCCGACAACTTCTCTGTGGCCCGCCAATCCTTTGCCATTTTACCTGCGTTTTATTCAGTTACGAGTTGTAATTTTCCAACTTAGTGAAAAAGTTTGCAATTAGGCATACATTAGCTAAATTCGGCAGCAAACTTTTTTTCTGATAAAATATACATAATTTAAACAAGAAAATGTGTTTAATGAATGAAATGAAATATGTAGCGCATAGATACTAGACACGATTTATTAAATAAACTTTCTGATTCAGAATATGTCTTTCTTTTAAGTTTTTACATGAAAAAAATCCGGAAAATTAAAAGTTATTCCTTTGCTAGATTGACAGACAGCTTGCACAGTCAATTTTTTTTTTTAATTAATACAATTTAGAAAATCCAATTAAATTTTGCAGATTTGGTTGATAAAAAGCAATGTTAAGTATTTTTTCGAAAAATAAGATAAAATAAACTTTGAATAACATTAACTGTGGAACTTTACTTGAATATTTCTTTAACATGACTATGTTTTGTACGTACAAATTTTACTGTGTCCCAATTGTAATTAATATTATCTACATTATTTGGTGTGGCCCGCGGCTTTGTATATTATGCTTAATTTGGCCCACGGCGGCAGATGAGTTAGACATGCTGGTCCTTAATGGGTTAAAAGGCAGTACGATAGCCAAACTCTTTTGTGTGCCCCTGTAAATGAACGATTAATTATATACACACCAGATTCTACAGTAAACACCTTGTAGTACACCTCATTGATATATATAAATTTCAACACGTTTTAAAAAGTGTAACATCATTAAATGCACAGCGAACGATTTTTCCCCATACTCGGAATTCTTTTGAGTGTCCCTATAAATGAACCGTAAATGCTACACACTTCATTTTTAATACCGAACATGTCATAGTAAACACCAATAACATATATCAATTTCATAACCATCTGTCTATATCTGCACGAGTTAGAGCACGGACAGCCAGACAGACAAATTGAATTCATAAACACTTTGCAATTATGTTGGAAAGTGTTAAAAAGGTAGATATTTTTAAAAGTTCTCAGCAAAATTTCAAAACAGCAGTATAACATTCGTAAAATTTCTATGTAGATTGTAAATGACACTTTCGCTGACAATTTCCAGCAACGAAAGTGTATTGTGGCCTTTTTTGAGGGTGGTTAAAGGTTGTTGATTTGCATTTTAGTTTTCTTTGTTTTCTGATACCATTCCCCATACCTTTTTAATGCATTTTACGTTTTTTTTAGCTGTATTAACAAAAATTTATATATTTAGCGATTATTTTGCCGATAACAAATGGAATATTAAGCTTAACATATTTTAGTTTATAAGCAGAAGGTAGCCTAGTTAGGGCCAAATTAGCATGGGGAGAAGAGGCACAGGACCATGTACAGTCCAGAATACCGCTATCTTCGAATAGTAATTGTTGCCCTATTTAAAGGTAGAACTTATGTCATAAATGAGTGACGGTGGGAATTTTGCACTCTTAAATTAATCTTGTAAATATTTCGCTAGCTCTCGTTACCTCCTGTGTCCAACACCTCAGCAATACCTTTTGTGCATCAAATATTTAGTTAGCTATAAAAAGATAATAATACAATAGGTGATCACATTCGGCTTCTAGGAATCTTGTATATAGAAATAGGCTTTCCCTCATTCCTAAATGTATACCTAAATTAATCTTTTATTTATATATAAAATTCCTTTATTTTTTTAAATAATTTAATTAATAGTTTTTATCAATATAAATCTTAATTAACCCTCCGTCTACCAGACGGGTCCAATGGACCCGATAGGTACATTCGAAATATTTGTTCTAACCAGAAATTTCTTTAAAATAAACTAAATATCTAAACCAGACAATAATGAGTTAAGTAAATAAGTTCAATAGTTTTAAATAAGAATTCTGATGTGTAATATTTTTATAAAACTTGAGTAAATTTTTCGGTAGTTCTAGGGTTAACTTGCGCTGTGTTATTTCGATGACCAAATTCCTTTTGAAGCAGCTAACTTTTGATGTTCATTTCTACTACCTTTAAATTTAAGAAGACACATAATGCCATTGATTTGATACTTACACAATTTTAAATACAAACATGAAATTTATTTACAAGAAGAAAAATACAGAAAAACAATACAAATACACATAACATTTCCTCTGACCTTTTTCATTAGAAATTGGCACAGTTTTTATTTAGATCAGATAATTAAATATTTAACCGACCCTGAGTTGGCAAGGGCATGATCTCAATAAAAATAACTTTTCTGCAAGCAGAAAGGGGAATAATGAAATTATACCTTTTTTTTATTTTGGAACATCATCTTTGCAGAAACATCGGAGCTAGTTGCGAGTTAATCCACTTTGTTGATGACACACATACACTAATAGTCTGGGATACAGAAATCCATACCGAGATCACCTTTCACTTATCACAACTTTGAAGGTATTTATTTTACATAACCAACTGGGCAGCACTCTCATGAAGGCATTATTAGACAGAACTGACTTCTTAATTTTTCTGTAGAGATCCTTACATTTTTTATTATTTTATAATTTATTCTGTACATTCCCTTTTCTTTCAGTTTACTGTCCAATCAGATGTAATTTGCTTCTGCCCCCCCCCCCCCCTCTGCCTTTCTTGTACCTTGAGTGGGTCTTTGTAAATTTATGTGAGATCAGATACGTGGGAGCTGTATTATTGGATTTTCTGCCTCAGCTCATTATATTCTCTTATTTTTATTTTTATTCGTCCGTCGTGTCCTGGGGTTCCCTCTTTTCTTGGTATAGCGCCATAAATCCGAGTGACCAAGCACCATAAATGTAAGTGTCCAGTCATAAAATCTTATGTGTCCAGCCATAAAATTTATTCGTGGGAGGTCGGTTATTATGGCTGTATTTTAAGTGTCTAGTCATAAATTCATTCCCTTCTGGGAGGTCCGATGTAAAAATTGTTTTTTAAACTTAATTCGAAGAGTTGTGATCTTGTTTTGATGATTTGATTTTTAATCACATCAATGAGGTACAAATTACTATTTGTAAATAGCGGTGAATGTGTGTTGCGGTTGCTAAACATTCGTAGTCAGACCCTGGATATAGCCTTCTACAGCTTCTAATCCTTATTTATTTCTTTTAAAAAAAAAGAATAACTTAGTATGGGTTAATTTATAAAGCGTCTTCAGGAATAAATCGAGTTTAGGACCCCTGGAATTCATTAAGATAGACCTACACCTATGCAAGTAAAACACACGAATTTTTGTCTGAGTCGGTGTTATTACAGATAAAAATCACTCCTTTTTTTTTTTTTTTTTTTTTTTTTTTTTTTTTTTTTTTTTCTTACAACAAATTACAGTTTATAAAAGTTTGAAAACTCTTTCTCAAGATCAGTGGTTCCCAACCGGTGAGGCGCAAATCGATGGCATTTCTTTCAATTCCTTTAAATGTAATAAGAACATCACAAGGTTTTATTATATTATTCTGAATGTGTTGGAAAGTATTTCATAATTATGCTTGACGCCTGATTTTTCGTTCTTGTTCCTTTTGAGGTATAGGGAACCCTATAAAGAAAGAAAGAAAAAAAAATAATTTCTGAAGTATAGATGCAGATTCCCAAAATTTTTAAGGATCTACTGGCTCCTAAACCCAAAAAATCCAGTCGCCACATTGTGAAAAAGTTGCATAAAAGCAATAACGTTTATATGGGGAAAAAACTCAAGAATTCTAAGTGAAAAATAATTTGTTTAATGTACATACATGTACAACAAAACATAGACTAAATATATCAAATATGCGCGTTTAATTTAATCACAAAATTCTTTTAATTTGGGTATAAATTAAGTGTAATATAAATTTTATATTATGTACAGTTCAGAACATAAAGTTGGGCAAGATACAAGTTAAATAAATTATGCATAAGCTAAGCAATCACGGTACTGGAGAATATTAGGAAAACAATATTTCTTATTTTCATTTTGTCCTACAAGACTACATACAAAAAAAAAATTGGGAATGTTTCAGTATTATCATTTTGCACTATAAAAATCAAAATACAATTTAAACACTTGTTTTTGAAGAGCACACAATAAAAATTATCTTTAAAAAAATCTTATCACACACTATTAAAGGGGTGATTCTGTTCTGAATTTTACGAAAATTTAAGGCATTTGGTTCCGAAAATTCGGACATAAAAAAATATCGCGAATTTCGACAAATGATCGCCGAAAAAATGAATTTCTTCAATCGTTCGCAGAAAAAAACGCCAATTTTGACAAAGGATTAAGAAAAAACAGGAATTTCGTCAAAGGGTCGCAAAAAAACCCTGCAGATTTATCAAAGAATTTGAAAAACCCGAATTTCGTCAGAGGATTGCAGAAAAAATGCGAATTTTATCAAAGAATCCCGAAAACAAAAACATCGCAGATTTCGACAAATGATCACGGGAAAAAAATCACTGATTTCATCATTCGTCAAAGGACCGCAGAAAAAAACGTCAGTTTTGTCAAAGGATCGCAAAAACAACGCGAATTTCGTCAAAAGATTGCAGAAAGAACGTGAATTTTGTCAAAAAAAACCCACAAATTTCATCAAGTAATCACGAAAAAAATGGGCGATATTTCCGTTTTTTCTCCGACCGGTTGACGAAATTCAATTCTTTCGATTGTTGATATTTGCATTTTTTTCAGGACGGAATGATGTAATTTCCCTCTTTTTTTTATTTTTCCTTTAACCGATCGACAAAATTCGCATTTTTTTTCTATCGACCGATTGACAAAAATCGTGTTTTCTAGCGTCTCATTGACGTAAATTTTTTTTTCTTCTATTGACCAATCGACGAAAATCACGGTTTATTTTATGAAAAATGACGAAATTTGAGGTTTGATTTCGTGAACGATTGACGAAATTCATGGTTTTATATGGCTAGCGATGATGAAATTTGCAGGATTTTTCCATAACGGTTTTTACGAAATTCATGACCGATCGAGGAAACTCTCGATTTCTTTTCATGACCGATTGACGAATCGATTTTGCGGAAATCTACCCTATATATATAAAATCCTAATGAAACGAATTTATGAAACGAATATATGAAACGGCTGAAATGTATCGATTCTTTGAATCGACTGATTAAACAACTGATTTTGTTTCACGGCGATTTCTCCTAAAATATGGAATACTTTGCGATGAAATTAACACCAAAAATCCGTGTTGATCCACAGATCTCAAAATTGGTATTAGAATTTTTTAATTCGAATTAGTTTTTGAAATATTAATTTTTCTCTAATTTTAAATACATTTTTTCTAATGATGGCAACTCAAATTTTAATCATAACAGATTTTTTTTTCATAATTCAGAAAAGGTTACTATTTTAAATTAATTTGGTTTGGCCTCCTTTAAATCTATGCTAAGAACAATGCTTTTTTTGTATTTCGTTATCATTTTATTAAATACAAAACTTTCATTTAAAAATGAAACATTTAAATTGATGGCTTTCACTTCTTCTTCTTCTTTTTTTTTTTTTTTTTTAACAAAACGAAAAGAAAAACATTAGGCACAGATGTCATATACGCACCGGGATACCTAATTGGCGCACAAATGGCATTAATTTGATTGACATGGTAACCCGGCTATTGTTGTTTATTTAATAATAAATGTTTATTTAATTTTATTTCTTTTTTAAATTTACATAAATTATTTTGTTCTATAGTTATTAATTATTTTTTTGCTATTTCCTTTTGAAAATAATAGAAAATAATTAAAAAGTACGGTACAATGCAGTAGTTATTCCGTCAACCAATTTCGCAAATTATATAAATCGCCAAATTGTACAGATTGACAAAATTTTTATTTTAAATAACGAAAGAACAAATAAATTAGTATAACATTAATAAATATAAAAATAAAACGTCGAAATAAAAATCACTTGATGAAGTAAACACGTGCAACTTGCTAGAAGTCAAGTGAATGTGACTTTTACGATCAAGCATTATTGGTATTTAATCTTATAGTTCGCGATAGATTTTTGATCAACGGGATAACTAAGTAGTACCAAAAATACATATGTAACTGGTATTCGAAAACGAGGTTTTCGCCAAATTTTCGTAAAAAAAAAAAATAATGCCAAACATGCGTATATGACATCTGGCGATATATTAAATTATGTAACAAACCATGACATTTAATTTCAACTTCAAATCAATGTTTTAATTTACAACTCGAACAATAAAAAAAATGCTAACTGGCGAGTTGAAAAAAAGATATTGGCGAGATTTGCACCCGGCTTTTTTTTCTTTCGGCACAGATGTCATATACGGCCCCATATTGGCGCGATTTTTTTCTGACGCCAATGTCATATACGCAACGGGTACTTACTAGCGCCACAGTATCGTTATTTTGCTTGATATGGTAAGCCGGATGTTGTTGTTTATGCTGTTGATGCGTTCCCCAAATTGGCGTTGAAAAAAAATCGCGTCAATATGGGGCCTGACATGACAAATGACAATGAGTATATGACATTTGTTCCAAACCTTCATATGAAAGGCGAAGGGATCAGATAGTATTTGTTTATGGCATTTGATGACTTGAACTATTATAATATAGATGAAATGATGGGGATAGAATAATATTTGGCGACTTATCACCTGTGCCTGGATAACATTAAAGTATCAAAATGTCACCTAGAGTATAAAAAGCAAAGTGTTCCGCCCGGAACTGTTGATGATAGTCACATGATTTAGGCTATTGTTATAGAGATTGTTTTAAAATATCGGTTGACAAAGACTCTGAATACTTAATTCATTTTATTTTAGCTTCTTTTCAAATGTTTAACTGATCCTGTTTAATCAAAAACGAAAACAATCATTGGATGTCTTAACAGCAACTGATTCTTCGTTAAATTTTTGCAATAAAGGGGGATTGAATGGAAACCCGTTTACAGGGAGATCTGCACAGCTTTTTCAGTATAATTTAATCTTCTCTAATATTTTTAAAACCCATCAGATTAGCATGTTTTTAGATTTTTAGATTCTGAGGTGTCTGAATGGGGGTTGGCGAGCGTAGCTTGCAGGGGGCAGAGCCCCCTAGTCTTATAAATAAATAAATAATATTTCGAGGAATTTTGCTAATTCGTAGAAGAATCGCATGCCAATATCTAGTGTATATCTGTAAGAACATATCTAAATAATCCCAGAGCTACAAATTTAATGAGTGGGGCCCAAACCGTATTCTTTTCTCGGCACAAATTTTTCTGTGTTGAGAGCAAAGGCTGCATACAGACGCGTGTTTTGCCATCCTTTGTAGTTCTCGTGGAAAATCTTTTATTCTGGACGGTTACTGCGGTTTATTCACAGAAGAATAAGGGGAATCAACAATGGGTCAGGATATGAGCTCGGCTCTACTTGAAGGTAAGGTTCCTCTTTTGCAGGACATCACTCCCTTTCCTTTTAAAGTCATTAAAAATCAAAGACACCGAGTGGCCACAACAAACGAACCCGACACTGATAACAGTTAGAAGGATGGTGCGTTCGCAGCCTAACTGTGGTTTACCACTGCTGGTGAATTAATTCTCGGTGCACATCAAACGTCATCCCCCCCCCCCCCCCGATCCTGCAGACAACACAGTTTTTCAGAAGAAAACAATAAATTTCCGGGGAAAGTTGGCGTCCATGTTTAATCATATTTTTTTATTATGGACAATAAGAAAACTAGTATGTTGTGGCCATCACAAAACTTTCTTCTATCTCATACATGTCAATACTTCAAAATTCACTATCTCAGTGCCAAATTAAATGGCAATCTGTGTTCATCATGAGAATTCTAAAAATATGAAAATCCGTGCATTAGTTCTCGAGGTATGACTGTCGCTGTAATCGTGTAAATCCAGCAAAATGCAGCACAGCAACTCCACCTATTGGGTTATTTATACCAGAACCTAATTATCACCAACTTATGTGAACGTCTAACTAAATATGAAGTTTGAGGAAAATTCGTGCATTAGTTCATGAGATAGAGGTATTGCGCAAATCATGACAAATGCAGCATAGAAGCGCCACCTGTTGAGCGATTTGCAACAACACATAATCAGCAGCAATATTAATCAAGTTATACTTAAATCTGAAGTTTGATGAAAATTCGTGCATTAGTTCTTGAGATAGAGCTATTAAGGAAATAGTTCAGAATGCAGCACAGCAGCGCCACCTATTGGGTGATTTACACCAACACGTAGTCAGCATCATTTCATAAGAAGGACTAACTAAATCCGAAGTTTGATGAAAATGTGTGCATTAGTTCTTGAGATAGAGCTACTGCGAAAATAGTGTAAATCCTACAAAATGCAGCATATCAGCGCCACCTGTTAGGCGATTTACACCAAAACGTAAACAGCATCTATTCATGTCAAGAACTAACGGAATCTGAAGTTTTATAAAAATCCGTGCATTAGTTTTTGAGATAGAGCTTTTGCAGAAATCCTGCAAAATGCTACATAGCAGCGCCACCTGCAGGGCGATTTACACCAAAAACTAATCAGCACCAATCTATATCAGGGACTACCAGAATATAAATTTTTATTAAATTCCGTGCATTAGTTCTTGAGATAGAGCGCCCACAAGATTTGTGTCACATACAGACAGGCAGACAGACAGACGGACAGACTCACAGACAGACATTTTGTAAAAACATGTTTTTTGGAATCTCTGACCCATAAAACGTGTAAATCCGTCGAAAACTGGAATTCGAAAATTTTCATGAAACCAATACTTTCTTCTTACAAAGACAGAAGAAAGTAAAAAGAAAAGATGTAAATATCGCTGGGTTATGGAAGAGACATAATCCCACGATTGATAAGAAAAAAGAAAAATCCGAAAATCATTCGCCGAAAAAGGAGCATTCCTATGAGAAGCATGGCGACTTAGACACAAAAAGTTAGTCGCCAAAGCAAAAAATTTAGTCGCCACGCGGCGACTGGGTACCGTGAATCTGCACCTATATTCTAAAGGCTGACTCACTCACAGCCAGAAACAGCTTTTGTTAAATAAATTCTACCTGTACGACTTCTATTTTTGCCGCTGAAAATTTATTTTTGATAATGTAGAAAAAACATACAACTGAAGAAAAAAAAAAGCATTTGGGAAAATTTCATCGAAAAACTATTGTCATCTACGATTGTAAACAAACTGTAAATAATAGGTTCTTCTTCCAGTCTGGAATTGATTGAAAGAAGTTTCCACGCGATTTGCCTAGGAAATCAATGACAGGTCGATCACATCAACAAAGCGTACCAACCACAGTTACGAACATTGAGGTCTTCGATTCAAAGTTGAATCACGTGATCTGCCGTTCCTTTTGTGATTTATTTCTTTGAGTAACATAGATGTAGAAAGGTGATATACGTGAAGTGCAACACGTTAATGTTGCAATAATATTTAAATTTCTTAGTTGATGAGATTAAGTCTTACTGGATGACATTTTATGTTTCCTAGAATTTATGTTAAGAGAAAAGGCAATATGTTTAATTCATTCGGTAAGTTGATTTTATTAAATGTCATTCAAACAAATTCTTTTGTTACGTGAATATTATCAATATCTCATCGATCATTCATTTTATTAAATGTCACTCTTAAAATGTCTTCTATTATTAGAGCATTCAATCTCAATTCATTCATAATTAGTTTGTGGTTATTTTATTATGTGCAGATAATTCAATCTCAATTCATTCATAATTAGTTTGTGGTTATTTTGTTATGTGAAGATAATCCAATCTCAATTCATTCATAATTAGTTTGTGGTTATTTTGTTATGTGAAGATATTTTGTTTGTGAATAATCATTGAACCCATATGTCCCAAATTATTAAGTCGGAAATTGTAAGACAAACGTGGCAAATGAGGTGCGTTCGCGTTCGCACTATAACTAGGTTTATAAATATTCAAGTCTTGGTGCAATAGCTGTTGCACTCTTGTGCAAAAATGCATGAATACAAAATTTGTTACGATTATATTATATTAAATTCAGCAAAATGGAAATAATAGGACTCCATCTTAAAAAGGACCTCATCACTGTGGCAACTTAGAATCATGACCTATCATGGGATATCATGGAATTAATGACGCATGATAGGATTTAATAGAATGGAGAAAATTTTTATTAATATCGTTTTAAATTTTGATTCGATTTTCTTAAAATTTGAAACGACTCGAAAAAATACTAAAACGATTATATATATTAACTTTCAAATCATTCGTTTGGGTAGTTTTTGCGCTGTTGTATGTGGATTGACGGACGGACCAGGCGACGACTATGGTGCTACGTATTTATATAATTACGAACTCACCTAAAAAGCATTTTTCCTGAATTTTTGCTATTGTGTTGGAAAGTTTTCATAATTATTAAATATATTTTAGAAGAAATTATTCCTTTATCTTCCTGATTACTGACCAAGATTGGCGACTATTTTTATATTTAATCGTACCATAATTTACAAAAAAAAAAAAAAAAATCTTTGTGGTAAAAATAGTCGCTGGAACGTACGCTGTCCCAACCACGTAATCATAAGGTTAAAACTGTGTTTAAAAAGTTAATATATATTCAATTAACCCTCTAAATCCCAAAGTAACATATATGCTATCAATAGCGTTGTCGGGCGGGATTTTTCAAAATTCAAATTGCTTCATTGCTACGGTTTTTTGAAAATCGTCATATTCGCCTTGTTTAATGATAGATTAAACCATTTGTAAATTTTACGTCAAACGTGGCAATAAAAGGTGTGTTCGTACTATAAGTTGTTTTATAAATTCAGATCTTGGTGCATTAGCTGTTGCACTCTTCTGCAAAAATGCATGAATACAAAATTTATTACGATTGTATATAAGAGAGACTAGGAGGGGGTTGACTCACATTTTACAAAATGATTTTTTTTTAAATATTTAACGTAAAATAAAGTTTTATATATCATTTTATTCGTTATAGAATCAGTTATGAAAATAAAATTGTTACATAAGTGTAACATGTGAGAGAAATTTGAAAAATGATTGATTTTAATCATAAGAAAAAACGGGCCAAGGCTTCTCACATATGGGAGGCTTGACCCACTTTGTTTTATATTGAAATATTTGTGAAGAGAAATAAAATCAGTTTAAAAAAATCCCTGCCGGCCCGGCCTACAGGAAGAGGTAGATTTCGAAGTTAAGTATACTAATTTCACCAACAAAAACTAAATCATTATTAGATAAAAATCCACTTTAACAGTTTTATCCGTCTGCTTTTGACGAGTTTTTATTTCCTTTTTATAAAATAGATGGTTTTATCAGAATCATGTTAAGGCGATATTAAAAAAATATTTTTCCATACTCAACAACACGAAATTTTCTGGCACATTTTCAGATTAATTTTTAATAAAAAAAAATATATATATATATGAAACATGCTGACGTGATTTTTGAAAAGATTTATAGGCGACCTGTGTTTTTATTTTTCTTTCAATTAATTAAAACTTGATTAATAAACAATTATTTTCTCAGTAGGGCAATATTTTTCGTTTCTAACACAATCGGTTCGGGAAATTCTGTTCAAAATGCCCACTTTGACATCATTTTTTGAAATATATTCTACCTCTATCAAAAAATCGATCATTACTGTACATTATATAGTTTCTGAATAAGAGAATCTAGCAATCGGATGCGTTTGAGAGCAAAAATGGATTTAAAAATGAGTAAGAAAATAGACAGTTTGGATTTGAATACACCCTTACTTAGATGATTTCTTTTTTCAACCGCTATGTATTTTTAATTTGTTTTTTCTGTAAGAATTGGTCCTATCCAAAACTTGTCTATCTAGATGTTGTAGACAATATTAAGAAGATATATGATAAATTTATGTTGATTTTATATCTTTTGAATTGACGGAGTTATGAATTTTTTACTTCTTTAATCCCTCTTTTTGTTTTCGTTTTTAATTTTTTTTGCGGTACGAATTAGTCCTATCAAAAACTTGTGAGTATAAAAGTTGTAGATAATATTAAGGAGATTTATAATAAAATTAATTGGAATTGATATCTTGAGAATTGACGAAGTAAGGCATTTTTTTCTCCCAAAAACCCTATTTTTTGCGCCCCTTGAGCCTATTTTAAATTTTATCAAAAATCTGTGATGCATGAATTTTTGGCGCTATTTTTAGAAGTAATAAAAACTTTAAACTGGTTTGATATGTACAAAAATTAAGAAGTTATGGGTTTTTTTTCGGTTTTCACAAAACCCCTCCCTATTTCCATCCCCTTTGTCCGATTTTGCCCATTAACGAACTTGACCGAGATTTTATGTCCCTTGATTTTATGTATCAGTTTGGAAGAGATTTGTGCAGAATTGCGGAAGTTATCGTGTCCAGAAGAAAGTGATAACACAATTGCTTCGGGAAATTCCGTTCAAAATGCCCACTTTGACATAATTTTTTGAAATATATTCTGCCTCTATCAAAAAATCTATCATTGCGGTACATTATATAGTTTCTGAATAAACGAATCTACCAATTAAATGCGTTTGAGAGCAAAAATGAATTTAAAAATGAGTCAGAAAATAAGCAGTTTGGATTTGAGTGCATCCTTAATGCAATGATTTTTCCAACACAATCCGCTTCGGGAAATTCGGTTCAAAATGCCCACTTTAACAGCATTTTTTAAAATATATTCTGCCTCTATCAAAACATAGACCCTTACGGTACATTATATAGTTTCTGAGTAAGAAAACGTACCAATTGGAAGCCTTTGAGAGCAAAAATGAATTGTAAAATGAGTCAGAAAATACGCAGTTTGGATTTGAATACACCCTTACTTAGATGATTTTTTTCTTCAACCGCTATGTATTTTTAATTTGTTTTTGCTGTAAGAATTGGTCCTATCCAAAACTTGTCTATATAGATGTTGTAGACAATATTAAGAAGATATATGATAAATTCATGGGGATTTTATATCTTTTGAATTGACGGAGTTATGGATTTTTTACTTCTTCAAACCCCCTTTTTGTTTTCGTTTTTAATTTTTTTTGCGGTACAAATTGGTCCTATCAAAAACATGTGAATATAAAAGTTGTAGATAATATTATGGAGATTTATAATAAAATTAATTGGAATTGATATCTTGAGAATTGACGAAGTTATGAATTTTTTTCTCCCGAAAACCCTATTTTTTGCGCCCCTTGAGCCCATTTTTAACTTTATCAAAAATCTGTGATACATAAAATTTTGGCCCTATTTTTAGAAGTAATAAAAACTTTAAACTGATTTGATATGTACAAAAATTAAGAAGTTATGGGGGGTTTTCTGTTTTCACAAAACCCCTCCCTATTTCCATCCCCTTGGTCCGATTTTGCCCATTAACGAACTTGACCGAGATTTTATGCCCTTTGATTTTATGTATCAGTTTGGAAGAGATTGGTGCAGAATTACGAAAGTTATCGTGTCCAGAAGAAAGTGATATATATATATATATATATAGATAGATAGATATATAAAGTTTTTTACTGAGGGTGGTTTTGGGTTCTAGGAGTCATGATCGGTGTAGATCTGCAAAATTTTTTCAGAAATTCCAACATAGGAACGATCCCAATAGGTAGTATTTCATACGAAATCTACCTAAAAGGCAAAATAACTTTATGCCACATGCTTCAATTATTATAAAAGATATTTTTGAAAATATGATGCTTAAACAAACCTGTTTAGACGCAATCATAAGTCAGAGGAGAAAAGTTTTGTTTTAAAAAGGATTTTGTTTGAGCAGGTATAATTGTACAGCAGGGAAAATGAAATTTAAACATTTAAGACAGTATTCCATTAAAGGCAGGTTCCGTCTTCACAGAGTTTCATGTATTATTACGTCCGGATTTAGGAGCCCGCTTTTTTTTTTCCTTGTCCTATTTTTTGTGACACTCAACCTGACAACTTTAGTTGTCACATAGTTTCGCTTCATCTCACAATATTTATGAAATTTATCTACATACCTTCCTAAAGTTTTTCGATTAATGCTACGTTCTTTTGCAGTCACATGAACACTTAACAACTTTAACATCTTTTACATTAACAACTTTAACATTAACATCTTTTAACCCTTTCAGGGGCAAAGTACTTTCAGTACTAAAATGTTGAAATGAATGACTGGCACCGGAATTTACGAGCAAATTTAGTTGCAAATAAGCAAAAAGCTATATTTCAGATACACATTAAATGGAAAAGATTTTAGCAAAATTATGGTGCCATTGTGGTGTTTGGGAATTAAAATTAAGTGGTTTCATAAACATACCACTGCCTCTGAAAGGGTTAAGACTGCTGCTATCTTACTTTCTAGTCCTTTCTAGTCTTTTGCACTGTTTCTATTTGCCTGTTGTAAGAAATAGTTAAATGGAAAAGAGTTCCTATCAACTTTCCTATTTATATTTCATTAAATTTTTTCTTGCAGTGGAAACTGTAGCAATTTTTCACATCTTTCTTTAATCAGTTTTAAACATTTTCTTTTGCACCACCCCATTTAACTGTAGCTTTACAGAATAAATTTACATTCTTTTTTATATATAACCAGTATCCTTTCATTATGCACAGTGTATAACAAAAAGATTTCCAAACCCACTTAATTAAGAGAGCCTTGAGCATCTGGTCAACCCACCCTCACATTGACTGGGCGAAGCCTCCCCATAGCCCTTTTCTAAAGAATAGCACATTGTAATGTTAAGCCTAACTTACTGTACAATCTTTATGCCTGGAATGAAAGCTCGCTACTTCTGCATTACTTAAAACCTTAGGATATATTTTTTCTAAAAAAAGCTTACAAAATATTTCTAAAAAACTCAACTTTTAGGTTGAAAACGCCTCACAATTGATTTTTTCCACAGCTATTCCAATTATCTGTATGAAACAAAGACTTGTTTGAGCATTCCAGTAGCTTTGGTTGTCACCTATTGATAAAACTCTGAAATTCTTTTAAATAGGAAAACTGATGGGTGGGTCAAACCTCCCCTATGGTCAACCCTCCTTAGTCTCCCCTATTAAACTCGGTAATACGGAAATAATATGACAATAGGACGTAATCACCATGAAAACCTAGAATCATTACCTATCATGGGATATCATTGAATTAATTACGTATAATGGGATTTAATAGAATGAAGAAAAGTTTTATTAACATCTTTTTAAGTTTTGAATCGATTTTTATAAAATGTAAAATGACTCGATAAAATTCTGCAACGATTATCTATATTAAATTTTAAACCATTCGGTTGGGTAGTTTTTACGTTGTTATACTTGGACAGACGACGATTATAGGTGCTACGTATTTATATAATTACAAACGCACCTAAAAAGACGAATATTACTATTTAAAAAAAGTGCCGGTATATCTAAATATTGATTTAAAAACTGGCAACCCAAAGACATTAGAAGGTAAAACATCTTTCGAATTTATGTAAAAAGAAAATGCAATCCCAACAAAAAGTTTTCGGTAAAAAAAAAAAAGCGCCAAGTTCTCCTTAATGTTTCAGCCAGAAAAAGTAGTGATATCTGATGTTCGCACAAGTTAAAAGCCAAACATCCCAAATCTTTCATTGAAAATGACTTCCTGCGACTTGGCCGTTAATTCCTTCTACAACATTTCAAAATTAATGATTGGAAATTACGCATTTATGAATTATTTAAATATTAAAAGTAATATTAGAATGCAAAGAGGCAAATTAACATAAAGACATTATAAGTAAAAGATTTCTGATAACTACCATTCAGTTTCAACAAACACTAGATTTGATTACAGATCATTTAGTCCACTTGCGGTTTAATTGCCATTTTGTACGGTCAAAAGCTAAAGTCATTAACGTAAAACCCAAGAAATAAAACAAAATTTACTTACTTCATATCTCACAATATGTTACATTATATTTTATTGTATAATATTGAAATCTTGTGTATTGACGAAAGAGATTTTTTTCGTTTGAACATTTATTATAGTCTGTTTGCAAACATTAAGAGGTATTCGATTTATAAACTGTTAAAAGTTGATATTAATTATGTTTTAGCAATTAGGGATATTATCTCCTGAATACAAGTATTTTGTTATTTTTAACTTCTAAGCATTTAAATAGTCTGAAGTTGTTTAAGTGCTTTTTTCAAATGTGTATTTTATTTCTGTATTCTGCGTCACAAAATGCCTAAAATAATTAAAAAATGTAGTTTGCATGTAGTTCATTTGTACATATTTTAAAATTTGAAAAACTCTCACGGAGGCATTAACGGCCAAGTCGCAGGAAGCCATTTTCAATGAAAGATTTGGGATGTTTGGCTTTAAACTTGTGCGAACATCAGATATCACTACTTTTTCTGGCTGAAACATTAAGGAGAACTTTGCGCTTTTTTTTTTTTACCGAAAACTTTTTGTTGGGATATCACTACTTTTTGTATGTTTTTTCAAGTTTGTTATTCTAAACTATATTAATATGAAAAAACTTAAATTTCGGTACTTTTATGTTAGCCAGGAGCAAATCTCCTCATTAGCCTTTTGTTTTTTCGCCAATAGCAGTTTTCATTTTTCACATGTGTAAATTAGAAACAATGCTTTGATTTTCAAATAAAATATTTTGGTTTATGTTATTATTTCTTATTTATTTATTTATTTATTTCTATGTTAAATATTCTATTAAATAAAATGAGGGTACATCTATTTTAAATGAGATGACTGAAAAGTATATATCTTTAAATGAAATGAATGCAATATGAACAATGGGAGTTGGGAACAGTATTTGGCGATTTGCCACTTGCGCCCGGCTAACATAAAAATACCTAAATTTATTTTATTGAGCTTTACAAATTTATACTTTATTTCTTTTTATATTAAAGTACTAGTCGCCTCTAGCAAGCAGTATTTACCGTATTACTTCCATGTTAAACGTTGCATCATGTTACTGTGATTCATAATTTAATATACTTGCCCATTCTTTCGCCAATTCGGAAGCTTTTGATAGAGAAAACAAGAACTCTTTACGATCATGGAAGCACATCATATATTTTGTGTTGTTATGCGTTTCATCGTTCGTGACAAATATCTCTTAACTCACTTATGCATGCTTCCTTAGCAGTTACGATTCGTTCTCTAATGCGGAAATTTTTAATCCTATTAAGTAATCTTTTCTAATTGGGCTCACTGCCAATTGTTGTATTTTAACTGATACGACTGGGTACAAGTAAATGGTTTTTATGAAATCCTTTGACAATATCTGTATTTGCATTAAACCATATTGATGCTAATATCTTTTTGTTTCCCGTTAACCATTTCAATAGACTCGATTACGGAAGAATAGAAGGTCTACCGGCTCACTGCCATGATCCATTTGAAAATCTATCATTCTTCTCATCTGATCGTGTTGAAGGATTAGTCAATGTGCCATGGTTTTAAGATTTTAGCTAATTTTACTCGAAACCCGAAAACTAAAATGCGAGGAACCGGATTATAGAAGATTCATTCTAACGTACATATTGATTAACAGGTTACATATTATAGAATTATAATAATCATAAGGAGAACTGGCAGTTTCAATGCTTTAATAGTTTCCGTAAATACTCTTTATATAATACACAAGTTTTAGCGGTGTAAAGGTTAACAACATAGTCACAGTAAGTATATTAACAGTACAATATAATAACAATAGCAGAGGTTTTGGGCAGTGACGAAACTATTAGCACTTTGGAAATATTAGTACGTTATATCATTTAACTATTCAGATGATATGCGGAAAAATAAAAATAGATGGCTCGCATTAATAATTAACTCATTGAAAAATAGCCACTAGCGTCAAATATTCGCCAAGCTTGGCGACATTTAGCAAAGTTTCGCCAAATTTGGTAATATATCATGTCAATTCTCAAATTTGGCGACAAAAAAATGTTTTGTTTATTCTGACGTCATAATGATGCATATGTATTATGTATTATACACATACCTATAATATGTATGATGCAAATGTATTACGTATTATATGCATATGCATAAGTTCATTAACATCACTAAAACGCACTTAAAGGAATAGTGTTTCATAAATAGTAGGGATAATTGCCAGATTGACCAGAGTGCTATTGAGATTAGAATACCGACATTTATAATAGACGTCTGTACACACCATCACCTCATCGAGTTTACAGCTGACATTTTAGGATTAGTTAAAACTAGATTAGCATATTTAAATGCAACTGGTCTGTTAAGTCATATCTTGGTAGAAACCACCTGAAGACCTAATTTTAGTGATTAACTGATAGGTTTACTATTGTATTTTCCTGCATCCAAAAGTTTGGAAACATGGAAGAATGGGTGGAGGAAAACACAATGGAAAATCCACCAATTAACCCGTAAAATCGGGTCTGTAGGTGGTTTCCACAAATATATGACTTGGAAGACCAGTTACATTTCAATACGCTAATCGATATTTAACTAATCCTAAAATTTCAGCCGCCAACTCGATGAGGTGATGATCTGTGCAGACGCCTCCTGGTCTTTAATAAAATTTGTTTTAAGGAAGTAAAAGATAGAAAGATGGACAGATAAACTGAAAGATTTGCCTTATTAAGATTTTTGTAAACGCATATAAAAATTCATTCAGCTTGAAATCATGTAACACCTTTATAACTCAGGCTAATTTTCTGTAATCGGGTTTTGGCGACCAACATATCTTATCTATAACTATAATCTTTCTTTTACAGATTTAAAATTAACAATAAATTAACAGTAAGTAGGCTAATAATACAATATAATAACAATAGCAGCGGACTTCGGACGCCGCATCTGTCGCACATCGTTAAAGATAGTTTATTAGTTACACATTTCATTTAATTAAAAGGAGATTTTTAAACTTTCTTATGGAATTAGGATATTTTTCCACTATAGGGATCTTGGCATTTTTTAAAAATCTTGGCGCAATTCGGACTTCAGAAACTGAGATATGTTGCCAAATGATATAAACAACTACGAAAACAAACCTGATGAACTTTTATGTTATTTATATGTATTTATATACATATAAACATTTTATTTATACATGTATAAAATATTATTTTTTATATACAGATTATTTATGTTGGTATATAAAAATAAATAAACTGGTTCCTTGCATTAAATAAATTGTATACATATGAAAAAAATTGCTTGTGTATATGACACAGTAAATAGGTTGCCAGAAAATACGTTATTATCAAATTTCTTTTCTCGTCAAGGCTATTTTCTGTATTTCGCCAAGGCTACTATATAGGAAACGTACCGAATTGCGGTTATATTTTGTTAAATGTTTTATTGTTTTAATATCGTAAATATATCATAACCTATACTGATTAAAATTTTTAGGTATATTCATTTTTTCTATTTAACAAACATCTTTGGAAAAGCATATATATGAAATGTTATTCGGCTTGAAATCACGTGACCGCCTTCAAAGCTCTGTAATCGAGTTTTGGCGACCAACATTGGCACAATTGAATGCGTAGGAACTGTTTACGGCCAAATGAACACCCCCTGTATGAAGGGTTTAGAGGCGGAAATTCTGTGTTTTCAGATTTTTCTGGTTAATTGTGCTACAAACCCGACTTACTTGTGAAATTTCATGATTCTACGACTTTTAGAAGTACCTTAGTTATTTGATGATGCGAAGTGAGTCAGTGACAAAAAAGCGCTTTTTCGGAATTTTTAATATTTCGAAAACTACTAAATATAGAAACATGAAATCGTGGAACCTTAGTTCAGTTTAACCATACGAATATGTATATAAAAGAAAAATTTCTATATCTCTCCCTAAAACGACGTTATGAGGGGGTGAAAAGTATGCCGAAATGGTCCAGGAAAAGGTAGCTTACGGCTTGTGCGAACTTGGCGGACGCACTGCCGTGCTCCCAGATACATTTAATTTATTTTGACACTTAAAAACGTTTGTCATTGTCTTTCTGCATTGACATAAGAAAATGGATCCATTTTTAGCTCACAGGCTATCAAAGCCTGAGAGCTTATGTGCCCGCCGGTTCTGTGTGTACGTACGTAACGCGATAACTCTTGATAGAAACATACGATTTGCTTCAAAAAAAATTTCTAGGTTCATTGTGATAAGGCGTTTCCCTGATTAGTTTTGGGAGTTCATTGGTTAAGGATAAAGGGGGAAAAGGGGGGTTAGTCCATCCCCCTTATTCAGATAAATGGGTTTTCATGGAGAATGATTCGATTTGCTCCGAATTTGGCATACCAGTTTATTATGTTAACGAACTTCCCTGATTAGTTTTGGGGGTTCATCGGTTAAGGATAAAGGGGGAAAAGGGGGGTTAGTCCATCCCTCTTAATTCAGATAAATGGGTTTTTCATGCAGAATTATTCGATTTGCTCCGAATTTGGTATACCGGTTTATTATGTTAAGGAGCTTCCCTGATTGATTTTGGGGGTTCATTGGTTAAGTATAAAGGGGTAAAAAGGCGGCTAGTGCACCCCCCCCTTAATTCAGATAAATGTGTATTTCATGCAGAATTATTTGATTTGCTCCGAATTTGGTATACCAGTTTATTATGTTAAGGAACTTCCCTGATTAGTTTTGGGGGTTCATTGGTTAAGAATAAAGGGGGAAAAGGGGGGCTAGTCCACCCCTCTTAATTCAGATAAATGGGTTTTTCATGCAGAATTATTTGATTTGCTCCGAATTTGGTATATCGGTTTATTATGTTAAGGAACTTCCCTGATTAGTTTTTGGGGTTCATTGGTTAAGAATAAAGGGGGACTAGTCCACCCCTCTTAATTCAGATAAATGGGTTTTTCATGCAGAATTATTTGATTTGCTCCGAATTTGGTATACCGGTTTATTATGTTAAGGAACTTCCCTGATTAGTTTTGGGGGTTCATTGGTTAAGAATAAAGGGGGAAAAGGGGGGCTAGTCCACCCCTCTTAATTCAGATAAATGGGTTTTTCATGCAGAATTATTCGACTTGCTCCGAATTTGTTATACCGGTTTATTAAGTTAAGGAACTTCCCTGATTAGTTTTGGAGGGTTCATTGGTTAAGAATGGAAAAGGGGGACTAGTCCACCCGCTTAATTCAAATAAATGGGTTTTTCATGCAGAATTATTCGATTTGCTCCGAATGTGTTATACCGGTTTATTAAGTTAAGGAACTTCCCTGATTAGTTATGGCGGTTCATTGGTTAAGAATATAGAGAGAAAAGGGGGCTAGTCCACCCCCTTAATTCAGATAAATGGGTTTTTCATGCAGAATTATTCAATTTGCTCCGAATTTGGTATACCGGTTTATTATGTTAAGGAACTTCCCTGATTAGTTTTGGAGGTTCATTGGTTAAGGATAAAGCGGGAAAAGGGGAGCTAGCCCACCCTTCTTAATTTAGATAAATGAGTTTTTCATGCAGAATTATTCGATTTGCTCCGAATTTGGTATACCGGTTTATTATGTTAAGGAACTTCCCTGATTAGTTTTGGGGGTTCATTGGTTAAGGATAAAGGGGGGGGCTAGTCCACCCTCTTAATTTAGATAAATGTTTTTTTTGCAGGATTATTCGATTTGCTCCAAATTTGGTATACCGGTTTATTATGTTAAGGAGCTTCCCTGATTAGATTTGGAGGTTCACTGGTTAAGTATAAAGGGGGAAACGGGGGCTAATTCCCCTTCACTTATTTTTTTGAGGGGCATTATTCTTTAAAATAAGAGTATAATATACAATTAGTGTGAACAGCCTGTGAGCTCAATGCCATCAGTTTAGCTGGGCACTTTTCTTTTTTTTTTGTAATGAAAGCTACCTAAAACGCTCATGCTTGAAAATTATTACATGATGGGATATCATAAACTATGTCAGGATTTATATAATGTGTTATTTACCGTCAACAGGGGAGACTTTGTACCAGCCCGCGGATAAAGACAAAACGTGTAATAAATAAAATTTGTTAGAATAAAACTGTTTAGTAATGCCTGACTAATTAGTAATTCTGATAGATTGCGGCAGTAGCTTAAGGGGACAGCTTATCTTAAAATTGGTCAAAAAATCGATTTTACTTTTTTAATATTAAGGGGTCTCAGCCCAGTCTTAGCATAGCCTTAAAGCTTCAAAATTTTCGAAATTTTAATTTTTTAAGATATTAAACTCCTTTCTTTCCTGAACATTTTGATACAGTTGTTTCCTTGAAATTCCCATCAAAATAGAAAGTATGGGTTTTAGAATTATACCTGCTCAATAGCTGAAGCAGCGTTTCCGAAACTTTGAAATCATTTTTCTCCAAATGACGCTTTTGGGCATAACGCGCACGATATCTCAAAAACTTTTGAATATTTTTTCATGAAACTTTCAAAACGTATGTTTCATGTTACTCTGTATAAATTTAACCTAAAATTTCCTTTTATTCTTAAAAAACAAACATTTTTTTAGGTGGTTGTACTGCTGAAATTTTCAAAATTTTGCATTAGCTAAATACAACTTTGCATTAAAAATATAAAGATGCTTTAAATACAAATTTATTTACGTTCAGGGTAATTGTTATAATCTAAAGTATAAGTAGGCACCAAAATTAACATTCTAGTTGCAATATTTATTTTGTAATCGTGCCCGTAAGCTGTTATACCAGTTTTCTGGTCGTCAAATATCTGACTGTTTGGAGCCCCCTGTAAATGCTAATTATGCGTCTTCCAATTTTTTTAAATACACAAAATGATAGAACATATATCTTTTATCCCAATCACAATTGTATTTTAAAATCATATACATTTTAAGATATTAAATGTTGAAAATGGTCGTTTTCAAATTTTTTCTTTTCAATTTTAAGAGTCCCGAGACCCTTTAAATGAAAAACTATTTAATTTTGAATATTTTCACACCTTATTTTAACCCATACGGCAATTATATTGCGAGATATTGTAAATTTTGTTAATACACTCAGCGCAATTTCCCACACACATTAAAACTTTAAATGGCTTTTTCTCCATGTTCATATATTTTTTTTTTACTTTCATGTTTTAAAAATGCTAAGGCTTTTTTTGTATTCGAGATAGAGATTTAAACTTTTTTGCACGTGTTCTTTATTACATATGAGACAAATCTACGCATGGAACTAGCCTTAGGTTTTTTAACCATTTGGAAAAATGGTTATTGTTCTCATCAGGATGAGAAATCAAAAGCATATCTGAAGGTTTTTATTGGTTTAATCATCATTATATTCGTTTTCTGATTGGTCTATACAATAATCTGTATTTCCCTTTACTTTCAACAGAGATGGATACTTTCTGTTGCCACTATGACAAAAAAGTAATAAAAACTACAAAAAAATTTAATAACTCAGAAACAAATTGAGATACAGCTTTCAAACAAATTGCATTTAAAAGTACATTTTTTTCTGTATACGACGGTGTAAAAAGTAATATTGTGGGATGTTTAGAAGTTTAAGAATGAAATTTCATTTAAAATGGGCCGTCAGATTTCTTGGAAATCTGATGATGGAAAAGCCTTTTTCCGAACAGCCAATGACATGCTTGGATAATACGTAAGTTTTAGGTGGATAATACGTACGAGTCGCAGGCGATTTTTGTCGATTGGAATTTTTACGTGTAATAACACTATTAATGTTTAATTCATGGCGTACGTAATGTAGGATCAACTCCGTGCGATTTTTTATGTCTTAAATTTTAGTCTTTGAAAAAATAATTTTCCAAATGGTCGTTGTAATTTTTTAAATTGCTTTTTAGGTGCGTTCGTAATTATATAAATACGTAGCACCTATAGTCGTCGTTCAGTCCGTCTGTCCGTCCGCATATAACAGAGCAAAAACTACCCAACCGAATGGTCTGAAATTTTAAATGTATGATAATTGCAAAATTTTGTCGAGCCAATTTAAATTTTATGAAAATTGGGTGTATAATTTAATTACAGGGGCAGTCAAAAGTTTTACTTTACATTGCGGCATATGGGAAAAAAATATTGCAAGGGCATTTTAATGATGTTACAGTCTTCCGATTGGTCTGAAATTTTACATATATAATTGTTGCAAAATTTTGTCGAGCCGTTTCAGATTTTATGAAAATTGGATGTATAGTTTAATTACAGGGACAGTCAAAATTTTTCCGTTACATTGCGGGCAATGGGAAAAAAATTATTGCAAGTGCATTTTAATGATGTTACAGACTATGCACTTATGAAGTGTAACATTCAGTACAATATGGGGCCCAAAAAATATTTATAAAACTAGTTATAGTACGAACGCACCTCATTTGCCACGTTTGACGAGCAATTTCCTACTTTTTATTATTATTATTTTTTTTTAAATAAAAGTATATGAAGATGTGTTAGATTTCATCGTTTTACACTATATATATCAGTAAAAATATTATATTAATTGTAATCTTAGATGTGTCTAAAAGTCAACGCGCAGTCATGCGTAATATACATTTTTTTAAAAATGGGCACAAATATAATTTTTTTAAAAAGTAGTAGGGATTTTAAAAAATTGAAATTTTTATGAATTTTTTAAAAAATTTAATTAAATATGCAGTTAATTTTTTTTTAAATGTAGGGAGATGAGGGATGAATGGGACATTTTCACAAAAACATTTATTTTAAATACTTTTTTAAAATTATTATCAATATTATGTGTCACATTTCATACATTAGGTATTTGAATACATCTATGCACAATATTTAGTCTAGATTATTATTATATAGTAAAATATTATAAAATTTAAAAAAAATTCCTCTCTGTCCTAATCATCCCCATAGCAGGGATGAATGGGACACTAATAGGGATGGACGGGACACAAATATTTTCCTCCCTGTATTCAATGTTACCTAATTAAAATTCATAATTATAAACTTATATGTAATTATATTTGTAATATATGATCTTATAATACGACTATTATATCTCAATGTTGCTATTCACTTCTTTTACTGCAGTTTTAACTTGTAATGCAAACTTCGACTGTCTATCTGTTCCATTTTCCCACTTACGAGACATTTTGATATGAAATGAAGGTGAAAAATATCTTTGAAATACTGCATAACTAAATTTTTCATTCACAACTTATTAACTAATATTAATTAAATGTTTCTTAGATATCCCGCACAAATGAAATTATGTTAGGGGAAGTGCGAGTGGGGATTTATTTAAGCACAAGTTCAAAATTCAATATAATTTCCCCATTTGGTCAATACACATATACTATTTTTAACAATTTTATCTATGTTGATAAAGTTTCAATAGCAATTTTCTGATAAACTATTTAACCTTTACTACAATACAATAATTAAAATTCAATATAATTTTTAATAATAAACAACCTATATAATAAGAGTACTGTTTAATACTAATAATTAACATAAATTATTAATTTATAAACCTATATGATATGTTTTAGTTAATAAATAAATGTTTCAACATATTTAGGGAGGAATTAGACTGTCCCATTCATCCCCATTTGAAATTGTCTCAATCATCCCTATGATACATAGATTCAATTGTCCGCCATTTTGCCTCAGAAAATTTTTTATCACATTGATCAATATTCATTCCTTTTAATTACCAATAGTGAACCTTCAAATAAATAACTACAACATATCTTATTTGTTTATATTGTATAAAATATTTGACAATTTCAAATGTAAAAAAAAGTTACTTTTAAGCAGAGTTTCAGGAAAGGTAATCCCATCAAAAACATCTCATGTAAAAAAAAGCCAAGTCTCCTGACTCTTTGACCGTAAAAAGTTCTGAGATCATGTGTAGAGCCAAGCTTAGCTCTCTTATTATCTGATATTTTAATTCACAAATTACTTCTAGTCTCTGCACCTTTAGTAAATGATTATTTTGTGACTTGGCAATTACGCAGCACAGGAAAATTATTACGTAAACACTTTACTTATGTTTTGAATTGGGATTAGATTATTTGATTAAGGCTGAATATGAACACGAGGGATAGAAGAAGCCTGAAGGAGGGATGCACCGATTGGGGGTCTTTGTAAAAGAGGGGTCTGGCTCGTATTCACGTTACATAGGAAGAAAATCACCCAAAACTCCGGACATCAAGTTTGACCAGTAGAGAGTTTTCGCATCCGGGCTTACAATGTAATGTAAAATTATTTCCATGCTACAAATACATATATGTTCAGTGCTCTTATAGAAACTATTTTATGCAAAACTTTATAAATAAACGTTAATATTAAAATGTAAACAACAGCCTTTACATTTTCGTGCTGCGTCATTGCCAAGTCACAAAATAATCATTTACTAAAGGTGTAGAGACTAGAAGTAATTTGTGAATTAAAATATCAGAGTTAATAAGAGAGCTAAGCTTGGCTCTACACATGATCTCAGAACTTTTTACGGTCAAAGAGTCAGGAGACTTGGCTTTTTTTTGCATGAGATGTTTTTGATGGGATTTCACTTCTTTTTGTAAGGAGAAAGCCAAAGAAAGCTTTTCCAGTAGCGTCGATTTCAATTACACTATCTTTAACTTCATAGACTTTATGGCTCCTGATTGCTTCGATGTTCCGCTTTTCCTAGAAAAGCGAATTGGCATGTGTGCTACTGTTTGAAATCCATTCATTCAAATTTTCTAGTAACTATATTAGTTTTTGTTTCAATTTATCAGCTGTTCAATCAAAGTCCTCCAAAGCTAATTCTACTGCAGAGTCCATTTTATAACTTTGTCTGCTTCCAGTCTATTTCCCATTTTCTTTTAGTTATAGCTCTCGTAATGTTTTCTAAAGTGTTTATTTTAAACTGCAGCTTACCTCTAGACCTTTTTCGTCAGTAAGCTCCAATATTCATACCAGGGTGGGCAACAGAACAGCGCGCGACTTCTTAGCGAGCTACGTCTTCCCATTTCAGAGTGTGAATCGTTGTAACGTTTTAATGTGTGTTTTTGTTTTCGAAAATGGTTTTGACGATAGAGAGCTCTAGCTTCTTGGAGCTGTTGAGAACGCGATTTCTCGGAACGATTAGCCCTTCCCCTTTTGACCTCATTAGGTCTTCTAATTTTTTTTCTCTAGTTGATTTCTCTCTGTGATAGGTATTCATTTGGAAAAATAATAGATTATTGCTAGCTGTTAAGTAGAGGAAGTAGAACGTCAAAGTGACCTCCTAAGAAACTAATCCCAGCTAATCCCAGTGCGCAACCACATACTCAACTATAGCACATCTGATATCATACGACTAGTCTATGTTACCTAGCACAGAAAAGAAAATATAGATGAAACAGATACGAACGATCTCCAGATGTAGGAACTACTCGATGAGGACTTTCTTCGCTGTGATCAAAATATAACATTTCAGTTTTTTCCTTTCAAACTTTCTTCGATCAACAATGTCTTTCGTTGGAATATCATACAATTTCGCGTTTCCCTTCGTTACCGCGTCTTTTCAGCAATTTTGCAGATGCACACTGACATCTAGAATTCAAATTTTACACAATAAAAAACTGTGTCGCCAAAATTTGAAATTCAGTTATTCCTCTTTTCGATATGTAACACTTACAATCAAGTTATTTTTAGAAACAAGTAGGTGAAAGAATTTTACACAAAAGTTTCAATCTTTCATACTTTTGAATTTAAAGTAAATCGTAATAATTTTATTATTTAAATGATTTTAGTACACAGTAGACCGAGCATAGCTCGGTAGTTTTTTTTTAAATATTTATTTTGTTTTAGTAAATGTAGAAATGTGATAGATACTATCCGCAAAACATCAATAAGTTGCTGAGAATATAGCGGAATTTTTGTTAATGCGTCTCCTCTTAAGACGTATCTCCGGTTAATGCGGACAGTTTCATTTCCCCATCATATTTAATTAATGTTAAAGGCATCGTTTATTGCGGATTTCGGTTACAGATGAAAAATGGCCTCCCTTGGAAGTTCACTAACGGTTGTTAACTGAATATTCATATCTACCACTCGTAGTCTTAGCACGGTTGAAAGTGAAAAGTCAGAGAAAATGACGTCATAGTGGTACAAAAGTGATAATGTTTAAGTTTTAAATATAAAAATAATTGACTTCTTTTCAATATGTCATTTTTTCTGGAGAGAGGGGAATCTAGAATTTTGATTTTGAATTCCAAATCGATAATTTGAGTACCTAAAAAACATATTTAAAAAAATTATACATCGCAGGGGAGTTTGTATTGCCATTAAAAAATAAATAAACTTTTTTTACGTATGCGAATATGTTAGTCATATCCTGAGTGCCACTCTCCATATTTTATAAACATTGAATTTATTATTCTTCAACAATTGTTGTCTACGTCTACGTCAATAGTTTGGCAACAAATGTGAGCTATTTTGTAAATATGAGGTAAGTTTGACAGCAAAATTCTCTTGCTTTTAAAACTGCTGCTAATTTTGCGCCATGGTATATTGACATTGCATCAAACTACAGCGATGTTTAAAATAATATGGTAGTGATGCTAAATATAGCAAAAGTATAAGAGCTGCTATCTATCAAGAAATGTTAGCATATTTGCAGAATGTTTATAAAATATTTAAATTCACTAAATTAACATTTGGTAAAATGAATTAATTTTATTTGGGTACTATTTGAGGCACAGATGTCATATTCGCCCCATATTGGCGCGTTATTTTTCCGACGCTGATTTGGCGAAAACATCAACAGCATAAACAACAACATCCGGGTTACCATATCAAGCAAAATAACGACACTTTGGCGCCGGTTACGTATACATTGCGTATATGACATTGGCGTCAGAAAAAAATCGCGCCAATATGGGCGAATATGACATCTGTGCCCTATTTGATTATCCCGTCGATCAATTTCGCCAAACAATTCGCCAAATTATACAAATTGCCGTATTTTTATTTTAAATAACGAAAAAACAAATAAATTATTAAAACCTTAATGAAACTACAAGTAGAAAGTCGAATTAAAAATCATTTGATGACGTAACAAACACTTGTATGGTGTTTAATGTCAAGTGAATACGACATTTACGATCATCCATTATTAGCGTTTAATCTTATAGTTTGGCGATAGTTTTTCGGTCGACGGGATAATCAAGTAGTACCTTTATTTGTTCTAGTCAATTAAAACGAATTTTACTGTATTCAGGACCCAGCTATTTCGTGCTCGATTTAGTATAGTTGAAAAACCGATGGTTTAGTTGACAAACTGCGTTTTATCATGTTGATAATCAGTGAGCAACAGTATTGGCAACAGTTCCGATTACGGAAAATAAAAGATTTTCGATTTTTTATTTTCGAATTTTCCAAATTTTTTAATTTTTTCTTTCTTTGTATCCCAAATACTACCTTCTTACCAAATTTCAAGTTTCTAGGGCTACAGGATCTACCTCAGATTTTTGATGATCGGTGAGTCAGTCAGTGTCGAAAAAGCGAAACTTTGAGTTCATATATTTTCTGAACTAGACAAGATGGAAACGCGGAAATTTTACCATTTGCTTCCGTTTGAAGAGTACTTTTAGAAAAACAAAGTTTCAAGTTCCTGGGAAATTCCAGCGAAGGGATATAGGGCTGTCAAAAGTACCCTGAGTTGCTTCCAGAAAAGGATGCTTACGGCTGTGCTTTCTCGACTTGGCAGGGGCACTGCTGTGCCCCCAGACTTTGCAAAAAAATTAAAACAGCCATGGGGTTTTGCTTTTGGTTCTAAAGCACACTATAGTAGTACCATATATGAGAATAGAAAGCAACTAAACAAAACGTTCATTGCCTGAAATATTGAAAAGGTCCCATCCATTCCCCTGTTCACCTACTTTTAGTTGAACAATGAAATGCAGTGAGTTCACCATTTGAACAATATTTGTTTTAAATAAACAGAAATTATTGAAAAGGTAAACTGTACCTTAAATACAAATTGTGTAATTGAGCATTTTACAAATTGTGTTTGGTTTCACTTCGATTGTTGTTCTGTTTACTATTTCGCGCACGATTTTACCGGAGGAAACTTTTGATAGGAAAAGTTATTTATACTTGATACTGTAAAATGGTAAAGGGTAAATACAGTTTTTTCTTTCTTAATATGTATGGGCATTCTCACAATCTTTTGACTTTTATGTCCCTGAATAATATTTTTTATTTTAATACATTTTCTTGTGTTTTGATTTATTTCATATACTAGGAAACATCCCACTGCATGATTGCATAAGACTATCAACGAGATAAATAAGTTTTGGAGGATGTTGGGGTCCAAATACCAAGAAAACTCGTATACCGTCCCGTGTCCCAGATGCTGATTTTTAAGTTTGGAGCTGTCTGTATAAAATTGTTTCAATAAAAGAAATTCGACGTAATTTTTTTCCGAAACTGGGACAATTGTGTTATATAAATATGTAGCAAAAAGTTTACCTGCACACATTTTTACGGTCGATATTATTTTTTGAACTCTGTCCCTGGGTTTTTCATCCTTACTGTCCCTCTTGCTAAACTTATACAGAAAATCACTTCAGATGCAGCCACAGAATTCTTTTCAAGTTTTTTCTCATGCAGAAGTATGCTAGGTAAAGAATGTCTAAAATTCTTTGACAGGAAATTTACTGTAGAATTTAAATCAGCATTTAAATATCAATTTCAAGATCGTGGCTTTATTGGTAGTCTTACCGCCCCCAAGGTATATTCCTGCACTTTTCGAGGTAAATTTAAAGAAAAATTAATTTATTCCAATGTTAACAACTGTTTCTAAAAATTAATGAACATTTTGGCTATCACTTAGTCTTAACATGATTTTCCTAAAAATAGGTGGTAATTTTCCTTACCGTTCCATCCTTACCGTCCCTTTTTTTTCCCATTTCGTCCGTTTTTTCCTATACCGTTCCCTTTTTTTTTTTACCTTACCGTCCCTTCTTTAACACCCCTTTAAGTCAATGTTATACAAAAATTCCGTATTAAAAGTACTACATTGTTATTATTTCTTATTTGAATGTCCTGTGGCTACTATGCAAATTCATTATAAGTAAAAATTTAGAAGAAAATAAAAAGTTATAGTGGTAAAATGGTAAGGAAAATTAAACTCGCAAGTTTAACATAAACCTCAGTTAAATAAGAAACTTTTCGCTGCTGACCATTTTTTCTTTATCTTGAATCATTAAGGCATTCATCTATCAGATTAAAATGTCATTTTAGCAAGTTTAATTTCACCAGATTTTTATTCCCGAAAGTCAAAAGATTGTGAGAATGCCCCATATTCTTTACAAATCAATGAGATTTATATATATTAATTTGATATTTTAGGTTTTAAATTGACTTTATTCACAAACCGTCATTTTGAATGTCAATTTGGGGTGAGATTGTCTGGGAACAAAGTCGCCATAAATTTAGTTTATTTATATTTAATTTTTCTGAAAATAAAATCATAAAAGCAAACATTTACGGCAAATATAAACGTTGCAGTAGTATATATACGTATATTGTTCCTTTATACAGGTACTTGTGTAAAAATGCCTCAGCGTATTTATAAGTAAGTTATACCAGTAAGTTATTTAGTAGGTAGTAATTATAAAAATTATATTGATGAAACGCCTCAGAAAGTCGTGTTGTTGTACAACATGTATTTAATCAAAGAAAAGCCGCTTTAAAATATTCAATTATTATCACTACTTTAAAGACTAAGTTATAGGGTCCTAAAAAATGTATCCTCCCCATCATCATTTCTTCTAAAATAAATGATTTTTCAGTGCCAGAAATAAGTAACTAGAGTAGAATACCGATTATCGGAGTTAATATGGACCAAGCTCACTACGGATAAGCAAAAAACTCGGATAAATTGGGTTTACACAAATCGTCACCAACTAAGGAGATGAAATATAAATTTCCTCTTAATTCATTCATTTTTATGGTACTAGTAACATTTCTTTGATGTACATTTCCGTTGCTTTTAAGAAAAAAGGGGAATGAAATAGTTTATTTGAAAAAGCCTTTGATAGGTTTTTGTTTGTTAAATGTCAATTTTGCCGCAGTATTTTTTCCTTTTCTTTTTTGCTGCAGTATTATACGCTACTGCGTAGCTATTAATTTCTAAGATTTTTCCTTACCGCTAAAACTTACCAGTAAATTTTGCCTAATTCAATCGCCGAAATCTAACAATTGTCAATGAGCTTGGCAACATAGCAAAAATTTGTATTAAATTTTAGAGCTAACAAAACCGTACAAATTGGCAGCTATGTTTGCGGTCTATTAGTGTCATGAAGATTGCAGGTTTAGTCTCTTCTTTCTGCTCATAATATTAAATAATGTTTTTCAATCGATTTTCAAGTTTTTTTTTTTTTTTTTTTAATTTCAATTTATGGCCATTTTTTTTCCCCATTCTGACCAAAAAATCAGGGTTCTAACATTTTACGACTGCTCTTTCATCTTCACCTAACACATCATTTATAATGGCTGTTTCATAATAATGGAAGCCATTAGTCCACCAGAAAAAAATTACTCGGTTAAAGCGGAAACGCGGTTAAGCGGTACTCTACTGTATATCTAAAATTTTGTTTTCCAATGAAAAATATTAATCTCATTGTTTTAATTGTTAATTGTTTTTACATGTTTTGCATAATGCTTATTTTTTTTATAAAGTTTTTTTTTTATTTTCATACAAAATTTGTGTGTGTTTTTTTTTTAATCTCGAGATTACGTAGCTTATTTATTAAACTATCATAATAAGTGGGTTTGCATTGTTTTACAAAGTTTTGAAGGCTTATTTTATGATTTTTAAGTTATGAGACAAAGGTCACACCAAGCCAGGGGTGATTTTGTCCCACTTTTTAAAATAACATATATTTTTTAAACTATTCTTTAAAAATACTAAATGTGAATTTTTAAATTCAGTGCCCCTGTAAACGAATTACACGTGGTACACACTTCGTTTCCAATTCGGAACATGCCGTAGTATATCCTAGCGGTTAAAACTAAGAATATTTAGCCGGGCGCCGTGAACTTTTAAATTCAGTGCCCCTGTAAACGAATTACGCATGGTACACACACTTCGTTTTCAATACTGAACATGCCATAGTATATCCTAGCGGTAAAAACTAAGAATATTTAGCCGATCGCCGTGAATTTTTAAATTCAGTGCGCCTGTAAACGAATTACGCATGGTACACACACTTCGTTTTCAATACTGAACATGCCATAGTATATCCTAGCGATAAAAACTAAGAATATTTAGCGAAGCGCCGTTAATTTTTAAATTCAGTGCCCCTGTAAACGAATTACGCATGGTACACATTTCATTTTCAATGCTGAACATGCCATAGTATACCCTAGAGGTAAAAAGTACGCATATTTAGCTCGGTGCCGTGCTATTTTTTATGTGCGCCGTCCGCTGTGCTATTTTTAGAAGCGTCGTTCTATTTTTTAAATTCGTTAATCATTTTCTGAGAGTACCGCGACAATTTTCTAAGAGAGAGGGTTGATTGTGTTCTGAAATTTCCGCAAATTTAAAGCATTCAGTTCAAAAAAAAAAGAAAAAAAAATCGATCCGAATCGAGTCCGAAAATTTGGAGAGAAAAAAAAATCTTAATTTTTTCGTAACATAAAACATTCATAATGAATATTAACCAGACGGCAATCATATTTCTGCAAATATTTTAATAATGTAATACGAATTTAATAAATACGAATAAAATACGAATTCCCATACTTAGATGTAGGTGCGCCAATTTAAAAGAGTTTTTTTTAACACTTTCCAACGTAGTTGAAAAGTGTTTATGAATTGGATTTGTCTGGCCGTTTGTCTGTACTCTAACTCACGTAAATATAAGCAGATTGCCATGTAATTCACACGTTACTTCATAAGTACGTTTGTGATAATCTTAGTTTTAATGTTCAGTTATCCTTGAATTGAATAAAAATACTTAAAAGTAGAGTCATGAAACGTGTCGAGTAACTAGATTTCACCGAGGGTCTTTTTTTTTTTTTTTTTTTTTTTTTTTTAGGAGTGTGAAGTTAAGTACGTTTTTGCAATATTGTAAGAGCGTTTGCAATATTGTTCAGACGAATTTGTTAACCAAACCTACTTTTCATCATTGTTTATGCTGTTTTTTCTTTCATGTCTTTTTTCTATGTGTTTTTTCTGCTCCTCCGTGCTCTTTTTTCTTCTCTGCCGTGCCATTTATTTTTTCCGCTGTACCATCCCCCCCCCCCCGCCGTGCTGCCCTTTTTTTCTAGAATAAACCCTAATATCCCAAAAACATATACCAATTACGCGAGTTAGAGCTCGGACAGATAAACAGACGGACAGACAACCCGAATTCATAAACACTTTTCAACTATGTTGGGAAACATTAAAAATAGTTTTTACGTCTTATGAGAGTGACATCCATGTCACACTGCCACAAATTAAATTTATATATACAGGGTGTTTCATAAAAGATTGGAAAAAACTTTAAGAAGTGTTAGTACACATCCAAACAAACAACTTTCATCAGAGAATGCATAGTCGGAAATAAAATGCAAAGGTGCTGACGCATTTGGAAACTTGGTCCAGTGTTGCCAGTGGGACACTCTTTTAAAATTCAGATGTATTGATTGCCACCATCTTTTTGAAATAGTGAAATTCGCCTTATTTAATGACAGATTAAATAAGGTGAAAACAAGGCGGATTATCAATTTTGAAAAACTGGTGGCAATCAAAAAATTTTAATTTAAAAAACGCAACACTCGCAACACTGACTTGGTGCATCCAAACGTTAAAGCCCCATTCCTATTGGAAGTTATTGGAAAGCACTAAGAATGACACTAATAGCCTACAAATGTGATATGGGGAAGAAGAAGAAGGCGTATGCAAAATTTCGTCTCGATTAATACATAAAAGCTGCTGATCCGAGTGTGCAACTGTCAATCGCAGTAGGAACGTAACGGAAGATGTTGCCCTTCACTAATAGGGAAAAGGCTGATATGCATTTTATCTGCGGAACTGCAAATAGACATGATTCGACGATTGTACGGAGAAGGATTCCCACCTTACTTTAGTCGCTTATTCTTTCTTTGCTTGTTTATGCCTCGCATAACAACATGTACAGAGATTTCTTGATTAGAAACACTTTTTTGAAATTGTTAAATTCGCCTTATTTAATGACATATTAATTAAGACTAAAGCTAATACTTTCCCCTTTTTTTCACTATTTTTATTTTCTGATCTGTCACTACCCCAGAATATGTTTGCTATTTTTGTTTTCAGCATTAAAAAATATTCACATTAAAAAAAAATTGATTCTCATCTTTGTTGACAGCGAGTTCATTTGACTCACTTTTTTTAAAAAGAAATCTACCGAGAGTTATGACAAAAAATCTCCTATGATAATTTTAATTATTTATTTTTTCTTTTAATTTCAGATATCCTATTAAAATATGGACATGGTGGAATCTAAAGTTTTTGTACCTGCTTGGGCGTATGAAGAAAAAATATGCCCGGTTCCGTGCATCGTATGTTCATGTTCATTTGGCGTCCTTTTCTTGGTGATTGGCAGTTTACTGACAGCAGTGTTTCGAAAAATACCTTGGGCAACAGATGTTGCTATGTGCGGAGCTGCTTTCATTGTTCTAGGACTTGCTCTAATATTAGGAAGTATATGCTTAGGAATTTTTATATTTATAACAACACAAAATCTACCGAAAATTTCTTCTGCAGCAAAAGCCGAAGTTCCTCCTGACCCTTTCTCTCTTGTGCCAGTGTATCCTCGGCCTCAGTCAAGAGATGCTCGATGTTCATCACAAGTTCTTTTACTACCTGGAGCGGTAGATCCCGTGTACAGTAGCATTTTGGGGACATAGTATTATACTACGTTCACATTATGAAAGTTGAGTCCATGGAACTATTAATTGAGATGAACTGACATATGCTTAAAATAGTAAAACCTCAACTGTAACCGTTTTCTCATGGCTTGATTACCGTCGGGAAAAACTTCCACCAGTAAATTTAAATAGAAATTTTCTCCTTATGTAAACGCTTTATTAATGCAAAATTTCAGCCATAAATAATGAAAGAAACAAATATTCATTTTTACTGGTAGAATTTTACTTTCGCAGAAATCAGACTCTGCGCTTCCGCCATATTGTGACAACGTAGACAACCACCTGGCAGTGTCAGGTGAAAAAGATTATAATATCTGGGCAAACTGACACCAGTAAAAACAAATAGAAAATTTTTACCATATTTGTGAGAAAATATTTCCAGAAATAAGGCGCTTAAAAAAGACGAAATCTTCTATTCAAATTTACTGGTGGGAAGTTCGACCCGGTGGTAATCAGAAACTCTTGATCTGATTTAAAAGAAACAGTCGCCATCTTGCGATAACCTCCTCGGTTACTTCACTCGCAACTGGTAGGCAGTACACTATATGTATTCTCCTCTTTCTTCATAACTCCATTGTTGGATCACTTAATTTAACTTTTTTGAACCGGACAACCCGGAATTAGGCTTTTCCTGTTCACATTGCCAAAAGTTTCAAGAGACTTAACTTACGTTAAATTTTTAACTACAACTTCTAACCATACATAGTTTATTATTATTTTAATTCTTTACAGCGTGTTAAATAAATAAATGATTCAAAGGATCATTTGAAAAAGCTAAACGTGTAAAACTCATTTATACGTAAACGTATTACGTATATACGTACGTATTTCAAACGTATTTGTAAAACTCAACTCGAAATTTAAGAACAGTTTCAAATAAGGAAAAGGGTTCAGAAGGCAGAGTTCCACTCAACTCATAGTTAAAAGAGTATCAAAAGTTAAGCGAGTTTCAGAAACTTGCTCAAGTCGAAAACTTGATTACGGGTATGTCCGCTTCAAAAAACTCCAAGTTAGGAGATTCAAATATCTGAGTCTGAACGCGTTACATACAATTTTTTACTCTCATGGACTTGTTCTTAACTCTTTAACCCATTAAAGCCTAGCGGTACCATATGGTACCGGAAAAGTTTTAACCATTTTTTGATTTTACATCAGTATTTTTTAACGGAAACATTATGTTTATTTGATGACAACAAACTTCGGGATAAATTCAAACAAAAATTGCTACTTTAAAAAAACTGGTATGAAATGCAAGTTTTGCCTTTTAAAGAGGGAAATAATTCCGGCTTTAATGGGTTAAGGGGCAAAAGTATTTCTGTTGCTAAAATGTTGAAAGGATTGAATGACAAAAGAATTACGATCAAATTTATTTAATTGAAAACTTTTCTTCATGTACATTATAAATGTAAAAATTTCATTACAAAATACTGCTGCCACTGTGGCATTTAGGAATTAAAATTAAATGGTATAAAAATGTACCTCCACCCTTCAAGGGATTAAGGGTGTTGGTCACTAAGATTCCCCTCCGTAATGTTAAACCCATAAGAGTGGAATGCATTCTTATTTTTAAAATATCTCCTCAGGATATAAATACGTTTAATTTCTTTTTTAAATATATTCTTTTCAAAGAACGAATCCTCCTTTTTTTTTTTTTTTAGTTGATAAAATATTTCTAAGATGTGTGCTTAATATTTTATGATAAAAAAATTGACGAGCTGCGACTAAGATTTCAACACTTCAAATAAAATTAAGTAAATATTTTTTAAATATTTTGTAAACCAAAATAACGAGAGACATCTTGTAAGCAGAGTTCACAGAAAAAGAAGTTAAAATATTAATTTATTGATGAGATATATGTGATTGTTTTCCGTTGTTTCCTTCGAACCTTGCTTAGCTTCCGTAAATACGCCCACGGAGGGCATTCCCCCTTCCAGCCCATTTCCCTCGTGCAGATAATCGTCCATAATAAAAACACTACCACCACAAAATGACATTTTAAAAATAAGAACGCGTCCCACATTCATAGGTTTAACATTAGCAAGAGCGAATTTGATATTTCACCAACACCCTTAACCCTTTCAGGAGCAAGTTATTGGTTTCTGTAATGTTAAATTCACATAGGAAGTTCCCCAAAAAAGGAAAAGCAATTTTAAAGCTTTTTTTCCATCAAAGTTATAAAAGTAAAATTTATTTAAAAGTTTCTGGTGCAAATCTGGATTAAAATTAGGTGGGATATAATATAACCCGCCGCTCCTCAAAGGGTTAAGGTATCTATCTACTTGCCTTTAACTCCTTACGGCTCCTGTCCAAAAGTTTGGTTTATATATATAAATAAAACTGTGCATCGGATTTTATATAAATGAATATAAATGATAAAAAAAATTCAAAATTTTTTGAAAAAATTTCGAAAAAATTTCAATATTTTCCAAAAAAATTTGTTTTAAATTTTTATATTCAAATATATAAAATTCAATGCACAGTTTTATTTATATATATATAAACCAAACTTTTATAAAAAATATTGGGGATTTTCATTGATATGGTACGCGCAAGCCGCATTTCGAAAATTTCTAAGACGACGCGTAAAATTCCATTTTTTTCTCAAAAATAATTTATTTTTTATGATAAGTAGATGCCATAATGCATATAATGAACCCTTGAGTAATATTTAAATATTTCATAGTTTCATATTTATAGTGCAAAATAATCTTACACTTTCCTAAATTTTTTTATATGTATACTTTTATATGACAAAATCAAAATAAGAAATAAAGTTTTCCTAATATTTCCCATTATCATGACTGCTTAGCTTATACATGTTTTGTTATTCAATTGTATCTTGTCCAACTTTATCTTCTGATTTTTCCAGATTTATATTATACTTTTTTAATATCAAAGTTTCAAGAATTTTAGGATTAAATTAAATTTACACATTTGTTGTAATTAGTCTGTGTTTTGTTGTACATGTGTATTTATTAATTAAACCATTTTTCATTTTGAATTACTGAGTTTTTTGTTAAGTTTTTTCCATACAAACACTATTGTTTTATGGGTTTGTTTCAGAATGTGGCCACTAGATTTTGGTTAGGAGCCAAAGTGACGACTGAATTTTTGGGGTTAGAAGCCACTGGCTCCTTAAAAATTTTGGGAATCTGCACCTATAGTAGAAGGTCCTTGAAAGTCCTTGAAGCGTACGAACCCTGTTTCAAAAACAAAGATAAGTATTATATAGATTTAAAACTTTGTAACAGGGATTTGAACAAGAAAGAATCTTTCCCCCTTAAATGCGCGATTTTTTTATTTTGTCTCGAAAAAATTATATATGATTCTCTCAAAGGTTCATTACACAGGAAAAATAATGAAAAAAATCAGAGATACATTTTTCATATAATACGTCAATCTTTTCTTCTGTTGCACTTCTGTAATACAAGTAAAATCTACTGTCGTATGGCTGTTTTACGCTAAAATATTGCAGATTAGCAAATACTTTAAGAAGTATGTCTCCAAATACCTTATTTTATATAATTATTTACTTTATAAAACTTAAAGTTTAACCCTTTAATTCCCATGATAGAATACGTTCTCGAAATTACGTAGTTCAGAGAATCTCACTTTACACCAGAAAGTTCAAATGGTTAATTTCGCTTTATTCAAGGTTCTTCTACAATAAGGTTGTTCCATTTGAAGGATAGCCAATCAGAGTAGAGCAGGACTGAAACGTCACGTGGCGGACAAGATCGGAGATCGAACAGCCTTGAGAAAGTAAATAGATGCGTAAAAACACCGAAATACGAAGGAAATAATTTTTTAAAAAGCAGATTTTCGAAAGTAAATTGAACGAAATCACTTTCCTTAAAATAATTTGGACAAACACTGATTGGAGTTAATCAGATATAAAATACATAATGGTTAAATAATATCGCGATACGCTTGTTTACATTCAAATACTTAGGAAAATTCGCGAAAAAAAATACGTTTTTAATGTGTAAAATTACAAATGAAAACTTTTAAACTATTGTAAAATAAAATGAACGAATGAATTATATGAATATGATTACACAGGAGTAGTAATGAAAAGACTAGCATTATCAAACAGAATAAATTAAACAAAACTCACACTTCAAAACTTTTAACAATAATGCATTGTCCAATTACTAGATATAGGTTTTCAAAAATTATTATGCTTATACAGGATCAAAATAATACAAAAATATTACTCCATAATTAAACTAATTCTATTATGAAAAAAATATGTACATATACATATTATTTACATTATATTTTTCAGATAACAATATCGTTATTTCATACAGTGTTGAATTCAGACACTTTTCTCCGGGAGGGATTTCTGTGGCTCCGGGGGTGGGAGATTGCACTTTTTGACCATTGAAAACCCAAAATCTCAAATCTTCCGGAGGGGACATCTCATTGCTCCATGGTGGATGTCCCCCTCCGGGGCACCCCCTGAAATCAACACTGATTTCATGTATACAAAATTTCAGCAAAAACTAAAAAAGTTGAAACAACTTTGGTATTAGAATTCCCATGTTATCTTATAAAACACATCAAATATAACATTTCTTCATACAAACAGGAAACAATAGAAAGAAAATTTATGGAAGTACAGTAGAGCGCCGATTATTGGAACCCCAATTAACCGAACTTCCAATTATCCGAACAGCCAATTTCTATCAATTTTTTTTTAACCGAACTCCCAATTATCCGAACAGACTATTTCTCTCATTTTTTTTTCTTTTTTTAAACGAACTTCCAATTATCCAAACGCCCTATTAGATCTGGATACCAGATTTTAAATGATGATGAGGTTCAAGACGAAAAAGAAATTGGAGAAAATGAAAACGAATGCTCTGAAAATGATCCAGGTCCATCATATAACGAAGCCTTTGAATGTTTGGAAACAGCTACGAAATGGCTCGAACGGCAGAAGAATTCTGATCCTATTCAACCAACGTATTTAAAAAGAATTCGAGATATGGCAGCATTGTAAAGAATGTCTTCTTTGAACCAAGCAACAATCGACAGCTGTTGAAATTCGCGTTTTTTCGGCGATCCCCTGTCGAAATTAGCGTTTTTTGGCTATCCTCTGTCAAAATTCAAATTTTTTCCATGGTCCTGTGACGAATTTAGAGTTTTTTTCAAGCGAGCCTTTGACAAAATTCGCGTTTTTTTTTTAAGCGATCCTTTGACAATATTCAAGTTTTTTATCGCCGTAATTTTTAACCGATGTCCGTAACGCCGTAATTTTTGTTGCGTATCCGTAATAATTACGGACAAATCGTAATACTCGGCACCTCTACATTATTATATATTTTGACATATCTTTAGGCATTACTATATAAATAACTGTCTTCGCCCGCTAGCGGAAACACTATTTTTACTAAACTTCGGAGTGAGCGGCAGTGAATTCAGACCAATATTTAAATTTCCACAAAAAACAAAGAAGTATCCGAGCTGAGCTCCGGCGCAAATTAAGCACTGCTTATAGGTTATTACTTCAACCATACACTAACATTAATTTTCAACTTAAATTTCTGCTTCATTTTGTTAATCTCGAACAAAATATTTAATAAAATCAATATTATCGTTATTCTGTTGTACGTCAGCTGTTTGCAAATCGCCGGGTTAGCTGGATACGAGGTGCATGTCGTTGCATCAGCAGCCGATGTACAACAGAACTACGAAAAATGGCACAGAAATCGTTATCACAGCGGCCCTTTCCAGGGTTACATATCCATTTTCAACTGGGACCTGGCGTCAATAGTCAAAAATACATGTATGCAGTTTGGTTCAAATGTATGCCTAACTTCGTATGCGTTCCAATGAAACAATTATAAAAATGGCACAAAAATCGTTATTGTAGCGCTCCTTCCCGGTGGAATATCCCAAAATTCAATCTGAACCTGCTGGCCATAGTCAAAAACATACACATGAAATTTTGCTCAATTGTATGCATAACTTCGTGCACTTTTCGATGATAGAATATTGAAAATGGCACAAAAATCGCTATTTCAGCATCATCACAGCAAAGCACCTATATAAAAATTGGTTCAATTCTTTGCATAACTTCGTATACTTTCCAATGATATAATGAGACACACATACATACGGACAGACTGGTATTTTGTAAAAACATGTTTTTCGCTATCTCTGACCCTTAACGCGTGTAAATCCGTCAAAAACCGCAAGTCAAACAAAATTTCGACTACCTTTCTTCTATTATAGATAAAACAAAGTAAAAAAAGATAATGCTAAAACAAAAATTTTAATAGAGGAAATTTTTTTAAAAGGTAAAAAAAATCACAATAACAAAAGAAATTATTTTACATTTTTATGCAATTTTTGACTTTTTTTTAAATTTTGCGGCGATTTTTTCCATATGAGTAAAAGGAATCCGCCTTTATTTTTTTTTTTTAGCCCAGTATACAGTAAATGTTGTCATTTTTTCAATAAAGTTTATTCGGTGTTCGATCAGAGATTTTTGCATTTTTCGCGAATTTTGTATGCAATTTTTAGAGTTTTATAATGTTCCGCGGCATTTTTTTTTACATTTGTAAAAGGAACTCTGTTCTACTTTTAGCCAAATATAATGAATTTTCTCCTCTGCGAGTTTTGAATTTTGAACTCCCCCCCCCCCCCCCCCCCCATTTCATGGCGATTTGTCTGCATTTGTGAAAGAAATCCGACTTTAACAGTTTAGTCCAATATAGTAAATGCCTCTTCTTTTTCTTTCATTAAAGTTTATTCGGAATTTCTCGCGATTCTCTTATGCAATTTTTAGAGATTTTCCCGTTCTGCAGAAATTTTTTGACATTCGTAAAAGTAATTCGGTTTTAAAATTGCAGTAAATTTTGTCCTCTGCGATTTTAGTGTTTTTCGTTGCGATTTTCCAGAATAATAATCGCCAGGATGTCGATTCGCGGATTTGAGACTGTATTGTATTGTTAAATCTGTATACGTGTTCTGTGAGAGTTATTAGAACACGTTGATATAGCGCATTCATTAGGTTTTATTCAAAAAGTCTGTTTAAATAATAGAATAATTAAAATCATTCATAGAAAAAAAATTCCAACGCAGAACACCATACAGAATAATACTGAAACGAGCGAAGCGAGGCGAAGTTGTCCGCCACGTGACGTAATGCGCGAGCAGTTAAGAAATCTTTAGAGTTGACGCATCGCGCGAATGGTACCCCCCTGGCTTTATTTAAATACGGAATGTCTGTTATTAATTAAAGCAAGTGTTGCTATTTTAATTTTCTGGTGTCAATTATGTATATACAAAAAAAAAAAAAAAAAAATTAAATTCAAAACACTGTTGTTTGCATATATGCAAAGCTGCGCACTAAAGGGTTAAGGTGTTAGTTACTGGGGGTTTCACCTAGACCTATTTGTCCTTACTACCTAATATTTATTATATTAACAACTATTAAACCTGTGCATGAATATAACTGGAAATTTCAGATAAGTATCTCTCTATTCTAAAAAAAAAAAAGTAACTAACGCTGTCACTGCCGCCAAAATAAATGAATTTTTGTGACCAGGGATCTTTCTTTATTAATATTATGAAAATTACTACAGACAAAAATATGAAAACGGGTAGTATTATAGAGAAATACTTGAAAAGACGCTGATGCAGACAGTTTTTAAATCGGATAATTATTTTAAGAAATATTAATTGTTAAAGTTAGTGAAAATATTTCCATTAAAAAAGTTTTATAGGAGCGAACACTATGCATAGAAATTTAATCATTTTTTCTAAGGATATACATTAGAAAGTTCCTGTCTGCAGATTGCATTTATTTTTTCAATTATCTCATTTTTTTAGGTTTATTTCCATTTTAAATTCAAATTTTCAGCATTTCGAGAGATATTTTTTACATATTTCGGAAAAGGTTACTATTTTAAATTGTTGCCAATTGTAAAAACAACTCAAAGAATTAGAAGAAAGAAGATATGCCCTTCAAATAAAAAATTTATTTGCATGTGTCTATTATAAACAGAAAAAAAAAAAAAAAAACTTTCGAATAAGAATTGAATGATTACGTATTAAAAACAGTAAAATATTGAAAATTACGTCAGAAAAACTCTACTTACACGTGGAATTTTAAAAGAGAAAGAAATTTTTAAATAATAAATTCCTTAATATCCCTAAACAGAGGAAATTACGTCATATTTAAAATGGCCAAATAATAATATCACTAAACAGTTTAAATTTAAAAATATATTTACACGAGATGTTTATTTCACGTTTCTAGATGATCTTTTAAACTACTGTTGCCAATTCTAAGGCAGCGCAAATAAAAATATTTCTTTTCTAACAACAAAAGTATGTTCACGTGAATATTAAAAGAGAAAGAAAACTTTAAAATAATAAATTCATCAATATGCGTTAAAAGCGTTAAATAGGAGAAATTACGTGATATTTAAAATGACGAAAATAATAATATTGCAAAATAGTTTAGTTTTAAAAATATTTACACGAGACATTAAATTAACGAGACATTTAATAACACTAGACATTTGTTTCACATTTTGATATGACTTTTTTAACTACTGTTGTAAATTCCTAGACAGCGCAAATAATATTTCCTTTCTAACAACAAAAGTATTTTCACGTGAATATTAAAAAGAGGAAGTAAACTTTAGTGAAAATTACGTTTAAAAAATACCGGAAGTCAAAAACTCTATTTAATTCATTCTATATTAGCTTATTTTCAAATGTTTAACTGATCTTATTTAATCAAAGACCAAAACAGTCATTGGATCTCTTAACCCTTTGAGGGGCAAGCAATACTGGCTCTGTAATATTGAATTCTCACCGGAAAAATCGAAAAAATTTATTTTAAAATTAGGAAAAGCAATTTTTCAACATTTTGCCCCCAAAGTTAAAAATGTAAAATTTAGTTACATGATTCTGGTGCAAATCTTATTTAAATTAGGTGGGATATAATATATCCCACCGCCCCTCAAGGGGTTAATAGCAGCTGAATCGGCCTTAAAATTCCCCCAATCAAAAGGAAATAAATGGAAACACATTTACAGCGAGATCGCCGCTGGTTTTTAAATTATAATGTAATCTTCCATAATCTTTTTAACGCCCATGAAATTTGCGTGTTTTTAGAGACTGTGACGTCTGAATGGGAGTTGGCGAGCGTAGCTCGTAGGGGCCAGAGCCCCTTAGTTAGAAAAAAAGAAACTGGCTTTTAAAAGTTTAAAGTACGATCAAAATGTTACAAAACTCTATCACTACGATTTGAGAATTTTTCTTTTAATTTTGAAATTAATGCTTTTTATTATACCATTCATGACAGGGTCACTATTATTTCCAATATACACTTAATTTTTTAACGAAGAACTGCATTCAATTAAAACTCTTTAAAATGAATCAAATATAGGAGGCACGGTGGTTGCACCAGAAATAGGAATAATATCCGGAAGCTCATCATTTTTATGTTCATATCGTATAAGCGATCAAAAATAGCCAGTATTCTATGCACCTGCGTTTTCATGAATTACAAAAGAACATGAATCAAATATTGATGTTATAGATTTCCGTTGATTCTTGAATTACGCCCGCTTTATCAGTTTTTCTATGAATGACACTTAAACTCGTAGTATTTTCAAACTTTCTTCTCTACTCTGAACACCATTTCTTTCAGTTCATAGTGAGCGATTTCGACTTGCATGCAATTGAATATAATAAAACAAGATAGAAAAAAATCATGCTTCAAACATAGATTATGAAACACTTTCCGACACATTCAGAATAATGTAACAAAACTTCACGGTTTAATAAGTTAAAATATTATGTATAATTCAACATTATGGAAATGCAAAATAAATTTGAAAACCCAATTTCAGCTGTTCCCATCTACAATCAGAAAATTATCCGAATTCTTTGAGCAGCCTGTATATAATATATAAATTTATATCGATGAACTACATGCATGCCAAAATTTAGTTCAGTTACGAAATACATATACCTCAGTTGAAAATTCCCCTTCAGCAACTTTCGTTAATAAGGAGAATGGTATGTGAATTCTTTTGTGCAGTCCTGTATATGAGGAATGTAATTTATATACAACGAGTAACATGCAAAAAATTATTTAAATTTTAAAGCGCATACCGAATTTTAAAATGCACTTCCAGCAACTATTACGCAAAGAGAGTACTGTAACTAATTTCTGTTGTGTGTCCCTGTAAATGAACAACAAATGCTATGAATACCCTATTCTATCGCAATCATGTTGCAGTGAAATTCAGTGATTTGTATCAGATTCAATACATTTGGAATAGCGTAATCTCATTAAAATACTCTGCAAACTATTTTTCCGCATATACCATAATGTAATGGAATTTTTTTTTAGTACCCCTGTAAATTAACTATCAATCCTACATACTTCATATACAAACATACTTTGGTGATCCTAAAAAAAGTTTATCAATTGTATGAGAATTCGAGTATATTTACGGGAGTTAGAGAGTCAACAGACGGGCAGACAAACCGAATGCATAAACACATTTCAACCTTGTCGGAAAGTGTTAAAAAATATCTAGTTTTTAAATGTAGATACCCTAGTAAAAAGCCTAGTGCAAGGTTGGCGAACCTTTTTGTTGCCGCGTACCAAATTCGGTCAATAAATATTTTACGTGACTATGGCGTGGCAACTAAAAAATAATGGTTTAAAATTACTTAAAATTCTCTATTAAAATTAAAAAAAATATGAGTAACATACATGTAGGTATTACAATATAATAATTATGGATAAGAATATATTTTTGAAAATAATCTAAAAAATTTAATCCGGTTTAATTTGATTTCTGTTGTTGCATCTTAATATCAAGTTAATTGTAATGCAAACTGAACCGGATTTATCTGACAAGTGCTTTCAGTTTCAGTTTTGATATTATAAATTTGTGAAAACAATGACTTGAAAGAATAGATAGGAAGAAAAACTTAAAATAGCAAACGCCAGTTTCTTTGAAAAGATCTGAAATAAATTCTAAGTTGCCACAACTTTACCATCGGATAGTAATGTCTAATAACCAGGGTTCGTTCATATATATCAATTGATATATATCTTGATATATATCTGATATTTATTTTTAAAATATCAAGATTTTTGATACTTTCGATATTTTCAAGTTCTTGATATTTATTTTCAAAATATCAAGATGTTTGATATTTTGTATATTTGATATTTATTTTTAAAATATCAATGTGCAAGATAATTTTGGTATTTTCTTCAGTCAAAACAAGTGTAAATGAACTTTTCAACTGTTATTGACTGTACCATTCTGTAGATAAAGAACTTTTGTCTCTGACAGTGACTTTTTTAGCCAAAGAAGAAAGAAAATATCTTTTCCAAGCTTTATGTTTTGAAACTTTTATTTTTAAATGTAGAACTAATAATTATGTGAGACAATTAATTCAGAACAGCCATTTAAAAATAAACTGTAATTTGGATAATCATTTATATACAGCATTATTAGAAAAGAATCTTCTGATTTTGGTTTGAGTCTAAACTGTACTACAGGTTAGGGAATAAAAAATAAAACAAGCTTACATTTATGTTAAAATTCTTCAATTAAAAAAAAGCTATTTTGTATTTAAAATTTTATTATATAAAATATAAAATTTTATAAAACTTTCTCGATACTTGATACAAATCCTATAGTTTATATACATATATAGGTGTATAAAGCAAATTGTATCTGTTTCAATTAGTATATCTTCAATTTTTTTCTAAGTAAAAAAAAGGAAAAGAGAAATACATTTTAGAATACTATTGTTTAATTTTTTATGTTAATTGCAATATGTTTTAGTTTTTAATTCATATTATGCTTGAAAATATTTATTATCAGCAGTAAGTTGATTATTTTGAAAATATCAGATATATATCGAAAATATCGGATATATATCAAAATATCGGATATTTTTGATATTTTCGAAAATATCACGATATTTACGAACCCTGCTAATAACCAATTCTTATCTTTAGTTTTCAAACATCGTATTTGTTCGAATAATTTTTGTGACTATAATTAATTAGATCGGAATATAATATGACATGATTTAATTTTTTCAATTTACATTTAATCGAATTTAGGAAAGATCAGTCACAATTTTGTGTATTTTGATTTAGAGCCATAGCAGTGCCGTGCCAAAAGTGGCACGCGTGCCATAGGTTCGCCGTCCCTGGCCTAGTGAATTCACTTTTTAACCCTTTCAGGGGCGGTAGCTAGAGGATCTAGCCACCTAATTTTAATTCCAAAACTGACTACTGGCACCAAGAATATTTTACTGAAAAGTTGCTTTTGCAATTAAAGTGCAAAATAGCGTTTTGTTATTTATTAAGAAATTCGTTTGAATATTCTGGTGTCAGTCAATTATTTTATCAGTTTAAGAACAGATTTTTTTTGCCCCTGAAAGGGTTAATACTTTCCAATATAGTTGAAAAAATGTTTATGAATTCGGTTTGTCAGTCTTTCGTTTGTCGTGCTCTAACTCGCGTGAATATAATCAGATTGCCATGAAATTTATGTATCTTATTGGGGTTTACTATGGCACGTTTGGTGATGAAAATGAAGTGTGTAGCATTTAGAGTTCATTTACAGGGACACTCAAAATAAATCCGTCTCATTACGGTCTATTGGAAAAAATTGTTTGCGTTTTAATCATGTTACACTATTTAAAACATACTGAAATTGATATGTATCACTGGAGTGTACTACAAGAGGTTTATTATAGGATATGTACACAGCATTCATTGTTTATTTACGGGACACACAAAATAATTCAGTTACAGTAATGCCTATTAAAAATAATTGTAGGAAATGCGTTTTTAAATGTGGTACGCGTTTTTAAATTTAACGGATTTTTTGTCTATTACGTGGTTTGTATAAATTTTGTAGATGATACACGGGGCTGCACAAAAGATATCGAGTAAATTTCCGTTTAGTGACGGAAATTGTCAAGGGTGAATTTTCAGCTGTCCGTTTCCTAACTGAACTAAGTTTTAGTATACTATGTAATGTAGTATATAGTAGAATGGGTCATCAGATTAAAAATTTCATGATATTAAGAGGTCTCAGGACTCTTAACCCTCTCGCTGCGCAACCCGAGATTTGCATTTTTCCGTCTAATTAATACTATTTGGTTATTTACACCAGTTATTTTTTAGCGAAAACTTTGTCTGATTTAATCAGGGCACTTTGCCCGATTACGATAGTCAAAAATTTCTGCTTTAAAGAGCCGGTGTTAAAAGATTAAAAATTCTGTAAAAGACGCTCATCGCGAAGAATTACTTACGCAGCGAGAGGGTTAAAGCTGCAAAATTTTCCAAAATTTTAATTTTTTTAGATGTTAAACTCTTATTTTTTCTGAATATTTTGATATAATTGTTTCCTTGAAATTCCCATTAGAACAGAAGTTATGGCTTTTAGAATAGCTGAAGCGGCGTTTCCGAAGCTTTAAAGTCATTTTTCTCCAAATGACGTTTTTGGACATAGCACTATATCTCAAAAACTTCTGAATATTTTTTCATGAAATTTTCAAAACATATGTTTCATGTTAGTCTGTATAAACTGAACCTAAAATTTTCTTTTTATTGTTAAAAAAAAAAAAAAAAAAAAAAAAAAAAAAAAAAAATAGGTGATTATACTTTTGAAATTTTCAAAATTTTACATTAGTTAAATACAACTTTGCATTAAAAATATAAAGATGCTTTAAATACAAATTTTTTTAGGTTCAGGGTAATTAATACAATCTGAAGTATAAGTAGGCACTAAAATTTTCATTCTAGTTGCAATATTTATTTCGTAATCCTGCGCGTAATCTGTTATAGCAATTTTCTATTCGTCAAATGTCTGACACGTTTGTAGCCCCCTATAAATGCTAAATCTGCATCTTGCAATTTTTTTAATGCATGGAATGAAACAACATACTTATATCTTTTAATCCCGATAAAATTTGTGTTTTTAAATCATATACGTTTTAAGATATTAAATGTTGAAAATTGTCTTTTTTTTTTTTTTTTTTTTTTTTTTTTTTCACTTCTTCCAAATTTAAGAGTCCTGAGACGCCTTAAGTTTCGATAGCTCTAGATCAGTGTTTCTCAACCTTTTTTGGTTGACGGCACACTACAAATATCAGGAATTATTTGCGACACACCTGAATATAAAAAAATGTAAAAGTTATATGATACAAAAAAATTATATATTCATTTACAAAAATTATTTAATGAGAGGGCTCAGAGTGTTCTCTTGAACAAATTAAATTAAAACATGGTTTGAAAGTCGCCAGACAAGTTCGCATTTCGTCGTCAACTTTTAAAGGACTTACTCACTTTTTGGACTTGATTTCTGTCAATGTTGAAAATCTAAATTCACAGAACCATAAAGATGCAAAAAGCAGAAGAATTTTAATAGCCTTTCAAGCTAATTTCGGAGTGCACATGCGGAGTGCACAGTGGGACAGAAAGCCGAAACTCACCCAAATTGTTCTCGGAGATTGTTGAACGGTCAAACATATCGTTTCTCAAATCTATGAGCTATTCTTTTTCTGTTGTCAAATTTGGTGTCTTGCAAATTACAAATGGGTTCGTTTGCCATTCATAGATGTCAACTGAAAGCGGAGGAAAGTAGTTTTTAATTGAGTTTGCGCTACTTAACCACTACCAACTAGATTTTGAGCTCAAAATTTAAGTTTAAGTCTAAGCTTTTGAAAGCATTTAAGACTGTTCTCAAATCCAAAAGGGTAACTTTCTGACATAAGTTTTAATTTATTTTTGTTCGGAAATGCATGAAACTAGCTGGTGTTGTTGTTCAGAAACTATGTCATTGAGCTGTTTTTTGTTCATTTTTTTTTGCAAACGCAATAGATCTTTCAGAAAAGAGTGTCAAAGTGGGCGTTTTGAACCGAATTTCTGCGCGAAGGAAGAAAGAGCACTCAAGAGCGGGCGAAAAACGGGTTTATCATGTGATCAAAAAGGCTTATAATTCAATAGGTTGGAAAATCATTGGAAAGGGAAAATCATGGGAAAGGCATTGATCAAAAATTGGAAAAAACAGTTCAATTCCAAATCGTTTCCATGGCCAGGCTTTCCCATTTTATACCTTTCCGTTAAAAAATGAATTTGCAATTGTGTAAAAACGTTTTGGGCTTGTTGAGCAGAGCAGTTAAGAACAGCCTTAATGTGATACAAAAAATAACGGTAAAAAAATAGTTCTTCGTTACTCCAAAGTCTAAAGCGCCCTCTATCGGTATTTTTGAACTTTATCTTTAAAATTTATTTTCAAGAAAATACTGACGTAGAGAATAGATTTAGCGAAAACCGCAAACAAATCGACCAATTTTTCCGATTTTTATAATTTTCTGAAATTTTGGACCCTAAACTTTAATAGCGTCTAACTCCTTCGGAAGACGTTTGCGACCCTTAGTTTCCTATTTAATATTGTTTGTCTTGATGTGTACTATCACACCTTAAAGTTTTGCCCGAGAGTTTAGATTCACCCTGTATATACTAAATGTTCGCAGCAGTTCCCAGCCTGCTAGGGGTACCTGAAAATAATATCGGTAATGGCGAAATCACAAAAATTTAACTAAAAACACATAAAAAAAATTGATACTTTTAGATTACAAAGTTACTCCAGGGATGGTATTTAGGACTTTTATCCTATCAGTATAATCTTAGAGAAAATGTTATTTTATTTAATTGGAACATTTTTGTGGTTATTTATTTTTTTTTTTTACCCTTTAATTCTCGCTCCCGTCATATTCACGGGCGGTGTCTTTTTTTCAGATTATTTAGATTTGTTTGATTCTCACCAGTTTTATAAAATAGTGAATTGGCATTATCATGGTATCATTTTAGCTGTCATTAAAGAAGGTCAATATTTCTTTTTCAGAAAAGTGGGGCTAATAAGCAATTTGAATTTTTAAACCGTAATTTAATGCGACCGTTAAGGGGTTAAATCAAATTATCTCGCTTTTCTGCTATAATTATAGCATTCTATTCAATTTAACTAATGTATGATCTCTCTGAAAAGAGTCTTTTTTTTTATGGGGTACCCCCGGTAGCTTTTTCGCCTGTCCTTTCTTTTTTTGGAACTAATGGAATTGTCTTTTTTCTTTTTATTTTTCTTTCTCATATTATGTTATACTTAAGTACTTATGTACTTTTTATCTTTTTGTTAATCTTTTCTTAATTTTTTAAGTAATTTTAATTTTGTGGCTACCAGCCACGTCTAAACATTATTTTTTAAGGCTCCCTAATGCCCTTGCAACACGATCACCTCTCCACTGGATGCAGGGTTCGCACACTCCTTGGAATTTCCAAGGACTCTGGCACCACTATTAATGATAGGAAAAATTACATTTAACTTTTAAAACACAGAATTCTCAGCCACCGCCTTTATTCACAGATTTTGCAATATTTTTCTGCTGTGATATACTTTGAAAATACTGTTAAATTTTAGTGGTAAAACTGTGCGAACCCTGTGGATGTAAAGTTGCTACGCAACTAGGTAATCCATAAAGCTGTTTACATTGTTCCATTGTGGTTATTTTCTCTAACATTATACTGGTATTCATAAAGTCGGAAATCTCATCCCTGAGTTAGTCTCATCTGTAAATCCAATATGTTACGTTGCCCTCAAAATGAGGTAAAGGCTCACTATACCTAATAATTCATTGATAATGTAATGTCAATAGCTCCGCCCACTGCTAAGCATACTGCACGAGGACTTATATATTTTCCCCCATCTTGCCGAAAATTTCAATAATTCATTATGCAATATTCTTTTCTGTTTCATATTTGATTATTTGTATATCATGGTGCAAAGGTGTTATCAATAATCATCGTAAGATAGTTAAAATTTCTTTTAATGCTACATGGATATGTGTTATTTTACTCAAAAATTTTTGAGCCCACTCAATACTTTTGAAATTTGGCGCTACTGTTCAAGGGTGTTGTTTCTAACTATTATTATTTCGACATCACTTTTTCAGGCAGATAGGACTTATCATCAAAAGAAGTAGACAACAGTCTTTCTCTTTTTCTGTTATTTGCTAGAAAACCCAAGTATAATTTCAAATGAACTTCGCACATGGTTTCTCGAACAGCGGATGTATACATATATGAAGAAGAATAGGAATGACAAACGTTGGGGGCAGGGGTGTAGTGGAGGGTATACGGGGGTATACTCCGTATACCCTCTGGATTTTTTTAAGGAACACCGTATACCCTCTGTTTCTCAAGAAAGCTATAGTATATACACTCTAGGGTATACGCTCTGCCTTCAGCGTATACCCTCTGCTTAGAGCGTATAGCCTCTGTTCTTTTTACGACTACACCACTGGTTGGGGGTATTGCATATTTTGGAATTAAATATTTTTATAATCATTTAATGATTTTAATAATAACTTTGTGTTTTCATAAAAATAGATAAGAGTAAAATAACTATTTTGATGTAAAGACCAAGTTACAAAAACAAAAAGGGAAAATTTTGGTTGGATAAAAAATGATGACGATATCAAAAGACAAACCCTCCTCCCCCTAGAGATATCATACGATATCATGGGCCAAACCCCACCCTCCTCCTTAAAATAATAACGTTATATATTCACGTCCCCTAATAAAATTAAAATATTTTTAACTTTGTATGCTGGGGGCGAGAGAAGGAGAAGTACAAAAAAAAAAAAAAAATATGATTTATTGTTTATAAAAAGTAAAAAATAAAACAAAAAAGTTAAAAAATAAGAAAAAATAAAATAAAGAATTTTAAATACTTTTAAATTTGTGTGTTTAGAGGAAGAGAAGCAAAAATTTCGGAGGAGGAAGTAAATGATCAATTATTTATTGTTATTTCAAAATGATAACTAGGGGAAGTTTTGTTTTTCAAAATGGCAGACTTTTAAAGTATTTTAACTGTGTGATGATGGAGCAAAGGAGTAGATGATCGCAATTTTCGCCGGGGTGGGGGGGGGGGGGGATTTTGCCAGCGCTCCCCAACATTTTTTCTTTCACGTACCACTTTCTTAGGCTTTTCATTTCCGAGTACACCCATTTCTCATAAACGAGCACCCTCCCCCTTCTCCCTCGACTCAACTAGATTACACAAAACTGCTTTTTTTTTCTTTAGTAATCTTCTTATCACAACCATATAATAAATTGATACGAATTACGTTGATATTTCTAACATTTTATTTTTATAACTTGCATTTTAAAGTTAATATTGCTTTTTATAATAATAGCCAAACATTAAGAAAATATATTTTTTCCCCCTTAGTGTGTATGTGGGTGAAGAGATAGTGGAAAGCAACGAATCACTAAAGACAATTCAAATTATATTGTTTTTTCTAAGCAAATTTTTAAATTATTATAATTTAATTAAAATTTTATAAATAATGTTATAGAATTATATTCTTATAAGTTCTTCCTTATAAATACATTATTATTCATGTTAAATGACATTGGAATCGCTAACTATTGAAAGTGCAAAAACATAAATGTGAAGAAACGCTTACATTTTAGTCACCTAAGAGCTTTATCAATACAAGACATCAAAACATATGGAAAAATAGGCAGGAAATTTGTTTTCATGAGAAATTTCCGCTGAAGGGGTTTTCAGTGCTTTTGTAAGTCTAATTTATGCCCTTACTATTTTTCAAACAAACCTTTTTTGGGATAGTCATTAAAACCAAATTTCATGTCAGCGATTAAATAATTAAAAAAAAATTACGAATTAAATCAATTGAAACTGGGTGGACGGACAGATAAAATTATTGGGTGGGCTCCTGCCCCATGGGCCCATTATAAGTTCGCGCCACTGCCTATGGACGATAAAAATTGGTTATCGAGAATATGGTAGCATCCATTCGTTAAAGGTTAAATATTTTCTCAATGTCATTGAACTGATTAACTTCGATATATTTTCATACAAAAGAAAAAAAAAAAGAAAAGAAATTCGCAGCGCTACATTTCTATGAAAAGTTATGGACTGCGGAGCCCATCCCAGCTTTTTGCAATCACGGTACCTGAGGTACTAGATACAGTGCGTCCGTAAAGTCATGGTACACTTTTGACCGGTCACGAGAAATCAACGAAACAAGATGGAAATGTGAAATCTTAACTAAATAAAAGAAAAACTCTCCAAGTTTCATACCTGTTCGATGTGGCCTCCATTTGAAACAGAGAATCACTGACGTTATTCACTCTGTTACACCAAACGTCCTTAACGGCCTACTTCAGTCAGGCGAAAAGACCCGTTCGCTAAAGCTATTCCTATGGAAGGAATTTATAAACATATCTCGGTCGCATTTCAATATTTTTAGATGATTTTTTTTTTTTTTTTTTTTTTTGCAGTGGCTAGCTGAGGTGAATCTGTAAATTCGATTTTCATTGGGGATTTTTTTCAAGAGGATGCTTTCATTTTAGGAGCCGGTTCTAAAAATGAAAGTGTCCTGATTAAAAATACTTGTAAATGAAATTGAAAAAGTAGTAAATGTCCTGCATACAGATCGACCTCAGCAGGCCACTGCAAAAAAAATCATCTAAAAATAGTGAAATACGACCAAGATATCTTTGTAAATTTCTTTCATAGGAATAGCATTAGCGAACGGGTCTTTTCGCGTGACTGAAGTAGGGCCTTAACTGTGTGTGGGAAGAACTTGAACATCGTTTAGATGTGTGTAGGGCAACAAATGGAGGCCACATCTAACTGCACTGAACAGGTATGAAACTTGGAGATATTTATTTTATTTGACGAAGATTTCACATTTCCATTTTGTTTCGTTGATTTTCTGTGACCGGTCAAAAGTGCATCATGATTTTACTGATACACTGTGTATCATGTGTCCCGGTCAGTTTGTAAGTCTGACACGGAACCCCGAATGTTTAGTTATCAAGCACGCTTGGTAGACATTTGATCGACCACGAAGGTTTGAAATGCCGATTAAACATTATGTTAAAATGGCAACTTTTATTCTTTAGAGAGATTCTAACATTCACTTTTTAACAGCCAATGATAATAATGAACATAGTTGTGCATATTAATATCATATTAGTAAATAATTTATAAATATTTAATGTATTAATGCATGTTGACGATAAATAATAATGAAAAAAAGATTTCTGCATTTACAGATAGCCTTCCAAAAATGTGGCAAAATACTTTAAATCTCACACCAAAATAATAATAAAACATAAATGAATAACAATTTATAAAATTCTTAACGGTATTTCTGAAAGTCGTATAGAATATTTTAAACCTCACACCAGAATAATGATGGAAGAAACATTTATAATCTTAATTCCAAAATACAACTATAATTAGAGTTAAAGAGATAAGTTGTCATAAAAAGCTGTTCCTATCCAGGAATGAGGAATATCTTATTTATTTAAATTCAAATTAGGCTGAGTGACCAAAAAATTCAGACATTACTGAAAGTAAATTATTTGACTCAGTGACTTATTTGAAAGTAAACCAGTCCGGCTAGAGCAGTGGTTCCCAACCTTTTATTGGCCACGGCCCTCCGAAGCATCCGAAAAATCGCGATTGCCCATGGCCCCCCTCCCCCTCCTCTTCCCAAACATACATTTTACAGCATAGCATATATCTCTTATTATTTAAACAAGTAATATAAAAATTTTGTTTTTAAAGTCAATTCCTACTTAGGTCATTAAAGAAAAATTTAATATAATCCCTTAAGCTAATGTTAGTTTTTGTTGCATTAACCCCTTACGTGCCAAGAAAAACTTACGAGATTCACGCCCCAGTGCCACAGTTATAACATAGTGGCCTTACAAAATGGGGCGTGGCTTAAGAGCGTGCGAACTCTGTAAATAATCATTGAGAGATAGAAGATGTTCCTTTTAATTTTTGTGGATTCACTAACTGAAAGCTGTGCCCTTAAGCTACCGATAGGAAAATATTGTTGGTAACAATATTGGTTCTATTCGTTTCATTATACGAAAAAAGTTTTTCTTGCGTTCATTTTAGTCGGATTCTTTATGTCATGTCTTTATGCATTATTTGATTTTTTTTTTTTTTCAGAAAAATGATATGTGATTTAATGGAAGGTTTATTGCACTGCAAAAATAATGATAAAATCAGAGATGTGTTTTTCGTATAACGTCAACTTTTTTCTTGTACTGCACATCTGCAACACAAGCAAAAATTACTGTCATAAGTAAAATATTAAACAATTAGTAGTTATTGTAATATTTTACCTGCCGAGAAAAACTTACGAGATTCATTCCCCGTGCCACAGTTTTCCAAACAGGTGCACGTAGTTATGCGGTGTATTGGGGGAAATAAGAGACAAGCTTTTAATATAAACATTGTGTACTTCCACGAAAATATAAAAAGAAACGAAAATACAAAAATTATATACAAAAATTATACCAAAAATATAAAATTATAGTGTAACAATATGATAAAAAAGATGTTAGAACTTAGTGGCCGTGTGATATCGTCGGTACCATGTCAAACTATCCAATGTGAAAACAGTGTGCTACTTTTGTAAAATTCAGATTTCTTGATTGGTACCACTTTTCTGAAATGGTAAAATTCCCCTCGTTAATTCCCCCTTGTTGACTTAATTAATAAGTGATTTAAAAAGGCGAGTTTTACTATTTCAAAAAGTGGCGTCATTCAAGAAATCTGAATTAAAAAAAAGTAGCCCACTGTTTTCACATTGGATAGTTTGACATGGTACCGACGATATATCCTGAAACATGGTTGGACACATAAACCAACATCACATTCAGTGCATTGATAGCGGGATTCACGGCGAATTTTTTTCATTGAACAAACCGCACATCTTCTCGATACAATTTTCTTTGAAGACGTTGATGTTACTAAGTCTGGAAAATGTCTAGCAGAAAGTCGTAAAGGACAGCCACTTTCTAATTTCTGTCGTTTGGCAGGTTGTGGGGGAGTAATATGAAATTTCTCAAACGTTCCAATATACGTTCTAACAAATTCATGCGGGAGTTGTAATTATCAACGTCACGGAGTTGTTTCTTTTGTAATGTGAAGGCATTCCAAATAGCCATATCTAATAGATGGCGAAATATTGTTAAATAATACCTCTTCTGTCTTTTTCGTGCTGTTGAATAACAAACTAATGCTTGATCCGCTCTATCAACTCCACCCATCTTCAAGTTATAATCTATAACAATAGCTGGCTTCAGGAAATTTTTTTCAGTTTCAGAGCAATTTGCTGTATGGATAGAACTAAGAAGCGAAACATCTTTTTTGTCACGCCATCTCAACACGGTAATTTTGCCTCTTTGGAAAGCGGCTATTTCGCCTTTCTTCAAAGTAAGTTTGTTGAAATTTTCCGGCAAATCATGTCGATTAGGACGAAGAGTTCCATATACCTCAGTTGAATTTTGGATAAGAAGGTCTGCTAATTCTGGTGAGAGATGAAAATTGTCCGCAATTACACAATAAACTTTTCCCAAAAAAGGTTCAATAAGCGTCATCATTGCTTTTGTTGCGACTCCATAGTTCTCATACTTTTTATCAAAGATTGTACTCTACCCTGCGTACACAATCGTATTGTGAATATATCCTGTCTCTGCTTCAGCAAGTACAGAGTTTTACTCCAAAGCGAGCCCTTTTCATTGCTATGTATTGTACCTATGATAGCCTGCCTTTGAAAAGCATCAAGCTCTCTTCAATGCTCAGGTCCCTTTCAGGTGTATAGACACTTGAAAATTTCTTCATCATGTCAGAAAAACCAGGCCATATTTTGCTTAGTTTTGGATTTGGCTGGGAATTTTTATCAAAAGTACTGTTATCAGAAAAGTGCAGAAATTTTATAATAAGTTGAAAGCGATTTCTGCTCATAAATTTCACAAAAATTGGAGTTTCGATCAATTTGTTTTTAAACCAGTAAAGCGCAACGTGAGGTTTTACAAGTATTCCTTGCAGAATAAGTATACCTAAAAATATATATATTTCTTCTAAAGTTGTTGGACTTTGTCCTTGATTTCTCTTTTCCAGGATGCTGGTTGTTATACTGGTCCGCAAAACGGTTAGTTTCTGTAACAATATGAAGCACCAGCTTCTGATCAAAAAATAATTCAAAAAAATAAAAGTGGGTTCGTAACATCTGTTACATTTTTATTTATTCCTGGTTGTCCCGAAAATGGAAACCGTGAAGGTGGCATAGGTAAATTTTTTATATCCAATCGTACCCAGTTTCTGGCATCTTTCATAGAATAGTCGTTATCTGAATCCTCTTCATCTGACATACCATATTCTGGCGTCTCTGATCCAGAAGATGACGGAAAGTCGTCATCTAACTCACTATCATTAGTATCGGACATACTCCTACCACAGAGTATTGAGATCTATAAAATCTCCTTACTCTGTGACTCCTACGAAATTCGAGAAAATTCGAGAAACTGCACGGCTAAAGCTATGAGACTGAGGTAGTGACATTAAAATAGCAATGCGATAGAAAGGCGAAAAGTGAACGGCAAACCAAACAATATTTTCTCTAAAATAATAGTGGTGTACAAAAAGGGCGGAGCCTTGTCAAATATGGAAAAAAATTCGCTTGTATTTTCACGTCACTAGCTCAGTGCGATAGCCTTTATGAAGGTAGTTCCTTCTACCCATTCTCCTCTGAAATAGGCCAGTCTTTCAAAAACACCTACAAAGTCTTTTTTCTTTTTCTTTTTCTTTTTTTTTTCTTAATTCCAAAGCCGTGGGCGTGATTTTACTGGTACAGCGCAGTATAAAGGACAATATTTTGGACTGACGTATAGTGGCATCAGTTACGCATCAGTTAATATAACGTATAATATAGCATACGTCAGTTAACGCATCGACTATGCGCGACGGATATATACGTCTGTGGCACTTAAGGGGTTAAAATATCTCAATTTGTTGATTTTCTATAAGCAAGTAGGTTAACAATGGACTCTATGGAAATTTGGCGAAATATTAGAGATATCGCCAAGTTGGCGTAACTTTTGGCGACTCATTTTGGCCGCCAAATTTGGAGATATATCGCCAAGTTGGCTACAAACTTGGCGGTATTTGGCGACAGAACAGGGTCTCCCCTATGGTAACCCCTTATTGAAAATACTTTCATTGATCTTCAATAACCAATGGCCGCTATTTTGTTTCCCATGCAAAAGTAAAATTAATTCTTTAAAATTTAATTAATTAATTGATATTTTAAAAAACTGTATTAATATCAATTGTCATCCAGTACAAGTTTTAAAAAATTTATTTCAACTTGATAGGATGGATAATGAGTATATATAAATATATATATAAATAAATATAAGGAGAGTGTGAACTAATAGTAGGAATTGAAAAAAAGGAACTCTATTCACCTGAAAGAAAATTGGCAGAGCCTTAACAATAACTATTTATTTTACATTTTTTTTTAACTTATCAAAGATCTTAGCTTTCTGTCACATATGTGATTTTAACATAATTCTATAAATGAAGCGATACATTTCACTTTTACGCCAAAAGTGTTTTCTTGTGTCTTTCCAACTTACCTGAATATTTAACAAAAGTGGTATCTAGTATGCATTTTTATTTTCATAAAATGCTTGAAGAGACTCTTACATTTAGCATTAAAATTGATAATATTGACACATTTTATAACTCTTAGTAATTTATTAAAAGTTAGTGAAAATTTTTCTTTATTTGGATAACAAAACACACAAGAAGCATTTCAAGATTCTGAACTTATCAATTTTTTCATTATTCCCCATCAAAATACATTTATATTTTTTTCCTTCCTGGTTATCATTAACAGACTACCATGTATTATCTGATTTTAAAATTTAAATTTTATACGGTATATATTTAGTTACTTTGTAAGAGCGCCTTTACTACAACTATAAAAAGTTACACATTTCCTTTTATAAGATTTATTTTTTTAAGATTTATAAATTTTATGAAGTTGTTAGTACCATGCTTAGATATTCTCAGTATTTTTTACGTTAAATATGTTCAGGACAGTAAAATTTAGATATGACCTTAACCCATTCGCTGCCAAAACTATAAAGTAAGAATTTTCAAATTTCTTGTTGAAAGTTGTTTGCTACCACAATTCAGAAAGGTAAATTGCGCCTTACTAATACAGCGAAATGTCTGCCAATAAATAAGGCAAATTTTTTTAAATTCTAAAATAGGGGTGACAAAGTAATTAATAAATTAAAGCCACGAGTATACTCGTGGTTGGCAGCGAATGGGCTAAGCAGTTTCACGTGCAAAAGTTTCCTACAGCAGGGCAAAAAGAAATACAAAATTCATTTAACTCTAGAACTACAGATGCTCTATGAAAGGGGTGCACAACCTTTTTAAGAGAAGGGACATTTTCAAAAATATCTGCGTTGACGAGGGCCACATCAGTAAAACAGAGATAATTCTATTTCAGAGAGGTGATCTGTGGCCTATATTCATATAAAAAAGTGGTTTCAGAGGGTGGGAAGGTGGGAGGGGGGATTTTACCTCTCTAGGTTCCCCTACCTAGTCAATATATCCAATTTAGTTGGCAAGGTTATAGCAACAGTTTACGTTTGTACAGATAACTAAGAAATAGCAAAGATTATTTTCAAAGTGTGATAATGTTCCTTGACTTTATTCGGGGAAGTAAGTTTTGCTTTATTAAAATTGCTAAAAAACAAACATAGGAATGAAAACGGCTTTTGCCGAAGAAAAATTGTGAATATGAACGAAGAGGGTACGAGGAGCCGATCAACGAAATTTTAGATTTTTCCGCGCCTGATCGACAAACGCGATTTTTAGGTGCCTCGCCAACGAAATTCACTGTTTTTCCGAGCCCGATCGACAAAACACGCGATTTTTCCGTGTCCATAGACGAAATTTACTATTTTTTTGCGCCTGATTGACAAAATTCACGTTTTTTTTAGCACCCTATCAACGAAATTTGCGATTTTTAACTGACTCTGGCGAAATTTGCAATTTTCTCCACAGAAGATCAACGAGATTTATCCAAGCCTAATCGACAAAATTCGCGATTTTCCCGCAACCGATCAACGAATTTTGGCAATTTTCTGCGCCCGATCGACAAAATTCGCGATTTTTCTGTGCATCCGATCAACGAAATTCGTAATTCTTCCGCGCCCGATCAACGTAATTCGATATTCTTAACTGACTGACAAATTTTTTTTCCTGCGGCAAATTGGCGAAATTCGCGATCTTCCCTCTCGATAAACTAACGAAAATCACGATTTTTCCGAAGCTGATCAACAGAATTTGCAATTTTTCAGCACATCATCGACAAAATTCACAATTTTTCTGTGCCCGATCAACGAAATTTGCGATTTCCCCGCTCTTAATTGACAAATTCGCGATTTTACCGAGCCTGGTCGACAGAACGTTCGATTTTTTTCGTACCGGAACAACGAAACTCGCTATTTTTCTTCGCCCGAACGACGAAACTCGCGATTTTTCCTTGCATGATCGACGAAATGTGCGATTTTTTTCGTGCCCGATTATTTTTCGATTAGTGACTGACGAGTTTCAGAACTTAGGAATTTCTTATGCTGATATCTATGGTATCGGCCGGTGAATAAACGAAATTCGCGATTTTTAACTGACTGACGAAATTTGTGATTTTTTTCCCGCGAAAAATTGACGAAATTCCCGATTTTTTCTTTGATCTATGGAGGAAAATGGCGATTTTTTCCAGTTATAAATTGATGATGTTCGCGGGCCACAAGCAGAGATGGGCAGTATCGAAAATACATGTATTTGAAATACATTTTCAAAATACATTTGTATTTTGTATTTTGTATTTTAAGCCGACTAAACGAAAGTATTTTGGTAATGTATTTTGAAATGATTTTTTCAAGTATCTTGTATTTTGAAAATACTCAAAATACATTTCTGTAGATTTCAATCTGCTCCTACAGAAACACAAGAACCGTCGTTTAAACCGCAAATGTAAGATTCACAGAAGCAAAATACGGGCCTATCTGTTTTGCTTTGTCTTATAGGGTTCGTTTTTGGAAGCTAATGTAAATATACTTTTTCAGCTGCGGATGCGATAAGGATTAGAATGAATCTTCTGTTTTAATTAAGCATTTATGCTGAATTGTTACAATCCTAACGTTTTAGCTTTTATAATTACAACGTTGCTATGAGAACGACAAAAACTACTCTGGGATAAACAGGAAGAATCATTTAGAGTTTTGCTGTGCATAGTACTTTTTAAAGAACCATAGAAAGAAATGTAATGTAGTAGTAGAAAGAAATGTAATGTATGTTTAAGTCTCGTGAAAGAATGGCGGATATTTCTCCTGTTCCGGATGATAATGTAGCAAATGAATTAATGAATTGCGATAGTACACGTTGCGCTATACTAGATGGGAAATTTTTTTAAATAATTTCTGTTGATAATAACGGTAAAGTTAAGGCTGCATGCCAAATATGTAAAACAAGATCTACCATTATAAGTGGAACTTTTGAAGCAACAACTAACTTTAAAACACATTTAAAGGTAAGATTTTTAGTTTTATACCGTTATACATTGATTTAAACATTTTTTCTAGTTCCTTTTGTATCCGTTTTATCAAAGTTCGGGTATATTTAAGCTACCCGTTATATTCATTTAATTGAGAGCTAATTTTATTATATAAATAGTTATATTTCTTGATATAGAATTCAAATTTTCATTAATTGTATTTACGATTGAGTATATTAAATGATGGATTTTTGGTTATAGACCTGCCCTTACTGGAGGGGAGGTACATGTTTATATAGCGTGACTTCGTAATTATATTTTTTTGACTCATTTCATGTTTTAATTTATACTGTTTATAAAAAAAAATAGCACAGTGAATAAACTGGTGTCCGACCGAAAAACGAAAGTTGCTGTCCAAAACCGAAGTTTGATTCTTTTTTGAGTTTAGATCGTACACGAAAGTTTCTCAGATGAGAAATTTAATATCAATAAGAATATTAATTTGGTTAATTACAAAAACATCCCCCTTTAGAAGAATATTTATGATTTTGAATGTGCTGGTATGTGCATATATTTGTTTAGAATAAAATTTAAAAAATATTGATGAAACATTATTTTGTACGGATTTATAAGCATAGAAATTTATACATTATTGATTGTGTAGTTATTTATGTATTCCAAGATTATTTATGTATCAACCAATATCAATGTTCATTGTACAGAGAGTTTCAAAATTTTTAACATTTGGCTTGCAAATTAATCAAAAAAAAATATTAATAAAGAATTCTTTAATAGAATAAGTAGTGTATTCATACCTTAAGAAAATAAATAGCAATATTTAATTTGCAATCATTATTACAAGTGTAGTATGCATATGTTTAAAAGCAGTTTTACAATATAAATGATGGAGAGAGTATTTAACACGTTGAGTGCCACGATGACTGACACTGTAGCTGAAAAATGTGCAATGTTTTAATTAATTTTTAAAAAGTATAATCCTGTAATAAATAAAAGGTAAGTAAATTTTAAATAAATTTTCAGTAATTACTTATATATTTTTAGTTTTATATCATATTTTAGACCGACAGACATCGGTGAATGAAGCGTTTTAAACGGAAAGTTCAGTGTCGGTCACCGGTGACTGACGTGACGCTTAACATGTTAAAGTAATTTTAATACAATGACTTATTCAAGATTAAAGGGTTTTTAAAACAGACCATGACGAAGAAAGATGCATTGATGGAAGACACCTATTATTTATTAAAAACTTAAGAAAAAAAAATATTGGGTTTCATGATACCCCGAACGTCGTATTTCTACACATTATGATATTCCCAGGATTTAAACGAAAACCTTTAACATGTTGTTTATTTAATAATCCTTTTTAAATTATTTCTTATTTATTATTCATGGGAAGCATATTTGCGTTGTAGTGATCGAGGCATTAACGAATTTGAATTATATGTACTTTTTAACCAACTTCCAACGAAAGAGATTATACAATTCTTTTATATATGTGTTTATGCGTCCAAGAATAACTATTGAACTAACGCTTCGATTTTCAATCTCTCACTTTCCCCTATCTTTACAAGAAGAAAGTATTGGAATCGTGAAAAAATTCGACTTCAGGTTTTCGACGGATTTATATTTTTGAAGGTCCTGAACACCATTTGACTTTTTTTAGGAAATGTCCTATCTGTGAATTTGTCTGTATGTGACACAAATTTTCTCAAGAACTGATGCACAGAGTTTAATAAAACTTTAGATTCAGTTAGACGTTGACATAAGTTGTTGTATATTAGGGTTTAGTGTAAATCTTCCAAGAGGTGGCGCTGCTATGCTTTATTTTTCACGATTTCCAAAAAAACTATCTCAAGAACTAATGCACGGATTGTCATCAAACTTCAGATTCAGTTAGACGTTAACACAAGTTGTTGCTGATTAAGTTTTGGTGCAAAGCACGCAACAGATGGTGCTGCTATGCTACATTTTTCACGATTTCTACAATAGTTCTATCTCAAGTACTAATGTACGGATTTTCATCGAACTTCAGATTCAGTTGGACGTTGATATAAGTTGTTACTAATTAAGTGTTGGTGTAAATCGCCCAACAGGTGAAGCTTCTATGCTGCATTTTTCAGGTTTTAATGGATTTTAGCGATAGTCATTACATATTTTATTTATTCATTATTTATTTTATTATTATTATTATTAATATTAATATTATTGGGGAGAGAGCGGAGTTCGACGAAAATTATTCATATAATGCGTCACAGTTATCAATATTAATGAATGTAATATTTTGAAATTTCTTGGAAAAAACGGTGCGTCTATAACTGTAATCCTTCCCCGATAAAAGAGGGAGAAGTAAGCTTTGTGCGGGAATTCCATACCCAAATCTCTCGTATAATATGTTCCGTGCAGTAATAATACTCGTACTTACAAGTCATAAGACTGCAGTATGCTTAATAAAAAAATAAAGTCTAATTATTTAGTTAATTTTAAAATTTTATTTTAAAGAAAAATGTTTTGAAATAAACTACAAAGACTTAAAATACATTTAAAGATTCGTATTAGGAAAACCTAAAATTATGTTACATAGCTGAATTTGAAGAAAATTATTTGTTGAAATTACATAATATGTGAATTTATTTCAGAAAATGTTGTAAATGTTAGTTTGCTTTTTTTGGGCATTTTACTACGAAATATTTTAAATCAGAATATCTCAAACAGTGTTTGATAAAAAAGTTAATTCAGTCACGCAAAAAGAAAAAAAAAAAACGTTCGCTAATGAAAATCCTATGGAAGAAACTTATAAAGATAAGTCGTTTGCATTTCAATATTTTAAAAATGATTTTTGCATTGGATAGCTGAGGTCTATCTGTACAAAGGCCGTCTTTTACTTTTTCGATTTTGATTCCAGATTTTTTTTTTTTTTATGAGGTTGCTTTCACTTTTGAAACCGGTTCCGAAAATGAAAGTATCCTCATTAAAAATACCTGCAAACTTAATTGGTGTTTTGTCAATATTGTTGCTTTTCCAGTTTATTAAAAATATTATTAGTATAATGATGAAAAATTCGTTTGGATTTATTGATCTAATTTTAATTTCTATCCCTTTTTTTCGCATTGCAAGTAAAGCAGTATAAATATTAATTGTAACATGTGATTAATTATAAACAAAAATAAAATAAAATTTTCAATAGAAAACTATATTACGAATATGGTCATAATGCAAAAGAGTTTTTAGAGTTATACAAATATAAGAGAGTAAAAAATCTTTCTCCTTACATAAACAAATGCAGATATTAAAAATATTAGAAATAAAATTTAAAAAAATCATAATTTTTGGCATTCATTCATTTCCAATTAAAGATTTTCTCGACGGATTTTAGCCGTACATATCTTGTTTGAATACGCGAGAAATAACGGTTATTGTTATTAATAAGCTACTCTTGTTATCGATACTACTCATATAACGCGAGAAGCACTCGAATGAATGGAAAATATCCAAATGCAGGCTGGGTTGTGCGTAGATTCTGCAGTAGGTGCACTCCCAAGAAATACGAGGCCTAATTACAGTTTTGATATGTTTCAAAATTTCGGTTGCTTTTTCACTGAAACCGAATCTTCGTGGAAATTGAGGTTTTGGACCGAAACTTATCAAGAACTTTTGGTTGGACACTATATAAAACATTATTTAACCCGGCATGCCCGAAACACTCGTTGGTGGCATTTTCTTAGTATTGGAATTTGGTTTCATTTGACGTTTTGAAATTTTTTTTTTTGAATTTATAAAAAAAAACAACATTATTATTATTAAAAGTTATTATTATTAAAAGTTATTATTATTAAAAGTTAAAGAGTAACACCCTTTTGATGCCATAAAATTTAAAACATTTTTTTTTAGATTTAAAAAAAAAAAAGAAATGGGGTCATTTACACTAACTTATTAAACATATATTACCGTATAAAACAGTATTTTGTTTAGTTGTTAAATTAAAAAATTAGAATCTGATCGGCGACAGTACTTCGAAAAAAGGGAGGTGGGGGTAGAGGGTGGGCGTGCTCAAGAGATGGAAACGATACCTCATCGTAAATTTATCCTAGGGTAATGAGACTAAATTAGCTTATATATTTTAGTCGGAAAGTTGATGAAATACGTAACCGCCTTAAAAAATATGCACTTTTAGTGAAATTACATCAATTCAAAGTAAAAAAAGTCAACTAAAACTTTTATTGCTTAAAGTTACACATAAAGAGCAAGATTTCAATATTTTGAAATAAATCTACATATTTCACTTGAAAACTTGTGAACATTAATTAGCGTTAAGATCAAGATCTATTAAAAATCGACGGAGTTAAATTGTCCATTGATTTTTTTTTTTTTTTTTTTTTTTTTTTTTTAACATACATTTTTTTTTTTTTTTTTTACTTGCTGACGAGCAACTTCTGTATTTCCAAATCGCCCCTTTCACTTTCGATATCGATTTCTAACTAATAAAATATAATTTTCATGTGTAAAAAGAGTACTTTAAACGAAAAAAGGGGGGAAAAAAAAGACATTTTTAAGCTATCAAATGGTGTTACTTCTAAAGATGATTTTTTTTTCTGAAGCTGAGAATGCTTTAGAGTAATATGCACTATACATTTTTCCTCTCATTTGATAGCAGGTCTGCTAATAATAGGGGAAAAAAATTATATATTTATGAAACGCTTAAAAGATGTTTGCAAGATACGAGATTTTAATTTGTGCTCGTGTTTCTGACTTGCCGGGGTAAATATTTGTACAAGTGGATAACTGTAAGAAAGTTTTTTTTTTTCGTTTTATTTTTAAAGACTACATGAATCGGAGGTGGAAAATTTTGAGAAATACAAAATAGAATGGGGGAAGGACAATCAGAAGAAAAAACGTAAGTGCAAAGAGCAATCAGTTGAATCATCATCAGGAAGTAGTACTGCATTTAAGCAAGCGAAACTTGTGTTTCGTACTTCTTCAACTTTAGACCAGACAAAATTTGACCAGCTTATACTTAATTACGTAGTAAATGGCATGAGGCCTTTATCCACGGTGGAAGATCCCGATTTTAGAAATTTATTTATAAAGATGGATTTTGGTGTAAGTATTATGTCTCGCCGAACATTAGGTCGTAAATTAGATGACATGTATCTTGACATAAATTCTAAAGTGAAGGAAACAATTAAATTTCAAAACTATGTTTGTACTACTGCAGATATTTGGTCATCAAAAAGTAGAAGTTTTATGGGTGTCACTGCACATTGGATAAATGAACATTTGGAAAGACAGTCTGCAGCGTTAGCTTGTCGGCGACTTAAGGGGAGTCATACCTATGATAAAATTGCAGAAACGTTATTTGACATCAATTCTGAATTTGGACTATCCTGCAACCAAATTATATCAACTGTAACGGATAATGGTTCAAATTTTGTAAAAGCGTTTAAAGATTTCGGTATCCGAAATTTTGATATAGATGAGGAAACAGTAAATGAGATATCAACTTTTGCAGAAAAGATGGATGCAAATTTTGGAGAGGAACCGATTGAATTTCTAAAAATTGTTCCTCCTGATTTTACCAACGAAATTGAATCAAGTGAAATTGAAGTAACATTGCCTAATCACATAAGATGTGCCAGTCATACTCTAAGTTTAACTGCTACCAATGACGTGAATAAATTTATTAAAACATCATCAATTTCTCGGCTTCATGAAACTGCCATCTCAAAATGCTCAATATTATGGAGATTATCAAATAGACAGAAAACAGCGGAGATAATTGAAGAGGTTCTACATACTAAATTAAGTTATCCCGTTCCTACTCGGTGGAATTCTCTATTTGATGCTATATGCCAAATTTTGAAGCAAAAAGAAAAGCTCGATGATCTGTTCCATCATCTTGATGTAAAAAATTCTTTCGAAGCAATAGAAATAGAGTACATCGAAGAATATGTCCTCGTGCTCAAGCCTATTGCTATCGCTATAGATCGTCTCCAAGGAGAAAAAAATTGTTTTTTTTTGGTCAGTTGTTACCAACAATTTTTACTATTCAAACAAAACTAAAAGATATGAAAAATTTACAACTTAAACACTGCGATGGCTTGCGTTTGGCAATCATCGACAGTTTGGAAAACGATGGAACTCGTATATCAACTTAGGTGGTGAAGCTGACAGAGCTATTATAGCTGCTTGCAGTCATCCGATGTTTAAGATGCGCTGGTTGCCGTCTCCTCTTCTCAACGAAAAAGCTAAAGAAATTCAAAATACTTTAGTAAATTTGGCATTGTCTTTGATAAATGAGCGAGAAGGGTCTGATGAAAAAAAGACTGGAACAGATGATGACTGGTTCATATATAATGATTGCACGCCATCTTCATCAAGTTCTCAAAATGCTGTCGAACTTGAAGTACTGCAGTTTTTATCAGATAAGTCAGTTGATCTCAAAATGTTAAACTCTTATCCTACAGTGAAGGAACTCTTCCGTAAGTTCAATACGAGTCTTCCTTCAAATGCTCCGGTCGAAAGACTCTTTTCTTTTGCGAGCATTATAAATTCTCCAAAAAGAAATTTATTGAGTGATTCTCAATTTGAGAAATTGGTTCTTTTGAAGGCCAATCGTAATTTCCAAACATAATTTTGAGTTGTAGATTGTTTTCATAACATTTTACTCGTATGCTTAAAATGAAGCTGAATTATATCCAAGAAAATTTTTATATTTTTGTATACATTTCAACATTTTATCTGTAAGTATTCTTCGTTTATTGTACAAAACGTATTCTATTATAGATTGATTTGTTTTCTTAATCTCTCTTTTCTTTTTTTTTTCTTTACTTCTTTACTTCGATAATTTATAATTTCAACGAATTTAATCAGTGTTACAAAAACATCTTACATTTGCGTTTTGCAAACATATGTAAGAGGTCTACAAGGGCCGAAATTATTGGGTCCGGTCCAAGCCGTAGAAAGATATTTTTAGCCCGGCCCATTCCTGTTAAATATATATATATATATTAGCCCTGCCCGGTATAAAAGTTAAAGATTCGACACGTAGAAAAAACTTATTAACACAGTCCGGTATAAAAAGTAAAATCGCGGAATTAGCCCGGCCCGATATAAAAGCTAAAAGTTCAACCTGGCCCTGCTCGTACAAAAACTCAATTTGCCCGGACCAACTAATTTCTAGAAAACAAATTTTTTGGCAATATGGATAAAAATCATCTTGTACAAGGAATTCTGACCAAAAATACTTATTTCAGCTTCTTTTCATGTTTATAGACTTCCTTTAAAAGCACCTTTGACTACGATATTTGTTTTTTAAATTAATCTTTATTTTTATCCAAATGTTTTAATTATAATTAATATCGTTAATCTCTATTCCATGCCTTGGAAACTTAAAAATCTGAAAAATGCTATACAGTAGAATCTTCTAAGACGGATTTGCACAGGATAGGAGAAGGCTGTTCTTAGCTGTTCTCTTCAACAAGCGCAAAATGTTTTGACACATTTACAAATTTATTTTTTAAGGGAAAGATATAAAATTGGAAAGCCTGGCCATGGAAGCGATTTGGAATCGAACTGTTTTTTCCATTTTTTGATCAATCAATTACCTATTAAGTTATAAGCGATTTTGATCACGTGACACGGCATTTTTCCCCCCCTTACTGACAGGATTTTCTTCTTTGCCAACTTTGACAGTATTTTTTGAAAGATCTATTGCGTTTACAAGAAAACGGAAAAAACAGCTCTTTTACATAGTTTCTGAATAACAACACCTTCTAGTTTCATGTGTTTCTTTACAAAAATGAGTTGAAACTTATGTCAGAAAGTTGACTCTTTGGATTTGAGAACAGCCTTAACAGGTACATTGTTTCTCCTAAATGTATTATGTTCCTTTCGCCTGTTATTAAATTCATTTTGCATGAGACTCAAAACATTTGCCGTTTAAGACAGGATTTATAGACAGATTCATTTTCAGAGTTTCTTTTACTGTGCTTTAATTTTATTGCCCATAAATATATTTACTATTCTTTAAAAATAACAAAATTAAAATTTTTAATTTTAAAATCATAGCAACTTAAAAATGAATACGTTATTTGGAAACAGTTGTTGGGTCGGGCCAAATTTTACTGATTTTTGCATAGGCCAGGCAGGGACGTGGTTGGCCAGTGATTTTCATAAGGGCTGGGTCGGGACCAATGCTAAAAATTTTTGGCTTCTGCAAACGTCTAGGTCAAATCCAGTCCCGGTCCGGCCTGGAAAGAATAAGTGAGGCCCGGCTCGAGTCTGCAGAAAACGTAAAGCCCGGAACCTGAAAGAGTGACGACGAGGTCCATCTGAGCCTATCCTTCATAAAAAATAAACCCAGTACACGGGCCGGACCATACCGGAACGACTGAAGATCAGGTCCGGCCCGGCCCGTTCCGTCCCGAATGTCGTGAATAAAAATTGGCCTTAAACCAGACAGCTGACGGTACTGGGCACGCTCCGTGCAAACCTCTAATCTTATACACAAACTTTTTAAAAATTTCAGATGTATTTTGTATTTTAAATGTATTTTGAAAATGCATGTATTTTGTATTTGGAATTTTTTTAATTCGAAAAGTATTTTGTATTTTAGGTTCAAAAACTAATGTATTTTGTATTTTGTATCGAAAATGATTTTTCGATGTATTTTGCCCAACTCTGGCCACAAGTTAACCCATCGCGGGCCACCGGTTGTGCATCCCTACTATATGCCTAGTTTTACCGCACCCGTCAAATTGACGGATTCTTGATCATTGCTTTCATTGTAACTTTTGACTTAGTTGATGTAAAGAAAAGAATATAATTTAACAAAAACAACATTTAATACACTAATTCATTAATTATTAATACAAAAACAGTTTCTATTTGCATTTATAGTATAGCACATTTGATAAGCCACGCCTTCTGGTATCCCGATAGATTGTAGGGTTCCTCTATTAGTGACTGACATCGTCTGTCGGAAATCAAGCTGTGCATGACTTAATGGAAAGCAATTAGCCTTCCTACAATACTATTTTCCGAGATTGGACGCTTTACAGATTACACTTTGCACAGGTTGCACTTTCAATCAAGAACTTTATCACGTTAGAAGTAAAACTGATAATGATTGCGTCCTTATTACATTTACCAGTCAGACCGTTCGCGTTCAGTTCTAAACTGAATCGTAATCGGAGCAAAATAGATCCCGTTGTAACGGCTGCCGAACGTTTTGGATCATTCAACTTTGAAAATTGCCAAAGTAGGGATGCACATGTACAGGCAACTATTTTTCTATTCTATTCGCACCACTATTTTAAGAAAATAAATGTTGTAGCATATTTCTCTTGCAAATGTTGCCAAACGGTATATCAAAGATTTTTGTTTTGAAAAGGTGTTGCGAGGTAGAATTAAAAAATAGTCGCCCGTGGTAGGCCTGCCAAACGCAGAATAATATTTATGCTTAGAAAAAAATATTTTGAAAATGACAGGCACTTTAGTCGGCACAAAAACTGTGCCAGACACGTGTCTGGCACAGTTTTTGGGCCACGATCCTTCAGCCAGACATTCGATTTTGTATTCAGGCATTACAAAAGAAGTGTTGCACAAATTTTCAGGGTGCCTCAAATACCTACTCAAAAATGTTCAACAGTTCTCCTACTAAGAGGCAAAAGTTCATCATCTACAGAATGACACAGTCAATAACAGGTAGAAATTTCATTGACACATGCTTTGAATGTAGAAAACAGGGGCGCGCCGACCCAGTGTGCAAAGTGTGCGGCGCACACAAGCGCCGAAGTAGTGAAGGCGCCAAATATTTCAGGAGCAAATACTTAAAGAAAATCCTTAATTTAATTATACTAAAATGTATTATATTTTCTTGACATCTAAATTATGTTTTGTAGATTTACCTGACAAAAATTACTTATAAATGTTCAATTCCTTTAAAAAAAAAAATTATTTCATTTTATTCTACTTCTGAGTCACCTAATAAGTAATTTAGACTCAGTCTTGTCCAGTATTTCAATAAGCAGAGGCGCACCACATATAGTAGCAAACAATGAAGGACGCCATAATTTGCATGGCTGAAAACATGCAACACTTATCTCACTGTAATAGTGGTAGAGCGTAGTGGCAGTTTTCTTACCATAGGGGCTAAATTCAATATTTTTATTTTTAAATAGAAATGGTCGCCTTACTGCAGAATTTCGTTCATAAATAAGATGAAAATTACTATTCGGAAATACTGGTAAAAGTTTCCCCTGCGGTAATCAGGCCATGAATAGAGGTAGACTTATCCGTTACAAGAATCTTATATGATGCAGATACATGTCAACGGTGATAGCCATAAGCTCACTGCGACTCAGAAACTCTATATAAAAATAATTTGCAGAAATAATATAAATTTAAAATTAGATTTTTCAGAAGGGAAATCTATGTCAATAAATTTGTAGGTAAAGGGGCCAGTTACCTCAATCACTAAATAACAAATTAATAACATTAAATGATTAACACTAAATAACGGTCACTCGTAACAATTAAAGGAACCCCATTCAAATATTATTGATTTTAAAGAAAGCATCCTTTAAAATGAATTTTTAATTTAAAAAATAGCTAGTAAGAGGACACATTCGATTGGACGCGAACAAAACCTTCAAAGGGCGCAACCATGGCGTCCGCGGGTGACGCGTTGGACAACCCTGAATACAGAAACAATGTAAAGCCAGAACTTGACCAGAACATAACCTTAGACCAGCGGTTCCCATCGTGGGACGTACGCCCCACTGGGGGGCAATTTGACTGTTTAGAGGAGCAATTCCAAATTTGTTACTCACCCATTCGTTATCAGTTTTTTATTTTTTTTTAAGTAATGTTACAGACTAAAAATAAATGAAATACAAGTAAATTTAAAAAAATAATTTTTTTATATTTTTTTATTGAATTTAAAAAAGTTTTCAGTCAAAAATTTAAATAGAAATAACACCAAAATAATTATACAAATAATCTTTAAAATTATTTTACTATTATTTTTATGGTATTGAAAAATCTCTATAATTTTTCTGGTTATTATGTTTTTCAATCTTTCATAGCGTTTACGATTATTTATTGAACGAGCTTTCTAACGCTCAGCTATATGCCACACGAAGAATCTCTTTACTAGAAACTACTTAAAAGTATATATAAATCTAGCTTTCTTAAACATATGTAACCTGTAAATATATGAAATATCTGAACATGGTGCTACCAACTATACAAAATTTATAAATCTTAAATAGTATTAGAAAAGGAAATGGGTAGATAGTAAATATCTATGGCTCTAGTACAGGTATCCTACATAGTAAATAAATTTACATGATGATATATACATTTTAAATTTCAAAATCGGATAATACATGGAAGACAAGTGATATTATTAGGAAAGGGAAAACAGAGAAAATGTGTTGTGATGGGGAGTAATAGCTACTCAAAATTGATAAAGATGATAATCTTGAAATGCTTCTTGTATCTTGTGTTATACATAGAAAGAAAATTTAGTATCCAAAGCTTTTCTACTAATTCTTAATAAATTACAAAAATAAATTATAAAATGTGTGAATGTTATCAATTTTGACGCTAAATGTAAGTCTCTCTTCAAAATCTTTTGTAAAGATAAAAATACAGACCATATAAAACTTCTTTAACTCTGTGGAAAGTTGGAAAAGTAATACAAAACACTTTTGGGCACAAAGGCGAAGATGTATAGCTCCTTAGTATTTATAGAATTATATCAAACACATGTTTTTTACACAAAATTCACCTCTTTGATAAGTTAAAAAATGTGAAATGAATACCTACGCTGTATTACTCTTTCACCGTGAGAATAGAGTTCGCTTTTTTAAATAAAAAGAGACATAATTTACAAAGTGAGGGGGAGGGGACTTAGTGACTTTATAGACGATTTGGTAGGGCGTGGCCAATAAAAGGTGGGAACGACGCTACAGCTACTAGATTGGCAAAAAAATGTTCAATTTAGACATAAATAAGTTCTGAGTTATATTGATGGCTGTAATATGAAAGAAAAAATATAGATTTATGAAAAAAAGAGTTTTAAATTCCTGTGCACTTTATGCCCTACTTTCCTACTAACCGATCCGCTCGACATTGCTCGGACCAATGATAATAACCTCAAATATGAATGAAATGTTGAAAATTTTTATTTTTTTTCCAAACGAACCCAGAGTGAGGTGGGGAAGGGGGGTCAGCAGCATACACCGGACGTGCTACTCGCTGTCAGCTTATTTTGATTATATATTTTTAAGCGAAAATCTTTCCAAACGAACTATTGTCAGCAGCACTACATTCGGCAGGATACAACCTCGAATTTGTGTGATTTTTCATTTTTAAATGAGAATCCATCCAAAGGAAGCTCGAGTTGAAACCCACTGTCTTGAGTAGCGTACACCTGTTGTGTTATCCACGCTCTGGTCTGATTTTTCAAGCTAACCTCGAATTTGCATTTAATTTCTGGCATTTAGATTGATAAAACTTTCAGTTCTGAGCAAAAATTCTGGATAAAACATAGGTAATGTAAAGTGCGCATGCGCATCATCCCCTCACTTCTTTAAAACGCGAAATGATATTCAAAGCACTTATCTTTTAAACGGCAAATGATATTTTGAGAAAACTTGCACCCTTGCACAGAGAGAAAAAAACGTCTCTGGCGAATCATTAAAATGACTTCAAGATTTTTTTAATAGCAAATATTAATATTTTTTCACACCAGGCATACCGCTAAATACCAAAAATGTGTTACTATTTTTTTTTTTTTTTTCAGAGTTTGAAACTTCAGAAAAACGGAGAAACTTGAAAACTGACGCGAATCGCGGCCAAATAAAAAGGTTTATTGAAATAGTAACGAAAGATACTGTTGGAATCGGAAAAGTAAGACGATTTTCTTTCTTTTATCTTAATTTTTTGTAACTGTACGGTGACCCGGCCATCACAATTTCGAAATGCATTAAAAATCGAAAGCTAATGTTAGTGTGAAGGACCGCTAACATTTGGGGAAATGCACAGACATGAACGCTTTGAACAAAGAAATATCACAATTTTGTGATGATCAATATGACTTTTAATTAATATTCCTGCTAATTACCAAAAAATGAAAAATCTAAGCCTCAGGTGCATTTGGACCTGCTATCCTCTATTCTAATCTAAATTTTCAGATCTGTATGTTCGGTAGATTTTCTTAGTCAACACATACTGACAAACGTCTTTCTTTTATTAAAATAGATATGCAATTTAGAGGTGGCAAACAACTTTCTTTTATTAGTACAGATGCAATCTATTGTTTTTGTATCGTTATATTTTCTTCAGGATAATGGAATTTTCCCATTTAACCCCTTAACCCCTTGAGGGGCGGTGGGATATATTTTATCCCCCCTACCATTAATGAAGATTTGCACCAGAAAAATGTTATGAAATTTTACTTTTCTAACTTTGATGGAAAAAAGTCGTAAAATTGCTTTTCCTTATTTCGAAATAAAATTTTTCGAAATTTCCGGTGGGAATTCAACATTACACAAACGCAATTGCTTGCCCCTCAAGGGGTTAAAAACATTGTGGTAAAAAAAAAAAAAAAAAAAAAAAAAAAAAAAAAACTGTTTAGAAGGATTCGTTCATTTTTTTCAATAACACAGTTTTCGAAAAATAAACCTTTGTGTTATTCAATCTTAAATTTTCTGCTATTGTATTAATCAAATATTTCTTTTTGAAAACATCCGTACTAAAACAAAAAGATCGTACAAACATTGAGTACTTTTAACTATATACGCAAAGTGCGTAGCCGAAGTCAAAGGGTTAATGCAGGATTCTGATACAGACAGGCAGTGTTGCCAGATAGTCAAAAGTCAATTTCCCCAAAATTTCTGAAAATTTCCCCAAATCAGTGTTTTTTTCCGAAAAAGTCCCCAACTCAGTTTTTACTCAAAAAGGGAATTTTTAAATTTTCAATTTACCTCTATAAAAAATATTTAAGTAATTTAAGCTCAAAAAATTTCCCCAAATTAAGCATTTTTTTTGAAAAAATTCCCCATTTACAAAAAACAAACTTTTAAACTGGACTGAATGCATATTCTGTAGCTACATTATAAGATTGAAAGATATATTTTGCAGTGACAAGTTATTTTACATTTGTTTTTAAAAGTATTGTCTAACAATGTTGGACAATTGTTACATTTAGCTCCGTAGCTTTAGACAATCTCTTATCAGTTGGAATTTGAATAAATCCGAGATGGTAGCTGTTTTAATTTTTTTGTCATCCCTATACTGATGTTCATGATCATAATGAAAAGTATTTTCGCTGTATCAATCAATGTGCTTTTGTATATCATCAGAGAAAAATATCTGCTTTCCATTTAAATTAAAAAAATTTTTAAGTACGCCGAAAGAATTTTTCGTATAAGTCCTTCAGATTTAGTCACGTGCAGGTTTAGGCTGCTTAAGGCTTAAGCTTATAAAGAGTCTGATGCATCTATGATACGTGTGAACTGTAATGTAGTAAACAACAAACACGACCACATCCGGGAGAATAAAGATTGATATTTCCGATTTCAGGATTGTATTTTCGTTTTTCAAATCAAAATTGAGTTTGAGACAGATCAAGTTTTTCTACAGGACTACAAGAAATCTTTACAGAAAATAGCTAAAAAAAATCCCCAAGTTTTTCCCCAAAATTGTTTGTAGTCCCCAAAAATTTCCCCACGAACTACTTGTCCCCAAAAAATTCCCCTAGAGGTACAAAATTCCCCAAAATGGGGACAAAATCCCCAATCTGGCAACACTGCAGACAGGTTCAATTTTTAAAGGTTTTACCGTGTTTCAAATTTTATTTACATACCTTCCTTATTTTTTAAGTAATTTAAACATGTTTGAAACCTGAAATTTTATTTCAGAAATGAAATTAAATACGAACCCTATAGAAACAAGACACATTATATTAAATAAATTTTCTGGTTCAAAAAACTTTATTTGACCTGGGGAAAACCCCAGAAGGATGGCAGCTATGTAGTTATAGATAGTCATAGATTTTTTTAAATAAAATTTTATTTTCGGTGGGGGTGGGAGGTGGTATAGGGCGCCAACTAAATTTCTGCACACAGGCGCTGAATACTGCTGGCGCGCCCCTGGTAGAAAACATAAAAATGATCTTGCTCAGTGATATTTTGAAAATAAATATCAAATATACAAAATATCAAATATCTTGATATTTTGAAAATAAATATCAAGAATTTGAAAATATCGAAAATATCAAAAATCTTGATATTTTAAAAATAAATATCGGATATATATCAAGATATATATCATGATATATATCCATCGATATATATCAACAAACCCTGCTTGGGATTGAAAATTTTACGCTTTATCAAACTGAAGATTACAACTCACTGTTTAGTTTATGAATTCTATTTTTTATTTTTGTTATAAATTAACAGTATTTCAACGGAAGTTAAAAGAGCCAAAAGAGGAATTCAGGCATCCCCCCGACTTATGTAAGCAATGCGTTCGGTAAATTTTTACGTAACTTGAATTTTACATAAATCGAATTTGTAAATTGCTTAAGCATAATTTTGTAAGAAAGTGCAATATTTATTATATATATAATATTTACAGAGTAATATTTTGTACCGTAATTTCCGGTGTATAGCCCGCAGATCAAACAATTCAGTTTGGACCCAGAAATTTTATTCAGTATTTAAATACCAATATTTACGGTGATCTAAAAAGTTACATTTTATTTTAAAAAATTTCTGAGACGAAACATGATTGTTTGATCCGCGGGCTATACACCCGAAATTACGGTAAATGAAGAATAATACAGCAGTGCTTACTCGGATATAAAGTAGTATGAAAAAAAAATATATAAAAGCAAACTTAAAGGACACTTTTCAAATAACAAATATTTTGTGGATTACGGAATTCAAATAACAAATATTTTGTGGATTACGGAATTAATATACGTATAAGGAATAAAATAATAAATATTATAAAATGATTATAAACGTTTATACAACATGCTAGTATGTTCACAATTGTAATGTTTGAGATTTATTACATACTTGCGAATCTATACATGTCGCATAATACGTAAGTCGGGGGATGCCTCAGATTGAAAGTATGATAATATGTTTGAATTTTTATTCATGATCAATAAACGCTTTCTTTATTCTTTCGCTTTATGTTAATTTTTTATTGCTAAATTAATACTCAATCCATACTTTCCAAAGAATTAAAAATATAATAATCATGCAAATTCATGTCTTATTTGTGAATTGAATTTAGAAATCATTGTGATATTATAGCAAAGTATTACTATCTGTTAACGTTGCCCTTATGATACTAACGTATTATCCAAACAAAGAATTAATCTTGAATGATAATATATGCTAAATTATTTATATGTCACTATAAAAAGTTTATGTATAATAAGATGTCTGCTTTCAAAAGTGAAAAGAGTATCCTCCAACTGAACAACATATTCAAAATGAAAATACTGCTTTGTTTAACAAGATATTCAAATCATTTTCATTATTATTATTATTATTATTATTATTATTATTATTATTTTTTTTTTTTTTTTTTTTTTTTTTTTTTTTTTACGAAAGTTAGAGCATTGAAGAAAATACTGATATAACATGTTTAGAACCTGATAAATATTCAGTAGGACATTCTGAAAAACTACATTTCAAACAAACCACTCAAACGAACAAAAACTACATGCATTCAAAAGTAAGCAAATAATCCTAAAATGGTAATTAAATTATTTTTACACTTTTTTATTTAACTTTATTTGGTTTTTGCATGTGAGGGTAGGATTTTGCATTTGATCTTTCACTCATTTTCAGATAAATTAAGAAGTATACAAATTATGCACAAAGGTATGCTTCCAGTGGACAATACAACATCTTAGTAATATTTTTTAAAGTTAATTATAAATTAATACATTAATTTTAACAGGTTTACCCGTTATCCCACCACAGTTGATAAATCTTCGAATATTCTTCGTCGTTACAAGTTGTAACAACAGTGGATTCGAGGGTGCATTTGTGATATGAGCCGTTGTGAGGGGAGCGGTTTAGACGCTAGTAGTTTCACGTACAAAAGTTTCCTACAGCAAAGCAAAGAGAAGTACAAAATTCATTTAGTAAATAATCCAGTGTTGCCAGATAGTCGAAAGTCAATTTCCCCAAAATTCCTGAAATTTTCCCCAAATCAGTGTTATTTTCCGAAAAATTCCCCAACGCAGTTTCTACTCAAAACAGTAAATTTTCAATTTTCTACTTTCCAGTATAAAAAATGTTTAACTAATTTAAACTCAAATTTTTTCCCCAAATCAAGCCTTTTTTTGAAAAAATTCCCCATTTACAAAAATTAAATAAATAAATAAACTCGGCAAAATTTTGCATACATATTCGCAGCAAAACGAAGATAATGAGAGATACATTTTACAACGACAAGTTCGGTTACACTTCTTTTTAAATTGTTGCATATCGATGATGCTGGCCTATCATTACGATAGCTCCATCTACGCTTATACCAATAACTTTTTCAATAGGCCATCTTTAGTCCGATGAGATTTGAATGAATCCAAGAAAGTGTTGACATCATCTGATTCTATCTGACTTAACCTATAAAACTTTGTTTTCAATTTTTTGTCATAGCTACTGAAGTACCTAATCGTAATGTAAAGTACCTTCATTGTATCAATCACTGTGCTTCAGCGAATTTGCCTGAAATTCACGCAACAGCAGAAAACGCTCAAAACTCCTAACTTCACATAATCACTGCGAATTCATGTGAGCTTATAAAACCAAAATATTACAGAATATAAATCTTCAGATATTTCTAAATACTGAGGAATTTATTTCATTTCGAAATACGAAACTTCGATTTTCTGATTTTTGGCCACAAAATCGCGATTTGGGACCACTGTGCGCCGTTTGAAAAGCTGCCTGGACAGGATCCATCCAGATTTTTCGGAGCCTAATCCTAAGGATCTGTCTAATTCAAGATTCCGGATGTTTGCACCTTTATACTTGGTATATGCTCAAGGATTTCACCGTCACGACAAACGGGTACCAGCTACAATAACAGAAGTAATTAGGCCCACAATGTATGAAGTTTTAACGAATAAAGGTCTTGCGTGTAAAAGACACATTGACCGACTAAGACGACGCCTGGGCAGTCCGCAACATATGATGGACTCTGATAGTTCTTCAACATATCCATCTGTTACGTAATCGGCATTATTTATTTTTGTTCAAAATCACGCGATCAGAGATGAAAAATGTAAAGAAAAACAATTGACTTGAAATGACATTTATTATTTTGTTTTTGCGCGTTCACATGTCATTGTCGCTGGTTAAAAAAGAAAAAGGGACAAGTTTTGATGTATTCTGTGGCAACTTCCTATATTTTTGTAGATTCAAGTGAGAAAGAAAATAAATGCTGATAGCTTGTTTTTTATGAGTTATTATTACTAAGTTTTAAAGTTATCTCACCGTAGGAGTTGTTCCATAAATAGTACAACTATACGAGCACAAAGGTGCTAATGTGAGTATGGTTTAAGTTTAAAATTTAAAGTTCAGTAAAAGTCTTTCATTCGTAGAATTTAAAAGTAAATATAAATCTGCTTTGCGTGGTACGTTTTGTGGATTTGTTATATTAGTGGCGTCCGCCGGTACAGGACCTGAGTTTAAACCAAGTTATGTATCACACGTAGTTTAAAAGGTGTTAATAAAGATTAAATGAAATAAAGATTTTCCATGATGTTTAAGTTGGTTAAAGGTTTTAAAAAGGAAGATTTGATCTTCGTAGCCGAGCAATTAGGTGAAATAGCAGCACCAACGACTTCACTTGTGGCACTTAAAGAGTTAATTTTGAATTGTAAGGCATATAAAGATGATCCTGAATTTGTACAGAGCGTTTTAGAAAATGCCGTTTCAGAAAGAAAGGAAAAGGAAAAATTAGAGAGACAATCAAAGGAAAAAGCTGAAGCATTGAATATGGAATTACAAGCAAAGGAAAAAACTGAAGTATTGAATATGGAATTACAAGCAAAGATTGAAGGCGAAAAGTTAAAATTGGCGCACGAGTTAGAATTGGCGAAACTTCAGTCAGCAGTAAACAGCCAAGATGGAGCTCTTAATCCAATTATCGATAGTTATGCAATGAGAAGAAAGTTTACGCTGCCCAAATTAGAATTCAGAAAGTTTGGCGGTGAAATAATAGACTGGTTACCGTTTTGGTGTCAATTTAGACAAATTGATGAAGATACAGAAATAGTACCAGAAGATAAATTTCAGTACTTGGTGCAAGCAACAGTTGCCGGCTCCCGAGCAAGAGAAGTGGTAGAGAGTTTCCCGCCAAGTGGCACTAATTACGCCAAGGGAATTGAGAGTTTAAAAACCCCACTTTGGTAGAGAAGATATATTGGTAGAAGTCTACGTGAGAGAACTACTCAAATTAATAATATCAGTACAAACGAAGGGAAAATTCTCGTTGACATCGTTATATGATAAATTGGAATTATATTTACGAGCCTTAGATACATTAGATGTCGCAACTGACAAATGTGCATCAATTTTATATCCATTAGTTGAGTCCTGTTTTCCAGCAGAATTTCTAAAAGCGTGGAATCGCACGAACATGTCGTCTGAGAAAACTGAGGCACAGGACAGATTAAATAGTCTGATGCAGTTTTTGCGAACTGAAGTAGAAGGTAAAGAAAGGGTGTCACTCGCCGTAGCTGGTTTTGGATTAGCTAAAAGTGAAGACCGTAAATATGTCGCAAAAAGGAATCACCATAATTTTGAACATAAAACCGGTAAAACTTTGACAGCGGCAGGTCTGTTGACTACCTCTTCCGTAACAGAGAAAAAAGGAGTCTGCATTTTTTGCCAGGGAAGACATGCAAGTTCGGAATGCTTTTCTGCGAGAAAATTAAACTTAGCGGAAATACGAAAAATCGCCAAGGAGAAGAGATGCTGCTTTATATGTTTAGTACCAGAACATACCGCTAAAAGATGCCGAGCGATGGTGAAATGTATTATTTGTAATAAGCGTCATGTGCCATTACTATGCGATCAACGTAAGTCATCCGGTAAAGATACTCAAGAGGGAGCTGAGGAGAAGTCTAAAAGAGATGAAGTGAATATGACAAATATTAGTAAGAAGAGCACCAAAGTGTTCTTGCAGACCTTGAAGGTGAAGCTAGTTTCTGAAAGTAAACAGAAGATTGTTCGTTTATTGTTAGATTCAGCATCACAGAAATCGTATACAGGGTGTCCGGTCTCAACGGTGTCCAATGGCTAATTCCTAAACCGTTAGTCATAGACATATAGTTCCAATTACAAAAATGTTTTAAATCAGATAAAGAAATGTTTTAAAAGCAATTTGGGTCAATAAAAACATTTCTTAAAAAATTACGAAATTTAAATTTTTATACGGTCCCCCGGTCCTATAAGTTATATTTAGTGAAATTTTCCTTTTACACTGACAAGTAATACAAAAAAAGTCCCGTTATTCTACGATTAAAATTGACCGAGTAAAAGCTGTTTAAAGTTGGAGCATATTTTTTGCTGCAAATTGGGGGTCATTCACAAATTTAGCCGAAATATAATTTCGTCAGATATAAAAAATGTTTGGGAGTAAAATTAACATTGCAATATAAATTTGAAATCTTTAATAATTCTGGCATATTAATGGAAAATATACAATTTGTAATAAACATTTAAGAAGAAAGAAAAAACAGAATTTTTGTTAAATAAAATGATTCTAAATTAACAGCCTCAATTCTTTACAAAATGATACGTACATTAAAATATTTTTAGATTGCACAAGCCTGCAAAAGTTGGGTTATGTCATGTTTTTTAGCTTTTGATAATTGATTCTTATATATTCTGTACCGCTGAATCCGAAATTGACCTTCATTTTTAACTATCATATCAGGATTTTTCGCAAATTGCAAATTTCAAAGTTAAGAAGTTCAATGTTAAAATTGAATTTCCTCCCCCATCTCATCGGACCACTCAGATGTTTAGCTGTAAGAATCCCAGGATAAGTAAAAATATCGAATAAATTTTTTAATAAAATAAAATAAAATAAAATAAAATAAAAAATGTTTTACATATGTTTTATAAAATGAAATTTTCGCTATATTTTAACTTACACATTTGCGATTTGCAAAAAAATTCTAACGTGATGGTTAAAAATGAAGGTCATTTTCAGATTCAGTGCTAAAAAGTGCGTAAAAATCAATTATCAAAAGTTAAAAAACACAACCATCTCCTCTACTTTATAGTATTCGATTTTTGTTATTCTTTAAATTTGAAAATTTATGATTTGCGAAATATCCTGACATGATGGTTAAAAATTAAGTTAATTTTCAGATTCAGTGCTAAAAACTACATAAAAGTTAAAAACCCAACAATCGCAGTCTTGTATTATCTAATCTAAAACTTTTTCTTAAACTCCTTGGCAGAAATCTATCCGAAATTTTTGTGTTATCCTGTAAAATAAGTATAAATAGTAACCACCGAAAGTCTTAATAATGTTAGATTGTTATCGGATTTGCGCCAGTATGTAAAATGCAATCTCGGTCGGATATTTAAAAGTCGGTTAAAGTTCGAGTACAAATTTTGAACTGGAAATCATACATACGATTGTTGAAGTAACATAAAAACTTATAAAAAAACATAATTTTTGTTAAAAGAAATCATAAAAGAAACAGTCTCAAATCCTGACAAAATAAAACATATGTTATTTTAGCCAATTTGAAACTTAATCATAATACTTGTAAGATTTTTTTTTCAAAGCGCAGATACACATGAAGTAAGATCTTCGAATACTTTAAAGACTTGGTATATGATCCCTCAAAGCCAAGCCGAACTCATTTGTTTTCAGAGTAGAAAAGTGGCATAAGTCATGCATTTTTAAAGTTTCGTAACTCGCTCAATTTTAGCGTTATATGAATGGGACTTTTTTTTTCTTACTAGTCAGTGTAATAGGAAAAAATTACTAAGTATAACTTATAGGACCGAGGGACCGTATAAAAATTTAAATTTCGTAATTTTTTAAGAAATGTTTTTATTGACCCGAATCGCTTTTAAAATGTTTCTTTACCTGATTTAAAACATTTTTGTAATTGGAACTATATGTCTATGACTAACGGTTTAGGAATTAGCCATTGGACACCGTTGAGACCGGACACCCTGTATATTAAAAAGTGTGGCGGAAGAAATGAATTACAAGCCTATTCGGGAAGAAAAGATAATACATTCTCTGTTTGGCGACATTACTACTCAAGAATGCCAACACAACTGTTACAAAATAAGAGTTAGAGATTTGAGCGAAGAATTCAGGTGTAATTTCGAAGTACGAGATCAAGTTAGCATATGCGGAGATATTCAACCCGTTACACAGGGGCCATGGTTACAAGAATTAAAGGAAAGTGGCATCATGTTAAGTGATGTGAGTCAATGTTGTGGTAGTATAGAAGTTTTAATTGGAGCTGATGTTATGAGGAAAATGTTAACTGGTAAAAGAAAAATATTGTCTTCTAGTTTAGTTGCAGTGAAAACATATCTTGGATGGACATTAATAGGAAAAGCACCATGTGAAAAGCCATATTCATCCGAAAACTTGGCGATGACAGTAACATCAATGTTTGTAAAAGAAGCGGATATCTCAAACCTATGGAGACTTGACTTAATCGGAATTACAGATCCCATAGAGAAGAAGTCAAGAGAAGAGATAGATCGCCAAACTAAGGAGTATTTCTTCGAAACAGTAAAAATAAACGATGAAAATCGGTATGAGATTTGTCTTCCTTGGGCTGATGACATAACAACACAGCCAAATAACTTTAAGTTGGCGATGAAACGTTTGGAAGGCATCACCTCAAAGTTAATCGCCAAGAACATGTTTCAACAATACGAGAATGTTTTTAATGATTGGATTAACGAAGGTATTATAGAGGAAGTTCCTTCTTACGAAACGAAATCTTATGGCAATTACTTGCCGCATCATCCAGTCATAAAAGAGAGTAGTACTACAACCCCGATCCGTCCTGTATTTGATGCGTCAGCAAGATTAGAAAATTATCCATCTCTGAATCAATGCCTACAATGTGGACCCAACTTGATCGAGCTCATTCCAGATGTTCTTCTACGCTTTCGAGAAAGAAAACTTGGTGTAATTGCAGATATTAGGAAAGCTTTTTTACAGATCAGCATTTGTGAGAAAGATAGAAATTTCCTACGTTTTTTGTGGTGGAAGGACTTAAAGGAAAAGAAATTAATGACATTCAGGCATACCCGAGTAGTATTCGGTGTGAAATGCAGTCCATTTCTTCTTTCATCTGTCATTGAATATCACATCCGAAGAGCTCCAGATTTCTCTGAAAGTTTTAAAGATAGATTGTTGCACAGTTTTTATGTGGATAATGTCGTAACCAGTGTAAATAGCGAAGAAGAATTGAAACATTTCATCGAAGATGCGAGGATGCTCATGGCGAAAGGCACTTTTGATCTAAGACAGTGGGAGTACACAGGTGATCGCCAAGAAACGCCAAACACGAATGAAACTAACGTCTTAGGACTTGTTTGGAATAAGGAATCCGACATGTTGAAAATCAACCTAAGTTGGCTACAAGATTTTGACACAGAAAAGATCACCAAACGCAGTATGTTGTCAGCTGTGCATAAAATATTTGATCCCTTTGGTCTTACGTCGCCAGTCATGATTTGTCCGAAAATAATGTTGCAAAAAGTCTGGAAATTAGGTTTTAAATGGGATGAAGAGATAACTGGTGAGTTACGTAAAGAATTTTTACTATGGTTTCAAGAACTAACAGTTTTGAAGGATATAGAGATCCCAAGATACATGAAAATGACTCCAGGAAACATAGAAGCGTGTGCACTTCACACATTTGTAGATGGAAGTAAAGATGCTTACGCAACAGTTATATTCCTTAGAATAGAAATTGGAAGCCAAGTCGAGTTAGTTTTTATAGCAGCCAAATCAAGAGTTGCACCTTTGAAGAACGTCACAATACCAAGAATGGAATTATTGGCGGCAACTATGGGAACTCGTCTGGCGCAAACTATCGTAGATGCCCTCGGTTGGGAAAAGATGAAGAGATATTATTGGAGCGATTCATCTACAGTACTCTCTTGGATATCCAGAGATGTCAATTGGTCAGTATTTGTGCGAAATCGAGTTCTAGAGATCAGAAGATTAAGTAGTCCTTCATCATGGATCTATGTGCCAAGTGATAAAAATCCTGCAGATTTGCCAACTCGCGGATGTAAAGCGAGACAGCTGGCTGCCAGGAGATGATGGGAGGGTCCAGCTTGGTTGAGAGATTCAGCAGAGTTTGAAAAATATACGAACTCTAGTGATCAAGACTATGACGAAGATGAAATTCGGAAGGAACGAATAAAGTCAGTTTCCATGATAACGAATTCTGATGTTAAACAAGATGGTTGGTATTACAGATATTTCTCGAGTTATGTAAAAATCATACGGATGGTCGCATGGATATTACGTTTTAGGCATAACTGCAGAAGTACCGAAGTGAAAAGAGGAGGAGACCTGACGTCATCTGAATTTAAAGAAGCTGAATTAAAGACTCTACGTATGATTCAGAAAGAAGCGTTTTTTCCCGAGAATGATAACAGATTGAGAACTTTACAAACATGGAAATATGAACAAGATATAATTCGACTGGAGACTAAAATAACGTACAGTAAAGACAATGAAGATTTTCTGAAACCTATAGTCCTGCCAGCAAAACATGAAGTTGTAAAACGACTCATATATCATGTACATGTAAAACATTGTCACGCTGGATTACAGATTCTACTTAATTTATTGAGAGAAAAATACTGGATACTTAATGGTCGTAGAAATGTAAAACAAGTGTTAGCACAGTGTGTTGTCTGCAAACGCTTCAGTGGGAAGAGTTTATGGAGAGATAGTGCGCCTCTACCGGAAAATAGAATAAAGGATGCTAACGTGTCTCAGATCACAGGTGTAGACATGGCGGGTCCGTTATACTTGAAGAAAATTGAGAAATCTTGGATATTGATATTTTCCTGCGCAATATACAGAGCAGTGCATTTAGAGCTAGTGACCGCTGCTTCGACAGAGGCATTTTTGATGGGACTCAGACGATTCGTAGCACGGAGAGGAAGGTGCGCTGTCATTTATTCTGACAACGGCACAAACTTCACTGGATCAGCTAATTTATTGAAAAGCCTAGATTGGTCACGAATACAAAAATACAGTTCTGTTAATGGTATTGATTGGAAATTTAATCCACCAACCGCAGCGTGGTGGGGTGGCTTTTGGGAAAGGCTTATCAGAATAATGAAAGATTTTCTCAAAAGAGTATTAGGTCATGCTTACCTCACTTATGAAGAAATGAACACAATTTTGACAGATGTGGAAAGTGTAATAAATGCAAGACCGCTAACATACCTTTCGGAAGACGCAACTGTGAAACCTATCTCCCCATCTATGTTTCTGCAGAGTATAGAAGAATGCAATCTTCCAGACCTGGATGTTGTGGAACAAAAATCATTAAGCAATAGATTGAAGTATCGGCAATCATTACAAAAAGAATTGAAGGATCGCTTCAGGTCCGAATATTTAGGTGCATTAATTGAAAGAGCAAGGAACAAACACCAAGAGCAAATTATAGCTGCAGGTGATGTTGTATTGATCGGATCTGATAATAAAAAGAGAACTGATTGGCCTTTAGGTCGAATTACAGAACTTATACCTGGTAGAGACAAGAAAGTTCGACTCGTAAGAGTTCAAACATCACAACATGAGCTTTTACGACCTATACAAAGAATATATCCACTAGAGATAGCTTCGTCTACTGACTGTCCGAAACCAAAGATTTCTCACAATCCAGTGGAAATACTTAACAAAGCTACAATTTTGGATGCATCCTCAAGCAAGGAATCTCCTAGACACAGCAGAGCTGGAAGGATACTGAAAATTCCTGAAAGACTGAATTTATGACAAGTGACTTTATCAATTTCTCTACGTTTAGAATTAGTTCTGATTATACAAGGTAATCAGAAGGTGGGAGGATGTTACGTAATCGGCATTATTTATTTTTGTTCAAAATCACGCGATCAGAGATGAAAAATGTAAAGAAAAACAATTGACTTGAAATGACATTTATTATTTTGATTTTGCGCGTTCACATGTTATTGTCGCTGGTTAAAAAAGAAAAAGGGACAAGTTTTGATGTATTCTGTGGCAACTTCCTATATTTTTGTAGATTCAAGTGAGAAAGAAAATAAATGCTGGTAGCTTGTATTTTATGAGTTATTATTACTAAGTTTTGAAGTCATCTCACCGTAGGAGTTGTTCCATAAATAGTACAACTATACGAGCACAAAGGTGCTAATGTGAGTATGGTTTAAGTTTAAAATTTAAAGTTCAGTAAAAGTCTTTCCTTCGTAGAATTTAAAAGTAAATATAAATCTGCTTTGCGTGGTACGTTTAGTGGATTTGTTATACATCTAATGCTCCAACACCTTCACCGTTGATGTCAGAATCAGTAGGAGACAGCGAGAACCCTGAGCCAGCAGGAGGCAACCAGGATACAGTTCTGTCGACAAAGGACGTGGATTCAGAGCCTAGGTAGATGGACAGTTTAATTGGGACTGCACCTGCAGGGGTTGGAACGTTGCCCGATCTTGCAAGTCCAGCGGTCCTTCCGTCGAGACCAGTCAGAGCTAAACATCCACCAACCTGGCTAAAGGACTACGTTACATAGGGGGGAGGAATGTTATGTAGTGTAACACACTTTTACGCTACTGGAGGGTCAACAGGCCGCACGATCGAAATATGTAAATATACTTGGTTGTCACTGCTAGACAGCTGTGTTTCTGGCTAGTAATCTAATATAATAAATAGGTTTAAGTTGCATTAGTATTAACTATTTATGTCTCAGTTAATACTTAATAGGAATACTTTTGACTGCCCCTGTAAATGAACTAAACATGCTACAAACTTCATTTGAAATAGGGATCGTGCTATGGTAGAGGTCACTAACATCCAAAAATTTCAGAACGATCCGAGTATATTTACGAAAGTTAGAACGCGGACAGACGAACAGAAAAACCGAAATCATAAACACTTTTCAACTTTGTTGGAAAGTGTTAAAAACAGCCCAAAGAATAATATTTCCTTCAAATTAAAATTTTATTTACACGTGGCTATTATAAACAGAAAAAAAAAACTTTCAAATTAGAATTAAGTGATTATGTGTTAAAAATTAAGAAAATATTGAAAATTACGTCATAATAACTACAGTTACACATGAATTTTACGAGATAAAGAAAATTTGGCACTTTTCAAATAGCCGAGCGCCAGTGCTATACATACATACATACATATATATATATATATATATATATATATATACACATATATGTATATATATATACATACATATGTATACATGCATATGTTGTATATATACATATACATATATATGTATATACCGGGTGTCCCAAAAAGGACTGACTGATTTTAAAATTCAATAACTTGCAAACGGTGACAGATATTTAAAAAATTCTTGCAGGAGGGTTATGCATAAGGTCAAAAGTTTTATTACAGTGATTTTCGATTTTAGTTCGAATTACAAACAATAGATGGCGCTGTAAGCAATAGTCGCTAAATACAGGCTCGATTTCTGGTCCTTTCTCTTGTTCCATGCTGAAAAAGGAGATGGAAATGTATTATCCGGGCCACGAAGTACCAAAAATCGAGCCTGAATTCAGCGTCTATTGATCGCAGCGCCATCTGTTGTTTGTAATTCGAACTAAAATTGAAAATCACTGTAAAAAAACTTTTGACCTTATGCATAACCCTCCTGCAAGAATTTTTTAAATATCTGTCCCCGTTTGCAAGTTATTGAATTTTAAAATCAGTCAGTCCTTTTTGGGACACCCGGTAAATAAGCATATATACATACATGTATATACCGGGTGTCCCAAAAAGGACTGACTGATTTTAAAATTCAATAACTTCCAAACGGTGACAGATATTAAAAAAATTCTTGCAGGAGGGTTATGCATAAAGTCAAAAGTTTTTTTACAGTGATTTTCGATTTTAGTTCGAATTACAAACAATAGATGGCGTTGCGATCAATAGAGGCTAAATTCAGGCTCGATTTTTGGTACTTCGTGGCCCGGATAATACATTTCCATCTCCTTTTTCTTCATGGAACAACAGAAAGGACCAAAAATCGAGCCTGTATTTAGCGACTATTGCTTACAGCGCCATCTATTGTTCGTAATTCGAAGTAAAATCGAAAATCACTGTAATAAAACTTTTGACTTTATGCATAACCCTCCTGCAAGAATTTTTTTAATATCTGTCACCGTTTGGAAGTTATTGAATTTTAAAATCAGTCAGTCCTTTTTGGTACACCCGGTATATACATTTATGTATATATAATACTGGCGCCCAGCTAACTGAAAAGTACCGAAAATTTGTAAACAATAAAAGCATTATTTTGCGTGAAAAATCGTAAATGGAGGGAATTACGTCATTATTTAAAAAGGCCAAATAATTAAAAGTTGGCAAAATAGTTTAAATTTAAAAATATATTTGCGCGAGACATTTATTTCATAGTTTGAGATAATCGAAGATGAAATTAGCGTGCTTTTAGAATCTGGAGTGTCTGAACGGGCGTTGGTGAGCGTAGATCGTAGGGGGTAGAGCCCCTTAGTGTCTTTATACATTTTTAAGACCTTTTAAGTAATTACAAGTATGTTTTAAAGTTTATATTACATTTCCGTGTATTTATGCTGCATAAAATGACGCAAGAAAGTAAACAAACGCACTAGCTGCTGCTTTTATACCACGTAATTCCCACTGTGACATCATATGAATACTGTCCGTAATAACTGTAACAGAAAATTAGGTAATTTCCTCTATTTAGCAGGAAAATCATATTTTCTTTTATATAAAAGCTTACTGCTCTGCTTTCGTCGAAATAACGTAATTTTCTGAAAGCCTGCACTGAGATTAAAAATGCCACTTTTTCTGACAGAAAAAATTCATGTGCTTGTTACACATTCGTACGTAATGTTTTATTATTATTATTATTTTCTTCAAGACCTTTTTAAATGTTGCTACTTTGTTAATTTTCGACCGAACTAATAAAAAGGAGCAATTTTCAACGTAAAACATTTTTCTCTCTGTCGTTTATCATAAATAAGTAGTTAGGTCGAAAAATATCTACTCTAAAAACTCCATGAATTTTATTTTATTTTTAGTGGATCTCGAGAGAGCACTTTTATTTTTGAAATATTCTATAATTTTATTTCATATTACAGGTATAGAGAAAATTTTATTACATAACAGAATCATTTATATTGATTTCTATTGTTGATGAACGCCCTTTTTTATTATTATGGCTGGTTCATCGAATAATTTTTCTGCCGCTGTTAATGTAACAGGTACTTTTTTCTTGGGAAATTCTAGAGGAAATTTTATTTTCAACGATTTACCAAGAGAAAACCCATCACATACACTGTGTGTAACTAATGACCAGTCTACTAATACTTGTGACAGTGGTATTCAGGATGAAATTGTGATGACTGATGCAGAGGTACAGGCTGTACCTACTACTCAAGACGTTGGAGTTCAAACAAGTTTCAGCAGAATACCAAATTACCGGGCTTCTGGATCAGATCTCCGAGAGAAATCGAACTTGGATTCGACTCTTAGAAACATAGGTGATGGAAGAGTACAAGGCAGAAGAAGATCATGTGCAAGAAAAATGAACTCCAATAAAGAATCTGGGAAACGTAAAAAATAAATATTTCACTGGGTGAAATTTCCAAATTTGCAGGTTTGGAGTGGAGATATAAGTCAAGATGTTAATGTGTTTTAATCAAGATCAGATTATTAAGTTAAATTGTTTAATTGGACAAATAAAGACATTGATTGCTAAGCGCAGGTGATAAAATGCAAATAATTTTCACATACAATATTCTTACAATACATACAATATTCACGAGCAGTGATTTTATTTTTCATATCATGTATCAATTGTAATATTGATACTTTTATGTTAGCTGAGCACAGGTCATAAATTGAAAATAATTTTCACATAAAATATTCATATTATGAGAAAAGTTCCATATCCTGTGCTGGTTGGAGCGATTGGCGAAGGAATCCAAAATAGCGCCAAAAAGCCACTTTAGCATCTTATAAAATTTTTCAAGATGGCGGAAAAACATGGTCTCTAAATATTTATGATAATACTTAGTTATCCCGTTGACCAAAAATCTATCGCCAAACTATAAGATTAAATCTAAATGCCAATAATGGTTGATCGTAAATGTCACATTCACTTGACTTTAAGCAAGTTACCCTTGTTTACGTCTCATCAAGTCATTTTTATTTAAAATAAAAATTATTTCAATTTGTATAATTTGGCGAGTGGTTTGGCGATTTATATAATCTGGCGAAATTGGTCGACGGTATAACTAAGTACATGTGTTATATTTATAAACGTATATATATTTAATAAATGTTATATATGTCACATGGTAAAAAAAATATACGATGTTTATACAGATAGTTTTATTTTTGGCACAGATGTCATATTCGCCCCATATTGGCGCGATTTTTTTTTCGGTTGCCAATTTGGCGAAAACATCAACAGCATAAACAACATAATCCGGGTTACCACATCAAGCAAAATAACGACACTTTGACGCCAGTTAAGTACCCGTTGCGTATATGAAATTGGCGTCAGAAAAAAAATCGTGCCAATATGGGGCGAATATGACATCTGTGCCATATTTTTATTTTTATGTACATGTATATTAATGTAGAAATATACCTTATAAATACATAAAATATACACCTATAAATAAATATTATATAGTTATTATATACGTCAAATTAAAACAAAAGTTGTAAATTTTTCTGAAAAAAATATACTAAATGCAAAAAATTACACAAAAAACATATGAATACAATCCATTCCAGAAAAAAAGCAACCCCAAAACCTGAAGATGGCAACCACATCGATTCATTTAATGCCAAAAAAATGCGCGCCAAAAAAATCAGCACAGGATATGGAACTCTTCCCCATATTACATTTGTTTAATTTAATATATAAACCTTTCATTAACTTCATTTAAAATACATGATTTTAACTATAATAATTTTGGCACAGATTTCATATACTCACCAGGGTACATAATTGGCGCCAAAATGGCGTTATTTTGCCTGACATGGTAATCTGGCTGTTTTTTAGTTAAAAGTAAACTGTTTAATTACTATTATTTCCTTTTTTAAAATTGTACAAATTGTTTTGTACTGTAGTTATTAATTAAACGTTTTTTATTTATTGCCATTTCTTTTTTTAAATAGAAAAAAAATTAAAAATATGCATGTAACTGTATTCCACTGGCGCAGCCAGGGTGGGGGTTTTGAGGCACTGAATACCACTTTCTTTCTAAGAGTATTCTTCACTTTATTTAATCAAAAAGAAATTGCAATTAAATTATACGAATTTCTCTGTATTAAAATAGTGTTATTTTGAGCTTCAAAACCCTCACCCTGGCTGCGCCACTGTGTATTCGAAAACGATGTTTTTGTTAAATTGGCGTAAAAAATTGCGCCAAATCGGGTGCGTATATGACATCAATGCCCTAATATCACGGTACGGTACTTGTCAGTAATCCCGTCGACCAAATTACTGTCACCAAATTGTAAGATTAAATGCCAATAATGGGTGATCGTAAATGTCACATTCACTTGGCTTTAAGCAAGTTACACGTGTTTACGTCATCAAGTGATTTTTATTTCGACGTTTTACTTGTATTTTTATTAATGTTATACTAATTTATTTGTTCTTTCGTTATTTAAAATAAAAATTACGTCTATTTGTATAATTTGGCGAATTTGGTCGACGGGATAACTGACAAGTACCCATGGTACTTTTCCAATATTAATTTGACTTGGCCTTTTTTTTAAGCAGTTTTGACTGCATAAAGTGAGATTTTTTTTATTAATGTTATACTAATTTATTTGTTCTTTCGTTATTTAAAATAAAAATTATGTCAATTTGTATAATTTGGCGAATTTGGTCGACGGGATAACTGACAAGTACCCATGGTACTTTTCCAATATTAATTTGACTTGGCGTTTTTTTTAAGCAGTTTTGACTGTAGAAAGTGAGATTTGTTGTAAAAAAATATAAACAGCTACGCAAACAAACCTCATGAACGTTTATGCTTATTTTTACAAATAAATATAAACATTGGGTACTTACGTATTAACGCCACCGCAGCTACAGATTTGACGGATTTTAAGTGCCGCCAATATATATATATATATATATATATACTACTTCTTAGTTATCCCGTCGACCAATTTCGCCAGATTATATAAATCGCCAAACCACTTGCCAAATTATACACATTGGCATAATTTTTATTTTAAATAACGAAAGAACAAATAAATTAGTAAAACATTAATAAAAATACAAAAAAAAAAAAAAAAAAAAACGTCGCATTAATGGTTTTATTGGCCATTATTAGCATTAAATGTCAACCATTATTGGCATTTAATCTTACAATTTGGCGACAGTAATTTGGTCGACGGGATAACTAAGAAGTACCATATATTTATACTAGCAGCCTTCGCCCGCTATGCTGGTCAGTTTGTCCAAACGAATTTTAACCAAACGGAATATATCCGTGTATTTGATATATCCGTGTGTTTTATAGCAATGTGTATAATTACCTCCAATGTTCTTCCGCATTGCTGAAAACAATATAAACGCCATTACGATTTTATATCTGCTAATGTGTCAGACAAAATTTGGACTGTTAAGGAGCAAATCTTTTAGCTGATCATTTACCATATAAAAAAGAACTGCAGAACAATATACAGTTTATTAAAATCGTATCTGAAAATATAAAAATGCAAATCGCATCAAAATCAGTCGTATAGAACTTTTTAATAAAGCTAATTTTTCATACTCTGATTCACCTGATTATAGAACGTTCGCCTATAATTCTACAGCAAAGCAATGTGAGCGATATGTGTTAGATACTAAAATCTTCTTTGAAAAATTATCTAACAAACAGTTCTAATTCAGGCGAAATCAACTCAGTAGAACCATTTAAAAAGGCTAATATTTCAAAATACGGTTCACTGATTAAAGAACTTTTGCACATTATTCTATAACTAAGCACCGTAGAATGATATGTGTTATATACTAAAACCTTTTTTGAAATGCTATCTAACTTTCCAAGTCTTCTCAGAATTCATGCAGAAGAACTGTAGTTGTAAGTGGTATTACCGAAATGCCTCTCTGTATTTTATATATGTAGTAAATAATTAAATATATTTTTTATAATCGCGTTAACGTAATTATAGAACTTTCATTTATATAGTGTAGGCTATATGCCGTATACCTTCTGGATTTTTTTAGAAACTCTGCACATCCTCCATATCTGTAACACTCCCTAGCATATACCCTCTGCCAGCGTTTATCTTCCGATTTTTTACGATTACACCACTCATAACTTTACCCATAGCTCCATAACTGAAAATGTAGAATGATATGTTAAATATTGAAACAATCCCTGAAATATATTATCTAAATGTGCAATCCCAATGAAAATACATTCATCATAACTTTAAATAAAAGGTAATCTTTCATAATAGGGTTCATTTTGGAACTTTCTCTTGTAGCTCTATAACTACGCAACGTAAAAGCATGTGTTTTACATTGAAACATTTCTACAATAAATTACTAACTAACACAGAAAGTTCTACAAAAATATGTTAATTAGAATCTGAGTTATAATCAAACGGAATGAAATGCGAATTTGCGTTTTATATTTATAGTAGATGATGATGAGATTTTCTAAAATCTGATATGCTGTAAAGCTTTTGCTTCAGAAAAGACAACCCAGAAGAAAACTTCGCTACAGAGAAATACTAAACATGCAAGAAGTACCAACCATCCACAAAAAATTATCTAACTAACAGTGAATGTCCCATTAAAATACATCCAGCTGAACTCAAATTACAAACGGCCGGAAGAAAATACAAATATACATTTAAAATAATTATATTAGATGTATCATTCATAATTGCGTTTACCTGTCTCTAACCTGTTTCAATAGCTCTGTAACCAAGCAACATATAATGAAATGTTATATACTTAAACCATTCCTGAAAAGTTATGTAACAGTGACACTTGCCTCAATATCTGTTCAGTAGAATTTTTTAAAAGGCTGAAATTTAATAACCAGGTTCACTTAATTTATAACTTTCTCCTGTAGTTCTATAACTAAACAACGTAGATCAATGTTTAGACACTAAAAACTTTCCAAAAACATTATATAAGGGCTATATTGAAATATTGTAAACAATCGGAATGAAATGTAAATTTCCGTTTTAAATGTGTAGTATATAATGATGATACGATTTTCTGTAATAAAATCCATCGTGAAGTTTTATTTTTAAATGTAAACGATACTTTCAATATTAGAGCTAATACACCGATTGTCGAGTAATCCGATTACTGAAAATTAACCCGAAATCACATGTCCAATTACCCAAAGGCCCCACCAGTGGCCGAGAGGTTCTGCTCTCGAAGCTGGTAGACGGGAGGTGCTGGGTTCGATCCCAATCGCGCCCGTCGGCCTAATCGTTCGGAGTTTTCGTGGTTTTCTTCGAACCTTGGTTCTCCAAGCGTTAATATGGATTAGGTTCCCTTAGAAAGACCTCCACGGAAGGCACTTCCCCCCTTAGGGCCTATATCCCACGTGCTGATAATTGGCCGGCATAAATACAATCAACCAACCAACCAATTACCCAAAGAAAGGTGAATATATGCCTTTTGTGATACTTTTATGTTAGCCGGGTGCAGGTAATAAATTATAAAAGGTTGTTCCCACACCATATTTTAATTTTATTATTTCATTTAAAATGTCACTAATTTAAAATACATTTCTTACACTAATTTTATTTTAACAAACTGAAAAGATAAACAATAATAGGAAATAATGCCATAACTCAAAACAAAGGGTTGCTTATATGGTACTACTTGATTATCGACCAAAAAACTATCGCCAAACTATAAGATTAATGCCAATAATGTCTGATCGTAAATGTCACATTCACTTGACATAAAACATGCTACACGTGTTTGTTTCGTCATCAAGTGATTTTATTTTGACGTTTTATTTGTATTTTTGTAATTTATTTGTTCTTTCGTTATTTAAAGTAAAAATTATGTCAATTTGTATAATTTGGCGAGATTGGTCGACGGGATAAACAAGTCGTACGTACCGTTTTAATTTACATGCGCAAAATGTAACTCCTACTATTGGCAATTTTAAAAAATCCTATTCGCGAGACTTGCGCACGTTTGACATAAAAGTACCCATTTTTTTTCTTCTTAAGCAGGATAAATAGCCAAATATTATTTCATTTCCAATTTCTTCCTTTGAGGTTTTTTTTTTTTTTTTTTTTTTTTAAGTAGTACAAACATAGCTTTCATGTTTACCTAAATATTTTCGTTTTATAATGTCAATTTCTCATTGAATCTTTTTCTTGCATTTTAAATGAAATCAATTGTTTTTTTTTTCTTTCTTTTAAGGCGTTTGTATACATAAATTTTCAAACTCATATAGCCGTTTTAATTCCTTAACCAACAGAATTAACAAAAACATATAATTTGAATTTCTTCCGTTGCTACAGTAATGGATGTACTATATGAATGAATATGGATGAATTATCACTTGTAATGTTAGATATTTCGAGGTTTTGGCGCCAAAGACATCGCCAAATTAGAAAAATACGAAATATCTCACGAACTATTAGTCTTAAAAGAATTTGGTTTGAACCATTCGATTCAGCATACAAAAATACCCTAAAATATGATATCAGTTGAAAAATAACTATAAAATCAGATTTTTACGGAATTTTTTAAAAGTTCGTTCTATTTTTTACCCCCTTTAGGGGTGGAATTTTAGAAAATCCTTTCTTAGCGGCACTCTATGTCATAAGAAGTATTTTTACCCCAATTTTCAAAATTTTAGGTTCAGCAGTTTGGGCTGCGTGTTGATTAATACAAAATACAGACTTTCTTTTATATATATAGATATACATATATATTAGGTTGAGCAAAAAGTTCTGGGAAATTTTTAATCTAATAGCTTACAGAAATTGTATCGTATATAGGAGTACTAGTGGTATATGTATCTATAGGAGTTCAGGAATCCGATTATGGCCTCTTTCGATCAATGCAACACTTTTTCAAGGGAACGTCGATTTCAATCCTTTAATGAAGTTGAAGAAGCATGTGAGTTTTTCAACGCCAAGGAGGCGCCATGGTACTTCCAGCAAATCCGGAATCTGGCAGAACGATTGCAGAAAGTCTTTGGACTATGATGGTCTACTTTGAAGAATAGTCCTTATTGCTTTTGTTGTTAATTTCCGCATAACAACGCAATTTTCACAAATTTCCCAGAACTTTTTGCTCAGCCTAGTATATATATGCATAGGTGCTAACCTCAAACTAATCTTCCGTAATATGTGCGTTAAGTTGGCCCTGATTTAGTACGTTGTGAACCAGAAATTCTTTGAAAGAATGAAATTAAATATGTTCCACGTAGAAACCTTGAATTAAATAAATACAGATTCATAAAATAAATTTTCTGATTCGAAAGTGGTTAACCTGGGTCAAATTAATCCAGATATTACGGAAGATTAGTCAAAGGTTGGCAGCTATGTGTATATATATATATATATACATATTATATATATATATATATATATATTTGCTGCGGTGGCGTTAATACATAAGTACCAAACATTGTATTTATATGTAACATTATTATTTTTTATATTCAATTTATTTCTATTTGTATAAAAAATAGGTAAATGGCTTTTTTGTACTAAATAAATTGAATAAATATAAAAAAAATACTTGGGTACATGAAACAATAAGTAGATTGCCAGAAAATATGGATGAAGAGTTTACTTCTCTCGCCAATCTAATTTTTTCGACCTCGCCAAGGGCCCTATGCCCGAAAAGTACCAATTTAATTTAAAATGCTAAAAAGAAATAAATGAAAAAGAAAGTGCGCCATAAATCAAAATGTTTATTTAAACATCAAGTAATTGTTTCTAATTTTCACATGCATACTATAAAAGATGCTTTTGGCGATTAAAAAAATGTTATTGTAGCGATTATTGTAAAATATCAAACTTTAAATTATTATGGCTTTTTCCTTTTGAATAGAAAAACAAGTAATATAAAAAATTTGTTTTTAAAGTCAATTTCTACTTAGGTCATCAAAGAAAAATTTAATATAATTCCTTAAGCTAATATTAGTTTTTTTTTTTTTTTTTTTTTTTTTTTTTGCATTAAAATGCAAACTATAAAAGATGCTTTTGGTGATTAAAAAAATGTTATTGTAGCGATTATCGCAAAATATCAAGCATTAAATTATTATGGCTTTTTCCTTTTGAATAGAAAAACAAGTAATATAAAAATTTTGTTTTTAAAGTCAATTTCTACTTAGGTCATCAAAGAAAAATTTAATATAATCCCTTAAGCCAATATTAGTTTTTTTTTTTTTTTTTTTTTTGCATTAAAATATCTCAATTTGTTGATTTTCTATAAGCAAGTAAACCCTATTGGTTTACAATGGAAGTCTATAGGAATTTGGCGAAATATTAGAGATATCGCCAAGTTGGCGACAAACTTGGCGGTATTTGGCGACAGAACAGGGTCCCCCCCTTTGGTAACCCCGCTTTTAGATATGAAGATTAGGGTGGTCACAAGCAACATGGGAAAAAATAAATTTAACGTTTTCTTCGAGGGGACCCTCCTAAAAGTTGCCAATTAGTTAGAAAATGAGATTGGCAAAGTTTCAACTGAAATGAATAATATTAACCCGTGCCTCATCGAGGTTGAAGTCTTGAAAATTTGCAGTTTTTGGCAGAAAATTGTCGTTTTTCTTTCTTTACGTGAAAACTATTTGTCTTAGAAACCTGTTTCTTGTTTTATTTCATAGAAACAGTTGTTGCCTTAAACTTTTACTCTCATCAAAACTTATATTTAATGAATATTAGTATTTTTCAGGTCAGCTCGTGAACCATACCCTCAAACTCTGCATTTCAGAAACATAAGTGAAAAATGACAAATTAATAATTTTATTACTTTTGATAATTCTTTTTGCATTATATTCATTAATAGGCAAAAATAAATGAACAATTTTTTCAACTTTAAAAATATTTCACGAATTATAATTGATTATTAGTTATCTAGTTCTGTGTCTAGTAAGAAAGAGCTTCTCGATTTGTGTTGCAGTTGAACCTCTGAATTTCTCTTTTTATTACAAGGCTGTGTTTGTTACCTGTTATCGTTATCTGTTTTTAGAATTGACGAAACATTCCGTAAAGCCCCCCCCCCCCTCCTTTTGATATGATGGCAGAAATGTAAGATTTTTTTAATTGGCCACTTGTCTCATCAAATCATCGACAGTAAGCTACCAAGTAATCGTCAAGTTTTATGTATTTTATTTTATATTTCGCAAAATGAAACTGAACGCCAGAGAAGCTGCTAGATTTAAAGTACATCCACCAGTTAACCACAGACTTTAATTTTAAGTAGTAGTGCAATTGACTCCCCAAATAACTATTTCGTAAACAAAGAACTGAGAATATCAAAAACAGATTTAAAAATTCCAGTTTAGAGAGAACTGTTATTCACTGGGATGGAAAACTGCTTCACCATTTTTTGAATAAAGAAAATATGGAGAGGATAGAAGTTTTGATTAGTTGTGGGGATGAAGAACAGTTACTACGAGTTCCACAGCTTGAAAATAGTATCGGAATAATTCAGGCGAAAGCTGTATTTTCAGCAGTTGAAGAGTGGAGGAAGTTGGTAAAATCCAGGCAATATGTTTTGATACAACTGCAATAAACAACGGTCACCTCAGAGGAACCTGCATTCTTCTATAGCAATTGTTAAAGCAAAAGTCTTCTGTATTTACCATGTCGCCACCCTAATCTAGAAATTATCCTAAAAGCTGGTTTTGATTTTAAAGTGGGAATAATCACTGCTCCTCAGCCAGATATTTAAAAAAAAAATTCTGATTGGGTGGTTTAAATTAAACCAGAGTAAATATAAAAATGCTATTGAAGATGAAATAGTAGATATAAATAGTTAATTCAGAAGAAATTTCAAGTTTTCTTACGGGACCTTTTAAAAATTAACAGCTCAGGGATGATTATAAAGAGTTTATCCAACTTTGTTTAATTTTTATAGGACTCCTTCCTACAAAAGACTTTTTTCAGAGCACCTGGTGCTTTTAATCATGTCAGATGCACAAGCAATTTATTCTCTCAAAATATATTGTCATAGATAATCTCTCAATAATGAATTTAGAAAAAGAAGGTATTAAAGACCTTTGCTTATTTCTAATCAATATTTATGTAAAATCGTGCTTCAATATTCCCACTCCCACTTTGGACCCCAATCCAAGACCTGCAAATAATAAAATCACTTGTTCACTACAGAAAAATTGATAAATAGCTTGCAGACAAAGCAGTCGTTAAAATGGTAAACCATCTTTGGTATCTTAACTCGGATCAAGTTGCATTTTCAGTTTTAGATGATACTTTGAAAAAAAAAAAGAGTCAACATAAGCATGGCTGTAAAATTAATGTCATTTGAAGAAGAAATGATGATGATGATAAGAATTTAAAAGCAACAAAAGTTTTCAACGAAGTGGAATATTTATTGAACAAAGAAGTCAATGTTTTTGTTTCATCTCAAACTATAAAAATTTTTAAGAGATTTTATATTAATAAGCATTTTTTTAAATACTGATCCCAATCTATGGTGTGAAAATAAACCTTATTTGAAAGCAAGAAATCAGTGAATGGTTTTAAAGTTGTCAATGACACAGCTGAAATGGGAAGAAAATTAACCAGAGATTTCAATTCCTGTTTAAATAAAAACGAAAAATAAAAACAGTATGTGCTAAAAGTTGTATGTGAATGTAGAAAAACTTTTCCAGATTCTTCAAAAGCCACCTTATCTATGTCATTTACCACCTTAATCCTTTCTGGCGCAGTGGTCCCATGTCGAGACTACCTAATTTTAATTCCAAACTTACTTGTTTGTAAATTCAGGTGTAGTCAATCATTTCATTATTTTACGAAAAGAACTTTTCTGTACTGGAAAGGGTTGTTAATGTGACAATTGCAAGGGATAACAATTAATTTTCTTTATTATGCTTCCTTTCTTGTAACACAACTTTAATAATAAAATGCATTTGAGCATATTTGTTCTAATTTTTATACTTTCTTTGCACGCCCCCCCCCCCCCCACACACACACTTTTTTTAAATTTTTTCAGTTTAAAATTCGATTTTTTTTTTTCATTTTCTTTGGAATTTTTTTAAAATTAGTACTTTATCATGTACAAAATGAAAAACAAAAGGAGGAAAGCAGATGAAATGGAATGTTACAATGTTTTTTTCACATTTTCATAAAAATCAATTTTTAGGATTTGGGTGAAGTCTGGTCCTGAAAAATGCGCATATGTCTAAATTTATACATTTATAGAAATAAAATGGTGTGTGGTTCTTCAAAACGAAGCTTTTTTATATAAAATGAGACCTGAATTATGTTTCTAGGTTTAATTGTATTTATTTTATGAAGGAAAAACAGCATTTTTTTTGCGAAAAATCACGTTTTTTTCAAACTTTAACCTCAATGAGGCACGGGTTAATATTATCCAAATGAGCTAAAACATTGCCATTCTCATTCTCTAGTCTATTGGCAATTTTTTGGGGGTCCCCCGGAAAAAATTCAAAAACTGATTTCTTGTGACCACCCTAATGAAGATGCATTAAATGCTGAATGACCACCATCTTGTCTCCCATATAAAACTAAAATAATTAATTAAAATTTAATTAAGGAATTAATATTTGAAAAATCTATATTAACATCAATTGTCATCCAGCACAACTTTTAAAAAATTTATTTCAACTTGATATGATGAATAATTAGTATTTTATTAACGATTGAAAGTTTGAACAAGATATATAAATAAATATAAGGAGAGTGTGAACTATTAGTAGGAATTCAAAAATCAAGATTTTTCGGTGCTACTTAGTTATTCCGTCGACCAATTTCGCCAAATTATATAAATCACCAAAGTTCTCGCCAGATATACAAATTGACATAACTTTGATTTTAAATAACTAAAGAATAAATTAGCTTAACATTAATAAAAATACAAATAAAACGTCGAAATAAAAATCACTTGATGGCGTAAACACGTGTAATTTCTTTAAAGACAAGTGAATATGACATTTACGATCAACCATTATTCAATAATGCCAATAATATTGGCATTTAAACTTATAGTTTGGCGATAGATTTTTGGTCGACGGGATAACTAGGTAGTAGCGATTTTTCTTTCCTGTTTGATTAAAATTAAATACGTTTCATTTCACTTTAATATTACTGCGTGTGTATTTTCTTTACTCCATATGCTCTAATACGGTTGCCTAGGAAAACATCCAACTGATCAAAATGACGTACACTAAATTTGACATAAGCGGATAAATTGTGTTTTTTTTATCAGTTTTTTAATATAAATTTTAAACGGTTTGAAACTTATTCTTCATAATAGGTTCATTTAGTAGGTTACTCTAATGGGTACTTTTTGTGCTAAACTAGAACGAAATCCAACAAATATTTTTTGAGTCATGCTTGACGAAAGGTTTTATTATCCATCGCAGCTGTATGTTCCCGGAAAGCAATATTGCGCTGGCCTTCGCTTTGCTCAGACAATTAAAAGGTTTTTCATGCTTACGATTAAATAATAATTTTTTTTAAAGAGAGATTTGCATTTACTAAATAGCGGCTCACAATGACGCATTAGCAAACACTTTGGCATGGTGATGGTATAATGAAATAGTACCAAAATGTTATAAAAAGAACTTTGTTCCAAATTATGCGAATTCCCTGTAGACTTTAATTTGGAATAGGTCCACTTTAAAAACACAGAAACAATTTAACTACTTAACTTAAACCACGCCCGGTATATACGCTGTTTGTCTATAGGCCGATTGTGGGACCGTTCAGAGACCGAAAAATAATATTACTTAGAAAATTAGAGAATGACGTCATATTGGTTTCTCAGCGTAAGTTAGGGTTAAAATGGCACTGAAAGCTTTTGGGTAAAGTTGTGGTTGTGGGTGCATTTTATTTACATTTACAAACATGATGGGAGCTGAAATTTTGATAGCGCAAATATTTTGTGAATATTCTTCAAGTGAGGAAGATTATGACATTTCCCAATTAATACTTTTCTTAGAAGGGAAAGTGTTTCAAGAATTAATCTGCATATGGGAAATACTGTTGCAACAATGGCTGATAGAAATTTTGGTAGCCATTTTAGGTTGAATCGGAAATGCATTCGTTGGGAAATATGGTATGTTCAATTTATGCGCTTATTTTTATATTTTGTAAGATTTATGCACTAATTAACCAGAAGTGTGCAAAAAAACTAATGGAAATTGAAACAGTCACAGTTAAGCTATAAAGCAAGAAACAAATTAGATTTCCCAACCACGTGATTACTTTACCCAATAAAATTCTGTTGGTAATGTGAGTTACCCGAAGTCTGGGTAATTTTCGGCCCTGAATGCTACGGGCAACCCACAAAAAGTCATATGATATCGGTTTCTGAACGTTTCAGGTTACGCATGCCACATGTGTAACGCTATGTAACTCAGACTGGAATCCATGAACGCGTACTTCGTAAGTTACTTCTTCGTAAGTTACCTCTTTAATTAAAGCATACGTTACAAAATACACCAACTTTCCAATTTTCCTGATTTTAGGATCAACAATTATAGCTAGATGTGTCTGCCATTGACGCGGTATTTTAATTTGACCTACGAAATGTTATCGTAATATTCAATATTTATAATATTTTTCGCACTAGCTAACTTACCCGGCGTTGCCCGGGTACGTCAAAAAACAGCACGAATTGCGAAAAAGCTCTGAAAATCACAATAAGATATCGCGAAAAATTTTTAATCGCTGCACAAATTTCGAAAAGAGAAAAAAAGTTATATATTGCGTTCAAAGATTGAAAGTTGATTCCTTTCACTAATGTGAAAAAATGGTATGAAATCGCTAAAATACAATAAAAACCACTTTCAAAATTCTCGAAAAATTCGAAAATTGCTATACGAAATCCGAATAAATTTTATTGAAATGAGGGCAGAAATTACTTTAGTATTATAGGCCAAAAATGGAATGCCAAAAAATTGCAGCAGATCGCGAAGAAACATAAAAATCAAATTAAAAATCACAAAAAGTTCTAATATATTTCCTTTGACCTGCGGGGTCCCTTAAAATTTATGTTTGGGAAAGCATGCTAAGCATTGTATCATGTTGCTTTCATTCATAATTTAATTTACTTGGATTCCCTTAAATATAATCAATATAATCCCTTAAGTTAATATTAGTTTTTGTTGCATTAAAATATCGCAATTTGTTCATTTTCTGTAAGCAAGTAATCTCTATTGGTTTACAATGAAAGTCTATGGGAATTTGGCTATTACAGCTATCGACAAGTTGGAGTCACTTTTGGCGGCTAATTTTGGCCGCCAAATTTTGCGATATATCGCCCAGTTGGTGACAAACTTGGTGGCTTTTGGCGATAGAACTGTGTCCCCCCCCCCCACACACACACACATGGTAACCCTTTATAGTTATGGAGATGCATTAAATGTTGTTCAATAATCGCATAAAAAATTCGCTAAAAATTCAAAAATCGCTGTACGAATTCCTAATTAACTTTTTTAAAAAGAGGACAAAATTTACTCTATTGGGTTAAAAGAAAGAAACCGTATTCCTTTCACTAATGTTAAAAAATCGTACAAAATATTAAATTTTAAAAAATCTAATCAAAAAATCGAAAATCGGGCTTCGAGGTGCAAAACTCCATATATAGACGTACCTTTTCCACACATTTTGTAGCTCTACTTGCAGCCGTCTCTTCAGAACACCGTGAACACACTCACACTCAAACTTCTTATTATTATAGCCTAGCTGTACCCGGTCAGCGCTAAATCGCACAACGCTTAGGTATAAACAACGTGACGTATCAATTTAGACTCCTCCCACACTACAAACGCTGTTTTCGTCACAAGTAGAACTGCTAAAATCGACTGGAGATAAAGAATAGTAAAGATTTTCAGCCAAGGCCTTGCGTTCAAAGTAAGGAAGATATGGATTTCTTGTGCAATACTTATTGAATTAAATTAATAAATTAATTTATAGGGTTTTATAAAAGTTATAAATGCGAAATTTGAATAAAATTTTTAAATATATTTTAAAAAACAAAAGTTTTTTTAAGTCCATATTTAAGAGCATATTGTAGTTGTTTTTTTATTTTTAACACACTCTTAAATAGTTAGTTAACAAAATTAATTTAAATAATTGATAGCTTTTCTTTTTTTTTCATTAAAAATATTTAATTTTGCAAATTATTAAAAACTTGTGAATGGTTATAGTGTTATACGTTATTATGAGAAATGTTTTGTGTATAAATTGTACTATTTTTTACCGACTTCAAAAAGGAGGAGGTTATCAATTCGACGCGTATGTATGTTTTTTTGTTTTTATGTATGTTCACCGATTGCTCCGGAACTTTTTGTCCGATTTATGTGATTTTTGTTTTAATTGAAAGAGGATACTCTCGAATTGGTACCACTTCCGTTTAATCGAAATTGGTTGAGTAGTTTTTTAGTAATTCAACAAAAACCAATAAAATGAAGGATTTCACCCAAATTATCTTTCATTGTTGTAACCGGTTTCTCAATCATAAGCATAAAACTATGTATTCATATACGTTAGCGCCAAGTTGTTGCAAGACTTGGCGCAGGTACGTGAATTGTCGCCAAATTTGGCGACCAAAATAAGTCGCCATAAATGAAGCAAACTTGGCTGTAACTGACTAATTTGGCGATATTCCCATTCAAATTCCGTAATGGATCTTCCCCAATCTGTTTCTTCGCATTTTCTAATCGACAGTCATATTTAAAATTCTCAATTGGCAATCGCAATCAAAATAGTAATTTAATATACATTAATTAAAGATGCACCATTATTTCAAATGCTAAATAATACAGAAGCAAACTAACTTAATACAAAACAATAATTTAGTATACAATAGTTTAGTATAATTAAACACATAACATCAGACTGGCGGCACATAATATATATATAAATATATAATAATAGGTACTTCTTAGTTATCCCGTCGACCAAAATACTGTCGCCATATTGTAAGATTAAATGCCAATAATGGCCAATAAAACCATTAATTCGACGTTTTATTTGTATTTTTATTAATGTTTTACTAATTTATTTGTTCTTTCGTTATTTAAAATACAAATTATGTCAATTTGCATAATTTGGCGAGTGGTTTGGCGATTTATATAATTTGGCGAAATTGGTCGACGGGATAACTAAGAAGTACCATAATATTATATACATACCTATATTATATTATATTAAACAGTTATATGTATGAATGCTTTTTGATTGCCTTTAATATTTCCACTAAACAACATTAATGATAACTTTCCTGTGTAGAGCCTTGGAGAGAAAATGAAAATTTCACTCATATTTTCTGACAACCTATTAGCTGTCTCGGTACTACTTAGTTATCCCGTCGACTAATTTCGCCAGATTATATAAATCGCCAAATTATACAAGTTGACATAATTTTTATTTTAAATAACGAAAGAACGAAGAAAATAGTATAACATTAATAAATATACAAATAAAACGTCGAAAGAAAAATCACTTGATGACGTAAAGATGTGTAACTTGCTTAAAGTCAAGTGAATGTAACATTTACGATCAACCATTATTGGCATTTAATCTTATAGTTTGGCGATAGATTTTTGGTCGACGGGATAACTAAGTAGTACCCCTGTCTCATGTACACAAGCAAGTTTTTCAATATTTATAAATTAATTTATTGTAAACAACCATTTGTCTACTTTTATATCCAAACAAAAGTTGAGCCAAGATCCCTATGCTGTTAAAGTACAAGATAAACAACATAGAAAGAAATAAAAGGAGTTACTCTAATTAGTGTTACAGGCAGCATTGTTATGGTGCGGTGTATTTATATGGCACAGAACTTAAACATCAGTAGGCATAAGCATAATGGCGAAAGCAAGTCAGTGAGTTACGCAGTCATGAAAACATTTGAATTGTATCAAGAAATGAGAGCAAGTAAATTTGAATCAGATTGCCCGATAAAAGCAAAAAGTGTGCGATACTAACAGCAAACATAGTTTAAAGGAAATGCGAATATCATAAGTTGCTTCCGAAAGTTCTATATGCTCTATATGTTTTGCAGTACTATACTCACTAAAATACGTCAGTTAACTATGCAGAGCAATGACACTTTGACCAAGACTATTAAATAAGCATGACGATGAATTTCTAATCTTCCGTAATCGAGCCCACAGTTAAGGCTAGCGTGAAAAAAAAAATAGCAGCAGCAATTGGATTAATGTAAATGTGGGTATCATAAAATATTTAATTCTCAAAACGCTTCAATACACCAAATCATATTAGCTCAGAAACAACAATTGGCCGTGGACGCAATAACGGTAGATTATTTAATAGTTTTAAAATCCCAACGTATTGCAAATGATGATGCAATAAGAAGCATAAATGCCTAAGTGAGTTAAGCTGATTTTGTCAAGAAAGATTACGAACAAAAGTAAACAAAATGCCGTCATGATGCAATGAGTTCTCAATTTCTCTATCAGAATCTTTAGATTTGGCGAAAGATTAAGCAAATAATTTAAATTATGATTAAAAGTACCCTGCTGAAATGCTTAGCATACATTTAAGCACACTGGCATTACGTATACATTATACATTACATATTGGCACTTGCATAATATCTCCCTATAAGAAAACATTAATACCACCAAAAAATAAATTGTTTTTAAATTCTTGAAACCTTAAATGAATTATATATAAATTCTCGTTTGACACCATAGAAATTTCATCTATGACCAGCCATTTGAGGGAACGCCATTTAAGACTTTCGCCCTGTAGTCTTTTCACGATCATTTTTTGCTAAGTTATTCGGTTGTCATGCACCCTAATGGCTCCAGGTGCATGTAAACTCCGACGATAGTTGCAAAAACCTCGAATTTACCTATGAATTATGCCTCTGAGGTGCCTTGCCAGATGAAGGTCTCGTTATCTGATTAAGCTTCTAAATTACGAGATCAACATGAGTAGCAATGAAAGGTGTTCAACAACAAGATATAAATGTTAAGTAACTGGCATAAAAAAGTTCATAATTAAGAAATAGGCACTGCCGATAGTAAAACGATCTAGGCGTTCCTCAGGTTCATTGCCGGTACGTGGCGATTAGGTGGTCTCCTACGCCGATGCCAGGTATCAAACCCGTTCATCTAGGGCAACCCGGAAGATAAAGGCCTGTTTCAAAAGCCTATTTCATAGAGCATTTTTAGTAAGCCGAAGAACTTTTTATTGTCAGTTTCCAAAGTTCGATATTTTTTCATGCGAGCAGCATCTCTTGTCGTTCTACCCATGTCCAAATAGAGAAACAAAAATATTTAATTAAAAAATAAAGCTATTAAATCTGAAGAAGAATAAATGTAATATATATATAAAGAATTTTCACAAAAAACATGTATCATTAATGTATGCACAAATCTGGACAAAAGTATTTACTTATCAAAATAACATCTTTAAAAGTTTCTTTAAAACACTCTAAGTGTTTGGGGCGTAATATTCCGTTCACTAAGCTCCAGGTTTCACAGCAATACAAACAATATTTAAGATAATATAATTCTATAGATTTAATGAATTTTAAATACATTGAAGAATGATTAATACTCTCAAGGATTACATTCATATTTGTAATTGAGTTTTTTTTATAATGTTGAAAGAATCCTATTTTCTTAGCATTTAAAATAAAATGCAAAGAAAACAAAATTACAATTTTACCCTTTTGCAAGACGCTCGGAGGGTTAAAAGTCCGTAATTTCCTCCGAAAGAATTATGCAAAAATTGTAACTAAAAAAAAACTAAAAAGTGAAAAATAAACTTTTTTACCAAAAATAAAACCGACTTCAAAAACTACTACAAAGTAAAAAATAATTTTTTTTTACATAATATAGTTAATAAGAAATTAAATTAAGAGCATTGTATTTACCATGCGTATTATTATATTTATGTGCCTTAATTTGATTTTTTGGAGTCGGTGCCAGCCAAGCAAAGTTCAAAATTAAAATTGCTTATCCAATACAAATCGTAACAATATTCAACAAAACCGTTTAGGAAAAAAATTCCATTCTCAATCAACTCTGACACCATCCTGCATTTGAAAATCTGTTTGGCTACGATTTTTTTACATAATAGCCTGTATAAACGCATTAATTTTACAATAATCCTTAATTTAGCACACATAATTACAACTAATCTCACTTGAAAATACACCTTTATAAAATCAGATGAAATGTTTCAAAAATGGTAAAATTCAAATTTTTTAACTAAATAATAAATCGTAAAGAAACTCGTAGATATTTGGATGTGTGTCTGTTGGATAATTATATTTAACTTCGTTTGGCTGGCACCGACTCCAAAAAATCCAATTAAGGCACATAAATATAATAATACGCATGGTAAATACAATGCTCTTAATTTAATTTCTTATTAACTATATTATGTAAAAAAAAAAATTATTTTTTACTTTGTATTAGTTTTTGAAGTCGGTTTTATTTTTGGTAAAAAAGTTTATTATTTTTAAAAAAATCATTTACATAAAGTAAGATTTACCTAAAGGTATTGGAAAGTAATTGCTAGCTCAAATTATTAGACTGTAACTGTCAATATTATTGTTTTATTTTTTCTTCTTTATTAAGCATAAATTTGAAATCTTATTATGAAAAATAAGATTCTAGATTCTAGAGCATCTTTAAACTTTTCTTATTTTTTAACAAGAGGCAAGAATAATGCATTAAAAAAAAAGACTTCCCTGATTTCTTAAAAAATAACTAAATAACATTTTTCAATGACTAGCCTTAAAATTTTCAGAATTCACACGCACATACACATATTTAAATATAATTCAACATTTATTCGGTATTCAAACATATTATCCCCCCCCCCCCCACACACACACACTCACATCTCTATCTCTACTTTTTTTTCTACTTTAGAGAAATTTTATTTCAAATTTACTAGCTTAATATGTCATATCATAAAATGAAAATTTTATGGGTAGTTACAGAAAGAACATATTGTATTATTACTATTATTATTTTTAATATTATGAAGATTTTATGAATGAATTCATCGTTTTCCATCTAATTAAGAAAAAAAAAGAAACCTAAAATTAATTTCAAGAACCCCAGAGGATCTTATTTTTCATAATAAGATTCTAAATTTAAATCAATAAAAGAGAAATCAAGATAAAAAATACATTAATAATTTTAGCTAACTCTTACTCCAACATGAAAATCATTTTTATAAAGATAGTTCAATTTATTCAAAACAATTCTCATAGCCATTCATAAGTTTTAATAATTTAACAGAGAATTTTTTTTTAAGGTGTAAAGGGGACACTATTTAGTTAAATTATTTTTAATAAATAATCAACTAAGTGAGTGTTACATAAAAAAGCGATATCCTCTTACCGTTGGACTTTAAAAACAATAATCTAAATTAACATAAATTAATACTTTTTCATACCTTATAAATTGAATCATTAACTTAATTCAATTAGTATAGAATAAGAATTTTAATTCTCCAACAAAATATGGTTCCACTTCAGGCTGTTATGTTTATGATTTCATGTCGATACATGGCAGAAGTAGAGATCCGTCTTTATATTGATTTAAATCAGGTCTTGACTGAAAATTTCCACTCTTTTTCTAAATGTTTTCATCATTGGAGCACTACTATATGACAGAATAGACTTTAAAATACGAAGGATCAAGAATTAAAATAAAAAATCCAGTTCTTAATTCACGAATTTATTATTTTCAGTATCTTGAGTTCAGATTAATAAAAGATTTTAAAAATAAAATTGAAATTTAAAAATAAAATTGAAAAGTAAAGTTTAAAAAAGAAGGGGATATATTTTAATGCCAAATATTAAATTTATATGCTTTAACATTGAAGTTATATTTAAGTATATGTCTGTATGTATACTGCAATTTATATGCATGAATACTTTTCTTTCCTGAAAATCTGAAAAAAAAAATTACACTGTATCTTGACTTAGGTTAAGCATCTGTCAGTATTAGTAAGTTTCATTTATTTGATATTTATTTCTTTTATTGTTTTTACTTTAAAAAATTTTATTTTAGATTTACTAGTTTATGATATCATACAGTAAATTGAAAAAAAAAAATATGGTTATTCATAGAAAAATCATAATTAATTATTATTATTATTTAAGAATTCAAAGAAAAGTTTTTTTAAATTCATTATTTTTGCATCTTGTTAAGAAACAAGAAAAGTTTAATATGAAGAAGCCCTTAGAATATTATTTTTCACAATAATATTTTGAATTTATACATAATAAAAGAGAGAGAAAAAAAAATAACATTAAGAATTACTTTCTAATAATTTTAGCTATCAATTATTTTCCAATATCTTCATCTAAATCTTACTTAAAGCTTGTACTATACTTATTGAATTAAATTAAGGAATTAATTTATAGGATTCTTTAAATGTTGCAAAATTTGGATTTAAATTTTTAAATATACTTTAACAAAAGTCCAAGTGTAAGGGTATGATTTTTCTTTTTTTCTTTTCTTTTTTTTTTTTTTTTTTTTTTTTTTTTTTTCATGTAAGGAGCTCTGAAATAGTTATTTATCAAAAATAACTTAAATTTAATTGTGCCTTTTTCTATTGTTGTTGTTGTTGTTTTTCCAAGTTCGCCTGACATAGCCGTGTGTTATTTACACGAACCATTTCGAGCTGTTTTCGTCAAATTTCAATGCTCTACTACTGAAATTGTATGAGACCTACGTACTTGTTATACGAAATGTGTAGTAAGGCCACTCTAATTACCTAAAATCCAAAATTTTATAAATAACGCATAATTAGTTTCCGAGATAATGACATTTGAAAATATCTGATAATCAATAATTTTACCACTGACTGACTGACTGACTGACTCACTCATCAAAAAGATCTCGTATATCTATTGCAGCTACAGACTTCAAATTTGGTGCGAAGTTCGTTTACACTATAAAACTAAGGAAAAAAATAAAAAAAATGTGAAAATCGATGAATTACCCACCTGAGGGTGCCCATTTTTACTTTAACATTACTTCTATTAGGAGAAATTTTAATTTGCCGTAGGAGGGGGCGCTGTTCTGTCGCCAAATACCGCCAAGTTTCTCGCCAACATGGCGATATATCGCCAAATTTGTCCACCAAAATTAGTCGCCAAAAGTGACGCCACCTTGGTGATATCTCTAATATTTCGCCAAATTCCCATAGACTTCCATTGTAAACCAATTCACTTACTGGGGGTTTATCTGGGTTACTTGCTTACAGAAAATCAACAAATTGAGATATTCTGTCCGTCACAGAGCCCGTTCTCAGAAATTATACATGTTGGAGAATTCAAATTTCGCATACTTATAGCTGAACACCACACATCATACGACAAGTCATAAAATTTTGAAAAAGTCGTACATTTAACCCTTTGGACTCCCACATGTGTATTTTAAACAATTCTTTCTATGTGAGCCTCTAACAAGGTTGGAGGCGTGAAATTTTGCATACTTATAGCTAAACACATTACATCAAATGACAAATCATAAAATTTTGAAAAAGTTGTAAATTTAACCCTTTGGTGTCTCGCATGTGTATTTTAAACAATCCTTTCTAAGTGAGCCCCTAATTAGGTTCGAGGCGTGAAATTGTACATACTTATAGCTAAACACCTCACATCAAACGACAAATCATAAAATTTTGAAAAAGTCGTACATTTAACCCTTTGGGCTCCCACATGTGTATTTTAAACAATTCTTTCTAAGTGAGCCCCTATTTAAGTTGGAGGCGTGAAATTTTGCATACTTATAGCTGAACACCTCACATCAAATGAAAAACCATAAAATTTTGAAAAAGTTGTACATTTAACCCTTTGGGATCTCACATGTGTATTTTAAACAATATTTTCTAAGTGATCCCCTAATTAGGTTGGAGGCGTGAAATTTTGCATACTTATAGCTGAACACCTCATATCAAATGAGAAATCATAAAATTTTGAAAAAGTCGTACATTTAACCCTTTGGGCTCCCACATGTGTATTTTAAACAATTCTTTCTAAGTGAGCCCCTATTTAAGTTGGAGGCGTGAAATTTTGCATACTTATAGCTGAACACACATCAAATGACAAACCATAAAATTTTTAAAAAAGTCGTACATTTAACTCTTTGGGCTCCCACATATGTATTTTAAACAATTCTTTCTAAGTGAGCCCTAATTAGGTTGGAGGCGTGAAATTTTGCATACTTATAGCTGAACACCTCATATCAAATGAGAAATCATAAAATTTTGAAAAAGTCGTACATTTAACCCTTTGGGCTCCCACATGTGTATTTTAAACAATTCTTTCAAAGTGAGCCCCTATTTAAGTTGGAGGCGTGAAATTTTGCATACTTATAGCTGAACACCTCACATCAAATGACAAACCATAAAATTTTGAAAAAGTTGTACATTTAACCCTTTGGGATCTCACATATGTATTTAAAACAATTCTTTCAAAGTGAGCCCCTAATTAGGTTCGAAGCATGAAATTGTACATACTTATAGCTGAACTCCTCACATAAATGACAATGTATAAAATTTTGAAAAAGTCGTACATTTAACCCTTTGGGCTCCCACATGTGTATTTTAAACAATTCTTTCTAAGTGAGCCCCTAATTAGGTTGGAGGAATGAAATTTTGCATACTTATAGCTGAACACCTCACATCAAACGACAAATCATAAAATTTTGAAAAAGTCGTACATTTAAGCCTTTGCGCTCCCACATGTGTATTTTAAACAATTCTAAGTGAGCCTAATTAGGTTGGAGGCGTGAAATTTTGCATACTTATAGCTGAACACCTCATATCAGATGAGAAATCATACAATTTTGAAAAAGTCGTACATTTAACCCTTTGGGCTCCCCCATGTGTATTTTAAACAATTCTTTCAAAGTGAGTCTCTAATTAGGTTGGAGGCGTCAGATTTTGCATACTTATAGCTGAACACCTCACATCAAACGACAAATCATAAAATTTTCAAAAAGTCGTACATTTAACCCTTTCGGCTCCCACATGTGTATTTTAAACAATTCTTTCTAAGTGAGCCCCTATTTAAGTTGGAGGCGTGAAATTTTGCATATTTGTAGCTGAACACCTCAAATCAAATGGCAAACTATAAAATTTTGAAAAAATCATACATTTAACCTTTCGGGCTCCCACATGTGTATTTTAAACAATTCTTTCTAAGTGAGACCCTATTTAGGTTAGAAGCGTGAAATTTTGCATACTTATAGCTGAACACCATCATGCGACAAATCATAAAATTTTGAAAAAGTCGTACATTTAACCCTTTGGGCTTCCACATGCGTATTTTAAGTACTTCTTTCTAACTGAGCCCCTTATTAAATTGCAGATTTGAAATTTTGCATACTTCTAGCAGAACACCTGAGGCCAAACGACAAATCATAAAATCTTGAAAAAGTCTTACGCTTAACCGTTTGAGCTACCACATACGTATTTTAAGCAATTCTTTCTAAGGGAGTCTCTAATTAAGTTGGAAACATGACTTTTTGCATACGTATAGCTGAATACCTCAGACCACACGACAAATCATAAAATTTTCAAAAAGTCATATTATTTACTCCTCCGGGCTCTAACTTGTGTATTTTAAGCAATTTTTCTAACCTCCGCCCTTTTCACCCAGGGAGCACTTTTCCAACTTTTGCCGACACCCCTTTGACAATTCTTTCATATTATGCACCATAGCCTTACATATTTTAGTTCCAGTTTTTACCGCCAGGGGCGCCTACTTATCTCGGGTGCCATGGGCTCAATGCCCTCGACTAATATATCTACGGATAGTATGTAAAACGGAGTTTCGTTCGGATAGATGTTTGTTTAGAATAGAGTGCTCCCCTGGTTGCGAAATGTGGAACTAACAGATTTTTCAAAAGGATAAAGTGTTTTGAAAGGTATATTAAACGAAGCTGTCTGTGCGATCTGTGATCACACTTACCCACTTGTTATTTTCAAAATCATCAGAGAGAAATATATTTAGTTAATTAAATTTGAAAATCTAGGGAGGGGCAATGTCCTTCCTCTTCACTGCCTCTTTGCCGGCACCCATGGATGAATGATACATAGTGTGGCATATAAGCACATAACTTTATTTTTCACTTTCAGTGCAAAAAAGCAGGCCCAGTTATAGGATATTATTTGGAAAATTTAATATAGAAATTTAATAGGAATTGTTGTTTCAGAAACAATAAAAATTTCGAATCAATACATTTCGTTTCAAAACATGCATTCATTGTAGCAGTATTAAAATATAGATTTCTGCCGCAAATTGACAGCCAAATATTTTGTTGCAGGAAATTTAAATTAAAACTGAATGTTGCTTGGTGAATAAAATAGTCACATGTAAACACATTAAAAATCATTAAGTAAAGTGTCTAAATATATTGTAACTTTACAAAAAGTAATGATATATAACAAAAACATAGCTGTGAAAAAAGGGAGCCAAGTTCTGTAAAGACAATGACAAGAAAAGATGTGATATCTAAGTGGGTGCCAAGTTCAAATAAAATTCACTCAAACTTACCTACTGAAGTATTATAGCATTTTTTAAATTGTTTAGAAATAAAAATTATTGATAGCCTATTAATAATAAATCTAGAACTTGGCAAGTTTTTGATAAATGTTATGCCTATCGATTTCATGTCTTAATAAAATGATGATATTAATATTAACAACAATGTCATTATAAGAAAATTAACATAGTTATTATTATAAACAAATGACTCATGTTAAAGATTTGATAAACCAATAAATACACAAATACACTTCCGCTCGTCTTTGGTTATCACTCTAGCACCCACCCTTCGGAAACCTCAATGCAAACAGACTAAAGGGCCTGAGAAAAAGACAGATACCCTTACGCTTGTTCTTGGTCATCCCTCTAGACTCTAGAGACTGCACCCCTTTAACCCTTCAAGGGCAAAGAGCTTTTATTCGTGACATGCTGAAATGATTGAATCACACCAGAATTTAAAAACAAATTTATTTCAAAATGGGTAAAAGCTTAATTTCACGTATTTAATAAAATTAAACTTTTTAGTCCTGAATTCTAGTGTCAATGTTGCATTTTGCAGTTAAAATTAGGTGGGATATATTTTATCCCACCACCCTTCAAGGGGAAGGAGCTCGCTCAAATGAAGGCTTCCAAACATGAAATAACAAGTTTTGATATAACAATGTCATTAATAAAAATAAATGACTCGTAGGTAAACTAGATTTATTATTAATATGCTATCAATAATTTTTATTTCTAAACAATTTAAAAAATGCTATAATACTTCAGTAGGTAAGTTTGAGTGAATTTTATTTGAACTTGGCACCCACTTAGATATCACATCTTTTCTTGCCATTGTCTTTACAGAACTTGGCTCCCTTTTTTCACAGCTATGTTTTTGTTATATAGTTATTTATCAAAAATAACTTAAATTTAATTGTGCCTTTTTCTATTGTTGTTGTTGTTGTTTTTCCATTAGAAATATTTTTTCTGTGCTAAATTATTAAAAACTTATGAATGGCTATGAGAATTCTTTTGTATAAATTTGTCTTTTTTATTTATAAAAATTTATTATTTATTTAAGTAAGGTTTAGTTAAAGGTATTGGAAAGTAATTGACAGCTAAATTTAATAAAAAGTAATTGTTATTATTATTTTTTTTTTGTTTCCCTTTCTCTTTTATTTAGTATGAATTCAAAATATTATTATGAAAAATAAGATCCTAGAGGTTCTTCAAAATAAATTTCTTTTGTTTCTTAACGAAATGCAAAAATTACGAATTTAAAAAAGTTCTTCTTTAAATTCGTAAATAATAATAATAATTAAATAAGATTTTTCTATGATTAGCCATAAATTTTTCAATTTACTGCATGACATCATAAACTAGTAAATCTGAAATAAATTTTCTTTAAAGTAAAAAAAAAAAAAATAAATAAATAACAAATAAATAAAACATACTTTTATTAACAGATGCTAGTCCTAAGTCAAGATACACTCATATATTTTAATATAACTTCAATGTTAAAGAATATAAATTAAATATTTGGTATTAAAATATATCCTCCCTCCAACCCCTCTTTTTATTTATTTATTATTATTTTTATTATTTTTGTCACAGAAAGAACATATTATAATTTTTATTGTTATTATTATTTTAAGAATACAATGAAGAATATTCGTTGTTAAGAAGAAAAAAGAAATAGAAAATTAATTTAAAAAACGCTTCTAGATGTTATTTTTAGATGATTAGCCAGTAGATGGCGCTCGTTTCTGAAGTGGGAGGAGACTTCAGTTTGCTTATACCTAAGCGTTGTGCGATTTAGCGCTGACCGCTGTACACGGCCAAGCGTTGCTGTGGCTCAGTCAGGCTAAATGGAAAAGAAAGAAAGGAGAAAGTGCACGTTTCTAACATGTTTAATTTCACAATACTTGTGGGTATACTATATTTTTGGTTGTTACATTGTCTGTGCAGATATAGAGATTGTCTGATTTGCCGATTTTAGAACACGAAACATATAATTGCCCGTGTGAGAAGCAATTCGTGTCTAGATCTAAACCGCAGAATTTTAAAGCTTAGCCCTAAGCTTTGTTGATGGAGATTACAAACTCCAATCAAATAGGTAATTGCAATCTCTTAAATTGAAATTGCGCATCCTTTGGAATCAAAAGAATGCGGAGAATGAGGAAATCTTCACCTTTAAAAGGTCCTGTCAAGACTGTTGCTTCAACGAAATTGCTGATTATTTTTTTACTGCAACCCGCGTGCCATTGCAAAGATTTGGCTTGTGAATATTTCGCAACATTATAATTGGCAGGCCGATTGTCAATTGCAGTACATTTGGTGGCATCCCTCGCACATCGAAGGTATTAAAAAGATATGTGCCAAGTTAAACTTATGACATTGAGCTCACAGGTTATTCACATTAATTGTATATTATACTCTTACTAGAAAGATAGCCCGTCAAAAATGACGGAATATGAGGTATAAAGATATATATACATGTACAAGAATGTGAGTTTTTCTCGCTTGTTCTGCAGTGAAAGGTGAAAATAACAGATTTTAAAACGAAACCCATTTATGAAAAACTGTAATACACTAGAAGACCACTAATCCGCACAGCTTGGTTCCAAATTTGTGCAGATTTGAGGCTTTTTGCGGATTATAGGTCATGTCTTTATTTTAAAATTAGATATAGGGCTTCTTTATGCTAAATAAATTGTATAAATATTGAAAAAAAAATGCGTGTGTATATGAAATGAAACAGCGAATAGGTTGCCAGAAAATATGTTTCCAATTTTCCTTCTTCGTCAAGGCTCTAAAGTGGAAAAGTACCGAAAATTAAACTTTTGTATCAGACTGTATAAAGCGCGGTACTTTTCCATTGTATTGGCGTACTTTTTTAAAGTTTGTCATAATTTGGGCTTCAGAAGTAAGATTTTTCGCCAAATGATATAAACAGCTATGAAAATAAAATTAATGATTTTTTAAGTTTATCTATATAATCTATAAACATTTTATTTATATAATCTATAAACATTTTAATTATATCTATATTATTGTTGGGGTTTTTTTATATACAATTTACTTCAATTTGTATACAAAAATAGTTAAATGGCTTCTTTATATTAAATAAATTGCATAAATATTGAAAAATTACTCGTGTATATAGAAATAGTGAGTAAGTTGCTAGAAAATATGTTGCCAAACTTCATTTTCTCTATCTCGCCAAGACCCCTATACTGGAAAAGTACCTAAAGAACATTAAAATTGGGCAATTAGAAGTCTATTGGCTATTATGTTATTAGTAGCATCGGGATGAAGATACAAGGACGTACATTTTCGTATATTACACTTTAAATTTTCACCCATAGATTTTGAAAAAAAACCCTCAAAACCGCGGAGTTTAAATTAAATTGCGGTGACCTCGATTATAAAATATTAATGGTTTTAAATGGGAATTTCGCCAAATTAGCTAGCTATCGCCAAGTTGATTTCATATATGACAATTTATTTTTCACGCCAAATTTGGCGATGTTTCGCCAAATTATTCGATGTTTCGCCAATAGTTTCGCCACAGAAGCGCCAATATTTGGCGCTTCTGTGGTAACCCTGCATTAGTAATTTTCAACAATTACCCATTACAATGAGGCGGTCCTACCGGAATTGTGAGGGACACACAGAGACTTGGTTTTTATATAAATAGATTTCAAAGAATAATGCCCACTAAAAAATAAATTAAGGGGGATTACGCCTCCGGTTCCTCCCTTTATACTTAACCAATGAAGCACCAAATCTAATCAGAGAAACGCCTTATCGGAATAATCCGGTATACCAAATTTGAAGCAAATCGGATAATTCTGCACGAAAACCCATTTATCTAAATTAAGGGGGGGGTTAGCCCACGTTCACCCCTTTATACTTAATCAATGAACCCCCAAAACAAATCAGGAAAGCCCCTTATCAGATAGAACCTATTCACAAAATTTGAAGCAAATCGAATAATTCTACATGAAAAACAAGTTATCTAAATTAAGGAATTAGTTCCCCGTTCCCCTTTGCACAACCAATAAAACAACAAAACTAATCAGCGAAGCACTTTATCAGAATGAACCTATTTACAAAATTTGAAGCAAATCAGATAATTCTGCGTGAAAAACCCATTTATCTATATTCAGGGGAGATTAGCCCCCCCCCCCCATTGTCCCTTTTATGCTTAACCGATGGAATCCCAAAACTAATCAGGGAAGTGCCTTATCAGAATGAACTTATTTACAAAATTTGAAGCAAATCGGAAAATTCTGCATGAAAAACCCATTTATCTAAATTAAGGGAGGATTAGACCCCCGTACCCCTTTTATACTTAACCAATGAACTCCCAAAACTAATCAGGGAAGCGCCTTATCAGAATGAAACTATTTACAAAATTTAAAGCAAATCAGATATTTCTATCAAGAGTTATCGCGTTACATACATACGTACATACAGAATCTGCGGGCACATTAGCTCTCAGCCTTTAATAACCTGTGAGCTAAAGAGAAAAAAAAACACGAACTAAAAAAACAAAGAAAAAACAAATATCATAAAAAATACTGACGAAATATTTCAGTAATGTGTCTTTCCGGAGGGCATAGTGAGGGGAGATGCATAATATGGAATTGTGGTCAAAGGTCTGTCTAATGATATACCACATAATGGTTATCAAAAATATTAAAAAAGTGTCCCGGGGGATAATATTGGGGGAGGGGGATGAGAGGTTCATAATAGTAATATAAAAACACGCGAGCATTCAAATGCAGCGCAATCGGTGAATTTCAAAGAAATCGGTGAAAAACTTTCGGAGGTTTAAGATTTCATATAAACGAACATTTAAATTTTCTTTATATAGAAATGTGCCCCGACGTGGGGAAAGTGAGGGGAACGAGATGCGAGGTGCATAGTATGAAACAGTAGTCCAAGGGCTTTCTAATGATATATCACGTGATGGGTTTTGGAAAAAAATTATAAAGCGCCCCTTGGTATGGGTGGTGGCAAATGGGGGGTGGGGGAGCGAGGTTCATAATAGGTATATAACGACACTTCTGTATTCGAATGCAACTCAACCCGTGAATTTCAAAGCAATCAGTGAAGAACTTTCAGAGATTAGAGATTTTGAACAAACGAACATTTATATTTTTATTTATATAGATTACTGTTTGTTCACAAGACAAAGTATATTAACTGCACCATTAATGAGTACTTAGAAACTTAAGACTTTTCAACAATCAATTAAAGATGCATTAAAAAATTAATGCAGATTATATAATAGTCTCTTCAGAACACCGTCGACACACACACACACTCACACACAAACGTCTTTCCTTATAGATTAATTAATTTACTTGGATTCCTTAAATATAATTAATATAATCCCTTAAGTTAATATTAGTTTTTGTTGCATTAAAATATCCCAATTTGTTGATTTTCTGTAAGCAAGTAATCCCAATTGGTTTACAATGGAAGTCTATGGGAATTTGGTGAAATATTAGAGACATAGCCAAGTTGGCGTCACTTTTGGCGACTAATTTTGGTCGCCAAATTTGGCGATATATCGCCCAGTTGATGACAAACTTGGTGGCATTTGGCGACAGAATTGTGTACCCCCCCCCACACCACGGTAACCCTTTATAGGTATGGGGATGCATTAAATGCTGTTCAATAATCGCATAAATTTTTTTGAATAGATAACAACCTTTATTATATTGGGTTAAAAGAAAGAAACCGTATTATTTTCACTAATGTGGGAAAATCTCCTCGAAACTTAAAAAAGCACTAAAAATCGCATAAAAATTAAATTAAAAAATCGAAAATCGGGCTTCGAGGTGCAAAACTTTATATACAGACATAACTTTTCCCCAAATCTTTTAGCTCGTGCACCAGTCTCTTCAGAACACCGTCGACACATTCACATACTCGCGCACAAACTTCTTTCCTTATTATTATAGACAAGTTGGCGACAAACTTGGAGGCATTTGGCGACAGAACTGTGTCCCCCCTGATGTAACCCCCACCCTTATAGATATAGAGATGCATTAAATGCTGTTCAATAATCTTATAAAAAATTCGCTAAAAATTCAAAAATCGCTGTAAGAATTCCGAATAAACTTTTTTGAATAGATAACAACATTTACTATATTGGGTTAAAAGTAAGAAACCGTATTATTTTCACTAATGTGGAAAAATCGCCTCGAAACTTAAAAAAGCACTAAAAATCGCATAAAAAATTAAATTAAAAAAAATTTTAATGAAAAAATTGAAAATCGAGCTTCGAGGTTCAGAACTTTATATATAGACGTACCTTTTCCCAAAATTTTGTAGCTCTACGTGCAGCGGTCTCTTCAGAACTCCGTCGACACACTCACGCACAAATTTCTTTCCTTATTATTATAGATTATTAACAGTCCTCGAAGCGATCTTTCTTTTAGTTGCCAATATATATTTTTAAATATTCTTGTGATATTAAAATAACTAAACATTGTTTAGCGTCTGATATATAGGGGGGGGGGGGGCGGTAGACTGGGGCTACTTAACCCACTTTTCTTCTATTAATTAAAAAAAAAATACTATTCAACATTTTAAATTTCTTTTTATGTTACCACTATCAGAGTACATTCAGGAAGAAATCACAATAGTAAATATTGAAAACATTAATTCTAAGTATTAATTTAGAAGCTCAAACTGACACCAAGTCGCTTGGGCCAACCTGCCCCGATTGCGGGGTAAGTTAGCCCACGTCACTTCACTTTTTAACCCTCTGATAGTGTAGCAGGTTAAGAAATGCTCAAAATTTTACCAAATCTGAATTTTTATTTCGCGCGAACGAAAACACAATATAGCCTGAAGAAAATCTACTATACAACCTTCCTTAATGAAGCCTATAAAATTATTAATTTGAGAAAAAAGGGACTGGGCCCGGCTAACATAAAAGTACCTAGTTCATGATTTCTGTATCCGAATCTTCCGATTTCGCGAAGGATTGAGCAAATTAATTATTTATGAATAAAAGTAACATGATACAATTTACATTTAAGGGAAACCAAACTGGTCACCAAGGGCGGCTAGTTTCAAATAAATACATGCATGTAAAATACACGTATTATACATTCAAAATACACGCCTTTCTCGCTAGGTGAAGTCTCTCAGATAACTCTGAACATCTACATTTATTTACGGTACAATAGAATAGCACACGGTGAAAAAGAACATAAAGTTAATACACGCATTTTAGTTTAAGTAAAAGTCGGGCGGTTAGGGAGCCAGCTACCAGCCTCTCTCGGGAACTATGAGCCCTTAAATGAAGTTACGAGATCTGTAACATCAGAAGGTCATTAACTGAAAAAATATGGTCTTTTGAGAAGAGTTCATGCATACATCCGAATTACCTCCTATCAAGAAAGCAGCCGAATTGAATAGAAATTATAACTTGTATACAGATTTCCAATCAGCCATAATTAAAATAACTATTTTTACACAAATCTTCACAGCTCCTTACTTCTTACAAATAAAATTTAAAGAAAAAAAAATTACTCCAGCCAAATGTCATAATTAAAGTCAAGAGTTATTGCATAACCTAACAATAAAGCACATAAATCTAATTATTAATTATTTTTCTAATTTTCCAAAACCAAAATATTGAATATAATGCCACTCTGAAATTCTGAGAGAAGAACTCGGCATTACACATGAAAAAAAATACGGTACTACTTGGTTATCCCGTCAACCAAAGATCTATCGCCAAACTATAAGATTAAATGCCAATAATGGTTGATCGTAAATGTCACATTCACTTGATTTTAAGCAACTTACACATGTTTACGTCATCAAGTGATTTTTATTTCGACGTTTTATTTGTATTTTTATTAACGTTATACTAATTTACTTGTTCTTTTGTAATTTAAAATAAAAGTTGTGTCAGTTTGTATAATTTGGCGAGTGGTTTGGCGATTTATATACTTTGGGAAAATTGGTCTAAGGGATAACTAAGTAGTACCAAAATTACATATCAGCAACAATATATGTATAACAATTTGCTGGCATAATCCTATTATAACCCACCATTTGGCGTTTTTAAAAAAGGTGCCAAAATGGCGATTTTTTAATTGTTTATTTACATTTAACCTAATATAACCCCAATAAATAAAAAATAGAATGTTGCCGTCCTTAATTTTTAAATGTAGTTACACATAGGAAAATAATGGTTTTAGAGACAAAAACGTCATTGGAAAAAAGGGTTAAGAGACTTAAATCTCTAATACCCTTTGTCTGTAACCTCTCCCCCGGTATTTTAAATGACCAAAATAAATTCGTCTGTCTATTCTATATATTGGAGTTTTTTAGACATCAGCACCTGTGAGTTGTTGTGGCCTTACCTTTTTACGATCACGATTTCAGCTTTAGAGGAAATTTCCTCTATAAAACTATGGTGCCGTCTCCATTTTCTTCTCCAATATAAAACAAGTGGGTAAGTGTGATCACAGATCGCACAGAGGGTTTCGTTTAATATTTCTTTCAAAACACTATCCTTCTGCAAAATCTGTTAGCTCCACAATTCGCAACTAGGGAGTGCACTCTATTCTAAACAAACGTCTGCCCGACAAAACTCCGTTTTAAAACCTATTCGCACTTATATTAGTCGAGGAAATTGGACCCATAAAACTTAAAATAGGAAAGCCCTCCTGGCCAAGTGGAAATAAAATATGAAAGGCTATTGTACATAAAATGAAAGAGTGGCTGAAGGGTCGTCAAATGATATATCAGATAAGGGATTTTGGGGGGAAATTGAACCCCCCCCCCCACCCCTCGCGGAGCCTTCAAGTGAAACTAGCTCGCTGTAGCCTAATTAGCCTCTAAGTTAGAAAAAATGATTCAAAAACATAAGTTAGAGCTCAGAGGAGTCAATAATATGACTTTTTGAAAAATTTATAATTTGTCGTGTGATCACAAGTGTTCAGCTATAAGTATGCAAAATTTCATATCCTCAGGTTAATTAGGGCTCAGTTAGAAATAATTGCTTATAATACAGAAGTTGAAGACCAGAGGGTTAATTATAAGACTTTTTCAAAAATTCATATTTTGTCTTATGATCTGACGCGTTCAGCTATAAGTATGCAAAATTTCATGTCTCCAATTCAATCAGGGGCTCAGTTAGAAAGAATTGATTAAAAAACACAAGCTGGAGCCCAAAGGGTTAAATATAAAACTTTTTCGAAAAAAAAAATGTTTGTCGTGTGGTCTCATGTGTTCTGCTATAAGTATACAAAATTTCATGCCTCCAACTTAATTATGGGTCTCATTTAGAAAGAATTGCTTAAAATATATATGTGGGAGCTCAAAGGGTTAAATGTAAGACTTTTTCAAGATTTTATAATTTGTCGCCTGGCCCCAGGTGTTCTGCTATAAGTATGCAAAATTTCAAATCTCCAATTTAAATATGGTCTCAGTTAGAAAGAATTGCTTAAAATACACAAGCTGGAGTCCAAAGGGTTAAATATAAAATGTTTTTCGAAGTTTATTATTTGTCGTGTGACCTGAAGTGTTCAGCTATAAGTATGCAAAATTTCATGCCTCCAACTAAATTATGGGGCTCATTTAGAAAGAATTGCTTAAAATATAAATGTGGGAGCTCAAAGGGTTATATGTAAGACTTTTTCAAGATTTTATGATCTGTTGCCTGGCCTCAGGTGTTCTGCTATAAGTATGCAAAATTTCAAATTTCCAATTTAATTATGGGCTCAGTTAGAAAGAATTCCTTAAAATACACAAGCTGGAGTCCAAAGGGTTAAATATGAAACTTTTTTCGAAATTTATTATCTGTCCTGTGGTCTGAAGTTTTCAGCTATAAGTATGCAAAATTTCAAGTGTCCAATACAATTAGGGGTTCTGTTAAAATGAATTGCTTAAAATACACAAGCTGGACTCCAAAGGGTTAAACATAAAACTTTTATTATTTGTCGTATTTATTATTTGTCATTTATAATTTGTTGATTATACATTTATTATTTGTCGTGTGATCTGAGGTGTTTTTACCTATCAGAATACAAAATTGCATGCCTCCAATTTGATTAGCAATTCTGTTATAAAGGATTGCTGAAATACACAAATTGGATCCCAAAGAGTTAAATATAACAACTTTTCAAAGTTTTATGATTTGTTGTGTGGGCTCATGTGTTTAACTATAATAATTCCAAATTCAATGTCTCTAACTTAATTAGGGGCTCTGTTAGAAGAAAATTGTTTAAAATAAACAAGTTGGAGCCCAAAGGGTTAAATATAAAACTTTTTTCAAAATTTTATGATTTGTCTTGTTGTCTCAGGTATTCAGCTATAAGTATGCTGAATTTCATGACTCCAACCTTATTAGGGGCTGACTTAGAAAGAATTGTTGGAAATACACATGTGGGAGCTCAAGGGGTTAAATTTAAGACTTTGTCAAAATTTTAGGATTTGTCGTTTCTTGTGAGGTGTTCAGCTATAAGTACTGAAAATTTCAAGTCTCCAACATGTATAGTTTCTGAGAACGGGCTCTGTGACGGACAGACAGGCAAAGGAGTGAGACGAATAGGGTTTCGTCAGATGAACGAAACCCTTAAAGAAAAAAAAAAAAAAAAAAAAAAAAAAATGATGTCCCTGGAACGCTGCTGTCACTTCTCCGGCTCTTTATTTATTTATTTATTTTTATTTTACCCCTCGGTACGGTAAGCTATTTCTTTCTCCCAGCTTATTTTGTGTCGTCTCCAAAAAATAACGTTACCTTACTGAAGCCAGCCGTAAAACAAAGCAGTGCGATTAAATACTCTATATCAATTTTTTAAACTTCTAAGCATCGCACATTTTCCATTTTTATACCGTCGCATTGGGGGGGAAAAGTATACTTTTAAATGCAATTTGTTTGAAAACTGCATCTCCACTTATTTTTGAAATATTAATTTTTTTGCAGTTTTTGGAGTCATTTGCTTAGTATTGGCAACGGAAGTACTCCAGTTCTTTAGAAAATAAAGGAAAAATAGTTGTAAAATATTAATTATACATTTTTGTTGCCATTTTTTTCATAACAACCGAAAGAAAATTTAATTAAAATGCTTGCTATTTTGAAAAAATATAAACGAATGATTTCTGTTAAAACATTGAGCTATTATAAACTATATTTAATTTTAAGTATCTATATTATAAAGGACAAACATCTGTGCGTAACGCATACGTCATTTTGCGAATGGCAACACTTTAAAATTGAAAAAAAATTTTGGTTTTGCAATTTTCTCTACTGCAAATTTTTAAACTTCTAAATATCGCACATTTTAAATTTTTACACCGTCTTATAAGGAAAAAATGCTCTTTTAAATGCAATGTGTTTGAAAGCTGTATCTCAAGTTATTTTTGAGATATTAATTTTTTTGTAGTTTTTAATACAATTTTTCTTATTGTGGCAACCTCATTTCTATTGAAATTCATTGAAAGTAAACGGAAAATTGTCGAAAATAGGAGATACTGTATCTTTTTGTTGCCATTTTCTCATAAAACCAGAAAAAAAAAGTTTAAATTAAAATATGAGCTATGTCAAGAATATTGTCTGTTATTCCGTGATAATGACGTCATACGCACACTTTCCTATAGACGAAGTTTAAGACTGAATTGTAAAAGTGGATTGCTTTAGCAGATGCAAATGACGTCATTTTATAAAAAAGCGTGTTTTTTAATTCTTAAAACTGAATTATGGTTTGTAGGAATGCGTCATTTTCACTGCCCAGCTGCTTTCAAATTCTTCACCGGTGAAAATGCTTCACTTTTAAAAATAATGTAATCGAAATCACACACTGATAAAACCCAACGTTTTACAAAAATTTAGAGTGTCTTTATGAAAGAGAGGTGACATGGAAATAATAGCGATTTACATTACAGAAATTGATGATTCTCGCCTGGAAGGATTTACTTCGCCCAGTTAGACAAGCAAACAAATAATTCGTGGTTTAAAATAATATCGTGTTCCTGAAGTTTTTGTCGAAAATTCTCTCGCATAATAAAATTTTATTGCTAATATTTAGGACATTCTACTATAATTTTATAAAAATAACATAATTTGCTTAATTTAATTTTTCCTAATTTTATATAATCTATATATTTAAAACACAAGTGTGTTTATTAGTCATCTGCCCTGATCTTTCTGCTGAACCAATTTTACTAATATTTTTTTTAATTGAAAGCTCTTCCTTTGTAGATGTGATCGTACTATCTGTTTTATTTTTTTAATATAACCACTTTTATATTTTAATTTTAAAAGCATTTTATGAAATTTCGTCAAAATGATGAAAACTAGATATCTTTCATTATTGTAGACAAGAGAGAAATAATGAGGTATTTTTAACTTTATTCGTGCTATTTTCTGATAAAAATTCAAAATTATTGATAAAAACTGTTGTTTAGGGTTTAGTGGCGCAAAATCCCATTAGGAGCAAAATATTATATTAGGGGCATAACAACGGAAAATGACATACTGCTTTTGAAAACACGCATTTTTCCTCATAAATATTCTATATTGTTTTTCTTCTGCATGTGTACTGATACTAAGTTTCAGACACTAGGCGAAATACTTATTTAAGTGAAAATGAAGTCATATTTAAAAGAAAACGGTCATTTTCTTAGATAAAAGTAAACATTTTAACACAAATGCGTCTAAAAAACGTAAATTACGGAAATTTTTACTCTCTGGTATTGATATTAGAATCTCAAGTAAAGAGTGCGCCTGTTCACATAAAAGATGTTGCTTACAATCGTTTTGAGTTAAAATGATTTTTAAATGATCAAACAAAATACAATTTTTTTTTTAATGATGAATATGGATATGAGAAGTGCGTATGCAAATTTTGAGAAGGTGAAAATCGCTGTTTTCATTCCGGAAATCCAAGCATAAGAGCCTCAATTGATAACCACATCCTAATGACTGATCTTTATTATATTTTACTGATTAAGTATCTATATTATAAAGAACAAACGTGTCTGTGCGGAACGCTGACGTCATTTTGCGAATGGAAACACTTCACGATCAAATTTCGGTCTTGAAATTTTCTTTACTGCATTTTTTTAATCTTCTGACCATCGTACATTTTCAGTTTTCATCGAATAGGGAAAAAAAATTACTTTCAAATGCAATTTGTTTAAAAACTGTATTCATTGACTAATGTATTATATTTTCTAAAATAATTTTTAAGCATGATTTTTTTTAAGTTTATCTTATCATGTGTCGGTTTCAATACATAATAATAATAAACATTTTACACATAAAGCAACAAACGTTTTTCAGCAGTTGTTTCTGACTATTTTTGCATAACGAAATTAATACTTCCTTTATAAACAAATAAAAAAATAATATTAAAAAATCCACCAATCTAAAATATTTGTGAAAGACAAATTAACGAAATTAATACCTTCTTTTATAAACAAATAAAAGAATAATATTGAAAAAATACAAATTTAACATATTTGTAATTGTACAATTTAAATTTTTAGATCACCAAATAGGTTTTTTTTTTTTTTTCAAATGGAATTTGTTTGCAAAGTTTAGTTTACCATCTCAGTTTACCGATTGTCTATGGTTTTAAAAACAATTTTAAGGCGTGAAATATTTTTTAATTTATCTATATCGCGTGGAGTTCGATTACGAAATCTTAATCAATTTGCCCTTAAAACAAAATAAAGAGTTCATCATTTTCTTACGCCTAATATCCATTAAAAAAAACTTCCCTATGAGTGAATAAATTAAAATAATATAAATAAAACAAAATTTAACAGGCATGTATAAACTCTGAAATTATCAGACTATAAAAGGATGCCGTAAGTAGTAAAATCTTGGTCAAATAATATTTAGCATGCGGCTAATAAGAAAATATCGCTTTTGATAAATTTAAAAAAATTATTTGATTGTATAATTCGCATTTTCCATATGAAAAATGCTTCTTTAATGTAAGTGGTTAATCTAAAAAATTTATTTCATATAAAAAAATTATTAGTTTTCAATAAAAAAAATATTTTCACCTATATTCTTTAACCCGGGAAGCCCGGGTATGATCCCCTAGTCTATATTAATGTTACAAACAAATGAAGGCCCATGAATCATTAGACAGCCGTTTTTTTTTTTTTTTGGTATGGGGGGGGGGAGTCGAGTTTCTTTAATGACGGCATCTTTTTTCTGCATTTGTGTATTATTTCGCAATAGTGACGTGCTATGCCTACTTTACTGTAGATGTTTAAAAGTGGATCGTAAATGTGGAATTCTTAAGCGGATACGAATGACGTCATTTTACATAAAATAAAAGCGTGTGCTGCAAGTCTTAAAATTGAAATATGTTCTGTATACTATTTATATATACATATGTATATTTTTTTCATCGGGGGCGACACTAAATTCTGTAAAAGCAGAATTCCCGTTCTCTATTTTTTTGTTTTTTGTTTTATGTCCACTGCATCGGCTAGTATATGACTGCCGCCGTACTCCGATGAATCTGCATCCAGCCGTCCAGGAAAGACTTGTTGTAATCCCCGAAAAAGGTCAACCAGAAGTTGCTTGCACCACCTTTGCTCACCCCTGCTTTCTCTTGAATCAACGGGACCTACAACCGTGTGTGACGTGGTTTACGCTCGCTCCCACATGGAAACCCACAGTGCACGCTCTCAACCCTCAAAGGGCAAGGTGGGTGGTGTCGGGCTGTCAAGTGAAGGAAGAGGTAGCTTTCCTCTTTGGATTAACGCTTTCGATTAATCTGCAAGGATATATAGGGCATCCATTTTGTAGCCTGGTGAAGTATAGAATTTAAAAAAAGGGTTTTTTTTTCTCTTTTTTGTTGAGAACTTTTATCAAATACTACAATTCTTTAAAAAGACTACATTATAATGGAATACAATAATTTTAAAAAGTTCTTGAAGTAAAAAAACTGTGTCTGTAATGTTTCGCTCTTTTTTAAACATATATTTTAGCTTTTTATCTCGTTTCATTAAAACTCTGCCACAATATTTTTACAGAAATTACGAAAATAAGCTCCCATAGGTTTAACATTAGCTATCACTCCTTGCTGTAGTGTTTCTTTAAAAAAAATTCATAATGAATTCATAATGAATTCATACTGAATTCATAATTCAGTACATAAAGGGTTAGCGCATATATAGTTATTTACAAAGAAAAAGTATATAAGAAAAAAAAATTCTCAGAAAGATTACAGAATAAGTCCCTATTATTGGATAAGCCTGCGTAGTACTAACAGTTGAATTGGCGCGTATTTATTGAACATGTGCGCATAAGTGTACCTGATACATAAATTAAAACACTCACTTCCACTCCATCCAGACAACAAAATGGATGCTTATACGGATCATCGCTAAGGAAATCAACCATTTCAAAGAAAGGATTAGTTTTTCTCCTCATGCCAGCTCGGGGAGAATGATGAATGGCTTTCTTATTGTGTGATTTGACACGGGCCACGGGGGCTCGAATCTCTATATATATATATTATAATGCATAAAACATGTCTTTAGTTTTTTTTTTTTTTAACATCATTATATATTCAACATTATTTTTCTTAAATACAAATAATTTTGACGTAATAATTGCATATTTCATTATATAATTTCTATTTAGTGATATCTATAGAAATAATATAAAACGTTTCTAAAGAAAGTTTTTGACTTACAGAAAAGTTATTTGTTGTAGGCATTTCCTTTTATATAAATAATATAATTTCGCACAGAAAAGTTAAATGTAGGCTTTGCATTCTGTGAAAATTTAACGGCAGACGTCTCCATCACATGTTACTGGAAAATATAAAATGGTACAAATGGGTGGTCCTTTAGTTCGTTCACTTTGTCAAGAATATAAACTTCCTCAGAAATGCTGAATTTCGATAGATATCTTAAAATTTCAGAAAAATGACATTGTTTTCACGAATGGCTTTAAATATCCCTGAAAGTTGTAAAAATAATATCATTTTTACAATTATAAAAATAAATGTTAAAAATGTATATTAACCTTTAGAGAATGGATTGAAGGGAGATGATAAAAATATCTCGGTGACTCAAATAATCAGAAGGTTTTGTAGAAAAATAAACTATTAACATAACAACACATAGTCAAATATTCGCCATCGTCACTGACAGAATAATCTGCCGCTCTCTGCAGAGTTCGAATGTTACTGCGTCACGTGACTTCAAAAGCTCTCCGCAGAAAAACGCGGGGGGAGGAAATGCGCCTTATTTCTATTGGCTGAAAATTATAATTGCTCCTCGCGTGCGAGAGAGAGAGAAATAGCAGACGGCTACAGAGTATGCCCCCAGTGACGAAGTCGCGATTACAAAAAGGTAGCAATTAATAAGATACATAAGAAAGGTCTTGAGTAAAATTAAAGTACATATGATGCAAAAAAAAATAGAAAATATATTATGCATTACATGAAAAACAATACTTTTGAGAAGGAAATAGTATGCACACTATATACATCAAATGTTTTAAACAATATAATCCGTAACGAGATGTTTCGGAAAACGAACTTTACGACCAGATTTGGTGGTAGGGTGTTCAACAGGAGTAGTTGGAAAATTTATGGGCTCATTTTGTTTTTGAGGTTGGGAAGGTGAAATAGAATCTGCTAATTGACACGCAGGTTTAATGCGATCAATAGATACAGTACAGCGCTTCCCGTTTAATTCCAAGTCAAACGTTTTCTCAGACCTGTCAATCACTCGATGAGGTCCTGTATAAGGGGGTGATAAGGGAGGATTGACTTTATCTGATCTAAGAAACACGTGTGAACAGGTTTTTAATGAGGGATTGACATAAATTTTAGGATTGCCGTGCATTGCAGTGGCAATGGGATTTAACTTTCTCATTTTTTCAGTTAACTCAGTGACGTATGTAAGAGTAGGTGGTTGATTTATAGTTTCAGTGTTTATGAGATCAGAGGGTAGTCTGATATTTGTGCCATAAACAAGTTGAGCACAGGTCGCTTGGCTTTAAGAGCAGTGCGTAAACCAAGTAAGACAATGGGGAGGATTTCAGTCCATTGAATTTGATTGTGAGCTTTAAGAGAGCTCTTAAGATGGCGATTGAATCTTTCAATAAAACCGTTAGACTGTGGATGGTATGCTGTAGTTCTGATGCGGTTACATCCTAATCTATCTGTAAGCTCTTTGAAAAGAGTGGACTCAAAGTTTCTACCCTGATCAGTAGTGATGGTAACAAGGGTTCCAAATCTGGAGATCCAACTGTGTATCGATGTACGAGCAGTTGTTTCTGCAGTCATATCAGATGTGGGTATAACTTCGGGCCATCTCGTGAACCTATCAATGATGGTCATGCAATACTGATTGCCATCGGATGATGGTAAAGGTCCGATAAAATCAATATGAATATGGGCAAAACGAGCATCAGGTTCAGAGAATGTACCAATTGGTGATTTGGTGTGTTGAAAGATTTTAGCTTTTTGACATTTCGTACAGCTGCGAACCATAGATTTTATATCCTTACGCATGCCAGGCCATACAAATCGTTTAGAAATTAAATCTAATGAAGCTGAGATACCTGGATGTGAGAAATAATGTAAGGTTGAAAAAACTGATTGTCGCATATCTTTAGGAACAAATGGTCGAGGATGTTTTTGTGACATATCGCAATATAAATGTACATCTTCGAGTGGAAAATAATGTTTTTCTAATTTTAATGAAGTGGTGTCAAATTCGAGAAGTTGTTTTAGCTCTTCATCATTTGTCTGAGCAGTGGCAAACTCTTTAAAATCTAACACATTAGGAGAAATTGAATCTATCTCAATTCGAGATAATGCATCGGCCACAATGTTGTCAGAGCCTTTAGTATATCTAATATCAGTAGAAAACTGTGAAATATAGTCTAAATGTCTCAATTGACGTGGGCTACATTTATCAGGGTTTTGTTGAAATGCGAATGTAAGGGGTTTTTGGTCTGTATAAATAATGAAATTCCGACCTTCTAGCATGTGTCTGAATTTTTTTATCGAACAATAAATAGCAAATAATTCACGATCATAAGTAGACCAATTTCTTTGAGATTTATTTAATTTACAGGAATAAAATGCTATTGGTTCCCATTGGTTTTCGGAGAGTTGCATTAAAGATCCACCAATGCGACATTGCTGGCATCGACCCATAAGCTTAGCTGGGCGCCAGGAATTGGATGTCGTAATAATGTAGCTCGAGCTATAGCTTCTTTTGAAGCACTGAAGGAAAGAATGGCTTCATCGTTCCATTGCAATTGCTCAGTTTTGTTAGCATTGGAACGGGGATGTTTTTTCGTATTTTTGTGTCCTTCTAAGAATTTAACGAGTGGAGCTAAAATATCGGCAGCTTTGGGAATGCACCGTCGATAAAAATTGAAAAGACCTAAGTAGCGTCTTAGTTGAGTTAAGGTAGAGGGCTGGGGGAAATCTAGGATGCATTTTACACGATCAGGTAAGGGTTCAATTCCTGCAGCTGAAAGTTTGAATCCTAAAAAATCGATAGTGGATTGGCCAAATTTACATTTATCAACATTAATACACAGGCCATACTCTTTAAGTCTAGAAAACAACAACTCAAGGTGTTCTAAATGTTCAGTTTCATTATTTGATGCAATTAGAAAATCATCAAGAAATGCGTAAACAAATCCTAAGTCACGAATTACGTCATCAATAAATCGTTGAAAAGTTGAGGAAGCGTTACAAAGGCCGAATTGCATACGAGTGCTTTCGAAAAGTCCGAATGGAGTGCAATTCGCAGTTTTATATACATCATCAGGATTTATGGGAATTTGATGGTAGGCTTTTACAAGATCAATGTGACTGAAGATTTGTTTACCATGTAATTCAGCAGTGAAATCTGCGATACAAGGGATAGGATATTTTTCTTTAACAGTTTGTGCATTTAGAGCACGATAATCACTAACAGGTCTCCAATCGACAGATCCTTTCTTCGGCACCAGGTGCAAAGGCGAAGAGTAATTACTTTTAGAAGGTCTCATATGACCGAGTTGTAGCATGTGCTGAAATTCAGCTTTGGCAATTTTTAACCGATCTGGAGCTAGCCGTCTAGGCTTAGCAGCGACTGGAGGCCCCTTAGTTTTTATATAATGCACAGTATTATGCTTAACTGGTTGGTTAGGATCCGGTAATTTCGTGATTTCAGGAAATTTAAATAATAATTTACCATATATATCATTTACAACATTGGGTTTCACAGAAAATATATTACAAGTACTTAATATAGCAGGAGCTTTTAAATTAGTAGTGGAATCAATAAGACGACGATTCCGTAAATCAAGTTTTAAATTAAAATTATGCAAAAAATCAGCTCCTAAAATAGCACATGAAACATCACAAATATAAAAAGAATATGTAAAATTTCGGCGTAGGCCTAAGTTGATATTAATACATTTACGACCATACACATTAATTTTTGTGCCATTAGCAGCACGAAAGGTTTGAAGAACAGGGTTAGTTTTGTCATTTTTATTCGCGGCCACAAGTGAGGCATCAGATCCAGAATCGACTAGAAAACACATACCTGTATTTCTGTCTCTAACGAAAAGGCGACGAGAAGGTGCTGGGGAGAAGTCCGTCGCCGCTACTCTTCCCGCTTCTGGTTTTCCGAATAAGAACAAGGCGCTAATCACTTTTTTGCTTTTTCTTGATATTTTTGGTGATACCAACACAATGTTACACCCCTATGGCGGGACTGAGAACGATTACGCTGATGGTTATCACTTCTAGATACACTTCTTGAACGACGAAGATGAGCGACCTCTTGGCGTAATGCTTGGATTTCTTTTACGAGCATATCAATGGCTGGTGGTGTCTGAGATTCAGTTGTTGGTGTTCGAATCGAAACAGAACTAATGTTGGAAGGCGTTAATTCAATTATTCTATCAGCAATATCCGCCGCTTTATCTGGAGTAATTTTTTCAATGGAAGCTAGAATCGTTTGCACAGTGGTTGGCATTTGTTGAGTAAACAGTTCTAGAAGAAGATCGTTACTGATATTATGGCTTTCAGCCCGTCTTTTCATTAATCGAAGTAATTCAGTTGGTTTTCTGTCACCCAGGCTTTCTCCAGCTAGCAGTTTCCGTATTTCTAAAGTACGACTTTCTCCACAACGTTCGATAACTTTTGCTTTCAAAATCTGATAAGGATCAGTAGGATCAGGACTCATAATTATATCTCGAACCATAGTAGCAGTAGCAGGCGGTAGATGCGCTACAACATAATTATATTTTGTTTTCGACTCAGTAATAGCTTTAGGAGTAGCTAATTCGAATGTGCTTTCCAGCATATGAAACCATAATGTAGGGTCCACAGGGATATAGGGTGGAATGACTACGGCAGATGTTTCAGCAGTTGCCATTTTGCTAGTTAAACAAAACGTTCCATGAAACAGTTGAATAGTTCGACGGTCTATGAAATAGTTGAAGGTTCAAAAATCCGCGGTCACCATTTTAGAGAATGGATTGAAGGGAGATGATAAAAATATCTCGGTGACTCAAATAATCAGAAGGTTTTGTAGAAAAATAAACTTTATTAACATAACAACACATAGTCAAATATTCGCCATCGTCACTGACAGAATAATCTGCCGCTCTCTGCAGAGTTCGAATGTTACTGCGTCACGTGACTTCAAAAGCTCTCCGCAAAAAAACGCGGGGGGAGGAAATGCGCCTCATTGCTATTGGCTGAAAATTATAATTGCTCCTCGCGTGCGAGAGAGAGAGAAATAGCAGACGGCTACAAACCCTTTGAGGGGCGGTGGGATAAAATATATCCCACCTAATTTAAACAAGATTCTCACAAGAAAATTTTAACTAAATTTTATATTTTTAACTTTGGAGGAAAATCGGAGAAAATTTGCATTTCCTTATTTAAAAATAAAATTATTTGGTTATTCCGGTGAGAATTCAATATTTAGAGACATTTTTGCTTGCCCCTCAAGGGGTTAAATGGATAGTATAAAAAATAAGCAATCTCTATAAATTTCTATATAAAATGTCCAAAAGAAAATTTCTAGAGCAATGTCCATAGATTTCAACATAAAATTTTTCAAAAGGACTTTTATGTATCAATAATTAGAAAAATTTTATGCGGGCATATTCTTTCTGTGTAAATTTAACGGCAGACGTCTCCATCACATGCTGCTGGAAAATATAAATCTATACAAATGGGCGGTCCTTTAAAACTTTATTCACATCGGTCAAGATTATAAACTTCGTTAGATATTAAAAAGCAGGAAACCAACGTTTAAAAATGAACAAATAATACGTGTAAAGCAGCAAAACATGTTTAAACTTTGGTTTCCTGCTTTTGAATATTCCTGCACAAAGGCATTAATTGTTATTTTAATAATTCGTTAGACATGCTAAATGTTGATAGATATCTTAAAATTTCCGAAAAATGAAATTGTTTTTATGAATGTCCTTATGTCGTAAATGTTGCATCCCTGATCCTTTTTTACGATGTAAAACAAGTGACAATCTTATTGAATATTAAGTTTTGGAATACTATTTCCGTAGTATAATGTTATAAACAGCGAAAACATCTCCTTTAAATGCTCTTTTTGAAAAACAAGTTTAACACATTTGCGAGGGTAAAAAGAATTTTTGCTTTTATTGACAAAACATCATTGGCTAAGGGCGTTGTTTCTACCTTACAGAAAATGCCCTTATATCGTGTTGTCCATATTTTTTATAGATTGTAAGACATTATCTATTACATCCGTACATTGAAAGATATTTACTGATGCATAAACTTGAAAAATCTATCTCTGAAACCATTTTAAGAAGGACTTTCAGAAGAGGGAGGAGCTTCAATTATTTTTAAACCCAGATGTAATGAAAAATTGCTCGTCGTCAATGTGTTAAGTTAAATGAATTATTATCGGCAGATGTCGTAAATTTGATGTACGACTATCGAAATATTGGCAAATATGAGTTTTAACATTGGCTTATATCTTTGTGCTGCCCGGGACACACACAAGGACAAACATTTTCCCAGTAGGCTGAAAAGAACAAACAATATGAATAAACAATAAGAATAGACAAACAAGCGGGTGAATCAGACAGAGGCACTGCTGAAAGTTCGAATGTGAAAAATCGTTTACGGAATTATAAAGTGGAATATGAATTGATATCGTATTGGGAAAACTGGCATATCAGTTATACAAGAATTATTTCATCCGTTTTACATTCATTATATCATTTTATTGTTGAAAGTATTGTTTATTATGCGTCGATTAAAATGAATGTCTTTAAATACAGACACATATATACCGGGTGTCCCAAAAAGGACTGACTGATTTTAAAATTCAATAACTTGCAAACGGTGACAGATATTTAAAAAATTCTTGCAGGAGGGTTATGCATAAGGTCAAAAGTTTTATTACAGTGATTTTCGATTTTAGTCCGAATTACAAACAATAGATGGCGCTGTAAGCAATAGTCGCTAAATACAGGCTCGATTTCTGGTCCTTTCTCTTGTTCCATGCTGAAAAAAGAGATGGAAATGTATTATCAGGGCCCCGAAGTACCAAAAATCGAGCCTGAATTCAGCGTCTATTGATCGCAGCGCCATCTATTGTTTGTAATTCGAACTAAAATTGAAAATCACTGTAAAAAAACTTTTGACATTATGCATAACCCTCCAAGAATTTTTTAAATATCTGTCACCGTTTGCAAGTTATTGAATTTTAAAATCAGTCAGTCCTTTTTGGGACACCCGGTATATAAATCATGCTAACATCTTATTGAATAGGTAATAATAACGGAAAGGTATAAATTGTAGCCTAATTTTTAACGACACCCCGTTTCCTTCATCGCTTACTAAATACTACTTTTCCAAGAGATATATTAGTGTCGCATATAAGAATCAATAGTGTTACTATTAACAAATATATTTTACTAGCCGCCTTCGCCCGCTACGCTGGTCGGTTTTTCTAAAGAATCTTGAATGAAACAAAATATATCTGTGAATTTGATCATGCGTTTTAAAGCAATATGGGCAACCTGGTGTATCCACCCGAATTGCTGAAAGCAATATGAATGTCATTACGCTGTTATATCTTTTATTGAGTCATACAAAATTTCGACTGTTAAGGACCAATTTCTTTAGTTGATCTGTTAGTGTAGGATTCGGTAAAGAACAATAAAACAATATGTAATGTACTAAAAGCGTTCATGAAAAATTATCAATGCAAGTCTCATCAGAATCTGTTAATTGGACTTATTGAAAAGGCTGATCGTTCATAATAATTGGGTTCGCCTGATTCTAGAACTTTCATCTCAATCAATCAACCTAACAACCAAGCAACAGCAAATGATATGTGCTTTATACTAAAACATTCACTGAAAAATTAACTAACCGATCAAGTTGCATCGAAATCCACTAAGCAGAATCTTTTAAACTGGAAAATATACCGAAACCTTCCCTAAAAATGATCTAATTAACATTTTAAATCCCACAAAAATTCATTCAGTGGAACCTTTAAAAAAGGCAAATCTTTCAAAATTGGGTTCATCTGATTTAGAACTTTCCCCATAATTATTTAACTAAGCAATGTAGAACGTTATGTTTTATACTAACATCTTTTCTGAAAAATTATCTAACTAACAATGTAAGTCCCGTCAAAATCTATTCAGCAGAACTCAAGATATAAGCGGCCGGAATGAAATATCTCTTTGCATTATATATATATATTGAGATAGTTAAATATAACTTTCATAATCGCGTTAACCTGATTATAGAACTCTCTGGGAGGTAGGGGTAGGTATATACTGCATCACTTCTGAATTTTTTAAGGAACTCAGCTCAACTTCCATAACTATAGCATATATACTCTCTAGTATATCCTATCTCTGTAGCGTATATCTTCCAATTTTCTTTACTGTACCACTGAGAACTTTTTCCGCATAGCTCCGTAACTAAACAACACAGAATGATCTGATAATTATTGAAAAAATCCCTGAAATATTATCTAACTTACTGTGCATTTAATTAGTTAACTTGAAATCTTTCATAATCGAGTTCACCTAATTTTAGAGCTCCCGTTGCAACTTAGAATGATGGTTTTTACATTAAACCATTTATAAACCAAATTTACTATTTAACAGTATAAGTTCTAGAAAATTCAGTTCAGTAGAATCTGAGTTATAGTCATATTTACAATATTTATTGCTCATCAAACCTTTTTTCTTTACATTTAAAATAAAATAAGTAACTGTTTTGGTATTTCCCTGTTATGCCAACACCATTGTCACTAAGCGTAATAGTTGGCACAAAAATGAAATGATACATTTGAAAAAAAAAATTTGTTGATTAAAAAAATGAGCATTTAAAAAAATATAACTTTTGAAAATTACAGACTTTGACCTACCATTTTTTTTTAAATCAATAAAATAATGGTACTACTTGGTTATCCCGTCGACCAAAAATCTATTGCCAAACTATAAGATAGAATGCCAATAATGGTTGATCGTAAATGTCACATTCACTTGACTTTAAGCAAGTTACACGTATTTACGTCATCAGGTGATTTTTATTTCGACGTTTTAAATGTATTTTTATTAATGTTATACTAATTTATTTGTTCTTTCGTTATTTAAAATAAAAATTATGTCAATTTGTATAATTTGGCGAGTGGTTTGGCGATTTATATAATTTGGCGAAATTGGTCGACGGGTACCAAAATAAATACTTAAAATATAAGAATAAATAAATATTTTGCAATTAAAAAAATATAGTCAATTTAAACTGCAGTCTTGAAATTGTAAATGTCTTTTACTACTGAAGCATGGCGTACGTAATACGTATGTCTCACATTGCAGTAAACATTTCATTCTTTCAATGAAGACATTCATGGTTTTTTGAACAAAACATTTTTATATGTATAATTCCTGACTTCTGAAATAATTTTATTGTAGCTTCCTCATCATCAGACAGCTACGAAATGTTAAAATATATATCAGTATCAGTAATAAATATTTTCTATTCAAAAAATAACAAATTAAAAAGTTTTGCGAGATTATGATGGAATAAAATAAATTCCATCATTAAAAATTCCTGCATAAAAATATTTACGTTCAATAATTAGCAAATGTTAATGGGTGGCACGGTTTGCCATAAAAATCGTTTGCACGATTAGGGTTGAAATAAATGGCGCGATACCATACATTTTGGCATGGTATCGCGACGAAAATTAGAACGAAAAAGTACCACAGTCTTTTTTTTTTATTATTTAGTTTTAGTTTTTGAGGTGTTTGAATTTTTTTTTTTTTTCTAATTGACGAAGTTGTTTTTATTTAACCAAAAGGATTGGTTAAAAAATTATTCAATTTGAATTTTTCCCTTGCTATAGTAACAGAATGAAAAGAATGAGTTTTTAGAAATTATCAATTGAAAAATTCAGGTATTGGCGCCAAAGACATCGCCAAATTAGAATAATATGAAATATCTCGCGAACTACTGTACATAAAAGAATTTGGTTAATACCATTCGATTCAGCAAACAAAAATACACTTAAATATGTTATCAGTTAAAAAATAAGTATAAAATCAGATTTTTCGGAATTTTTTTAAAAGTTCGTTTTCTTTTTTACCCCCCTTAGGGATGGAATTTTGGAAAATCCTTTCTTAGCGGCACTCGGTGCCACAAGAACTATTTTTACACCGATTTTCAAGATTTTAGGTTCAGTAGTTTGGGCTGCGCGTTGATTAATACAAAATTCAGACTTTCTTTTATATATATAGACTAGCCGCCCGTGGCGACCAGTTTGGTCTCTCTTAAATGTATGCTAGACATTGTATCATGTTACTTTTATTCATAATTTAATCTACTTGCTCAATCCTTTGCCAAATCGGAAGATTCTGATAGAGAAATCAAGAACTCGGTATTTTTATGTTAGTCGGGCACAGGTGATAAATCGCTAAACATTGTACCCGTTGCATTTTTTCATATTTCATTAATTTAGATTAAAATATAATCCTTTCACTCATTTTAAAATGGATAACTTTAATTTAAAACTGAAACTTTTCAAATTCATGAATTTTACTTTAAAAAAATTCCTTAAAAAAAGAAAAGAATAAATACCATAAACAATTTAATTTCAACATCAAAGCATTGTTTTAATTTACCCCTCGAAAAATAAAAAAATGCTATTGCCGAGAATTGCGCCCAGCTAACATAAAAGCACAAACTTTTTGCGTTCATAGCAACTATTATGTAACTTTATTCGAAAAAATATTTTGATGAAATAGGTTGCCAGAAAATAGGTTGCCAAATTTCTTTTCTCGCCAAGGACCTCTTCTCTATTTCGCCAAGTACCTATACTGGAAAAATACCTTTATTTATTTATTTATTTATTGTATTTTAAATGAGATGAATAAAAGACGGCACAGATGTCATATACGCATCACGTTGGCGTGATGTTTTTCTGATGCCAATGTCATATACGCACTGAGGTACTTAACTGGCGCCAAAGAGCCGTTATTTTGCTTGATATGGTAACCCGGATGTTGTTGTTTATTTACTTTTATTTTATTTTTTTTAATTATATAAATTGTTTTGTTCTATATGTATTAATTAAATTTTTTTTATTTATTGTTATTCCCTTTTTTAAAATATTGCACAATAACCAATGAGATGCGTTTCATTCAGGTGTTGCCATTAAACAATTAAGAAATAATCGCGATTTCTGTGCCACGTACGATAGCATAATATATATAGATTTTCAACCATGAATTATTTTTAAATTTATCTATCAAGTGTAGCTCGATTACGAAAGATTAATCCGTTTGCTCTTAAAACAATGTAAAAAGTTCAGCATTTGTTTCCGTCTAATGTTCCATAACAAAATTAAAACTTCCTCTATAGAAAAATAAATAAAATAATGTAAATAAGAAACAAATTTAACAGGCATGTTATTGAACCACGCGCTTAAAGCACTGAAATGATCGGAAAGACTGCCGTAAGTCGTAAAATCTTGGACTAATAACTCCTGGCATGCGGTGGCATGTGAAAGTATCGTTTTTAATAAACTTTAAAACTTTGTTTGCATAATTGATATTTTTCAGATAAAAATTCTTTTTGATGTTAGTGGACAATCTAAAATATATATTACATATAAAAAAATAATTACAATTAAAAAGAAAAGAATGGTTTTCACCTATACTCTGTAACCCGAGAAGCTCGGGTTCGATCCCCTAGTACTAAATAAACTATCAAATGGACAAAAAATAAGGGTTGCTGTAATTAATGTAATTGCCATGCTTGGCGCAGTTGTATCTGACATGGCCCGGATGTAAGTACCACAAAATTTTTAAAGTTGTACAAACATTGCTTTCACTTTTTAAATATTTTCGTTTTATAATGTTAATTTCTAAGTGGATCGCTTCCCTGAATTTAAAATAAATTCAATATTTTTTGTTCTTTTTTTCAAGGCGTTTGTTTTTTTTTTTTTTTTTTTCAAACTCATATAGCCGATTCGATTCTTTAACCAAAAGATCTAACAAAAAGATTTGATTTGAATTTCTTCCGTTGCTACAGTAACGGATGTATAAGATGAATGAATATGGATGAATTATCACTTATAATGTTAGGTATTTCGAGGTTTTGGCGCCAAAGACATCGCCAAATTAGAAATATAGGAAATATCTCGCGAACTATTGGTCTTAAAAGAATTTAGTTAGTACCATTCGATTCAGCATACAAAAATACACCAAAATATGTTATCAGTTGAAAAATAGCTATAAAATCAGATTTTTAAGGAATTTTTTAAAAGTTCGATCGATTTTTTACCCCCCTTAGGGGTGGAATTTTAGAAAATCCTTTCTTAGCGGCACTCTATGTCATAAGAAGAATTGTTACCCCAAATTTCAAGACTTTAGGGTCAGTAGTTTGGGCTGCGCGTTGATTAATACAAAATTCAGACTTTCTTTTATATATATAGATTGGAACAAATAAAAAGTAAAAGTAGTGTTTTGTAGGTAGTTTTTTTTTTTTTTTTTAATGCGTAATATAAAGTAAAAATTTACTTCATAATAATGGTTTCTAAAATATGTTTAACGTTTTGTAAAACAAAACAAACAAACAAAAGACATATTCATCTCCGTCCCCCTGTACTGTACTATTACAAATTTCAAAGTTCTTTTTACTCGCTCTGTAACTTTGGAAACAATGCGATAAGCAACATCCAACCCGGAAAAAAAATGAAGCTAAATATTTTTGTTTTTAAACATTAACCGTTGTTAAAACTTTAATAGCAATTGTTGATCATGTGAATAAGCTGTTCAACAATGTTGCTAGCTTATAAAATATAAAAATAGTATAATTTGAGTTTCAAAGACTTCTTGTTCTTATGATCTTATTCGAGTTGTTTCTTTGAATCCAGGGCTCGCAGTGTTCCTAAAATTTTCACCCTTTCCTACAACAATTTTAAAACGATAATATTTACTGTAGAATTCTGTCATGTTTTGTTTCCATTATTAAGATATAGATGACAGCACCAATGTTCCTCCCACATAAATAAATATCAGAGAATTGTTCTCTATTTTTTTTATATCATGTGATGGACGTTTGAAAGTGTTGTGATGTGTTTGTGAAATGTATATTAAATGTTTATCTGTCTACAATATGCCTCGTCAATCAAGGGTTATGTTAATTACTATTAGCTAATTACTAAATATACAAAAAGTGGCAACGATGAAAAAAAGGTATAATTTCACCGGAAAAAATTTACCGAAAATGTTAACCCGTTCGCGACGGGAGCCTTTTACGAAATGTTTATTACTTTGCTACCGGTTTTAAAAAACAGAAGTTTGTGCCTATTCAAATCTGGAAAATGCTACGATTAAATAAGGTAAATTTTACAGTAAAATTTTACTGGTGGGGATAAACGAGGATCCTTAGACCTATTTCCGGCACGTATAAGTGTCGCTCGTCCCCAAGGGGTTAATTCTGCCGGGAGAAATGGCTACTCTCGTTTTCAAAGTTCTACGCTTCTCTGCAATAAATACTTCAATGTAATATTATTCAGTCAGCATCATTACGACGGTGGTAAGTGCTGCATTACATTTATTTTACATTTTTACGCTTTTGCTACGTTTAATAAAGTAAAATGTTTACCCTTTGTAAGGAGTTTGATGAAAATGTAGAATCTTTCACAACTTATGTGAAAAGATTTGAACAAAATTTTGTTCTGCATGACATAACAGAAAAGAAAAAAGTTCCTGCTCTTTTACCATTATTAGGACTGAAATTATATGGTTTGTTATGTGATTTATGTGTACCTAAGAATTGTGAAACCTTAAAATATAATGAAATTGTTGATACTCTGCTTAAACACTTAAGCCCCGCCCCCCCCCCCAATGAATTCATTGTGCGCATTACATTTTGAAAATCTTTTCAAAATGAAATTGAATCAATTCAAGATTTTGCTGCTAGATTAAAAAAGAGTACGACCTTTTGTTTATTTACTGGTGATATTTTAAATGAAAATTTACTGGGTTTCTGCGCGGTCTAAAAAATGAAAGTATTCAGAATAAATTTATAACTCAAGTTGATGATTTACATTTCGAAAAAGCTGTTGAAAAAGCTTATCTTTATATAATGTAGATATTGAAATTGCTGAAATTAAGCATAAAAAATTCAATGCAAATAAAATTTCCAGTACAAAAAATGTACAAAATAAGAAATTACAAAATTGTTCTTAAAAACAGAATGTCAACAATCATGTAAATAATACACATTCTGACATGAATAAAAATAAGTTAAAGTGCTATCGATGTTGAAATGCCTCATATTTAGCAAATGTTTGTCGATTTATTAATGTTACTTGCAACCTTTGTAGAAAAAAGGCCATTTAAGCAAGGTATGCAGAAGTACAAATTCTCAAAAACAGGTTAATTCTTTAACCTCTTAATTCTCGTTCCCGTGATATTCATGGGCTGTGACCTTTATTCAGATTATTCAGATTTCTCTGATTCCCACTAGGGATGGGTAGAGAAACGTGGAACAGGTTCCTAGGAACAGTTCCAAGAGAAAAAACGAAGTAACTGTTTCTCTTCGCCAAAAGGAACCGTTCCTTTCGAACTAAAATCCCATCTGTCGCCAAAGCAAACGTTGTCACATTTTTCTCTCACTTGCGATTGGTTGATATGTCAAAAGGTTTCCAAACAATCAGAAACGTCATTAAAGTATCAAATGCTAGATGCCAGAAAAGGGGAAAATCGCCTGATTAACGATGCCAGATCTGAGGAGCAGTTTAAAAGGAACATATCTTTGGGAAAAAAAACTTCTCGTTTCTGTTTCTCATCATTGCGCAGCCGCGGAAAAACGCAAGGAACAGATTGTGGAATGGAGCAGGAACGGGAGCAGATCGAGAAACGTACTTCAGGAACATGTTTTTTTTTTTGCTGTTTCTTCTTTCTTCGTATCATTTTAGAGGTATTTTGCTTGGATTAGTGTGTGTGAGGGACGGTAGAGAGGGGGTGTGGGGGGGGGGGGTGATAAGAAGCTCTGGTAAGAAAGGAACTTTGTTGGTGCCAAGTTGAAAATTCAGTTTTCACTTTGACATGACGGATAGAATTTGTCGGTCGCTGATAAATTAGACAAATAAAGGAAAGGGGAGAAGGTCTCTTAACCCTTTTTCTTACTGAAGATACGTCAGATTTAAGGTCTTTTGCATTTTCATGAATTTAGTACTATAATTTAATACGCATTATTAATGTAAGAAATAATTACTATTTTTTAACCATAAGATATTTATTTTGTATTTAATACATAAAAATTTCAATTTACACATTTAATACACAAAAATGTTGATTTCTTTTTTATTGTGAGTATCGAATTATGATAATAATATTTCTTTCCGTTCTTAATATTTGTTCAACAAATGTATGAATGTTAATAGGCACATAAAAATCAATACTAGTATTAATAATAGTAATAATAAACGTTTTCGTTTACATCTGAATGAAGGTTTCCAGTCCGCCCCCAACTCTAAATTTCTTACTATAACTAAAGATTATTTTTAACTATTTTATAAACACGATTTTTACGCAGCTGAATAGTAAGGATATGTTAAAATAGCAAAAGGAATGAGGTTAAATTAATGTTACTACAATAATAATAATAAAACAGCACTAGTAAGGTTATTTGTAAGGTAAAAGTTGAATGCTATTTCTAGAAAATGAACAAAACTCTAACGAACGAATCAATAAAAACTTTTAATTTATGAAGAAATCCACAAAGAATGTTTAAAAGTTTAAAAAATGTAATTTTAATTAAATAAGCAGCTCAATAAATGTTATTATTTAAATTCAGTTTTTAAATTTGTATTACAAAATATTTCAGCAAAAAAATTCATTTTAAATCTTGAAATTAAAAGAATTAAGGAATATTGCTGTAGATTCTTAAAAAGGGTATTTAAAAAAACTGTAATCGAACGGTTTTTCAATTTTCGATAAATGGACTACATCTTGAGCTATTAGCTATTGTTGTATCATGATGGTAGTTTTTCCTCTTCTCCTCACTGTCGCGTCCGGAAATTCGGTTAAAGATATCAAATTCGCAAAATTTTCTGAAACACCTACCTTTTTATTGAAAATGGGGGAAAACCCATTCGATTAGCTAATTTTTGAGCAAAAGTACCTAGTAATTTTATGCGTTTGCGAATAAAAATGAAATGAAGAATGTGTCAGAAAGAACACAGTTTAGATTTGAGAACAGACTTAAGAAAATCAAGAAAGTATACATGAGGTCAGATATTTTTTAAATTCATATAGCTTAAAAAAAAAAAAAAAAAAAAAAAAAAAAAAAAAAAAAGCTAGTTCAGTTAAACGAATTGTTCGGGAAAAATTCATTATACATTATGAGTATTTTCCGATTTTCATAGACATCGGGTAGAAAAATATAGTTTATTATTAGTATTGTATTTATAGAATTTTAATTATGATGACCAATGAAATCAAAAGAAAATATTCCTTAAATGCCTTTTTTATTTTGGCTTTTCTTGAAAAATAAAGATATTTTATCATGAGTTGTTTTATGGATTCAAGTCAATTGGATAAACAATTCTTTAGAAGATTTCGCAAAAATAAATAAATAAATAAATAAAATAAATAAATAAAATGAATGCGAGGAAGAAACTGCATCCAGTTTGAAGTTACAAATCTTTCTTCATGTATTCACTAGAAATATTTCCGGTGTCAGCTTAATAATGTATGCTAAAAAACTTTGAAGCAGTACCAGATGTGGTCTTAATTAATGGCTATCGGAATTAAGGTTTACAGAAGCAGCTACTAAACACTGAGAATATTTGCATTTAAAGAGTTCCTTAGATTCTATTAGAAACAACATTGAGAAGTTTTTAAACGATTTTTTAATGCAATTTTGAAATACACAACCAAGGACCAACTCAACCAACACACAAAAAAAAAAATCACGGTGGCACTAGATTTTGATGTTATTGGTGTCGGTGTTATTTATGACGGCCGATTATCTGCACGAGGGATATGGGCCCGAGGAAGAGTGCCCTCCGTGGGGGTCTTTCTAAGGGAACCTAACCCGTATTTACGTATGGAAACCCAAGGTTAGAAGAAAACTCCGAACGATTAGGCCGACGAGCGCGATTGGGTTCGAGCACAGCCCCTCCCGCCTATCACCTTCGAGAGCAGAACCTCTCGGCCGCTGGTGGGGCCGCACTAGATTTTGGAACGAATATGTCTGTCATCAATTGCCTAGTCTGTTTTTTCTTTAAATCGGGTATATACACATGAAATAGAACTTTGAAGAATTAAATCATTTTATTATCTTTTTTTTTGCCGAGGATCCCCCTCCCCCCCATCTGCCGTTTAAGATAATTTTAAACTCATGAACTTAAGAGAAACAGAATTAAACATTGTCTTCAACGGCAGATTTAGTGAGAGAAAGCTTACCCCTTCACCAAAAAATCCTTAATTTACTTTTCTCTTACTGTATAATTATTTTAAGTTACTTGAAAAATAAATAAATAATATTCATTTTTTTAAAATCATCTGATAAAAAGAAAATTTAGTTAATTGAACTTGGAACACTCACCTTTCCCCTCCCTCCCCCCTTCCCGCCTTCCTAGAGCCATATCTCAATTCTTGGCATTATTTTCAATTTTTAGCTTGTTAATTTTAATAAGAAGTCTCAAAAATTTTCGTTTATCTAATCCTATTAGTTTAAAAGTTTAGAACTAATAAGTTTGAAAAAAGGTATTTCACGGAATTTATTTATTGGATTATCTTAAAGCCAGTTTCGAGTCAAATGCTAACATAGTATTTATCGCAGTTGTTTTAAATATTGGCCATGGTGTTCATTTTTATATTACTGAAAATATTATTAAATGTATTTTTTTTTATTATTATTACAGTAAACTCTGTCTAAGGCGGAATCGATCGGGACTGAGAAAATTTTCCGTGGTAGACAATATTCCGGCTTATGCAAAAAAGCTCCCCCCCCCCCCCAAAAAAAAAAAATAAATAAATAAATAAATAAATATCCCTCGAAGATGATATTGACCTTAATCAATGACCTTTCATTGATTTTCCTGACTCGAAAATCGGTTGAAAACTGAAATTCGGAAAGATCTTTTGTCTTTATAGATAAATGAGAAACGCTATTCAATTTCTTAGTACTGCTGTAATACATGCGAATTGGATGTTTACACACACACACACACACACACAAAAAAATAAATAAATAAATAAACTTCGAGAATGAGACAGAACGCTGTAACTTTGAATTTGAGTACAACCTTAAAGTATAATATATTGTACTTTCTGAAATATGAATTTTGATGAATGCTCATTCTACCAGAAATATTAACTTTAACTTTTAAATTTTGCAATTTTGTATATGAAAAAATGGCATAAGTATAAATTCCTTAAAATTTAAACAGTTTCTGTTCTTTTCGATTAACTTTTTCAAAGTGTTACCGAATTTAACTAACATGCTCGACATTGAGTATTTGACTTATCAGTTTTAAAGTTTAATAAACAAAATGCCTTTAATTTTTTAATTATCATATTTTCCGGCTTGTGCAAAATTTTGGTTTCGGTGGGACCATAAAATCCTTTCCGTTTCTGCGTTAGACAGATTCCGCCTTATGCAGCATGAAATAATGTAATTTTCTATGGGTTAGCCGGGACTTGAAAACTTTTCCGCGGTAGACGGATTTCCGGCTTATACAGGGTCCGCCTTAGACAGAATTTACTGTATTTCATTTCTTTTTCAAGCAACATCCTCTTCATTTTTTGTATAATCAAAATTTCCACTTGAAAACTCAAAAGTAAAAAAAAAAAGAGTGAAAAGAAAAAGAAATATGATGTATCCAGATTTTTTTTTGTATCAGAAACCCTCATTGCATTAAACTCCCTTCCTCAGTGTTATGTATTCAGTAAAGAAAAGAGAAAATACGGCTTCTTTTTGTAATCCCTGAAACCGAACAATCAATCATTGCTCTGTCTGTTACTGCAACAGTCCCAGGAACAGGTGTTGGTGTCTTCGTTCCTCTTCTCGTTCGTTACGAGATCACGTGACCTGTTCCTTTGGAACAGGTGAAAGGAACAGTTCCAGGTTCTGAAGGAACGGTTACGGTTCGTTTTTCAAAAGGAGCAGAAACGCCCATCCCTATGTCCTACCCAACACTACTGAGCTAGAAGTTCATGCTCAAAGAGACTTTTGTCTTATTAAAGACAGAGTAGGAAAACCTACTAAAATTGTAATACTAATAAGAAACATTCAACAGAAAGTGGTGGGAGTAGATTTTCTGTTAGTGACGAAAAAAATGTCTGACAAAATTATAATTTAATTATCGCATATTTTTTCAATCACAACCGACTTTTTTTTTTTTTTTTTTTTTTTTACATTCTTTTAACATATATTTATTTAAATATCACTTTTTATTATTAAGTTTGTCAGAAATTTAAAAAGAAATTATGTTGAAAACTAATGACCTACTTTTGAAACTAAACTTGTATTCTTTCTATAATAAAAAATAAAATTACTTTAAAAGTCTGAAAGTCGAGAGCATTTTAAAAAGATAAACATAGTATCCATTAAAAAATACATAAATTGATCTCTTTTTTATTGAAAAACTTTATGTAACAAAAAAAAAAAGCATCTTTTGTTTTTTTATAAAACTAACAATTGTTATATTTTAACATCATTATAGGGACTACATTATTATTTTAAATACAAATAATTCTAGAGCAATAATTACAGATTTCCTTATTAAATTTTTATTAGCACTGTCAATAGATTTTAATATGAAATGCTTTTCTTGAGAAATTTTTCTATTTTGCAATCTCTATAAATTTCTATATAAATTGTACTACAGAAAATTTTCCATACTAAACTTAATAGTTTTCTATGGGTTTTTTTTTTTTTTTTTTCAAATATATACATATATATAAATAACTATAGATTTCTAAAGAAAATTTTTATATAACGCAAATTTCATGGCCAACGAAAACTAAAAATGGGCGGTCTTCAGAACTTTCCATTCACTTTGGTCAAGATTACAAACTTCGTCAGATATGCTAAATGTCGACAGATATCTTGAAATGTCTGAAAAATGATATTGTTTTTACGAATGTCGACAGATATCTCTGAATGTTGGAATACTAATATCATTTTTACGACATTGGCCAATGTAAATAAAATATCAAAAATAAGGCATTAAAAATACAAGTTTTCTAAAAATAGTAAAATAGTTAAATTTTATTGTTTAGAATACTATTTACGTATTATAATGTTATAAGTAATGCAAAAAATTCGTTTGGATGCTTTCTTTTAAAAACCAATTTTAAGTTACATCTGTGAATATCGGCAGATATGGTAAATTTGATGTCTGACATTCAGTGACTTTCGAGATATCGGCCAATATTGATCGGGACATTGGCCGATATCTGTGTGCTACCTGGGTTATCCGCACAGATTGTTTTGTTAGTCAAGATGAATAAAAATGGATAATTTAAATTAAAAAAAAACTTTTTAAACATTTTTTTACTAATGAAGTCCTTACTGATTGCTTTAATGGAAACAAAAAAATAAAAAATGTTCTTTCTCATTTTACCCAGGAAAAAAAATATGTTCTAATTGTGGGCATGAACCAACATAGCATTTTTAGTTTTCAGAAGTCTTGCTTTGAAAACCTGCAAAGTTGCAGCAAGCTCAGCATGACAAGACTGCAGCAAGATAACGCAAACTCCGAAGTCACCACACTTTGAACTTGCAACTAACTTGTCGTGCAAGTTAAATTCATGCTGTATCAAATTTATTGCAAATTAACGGCAAAAAAGTAATCAAAAATACTGCAAACTTACTGCAAAGTAGCAGTGGCGCAGCCAGAATTCGGCTCTAGGAGGGGGGGGGGGAGATGTTGATAACGGTAGTCGCCGGTTAATTGAATCACTGGCTAATCGAATCAGTCTATTTAATGAATGAAGTCATAACGCTTTTTTCTCAGATATTAGAATCAGCAGATGCGCTTCTTATGATTCATTTAAAGAGCGTTTACAATATATTAAAGTTGCAAAACTTAAAATGCATCAATGAAATAACACAAAACTATGTTAGATTTATGTTTTAAAAAATCGTAGACAAATCTTAAAAGATGAAATAACAGAGTACAACAAACATGTTTTGTATGGAAAATCATCGGGTGGTTCATCGGAAAATATTTGGTGGTTGCAAATTGCAATCCAGCTTTCAATTTTTCAGCCAAAAATACACAGGGTTTCACACCAAGACAATTCCAAATTCTTGTTTAAGCCTTTGAGAGGCGATGGTTTGTTTAAAAAATCCATAATTTTAATTCCCAAACGCCACAATGTCACCAGAATTTTAATGACAGCATTTCAGGTTCATTATAAATGTGAAATGTAGCTCTTCCTTATTTAAAAATAAATTTGTTTGTAAATTCCAGTGTCATTCATTTATTTCAACATTTTAGGAATGAAAATGCTTTGCTCCTGAAAGGATTAATAATAATGAAGCAATTTAAGCAAAATTTTCAATAGACTTTTTGTCAATTGTCATTAGACTTTTTATCCTTGCTTTGTGTCAATGTAATAAAATCGTGAGAATTGCGAAAATTTATAATTATCCCCGTCCAAACAGTGCTGATTAGGTATTCTATATTTTGGAATGTAGTTAACATATTAAGCACGGTGATTGAATTACTGTGTACTACCAACACTTTAAGTGACATCGAATTTCGCATAAAGGGAAAGCAATGTAAATTTAGAGATAATTTCGTTAAAATATCTCCATTATCGTTACAGATCTCAAAAAATATCTGGCTTCCACTTGAAGTCTTATCGATACTAATATTATAAAGAAGCAATGCTTGTTTGTAGGGAATAATTTCTGGAACTATATTCGAACCAATTTAAAAAAAAATGGTGACAAATTGATGGTGACAGTCCTTGTTTCAACATAGGCTATATTTTTTGTCGGTGGCACTACCTCCAAGGGGTAGTAGCAGGGGCAAGTCACGTTCTAAAAATGCGATATTTGTGTTACTGAAGATCGTAAAAACTTGAAATTTGGCGTTACTTATAAGATGTAAATGCTCTCTAAGAACTGTTTGTAAAAAAATAATAATTTAAAAGGGTTAAAAATGCGGCGTTAAAAAATGCGGCGAAAAGTGCTCTTAAAGCTTTCTAAATTACAATTTCTATGGAACTGTTAAAGATAGAAACTTGAAATTTGGCGTGGTAGGTACGAATAAGATGTAAATGATCTTTACGGCCGGTTTCTAAAATTACAAATTTAAAGGGGTGAAATGAGCAAAAAGCGTTCTAAAAATATTCTAAATTACGATTTCTATGAAATCTCAAGAAATACCAAACCGATTTCAAACGTAATGATTGCAAATTGATGCTAACAGTCCCAGCTCGAATATAGGCTATATTTTATGTTGGTGCCACGCCACCAGAGGTTGCAGGAGCAAAAAATGCTCTAAAATTGAAATTTTTGCAATACTGAAGGGGCTAGAAATTATAAATTTGTCATGGTAGTTACTATAAGATGTAAATGCTCTGTAAGAATAGTTTTTAAGAAAATCAAAATTTAGAAATGCGCGAAAAACAACATGAATTTCGATTTCTATGGATTTGTTAAAGACAGAAAGTTAAAATTTGGCATGGTAGATATTTATAACATGTAAATGTAACTCTGTAACATGTAACTCTCTAAGAACAGTTTCTATAGGGTTCAGTTCAATTAGGGTTCAGTTCAATAGGGGAGCAGTTCAATTTAAAAGGCCAAATTGAGCTAAAGCATTCTAAAATCTTTCTAAATTACGATTTTTATGGGATCTCAAGAAATACAAAACCGATTTCAAAAATAATATTGGCAAATTGATGGGGGCAGTTCCTGTTCCAGCATAAGCTAAATTTTATGTTTGGGGAGGGAGGGGGTAAACCGTTAGACTTGAAGCTTGGAATATATATCATGATGGTTTCTTTTAAGATGTAAATGCTTGCTAAGAATGGTTTCTAAGAAATTCATAACTTCAAATGAAAGCTTAAATGAGCGTAAACGCTTCAAATTACATTCGAAATTATCATTTACAGTAAACTCTCTGTAAGGCGGACTCTGTGTAATGCGGAAATGTGTCTAACTCGGAAAGATTTTGAGGTCCCTGCGATTCCATAGACATAGAGTAAAATTTGTCTAAGGCGAAATATTGTCTACTACGGAAAATTTTCTCAGTCCCGATCGGTTCCGCCTTAGACAGAGTTTACTGTATTTAGAATTAGTTTTAATTCATCTCATTAAATTAAGTCACATTTTTGCCTAATATTGTGTGATAATGAAGTTTAGTCAAACTGTGGCTTAGTTAGTAACTTTTGAACTATAGCAGTATAATTTCGTGGAATAAAAATAGGCCCACAAATACCACTATTTAGGCATATTTCAATTATTACGCGAGCACAGTCGAAGTTTTGCTAGTACCATACTTTTTTTCACTGGATGGATGGATTAAGTTTGTGTGTAAGATATAGATAGTAATTTTTATTAATTCTAAGAAAAGGTTTCACCTTTAATGTCTGTCTTTAGAAAATCCTGCTCACAGTCATGTATTTATACGTCAGTGCAATTGCAATCAGTGATTCTTTCCTATGAGGAACGTGATTCTTTCCTACAGTATCTCCCCGAGAGCAAGATTTCTTGGGGAAAATTTCAAGTTACATTACCAACTAATAAACTACAATCTTTAAATTTATGTACCTCAACTCTGGGACAAATGGTTCAAAAGACACACTAATTGCAATAATCTGTAAAATCACAATCAAAAACAGCTTCTTATGTTAATATCATTATAGCACTGTTTTTGTATTTCTTGCTTTTTCAAAGTTTTTATGCACATAACTTGGTCTCAGAGATAACTGAGAGCAAGAATGCAATAAGGGTGTTTGAAACTCTGAGAAATCTAGAAAGCATGTCTTTTACGTTTTTCTCTGGAATTTAAATTCCAGATGCTCCATTATCGTTTCGAACATGGAACATAAACAGAAATGCAATTAAAAAACTGTTGTCCAGCGTATAATACTCTATGCGCCAGGAAATGACCACTCTATTAGCCTAAGACGTCTCGAAAATGTGACAGATGCCCTTTTTCAAAACAAATGACCAGTTTTCAGAAAACTGATGCATGTAATGTTCGTTTTCGCAGTTTTAAATACAATATTTGCCGTTTTTTGAAGCACTTTTGTTGAGTAGAATCAGGTGTGATTCTGAGTAAAAAAAAAAAAGTTCCGAAATTCGCAGAAAATTTTCTGAAAACTTACTGCAGAGGAGGGGAGGGGGAAATCCACTCCCGGCACTAACTATGCGTTTTTTCAGCGGCCTTTTGATGAAATTCGCGATCTCTTAAAGAAATTTGCATTTTTTTGTAATCCCTTCACGAAATTTGCTTTTTTTCACTATCCCTGACGAAATTCGCGCGTTTTTTCGCGATCTTTTGACGAAATTTGTGTTATTTTCGCGATCGTTTAACAAAATTTGTGTTATTTTCGCGATCTTTTGACGAAATTTTCTGTTTTCGCGATCTTTTGACGAAATGTATATTATTTTCGCGTTTTGACGAAATTTGCGGAGTTTTTTGCAATCTTTTGTCCAAATTTACGGGGGTTTTCGAGATCTTTTGACAAAATTTGTGGATTTTTTTCGCAATTCTTGGACAAAATTTGCGTTTTTTCCGCGTTTCTTTGACGAAATTTGCATTTTTTCTGCGATTCTTTGACGAAATTTGTGTTTCGCCGGCTACTCTTTGACGAAATTCGCGATTTTTCTGCAAGCGATTACAAAAAAAATACTTTTTTCGGCACCATTTGTCAAAATTCGCGATATTTTTTATGTCCGAATTTTCAGATTTATGACCGATTTTTTTAAATTTTCGGAACAGAATTACCAATAAGTAGAATTTTATCCAACAAAGACGCAGATTCTGAATAAGCCAAAAAGTTCTAATATTAACTTTGGTTTTGATTCATTAAAGCGGCTAATTTGCTCAACTAGTGATTCATATAAGCGGCAATCATACTAATTATTTTAGCTCTGGGAGGGGTTTCAACCCCCAAAACACCCTTCGCTGCGCCAGTGCAAAGTAGTAATCTTTCCATGCCACATTAACTGTTTACAACTGTTACACTATACGCTTAACCCCTTCGAAGGGGTCCTTAGACCTGATCAGGTCTATTGATGACATACTAAGGGGCATATAATTAATCATTTTTATCACCATAAACAAGATAACCCCTTCGGGACGGGAGCCTTTTACGAAATTTTTAATCTTTTGTCACCGTTTTTTAAAAACAGAAATTTGTGTCTTCTTGAATCGAGAAAATGCGCTGATTAAATAAAGCAAATTTTACAGTAAAATTTTACTGGTGAGGAAAAACTAGTATTCTGAGCGCTTCATGCGGCACGTATACGCAAAGCCGCCTCAAGACTACAAGCCAGACACGCCCTTCACCCCCCCCCCCCACACACACACACATGTGACGACACAGACCGGGGCTGGCTAACTGCCAGCACCCGACATTTGAATTTTGTATCTTGCTATTTAGAAAAAACACGTCCACGTGCGTTTTACTCAGCCTAATAACATTTAACATATTCTTTTCAAGGTAAGTTTTATTTTCAAATTATATTTATATGCTATCAGCACAAGTTTTATTTCTTGTGTTCAAAATCTTTTATTTTTAATAACTTTGAAATAAATTAACTAGTGCGATGCTATCAATAATATCGTGTCTCAAAATGAAACGATATTATTGTAGTTCTGTTTCTTTCCACATAGAGCAATAATTTAAAATGGCAAACATCCCTAAATCGTGTCAAGACTTATATCATTTAATTTGTATCTTGTCACACCATCCTCTCTTTCTAATTTGTTCTGTTTTTTTTTTCTCATTCATTAGAGTGACCTTTAATTAACGCCCATTTATTAAAAAACACTTGTCGTGTAAATAGTAACTCGGATTATTTTGTATGCAGAATTGGTTGGACTTTAATTTGGCAACAAATTTATGTATTTATATTTATATATAGTCATACTTAAAAATTTAAATATTCTAAACATTTTCATAAAAGTCGCTGTGGATACATAACATTTTTATCTTGTTTACTCCTTTTAAAGCAAAGCCCGATCGATATACATGTATCAATTTATTGTTGTTTTTTAATCTTAAAACTTTTGTTATCTTAATAAAAATTCTTTTTATAATTTTTTGTTAAATTATAAATGCTTATGTACTGTGTAAATCAAGCTATTCAATGGCTTTGGTGTAAATAGAGCTACGGGGATAATGTTTTTGAATATCTCTATTTTTGCCACAACTGTAAGCAATTTATTTACAAGACTAGAGGAAGGGTTGTTAACACCCTTATGAAAACAGTAGTCCCCCCCCCCCCCTTCTTCACAAAAATCCTATGTGTTTTCGTATACATTTTAATGTTTAATTAAAAATAACAATAAATAAAATTATTATTCTATAATTATAAATTTACTTTTAGATCTAGTCAGGAAATACTTTTCACCTCATAAAAACTGATTATTTTAAGCTTAAAAGATGTCAACAAACATTTAAGAACCCACACAACATTATTTTGGAAATGAAATATTTTCGTGGAAGGTTTTTTGGGTTTTTCGATGTTTTTTTTTTTTTTTTTTTTATCAGCTATTACCTAAACATTCGAGGAAAATGAACATAAATTAGGAATATTTTAATTCCAATTGATGAAAGTCTTTTCTTTCTTTCTTTTATTTTTCTCTTCATATGTCAATACACTTTTTAAAAAATCTATTGCTTGTACCTTGCATAATATATCAAACTAATACAAAACAAAATAATAATTTTATGTTTCATGAACTTGTGTTGTTTTAGTATTATGACAGTTTTATGTTTTTTAATTTAATGGATTTTATGTGAAAATTACCCATTTCTGATAAGTAAAGTTTACAGTACGAAAATTTATTTATAAGAATACTTAATTTCATGTATACGTTAATTTTACTATTTATTATATGCAGGTTTCAAATCACTTAATATTTAATAGGATATTTACTGCATAATTTCAAGCCCAATTAAAAATAAAAATAGAACACAACTTGAATTTGTTTTCATTTAACATTCACTTTTCATCCACTTTAATTTAATTTTTGAATGTCGGTTTTGATTGGCACACTCATTGTTATTTATTTATTTTGAAATAATTGAAAGCAAAATAATTCAATTTATGTGTTTAAACTGCAAATTTATATATATATATATATATATATATATATATATATATGTATATGTAATAATGTATAATGTTTTGTTTTTGAATATATACCAAATAGATAATTGATATTGTTTCTAAATTTCAAAGTAGAATAAATAATAAAAACTGTCCACTAAAATAAATTTAATACTTGGGATTTTCTTTTCATTAACGAACGAGTTTTCTTTAATGTAACTTTAATTCTGATGCACATTTTCATTGACACAGTGATATTATTTCATAAATATTGTTTTTGTGTTATCGTTATTATTATTGTTTCCAGTGATCGAAATTGATTAAAAAGCACTTAATTAGCGTCTTTAAACTATAAGTTTTTATTTTCCCCCCCATATGCTGTGATAATAAGTTGGAATATAGAAAAAAGAATTAATATGTTTTAAATAACGCATGTGCTCTCCACGGCTGATCTAAGCCCCGCGTCGTGACGTCGTGAAACCTTGTGTTTGGCTTGTAGTCTTAAGGCGGCTTTGGTATACGTGTCGTTCGTCCCCAAGGGGTTAAGGTAATATTTGTACTTTTCAATTCGAGCCCCCCCCCTTTTTTTGTGAAGTATAGCGTTTAAAAAAAGTGGTGCCAACCAAATAGAATTTCTGTAATTTCTGCGTATCTGCTGATTGTCTATTCTCTCAACAGAGAGACTTTTTGCTTTCGTCACTTTCGTGAATTAAAGTCAGTCTTGCCATCAGTTTTATAATAAAATACTCATGAAAGTGAGTAATGGTATACCTTGCAGGAGATTTGCTACGAATTTCTCAATTCAAATTTGTCACGGCAAAATAATATCAGAAAAAATCAAACTTGCTGCTAATGATCATGCTATCTGGGAAAAGGACATAATTTTTTTGTTTCACCCATATAAAACAATTCCAAATTAAAAAAACCCAGCATTAAAACATGGAGACCTAATGATGAGTAAATAGACAAGTGTTACCAGCAAGAAAATTAATTTCTTTGACAGGTAAGAACTTGGTTTTATCTAGTTCAGCGATTCCCAATCTGAGGTACCCCTACATGGCGTTGAAAATTACATTGGTAATGGCGAAAAACGCAACAAAATAAAAAATTAAATAAAAACAGGAAAACAAATCTGTAAACTTTTCGTATACAAAGAGAAGCTTGTGTAAAAGTACAGTGCCTAGAAGTAAATAGTGTGTTTACCTCTAATAGAACCGTAATAAAAAAATTATCTCTGGAAGGAGGAAAACCAGCTTCTCCGCAAGAGGGTGTCGTGTTCCCACCATTGTTGATTAACGTTAGAAATCGCATTTAAATAGCTTGATCTTAATGTTAGTCGAGGTGTAATTAACGGTATATTTTGAAACAAATTATACAAGTGGCTTTAACATTTAAAAGTAAAGACATATTATGTTTGTTTAATGATAAATCATTATTGATACCTAGAAAAGAAAAGCTGGTCGAACATGCTTCGTTCCTGGGCTTATTAGTGGATATAAATGCAACAAAACTAAAATGACTCTATATTTAATGGAAGAATAAATGCTCAAAATGAGTATTTATTTATCTAGGTATATACCCTTTAAAAATAAATACCTGTGTATGTTGCATCAGTGATCACTTTCAAATATATATGTATATTAAATTAACATTAGGAATTTTTTTTAAGAAAATGCATTCAACTTTCAAGAAAGTTTTTTTTTCTAGCTTTCAAAATGTCATTAATTTCTCATTTGAGTTTTTGCTAATATACCTTTACCTTAAATTATTTTATCAAAAACTAAAGCTCTGAAACATCAGAACTTTTTAAAAGCTCATTTTACTCTGGGTTATCCTAAGTTCTCTGGGTTATAAGCTCTGGTTGTAAAGAAGTAAAAATGCATACTGATAAAAAAGTTATCAAAATGGGAGTAAATATTTTAGCTGTACAAAAAAGAGAAAAAAAAACGTGTTTTTACAACATTCATCATAGTATGGTAAATTTCAATATATTGTTTTAGAAATAAAGAAATATTGTATAAAGAAAATCTTGTTCTATAAATTTAATATAACAAAATTATGCGTTTAATCAGAAGTAATTTAAGATATATGAATAAATTTAATAATTATTTATTCTGATTTTATCTAATTTTATCTAATTTTAACTAAAAAAGTGTATTTTAAAGAAAATGCACCCTACTCGATTTCAAAAAATCCTTAATTCCTCATTTCCTTTTATTTTTTGCGAATATACTTTAAATTATTTTGCCAAAAACTAAAACTCTGAAACATCAGAAAATTTTAAAAACTCAATTTCTTCTTAGTTTATTAATTGACTGTAAAGTGTTAGAAAATGTCTATTGCATCCTGTTTTAATATAAATTTAATTTTTATCTCTCATATAATAGTTTGTCTTGCCGTATTGGCAACCCCTTTTGCTAATGTTGTTTCCTGTAAAACGCGGCTAACTGCAAGCATCATGTTCTGATGCCGCAAATCTTCTTTACCTTATATTAAGGCAGGCATTCAGATGTCCACTGAATAAGGTTTACTAAATAGCGATTCTTAACTTAAATTTAGCGATCACTATTTAAGGATTCCTAAAACGCTATTCAGACCGGTCTGCCTAAACAAGCTTCGGCTTACCTTATCTACGATCTGGCTTCGTCAATCTTCGGAACATGATACCGATTACACAGACGATAAACCAATCAGCACACAGAATCGCTTCGTTGTCGATCAATCAATCAAGCGCATTATTTGCCGTTCTTAGTTTTGCACGCTTTTTGAAATTGAATTTTGCTACTGTTCATATGCAAAGTAATGCAATGTCTTTCATTATTATCATTGAAAAGAAAAAAAAAAAAAAGCATGTAAAAAAAGAAAGCAGAGGGGAAATTGTGCAGATTTTAAAAATTCCAGTAATTCCTGAATTACAAATGGTTTAAAAGTAAAACATTTTGTTTATTTTTTAAACATAATTAAATAATGGAAATAATAACTGTTATTATTTACAGACTCTTTTTAAGTTTTATTTCCTGAAATATATATTTTTAAGATGTTCATTTTTAATTATTTGAGTTCATGTTTAAATTTTTCAAGCAAAAGGTTTTGGCCTTGGCTAAGAGATATTTAGGAATAAACCTTCACAAAATTTCATTCCATAAAAAATACTTTTTTTTGTGATTGTTAGGTTGTAAAATATCTAATTTGCAAGCAAAACAACTCTACCAGATAGGAAAATTTTAGCAGGGATTAAATAAGTTATTAATAAATGCTTGATTTGAATTTGAGTCACTAGATTTCATCTTTCATTACAAAATGTTATATTTCATTAGAATAATTTTTATTTTCAGAAAATGGGCTCCAAGAGAAAAACCTTGCACTTGCATCAACTCCTAAATTTATATTTATTTTCTGAGAAGTAGAGGAAAACATTTTTTTTTCTTTACCCAGACATTTGCAATCTTACATAATAGAATACATATAGATATTAACCTGTAAAGGCTATCAATAAAATAAAATCAGTTTTACCAATGCAATATTTGGGGTTTTTATTTAATTTAGGCAATTTAATTTTCTATAATTCAGCATATGGAAAAATGCAATGTCTGTTTTTATAGACAATTATATTACTTTTATAAAGATGCAAAATGTTTAATATATAAAATTAAAATTAGCAATAATGAACTCTGAAAGATTTACCATTTCTTTAAAAAAAATTGGGGGGGGGGGGGGGATTGCAATTATTTTTTTTAATTACAAAAAATTGCAGTTATTATATAAATAAATATTTTTGAATGAATCATCTGCTAAAACAATTAACCAAAATAACACTAAAACACAGAATTTCACTAAGCATTTTTGTTTATTTTACAACTAATGTATTAATATAAAAATACCAGGTTAACATAACAATTTTTAATAATTAACCTGACTTAATAAGATCACTGACATAGTAGGGGAGAGGGGGGCACCTTTGAACATTTTTTTTTTTAAATCCACATATTTTTTACTTGAATTATATTTATTGAATTTTAAATATTTTGCGAGTGAAAGAATGTAATTCTGCATCATATGAAATAAAAAATTAGTTTTTCAGATAAATTAAATATGTTGTGAGGCTTTAAAAAGATAAAAGTTTTCTGTTCAAACCTGCCCCACATAGGGGTACCTTTGAACAAGCTAGGGACACCTTTGAAATAAACAAAATATTGACAGTTTTTATTAAAAACTGCGTATCTTTCCGAAGTATAAAATAATAAGAATAAAATTACACAATTACACTTAACTGAAATTACTATATTTTTATTATTTAACCAACTTTGTATCCATCAAAGCACAGTGTTGAGATAGAACAAAGGATCCCTCCAATTTTGTTTAATTGGGACAACTTTTTTATATAATATATATAATTTTTATAAAAATACATCATATGTTCTTTTTTTGCAAAGACATTAAGCAATTTAATCTGACCAACGTAATGAAGAGTTCTTTTTGCATGAAATTGAACTAAAATGAAATCATTTACATTCAAATTGTTATAAAAAATGAATAAAACCCTGTTTTATGAAATCCAGAAATAATGTTTGCCATTGTAAATGAAACAGTATAGGGTTTGTTAGACAGATCTGCTAAATCATGAATTATTGTTGTGTGTCCTGAATTTGCCTGTAGTTGAAGCCCTGCATTAGTACAACTTTCATATTAAGCATAATAACAATTAATATCTTAATTTTCAAATTTAAAAAAAATTTCAACAATAATATTTAGATACGTCTATAACTCTTTACTTCATAGTTTATTTGTTCAATGGTGCCCCATCACATGGAGTTTAGCATTGGATTTACTCAATTAGGTTTGAGAATTTAAATAAAACAAACCTTATAAGTTAAAGCTAACATCTTTATTTAGATATTAAATAGTAAATTATAATTATAGGGATACAAGATTATCAACAAAACACCTACAACTTTATTTTGTTAAGTTTAGATTCAAGAAAGCAAAATATACATATCTTGCTTAGTAGTGTGCATGCAAAATAGTAAAGCTTTGTATTCTTGTTACATCGAAACAGTAGTATTGTGTAGCCATATATATTTAAAAAATATAATTTATTTAAATAATATAATTTATTTACAGTGTTCAAAGGTACCCCCGTCTCCCCTACTTGAAGTAACATTGCTAACAGTGGTTTTCTGGGGTTTTTTTGCATTGAATTTTAATAGCTTTTATAAATTGGACACTATTAAAATCATGGACTATAATAGTATTAAACATGGAAAATATATATGAGCCATTCTTAAAAAGGCGGGTAACTTTACTCTGTATTTAGCGAAAAAAAAAGTTAAATTTTAAACAATTTTTTTTTATGAATAGATAAGGTATAGGATGCTGAGTAATCTACATATTCCAGCAAAGACTTTTAACAGTATTTTTTTCTAAAATAACTGGTAATCAATCTCACTTTACTGTTCCTGAGACAGTTTTTTATTTTATAATCTATATAAAATAATCGGTACTTTTTGGTTAGCCGGGCACCGGTGCTATACATACATATATATATATACACATATATGGATATATACATACATACATATATATATATATGCATATGTTGCATATATACATATATATGTATATAAATAAGCATGTATACATACATATTTATGTATATATAATTACTGGCACCCGGCTAACCGGAAAGTACCAAACAATCTTAACAAAATTTTAAGATTTGTTTCATTTGTAACTTTTCATAATAAGAATATAATATTAACATCTAAAGCCATACCTGAAGTACTAGTCACAACCATGGAGAATTAAGTCAGAACTGCAAAGCATTGAGATTGAGCTTTCATCAATATGCAAATAATTTGTCTGGAGAAGTGTCACTGAGGAATGGTGATTTTAAAAATACAAACCATGCACTCTGTGACACTTTTTTGGCCACAACAGGTTCACGGAGTAGATTGAAGACTATTCTAACTTGTGAAGACCATAAAGTTAAGATTCTGAAAAACAACAACAACAAAATTTTTTTTAACTCAATGAACAGTCTTTAGATCTATTTTTAAGATAAAAGGTTTAGTACATTGTAAGGAATTATTTATAAATATACATACAAAATAGATTTTATTTTGCACATAGTTTATAAATTTAAATCAACACAATATTTATAAAATGTGTTTTGTTTTAATTTCATTTAAGTAAAATTTTTGACTCACAATATATTTATTTAACTTGAAAGAAATGGGAAGATTTGTGTTTGCATATTAAATGTTTTAATAAAGAGCAATATTGGCTGTTTAAAAAAAGTAAAAAACTCCAATAAACACATTTAATTTTTTTTTTTTTTTTTTTTTTTTTTTTGTGTGTGTGTGTGTGTGTGAAGGATTATGAAAACACATTTTATAGGAACATAAAGAAAATAAGGTAGTTGCATATTGATAAATTAAAATATGCATGTATTTCAGAAATATTTCTTAAAATATAAAACGGGTATGTTTTATTAATAAAATAATCGTCTGAAGAATACTAATTTAGTTATCTTGAGTTTTACAATTTATTACTATTACTATTATTATTATTATTATTATTTTTTTTTTTTTTAAGAAAGAAAGCCAAGATGCAAAAACATTGTGAATTAAACAAAATCATTGAATCTCAACAAAATAAGAAATATTTTAGAAATCATTTTACTTCATAGGACTAACCTGCATAACTTTTTTAGAGCGATAATTAAAAGCAAACTTCATGCTAAATGAATGTATAAAATATTTAATATAGAAAATATAAAACTCAATACATAGCGTATTCGATCTGTCGATAAAATAAATAGTTTATAGCATCGAGACAAGCAATGAAATAAATTTAGTTATGTATAAACATGAAACTATACAGTAGTTCATGGTTAGGATATCTCAAATTTGCACAAGGGCACAGATAAAAAAAAATAATAATAAATTTAAATTACAAAAACGTGATCAAATATATAAAATTACATGTTAATATGATCACAAAACTCTAAAGGTTATAAATAAAAGCAATACATACCGATTACAGATCTGTAGTATACATTAATTAATAACATACAGTTTGTTTACAGAAATGAAAACATCGCGTGTTAAGTTAAAAAATAATACTTGATGATGCCAAAAAACCTTTAAGATATTTTTGATGAATGCAACAAAAATTTATTGCTTTATTTAAACCTCTTTTATATTTCTGTGCAATAAATAATCAAAAATATCAATTTTAAAAAATGCGCGAAGAAAATAATGGCGTCGAAAACTACCAATCCTTAACTTAAGGACAGCGTTTTAGCTTTCCTTAAATTCGAGCGCGAATCTTTATTTAGGGCACGCTAAATGGACATCTGAATAGCGATTTTGAGATTTCACTCGGGATTAAGGATTTCTGGCCCATTTAGTGCGCCCTAGCAGACAACTGAATGCCTGCCTAAATCCTTATATCCCAGGTATTTCAAGTTTTTTCTAGCATGCTGATTATTTATTTCCATAACACGTTATCAGCACGAATAGCTCTGGTGAGCATTTTGATGATATTTGAAGATTAATCGCATGCTATGACGCCTTTGCACACTAGCTAAGCCTAACGTAGAAGTTGTCCTGAATTACGTTCATCGCTAATGTTTTTTGAAGAAGTGTGAAACATTTTAGCAGTAAGGACTTTAGTTACGTTTTTCAAGTGTGCAAGATGGCTGGTGACGACTATAAATTACCCAAATTAAACGGCGATAATTACCATGCGTGGGCAATACGTGCTCGCGCGATTATGGTACAGAAGAAATGCTGGGAAGCAGTCGATCCGGGATATGGTTTGGATCTAACAGACAACGAAAAGAAGAAAAATGATGAAGCATTAACACTTATGTTCTTGATAGTTGAAGACACATTTTTAGATGATATCGGTGATTGCGTCAGAGCAAAGGATGCATGGACTGCACTGAAGGAGATGCATACAAAATTTGGATTACTCCATGTGTTGCAACTCATGAAGAATTTTTTCAATATTACGATGAAATCCGGTGAAACTGTCCAATCATACCTTGCCAGACTTATGGAAATTCATCGAAAACTGTCAAATGGTGGATACGCTTTTACTGACAGGGAAGTGGCTCTGGTTATGCTAATCGGTTTACCGAAATCATATGAAAGCCTAATCTTGAATTTAGAAAAGGATGAAGCAAATTTAACTACAACCATTGTTAAATCCAGGCTGTTAATTGAAGAAAAGAGAATATCAAGAAATACTACCGTTGCCGAAGATCATGAAGAGCGTGCACTCCATACGAAGAGTTTCAACCAGAAGAAACCTATACAATCAAACACCACGAAGAGATGGCAACCAAAGAAAGGTGAAGGAAATTTGAAGAAAAACACCAAGTGTTTTAGTTGCGGAGAGTGGGGCCACATATCCAGATACTGTGAAGAAGCTAAACAAAAAGGGCAAAGTACAGCAAAAACTGCTATAAATCTTAAGAAATGGGCATTATCAATAAACCTGAAAAATGAAAATAAGTCAAATTTGTGGATTTTAGACAGTGGAGCCACGGAACACATGACGTCCGATAAAGAAAAATATACAAATTTTAAGCCTTATACATCCACTGTCGAAGTTGCAAATTCTGAAAAAATAGGAGTAACTGGAATAGGCGATATAAATTTTTTTATACATGACGAAAATGAAGAACCCAGAACTGTCACCCTTGCAAACGTGTTGTACGTTCCAAATCTAGGAGGAAACTTGCTTTCAGTTGGAAGAATTGAAGAACGTGGGTTTAAAGTTGAGTTTGCAAATGGAGAAGCCAAAGTAACAGAGAAAAATGATGAAACTGTTTTTATTGCTAAGAGAAAAGAGAGACTTTATGTCGTCGAAGAGAAACAATCCATAGCTTATGCTGCAAGAACTTCTAGTGAAGAATTATGGCATCGGCGTTTGGGACACGTTAATTACAATGATTTGAAAGGGCTAAATATAGGTTTTAGTTGCAGTAAACATGAACTTAACCCGAAGCAAGAAGAACTTTGCTCTGTGTGTATACAGGGAAAAATGAGAAGACTGAGATTTCCCAAAACTGGTCATACAAGATCCAAAGATATACTGGAGATAATACACTCTGATGTGGCTGGCAGAGTCACTCCATCATCGTTGGGCGACTCAAATTATTTTGTTACATATACGGATGAATATTCACATTATACTAGTGTATACCCTATGACGACGAAAGATGAAGTCTTGGAAAAGTTTGACGAGTACAGACGTATGGCAGAAAAGTTTCATGGCAAGAAAATAAAAGTTCTAAGGAGTGATAATGGAGGTGAATACAAGAGTGCAAGATTTGACAATTATCTTATTAAATTTGGAATAAGAAGACAACTCTCAGTGCCAGAATCGCCCCAACAGAATGGCATTTCTGAGCGTATGAATCAGACTCTAATCAACACCGCAAGATGTTTGCTCATAGAATCTGGTTTAGATGCAACATTTTGGGCTGAAGCAGTGTCCACAGCAGCTTATCTTCGAAACAAATGTCCCTCTGTGGCTATTAAAGGAAATATTCTTGAACGATTATGGACCGACAAAGAAGTTACCTCAACCAATCTCAGAGTTTTTGGATGTAGAGCATGGAGTCATGTACGCTGCCACTCGCGACATAGCAAATTAGATCCTAAAGCCAAAGAATGTGTACTTGTGGGATATCCTGATGGAATTAAAGGCTACAAATTATATGATCTGAAGAGTAGAAAATTCTTTATTAGCCGAGATGTAATATTTGAGGAAAATATTTTTCCTTTCAAGACCAAACTCACTGACACAAACATTAGTGGCAAAGATTTTGTTACACTTCACATTGAAAATGAAGAAGTGTTAGAAGACGACACCTGTCAACCAGAAGTCCAAGAATCGCACATAAATTCAGAACAAATTTTAGATACTAACAACTTAAATGAATTACCAATTGAGAATCATCGTGTAGAATATTCAGACACACAAACAAGAGATTCCAATAAATACAATGAAGAATCCCCAATTCAAAACCCAGATCAAGATGAAAGTGCAATGGAAGAGGAAGAAATTGACTATGCAAGTGACACTACAGCTGAAGAACAAAGTATATCTTCTTGTGACCAACAAGCCAGAAGAATGACCAGAGTGACAAGACCTCCAAAATATTTAGACAATTATATCTTGTACAATGCAAAAGAAATGAAAGTACAAGATAAAGTTCCAATTACAGTTGCAGAAGCTCTGTCATCAGATGAAGCAAAAATGTGGCAAGAAGCAATGAAGTCTGAGATTGAAAATCTCCAAAGAGCTTAAACTTGGGAACTTGTACCAAAACCACCAGACACAAAGATCATTACATCAAGATGGATATTTCGCAAGAAGAAGGATGAGGTTGGAAACTGTGTAAAATTCAAGGCTCGCCTAGTAGCCAGAGGATATTTACAGACTCATGGTATTGACTTCCAAGAAACCTTTTCACCAGTTATAAAGTTGAAATCAATTCGTATATTGTTGGCCATTGCTGCAGAAATGAACCTTGATATCCATCAAATGGACATAACAGCTGCGTATCTGAATGGTACTTTAGATGAAGATATTTATATGGCTCAACCAGAAGGATGTCTGGAAAAAGGAAGAGAGCACCTTGTTTGCCATATCAAAAGAAGTCTATATGGTCTTCGACAGCCTGGCCGAATATGGAACTCCTACTTAAATGATTTTTTGATTCAATATGGACTTCAGAGATCAGATGCGGACCCATGTATATATTACAATTGTAAAAGAAGCCTCATTATTGGAATATGTGTAGACGATCTCCTCATCGTTGGAAAACTACCAGATATCAAGAAGTTTAAGCAAGAAATCAAAAAGCAATTTAATGCAAAGGATCTAGGCCCAGCAAGTCAAATTTTATCGATGAAAATAAGCAAGAATGATGATGGATCCATCACATTAGATCAGTTTGCTTATGTAACAGAAGTTCTTGAAACTTTCAAAATGTCTGAAGCCAAGCCTGCTGCTACACCACTAGATCCAAACATAAAGTACAAAAAGATTGATGATCATCAGTAGGAAAACATAAAAGAAGAGAGTAGCAAGATACCATACAGACAGGCAGTTGGTAGTCTCCTTTATCTAGCATGTGAAACTCGTCCTGATTTGGCATGGGTCAATCCATTTCAAGTGGTCCAGCACTCGTTGCTCGACCATTTTTAAAAAATCTGAAATTTTTTGTACAACAACCCTAACATGATGGAAGTTCAAAATGACTATTATTTTAATTTTATTAATTTTTGTTTGTGCATGGCGGCCATCTTTATTTCATCGTCTGCAGCAATTTTCTCACAAGAAGGGTTTACGGAATTGAAAATAATTCACCGTTTATTTATCCAATTCAACTGCGGATTAAAGCAATTTGTACAGAATACATTGGGCTAAAAATTTGATAATGGAGTAGTTTCCGAAACTAACTGCTTATTGGTAAAATTTAAGCTTAAAGTTTCAGTTTTTTTCCAAAATTTGTCCGTTTACAAGAGGAAATTTTTCTGACAAGGAATACTGTCAACATGACATAATTTTTTTTACAAATAGGCCGAAAGTACTTGTACTCACAAGCCGAGTTCCAGATTTGAGACTTGCTTTCTCTTCGCTAAAAAAAATCCCAATTTTTTCAAAAATGTCAAAAATCGCACTTTTCAGGCTTTGATATCTCTGGTGGGGCACGAGATAAAAATCTGAAAATTTTTTTTATAAGAGAATTGTATGGTAGTGTTATGCACAAGAAATTTCAGGATGGAGATTTGACTACAAGCTGAGATATGGCAAGGGCAACATGTCAAAACAATACTGCCAAACTATTGTTTTATTGTAGTCACAGCTAAGTATTTATCTCAGAGTGCTATTTAAATTTATTTTTTAGATTATCTTTAAATAATAGTAACAGAAAATAAAGCATTTTTCAATTAATTTAAAAAATAATTATGCCTCAGGCCTACATTTTGTATGGTTTCAGTAATTTTTGTTGTAATTTTAGTAACTAAAAGAAACCTCAGCACTTTTACATAAATATATATATATATATATACACAAGACCCGAGACAAAAACAGAATATGGAAAGAGAAAAGCTGATAATGTTGGCATACTTGTTGAGACATGATCAAACGTGTCAAAACACATTCCTGCTTGTTGGTTTAAAAACCACAATTTTAATGCTGCTTGCCAGTCCCTGAAACTTGTTCCTACCATAAGTATGTTCCTGTAAATGAAACATTATGCGATGTTACCATGCATCAGCCTCAAGTAATTTTCAGAGAGTAAAGATACCCGAAGTCTTTTCAAAATTTATACTGCAGAAAAATCACATTTTTGCATAAGAAGTAAGCTTGGAATTATTAATGAATAGAGACTTGCACATAGTGATTTCAAAGTATATTTCAATGAGCCAGCAGGGCCAAGATCATCAATTGGTTATCAAGAGATGACAAGACTTGGTTCCTCCAAATAAAATTTTGAGAAAGATCAAAATTGTGGTTTTTGAACCAACAAGCAAGAATGTGTTTTGACACGTTTGATCATGTCTCAACAAGTATGACAACATTAACAGCTTTTCTTTTACCATATGTTGTTTTTGTCTCAGGTCTTGTATAAAAATATTTTTTTCTTTATGTAAAAGTGCTGAGGTTTCTTTTAGTTACTAAAATTATTTACAACAAAAATTACTGAAACCATGCAAAATGTATGACCTTAGCATAATTATTTTTGTAATTAATTGCTAAGCTTTGCAAAGGGCTTTATTTTCTGTTAGTATTATTTAAAGATAATCAAAAACATAAATTTAAATGACACTCTGAGATAAATACTTAGCTGTGACTACAACAAAACAATAGTTTGGCAGTATTGTTTTGACATGTTGCTTTTGCCATATCTCAGCTTGTAGTCAAATCTCCATCCTGAAATTTCTTGTGCATAACACTACCATACAATACTCTTATAAAAAAGAATTTCAGATTTTTATCTCGTGCCCCACCAGAGATATCAAAGCCTAAAAAGTGCGATTTTTGACATTTTTGAAAAATTTGGGATTTTTTCTAGCGAAGAGAAAGCAAGTCCCATATCTGGAACTCGGCGTGTGAGTACAAGTACTTTCGGCCTATTTGTAAGAAAAATTATGTCATATTCAAAGCTGGAGTAGCACAGTTGAAGTTTATTCCAACAGAGCGAAAAATGTCCAGACCAGCGATCGAACCTGGATACTTGGCGTGCCGTGCCAATGCCTTACCTGTTAGGCTATCCGGACCGATACCTGGCTGACATAATTCACTCTTATTAGTTGGACTTGGCTGCGAACTGCAGCACTAGTTTCATTCATCCGAGCTATAACAATAGCATTTACATGATGAAACTACTTTAACACGGAAACTCCTGTATACCATGTAATTAGGTCATAATGAAGGGAACGAATATATATTTTTTTTCAACTGGATTAAATCATATTCAAAGCTGGAGTAGCACAGTTGAAGTTTATTCCAACAGAGCGAAAAATGTCCAGACCAGGGATCGAACCTGGATACTTGGCGTGCCGTGCCAATGCCTTACCTGTTAGGCTATCCGGACCGATACCTGGCTGACATAATTCACTCTTATTAGTTGGACTCTTATTAGTTCGCTCTGTTGGAATAAACTTCAACTGTGCTACTCCAGCTTTGAATATGATTTAATCCAGTTGAAAAAAATATATATATTCGTTCCCTTCATTATGACCTAATTACATGGTATACAGGAGTTTCCGTGTTAATGTAGTTTCATCATGTAAATGCTATAGTTATAGCTCGGATGAATGAAACTAGTGCTGCAGTTTGCAGCCAAGTCCAACTAATAAGAGTGAATTATGTCAGCCAGGTATCGGTCCGGATAGCCTAACAGGTAAGGCATTGGCACGGCACGCCAAGTATCCAGGTTCGATCCCTGGTCTGGACATTTTTCGCTCTGTTGGAATAAACTTCAACTGTGCTACTCCAGCTTTGAATATGATTTAATCCAGTTGAAAAAAAAATATATTCGTTCCCTTCATTATGAAAATTATGTCATGTTGACAGTTTTCCTTGCTAGAAAAATTTCCTCTTGTAAATGGACAAATTTTGGAAAAAAAACTGAAACTTTATGCTTAAATTTTACCAATAAGCATTTAGTTTTGGAAACTACTCCATTACCAAATTTTTAGCCCAATGTATTCTGTACAAATTGCTTTAATCCGCAGTTGAATTGGATAAATAAACGATGAATTATTTACAATTCCGTAAACCCTTCTTGTGAGAAAATTGCTGCAGACGATGAAATAAAGATGGCCGCCATGCATAAACAAAAATTAATAGAATTAAAATAATAGTCATTTTGAACTTCCACCATGTTAGGGTTGTTGTACAAAAAATTTCAGATTTTTTAAAAATGGTCAAGCAACGAATTGATGATTTTCTGGACCCCTTGAAATGGATTGACCCGCATATGTATCAGGCTACATGAGTCAATTCAACGAAAGACCAAGTGAAGAACACTGGAGAGGAATTAAGCACATACTAAGATATCTAAAAGGGACTAAGCACAAGAAGTTGAAATTTATCAAGACTGGAAAAGGATTACAAATTTTTTCAGACGCTGACTGGGTAGGCGACAGGATTGTTCAAAAATCCTTTAGTGGATACATATTTTTATTGGCAAATTCACCTGTCTCGTGGTCAAGTAAAAAACAGACCATCACAGCTTTATCTTCAACTGAGGCCGAATATGTGGCAATGTGTCATGCAGCAAAGGAAGTGATATGGCTTAACAATTTACTGAATGAAATTTGTGAAGTTTTTGTGTTTATACCCCAAACAGTGTTTGTCTATAACCAAGGTGCTATGTTTATAGCGAAAAACCGTGTTACCTCAGAGAGAAGTAAACACATCGACATCAAATACCTCTTCTTGAGAGATCTAGTGCATAACAAAATAATCAAATTTGAACATGTGCCATCGCAAGAAAATTTTGCAGATTTGATGACGAAGCAAGTATCTAAGAAAACTCTTCAAAACTTGAACTGTGGAATGTACTGATGAGGATTCAGATAGACTTGCAGATTTTTGTCTAAGGACTGAAATAAGATTTATAAATTTCTGTTTACATTCCCAGATATTTGACTTACCATCCTACCAGTGTAATAGGCAAGGGGGTGTGTTAGAAAATGCCTATTGCATCCTGTTTTAATGTAAATTTAATTTTTATCTCTCATGTAATAGTTTGTCTTACCATTTTGGCAACCACGAAGTTTGTCTTGCCGTATTGGCAACCCGTTTTGCTAATGTTGCTTCCTGTAAAACGCGGCTAACTGCAAGCATCATGTTCTGATGCCGCAAATCTTCTTTACCTTATATTAAATCCTTATATCCCAGGTATTTAGAGTTTTTTCTAGCATGCTGAGTATTTATTTCCATAACATAAAGAAGTAATAATGAATATTGATTAAAAAGCTGTCAAAGTTTGATGAGGGGGATATTTTAGCTGCACAAAAAAACCATATTTTTACATCAATTTATTATAGTATGATGTATATTCAATATATTGTTTTAGATATAGCGAAATATTGTACAAAGAAAAACCTTGTTCTATTACTTAATTAACTTTAGAAAGACCTCTACTTAGAATTATGGACACTTATATAACAAAATTATGCCTTTAGTCAGAAGTACTTTAAGATATAAAAATACAGTTAATAATTATTTATTCTGATTTTATCTAATTTTAACTAAAATAAGAATATTAATTAAAGAACAATATTAACTAAATAGGACAGTGTGTAACTGTTTAATTTCATTATAAAATAGATGTCATGAAATCATTTAAATTCCTCTCTCAACTGCATTTTCATTATTAGAGGGGGGGGGGGACTTCTTGTGTATTTTTAATCTAGAAACTTTTAAAGTACTGATTTATTACAGAAAAAAATAGATTTTAAAGGGTGTGCATTGGAAAATGACACATAGAGCGCGTTCACGGACCGCACTCTGGGTTCCCCAGGTTCACCACGGGTAACCCGAAGCGTTCAGAGACCGACATCATGTGACTTTTTCCGAGTTCCCCGTAGCGTTCAGAGCCGGAGATTACCCAGATTTCGGGGAACCCACATTACCTGAAAAATTTTGTTGGGTAAAGTGATCACGTGGTTGGGAAATCTGATTTGTTTACCATTTTATAGCTTAACTGTGACTGTTAATCGGAATAGCACTGTTTTGATCAGGTTTATCGCACATTGGGCGAGTCCAGCAGACCTCACCAAAGTCACCGGAGAGATTGGTTACGTGACGTCACGGTAAGTGACCGGTGTCTAACCGGTTGACAGACCTACTGGACGGCACTGGTGTTACTTACTATTGGCGCCATCTGTATTACGTTGCCGTAATTATTCTTTTATTATTGTTTCATCATGTACGATGCAAATGTAAATAAACTTTCTTGTAACCGATCACGTGACCCAACTAACCAAGAATTTTCTTCGGTTAGTTCGGTCTCTCACCGGTCACTTTGGTTACTTGCTCTGAACGACATTGGTTGCGATCCGGTTAGCAGCGCTGAACGCCTTGGTGACTAACCGATCTCACCGGTCACTAACCGGTGGTTCCTTTGGACGCGCCCATTGTTTCTGTTTTTTCATATTACAAAAATAATAATAAAAACATTTCTGGTCTAAGTTTAACTTTTAGATAAGTTAGAAGATACATGTAAATTTTGCATATGACAAATCAGTTCACGCTTGGAAGCCTAAAATGGCTAGCAAAACCTGTGATACATTGGCAATTCAAGCGCTCGAATACGCCATCTGGTGGAGAAAAGATGTAACTTCTCGCTTCAGGATACTGGAGTGCAAGCGCATTGCATTACATGTATTTTTTAATTTGTTCAGAATGATTATTCTTTTGCAGATTTCCTTTTACATATGTGTTCTGTCTTATATGACAAAGTAAAAATTATCCGAATTTGAATATCTGAAACTTTCAAATGCATTTACAATAAAGAATTATTTCAATAGCACTTTAGCATTAGTTAAAGGGAAATTAAAGGGATAATTTTCCTGTACCGAAGGCTGCGAGCAGCGCCTCTATAGGCCGTTTTAATTCCCAATATTTGTTGCGATAGTATTCCCAATAAAAATTAACTTTTGAAACAGCTTCCCATCTAAAAAAAGCGATAATTGAATCTATTTGCGCTGTCGAAAGTGCAGCTGCCGCCATGTTTGTAAATGTAAATAAAACAATCCCGCAATTTTACCCGAGAGCGTTCAGAGCCGTTTTTACCCAACCTTACACCGAGAAACCAGTATGACGTCATTCGCCAATTTTCCGAGTTACCCGTGTTTCGGTCTCTGAACGCGCTCATACTATAGACCCCTTGCATTGACGTCACGTTGCTATTAGCAACGACTGATACTATAGCTTCTGGAGCACACACGTGGAGCACAGAACTCCCCGTTTGCCGTTAAAAGCACGTGTTATCTTTCTCTTTAATTTAAAGCTTCCTTATTTTAATTATTATAGTGCAAATAAGCCTAAAAAATCAAATGGAGAGCACCAAATTCGCCTTATATTTGGGCGCCATAGGAAGCGATTTCAGACATGTGACGTCATGTGCAACCCGTCTATAACGGAAGAGACTCAAGGGTGAAAGGTTCCATTCTCCCATTGCTTGACAAGAAACAAGAATGCCGCGATTACTTCTCAAGGTTATTGAGCAGTGGAAGACATTTCTTCGTGACAAATCAGAGGGCACATAGCATTTCACCCCCAAAACAAATTGCCAAGTGTCACTTGAGATTATTTCAAGTATTAAGTTGCAATCATATTAAATTTTCTTTGCGACATGTAAGGAATTTTAATTTATTTCTCATATAAAGTGATTCACGGAAAACAATGATATGGTATTTTTAAAAATATCCTTTAGACTTATTATTTTGTAACTTATTTTTAAATTACACATTACTTATATTTTCCTTTTGTATATACAGGTGTATGTAAAAGAACAAACATATTTTATATTTTAAAAGTATAAAATTGATATTTATACGAAAATTAAAATTAATAGTTTTGCACCAGGATGACAGAAGCTTAGGGGATCAGACGCCCCCCCCCCCCCCCGAAATAATATCCTGGCTACGCAAGTACATTTAATTACCTATGTGTTTTGACTGTAGTTATGTGTGCAAAGCAACAGTAAACTCAAGCACCCCCCTCCCCTTTCTTGATACCTGATGTGTGTTTGTTTTTTTAAATAATAAATAGATAAAAAAAATTAATAAAAATACTCAGTCAAATTTTATGCATATTTTTTTCATGGCACTTTGTGTGCGTAAATATAAATAATTAAATGGCCAAACTAGTACTCAAATAATCAAAATTGTCAGAAAGGGATTTAGATCATTTAGATTCTACCTTGCCTATGTAGTAATTTGCAATATTAATATCTATTTATTATTACTGCGAAATAACAAACAGGTAAAAAAAAATCTAAAAATAAAGCGTTTCATAGATAGTGAATGAAAAAGGTCAAATTAAAATAAATTATAGTTCACACTTGTGGTGAAATATAATGAAAAAATAAATTAAATAATAATAACAGAATTTTTTTTTTTCACACACCCAAAAGAAAAAAAAAAAGTTGGAACCAAAAACAATAATATCTGAGCAATTACTACCAAAAACTATAAGAAGTTTTTATAATGTATTTTGTTGCATTAAATATTTCTAGTTAATGATTACTTGGACTAATGCCTTTAACTTAGTTTTCAAATAATTAGGGTGGTAATAGTGAAGGGGCAATTTATAATAATTTTTTTAATAAAAATAATTTATGTCTTTGACTGAGTTTTCAAATAATATATATATAATATATACAGGGGTGGAGAAATACACCATTTTACTCGCCACTGGCGAGTGGATTTTCTGACAGGGCGAGTGAATTTGTAGGCAGTATTTAAAAAACTCCATGCCAAAAGATATGCCAAGAACTTTATTTTTTTTTACTTGTTAGCTATATTTTACAACTTTCCAAATTACTGCGATGTAAACTCAGTACTAAGTTCTATTCTTTATTAATTTTTTCTATCTTGTGTATATTTTTCTTAATTTTGCAGGGGGAGAAATATGTATGTGAAAATGTATTGTAGCAATAGTAATCAACTATTTTTGCAATCGCCTAAGTTTCATTATAACAATTTCCAACTGTACATTGCATTTTGCTGGCGGGTAAAATAAATCCTTGGCTGGTAAGATTTTCTGAAAATTCCCCACCCCTGAATATATATATATTGTTTTGAAAAGTAGTTTATTAGAATTTAAAAAAAAAAAAAACATTTTTTAGCAAATTTTAATAAAAAGTATTTAATAATTAACTATTATAAATTGATTTAAATAATTAATTACTCATTAAATTAATAATATTATTAATATAAATTCATAAATTAATAAAATTTTACTTTCAAATAAAATAAACTCAATATAGTTATGTATTCATTAAAATTTTTTAATTAAAACAATTTTAGCAAATTTTAATAAAAAGTATTTAACAATTAACTATTACAAATTTATTTAAATAATTAATTACTTATTAAGTTAATAATATTATTAATATAAATTCAAAAATTAATAAAATTTTACTTTCAAATAAAATAAACTGAATATAGTTATGTATTCAGATATATTGTTAAATATTATAACATAGAAATAAAAATATTTTATATAAGTGTAAGAAATAACATTATATTTTCAAAAAATATTCATTTTAAGGAATTGAAATAAATAGCTTATAAGTAATATGAGTTTTAAAAATTAATTTCATTAACAGTATTTCATACATAATAAAAAAATTACAAAGCATTTGATAATAAATTAATAAAGTTTTTCTGTATGAAAAATGCTAATTAATTTTAAAAGAAAACTTTGATCAATTAAAATTAATTTAATAATTAATTAATTTAAAACCAAATTTTATTTTATTTAATAAAAAAATTAGTTAATTATCTAATTGACAATTAAAAAAATTGGAAATGAACGGATAATAAAAGTCGATAAATCTTTATTAACTAACTTAATAAAAATCGAAGCAAAACACAAAAAAAAAAAATACAAAGATTGCAGGGAGGATTGAACCTGCCCACATGAGTTTGCTAGACAAACGCTTTGACCACTGCTCCTATAATACTTATAGGAGCCTTATAGGAGCGGTATTATAGACCCCTTGCATTGACGTCACGTTGCTATTAGCAACGACTGATACTATTGCTTCTGGTGCACACACGGGGAGCACAGAACTGCCCGTTTGCCATTAAAAGCACGTGTTATCTTTCTGTTTAATTTAGATCTTTCTTATAATTATTATTATATTTCAAATAAACCTAATATGTCAAATGGAGAGTACCACATTCGCCTTAAGTTTGGGCGCCATATGAAGCGATGCCAGACATGTGACGTCATGTGCAACCCGTCTATAGGAGCCTTACTGATATCGTGTCTTGGTTCAAAACTGACTAGGACACATTGATAACTAGGATAACTAGCAAAAAAAAAAAAATCTAATAAATAAAAACAAAGACATTTGGAATGAGTTTACAAGACTGCTACAGACGGCTATTTATATTCTACTCGCACCACTATTTTAAGAAAATAAATTTTATAGTATGCATAAACCGTTTTTAAGGTATACTGCATCTGTTTTTTTACTCCATGGTTGTTATTAAAATCATGTATGAATCATTCGAATAGGAACGACTCATAGTGAATCTGAATAAAATTCATTAATGTTTGGAAGTGGCTATTCGTCCGACCAATCGGACTTTTAGCAATTTAGGCAGAAAGTCCGACCATCGTATGCGCATGCGCGCCAGCAAATGATCGGATGAAATCGCTTTTTCATAAGTCCGCCTTTTAAAATATAATTGTTTATTTATTTTCAATACACATTAAGTGCATTTATGCAAATTAGGTCATTTTCTTTTTAGAAGAAAGTTATTTATATTTATAAATATTAATTTAGTAATATTTGTCTTCAATTATTTATTTTTTTAAACGTTACATTTCGTTAAGCAATTAAGTGTACTAAATATTTGTTTCTATATTTATATTATTAATGTTATTTATAAGTTATTTAATATATTATTAATTTAATAAATTATTATATTATTATTAATGTATTTATTAATTATTTAATAATAATAATAATTTAATATTAATTTAATAATTTATTATATTACAATTAATTTAATAATTAATTTATTATTCTTAATTTAATAATTATTTATTAACTAATATTAAAATATTAACAATTATAAATAGTTTGTATATTATACAATTAGTTTATTTTAAATAAACAATAATAAATGTTTGAATATTTAATGTTTCTTAATTATTAAATAAATAAATATATATTTATTTATTTATTTAATATGTTTAAAAACTATCTAGCATGAGGAATTCTGACAAAACAAATTGTAGTTTAGATTATTTCATGTTGATATTTTGCACTTTTAATAAATAGCAGGCTAGGTTGTGTCATAGGCAAACATGTTCCAAAATCGTGCCCCTCTTTGGATTTCTTTCTGTCGATGTCTATATCTCTTAATATTTCGATTTCAATTTATATCTTATTATTTTCCAAGATTTAGAAAATCGGCTGTTTGTGTTGGGGGGGGGGAGATGGCTTCATTTCATATTCCATGAAAAGGAGCAGTATTACTTAATTTACGTAGTCTTTTTTTTTTTTTTCTTCAAATTGGACAAATTAATTGTACCCAATGAGTAATTATTTTTTGTTTTACTTTTAAAAAAGGTACTTTTCGGTTAGCCAGGCACCAGTGTTATATATACATATATATGTGTGTATATCATTGGCGTCCGGCTAACCTAAAAGTACCACAAAAAATAATAAAACTGATGCTTAAACACAAATTTACAGAATTTTGTGCTTTTATAATCACTCACTGAAATTTAAATTCACATGCTCTTTAACTTAACAACAGCAACAAAAACAAAAAGGTGTAAGCCAGTGTTGTAGACATAAAAAAATGTCTATGCCTAAAATCATGAATGATCATAGCTAGAGCATATATGCCATAGCTTTATTTGAGAAGCCCAGAATATATGGAGCTTAAAAAAAAAAAATCTTGAAAATAATATAAATACATCATATCTATGTAATATGTACATATATATACATCATATCTATGTAATATGTACATATATATACATCATATCTATGTAATATGTACATATATATACATCATATCTATGTAATATGTACATATATATACATCATATCTATGTAAAATGGAACAGTATGCGTATACCCAGGCCCTTCTGCCATCTTGTTTTTTAAATAACAAAAAGATATTATACATAAAATGTTTACGATTAAAAAAAAATATTTTAAAACATTAAAGTTATTGGTAGAAAGCACAAATTATTAGCACTATTAGCTAAATTGTAATAACTGTGTTTAAAACATACCAACTATATTGTGTAACTAACTGCTCTGATGACAATAAATATATTAACATAAGGAAATATAAGAAATTAAAAAATAAAACACTTTTAATCATCTTAAAACAACATAAAAGCTTTATTTTTAATTTTTTTTTTACTTTCAAAAACACTTAGTCTCACATGAATATAAACAACGAACCCTTTTTGCATCTTAAACAAAACACTAAAAACTTTTATTATCTAAAAACATCGTATCTCCTTCTCCACACCCTCTTTTTTTCATCTTTTAAAATCAATAGTGTAATTGCTCTGGTAACAAACAAGGTGGGGGTATACATAAAGGCTTATTTCACATTATATTTACAATTTTATTTTATTATTACCTGGGCATTTAAAAATACTTTCAGCTAAATAATTTTTGTACTTATTTTTCTTATTGTGTAATATTGTGATGTTCTTATAGTTTGTAGTGAAACATGCTATTATTGGAAAATATAATTTAGCGAGTAATGTAATTTAAAAAACTCGTTTGCAGGGAGCACTAGTATTACTTTTTATGTTACTTTAATATGTCCTCTTTTGACATAGCAGCAGTGGTGTAGCTAGGATGGGTGACACCCGGGGCGAATGTACATAGTGTCAACCCCACCCACCATGGTTCCCCCTCCCTTCCCCCCACACCACCACAACCACCCGTCAGATGCTCCCTACAAACTAGTTTTTAAAAAAATCACATTACTCTCTAAATTATATGTTCCAAAAAATAACATATTACACAACAAACAATGATAAAACTAGGACCTACTATAGTTTCTCATTACTTCTAACATACTATTTTGACCACTGAATTTATTGAATTCATGATTCGTCTAAAACTTTATTATACACTCAAACATATAGACTCAAATCAAAGAGTCTTCCACAGAAAGCATTTTATTTTTTGATAATGAATTCCATTTTCAAAAATAGTAAGAATAATAAGTAAATGCTTTTTGAAAAAAAAAATAAAGTAAATTTTTAATTTAATAGATAAATCCATTTAAACTGATGACCTATGCAGTAAGATAAATCTGTGATAAGTTTTTTTCCATGTTCAAAACTTATTTATTATTATATTAAAGTTATTTAAAAGAAAAAACTAGTTTAAAATTTAAAATAACTGTTTTGTATTAAAATTATTCAATAATTTATTCATATGAAAATGAATAGTAGTTTTTTCATAAACAAAACATTCTAAAAGCTAAATGTTGTAACAAAAGACAACTGGGAATGGAAACTTTAAAAATACAGTAGACTCCATTAAATCGGCATATCATGGGGCCAGAAATTATGCAGATTTTAGAATTTTGAAAATTTCTGGTCACTGTTTTGTTTACGCTTTTAAACACTAATTTGAGTGTAACACTGCACTCGAAATTATAATGAATGTTAAGTAAATTATTAAAATATTAAGTAAAATAATAAAAATTAAGAAAATTTAAAAAATGTATAGAAAAAACGAAGGTCAAATAAATAATAATGCATAACCTATACGCATAAAAATAAAGAGAATTTTTTCTTGAACTATTCAATGAAATTTGCCTCATAAAAATACAATAATTATTTAAAAACTCAATATAAAAAAGGTTTCTTTCATGTTTACTCAGAAAAAAACCAAAAGAGCTTTATTAATACATAAATACAATTGTTAATTCAGCATGCAATCGCTACTAATATCAGCGCTCCGCTAACTTGAAACATTTCAGCTGGAGAAGCTGTAAACAAACCTGCACGCATGCGCAAACGATGGTCGGACTTTCTGCCTAAATAGCTAAAAGTCCGATTGGTCGGACGAATAGCCACTTCCTTAATGTTTTTGTTTTCTTTAATGGCGCGTGGGGCCTCGGTGGCCGAGCGGTTAGGACACTGCGCTGCCAGCCGCCAAGCATTGAGAGCGGCAGAGGTCTGCGAGTTCGACTCTCGCTGGCTCCATTGCACACTCTTTGTGGAGCTCCCGGATGTAATTTCTCTGTGTTGTAAATTTCATTGTGCTATCTCGTCCCTGTATATTGACGATGACTTATAAGCGGACCTAGATGTCAAGCACACAAGTCAGATGTATGTGTAAAAAAAAGGAAAAAATAATGGCGCGTTACTCGAAATTTTATTTACCATGTAACTGTAAAAATGCATGTTCTGTAGTATCATTCTCTGCTCTGTTGATTTTGCTGTAATAATCTAGCCAAAGTCTTTTTTTAAAATAGTATATTCCATTAATTTGCAGTGACATTAATCGTAATTTTTAAAATATAGACCATTTCTTAAACATGCTAATTTAATGCATGTTAAAGAGCAGTGAAAAACAATGTCATTTTCCAATGCATCGACTGCAGTTGATAATTTACCGATAAATCCTGCCCTTATTTCGAAGTTGAAAAAAGGTGAAACATAGTTCTGGAAAATCTCAATGAATCTTTAAAAAAATTAAATCCAATAATAGCCATTTTATATTAATTAGTGCACAAAATTAAGTATGTATAATTAGAAGTTTATGTGAATTTAGGAATGTGACACAAACAATAAAAGGGCGCCGTTTGAGGGAGGCTAGGGAATGCAATCTCCTCCTCCAAGGCAGGGTTGGCAGGTTTTTGACATGTGTCAGTTTATGACGGTTTAAACCGTCATGTCAAAAACCGCCTGTCAAAAACCTGAAATACTAAATTGACCTGTAAAAATTCACATTAACCCTCCAAGCGTTTGGGGCGTAATATTCCGTTCACCAAGCTCCTGGTTTCACAGCAATACAAGCAATATTTAAGATAATATAATTCTATAGATTTAATGAATTTTAAATACATTGAAGAATGATTAATACTTTCAAGGATTACATTCATATTTGTAATTGAGTTTTTTTATATAATGTTGAAAGAATCATACTTTCTTAGCATTTAAAACAAAAAGCAAAGAAAACAACATTACAATTTTACCCTTTTGCAAGACGCTCGGAGGGTTAAATGTCACATATTACAACATTACATATATTTTAAATTCACATTACTGTATATCAATAATTAGTACATAGTTAAGTATTATTATTAAGTGCAATTTTTTAACACTAGAACCGCGGGACATTCTCTATACCTAGAACCGCGGAGCGGGTCAATTTGACCCTAGATAGAAAAGAATATATAAATATGCACAAATGTTTAATTTGGTTAGCTAAAATATCATATTTTCTGATAATAATCAATATTTCTTAACATTTACATTACATTTTGTGTATAAAATCAGCAGAAATTACTTACATTTCTGAAAATAATATTATTCAAAACTATATTCCCTTAAGTATAACAACATATATTTTAAACAAAAATAAACTTATACTTCCTAAACTTTAATAGAAAATAGATTATCCCATTCATAAAATCTAAGAATAATTTAAAGATATATAAAAAATACCAGTTACTTACTAGTTATAGATATTTATTTATTCTAATTTATTGTATGCATTGCTTGCAAACCTTGGTTATAGGTTTTGTACATTTACGCTAACTGTGTATTTCATTTTGAACAAATATCTTTAGTTTTATTTTCACTTTTTGAAGTGTGTTAATGGACTCGTTTACGCTTAGTTTGTGGTTTTCCATCGTTTTTAGTGAATACTTCGCACCCAAATGACAATTTTTTTCCCCGAGTGAGAACAAGCTGTTCTCGCAGGGGTTCAACTAAGTCTTGAATAGTAGACGCCTGATAATAGATATTCCTGTTACGGCTTCATATAAAACCCAAGCATTGGTAGCAGGCAGCAAGATTCAAAATATTAAAAATTGTATAAACCCGCCTCCTTAGATACATTCTAGTAAACAACTGTATTAGGTAGATTTTTAGTATTATCTAAAATTTCAACAGTTGAATGTAGACAGCTGAACAACAAAACATTTTTATCGTTTTTTCCTAGTAAACAGTTAGGCTGATGTCTTTATGTGTTAGTACAATACCCGGATGGAATTCTGATATTTTTATTGAGACTGGTATTTCTCTTCTTCAGAATTTGCAGTTTCTGTAAGTCTCATTTTTTTATCAACATCTGCAAGGAACCGGAACTTAATACTGAATTTATCCGATTTGTTAGGCATATACTGATTAAAACTACTCATAGATTTTGAAAGAAATAACAGCTCATCTACGCTTATGTTAGGCCCTGGTATTGCAGATATTATAAATCAGGGCATATTTGTTTGTCTGAAGACTACTTGATCAGGTTGATTTTATATCGAAGCTTAAGAATCTCATTGTTTCACGAAATATTTTTCTTGGCATTGTATTTCGAAAGAAAATGGCAGTCAGTAGATCATTGATCACAGGCTATCCAGTTCTACCGCTTTTCCAAAATATTTAAACCATGCATGTAGAATTCATATAAAAGCATCAATTTTTTCCAATTTAATAACAGATTCGTTTTCATGAATATGTCGATGAGCTTTATTTTCCGTAAATTCCTTTATGTGTTTCTCATCTATAAGAAGTCTGTTATCTATAATATTGCGTTTAGCATGTGGCGTTGGGCCACAAACTTCCCTCAAAACACTAAGGAGGGCTTTTTTCCTTTTGTTGCTTGTTTGTATTTGTATAACGTTTCAAATGTCCCATCTTTAACAACTTCATTATCTCCAAGTGTGAATGCGCAAGTTATTGCTGATTTATTTTTCAGATTTGCATGAGTGTAAAGTACCTCTTGTTCAAATTCTTGATTCTTCTTTTTTTCTGATAAGTATGACAAACTTTTGTTTAATACAGACATTATCCTCTACATTGCAATGAAAAGGTCCAGTAATTGTGAGAGCATTGGCAGAGTTGTTGTCACTTTCATTTCCTTCATCAGAATTCAACTTTTCTTCATTTACAGGCAGATGTTTATACTCGATGACCAAAACTAATAGACTGTCATCATTATTATGTCATTCTGAATCTTTTTCAGATAATAGTTGCCAATATTTTAAAACTTCTTTCACGGTAATATTACGACATCGTGAAATGTTATCTATGCTTGCAATGAATACAGAATAAAAGAAACTTCAATACTTCTTCTAAATATCTGTTGTAATTTTTCACTCCATTCGTCCACTCTTCACAACAAACATACCTGAACATACCTGATTGAAAACCTTAACTATTCCTACTTCCGATTTTGCCTATTACAGTAATTCGGGGTGAGGCAGATGTACTTTCGCATTACTTCCGAGAAAATGAGTCTCTTTTTCATCATTTATGCGTAAAAACTTATTACGGGTCAAATTGACCCGCTTCGCGGTTCTAGGTATAAATGGTTATAACTGGAAATTTATTTATGTTATTCGCTTTCACACACAATAAGTTGTTGTTTACCTTAAAATATTAAAAGTCAGAAAAGGAAACATTTTTTCAATTAATATTTTTTGTGCGGCGACAAATTAAACATCGATTTGGGTCAAATTGACCCGCTCCGCGGTTCTAGTGTTAACGGGGTAAAATTTTCACTTTTTTTTTTTTTTTTTTTTTTTTTTTTTTTTTTTTTTGTAAAATTGTGTTTTTCTAAAAAGTAGACATTAAGCTCACCTGAGCTGTAAATTTTTTCTCTTACCGCATTTTATGGAAGAAATGCAACACTACTGAAAACTGACCTGAATAAGATTAAAAATATCGTAATCGCCGCACCTGTTGTAAACGCCGCACCCGTGGCAACACTGCTTTTGTCGACAGCGTCACATTGACCTAACTTTAATCAAAGTTTTCTGAACAGTGTAAGTGTAGGGTGCCTCATTTTTAATATCTTAAGATGTCTAAAATTTTATTTAAAATATTTAAATCATGTTTAAAACATTTTTATGTAATTTTTAAATTAAGGAGACGTCATTTGGTATTTAAACCACCCAGAGCACGGGACTCAGACCCTCTTTTTAGGCGTTCCATGTTTTTTTTTAAATTGGTCGCCGCAACTTGGCATGCTTTTTATGAGTGGGTCGTATCTACTTTAGGCGATCTTTAGTTTCTATTCGAAGCCCTCAAAATCTGAGTCTTCAATATCAGAATGGATGAGTTGTAAATTTTCTTCTTCCATGCTGTATGATTCACTAGCTATCATCATCAGAAATGTCACAGTTTTCATTATCAGCAAAGTCAGAAAGTTGTTGGGCAGGGGACTCGAAAATAGTCTAAAGGAATTTTTATTTTATCCCAATTTTACGCGCACGAAAAAGAAAATCGTAAACACTGCACATGGTGTAAATGCCATACTTGAAAGAAAATTAACTTTTAAACCTGTAAACGCCACAGCGTTTCTTCCATAAAATACGGTACTTTAAATCGTTTTAATTTCTCTTACTTTTGAGAGCTTAAAGCACTAGTTAGGTATTTTTTTTTAAAATAAGAAATAAAAACTTAGAAAAGTGCAGATTTTTTTTGTATATGTAACAAGATAATGTGCATCAATGTTATTCTAGTCTAAGCAATTGGATTATTAATCTTAAACATTTACAAAATAAGAGAAGTAATAATAATAAAAAAAAAAAAGCTTAAAGTCAAAATTATTTTTAAACATCTTTCTTTTAAATATATAAAAATATGTTTTCGATTTTAAAACTGAACAAAATTGGCTCGGTCTTCTAAAAGAAAATTCACTTAAGCACCATATTCAAAAAGTGCATAATAGAAGGGATCAAATCATGAAACCATACCATTGTTTGGCTTATATTTTGCATCCCAACCATCAGGGGCAAGTGTTGACTGATGTATCAGTTGATTCAGCTCGTGCTTGAGCTACAGAGAGAATTTATGGATGCTTACCCATAACTGATTGTGTATGAAGCTAAAGAATCCCCTTTCCAGTCTTCTTATTTCAGTGCTATATGGAGGACCCCATTACTTGGTGCAAAGGTATCATTAAATGCAATGGTTTTTTGAGCCTATTTCAAAACTTGCTCATCTAGCAATATTTCTGCTATCAAGTCCTACTAGTTCAGCATCAATTAAGAGACAGGCTATTTTCTAATGCTTCATACACTCTAAACTCAGAAATCATTTGGGTGTAAATAAATGTGAACACGTTGTGTGCTGCAGCATGCTGGGGGGGGGGGGGGTGTCCAGATTATTTAATTGTACGAAAGGATTTTCTTCTGATTGAAAATTAAAAAAAATAAAAATATTTTATGGCAATTAACAATTTAATTTTTTTTTAAATTATTAAATTACATAAATTTAAATAAAAGATCACGTAAATCATTGACTTATTTAATGTTTACCTATTGTTGTTAAAATGTTTTTGTGTTACATGCATTTGGCAGTTTTTGACGGTTTTTGATGGTTTAAACCTGTTTATGACAGTTTAAACCAGCTTTTGACGTCAAAATCCCAACCCTGCTCCAAGGAAATTGATATAGTATCAGATTCAAAGAACTTTCTTTTCAGAAATTGTGCAAAAGCTGCAATAAAATATCAGATGTAATTAAAAAAGAAACATTAACACATTCCCCCCCCCCCCCCCTCTTTTTTAAATTAAATATTTATTTTATAACCTTCAATCAATAAGCCTAGAGGTTGTGCAACTTTTTAAATTTATATTAGGGGGCTGTGTCCCCTTTGAGATACGCTCGCCAGTTTCCATCCTGACCCCACTGGCTCTAAAACCAAATTAATTTTCTCTGTAAAGATCACCTTATTATGGAAGATTAAATGATAATTAACCAGTGGTAATCAACTGTACTAAGGTGGTCATTCATTTCCCCTTGACTGGGAGATTTTTCAGTGACCAGAGCCACATAAATGTTATAAACCAGTGTCTTGACAGCTGATAGCGTTTTGTGATTGATTAAGAAAAATCAATTATTTGAAAATGAGCATGTGTATAATGGTTAAGGGCTACTTCAATCACCTGGAAAGCCTCGTTCACTAATGCTAATCCTATGAAAGAAATTTTTTAAGATATCCTGTTGTTTGCATTTCACTATTTTTGTATTTTTAAATGATTTTTTTGCATTTGATAGTTGAGATTGATCTCTATATCTGCCTTTTTTTACTTTTTCGATTTTGTTTGCAGATATTTTCAGGAGGATGCTTTCACTTTCGAAAATGCTTCCCAAAATGAAAGTGTCCTAGTTAAAAATATCTGTAAACAAAATCGAAAAGTAAAAAACATCCATTGTACAGATCAATCTCAGCTAGCCAATGCAAAAAGAATTGTTTAAAAATACTGAAATAACAACATGATATCTTTAAAAAAAAATTTCCATAGGATTAGCATTAGTGAGCGGATCTTTTCAGGTGACTGTAGTAGCCTCTTAAGTAAGTAAAAAATGTTGCTGCTTTTCAGATTTTTATAAAATTTAGAAGGAAAGTTTTATTTTGATACTATCATACAATACTCTATAAAATTATCAGTTTTCATGTTTTTAAATTTTTCATGTTATTTTTTGACACGTTTCTGAATGCACATTTGTTGCTAAACATGCTATCAAATTGGCAGGTGCTCTTATTCAGAAACTATGTAATCAAACAGTTTCTTCGATTTTTCTGTAAAGGCAGAGATCTATTTTTGATAGAATTTTCATGGCCATCTAGGGTTGTGTAATATGTACTGTAATAAAATTAATTTTTGTAAAATTTTCAGTGCATTTTATTTATTTTATCTTTTTATTTTTCAGCTAATTTCCTTTATGGCAAAAAAATCCTGAATTTTTCTTCACCAGAACTACAAAGGATTGTTAAAATTTCCCCTTATGAAGCTAACATTATACTCCAAGCTGTTTGTTCATCAGAATTGAAGTGTACTGAAGTAGACGGTATTGGTATTTTATGTTTGGTGTTGTGTAGCAGTTATTCTGAAACTTTAGTTGTTTTTATGCTGCTTATTCATTTAATTATTAAATGAATGATCCTCTAAGACAGACCATTATTTTTATTTATACATTTGACTTCTCGTGAATGAGTTTAAAATAATTATTATTTGATTAATTTTAAATTTATTATTTTATTATAAAATATCTGTATTATAAATTGTTTTAATATTCTAAAGGCATCATGGCCTTTAGAAAAATAAGTTTTAGTCTCTAATGACTTTTCAATCATGTAATGTTCTGCGGATCAGTCATTATATTTTTAAAAGTCTAAAAGTCTTTATGAATAAATAAAAACGTTCTTATTATTGTGTTAGAAAAAACCCAGCCCTCTGGGCCCACTAGTCTAAAACCTGGGTTTTTTCGGGCTTTATTGAGTTTTTTTGGAGAGCACTTTAAACTTCTAATTTTCATATACATAATGCCTGAATTCTCCATTTATCAGTGAAACTTGGGCATAATTTGCAAACAAAAAGTATATTAAAAAGAAAAAAAATCAAATTAATTTAAAAGGTACATCTGTATCTCATGGGACTAGTTTGCTGCACTAAGCATATATTTAGTGAACCACAAATGGATTTCTTTTTATAATTCTTACCTTAAGTTAAACATGTTAAATTTATATAATTTCTTTCATTCACTTCAAATCAGAAATCAGTTGAAGACTTTTTTTTTTTTTTTGAAAGAAATGGGATTTGCAATAATATATTTGAAAATTTTAGCAAAATTTGCTACATATATATTGCAATAGTATTAAATATTAAATTAGATTGTCATATAAGTCAGTGATATTTGTAAATTTATATCGCAAATGGCGATACACTTATTACTAGCTTTGCTGCTTTATCAACTCCAAAATGATTACGTAACTTGCTCCAAACCAGACCAAATGTGGAAAAGTATTGTTTGATTGATGCAGAGGTAGCTGGTACTGAATGTAAAGAAAAGAAAAACTCACAAAATCCAGGAGGAAACTTATCTGTTTCACTCTTTTTTGCCATAATCTGAACCATTTTTGTGTGGAAATCTCCTATATAACACTCATTGAACATTGAAGCAGGATAATAAATGGAATGATTAATCTTAAAAGCTATAACAATGCAAACAATCAGGATTGGGTTCAAGTGCCATCATTTTGCATGCATTAAGATTTAAAGCATTTGGATACATTTTAGATTACAGGCATGAAAATCTTCCTTTTTTCTTTTTTGGTCATTTTATCTCTGCTTAGAAATTCCTTTAAATCTGGTTCTTTTGAAATATATTTAAATTGGCATTTATCTTTGCATTCTCATACCTTAGGGTTAGGTTAAATAATGATACAGTTATGAAAGTACAAGAAAATTTGAAAAAACCCACAATGGGTTTTTTCAGGCTGGCCCACTTGGGCAAACCCTGTCTAACAGCCACTGACTATTAACCCAAATTTCCATAATTCACCACAATGGGGTTTTTCAAGTGGTCCTGCTCGAAAAATCCCTCTGATTAAATAATGTTACAGTTGTGAAAACATGAGAAAATTAAAAAAAAAACCCACAATGGCTTTTTTCAAGTGGCCACTTGCAAACCCTGTCTAACAGCCACCCTTGTAGCAGAAAGTTCGAGACGGGGGTCGCAGATTTTCTTTTCTCGTTTGCAGATTATTTTCCTATTGAACCTTTATTTCGCTTTATATTATGTTTGGCTCTTTATTACTGAATACAAAAACGTAAGATTATTGTTAGTAAAATTAATAAAATGCATAATAACAGCAAAAGTAAGTGATCGTTTGATTAACGCTTCAATTGTAGAATATTTTTCCTGCAGATTATTTTCTGCCACTGAAGTATCTGTTACAGACATTTGGAGAATTTTCTGCTACTGGGACAGCCACTGACTACTAATCCAATTTTCCAGTTTTCACCCATTCTCATACCTTAGATTAAATAATGTTACAGTTGTGAAAACATGAGAAAATTTCAAAAAACCCACAATTGGTTTTTTCAAGTGGGCCCGCCCGAAAAAACCCGTAGATTAAATAATGTTAGTTGTGAAAACATGAGAAAATTTGAAAAAACCCACAATGGGTTTTTACGGGCGGGTTTTTTCAGGTGGGCCCACTTGGGCAAACCCTGATTATTGTCTGTATGCAGTAGCATCTTAAAGGGTGGGCCAGGGCCTAGATCTGGAGTGCAGATCTATGGTCAGGGTTTGTAAATATCATGATGTATTCTAAAATATCAAAAATATCTGATATTTTGATATACATTCTGTTGCAGAAAAATATGTGTACCCAGAAAGAATTGAGCAAGAGCTATGAAACTTCTGGTGCTGGTGTATTTTGATGAGTTATGTAAATGATTAACATTTCAGCACCAATGACCAATGGGGGCTTGTGTAATGTGTATTTAAATTGTGCAGTAAGCAACATTTAAAAAGAGCCGGTACTCAAATTTATGGATAATTAGAACTATTTGTTGATACATAGGATTTGAAAGAATGATACATTTAAGATGGCACTACGGGCAACGGTTCGAACCCAAACCCAGCTTGCAGGAATCTACACTCAGCCTGAAATCGATCCGAATCCAAAATAGTTAACCCGATCTGCAACAAAAATAATTAGTGACAGGAGAGAATCCCCCCATCTGCTGTAACCTTTCAGAAAATTTTCTTTGAATTTCAGAAATTTTTATTTTTACTCAGAATTACCCCTGATCAGTTTTTTTTAAAAACTACTATTCTTGATTTCAGCTTAAAATAGCAACGATAGATGGTGCTGGAAGCAATAGGCGCTAAATCGGTTCCCAGAGGAGGTAGGCTGAACAACCATTGTTTACAGCACCATCTATCTCTGCTATTATAAAGTAAAATCAAGAATCACAGTAAAAAATCTCCTGACATCTTACATAACCCTCCTGCAAGATTTTTTTAAATAGCTGTCCCCAACCGAAAGTTACTGAATTTTAAAATCAGTCAATCCATTTTAGGGTACCAGGTATGCTTTTTAATAAGTTTCAAAGCATTCTTTACTGAATTACGACATCTTACAAGGGAACCACTTTTGGTGTTGCTCGCACCTAGCATCGAGACCTGGTGCGTTTTGTAGCCCTATACATAAAAGTTAGAGAACCGAAAAAATTTCTCTGTTAAAATAATATTTTATATACTTTTTTATACTTTTAATTTTTTATTATTACATATTTATTTGTTTATTTCACGCCAAAAGTGAGTTAAGTCGCGAAATATGGCGCTACAATTTTTCCGCCCGCTTTATCCAAAGAGAAAATGTACAGAACATGTTACTAGAATTATATCAGATTGCGATTTTATTTTATAATTGATAGCATAAGAAACAATTATTAGGTTTTTGTTTATTTTTCTATGCAGACGATAAATATATAAGTAATAAATATAATTCTATAAAAGCTTCGAAGATCATTGAAAACTATTTTTTAGTGAAATACAAAATAAGCAAATTATTTTCTTTTGAAATCGAATGAAATAAAGTTTCGAATGTTTAAAATAAAATGTTGCTGTATTAAATGGTCCTTCAGTAAAAGTAATCATAAAGTAAATTAATATTTTTACACAATTTAGAAAAATTACTGTTGCGAAATAGCAATTTCTAGCTATTACAAATTCAGCTATGACATTTGGCTAGGGTTGCCGGAAAGCTCTACTTTTGAAAATAAACGCTAACTGTTTCCCCGCCAAAAATATTAATATAAAGTTGCAATTTTTCAAAATCAAATTCGTGGGTTTTTGAAGGGATTTTCAAACTTTTTTCAATATTTTATACTTATTATTAACTAATTTTTATTTTTAAATGCTTTTCTTTAAAAAAATTCAATGTTAATAGTCCGATAAGTGGTCTCGAAAATTGCATTTTCAGAAAGTTATGCTGCTGTATAATCAAGAAATATTATTTTAACAGAAAAATTTTATCGATTCTCAAACTTCATAATATAGGGCTTTAAAATGCACCAGGTCTCAATGCTAGGTGCGAGCAACACCAAAAGTGGTTCCCTTGTTGGATATAAAGAGACAAGCAGTCTTATACCAAATTAGTATTTTTTCATAATTCTGAAGGTTAAAAAGTATTCCTAAATAATTATTTGGACGTTTCCGTTATGGAGCTTTTATTGTATATAGTTTTTATCTTCGAAAATATTTAGATTTTCTTTTCAAAAATCGGGTCAACCCGAAACCTTCTTGCAAGTGTGAAAACCCAATCCGAAATTGTTCCAAAACCCGAAATAATGTATGTCAATCTGCCCCAAATCCAACGCGCTAGACGCAGCTAAAAAGTAGAAGTCAACCCCACCTGCAGTAGAAAAGTAGGTCAACTGAGCCCAAACCCGACCCGCATCAAAAAGTAGAATTTAACCCGACCCACTGCAAAAAATAGAAGTCAACCAGACCCAAACGCGACCCACAGCAAAAAAGTACAAGTTAATCCAACCACCAGCAAAAAATAGAACTCAACCGGACCCAATCCCGACCCACAGCAAAAAGTAAAAGTAACACGACTCGCAGTGAAAAAATTAGCCCCGACCCGCGCATCAGATTAGAGTTTCCAAATTTCTAAAATCGCCCCCCCCCCCCCTCTTGAGGACTTTCCAGATCCGCCCTTGGCTGAATCCAGTGATGTTTTTTTTTTTTTCGGTTAATGAGCGCATTGCACTCATACAACGATTACTGATTGCCACTTTAGTGAGTTTTGTTTATTTACATTTCATTTTCGTTAAGTCTAACATGCGTATAAATCAGAGTTTGGCGACATTTACTACTTGGCGGAAAAGAGGTTTTTATGCCAAGAAAAATTCCAAGATGGTGGCCCCGGGAATTTATGACATCTGTTCCAAAACATTATATTTTAAAAATAAATATTGAATATATATCATGATTATATCACAATGTATATCCATTGATGTGTGTCACCAAGGTCTGCCTATGGCACATAAAAAAGTTTTTCTAACATGCAAACCTTTTTTCCTTTGGTATATTCAAAAATACTTTAAGAAACTTCAGGCATGCAAAAATAACCGTTCACCAAATGTTTCACCAAAATTGGATTTTTAATGTTACTTTTCAGATTTATTTGCATTTGGCGAGGTGGTGAATGCTCAATGTGATCCCTTTTATTAAACTTCTAAATGTCTTAAGAATATCCTGCTTATTTAAATCTAAAATCTTTGAAAACTAAAATATGTGTACTTTACTATAGTTTATTTATTAAAATGTATAGGTGAAAACTGGGAAATTGAGTTAGTAGCCAGTGGCCGGTAGACTCAGTTTCATTAGTGGCCACTTTTAAAAGTTAGTGGCCACTATAATGTTTCAAACTTTCTTGGCACCTAGATAAACTATAATCGTTGTATATATACATATTTTCTATAAATCAGAGTTTTATACCAGCCAATTATTCATGATAAGAATAGGGACACAGTTGAAATTCAAGAAAATTACTTTAAAACTACAAAATTGTTATATTAATTTTTTTAGAACATATTTTTGGATTATTTGTAAATGTTCATAAACACAATTATCAATCAGATTACTGTTACTTTCTTTACATAAAAAGTTAGTAACTAAATCTAAATTCCAACAACTAGGTGTATACAAAAAAAAAAAAAAAATCAAACAAAACACAATAAAATACTATTTCGATTTTAGTTAATAATTAAACGTGTTAACATACCATATACATTACATACAGTGGAAATCTAAGCTGGTGAGTGTATTTCGCAGGATTAAACAGTATCTCTTGCAGAAAAATAAGCCTAACTGATCAAACACATTGAAGATATTGTAATGTCCTTACCCTTTAGGGTCCAATTTTTTTTTTTCAATTTTGAGAACAGAATTACTTTTATTTTAATAATCTTAATCGTAGCTATCCAAATAGATTTACTGATATGATAATAGGTTAAGAGTTTTTGGAGACGTTTGGAAAATCTCGTATTACAAGAGGGTTTAACAGATATTACAACTTTATGTTTTTTGTGTTTTACCACACGATGTTCAGAAAAGTAAACTATATTTTAAATTTAAATTGTGAAATATGTGTATAAAATAAATTACTAAATGTCCAAACATAAATGAACTCATAATAAGAAAAGCATAGCCATATACTATCATTACTATGTGTAGATAGTAACAAAAGTAATTTTTAAGACAAAATAATACTTGATGAAAAGACATGCACTATTAGTAGTAAACCAGACCCGAAAGGGTTAAAATCCACTTGCATTTGCATCCAGTGGAAAAAGAAAAAAAGGAATAAATTATTTGAAATACATGTGGAATCAAAGCTGATGAATATATTTTGCATAAAACTATATTTCTTGAAAAAATAATCCAACTGAAGAGCGAGCATGGCGAAAAACTGAAATATTGAAAATACAGCTAAATCGCTGCAATCTTCTTGCATCCGGTAGGAAAAAGAATTAATCAGTTTGCTAATTAGATGTAATCAAAGTAGAGATGCATATTTCCATGAAAAAAGTTGTATTTCAGTTGGTGATCGGTAACAGATTTTTTTATCGCCACTTGGTGAGTGGCGACTATAGTGGCGATCGATGACCGATATTTTAATCGCCACTTTTACAACTTTAATCGCCACATGGCGAGTGGCGACCGCTAATTTACACCTATATTAAAATGATTTATAAAATTTCCAGATTTCATTGGTATGCAGAAGTAATTCATATAAAAAGATATACTAATTTGACTGAAGTACTCCATTTCTGTAGAAAATAAAGGGAAAATAGTAAATTACTATATCTTTTTGTTGCCGTTTTCTCATAACAACTGAAAAAAAAAAATTGTGATTAAAATATGTGTATTTTGAAAAAGTATAAATGAATGATATCTGATAAAACATGGAGCTATTATAAACTATTTTTAATTTTAAGTATCCATATTAATGTTACAAACAACTGAAGGCATGATGAATTATTAGATAGCCAATTTTTTTTTTGTTGAGTTTATGACATTGCTTTTTGCTGGGTTTGTGTATTATTCCATGATAGTGACATCATGTGCATACTTTTCTATAAAAGTTGTTTAAGACTGGATTGTAAATGTGAACTTCTTCAGCGGATGCAAATAACATAATTTTATATAAAATAAAAGCATGTGTTTAAGTCTTAAAACTGAAATAAATTTTGTAAAAGTGCATCATTTATCACTCCAGCGGCTTTAACCCATTGGTTACGGATTTATATCAGGGCAAGAGAAAATACTACAAAAACATTTTCCTTTAAATAGTAGTATGAATAGAATATAAAAATAGGCACCAGTGGCCAAATGCATGACGAGTCTCAGTCGTCAAATGTACCCAAGGGGTTAAAATTCTTCAGAAGTGGAAATAACGCAATTGAAATTACACACTGATAAAACCTAAAGTTTTACATCAATTTAGCGTGTCTTTATAGAAGAACAGTGACCTTTAGGTTAAAATAATATTTGTTTGAGAATTAGACTAACCAATATAAGTAGCATTTTTTATTGTAAATAATTTTGTAGATTTATTATAAATTAATGAAGCAATTCCTTCTTAAACATTTTCTTTCATTGAAATTTGATGGGTTCCACCTTGTAATAATATATTTTTTTTTTTTTTTCCCTCATCGGGGGCGACACTAAATTCTGAAAAAGCAGAATTCCTGTCTGTGTTTTCTTTAAATTTATAACAAAATAAAATTGAAGGTCCTTTATCATATTGAAATAAAGATAAGTTTTTTGACAGTTACTATAATCCTAATTTTGATAGCAGAAAATTATTATCAACTCTTAGTGTTGACACTAGAAAAAAAGGGCTGCCGTGCGGAAATTTTTCAAAAAGGGAACACTATTCTAAAAAAGGGTACATTTTTTTTCAAAAAGGGAATATTATTCTAAGAAAAGGCACACTTGTTCCTTGTTTGCAAAAAATATTTTGAACTGGTTTGTTTAGAATCCCTGGATTTCGAGATATTTTTGGGATCAATTGAATTACCATGGGGCGCATAGCAAGTGTTAAAAAGGGCAGCCGGGTGCAAAAACAGAAATAAAAAGGGCCGCCGGGCGCTGCGCCCTGCTAAAGTGGCTTAGAGTCAACACTAACTCTAAAATTAGTCTAAAAATAGCAACAAGACAAATAGGAGTTAATTTAATGTTTGTTCTTTCATATCCAGGATTCAAGGTCTATATTTTTATAATTTTTTAATGAAATTATTCAAAATGATGGCAATTGGGTTACTTCCATTGTTGCAGAGAAATGAGATATAATGGAGTTTATTTATTTTTATTGATTGCATTATTATATGTTCTATTCTATAGTGTTATATTATGCAGAATCATATGAAGGAACATTTTATTGTGTCATTTATCTACTTACTGCATTTTTTAAGATGTTACATGTGTCTTAAGTAGCAATAACATGCAGCACTTTGTTCTACATCAGCTCATTGTTTAAATAAATATTTATGATAAATATTTTTGCTTTCTCAGTTCAACAACTTATGAAAACAAAGAAATATAGAAATAAAGTTATCAGTGTTCACTGTGAGACATTAATATCCATGTAACCAAGCCTTAGAAGTATGCATAAATTATGTAAAATATGTATGTGCAGTTGAGTTGGCAGTGTGCCAAAGAAGTTCTTTAACTGTCAGTAGTTTCCTTTTGGCATATGATTTTCAGATGAGATTAAAACTTTATTGAAATATATGGGTATCGCCATAGGGGAAGGGGTCAAGAGATAGAATAATTCAAGAAAACTATTACAAAATAGCTAATAATTAAAAAATGTGAAGGAATGCCATTGAATGTTTTACTCTTGATATAAAAATGTTTGCAGTTATGTTTTTCTTTCTTTTTTTTTTATGACCAAATATATTTAAATATGAGTTTATTATATATTTGTACAATATTTATTTGCACTTTTTATTTTATATAAAAAATTTCATCTTTAAAACTTGATAATTTTTATTCTTTTATGGATATAAATATACATGCAAGTTGACAGAAGTTTATTTGTTTCCTGAATATATATTCACAAAGTATTTCATTTCTTTACCTTTAAATTATTTTATTTAATCATTAGGAATATTTATTGTAATGCTTCTTATGTTGATGCAGTTTCACAAGAATGTGACTTAATTTAGTAAAAAAAAAAAAAATTCTTAAAAACAAAGTAAGAGTGATTTACTGTGAATGAAAAAATAAATCACTTACTGGGGATTTTATTATTCTGATAAAATTTCCATTATAATATGATAAAAACATATGGTATTAAAGAGTACCGTATATACTCGTGCATAAGTCGAAGAATTTTAGACAAAATTTGGGAGTTGAAAATGGAGTGTTGACTTATGGATTCAATTTTGGGGTAAATAAATTTTGTAAGCAAAAAAAATAATAAATTTTTCGCAGATAATCGATGAATCGGCAAGTCTTTTAAGTAATCACATATGGGTCTAGGTTATAGAGAGATAAAAGCGGCAATGGTCATTTCCCAGTGATTGACAAAAAAAAAAAAACCTCTCAAGAATAATGTCTCTGTAATTGTTCTGCACGCATTTTCTCTTGGGATGGAATTCCCTTCAATACAGGGCATTCCTTTCAGCATTTTAATCCCCTTTTCAAAAAGAGTTCAACTTGAGACTGCTTCTAGATATCTCTTCTAAAAGTCCTACAGTGCAAAGGCATACTATATTTTAGCTGCCTAAGAAGTTCTTTATCCTTGTAAATAAGACTTGTATAGATTTTTGAAAGAATTTTTTTCTGTTTAAGTATCATTAGATTCATGTGAATATGTTTCAAAATAGTTTAAGCTTCTTAGTTTGTACATAATTATACAGTTTTAAAATAGTTTGATTAGAAATGTAGAAAAAAAATGTTTTCTAATTTAATGAAAATCTATTATTGTTTTTTATCCTGGATTACAAATCATTTTTCAACATATTACCAGATATGTGGTTCGACTGATACACGAGAATTCAATTTTTTTCAAAATTTTGCTTAAGAACTAGGGGGGGGGGGGGGGGTTGACTTATACACGAGTATATACGGTAGGTATTAATTTTGTTGAAGAAGAATGAAAAAATATCTACTTAAAAATGTCAAACAAAGTAATTTTGTAAAATAGACTCAAATATTCCAAAGTGGTCCCTTTTTGATTTTCCTGTTGCTTTTCCTTCAGGGACATACATATTGCTTTAGCAAAATAAATGCACAAAGGAAGTTATTAAGTAAACATTAGAATAACCAGAAATATTGTATTTCCTCATATTTTTATGTCCCTTCAGCACATATGTAATTATTCATGAGGGTATGATCACTGGCATTTACTCATCCTATTTGTGATATTTTATTAACACATCTCTGGTTTGTTAATGTATGATTTCTCAAATCTTGTACTTTTTTAGCTTATTATAGCTCATGCAAGCTTGAAAGCATATGTGTTTAGTGGAATCTATGATAATTTGGGCCTGTTGATTTTGCCATGGTTCCACAAATATTTCACTATATTTAATTTAATTTCAATTTATTTTCTGGATATTTTTTGATAGTCACACGATTATGTTTGTATCAGTGATCTGGTTAATAAAGAAGTTCTGTCAATGAAGAGGTCCACAAGTTTAATTATTTCTAGTGTCTCAAATTATGCTTCGTCATATCAACTCATAATACATTCTTCACTTATTTATATATAAATAATTGCTTCTTTAATTGTATAAGATTTGTTTCTGGCAGTTCTTATACACTTTACATACCTTAATTTTTTTACTTGGAGAAAATTCTGCAATTGGATTCAATGCCAATTGGGTGGTTTGGCAAAAATATTAATTTCAGTTTTGTAAATATTTTTATAATTTTCATCCATTTAAAGTTGTATATTTTTGCAAGCATCACTCTTGTTTGACACCGATCTTGACTAAGGATCCAATTACAGAAAATTAAATATTTTACCTGTGCAAAGAGTGGTATGACATGCTAAATTGTAGGGATGCACCGGATATTGATTTTGCCGGATATCGGATACCGGATATCCGAAGCTCCTTCGCCTGCCGGATTCGGATATCCGGCACTAGATATGTTTTTAATTATATAGTGAATTATTTCTCTATATAATGTCATCTCAGAACAATAAATTACAAACATGTTTCACACATCATTAAAACATTTTAAATGTATTGAAATATAATTTACAAAAACTGTATCTCTTTGAATATCAGGGCTTGTAATTCAAGTTTTCCCAAGGGGAGTTTCATACCCAAAATTTATAAATGCAGGGGAGTTGAACTGTTAGAAAGGAAAAAAAATCTTTAAACCCCGTTATTTTTTATGTGCTACTTAAAGAATTACATTTATACAGACATGACAAAATACCATTGAAACAATTTAAATTAACAACTCAAGATAATTATTCAAAATTTTTATTTTATTAAAACAAAAGAACAGAATCAAGTTTTATATATATCATGTCTATTTTTCAACCTTCACTTAATGTTATGGGCAATTAACAAACGGGTTGCTAAATGAATTTCTTAATTTAGATTTTATTCCATTTTGCGTACTTTAGCCTCTTTTACAAGTTACACTTTTGACAAACAGCACAGAGCAACTTTTCAAGGTTGGTAAAAAACCCGTTTTTTTTTTTTTTTTTTTTTTTTTTTTTTTTTTTTTTTCCAAAAAAACCAGGTTTTTTTGGTTTATACCGGGTTTTTAAAAAATATATTTTCTATTACATATACAAACATATTTATTGATAAAAATAAACATTGTTGAATATGTAAGTAATATAACTTCATTTAAAAATAATTTAAATTAAATAATTACAATAATTATGTAGAAAATTGAAATAATTTAACATTTTTAGTAAAAGTTATGTCTTATGTTCCATGAATAAAATGCTCTATATAGTGAAACATTGATACCTTGAAAATCTTAATAAACAATTTTTTGATTTCTAATAAATAAATATATGGTGTAGTTTCATAAATACAATATAATTTCCCATGGCTATTCAAAATCATTTCTTTGAAATATTTGCAATATGATATGTCTGATTTTTCTGTTAAAACACTACATGAATAATTATTATCTTTTATTAAAAGTAAAGCTTTTAAGCTTTTTATAAAGAATTCCTGGAATGATTTGAATTTAGCAGTAGAGTCTTTACACGTTTCAAGAAGTATTGTATATTGTCATTTGACACTTCTCAGAAACTGCCAGGTAAAAAAAAAAAAAAAAAAAAAAAAATGGCGACAGTAAAATAAACAGAAATACCTATTTACCAGCTTTTTAGACTACTGAAAACATTGATCTTAAAATGGAAAGTAGATATATAAAAGTTGTCAATCTTAAAAAAATTCCGAAGGTATATGTCGCATACCTGCATATACCCTCCACTACATCCCTGGTTAAAAGTAGAAATTATTTATATCCGATAATTTGAAACACTTAAATTACAAAAATGAGAAAATGTTAGATTTTTTCTAAAAAACCAGTTGGTTAACCAATTGATTTAAACCATGCTAAACCTGCTGGTAACAATAAAATAAATCATAATGCAAAACCTCAATCCCAATGTAGGAATGAAGAGAAAAAAAAAAGCTTACTAAACCCAATAACCATGATACAACAAAGAAAACTCACCGCCAATCCTTCATTAACATACAGAACAAAGAGTAACCAATGGAGAGAATTACTTATGATTATGTCACCATTGAGGCATAATGTAATCCTTAGTAAATCTTAACTAATCAAGCAATCTAAGTAGTAAAAGTGTATTTTTAGCTAGAATCTGCCATTTTGGCTATTTTTTAAAATAAAAGGCTTGAAAAAGAAGAAGAAAGAAAACTAACTACTTTTTTTTTTTTTTTTCAGCTAATTTTAGAAAAATTAGTCTGCCATGTAGACTTAAAGCTTATAAGAAAAGTTTGACTAAAAATGTTTGTTACTTTACAAGTTTATTAATTCATCATTTTTCTAAAGTTTTGCTTGTAGCTTCTGCATAACTTGGATTTTGCATTTTTCAATAATGTGTAAAATAAATGAAAACAATAGGGAAAAAGAGAAAAAAAACAGCATGGTTTAAAAAAAAAAAAACCACGGTTTAAACCAGCGTCGTTTAAACCACGGTTTAAACCAAGCAACTCTGCGACTTTTATAACTTTAGAAATTATCGGAAACACATAGTTATGCTCTCTTAAAAAGTTTTAGAAAACTTTGCAAAATCTGATGTGCATTCATTTTAAACTTACACGAATAATGCATATCGGTGATGGTATGTCCCTTCTGAACAAATTTGTTTTATTATATCCTTAATGGAATTATATTCAAAACTGTAATCCCTGGTATTTTCATTAATTGAACTATGTTCTATGCATTGGAATTTTAAATCCATATCCAAAGTTTGAAAAGGGAATAGTCAATTGCTTTCTTCTATTACACGAGAAAAGGTTGATTTCAAAAAGTCATGTCCTAATTTCTGTTAATTGCGAGAAACAACTAGTTTGTTGTTTCTAAATATGTTTTTTTGAAGTTCATCAAAGTTTTTTTTTTTTTTTCATGTGCACCACAAGTGTAATCTCATTTTGTTTAGTGCTGACTATTGTCCAGTTTGGTAGAGCTTAGTCTCCGGTGGCCTTTGCTGCCCTTTTAGTTATTTCCAATTTTGGGCGCACAGGAAAAACATCGCAAAATATGTAAAACGGTCATAGGAAAAAACATTGCTGATTTCGTCAATCATGGTGAAAATAAATAAAATAATTTGTCGATTGGTTGCGAGAAAAAAAACTGAAGTTCATGGGAAGTGGGAAAATATCACGAAATTCGTCAATCGATTATGGAAAAGTATCGTGAAATTTGCCAATCCGTCACGAGCAAATACCGTGAAATTCCTCAGCCGGTCGCAGAGAAAAAATGAGAAAATTTTCAATCAGATGCAGAAAAACAATCATTACTTTCATCAGTATGTCCCAAGAACAAACAGGGAAATTTGCCAATCGGTCACAGAATAAATTTTCTACATTTGTCAATTGATTGTGAAAAATTTTTTAATGAAATTCACCAATCGGTCTCCAAAAAAAATCAAGAAATTCGTCAGTTGGTCGAGGAGAAAAATCGCAAACTTTTTTGGTCAGATGCAGAAAAACAAACACTAATTTTGTCAATTTATTGTAAGAAGAAACTGTGAAAACTGCAAATCGATAGTGGAAAATATCATGAAATTTGTCAGTTGGTCCCGACACTTCATCGTCGTTTTACAAAGAAACATTTTCGGAAAATGATTTTTTGGAAACAGGAGCTTCCCGTCCCCAATGTTCTTTAGGGCACGAATCCTGCCATCCCATCCCGAAATTCAAGACATGTATCTGCCATTCAAGCCGTGTAATGTATATTAATAATGTTGTATAAAAAATGTAATTTAAACATTAAAATATTCTGTTTATTTGTACAATGAAATGCAAATGCTGATAATTGCTACTGGATTTGGATATGACATTGACTATATTGGTAATTGCTAATAATTAATTTGTACAATGAAATGCTGATAATTTGTGTAAAAAATTTTAACCAATTAATAGGCTTTATAATTGAAGACTATCTTCACAAAGAAATACATACGTTCTTTTTATAATTTAAACATAAAATATCTACTAATATTATCCATGATTAAAGAGTTATTTTCTCCAAATATAGGTTTAGTTGATGTCTTTTTTTCTGTTTTAATTATTTAATACTGTTTTGCTTTGAGTCACATTTAGTTTTATTTTAAGTTAAATTACTGTGATATTTATAAGTAAAAAGAAAATTAATTTTAATTTTAATTATTTTATTTATAATGAAGTTACAAAAATAACTAATTGGATGTGCCAATCCCAAAACATTTTTCTATCTCATACATCTTAATATTTCAAAAAGTAGTTCCAAATGTTAATACTTCGATATTATTAGTTCAATATTATACCAACTTTGATTTTGATCTAAAATTTCTATTCGTCAATAAATCAAAATAAGAATAAGTTAATCTCGATCATGATATTTATTAAAATCAATATTTTTTTTTGTTATTCTGCTGTACATCAGCTGATTGCGAATAACCAGCTTAGCAGGATGCGAAGTTCCCATGGCTTCACGAGCCACCAATATACAGTACAAAAAACTGAGAAAAATTGAGAAAATTTTACAAAAAATGCTGTCACAGTGCCATCTTCTGGCAGAATATTTCCAAATTCAAGAAAAAACTGCCGGCCATAGCCAAAAATGTACACAAAAAATTGGTTCAATTGTATGCTTAGCTTCATACACTTTTCAATGATAAAATAATGGAAATAACACAAAAATCACTATTATAGCGCCCCCTTCCAGCAGAATATTTTCAAATTGAAGGAGGACCAGTTGGCCATAGCCAAAAACATACCCCCAAAAATTGGTTCAATTCTATACATAACTTCATACACTTTTCGATGGCACAAGAATGAAAATGGCACAAAAATCACTATTACAGCGCACCCTTCTGGCAGAATATTTCCAATTTAAAGGAGAACCTGCTGGACATAGCCAAAAACATACACAAAAAATTTTGTTCAATTATATGGATAACTTATGATTACATATTTAACATACACTTTTCGATAGTACAATAATGAAAATGGCACAAAAATCGCAATTACAGCACTTTCTTCCGGCAGAATGCTTCCATATTGAAGAAAGACCTGCTGGCCACAGCCAAAAACATACACAGAAAATTTGGTTCAATTCTATGCATAACTTCATACACTTTTTGATGAAGCAATAATGGAAATGGCACAAAAATCACGATTACAGCACCCCCTTCCAGTAGAATGTTCCAATATTGAAGGAGGGCCAGCTGGCTATAGCCAAAAACATTCACAAAAAATTTGGTTCAATTCTATGCACAACTTCATACATTTTTTGATGGTATGATGACAGACAGACAATTTGTATAAACATGTTTTGGGATCTCTGACCCCTAAAACGTCTAAGACCACCGAAAACCAGAAATCGAAAAAATCTCAGTTACAATACTTTCTTCTATTGAAGATAGAAGAAAGAGAGAAAGAAAATTAATAAAGTCATACTTTAATAAACAATTTCAGATTTTGTTTCACATTCTGAAAGTAAAGGTACAATTTTCTAAAAGATGTAAACATAAATTCTTAAAGTTATTATAAAGAGTTCTAATACCAATGTTAGGAAAGCTGGCAATTCTTTAAACTTTTGAGAATTACCTTTTACTCATGAATAGTGGACTTACTTTCATATTTTGCATTATAAACAAAAGTTGTTCGGCATTGTTTGGATCAAACGATTTCTCTTATCCTTATATATTTACTTTGCTACGTATTGCCGGATATCCGGCAGAGAAGTCGGATATCCGGTGATTGTGATTCGGATATCCGACGGTATTTCGGATATTGAAAAATCAGCCGGATATGCCGGATATCCGTTGCATCCCTACTAAATTGTTTCATTTCACATACCACATACTTTTTTGCACTATGTTTCATTTTAATTTTTGGCAATTCTTGTACGCTTTTCATGCTTTCTGCCCATGCTTTTCACTTGTGTGGAGAGTAGAAGACATTGCATGAAAACAATTTTTCCTGAAAATGACAGCCTGACAAATTCATTTCTAGTCCCCCCCCCCCATCCAAAGAAAAATCTAATCTGTTATTTTCATGAAACTCATTCAGAATATTTCCAAGAAACCCCAAAATAGATATTAATAGTATAAGATTTCAGTTAATAATTCTCTCTTAATAGTATAAGATTCCGTTATGATTCTACATTTTGTGTACTTTCTTCAATTCCTTGCTTGAAGAAAGTTCCATAACCGGATTGATAGCAAATTGGTGTACATATCAAGAAAAATTGTTAAAATTTAATGTTTGTGACTATTGTCGTGATTCTCATGCAGTTAAAACTGTATATTCCAAACATCACTCTTGATTGACTCTAGGGATGCACCAAATATTGGTATCTGTTCGGTATTCGGCCATGTTATCGAATATTCGGTTAGGCCGAATATCAAACTATTCGGTCTGCCAAATATTCGGCTTGGCCGAATGTCAAACTATTTTAAACATATTTTCAAAAACCTTACACAGCTTCTACTTTTAACTGTCAACCTATAAAGATATTCAAAATAATCAGAAACAGAATCATATTTAAATAAAAAAGAAACTTTTTACATTATTTATTTGCTATTTGTAAAGCATCAAGAAAATTAACCATTAATGAGGATTTTCATTGGTATTAATGATTTACCAATGCATGTTCCTGAGCCATTGTCTAGTAAATAATCTGTTTCTTACTTTTTCACAAAAAAGGGAACATTGAGTTTTGATACTCAAGACACACAATTTTTGTCCAGGAAACCAAAATCACAATCCACTTATTCAGTCATAAATTCAGTGTACCTCATCTCACTCGAGATCATTCATGGATTTTCATTTGTTACTTTAGCAATAATGAAGATATCAAAACTATATTTTCAATAGAGTTGCTTTGATTTCTGTGAAATATGATATTATGAGAAGTGCTGGAAATTGCCACCATTCATATCTAAACAACTATGAGCTAGACATTCCTTTATTCAGAATGCAGTTGACAGTATTTATACTCTGTCACTGGTCAAAATTTAGTCAATTTCAATCATCACATTTAATACAAGCAAAATTAATACGTAATAAATCTCGCTAAAATATCTTCATTGTTGATAAAGTTGTGAACGAAAATTCCATTTCGGCTTGTAGTTACACACCCAGTATTTTTGATTGAATGTATCGTATTGATGGAATAAATGGATCAAGATGTTGTTTGTTGAAAGATTTTAAGAACAACCTGTTTGTTTACAATCTCTAAAAATGATCTTGCACTCCAGACACTGATCTAGGTTGCATTTAAAAACTTTTTTGCTAAATCAAAGAGAGTAGAAAAATTATTCTTGCTAAGTTGCCACCATTTCAATAGATTGTATTATTTATTTTTACTTTAGTAAAACAGTTTTATAACTATTTTCGTCTTAAATTACTCAAAGCAGATTTTTTTCAGTATAAAGTTTACTTGCAAAAAGCTCTTGATTATCAAAATGTAAGTTTCTGTATTAAATATTATGTAAAATTGTTTTAAAATTTAACATATTTTAATACCTTTAAATTTTGAGATGTAAAAGTATTCAGCCAGCCGAATAGTTACTATTCGGCTAGCTGAATATTTGCTAGTCGCCCTAACAGTTACTATTCGGTTGGTCGAATATTCGGTATTCGGTTCGCCTGTAGGCCGAATGTTCCGTATTTGACCCAATTACAGAAAAATAATCATTTTAACTATTTGAAGAGCAGATATAATATAATAAGTATTAAAAGAACTTCTTAAAACACCATAAAAAACTTTTACATGCGCTAGGCCTTTTGAAAGATCTGAGTCTTTCTTCGTCAGGCGCAAAGAAGACGTGCTTCTACTATGAAAGCAGCAGCAAGCTAGCGCATGTAAAAGTTTTTTATGGTGTTTTAAGAAGTTCTTTTAATACTTATTGGTTCACACCAGTTTCAACTTATTTGCTTTTATAATATAATAAATTGTTTCATTTAACATACCACAATTGAACACTTTTTCCCAGATTTTTCACATATGTAAAGTTGTGTATTGCACAAACAGTTTTTTCTGCTTATAATGTAACACATTGATGGATTGATTTCTAGATTTAAAAAAAACCCCGTAATGCATAGCTTTCATAAAAGTCATTAGAGCCAATCTTGAGAACTACAAATATATAAATGTAAAAGAATTCTTGTTTAATAGTATAAAATATCCATTTTTATACTTTTAATTGATAGCGTATATTTTCTTTTTTATACAGCTCTATCTTTGCTTAATGCTGCAAATGCTTGCAAGCAAAATTTCCAGCTGTTTGACAGTGCATTTTTTGATGGAATTTATCCTGGCACTATCACTGAAATATGTGGTGAAAGTGGAGTTGGAAAAACTCAGCTATGTCTTCTTCTAAGTATCAATACTCTCCTCCTCGAAAATTTAGAAAACTCTCCATCAAGTAAGTATATTTAAGGTTATAATGAATAATTGTTATTTTTATTAAATTGTATTAATTTTTAATGGATGTTCAGTGATACATGATGCACAAAAATATAGCTTTTTTTTCTCTGAGTGATTAATTCTCACATATTTAAGAAATGCTTTTCCTTAAGTATGTATGACTTTTTTATTAAGGAATTTTCCTTAAAAAGAGTTCTTTATTATTATTTCTAGTTATTATTTTCTGATAATATGTGTGTTCAGTGATAGAAATTGGGAAATAAAAGGTAGGCATCGAATAACGTCTACTGTAAATATCTTTGACATCAAATTAAAATTTTTAGTTGAAATTTTTTAAATTCATTTTTAACATAACTGTAATATTGTATGCTACTTTTTAGAAAAACACAAACTCTTGTTTTTATTTTAAATTATTAAACTTCTTAACCTCCAAGATTATAATAATTGAAGAAACTCTAAAACTGATATAGAGCAAGCATTTAAAAAAAAAAAAAAAAAAAAAAAAAAAACTATACCATATTATGCATCTACATTTGAATCTCGTAACATGATATCAAAAGTGCACTATTTTTTTTTAAACTAACCATTAAATAAACATAAAAAAAATAAGCATCAAATTTGATGACCAAGAATAATTTTGTACTTGATCTCCGGAACATGATATCAAAAGTGCACTATTTTTTGACAATTGATGACCAAAAATAATTTGTACTTGTTAGATGCATATTCGTTGCATTTGACGACTAACAATGCTAATTTCGAACTTTGCTTCTCATTAGTATGTTTAACATTTTTTCAGTCATCCTTAACATTTTAGAAGTTGAAGCCCTACAAGAATAAATATTTCTATTGACATTTAAAACAAAATAATAAATTAAATAAAACACCAAAACTTCTGACAAAGATATATTAAATTAAAAATTGTAGAATGGAGATATTTTCGGTTTAAGATAATATAAAATATATGTAAGAGCAAGACAATAAAATGAAAATCAATCTTGGTTCATGTTTAACTTAAATATGTACAATGAATTATTTAGATTAAATGATATAATAACAAGAAAAAAAAATCATGCGTATGGCATAGATTATGAAACACTTTCCAACACTCCCTGAAAACTTTAAGAAAACTTCGTTACTTAGGGAAATGAGGTAAATAAGATAACTAAGTAAGCGTTTAAAATAATGATTTCAGCAGGTACCGTCCATAGCCAAATATGTATCTCAATTCTTTTGAACAGCCCTGTATTTGATCTGTATGTTGATATATATACTATATAATGGGAAAATTTAGTTTAGCAAGAAAACGCATAACAGGTTGAAATTTCTTTTTCAGCAATTTTTACTAATAGATAGAAACATACTTAAATAGGTTTGTACAGCCCTGTAATTTACCTAGTATCTTTATTATTCTCCACTATTTAGCTAAAATTTAATTTAAACTATAACATTCTTAAAACTAATGAAATCATATTTCCAGAAATTATCATCCATAGACGGTATTGTATCCAATTCTTTGTGTGACCCTGTATATCATTTTATCTATATTCCACAAACATTTCTTAATAAACTAAATGCAGTTGAGCGTAAAAATGCATAACTCATTTAAAAACCACCTTTAAACAATTTACGCTCATACCCAGTAACCCTTGCGAATTCTTTTGTGTAGCCCTGTATATAAATTTTAGCATTTATATATACCATATAGTATGCATAAATATAGTGAAACATAAAAGCACATATCATAGTTGAAAATGCATTTCCAGCAGTCACCGCTAATGTTCAGTACTTCTGATGCAGTATGATCTGAAATCTTTTGTGTGTACCTGTAAATGCTCTGCACTTCATATTATACATGAAATAACTGTAGCAAACCTCAGCCACATATATCAATTTCATTATATATGAAATAGTTTAACATAATTAAAATACGCCCCAAACAATTCCCCCCCCCCCCCCCCCCCCCCTGTTGTGGTTACTTTGAACCACTGCCATATTTTTATTTAATTTCATTTAGAAAATATTTTTATTAATCTTGTATTCATTTAATTTTAATATCTGCATTCCAAAATTATTTTAATTCCTTTTTTTTTTCAACTCTCCCCTGTAAGTTTTTCTTTCTGGCATAGCATTTCATTCATTTTAAAATCATAAACATCGTTTTGAAATCTTTACTTCCGGTAAAAGAATTATCTGGAAAATTCCATATCTTTCTATTTGTGAAGTCATATCCTTTTGTAGCTCCACCCCTTAGCCAATAATATTTAAATCAGTTTAATTCGTAATTTCAAAATTCTTAACTCTTTACTATTATTTGGCATCTCATCTCAGTGAAATCTATCAAGTTTCCCTTTTTTTAAAGCAGTTTTTTTTATATACTTTAGAATTGCATTTTATGCCAACGCAAGGCGTTTGTATGTTCTCTCCGCCAAAGTTGGCGTGTTTCAAGGTTTATAGCAAACCCACCTTTACTCTGTTCGGAGAGCTCGCGCGCATTCAGCACTAGCAGTTGAGTTGAAACTTCAATGCAGAATGGCTGTCCCTTTTGCCGTTCTGCGAAGAAATTATGTTCGCGCGCACCTGCGTAAGTGTTCTGTCAATGAACGCAGAGAATGGATGGCCCTCTTCCCCTTCTACAAAAAGAAATAGTAAACGGATCTCATATCTACAGTAACAGTAAGAGATATTAAAAGAGCAAGAATATTTCTTTAACATTGTGAAATCGGCTGCATAAGTTCGTATTCAAATTATGCTGTCATTTCGAGTCGTAGAATTGTGATGCTAAAAATTTATCTAAAAGCCTGTGCCTCCATACTCCCCAAGGGAAAAGTTATTTTAATTTCATTAGTAAGAATTTTGTTTATATGTGTCCATCATAAAAGAAAGTACATCTAAAAGAATAAGAGATGTATTTTATGATAATTGCGTTATGTTCTACAAAAATAATTGCTTCATAAATAAAAGATTTTCAAGGAAGATTTTTCATTTGTTTATTTTTTTTCTTTCTGCAAATGTCCCAATCATTCTTCTGTTCTTTCGGGCCAATGCAGGTAATGTTTTTACCTTTTATTTTTTATACTTAATTTACAAATGTATGATAAGTAAATTCAGATTTTCTTTAATTAATGACTGTTATGTCAATGTGGTCTTTTGTGGCCACAACAAAATGTTAAATGAACACTATACGATCAAGCCTAAAAAAAAATGATTCCTGGATTATATTTGGAATCTCAATATACAAAATAACTGTACAATGATATTCTTTCACCTCCTATCTCCGAAAACACAACATCTATCTTTCCTGGTACCGTGAACCATTGGAAACCTTTATGACATGACAGTTATTAAGTTATATTTTGATATGAAAATGTGTTTTAGTGTATTATTTTTTAAATATTTGATATTTAGAAAAGGTGGCTTCCTTAAATTTTTTATACAATCTTTCTAAAAAAAAGAGAAAGAATTCTTGTAATATTTGCAGTTTATTATTAGGGGAAATTGATTGTTTATGATATTATTTACAAAAAAAGATGAGTTAAAAAAAAAAAAATTCTTATAAGTAAATGATTGATTTTGATGCCATTTTGTTTTGATGATATTTCGAGAACAGTTATTACATTATTCTGTTGAATTGACATTTTAAAAGGTGACTTCATATGAGATTAATTTTTTTTTTACTTCACCACATTATTTTTAAATTTATTCGGATTTGTTTTGAAATTTGGTCAACATTGTTTTGAAATTTGTTCAACATTGTTTTGAAATTTATCACCATGCCTCCAAAAGCAAACTTAAACCTTTGTATTCAACCATTCGATGGAAATCCTCAGACAGTCGAATTTTTCTTCGACCAGTTATCAGATTTGAAGGAATTATATAATTACTCTGAAAAAGAACTTTTTGCTCTTTTCAAGTCAAAATTACAGGGTACTGCATTACATTTCTTTCTCGAAACACAATTTCAATTCAAAAATTCTAACCTTCAAACCATTCGCAAAGAATTTATTAATTATTTTCTGCCAAGTAAAAAATCTGACACTCTGAAGTCTCTTCAAAATTTAAAATTGGATTCTAATGAGTCAGTTAAAAATTTTTCATATCGTCTGGCTAAACAGCTTCGACTTGCTTATCCTAAATTAGATCCAGCTGCTCTAGATTCTTTGAAATTTACTCATTTTATTCAAGCTTTACCTAAGCAAATTAAAAGTAAAATTCTAGAAGAAAACATTTCCACATTTGAGTTAGCTCTTGAACGAGCACAATTTTTACAAGATATCTATGATTCACCACCTACTCAAAAATCTAATCAACATTATGACCAAGTTTATTCTCTGAATAATGAAAATAATGGTGAATGTTCAAAATTTTCTGATAGTTTTGTTGAACAAGCTCCTATCAGACATAAAAAGGACAGAGTCTATAGAAATTCGCAAATAGCATTCTCGCCATCTGAATCTCACAATGGACATTCTCCTAGACATAGAACTGTTGTTAAAAAAAAGCATGTAACTTACTCTCCCTCACCAGTTAGACATAACGTGGCTTCTAGAAATAAAACAAACTTTATTCAGCATAGGCCAGATCAGAAACGATCTTTCTTTCGGCCAAAGTTTGACAAGTTTTCTCACAAGAAAAACTCTTCAGAATATTTTCGCAAACAAAATGTTATCCAATGTGCTTTTTGTGGTCGTTTTAATCATCTTATGGAGTCATGTTACAAGTTTAGAAATCTACTTGACTCTTCTAGGCAAAATGCCAATCACACTCAAGACTCCCATTTTTCTTCGAATTCTTCTCAAAGAAAGAAAAACTTTACTTCTTTTTCTAAAAATAAAAATGATGATAAAAATTATCATTTAAACAAGTAAGGGAGATTGGTCCAACTGACCACCATCCCTCCCAATCTTACTCGTTAGGGTCAGTACACTCCTGTGACAATTCAAGCGAATGTCACATTGACAAAAATTCTTCAACTACTTCCTTTTCAAGCGCTGTTACACAGACATCACCAATGGTGCAAAAAATGAACAGACCCTGCTGTTCTGAAAATTCTTTGTCATCAAAGTATTCTTCTCAAATTGAGGATTGTGTACAACAACGACATGTAATTTGCAGCTCTTTTGATAACACTTATTCACTTCCATGTATAATTATGAATGTTCAACATAATGAGATATCAACTCTCATTGATACGGGCTCCACTTTAAGTTTGCTGGATCATGAATGCTTTAATAGCATTAAATCCAAAATCCATTATAAATATTTATCTAGAAATGTTTCTGTATCAACTATAAACTCTAAAGTTTTCTTTAAAGGATGTATCGAGATTGCATTCAAAATAGACAAATTCTTTTTTCATCATGTCTTTTACCTTACTGATATAAAGAATGTTAATTTTGAAGCCATACTTGGTTTTGAGTTTATAAACAAGCATTCTATAACCATCTCTCCAACTTTTAAATCTATTTTAATTAAAAGATAAACATATACCTTTTAACGTTCAAAAAGAGTCTCCTAGCAGTTTTTATTTGAATTCTCAGTATAATAATAATAACAATATAACAGTGCCATATTCTTTTGACAACAATAAAGTGCCTATTTATGAAAATTCTATGTCAGTTAACACAAATAATGGTACTTATTTTGATAATATGAATGGAAATTTTGGTGATAATTATTTGCATTTGGTAAATAATTATGAAAACTATCCTTATAATTACAGTTTTCCAAATAATGGTTTGTTTACGAATAGTGTTGGTAATACTGCTATGAATTATGATAATTCTTTTATGAATGCTAATCTCAATATTCGGAATTTAGAAGGTCATGCTCAAGTTTTTACTCAGTTTCCTAATTATTTTCCCACTCATACAAACTTTGATTATCCTAATGTTATAAATAATATTTCTAGTACCAATACCAAAATTACCTCTGATGACAAAAATGTCATATCTGAAGATGACAATGACATTAGTTATGTTGGTAAAAAGTGCACCAATTTAAAAAATGGTAATGAAAAATTATTGAGTTCTAACATGGTACAAACTGTAAATAGAGAATTGATTCCCCCCCAATTCTTCTGTTTATTTACATGTCAAATACTTGAATTCTCCCTCTGAATATTTTATTTTTAAGCCTGCTTTGAAAAGTAAAGCTCTTATTTTGCATGAATCATTGCATTCTAAATCTTCAATTCAAAAAGATTTATTCTTAGTTGTATGTCAGAATATATCCAAAGTGGATGTTCATTTAAACAAACATACAATTCTTGGTGAGTGCATTAATGTAGATGAGAATGATATTGAAAAATATTCCTTTGATTTAGATTCAGAAAATGAATATTGTAATTTAATTTTACCATCTGAGGAAATTAAAAGAAAACGAATACAAGAACTGTCACCAGATGATTTTGACTTAAAGCACTTGTCCCCACATGAAAGTGACTGTTTACTAAAATTATTATGCAATAAAGCTCAAGCATTTTCTAAATCCTTAGACACTTTGGGTCATACAGACCTAGTGAATCCTCAATTTTCAATGATGAATTCTCATCCTGTGAAAACCCTACCTTTTCCTGTGCCACAGGCACTAGAGCAAGAAGCTCTTGACCAGATTAATCAAATGCTAAATGCTGGCATTATAGAAAGATCAAATTCATCTTGGGCTTGCCCCATGCTGTTAGTTAAAAAGAAAAGAACTGACATGTCAAAACCTCAAAAATATCGTTTGGCTTTAGATCTACGATTATTAAATTCTATTATTATTCCTTCTTCATATCCTCTACCTCGCATTCAAAACCTATTAGTACAATTGTCAAAATTTAAACACTACAGTACACTGGACTTACCCTCTGCGTACTGGCAGATTGCGGTTCCTAAAGAGATGCAAGATAAGCTCAGTTTTACCACTCCATGGGGAATGTTTACCTACCTTCGTCTTGTTTTTGGCTTGAAGACGGCTGCAAGTACTTTTCAACAGTTAGTTGATTCAGTTATTCAATTATCCGAAATTGACTCTTGTTACGCATACCAAGATGACATAGTTGTTGGCGCTAATTCGTTTGAAGAAATGGTTGCAAAACTCACAAAACTCTTGGATACTCTAATTGCCAACAACATTACACTTTCACCTGAAAAATGTTCTTTTATGCAAACTAGCATTAACTTTTTAGGCTTCCACCTCACTGATCATAAAATTCTTCCAATTACAAGCAATATTTTGAAAATTACTTCTTTTCCAAAGCCAAAAACTAAAAGGCAGACAAAGAGTTTTATTGGCTTATGTTCATTTTACAGGTCAATCATACCTCATTTTGCTAAATTAATTACTCCTCTTATTGAAATCACCAAACCTAAAAATAAATTCTGTTGAAAATCTGAACAAGAAAATGCATTTAATAAATTGCAAGAAATTTTTTTCCATAAACCCATGCTCAATCTTCCAAATTGGAATGAGACCTTCTATGTTAATACAGATGCCTCAAAGACAGCAATTTCAGCTGTTCTTATGCAAAAAATTCAAGATGAACTTCGCCCCATTTCTTATTACTCCAAAACTTTATCTCAATCTGAAAAACAGTACCCAGCCATTAAACTGGAACTTTATGCCATTTATAAAGGTATAACGGCTTTTAAATATTACATTTTCGGCAGACCTTTCATTCTTTTGTCTGATGCTAAACCTCTCAATAATTACAAAAAATCAACATCTCCTGCTGACATCACTACACGTTGGATGTTAGAACTATCCGAATACTCTTACACATTTCAGCATGTTCCAGGCAAAGATAATGTGTTAGCAGATTTTCTAAGTAGGACACCTCATATTCCTACTGAAGATCTCCATACTAACCCTGATCTCATTTTTGAACAAGAAGTACTGCCTATTGTTGATAATCAAAATGACCTACATAATGAAATTGCTCAGTATCCATGTGGATTAATTGGTAAAAAACATCATAACTGCCATCTTCAAAGTGACCCTCCATCTATAAATAATGTTAGTAATGAAGACCCATTGTTAGAAATTTTTGATCAAACCATCCTTTCTGAACAACAAAAAGATCCTCAAATTAAAAAAATTTATGAAGATATTAAATCTAATAAAAAATCTAAAAGTTTAAATGGCTATTACATTAATCCAAGTAATGAGTTGCTTTGTTATAATGGACACTTCTCTTCAGAAGACATTGAATTACATAGAGCTGTTTTACCATCTTCACTCAGAGCTAAAGCTTTAAGAATTGCTCATATTACTCATACTGGTATTCATAAAACCATTGTTAATTTAAAGAAAAGATTCACTTGGAAAACTCTAATTTCTGATACAATTAATTATGTCAACTCTTGTGAAATTTGTTTAGTAAATAAAAATCATAAAAAAAACACTGCTCCATATCTTCCAGCACCTATTCCTACAGCTCCCAATCAAAAAGTTTCGATGGATTTACTTGGTCCTTTGAGAAATCACCAGTTTGTCATGACTGTAATCGACCATTTTTCTCGTCATCTTGAATTATATGCCTTGAATAGCATTAATGCTGAGTCGGTGACTAAAGCTCTGTTGAATTACATTTCCACTCATGGAAAACCCGAGTTAACTCTTACAGATCATGGTTCCCAGTTCACTAGTGATTTGTTTTCTTATTTCAACAAAAAACTTGGCATAAAGCTAGAGCACAGTACAGTAGCGCATCAACAGGCTAATGGATTGAGTGAGAGATGTAACACTCAAATAAAGTCATCTGTCAATACAATGGCTTCCCCAAGGATTTGATGTTCCAACTGCTTTAAAAATTCACCAGTCCATATACAACGCTACACCTCATCCAGCCACAAAATTTACTCCAAATCTTCTTCATATTGGAAGGGAGGTGAATGATATTTATGCCAATTATAAAACCCATTTTTCCTGGAAAATCCTTAACACTGCATATGAAATCCACAAATTAATGGATGTAATTGAAAAAGTATACTACCAAGCTTACAAAAATAACGAGTTTTCTAGACAAAAAGTGTATCAAAAATCAAGGGAAAAATTAAAATTTGCTAATATCAAAGTTGATGATATTGTTTATGTGAAATTTCCCAGTGTATTTAATAAAAAAGTACAAGGACCTTATATGGTAAAGAAAATAATTTTACCTGTACTTATTCAAATTCAAGATTGCAATAATAATCAAGCATCACCTGTGTTAATTCATACTAACAGAATCTTGAAACTCCAGAAAAGAAATGAAGCATTGCTTCATCCTTCTGATTCATCTAGAAGTGCAACACATGATCAAACGACTGTTGATAGTGCATCTTCTTCTCCTGTGAAACAACATATGCCTACTCATACTACTAATTGTGATTCTCCTCAAATTCAGACCACTTCGAAGTGCCAACAAACAACTTCACATTCACATAGTTCTGTGCATTCTCAAGCATCTGGTAGTAAAACTTCCACTACAGTTCTAAATAAATCTACTCAAAGTAAAAAAAATTATGATCTTCGTCCTCGCAGTCATAAACAATATAAAATATAAATTAATCTTCAATTTTATTTAGGATGCCTTTACCATTGTAAAAAATCTCATCTATGCTAGCTAGATTGGATTGTCAAATACGAAGACTGACTGTTTATTTTATTTTTTACTTCTACCAAAGCTGCAGGCAGCATTTGTGTATTTTTTTTTATATATTTATTTTTTTTAAGTCGCCTTCGTCTTGACACTGTGGAATTGTTATCCTGCAAAAGTATGTAAATCTTGTTTTTGTTTACTATGTTGCTCACTGAAATATTTTCTTCAAAACCTTATTCATCTTTTAGAATTTATATGTATTGTAAAAAAAAAAAAAATGTGCTAATAACTCAGAATTTTTAATTTCAGTATTTGATTTAAATATTAAGACAGATTCTTGAAAAAAATCAAATCAAAGTTTTATAATTCATTATTTTAGTTGCAAATGAAGTGTCATTGATTGCTTTATTTTGATATGGTATTTATCTTAAAAAAGTAAATTGTTATTGATATAAAATATAATATGAGTACATATGTCATCCTTTCCCTATTGTGACTTTTAGAGTAACTCAAAATGTTACTTTGTTCTTAATTATAATTCATGCATGTTCTAACAACTAACCTCTTTCTAACATCTAAAAATAAAAATAATAGTGAAAGTTATACATGCTAATACTCCTACTGTTATTATTGGTGTATTATGTAAAGTTGTTGAAAATACATTGTTTTTTTTTTAAGTGTTTGAAAATTCACAAATTTAAAAAATATTTGTGTACATGAAAATTTTGTACTTTGGATCCAAAGGTACTCTCCAAAGATTATTTTGAGTCTTTACATAAAAAATACTTATGTATTTTACATGAAAAAAATGTTGTAACATGTTTATATTTCCAAAGATTATTTTAAGTCTTTACAAACAAAAATACTTATGTATTTTACATTAAAAAAAAATAATCACATATTTATTCTTACAGATGTTTGAATTAAACATAATTCAATAAGCATTTGAGAATATTTAGTATAAATATTTTGTGTGATAATTTTTTGTAAGACAAATGTTATTAAAGTTATGTGGTACTACATTTATGAGAGCTTAAAAATCCTCTCTTTGCATTTATTTTCTTTGAAAGTATTATTATTGTGGTTGTAGAATAACACGATATTAGTGATTCAGCTAAGAAAAGTTGATTAATTAAAAAGTACTATATTTATATATGTATTTTTAATGAGAGTGTAAATATTCTCTCTTGACTATTTACTTACATTTTGATTTTTTTGTTATGGAAAATTCTCAGATGAGTAATTTATTGAAAAATTGATTAAAAAAAAATTGAAATGTAGTTCATCGCCTGTGACTTGAAATAGAATTGTGATTTAAAGGTACTACTTTAAATTATTGCTATTTTCTTTTTCTTTAAAAATAGAAAGGTTTTATTACTAATGTTGTATTATACTGAATGATGCAAAGTCATCATTAATATGCATGTCAGTTTGTATCATATAATATTATTTGTTTATGTGTACATTATTACAATTTTCCCCCCACTCTTTTAATATACACTGATTTTACTTTACAATGTTGTATTTGCTATTTCACATATCAGTGAATGAACTTTTAGCAACTTCATTTTGAAAGACTTTGTGTACTTTTGTCAGAAGAATGTAACCGATTTTATTTTTATTTTGTTTCTCATTATTTGAAGTTATATGCATGTTGTATATGTATATGGTTTAGAAAATATTGGCTCAATGTCAAAATTATTAAATTTCTCCATCTTACCAATATTTTCTTTTGGGGAGGCCGGAGTAATATGTTGTGGTTACTTTGAACCACTGCCATATTTTTATTTAATTTCATTTAGAAAATATTTTTATTAATCTTGTATTCATTTAATTTTAATATCCGCATTCCAAAATTATTTTAATTCCTTTTTTTTTTCAACTCTCCCCTGTAAGTTTTTCTTTCTGGCATAGCATTTCATTCATTTTAAAATCATAAACATCGTTTTGAAATCTTTACTTCCGGTAAAAGAATTATCTGGAAAATTCCATATCTTTCTATTTGTGAAGTCATATCCTTTTGTAGCTCCACCCCTTAGCCAATAATATTTAAATCAGTTTAATTCGTAATTTCAAAATTCTTAACTCTTTACTATTATTTGGCATCTCATCTCAGTGAAATCTATCAAGTTTCCCTTTTTTTAAAGCAGTTTTTTTATATACTTTAGAATTGCATTTTATGCCAACGCAAGGCGTTTGTATGTTCTCTCCGCCAAAGTTGGCATGTTTCAAGGATTATAGCAAACCCACCTTTACTCTGTTCGGAGAGCTCGCGCGCATTCAGCACTAGCAGTTGAGTTGAAACTTCAATGCAGAATGGCTGCCCCTTTTGCCGTTCTGCGAAGAAATTATGTTCGCTCGCACCTGCGTAAGTGTTCTGTCAACGAACGCAGAGAATGGATGGCCCTCTTCCCCTTCTACAAAAAGAAATAGTAAACGGATCTCATATCTACAGTAAGAGATATTAAAAGAGCAAGAATATTTCTTTAACATTGTGTAATCGGCTGCATAAGTTCGTATTCAAATTATGCTGTCATTCCGAGTCGTAGAATTGTGATGCTAAAAATTTATCTAAAAGCCTGTGCCTCCATACTCCCCAAGGGAAAAGTTATTTTAATTTCATTAGTAAGAATTTTGTTTATATGTGTCCATCATAAAAGAAAGTACATCTAAAAGAATAAGAGATGTATTTTATGATAATTGCGTTATGTTCTACAAAAATAATTGCTTCATAAATAAAAGATTTTCAAGGAAGATTTTTCATTTGTTTATTTTTTTTCTTTCTGCAAATGTCCCAATCATTCTTCTGTTCTTTCGGGTCAATGCAGGTAATGTTTTTACCTTTTATTTTTTATTCTTAATTTACAAATGTATGATAAGTAAATTCAGATTTTCTTTAATTAATGACTGTTATGTCAATGTGGTCTTTTGTGGCCGCAACAAAATGTTAAATGAACACTATACGATCAAGCCTAAAAAAAAATGATTCCTGGATTATATTCGGAATCTCAATATACAAAATAACTGTACAATGATATTCTTTCACCTCCTATCCTTCCCCCCCCCCCCCCATATCATTATGTAACGGAATTCTTTTGGTGGACCTGTAAATGACTATTCTTTGCACTGCATATTCTACAGAATGTATATTTTACTGCACTTCATAAATGTATATAAATTTTATTATGTTTGGATGTGCGTAACATTATTAAAAATCATTTGAAACAATTTTTTCCCATTCGCTGTAATGTAATGGAATACTTTTGACTGTCCCTGTGGATGAACTAAACATGCGACAAACTTCATTTGAAGTAGGGTTCATACTATGGTAAACGTCAATAACATTCAAAAATTTCAAAGCCATACGAGTATATTTACAAGAGTTAGAGCATATACAGACGGACAGACAAACCGAAGTCATAAACACTTTCAACTTTGTTGGAAAGTGTTAAAAAATGGAAGAAATTGTCGTGCAGAAAATATTCAAAAGTACAATGTACAATAGAACTCAAAAATGTATAAATTATGAGGGAAATGTACAATCTGGCAACCCTAGTCGACTAGCTGTCACATTTTAGGGGTGCCAGAACAGATGTTTACTGCTTCAGTCTTGGCGATAGGAACATGTCTCATAAGTTATGGCTTATGTCAACATTTATACTTTTTTTTTTTCGGGAGTTGTTTATTTTTCTATAGATTTAAAATATATTTAAAATTGGATAAAAGTGCCAATTATTTTTTAATTAATATGATTATTCCAGATTTTTTTAATATTCTATTAATCTAGAAACAGTATTTAACTAATTTCACAGTCATATTTCCCATTGTGTACTAAAATTTAATTGCAGTAATAGCTAAAGAAATCAAAACATCCAAAAAATTCAGTTATGATAATGGTTACATGAAAAAGTTAATAATGAACACTAACACAAAGAAATAAATATTTTTTTTTCTTTTTTTTTTTTATATTTAGAACCAAAACTTAATGAAAGCATACTAATAGGGTGTACAAAAATCATGATTTTTTTTTTTTTTAATAAAATAAAATCTTATTTATTTAAATCGGATTTTTATGATTTTTTCCCTCAGTTAAAATTTGGAATAGCTACCAATAGTTTTAGGTTTCCAAAACAATTGAACCTCTAATTGCTAACATAATCTATGCTTTTAAGCTTTAATTAATTATAATTATTAGTTATTAATTACATTAATTATACAAACTGCATTAATTGTATTAGTTAATACTATAGAATAATGCTATATACATTAATAATTTGTAATAATTTTATAAAACCATATTAAATACTACTGATAATAACATTTATTAAAATTATTAACAACTGCATTTAATATTAAATTATTAACACTGCTAAAAGGAATAATTATTAAACTGTCGATTCTCTAATTAGGAAAATATACATTTTTATACTTTAATTACTAAACTGATAATTAATGATACATAGTAAGTAATTACAGGATTAATAAAAACTGCAATTAAGTATAATTTCATTAGTTAGTAGCGCAAATAACAAAACAAACAAATATCATTTGCAGCTCGTTTTGCATTTGTACTCATAAAAATTACTGTTAATCATCTAAATCTAAACTTATGCACATGTATGTGCGTGCTAACCAAAAAAATTATGAAAATGTATAACAGCCATTCATACACCCATACATAGTAAATATAAAAATAGCCAGTTATATTTGAAATTCTCAAAATATTAAATACAAGCAGCATTTATTTATTTTTTTTTTTTTTTTTAAAGGGAGGGGGCGTTGTTGCCTTTTCAATCCCTAACTAATTTCTTTATTTGGTGTATATAAGTTCACAAGTAAAAAAAATAAAATAAAAACATTTATTCAACCTCTACCTACCAAAATAAGCTCTTTCTGTGCTAACATTTTTATACCAATTAGTTCTTTTTCCCTTAAAAGTTCTTTTATAGTAGTTGTTGAGCAGTTGTCATTCTTTCATTCTTCCTTAGCTCCAATTTCTGTAAGTTTATTATTTAAGAAGTATAATGAGAAAATAACATACTTGCTATTCATTCTTTTACTTTCAGAAATTTATTATATACTTGCTGTGCTTATTTTATATAAAAGAGAGAATAATTTGATTAGTTGAAGGAAATTATGACATAAGCTTATAAAAATTATTTTTGTTTATTCATAACACAAAATACCTATAGAAACTTTCCAAATTTATGTTCACTCACTTAGGTTTTAATACTTTTTTTATGTAATTTTAAACATTTAGAAAATTTATTATTTTAATCAATGATTTTTTTTTAATAAATCACTTGATTAAAATCCTGTTTTAATCACTGATTTAAATTATTTGATTAAAATGGTTGACACCCTACATACAAATAAAACAAAATATTGTACTTTAAGACAGAAATTTGCTACATTAAAAAATTTCTTATAATGTAGTTTTACAATAATTTTAAGTTTAGATCAAGTGAGGCAATAAAAATGTCACCAACGTTAATTCCAATAATTATCATCACCAAGTATAGAAAACAAGTGGGTAAGTGTGATCACGGGTTGCACAGAGGGTTTCGTTTAATATTCCTTTCAAAAACACTTTATCGTTTTGCAAAATCTGTTAGCAAATCTGTTTGCAAAATCCACATTTCGCAACCAAGGGCGCACTCTAAACAAACCTCTATTTGAACGAAGCTCCGTTTTACAACCTATCCATAGATATATTAGTCAAGGGGATCAGGTCCTTAGCACCCGAGATAGGTAGGCACCCCCTGGTGGTAAAAAGTGGAACTAAAATGTGTAAGGCTATGGTGCAAAATATGAAAGAGTGGTCAAAGGGGTGTCGGCAAAAGTTAGAAAAGTGCCCTCCGAGTGAAAAGGGGGGAGGTTAGAAAAATTGTCTAAAATACACAAGTTAGAACTCGGAGGGTAAATAATATAAGACTTTTTGAAATTTTTATGATTTTTCGTGGAATCGTAAGTGTTCTGCTATAAGTATGCAAAATTTCAAGTCTCCAACTTAATTAGGGGCTGAGTTAGAAAAATTGCTTAAAATACACAAGCTAGAGACCGAAGGGGTAAATATAAGACTTTTTAAATTTTTATGATTTGTTATGTGATCGCAAGTGTTCAGCTATAAGTATGCGAAATTTAGTAGATTATGACTAAACATATCATAGATTATGTTTATATAAGTCTTCAACTTAATTAGGGGCTGAGTTGGAAAAAAAAGTTTAAAATACAGAAGTTAGAGCCCAGAGGGTTAAATATACGACTTTTTCAAAATTTTATGATTTGTTGTTTGATCTGAGGTGTTCAGCTATAAGTGCACTCATGTCCAAAATTAAGGTCACAAACATAAAATCTGATGAACTATTCTCTGTGTTGCCACGAAATTTTGCGCAGAGTTATATTACAGTGGGAGAAAGCATATATTGAACATGTTTAGGATGATCTAGGAAGATCCATTACACCCCCTCCCAGGACCCACCAGGAGTTAAAAGCCATGCTTTTGGAAGTATGGACTTTGTTTCCGCAAACATTTAATGACACCCTAATAAACAGTATGAGAGCTCGTTGTGAGGCTTGCATAGCAATGCATGGTTGTCCCACTCCATATTAGACAGACTTTTCCCATGATAAATGCTATCTCTGGTTCATGATTTAACACTTTTGATGTACCCTATTTCTTAACACACAATTAAAATCTTTCCCATATTGTTATGGTGCTATATTCTTTCTCCCATTGTAATATACCTCTGTGCCAAATTTCGTGGCAACACAGTGAATAGTTCATCAGTTTTCACAGATTTTATGTTTGTGACCTTAATTTTGGACATGAGTGTATGCAAAATTTCAAGTCTTCAACTTAATTAGGGGCTCAGTTAGAAAAAAAAAGTTTAAAATACACAAGTTAGAGCCCAGAGGGTTAAATATGCGACTTTTTCAAAATTTTATGATTTGTCGTTTGATGTGAGGTGTTCAGCTATAAGTATGCAAAATTTCAAGTCTCCAACATATATAGTTTCTGAGAACGGGCTCTGTGACGGACAGACAGACAGAGGAGTGAGACGAATAGGGTTTCGTCAGATGAACGAAACCCTAAAAAGACTTTTTTACTTATTTAAATAGTGTAGTTTTATTAAGAATATCAAATTTTCTTTTTATTTGTTTAGCTTGCATTAATGATTATGCTAAAAAGAATATTGTTTAGAAGGTTATTAGTCATTGATTCATGAAATTATTAAAATCTCTTGGGGGCTCAAGTAGTCATTTTCAAATAAATTGAATAATTAATTATCCATTTTTTATTACAAGATAATTATTTTAATTAGTTCACATAGAAGATATAAATTTTCTAATTCCAGAGAATCACAGAAAATTAATTTTTATTAATTACCAAATTAATGAAATGATAGGTATCAGTTGCGATAATGGTGGTGGTGGTGTGTGTGTGTGGGGGGGGGGGGGGCTTCCAGGGAGAAGAACTTCATAACATAAAAAAATACTTAGTAAATTTTTTTAAAAATTTACTAAGTATTTTTTATGTTATGAAGTTCTTATGTTATGAAGATGAAAACAGTCTTGGAGACTCAGTGCATGTAAACCTATTTCCCATTGTAATTGCTGGGGAACATCATTTATGGGAACATTAATTCAAGGTTTTACTAAAAAATTAAATATTCTTAAAACTATATAAACAAAGTATATTATTTTATTTATTCATTTTGACCTTTCAGAAATATTGTACATACATTCAGAAGGTGCATTTCCTATTCAGAGATTTGTAGAATTATCAGAATCAGTTAAAAGAAAAAAAGCATCTTATAAAAATGTGAATGCCTTAGATAATATGATTTTGAAGAAAGTTTACAATTTGGTAATTATGTTTTTAAAATATTATAATTATTTATTTTGTGGCTGATAAATACTATGATTTCTTTTCTTTTTCTTTGAAAAGTTTTTCTTTTCTGTTTTTTTTCAGTTGCATTTTTTTAAATAATAAATTGATTACAATTAATAAATGTCACTTATGTTTCAAATGACAAAAAACGAAAATTGTTCTTCCTGGGTGAATAATATTAGAAATGTTTTTAGTATTGTTAAATCTTTGTTAATGCTTCTAATTCTCAATTATTCACAAGTTAAGGCTGTATTTCAAATACAGACATTGTGTGCATATTTTTAATTTTCCATTAATGAATATTGAGTTGTGTACAGGGTTCATAAAATGAAAAAAAGAAAAAAAAAACCCCAGGAAAACTTAAGAGAAAAATGGTTACTACTTAATTATCCCGTCGACCAAAAATCTATCGCCAAATTTTAAGATTAAATGCCAATAATGGTTGATCATAAATGTCATATTCATTTGACTTTAAGCAAGTTACACATGTTCATATCATCAAGTGATTTTTATATCGACGTTTTATTTGTATTTTTAGTAATGTTATACTAATTAATTTGTTCTTTTGTTATTTAAAATAAAATTTATGTCAATTTGTATAATTTGGTGAGTAGTTTGGCGATTTATATAATTTTGTGAAATTGGTCGACAGAATAACTAAGTAGTACCAAAAAATATCTGAAAAAATTTATAATTTCTTCCCAATACTTGGGAAAGCTGTTTAGTTACTATATCCAGTCTACTTTTAAAGTTAAGTATAATTAGCAATCACTACTATTTGCTATTATTATTGATGGTAGAAATATTATTAATTCTGGAAAATAACTCTTTTTTTAAATGAGTGAATGAACGTTGATATAAAAATTTGCAAATAAAATAATTATTCTTCAAGTGAATCACATATGTATACCAGCCTTTGATTCTGTAAATCTACTGGTTACAGTACATAGCAAAAATAACATTATGATAGCTATTTTGTTCTCCATTATTTGATTCCTAACTGTAGCTGATTCAATTAATCAATGTTTCATGCAAGCCATTTCAATTTCTCTATTTATTCTAGGGAAACAGATAAAAATATCTCACTTTGAAAACTTTTTGATTTCTCTAAACATTTATAACAACCTAAATTATATACAGTTAAACTTAGGCTTAGGGAATCATAAAATTTCTTGTATTAACTGTCACTCCTAATAATCCTGACGATAATAAAAACACTCATATAATTAAACTAATTATTTCTATAAATTTCTCTAATTATCTCATTGCTAAAATTAGTACAATTTAAATTTTAATTGCTAAATTTTGTTCAACTTGACTAAGAGGCATAAACCAACAGGGTGAAAAAGTGTCCAAGTCCCCGATTCAAATTGGGGTCATCGACATTATGCATCAATGCTCTACCATTGATCTACTTGGATGAAATCCATCTTAGCACTTCTCACTCTTATTTGTTTGCAAGGCTGCATCCGCAGCACATGGTGGAGTATTTTCATGAACCACTAACCTTCGGAGAAAACATGAAATGAAAGAGAATCCAACTTCGATGAAATTGAACATGAATATATGTCATAAAATTGATAAGATGCTCTATAACCTTTTTTAATTAGTATACTTTCCCCTTAGTTGCTAACTCAGTTTCTATATCTGCTCCAAGTAGCACTTCAAATTGTTGAAATCCCATAAGAGATATTATCAAGTATGGCCTATTTTCGATAATCATCAGTGCAGACATATGTTCGATGTCTTGACACTTCTCAAACATCATAATTTCTTGGCTACTTCAAATCCCAATTGATTTCAGAAGTAACTCACAGAACATGGCTCAATTTTCAAGTATTTATAACCTTTAAGTCTAGCCGAGGAAGAATTCTGTTATACTAAATATACTATATACAAGTATCCTATTATACTAAAGTGAAAGCCAACTGTCCAAGATTACTGAGAAGCATCTAATATAAAACAGTCTAAGGCTATAAATTGTAATAAAGTAGTCTTCTAGTGGTGATCTTCTCTTAGAACTTTAAATTTATGCAGATTCCTATGAGCCACCATTGGGACTGCTCGGATTGACCCTGACGGGTGTCGCCTTGTATGACTGCGACTCCGGCTAATATGTCCTCTATGCCCAATAAAGCAGTGGGAACGAAGTGTGTGTGTGTTTTTTTTTTTTCAGTACGAATGCCGCCAGCCACGACTCCAAAACCTAGTTCTATATCATATATATAATTTGGAAATTTTGTAGAAAATTTCACACAACTACCTTTTTCTTTTTAAGTAATTAAGAAAAAAAAAATACTAAAAATAAGCGAGGGAAATTTTCTACAAAATTTTCAAATTATGTATATTCATATTCAATTTCATTGAGATTGGATTCTCTTTCATTTTGTCTTTGCCACAGGGTTGGTGGTTCATGAAAATATTCAATCATGTGCTGCGGGTGCAGCCTTGCAAACAGATAGGAGTGAGAAGTACTAAGATGGGTATCGTCCATGTAGATCAGTGGTAGAACATTGGTGCATAATGTCGATAACCCCAATTCGAATCAAGGCCTTGCACACTTGTCACCCTGTTAGTTTTTGCCTCTTAGTCAAGTTGAATAAAATTCAGCAATTAAAATTTCAAATTAGTAAAAATAGGCAAATTAAATTTTCTATTAAATTTTAAATTATACATTTGTACATTCAATTTCATTCGTGTTTGGGTTCTCTTTCATTTCCTATTTGCCCCAGGGTTGAGGATTCATGAAAATATTCCATCATGTGCTGTGGGTGCCACATTGTCAATAGATAAGAGTGAGAAGTCCTAAGCTAGATAATGTCCTAGTCTTAGGATGGATAGAGCAGTCTTTTGATAGAGCATTAGCGCATAATGTCAATGACACTGGATTGATTCCAGGCTGGACATTTTTTCACTCTGTTGGTTTATAGACCTTAGTCAAGTTGAATAAAATTCAGCAATTAAAATTTCAAATTACTAAAAATAGGCATGCAAAATTTTCTGCAAAATTTCAATATTATATATACGCATATTTAGTATAATTTAGTTAACAAGTTGAGCGCCACGTCAGTCACTAGTGACTGACACCGAACTTTCCGTTTAGAATGCGTCATTCACTGATGACTGATGGTCTAAAATATGATATAAAACTAAAAATATATATATTGTTTTAAGTAATTACTGAAAATTTACTTTAAATTTACTTACCTTTTATTTATTACAGGATTATGCTTTCTTAAAAACTACTTAAAACATTGTCAATTTTTCAGCTTCAGTGTCAGTCACCGTGGCACTCAACGTGTTAACTTAGACTATTCAGACCTTTGTGTGTGTCTGACACTGTATGACTGGCATACAGTGTAACTGATCACTTTTATTTTTTTTCTTGTTTAAAAAAAAATTCTGCTAATGTTTGCAATAGTGGCAACAACTTTAAATGTATTAGTTTTGCATACCCCTTTCACTTTAACAATGCATAAAAAGACGTGGAATGGTTGGTTACTGAAAGTTTGGAGAAGCAAAACATAACACTAATGGTTTTAACGTCTTATCTATAAGTTGGCTTTTTTTTTTTTCCCCTAAAATATTCTATTTTTCCATCCAGTTGTCTGACTGTTTTGATTACTTATTAGGATTCAAATTTTAAGGGGGCAGAAACAAAAGTTTATATATATTCCTTTCTTTTCACATCTCTATTGAAAATCTTATAAACAATATATATCTATTCAGGGCTTAATTTGCGCCGGAGCCCAGCTCCGGTACTTCTCTATTTTTAGTAAATATTTAAATATTGGTCACAATTCACCGGAGCTCATAAATACAGGGCTCCGGAGCCCAGTGCAATAGCGCTTCTGAAAAACCGAAGCCTAAATACCTTTTTCTTTTCTTTCCATCTCCAAGCTTTTGCATTCTTTTGTATCAAAACACTTATATGTGACATAATATGTCGCACACATAGAGGAGGTGGACATAAAATGGACTCAATCTTTATGTCAGTTTTGGACTTGGACTGACTCAATTCAATCTGTCTTACATTCAAAATTTTATTTATTCATGTATAGAAAAAAAAAAATAACTTTTCCTCCTTCAAAATTATGTTTTATATTCTATTCCAAATCATTTTAATGCTATTTTGATCACAATGACGGGAAAACAGTAATCAAGTTTTTCTATTCTAGTGATATTTGCAAATTTATGTCGGCGACGTGTTGATATGGCACCACTCGAGATTGAACAATGAATTTGCTTTCAGTTCGATTTTCTTTTGTGACAGTAGGATAATTTTTAATTGGGTGGTTTTTTTTTAAGATAGCTAACCTGAAAAGAATATTTTCTGTTTTTAGCCAATGAGCATAAGCTGAGATTTTGTTTGTTTGAGGTTTTTGTTTTCTATTGTGTGCGAGTATAAAAATCACGTTAGGGATTTTTCAATTTATTTTGTAACATGAACACTGCCCATGTTAAGGCCATGCTCTGCACATTTACGAAGTCACTTTCATTTGTAAGTAGATATAATTGCCATGTATTGCTATTCTGATAGAAAGTAATCAATCAGTGTTTCCCCTTTTTCTATAAAAGCATCAAATCTTTCCGATAACGGTGTGAAATTTTTAATTTAATCTGATTTCCAGGAATTCCCCACAAAAGATTGTTAATGCAGAATTGCGGAAGGAATCAATTATAGTTTAAGAAATGCATCTTTTATAGGAAATTGAAAAACATTGTTCCATTCTTCACCATATAAATATTAATTTCTGTAAATTTCATTCATTTTTCATAAAAATGCATAGCTGCAAACTATCCTTTTTTTGTGTGTTAACACTATTTCCGAATCATAATCCTTACCATATTTAATCACAGCATTCTGCAATTAATTAACATTAAAATTAGACAAAGATTACTATTTGGAAGGAGTGATAACTAAAAAGTGGAATAGTTGACAGCTAAGTATATGCTGACAGCTATATTTAAAATTTTTATTTTGCTATAGAAAAAAAAAATGCTTTCAATTTTGAAAATAGCGTACAAAATATAAATATGCAGATTGGAGTGATATTGGGGGGAGGGGGGAGTGGTACAGTTGTTAGTACCGGTATCGCAGAATATTAGGGCTTTGGTACTTTTTTGTTAAAAATTAAGCCCTGTGTCTATTCATTACAATGAACAATGCTATTTTTACGAAATGGTTACTTGATCTAGACTTAAAATTCTACTGAAAGAAAGAAAATCTGTTAAAGCAATTAAATGTGCCTTTTTCCTCTGAACACTACTGAAAAACTTCAGCCTTGTGACTAAGGAGTTATTCAATGCTTAAAAGTGCAGAAAAAAAGAAATTGATCACAAAATTATGCAATGCTTTGACAATAAAACTGTCACTACTAGAACTGTAAAAGATATTTTTCGACCGTTGGGGTTTACGCATGAACTATTAAGCAGAATTTGAAATGCCGACTAATTGAATAGAAGAGCCGAAAAATGGTGAATTCATTACAGACGTTATTTTTGCCAAGTACATTTATTTAGATGAAGATGAGCTGACTTCTTATGCAAAAAAGAAATTATTGCTGCATTAGTTGAAGAAAAGATAAAATCAAAGTGCCAGACAAGGATGAAGATAGCCACACAAAATGGAAAAGTTTAGTGTCATTAAATGAAGCTACCACAGCATTGAAAACTACAATGATTTCCTTATGGAACAAGAAGAATTCTTCCTGAGCTTTGGACAAATTCGATGAGGTTCATACATTTCTAAAATAAAATAATCTACAAAAATTGGAGCAGTCAATAAGACTTTTTTAGATAAATGATTAGCAGGTAACTAAATTTGTTATTGCTTAAAATGATGCCAATTTGTTTTATTTCTTAATAATTTATGATTTTAAGAGCAGGGATATATTTGTAGGTTAATTTATTTATTTTTATATCTAACACAGATGGCACCACTATTTTGACAGTTAACATGAAATCCCAGATAGCAGGAAAAAAAATTAATAATGTGTTAATGAGGTTCAACTGTATTTAGTTTTATTTTATTAGATTTTTCTTATTGTTTTGAATTATTATTTTATATTTATTATAAAGTATTAATTAGTGGTATTTTATTGTTAAATTATTCAGATATTTTCTTATTTCATTTGTTAGTTATATATGAATGTGATAAGTAGTAGATTTGATTATATATATTATTCTCATTTGTAATAGTTATTTGTAAATATTTTCACCTGTTTAAAAATACATACAATATACTTCAATTAATTTTAAATTGAGACTAATTGCTTTGTTTATATGCTTTTAAATTTTTAGTTTCATAAATTTTGTCAGTTTTTTTTTCTTTTTTAAGTCAAAAATACCTTTTTATTTTTAGAATAAATTCAATATGGATCTTTAATTTTAATAATCAGTTATTAAAGAATGTGTTGGTTTATTATCCTCAATCATAACCCACCCCTCCCCCATCCCATGACAAACTGCAATAGTAGCTAGATTCTATTATTATTATTATTTGCTGGAGTATTTGAAAAAATTCCTGCATTTTATAAAAATGCTCATGAAACCCAGGTTAAATAAGTTTCCTTTTGATATTGGATGCTATAATAGCTTAAATATATCTTCATCTTAAATATTTCTTTAAAAAAAAGCCTAATAAAAATGGCTTACTTATACAAACTAATTTAAGCTTTTTTTAGGGAACAGAAAATTACAGGCAAGTTAATTATATAGATATATCTGTTGCTTAAATAATAGAGCTTGAAATAATTTTTTTTATCAGAGATTAGAATTTTGTAAATTATTTTATACTCGTTTTTGTGCTCCAATCTGCAATGGGGCCATGGCTTAGTCGTCATGCGTAACACTCAGGCCCTGTCAAAATACCCTTGTCTATAATTTTTTAGATTGGATTGAACTCTCACAGTTTTCTTCATATTGACAAACAATCCTGATTTTTCTAATTCTGAATTGTTTATATAATTTTCGGTGTGTTTTTAATGAAATAATTATTTTTCTCTGAAGATTTTTTAAGCTTTTGTTCCATAGAACATTTTAGGCCCATTCCTGAAAATTCTATGCCATGTCATAGTATGTATAATTATGTTTTGTTCAAATTAATATGCTTCTTATTAATTAGATACGTGTAATTTTAAATAAAGATTTTGAAAAACCCATTTAGAGTTTCTCAAGGTTTTCTTATCTTTTCTTTTCTTTCTTTCTTTTTTTTTTTTTAACCAATTTGAGTTTTGAGTTTTTTTTTTTTTTTAGGTTAGGTAAAATCAAACCAATTCTGAAATTGTTTTTCTAATCTATTCTCAGTTTTATACATGCTTGTATTAAGGAGATTTGTCACTTTTTGCTCTACATTTGGCAAAATATAACAAAAATATCCATTTTTAGATTTTTTGCTTAAAATCCATATCCCTAGTATATTCTGGTAAAGTTACGGAAAAATCTGATGATTAAAAATGTGTGAAAAAATCTTTCTACCGAATCCACTTAGAGTTACAGATTTTAAATTCAATTTTTCTCAGCATGTGTTTTTTCAATATATCAGTATGTTCAAAATGCTAAAACTTTAACAAATTTTCACAGTATATATATATTTTTTTTAACTTATGATATGTTTTATGAAATTAAATATCAGATTTCGAATAATATAAATAGTTTACTTTAAAAAAAATAAATAAAAATGTTAAATAAAACAGGCCTTTCTTGTTCTTTATTACCTATGTATTGATATATATTTTTTTCTTTTAAAATACTTAACTTTTTGAAAACCTGGTCCTTACAGCTATAGGGAAAAGTATGAAATTAAAAAAAAGTTAAAAACTGTAAAATTATATTAAATTATAAGCAGAAGTTCTCTTATACGTCCATTAAAAATATTTCAAAAATATATATTCTAAAAACACACTCAAAATATATATTAAACATTTAATTGCTAAAAAGGACGTCAAACGTTAATAAAATACATTAAAAGATCTTAATAATTTAATTAATAATTATTAAGAAATTATTAAGATCTTTTAATGTATTTTATTAACGTTTGACGTCCTTTTTAGCAATTAAATGTTTAATATATATTTTGAGTGTGTTTTTAGAATATATATTTTTGAAATGTAAAATTATAGTTTTTAAATTTTCTTAATATTTTTATAAAATTTAAATTTATAAATTATAGTATAAGAATTGTGTTTTTCTTGGTTAACCATTTCTCTTTGTAAAACCATTCAACAATATATCAAAAAGGTATTGTAAAATTCTCAAATAAAAAAAAAAATAGTTGAAAGGGTGCTGAGTTTCCTTAAGTGAGTCTGACTGTATAGATAACTTTTCTTTAATGTTTGTTTTTCCTTAACCCTAGATCTACCGGGAATTTTATTCAAGTTTTAATAAAACGTTCTACACCAGAATTTTTATTTAAAACTATTTAACTTATTTATTTACCTTATTTTTGTCTGGTTTATATACTTAGTATATTTTAAAGAAATTTCTGGTTTGAATGAATATTTTGTATGTACCTGTCGGGTCCAATGGACCCGTCTGGTAGACGGAGGGTTAATCTTAATTTCTTTCATTCTTTTCATTTAGAACACAAGTAATGTTATTTCATTTGTAAAAATGCCATGCATATAATATTTTTTATTTTATTTATTTATTTTGCTGCAATATTATAAAGTACAACACTAAGCTCAAAAATAAGACTAATTCAAATGTCATGACATTCATAATCATTAAAGTTTTAATTGTATATGTCTTCTCTTTTAAATGTTGTATGTTTTCAGTATATTTAATATTGTTATGAGTTCATCAAATAAGACAAACAATATACTTTCAAATGATGTTTTTCTCAAAACTGTTGCTTAATTTTACTAATTTTTAGCAATTTTTAAAAAGGATTTTCAATCATGTATTTTTTTAATCTATCAGTGTATAAATTTCTATTAAGCATTTATTTTCAACAATAATGCTAAATAACATAGAGCTCTAATAAAATATGCAAAACTAAGGAGAAAGTGTCAGGGTTACCATAAATGGCAATTTATCATCCAAGTTTGGCGAAGGCACTTTCATCTGATGGGTGAAAGTTTTCCATCCTGTGACAGTATTCCATCTTTTTATATTTGAGACGACAGAAGTTATCCATCACTGGTTGAACTGTTCTCCCATATATTACGGGCATAGTAGTTGGACATAGTCCATCTAAAAGTCTGAACTGTGAAGAAATTTCCACTGGCATAGTGTGATTAAAGTGTTTATTGTAAGGAATAAGGTAATTTCCTTTTAACTTTATGAAAATTTTCATGCATGTTTTAAATTTTAGATACTGCTACAGTTATTATAAATTGGTATAATGAATATTTTTTTTAATGTTAACTTAAGTTTGTTATACATATTAATGTAATGCTTCAAAATTTAGGTTTCCAATATCTGAGTTTTATATTATGTGTAAGAAGTACACATTTTATCAAAGTGTTACAGAAATATATTTCAACATTTTAGTCCTGTAAAAATTTTTTTTCACCTGTATTTCATCTGGCTTTGATTAGAATAAATTCTTTAAAAAAGTTTTACATAGATTTGCCAATAGTTCAATACGGTAATACTAAATAATAATATGAATGCTCACATGGGTGCTGAAATCCCTTGACCTAGCTCTGTTTCTTGCTCAAGAACTGTTTTCTTACATATTAAATCAGGTTGCCAAAATAACTGCCTTTAAAATATATATATATTTTATGATTGCTAAAATTCAACTTAAAATGCCAATTTGTCACTCATTTACATATTTGTATGCTGCCGGCCTGTCAGTTTTTTTTTTTTTTTTTTTTTTTGTGTGTGTGTGTGTGTATGTAAAAATAAAAACAAATTGAATTCCTTTTAGAAACACTTTAGTTCATTACCTGCATTCTTTAATATATATATTATATAAATTTATTTTTGCCATCAAGGAAATCCTCAATTCCCTTTAATTTTGATGGATTAAATTTTTTAAAAAGTGTTCTTTGTAGCATGTTTTCTTGCCTCTATCAATGCATATTTCAGGATACATGGTCCCTGATGAATGCTTTTGAAGTGGGCTCCCATTGCTGTAGGTCAGTCCCTGTTTTTATTGAAAAAATAATACATATTGCTAGAAATCACCATTCAAAATTATGTTAAGCTATTGAAAAATATTAATTATCTAATTCAAAATGTTATATAGGGAAACCTCCGACAACGGTCACTCCGAACAATGGTAACCTCTGAATGCTGGTCATGTTTTAGCATTACCAAATCTCTCTCGTAGAAATAACATTAAACTGAACCTCCGAACAAAAGCCACCCCACAACATTATTTTTACTTTCTTCTATCTTTACAAGAAGAAAGTATTGGTTTCATAAAAATTTTCGAATTCCAGTTTTCGACGGATTTACACGTTTTATGAGTCAGAGATTCCAAAAAACATGTTTTTACAAAATGTCTGTCTGTGAGTCTGTCTGTCTGTCTGTCTGTCCGTCCGTCCGTCCGTCTGTATGTGACACAAATTTTGTGGGCGCTCTATCTCAAGAACTAATGGACGAAATTTCACAAAACTTCATATTTAGTTAGACCTTGATATAAACTGGAACTGATTAGTTTTTGGTGAAAATCGCCCAATAGGTGGCGCTGCTATGCGGCATTTTTAATGATTTCTGCAATACCTGTATCTCAAGAACTACTGCACGGATTTTCATAAAACTTCAGATTCAGTTAGTCCAGGATATAGTTTGGTGCTGATTACTTTTTTGTGAAAATCGCCCTACAGGTGGCGCTGGTATGCTGCATTGTTCATGATTATTGCAATAGCTCTAACTCAAGAAAAAATGCACGGATTTTCATCAAACTTCAGATTCAGTTAGTCACTGATATAAATTAGTGCTGCTTAATTTTTGGTGCAAATCGCCCAACAGGTGGCGCTGCTGTGCTGCATTTTTTACGATTTCCACAAGAGGTGTATCTCAAGAACTATTGCACGGATTTTCATCAAACTTTAGATTTAGTTAGTCCTTGACATGAATTGATGTATAAATTAGTGCTGTTTAATTTTTAGTGTAAATCGCTCAACAGGTGGCCCTTCTGTGCTGCAATTTTCACGATTTCCACAAGAGCTGTTTCTCAAGAACTATTGCACGGATTTTCATCAAACTTCAGATTTAGTTAGTCCTTGACATGAATTGATGTATAATATAGTTCTGTTTAATTTTTGGTGTAATCGTTCAACAGGTGGCGCTGCCATGCTGTATTTTTGCGATTTCCGCAATAGCTTTATCTCAAGAACTAATGCTTGGATTTTCAACAAACTTCAGATTCAGGTATACCTTGATATCGTTTAGTGCTGTTTACTTTTGGTGTAAATCGCTCAACAGGTGGCGCTGCTATGCTACATTTTTTCAGAATTTCCGCTATAGCTCTATCTCAAGAACTAATGCGCGAATTTTCCTCCAACTTCAAATTCAGATATACTTTGATATGAATTGGTGCTAAATCGTTGTTATTTCTTGTACTATTTAAATGATTTAATTGACATGATTTATATAGAAGAAAGTTTTGTGATGGCCACAACATACTAGTTTTACTTATGTTTTAACCACAACTGAGATTGCAAAGAATGTGAGGATGTATTTGCTTATTTGATGTCCTTACAATTTTTCTACTAATCTGTAGTGGTTTCTTAGTACCACCCCGTTCCTAAACAGGTGTGTCGGGAGAGGGGTGGGTTGACGAAATTCCCCCTTTGCTGGAAAATAAAGAATGGCCAACTGCAATCTGTGTGAATGATGTGAAAATATTTATTGTCTATGTGTAGCACATGTTTTTCAGCAAAAGAATGAATTCAAAGATTTTTTTGTTTTTACTTTAAGTGATAAGTTGAAAGTTACCCAGGACAGCAAAAAAAGTATAAGTGTGCGAAAATTAGCTAAAGTGTACAGTTGCGGCAGGACACAAATGAATGACATTCTAAAAAAAAGTTACTTTTATTTAGAAAAGATGCTTCACAGTGTGAATTTGGAATTCAAATCTAAGCGTAGAAAAACTGGTTATGATGGGAATCAAAATGATAACGACTTGTACAACAAAATCTGTGGAAATGGTTATGCATTTAGAAAAAGAAATATTTGCATGCTTAAAAAAAAATGCGAATAAGTGATTCCTTTTGTATAAAATTATAGTATGTATTTTTTAACTGTAAAAATAAAATAGTTTTGGTCAGTTATTTTGATTTTAATGTAATGGGATTTGGAAATTTTTAAAATGTGGAACCTCTGAATAACGGTAACTTCCGAAGTACGGTCACTTTATCGTGTTCCCAGTGGTGGCCATTATTCAGAGGTTTTATTGTATTATGAAACTGGATGCCATTTGTGTTTGTGATACAATTTGCTTTATCTATAAAATAGCTCTGTTTGTAAAGAACGTGGCCATATTGTTTTTCTAAGTTGGTGCCTTGCCCTTTTCAAACCAAGGTTGAAAATTTCATTATGATACATAAATTGCTTTTATCCACTTTGAGCATGAAACAACTTTTTAAAATAATATTTGTTCTTCTGTATGTTACAATTTCATGATTTTAATTTCCTTGGCACCCAGTTTTAATAATCTTTTGTTGATTGTAGAAAGAAACCATCCACGTCTTTCAAAATGGCATTCCAGAGCTGCTTAAAAAAAAGTATCCCCCGAAATTGGTTATTATCGATTCAGTAGCTGAATTACTACGTGGAGAATTTGATTCCTTTAATGTGAGAAATTTAATGATTCAACAGTTAGCTGTGGAAATTTGGAAACTGTCCAATATATACAAGATGGCTGTTATTTGTGTTAATCAGGTAAGTTTTTGCATTTTTCATCCATTCTAAGATATTAAGTTAAAAAGTATATAGCATATCAATTTCATGAAATCCTTCACCTTACAATAACAAGTTTTAAAAAATTGTAAACACAAACAGTATTCAAATTCTACTTAAAGGTGTTTTTTTATTTATAATACAATTCATTTAAAAACCTTGTACTTTCGAGCATATCATGCTCATCATCAGGGTTAAAAACAAAGACATTATCAAACTACCAAAAATTAGTAATTATGGAGTCAATAGAAATCCTACGTTGTGCTAATCACATTTGTAACAATATGTTATCTTATAACATTCCAACAATTTGGTATAGTATACTGAGAATAACCTGAGCACACCGACTTCTGTAGAGCTTTGGAACAGTCAGACAGCCTAGCCCCTCAACCTTTTTTCACTTTGAAGTTTGGATCAGCCCATCTGTATAAAGGCCTCTGGCTTTTTTAATTGTTTTTAACCCTGATGATGAGCATGATATGCTCGAAAGTATACTATGTTTTTAAATGTATCACATTATATATAAAAAAAAACACCTTTAAGTAATTTGAATACTGTTTGGTTTACAATTTTTTAAAAACTCATATACAGTGGACGCTCGTTAATTCGAACTCAAAGGTTCTCAGAAATAAGTTCGAATTATCCGATGTTAAGTGAAAATATAACCTAAAATGTGTATCACTGAAGAAGAAAAATCTCCTAGTATGTATAACCCGAGAAAATATATTATATTATATTATGCTATTTAAAATTAAACGTAGTACATAAAAAGCAATAAAGACTTACCTTAATCATAAAATGAAGCAGAAGATATGCAGTAGAAAGTAAACTTTAATTAAAAATATGAATTACACTTTTGGGAAAAACTGTAAAATGGATGTTTGGTTTTGTTTGTTATGCCTACATTTTTCAGCTAGCTTCTCGATTTGAAGTAAACATTTCAATTCATTTTCAGAGGAAGGTTCCATCTGAATAAATGCTTTCAGAGTTTTTATAGAGTCCATTATGGCTTGATCATTAGGACGCTTAACAGTCTCTGCATTCTCTTCTGAATCCGATAAGATCTCTGCATTTTCATCTTCTCGGATAGTTTTTATTATGTCATCGTTGCTCAGTTTTCCACAAACGTCCACGTCTTCATCTACCCTTACATAATCAGAAAAAGTAACGTTATCACATTTAAATTTTTTGAAATCAGGAAAATCTGTATCAATATCGTCACATTCTTCGATATGATTTTTCTTTTTGGGGTGAATGAATTTAGCATGACAAAAGCAATTACTAATTGTGCTTTCCTTTACAGCATCCCATGCGGCATATAGATCATTTATAGCTGTCAGCAGAGTAATGTTGTAATTTTCACCACAATCTAAAGAAAAAAGGATTTGTTTTAAGAGTCTCTTACGATAATTTGTTTTAAGATTCTGGATGATTCCTTGATCCATTGGTTGTAGCTTCGCAGTTGTATTTGGCGGCAAATATTCAACCTGTATGGAACTCAGTTCTGGAAGGTTATTATGGCACCTTGCGTTATCCACAAATAATACAATTTTACACTTTTGCCTCGAAAACTGCTTATCTATTCCTTTTAACCAGCTACTGAAGAGGGCTTGTGTCATCCATGCTTTTGCATTGGATACATAATCAACTGGCAGTGTTTTAATTCCTTTAAAACACCGTGGATTCTTGGACTTTCCAATCACTAATAGTTTAAGCTTTTCACTCCCATCCATATTAGCACAAACTAAAGCTGTAACCTTCTCTTTACTGTTTTTACCTCCTACGCAAGTTTCCCCTTTAAAATGTAATGTCTTGTTTGGCAAGAGTTTATAAAAAAGTGCAGTTTCGTCCGCATTAAAAATATCTTTTGGCAGGTAAGTAGATAAAAGCTCTGGCAGTTTCCTACCGAAATTAGTGCATGCATCTTCGCTTACATCAAAGCTTTGGCCACATACCGCTTTATAAGAAATATTGTGCCTTGACTTAAACCGAGAAAGCCATCCATCACTGCATTTAAAATCTTCAATACCCATTCGACTCGCCAATTCATCAGCCTTCGCCTGCACTAGGGGTCCATTTATCGGAAAGTTTCGAGATCTAGCATCCTGGAACCATAGCAGTAGAGCCTTCTCTAGATCTTCTTGGGACGCATTTCTCATGCGTTTCCTTCCTCTAGCAAATTTCGATTTTTCCCATGAATCTGAAATTGATTCCTTGTTTTTCAAATAAGTTGACAAGGTATTTTTTTTAATTCCATAGTCAGCTGCTAACTTTGTTTTGCTTTCGCCATTCTCTATCTTCCTTAAAATTTCTATCTTTGTCTCCAAAGTTAGGGCTTTGTACTTTCCACGTGTAGACATCCTGAATTTTTACACGTTCACACCACACACTGAGGAAGAACAACCAGAGCACATTAATTTGGACGCAGCTTCCCTAGAATCTAAAGTAAAGACTGGTTTTTCTGAAATTCTAAGAAAATCAGCAACAAATAAACGAATGGTAGAGCTTACCCCCTCCCTACTTCTTTTTTCCACGCGCTATGTTTCTACTCACGAGGGTGGGTTCTGTTTGGCAGGGGGAAGGAAAAGTATGTTGCAATGGTTTAAGTTTCTAACTACCGCGCACGCTTGCCGGTGAGGGAAGAAAGTACGTTGCTGTTGTTACGTCACGGCAGGTACTTTTCCTACCACCACCCATTCATAAACGTTTCTGAATGAATGTAAGGAAACAGGTAACAACGGAGAACTTTGTCAGTTAAGCACTGATAAGAAGAGGACAGTAGGACTGGTGTTTAGCGGAAATACAATAGTTTAGGAATGCAGGCATGCGTGTCTTTACACAGAAAAGAAATACAGATAATTTTGGCACAGAAAATAATAAAAAAGCGTGTATTTTCTCCATTAAATGAGGAAAAAGAAATTTCTTTTGCCAAATTTTTAGTTCGAATTAACCAAAGTGATGAAAAATTAGTTCGAACTAATGAGATATTTTAAACATTAATTCCAATACAAGTTTTGTGGGGCCTTTGGATTAGTTCGAATTAACCGAAAGTTCGAATTAACGAGCGTCCGCTGTATATTATATCAAGAAATTTTTATGCACTTAAAATGTTAAATGAACTTGAAACTTGATATCTTAAATCTCATATGAAGGGGTGAAAATATTTTCAAGATTGAGTTTCCAAGATATCAAAGCTTAATTAAAATAATTTTAGACCTTTCATGCTTGGTATCCTTATAATAGTGCATGTCTTTAATATTATTTTGTTTTTACAATTATTGCCTGTGATAATGATAATCTGTGCTTTTACATTTAATATTATCACTTCATTTATGTTTCAATTGTATTTTAGAAATAAAATTTAGAAGTTTACTTAAAGCTTTATACACCACTGCTGAGCATGTCACTTCAAATACATGTGTTTCATTCTTTAAATCCAAAGTAAGAACTACTTGTCCAAGCCAATAATATGTGATTAAACAAGTAAAAATTAAATTTAAAAAATCAAAAAACCCGACTGCGTAAAAAGTAAACTAATTAATTATTTCTCATCAATGCTAAACTATTTTTTATATTACTTACCTATTTTTTTTATTTACTTGTATTGATGACTTTTAAGTTGTGTTTAATTGTTAGTTCCTATCTATAAACATTGTTTTGGTGGGGCCTATAGATGTCTGTGAAGGTTAGAGTTGCAGTGAAGCTAGAGATCCTACCTACACAACTTCCAGGTTGCGTAATATTTAAATGGAGCTTCTGACTGTAAAATAGTCAATGAAACATCATCTTCATTTTGAAAGACCTATCCAATGATATGCGTATTTTTTTCGTCTCTATCGCCATATTTTACGACTACCATTTTGAATTTATAAAAACAAAACCTAGCCTATAACCATCGGACGGTTAAGACGAATTGATAGAGACCTCGTTCATTAAAATCCATCCAGCCATTGGGATGTTTCGAGGGTATAAGGAAATACACATACCCAGATATGCGTGAAACCCATAACCCTTCTTGGCAGTCGGGTAAAAAGAAAACATACTGGGAAGTTGCTATTTAATCTGATTGTATTAGGTTTACAAATTAGTTTGGTCCATTTTCAAAAGATGGTGCTGGTTGTTCTGAATATTTTATAGTAACAGCTGATTTCAGTGGTTTCAGAGAGGTTAGACATCTGTTAATAATATTCAGTTTATATCGCTTTGAGTTTCGTACAAAACCCTTGTTTTTTACTGTGTTGAATATGTCATATTTTGTGTTAACTAAGCAGAAATTGTGGAAGGTTTTAGTTTTCTGCTTTAATTGGAAAAAAGCTGCAGTTGAAGCCCACCGAATGGTTGTGGAAGTTTATGGTGATGTTGCTACAACTGATAAATTATGTAGGGAATGATTTCGATTGATGTTTCAAGAATGATGATTTCAGTGTTGAAGACAAGCCTCGCACTGGACAGCCAAAAAAAATTCGAAGACAAAGATTTAGAGGCATTACTGGATGAAGATCCGAGTCAAACACAAGAGGACCTTGCAGAATCATTGGGAGTGAATCAACAAGCCATTTCCATACAATTGAAATCCATGGGAATGATTCAAGAGCAAGGAAATTGGGTGCCTTAATAATTGAAACCACCAAGACACGTTGAAAAGTGATTTTTTGCAAAAGTTGCAAAAAAATATTTGGAAACTCTCAAGTGGGAACTTTTACTGCAATTGGCGTATTCTCTGGACATTGTGCCTTCTGATTACTGGTTGTTCTGACAGATGCAGCACAATTTAGCAGGTCACTGGTTCACTTCTTTTGCAGAAATCAAAAATTGACTCCAAACTTGGATTGCCTCAAAAGATGAATTATTTTTTATGAGATGGAATTCAAAAATTGCCTGAGGGGTTGCAAAAAGTATTAGTTAGTGATGGACAGTTTGTTTTGAAATTAATGCATATTTGAATCCAAGAAACAGACTGAACTAATTTGTACTCCAAATAGTAATACAGTAGAGTACTGCTAACCTGCACACCTGTCATTTGCAAATATCTGTAATCCACACTGTATGTATGAACGTAATCAAAGAAATTTCATTCTTAAAAAATAACTTGCGAATGGCAATTTTAAAACTTTTTTCTCCAATTTAAATTTTGATACATACTGTATATTTGGGTGCATAATACACACTTTTGCAATGTGCATTTTTACAAGAAAATTGATCGAAATTTACAGCTATATATTATACACCTGATATAAAATTGAGAAGTTAAAAAATTAAGAGAAACAGATGATCAAAAAATTTGAAATTTCTACATTAAAAAACATGCTTTATTTACAAAAAAAATATGTATGTTATAATGCTTGATATTGGATTACATGAAAAATGTTAACTATTCTGCTTTTTAATGTTCTTTATTATTATTATAATTATTATTATGTATTTTTGTTTTGTTATTAATCTCATGAAGATTTCTTTGCAAAGAAGTTGGTGCGGTGCACATTACTTGGTGAAAATACTCCAAAATTGGAAAGTGAGGTCTTTAAGTTTAGATGCATTCGTAATTATATAAATATGTAGTACCTACAGTCATCATCTTGTCCCTTCATCTGTCTGCATATAGCAGTGCAAAAACTACCCAACCGAATGGTTTGAAATTTAATACACAGTAACATCTCATTACAACGAATCCCCTAAGGAACACTGATTAAATTCGCTATACTGAAAAATTCATTAAAGTGAATATTTTTCGTACTGAAATAGGATAATATAGGGATAATAGGATAACTGGATTTCTTGATACTTTTCAGTTAGCCAGGCGCCAGTGTTATATATAGATACATATATATGTATACATATATTGTATATACACACATATATTCATATATGTATATGTATACATAACACTGGCTCCCGGCTAATCGAAAAGTACCAATTTTTTTACAATCCAAATTATATTTATAAAATTGAAAAATTCGTTAAACTGACATTCGTTGCAATGAATTCTACTGTATATAATCGTGGCAGAATTTTGTTGAGTCATTTCAAATTTTATGAAAATTAAATCAAAACTTAAAACGATATTAATAAAAGTTTTCTTCATTGTATTAAATCCTATCATATGTAATTAATTCAGTGATATCCCATAATAGATAATGATTCTAGGTTGCCATAACGATTACATTTCCATATTAGTGAATTTAATATATATAGTCATAGTAAATTTTGTATTCATGCATTCTTGCGTAAGAGTGCAGCAGCTGTTGCACAAGGATCAGAATATTTATAAAACTAGTTATAGTATGAACGCACCTCATTTGCCATACAATTTCTGACTTGTTTATAGTTTAAAATGATAGTATATGTAAAAATATTTTATTTATTTAATAGTTCATATGGTAATTTTATTCTTTTAAAAATGTTTTTGTCTTAAAGAAAAATGATTACTTAGACAATGTATTTGAGAACATGAGTTTCAAAACTCAACGTATCCTGAAAGAAAAAAATCATGTTTTCTCTATCCATCTGTTCTGTTAGTGAACCTGTACCAAAAAAAAAAAAACACTACAATCTGCAACAAAATTAGTTTTATTGTGTATTTCTGGAATTGTAAAATCATTACTTTAAAAACTCTCTTTATATATTGGGGATTTGAAAATAAAATTTGGTCTAATCTCACATCCTCATTTAATCTCTCAATTAGAAAAAAAATTACAATTTATAAAATTGAATATAAAACTATTTATTCTAAAACCAAGCAATTAATCAAATAAATGTTATTAAATATAAAAATCAATAATTTTTTATTTAATGCTTATGTATGTTTACATTTTCTGAATATTTACAATATTTAGCCAAAGATACTGATATTTTTAAAAATAAAATTTTGTGGTTCAATAGACCGCAAGATCTATATCAAAAGCATAAACAAACTGTTTTAAATTACATGACTTTTGATGACAGATTTTAAAAATATAAAAATCAATAAATTATTTAAATAATTCTTACTTTATTTATATGTTTAAGTGTGTTTATTATTAATATGTTTATTAATATGATTTGCTTTTATATCTTTATTATTTGTGTATTATTATTAAGTCTAAGTTCTTGCAATATGTTTAAGTGTTTATTTTTAATCATGGACAATCAACATTTTCCCAAAGTATCCCTCTATCCTTTAAAAAAAGTAACACTGCTTAAATCGTAAAAAAAGAAAAAAAAACTGGCATTTAAAAACATGAAAACTAGTTGTTTTATAGGAAAACTTGTGATAAACACTCTGAAGCAGACAGTTTTTAAATCGGAAAACTATTTTAAGCACTATTTAATTTTGAAACTGCTCAAAATAGTTTTGTTAAATAAGTTTTATAGGATCAAAAATTATGCATAGCAATTTAATCATCTTTAAGTTTTAATATTTCAGTAGTGATGTATTTCAAAAAAATCATTTTTTTTTTATCAAATTTTTAAAAAAGCGCAAATAATAATATTTCCAAACACTTTACAGTTGAAAAATATATTTACACTTGAATATTAAAAGAGAAAGAAAACTTTAAAATAAGTAAATTAGTACATGCAAAAAAGATTAAATGAAGGAAGCACACACACAAGCCAAAGCCACACAAAAGCCAAATAATTTTTCCAAACACTTTTCTATTAAAAAATATATTTACACATGAATATGTATATGTATATATAAAACATTAAACTAAATAAATTATTATGTGCAAAAAGCACATATTTTTTATTTCTCTTGCAAATGGGATTACTTGTTTGGTAAGCATTTGTTTATTAATATCAAATTATTTAAAATAGTGGTTGTGGTTATTATTCCTTAAAGATCTAATGTTAAAAATATGCTTCTAATTATAAAATGTATTAAAATATAGTATAGCATTATACAGTCGGACCTCGTTATCCCGACACACGGTTTTCACGTCACTCCGCTTATCACGTCAGTTTTTCAAAGTCCCGATTTCTGTATAGGATTTTAATGTAAATAAACTCCGGATTTTACATCGTTGAATAATTTTCAACTCTGGATATCCCAACAGTTTAGGAAAATTGTCTATTTTCCATAATCTATCTTATAAGCACGGAATGCAAGCGGTAAGAAATGTCTTCGCCAAACTTTTCAGAAAAGTTTCAAAAATACCCATTGAGATAAATGAGAAATTTTACTTCAGTCCTTTATCTGAATAAATAAACCCACATACTATGAATTACTCACTTAAGCTCCAGATAGACGTATCAGTCTACTCGCGGTCTTTTTGCTCTGGTCAGGCGGTGCTTTCATGTGGTTACGCGGCATTTTTCATCTGACTAAAACCGAAGTATTGAATTGTTTTGAAAAGATCAGAAATTATCTAACATCCATTTCGGAAACAACGAATATTGATTTCAAATTGTTGTATAAAATTGAAAAAAGAATTGTAGGAAGCACATCTAGGGATAAGTAAAACCTTAATTTATCAATATTTCATCTAACAATAAAAAAGCAAGTCATAATAAATCTGATTTTTATTCTTTTCAATTTTGTTTTTATGTTTATTTTTTAATAATAATGCTTTATTGTTTAAAACAGCAAAAACAGTTATGAATTTAAAATTGAATTTAATTAAAAGGACAGCTTTTTATAAACATATTTTCTCCAACTCCGGTTACTGCGACACTCCGCTTATGACGACACTTTTTCCTGGTCATTGAAGTTGTCGGGATAACGAGGTTCGACTGTATATGACATTAGTTTTACAAAGGACAATATGTGTATTAAAATATAAAATAAAATTTTTTGTATGGTCTCCCTTTTTATATAACTTAAGTTTAAAACAAAAAATTACAATAGAACCTCTTTTATCTGAAACTCTTTTAACCACAACTTTTGGTTAACCCTGGAGAACTCGCTGCATGAGATTTTCTCTCACAGTCGTACTTTTTTAAGACTCCTATTTAAATCATTTTTCATTTTAATCAAAATTTCAAAATGTTTTTCAATTATTTTACTTACTTTGTGAATAAAAGTACTAAACCAACCAAAAAAAGTTGATATTATATGAATGTAAAGTAAAAGAAAAGCAATTGGGCATTCTCACTAGCAAGTTCTCCCGGGTTAATCGAAATCCATTTTTAAAGTTTTTTTTTTTTTTTACTATCACATTCCTGGAGTACAAAATCCATTTTGAAAGCCTTTTTTTTTTTTTTTTTTTTTTTTTTAACTGTCATATTCCTTGTGTGTCCCAATCTTTTCTGAACTGCGAGTGCATATAAATATTTTTGATCCCCTTTCTTAAAGTTCCTTTGAATTTTACTTGCTTCCGTAAGCTGTGGAGTGGAACGAAGAAAATGAACAAATTAGCAATTCTGAAGCTTTTGAATGTTTTGCAAAAGTTTGGCATGGCTGGAGCAGTTGAAAGCCTGTGATACTGGTAAACTAATAATATTAAAAATCTCCATGATAGAGCTTTTTGCAAAGGCAATCGAAACTGCGACAAACAAAACATTTTTTCAAACCCTTGTGATCTATGTAAAAGGTACTTAATTTCAAAATTAAAATTCAGGTAAATTATTCTTGATTCTATTTTGCTATTGCTGTATTTTTATTAAGCACTTGTTATCAAAATAAGAAATATTGCATATATATCTCCTTAATCTCAAAATGGAAGTATTCTCGATTATCCCAAAGTTTCAATTTTCTGAAAGAGGTTCGGTCCCAATTACTTCGGATAATCAAGGTTCTACTGTACTGTATGTCTAAGAAGCATATTAAAAAAATTCCTGTCCTTTTATGACAGAAACTTACATACACTGAATTTTTAGTATTTTACAAAACTAAAAATGTTTTTCTGTTTTCTAGCTCAAGAAAACACTAAAAGTTCATAAAATTCAAAGCATCATAAATCTAAAATTTGGTTGCATATGTATTTTTAAACTTGTGGCAACAAAATAGGAAACCGTTTATAGGAAAAGAGGCCTATATATGAAAAATTAAATTTTGTATTTTAATACTTATACTGCTTTTTATTTACTTTTTTATTTAAAGGGACAAAACTTAAAAGCAATACTTGGTTTCCATATTTTTTATAGTTAGAAATATGTCTTTACCATCATCAGTTTAAGAGAAAATTGGGCTAAATTTTATTTTGAATTGGTATATTTTTATACGTAATAACTGATGCTTCAGTATTTATTTTTATCAAGTATAAATATGCAATTTTGGTAATATTTTGCAGGTAAGTGGCAGTGTACAGAAAAATAATACTTCTTCAAATATGGTTTCAACTGATGTTCCTTCATTAGGATTATTGTGGTCAAATGTTTTGACAACTCGTCTAAAATTGTTTCGAACAGATGGTTTGAGAGAAGAATCAGTTGTACGAGCACTTGAAGTTGTATATTCTGCATATCATCCTCGCATGAGAACATATTTTGTGATTACATCTGATGGTATTGAAGTTCTTGGTGAATCTATGTTATAAGTGATGTATTCACTTCTTAATGAAAATTTTCTGAAAAGTCTATTTTATTTACTTCATTCTAAATTTTATTGAAATGGGCCAGTCAATGCATTTTGCTTAATGTAAAAAAGAAAAAAGCTGGTTATTCTATTTGCATATTTGTATTAGTACTAATTTGACTATTATAACTTCTGTTGTTTGTATTAATTTTTATTAAAATGTTTAAAAATATATCTTGTGGATTTTTGCACGTTTTCTCTAACAATAAATTCATTTGGACGGATAAAATAAACCTCACCTGGTCTTATTAGGATATAGTAATGTTCAAATCATGACGCAAGTATCAAAACTCGCTTTATCCAAAATTTTAAAAAATCATGTTTTCGCTATTGATCTGTTCTATCGGTAAACTTGCACTAAAAAAACACTACAATGTGCAAAAAAGTTAGTTTTATTGTGTATTTCTATCATTGTAAAATCTTGATTTTCAATGTAAATCAACAGACGCACTTAAATGTTTTTCAAGATTTCCCAAAATTTGATTTTCTGGATAAGGCGAGTTTTGAAACTCAGGTCCTCAAATCTCTATATAATAAAAGGCAGTGTAACGCATCCGGGGCGAACCCATCAATCTTACCAGTCTCCGATAAGATGCAGCCACATTAGGCTTAATTTTGATTTGAGATGTATATGAGAAAACTTATCTGCCTAAATACAAATCTTTTCTACCTGAAATCCCTTCTGTTCAAAATAATTTTCCATAAAAGATTCAAAACTAACAATATTTCAATGATTTACGCAGCCATTTCAAAAAACAAACATAGTGCACTTCGTGCGTAAAACGTAAATGAGAAGCTGTGGGAGAGAGTCATTCCTTTTGTTATTCATTGAAAAAAAATTTAAACCATGGAGCTATGAAGATTAAAGGAGATGACATAAATGATATCACTTGAAGCTGTCCCACCCCTGCTGTATGACATCAGCCATGGGTAAACAGAAGAAAAACACCAATAGGCGTGAAGAACACTTTAACAATGCTTCTTTTTCGTTCTTTCGGATGGGGTTCAACCCGAGATACCTATTTATTAATCAATATACATATAAAAAAAAATTTGGAAGTTGGGGGGGTGTAAAAGATAAAAATACAATTTCAAAGTGTTATTAAAAAAAATAGTATTATTTCAATAGTTGCAGCAGGCTTTTAATTACGTAGTTTTATTGCATATTTGTTAAATTTTTGTTTTATTAAGAAATCTTAATTTTGTTTATAGTATATTAGCCGGAAAACCTGGTTTACCCAGAAATATCGTAAATGCTAATTGTGTGTTTAGTAGAACATAAACTAGCCGAACTTTGCTCATCCAAACACTTCCATATTGTCAATTATTTTTTAACAGTTTTCAAATTTCAAGTGAAAAACACAATTTTTACCCACCATCCTAGGACAAGCATTTACACTAGTGTAATAATAAAAAGTGCATCTATATATATACAGGCATGTATATATACCTAGAAATATAGATAAAACAACTTTCGTAGTTCTCCCATGATAAAACATCCAAAAAAAAAGAGATAGGCTGGATGCCATCAATTGTTGAACTGCCATGTGATCAAGGTAGGCTGAAAAGTAGCTGAGATCGATGGAATACCTTATTCTATCTTCGTTATGTAATTAGAAAGAGCTGTGGTGGTATTGTGTCCTGTCTCGTTCTTTCATTGGTTATGCCATGATATTTACCAGCAATAGGTGTTTTAAAATTCAAGAATATTTTATTTCATATTTCCTTATTTGTCCTTTCCATCATTTTAGGACTGATGTTAATGGGGGTTTTCAACTTTATATTTGTGGAGCAAACATTCAAACCGTGTTTTCTCACAAAAAAATAAAAAATGACTTATTGTTATTTTTATGAACTCTGTGTTAAATTGCACAGAAATAAATGGTATTTTTTACTAAAAAAAATTTTTCTCCGATTATAAATCAATTTTAAAACTTGACGTTTCAATCAAAGAGTGTTTCCTCCAAAGCCTGCATTCAATCAAGCAGTGATTTCTCCAGTCTGCCAATCACAGTTGTCACTTAATGTGTACTTTCGAAACCTACCATACATATCACAATTGAAACGGATTGTTTTAGAAAAAAATAAGAGAACTGTTAAAGTTAAAGTCTTCCAGAATTATAGATTTCAACATCTAAATGAAGAATATGATGTAAATCTTCTTAAAAAGGGATTTACTGTTGCCTTGTTCAAAGGGTTGTTTTAGAATATCTTCCTCTTAGCCACGCCATACCAGTTGAAAAGAACAAAGATGTTAAAAAACTTTTGAAGGTAATGTATAGTGAACAGTGGCAAAATCAACCTGATGATATATTCAAATGATACAACCACATTATCCATGATGTATAAGCCTGCAATAAAGAAGACGGGGATGTGTATAACTGTCTAGATGAAGATATTGGTTTTAAAATTTGAAGTGGATTTCTGGCAAACGAGTATTTATTTAGTAAATATTTAATGAATACTACTAGGTACCATAATCTGTCATTTTATTTTAACAATAATCAACTGAAATTCGGTATTTATTCAAATAAAATAATGCTATTGTATTATTTGTGAGTTAGAACTTATTTCATTCAAAAAGCGTTTTATTCACTTGTCAAACAATCAAAACATGTTTCCTCCTCTGAATTCGGTCAAAACGTGATTTCTCCAAATATTAAATGCATTTTATTAATTTGTTTAATGTTTATTATCTTAGGTATGCTTGCAATTCTTTTTAATAAACAGTAATAAAAATACACAATAAAAATGAAAATTAAATACAAGTTATTTTCTTATTTATCAGTTTTTTGTGTTTTTTGAAAATTTGTATCTGAAGGAGAAAGCATGGTTTGCATGTTTGCTCCACATTTGCACAACTATGAAAAATAATGTGTTTTGCGATTTTACTTTTTAAGTACATTTGTGTAATGATAGAATTTTTTCCCCTTGGCTTTTTTAAATATCTAACTTATAACATGATTTTGAGTTTATTAAATATAGCGATAACTTTCATTTTAAATACAAAATTCAAAATAATTTTATTATTAGTTTAGTTTCTGCTACATATCGTATATCTTTTAAAATATTTTATAACAAAACTTCTAAAATCCCACCAAACTTTGCTACAAGAGTAAAACAGCTTCTTCAGTGATTAATCATTTGTGATTTATGTATTACACTATTTTATTCATTCGAAAATGAACATTTAGGTACATTTTAGACTTGCAAAATAGAATAATACAATTTACAAATTGCCTTACTCATAATTTCATTACTATCGTCTGCAATCCCCTCCCTTCCCATACGCACACACTCTCCCAAAGAAAGATAAAAACCTATCTAAATCAAATTATCAAAATATGTAGCTGAAGGAAAATATTAAAAGCAACTTATTTGGTTAAAAATTATACAATCTTACGAATACTTTACCCTGAAGTAACCCTACATGCCAATTTAAAATCAATATCAAATTAGTTGGCACCTATCAAAACTTTGTAGATAAATATAGAATCGAGGTCCTCTCACAGTTTTTGGCACTAAGTTCTTTGGATGTTTAAAAATAAATTGACAGATCACCAAAATGTATCTAAATTATATTTGTTGTTCAGCATTCACTATAAAGAATATTCTTGGCAAAAAAACAAATCAACATCTTTAATTTAGGGATAATATAGCGTCAAATATACCGGGTGTCCTAAAAAGGACAGACTGATTTTAAAATTCAATAACTTGCAAACAGTGACATATTTTAAAAATTCTTGCAGGAGGGTTATGCATGGGCTCAAAAGTTTTTTTACAGTGATTTTCGATTTTAGTTCAAATTACAAACAATAGATGGTGTTGTAAGCAATAGGCACTAAATACAGGCTCTATTTTTTGGCCTTTCTCTTCTTCCATGCAGAAAAAGGAGATTAAAATGTATTGAGTAAGTCCCGAAGTGCCAAAAATAGAGCCTGAATTTAGCGCCTATTGCTTACAGCACCATCTATTGTTTGTAATTTGAACTAAAATTGAAAACCACTGTAAAAAAACTTGAGCTCATGCATAACCTTCCTGCAGGAATTTTTTAAATATCTATCACCGTTTGCAAGTTATTGAATTTTAAAATCAGTCAGTCCTCCTTAAAACACCTGGTATATATATTAACCATTCACCCACTGGCCAAATGCGAATACATTGTGAAATTGGCGAGAAAAAAATCATGGGGAAAAAGGTGGCGAATGATTCTTTTTTTAGACTCTTTTGTTGTTGTAATCATGTTGTGAAATGTAAATGTATTTCTGATTTTAGTGCGAGTTCATGTACGGCCCTATTTCCAGCCTATATTCCTCCTCTTCTTCTCGGCTGGCCAATTAGGGGCGATTCTGTTCCGAAAATTTTAAGGCATTCATTTCCGAAAATTTTAAAAAATCAGTCATCAATCCGAAAATTCAGACATAAAATATATCACGAATTTCGACAAATGATCGTCGAAAAAAATAAATATTGTCAATCATTTGCAGAAAAATCTCTAATTTCGACGAAGGATGGCGAGAAAAAAACAAATTTCGTCAAAGAATCGTGGAAAAAAACCACAAATTTTTGTAATATCGTGAAAAACAGCAAATTTCATCAAAACATCACGAAAAAAAAACAAATTTCGTGAAAAGATTGCAAAACAAAAACAAATTTTGTCAAAAGAGCAAAAAACCCCGCAAATTTCGTCAAAAGATCGCAAAAACCCCCGCAAACTTCATCAAAAGATCACGAAAAACCCCACAAACTTCTTCAAAGGATCTCGGAAAACCGCAAATTTTGTCAAAACATCACTCAAAAAATTGCAAAATAAAACCCCTACTAAAAGCTACTTATACATCATATATTTAATAAAACTACTTCAGGGTTGAAAGGGTTAATGATAATTATATATATCTATATGTGATATATATAATAATATATGCATAATATACTTTTGGCTAATAGATAAATTTAGCTACTATGTTGGCTAACAGTCTTAATTTCTTAGCGCGGTCCCTGTATGTATATATATAGCTGTAATCTTTTTTCCTCCAGATGGTGATAAATAACATGCAACTATAGTTTCAAGAGCAATTAGCAGCTAATCAGGTGATCAGCAACAGAGACATAACTAAATTAAAATCTTCTTGTAGAAGGAGTCCTTTTTGGATTAACAACTTTCTGTTATTGCTCACCTGATGATGAAAGCTACTAATTAACTTGTTCTTGAAACTATAGTCATGTGTTATTAATAAACATCAGGAATTTTTATTTGTGAATTACCGCTAATTAACAGTAATTATGGTCTCAAACTAAATTTGGTACATATAAGTCTAAAAAGAAGTAAATCAATGCAGTAATGCTTTGTCACATATTGAAAGAATCGGTCTTGCGTTTTTAATAGATACAATTTTTCTGTTTAGCATTAAAATAATTTTTCATCAAATTAGGCACTGAACAAAATTTTACGTTTTGTAACAGATGGCAAAAACGTAGTTTTAAAGGGGAAAAAAATGTAGTTATTTCAATGCACATGTTACAGATTTGTGTAATTGTGATGTCATATTTAAATAATGAAAGACAAAAAATAAATTTAATAAATATTTTATATAACAATACAATAAATTTATATACATAATGAATCAAAAACTTAAAAAATATCAACAAATTGTATAAAAACATAATGAACACAAATTTTCTATAGCACATTAATTCAGGAATGTCCAGTTTTCCTTTAATTCAATGAATTATATTAGATTCTATGTTTATCTTTGTATTCTTTGATGTTTAATTATTACAAGTATAATGCAGTTACCATACAGCAAAACTTTATACATGTTTCTCATAAGATAAATTAAATATTGAATATGGTGATAGCTTCTTAACTCTCTAGGAACATTTTATATGTGTAAAAAAATCAGATCAGAAAAAAAAAAAAAAATGATGTCCCCAAAGGAACAGTAGGTTTTACAGATAGCAGAACTCTAAATCTTGATCCAAGTCAAAATCTATAAAATTATATTTTAAGGATCTTAATTATATCTTCAACAATTCTTTCCAATTATAAATCCCATGCTAGCCTATTGGAAAATTTAAACACGGGATTATCCGTTGGCTAATATAGTTATCAAAGCTGTGAAATAATAAATATTCAATGTTAATATATTGCATTTTTAAAAATTCTCAAAAAAAAGGGGAGGGGGGGGGGGGGAGATGAATTCAGAAAATTTCGATCAGGTAAAAATTTTAAAGTAAAAGTAAAGTTGTGTTGAAAAAAAAAAAATACAGTACATCACTAACAGATTCAAGCTTTCTGATGGTGAAAACCAAAATCTTTATAAATTGTGGTAGATATTCATAATGCTGTGTTTAAATTTTTTCATAAGTTCACATAGAGTTTTGAGATCTGTGAAAAGAAAACCTGTTTCTTCAGAGTAAAAGTTTCATTAATAAATTCTATTCATCATTTTGATACAAAAAATTTACAACAAGCCAGACTTAATTCATTCAAAATCATATTAAATTATATTTCAGTAACTTTATAAATTATGCCAGATTGAATCAGAAGTTTCTCCTATTTGGAGAATGTCTCAACTGCACATTTTCACAAGCCTTAATTTGTATGCTGGAACTTGCTTGTGGTTAGATAAATTTACATTAATCAAAACAAAATTGAGCTTATATCTTAGTTTATCATTAAATTTGATATCACCAATCCCTGGTTATGTGTAAATCATCACTCTGGTTATGTTCAAACCATTCCTGCATTGTAAACATTTCATCAACAGAAGTAGGACACTGCACATTTTTTTCATTTCTTTAACCTCTGCTCTTGTATTGCCCAGAAGAAAATAAAATCACATGGATTCTTTGTTTTTCCTCTGCCAGTGTAGCAAGCTACAAATGCAGATGTAAGTGAAATCGTACAAATTGACAATGAATATCAAATCTAGAACATGGTCGACCAAATTACTGAAAGTTTTCAAATAAATAGCAAAAATACGAAAAACATTTTATTCAACCTGATATTTTATACTACGTCCAAGTAACAAGGGTTCTGTCTCTTATCGAATAATTTTCTGATAAAAATCTAATACAAGGAATTACGAAATTTAAATCCAATCCATGAGAAAAGCCCTTTTTATTAGAAATAAAATTTTAATGCATCTGCTTATTCATCTTCCCTCACAAGTTTTTTTTTTTTTTTTTTTTTTTTTTTTACTTTAATAATTATTGCTCTCATTCTATGAATAGATTAATTATCTCTATTGAACTGCATTATCCTGGAAGGAAGGAAAAGATTTCATTAAACTATTTGCCAATTTTGGCATGAGAAAAATCATTCATAATTATCTGATGTTGAAAGCTCCATTTATGAGAAATAAAATTTTAATGCATCTGCTATTCCTGCTCCCTCCCAAGTTTTTTTTTTTTACTTTAATAATTATTGCTCTTATTCTATGAATAGATTAATTTTCTCTATAGAACTGCATTATCTTGGGAGGAAGGAAATGATTTCATTAAACTATTTGCCAATTTTGGCCATACAACTATAAGAAATGCTTTCAGGAAGGGCTTTTAAAGAAAGTGATCCTGAATTATTGTTATACAAGTAAAACTTTATGTAGTCAACTTGTTCGGATAAAATAAGAAGCTTGAGCCAATGTCTGTTATGACCAGCATGAAAACAGTAGTCTGGGTAAGGATCGATACAAAATGTTTCAAAAGAGGTACTAGCTGCAAAAATAGATGCATATGATAATAAATGAATTATAGCTATGGATAATAAATAAGTATATTTGTATAAAATTTTTATGAATTAATGCCAGATAAGCATTAAATTTCATATTTTATGAAATGCATTATAGATTTTTTTTTCTTTTATATATATATATATATATATATAATTTAAAATCACATGACTGACTAAAACAAACAAGAGTCAAAATCCAAACATTTCAAGGGAAAAATTATTATAGATATAATTATCAAAATTTATTATGTTCTCTATATAGCTTTTCAAGTTGTGTTTACATCCAAAATCATTCTATATTTCTAAAAATAATTTCAGTACAGTAGAACCTCTTATCCAGAACTGTTAACCGAAACTCTCGTTTAACCAAAATCCATTTTTAAAGCTTTTTTTTTTTTTTTTACTACCATATTCCTTGTGTGCAAGTGGTCCTTTCCAAACTACGAGTACATATAAATATTTTCAATCCTTTTTCTTAGAGCTCCTTTGAATTTAACTTGAGTTCCCGTAAGCTGCGGAGTGGAACGAAGAAAACAAACAAGTTAGCAATTCTGAAGCTGTTGAATGTTTTGCAAAAGGTTTGGCATGGCTGGAGCAGCAGAAAGACATACTCTTGAACTAATAATATTAAAAAACTCTGTGATAGAGCTTCAAAGCAAAGGCAATCAAAACTGCGACAAACAAAACATTTTTTACAAACTCTTGTGATAAATGTAAAAGGTTCTTAATTTCAAAATTAAAATTCACGTAATTTATTTTTGTTTCCATTTTGCTATTGCTTTATTTTTATTAAGCACTTGTTACCATAATAAGAAATATTGCATTTATTTATCCTTAATCTTAAACAGGGTTCCTACGGGTCAGGGAAAAGTCAGGGAATTTGAAAATTTAGGCAAAAAGTCAGGGAATTTTTTAAATATTTGAAAAGGTCAGGGAAAAGTCAGGGAATTTTTTATATACTACTTCCATTAGAATTTCTAATATCGTCGTAAATGAAAAAATTTTGAATTAATTATTCATCCAATCTAAAAATTTTATATAAAATCTATGCAAACTATATAACAATATGAAAAATAATTAAAAAGTTGGAAATTCATTCATTACTTACTTTTTATAGCATTTATCTAAAAGTCCATTATGGAGGGTTTTACAACAATATATAAGCCGAATTTTTACCGAGAAAGGTCAGGGAAATTTTTAAATAAAGTCGGGGAAAACCTGGAAGAGTCAGGGAAATTTTTTACCAGAATTGTGTAGGAACCCTGTTAAAATTGGAGCATTTTCGATTATCCGAAAGAGGGTCAGTCCCAATTACTTTGAATAATCGAGGTTCTACTGTATTTCTTTTTATCTCATAACAAATCTTATATTCACATTAAAAGTAGTTTCTTCTTTTATGATTATTATTATATCACGTGTTGACAGCTTCAATAAATATAAGCAATCATTTCAATTTAACATTTTGATAAATATGTTTCTCATTTCAACACAATTACATAAACAAAACTATCATAAATTATCTAATAATTACTATCTGACATTTACAGCTCTTTTTGATGGGAGGACTGTCTTAGTGTATAAAAATTATCAGAAATTTTATTAACATTTCCTTAAAAGCAAATTATAGCATCAATAAGATTTGCGACTTGCAGCCTTTCAATATATATATATATATATATATATATATATATATATATATATATATATATATATATATATATATATATATATATATTTAATCTTATTTTTAAAAAAAATATTAGAAAATGTTATGCTTTAAATATTGCAAAATATCTTGCAACAAGCTTATAATTCATATGATAAAATTGGCATGTTTGTGTAACAATGAATGAATATTTAGGATCCTGGGACTAAAACACTACTATATCTTGGGTGCGTTATTTATTCCATGTTTAGTTTTATTATCAGCATATATAGCAAAACCTTAGGGCTGTGCAATTTGATTTTCAAAGGTAAACATATACAAATAGTGGCTTGAAAAAGGGGTTTACTACATAGAGACATCCACTGTTTGAGAGAATTTTGTTGTTTTACCGTGTACTAAATAGAGATGTCCACTATTTGAAAGCACCTGTCATTGTTTTACTGCATATCTACTTATTCAAATAACCTTGGGCTCAGTACTCAAAGGGCCCAGTTTAAAAAATAATATAGCAAAGAAAGATGTCTTTTTTCTTATTCAAAATTTTTGTTTGATAAATTATCTGCAGAGTTATAATTATAAAATGGGCTGAGCTGGCAAAATTCCAGGTGCTGACTTCCAGCTTCAAAAATATTAGTGGTAGCTAAATATTGATACTTTATATAAAGCCACTTTTACATACATGAAATATTAATATATCAATTCTTATAAATCAAGTCTCCTTTAAGATTATTTTGTGTGTGTGTGTTGTTGTCAGTCATTTTTATGATTTATTATTAGAAAATCATTTTATCAAATCAAATTCTGGTGCAGAAACATGATGTACACAAATGGTGTTTACTAGCTTTATCTTAAAATTTAACAAAACATGGTAATCACATAAAATATTCAAGCACAAAAACATTTTACCATTCTGATTATAAATGGTTTCAGTAACATCAAGTTTTACATTTTTACAGTAGCTTTTACAATAAGAATTTAAGAAATTTCTCAGAAAATATTTTAAAATGTTTAAAACTAGGGGGCTCTGCCCCCTACGAGCTACGCTCGTCAACCCCCGTTCAGACACCGCAGACTAACAGCACGCTAATTTGATCGCCTTTAAAAAGATTTCGAAGATTGAATTATAATTTGAATCTGACAATTATAATCTGACGTAATTTTCAAACTTTTCTTTCTCTTTTTAATATTCACGTCAAAATACTTTTGTTAGAAATGAAGTATTATGATCATCTTAAAATGTCAAGTAAATGTCTCGCGCAATTTTTAAATTAAAACTGTTTTGCAATATTTTTTGTTCATTTTACGTAATAAGTGTAATATTACATAAATTCTCCTATTTAGGACTTCTAACGCATGTTACTGAATTTATTATTTTACAATATTCTTTCTCATTTAAAATTCACGTGTAACTATAGTTTTTATGACGTAATTTTCAATGAGTTCCTGCTTTTTATATTTTTTGTTTATAATAGTCACGTGTAAAATAAATTTTTAATTTGAAGCAAACATTACTGTTTACGCTGTTTATACAGTTGGCAACAGTTTAAATTAATACAATTTTCTAAAATTTGTAAAAAATCTCTCTCGAAATGCTGAAAATTTGAATTTAAAATAGAAATAAAACCTCGAAAAATTATTCAAATTAAAAAACTAACTGCAATCTGCACACCGGGAAATTCTGATGCATAAAATGATCTAAAAATGATTAAATTCCTATGTACAGTTTTTGCTCCTATAAAACTTTTTTAATGGAACGATTTTGTCCAACTTTGGCATTAAATATCTCTTTAAATAATTCTTCGATTTGAAAACTGTCTGCATCAGCGTGTTTATCAAACATTTTTGTATAATACTACCGATTTTCATATTTTTGTATGCAACAGTTTTTTTAATATTAATGAAGAAAGACCTCCGGTCACAAAAAATTCAAAACCGGCGGTGGCGGTGACAGCGGTAGTTACTTTTTTTTAGAATAGAGAGACACTTGTAAATACAGTAAACTTCTTCAAATCCACATAGCTTGGGACCAAGGGTTGCACAGATTTTAGAATTTTGCAGATTTCTGGTTGCCATTTTGTTTAAAAATTTTAAACAGTAGTTTTAATGTAATAATGCACTTTAAATCATAATGAATGCTCACAATAAAGTGAGATATTAAAATAAAGTAAAGAAAATAAAAGGTAAGAAAATTAAAAATATTAAAATATTAATGTGTAACTAAATATGCATAATAATAATTTGTTTTCATCAATTATTCAATAAAACTCACACTCATAGAGAGTACACTAACAATTTACATCAAAATGTTTAAATAATGATTTTTTATTTCATGTTTAGCCAGTCTTATTAACCAAAGAAGCTTGATTAATACATAAATGTATTTGGTAAAAATATCACATTCGCCTGATATCAGTGCTATCTTGAAATTTTTTTGAAGTAAATTTATACATCCTTCATGAAAAAACATGAGTTCAAACATAACCACATTTTCATGTTAAACTGTGTACCAAATGATTTTTTTTTTTTTTTTTTTTTTTTAATCTTGAATTTTTCTCCTACAAGTCAACTAAGTTTCACTCTCTATGTCTGCAATGGTAATGCGGATTTGAGGGAATCTACTGTACATAAAACTTTATATTTTTCATCAATAAACTTGTTATTTTAAAAAGTCAAATCAATGGAGAAGTATAAGAAGAGCATCCATTTAAGGAAAATTTTCAATTGAAAAATATCCCTAGTAACAATCCTCTTTGAAATCAATGAGGATTGCAATCAGTAAGGCTTTGCAAGTGAATCAAATGGTCAGATTTGCAATATTCCTGAAATAAATGATACTTTCTATCACAATATGCAAAATCAAGCTGCTTGGGACTTAAAAAAAATATTGAGAATTAAAGTTGCATTTGTTTTCTGGCTACTAGTATCAGTGAATCACGCCAAGCTGTTTTAGTTGAGCTGTCTGGAGTACTAAACAGATAAGAAGCATAACTATGTATGTAGCATTGGGATGTTCTTATTGTCGGATGCTTTCTTAATAGCACCACTATGTTATTGCTGCATTATCGAGGCAATGCGAGACCATTATAGTTAAACTTGTTCATGGTCAATGTTGTAGTAATACAAAAAATCAGAAGGAATATGCTGGAGTCATGAGCGTTCATGACTAAAGTATATGCTATAGCTTTATTTGTGAAACTGAATGTATAAAGAGCTTCTTAAAAGTATCCAGATGATATATGCCATATAGCCTCCACTACGCACATGTTTGTGGTATCAGTTACCAAACTTTCAGTTGGATAAACACAGAATATCAGTGTTTGAATTACTTTTTTCCATCTGAAATGTTTATTAATGAGCTGTACAGTTTTAACTTTTGTTAGATTATATTTGTCACCAATATAAAAAATAGAGATAGTGGTTTTAGAAAGTTAAAACTTTCTTGTTTTATTAAACTTTGAGAACAAAATATTTTGTATCAGTAACTTAGTTTGTCCCTATTCTTTCACCAATGTTTTCGCTCACCAAAAATTTTCAGCTATTCTTGGTATGAAGTCAAAGTGAAGCCCAGGTTCTGATGCAGTTTTGGCCTCTCTCAACTATAAACTTACTACAACAGTCATGTGAAACAGACTGCCATAGTTTGGACAAAATCTTAGAATCTTAACATGTGTACTATGATAAATAATGTATTCTAAGGTGGATAGATGTCCCCAATTTTTAGAGACAGAATTCAAATTTAGAGCGCGGTTCTCAGCTTTTGATTTAGAAAACTTGTCGAGCTTTAAAAAGATAAATTTATGATGTTAAAAAATTATAAAGCTTAAATTAGAAATTGTAAAGCTTTGAAGCTGGAACCTTTTTGAAATATGGTCTTATTATGGAACAATTTTAACAAATTTGTTATGTGATAGTGTATGAAATATGTTGCTTGGGGACCCAAGAAATTTTGGTGCCAAGGTTCTTGAATGATGCATTAATTAGGCCTTGCTTGTTATTAAAATTGTTGCAAGTACTGCTATTCATACAGACTTAAAGGGATCAAATTATTAGAATCTTAGACAAAGTCAAATGGATGGGAATTTGACATTCTGTTGTTGAACACTGTTTATAGATTTCTCTTTCAATGTCTACTATTTTAGAAGTGACGAAAAATGAATCAAAAATTTGAAATTCTTAACTTCTTTTGTGGAAGATACAGTAGATATCTAATGTAATAATTCAATAATGATATGGCCTATATTTCTACTGATTTTATAGCTTTGTCTCTAAAAATTGACAAATACATATATTATTAAATAAAAATAATATATTTTTGTTTAGAGTATCTTTTTCCAAATAAACTGGGATTTCAACCTACCTATAACATGCTTGAAGGTGGGCATCCAGACTGTTAATTTTAGCCAAGGGTATCGAATTCATTTCCTGGTTATGTAGGTTATTGTATATTATCAATCATTCAAAAAAAATTTCATAAACATAAAAAGATTTCTTCAGATTTTGTATGCATTTCATATTTAAAAAGAGAAACTACTCTATACATGTACAAAAAATAAAATAAATTATCAATTTATAATAGTTCATTATAAACTAAGTGATACTGGTATTTGAGTAATTGTTTATGTAGATAACACTCCTATCAAATACATATTAAAATTTAAAAAATATAAGAAATATAGATATTGGGATTTATAAAATTAAGAGCATATCGTAGAAAATATAAATTAAATTGGTAATTTAATGAATTTTATTTATTTTGCCTAAGCAACAGAAAATATAATTACCACATTTCAATTATATTAGAAATACTTAAAGTCCAATCTTTAAAATCTATCACAAGAATTTCGTGAATTTTTTTTACATTTAGGTTAATTATGTGTCCATTTAGTTACAATTGGGTTTTAATCCAATATAAATTGTATTAACTAATTTTTACATTCCTTCATTGAGAAAAAAAAAACATGACTGCATGCTTGTATTATTAGCTTTATAGATTTAAAATTTAGGTTAATAAAAAATGCATTAGATGCTTTATGGGATTACAAATATTAATATTGAAAATTTTATCAAGCAATAGCTGTGCTCAAATTATCCTAATCACAATTTGAAAACTAATACATCACAAATAAAATAACAATATTTAATTAAGCTAACTTGTATATTGCAAAATTGAAATATTTCATTTACACAAAGATTTTGTTTCTAGATATGAAATTAACATTGTTATGGCAGGGGTGTTTGTTCATACAGATTTTCCTTGCTATCTGAATGAATTCGTAATATATTTCTCAATTTTAGGAGTTTTAAATTTTTTTTCCAATGATTATTATGAGAAGGGTATTAATGGAATTTAAGATATCCATGATAATTTAAAAGCATTTATTAGTATTTTCAAAAGCTTTTAGTTTATTTTATTGTTATCAAATTTAAACAAAATTATTTATTCTATTCCTGACTTTCTTCCTAATTATTTCAGGATTTATAAAGTATGAATGCTAACACCCCTGCCACAGACAAATCTGTTTATACTAAGAGTTTACTTAAAAAATATAAAAGAGACTTGAAATAACCTTAATTTTTTATACTTTTACATAAATTATCTAATGTTATGAAGTTAGATTGCTGCCATTATTGATTTTGCTACTATTATATTTTAAATAGTAAAATTTGCCTTATTTAGTTTTTCTATAATTAAATAAAGCAAATTTTACTTTTAAAAATCGTGGTTTCAAAATTCCATAATAGTTGTCAGCTACGAAGTTATGTAAAATTAGACAAGGTTTTAGTAAATCACAAAATGTTCTCCGAGTTATATTGCAATTTTTATAGTAATATAAAGAATCTAAAATAAAACCCTTGTCTTACACAACTTTTAACTTAAATATGGCCATTCTTTATTCAAACATTTATTAAATGTTTTCGTTATAGAATCTTTTATATATATATTTATCAGTAGAAAAGAGCGTACTGTACAAATTAAAACTCTTAAAAATGTTTCCAAAAAATTTCAAATACAAAAGGCATTTTTTTTTCTTTTTTTAATTATGTAGCAAGTAAAATTCAGTTGTTTACAAAAGAAAACTGTAAAAAACTAAGTTTGTTAAAAATAGAACAAAAGGTTTGATATTTATAAATCAAGTTTCTACAAATAATTGGCACAGAAAATTCAATTAAAAATCCAAGCTTTCTAAAATCCTATTAAAAACTATCAATTATAATAATGCACATTTGTAATCACAGTTCAGCATAAAAATAAAATACTATCTAAGATTGCAAAACTTGTATGGGTCAAGATTCATTCTCCTCATTGCTAAAAAAGCATTGTTTTAACAGCTGATGAGAAGCATTAATTATGCCCCAAGATAAAAATGCTCGGGTATAATTCACATGAACACCTAAATACATTTTTTTAATACTACGTCCTCTTTCGTTATAGGTTATCTTGAAAGCTTCATACAAGGAGACAAACTTTGTACCACAACAAACTTGCATTTGTGTTTTAACAACATTCACAGGATAAAAAATTGTACTTGTCAGAGCTCCTACGAATGCACCAGCAATAAAATTGTTCACCAGGTTTGTTAAAACAGAATTAGATGAAGGCAAAACTCCTTCTTTCACTCTGTCCTTCAGACTAAAAAATAAAATATTTCCAATAGAATTTCGGATTATGATTGGTGTAAAGCCTCTATAATATTCCTTAAAGCCATATTTCCGAAGATCAATAAAAGCATGATAGGTATTCTTAAATTTAGTATTATAATGTCTATCTTGAAGTAAAGTTTGCACTCTCTCGAAAGGAGTTAGTAGTGCTTCTGTACTTCCAGCAAGAATGGCAGCTGTACAAACAACAGAAAAGGGAGAAAGAGATGGAGCCTTTTTTGTTATATTTTCACTGTAGGTTTTAAAAGTCCCAAACATCAGAGAAACAGATGCTGTCTTTTGAAGTAATGGTGGCAAACAACCTCTGTATAGAAAATGGGCTCCTTCCATTTTTAGCTGTCGAATAGCATGCTGTGAATCAACTCCGTGAAGCATTTGTCTGAACATAACTTTGTTTATCGGAAATGTGATCATTATGTTGATAAAAGCTGATCCCCAACCACAAATGAATTCTTCATAATCTTTTAATTTTTTAAATCCTGAGACATTATAAGACTGGCTGTTTTGCTCCACAGCCACAGCCATCTTGTTCACACAACACATCAGAATCTAGATCGAAAAAAAAAGGTCATTAATATTCGTAAAGATAAAAACACTTAATGTTTATTATAATTTACAATTTTAAGTACTTCTGCCGAAACTTCAACTTGTAGGCAAAAAAAAAAAAAGAATTTTAAATAGTCTTTAAAATGGTATAAATGTCAATTATTTAAAAAAGAAAAAAAAATCAAATTCTAGAAAGGAATGTTCTGGTGCTTATAAATAAAAAGATAAAGCCTTTTAAGTATGGCATTTATGAAGAGTGTAGTCTTTGTTATTTTTTAAGTCATACCTAATTTTTAATAAAACCTCCCCGGGCTAGATTTTTTTATGAAAACCCTGAATTTTTCATAACCCTGCTTGCGGGTGAGCAAAATATAAGTCCTGGTAAAGAGAGATACCCCCTACTCCTTCTAACACGCATACAAGTGATTGTATAAAAATAACAATCGATTGAGAATAATGTTTATTATTAAATTGTAAAAAAATGATTGTATAAAAATAAAATCAATCGATTGGGAATAATGTTTATTATTAAACTGCACCCATGGATTATTACAGCTTAGGGACAATCAAAAACTGAAAAAAGTGTGTTGTATCGGAGCCCTGAAACAACCTAAGGGGACTGTATTTCACAAACACTCTGAAGTCAAGAAGACACTTTTCTGTTTAAAGGAAAAAGAAAAATAGCGAGTTTTTGGTAGTATTGTCTCCTGGAGAGTAAAGGAAGAGGGGACGAAAAGCAGGGTTGTATTGGTTTTAACCAGGACTGTATTTAACAATGGAAGAACTGGTTTTACTGTCCTGGTCAAAATGTGTTTTGACCTTCACTCTTGATTGGAAAAAAGGATTAAAATTTATTTTGTTCAAGAAATTTAGTACAACATTTGGAAGAGTTTGTCAAAATAACATGTAACCTTATTTAATACAACATTTAACAGAGATTGCAAATATTTTACTCAGTATTATAGTTTAATTTTCAGAATTTTACAATTTAACAACAGAAACATTTCTAGAGATAGACAGTTATTGTAAGTATTAAAATATTTTTTAATAATTTGGTTACCTCTCTAATTTTATATAAAAAGTGAAACTACATCACATTAAACAAAAGAAACATTTTTAACATAGTTAAAAGAATGTTTATGACTTTCGTTTGTCGGTTCTCTGTCTGCTCGCGCTCTAACTTACATATATATACTCAGATTGCCATGTAATTAATATATATGTTACTGAGGTTTACTGAAAAAATGAATGTGTGGAGCAAATGAAATATGTAGTTATTTATAATTTACTGAGACAGAAGCTGAAAAGAATTCTGCTATGTTATGGTCTATGGAAAATTATTTGCAATGTATTTTAATGATGTCACGCTATTTTAATGCTTAACCGGAAACATAAGTCTGAGATGTTTGCGGCTACATATCTGCCCTTAATATTTTCTCTCTCTCTGATATTCTAAACTTATTTTTATGCTGTTATATTAAAAAATTGGTCCTTTTAATGCATTACTATTAAAGATTAAATGTTTAAGTTCACTATTTGGTAAATTATTAAGTGTTCTGTTTGTGCATGGGATTTTCACGTTTCCAGTTAAGGGTTAAAAGTATTAAAATTTAGATACATCACTGAAGTGCACTGCAAGATGCTTAGTGTAGAATTACGGTGTACACAGAATTAATCATTCATTTAGATGGATACACAAAATAATTCAGTTACAGTATTGTTTATGAGTGATAATTGTTAGAAGTGCTATTTCAGTTGTGGTATATCCATTTTTAAATGTAACTAACTTTTTGCATATTACTTGGTGTGTGTATAAATTCTATAGACATATACAGGGTACGGCAGGTATCTGAGAACGCACACTATAGGTGAAATACCACCTGCACATCATGGTTACAAATCCTTCTGTTAAATGCAAACATGTCAGAACCTACACTAACTGATGAAATGAAGAGGATTGTCTCATTAGCTGAAGAACTCCAATTTAGAGACTGCTGCCACAATTTGATGTGCGATTCAAGAGGACCTTTGTTCGAAGCCTTACATGATAAGAGGACAGTTCTTGTCCAAGATAGCCAGGGATAGCCGCCTGACCAAAGACAAACGGCTCCTTAACAAGCTGAAACAAAGAGGAGCCAGGAATGCTGTTTTCTTCCAATGAAAAAAACTTAGTCCAGGTCCAAGAAGTGAACTGCAAAAAGATTGGTGGCTGTATAAAATCCTCTGGAGAGTTTCTGACCATCATGCACAGAAAATTTCCAACCTAACTGATGATTCTGGGGGGTTGTAAGCAACAAAGAAGACCTGATGGCTCCACATGTCTTTCTATCCAAGGTGACAGAGTCAACGCTGTTGTTTATACCGAGATGTTAAGGCTCTGAATTACTTCTATCACACAGGAGGCCGTATGTTTTCCAACAAGACTACACCACCCCATACAACCCAATAACGGATGGCCAAAAACTTTCATGAAATGTCATCCTTAACTTGTTGCCCCCCCAGGTATTAATGCAAAGGGCTATTACGTATGTAGCATGGATAAGAGAGACTCCAATAGGCATCCACACAACACTATTTCAGAACTCAGAGCAGCAGTTTGTATTCAATGGCAAATAAATGTTCCCAACACCCATCTAATTATTGCTTGCAGTTGGTGTGCTTGTCAAAATTTTTGAAGAACCTTTAATTTCTTTAAATTTTCCCATTTTTGGTAATGAAACTTTAGGGAAGGCTTGTATCTTCTGGTGTCACTATGTTTGGTTTAAAAGTAATTTTTTTACTGCTTGTTGGAGTTAATGGTTGATTTGAGACGAAAGATGATAAAAATCATCTTCAGAAATTCCTATTTAAGGGATATATTCCAGTGATTTTGAACCCATTTATTATGTTAGTTGTCACCCTGGCTTTAGGATACGCAATTCTGATCAGTTCAGCAATTTGATAAATTGTTGTCCTTTGAACAGGATGATTAGTCATCCAGTCTTGAGCAGCCACATTAAAATATCTTTTAAGTGGTCCATATACAGTACGATCCAGAGGCTGCAATTTATGAGAAGTGTGCGGTGATATTTTAACAAAATTATTACATTTTCTTTGACATAATTCAAACTCTCAATGCTTATATAGTTATGATTATTTTTTATGATTAACACTTTACTGTTTTGATTATAATATCTTACATTTTTTACGAAGTGCTGTAAAAATTTTGCAAAGTTAGACATATGTCTCACATGTGCATTCATCGACCATGTGCTTGCTAACCATCACATGCAGCCACATATTAACTTTCTATCTTTGTCAACCATCTAAAATCAAGGCAACCATATTCTAACTAATACAGATAATATCTAAATGTCACAATGAGAAGTAGGGGATTAATAAAATTTAACATTAATTTAGCTTAACTTTGGTTTGGGGACACTTGATCCCCAGGATCAAGTCTCCCCATACAACAGGGATCGAGTGTCCCTTATGTGCATGTTTGTGGGAAAAAAATGCTAAATCAAAAATAAAGAAACTGTATTGGATTTAAATAACATTTAAGCAGTGAGGAATGTTAGTATATTATATCAATGAAATTAAGTAATTTAGTTATATTTAGCAAAAAATGTGAAACTCAAACTACCTACTCAAAAAGAAGTTTGATTGTAAGAAAACAGAGATTCCTTTCTTACAATAAAAATAAAAATGACTGAATGAAATTATGTTGCTAGATCTAATGATAAGGAATCACTTTATTAATGTTTTCAGTTTCAAAGATTTAATTGCATTTTTTCTCTGGTTTTAGACCTAGGGATCAAGTCTCCCCTATATATATAAATCTATAGGTAATGTACAGGTCTGCATAAAAGTTTAAAGACACTTTTCCAATGTAGATCTTAATTGCTGAAATGGATTTTATATTGCGTTAACTGTTTTCCCGAGCTGTGTAGGCATCTTTAGATATATTAAACAATAAAGTTTTGTTATACACAGTAGACTCCCTCAAATCCGCAAATGCCTAAAATCTTCACATCATAAATGTAAACAATGAAACTTTCAGTTCAGATTAGGGGTAAAAATTACAACCTTTTTTATTTTTATATCACTCAGTAGGTATTTTAAACGTAATTTTCATTAATATGACTCAACTCATTCTTTTTCATGAAGGAAGTATAAGAAATTCAAGATATTGCTAATATCTTTGGTAATCACGATCTATTTACAAAATATATTCATGCATTAATCAAGCTTTTTTGTTTAAGTCTGGCTGAATCTGAAGTAAATCTTCCTTATTATATGATTTTATGAGAATTATCTGAATGAGGCAACTTGCATTGAAAAATCAGGAAAAATGTATCTTTATGCTGCATATTTAATTAGATTAATTATTTACTTATAATAATTTAATCATTCTTAAAATCATCTTATTTTTTCTTATTTTAGTTTATTACTAAATTATTTTAATATTCTACTACGTTGTAAGCATTCATTATAATTTCGGTTGCATTATTACATTCAAATTATGTTTAAAATATGTAAGCAAATCAATGACCAGAAATCCATAAAACTCAAATTCGCACAACCTCTGGTTCTGAGCAGTGCGGATTTGAGGGAGCTTACTGTAGTATTCTGAATGTGAAGTAGGGTGTAAAAAAATAATGATTTTTTTTTTTAAAAATAAAAAAAATCTGATTTTTTTTATTTAAACCTGATTTTTATGATTTTTTTCCCAGCGTTCAAATACGAAATAGCTACCAAGAGTTTTAGGTTTCCAAAACAATTAAACCACTAATTGCTAACATAATCTATGTTTTACACTTTAATTAATAAAATTATAATTATTAGTAAGTAATTACAGAAATTATAAAAACTGCAAATTAGTAGTTTCATTAGGTAGTATCATACAATAATGTTATATTCATTAATGTTGTAATAATTATGTAAAACTTTATAAATACTAGTGATATTTAACATTTATTAAAATTATTAACTGCATTTTATATTAAATAGTTAACACTACTTCAAATTAATAATTATTAAACAATTAACTCTAATTAGGAACATATTATACATTTTTAAGACTTAATTATTAAAATGATAATAATGTAGTATTCATTTTAGAAAGGAAAAGGGACAGGATGCTAGTTCCAAAAAAGGGCACTATTTCATGAGGAAATATATTAGTAATTATATTGAAAAAAAGAATAATTTTTAGTATGATGAATAAAGTGTCTTTAATTTTTAATAATTTTATGAATAACAAATTGAAAAATACAATTAAATAACATATTTTAATATCCAGTATTTTCTAAAGAAATAAAGTTCTATCTTTTTGTGAGATCTTGGCCACATGAATTTAGAAATACTGTTGAATGGGGAAGTTTTTACAAGAAATCTCTGGCTACAACTACAGGTGAATTTCAACTATTTTTTTTAAGGCACGGTGCATTTTGCCAATTTCAAAAGGGACATGGTGCGGCACCATTAAAAAAAGTCCTAGAAGAAATAGTATAAGTAATTACAGGATTAATAAAAACTGCAAATAAGTAATTCATTAGTTAGTAACACAAATAACAAAACTAACAAATATTATTTGCAGCTCGTTTTGCATTTAGGAAAATTACTGTAAACCACCAAAATCAAAACTTACACACATGTATGTGTATTATAACCAAAATAATTATGAAAATGAGTTAAACCCATTCATATAGGGTAAAGTTAGCCACTTATATCTGAAATCCTCAAAATGTTTAAGTAACAGCGTTATAACCTTTCAGTGTGGATTATTAGCTTTCAATGGTTAATTTTTTTATTTCTTTTTAAGAAAAATTTTGCTGCCTTTTCAATCCCTAATCATTATTTTTTTATTTAGTATTATGTGAGTTACAAAGTTAAAAACATTTATTCAACCTATACCGAAGAAGTTCTTGGTGAGCTTAGCATTTTATACCAATTATTTTTGCATTCATTTACAATTTAGCTTTGAAAAGATGTCATTCTTCCATTCTTCTTTAACTTGAGATTGCTACTAATTACTATTTATTCTTTTACTTGTAGAAATGTATTACACTTGCTATGTGTAATTTTATATAAAATAATGCATAAATTGATTACCTAAAGGAATTTATGACATTGCAAATTATATTAGATTTAAATATCATTTTTAAATTAAACTGTTAATTTGTATAAAAACTTAAAAACAATGCTTTTTATAAACTCAACTGTTTTTAATTTTTTACAATACTCATGAATTAAGCTTAGAAGCAATTATTTAAAGCTCTTTTTTTGTTTATTCATAAGTCAAAATACCTGTAGAAACTTTCAAATTATGTTTATGTTAGATTTTAATATATTTTTTGACATTTTAAACATTTAGAGAATTTTTGATTTAAATCAGTGATTTAAAAAAAAAAAAAATCGGTTGATTAAAATCATGATTTTAATCGCTGATTTAAATCAACTGATTAAAATCGTTGACACCCTAATGTGAAGTATAACTTATGCTTGACACATGATTTTTCTTTGTTAAAATTTTACTTAGAACTAAAAAATAAATTATTACAAGAAGCAAGTTTTACTGTATTAAGCTAAAACGATTTGATAGTTTATTTTTAATCACTGCTGAAACTACACGTATCAAAATAAACACATTGTTAACTCACAACACATTGTATTAAATGTACAATTTTGAAATGCAGGGAAAAAAAAAACTAATGTTAAATTTAGAGCAGTGATTTGTGTAAGAAAAGAGGGGAAGATGGGCTGAAATTCATTAAATACACTGAGGTTTCCAACACCCTTATTATGACACTGTTTGTTCATCTACATAGTAACACAAGTTCAACTCTTAAATTTTCAAATGGTAAAACATTTTATGTTTTAATTTTTATATACCAAATTAAGTCATTTGGAATTAAAATTATTCACAGTTTCGACCAAATAACAAATTACTTTTATTTCCTAAAATAATAAGTCTTATCCTACAGATTTTCTATAATGATATTATGAGGGTTCATACAGATGAGAAAAAATAAATAAAAGGAGTCCAAAATTTTTAAAGGATTTACCACATGTTTTCATATGCTATGCCCTTTTGTAACATACTTCTAATTTTTAATATCACATTTGAAGAGAAAAACCTTTCAAACAGATTTCATTCCAATAAAATCTAATAGTTAGTGCTAACAGTGCAGCATTCACAATATGCTTACTAATTTAAGTTTTTATATAAAATTGACAGTCAACAAGCCTGTATCATGTGCATCTTTATTTTTAGTAGTGCACCCACACAAAAAAAATTTACTTTTTTTTTTTTTTTTTTTTTTGAACAGATGTGTTAGTGATCTGCAGAAAAAAGTATAAAAATTAATCTGCGAAAGAAAAGTAAACTTTTGGCAATGAACTGCTACTTGTGACAACCCAGATTTATGGCAACCATAGTTTACTGTATTGTTTTGGGAGGGTTATAAAAATTTTTCAATCTTGTTTTACAGATGAGGACATGAGTTTCAAAACTCGCCTTATGCAGAAATCAAATTTTGGGAAATTGCCAAAAACCTTTAACTGCATCTATTGGTTTTCATAGTAAACCAAGATTTTACAATGCCAGAAATATAGGATAACCTAAATGTTTTTCAGGTTGTATTGTTTTTTCGGTGCAGGTGTACCGAAAGAATAGATTGATAGAAAAAATATGATTTTTAAAATTTTGGATAAGGCGAGTTTTGAAACTCACGTCCTCACTTGTTCTTTTTTTTTTTTACATCCTGTATATAGATATTTTTACATTTGATTCTTTAAAATCAAAATTATTCCTTAAAAAAAAAAAAAAATGGTATTCTGAACTTACTTTAAAATTTCTTTAGCATAATGTAAGTAATATTTCTTACTACCCAGGGGCGCGCCAGCGGTATCCAGCGCCTGTGTGCAGAATTTCAATTGGTGCCCTAATCCCTCCCCCCACCTCCGAAAATAAAACTTTATAAAAAATAAGAGTATAAACACATGGATGCCATTCTGCTGGGGTTTATAGTTTATACAGATCAAATACAGTTTTTTTTTAACCAAAAAATTATTTAATAAAATACGCCTTGTTTCTATAGGGTTCGTATTTTATTTCTTTTATTAAATAAAATTTCTGGTTCCAAATATTTTTAAATTACCTAAAATTATAAGGAAAGTTGGGAGCTATGTAAATAAAATTTGAAACACAGTAAAGCCTGTGAAAATAAAACCTGCCTGTATCAGAATTCGGAATTATATGGTCAAATTTCCTTATCCCAAAGAAAATAATACAATACAATAGTAAATAAATAAGAGGAACTAATAAAAGAAAGTTGTTTGTTATCTCTAATTTACATATCTATATTAATGAAAGACTCTGCATGTGTTGTCGATGGCTAAGAAAATCTACCGCGGATAGAGATTAGAAAATTTTAATAAGGATAAAAGATGGCAGGTCCAAATGCACCTGAGGCTCAAATTTTTCATTTTTTGATCATTAGCCGAAATATAATTAAAAGCCATAATGATAATCGCAAGTTGGGCAGCTTTCTTTCTTCAAAGGAGTCATGCCTCTCCATTTCTCCAGACGTTAAGCGGTTCTTCACACTGACTGAAGATTAGAATTCCATTTTCACTGCATTTTGAAATTGGGATGGCCAGATCCCCGTGGAGTTACAAAAAAAAAAAAAAAAAAAAAAAGGTGGCGGAGGAAAAATAAAGAAAATCGTCTTATCTTTTTTATTCCAATCTTTTTGATTCCAACGTTATCTTTCTTTACTCTTACAAAAACACCTTTTTATTTGGCCGCAATTCAAGCCAGTTTTTAAGTTTTCCCGTTTTTCTAAAGTCTAAAAATTTTTTAAAAAGAAACAAAACCACCTATTGATACTTGATACCTGGTATTTTTCCGAATTCTGCTATTTTTCCTGGGTAATAATACAATTTATAATATACCATTCTTGGTATTTTTTCCGAATCTAACGATGTCTCTGGTGCAAAAAAATATTAATATTTGCTATTTTAAAAAAAAAAAAAATCTTTAAGTCATTTCAAGTATTCACCAGAGATGTTTTTTCTCCCATTTCCCGTTTTCTCAAGATATCGTTTCCTGTCTCAGAGATACGTGCTTTGAACGTCATTTCATGTTTTAAAATAGTGATGGGATGGTGCGCATTTTATTTTTTATGTTTTATCAAGAATTTTTGGTCAGAATTGAAAACTTTCATACATCTAAATGCCAGAAATTAAATACAAATTCGAAGTCCGCTTGAAAAATCAGATCGGAGCTTCGATATCAGCTGTGGTGTACACTTCAGAAGGCAATGGGGCCCTCAACTTGAGTTTCGTTTGGACAGATTTTCATTTAAAAATTAAAAAAATGTTGTACAAAATCGAGGTTGTGTACTGCAGAAGGCAGTGGTGATGACAATATTAGGCTCGTTTGGAAAGATTTTCGTTTAAAAATATAAAATGAAAACAAACCGGACAGTGCATGGCACGTCTGGTGTATATGCTGCTGAAGACATTACGCCCCCTCCCAATTTCTAGGTTCGGCTGGAAAACATTTCGCTTAAAAATATAAAATTATTAAACATTTGATTTTAGGTGTATTTAAGGTTTATATGTAATGCTAATGGTTTATATGTAATGCTAATAAGTGCTCATATTTCAGTACTTTCATGTTCTGAATTAAAATGAACAAATCTTGAATCACCACATTTATATATTCAGTATGTGATTAAATACAAATGTACGAAGGGGTAGAAGGAAAGTTCCACAACCTCTCAATCTTTGACAAAGTAAGAATTTTTGGACATTTATGGCAAAATTTAGCCTATTTTCACCATCCCCTACCCCTTAAAAAAAATTCTGTTTCCGCCATGATGCCAGGTCCAGAGTACAAGATAACATAGATAAAAAGTATTTATTCTGCTCGGAGTTCTTTTCTTCGGCCGCCTAAAGTAGACTTTACTATATGTGCGCACTCATGGTGTCAAACCTACGACACGGGAATGCCAAAACTTTCACATACGGGTGATGCCAAATTTTATCAATTGAAATTTGTTCCATAGCTGAACTCAGTCCTCTAATCTAAAATCTCTGCATTGAACAGCACACTCATACCAGTGGTTTTACATTGTTTCTCTATTCAGGGTAGAGCCAGAATTAGACTTAATTGTTCCCAGGATGTTTCGGGCAGGCAACATGTTTTGTAAAAATAGTAATAGCGATATCTGTAAAAATAGTAATAGCGATATCTGTAAAAATAGTAATAGCGATATAGTATCTGATAATGGAATCATTGTAAATATATCTTAATAAATTAGAGAAATATTTACAAAAATCTACTTTTTATTATATAGCTTCAAAAATTATAATGTTTTTAACCCTCTTTTTTTTCTTTAACTCTAAACTACATTAATTTTTTAAATGAATTTTTATTTCAATGTTGAAAAGACTAAGCATGTAATCATTAATGTTGTGATTGTGTACTTTCTGTCTTGGAAACACATAGTAATCTAGATTGAATCCATAATCAACTCAGGCAGGGGGGTTACCTTCATAGTCTCAGAAGTTTTTGAATTGAACGTATGTTAAAATTTAAGAAAAAGTAAGATACCTGTATATTTTAGTTTTGTCCAAAAAAATTCCTGGCCCGAGATACAGGCCGCCTAAGATGACATCCTTGGCACCATTTCCCATTCGCAATTTTCGATAAAAATTTTAAAGTGCTCTATCTCTAGAACGGTGCAAGATATTTTGTTGCGTTTTTTTTATTTTAAAGATAATATTCTTCTGTTTAAAATGATATACCCAATTTTGAAATATGTATTTTAACTTTCTTGTGGCAGCCTTTCGAAGAAAAAAAAATTTAATAAAAAAAATTTTTTTTTTCAAAAATGCCAATCTTAAAAATTTTGATTTCTTTACTGTTGATCAATACCGTTGGGAAGTACCTTCACTGTAGAGGAGGACTTCCACTTTTAAGTGTAACAAATTTTAGAAATATTTCAAAAATTCAGAGAATTTTACAGGAACTGTATATATACAGTTCCAGTAGAAGTCACTGAATTTTTGCTTACTTGTATCATATTTGTAAGGGTAAGCCTACTATATATCCTAAACAAGTTGAAATTGCAATATCAAATGTGGCAAATGAGGTGCGTTCATACTATAACTAGTTTTATAAATATTCAGATCTTGGTGCAATAAGTGTTACACCTCTTGGGCAAAAAGGCATGAATACAAAATTTATTATGATCCTATATATTAAATTCAGTAATACGGAAGTAATATGAATCCATCTTTAAAAATGACCTAATCAGCATGGCAACCTAGAATCATTACATATCATGGTATATCATTGAATAAATTATGTATTATAAGATTTTTAAATAGAATGAAGAAATCTTTTATTAATATCTTAAAGTTTTAATTCGATTTTCATAACATTTGAAGTGATACATATTTTATTTTCACTACCGAACATTGCATAGTAAAACAATCTCAATAACATATATCAATTACACAACAATACAACCATATTAATGCAAGTTATAGTTCAGACAGACAAACCGAATCCATAAAGACTTTCAACCATGTTGGAAGGCGTTAAAAACACATAAATAGGTTGGAATTTGACTTTTAGAAATTTATATCAATAGATGGAAGCATACTTGAATACTTTCATACAACCCTGTATTTTAGTACATACTCTCTTTATACACATGCCACTATTTAGTTAATATTTAATTAAGACTAAAACACGCTTAAAACTAGTGAAATCACACTTCCAGAGTTTATCATCCATAGTCGGCCATATATCTAATTCTTTGAGTGCGCCTGTATATATCATTTTATCTATATTCTACAAACATATCTTAGTACATACTAAATGGAGTTCAGCATAAAAATGCATAACTCATTTAAAAATCACCTTTAAATCACTTTTGTTCATACTCAGTCACCTTTACGATTTCTTTTGTGTACCCTTGTATATGATCTACAGCATTTATACACACAACGTAATATGGAAAAGTTTAGTTAAACTTAAAAACTCGTATCACAACTAAAAATGCACTTCCAGCAATCATCGCCAATATACAGTAAAGTATTTGAAATATTTTGTGTGCCCCTGTAAATACTATGCACTTTCTATTACACAGGAAGTAACTTGTTGTAAACCTCAGCAACATATATCAATTTCATTATACGTGAAAGAGTTTAGCATAATTAAAACATGCTGCAAACAATACTCCCCTTATACCATTATGTAATAGAATTCTTTTGTGAGGATCTGTAAATGAATAATTAATATTCTTTGTAGCACATATTTTACAGAATGTATATTTTAATACACTTCATTTTACTACATAGTTAAGATATTTTGTTTCCATGTTTTGTTTTATTTGTTTTATGCTTCCATTCACCGAACTTTTTAGACACACCTTGTATAACTTGTCAAAATCAAAAGTGGAAGTTCTCCTTTACAAAGGTAGTACTCAATGGTATTGATCAACAGCAAAAAAATCAAAAATTTTGAAATTGGCATTTTTGAAAAAAAAAAAAAAAATTGAGGAAAAATTTTTTTTTCTCAAAAGGCTGCCACAAGAAAATTTGAATACATATTTTAAAATTGGGTATATCATTTTAAGCAGAAGAATATTATCTTTAAAACACATAAAACTGCAACAAAATATCTTGCACCGTTCTAGAGATAGAGCACTTTAAAATTTTTATCGAAAATCACGAATGGGAAATGGTGCTCGGGATGCCATCTTTGGCAGCCTGTATCTCGGGCCAGGAATTTTTTTGGACAAAACAAAAATTTACAGTTATCTTATTTTTCTTGAATTTTAACATACGTTCAATTCAAAAACTTCTGAGACTATGAAGGTAAGATTTTTTCTTTGGCTGCTTGAATTGGCATGGATTATACCTCTAATATTTCTTCATAAATATGTATGCAGTATTCTTTAAAAGGATTTTAATTGTATGTTAAGAAATTCGGAATTTTTTGTAGAAATTGAGTCGGGCCTGTTTTCACTGATTTTTGCACACGCCGGGTCGTGAACTGCGAAAATATAAACGGGCAGAGCCCCGGCCTGGAAATTCTGTTCTCTAATTCAAGTCTATCCAACACGCCTCCCACGGAACTATGGTGGCGTCCTTTGAAAGTTTTCTTGGCACCTATTCGAATCTTTCCTCTTACTGTCTATTTTTAAAATTAAAAATCCACTTTAAAGAATGCCTTTAAAATCAATAATATCTGAATGGGTTCTTTTAATTGTTACTAGCGATCGTTATTTAATGTTAATTATTTTATGTTATTAATTTGGTATTTAGTGGTTAAGGTTTCTGTTCCCTTCACCTACAAAACTTTTGAGATAGGTTGACCCTGTGAAAAATGTAATTTTAAATTTACTATGATTTATATTATTTCTGCAAATTATTAAATAGAGTTTCTGAGTCGTAGGGGATTTATGCTTATGCCCGTGAGATATAATGCATCCGAATAGTAAGTTTCTTCTTATTTATGACAGAAATTCTGCAGTAAAAAGAAGATTGCTATTTAAAAATAACAAAAACAGGTACAATTTAGCCCTGTTGTAATAAAACTGTACAATGCTTTACCAATATTACAGTGAGATATAGAGATAATAGTGTTGCAGGTTTTCAGTGATGTGAATTATGGCGCCTTTCATTGTTTGCGTCTATATGAGGTGCGCCTCTGTTTATTGAAAGGTTGGATAGGTCTACGTCTAAATCACTTATTAGGAGAAGTAGAATGAAACAAAATAAATAACAATAATAATAAAATAAATATCTATAAGAAAGTTTGTCTCACGCAAATCTACAAAACATAATTCAGATGTCAAGAAAATGTAATACATTTTAATTTAATTAAATTAAGGAATTTTTTTTTTTAACTATTTGCTCTTCAACTGAAATCTTTGGCGCCTGTGTGCACCGCACACTTTGCACACTGGGTCGGCGCACCCCTGTTACTACCTGTATTTTATGATCTGATTTTCTATATTTCAGGGTTGTAGTAGGTAGCTGCCCGGGTACCCACCCGAGCTGGGGGTTTTTTTTATAAAAACCCCAGGTTTTTTACAACCATAAGGATTGCAGTGAGTAGCTGCCTGGGTTCCCACACAACTACCCACCCGGGCTGGGTTTATTAAAAAAAACTCAAGTTCTTTACAACCCTGCTATATTTAGATGCTAAATTTATTAAAATCTAAGCCTTTTTCTTGCAATTTTTAATTTTAGATTGTTTTTGTATGTTAATGTGCTGAAAATGTCGTTATTCAAATGGATTGTAATGACGAAACTAAGAGGAAATTTCTTTATTGAAATTGATCGTAATTACAAAAGAAAGAAATTTTGTTTTGAAATATGACCATTACTTTCAAAACTTTAAAGCATTAACGTTTTTAAAGTGACAAAATTAGTTTAGTTATAAAAGTAACCACCATATTGGTTTATCTTTGAGCTTCAGATTGGCAATGATTTCCAAAAATGGCATTTTGGGGGGGGAAAGTCCATCCTACAGACCACAAACTTTTTTTTTTTTTTTTTTGAAATGTAAATAGTGAATGTAAAATGAATAGTAATTACTTTAACTTTACCTTTGTAAGCATGAGAAGGATTTTATTTTACTTTTTTTTAAAGTAAGTATCTTTGATGCCATATATAATTAAACAAAAACATAATTTGAAGAACAAATTAAAAAAACAAAATTTATTTCCTACATTGTTTAAGCCCGAGAAAGGACAGATATTAAGTTATTTCATTCAATTAGTTCTGCATTTAAAGTTAAATATTTGTAACAAATTAGTTAAGCCAATTGAAGATTAAAAAATAAAAATAAAATTCATACAATATGATATTTAAAACACCCCAAAAAAATTAGATTCCGTTCAAATGAAATCGAAATAAATCTTAGTCTTCTTCCGCATTTTTAATTGAAAATATTTGTAACGCAGATTTTGTATTATGTTTATGACAATTGTGCATAATATGATAAGATGCATGCAAAATACAAAACTTAAAAAAAAGTCTAAGATTTATTTCGATTTCATTTGAACGGAATGTAATTTTTTAGGGTGTTACAAGTATCATATTGTGTGAATTTTATTTTTTTTAAATCTTCAATTGGCTTAACTAATTTGTTACAAAAATTTAACATTAAATGTAGAACGAATTGAATGAATTAACTTAATATCTGTCCCTTCTCGGGCTTAAACAATGTAGGAAATAAATTTTGTTTTTTTAATTTGTTCTTCAAATTATGTTTTTGTTTAATATGTCAAGTTTTTTAATAACTAATGCACTCAGACAAACGCATTTCAAAATTAATAGAGAGTATCATCATCAGGCTTTGATGTATGCGGTATTGCATCACAATGTGGGATGCAGTTTACCAATGTGTAATTCAAAATGTTTCACCACTGTAGTAATGCAGGTTGCGGTAGTTTAGACAAAAACTTCTAATCTGAACGTAAAAAATCTATAATCAAAACATAAAAAAATAACTTTACTTAAATTTAGATACCCTATTTCCCACTCAGGAACGCTATGAATGGAAATGTAAATTGTGTTGAATCCTTACTGTAATATTTAACAATATTATGGCTGTGATACAGTAAAAAATAAAAAATAAAAGTTTTACTTAAATTTTTAAACCTTATTCTCTCCGAATTGGTGATGTAAACACATCAGAAAATTATTACCTGCGTTTAACTTCGGGTATAAGTAGTTCTCATCTCAGGAAAAAAAAAATACATTTTAAAATTTAAGTTATGTAGTTCCCCACTAAGTTCGCTAGCTGCGTAAAAATAGCTATCCACTAGAAAATTTTTAGTAAAATATAAACTTGACCAAAGCAAAAACTTATTCTGAAAATATCCTTTTTATTTCCACTATGACGCCATATTCACCTTTTTAATTTTTGGAAAAAAAAAAAATAGTTCAATTTAATATTTCACGTGAAAATCTTTCAACTAAAAAGAAATAAATTATTATTACGGCTTTTGAAATTTTTGCAACAATGAAGTATAAATGTTACATTTTCTATGAAAAATGTCCGTTGATTTTCAATGAAAAAAGCGAAAATTGGAATTAAGAAAAATATTGGAATGTAAAAAAAATTTGGCCCATGTTTCTCTCTGGGTTATAACTCACCCATATGCAAAGGCATGTTACAATTCGTTTTGACCCTGACGTCAGGCAAACGTTTTTACACTTTAAATTTATAATATCATTAGAATTAGTAAAGAATAAAAAATGAGTGGCATCAGGGACAAAAAAGGTGGGAAGAAAAAATGAAAAAGTTATGATCTCCATAGGCTTTTCCATGTTAAATTGACATTGAGAAGTGACACTGGAAATAAATAAGTATTGTGCTGCCGCGCAATACTTAAATTGGGAACGATTATTATAAAGACAGTAGTATTGCTCATCAGCTATGATACAAGTCTCGATTTCCTACTCTTATATACTCCAATTAAATTATTGAAGCTGTGTAAATTTTGCCTTGTATTTTGTTTATTCAAGGATTTAACTAAGCTTAGGTAGTTAACTGGCTATCTCAAAAAGTGTTTTTCTGATACCTTGCTTATAAAGCAGTCCCCAAGAAAAGAATGAATCGCGAAGCGACCAAGACGTATCGACAAATTATAAAGCATATTCGACATTATAATTATGTACGACAAGTCATAGCCATATATGACATGTACATATAAGATGTATTTAACACATAAAGCACAAATATTATGTATATATTGAGATGTGAGCATTTGGAATATATATGATACATATATAAACTTGGTGATCTTTGTGAAATCTTAAGGATCGCAACCTTGGCATAATCATAATTGTGGGTGCTGTTATGACAAAGAAGTACCATTTTTCATTTCTAAATGAGAATTTTGCGAAATTAGTCAGCTTTATCCAAGCTGCTTTTATTTAAAGTAACTTATATTTGGCTGCCAAATTCGGCGATTTCTTAAAGTGCCTGCCATTTTAAGACAACATGGTGGATGAGGCTAACCAGTGAACTTGGTCGAGACCTTAGTAATTGCTGTGCACATGCTCACTCACATCGGAATCGACTGATATATACGGGTGCTTTCGCAGGCAAAAAATCAGATTTTTCAAAATGTCACCCACATTAGATATTGAAATTGCTATATCTGAGCCATTTTTTTAAGATAAAGACAAACAAAAAATGCTCCTGAATCCTTATATCAAGGTCAAATACTTAAGAAACTTTTTTCAATTTCTAATTTTTTTGCACCTCACTTTAAATATAATTTTTTTTTAATTTAATGGCCGCCATTTTGAAACAAGATGGCTGATGAAGCTGGCCAGCAAACTTGGTCGAGATATTGATGTATACTATCCACATACCTTCTTACATCGAAATAGGCGAATACAAATGTTATCGCGTGACAAATACAAGATCGTTTCAAAATGTTAGCCATGCTAGAAATTCAAAGTGCTATAATTCAACCATTTTTTAAGATATAAACAAAAGAACGAATTTTCATAAACAAAAACTGCTTCGAAATCTTTGTATGAAGGCCAAACACATAAAAAAAATCTTTTTCATTTTCCAATTTTTTAATACCTCATTTTAAATTTTAAATTTAATTTTTTTTTAAAATGGCAACCCTTTTGAAACAAGATGGCGAATGAAGCTGGCCAACAAACTCGGTCGAGACATTGGTATGTACTATGTGCAGACCAAGTTACATCCAAATCGGTTCATAAATACGCCTGATATCGCGTGACAAAAATCAGGTCGTTTTAAAATGTCAGCCACAACAGAAATTCAAAATGCTATAACTCAGCCATTTTTTTAGATACAGACGAAACAAAAACTGTTCCGGAATCTTTGTATTAAGGTCAAACACATACGAAAAAAATCTTTTTCATTTTCCAATTTTTTGGTATCTCATTTTAAATTTAAATTTTTTTAAATGGCCGCCCTTTTGAAACAAGATGGCGGATGAAGCTGGACAACGAACTCGGTTGAGATATTTGTATGTACTATGTACACACCAAGGTACATCCAAATCGGTTCATAAATACACCCGTTATCACGTGACAAAAATCAGGACGTTTCAAAATGTCAGCCACGCTAGAAATTCAAAATGCTATAACAGCCATTTTTTAAGATATAGACGAAACAAAAACTGCTCCCGAATCTTTTTATCAAGGTCAAATACATAAGAAAAAATATTTTTCCAATTTTCAATTTTTTGGTACCACATTTCAAATTTAAATTCCATAAAAATTTAAATGGCCGCCATTTTTAAACAAGATGGCGGATGAAGCTGGCCAACGAACTTTGTCGAGACATTGGTATGTACCATGTATAAACGAAGTTACATCCAAATCGGTTCATAAACACGCCTTTTATCGCGTGACAAAATTCAGGACGTTTCAAAATGTCAGCCACGCTAGAAATTCAAAATGCAATAACTCAGCCATTTTTTAAGATATAGACGAAACAAAAACTGCTCCGGAATCTTTGTATAAAGGTCAAATACATAAGAAAAATTTTTTTTTTCCATTTTCAATGTTTTGGTACCACATTTAAAATTTAAAATTTTTTTTTAATTTTTAAATGGCGGATGAAGCTGGCCAACGAACTCGGTCGAGACATTGGTATGTACTATGTACACACAGAATTACATCCAAATCGGTTCATAAATACAAGAGTTACAGTGTGACAAAGGTCAGATATAAATATATATAGATTATATATGTCAATTTTGAACGGAGGGTGGTTTCAGGGTCTGGGGGTCATGATCGATGAAAATATACCAAAATTTTAAATCGCTTTCCTCCAAACAGCTGCAATAGGTAGCTTTTTGTAATGAAAGCTACCTAATAGGTAATCGGGAATTGATTCAGGCAAAATTTTAGACCCCTTCACAAAGCTATTTTAAATAAAATAGACCCCTTCAAAAAATTCCTCTTAATAAGAAAATCAAAACTTTAGCAGGAGGACAAAGAAGTTAATACTTGGTTCAAATTTGAGTAATATGATTCCACCTGTGAGAATACTTCTCACAGTATTTAAATTTGGTTTATTTTTATTTCCTTTCAGCTATTTTTTTGCATCGATGTCTATTTAAACCCAATCTTTACGCCGCGATGTTGACGCGTTTATCCCTCACCGTAAAGCAAGTTCATTTTTCACCGCCGATATTCATATCTGCTTTGGGAGCGGATCGGCAGCTTGCGCATGCGCACTCCACTATTTTAGGAACACATTTCTGGAGCTCTCGTATCGATGGAGACAGCTTGCATTATGATGACGTCATTGAAATTATGCTCCGCCCTCTTTTGACGCCGATCGCTGACAGGAGAATCGTTTGGTTTCGTTTTCCAATCAGTGGAAACTTTTTTAATTCTGTAGCTTGTAATTCGATTCTCATTAATTTCCCGTAAATGTTAATTTAGCTAATCAATTTAAATTCTGCCTTTTAATTACTTTGTCAACCCCGTATTCATCATTTAAAAACTAAAACTCGTTAATTTTCAATTCAGAATTTGGTTTGATGTTGTCTGCAAAAGATGTAGTCTTTTAACGTATTTTTAGCGGAGCGCCAGCCCGCTGGCCGGCCGTTCGAATGCCGTGCCGTTCTTTTTGGCCGAATGAGTTTGATATTTTATTTTCGTGGATGTGTTTTTCTTTCTCAAAGTTTAATCCTTTAGAATTGTGCTGCTCTCATTAAAGGAAATCCCATGGATTTATTCCGTGTTGGCTGCTATTTTTCTTAAAAGATTAGTTCTTCTATTTTAAAATGGTGACCAGAAGCAAGTATTTTCTTAACCTTCTACCGCTACTAACGTAAGAAATAAAGAATAGTTGTTTTCATCAAATTGCCTCTTCACTGTCTACATTTCAAGTAAGAACACTCCAGTTTTATTATTTCTTTAACGATCAATAGTAATTTATTAAAAGAACTTCACAACGTGTACTTTAACCACTTAAACGAACTCACTTAATTACCACCACAATTTGGCGCCGTCGTACCTTTCGAATTGCAACGATGTTGCTTTGGGATTATTGCAATTTTCAAATTACTGATTCTTGAAGATAATTTTTTTTAGAACTTTTTGTTCTCTTTTTTAAGAATTATGAGAGTTTTGGTTGAAATATTTTAATAGAAGCTACATTTTCATGAAACTTGTTCTAATTTTTGAAGAAAATTAAGATCGTTATTCAAGAAAATCAAGTAAAATTCTTTTTGAGGAATTGTTCTCATTAGTTAAAAAAAAAAAAAAAGAAAAAAAAAAAGAAAATGGTTAATTTAATTCAAGATTTATTGGATATAATTTATGAAAATATTGTAAAATATTTGATGTTCTCATTCTGAAAAATTCTTGAGTTATGCCATTTTTTTTGTTACGTAGTTACAATTTTTTCTTACAATATTCTAAAGAATTCATATTTAAATTTTACTATATTTTGAAGAATATATTATTATTCTAATCAAGAAATGAATTTATATAATTACAATATTGAAAATGAATTTTATGTTGGTGCAAATAATAGCAATATTCTGTTTTTAAGAATAGAAGTCTGAGGCAGTTACATTTTTTTAATTGATTGAAAATTGTGGAATTGAAACTAATTTTGAAGAATAATTGTTGAAATTGAAATATTTTTACAAATGAATTTATGTTCTCAAATAATTTCAATGAATTTGAAGTTTGGCAAAAATTGTTCTCAAGAACATAATGTGATATTTTAGGAGGCATGGCTTTTGGGTTATTTTTTTATTTTTTACTTATTAATGGCACTTTAAATGAATTATAAATTTGAATTTCAATATATATTTTTTTAAAAATGATTGAAATTTTATTGAAGTATTATTTTTAATTCTTGTTGCTGAGAAATTTTGTTCTTCACTTAAAGTTGTTCTCACCAATTACGCCTATTTTCTCCAACTGAAGTTTGGTATTCTTCAAATAATTTATAGTAGTAATTATCCTGTATGATTATTTTGAGGTATTGCCTGCTTCTCTTAATAACAAAAATATAATATGAAAATTTATAAACAGTTATCCTTTTTGAAAAGTTCTTAGACTTGCTCCTTAGATGATTTGTGAAATATGCTGTATGTATGGTTAGCATGTTGTCTTGTGGACTAGTTTGATTTCATCTCTAATATTTAAAGAAGTGTTTCTAATATTTAAAGAACTGTTCCTGTTTTTAAATTTACCTGTTGATGTTGTTATAGAACTCTCAGCTAACAAATTGAAAATATTCAAAATTTTCATTGCTTCAGTTCTCTTAGGCAAATTCAATTCTTTCACAAATTTATAAGTCTATGCATGACACATCGACATCATCGTACCTTATTCTCATGTTGCTTTATAAAAATAAAAAGAGCAACATTATTTTTTTTTTAATGAAATGGGGCTTCTTCAATCCTGTAACAGTTCTACTTAAAAATTCCATTCACCATAAGAAAAATTTTTTTTTCCTTGCCAATAGTGAAGATTACTTTTATATATATTAACTATCAATAGTGATGTGCTTTTTGCCATATTTGATGATGACTGTTCCTGTATATGCTGCTAGAAAATTTTTTTAATTACCTGTAATGACATTCTTCAGACTTTTCTTCCATTCATTTGTTGCTTACCTGATGAAGGTGGTCAGTGGTTTTGTGTGACATCCATTTCTTCTGGTCTCTTCTTTGTTGCTGCACATGTTATCATGGAAGCTAAAAATTATAAAATTACCTACCTACTTCTTCAAAAGTTTCCTACATCTACAATAGTTTAATTTTTTGTGTGCTTCGTATTCAGCCATAAGATGCCTGGTGGAGATGTTTTTCATTTATAGGCAAATATCCATTTATGAAACCACTTCATTAGAGTTCTTCGGTTTGTGAAGCTACAAATATTGTTTACTACTTTGTTCTCTTAAAAAATAAATAAATAGCTTTCATTACTGATTATAATAGTGTGCCAGTTAACGTTTCTCATGTGAGAGCAAATATCCTCATCAAGTGAAATTGTTGACTTGTCTGCTGCTAGAACTCAGTTACTCACACCATATCTTTATTCTAAGTCTTCTCAAAACAAGGAAGTTTAAATTTATATTACCTGAAAATTACTGATGTGTTTTACCTTCAATAACATAATTTTATGCTGCATTTTCTCCAAATATTCTAGCACGTGCAATTAAAATTATTCAGAGTTAATTTTTGCTTGTGTGTAGCAATTCACCCTCACATTGCAAAATTTTTGCTCATTGATAATCAAGTGTAAATTCTCAATTAATATAAGAAGTTTGTGAATATTTGTTACAGTGTTTATGCAAGATCAAGTTATTTTGAAAAGTTCCCCACATTTATTTATTTTTTATGTGCATAGTGCCTTTTACTTTAATCTTATTTCATACCCAAAGCCTCTAAGTTTTTATTTTGCCATTTGCCTCATTGATTTAAAAAAAAAAAAAAAGATTCGTTCATTTTGAAGATTTTTTGTTTTATGAAGAATTGAATAGTAAAAATGATCTTCATTTTGAAGTTTTCAATGTTTTATGAAGAAAGTGAAATTTATTATTGTCTTCTCTTCATACCTACAAATAATACGAGAAGATTACAGAAAAGCACAAGTCTAGATGGAAATTTTTACCAGCGCATTTATATATATATAGAATTTTTTTCTATAAATCATCTAGTGAAATTTTTTTTTTTTTAAAAAAAAGTGCTTCTTGACCTCAACTCCTGATTATGTCCTATCATACTACATTTCATCATGAGTGCACCATCGACTTCTCGTCCTTGTTAACTCTGCAAAAGTGATTCATGTATGTGTCGCAAGAGTTATGATTGCTCTGCAGTGATGAGTACGATGTCGTCAGTTAAGTGCTTCAAAGAGAATGCAATGCATACTCATTTTCTACAAAGTCTCTCGTCATGTTAAAATGTTCTAATGTCATCATGCAAAATCATCTAATTTTGATGATTAAGTGAATGTTCCAGTTTTTTTTCGACAGCACTATACCAGTGTACCACCTCATGTTGTGTTACTAAACATTCAGTGACATCTATTTATCTCAAATAGCCTTGTTCCATATGGCTCTGGACTCAATGAACATCATTTTGATTCCAAAAACATTGCCCTTACACACCTGCAGTTACACAGTGTTTATAATTAAAATTTTCTTTTACTTAAGATGTTAGGAGCCTTGTTAGGAGATCCAAGCCACCTAAAATTTTACGTAGGAGTTCATATATGTGTTTATTTTTGTTCATAGATATGCTGGTGGCTAGGGCATGATGGTCATCGACATGGTTGTGGACTTCAATATTTACATATATATATATATATAATTTTTTTTTGTTTGTTTACGGTGTTGCTGATGATTTCATCTTCGTCATTATCATCATTGTGAGCTTAACATTGAATTGTAATAATTTTATTTCTATATTATATTTTAAATGGTTATTTTAAAATTATATTCCTGGTACATGGTATTTTAGTTTTATAAACTCATGATTTTGTCAAATTTTTTCTTTCATTCTATATGGAAGTACTTAAATTTTCTTTTGGTGATCACCAACCAGTCTCTCATATTTTGAAGAAAAACCATGGTATATGTATATTTATCTAATCTTTTGAGTCTCATACATATATATTAAGAATTCTTATGACTAATATATTGAAATTTTTATTTAGAGTAAATTATAAAGTTTAAAGAAATTGTGTCTAAGATGGGTATTTATGACACTTAATTATGACATGTCTTTTAATTGAAATAGCAACTTGTTTTTATGGGATACCTTGTTTGGGTGATTGAGTAGTGCACGACTCAGTTACACAATTGGTATCACATACAATTGGTTGTCTGTTTTATTTTAAATGAAATACTAAAGTTTGATACACTAAAAGGATATCATTATGTTTTATGAAAGTTTATTTATATATGGCCATTTCATTTACTTTCGTGTTAAGAGTAATAAAGAAAACTCTTTCTTTTTTAGATATAATTCTAAAATTAAAAAGTCCTAGGCATGTTGTAAAAGTCAAATCACAAAATATTTTTTGTTGCTTTTGTATTTGCAACTTTTATCAGAAGTTAATTCTGTTTTTATTTGGTACCAATATAGCAAAATTTGTTATGACTAGTCAATGATCTCAATTTTGTTAACCCAGAATATGTTAACATTTTTAGGATGATAATTTTATGAGATCAAATAGAAGGTTTTGCCAATGTTACTGTATTTTTGGCATTTTTATTGTATACTTGATGTATTGTATACTTTTTGGATTATGAATGTACTTTATGCAATGTATATTCTTTTTCTCTCTCTTACTTTTGGTCACCAATTTTTTTTTCTAGCACCAATTTTTTTTTCCAGCACCAATTTTTTTCAACAGTTACATCACCAATTTTTTTTTTCAACTGTTAAATCACCAATTTTTTTTCCAGCACCTTAACTTTAAATTTTATTGTTCGACTTTAATGATTTTTTTTTTCGCTTTGGCAGTTCAAAATTTTGTCATCCCATTTTCTGTAAAAGGTTTTTGATCGATTTTGCCTTTTACATCTCCTGGTCTTACAAAATTTTCTCGGTGAAGGGAGGTAATGTGAGAATACTTCTCACAGTATTTAAATTTGGTTTATTTTTATTTCCTTTCAGCTATTTTTTTGCATCGATGTCTATTTAAACCCAATCTTTACGCCGCGATGTTGACGCGTTTATCCCTCACCGTAAAGCAAGTTCATTTTTCACCGCCGATATTCATATCTGCTTTGGGAGCGGATCGGCAGCTTGCGCATGCGCACTCCACTATTTTAGGAACACATTTCTGGAGCTCTCGTATCGATGGAGACAGCTTGCATTATGATGACGTCATTGAAATTATGCTCCGCCCTCTTTTGACGCCGATCGCTGACAGGAGAATCGTTTGGTTTCGTTTTCCAATCAGTGGAAACTTTTTTAATTCTGTAGCTTGTAATTCGATTCTCATTAATTTCCCGTAAATGTTAATTTAGCTAATCAATTTAAATTCTGCCTTTTAATTACTTTGTCAACCCCGTATTCATCATTTAAAAACTAAAACTCGTTAATTTTCAATTCAGAATTTGGTTTGATGTTGTCTGCAAAAGATGTAGTCTTTTAACGTATTTTTAGCGGAGCGCCAGCCCGCTGGCCGGCCGTTCGAATGCCGTGCCGTTCTTTTTGGCCGAATGAGTTTGATATTTTATTTTCGTGGATGTGTTTTTCTTTCTCAAAGTTTAATCCTTTAGAATTGTGCTGCTCTCATTAAAGGAAATCCCATGGATTTATTCCGTGTTGGCTGCTATTTTTCTTAAAAGATTAGTTCTTCTATTTTAAAATGGTGACCAGAAGCAAGTATTTTCTTAACCTTCTACCGCTACTAACGTAAGAAATAAAGAATAGTTGTTTTCATCAAATTGCCTCTTCACTGTCTACATTTCAAGTAAGAACACTCCAGTTTTATTATTTCTTTAACGATCAATAGTAATTTATTAAAAGACCTTCGCAATTTGTTCTAAACCACTTAAACGATCATCTTCTTACCGCCACACCACCTTTCATTATAAAATGTAGGGTAGATGTGCCAGTAATGGACACTCTTAAGGAATTTTTTTTAATTATTTTTTTTATTATTAGTTATAATTATATTCCAGTTTTTCCAATATTATATTAACCTATCAACAATATTTAAGAATTCTTATAGTCTCATTTTCCAATATGAATGGAAATTTAATTTTAAATAACAGAAATATATCAGAACACCCAAAAGCCCAGTAATGGACACCCCATAAAAAGTAATAAATGTAATTGTTTATGATTGTATTTAGAACCAGAATTTAATGAATACATACTAATGAAACAAAATAGTTATATTCAAATAAATTTAACAATTAGGATACCAGTAATTAACAAAATATTTGTCATAATCATTTATTGTTTGCATCAATTATTGTAATTATCAGAAGATCGATGTTTTAATTATTTTAGATGGACAGTTTAAAATACTAAATATCAGGCAATTACAGGTGTCAAATTACTGAAACAGTGGGTGATTTAAAAGATAATTAAAAAAAAGTTTTGGAATATTAGTGTTTAGTTTTGTCTCACTATTTTTAACAATCTTCCAGAGACTACCTGATGCTATATCATTTATAATAATTAATATTATAAATATGAAAGAAATGATATTGTAAGTTGAATATTTTAAATACTAAATAAAATAATTTCAAAATAAAACTGTAGAACTGATGTTTGAGGCCACTGATCTGCAGATTTACTAGTTTCACGAATATTACCTATAACTTTCATTAATATTACATTTTTTTCCTTTGATCAGAGATGAATAAAGAAACGTTTAAGACAGAAAATAGATTTTTAATAGCTTCTGTAACTTAATTGTTTTTATTTAAACGGAGAGGGATTAAGCCCTATGAGCCCCTCTTTGACTATGCTCTTAAACAATATTTTCTGCTTCCTGGCTGGTTTGATTGCCAGATTATAAAATATGCAAGGTACATTTACTACATTTAAAAAAATAATAATAAATAAAATATTGAAATTGTATTAATCACATAAAATAACTTAAAAGCAGCTGGCCTGTTGACAACGTAAATTTGAATTCTGTTATTGATAAAAGCACATTTTTGACACTTTTTCAGTTTTGTATGTCATCGAATTGCTTTATTTTTAATGAAAAGTATTATAGGCAAATAAATGGTACTCCAATGGGGTCACCATTATCTGTTATTCTTGTTGAAATTGTTATGCAATATATAGAAACAAAGATTTTTCATATTACAGGTTGTTTAATTAAATTTTGGCGTAGGTATGTGGATTATGTTTTCCTCGTTGCTGAGTTTCATGACCTCCCAGTTATTTTAATGCATGCAAATTCAATTTGTGATTCTATACAATTTACAATTGAGTATGAAACTGACCAACAGCTCCCCTTTTTAGATATTTTGATTCGTAGAAGTTCTGGTTCCACTTCCCAAACCCCCCAATTTCCCAAATCCTAGAAAACCAACATTCACTGGACAGTATTTAAATTTTAATTCAGAATCCCCCAAATCCCATAAAATTGCAGTTATCAGAGCCTTGTTTGCTAGAGCTTTGCGTTATTGCAGTACTGAGGATCTTTTCAACATAGAAAAACAAAAAATCTTAATTGATTTACAGCTAAATTGTTACCCATTAAGATTGTGCCTTCAAATTCTCAGAGAAATTCTCCGTGCAGACATGAATACCCCTCCACCTTTCCAGCGTACAAAATCAAATGTTTACACAAACATTCCTTATTATAGCTGCATTTCTGAAAAGATTTTGCATTATTTGAAATCAGTTGGTATTCATACATCTTTCATTCCCCAAAATCCTCTTAAGAATCTGTTATGTAATTTTAAACATAGATATTCCATCCTGCAGTTTAAAAACATCGTTTACGGAATTCCGTGTGAGCAGTGTGAAACGGTTTATATTGGTGAATCTAGCAGGACACGTGAAATACGGCTTAAAGAGCATAAACAGGCATTTAGATGTAGAAATTTGAATTCAAAGATCGTTCAGCATACTATTGCAACCGACCATTTTCCAGATTTTAATAAAGCTTTTGTGATCTGATCCGGCTGCAACAATTATGCAGGGAGAGTGTTTTTAGAGGCCTGGCATACTAAAACCAAGGATTTAGCGATTAACGAAGCTGCATAGTATTAACTAGTTTTATAAATATTCAGATCTTGGTGCAATAAGTGTTACACTCTTGGGCAAAAAGGCATGAATACAAAATTTACTGTAATTCCATATATTAAATTCAGTAATACGGAAGTAATATGAATCCATCTTAAAAGGACTTAATCGCCATGGCAGCCTAGAATCATTGCCTATCATGGTATATCATTGAATCAATTATGTATTATAGGATTTTTAAATAGAATGAAGAAAACTTTTATTAATGTCTTTTATGTTTTAATTTGATTTTCATAGCATTTGAAGTGATACATACTTTATTGCAGAGGTTTATAAAAGATTACTTCCTGTGTCATAGAAAGTGCATAGTGAAAGTGCATAGTAGTGGGACACACAAAAGATTTCGGATACTTTACCTTATTGGAAATACTGTACATTAGCAATGATTGCTAGAGGTGCATTTTTAGTTGCGATACGAGTTTTTAAGTTTAATTAAATATTTCCATATTACGTTGTGTGCATAAAGGCTGTAGATCATATACAGGGCTACACAAAAGAAATCGTAAGGGTATTGCTGGAAGTGCATTTTTAGTTGTGTTTGAGTTTTTAAGTTTAACTAAATTTTTCCATATTACGTTGTGTGCATAAATGCTGTAAATCATATACAGGGCTACACAAAAGAAATCTTAAGGGTTTACTGAGTATGAATGAAAGTAGCTTAAAGGTGATTTTTAAATGAGTTATGCATTTTTACACTGAACTACATTTAGTATACTAAGATATGTTTGGAGAATATAGATAAAATGATATACAGGTCCACACAAAGAATTAGATACATGGCCGTCTATGGATGATAATCTCTGGAAGTGTGATTTAACTGGTTTTAAGGATGTTTTAATCTTAGTTAAATATTAGCTAAATAGTGGCATGTACATAAAGATAGTAGGTAAAATACAGGGTTGTATGAAAGTATTCAAGTATGCTTCCGTCTATTGACATAAATTTCTAAAAGTCAAATTCCAACCTATTTATGTGCTTTTAACAATTTCCAACATACTTGAAAGTCTTTATGGATTCGATTTGTCTGCCCATCTGTCAGAACTCTAACTTGTATTAATATAACTTGTATTGCTGTGTAACTGATATATGTTATTGAGATTGTTTTACTATGTTCGGTATTGAAAATAAAGTATGTATCACTTCAAATGCTATGAAAATCAAATTAAAACATAAAAGACATTAATAAAAGTTTTCTTCATTCTATTTAAAAATCCTATAATACATAATTGATTCAATGATATACCATACCATGATAGGTAATGATTCTAGGTTGCCATGGCGATTAAGTCCTTTTAAGATGAATTCATATTACTTCCGTATTACTGAATTTAATATGCAGAATCATAATAAATTTTGTATTCATGCCCTTTTTGCCCAAGAGTGTAACTTATTGCACCAAGATCTGAATATTTATAAAACTAGTTATAGTACGCACGCACCTCATTTGCCACATTTGATATTGCAATTTCTAACTTGTTTAGGATATATAGTAGGCTTATCCTTACAAATATGATACAAATAAGTAAAAATTCAGTGACTTTTACTGGAACTGTATATATACAGTTCCTGCAAACTTTTCTGAATTTTTTAAACGTTTCTAAAATTTGTTAAACTCAAAAGTGGAAGTTCTCCTTTACAGTGAAGGTAGTTCCCAATGGTATTGATCAACAGCAAAAAAAATCAAAATTTTTGAGATTGGCATTTCCAAAAAAAAAATTTTTTTTGAAAAACAATTTTTTTTTTTCAAAAGGCTGCCACAAGAAAAGTTGAATACATTTTTCAAAATTGGGATATCATTTTAAACAGAAGAATATTATCTTTAAAATAAAATAAACCGCAACAAAATATCTTGCACCGTTCTAGAGATAGAGCACTTTAAAATTTTTATCGAAAATCGCGAGTGAGAAAGGATGCCGGGGATGTCATCTTTGGCGGCCTGTATCTTGGGCCAGGAATTTTTTTGGGCAAAATGAAAATATACAAGTATCTTACTTTTTCTTAAATTTTAACATAGGGTAGATGTGCCAGTAATGGACACCCTTCCAGTAATGGAAACCCCTTGATGTTTTTGGTTCATAAAAAAATAACTAATAAATATTTAGCTTTAATTATTTTTTTTTATAATTCCCCCTTGTATGTTTTATAAAACTATGTTATTGTTGACACTTTTAATCAAACCAATCAGGAAGCAGAAAATAATGTTTCAAAGTTTTGCTGTTTTTCTGGGAAAATCTTAATGAAGAGGTTAAGAGCTGGCTTCGTTCATTTAATTTATATATTATTTATTTTCTTGCAAAATTTGAATGTTTTTGTTTGAGTAGCAATAGAAAACTTTGAATTTTATATACTAATGGCTGTTTACAAAATTTCATTTCTTTTTAAGGTTTTAAGAGGGGGTGTCCATTACTGGGATGGTTAATTAGTCATTTTCCAGTAATGGACACCCCATGTAGACATTGCTAAAAATGCAATTTTAGTAATGTTTATAGTGCATAAATTACTTTGGCTTAACGGCAAACCTAAATAATCAAATTTAGTTTTTAAATTATACTTACCAAAATGTAATAACCCCAAAACTTTTATAAATAGCGGCTTTTAAGTTATTTTATGTGATTAATAAAATTTCGATATTTTACTTTATTTATTTATTTATTTTTTATGTAGTACATATATATATACCTCACATATTTTATAATCTGGAAATCAAACCAGCCAGGAAGCAGAAAATACTGTTTAAGAGCACAGTCAAAGAGGGGCTCATAGGGCTTAATCCCTCTCCGTTTAAATAAAAGCAATTAAGTTACAGAAGCTATAAAAAATCCATTTTCTGTCTTAAATGTTTCCTTATTAAAAAAAAAAAAAAAAAAATGTAATACTATTAATGAAAGTTATAGGTAATATTCATGAAACTAGTAAATCTGCAGATCAGTGACCTCAAACATCAGTTCTACAGTTTTATTTTGAAATTATTTTATATAGTATTTAAAATATTTAACTCACAATATCATTTCTTTCATATCTGTAATATTAATTATTATAAATGATATATCAAGTAATCTCTGGAAGATTGTTAAAAATAGTGACACAAAACTAAACATTAATATTCCAAAACTTTTTTTTATTATTATTACCTTTTAAATCCACCACTGTTTCAATAATTTGAGAGCTATAATTGTCTGATATTTAGTATTTTAAACTATCCATCTAAAATAATTAAAACATCGATCTTCTGATAATTACAATAATTGATGTAAACAGTAAATGATTATCACAAATATTTTATTAATTACTGGTATCCTAATTGTTAAATTTATTTTAAAATAACTATTTTGTTTCATTAGTATGTATTCATTAAATTCTGGTTCTAAATACAGTCATAAAAACAATTATATTTATTACTTTTTATGGGGTGTCCACTACTGGGCTAGAGGGGCGTCCACTACTGGGCTAGAGGGGCGTCCACTACTGGGCTAGAGGGGCGTCTACTACTGGGCTAGAGGGGCGTCCACTACTGGGCTAGAGGGTATTTTGATATATTTTTGTTATTTAAAATTAAATTTCTATTCATATGGGGAAATGAGGCTATAAGAATGGTTAAATATTGTTGATAGATTAATATAATATTGAAAAAACTGGAATAATTATAACTATTAATAAAAAAATAATTTTTAAAGAAATTCCTTAAGGGTGTCCATTACTGGCACATCTACCCTATATTCAATTAAAAAACTTCTGAGACTATGAATGTAACCCCCTGCCTGAGTTGATATCGATTCAGCCTAATCTATCAACAATATTTAATCAATCTTATAGTCTCATTTCCCAATATGAATCAAAATTTAATTTTAAATAACAGAAATATTTCAAAACACCCAAAAGCCCAGTAATGGACACCCTTTGGTCCAGTAATGGACACCCTCTTTTCCAGTAATGGACACCCCATAAAAAGTAATAAATATAATTGTTTTTATGACTGTATTTAGAACCAGAATTAAATGAATACATACTAATGAAACAAAATAGTTATTTTCAAATAAATTTAACAATTAGGGTACCAGTAATTAATAAAATATTTGTGATAAATCATTTACTGTTTGCATCAATTATTGTAATTATCAGAAGATCGAATTTTAATTATTTTAGATGGATAGTTTAAAATACTAAATATCAGGCAATTACAGCTATCAAATTATTGAAATAGTGGGGTATTTAAAGGGTAATTAAAAAAAAAGTTTTGGAGTATTAGTGCTTAGTTTTGTCTCACTATTTTTAACAATTAATCTTTTAGAAACTACTTGATATATCATTAATAGTAATTAATATTACAAGTATGAAAGAAATGATATTGTGAGTTGAATATTTTAAAGTGAGTATATGTAGAACTGATGTTTGAGGCCACTGTTCTGCAGATTTACTAGTTTCATGAATATTACCTGTAACTTTCATCAATACTATTTTTTTTTGGGGGGGGGGGGGTGGTGAATGGTGATTAAAAAACATTTAAGACAGAAAATAGGTTTTTAATAGCTTCTGTAACTCAATTGTTTTTATTTAAATGGAGAGGGGATTTAAAACCTATGAGCCGCTCTGACTATGCTCTTAAACAAAAAGTTTTGGTGTTATTACATTTTGGTAAGTGTAATTTAAAAATTAAATTTGATTATTTAAGTTTGCAGTTAAGTCTAAACATTTTATGCACTATAAACATTACTGAAATTGCATTTTTAGCAATGTCTACATGGGGTGTCCATTACTGGAAAATGGCTAATTGATCATCCCAGTAATGGACACCCCCTCGTAAAACCTTAAAAATAAATTAAATTTTGTACATGGCCGTTAGTATATAAAATTCTAAGTTTTCTATTGCTACTCAAACAAAAATATTCATATTTGGCAAGAAAATAAATAATATATAAATTAATTAAACGAAGCCTCTTAGCCTCTTCATTAAGATTTTCACAGAAAAACAGCGAAACTTTGAAACATTATTTTCTGCTTCCAGATTGGTTTGATTAAAAGTGTCAACAATAACCCAGTTTTATAAAACATGCAAGAGGGAATTATAAAAAAAATAAAGCTAAATATTTATTAGTTATTTTTTTATGAACCAAACACATCAAGGGGTGTCCATTACTGGCACATCTACCCTATATTTAATAAGATTGACACTTTCAAATGAAAAAAAGAAAACTTTTTATTAATACCTTTGATGAAACGTAATATAGGGTAGATGTGCCAGTAATGGACACCCTTAAGGAATTTCTTTAAAAATTATTTTTTTATTAATAGTTATAATTATTATATTCCAGTTTTTTCAATATTATATTAATCTATCAACAATATTTAACCATTCTTATAGCCTCATTTCCCCATATGAATAGAAATTTAATTTTAAATAACAGAAATATATCAAAACACCCAAAAGCCCAGTAATGGACACCCTCTGGCCCAGTAGTTGACACCCTCTGTTCCAGTAATGGACACCCCATAAAAAGTAATAAATATAATTGTTTTTATGATTTATTTAGAACCAGAATTTAATGAATACATACTAATGAAACAAAATAGTTATTTTTAAATAAATTTAACAATTAGGATACCAGTAATTAATAAAATATTTGTGATAATCATTTACTGTTTGCATCAATTATTGTAATTATCAGAAGACTGATGTTTTAATTATTTTAGATGGATTGTTTAAAATACTAAATATCAGACAATAACAGCTATCAAATTATTGAAACAGTGGTTGATTTAAAAGGTAATAAAAAAAAAGTTTTGGAATATTAATGTTTAGTTTTGTGTCACTATTTTTAACAATCTTCTAGAGATTACTTGATATATCATTTATAATAATTAATATTACAAATATGAAAGAAATGATATTGTGAGTTGAATATTTTAAATACTAAATAAAATAATTTCAAAATAAAACTGTAGAACTGATGTTTGAGGCCACTGATCTGCAGATTTACTAGTTTCATGAATATTACAAATAACTTTCATTAATAGTATTACATTTTTATTTATTTTTTTAATAAGGAAACATTTAAGACAGAAAATGGATTTTTAATAGCTTCTGCAACTTAATTGTTTTTATTTAAACTGAGAGGGATTAAGCTTAAGCCCTATGAGCCCCTCTTTGACGCCTCTCTTAAACAGTATTTTCTGCTTCCTGGCTGGTTTGATTGCCAGATTATAAAATATGTGAGGTATATATATGTACTACACAAAAAAAAATAATAAATAAAATAAAATATCAAAATTTTATTAATCACATAAAATAACTTAAAAGCAGCTATTTATAAAAGTTTTGGTGTTATTACATTTTGGTAAGTATAATTTAAAAATTAAATTTGATTATTTAGGTTTGCAGTTAAGCCAAAGTATTTTATGCACTATAAACATTACTAAAATTGAATTTTTAGCAATGTCTACATGGGGTGTCCATTACTGGAAAATGACTAATTAACCATCCCAGTAATGGACACCCCCTCTTAAACCCTTAAAAAGAAATGAAATTTTGTAAATAGCCATTAGTATATAAAATTCGAAGTTTTCTATTGCTACTCAAACAAAAACATTCAAATTTTGCAAGAAAATAAATAATATATAAATTAATTAAACGAAGCCAGCTCTTAACCTCTTCATTAAGATTTTCCCAGAAAAACAGCAAAATTTTGAAACATTATTTTCTACTTCCTGATTGGTTTGATTAAAAGTGTCAACAATAACATAGTTTTATAAAACATACAAGGGGGAATTATAAAAAAAATAATTAAAGCTAAATATTTATTAGTTATTTTTTTATGAACCAAAAACATCAAGGGGTGTCCATTACTGGCACATCTACCCTATTATCAGATAATCTAATTGCTTTTGTTGAAAAATGAAAGCAGTTCTAACTACAATACAAACTATATATTTAATTAATTTTCCTTATGAAGAATGGCTGTTGTACATAAATCAAACTTGTCACTATCACACTATTATAAAATAAATAAGGAAGAAAAGCAAACAAAAGCTATTTAAAGGACGTTAAAAATCTTAATACATTCATTCAACTTCTTTTATATCGATACATTTTCTGGGTATACAAAGTACGCTAATACGAGATTACATTATAATACTGAATAAAGTAGAAATAATGCATACATACTAGAGCAAATAAGAAGATTGTGAAGAACAATTTTATTTATCTTTGGTGTGTTTAAAAAGATTTATTACATACCGGATGTAATGATACAATTATAAGATGCTTTCACAAGGAAATGAGCTACTTTCAGAAATAAATGTTGTGTGAATTAACAACGAAATTAAAAAAAAAACTTTAAGGAAAGGCATACATCTCGACAAAATCAAACCTCTGCCAGCCCTTTAAATAATTTCAGCTGCATCAATCTCCTCGAGTAAAGAAAACAGCAACAAAAACCAATACAAGGAAGAAACTCAAAAGGATTTTCGCTTAACAAAAGAAAATAAAAATGCTTTAAAATTATATTTGAAATTATTTCTTTCGCAATTTTAGATACTTTTTATATGATTCATTAAACTGAGCAGGACAAAATGAATTTTCATGGTACCATTATCAACGTGGTACTTATGCAGCATTTATACTACTCATCTCTATCATGTTAACTTGTGTTGTAAACAAAAGAAGCGCTTTGTTGATGTCTGGTTTTTAACCGGTGTATTATTTAGGAATTTAGTTTAGGAAAAATCATGCATCGCCGTTTAACTGCTTCCATTAAATCTGAAGAAAAAGTAAAATTAACAATTATTCAACAATTCCAATTTTTATTCAAAGCAGTTGAATTTATATTTTATTTATCAGTTATGTTTTTGTATTTATTCTTTAGGAGCCTTCTGATGATGAAACACCCGTAACCTACGTTGATGATAGAAATAATGATAGAAATACGCTCAGATTATCAGTCTGGGAACGAATATGGGCGCGTCTTTCAGTTCTGAAGTATATTTTCTTGATCCTTATCATTCCACCCATTATTAATTTTGCTGCTCTTAAAAGAGAACGTGTTGCTCTGCTACCGCCACAAGGTTTTTATTTATTTTTTTTTTTTATTCAAATTTTATTTAAAATAACACTCGTATCTGAATCAAACGAACAATCAAGTTATTATCTGGAAATGTTCAAAATAAAGTCGCAGCACATTTATTAGGAAAGTAATTTCAATTAAAAAAATATTGTATTGTAAATGTGACGTGGTATATATTCAGTACATTTAAAGGCTTAGATGTCTTATAATCCTGCATCTGTCATCTTGGATTTTTTTTCTTGCATGTAAACTCCTTTTTCGCCAGGTAGTAAATGTCGCCAGTGGTTAAATATTATTGATAGATTAATATAATATTGAAAAAAACTGGAATATAATAATTATAACTACTAATTAAAAAACAATTTTTAATTCATGCCAAGAAAAAAAATCCAAGATCGTGGATGCGGGATTATAATACATCTGTTCCCATTTAAATAATGAAATATGTTACTTTTTCAAAAAAATGTATCCACAGACCCAAACAAATCATGTTCTTAGGTTGTCACAGTCTTATTTTGTTGTTATTGAGTCTATAAAATTGATTTTAAAAATATATGATAAATTGTGGTACATTATTGGGGAAGTATCACAATTGGATACTTCCTCGATATTGGGGGTCCAGATTGTTTAGTCTCAGGTTTCTATTTTCATGAATGTATCACATTTTCGCGAAAAAGATAAAATCCAATTAAATTTTAGAAGTTTGGTTGAGATAATTACAGCATGTCCAAGAACTTGATTATTCTAATGATTAATAACAAAAATACGAACAGGTCAAATGTAGTGTAGTTTGCATCAAAAGAATGGAGTAATCAGTTTTTTTCACAGTAGAGCTATTCCATCTCAATTCAGGCAGGCAGTACTGATATGCGTCAATTCACCATCATAGATTTTTTTCAAAAAATTACAGTAGTTACAACTAAGCAATACATAAAATTTCCCAATAGGATTTTTCGCCCAAAAATTTTTTTCTGTGGTTACAGCACTTTAAAGTTTATGATAAAATTGACAATTTTCGGAAAAACAGAAAAATGCCTCATTTTGAAATGAACACAGTATAAAAAATATTTAACGTATCCAGTCAATTTATTTTTTACAAATAATTATTAAGCTGAATTTTACTTTAGCATAGTTTTAAAAAATATAGTGACATTTTAAATTAATTTTAAAAAATTGTTTCTAAGTACAAAAAATGGAATTATTACTGATTTTAAGATTTTTTTTTCAGAATGAAAAAAAATATTTTAAAGCTAAACATTGATGGTAATCCAAAGACCTTTAAAGGGGAGTTTCACAGTAAATATTTTAAGCCTAAGATGCATGCAACTTTTGCAATTCAATTTCAAATTATGCAAAATTTCGTAAAATAGCTACTTTTGAGATGCAATTTCTCAAAAACACCATTTTTTAAAAATCTGATAATAGGCTCAATTGATACCTTATTAGTTTCTAATAAATACCTTATAAGCAAATCGTGTGTTTTTGCTTAGAAAATTTTATATGATTTTTTGAAAATAACATGTTGTGTATATTTTTCAAAAGACCAGAAAGTCAAGATTTTTCTTATTTCATTGAATTTATAATTGATTATGAAAGTAATTGGTGGACAGGACAAATCAGTAGCATATCATGAAAACTAAATGGCATTACAGTATCATTCATGTACTCCCATGGTCCAGCAAAAGTATTCCAGTGGCCAAAAGAATCAGGAAAGAAATCTGGAATCGATGCCAGGGAGGAAAGAGCATCAATACATCTTTCAACCATCACGTTTGGCAAGTGGTGCCCATTAAATTTGGCGAGTGAGGACAATAAAGTTAATTGCCATGTTTTAAGTGTTACTCGACGCATTCATATTTTCTCTTTCCAGATTCTTCTGGCCACAGGAATGCTTTTTCCGGACCATGGGGTATATGAATGATGCTGTAATGCCCCCCCAGTTCTCGTCGTATGCTATTGATTTGTGCTATCCGCCAATTATTTTCATAAATGCACCCAATGCAATCACCAATTTATAAATCGTGCATTGAATGTTTTGTCATCTGACTGGAGGTTTCAACTTTTGTCAATGCATTTTTAATTGTTAGTCCCATATAACCTTCATTATTTTTAATCATCCAATAATGTTTAGATCGTATACCAACAATACATTTTACATTAGCTTATTCTTTCTCATTATTAGCTCTATAGGCTTGAATAATGTTTCTGTCTAGATGGAGTAGAATGATACTTTTTTAACAGAGAGGATAGTTAAGCAACAAATGAGACAGAATCTCGGATGACTATGGCTCTTATTGGCTCATTTTGGAGATTAAATTTCGTTACATAATGCTTACATATAATCCCCCTACAGCAGGGTCGGCGAACCTATAGCACGCATGCCAAACTTGGCACGCGATAGAATATTTTCGGCACAGCATTGATTGAAATCCTAAAACAAAATAGAATTAATTTAAACAAAACACGCAAACTTATACAAACTGGGCTTTTCTTTTCTTTTTTCTTTTTATTGGAAAGCAACTAATTTAATTTCTAAATTATTCCAATGTGGGTTTAATAAGTTATCAAATTAAGAGAAGGTTGGGAGAATATCAAAAAGAAAAATATCAGGCATTATAAGTAAAACTCCCAGTGATGAAACTAAAGCGACTTGGTATAAAATATGCAGTTTTCACAATTGTTCACTCTATTTATTCCTTCGAATCATTATTTTCGGAAATTATACGAAAACTTTAAATGTTAGAAACCCAAAAGACTTGTTAGATAACTCGAATTCAGCTTGCATCCTGTTAAAAGTAAGTAGGTTGAACACCATATTAATATTTGGCATAACCGATATCGCATTCACCATTTTATTACCTTATAATATATGATAATCTAATTATTAGATAATATTTAGATGTTAATCTAATTATTAGATAATATTTAGATGTTAATCTAATTATTAGATTCTAATTATTGTCCCATATTTTTAAATACCAATAAATAAAAATCCAGAAATGTTGATCACTAAATTATTTTTGGCGCTTGGCACGTCATGGTTACGTAACATATTTTTTTGGAAAAAATTGGGCACGCGGACGTAAAAAGGTTCGCCGACCCTGCCCTACAGCATCACATGCACTTTTTTCATGGTCAGTAGCTGAAAAAATCCACTTCTTTAGTACAACTTCATTATTTTTGTGCAATCCATAAAAATACTTATTTTTAAAATGTGCTCTATCTCCATCTGATATATACACAATCGATTCTAGTGTTTGTAATTGGTACAACTTAGATAATTCTTTTTTTATATTTTCTATAGCACAAACAGCATGAGCTGTATCATGAGTTATATCAGCAGAAACTACAGTAAAACTCTTTATTTCTTCTCTAAAATATGCTGTACAGGTAAATAATGATATTTGAGTATTTTGCCAGTGAAAACTTTGTACTTCATCTGTCAGTATTACCGACCTGTTTTTAGCAAAGTCAGAATGTATCACGAGCACAGATTTTTTTTTAGATAACTTTACCTCAGCAATTCTTTGTCTCTGATTTTTCCTTGAGTGATAATGAGGAATTGCTTTTCTCACTCAGTGCCTTACATCTTCTAGAATTTTTTTAATCCATACCAACTTTTTTTATTAAGTTACCACATTCCCATATAACATATACAACCTCTTCCTCTTCATTCAAATCAAAAATTTCGACTGTAAGAGTTTCTGTACCATAGGGCACTCACCACACTCTTCGAGCCAACAATTTTCATTGTTTATTTTTCTATATAAGCATTTCATCATCAGATCTTCTTCTCTAATTTGAATGCCTGTTAGATTTTTAAGAGCTACACATATTAATTTCTATTTACTGCAGTAAACAGAACAGCGTACTACTTGTATTGACTGAATTTAGATAAATTTTGGACGTAATGAATAAAATTTTGATAGTCTTATTTTCATAGAGCAGGGGTGGCCAACTGTGGCATGCTCGACACCACTAAAATTTTATAGTAATCATTTCCTTATCTAATCATCGAATCTCTGCAATTCAAGAAGTCGACTTTTTCTGTAAAATTTTAGTACTATCTGGCATGCCACAGTTGGCCACCTTTGTCATAGGAGGATTTTCTTTTTGATTAAGTTATGATTCTTTAACAGACTGTATCATGACACGTTTTACTCTTTTAATTTTCGCACCATCATTTTTAATACAAATAACATCACTTTTGTTTAGACTATCTTTAGTTCAATCTTTGTTATCCTCTAAATAGAAGGACAATGCAACATTTAGTGTTTCTATTGATAAAGGATGTCCAATATAAGGATCAGATTATATATAAACTACTTTTTCTTTTTTAATTTTTCTGGATTTAACTACTAGATATTTTGATACACCTTTTATTAAAAATTATTACATATTATTCTTTTTATTAAAAAATTAATCATATTATTTATTCAGTGAAATAAGAAAAAGCTTGACTTTGTTGTGGTCTTTTGAAAAATGTACATAACGTGTTATTTTCAAAAAATCATATAAAATTTTCTAAGCAAAAACACATGATTTGCTTATAAGGTATTTATTAGAAACTAATAAGGTATCAATTGAGCCTATTATCAGATTTTTAAAAAATGGTGTTTTGGAGAAATTGCATCTCAAAAGTAGCTATTTTACGAAATTTTGCATAATTTAAAATTGAATTGCAAAAGTTGCATGCCTCTTAGGCTTAAAATAAAATTTACTGTGAAACTCCCCTTTAAAGGTCTTTGGATTACCATCAATGTTTAGCTTTAAAATATTTTTTTCATTCTGAAAAAAAAATCTTAAAATCAGTAATAATTCCATTTTTTGTACTTAGAAACAATTTTTTAAAATTAATTTAAAATGTCACTATATTTTTTAAAACTATGCTAAAGTAAAATTCAGCTTAATAACTATTTGTAAAAAATAAATTGACTGGATACGTTAAATATTTTTGATACTGTGTTCATTTCAAAATGAGGCGTTTTTCTGTTTTTCCGAAAATTGTCAATTTTATCATAAACTTTAAAGTGCTGTAACCACAGAAAAAAGTTTTTGGGGGGGAAATCCTATTGGGAAATTTTATGTATTGCTTAGTTGTAACTGCTGTAATTTTTTGAAAAAAATCTATGATGGTGAATTGACATGTCCTGCCTGAGCTGAAATGGAATTGCTCAGTACCTTCAATATAGCTGTATGCAAGCTTCGTTAGTAGCATGAAGAATGTTGAGTCTCTAATTGATTTCCTGCCAAGTGTTTTGTAACATTGTAACAGTAACTTCATTACATTTCATACTTGTATACAAAAGCATTAAAGAATACTGCTTTTACACTTTTTTGTTTCTAAATCTTGTGTTGTGTGAACAATATGGAATTATTTGCAGTAGTGCACTCTATTGTCAAAATTTTGAACTAACTTCTTTGATGGTGTCATACAAAATCCCGTACCATGCTGAATATTTATCTGCAAACCGCATGCCCCTCTGACTCATAGATAATTTTTTATTGTGTTTTACTTTCACACTGAACTTTTGAAACACCTATTTTATATATATGTATATGTAACACTGGTGTCTGGCTAACCGAAAAGAACCATTTAAGTTTAAATCTATTTAAAAAAATTAATAAGATTATTTAAATTAACAAGGTAAAAATAAAAACCTCATCAAACTTAAAGAATTAAAAGAATACTAACAAATGAATTTTAACTAGTGTTTAATTCAATTTTATTAAAATGAAAAAACATAGAATATTTTATTTAAAATAAAAATGAAATTCTGATATTTGATCAAAACATTACTTGTTACATTATTTACCATTTTTTATTTATAACAATCAGCCAAAATTTGAACTGAATAATTGAATGGAGATGGGTCTATTGGTTATGTGATAGTCACACAACACCAATGAAATATTAAATACAAATAACAAACTAGGGTCAGGATTCGAACCAGGTATTTCTCGGCTGCAGTTGTCAATGTTCTGCCAACTGAGCTATCCCGTACGAATCTAGAGGACCTAATTCACCCAGCTAAACATGTTGATCCCAGCATCTGGTCTGATATGTGAGTCAGCTCAACAAAATAATTCACAGGAATAGAACTCCAGTAGACACTGGATACTTAATTACACTAGATTAATTTTAACACAATTATTCCAATTGTTAAGTAAATCAATTGAATTGTAATTTTCCAACTGGGTGAAAAATTGATTTATTTATCAATTATAATAAATGTGTTAAAATTAATCTTGTATTTTTGGAAGACGTCCAATTTATTCACTCTTACTATCTCCACATACTCTCATTAACTTTTTTTTTTTTCTTTTTTCATGCTTATATCAGACCTTTTTCACCCCAGGTCGATTTTCTACAGTTTGAGATGTGTGGGGTGAAAGCTGTACTTCTAGCCATTAATAAGATGAAAAAAAACCCTTCCAAAGGGTGTATTTTGATGGCAATCCCTTGATCTCATCACTGCTTTTTCTACTTTTCTGCAGAAGAGAACTTTTTGTGCCTCTCACTCTTCATTCTGTAATTGACCTGATGGTTATTTATGAGATTCTACTTCAAGATTATATTATAACAAAAGTGTTTCTTATTTTCAAAAAAGCTAATTTAGATTCAATGCTGAATGTATAATATATATAAATATATATTGTAATGTAATTTTGTTATACAGTATTGCTATATGTAATGTGGTATAATATCTATCATCTATAGTTCTTGAACTGAACCAAACAGTAATTTGAATATCTCATTACCATTGGCTAAAACAGTTTTCAGTATGTTAGCAATTTTAAGTTGAATGAAAGGTTACTATAGTTACAAAATGTCAAAAATGTCTTCCCTGCACACTATCATTATTTCTGTATAAAAGTAATTTTACAGGCATTTATGAATTATGAGTTATAATGTATTGGCCAATTCCAGTATAGAGAATGAACTTAGTAAATGTTTCATAGCATATTTTTTTCATAATCTATGTGTGGTACTTGATTTTTCTTGTTAATTTTATATTTTTAATCTGGAATTATAAATCATATATTAAATCAAATAATTTCATTTATCTACAGGAGAGCAAGTGGATATGGGATGGGGACAGAAGATGTTTATTAAATGTGTTGGAGAAGGTTTACCCACAGGTATTTTCTTTATTTGAATTTAAAATTTGTTATTTATGAACTTTAAAATAAGTGATTACTTTTTATCTTTATCTGATGATTATCATTGGAAAATTGGCTTAAGAATATAAAGTTTTCCATTACAAATTTTGTTCATTCCTTTTTATTGTGGTGCATTTTGGGATTAAGGAGATGAGATTTGTTGCCAAATGATATTAAAACTATGAAACAAAAACTAATGAACTATTAGTCTTGTTTATGCATGTATTTAAATAATTCTGCTAAAATTTAACGATATAACTTGTCCATTCCCTATTCCTTTATGTGAACCTTGCTAGTTGTGCATGCACAGTACACATGAAAACTTTTACAAATTGTAACTATAAAGATAAGAGAACTATAAAATATTAAATTTAATACGTTTTAGAATAATTTTGTTCATATAAAAATACAATAATATGAATGCCTCTTTTTAACATTTTTTCAATCAGAATTATATGGCTACGATAGGGTAAAAATAGTTCCTGTTAATAGGTTCCATTGTTCCACCAACAACTAGGTAATAGATTACAATAACCTAATAATTTTTTAGCTTATAGCCAAGGTTTCAATAGTGAAATTTCAAATTTTTTTCTCTTAAGCCATTTTTGAGGGATTGGGTACATTTGTATAAACTTTAGGGATTTTTTTAAAAATATTTGTGCATACTACATGTGAATGTCTTTGCTTTTCAGTAATATTTTGCATTTTCTATCTTTTTTGAAATATTAAAATTTAAATAAGATTCTAGTCTCAAATTTGAAAATGTAAAATTAAAATTTGTGGGAGACTAGAAAACAGACTTCAGATAATATAATTTTTGCTTTATTTATCGCTTCTTAAAAGTACGGTAAAGCCTCGTTTATCCGAAACTCTTTTAACCAAAACTCTTGGTTAACTGAAATCTGTTTTTAAACCTTTTTTTTTTTTTTTCCTTTACTATAACATTCCTTGTGTGCAAAATCCATTATGAAAGCTTTTTTTTTTTTTTTTTAAACTATCATATTCCTTGTGTGCAAGCGGTCCTTTCCGAACTACGAGTACATATAAATATTTTCGATCCCCTTTCTTAGAGTTCCTTTGAATTTAACTTGAGCTTCCTTAACCTGTGCAGTGGAATGAAGATAATGAACAAATTAGCAATTTTGAAGCTTTTGAATACTTTGAAAAAGGTTTGTCATGGCTGGAGCAGCAGAAAGAATACTGGTAAACTAGTGATATTAAAAAACTCCGTGATAGAGCTTCAAAGCAAAAGAAATTGTAACTGGGACAAACAAAACATTTTTTCAAACCTTTGGGATATATGTAAAAGGTACTTAATTTCAAAATTAAAATTCAGGTAATTTATTATTGTTTTTATTTTGCTATTGTTTTATTTTTATTAAGCACTTCTTACCATAATAAGAAATATTGCATGTATTTCTCCTTAATCTCAAAATTGAAGCATTCTCGATTATCCAAAAATTTCGGTTTTCTGAAACAAGGCCGGTCTCAAATACTTCGGATAATCGAGGTTCTACTGTACTTTAAATTAACACTGGTAATAATACAACATTGAACTGCCTCTTTACTGAAGCAAAGGAAATTTTCATGTTCCAGATTGGACATGCTCCTATTCTTATATTTCCCACATCCCATCCATTTCCTTGCTCACCAAAGATGCATTAGGTAAAGTGCCCTAAAGCCGACACCCAAAAAATAGTTCCTAAAGCTGACATCTTTAAATAAAACAAATATTACCAATTTTCCAAATCCAAAATATCTTGGATTTAAGAAGTGCTGTCATTCAAGAAGAAAGAAAAACTCATTCTAAATTTAAGAAAATTGATAATGCTTTAAATATTTGTTTTATTTAAAGATGTCAGCTTCAGGGCACTTTGTTTTACCCACAATTTGCAGCGCTGAATATGTTTAATTACTTAATTTCATTATGATAATAATTAGGGATTGACTAAAGCAGCCGAATACCGAAGCTTCGGTAATCGGCAACCGAAACTTTTTACTTGAAACTTTTTAATATGCACTTTTGCATATATTAGCTTTTTTAATAAGCTTTAATTGAAATTAAATTCTCAATAATTTAATTCTGTTACATTTTTATTCTTAAATCTAATTACACAAAAAAATTTAATGACTTCTTTCCACTCACAAATTCATTAACCCATCACTTATTTTTTTATTATTTTATCACTAGTCAATACCCAAAAATAACCTATGAATTATTATTCTATTATTATTATTAATAATTACTATACTTAAAAATTAAACTATACAGGGGTATTATTAAGGATAAGGATTATCAGAAAAACAAAAGTTCATTCCAATACAAAGAAACAATGTTGTCATTAAGCTGATTTACTGATTGTCTAGGTCTAATTATAAACATATTGAATAGGAATATTCTCAAAATACAAAAGCTATCATATCAATTTGTACATTTAACTATTTTCTGTCAAATTATTGATAGAATATTTATATTTTGATTAATATTTTAACATTCTGATGATGAAGAAAAGAAATTTGAGCGATTTTGATATAATAGTTATAAAAGCTATAGGATAGCATACGGGTATACTTATTTGATGTGTGTATTTTCTTTAATATGCACCTTAGATATACAGATATGAACTATGATATACTTATTTGATGTGAATATTAAAGAAAATACACATTAAATAAATTTAAATAAATAAAAACTGATGTATAAGTAAATAAAATTAAATGATAAGGGAAAGATGTGCATCTTCCTCACTTTTTTTCTCTGTTGTAGACAGTTGTTTTGATTTCACACCTATGTAGACTATTTTAGGAAGGAAAAAAGTTTTTAAAAATTAAAAATGGCCTTTGACTTGTTTTTTGTAGTGCAGCTGAACTCTGAACTCATGCACATAATATTGAAACTCAATGTTTAGCCTATTCTTCTGCTAAGTAAAAGAGAATTCTTCTACTTCTAAGAAAATACTTATATGCAATTATTCGGCCGAAGCCGAACCACCGAATACTGAATCAACTATTTGGTATTCGGTCAATCCCTAATAATAATTTAATTGGGTAAGAGGGTTTTGCTTCCTTTTCATTTTGTTGTCCTCTTGGTCTTCCATATCATGATTTATGAATTTGCTCTCGTTGTCCGATCTTAGTATTTTCGGTTTCTTCCCAAATTTGTTGTATACAATTGCAATATATTCCTTTCACCACATTTTTTAAATTAATTACAATTGTATTAACACTTTGAGGTCTGAGCTATTTCAACCACATATCTCCCTATGGACTGAGGGTATTTGGTACTTTTCAGAATTTTTTAAAAAATACTTCGAAGATATGTATTTTAATAACTTTTTTTTTATTGAAAACTTCAAACTGTTCTTATTTATAATCAAGGAACTATTTAAATGTACTAAAAATTAATATTTAATGAGAAGTTATTGAAAAAAGCATGTTTTATATATTTTTTAAAAAGTTCTGCATAAGAAAACATCATTTTTTAACATAAAATTTTACATAGACTTGAATAAAAACTTACTCAAATGTTGTGCAAATATCTGAAAATAGGTTTTATTTCTATATAAACATTATTTAGTAAAATTTTCTTTTGTGTAGTACATTTCAAAGCACAAAGAGCAGCACCACAAGGTTCACAATAAGTTCAAATTAAGCTCTGATTCTAGATATTTTCATATACTTACTTCTGCTTAGAGCTGCCACATATATTTTTTTTTTTTTTTTTTCAAAATAAAAGGTTTGTAGATAATATATGAAAAAATCGTGAACATATATAGTAGGTATTTTTATAACCAAGAGAGTTAAAAGTTGACCCCAAGAGACTCTCAGGGTTAGTTCTCTTCACCAAAAATGGCAACCCGAGTGACACTCGAATTTACAAGGTTACCACCAAACATGATGCTCACAGATTTTGATGATTTTAAAGTATGTTATATGGATCATACCCCTAATTATTCTGCTGAAAGGTTTTATTCAAATGGGTCCTAGTTTTCGAGAATTTGAGAGTCAGTTCAACATACGTTTCAAATACTGATTAATTTGCTTTTTTGTAACATGGGCTGGATAGCATCGAGGTAAAGTGCGAGTATGTTATACCATAGATGGCAGGTTCAAACCCAACTTGTACCATTTTTACTTTATCATGCTTACTTTACTATGCTTATTACTTTATTATTATTTTGCATGTTATATTTTTGACATGTTACAAGTTTTACACTGAATTAAAAAAATCTGCAGCTTTGAAATTTTTGATATTTTCTTAACAAATTACATTTACGTTTTCAAAATTGTTATGAATATTATATTTTTTAATTTTTTTGCAATTTTTAAGCTAATATTTCTACTGATGAAAATTAAACAGTTTAGAATTTTTTTGTTAAATTATTTTTATTAAATTTATTTGTGTTTACATTTTTATTTTTAAGTGCAGATCTATAATAATAATATATTTATATTTTTTTACATTATGGGATTTTAAATGGAAATTTATTTATTTTTCCCCATAATTTATCAAAGTATTTTTCATGTTGAATTTCTTAAATGTATTCAAGATTAGATAATTTCAATAATATATTTACAAACGAGTAATAAAATATTAAAGTAGTAGCACTTATATGCAAATTTCTACCAGTTGTATAAATTTTTAATGTCCTATAAATATATTTATCTGTAAAGTTCGAACTCAACATAATTTTTTATTTGCAAAGATAAAAAATGACAGATTAAATTTAAAACATTTTCTTCATTCTAACAATTCTAAACATTGTTGACTTCATTCTTAAAAAATGAACTGGAAATGCCAGATATAATTTGTCACATATATAAACTAGTATGTTGTGGCCATCACAAAACTTTCTTCTCTATAAATCACGTCAATAAATCATTTAACTCCTTGAGGGGCAAGCAATTATGTTTTAGTAATGCTGAATTATCACCGGAAAATTAGAAAAATTTTATTTCAAAATACGAAAAAGCAATTTTATGACCTTTTTCCACCAGAGTTGGAAAAGAAAAAATTCATAACATTTTTCTGTTGTAAATCTTCTTTAATCGTAGGCGGGATAAAATATATCCCACCGCCCCTCAAGGGATTAAATAATGCTAGAAATTACGTCAATTTAGCACCAATTCATATCAAATTATATCTGAATTTGAAGTTTGATGAAAATTTGTGCATTAGTTCTGAGATACAGCTATAGCGGAAATTGTGAAAAATGTAGCATAGCAGCACCACCTATAGAGCGATTTCCACCAAAACATAAACAGCACTAACTGATATCAAGGTATACCTGAATCTGACATTTAATGAAAAATCTTGCATTAGTTATTGAGATAGAGCTATTGTGGAAATTCTGAAAAATGCAGCATAGCAGCGCCACCTGTTGAGCAATTTGCACCAAAACATAAACAGCAGTAATTCATATCAAGGTATACATGAATCTGAAGTCTATTGAAAACCCAAGTTCTTGAGATAGAGCTATTGCGGAAATCGCAAAAAATGCAGCATAGTAGCACCACCTGTTGAGCGATTTACACCAAAATGTACAAAATATCAATTCCTGTCAATGACTAACGGAATCTGAAGTTTGATGAAAATCCGTGCATTAGTTCTGGAGATTGAGCTATTGTGGAAATCGTGAAAAATGCTGTATAGCAGTGCCACCTGTTGAGCGATTTACACCAAAAACTAATCAGCACCAATTTATATCAGGGACTAACTGAATATTAATTTTTATTAAATTCCATTCATTAGTTCTTGAGATAGAGCGCCCACAAAATTTGTGTTGCATACTGACAGATAGACTCACAGACAGACATTTTGTAAAAACATGTTTTTCAGGTTCTCTGACACCTAAAATGTGTAAATACGTTGAAAACCGGAATTCGAAAATTTTCATGAATCCAATACTTTCTTCTTGTAAAGATAGAAGAAAGTAAAAATATTTGTAATAAAATCATCTGCTGTGTTTTCGCAGTAATATCAGAATAAGTAAAGTTTTTTTTTATTAATCTCGTTCAACCATTTAATGGCATTAAGAAATTAAAGTATTTAAAGAATAATATTATGTTAGTAAGTACTGGGTGTCCCAAAAAGGACTGACTGATTTTAAAATTCAATAACTTGCAAATGGTGACAGATATTAAAAAAATTCTTGCAGGAGGGTTATGCATAAGATCAAAAGTTTTATTACAGTGATTTTCAATTTTAGTTCGATTTACAAACAATAGATGGCACCGTAAGCAATAGTCGCTAAATTCAGGCTCGATTTTTGGTACTTCGTGGCCCGGATAATAAATTTCCATCTCCTTTTTCTGCATGGAACAAGATAAAGGACCAAAAATCGAACCTGTATTTAGCGACTATTGCTTACAGCGCCATCTATTGTTTGTTAATCGAACTAAAATTGAAAATCACTGTAATAAAACTTTTGACCTTATGCATAACCCTCCTGCAAGAATTTTTTTAATATCTGTCACCGTTTGCAAGTTATTGAATTTTAAAATCAGTCAGTCCTTTTTGGGTCACCCGGTATCTTCCAATATTGTTAAAAAAAAATTCATGCAAAGAAGTTGTTTTTATTGTGATTTTTTAATGAAATTTTGTGTTTTGAATATTATTAGGATATGTATCATTCAGTTAATTGCATATTTACTAAATTAATAATGGTGATGTTGGTAATGATAAACATGTTTATATGTCATTAGTTAATATATTGCATTCATTATATTTAGAAAAAATGAAATATTAAAATTATATATCATTTTGTTAAATTTTCTAGTGAATTATTTATAAATGTATATATATAATGTAAGAAAAAATATGCTTTATTTCAGAATTGTGATAAATAAAAAAATATACATAAATGTAAACAATAATAGTAAGTTTAAAAAAAGATGAGATAGCTATATATATATTAGTTTAATTTTTGTTAACAGAAATATTAGTTTAAAATTTTACAGAGAAAATATAAATTTTCATTAAAAAAAAATCGAAAATGTAAATGTAATTTGTTAGGAAAATATAAAAAATTTCAAAATTGCAGATTTTTTAATTCTATATAAAACTTGTAACATGTCAAAAATATAATATTAAATTAAAAAAGTAAAAATGGCGCAAGCTCACTTTACCTCGACGCTACCCAGCCCACATTTAGATATGCAAATTAATCAGTATTTGAAACATATGTTGAACTTTGACCTCCAAATTCTCAAGAACTAGGGCCCATTTGATTTTAGGGCACCTTTCAGCAGAATAATTAGGGGTATGATCCTTATATCATATTTTAAAATCATCAAAATCTGTGAGCACCATGTTTGGTGGTGCCCTTGTCATAGTGTTAACTGTCTGTATAACTAATGTGATTGTTGCTTATTTTCTTTTTTTTTTTTTTTTTTTTTTTCAGTAAAATATAACCACAGAAAGAAAAAATCCAACTCTCATTCTCTAAAAAAGTAATAAAATAAAAATACATGGTGCAAAAAAAAAAAAAAAAAAATCTGGCAATAGAATAGGAAGAAAAAAACCCTCTAACTCAGCAATATCTCTTTTCAACACTCAAATTCAAAGAAACCACCACGTGAGAAATATCTTACACCAGCAGAAGACTTGCGGTCAACCAAGCTCAAATGCAAACTCAAATACGAATATCTGTGACCATAGATATCCTCTATTTTATACCTCTTCTAATGATTTCCCGCAATCATATAGATCACCACAATATATGCCAATTTTTCTATTATACCGCTGTGACCCTTTACAAGAACCTTTTCTTTGCATTGAATGAGAGCAGCATCAATAATTAAAATCAACAAAAGTACAGATGGCATTCCCTCCTTCGGCTATATTTCTTAGCACAAATAATCGACCATGACAAAACACTGGCACTAACTCAAGAGGATACTGCCGGCAGGAATCTCCCACGGAAGAAATATCACGTTTTTTGAAAATTTGCTTTTTTGACTAATGATCTAGTAGGAGAGGCAATGCAATGACCACTATGAAGTTAAGATCACAAAAACCAATTAGTAAGGACACATAATTAATATTTGATTAAAATTGAGAAATAGATATAAAAAACCATGCTATATATAATATATTAAACTTGGTATATGGAAACCATGATTAAAAAAATAAATAAATAAATAAACTTTCAGATTGCTATTTTGAACTGTTAATCAATGTAGTGTTCAATGTTTTAATACTGTACAGTTCATTCAAATAACAGGTGGCTATAATTGCAGGGTTAAAGGTAATCTTTTTCCGTTTAACTGTTCTATTTGTTCTACTCCCTCTTTCTCCCCCCCCCCCCCACACACACACACACCATTTACAAATGTTAGTAGGGAGACTCCTTTCCTAATTAAGAGGGGAAACAAAAACGAAATAAATAAATAACTCTTGAGATAAAATTACAAAGCATAAATATTTTAAGTTGTTGTATTATTATTATTTAGTAAACTCATATAAGGCTTTGTTATTCTTTAAAGAAAAAAATATTTGTATTTATAGTTATTCTTGATGCTTCAACTGGCAGTACTTCCGAACAGTGGTACTTAATACAAAACAGAATAGCAAGGCTGACCAGGGTTTGTTGTGTTATCTCATTCTCTTTTAAGTTTTACTTAATGAAATTTTCTTTCAGTTTTCTACTAGTTTATCTTTCTTTTTCTTTTCTAGGTATGTGTGTATGACCGAGCTGGTCTAGGATTTAGTGAACTACCATTTCTTGTATGTATGAGTAATCTGTAAAATTTCTTTTGCATATGTTTATAGTTATTTCAATATTTTTGTGTTATCTCATTTCTCAAAAAGATCGTTGTGGAATTTGTCAAATTTGTGTCTGATATTTCTTAGTGATTAATTTTTCAATTTCAGTTAATACAGCTTTTCATTCCTATTGAATCTCTATAACTTCAATGTTTCACTTGTGAATTTGCACATTTCATTTTCCCTACTATGAAAACATGTTATCAAAACAACCAAACCATCTCCCCTACTATGAAAACATGTTATCAAAACAACCAAACCATCTCCTAGTGTTTAATGCTTTAATTAGATTAAAAATTCGATTTAATTTACATTTAATGGAAATACAAATCTTTCATTATACACAATATTTACAATTGTGATATTGATTTAATCCCAAGACAGGCCAAATGAGGTAGAGCTATAATTAAATTATTGTTTTGGTATACAGGTTTCTCTTGATTAGTGTGATTAATTCTTCTTGCAATATCATTGCACTAATCAAAACCACACTAATTGAAACATGCATTCATTGGGAAAAACAACAATTGATCCACAGCCGACTGTCCTATAGACCTTTATACTTAAATAGACAATGTAATAATGTACATTACTTTTGATGTATTATTGTTAGAAAATATATATTGCTGCCTGATTAAGATTTTTTTTTAAGAGAAGTTTGTTATGAACATCTGTTAATATAAATGTGTAACCTAATTTAATAATTGACAATCAAGAAACATCTATTCTAAATTTTATTTTCCATTGCTACAAATTTTTTAGATTAATTATGTTAGTTTTCTTACTATTATGTTGATTATTTAAATTTACATAATTTGATTTCCCTATAATAAAATATTTTACTTCTAAACTTTTAAATAATATCTTTTAATTTATGTAAAAAAAACAAACAAAAAAAAAACCTTTTCAGCTGTCAGTTGTACAGTTTTTCTTCTATTTGGAATGTATCTTGCTGTTAAAAAAAAAAAAAAAAAAAAAAAAAATGAAATTATTAATCTGTATATATTTACATACCTATACTGATATCTAGATCTATGTTTATTAAAAGCTGTTTGGCGAATTGTAATTTTGTAGAATGTTCTTAAAGTTCTATAATTGTTATTAAGTTTTCTGCAGTTTTGATTTTCAACAATTCAGTGCCATTTGGCTGGCAAAATAAGATCACGTACTTCATATTTTGTGCCCTAGTCAAATTTTTTCCCGCATTAATTGAAGGAGTACAAAAAAAGTCACCATACTAATTGAAATTGCATAAATCGAGAGAAAACTGTATATTTATTTTATTTTAAATGATCAGATACTATTGAAATTGATGTGTTCTTATTGAGGTTCATGTTATCCACATTGTAAAATTTCAAGTAGAGGAATAAGTACTTTTATGTTAGACAGGCACAGATCTTGTCAACAGCATTTTTTCTCACTAATAACAACTTTTATTTTTCATGTGTGTAATCTAGAAATAATTCATTGATGATGAAATAAAAGGTTTTGGCTTTTAGTATTATTTCTCACTAGTATATACAGTCGGACCTTTATTTAACGAACCTCTATTTTGCGAACTTTTACTTGGAACCAAGAACATTTTGCAAATTTCTTCGTAAAATAACCTCCAAATAGCGAAGTGTATTCTCTATTTAACAAACTTTTCCTTGGGATCTAATTTTTTTTTCTCCCTATTTCTTAAAATATTACTGGACATTTCAAACTTATTCTTTCTTTTAACACATTTTATGATGATCAATGACCATGAACAGGCCTTACCAGGCACTTAACTCACCGAGAGCAGTAAAATCGTTGTGATTCTTTGCTTTCCATCCAAGATAAGCAAACTTTCAATATCTGCTTTTAACCCTCAATGGAGCTGACCTGTGTCTTTAAACTATAGTTTCCCAATTTCTAGATTGTTGATCATGATCAATCATGTTGGTAATTTCGGTTCTTGTAGCTCGAAAATGTCAAAGCTAAAATGCTTGAGCCTCAAAGAAAAAAAAATGTATTCTTGATAAGGTGGATAAAGGCATGAAGAAAAAGAATGCTGCTTTAAAATTTGGTATTCCTCCAAACAGCTTATCAACCATAATAAAAAATCGTGATTTTAATGTAAAATTATTTTTTTAACTGAAAATACAATGTATTTCCAGACAATGTTTTGTTTCATTCTTATTTCCCTTGCAGATTTCTTTTTGATGTGTAAACTAAGTAAAACAAATAGATGTAATTTATAAAAAACTGTGACTAATTACTTTTTTAAAATTATATTTAGTGTTTATGGGCTTAAAATGTGTTTTACGTAGTTTAAAGTATTTTAAAATGTGACTCTCTATTTAACGAATTTTCCATATAACGAACTTTTTTCGGGATTTAGCGATTTCGTTAAATAGAGGTCCGACTGTATTTATATAACCCCATCAAAAATGAGGTAATGTTGATGTGTTTTATTTTCATAAGACTTCATACAAACAAACAAATGAAGATTTTATTATTGAAGTGTTTGTATTGTAGAAAAGTACTTTTTAAAAATGACAAATGATCTTTACAAATACATAAATGAGGATATTTTTTTACTCAATATTAAATTTCGGAAATAGTTCAACAATTGGACAAAACAAACAGCAGTATTTATTGCAACAATAATAATAATTAGCAAGGTGAAACACAATTTCTGAAGATTTCACAAAACAGTAAAATTAAATATTCAATGTGTTAAAAGTTTTTTTTATATCTTTTTATAAAAATGAATGAATCTGAATAATGAATGGCTCAATAAACCGCTTTCTATTAGGGGTGGATCAAGGCACAGAGTTAAGCGATAGAGATATTATATTAGAACTCTGTGAGATCAAGGCAGGGGTTTTACTCATCTGTGGAGCTTTACATTTTGTTTCTAAATATGGATTTGGTGCCATTTATCATCAATTAATATAAACAAAGGAACTTTTTGTTAAAATTGTTTTTTTTTTTTTTTTTTTTTTGTAAAAAATATGCAGGATGCATTGATTTAATTCAATATAAATTTAATTTTTAAAAGCTTCAGCTATATAACTCTAAAATTTCATTTGGTATAAATAAAATCAAAAGTTCTAATTATCATTATTTCTTTCATAAAATTTTAGTTTAATTTGATCAATTTTTAAGAGCTTTGCTTATTTCCATTTGAAATTGGCATGCATTGTTTAATAAAATTTATAATTAATATCAAATGTAATTAAAATGTGTGTAATTACAATACAATGTTATGTACTACATATGTTAATTATATCAATGCAGATAAAATTTTGATTTTTAACGTAATAATATTTGAACATAACTTTGGAGTGAAAACAAAATTGTAATTTAATAAATGAAAAAATAATTTTCAGTCATACTAATGCAATCATAGTAACATGTTGTATTTCAATTGCATCTAAGAAAAAAAAACTCATTTATATTGCAAACAAAATTTCTAAAATTCAGCGGATAAATGATAAGCTCTTAAAAATTAAAACTAAAATTCTATCAAATAATAATAATAATAATAATAATTTTATTTATATTGAATGAAATTTTAAAATTATATAAATGAAGCTTTTAAAAATTTATCTTGAATTGCATCATTACGTCCCACATTTTTTAAATAAGAAACTCTAATTTCAATCAAAAGTTCTTTCATTTATATTGATTGCCAATAGATGGTGCCAAAACAGTGTTTAAAAGTAGACGGAATTTTAAGTAAAGCTCAGGCTGAGGACGCTAGTGTAGTAAATACAGCTTGTACTTTCAGACAACTAACTCTACTTTTCACAAAATCCCGAGTTCATATATAAAAAGCATTTCAAAATATTTAAAGGCTTTAATATGCTCTTACAAATATTTTCATTGCAGAGTCAGATGTTAACCTGTATTTTTTATTTACTTTTTTTTTTTTTTTTTTTTTTTTTTTATGAAATGCTGTAAGAGTTCATTTGTTTCTAGATTTGGAATTTGTAGTTCTAAATGGCAGCAGTCTTTGTTTGTTTATATCTGGTTATCCGTTGTTTATGATAGCTGGTTATCCATTATTTTTAATTTAGAATTTAAAATACTATAATTGTATAGTTTTCGAAGGTTTTAGAGAAAATAAAGAGGAATAGATGTGATACATGGCAGATTATGTGTATATTTCTATAAGTTGAGCAATCGGCAAAATTACGGCCTCTCCTTATGTCTATCATGGCCGCTTTTCTCGGGGATCAGTAAGAGCCAGAATCGTCACTTTAGTGTATTATATAAATAGATAGTATTTTAAATGGCAAATGCATCTATTTTAAATGAAATGAGTGAAAGGTTCATATTTTTAATGAAATGAATGAGATACGAATATGGTATAGTAAGAGTATTTGGTAATTTATCGCCTGTGCTCAGTTAACATAAAAGTACCAAAAAATGTAATACATTATTAAATAAAAGTATGTTGATTTTTCCCAACTTGCGTACAATTATTAAGTTTACATACTATGCATAGAATTTAGTTAAATTATCCTAATACAATAGCAATGCATATATGTTTGCAATTTTAAAAAGTTAGTGGGAATGATGTGGGAGCAGTTTAAAAAAAATTTATTTCAGCATGTAAGTCTATGTTACAACATAGTTAACTGTTTAGTCTTATGTTTATTTGATTCCCAATTCCTCTTTGTTGTTATTTGCTTTATTTATCTATGATTATTTAAACTTGTTTTAATTATTTTATTAGAATAACATGAATGATGAGAAACAAAAAAGTGAAAATAGAAAATTTGTGTCTCAAGTTGCAACCTTAGAACAGTAAGCCCGTTTAATTTTAGTTTTTTTCATATATTGTGTAACTCAGTAATTACACTTCATTAATTCCATTTAGTCATACTTGTGAAATAGACTAAGTAAAAAGATAAATGCAGATTAAAAAAAAAAAAAAAGTATTTTTCCTTAAACTGCATGTTATGTATTGAAATTATCTACAAGAAGTTTAAATAAAGATGGAGCTAATTGAAGAGGCGATAGTGCACAAGTACATATTTTTAAAAATTTTGTGCATTAGAAACCAGGTTTTCAATCTATTTAGTCGGTCAAAAATACAAAATGTCTCCCTCCAACTGAATACAAATTTTTGTTTCAACTTTAATAGTAATGAGAATATTTTAATGAAATTTTAAACAGATTTACCTAACTTCTAGAGAAAAAAAAAAAAAAAAAAAATGCCGACAACTTAAATAGAACTCCTTTTTTAGTCATATAATTCTAGGATTTATTTAATATAGCCAGACTATGATATAATGTTTTTTTATGTATTTCATAAAGTTCATAAATTGTCTCTTGCTCATGTATGAAACATATGAATATGCTTATTGATTGTTTTAAAGATCTAATAACTTTTCTTTTTAATCATTCCAGGATGACTAATGATTTGCACCACCTAGTAACCATAGCAAAACCCCTTACACGTCCTTTTGTCCTTGTTGGTTCTGAACTAGGTGCTCTTATTGCAAGACATTATGCTTTGACATATCCCGAGTATGTAAAAAAAAAAGATTTCATTTTGAAATTGTGATATTTGTAATGGACAATATTCTTTCTTTAGGTTCGAGTCTACAAAAATTTGTCTGCTTGGAAATAAACTTCAGAACCATGGCATTGAAAACATATTTAGAACATATGTGCTTATATTTTATCTTTATATATCACAGGAGTAGATATAGATTACATGTGAATTCTTTTTTCTATTGTAATGCAGTTCCCCCGCATATTTTTCATTTCATTTATAAAATAAAATTGAAAATATATGATCAATTGCTAGTATGCCACAAAATTTACTTATGTTCAAATTTATTATCTACAGATTCATTGGATGTCAATCAAATTTGTTTCATTTTAAAGATATTTAGAGAACTTAGAGTTGTTTTCTTGTGTATATTTTTCTCTATTTTGGTGCTATTTTATTATTAAAGCTGTGTATTTATTTTCTTTGTTAACATTAATTAATAAGTATATATAAATTTTATAATATTTATTTATCAAATAGAAATTTGTGCAATGTAAATCTAAAGAATTTTACACATGCATTTATCTGTATTTTTGCTATATCATGTGATGCAATGTGTAAAAAAACAAACTCTGCACTGCTTTTATGATACATGATTCCCACTGTGATATCACTTGAATATTGTCCATTGAATTGCTTATTTATTTATTTTCAAATGTTGAAAATCTTAAAATTTTTGGAATTTATCTTTTTCAAAAGCTTAAATTTTTTTTTTTTACTGTAGTTATTTATTCATTGTAAATTATTATTAACCAAATAAGAAAATTGCGTAAAAATTTTTATTCTATCTAATCAAAAAGTCCAAAACTGGTTTCAAGATGCATTACTTCAGACATACAGATACCTTCCTGCCAAATCATGTGCGGACAGCAGTCTGTTCATAAATAGTATAGAAACAAACACACACACACAAACATCTATCTTTATTATTTTAGATATTCTTTAAAAATAATCTGTAATTTTAAAAACACTTTCATGAGAATCATTGCAGAAAAGCATTAATGTATCTGTCTGAATGTACTGACAACAATAAAATTTTCAAAATTAAACTTCCAATAGTAAAATAAATGGCAAGCAAGATATTTATGTACTCTTTTTTTTATGTGTGTGTGTAACAGTGATGTCACTAAACTTCTGCAATCCCAGGTGCCTGAGACCCAGACACTTCTAAGAAATGGGATAATTTTTTTTTACCAAAGCGCGTCCTACTTTTAAAAGTGAGACAGATTTAAATACAAAATATACCTGTTTTGCAATTATCTACAAAACATTTTATTTCTTGCAAGTGTATTCTTAAAGTCCCATCATGATTTATTTCATGCATTCCTTCTCTATTTTTTTTTTTTTTTTTTTGTTTAAATGATGTGCTGCAAGTACATCCATGGCATCACTGTTTAGTCCGAAGAGTTTCTTTAGAAATTTTAATAGACACTTGAGTTTTTTTTTTTTTTTAACCCTCTGAGCATCTTGAGGGCTTTCGTGCATTTTCATAAAAATACTTATAAAAATAATCTTAATTTAAATTTTCTTCCCCTGTTTGTTTCTCAGATACACTTCATGCCCCTTTATTTGACATACATTTTAAAGTACAATTCTGTTTAAAAATTTTTTTCTACAACAAACTTAATTAGTTTTTGGGGAACGAAAAAATACGGGCAAACTGCTCAGAGGGTTAATAATAGATGTGATACAGGGTTGACATAGATCAGTTGGACAATTTCATGATTGAATAATGTACAAAATAGTCATTGTAAGTTACCAGTTAAAGGGCAAAATTGTTAGCATTGTAACCTAAATTTGTGGACAGATTGCCACGGATACTGCTGATTTCCTAGTCTGGATTGGTTGTGGAGCTATTCCTTGGTCATCACGATCACCAGACCTTTCACTCCTACTTTTCAATGTATGTGGAATTTTTAACACATTTGCTGCCAAAGCTGAGATGGTGCATCTGTTCATACACACCAGTATCATATCTGCAATTTAGTACAGTATAGGATCCATTATCCGGAATCCTTGGGACCTGGGGCATTCTGGATAAGGGGTTTTTCCATAATTCGGAACACTACCACAAATATTTTCTAATGTACATAAATATGAAATACAGGTTAGCATAAATAATATTAAAAATACTGTATTACACATTTGTTGAATTAATTCAATAAAACACAATTAAGGAAAAGTTTAATTAATTTTTATTTACAAAAAAAAAAAAAAAAAAAGTTAAGTAATAATTTTAAATTACAATAAAGCTTACAAATGAACAAGATCAAAAATGTAATTTAGTTTTGGGGTTCAGATGCAGATGCTTGGGAATTAGTTTTTTGGAAAAATCCTTTTAAAGTTGGCTGCTTGTAACGTTTCTCTTTTACAAGCTGGTCTTGAATTTTATATAAGGACATTATTTGTTGTTTATGGAAATAACTTCTTTGTTCCATGCCTTGAATTAATTGTTGAGTGTAAAATATCATTTGTTCATTAGATATTTTTTCTACCTCCTCATTCTTGTCATCATCATCACTACTATCATCAGATGCATCTTAGTCATCATTTCACAAATCTTACTGTATGTCATCTGATGGCTAAGTGGAGCATTATTGTCTATATTGAAGCAATCTTGAACAGCATCTTCATCCAATAATTAGGGAGGGAGGGAAGGGAATATATTGAAAGTTGACTTTTTATTTATTTTTGTTTTGTTTACGAATTTATCGCATGGAAAGCAGACAGAAAAATACAAGAGGCAAAATTATCAACACATAAAATGCAGATTTCCGCAAATTCGCGGAGATAAAGAAATGCATAATTACTGTAATATTCCATTAACCCACCCTCCCCTATTTTGTAAACAAATTTGATATTTTAAAAAAATCCCACGAAAGCACCCCTCTCCACCCCCCCCCCCCCCCTTTCCAAAAAAAAATAAAAATAAATAAATAATCGCACAAAGCACCGTATCACCTTTCTGTCTTATCCAATTCCGAATCTCTGCTTTTCTACTGACCGATGGATGCAGCTGATCACGGTAAAACGAACATTTATCTCATTCTCCTAATTGGCCGAATTTTGGATGTGCCTTTAGATGACGTCAAAGGTCGGAGCTTGCCAACAAATTTTCGATTGCACAAAACGCATTCAAATTCTAAGTTATGTTTCGAAAATATTTTTTTTCAAACGGTTAAAATTAAAATTTTTTATAATGGATTTTAGCGTTTGAAACAGAAAAATACGAAATTTAAGAATATGTAGTTAATTTTCCCATATTTCTAAAGGTTACGTCGATGCGAAGTCATAAAAATGATCGAAAAGAGAACTTATGTCCGATGATTGTGTACATTCAATTCTTATCTTTCACAGGAGCATCATAAGCATGTTTTAAGTTCACGCTTTTTAAGTTCTGTTTTTAAATTATCTCGGTTAACAAAAAAAAGAAAGATCTGAATATCAGGGCAGGCTTTGGACTATTCTTATAAACATTTTCGGATTTCAACAGGCGGTAGATTTCGATAGTCACTTTTAATCCCTGTAAGCTGCCTCTCCGATTACTGTACGATTTTTTGCCGCGTTTGGGGGGGGTTGGAGAGATTAGTGGGATATTACGGTACCTTGAGGTGTATGAGAAAAAATCCAAAATATTCAAAATATCGATTTATAAAGCATGTTAACTCTTCAATAAAATAAGAAAAAAAAAATGCAAATTTTTATGAAATGAAAGCTTTCACTAAGTTTCGGTTTCGGATCGTTTAGCGTTCCGGTTTTTAGAGCATTCCGGATATCGGGACTCCAGATAATAGATCCTATACTGTACTTTTAAATTATTTTCTGTTTTATTATTTAAATACTATATATATGATGAAGTACTTTTAGCAACAAATAAATTCACATGAGTATGCTCGTTGTTGGCATATGAAACATTGCAGGTAATTTCTATGGCAGTGGTCGTAATCTGTGATTTAGATAAGAAGATCAATAATGAGTTATCTCGTAGCTGGCAAGGAAACCCAGTTTGCCAACGAATATTCTCGTAGATGGCAGTGAACATGTTAAAGATCAGGTTTACAGTCTACCACTTCTGGAATCCATTCTTGACTTGAAATCACAAACCAATACTGCACTTTGTTTGATTGATGTGAATGTGCTCACAAACACATGTAAAGAACTGATTTACATGTAATAAACCATTCTTTTTGCCAACTAATTTATATCTACCTATTTTTTATAATGCTCATGTTCATACTCATGTTGTTATTATTAGTAGTAGTAAATTATATAACATTGTAGCAGTGTTTATCTAATAGATTCAATTTACTTATCTAGAGATGTTCATGATATTGTTTTAATGAACCCATTAGTGGAAGATTTGTTTTGGCGCCAGAAAGAAGATTGGAACAACTTTTGGTAAGAAATTTTTATCTCTTCAAAAATGTTTAAAAACATACCGGTAGTTCTGTAGAAGTGTTTTTTTACATCTATTGCGGTCAAATGTTCAGCGTATTTAGTTTTTGCAAACTTCTTTTCTTTTGGAAGCTAGATGTGCTGAGATATACTATTCTGCTACTTTAACAAATGTGTTTTATCATTATTTCTACATAGATACCTCATAATAAAGAATTTAAGAGTTAAAATTTTCCCTGAAACTTTTAGATAAAACTGAGTTTTTTACGCGAAACTGTAGTTTAGAAATATTTGCAATTGTTAAATTTGTGTTGCAATTTCTCAGTATTTATCTTCGGAATTTCTTAGTCCTTCCTGAAATTAATTAATTTGAAAAGTGAGATGGAAGTATGGATAGGGTTTAGTGCTACAAGGTCCCTGTAAGAGCTTGCAGGTTCAGTCAAATATACACTTTCAACAAGGTAAAATCTTACTTCGGTACTCTCCTCCCTTCACCCTCTAACTAGCCCCATCTTTCAACCAATATCATCCACATTCTTCCTTCAGAAACTTATTTCTTTTAGCATCTGGCACCTCAAAGCAGAATATGCTTAAAAGTGCGATGTACGTCGCAGAACAACAGACTTCCCTGCAGAACATTTCAAATTCTCAGTTTCAAGAAAATTCACCATTCAATTTGTCACTCAATAGCTGGGAAAAAAAATAATAATCACAACATTCTTTAATTGTTCATTTAAAAAGATTGCAAAATTCATCAATTGGTCGCGAGAAAAACTCATGCAATTCGTCAGCCAATCATGGAGAACAAATCGTGAAATTCTTCAGCCTGTTGTGGAAGAACATACAAAATTCCATGAACAGTCGCAGGAAAAAATCAACGATTTTCACCAATTAGTTGCAGGTAAAAAACACCGTGAAATTCGTTAGTGCATCGCCGGAAGAAACTGCAAAAAAAAAACCTGATTTTCTTTAATCGGTCACAATAAAAAAGCCTAAAAGCTTAAAAATTTGCCTATGGTACTAGGAAAAAAGTGAGAAATTTGCCAATGGATCGACGGAAGAAACTGCGAAATTCGTCGATCAATAGCAGAAAAAAAAAACCCTCACGACTTTCCCCAGGTACTAGGAAAAAAGTGAGAAATTTGCCAATGGATCGACGGAAGAAACTGCGAAATTCGTCGATCAATAGCAGAAAAAAAAAACCCTCACGACTTTCCCCAATCGGTCCCAAGAAAAAGCCGCAAAAATTTGCCTATTGGTAAGAAAAATATCGTGAAATTTTAAAATCTGTCACAGGTTTTTTTTAAAAAGTGAAATTCGTCAGTGGATCACCGGAAAAGATCAGAAATTCATCAATCAGTCGTGGAAAAAACCCCTGAGATTTGGCCAATTGGTTTCAAAAAAGCGACAAAGTTTTCCAATCAACAGAAAGAAAATATTGCAAAATTTACCGATCTGTTGCAGGTAAAACGCGAAATTAGTCGACCAAGAAGCTGCTGCAAAACTTGCTTATTGGTACAAGGAAAATTTCACAAAATTCATCAATTGGTCGTGGAAAAAAAAAAAATGCAAAATTTGTCAGTTAATAGAATAGTCAGAAGGAAGGGAAAAAAAAAAAAATCAGAAAATTCATCGATCAGCCGCAAAAAAAATCCACAATTTTTGCCAGTCAGTTGCAAAGAAAAAGACAACAAAGTTTAACAATGAGTAGTAATTAAATATCGTGAAATTCGCCCATCGGCTGAGGCTAAAAAAATTGCGACATTCTTTAGTGGATCATTGGAAAAAATCAGAAATTCTTCGATCCAATCAGTCACAAGAAAAAGAGAAAAAAATAGCCAATCAATAAAAAGAAAATATAATGAAATTCGCCTATCAGTCACATGTAAAAAAAAAAAAAAATATTAAAATCGTCAGAAAAATCACGAAATCAGTTGATTTTTCCCAATCTGTCGCAAGAAAATACTAACATTTGCCAATCAGTTGTCAGTAAAAAACACAAAATTCATAGTCCAGTAGTGTGAAAAAAACTATGATTTTCACCAATCGGTTGAAGAAAAATAGTGCTAAGATTGTCTACTGGTCACAGTTCAACGCAAAATTAGTCGGTGAATTGTGGAAAATATATCTAATTCTTAAATCAGTCGCGGGGGAAAAAAATTTTAAAATTCGGCAATTGGTTCTGAGAAAAAAAAAAAAAAATACGAAATTAGTTGGATAACAGAGGGGAAAAAAAACACGAAATTCATCATTCAATCAGGGTAAAATTGCAAAATTTGCCAATAGTTTCTTTCGTGTGTGTATGTCAACATTTTACAAAATGTCTTTTGCATTTCTATAAAAAGATGCAGCTGCACTTTTTAAGAAAATCTCCCTGTGTCTTTCTTTTTTATCGCCGCAGAACGTTCTTGATCAGCTGAAGTTTGTTGCAGAACATTGTAAAGTATTCTGCTCTGGGGATCTGGCATAGTTATGCAACGGATATCCGGCGAACATACGGTATCCAGCCAATATGCCGGGTATTTGGCAGTAGCCGGATATTATAATTATCCGGCCGAACATCCGGCTTGAAATAAATGTTCCCAATGATAAAAAACATGGTTTTAATAAATGAATAACTACTAATATTATTTTAAAAAGGTATTTTATTATTATTTTTAAACTAAATTTAATTTTTAAGAATATTTATTTCAAACATCTTTTGATTTGATAGCATTTTTTATCAGCTATCAAGGGTCGATCCAGGCAAAATTTGGGGCCTATTTAGGGCCCCTTCACAGAAAGCAGCTATTTTTAAAAATTTTGTTCTTATTACATTCTGGTAAATGCAATTTAAAAATTAAATTTGATTAATTAAGTATTCAGTTAAGCCAAAAGATTTTATGCACTATGAACATTACTGAAATTGCATTTTTAACAATGTCTACATGAGGGTGTCCATTACTGGAAATCGGCTAATTAAGCATTCCAGTAATGAACACGGCTCTTAAAACTTTAAAAATAAATGAAATTTTGTAAGTAACCAAATTAGTATATAAAATTCAATGTTTTCTATTACTAATTACTATCAAAACAAAAACATGCAAATTTTGAAAGAAAATAATAAATATATAAATTTATTAAATGTCTCCTAGCATGTTCATTAAGATTTTCCCTGAATAACAGTGGAATTCAAAACATTATCTTCCGATTGTGCTTTCTGATTGGTTTGATTAAAAGTGTGAACAAATAACATAGATTATAAAACATGCAAAAGGGAGTTATGAAAAAAAATAATAAAAGCTAAATTTTTATTGGTTATTTTTTTTTATAAACCAAAAACATTGAAGGGTATCTATTACTGTTACATCTACCCTACATGATTTACATTTTTTTTGTTATTTTACTATTATTATTATTGTTATTTATTACTATTTAATTAAAATAGTACTAATTAAATAACTAATGATAATGAATTTAATTATCATTATTAAAAATTTAGTATTTATGTTTTCTATAAATTAAAATAATAAGTTTTTAATTGTTTAACTAAAAGTAATAACTTAAAAAAAATGTTTAATCTGATTTGGGAGGAAGGGGTAGAGAAGTAAACATACTGCGGCCGGATATCCAGCTTAAACTGCAGCTGAATATCCGGCATCCGGTCAAATTGATATCCGTTGCATCCCTAATCTGGCACTCACTAGAATGTAAATTAACTCAAAGATTTTAGAATTTAAAGTATTGGATTTTGACTTTTTGGCCGTGTGAATGCTGAGAATTTTTTTACCTTTATTTGTGTAGTTATTATTGATTGAATAAAGTATTTGTTGTTATTTTACAGGAACTTTCAAATGCTTCCATCTCTGGAATCTCTTCAGTTGTCAGCATATATCGGAATTTCTCGTCTTGCTGTACTTGCAGGACGTCTAAAAGCAGATCTGTCTGGTGAAGCTGTTCCTAAAGAAGTTGAACTTACTCAAGTAATTCATTTTACTCATCCTGACTGCAATTATTATTTTTGATAAGTTGGTCTTGGTGTTAAATTTTTTCTTTTTTTCTCCTAGAAATACAGTAGCCTCCCTCTTAACTGGCCTAAACGGGACCGAGGGTTAGCTGGTTAAGAGAAAAATCTGTTAATCCGAATAAGTAAAAAAAATTAAATAAGTAACTGCATATTTAATTAATTAAATGCGTAGGATGCATTTAGTTTTTTAATTTGTGTAATTAAAAAAAAATACATATTGTCTTTATTTTGTGAAATGAATACTACTTGAAGTTAACTGAATTGAAATAAAAATGATCACTAATAACAAATAATGAACAATATTTAATACAAATTAAATTGTTGAAAATCTTGTCACATCCCTTTATAAGAAGTTCCAATTATTCTACATTATATAAATTTGAGTTAATTATCCATAAATAAATGAGAACAGAAATTTCCCTTTCTGAATTTTGCCTGAAGTTGGGATAAAAAGTCGACCGGTTAAAGTGGGGTTCCGGTTAAGAGGAAGGCTACAATAATACAAATATTATGAATGTTTAATCATTTTATAATTTGTATCATTAAGGATTAACTCTTTTTGGTATTTCTGTATTGGCTGCATGCCATTGGCAAACTTTGGAGTTCATTTCTATAAACAAATAGTTTTTGTTTCAGATGGAAAATATTTAAGTATTGGCCTTGGGGTAATATGAAGCATATCCTTTTCAACTGGAAGTGAAAGATATATTGTAAATTGCTGTTTGAAAATATTTATGTCTGTTTGCATTGTAAGGTATATGCACATTGTTAGATTTATGTTGCAATATGTATCTAAGCATGTAGAATGGGCAGGTATAAGACATGTCGATGGTGTTGCCAGTATTTTTTTTTTGCAAAACACGGGACAGGAAGAAAAAAAAAAAAAAAAGAGGGACAGCATTTTCTAAATCGGGACATAAAAATACAGTAAATCGTATGAAAAAAGAACCTATAACGGAATTCTGACTTAAATGTAAAAAGTTCCTAGTCCCTATAGGAAAAAAAGAAGCACCTTAAAATTATGTTTGCTAAAGCAGAAACGTGTCTAAAATGGAATCTTTCTTCGGTCATTTGAAATTCCTTCTTAATAAGTTTTTCTCTACTAAATAAAAATAGTCTTACACAGTAAAATCCGCTGAAGCACAATTGCTAGAACAAAATTAAATTGTGGAGAGTTTTCCGATGTAGTAAAATGTCGTATGTAAGCAGTTGAGGTAGATATACCAGGGTTCGTACGGTCCTTGAAAGTCCTTAAAAGTGCTTACATTTTTCAAAGGAAATTTTTGGTGCTTAAAAGTACTTATTTTCATGCAAAATCTGAAAAAAGTCCTTAAAAGTGCTTAATTTTACTCTCATATTAATTCTTAATCAAAGGTGAAACTCTTCTGCATTTCTTTTAATTTCTGATTTTAAAAAATCTTAATCCCGCCTTGCCTCCCCTTCTTCTGAAATTTCACTTCCCCCTTTGTAATATCAAAGTTAAAAACTTCATTTTTTTTAAACCTTTTTCTACTCTCAGGGATGTAAGACCTGCGCCAATTGCGCCAGACAAAGCCAAAATTGCTTTACTGCACCAAGCTTCTACGAAACCGCTATTTTTTTTCCATTTTGCACCAAACCTGCGCCAAAACGTACGTAGTGCCAACATGAAATTTAGCACGATTTCGTTGATACGAGAAACAAAAAAAAAATCCATTTTTAACCTTTTTCTAGGCCGCTAATTGCGTCAAAAAAAGCAAAAAACCGCGGTCAAAAGATCTCAAAAAACACGCGCTGTTTGTCAAATGATCACGAAAAAACGTGAATTTTGTCAAAGGATCACTAATTTCGTCAAAAACGAACAAAACGCGGTCAAAAGATCGTAAAACGATAATTTTGCTAAAAGATGACGAAAAAACCCCGCAAATTTCATCAAAAGGTCGCAAAAAACCATAAATTTCGTCAAAAGATCTCGAAAAACATGCAAATTTCGTCAAAAGATCTCGAAAAACATGCAAATTTCGTGAAAAGATCACGAAAAATACGCAAATTTTGTCGAAAGATCGCGGAAAACGTACGATTTCGTCAAAAGATCGGGAAAATTTCGTCAAAAGATCGCGAAAATTTTGTCGAAAGATTGCGAATTTTGCCAAAGGATCGCTAATTTCGTCAAAAAACGAACAAAACACGATCAAAAGATCGTAAAAACGCTTTTTTATTGAAAGATGGCAAAAAACACCGTAAATTTGATCAAAAAGTCGCAAAAACACGAATTTCGTCAAAAAAACATGCATTTTATCAAAGGATAGCTGACTTCGTCAAAAAACGAACAAAACGGGGTCAAAAGATTGTGAAAAAAGGCAAATTTCGTTCAAAAAAATCGCGAAAAATACGCAAATTTTCTCAAAAGATTGCCCAAAATACGCAAATTTCGTCAAAAGATCGTGAAAAACATGCGAATTTTGTCATAGCGAAAAAAACACCCCGTTAATTTTGTCAAAGGATTACCAATTACTTCTAAAAACGAACAAAATGGGATCAAAAGATTGTGAAAAAACTCAAATTTCGTTAAAAGATCTAAAAAAAAAAACCACCAATTTCATCAAAAGGTCACAAAAAAACGCAAATTTTGTCAAAAGATAAAAAAAATAAATAAATAAATAAAATAAAAACGCTAATTTCGTCAAAAAATAGCGAACAGCACACTGATTTCTACAAAGGATAGCGAAAAATACGCGAATTTTGTCAAAAGATCGCGAAAAATACGCGAATTTTGTCAAAAGATCGTAAGAAATACGCAAATTTCATCAAAAGATCGCGAAAATACGCAATTTTTTTTTTTTTTTTTTTTTTTTTATTAGCATTAGAATTTCAATTTGCTCCAAAAACAGTTTTTATAGCTATCAAATTAATTTTTACTGCTACAAAAAGGGATTTTACTGCTACAAAAACAGATTTTACCACTCCAAAATTCGATTTTGTTGCTACAAAATGCCTTTAGTGCACTTTCATCCCTGTATTCTATTTCTTACTTTATACTGAATAAATAATCTGTCCTAAATTTCTGTAATAATTCATTCCATCACATTTCATTAAAATTTCATCTAAATTTCATCCTCAAAATTTTTCTTCCTCCGTTTTCCTTTGCTCCCCCACAGTACTCAAAGTTTAAAAACTCTTCGAAACTGTTTAATAAAATTTTTTTTTGCTTTGTCATTTTATTGCCACAATAAATAATCAAGCAAGATTTCTCTTCCCACCCGAAATTGGAATTTTCCTTTTACACCCCCTCCCCCCCACACACACACTTAAAGAACACATGGAATTTAAAGTCTTTAAAACTCCTCTTAATTTTTTTTTTTCTTGTAAATTTTTAGTAAGGTAAATAATAAGTCATCTAATAAACTCCCTCCCTTCCTAAGAATTTTTTAAAAATATGCTTGTCCCTTTGCCCCCTCAACTTATAAAGTTTAAAATCTTAAAAATCATTGTTTTTTTTTTTAACTTTTTCTGCTCCATTAGTTAATTTATTGTAACAATAAATAATCGATCATACAGTTTTACACCCCCCTCCACCGAAATTGACGTTTCCCCGCCCTCCCCCTTCCTTACCAAGCATACAAAATTTAAAGTCTTTTAAACTGTAAGTTAATTAATTATAAGGCTGTTAAACTACCCCCCCCCCCCCCTCAATAATAAGAAAAAATTATGTTTCTCCTTTTTGTTTATCTGTACAGCTAGAAAGTATTGGATTCGGGAAAATTTTCAACCGATTTACACGTTAGGGGTCAGATAACCCGAAAAACATGTTTTTACAAAATGAGTCTGTGACTGTTTGTCTGTATGTGACACAAATTTTGTGGGTGGTGTATCTCAAGAACTAATGCACAAAATTTAATACAAATTTATATTCAGTTAATCCTCGATATAAATTAGTGTTGATTAGTTTTTGATGTAAATCGCCCAACAGGTGGTTCTGCTATGCTGCATTTTTCATGATTTAAGTCATAGCTATATCTCAAGAACTGAAGCATGAATTTTTATCAAACTTCAGATTCAGGTATACCTTGATAATTATAGGTGCTGATTATGATTTGGTGTTAATCTCCCAACAGATGGCGCTGCTATGCTGCCTTTTTCACGATTTCTGCAATAGCTATATCGTAAGAACTAATGCACGGATTTTCACCAAACTTCAGATTCAGTTAGATGTTTACTTAAGTTGTTGCTGATTAGGTTTTGGTGTAAATCACCCTACAGGTGGTGCTGCTATGCTATATTTTGCAGGATTTGCACGGTTTTAACAATAGTCGTATCTCAAGAACTAATGCATGAAATTTCATATCTTTAGAACCCTCATGAGGGACATAGACCATTTAATTTTGACACTCTGGTAATGAATTTTGTAGTATTAACATGTATGAGATAGAAGAAAGTTTTGGGATTGGCACATCTGACTAGTTTTTTCTTCTGCTGTATGTTATTTAAATTTTTTTTTAATTTGTACTGTCACATGGTGAAATTCACCCCCCCCCCCTTTCCCGTCCATTTGAATATTTAAAACTTTTACAAAAATGAAAGAGACCCTTTATTAAAAAATGCGTGTTATAATTTATTAGTTTATTTAATTTGAAGGTCCTTAAATTTTTTTGGTTTTGGTCCTTGAAAGTCCTTAAAAGTACTTGATTTTTATTTAAAGAAATGTGTACAAACCCTGTATACATACGTTGTATTTTTGTAAGTAAGAATATAATCTAATAAAATTTTGTTAGAATAAAAAAGATTACCATAAATCGTGAAATCTTTGGTGATTTCATTGGGGATTAATTGCTGGCATGTGGCTAAAAGACCATCCCTTTTTAATGTCTTTTTTTTTTATATATATATATATATAATGCATAGCTATTTGATATCATTTATAAAAATGTTCAATGTTTTAGATATTGCTGAAAAATGAAGCATAAAAACTTGATTTATTTTGAAAACACAAATGCATAAAATTATCCTTTAAATGTTCGATATGACATTTTCATTTAGATATCAAATTCCAGATATTGATGTTAGATTATGAAATAACAACATTTTCATTCAATTTTTCTTCACAATTTTTGCTATAAATTCACGTAACTATACAAAGGCTTAAGCACAAAGCTCTCTTGACAAAAAATTCTTATTTCTTTTTCCTTTTAATTATTTTGGATCATTTGAAAAGAATTATTATTTTTTATTTAAATCATAAGAAAAAAAATAGTTAATTAAATTTAAAAATTCAGGTAGGGGCAGTTATTTTTTCCTGCCACTCTTTGCAGGCACCGAAATTTACTATAATAGAAATATTTGTCCTTAAGTAGGTTAATAACAAAATAGTGATTACTTTTTTTACAAACAATCTTATTATTAGTGTTGATCATATTTTGTGTATGTATACTCTTGAATAAATTAAATTGTTGTTGGAAAATTTGTCATATTTTTTTTAATGTTTAATAAACGTTATTTTCTTTAGCTGTCACATTTGTGTAATGGACATCATATTGGAGCTGTCCTACATGAATATTACTATTTAAATACAAGCTTTTCCCAAATGAAGTATGCATTTAATTTATTTAGTGTTTACTTCTTTCAAATAATCTTTTATAAAATTGTGAAGTATTGTAAATTTATATTAATGATATATTTTTCAAAAAATGCCTTGTTTTTTTTTCAGATCCTCTTTCATTGTATATGTGCACTGCAGTTTTTCAGATTGTTCTGTTATGAGATTTAATGATACGTATATATATATATACATATATATATATATTTTTTTTAAATGTTGCTTCAATTTTATATTCTTTTTTTTTTTATTTAGTAGACAAACCTGCTTCACTGCCCACTCATCTTTTCATTAAGTTACTTTCTCTCTCTTTCTTTCTATTTTACTTGAAATTTAATTTCTGAGTTTGATACTTTTTCTTTACAATTTTTTTTAAAAATCAAGCTTCTATGAAAGTATATTTCAGACTGTATAAAGTACAAACTTACTGTATACACAAACATGGTGTATCTGTTTTCCATAATTATTTATCAGTAATTTTTTCTTAAGTATGACTTTATGGATATTTAACCACTTCACCGACAGCAGGTGGTGGGAAACAGTACTTTTAACCATGATTATCTCGGGGTAAACGTTGAAGTGGTTAAAAGTAAATTCTTAATTTGCATTTTATTTCCTTGTAAAAAAAAATAAAATATTTTAATCTCCTTCAAAACGTATTTAACTGTACTGTAGTTCTGCTCAATTAAGAATACAAAATATTTTTGTTATCCAAATATATAAAAACAATTTTAAAAAATCCTTTTTTGTTGTTTTTCTAACTATAAGTTTAAACTATTTTAAAAACAGTGTTTGTCTTTTAGTGTAATGTGGGCTAACTATCGCATAATAAATTTAATCTATCCATGTACAGTTGGCCAAAAGAGAAAGGAAACACTCCATACATTTTAATCAATAAATTGTTGTGAAGAAAAAAGAAAATGGGCAAAGAAAGAAATAGGCAAATTGATAGAAAACATAATTTAGGATTGAAAATTATGTTTTCTTTCAATTTATTTTAAAATAAAATATGAAATAAAAACATTGGTTCAGGTCTCCATATTGAAATTGTAACAAAATGTGAAATTTTCAATATGAACATTTAATTTTGACATAATATTTGGATTCTCTGGAACATATTGTCTTGATATATAAAATGGGAAGTTATTTAGGAATTGGCAAATATAAAATTGTGAACTCCTATTGTTTGTATACTTCTAATAGTTGTAAAACAAACTGAAATGTATGTAGTTTTTTAAACATAACTCAAAAATTACTTGGAGTAATGAACTGAATTAGCATATTTGAAGCTTTTAGAAATTGACTTCTGTTAAAATTTTAATAGGTTGCCATCAGTTTTTTTCAGCAATTAATTTCATAATTAAAATTTCAGCTCATTATGGCAAATAACTTTTGACTGTGCTTAAAAAGTACATGCACTACAGTTTATTTTGCAACTACAGTAGAGCGCCGATTATCCGAACAAGTCGGGACCGACCCTAGCTCGGATAAGCAAAAGTTCGGATAAATGGACAGACAATTTAAGGGATGTTCCTATCTTTACTAAAACCTTCACACTTTATCCAGGCTTAGGACTAGCAGTACCAGTTAGTACTAGCGTGTTTAAAAACTATTTTTTTTGTTTATTTTTTTATCATTTAAAATTTTCTTTTTATCATTTTCTGAACTCCAGAGATTATAATTTAAGCAAAAAAGCATCCGATTGTTGCTTGCTTCAAAGAAGACTCTCTTTCCAATGCTGGGCAGTTAGTACTAGCGTGTTTAAAAACTATTTTTTTTTTTTTTGTTTACTTTTTTATCATTTAAAATTTTCTTTTTATCCTTTTCTGAACTCCAGAGATTATAATTTAAGCAAAAAAGCATTCGATTGTTGCTTGCTTCAAAGAAGACGCTCTTTCTAATGCTGGTCAGTTAGTACTAGCGTGTTTAAAAACTTTTTTTTTTTTTTTTTTTTTTTTTGTTTACTTTTTTATCATTTAAAATTTTCTTTTTATCCTTTTCTGAACTCCAGAGATTATAATTTAAGCAAAAAAGCCTTCGATTGTTGCTTGCTTCAAAGAAGACGCTCTTTCCAATGCTGGTCAGTTAGTACTATCATGTTTAAAAACTATTTTTTTTTTTTTTTTTTTTTTTTTTTTTTTACTTTTTTATCATTTAAAATTTTCTTTTTATCCTTTTCTGAACTCCAGAGATTATAATTTAAGCAAAAAAGCATTCGATTGTTGCTTGCTTCAAAGAAGACGCTCTTTCCAATGCTGGGCAGTTAGTACTAGCGTATTTAAAAACTATTTTTTTTTTATCATTTAAAATTTTCTTTTTATCATTTTCTGAACTCCAGAGATTATAATTTAAGCAAAAAAGCATTCGATTGTTGCTTGCTTCAAAGAAGACGCTCTTTCCAATGCTGGTCAGTTAGTACTAGCGTGTTTAAAAACTATTTTTTTTTATCATTTAAAATTTTCTTTTTATCATTTAAAATTTTCTTTTTATCATTTTCTGAACTCCAGAGATTATAATTTAAGCAAAAAAGCATTCGATTGTTGCTTGCTTCAAAGAAGACGCTCTTTCCAATGCTACCATATCTCGAATTCTTCTTATATACGTTAGTTGAATAGGTTCTTCTGCCGTTCGAGCCATTTCATAGCTGTTTCCAAATATTCAAAGGCTTTGTTATGTGATGGACCTGGGTCATTATCAGAGCATTCGTTTTCATTTCTTCAATTTCTTTTTCATCTTAAATCTCATCCACAATCTCATCATCATTAAACAAAATTTTTGTGGAAAATAGGCTGTTCGGATAAATGGAAGTTTGGTTAATTTATTTTATTTTTATTTTTTTTTTTTTTTTTTGAGAGAAATAGGCTGTTCGGATAGTTGGAAGTTTGGTTAATTAGAGTTCCGATAATCGGCACTCTACTGTATTAAAAATGCATTTGTTGTTTGGGATTCAAAACTTTATATCTGCATAATTCTTAAACTTTATAACTGAAGAACTTTCAATTTGGTATCCCAGTAACTGAAGAACTTTCAATTTGGCATCCCAGAGTAAAATTTACCAAAGAATCCAAATGTCATGTCAAAATTTGATGTTCATATTGAAAATTTCGCCTCATTCTGCCCCAAAATGTTTTTAACTAACTTGTTCTGATTGTGAATCTTTATATTGCGGTGAATTTTACTTGAAGTCAGTTGAAGGTTGGGTCGCTTGTTCCATGTGCAAAACATGGGCCCACAATTCCTGTGCGGCAATAGATAGCGAAGATGAGGTGGCTGTCCTAGTGTGTGAATTATGTTAATAGGCTTAAGAAAAGGACACAATTAATGAAAACTGTAGTTAAACATTTATAGTCACTCAAAACTGAATAAATATAAAGCAAACTTATTATTATTTATTTATTTATTTATTTTTATTTTATTTATTTATTTATTTATTTATTTTATTTTATTTTTTTTTTTTTGCATTTCCACTAGTTTTATATGTTTTTGTAATTACTTGTCCTTACCACCATGTTCTGCCCCATACGTGGAGCAGAATGGGGCAAATGACATAATGTTCTGTTTCTGAAAAAAAAAATTGTTTGTTTGTTTTCTTACAATATTATTAAATTTTTGTGATTATTACATTATAATGTGTTCATAGAAAATTTTGCAGCTCTCTTAATTAAACCTTTTGTATTTTTAAAACATATTTTCAACTTGGTACCCTGTTCTGCCCCGGGTTCCCCTATAATGAACAGATAAAAGTGCCTTTACAGATTGATTTTAAAAACAGTGGAATAATACATCAAGATTTTATTTCCATCCACTATCCAAGAATCAGTAGAAATCTATATGTGCAGTGAGAATATATGCAATCATCCAGCCTCCTTTGATTTACCTAGAATTTGGAATGAGATGCTTTCAATAAGTTAAAATAATTCACATTCACAGATGACCATTTTTATTAAAGCACCATTATACCTGTGATCTCGTGATTTTTGTTTATCAAGTTCATTTTTACAGAACATTTTGCAGAAATAGAGAAATAGTTTATTGAACAATCTTTATCATGAAAAAGTCGCTGGTTGCGTATACAAAATATGTAGATCTCTTTATTAAAATATATTTATAAGCCTTCAAATGGTAATGTTTTTACTTTTATCGTGTTTTAACTTTAGAAGACATGATTTCCAAATGAATGCCTATTTTCAAGTTGCTTTGCAACTGTTTGTTAATTAAAATGTATGTTGTTTTTTGTTGTTGTTGTTTTTTCTGTGTGTGTGTGTGGGGGGGGGGGGGGGGGATAGTTGACTGTGCAAGTTTTATTAACATTAACCTCCGATTTTTATTTATTTAATTGTTGCAATAATCCATTTTGCCCTGAAACATAACTTAACCCTCCAAGCATCTTGAGGGCTTTCCTGCATTTTAATAAAAAGGCTTATAAAAATAATCTTAATTAAAATTTTGATTTCCTGTTTGTTTCTAAAATACACTTCATGCCCCTTTATTTGATATACGTCTTGAAATACAATTCTTTTTAAAATATTTTTGTCTACAACAGATTAAAGTTGTTTTGGAGAAACAGAAAAATACGGGCAAACTGCTCAGAGGGTTAAACATTTTATGAGCATAGTTTCAATATTTTATTTATATTTTAATCTTTCTCTAATTTTTGCATTTTTGGCAGAATTTAAGAAACATGTATGAAAAATGCTGCAAATTTACTAAATTATAATCTGTATAAAAATTTTAAAGATTACCCTTTGAAATATTTTTTGTACAAATACACTATATTTTTTAAAATACTCATCTTTTAGAAACGTTTTGATGATGCAGTGCTAGGGTGTAAAAAAATCATGATTTTTTTTTAAAAAATCAAAAAAATCGGATTTTTTTTATTTAAATCAGATTTTTTTGATTTAAATCGGATTTTTTTTAAATTTTTCTCCCTGTGCTAAAATATTAAACATCTACCAAAAATTAAGCATTTCAAAAATGAATAACCCTCCAATTACTAACATAATTTATGTTTTTTTGCTTTAATTAATAAAATTTTAATTATGTAATAATAGAAATTACAAAAAACTGCAAATAAAAAATTTCTTTGGTAACATACAACATTATGTGCATTAATATTTTGTAATAATTTATGTAAACCAATATTAAATACTGCTTATATTTTAAAGTTATTGATAAACTGCATTTAATTTTAAATTGATGATACAGATTAAATTTTGTAATTATTAAACAATTAACTGTTTAATTAAGAACACAATCTACATTTTTGAAAAAATGGTTGAAAAAAGGTGATAAATAATAGTTTGATAATTTCATAAAGCAGCCAGTAATTTTACACAGGTTCTAAAGCGTATGTATATCAAATTGATCAAAAATTGTAGCAATGTATACAGCAAACTCACACATAATTTATAAATAGATTACAAAAATTGTATTTTTGAAATTTAAATCATATTTTTTCCCCACAACATTAAAATATTTGAATAGCTACTAAATATTATAATGTTTTGAAGTTATTTAACATTTAGTTAGATGTTTTTTAAATGTATAATACATTTTTTTACACAGTTTAATATTGTTATAATTAACAATAACAAATATTACATTTTTTACAAGTGATTTAATGATCGTTTTCATTATTGATTATAATGCTTTTTCACACCATTTTAAAAAATCAGAAAATATGTGATTTTATCATCTGATTTAAATCAATCGATTAAAATCATTAACACTCTATTGCTGTGTTTATTGTATATAAAAGAATGAATAACTTGATTATTAAAAAGAAATTATTACATTGCAAGTTATATTAGATTTAAATATCATTTTTAAATTAAATGCTTTTTATGTTTGTTAGATAAAAACCATGCTTTTTACAAACTTACTGTACTTAAAATTTTTCACAATACTCAGGAATTACGCTTAGAAACAATTATTTAAAGCTTTGTTTTGTGTTTTCATAAGTCACAATACCTGTAGAAACTTTCCAAATTATGTTCATCTTAGATTTGAATACTTTTTTATGTCATTTTAAACATTTAGAAAATTTTTGATTTTAATCAATGATTTAAAAAAAAAAAAATCCCTTGATTAAAATCATGATTTAAATCGCTGATTTAAATCAACTGATTTAAATAGTTGACACCCTATGCAGTGCATTAAAAAAATCTCAAAAAATATAAATGTGAATGGCCCATCTTAAAAAGCTGTAATAAATATAAATTTATATTTCCATCCATGCAGGACTGGTGCAACCGTCGGGCGAAAAGGGGGTGGCTGCCCAGGACCCCGCCATTAGTTGGAGTTTTGTTATGCGCTCCGAATGCCTCATGTGTGTCAATGTCTCCGAATGTTTGAAACAACGTTACCCTGTGTCAAATAATGATACTATTACTCTAAATTTGCCTTTAAATGTTTTTTTTTTTTTTGTAAAAAAAGTAGTATTAACTTTATTTCTTACAGCCAAAATTGATATAATTGTCAGGGAATGTATAGATGTGATTATCCTGAAAGTAACCATAAGCACAAAAAATATGAACTTAAAATATCCTCAAGCAGCCATACTCAAACTTTTTTTCTCACGGGCCGCAAACATATGTTTGAGAAGCTAGGCGGGCCGCACAGAGCAATACAACAAAGTTAATATTATCAGTAGGATTAAATGTTTGACACGGAAAAAATTTTAATACCAGTATTTCCGAACAATAAACTTTGGGGTAGATTTTTATTGCAAATGTTGTAAAAACAGGCCACGAAGTTTGTTGTTTGGAAATAATGCAGTAAGAATATTTTAGTGCCAATTTTTTTCGCAAGAAACGTTCAACCCGGAAAATCAGTATTAACTATATAATATGCATAAAACTTTGTAATGTAACAATGTAGAATTTCAAAGTTCTAAAGAAAAAAAATCATCAGATTTCCTCTAATAACTAAATCTTTTGCCCAATGCAAAAATTTAATTTTATTGTATTTGTAGAAATATGCAGTGCAAATCTAATTAATTTGGAATAAAGTTTGTTTAATGTTGAAGATGAAGAAATACATGCAACATTGTAGCACAAATGGAAGAACATGTAATAAAGAACTTTTGATTAAGAAAACGGCATTTAAGATGTTTTAACATAATTGTAAATGAATTATAAGTATTAGGACAAATTTTGTCTTTTAAAGTATGTAAAACAATGGTGAAGGTCTTAGGTATTTATTATGCACCACTTAATTAATCTTATAAATATGGATTAATGATTATGTGTCTTGGGCCGCAGATAAAGTACCACCAGACCACATGCGGGACACAGATTGAATATGGCTGTTCTAAAGGATAAATGATTTTTTATAAATTAAAAATAATTATACACATTACATATAAAAGAATTTACATGTTATTTTTCATATATTATATACTATATATTGTAAGTTATCTATAACATATTTAATTTTTAAAAAATGTTATTTATTAGATCAATATTGCAGTCAATGACATTGGACCCTGTTAAGTGATTTGCCAGGACCCCACGCAGTATTGCGCTACTCCCTACATCCATGAAATATTTGAAAATGCTATAGTGGCATTGATAATTAGAATGATTATTTATTCTCATAAATATTTTTTAATTATTAATAATTCTAATTGTTTAATTTATTTGAATTATTACTTAAGCCTCTCCTGTCATTTCTCAGTTGCTATGCCTCTCAATTTCTTTTTAATTCTATATTCACAAATGGATTTTTTAAATATTTGTTCAACAGTGAAGTATGGAGAGTCAGACCTTTCCCTAAGAATATAACTGTGACAGTCATCACTAGCAGAGATTATGACAAGTTTCCATCCAGGCTGCAAAAGGTATGTTATTTTGTAGAGTGATTATTGCATATATTTCTCATCTAATTAAGGACAAATTTTTTCGTGTGTCATTATCAACAATCCTTTTATGGTTTTGCTGCATTGATAGGCATCTCGAACATCCCTCAATTCTCCTGCTGAGCACCCTCAAAGCAGTGTTGTAGTCGTAAAACAGCCGAGGGTATACATTATAGGCATAGAGTTTACCCAGAAAGTATACACTGTAGTTTTATTTGAGAAACAGAGTATACAGAATTTCTTTTAAAAATACAGAATGTATGTTGTATATACCCCCATAGACCGTACACTACACCCCTCCCTCTGTGTAATAGAAAAATGTGATTTTCTCAAAAACTATGTGACCTAGGATAATCATTGTAGTTTTCTTGCAAGCTTTAAATAAACTCCTTCTGCCCCTAATTTTCCAAGTTTAGTTTCAGTAAATTTGGAAATAAGGGAGGAGGAGGGGGCTTATTTTTGCAGTACATTTTCAACAATATCTCTGAAAATATAATAGCTAAAATTAAAACAAATATATTTTTTAGTACGGTGTTACAAGATCTTTCGAACAATACCTAACACGATATACGAAAAAAAAGAAGAAGAAAAAAAAAATCAAGTAACTTAATTAGCCCCCTAAATTTTTCCTCAAAATTTTTATGAATGGCTAATAGTCTATAAATATGTGGGTCAATAGCCTTTATAACTCTGGCAGGTTTGAACTTTACATGTTCCATAATTTTCAAGAAAAGCAGCTGTGACAAATGAACAGACAAACACACGAATGATCTTATAATGGAACTGTTTTTACTTTTTAAGTACAAAACCCTAAAAAAAAGCTGTATTTAGATAAGCTTCAAGTGGATGCCAAGTTTTTTTAGGTAGAGTCAGGCTATATTGTAATATGCATAATATGTAATAATAATTATGCATGATTTTTGTGTATTATGTGTATTTTTGTTGTTATTTACCTAGTTCTATTGTAGGAATATGCAGGCTGTATCAGGTATTTGAAAACACATGCATTATAGGTGAAATATCACCTTGTATATCATAATTGCAAATCTTTTTCTGTTACATATAAACACATCAGAACGTAGAATAACTAAGGAAATGAAGAGGCATGCTGTCATTGGCTCATTGGATGAAGAGCACTTCAATTTAGAGATTGCCATATTCTTGAAACTCGCCTGGTCTTTAATGTAAGGAGAGAACTGGAGGCTACCAGGTTTCATGTGGCAAACGTTTCATGCAGGGAACAGCATTGTCAGCAATATGAAATCATAAAAACAACAGAATTCAATTCATTAGTCAAGTCGATGAAAATCCTAGGAAGTCGATAAGGGCACGCGCTAGAGATGCAGGCTGATGAGGCAGCAATCTGATGAGTGATTCATGAAAACCTTTCTTAGAGGTCATACATGATAAGGAAAGTATAGTGCTTGCCCGCGAGAACCAGGAACAACTGCCTGACCAGAAACAAGCACCTCCTTAACAAGCTGAAACATCAAGAGGAGCCAGAATGCTCTTGTTTCTTTCCAAGGATAAAAACTTTGCCCAGGTCAAGAAAAAGAACGGTGATGGTGTAAAATTCCCAAAGAAGTTCTGACAGTCACGTGCAGAAAATTTCCAGCCTCTCTAATGATTCTGGGATGTCCTGAGAAGCGAAGACGATCTGATGCATCCACATTTCTTTCTTCAAGCTACCAGAGTCAACGTCGTTGCTTATACCGAGGTGTTAAAGCACTAAATTACTCATGTAACATGTGGGAGGCTGTATGTTTTTTAACAAGACTTCACACTATCCCATACGGCTGATACAAACCAAAAATGGATGGCTGAAGCATTCATGACAATGTCATCCTTGATGGCCCTCCCCAGTAAGCCAGATATTAACTGAATGGCCTATTACATATGTGGTGTAGTTGAGAGGGACTCCAATAGTCGTCCATACAGCGATGTTGCAGCCCTCAAGGCAGTCGTTGTGTATGCAGTGGCAAATGTTCTCAATACTCCTCTGATCATTACCTGCAGTCAGTTTTGACAGCCTGTAGAGGCAGTTATTGCGATTGGCAGTGGTTTCGATTGATGATGTCATCCAGTGTGTATGTGATCACTTGTAAAGAACGTTAAAAAAATGCTCTATCTCTAGTGTGTTTTCCTGTTTGAAAGCAGGCATTGATTTGTTCTCAAATACCTGACACATCCTTTATTTTAGTCTACTATTTATGATTTTACTATTGTCCCTATTTAGATCAATTCTGTGTAGGTTTTAAAATAGAGTATTTTCGCTCAGCCTACCTCGACTAAAATCTGCCTGTGTATTTATTTATTTTTTTTTTTTTTTGGGGGGGGGGGGTCTTACTAAATTTGTAAATAGACACACAACATTTTTATTAACTAGAAGTAAATAAACCAGCAAATTTTAAATGAAATATATTGAGCTTTGAAATGAAATAAAGTTTTGCATTTAATATTTTTAGCTTGATTATTTGAAATATTTTTATATGGTATTGAAAAATGTTATACAGATAGATAATGTGCATGTGATGTTATCGTAGAAAGAATGTAGTCTGCCTACAAAGGTTGAAACAGGCATACAATTCCAACCTGAAGAATACACAGGTAGAAATTGAGAATGTTTGCTATCATGCACATTATCTATGCACCTTTCATTTTATTTTTTAATCTTCCATGCTTGTTTGATTCTAATACTTATTTTTTGTAAATTATTATTATTATCATTATTATATTTTATTAATATTATTTTGTACTTCTTATCAAACATTGTAATTCAAACAATTAAAATTTTTGCATACTTATAAATATTTTTATGTAGGCCTGGCAACAGTCACAGCTATATCTACGGCAGAGTCTCCATCCTACATGTAAACATTATATAGCAGATGGACCTGGACAGCAGCTGTTTACTGATCCTAGAACTGTAGTAAATTTAGTTCAGCAACTGGTCATTCGGTGGCGAAATATGTATGACATTTTACCAACAGTGCACACTTTTAGAGAGCAAGAAACTTATGCTGCATAAAGGAATAAAAGGTGCCCTTAGTCACTATACAATAAAAAGAAGTGTTTTTATACACATTTGTGTTCATGATTGCATTTAGGCTGCTGGACACCGAGCAATGAAAATTGACATGGATACTCTGGAACATCTATTTTGGCACCTCAATGCCTGGTTTCTACTTTTTTTTTAATTAGAATTTTTTTAATTTTTATATACTGACCTAACATTAAGATCTTCCAGGTATTACCGTACTGAATAACAATTTTAATCTTATAACTTTCATTAATTACTACTCTATTTTACTGTTCAATCTCTGATTAAATTATACAACAAAGCTATCTTATGAGATTAGGGCATTCTGTTTATACATATGTTATTCTGTCATTTTAATGACCTAGTATTTAATTTTATATGAAATTTGTTTGTCTTGTAACTCTTATATTATTGAAATACTGATGAGCAGTATTTCTTGTCTTATTGTACTTAATATTGTTTATCTAGTAAGTATAATCTAATTATAAACTGAATGTAAGAAATAAAAAAGTATTTAATTATGCAATGTAAATTCTAAAACTGTGTTTGTTATAAAACTTGATTATTAAATAGGATGAGATTTCCTTATTAATCTAAATTTAATCATAAGCACTCTTTTAAGCATTTTATTATTATTGTAATACAGGGTTAGGATAGTATATGTCTATGGGGATGGGAGAAGGGAAAAAATGATAGCCTCATTATTTTATTTTTGGAATGTTATGTCATGCATTTTATTTGTTAAAATTTTTTTGTTAAATGTATTTTTTTAAGTGTTAATTTTTTCTTTATTGTGTGCATTGTATATGTGAAGAAGTGTGTAACATGTGTTATTTTACTGTTGAATCTGGTCTACTGTTGAATGTTGTCTTGTTGAGCTACTTGTTTCTTCAGACAGGCACAATATGATGGTTTTTATTACCAATTTTATTACGCAAACATATTGCTATAATTTCATATATTACAGTATAAAATTTTTATGTGTATTTTAAAAAGTTGTTCAGCATTATAATAATAGTTAAAATTTACTTGAATTATAAGGATTCCTAGTTTTACACATTTTGGCAGCTGTTATCCAAAATTATTATTTTAACAAATGACTCAGTTGTCTTGTTGAACTACTAGTTTCTTCAGATAGGCACAATATGATGGTTTTTATTACACAAACATATTGCTATAATTTCATATATTGCTGCATAAATTTTTTGTATATTTTTTAAAAAGATGTTCAGCATTATAATAATGCTTAAAATTTGCTTGAATTATAAGGATTCCTAGTTTTACACATTTTGGCAGCTGTTGTCCAAAATTATTACTTCAGCAAATGACTCAGTTTAGATAATATTAAGATAACAAGGGGCATACCCAGGCTTCCCGGGTTACAGAATATAGATGAAAACCATTTATTTAATTGATAACTATATTAGATTTTAGAAATTTAATATTTTTTAGAATACACACTAACAATATCAAAAATCATATTTATATGAAAAGTAGTAATTAGTGTAAATAAAATTTTGAAATTTATTAAAAGTAGTAGCCTTGTATTGACCTCGCGCCAGGAAGAAATCACCAAAGATCACTATTTAAAATCAGCCTTATTTTATTCTGATCATTTTAGTGGTTTAAGTGCATAGTTTGATCACATGTCTTAAATTTGTATTTTATTTATATCTTATTGTTTTATTTATTGATTGATGAATGTTCTTATTTTGTTATGTCATATAAGCTGGAAAATGTACTGAGCCATTTATATTAATTTAGGTACAAATAGATTTATCTTATGTAATTGTTTGTACATGATAGTCATTTACTATTTTTTTAAAAATCATGCCTAAAAATTATTTTTAAAACAATAAAAAATGATACATTTTTCAAACAAATTTAATTTGAAAGTACATTTTTTTCCCCTGTTCGACAGTGTAAAAATTGAAAATGTGTGATGTTTAGAAGTTTAACAAAAATTGCAGTAAAAGTTAAATTTAATCATTTGGTGTTGCCACCGTCAAAATGACGTCAGCGTTACGCACAGACATGTTTGTCCATCATTTAAATAATTGAAATTTCATTATAATAATTTTGTGACTTATTATTTTTTGTGGAAATAAACTTTTAGATGCATGGATTAATCAAATACACATATTTGTAATATAAAACAAACGTTCAGTACAAAATGCATGTATTTCTATAGAAAGTTCTGTTGATTATTTTTCTGATATAATTTTTTTACTTACTGTAAAAGCACTTATTTTGGCGAGGCTTTAATTTTCACGAGCCCATCGTAATCGCGAAAATTTAAGCCTCGCGAATTATATATATATATTTTTTTTTTGCCTGAAATAATAATAAAAAATCAGAAAATTTTCACTTATCCAAAATTTAATTATTACAGTTACTTAAATAAGGAATAAGTACAGCAGTTTCTTGAATACTTACAACTATTTCTTGAACACTATACAACTACTTCTTGAATAAAAACAATAATACAACTAATAGAATGCAGCTCATTCACTTACAATATTTATACCAGCTTCTTTGAAGTCATTCCTTTTTAGAGAGATGGGGAGAGGGGGGGGGAGGCGAAGAACTTTTCGGACAAAAGAAAGTTTCTTAAATTGCCTTATGCAAAAGGGGTTCTATTTAGGTAGTTTTGGAATTTTTCAACTTTCGGTTCAGTTCATATAAATTCGCGAAATTTTCAACTCTCGAAATCACCTATATCTTCATTTTCGCGAAAATTACGGCTCGTGAAAATAAGTGCTTTTACAGTACATGATAAATTGTTCACAATGTCTAATTGTGAATGTGTCATCAAAGTACTAAATATTCTCTTTCAGATGTATTCAGTGTAAGTTTTTCTCATTAAAAATATTTACTATTATTAAACTAATTAGTTGATGCTGATATAACAAATTTAATGTAATTATAGTATTGTTACTGAAACTGAAATTATCATAAAAATAATTGTTAATAATAACATTAAAAATAACATAAAAAATATATGTATAGTATAGAAAGCTAATCTAACCCACTGCTAATTCCTTAAAAAAAAAAAAAAAAAAAAAAAAAAAAAAAATTGGAGAGATTGAAACATACTGTGGCTAGATATGTGGTGCCCAGTATCTTTCGAAATTGACATCAATTTTGCATATCTACTTTGGTGCGTAGCTATAACCTGGAAGAGTTTCTGAATTTTTTTTTTCTGCACTAGGGGGCTCTGCCCCCTACGAGCTAAGCTCGTCAACCCCCGTTCAGACACCGCAGACTCTAACAACACGCTAATTTGATTGGCTTTAAAAAGATTTCGGAAGATTGAATTATAATTTGAATCTGACAATTATAATCTGACGTAATTTTCACCAAACTTTTCTTTCTCTTTTTAATATTCACGTAAAAATACCTTTGTTAGAAATGAAATATTATGATCATCTTAAAATATCAAATAAATGTCTCGCGCAATTTTTTAATTTAAACTGTTTTGCAATATTATTTTTTGTTCATTTTACGTAATAAGTGTAATGTGACGTAAATGTGATGTAAATTCTCCTATTTAAGACTTCTAATGTATGTTAATGAATTTATTATTTTACAATATTCTGTCTCTTTTAAAAGTCACGTGTAATTATAGTTTTTATGACGTAATTTTCAATGAGTTCCTGCTTTTTATATTTTCTGTTTATAATAGTCACGTGTAAAATAAATTTTTAATTTGAAGCAAACATTATTGTTTGCGCTGGTTATACAGTTGACAACAGTTTAAATTAATACAATTTTCTAAAATATCTAAAAAATATCTCTCGAAATGCTGAAAATTTGAATTTAAAATAGAAATAAAACCTCAAAAAATGAGCCAAATTAAAAAACTAAATGCAATCTGCACACCGGGAAATTCTGACGCATAAAATGATCTAAAAATGATTAAATTCCTATGTACAGTTTTTGCTCCTATAAAACTTTTTTAATGGAACGATTTTGTTCAACTTTGGCATTAAATATCTCTTAAAATAATTCTTAGATTTGAAAACTGTCTGCATCAGCGTGTTTATCAAACATTTCTCTATAGTACTATTTTCATATTTTTGTATGCAACAGTTTTTTTAATATTAACGAAGAAAGGCCATGCTTAAGCATTCAAATTGGATGCCGATCTTCCCGGAATATCTACGCAGATTTTCATTGGTCCATTTCCAAATCAAAACTTTTTTTTATATATAGAAGGATTAGGTAATGTGTATTTTCTCTGTTCTCTTTGTGTATGTTTTATTTAGTTTATTCATTTTTTTTTTCTATATTATTTGCTTTGTTATGTGTGTTTGTTGACCATGATGCCTAGTGGATAGGGTATATGCCTCTAGTCAAGTTTCAATCCCAACCCCGTCCATTTAGTCCTTGTGAGTAAAAATTATTCCTGTGCCATCAATCTTAAACACATTGTATGTGTATAGTTCACCCTCCAAATAAACTGGATTAAACTCAAGTCAGCATTAAGTTTTAGTGAAATATTATATTCAAAACTATATACAAAAGTATTTGCTGTATACAGTAAGAAAAGGGAAATGCTTTAAAATTAAATAAGCAAATATTGGCTGGGCAACTTAGCCACACATCTTTCTCTTTCAGATCATATTGTCGTTCTCCACTGTTTGATTCCATTTCGGCATCTAGCACACTTTCAAATTATATCTTTACTGTAATTGCAGCATCACATAACACGACTTATGCAGACACTGTCTAGTACCACTATCTATTGAGAGACGAAGAACTTATAAAGTTTAAGAGATAGAATAGGTTCCCATATATGTATTTATCTTATTTTATTTTTATTTCATTTTATATTTAATGCTGTTTAATTTTTTGATTTATACAGTAGAAGATAATATTGTGCAAAAAGGTTGCAGATTATAGTTTTCTTTTTGATAATACAGATCACTTTATACACTGTTATATATATCTTGTAAGCATGGCCCAAGAGTATGCGTAGAGCAAATCATTAAACACAAAAATGTGCAATTTAATGGAATTTAATTATTTACAGAAATAAATAATATTTAAATAAATTAGCAATAAGCACACAAGTGCTTTATTTAAAATTATTCTGTATACAATTTGTCAATGGCAATTTATTTCAGTAATTATTAAGCTGTTATATTAGTGATTTTTTTCTATTAAAAACTTTTAGATTAAAAAGATAAAGATGAAATGGCGTTTCAAACTTATTCCTCTGGAGATGTTAGTATTTTTACAATATGGAATCAAGGAATTTCTTTATTGCAAAATTTACTGTTTACATCTGACAAATTATTCAATTATAGACAGCTGCAGAAATAAGTATTTGTATGAAGGTCTTCTATTTTACATTATTTAGCAGCACAAAGGTAAATATTTCTATGTTTTTAGGTTCATAAATCTAAAAAAATAAAATATATAATTTTTCAAATTATTTTAATTCAATATTGAATGATGTCTGTAATAATAAAAATTATTGTAGATCTAAATGTTAAATCTTTGTGTGGGTTGTTCAAATAACTTCTGTTAAAAATTAATTTTACATATCCTATTGTGAAAATCATACAAAAAGTAGAAAAGAGAAAACTAAAAATTTATGGGCATTCATTAGTTATTAATAAATAGAATTTGGTATGTTTTTCTTGTAATTAAAAGTGAATTAAATACATGTAAATTAAGAAATGTAACTAAATTTAAATGTGTTGGAAAAAGTAACTTTTGAAAATTATCAATTGCACAAATACACAAATTTTCATATTTGTTATTTTTTTTTCTCTCATAATGCTACTGAAAGTTTATTTTTTTAAGGTTTGAGGATAAGTTAAAGCAAAGTTTTTCAACCATTTTGAGCCATTGACACATCTTAATCTTATTAAGAATTTTGCAACATGTCACATTTTTTTTAAATTCAAATTACCATAATTTGTGAATGTGTGTGTGTGCAAAGTTTTTAATACCTAATGTAATATATGTTTTTGTTGATGTTTTTTGCCATATATTTTATTTGAATGAGAAAAATAGGCCACAACTCTAGTTTTTTTCATAAAAAAGGCTCATAATTTTTTACTTTTAATTTCATTCATTAGCAAATATTCCCATCTTTATAAATGGGATTTTATAAAAGGCGGTGAAAATGTAAAATATATATACAGTGGCTTCCAAAAGTGATTGGATACTTTGAAAATCTAGAATTTTAGAATAATTAAAAAGGTATTAAATGAATTTGAAATGATTTTTGCTGTTGTAATAAATCGTTGAAGAACCATTCATAACATCTACATAAATATAAAATATTCCATATTCTTAGTAAAATTATTTAAATGATATAAGCAGACAATTGTCAAAGGTGTTGCCATTTATTTTTAATACCAAATAATATAATGCATTTCATTTTTGTATTCATAGCAGGTATTTTTGTTTAAAGTCTCACAAGTGTCCATTGACTTTGGGATATTGTTTTCATACAAATTAGTAATTTTCGGGATTTTTTTTTTTTTTTTTTTATCTTGAAAAAGTACTTAATATGAGACATTGAGAACCAGAGTGGGCCAATCTCACCAACTGTGATTTCAAGAAAGATGCTTTAGAAAATTTGGAAATTTTTTTTGTCAAACTCTTTTAAATCAATTTTTAAAGTGGCCAGAAGAAACAAAGCTTCTTCAGGAAGCATATGGTGATTAAGTTGGCAGTGCCAGAGTGACCAAGTCACTTGATCCACTTTTGCAGTGGCAGCATGATATACAAGATACATTGAATTATCTATTAAACTGTCTATACCACTTGAATAGTTTTAAAATTAATAAAATTCATTATGCAGTGAATAGTGACAATTCAAACTCATTTTTCGCAAAAATGTGGGTTATTCCACTCTGGTTCTCAATGTCTCATACATAAAAATGAATGTGTGAATGATTTATTATAACATCAGATATTGTTTTGAATTATTTTAATATTTTTTAACTATTCAAAAATGTTGTATTATCTAAGTGTTTGATCATTTTTGGGAGCCACTGTATATGCTAAATTGTTGACTATGTAAATTTTAATAACCTTTTTAAAAAAAAACTTTAGTTACTAATCTTTGACTTAGTCAACCATATTGATAATTTCAAAATATTCGCACATTTTAATAAAATCCTGTCTATATCCTGTAGATACATTACAGAAAATTCTGTACATTCAGTAATTCAGAGCATGCATAAAGTATATATTTTTCAGTTTACATAAATGTTCTTTTAAATATTTTACTTGTATTTTCAATTGGATAAAAATTAAGTTTTTATAGAGATTCAGCATTTCTTATATATGTTTGTTAGAGATGAAATTTTAAATTGCCAATACATTAAAATTTCAAAATGAGTTTTATATTTCACTGTTAATTTGCCATGATACCTAAGGCACTCTCGTGGCCCATTTGCTTGTCACAATGCACTGGTTGAGAAACACTGAGTCAGAATGTTTTATATCTTCTTTTTCTGTTCTTTGTTACATTTTTACAGTGTTTGTGATACATCCTTCACCATGTTCATAATGTTTAAGCAAATGTTTGATTTACTTGTTTCATTTCTTCAATATTCAAGTCCATTATTCATATCACATATTTTCCTTTGAGAGTGGAATTTTCTGTGATAATTTAATAAATTGTCTTTATTGTTGTTGTGTGTTTTTATTTTTACAACCAGAAAGTAATTTTTAGTTACAAAGTAGTTATAGAATACAATAATACTTGGGTCAATCAAATATTCTTTGCAAAAATACAAATTAGGTTTTTTTTTTTTTTTTTTTTTTTGAAAATATATAAACACAAACTCGTTTAACCTATGTTTGACTATTGTCTTATATATAAGACATCATGCATTTCTACTCATACTCATAAAATATTTGTGCTATTGCTTTTGTTTAAGTATTACATTACTGTGAAAGAATCATTCATTACACTGGCTTAATCTTTAATTTTTAAAAATTTATTTATAACTAGGGGTCTCTGCCCCCAACGAGCTACGCTGGCCAATCCCCGTTACGACACTCCATATTCTAAAAGCAGACTAATTTCATCGGCTTTAAAAAGATTAAATTATAATGTTAAAAAACAGTGGTGATCTCCCTGTAAACGAGTTTTCATTCATATTCCTTTGATTGGAGACTTTTAAGGCAAAATCAGTGTTTGTTAAGAGATACAATGGCTGTTTTCGTCTTTGATTAAAAAAAAATAAGTTAAAAATAAGATAAAATGAATTAAGTAAACAGAGTCTTTGTCTCTCAGGTTTTTAACAGCTCTATAAGAAAGTTCTTTTAAATAACACATTTGAAATGTATCGTTTTATATCTGACGTTATTTTCACCAAAGTTTTCTTTCTCTTTTTAACATTCACATGAAAATTCTTTTGTTGTTAGAAAGGAAATATTATTTGCGCTGTTTTAGAATTCACAATAGTAGTTGAAAAGATTATCTCAAAATATAAAATAGATGTTTCTCGCAAATATATTTTTTAAATTTAAATTGTTTTGCCAACTGTCAATTATTTGACCTTTTTTAAATATGACGTAAATTTCCTCCATTTGCTATTTTTAACGCATAATAATAAATTTATTATTTAAAAATTTTCTTTCTCTTTTAAAATTCATGTGTAACTATTTTTTATGGCGTAATTTTCAATATTTTTCTGATTATAATAGCCATGTTTAAATAAATTTTTAATTTGAAGGAAATATTATTCTTTGCGCTGTTTTTAAAATTGGCAACAGTTTAAAATAATATCATTTTCTAAAATATGTAAAAAATATCTCTCGAAATGCTGAAAATTTGAATTTAAAATGGAGATAAATCCTCAAAAAATGAGTCAAATAAAAAAAAAATAAATAAATGCAGTTGCACACCGGGAACTTGTAATGTATTAAATGATGTAAAAATATTTAAATTTCTATGCATAGTTTTTGCTCATATAAATTTTTTTAATGAAACGATTTTGACCAACTTTAACATTAAATATCTCTTAAAATAATGATTCGATTTAAAAACTGTCTGCATCAACGTGTTTATCAAACATTTCTGTATAATAGCACCAATTTTCATATTTTTGTATGAAACAGTTTTCTTAATATTAACGAAGAAAGACCCCCGGTCACAAGAAATATGGATGCCGATCTAGGAGTGTACCGGGAAGATCTATGCAGATTTTTATTGTACTATTTCCAAATCATTACTTTTTTCATATATAGAAGGATAATTTTTCAAAATATGCCAGTTTTGAGCAGGCGCATAATTGTACAAAAAGAAACATCAGCTATTTGCAAAAAAAAAAAAAATGTGATGTTGGACTCTGTTTGAACTGTTTCTTATCATTTCATTTGAAAGAAGTTGTTTGAGTATAGGAAAAAAAAGTGTCAGAGCATTTGATGTGAGCATATATAGAACAGCCTGTAAATTTGAAGATAATAAAATTTTGGTAAGTTTTTCAATTTTATGTTTTTCTTTTAGTCTTCATGAGACTAAACCATGATTTTTGAAAAATAAAGTAATTTTTCAAAACTTGGTCTAATATGAGGTCAGCGAAAACAAGCAATTCACATATTAAAAATGATTCATCATTTAAGCTATACTAAGATTTTCATACAGTTTACAAACTACAGAATTCAATAACCATGTTACTGCTGTTTATATATATCTATGTATATGAAGTTATATTTAAAGAGTCCTTTTTTTTTTCATTAAAAAAAAATCATATTTTGTCCATGGCATTATGTAAACAAGGATGCCCTGAAAATACAGTGCCAGTGGGTTGCTTACACTGAACATTTCTGAAACATCAAAATAAAATAAATTAAAAGTCACAATGCAATCAATATTTAGCATATAATAAATGACATACCATAGGATTTTTTCCCCCCAAGTTTATGTATATGGAAAACTGGTTGCATTTAGATAGAAGAAAAAAAGAGAATAATTTGGCCTGTTAAATTTAACTTGCAAAAAATAGAAAAATAAAAACATTTAAAAAAAAAAAATACTTATGAAGTTTGGTTTAGAAGCAGTTTGTTACAAGTCTATTTCACTGCCTGATCCATTAAATATTGATGGCTGAATAGTTTTTTGTGAAAACATATCAGATTTTTTAATATTGGTATTTTTTAGTTTAAAATGCTCTTTAGCATCAGTTTTATTAATAATGAAAAAAATATTCTCTACCGCATAACACATTCGTGTAAAACACAACAAACCACCTACCAGGATAAGAATCACAAATAACTATACAAAATTAAAAACACTTAAGTATTTTTAATATCTTGGTGGATGGAAATGTCATTTGAGATAATGAGATTGTGTGTCCTTTTCTCTAGTTTCTTATTTTACTATTCCTGTTTTGTCAAAATCATGTAAATTTTAATGGAATTCTTTTCTGACTGTGTAAAGGACATTTTCAGATTGCCTTAAATTCTTAGCCATATTAAACAAGTAGGGCAACAAAAAGTTTTTTTATTTATTATTTTTCTTTAATAAAATCAATTTTGTTAGATTTACTTAGAAATGTACGTGAAAAATGTTGATTTTTACGTGTAAAGTATTAATTTCTAAGGTCCGCCTCAAAAGTTTAAGCACAAGCATAAAATGTCAATTTTTAAAGAATAAAAAAAAAGTTAGAATAAATAACTTTTTTTATTTGCAGATTTCGAAACTGAATTTTAAATAAATTATATCAAAACTAGAAAAAAATAAATTACATAACTGTAAAAAATATAGCTTAAAATATGTTCAAACAAATTGACTCAAAAGTTTATACACAAGGGCAAAAACAACTACATTTATCCTTTTTACAAAAATGTTATATACAAATTATTTTTCCGCGATTTCGGATTAGTTCAAATAAACGTCCGTCCATCGAAATTATTAACTTTTGTAGGGTTTCTGGTGGCAAAGAGCACCATTCTTTCTCAATGACCTCTTGGAGTTCTTCGAGAGAGTCATACTGTTTTCTACTGCTGTAAACATGACAGGTTAAAATACCCCAGATATTCTCAATCAGGTTTATGTCTGGACTTGAAGCTGGCCAGTAAAGTATTTTAACATTTTTCTGTGAAAGTAACAGTTTTGTAGAATGTGATATGTGAATTCACATTGAGGCATTCTCTTGTTATCATTCAGGACCCTCCCTCAAAAAAAAAAAAAAAAATGTCGCCGAATGGAAGCAAATGTTGGTTCAGCGTCTGTTGATATTTTTGGAGATTTTGTCTTTCGTTTAGAAAAGCTAGAGAACTCTGGCCGTTGAAGAAGAACGCCGCCAAACCAAGGACTTGCTGCCTGCTGAAAAAAGTCTTTTTTTCCTTTCGTAGATCATGCCAGACGTGTGTTACCCATCAGGGCCATCTAAGTTCCATTTTTTTCTCATCACTGTATAAAACAAGTATGCCATTTGCCCCTGTAGGATGTGTGTTTTTTAGACCAGTTCATTCTTGCCTGTTTGAGGCACGGTTTTCGAGCCATTTTCTTTAGTACGATGTAATCACGTTCTTTAACACGTTTATGTGCAGTGTCTTTGGACACCTGTACACCGAGATTATTTTTAATTTGCCCAATGGACATATTTTATCTAGACACCAATCTCCGTATTCTCCGATCCGCCTGAATATTCGTCATATGTACTCGGTCACATCATGGTTTCCTGTTGAAATTATCATTTCTAGAGAGCACTTGATATATACCTCGCTTTCATGGATTTAAAATTTTTGCAATTTCAGAAAAAGTTTTATTTTGTGATTTCATTTTAAAATCTCGCCTTTTTGTGAATTCTTTACTCGCCGGCATTTTTAAAACGAGTGGAAATGATTTCTCCACTTTATAGTCCAGGCAATAGGGAATTTTATCTCGCAAAATTAATGGTAGTTCTGGAAATCGGCTTACTTTATGTTTTTTGGGTCGCTGAATCCGAATTTGTAACTTCCCACCAAAATTTCCCCCGGCAACCTCCCCCCCCCCAAAATTTTGGTAAAAAGCCCCCCAAAAAATGTTTTTATTAAAAAAAATCAATTTTTTTATTGTTTTAGGAGAAAAGTATCTAGAAATTCAGAAAGTAGACAAAATTTGCAACAAATTAGGTATATGGCATTATGACTTAGGATGAAGGGGAAGGGGGGAGGGATCTGCCTCGGAACATGCGAGCGGTGCTGCGTGGACTAAGTTGCGCAATTCCACTTAACCACTCACAGGTTTACATTCGCCCTCCCACCTCCCCTCCGAACTTTCTTTATAAGGTTTACTTTAAGTTTTTTGGGTCGCTGAATCCGAATTTTCAACTTACCCCCAAAATCCCCCCCCCCGAAAACCCCCCAAAATAGTTTTTCTTAACTTTAATTTCTTATTGTTTTAGGGGAAAAGCAATACGAAATTCAGAAACTAGACAAAATTTGCAACAAATAGGATATATGATATTATGACGTAGGATAAACTGGGAGAGAGGGGGCTGCCTCGGAACATTTCCCGCGCGCTTTTCTCAAAAACCAAATATTTTCAAAAAATTAATTTTGGGGTGGTTGCCGGGCTAAATTTTGGGGGGAAGTTAAAAATTCGGATTCAGCGACCCAAAAAACTTAAAGTAAACCATACAGAGAAAGTTCGGAGGGGAGATGGGAGGGAGAATGTAAACGTGTGAGTAGTTAAGTGGAATTGCGCAACTTAGTTCACGCAGCACCGCGCGCATGTTCCGAGGCAGATCCCCCCTTCCCCTTCATCCTAAGTCATAATGTCATATATCTAATTTGTCTCAAATTTTGTCTACTTCCTGAATTTCTAGATACTTTTCACCTAAAGTAATAAAAAAATTGATTCTTGTAATAAAAACCTTTTTTTTTGGGGGGGGGGGGGCATTTTACCAAAATTTGGGGGGTTGTCGGGGGAAATTTTGGGGGGAAGTTACAAATTCGGATTCAGCGATCCAAAAAACATATAGTAAGCCTTTTTCCAGAACTACCATGAATTTTGCTAGGTAGAGCCCGAGCCCCTATACAGTCTCTATTGCCTGGACTATTAATACTTTTTTAAAACTGGAAAACGACCGGGAGAGTATACGCCGTATGTCTTCTGGGGTTCTTTTACGAACTCCGTATATCTTTTTTTTCTCAAATAAAGCTATAACGTACATACTAGGCGTGAATGTTCATTACTCTAGTGTATGCCCTCTGTGTTTTTTACGACTACAGCGCTGGTACGATGTCATACAACGTCATTACATCCGTTTAATCCCATGTTTCTAAAAAAATATGCATAAAGTGCTTAAACTTTTGAGACTGTTTCTTCAAGGGAAAAAAAAGTAAATTAAATAAAAATTAATGTAACTTTTATTGTATTGTAACCTACAAAAATTGCTTATTTTATTTAATTTTGATTAAATGTCGGGTGTGCTTAAACTTTTGAGACGGACTATAAGAAGTATTGATAGATCGTTATCTTTAAAAAAAAAAAAAAAGGGATATATCGGTATGTATCGAAAGTCTAACATCGGTGTCAATAATCAATATTTTTAGGTCCGATATATCGTTTTTTCGATACATCGGTATGTTACTGCCATTCCTAGCTCTTTCTGAAGCAAGGGATTTATTTTTCTTTAATCCTGTATTTTGTTTCAGTACATGTTTTCGATAAAGATACTTTTAGCTTAGCATCAATCTTTTCTATTTACAGACATTGTATCTGAAGCTCACAAGGATAATCTTTGATCGTATAAACAGGGATGTAGTGGAGTGTATGCTATATGGTTCTATATGCCGTATAACTTCTGGATTTTTTCAAGAATCTTTGTATATCCCCTGTTAGTCAAGCAGAGCTATAGTGTATGCTCTCTATCCTCTGTCTATGGAGTATACCCTCTTTTTTTTACGACTACAGTACTGCGTATTAATTAATTTGCCTATTAATATGAAAGAAAAAAGAATGCAGACTGAATTACATACATTAATAAGTGAAAGATAAAATGGAAATTAGCTGCTCAAACACAACAGGAATCTCGTAAAACGATTATTAAAATGTAGTCTTTATTTGCCACTTGGTATTAAAGAAAAATATCGATTTATTATTTATATAATTCACAAAATTTAAATTTTTATGAATTTTCAGTATTTTTTGCTGCTAAAAACGGAAAAGCGCTTTTTAAGGCCACAGAAAACGCTGAAAATTCATAAATTTCAAAGTATCATAACTCGGTAAGTTTTGATCATAGAAGAATGAAAATTTTTATTGTTTTACCTGTTAGAACATGGAGAAAGTTTTTCTTAACATAATATAAATACGGCTAAATAAAAATATATCCATTCGAATCGGAAGTTTTTTCGTAAGTTAAACTATCTATATCACAGAAACAAGTTAAATAGTTTTAAATAAAGATTTTAGTGTAAAATATTTTTATAAAACTTGAGTACAATTTCCGGCCGTTCTAGTGATAACTTATAAGAATCCAGGGTCCATGTAAAAAATTAATGTCGTATAACTTTAAAAAATAAAAATTTGACATAAATAGCTTTTGATATGATGAAAAACATTTTTGCGTTTGGGTTTTCACCTCTAAAGCTAATGGTTTAGGAATTAGCTATTGACGATAAATGAGGACACTCTGTATATATATATATATATATATATATATATATATGCAAACGTAAAATTAATTCCAAATAATTAAAATATTAATTCCGCTAGTGATTTCGGGAGTTCCATTGTTTAATTTATCAAATTATTATGGAAAATCCTAGATAAGCTTAGGCATTTTTTTTTAAATGAAATAATTGCCAGTTATTAATTTACAAATACGTTTTATAGTTACAATCATTCTCTGGCATTCTTTACATAAAAATTTTGTTGTAATATGTCATCTTTATTTTAATAAGGTAATTTTGAGAACATCCTGAATTGTTATAACTTTTCATCTGACGTCACAGGTCAATATAGTGTCATCTCGTGATGTTATTTTGACGAAATGTCTTAAAACCGTGACAGTTGAAAGCGCCCATTTTTATTGTTTATGAACCACAGCCCTAAATTAAAAAGAAAACGCCCATTTTTCTATGCATCTCGGTAATCAGCGCCACTGATATAATGGTGAACTGTTGAAAATATACAGTATGTGGCCAACAGTCGCTGGATACTTTTGATTTTATAAGTTTTGTAGAACAGCTAGAGAAATACTTGGTGCATTCTTCTGGAACTTTGTGAACATAAATGCATCTTTGACCTCATATTTTTCAACGAAAATTTGATCACTACGGTAATTAGAGGAACAACAACAAATTCAATAGATATATTTCTTTTATATCACCCTGTAAAATAGAATGTTCGAATTGATCTATACCTAGCACGTGACTATAATTGATCTTGTGAAAGATTTGTGTTCATTTTAAAAAATAACATGTTATTTATGAAGGTATAAGTATTTCAATAATTGAAAAGATTTTTAAAAAAAACTTTGCAAAGTACAGTGAAAATAACATATTACAATTATAAATGTATTAAATTTAATGAAATATAAGTAGCATTTGTATGGGATACTTTTTAACTGCGCATGCGCTAAAGGTTACAAAACTTTTTGCGTAATTTAGAATTAAGGGCAACTCGTATAAAAAAGCCAAACCGAATGCAGTGAAAATTCAAAAGATATCGACGATATAGTGAGCTGCTTTTTAATTATTTTCTAAAAATAGCTGGATGGTAAAAGATTTTTCCCAAATGTTCTTTTTAACCATTTGGAAAAATGGTTATTGTTCTCGTCAGGATGAGAAATCAAAAGCATATCTGAAGGTTTTCATTGGTTTAATCTGCATTTTATTCGTTTTCTGATTGGTCTATACAGTAATCTGCATTTCCCTTTAATTTCAACAACGATGGATACCCTCTGTTGCCACTATGACAAAAAAGTAATAAAAACTACAAAAAAAAATAATAATTCGGAAACAAATTGAGATACAGCTTTCAAACAAATTGCATTTAAAAGTACATTTTTTTCTCTATCCGACGGTGTAAAAAGTAATATTGTGGGATGTTTAGAAGTTAAGAATGAAATTTCATTTAAAATTGGCCGTCAGATTTCTTGGAAATCTGACGATGGAAAAGCCTTTTCCGAACAGCCAATGAAATGCTTGGATATTTACGTAAGTTTCAGGTGGATAATACTTAAGTTTCATGAAATCTGACGGGTCGCAGGCGATATTTTTGGTTTGCAATTTTTACGTGTAATAACACTATTAATGTTTAATTCATGGCGTACGTAATGTAGGATCAACTCCGTGCGATTTTTTTATGTCTTAAATTTTAGTCTTCGAAAAAATAGTTTTTCAAATGGTCGTTGTAATTTGATAAATTGTTTTTTTTTTTAATGCCTTAGTCTTTGAAAAATCACCAAACTGAACACATTGCGATAAAATAAGAATTATCAAAAGTGAAGCATTTGTTACAAAGTTACGCGTTTTCATCTAGGCCGAACATTCAGTTTTTATACCGGGTGGGGCCAATAAATTTTTTTGAACGTGCTTGGCCGAATTTTAAGCTTTACCATACCATGTCTGAAGTCTAAACATTTAGGACCGTCTAGGCCTGTAACCGACATATCCAGAGACGTATCAACTACCTCAAGGACCCCTAGGCTTGACTTTTTAGTGACACTGACTCCTTTTTCAAACAAAATAGGGAAGAACGTAATAGGTAGTATTTCTTGCGAAATCTACCTAAGAAAGGTATTACCTTTTGAAAAATCAAAGTTGGTGCATTTTTTAATATATAGACTACTCCAAAATTAAATTCATATTAAAAGAATGTCGAATGGTATCTATTACATCTCTCTGCAATAAATTGGTGATAAAATATTATGGTGGGATGTTTTCCCTCTGATTTACATATATTTGATAACAAACAATACACACAGCAATTTGTTTTTCCGTCAGTTGAGATAAGAAAGATGTTTATTGAATATATTGAAGCTTTCAGAAAAATGTTGCCATTCTGCAACCATAACAATATATCTTCTGTTGTCTTATTTGAATATGCTGTTCTCACATCTGCTATTCTCTTTTCATGCTCATTATTTATTTATAATAAATCGATTTTAATTAGTAGTTGCCAAAACCATTTGAGAATGAGGTTATGATTATTCGCAGATGTTTATGAATATTCTCAGTAAAATGATTGTAAATTTTCTCTTGGATTATTTTTGCCCTATCTGAAGTCTGTAATTTTGCTATAGAGTATGCTGGTTATTTTTCTGCTTCAGTTTCTATGAAAATGCTTTGACAGTTTTTAGTGTTTCAATTTTTATAAAAGAAAATTGTGTTAAACCGAGTTTTATTATTTTGATAAATAATATAATAGATGATTTTCTACATGCACTGTTTTAAAGTTTTTAAAAAGTTTATTAGACATTTCAAATATAGTTTGAGAAAAAAAAAATGTTTTATTAGTGATATTTCTTTGTCGTTCTAAACGCAACAAAATTTTCTTTGAATACTAATAGAACTTATAAGCTTATCTTAAAATCTTTTCTATAGCACTTCCAAGCTTATCTAAACTATCTTTGATTATCATGGATAATAAAAAATGAATGAAAATTGTCACAACCATACAATTATAAAATATTCACAGTATAATTGTGAACAATTGACTTTTTATAATAATAAAAACTGCTATTATTTTCATAAAAGTGGAGGGGTTTTTTTTTTTCTGAAAAACAGTAATTTCTTGTCAAATTCTATTTCGTTTAAAGTTTTATTGAATTCTTGGACTTTCAAAGTAACACAAAACGTTAAAAGTTTGAATACAATATACTTAAAACGTTGTTATGAAAGAAATAGTTTTTTTAAAAATAGAAATCTACTTAATCGACAAATTCTATTTAATTTTCTTTTGCTATTACTGAACCTTTCAATATCGATATAACGTAGAGCGTTAAATATTAACACAAAGAAATAATTAATTTAATTTCATTATAAAAAAATATACGTTGTTGATTGTAATAATATATCAACTTTGAACAATGTCGTTCCGAAAAAAAAAAGATGTTTCTTCGTTTCTTTTCATTGGATTATTTTAATTATAGTATAATACGCGCTGTGATGATACCATTAGGAAATGATATTGAACATATCATTCATTCGAAAATATCCATTCCATAATACAGTTATCTTTTAATCTCAAATAAATTATTTTCAAGTTCTGGAACAAATAAATGTGAAATACGTTATTCAAACGTCATCAAATAATCTTTTTATTCTTTCAGTGTCGATTTTAAAGAATTTTATGTCATCTTTATTATATATTCTATCTATGAAATCTGAAATCGTCTTTATTTTGAAATCACTTGATTTTTTGCATTTGTTGTGTGACTTGGGATTTTGCATAAAATGACTTAAGATATACAATAAAATTATTTCTTCGAACTCAAGAGTATTGTGATTCTCTTAGCGAAACAAGATGAAATTATCAAATTTCAACACACTGGCTGCCAGTTCTTTTGTAGTGGTCGCAGGGCGTTGTTAAACATACTTGTAGTTTTTTATTTATCAAGAAATTCATTCTAAATTTTGCTTTTATAATTTTTGTGTTTAATTACCGTGGTTATTAGTTTCCTAATAGGAACTGATTTTTACAAAAAACGACAATAAACAATCTACTATTTCTCTCAGAAACAAATATAAAAAAATACCTTTTTCATTCTTCAAATTTCGACTACTGTGAAAACAAACTGTTATCGTCTGCTTATTTGTAATCTTTCATCCATGTTTTCTCCCTCCCCCCTTTTTTTTGTTGCCTAGTAATAAAGAGTAATTTAAGAATAAATCCTAAAATCTTTTCTTGAAATTCTTTGATTTTGTAGATTTTATGTGTATGATTATTACGATTTAAAGAGTTTTATTCTGAAAAAATTGAAATTTTTTATTGTACTTCAAACTGATGCCAATCATTTGAAAATTGTTTGAGCAAATAAAGACGAAAATGCTTGACTAACAAATATAAAAATGCATTCTAGAAATTTTGATAAATCCTCTGCTAAATCTCTTAAAGTTGTTACCAGAGCATTTTATCCTGTGTTTGTTGTCTTATTTGCTTCTCCTGAAGATAATAAATGACGTAAACATTTTTGCATGAAAATGGGCAAAACAAATGAGTATGAAGATACCTTCTTCAAATTTTGATAAACCATCTGCTAATTCTTTTAAAGTTCAGAACATTTTACCTAATGTTTTGTTTTTGTTACCCTTGAAGATTGTAAACAAAGTTATACACAAAGAAATGAGTATGGAAATGCATTTTTCGAATTTTGATATATCATTTATTAATTCCCTTAGAATTATTATCAGGGAATTTTACCCAGTGTTTATTGTGTTTGCTTCCCCTGAAGATAATAAATTATGTCAACATTTTACATGGAAATGGGCAAAACAAATGAGTATAAAAATACGTTTTTCAAATTTTGATAAACCATCTGCTAATTCTCTTAAAGTTGTTATCAGAACACTTTACCTAATGTTTTGTTTTTGTTACCCTTGAAGATTGTAAACAACTTATACATAAACAAATGAGCATGGAAATGCATTCTTCAAATTCTGATATATCAGTTACTAATTCTCTTAGAATTATTATCAGGTTATTTTACACAGTGTTTATTGTGTTTGCTTCCCCTGGAGATAATAAATGATATCAAAATTTTGTATGAAAATAGACAGAACAAAGGAGTATGAAAGCACATTCTTCAAATTTTCATAAATCATTTGCGCATTCCCTTAAAGCTTTTATCAGAGCATTTTACCCAATGTTTGTTGTCTTCGCTATCCTTGAAGATTATAAACAGCTTGAAAATTTCCTCAAAATATTCATAAACAAATGAGTATGGCAATGCATTCTTCAAATTCTGATAAACCATTTGCTAATTCCCTTAGAATTATTATCAGGGAATTTTATCCAGTGTTTATTGTCTTTGCTGCTCCTGAAGATAGTAAACAGCGTCAGATCTTGTCCAGATTGCTTAATTATGTAGTTTTTGTATTTTTGTTCACTGTAGTGGCTAATGACATTTATCTTGTATACAAAACATATAAATATAATCCACTTGGAATCGTAATATCTGCTTTGAGCGGAGATTTTTGTAGTGTTATAATTCGAATAATTCTAATGAGAAATAGCCAGCATATATTACTCGCAATTCATCAAATTAGCACTCTTCAGGAATTTTCGCCATGGAAAAAAAGTGAAAATGTATATGTTATAATAGCCTTTTGTGGGTGTTGGATTGTACCGTGCATTATGTACATTAGTTCTATTAAGCTTTTGATATCAAGACAGGGAGTGCAAGTAATACAAATGACCACCATCTTTGGATTGTATTGGAAGAATGCACTGGCTACTGGTTTAGCAATGTTCCTCAAGTTTATAGCTTTAACGCAAGTATACGCTTTACCTAGTTGCTGTATTGTATTATGTTGCTACTCATGTAAACTTTTGACCAATGCGATAAAAGATATTGAACGAAATATAAAAATGAACCGGGAACCTAAAGAATTATTTTGTTCCTTTATAGAAATAACACAAAAATTATCTAAATGTGTGAAAGATATTGAAGCCGCCTTGTCTTTGATACTGTTTCTCCTATATTGCTATTTAATGAGCTGCATTTTCATAGTGATTACTTTGGTGATTCGTGTATGGCCCACAAGAGGTGAACAAGATAGAATAATAAACAACGTTACTATATTAACTCTGTCATTATTGTGTTTTTATTTGTTGAGTTTACAAGCAGCTGGTGTACATGATTCTGCTATAAGTCTACAAAGGACAATTTACAGCTTGTATGCAAAATTTCCTTTTTCTACCTGCAAACGGAACAGTGGTTCTTGTTTTTTGCTTTTGACTATGGCAGATGAACTACAAGAGAAATTTCACATTACTGTTTGTGGTATCTTCCCATTAAATCGGCGTTTTATTCTTCAAACTACTGGAGCAATGTTATCATATGGCATTATTATTTCGCAGTTAGGCTTAAGAAAGTAACAGTTACATGGACGCCTGTAAGGGCAGGAAGAGGAAGGAAGGTGGGATAAAGGCATAATAAACCCATAATTGAATTTTGAGATTTGAGAATTTTCTTTTTCTCTTATGATTTTGAAAACAATAATAATGAAATTTATTCTTCTCAATTAATTTAAAATAATTAAATACGAACAGAAAAAAGTTTTCGGAAAAAATCTTTGTGCTGTCATTGACGTCAGGGACTGCACCGCCTGGATCCCTAGAATTGTTACTTCTGTTTATCTTTTTGCCTTCGTATGTTAAAATGTATCTTAAATGGGAGGTTCAAGGTGTCTCTGCCCCCAACTCCGGATGAAAAAGATAATTAACTGTTTAATTTTGCATTTTGGAAAAAGATGGTAGAAGCTTATGTTTAGGATTATAATGTCTTGCTTCTTTAATTTCTGAATTGTTGATATGTTTAAAAATTGTCTTGCACGTAGTATTCTAACAGAAAATTCTTAAATTACACCATTAGAAACCACACCATTTACAAAACTGCTCCACACCATTGTAAAAATAAATTATTACAAAGTACAATTTACATCTCAGCTGAAAAAAATTCTTTTTTTGTCTGAAAACGAAACATTGGTTCTTGTTTCTGCTTATGACGGTGGTAGATGACCAGAAGAGAACTTCAAATTACTGTTTGATATCTTGGAAATTAAGGCTTTTTCGGCAATTTTCTTTATGAAATGCGATGAGTTTATAAAATTTCCTTTACATTTAACTGTCATGCAAACATTAAAGTAGAAAATCGTATATGTACAGTGTGGAAAAAAAAAAGGAAACACCCCCTACTAACTCCTCAACAAATTATCGTAGTCAAAAGTTACTGGTACCGAACGATTGGAAATAAAGTCTACTTTTAAATGACGTATATAAAATTTGCTTAGGGGGCCATCTACCTATTAAAACTAATCCATACTTCATTTTATTGAATGGCAATACCCAATTTTAATGAGATATTTCAAATCTTTGGTTCAAACTATGTCTAGACACCAAATTTCAAGTCATTTGAATGATAAGTTTTTGAATTATAAACATTCAAAATTTAGTGCTTCTAATGTTAAATTACATTTTCATATTTTTATTTATAACTTCTGAAATTATGATCTTAATGTGCTAATTTTTTGTTTCGCAATAATACTAATATACCCAAACATAAATGCGTTGAATTTGCAATTTTTATAATTTTCTGATAGGAATTATGAAATTAATATTAAAAAGAAATTATGAATTGCAATCTACAATTTTTTTGATGGATTCAGATTTATTAAGTCCTGCTTTATGGAAATCCAAAATTTCACATTTTCCTTTCAAGTAGTTTTCAAATTATGCTTAAAAAACGGCAAAATGATGGTTTAAGGGGCCGTCTATGATGGAAGTGGCTAAATACATATTTTGAAATTTCTTATGCTATTCTGTAATCTAACAGGCTTAATTGACTGCTTAAGGTGCATTGATCAAGAAGGGAGCTCTCTCGGTTAACAATCGAATACCGAACTTCAATTTGGATACAGCCCTTAAAATACGCTCGTTTTAAAATAATTAATTTCTCGGAAACTTATGGTACGAATTGCATAAAAATTTGTTATTAGACTAATTGAAGGGTGTAGAGTTCATTTATGTTGTCAGAATTGTGTACTGCTATTGAAAAAACTAAAGTTATGGTTCTTTTTCATATGTAGATGGCCCCCTAAGCAAATTTTATATACATAATTTAAAAGTAGACTTTATTTCCAATCGTTCGGTACCAGTAACTTTCTTCCACGATAATTTGTTGAGGAGTTAGTAGGGAGTGTTTACTTTTTTTTTTTTTCCACGGCTGTACATTTCTAATTTAGTCCAGGAATTAGGTGCTCAAAAAGGACAAATAGGGGAAAGTTTTGGTGTAGTTTTGATATTTGGTGCCTTTATGTTTTGTGGGTCGCTGAACACGAATCTGAAGTTTGCAACAAAATTTATCCCGGGAAACACATTTTTTTGGCAAAAAACGGAAAAAAAAACGGGATTTTCTTTGTTTTTTTCCAAATAACTTCGAAATTATACATTTTACGTAAAAGTCCTCAGTACATAAATTGAAGAGGATAAAATTTCCTACATTTTATGTACTATAAGTTTTTTTCTCTGATCAATGGTTTAGCCGTGACAACGCCATAAAAATGGGAGTGAAAATCAAAAAAATCAGAGAAAACGGGAATTACACCGCTGTACGTAGATTTAACATGAAAACTGACAATTTTACACAACCATTGACTATAAATTATACTAAAGATTATATGAATGACTACATTTTACAATGAAGTTGCTGATAATAAATAGGACGACTCATTATGAATCATTATTTAATTATAAATAAACATGTACATTAGTGAGTACATTTATTTAAAAAACAAAAAAAATAGTATTTCCGCTTTCATTTACTTGAGGGTCCCTGCTTTTCACCGACATCTACAGCATAGAAAATAGACGTCTAGAATTAGTGGGTGTTTTTTATTACTACCAACAGTATAAAATAAATGTTTTTTTAATAAAAATATTTGATACCTTCTGGCATGACTTTTTCTTGACATTTTAGTTCAAGTACCATTTTTTTTTTTTTTAAATCAAAGACAGCAGAATTTAAGTTAGCCACATAAATATACTTTTGCACCATTATGCAACGGCAACAAGATTTAAAATGTAACGAAAATGTGAATTTGGTTCAAAATATTTTGTTTATAGAAGAAAATTACAATGAAGAGCACATGAAATTTTGCAAGAGCGAAATGTTTAAATTTATGACCAAATTTGGACAAAAATTGTCAGTTGTATGTAGATATATCGGGACAAAATCATTTAAAATATATTACTTGGCTGCAAATTCTGAGTGGTTACAAAATTGATCCAGATAAATTCTCCAAATTCAGATTTGATACAATGCAAAATATAATGTAAGCATTTTCTCATGATATATTAATCATGATATCTTATGATTCCCTATCTTTACATAATGTTCCTGTTAGGTTTCCTGTAAAGTTTGTGCAGAAATAAATATGAATATACAACAGAATATGCAACACAGCAATTTTCTTTAATGCTGTCGAATGTTTGTCCCGTACCTTAAATTTTAGAAAAAGAAATTTTAGAATTTGTTATAATAATAGAAAAATAGTTTTATCACTTTAGCTTCCATACCGTTAAGAAAGTATCATTAAAATTATCAAGAAGTACGTAAAGTTATGCGTCAATCAGATTATGGAACATTTTTGAACGCATTCGGGCTACTATAATAAAACTTCATAGTTTAATAACGTGAAAAACGATGTCTAAGTAATAATTTGTAAAACATATAACACGTTTGAAAACACAATTTCAACCAAAATCGAAAAAATAGCTGAAAATTTTGTACATCCCTGTATATGAACTATAGATTTATCATATAATTCACAATATGCTAAAATTTAGAACTGTTAGTGAACGCATAGCGCAGTTGAAAATTCCTCGTTAGCAATTTCCGGCAATAAGCTGGTATATAGGTGTTTTGTGCAGCCCTATATATGATTTATAGAATTTATACACGCTAAATAGTATGCAATTTTTGAAATTTAAAAAGTGTTCCACAACTGAAAATGCACTTCCATCAATTATTGTTCATACAGAGAAAAATATAACTGATTTATTTTGTGTGCCCCTGTATATGAAAGATCAATGGCACATCATATTCAATAGTAAGCATCTTATAGAGCACCTCGGAGATATATATCAATTTAAATACTTTTGAAAAGGTGTAACATGAACAAAATACACCACAAACAATTTTTCTCCATAGACCGTAATGTAACATAATTCTTTTTAATGTCCCTGTAAATGATCGATAAATACTACCCATACCATATTCTATAAGAAATCATCTTGTAGTGCACTTCATACATATGTATATAAATTTCAAAGTTTTTGAAATTATGAAACATTATTAAAAACCACCATAAACGATTTTCCCCCATAGGCCGTAATATAATGAAATACTTTTGAATGTTCCTGTAACGAAATTATAACTGCTACACGCAACATTTTACAAAACCTAACATTCAATAGTGAATATCAATAACATTTTTCAATTTCATGGCGATGCGGCTATATTGAAGAATCGGTAAATCACCCACCGTGCACTGCCGTAATTCCCGTTTTCTCAGAATGTTTTTTTCACACCCATTTTTGCGGCGTTGTCACGGCTAAACCATTGATCAGAGAAAAAAACTTTTAATACGTAAAATGTAGGAAATTTTATCCTCTTTAATTTATGTATTGAGGGCTTTTGCGTAAAATGCATAATTATGAAGTTATTTTGAAAAAACAAAGAAAATCCCGTTTTTTTTCCAGTTTTTTGCCAAAAAAACGTGTTTCCCGGGATAAATTTTGTTGGCAAAATTCAGATTCGTGTTCAGCGACCCAAAAAACATAAAGGCACCAAATATCAAAACTACACCAAAACTTTCCCCTATTTTCTACCAAATGACTGGACTAATTGATATTTAAAAAAAAAACTGTTTTGGAAAAGAGCATAAAGTGGTGGTCATGATAACTCAGGGGCCGTTCAAATATTACGTAAGCACCTAGAGGGGGGGGGGGGGGAGGGGGTTAGTGATTTGCTTATTTTTGATGACAAGGGGGAGGAGGGGGTTAGAATGATGCTTACGTTAGACATTTTCAAAATCTCTTAACTTGTTAAAAAAAAACTATTAAAAATTTCAAATTGGAAAAAAGAAATAGCAAAAGAACTATTTTAAAACAGATTGAATTTTGTCCATAGATTGGTAAATTAAATATCCAGTGAGCATTTAGTACTAATTTGGTTTAATTTTTTTTTTTATGTTGTGCGTTAAACATTTATTTTTAACCCTTGACCGCCGGTGACTGATATATTAGTCCTCTGAAATGCAATTTTTCTTGTGATACACTTATTATTCAAATATCTATAAAAAATTAATGTCATTCAAATTAAAAAAAAAGAAAAACAGAGGTTTATAGTATCAAGATTATTTTTTATATAATTTTTAAAAATATATATAAACGTGATTCAATCCTATTTTTAGAATTTAAAAGAAATTACAGAGAAAAAAAAAATTACAAGCACAGAAAGAAAAATCATAATATAAAACCTTAACAGAGAAAAGTATTCTTAGCTTTTTAACATATTTATATCATGAAATAAAACTTAAAGCATCTTAAACATGAAGCTAAATAAACTTTGTTTTACATAACAGGCAATTTCCTTAAAAAAGATTGCTTTGTCTACTAAAGTTGATAGCGTTAAACCAAAATCAAAAGAAATTTCTACTGATGGACAAGAGGAAGAAAATAAAGAGAAGGAACAGGATTCCCAAATTGATACTAAGCAGAGCTGGGAAAAAAGTTTAAATGCCTTGTATGCTGTCAAGGACTCCATGTCAAGTTCTCAAATTCAAAAACAGATAAATAAGATTTCCAGTGATCTAAAAAAAAAGAAAAACAATCCTTAAAAAGGAAACGACAAAATGCTGAATACCAAAGAAAACATCAAACCACCAAACGAACAAAGCTTGAAGAAATCTGCCATGATAATCCAGATATTAAAAAAAAAGTAGCTTTGAGGGAATCAGTAGGAAGACAAAGTTTAAGTGTGGATCAATCATTATTGCTTAAGGAAATAGCAGACATAGCAATTAGTGGAAGCTCTGCAGATGCAAAAAGAAGAAGCGAGTCAATACGAAGTGCCAAAACTCTCGATGACTTGACTGCAGAACTGAAAAAGGTTCGTTCAGGAATGGAACATATTTTCGTTTGCTTCCAAAAAATTCCTCAACCATCGAGGGTCGAAGGCATGTCACCACAGTGCTGGCAAAACTTTCTCGGCCTCAGGCTGACTATCACCGATCTCACATTGATACCTAATTTGCAGTAACATCCATCCGCTATTTAGAAACTTTAGCTTCAATTTTTGGACCTATGCAAGTGTTTTTTTCTTTCACAGGATGACAAAGCACGTGTATCTTTGGTAATTACAGCAGCCAATAAACAGGCTCCGATACTGATGCATATGGAGTATCGTGTATCCTTACCCGGCCATAACTGTGTCATCGCTGAACGCCACAAAATTATCCGATGTGTTTACGCTGGTATTGTGATTGCTTCCAAAATGGCAGGTCAAAGTAAATCCATAGCTTATTCTGGTCCAACGTTTATAGCTTTAAGAAGTGGGAAACACAGTTCTTCCACAGCAAATACTCATTCTCAGGATTTTGAAACTCTATTAATACCCAAAGACAGAAAAATTAGTGAAAACAGAAGACGGTTTCATCAAACCTGTAATCATAGTTACGGTTGATGGAGGTCCATACAAGAATCCCCGTTACCAGAAAGTTATATCGTTTGCTATTAACCATTTCAAAAAGCATGATTTAGATCGAATTTTCATAGCATGCAATGCTCCTGGAAGAAGTGCATATAATCGAGTAGAAAGGCGAATGGCACCACTCAGTCGAGAACTGTCTTGTCTTATACTCCCTCATGACCATTATGGTTCCCATCTCGATGAGAACGGTCGCACTATTGATGAAGAAATGGAGCAAAATAACTTTGCATAGGCTGGTAAAACTCTCGCAGAAATCTAGAACTCATTAAACATTGGCGGCTATCCTGTTACTGCTACATATGTTGATTCAGGCGAGCCAGACTCTGTTGGTTATGATTTGGATTGGTATTTGAAACACGTACAAGAAAGTCAATGCTTGCTGCAAATTGTAAACTGCAAAGAAAAGAATTGTTACTCTCCTGCACGTAGTGGATTATTTCGTATATTAAAAGGACGATTCATTCCTCATCCAATTAAAATGATACAATCTTCAAATGACATCATTAGAAGTGAGGAGGGGGAATTTATAGATTTAAGTCTCCGTCTGGCCTTAAATCTGAATATTACAGCAAAGGGATTTTTAAAGATGCCGTATGACTATTTTTGCCCTTCCATAAAGTCGCAATTATCCGCAAGAACTTGTGGAAGTTGTGGCCAGTATCATGCATCTCAGAAGTCAGCAAACAGACACAAAAATATTCAACACAGTGAAAAAAGCGAGAAGGCCTGCCTTATACGACCATTAAGAATTGCTGCTCGTCGAGCAAATGAACTTTTGTGCGTCCTAAAATTCATGGAAGATATGGAAGATGTTGAGTGGATCAATGAAGATGAAATTGATCAAGATTGAATCAGAAAAGGAAGCGATGAGGACAATCAAGTAAAAGTGGAAACCAATTTCTTAACAGATATGAAAAAATGGCTTGAGCAGCCGTGGTCTGCTCAATACATAAGGGCATGTTCAAATTTAAATTTTACAAATGGCTAAGTTCTTCTAAAATTGTGATCTAAGAAATTTTCTTAAATAGGATTGTAAGGAAATAAAACAACCATTCTTTTATTATTATTTTTAAGTGGAGTAGTTTTTTAAAAATTTGAATTAAATCCTAATTTTCTTAAATTAAATTATTACTGTTAAAAAAGTGTGTGTGTTAGGGGGGGTTGCAATTTTCTTACGTAATTATTAAGGGGGGGGGTTGCGATTTGCTTATTTTTGCTGACAAGGGGGGAGGGGGGTCAAAAATTGCCAAAAACATGCTTACGTAATATTTGAACAGCCCCTCATCGTAGATTTAATCTAGGAGAATGATGAGAAAAATATAGTCTTCCTTTTTTAATTCGAAAGCTAACAAAATACGTAAAGCTTTTTTTTTTTTTTTTAAGTGAAATGGTATTAAATTAAAGCAAACTGTAAATTTTCATTCAAAAATTTCGTTACTGAAAGTTATAGAGAAACTAGTCGGATGTACCAATCCCAAAACTTTCTTCTATGTCACACATGTTAATACTTTAAAATTCGTTATCACAGCGCCAAAATTAAATGGCAATCTATACCCATCGTGAGGATTCTAAGGGTATGAAATTCCATGCATTAGCTCTTGAAATAAGACTATTATGGTAAATCGTGAAAAATGCAGCATAACAGCGCCACCTGTTGGGCGATTTACACAAAACATAATCAGCAATAATATTTATCAAGGTATATTTGAATCTGAAGTTTGAGGAAAATTCATACATTAGTTCTTGAGAAAGAATTATTGCGCAAATAAAAAAAAAATCAGCATAGCAGCGCCACCTGTTGGGCGATTGACACCAAAATGTAAACAGAACCAATTGATATCAAGAATAAACAGAATCGGAAGATGAACATCCGTGTATTAATTCTTGAGATAGAGCTATTGCGGAAATCGTGAAAAATACAGCATAGTAGCGCCACCTGTTGGGGAGTTAAATTAAAACTTTTCTACAAGCGCAGTTTCCTCTTCGCACGGTACTGATCGTTATGAAATGATTTTCCCTAATTTCGGTTACATTTGAAAATTTTTAATTAGCACTATAAACTAATTAAAAATCAACTAAGAGCTATTCATGACGCAACGATTTCGCTCTTTAATTAGTAACAAGTCCAAAATAATAGAGTCGATTAATTTTATAAGTCTCCTTATTACTAGGGCGGATCTCGAGAGTCCTCAAAGGGGGGGGGGGTGCGATTTTAGAAATTTGGAAGCTCCAATCTGATGCGCGGGTCTAGGTCAATTTTTTCACTGCGGGTCGTGTTACTTATACTTTTTTTTGCTGCGGGTCGGGTTTAGGTCCGGTTGACTTCTATTTTTTGCTGCTGGTCGGGTTAACTTCTACTTTGTAACAGATGTAATAAATTCCCGGGGGCGCCATCTTGGAATTTTTCTTAGCGTGAAAACCCTTTTTCCGCCAAGTAGTAAATGTCGCCAAGCACCGATGTATGCACATGTTAGGCTTAACAAAAATAAAATGTAAATAATAAACAAAACTCGTTAAAACAGCAATCACTAAACGTCATATGACGCTACGCTTTAATTAACCGAAAAAAACATCACTGGATTCAGCTAACTCCTTCTGCAGCAATCACAAAAAAGCACAAACCTCGTTAAAGCCGCAGTTAGTAAATGCATGTATGTTGCTGTGCACCAATCTCCGAAATGCATGAGAAATATACAATAAACGACTAATAGAAAACATTACTCTAAAATAAAACAACAAAATATTCATAAAATTATCAACATACCTTAACAGACATCTTCTTTCTTGAAAGCTCAAGCACGAAATACCTCCTAGCATCACCTTCATTTCCCAAAATAGGCTTATGATTACGCATTGTAAACAAACCTCTTTTATCATTTAAAATTTCCTCATATTTCTTAATTACACCAGCAAGAGCGTTTAAACGAACTACAAAACCCATAGTCAATCAAATACATCCAATAAATTTAACATAAAAATAAAAAGCAGGAAGATACAACACGATATCAAAGCACATGCACAAAATCCCAAACAAAATCTCAAGCACGATCTCGCTGAAAAACGGGGGTTGCCAGAACACGTCACGCCAGAACACACACGTCACATGGGCAGTGGTGTAGTCGTAAAAAAAAACAGAGGGTATACGCTCAAGACAGAGCGTATACCCTAGAGTGTATTTACTATAGCTTTCTTGAGAAACAGAGGGTATACTATACGGTGTTCCTTAAAAAAATCCAGAGGGTATACGGCGTATACCCCCGTATACCCTCCACTACATCCCTGCACATGGGTTCCATATCGATAAAGATCGCCAACATAAAATCGCCAAGAAATCTCAAAACATCCAAGATGGCGAACAAGGGAATATACGGCATCTAAGCCTCTACTTTTTTGCTGCGGTTCGTGTTACTTCTACTTTTTGCTGCTGGTCGGGTTAACCACGGCCAAACTTGATCGCCTGCCTTATACGGCCTTCACAATTCCTCTTAGTTTCGGAATCATTAATGTTCTACTCTCTCCGGCAGATGGAGTGAATACAAACTGTAAATAGATTTTCTCTACTGTAAATAATGCTTATTAAATGTTACTTTTACATATAAAAATACGAAAAACCTCGCTCTATATGCGTTATAAAAGATATATATTATATGTATCCCTCGGCATCTTTATACTATAAACAGGAAAAACTAAAAGATTTAGAGATAAATAAATCCAATGCTTTAAGCAATTAAAAATATTTTAATTAACACTCTACTATAGCATCAAAAACAAAAATTATAAGTAAATTTTTACTTTTATTTGCATTTAAATCTTGATTATTTGAAACATTGAGAATTCTGACCGTAAAATACACAGTAAAAAATTTTTTTAATAATATTTATTAGTTTCAAAATAGAAAATTAACCAAAACTTTTTCAAAAAACCTAACTCTACTCAAATCAGGATAACTTTTTGAAACATTTATTTTTACACCATACTTCGGATGGAAATATGGGTATATAAAGTTGATTGCGGGCAATTGTTTCAATAATTTTAAACATTGGAAGTACAGAACATGAAGTGTATTAGGAAAAAGAAAAATAATAATTATTGTAGATATTATGTTTAGGAAGAAAAATAAAATAATAATTTTATTTTAAGGGAAATTGTAAAATCAAATATTCGAATTCTGGACAGTCATAGTATAAAAAGTATAATACTTTTTTTTTTTAATTTTAATATCTACACAATATTCAGTACATCGATTATTTTGCTCGATTCTTAATTATTTAAAAAATATAGATATATGTATTTTGCAAACAATTTTTAATAATTTTGGCCATTATATGTGTTGATGTGAAATATACAAGCATATAGAAAAATAACAAACTTACATATAAAATTAAATATTTTAACTCTGGACAGTCATTGTATTAAAGTATACGATAAAAATATATTTACATGTTTCATAATATAAACAAAGTAATCAAACCTTTTCGCCAATATCCGGCAAGAAATCATATCATTTTTTTTTAATGGAAACTTACACGACTCTTAATTATTTAAAAAATATAGATATTTGTACTTTGCAAACAATTTTCAATAAATTTGGCATTTGCCATTATATGTGTTGATTGAAATTACAAGCATATAGATATAGAAAATCAACACACGTACATATAAAATTAAATATTTTAACTTCGGACAGTCATGGTATTAAAGTATACGATAAAAAATATATATATATATTTACATGCTTCATAATATCAACAAAATAATCAAGCATTTTCGCCAATATCGGGCAATTAAATTATATGGATTTTTTTTTGTTTCCAAAACATGGATATTTACATAATTATTAATTATTAACAAAATATACACTGGTGTCCAAAATTAAGGACCAGTCACAAAATGCTAATTTTTAAGCAAGCGAATACTCAAAAGGAAATAATATAATTCAAATAATTACTATCTCTACAGCACAGCTAGTCCATATAGCATCTCATTCATGCCACACATGGTCACAAGTGTCACAGTCACTGCAGTGAAGAAAAAAAAAAAAAAAAAAAAAAAAAGGAAATTCCACACGTCTCATTATGAGTCTCAAATGATCACTATATGTGACTCCACCGATACGTCACTGTGACTGCTGCTTTGTGACGAGTCACTAGGTGACTTTACAATCAGGGATGTAGTGGAGGGTATACGGGGGTATACGCCGTATACCCTCTGGATTTTTTTAAGGAACGCCGTATACCCTCTGTTTCTTAAGAAAGCTATAGTATATATAGACTAGGGTATACCCTCTGCTTTGAGCGTATACCCTCTGCTTAGAACGTATACCCTCTGCTATTTTTACGACTACACCACTGTATTACAATGTAGTTACATTGTGACTCTCATGTGACTGTCATTTTTAGACTCAATTTCAAAGTCCTCATCAACATTGCATTATGATAAGTCGCCAAATAATATCACATTATAGTCACATGGTGACTTTTTACAAAAGAGCACAATGGTGGCTTCACAGTAGTCTCCCTGTCACCTGAAAGTCATCATGTGACTTTAATGTGACATTATTTGGTAACTTATCACAATGCAGTGTTCACGATGACTTTGAAATTAAGTCTGCAGATGACAGTCACATGAGAGTCACAATGTAACTACATTGTAAAGTCATACGGTGACTCGTCACAAAGCAGCAGTCACAGTGACGTCTCAGTGGAGTCACATATAGTGATCATTTGAGACTCATAATGAGATGTATGGAATTTCCTATTTTTTTGCTTCACCGTAGTGACTGTGACACTTGTGACCATGTGTGGCATGAATGAGATGTTATATGGATTAGCTGTGCTGTAGAGATAGGAATTATTCGAATTATATTATTTCCTCTTGAGTATTCGCGTACTTAAAAATTAGCATTTTGTGATCGGTCCTTAATTTTGGACACCAGTGTATATATCTGTACGTTGCGAATGATTTTCAGTAAATTGTGGGTGGTGATCATGAAATACAAGGAAACAAAATAAATAATAATAATTTTTACAGGTTTCATTATTTACAGAATCAATAAGTCGTTTTTTTCTTCTTTTAATATTATGTACTCCATTCATCCCAGAATAGCTCTTGCAGAAGGTTTAGAACACTGGTTAGAAATTACAGAATATTTTTTTCAGAATTTAAAAGTATTAATTCGTAAATCTATTTACTATACACATATAAATAAATGTATTTGTAGATATATGCACGTTCAATTTCTTGGTTATATTTCAAACATTGAGAATTTTTACAATAAAATATACAATAAAAATTATAAAATTAAAATTAAGTAAACTTTAAAAATTTTCTTGATAAAGAATTCTTATATGAACATGAATTTGCCTCATTTGTAAAGTTCTTTGCCATATTTTTTTTTTTTAAATAATGGGCAAAAAGCTTGCACATATTGATGTTAACGAGCATATATTTATTATACTAGGGGGCTCGGCCCCCTACGAGCTACGCTTGCCAACCCCCGTCCAGACATCGCAGACTCTAAATGCATGCTAATTTGATCGGCTTTAAAAAGATTTCGAAAGATTAAATTATAATTTAAAAAACAGTAGCGATCTCCCTATAAACGGATTTCTATTCATTTCTCTTTGATTGGGGAATTTTAACGCCAAATCCGCTGCGGTACTACTTGATTACCCAGTCGACCAATTTCGCCAAATTATATAAATCGCCAAACCACTCGCCAAATTATACAAATTGACATAATTTTTATTTTAAATAACGAAAGAACAAATAAATTAGTACAACATTAATAAAAATACAAATAAAACGTCGAAATAAAAATAACTTGATGACGTAGACACGTGTAACAACATTTCAAAATAAGTTAATATAAAAGGAATTAAGTAAACAGAGTTTTTGTCTCCTGGTATTTTTTAACAAAGCGAAAAGAAAGTTCTTTTAAATGAGACATTTTAAATTAATCGCTTTTAATCTGACGTAATTTTGACCAAGCTCTTCTTTCTCTTTTAAATATTCACGTAAAAATACTTTTGTTAGAAATGAAATATTATTTGCGCTTTCTTAACAAAAATAGTTGAAAAGATCCTCTCAAAATATCAAATAAATGTCTAGTGCAATTTCTAAATTTAAACTGTTTTGAAATATTATTTTGTGTTCATTTTATGTAATAACTGTAATGTGACGTAAATATGACGTAATTTCTCCTATTTAAGACTTCTAACGCATGTTAATGAATTTATTATTTTATAATATCCTTTCTCTATTAAAATTCACGTGTATACTTCTTATGATGTAATTTTCAATAAGTTCCTGCTAAAGTTAAATACGCAATTATTTAATTTTAATTTGAAAGTATCTTTTCTATTTATAATAGTCACGTGTAAATAAATTTTTAATTTGAAGCAAACACTATTGTTTCCGTTGTTTATACAGTTGGCAACAGGTTAAATTAGTACAATTTTCTAAAATAAGTAAAAAATATCTCTCGAAATGCCGAAAATTTGAGTTTAAAATTGAAATAAAACCTCGAAAAATGAGTCAAATTAAAAAAATAAATTAATTCTGCACACCGGGAAATGATAACGTATAAAATGATCTAAAAATTATTAAATTCCGATGTATAGTTTTTGCTCCTATAAAACTTTTTTAGTGGAACGATTTTGTCCAACTTTAGCATTAAATATCTCTTAAAATAATTCTTCGATTTGAAAACTGTCTGCATCAGCTTGTTTATCAAACATTTCTGTATAATACTACCGATTTTCATATTTTTGTACGCATTATTTTTCTCAATATTAACAAAGAAAGACCTCCGGTCACAAAAAATTCAAAACCGGCGGCGGTGACAGCGGTAGTTACTTTTTTTTTAGAATAGAGTTTAAGTCACATTCCCACAAAGGGTTTTTTATTAGCCTCGGATATATCAATTCATAACTGTATGGAACACAGCAATGAACCATTTTTTAATAAATAAAAATATCAAAAATCGCACTTTCATTCAAGTTATACCTAAAAAAGAACAACGCGGAGTCATTCTGACTCCCGTCTCCAGTTACGGGTTAATTAAGTGCTTTTGGAAATCTTTTTATTATACACTGTGCAAAATAAAAGGTTAATGATTGTATAAAAACTGTACATTTATCGTGTAAAGCTTAGTAAAATGGGGTGATGAAAAAAAAAAATGTTTAAAACTGATTAGAGAAAGATGTGCAAAATTGCTATAGTATCCACTCTAAGAAAAAAAATTAATGAAATATAAATCGGGAAGTTGATAGGAACTTTTTTACATTTAAATATTACTTACAATAGGTAAACAGAAGCAATGTAAATTAGAAAGTATAAAAGCAGCACTTTTAACCCTTTCAGCGGCAGTGCTATGTTTATGAAACCACTTAATTTTAATTCCAAAACGCCACAATGGCACCAGAATTTCGCTAATTTTTTTTTCATTTAATATGTATGTGAAATATGGCCTTTTTGTTATTTCCAAGTCAATTTGTTCTTAAATTCCGGGGGCAGTCCTTTATTTTAACATTTTAGTACTGAAAGTACTTTGCCTCTGAAAGTGTTAAAAGATGTTAATGATAAGTCAAGTGCTCATGCGGCTACAAAAGAACATAGCATCGATCGAAAAACCTTAGGCAGGTCTGTAGACAAATCTCACCAGGATGAATACAGTGAGATGAATCCAAACTATGTGAAAACTACAGTTGTCAGATCGAGTGTCACAAAAAGTAGGACAAGGAGACAAAAAAGGGGGACAGTGGTTTCTAAATCCGGTCATAATAATACATGAAACCCTATGAAAACGGAACCTGTCTCTAACGAAATACTGTCTTAAATGTCAAAATTTCATTTTCCCCGCTGTACAATTATACCTGCTCATACAAAATCATGTTTAAAACAAAATTTTTCTCCTCTGACTTGCAATTGCGTATAAACAGGTTTGTTTAAGCATCATATTGTCAAAAATATATTTTTTATAATAATTAAAGCATGTAGCAAAAAGTTATTTTGCTTTTTTAAAACTGATTTTATTCCTCTTCACAAATATTTCAATATAAAACAAAGTGGGTCAAGCCTCCCATATAGTGGGTCAACCCTCCCACATGTGGGGAGCTTTGACCCATTATTTTCTCATGATTAAAATCAATGATTTTTCAAATTTCTTATATATTACACTTATGTAGGAATTTTATTTTGATAACTGATTGTAAAACAAATAAAATGATATATAAAACTTTATTCTAGGTTCAATACTTAAAAAATAATTTTGTAAAAAGTGGGTCAACCGTCCCTATTCTCCCCTATACAACAACCGGTTATTCAGTGATATCAAATGAAAATATTTTGACTCGAACCAGAATTTTTTTTATAAAATAACTAAAATATAAATCAAACAGAAATAAGTTACATAGAAAAGTAAATAATTTTAAATGAAAATTCTGGTCTAAAATATTTTTATAAAACTTAAGTAAAATTCTTGGTTCATTTAGTGTTAAAGATCTTACTTTAAAACCAAAACGAAATACACAAGTCCTTTAAATGCAGAACCAAACATTCGCCTGCCATTACTATCAAATGACCCGAATTCAGACATTTGGGCAAAGCAATCCAATCACATTAAAAGTTTATGCTTTATTGTTCGTCGCTCTAATAATATAAAATGCTACGATTTTGTGAGTTTTGGAGGTTTTTTTAAGTATGTAATGTAACCTTTTGGCAATTCCATCTGTATTGATAGTAATTGAAAATAAATTCAGTGTTCCGATAAAACTATCGAAATACAATTTTGTTTCTGGGACAATGCACAGTTGTTTAGGTTGCTATTCATCCCCGCTTCCTGTGCTCGGTAACAATGCTCTTAAAAAACCTTGTAACATAGGACAGGGTAGGCTTCATGGGCTCCGCCATAGAAATTTATTCTAAAAAGGGCTCCGCGAGTCAAAAAGTTTGGGAACCACTGATACAATTTATCTGAAAAAAGCTTACAAAATATTTCTAAAAAACACAGCTTTTAGGTTGAAAACGTTTCACAATGGATTTTTTCCAGACCTATTTCGATTATTCTCTATGAAACGAAGACTGTTGTTTGAGCGTTCAAGTAGCTTTGGTTAACACCTATTGATAAATCTCTGAAATTCTTTTAAATATAAAAATTGATGGGTGGGTCAAGCCTCCCGTATGGTCAACCGTCTCTAGTCTCCTCTACTGTAAAAGTTCCATAACGGACACGCCCAAATAATTATTTAGGAATACTAATCTTCAGGATTATGTAAAAAATACTAATTTGGTATAAGAATGCTTGTCTCTTTATATCTAAGATCAGTTGTAATTCAGTAAAGAATGCTTTGAAATTTATTTGAAAACATACCGGGTGTCCTAAAATGGACTGACCGATTTTAAAATTCAGTAACTTGCAAATGGTGCCAGAAATTTAAAAAAATCTTGCAGGAGGGTTATGTAAGATGGCGGGAGATTTTTTACTGCGATTCTTGATTTTACTTTATAACAGCAGTGATAGATGGCGCTGCAAACAATAGTCGTTAAATCCTGGCCCGATTTCTAGCCTACCTCCTCCGGAAACCAATTTTACTCCTATTGCTTCCAGCGCCATCTATCGTTGTTATTTTAAACTAAAATAAAGAATCGCAGTAAGAACTCCTGATCAGGGGTAATTCTGAGTAAAAAATACATAAATTCTGAAATTCAAAGGAAATTTTCTGAAAGGTTACAGCAGATGGGGGGATTCCCTCCAGGCACTAATTATTTTTTTTGCAGATCAGGTTAGCTGATTTCGATTCGGATCGATTTCAGGCTGAGTGTAGACTCCTGTAAGCTGGGTTTGGGTTAACCTATTTTTTTTTTCAAAGTTAGTTCAATATATTATTTCAGGTTAAAAACTATACCTATAATAGTAAACATAGATGTATGTATGTGTGCTGTTTTCTAAAGCGACCACTGTATTCTTTCCACGACTCTTTGAGGAAATTCGCACTTCTTCGACCCTTTGACGAAATTAGCGTTTCTTCCGCAACCCTTTGACTAAATGAGTGTAATTTTGTAGCCCTTTGATAAAATTCGCATTTTTTTCCCGCGACCCTTCGACAAAATTCGCGTTTTTTCAGCGATCCTTTGACGAAATTTGCGTTTTTAAAGCGATTCTTTGACTAAATTTACTTTTGACTTAATTCGCTTTTTTCTACGCCGAAATTCGCGATTCTTTGATAAAATGTACATTTTTTTTTCACAATCCTTTGACGAAATTTGCGTTTTTCGCGGCTTTTTTACAAAATTTGCGTGTTCTCCGTAATCCTTTGACAAAATTTGAGTTTTTTCCGCTGCCCTTTGACGAAATTCGCTTTTTCGCGATCATTTGAAGAATTTCGCGTTTTTTCCGTGGCCCTCTGACCAAATTCGCGTTTTTTCCATGATCCTCACAGTAAATTAAAATGTCTGAAATTCAAACACTTAAGTGTCTGAAACGGAGAGTTCAGTTTTCAGCCATTTTAAAATGTCTGAATTTTTTCAGACACTTTTCGTGTCTGAATTTCAGACACTTCAAACGTCTTAATAGCATCCATTTTTTTTGTAAGCATCATACGTAGCCATGTTTGACCACATTGAATCCTGGAAAAATATTTGGCTGGGGTCCTGCCCCCCCCTCCCCCTACAACCTGATTTTTCTGGTGCTCCCAATTTTGGTACTCAATTTTTGTTAAGCTGATAATTTAAATCTTTTACGACATTTTACTGATTATAATCAATATTTTGAACTTCAGGAGTAGAACAAGATTAAAACAAAAAATATTTATCTAAATATTAGATTTTTAAAATTTGTTTTATTTTTAATCTTATTTTACTTTAAAAGTTCAAAATATTGATTATAATCAATACAATTTCGAAACAGATTTAAAATATAAGCTTTACAAATATTGCACATCAAATTTGTGGGCACTAAAATCGTAGGGGGGCGGGGCACGGCCCAGTATGCCCATTCTTTAATCAAGAAGTTCTTTTGCAAAAAATGCAACCCTGCATTATTGTTATCTCAATTGAGATGTCCAGTATTCGGGAGTATCCGTAGTGGAGGTTAATGGACATTCCCGAATAGCTATTCTGAAACATCTGTTTAGCGAATACTTTTTTAATCCGCATGGCATACATATTTGTATATTTTTACCTCGCAAAAGCAGACATCTCCGATTATCGGACAAATTCAGCGGCAAGGGCTATTGAGGGCTTCTAAAGTACATGGATAAATATATATATTTCTTATAATCTTGTCCTACTCTACTTCATATAATTTAAAAATAGATTTTTTAAAAATTTATATTGCCACATAGGCAATTTTACATATATATCAGATGATAATCACAACAGCTATTTAACTATGAATAAATAAATAAATATTCTACTTTAACCTTTGCACTCGAGGGCTCCGGAGCGGAGCCATTTAAAATTTGTCTTCAAACTCGAGGGCTCCGCTACGGAGACAATGCAAATAATTTTGTGATACCTGTCTAGAAAAGCCAAGATTACATGGTATCACAAAATTATTTGCATTGTCTCCGTAGCGGAGACCTCGAGTTTGAAGACAAATTTTAAATGGCTCCGCTCCGGAGTCCTCGAGTGCAAAGAGTTAATATTGAGAAAAAAATTACTTCGGTATTTTGTTTATTTATATTTTGTGTTTTTTAATCTTGTCCTACTCTAAAAGTTCAAAACTTTCATTATAATCAGTGCAAGATTTAAGGTATCAACTTTACAAAAATTTCATACAAAATCCCAACCCCCCCCCCCCCCCTCCCCGAAAAAAAATAAAAATCCTTATCATTTAAAAATCAGATTTTTTAAAAATTTATATTGCCACATGGGCTTATTGTTATCATTCCTATGAGCTACTAAACAAGACATCTTTAAAGCAAAATAAAGCCAAAAAAAAAAAAAAGTTAGCACATGATATCACTATGATACAAACTTGCGATGCTTATCAGTAAAGTCTAATTGGAAAATGACCTTCGAATCCACACATGCAGCGAAATCTAAATAAACAAATGATTTCCTTTTTCCTGACTGGCTTACTTCTATGTTTTCAAGTTAAAAGTTTTCACACATTAAAAGATTTAATAGCTTTAGAAATATATCTAAGAAATACTTGAGATAAACATTCATTTTCAATTATATATAAATTTCATGAAAATCAATTGATTTTTTTTTCCAAAAGCGAAAGTTTATAAATATATTTTTTAATTTCAGCTGAATATTGTTCAATGGAAAAAAAAGGCAATCCCGAAAATCCCGGAATTTTCCAGTAAAAATTCCGGGATTTTCGGGGTTAAAATTAAAGCGGGATCCCGGGATCTCAATCCAGGATTGTAATCCCTAGCTAGGAAGTAAGAAAACTTTAGGAGATCTTTCAAAGTTTTTTTATTTTTTATTTCCTTGTGGTCGAGTATGAGATAAGCATTAGCCATTGAAATTGAAACTAAGAACTGCCATATTGAAAACAAAACAAAACAAGAGAATGAACTTAACTTTTAAATATGTCTGTTTTTTAGTGATGTTATTACTTTAAATTTGAGAAAAAAGATGAGAATAAATAATACATAATTTGTAATAAAAGACAACGTCATAAATTTAAAAATATATACTTCTAGAATTAGTGTTTTTTTTTTTGTTTTTTGTTTTTTGTTTTTTTGCAAAAAGATTCAAAACTAATTAAATTTCATGTAAGATTTTGTTTAGTACAATAAATAAAATCATAAAAGACACTAATTTTAGTACTATAAAGAAATTATAACACTTACTTCAATCGCTGTTTGCAAGAGGTAAGAAATATTCCTCGATTTGAAATTTTAAAAACTACCACAACCACAGTGAGGGAGAAAGACTTTCATCAGTTTAAAAGGTAATCCCATAATACATCCGACTAGCCATATTTAAAGAATGAGATGTTTCATCCTCAAAACAGGACCCGCCAGACAAAAGTTTCTTTTTTTTTGCCAGCTTCGACAGGACGAAGATGAATAACACAATATTATTGATATAAATTGATACGAGTTAACACTAAGCCCATTGCACACACTTTGTAGAATTTCCGGGTGTAATCTTCAACCGTCGTCTACTTCTGTTCTGTGTCTATCCCGCCCTTGTATCGACGACAGCTTCTAAGAGACATTTGATGTCGAGCACACACGTCAGATGTATGTATTCAATAAATAAATAATCCAAGTTAATACGAATTAAAATCACAGTACTTCACATTTCGCAAAAAACGAATTAAAATACACGCGTACATAAAAAAAATTTTGTTTGAATTACAACGTATACCACTTCGAACGAAGACATCTAAAACGCATGCGCAACTGGGAGTGCTAGTGCCCCCTGGTGGTTATTGCGTCGGAAGAATCAAAACGTCTTAAATTAAGACACGTTTAAAACAATGAAGTGTCTTAAAATAAGACGTTTGCGGATATTTTAGACATTATTCTCAGTTCGTTTACACCATGGTCATAGTAAGACACTTATGTATCTTAAATTAAGACATCTATAATGTCTGAATTTTCAGATTAAGACACTTAAGTGTCTAAAATTCTTTTTCAGTCACATGTGTGTCTAAATTTAAAACGCTTCTATTTGCAGTGCTTTGGCGAAATTAAAGTTATTTTCTGCGACGATATTTTGACGAAATAGATTTTTTATGGAGCCTATTTGTCAAATTTCGTGATTATTTTTATGTCCGAATTTTCTGATTGGTGATTTTTTTAAATTTTCAGAACCGAATGCCTATACCCTCTCGCTGCGTATTTTTTTTTTTTTTCAATCAAAATAGGTCTAAAAATTGCGCATTTATTTTATTACACATTTCAAATCTGCATATATTTTAGAGATAAAATATGTCCAAAATCTTTGTGAAAGAGTTTTATTTTTTAATAGAATTAGATCATAAAAAAAAAAAGATTTGCAGCGGAAATTGCGGGTTGAGCAAATTTTGCTACTGTTACGTTGTCCGTGGAAATCGCGGGATACGCAACGAGAGGGTTTAATTTTCGGAAAACTCGGAACAGAATCACCCCTGTTCCTGACATCTCAAATAACCCTCCTGCAAGTAATCGCTGCCACCATTTGCAATTTATTGAATTTTAAAATCAGTCAGTCCATTTTAGGACACCCGGCATATTCAATACCTATGGGATAATGGCTGAAAGAAGCATTAAAAAAAAAAAAAAATTAAAGCTGACATCGATATGCCAGTTGTTTTACCCGGGCTGAAGTTTCCAGCTCCAAGACCAGATCCAACCCCCACAAAAAATATTTGCCCGACCCGGTATAAAAGCTAAAACATGACTCCAGCTCTGCCTGCATTTTGCAATTAAAATTATTCATAAAGCACACTTACTTATGCTCATATTTTATTTCGGATTATGTTCGTAATTCATGAATACAGAAAAACAACAATAATAATGACTATTTAAGCAATTATGTACGTACACACTACGTAAAAATATGACTTAGACATTTACATTCAAATGAAAATCCAGTAAGAAAATCAGTTTAGAATGAAAGATACGGATGATAAAAGAAAGTCATAATTTTAAATCTCTACAGAGAAAAAAAGGAAAAATGGATCCCTGTAAGTTATCAAATCAAATTAAATTTCTTATGATTTCGCTAAGCAAATGTACAACATAAATATAATTTTTACGAGTAACAAATAAGTAAGATGCCAAATCAACTTGGGCTCGGGGGAAGAATTTAGAGGAGTGCATGCATCGCGGTCGGGCCAATAATGCTTACCATGCGGGCTGACACGGACCGGACGTTTATCTTTTATTCCGGGCCGAGCCCCACCCAGGAAATTTTGGCTTGTGCAGACCTCTAGGAAAAATGAAGTCCAGGCCAGGCTCGACCTGGAAGGAAAAGAAGTCTGGCCCGACCCGAATCTGCAGAAAATTTTAAGATCAGGGCACGGTCCGGCTCTAAAAGAGAGACGACCTGACCCAGCCCGAGTCTCGTGGATTTAAACTGCAGCGACCCGGGTCGGGTGGTGCCGGGATCGAGCTTCGCCCCAAGTCATTTCCCATGAGGATGCATAATGTCGTTTTGCAAACACACTTTATTAGCCCAAGGGGGGGGGGGCAATCGGCCCTTCGCCACCACCCCCCCTTTTTAGATCCGCCATTGCCTTATTAATTTTTTTAAATGAAAAATTAACAAAAATTTTTAATAAAACTGCAAAAAAAATTGATATAAAAGGATTGTAAGTATTGAATTAAAATTTATTTACTAATAAAAAACCTTTCTGTTTATATTGTCTTTGTAAATTGGCTTAAATTGATTAAATTGCAAAGTTTGGACGGTTGAATTTTTTTTTTTAAGTACATTTGCAGTATATATATAGAAAGACAAACAGAAAAAAAATATATATGTAAATTATGTATGAAAATAAAAAAAAATAATCAGTTTGAAAGTAAAAGAAATAAATTATAATTTATCTAACATGAGTAATTCCAAATGAAATGGAAGAAACCATTACGCTTCAAGGACTTTCAAGGACCTTTTACCAGAATTTTCGTAAAGTAATATTTTCTTTATTTAATGAAAAAGAAAATTTATCTTCAGATACAGCGACTAGTACTTTACGAAATTTCTAGTACTAAAGCACCAAAAATCGACTGAATCCTTTGATGCGTACGAATCCTGCATTATTCCAGTTATTGCAAGAAGCGAAACATAAGTGCTACAATTCTGTTTTAACGTAGGAAGCTTACTTGGGTCGACTGTAGTAACACACACTTCATATTAATCAAGTGTATACGACCATTTTGACAAGAGTTACGCCATTCAATATATTTTTGCTTTATATTGAGTATAGGAATCAATTACTTTAAACTCATATAAATCAAAAATTAATTAATATTTTTACATGCAATTTTAAAGATTTTAACCGCTTATAATAACAAATAAAATACAATAAATCTTGTAAAAATCCGATAATTATACAACTCTTCAGTCCTATCATATCTTTTCAGTTTCCATATAAACTACATTTCTATTTTACAACAAGAAGCTTGCCTATATCGACTGTAGTAATGCATCTCAATATCATGTGTATACGTTCATTTTGACAAGAGTTGGGTTATTTGATATTTCATTGCTTTATGTTAAGTATAGGAATAAATTACTTTAAACTGGTATAAATAAAAAACTAATTAATACTTTTAAACGAAACTTTAAAGGTTTGAACTACATATAAAAACAATTCAAATACAGCAAACCGCGTAAAAATTGGATAATTGCACTACTCTTTTGCCCCATCAAAAGATCTTTTGGGCGACTCTGTAAACGAACCGAAATGCTACAATTCTGTTTTACAATAGGAGGCTTATTTGGGTCGACTGTAGATATCTTAATATCATGTGTATACGACCATTTCGACAAGAGTTATGTCATTTAATTTTTTTTTCTTTTTTTTTTTTTTTTTTGTTCTATGTTAAGTGTGGGAATCAACTATTTTAAACTGGTATAAATAAAAAAACTAATTAATATTTTTACATAGAACTGTCAAAGGTTTCAACTTCTCATAAAAACAATTCAAATGCAGCAAACTGCGTAAAAATCTGATTATTACACATTGCTGTAGCCCTATCAACAGTTTTTGGTCTGAACAAGAATATGAAAAGTGCAGAAAACAGCACTTTTAAAACCGCATTTAGTGAAAATCTATTTGTCGGATTCCGCTTCATTTTCGTTTCCTTAGTCACTTGACACGCCCCATTTCATAGAAACAATCCCGTTTTGGACAGCCCGCAAAATATAAACTGGACAGAGTACTAAAAAATTTTTTGCAAAATCGTTTGGCATCAATTGGAGGAAATTCCTTTCATTTACGGCTCATTGCATTGTTGTGTCTTTTGCTTGGCGAGTAACTCTGTCGAGTTTATATGATGATCTATAGAAGTTATACACACCATGTACTGTGCAAAAAATTAGTTAAATCTATTTATATAAAATCCAAGTCTCTGTGTGTCCCTCACAATTCCGGTTGGACGCCTCATTGATCGCGGCCATGTCAGGGTTAGGCTTCCTATGGAGAAATCGGTACCAGCCTCAACAATGAGTAATTGTTGAAAAATACTAATTTCAGGGTTGCCACAATAGCGCTAAATTTTGACCAACATGGAAAAATATAAGTTGCCATAGATGAAGCCAATTGGCGATATCAGGCTAATTTGGCGAAATTCCCATTGAAAACCCATTAATCTTTCATAATCGAGCTTACCGGTATTTAATTTAAAGGCCGCGCATTTAAGGTTTTATTTTCAAAATCTATGGGTCAAAATTTAAAGTGTAATATACGAAAATGTACGTCTTTACATCTTCATTCCGATGCTACTAATAAAATAACCGCCACTAGGCGGCGCTGTGCTATCTGAGCTCTTAACAACCCAGTTGTAATGTGCTTTACATAGCCGAAAACAGAAATTAAATTCATCTAAGTATTTTTCCAGTATAGGGGCCTAAGCGAAATAGAGAAAACTGCTTTAGAAAATTTGGCAACATATTTCCACATTTTAAAATGTGTTATTTTCATCTATCACTGCGGAACAAGCGAGAAAAACTACTCTTATTCTTGCTTATGTGTTGTATATATATTTATATCTCATTTCCGTCATTTTTGATGGGCGATCTGTCTAGTAATAAATAAAAACATAGCACAATTGAAAACGCACTTTCAGCAGTTATTGCTCTTAGACAGAACATGACAGACACCAAAAGACACCAAATTCTTTTCGCGTCCCTGTAAAGTGTAAATAAACGATAAATAATACACACACTATATTTTATAGTAAGCTTGTCGAAGTGCACTTCAGTGACGTTTATCACTTTCAATAATTTTGAATAGAATAATATCATTGAAATACACCGCAAACGATTATTCCGCCTAAATTATAGTAGAACGCTGTTCTATTGAGTGTCCCAGTAAATGCACTATAAATACATTAATTTTCAATACAGAACATACCATGGCAAACCTCAATGGCATATAGGAAAGAATGAACTTCTTAAAATACCATAAAAATTTTAATAAATGCGTAAAGCTTTTCGGAAGAACTAGACTTTTTTCATCAGAAGCAGAGAACACCTCAAATGTACAGATAAAATGAAAATAATGGCTCTTTCATATAAGATGGTTAATTGATCTATAGCTCCCATGCGGTTTGAACAGGTTTCCAATATATGATGCGTAGCTTGTTGAGTATAATATACAAGTGTTTTGAATGGTTGGAAATTAATCGCGACATTCCTGCTTCAACATTGTACATTTTATGTTGGTGCCACGGGTATTACTTATAACATATAAATGCTCTCTAAGAGCATTCGAAAAAAAAATCGAAATTTAAAAGGGGTGAAAATGCTTGAAAAGCGTTCTTAAAACCAGGGCTTAATTTCTAACAAAAAAGCACCGGAGTCCCAATATTCTGCAGTACTAACAACTGTAGTATGCTCCCCCCGTCACTCCAATCTGCATATTTATATTTCATACATTATTTGCAAAATTTAAAGCATTTTTTTTTTTCATTAGCAAAACAAAATAAAAAATTTAAATGTATCTATCTGCATTATACTTAACTGTCAACTATTCCACTTTTTAGCTATCACTCCTTCCGAATAGAAATGTTTGCCTAATCTTAATATTAATTAATTACAGAATTCTGGGATTAAATATGTAAGGATTATGATTCGGAAATAGTGTTATCACAAAAAAGGAATAGTTCGCCAGCTATACATTTTTATGAAAATAAAAGATCAAGTGCGAGTATTACTCGCGCTCAGAGGGTTCCGTACAATAAATATAATAATTATTAACTGTATTATTAAAAAAAAATCGTTATTAAAAGAAAACTAAGACTTTGTAAAAAGGGGGTTTGATATACTAGCTGTATATATACCAGAAAAGTATGAATGGGTATACCTTAAAAATTCAAAGAGATATGAAGCCAAATATTGATAATCTGTATAACTCTTATTTAAATCTTATCCTAATCTGTTTATGATGAACTTTATTCGGCACTGACACTAAAATTAATGCATATTTAAACTTCATTTGACATTTCATAAAAATAAATTCAGCGTCGTAATAATCTTTTCTTTTTACACAGTAGTTAAAACAAAACCCATGTTCAAAGTTTAAACTTGGCGTTTTGCTAAGAGCGCTCCAAAAGGAGGTCGCAAAGTAGTAACGCCGCCTTGGTCTGTGCAGCGTTTATCCAGATAGGTTTTTAATTAACTTTTAAAGACAAGGGAGGCGTTTTGAGATATCTACTCAACGCAAACTAGTCGCGAATCCCACATCATTTATGTGATTAATTCTAATTAAATTAGTCTGTTTTTAACAATTTGACGTTTATTGCTTTTATATTGCTACTGGATATTGTATTACACAAATGTATCCTTAAAAGTGGTTGGCTAGGCTTTAAAAGTCAGTAGTACATAGAGTACGCCGCCCCTGTCATCATGCTTGTCCAAACCGTCCGTCTCTTTAAGGGTTAATATCTCGGCTAATTACCGACGATTTTTTTCGAAATTCATTATCAACAATGCTTTTATACTTCTGCTACGATAGGTACCTCCAGCGCTCCTCAACACCTTTCCTGAATACTAGCAAATCGAAATTTGTGCGTAACGGAAAAATGCGCTTTTCTCAAAAACTATGTGACCTAGGGTAATCGCTATAATTTTCCTGCAAGGTTTAAATTAAGGTCTACTACCTCTAATTTTTTCGTAATTTTAGTTTCAGTAGATTCGGAAATAGATGGGGGGGGGGACATATTTTTGCATGACATTTTTGACGATATCTCTGAAAATATATTACCTAAAATTAAAAGAAATGTATTTTTGAGTTCAACAGTACGAAAGCTTTCACATGATACCCCACATGATATACAAAGAAAAGATTCTTTTTTTTTTCAAGTAACTTAATTCGCCCCTCTATATTTTTCGTAAAAAATATTTGTAAATGTTTAATAATCTGTAAATATGTGGGTTAATAGTCTTTATTACTTCCCCCAATTTGAACTTTCCATGTTCCATAGTTTCCGAGTAAAATGGCTGTGACATGACAGACAGGCACAGGAGTGATCTTATAATGGTTCCATTTTTACTTTTTAAGTATGAAACCCTAAAAATGAATGAAATTTACAGAAATTAATATTTATATACTGAAGAATGGAACAACGTTTTTCAATTTCCTATAAAAGGTGTATACCTTAAACTATAATCGATTCCTTACGCTTAACAATCTTTTGTGCTGAGTCCCTAAAAATCAGATTAAATTAAAAATTTGACACCGTTATCAGAAAGATTCTATGCTTTTATAGAAAAAAAGGAAACACTGCTCGATTGCTTTCTACCAGAATAACAATACTTGGCAATTTTATCTACTTACAAATTAAAGTGACTTCGTAAATGTGCAGAGCAGAGCCTTAAAATAGACAGCGTTCATGATACCAAATAAATAAATAAATAAACGGTCAAGTGCGAGCATTACTCGCGCACAGAGGGTTCCGTAGAATAAATATATGAATTTGTAATTGTATTATATATATACGTATATATATATAATAAACGTTGCTAAAAGAATACTAAGACTTTGTAAAAAACTATACAACGTAGGGTTGGGTATAACTGTATATATTAGAAAATTGTAAATGGGTATAACATGAAAGTTCAAAGTGATATGGAACCTAAATAATATCAAATATAGCTATTCGTATAACTGTTTTTTTAATATTATCCTAATCTGTTTATGATGAACTTAATTCGGTACTGACAATAAAAGCAGTGCATAGTTAAACTAAAGTTGCAAACGCCGCCTTGGTCAGTGCCGCGTTTTTTTCAGATAGGTGTTTAATTAACTTTTAAAGTCACTCGAGGCGTATTGAGAGATACAATCAATGCAAACTATCGCGAACCCCACAGTATTTATACGATTCATTCTAATTAAATCTTTCGAGGGCGATGCCCTTAAAAAACGGACACCTAATTTTAATTCCAAAACAGACAAATGGCACCAAGAAATTTAATTAAAATTTTCCTTTTATCATGTATGTGAAAATAAGCAAGTTCGCATTTCCTAAAAAATTCGTTTATAAATTCTGGTGTCAGTTCATTATTTCATAAGTTTATAAATAGAATTACTCCGTGCCGGAAAGGATTAAGTTGTCGCAGGACTCTTATCAGGGTTCGTACGGGTGCTTGAATTTCCAAACTAAGAAATTCTTCGATACCAGTATTTTCTTATGGAAAATCTCTCCTGAAATAAGGCGAAACTTCGTCCGTTTAAACTACATTTATTTTTCTATAAAAAAATTCTGATATTGGGCTTTGAAAATAACGGTAGCCGTATGAACCCTGTCTTATAGTTTCAAAATTTAAGAAATTTTATTTTTTTAAAATGTTAAACTCCTATCTTTTCTGAATATTTTGATATAATTGTTTCCTTGAAATTCCCATTAGAACAGAAGTTTTGGCTTTTAGAATTATACCCGCTCAATAGCTGAAGCGGCGTTTCCGAAACTTTAAAATCATTATTTTCCAAATGGCGTATTTTGGGCATAACGCGCAGGATACCTCAAAAACTTCTGAATATTTTTTCATGAAATTTTCAAAACATATATTTCATGCTAGTCTGTATAAACTGAACCTAAAATTTCCTTTTTATTGTTCAAAAAAATATTTTTTTAGGTGATTTTACTGTTGAAATTTTCAAAATTTTGTATTAGCTAAATGCAACATTGCATTAAAAATATAAAAATGCTTTAAATACAAATTTATTTAAGTTCAGGGAAATTATTACAATCTGAAGTATAAGTAAGCACCAAAATTTTCATTCTAGTTGCAATATTTATTTTGTAATCCTGCGCGTAAACTGTTATGCCAATTTTTTGTTCGACAAATGTCTAACAGTTTCATCCCCCCTATAAATACTAATTCTGTATCTTGCAATTTATTAAATACATGGAACGAAAGAACATACTTATATCTTTCATCGCAATTAAAATTGTGTTTTAAAATCATATACATTTTAAGACATTAAATGTTGAAAATGGTCTTTTTTTTCATTTTTCCCCTTTTTTTAGAGTCCCGAGACCCCTTAAATTAGTATGTTTTTAACAATTTGACGTTTAATGCTTTTATACTGTTACTGGACATTACATTGCACATATATATCATTAAAAGTTGTTAACTAGGCATAGAGTGCGCCGCCCCTGTCCTTGTGTATGTCCAAACTTACCGTACCTTTAAGGGTTAATATCTTGGCTAATTACCAATGATTTTTTTCGAAAATCCTTATTAACAATGGTTTTATTCTCCTGCAACGATAGGTATATTCAGCGATGCTCAACAATTTTTCTGAATGCCCGTAATTCGAAATTTGTGTACAACAGAAAAATGGTAATTACTCAAAAACTATGTGACCTAGAGTAATCGCTATAATTTTCCGGCAAGGTTTATATTAACGTCTACTACCTCTAATTTTTTCATAATTTTAGTTTCAGTAGATTCAGAGTTAGATGGGGGGGGGGGCATATTTTGGCGCTACACTTTCAACAATATCTTTGAAAATATAATACCTAAAATTAAAAGGAATGTATTTTTGAGTTCAGCGTTACAAAAGCTTTCATAGGATACCCCACATGATGTACAAAGGAAAGATTTTTTTTTTTCAAGTTGCATAATTAGCCCCTCTACGTTTTTACTAAACATATTTATGAATGTATATTAATCTGAAAACATGTGGGTCAATGGTCTTTATTACTTCCCCGAATTTGAACTTTCCACGTTCCATAGTTTACGGGTAAAATGGCTGTGACAGACAGACAGACGGACAGACACAGGAGTGATCTTATAATGGTTCCGTTTTTACTTTTTAAGTACGGAACCCTAAAAAAGTTGTTGCACTGGGCTACAGAGCCCTGTATTTATGAGATCCGGTGAAAAACACGACCAATATTTAAATATTTACTAAAAATAGAGAAGTACCGGAGCCGAGCACCGGTGAGCTCCGGCGCAAATTAAGCCCTGCTTAAAACGCTGTAAATTATTATTTCTATGCAATTGTTAAAGATAGAAACTTGAAATTTTGTGAATAATAACTTTTTGTAACGAAAGGTAAAATCCTGTTACCGTCAACCGGGGGCTACTTTGGGCCACTTTTTCCTGGTTTCGCTCACATTTCCATAACAAAAAAATATTATATGTGATTTTTCAACATCGAAATGGAGTTGTAAACAATGAACATGAAACAATGAAGCAAACTGTATTGTTTTAAAGAGGAATTTTTTAATTTTTTAACTATTTTTAAAGTTTTTGAACAAAGTAGCCCCTGCTGGGGGCTTCTTTGGTCCATTCACTTGGTTTCATATAAAATGAATACATTTCATATGTAAATGAATACATTTTTATTGAAACTCCCTTGCAATAGCATTTGCTAATAAATTAACACTACAAACTCGATAAACATTTTTTTTTTTTTTTTTTTTTTTTTTTTTTTAATACATTTAAGTACAGTAAACCAATTGGTAATATTAAAGAAACGAGAAACAGTTTTCGTCATGTTATCCTCTGCAACTGGAACAAAAACAATGTAACATTTTGCTACAGTAACATTTGAAGAACATGTTTTGTAGGAACATACAGGAACATGTTTCAAGAGATTTGGTTGTATAAAAGGCATTTCTAAGTAATTGGGGCTATTTTCGGACCAAAAAAGGCCTGGCACGAAGTAGCCCCGCGAAATACTAGCTTTCATGTTAGCTTTATCAAAACACACACATTTCCTCGCAAAATAAAAAGTTAAAGGAAACCATATGATCATACATGGGTTACAGGTTACTAAAGGTAATATTTCGACACTTACCTTATTTGTAGCTCTTATCCACATTGTTTCACAATAGAAAGTTTGGAGAGTTAAAATTTACACGCGAAAGCAGTTGTTTGCAAACACATCCAGTGTTGCCACTAAAAAAATTTAATTACCCCCAAACTATTCAATTACCCTATAGTAGGGTATAAAATATTTTTCAAGGGCAAAAACTCCAAATTATCTTGTATTGTTTGTTCAATACAAAGAATGAAAACATTTTTTATGGGATGGACCAAAGTAGGGTTGACGGTACTCAAATGAAAAAGTCTACTTACGAGCACCATTTCAGAACTTTTTTGGTGTGGGGAAGAATGATATTTTCAAGGGTAGGTTGGTTCTAAATGATTGGACCTCCCCTCCCCTGAAACGTTTATTGAATCATGGATACAAAAACAGTAAAGACTTCTAATACGCAAACTCAAATAACTGATGAAAAATTCCATTTTAAACAGGTTTCTATCTGTATAATTTTAAGATATTGAGTATGAAAGTTTTCCGTTTACGACAGGATTCTGCTATCCAACCGATTCTGTTTTCATGTATCCCCGTATACTGTTAAAATATCTACTCCATAGTATACCTTTGAAGAGCACAGATGTATTGCAGTAAAACTTGTGAAAATGAAATCTTTCTGCAACAGAATAATTTCTCAAACGTGAAAAAAAAAAAAATCAAATTTTGACAAAAAAACTCTATACAATTATACTTATTAAGACGGAGACCTTTCTATAGTGGAACTTTTTACCAGTCACTTTCGACTCTTTCTTTGCAGGTTTTACTTCTGCCATTTCAGGAGTTTTCTGGAGAATGGTAGGGAAACATTTTCTTTAAGGAACAGGATTTGAAATAGCGTGCGGTATTATGCATATCGTGCACAAAATGCAAAAATCCTGCACAATAAAAAATGCTGTGTGGATTTTGTCTTAGATTTTGGATATCCTGGTCTATATGGATTTTATCTCCTTGTGACTTTTCCATGAATATTTCTAATTTTCGTGGAACTCCCCGGTTTCTTCTTCTTTTTGTTTTCGGAATTCCGTAAAATCAATTCGTCACGGAAAAAATAGCTAATTTCTGCGAACGGGCGTGGAAAAATATTGCTAATTTCGTCAAACTTCGCGGCAACAGTTTCAGTCAACAGTCAAAATTTTCGTCAATCGGTTGCGGGAAAAAAATGTCGATTTCGTCAAATGATTGTGCAAAAAAGAAATCTCGAATTTCGTAAAAAGATTGAGGGAAAAAGTCGCTAATTTTGTCAAAAGATTGTGCAAAAAAAAATCTCGAATTTAGTTAAACAATCACGCAAAAAATCGACTATCTTGTCAAACGACCGCGCAAAAAAATTGCGAGTTTCAAGAAAAATCACAAATTTTGTCCAAGGATCGTGGAAACAATCATCGAATTTCGTCTATCGGTCGCAGAAAAAAATCGTGAATTTCGGAAAATGATCGCAAAAAAAAAAAAAAAGAATAACCCTGAATTCCGTTGAACAATCGTGGAAAAAGATCTCAAATTTTGTCAAATGATCGCGGGAAAAAAAGGCGTGAAATTCAATCAGTCATGAGGTAATCAAATCACCCATGAACGTCATCAATAGGACACGAAATTTGCAAGTTTTATGGTGTATAGGGATAAAAAAAAATTCATTAATGATTTTCTGTTAGTAAGGGTAAGGAAAAGCGTTAATTGTTTTGTGTTGAGTTTTCACTCTTTTAAGGTAAGTTCGTGTTGTCCCGATTTTTTAAAGAAATGCTGAATATTTTTCAGATGAAAAAGATACATTTCACCCTTTCATTTCACAGAGACATTTTAACCTTTCTTGAGTGGTTATTCTTCTTTCACGCGGAAATGCGGTTCAAAACGCCCACTTTGACCCTATTTTCTGAAAGATCTATTGCGTTTGCAAAAAAAAAAAAACCGAAAAAAAACAGTCCGATTACATAGTTTCTGAACAACAACACCTGCTACTTTCACGCATTTCCGAACAAAAATTAATTAAAACTTATGTCATAAAGTTGAACGTTTGGATTTGAGAACAGCCTTAATATAATTAGCTGAATTGAACGTTTGTCGCGGAAGAAATGTTACTAAAAATTTTTCAAACCACCATTTCCAAACAGTGTACTGACAAGGAGAGGGTCAACCTTGTTAATCACAGATCTTGATTATTTTAATATATGTTGTAGGGTATAAACCCCTTAGTCTCAGGTTCAACGGATTTTATACAACGCTCGTTAGTTCTTGAGAAACCGAGGGGGTGGGGGGTCTAATATTAGTATATCTCTATATAATAAAAGGCAGTGTGACGCAGGGCGGGGCGAATCCATCAATCTTACCAGTCTCCGACGGAGAGACTCAAGGGTGAAAGGTTCCATTCTCCCATTGGTTGACAAGAAACAAAAATCCCGCGATTGCTTCTCAAGGTTACAAATCCTGATAATTGAGCAGTGCTGTAGACACTTCTTCCTAACTGAGATTATTTCAAGTATTAAGTTGCAATCATATTAAATTTTCTTTGCGACATGTAAGGAATTTTAATCACGGAAAACAATGATATGATATTTTTAAAAATATCCTTTTTTTCCCTGCAAAAAATTGATAAAACTGACTTTCTTTTAAAAAAGTAATCAATTTAAATATTTTAGACTTATTATTTTGTAACTTATTTTTAAATTACACATTACTTATATTTTCCTTTTCTATGTACAGGTGTATGTAAATTTAAACTTTAAAAAAAATCAAACATATTCCATATTTTAAAAGTAAAAAATTAATATTTATACGAAAAGTAAAATTAATAATTTTTGATTTATAGCTTTGCATCAGGAGGACAGAAGCTTAGGGGATCAGTCGCCCCCCCTCCCTCCCCGAAATAATATCCTGGCATTTTGTAACTTATTTTTAAATTACACATTGCTTATATTTTCCTTTTCTATATACAGGTGTATGTAAATTTAAACTAAAAAACAAAAACAACAACAACAACAACAACAAAACACATCGCATATTTTAAAAGTAAAAAATTAATATTTATACGAAAAGTAAAATTAATAATTTTTGATTTATAGCTTTGCATCAGGAGGACAGAAGCTTAGGGGATTAGACGGATGGGATTCAACCCGCGATACTTATTTATTAATCAATATACATATAAAAAAAATTGAAGGGGGGGGGGGGGTAAACGATAAAAATACAATTTCAAAGTGTTATTTAAAAAAATAGGATTATTTCAATAGTTGCAGCAGACTGTTTTAATTACGCCTTTTATTGCATATTTATTAATTTTTTTTATTAAGAAATCTTAATTTTGTTATGGTATATTAGCCGGAAAACTTGGTTTACCCAGAAATATTGTAAAAGCTAATTATGTGTTTATTAGAACATAAATTAGCCGAACTTTGTTCATCTATAAATGCTTCCATATTGTCAATTATTTTTTTTATCAGTTTTTCAAATTTTAAGTGAAAAACACAATTTTTACCCACCGTCCTAGGACGGGTATTTACACTAGTGATTTAAATATTTACTTTGTAACAATAAGGGTAGGTTGGGCGTAACTCAGTTGGTACGGCGTTTGCTGGCTGATCGGTGGGCTTGGATTCGATGCCCGAAAGCACTAAATTTATTTTTCTTATATTTTGTTTTATAAATATACTTGTAATTATAACTTAATAATCGCATTGTCAATTAAAATTTATACTATTGTATTTCAATTATAATTTTAACCTATTTAATTTTTTTACTTTTAACTAAATAGTTGTATAAAACATCATAAAACTGATAATTTTTTAAAAATAACTTTTAAAATGTATTTCATATATTCAGTATGTATGCAATGATATTGAATAATTGTGTCAATTCGTGATTTTAAAGAAATATCATTTATTCATTGCTTTAACAAAGGAAATCAATACGATGATACTATTACCCTGTTTTTAAAGTAACAAACATAATTATATTAAAAATTAGCATCGGAATTAAATTACAACGGATTTTTTGTATATTACACAGCAAAGAAAAAAACAGTGGGCCATCAGCTGGAAAAAAGATGGCAGCCAGGGTAAACGGAAAAAAGGTGACAGGAAAAAACGGGACCGGAAAAAACGTGACAGAAAAAAGAAGAGCGGAAAAAACGGGACCGGAAAAAACGGGACACGGAAAAAACGGGACAAGGAAGTGTTAAATATTGAACTTGTCGATAAATAAATGTTAAAAACTAATCTAATGTTTTTCCACTGTCAGTTTCTTACAGCGTAGGGGGGGTGGGGGGCACAGTTAATGGGTGAGTTAAACAATTCTAAGATTTGGTCCAAGAAAACAAAAGTTTAACATGACTTCTACAAGGGACAAGCTGGTGCTTTCTAACGGGGGGGGGGGGAGGGGATTAAGGAAATACAATTTATCGATTCTTTCAACTGCAGATTCGCGAACTCGAATCCAAATATTTTTTGTCGATTTCTACGAATGTTAATATTGAAAAAAATTGAAAATTCGCTTACGATAGTTCTAATTAACATCACTACTTGATATTTGATATTCGCGAACGGTAATACCAATATTTTCCGTTGATGTTTAAGAATGCTATTATAAAAAAAATTCCTGAATATTCGCATATGAAAATTCACATTTACACTACTACTTAATTTGGATATTATGTGAATAAGAATGCTTTCCGTTGATAATTAGAATGCAAATATTGAAAAATGTTGTGAATGTTCGCATACGAGAATGCTCGTTTACATAACAACTTGTTTTTCGACTTACGCATGTATAATATCATATAAAATTTATTTATTTTTTTTTTTTTTAATTTTAAAGAAGTTAGTTATAATAGATTCGATTGGAAAGTTTTATTTTTATTATTTTTATTTTATTTAACGCTATTATATTAATAATAGCTATTATATTAAAATTATATTAAAATTATATTATAACGCTATTATATTAAAAATTATATTAATAATAATAATAATAATATTTTTTAGTCTTTCTGAATCACTTATCAATTTATAATTTTTTATGTCCCGATCAGTGGCATTAGTATTTTCAGATATTAGCAGAACAAATAAAGAAAAAATAATAATAAATATCTTTGTTAAGATATGCCTAAAATTAGAAATTAGCATAGTTTGTTACTTTTTCTTTTTCTTTTTTTTTTTTTTTTTTGTTATATTGAGCAATTGATTGAAGTCAAATTTTTTGCAATTTTTGGTTTCATCATGGAATTTCCAGATATATTATTCTAAACATTTAAACTAAACAAAATAAATTAAAATAAACATTTCTATAAGATACTGGAATCACGGAAAAAAAGCGCACGTAGGAAAAAACAAATCGGATAAAAGACCACGGGAAAGTATTCTATTTATTAAGTTGTATACATAACAGAAAATATAATATGAAGTTTGTTTTTTAAGGAATTTAATACCGTAATTTCGGGTGTATAGCCCGCGGAACAAACAATCGTGTTTCGACCCAGAAATTTTTAAAAATAAAATGTAACTTTTTAGATCACGGTAAATATTGGTCTTCAAATACTGAATAAAATTTCTGGGTCTAAACTGAATTGTTTGATCTGCGGGCTATACACCCGAAATTACGGTATATATTTTAAAAACACAGTAAACCTTATATATTTTTTAACGACATGAAGGCCATATTTAAATAAACAATTAAAACTAAAGTGCAGTTTTTCCAATGTCAGCTTTTTACAGTGTAGGAGATGGGGGGGGGGGGGTGTTAGGTACTGAGTTAATGGGTGAGTTAGACAATTCTAAGATTTGGTCCAAGAAAACACAATTTTGACATTTCATTAAGAAGTTTAGTACGACTTCTACAACGGACAAGTTAGTGCTTTCTACGGAGGGGGGGGGGGGGGGGGTGGGTATTAAGGAAATACAATTTATTGATTCTTTCAATTCGCTATTGATAGCTTATATATAAGCAAAGATGTTTTATATATTTATAAAACTTTAATCAATAATGATTTTTGGGTACAGTGGAGGACGGAGGGGGAGGGAAAAATTACGTACACAGCTTATAAAGGGAATAAAATAAAGACGAAGAGAGGAGGCATTTTCTTTAGAGGAATTTTTTCATTATACTGCCTTTTAGCTCGCAGGCTATCAAAGCCCAAGGGCTAATGAGCACGCAGGTTCTGCATGTATGTATGTATGCACTTACGTCTTATGTACGTAACGCGATAACTCTTGACAGAAACATCCGATTTGCTTCATTTTTTTTTCCAGGTTCATTCTGATAAGGCGATTCCCTAATTAATTTTGGGGGTTATTGGTTAACAGTAAAGGGGGCTACTCCCCACACCTTAATTTAGATAAATGGGTTTTTCATGCAGAATTATTCGATTTGCTCCAAATTTGGTATACCGATTTATTATATTAAGGAGCTTCCATGATTAGTTTTGGAGGATCATTAGTTAAATATAAAGGGGGGAAAGGGGGCTAGACCCCCTTAATTTAGATAAATGGGTGTTTCATGCAGAGTTATTCGATTTGCACCAAATTTAGTACACCGGTTTGTTATGCTAAGGAGCTGCCTTGATTAAATTTGGAGGTTTATTGGTTAAGTATGCAGAGGTGGGCTGGGGCTAGTCCCCCCTTAATTTAAATAAATGGGTTTTTCATGCAGAATTTTTCGATTTGCTTCAAATTTGATATATCGGTTTATTCCGATATGGCGCTTCCTTCATTAGGTTTGGAGACTCGTTGGTTAAATTTATAAAAGGGGGGCAAGTCCCCTCTTCTTAATTTAGATAAATGGATTTTCATGCAGAATTATCCAATTTATTTTATTTTTTTCTAAGTTCATTCTGATAAAGCGCTTTCCTGATTAGATTTGGAGGTTCATTAGTTAAGTATAAAGCTTAATTTACCGATATGGTTTTTTCATGCAGTATTATCTGATTTGCTTCAAATTTGGTATACCGGTTTACTATGTTAAGGAGCTTCCCTGATTAGATTAGGGGGTTCATTGGTTAAGTACAAGGGGGGGGGCGGAGGTTAACCCCCCTTCATTTTTTTTTTTTTTTGAGGTGCATATTCTTCGAAAGATATATTTTACAAGATTATATTATACTGTTATATTTTACAAGAAAACCCTATTGTTCCGTTTGCTCCTATGTCCCATTAGCCCCCAGTCTCCCCTATATGTATTTTTAATCAATATTTGTTATCTGGATTTTTTGTTATACTGATAGCATGAACTACGGGTGACATGAACAAAAATTTAATTCCCCTTGAGGTTCATGTTAACGAGGTTTGACTGTATTAACTTATCTTTATGTACCTAAACTTAATTTGGTAGGCAGAAAAAAAAAACCGCATGGGAAAATTAAGATTTATATTTCGGATCAATTCTGTGGAAACTGATCGAGAAAAAATTCTGGAAATGTTCATACATATAGGAATAAAAAATATTTCGTAATCGTATTAGCGAACGTGGAAACGGAAAATATGAAACTTAGCAATTAAATAATACATTAACCCTTTATGTGACGATAGTTCTTCAAAATACCATTAAAATAACTGTTTATAAAATTCATTTAATACATCGATTAGTAGTAGTACAGTTTAGAATGAGTTACAGACGCTTTACTCTATCATGTTAGAAAGCATTATTGGTTGCACAAAACAAAAGTATTTTTAAAATGATGATTTCTTTGCCTTTGCATCTTTTCAGCTTTCTTGATGTTAAAAGATTGGGGGGGGGGGGGGGATTCTGTTGTAAGAACATGACATTTGTACATTTCCTAAATCTACAACAAGGTTAAAACAATGTGAGTTCTTAAATTATTGCCCCTCCAGTGGCCGAGAGGTTCTGCTCTCGAAGCTGGTAGACGGAAGGTGCTGGGTTTGAACCCAATCGCACCCGTCGGCCCAATCGTTCGGAGTTTTTGTGGTTTGCTTCGAACCATGGATTTCCATGCGTAAATACGGGTTAGGTTCCATTAGAAAGACACCCAAGGAGGGCACCCCCACCTTTTGGGCCCATATCCCTCGTGTTGATAATTGGCCGTCATAAACACAACGAACCAATCTCTTAAATTATTATACACCAATCTGCAATATTTAAGCAAAAAATAATTCAGTCTTTAAACTTGTGAGGTCTCTAGAAATTTAGTATATGGCACTTCAGGGAATATTTAAAAAGGATAAATACAGCTGAGTATTTGTTCCAATAATCCGGTTCAAAGTTATTCATTATACGCTATCTCAAATTGTGTGAAATATCTAAAAATCAACTCCATTACCTATTATTTACATGAAAATATCTCATAAAACACGATGGGTGGCACGTAAAAATTTCACAGAAGAAACAACCCTTTTATTATACATTATTCGTCTGTCAGATTAATATCATTCAACAAAAACCATTCTGGAAAACTAAGGTTTATCTTCTATCACTTTCAAATATGTATATTGAAGTGAGTTGTAAAATTCCAATGTATTTTTCGTCAACATAATACCTGTCTATCATTCTTTTAAAACTACAATCTGCAAAACGCCTGTTACAATCAAATAGAAAGCAAAATATTTTGAATGATTGTCAATCAATAATAAGAGGAACCACTCTCTTTGTTGAAGGATTAAGTATTTTACCTGGGGGACCCATGCTTCGAAAGCATGATTTTTCATTAAAGTTCAAAATATGGGTACATTTTTTCTTAATAGCCATATTTATTTAGTTTGAAATATTTTAATTTTATTCAATTATATATTTTTTAGTAAGCTATAGAATTTTTTTTATTTATTTATTTATTTATTTATTTATTTATTTTTTTTTTTATATTTAGCCAGGCCTTTATGTTTAAAAATGAATCGGAAAATTTGTCAAAGTTTCGCGTTGTTGAGTAGAGAATTTGAGAATCGCCTAAATGTATATATTTTTTTTTTCGTTGTCCGATTCCATGACATTTTTAACTTAATTTCGTTATTTGTTTTTTGAACTGCAAGACGAACCAAATTTAATGCCTCCCCCTTCTACCCGGCAGCCCAGGGTATACGCCCCCTAGCTTCCCTCTAGTTTAAACCCTGAGGTCATGTAAAGTTAGTTAAACAGTATTACCAAATCTAATCGTATGTAATATATTGCCCTCTCTTTAAAACGATCTAATTGTTTGATAGGAAACAAAATATTAATAAAATTAAATAAATTATAAATAACTATTAGTTATAATATTAAAACTTATGGAATTATATTAAGAGTACCTATAGATTAATACTTGTTTACCCCTGTTGTCCATACCAGCCCCGCCCATCTATCAGATTGAACATAGAAAAAATTAAAATAAATTGGATAACTCGGCATGAAAATCCATTTATCTAAATTAAGAAGAGGGGACTTTACCCCCTTTCCCCCTTTTATATTCAACCACGAATCTTCAAACCTAATGAAGGAAGCGCCATATCGGAATAAACCGATATATCAAATTTGAAGCAAATCGAAAAATTCTGCATGAAAAACCCATTTATTTAAATTAAGGGGGGACTAGCCCCAGCCCCCCTCTGCATACTTAACCAATAAACCTCCAAATTTAATCAAGGCAGCTCCTTAGCATAACAAACCGGTGTACTAAATTTGGTGCAAATCGAATAACTCTGCATGAAACACCCATTTATCTAAATTAAGGGGGTCTAGCCCCCTTTCCCCCCTTTATATTTAACTAATGATCCTCCAAAACTAATCATGGAAGCTCCTTAATATAATAAACCGGTATACTAAATATGGAGCAAATCGAATAATTCTGCATGAAAAACCCATTTATCTAAATTAAGGTGTGGGGAGTAGCCCCCTTTACTGTTAACCAATAACCCCCAAAACTAATCAGGGAAGCGCCTTATCAGAATGAACCTGGAAAAAAAATTAAAGCAAATCGGATGTTTCTGTCAAGAGTTATTGCGTTACGTACATACAGACGTAAGTGCATACATACATACATACAGAACCTGCGTGCACATTAGCCCTTGGGCTTTGATAGCCTGTGAGCTAAATAGCAGGATAATGAAAAAATTCCTCTAAAGAAAATGCCTCCTCTCTTCGTCTTTATTTTATTCCCTTTACAAGCTGTGTACGTAATTTCCCCCCCCCCCCTCCGCCTTATAAAACATCTTTGCTCATATATAAACTATCAATAGCGAATTGAAAGAATCAATAAATTGTATTTCCTTAATACCCCCCCCCCCCCCCCTCCGTAGAAAGCACTAACTTGTCCGTTGTAGAACCACACTAAACTTCTCTTAATGAAATGTTAAAATTGTACTTTCTTGGACCAAATCTTAGAGTTGTCTAACTCACCCATTAACTCTGCCCCCCCCCCCCCCCCCTACGCTGTTAGAAACTGACAGTGGAAAAACTTTAGTTTTTAGCATTTATTTATCGACAAGTTCAATATTTAACACTTCCTTGTCACGTTTTTTCCGGTCACCTTTTTTCCTTGTCACGTTTTTTCCGGTCCCGTTTTTTCCTTGTCCCGTTTTTTCCGCTCTTGTTTTTTCTGTCACGTTTTTTCCGGTCACCTTTTTTCCTAGATTCTATAGCCAGCAGTGCTATCAGCGGTAAAGTGCAAGGGTGCCATTACTTAAATCTGTCGAAATGTGTCCGAGCCGAATGCAGCTGGCCCATCAGTGATGGCCAACAGTAGGCCAGCATTGGTATGCCATCACATTACTTCAATCCAGCACTTTCCCAGCAGTGCTAGCACCTATCCCACTGCTATTCCTTTGTTGGGCCAGCACTTTCCCTTACAAAGATTTCTTATAGAATTCTATAAAAACAAAGTATTTTATAATTATGGCTCTTTTTTCTATAAGCTAGTTTCACCAAGAGCTACAGAAACATCTGTAGAAGTGTCTATAATAGAAACGCCTATAGAAATACTTGAACTGCATGCGGTCACCCTCCCAAGTACTGACGCTCGATGCTGCTTGGTTTTCGTGATCGGGCATGAACAAGTGCTTTCAGCATACGCTATGACTTCTCGTAGTTTTCAAGCTCTCATTATACTATTTCAAGTATGTTTCTTTTGTGATTTACGTTCCCAATCATTAAACTGGTATAGAAATTATTGTATAAATCTATTGTATAGAAATCCTATGTATTTTATACCCTTTTTTTTATTATTGATTCTGAACTGCGTAAATTATGAAAACCGAAATCCTTTGTAACCTAGTAAAACCAGATTTAAGGAGAAAAAAAGTTCGTTGATATAAAGAATTTATTTATTTATTCATTCACTTATTTATTTTGTTGGTGGCAGTGGTGCTATATTTTTTACAGTTTCAAAAAAAAAAAAAAAAAAAAAAAAAGCTTCACAGATTAAATTGTGTTAGGATATTCATTTCAGATTTGTGTTAAAATACTCAATGTCTTCGATATTCGCAGCACCACCTAGCGTAAGGGTTCCTAGCAGTAATACTGCAAAAGTTCGTGCACTTCCATGGTGTGGTGGGCCAGCGCAAGAGATAAAACGGATGCCCACCAGAATTTTATCTGATGATTTCCAACAGCAAAGTTGACTGAAGCTGTCCAGCAGTGGTCATGCAGTGGTAGACCATCAGCCAGCACTTCTCCATCATTGCCAGCACCTATCTTGCTGCTGGCCAGCAATTTCCTCTTTGCTGGGTAAAGATTTTTAAATTTGTAATATGTATATGCTTGCGCTTTCAAATATTTCGTTTTCCCCTCTACCTTCTTTCTGCTTTTATTTTTATTTCATTTGAATATGTTTTATTTTATCATAACTAGATGGAACCCCAACAGGTTTCTAATGATTTTGGAATTTTTATTATTCAATAATAGATCCAATTTCTTTTTAAATGTCTTTAAAGGATGAGAAATAATAGTTCAAAATAAAAAATGATAAATTTAAATTTAAATTTGTTAACATTATAATTAATGTACGATATTAACCTTTTTAATTGAAATTATTAAATTATAATTACAAGTATATTTATAAAACAAAAAATGAGAAAGACAAAAAATGTAGCGCGTTCGGGTATCGAACACTGGCCCGCGGGTCAGCCAGCAAACGCGGTCCAACTGAGCTACGCCCAACCTGCCCTATTTGTTTCAAAGTAAGTACTTAACTTGTGTACTAATATTAGACCCCCCCCCCCCCCCCGGTTTCTCAAGAACTAACGAGTGTTGTATAAAATCCGTTGAACCTGAGACTAAGGGATCTATACCCTACAACACATATTAAAATAATCAAAATCTGCGATTAACAAGGTTGGCCCTCTCCTTGTTAGAGTAAGATTTCTGTTGAAATCGATGTAGTAATATGCTTCAAAGATTATTGTTTAGAAATAACAGTTTGAAACTTTTGCTGCATTTTTGTCCGGGGCAATGCGAATAAGGATTATTAGTGATACGATAAGTATAAACGTATTAATATAACAGCGCAGCATTTTCCAGTTACTAAAAAAAAAATAAATAAATAAAATTTAAAAAAAGCAGGAGATTGTCTTTAATAAGTCACTCTTTTTTCAATGTAAAACTTTTTTAAGGCTGTTCTGAAAACCAAAAGGGCAACGTTATGACATAAGTTTTAATTTATTTTCGTTCGGAAATGCATGAAACTAGCAGGTGTTGTTGTTCAGAAACTATGTAATAGAACTGTTTATCCGTTTCTTTTGCAAACGCAATAGATCTTTCAAAAAATAGCGTCAAAGTGGGCGTTTTGAACCAAATTTCCGCGCGAAAGAAGAATAACCGCTCAAGAAAGGGCAAAAAATTCTCTGTCACGTGATCAAAATCGCTTATAACTCAATAGGGAATTCATTGATCAAAAAACGGAAAACACAGTTCGATTCCAAATCGCTTCCCTGGTCAGGCCTTCTAATTCTTTCCGTTAAAAAATGAATTTGTAAATGTGTCAAAACGTTTTGCGCCTGTTGAGCAGAGCAGTTGAGAACAGCCATAATGTAGAAATATGTAGTGCAAGTTTAATTAATTTGGAATAATTTTCCGTTATAGTTTTGTAGAATTAAATAAATATATACTACTGTAGCACAAGTAGAACTGCATGTAAAAAAAAAAAAAAACTTTTGACTAAGGAAATGGCATTAAAGATGTTTTAATATAATTTTAAATTAGTAATTATAAAAAGAGGACATATTTTGTATTGCCATGAAAATATATGATGGAACAGGGAAGGTTTAAAAAACCTTTTACAAACATCTCAATTAATTTTATAAATGTGGATTAATTATTATGTGCCTCGGGCCGCACATAAAAGATTGCCGGGGCGCAGGTTGAGTATGGCTGCGTCTAACGTGTCCAGGACTCAGTACTGCATTCATTTGTGCATTGCCACCATTGGAAAACACTTTGAGCAGTATCTCTATTAGATTCCGGCGTTTGATGTATTCATTTTCTTTTTTTTTTTTCTTTTTTTTTTATATATATAGTCGACCGTTTTCTGATATTATAATAGATATTTATTTTTCTGTTTAATTTCAATATTTTATTCTTCGCTTTGTATACGATCCCTAAATGTTAGCTGAAATTTTTAGATGATGATTTAGTGATTTCCCGATTCGGCGATACCAGCTAAAGTTGGTTTCGCCGTAAAAAGGACATTGCATCGTGATTTTGATCTCGAATTACTTTAATTCCTCTTTTAACTGATCCCTCAATGAAAGACAAAATCATGTGCAAAAATCTCAAACTTTGAAATTTAATAACTATGTCAATTTTTGTTGTACAAATGTCAAACTTTTTGTGTTATATCTGTTATGATATGTGTAAACTTTTACTAAGTATAACTATAGGGATTGGGGGAACGTATAAAAAGTTAGATTTTGTAATTTTTATAAAATTGATTTTTTACTTTAAATAATGCCACAACATGAATAATTACATCATTTGAAACGTTTTGTAACTATATTTCTACGACCAACGGTTGAAAAATTAAAGGTGGGCGATAGATAACATATTGCACCCTGTATATATTTATATATTTCGCTTAAAATGTTTATTTAACCCTCTCGCTGCGTATCCCACGATTTCCGCGTGGTTACATTTTTTACCGTCTATTTAAAAGTATCTTTTCCCGTTAAATGGTTCATTTCGGCTTTTCTGCGGTGTTTAATTGTTGATTCAGGTTGAGGTTAACAGATAACGTTAGTTGTCCATATTTTTGTGAAGTTCAGAAGCTTGTTTTACCAGCATTCCGCGCGCTCTTTTGAAAACTCAAAGATATCTCCCCCCCCCCTCCCCAATAATACTAACGGCCCAACATTTTGCTAGCCATATAACCTCCCTATCCTATCAAGAAAGACCACTTAGACAGTGTGCTGTTTGTTGTTAAAAAAACTGAAACTAGCAAAAAAATTTGCAAAGAAACGGAAATTTGGTACAAAGATTGCAAAGTAGGACTTTCCTCATACCTTGTTTCGAAATTTATCATACTAAACTTCATTTCTAGTACAATTTTTTTAAGTAGGGGAGACCGGGGGAGTAAGAGGGAATGGTGACACCTTAATAGACCGAGAGCCGCAGTGGGGTATTTTACAAATCTGGGCGGCCAAAATTATTTTTTTCTTTTAAACTAATTTAAACATTTAAAGCAGTAAATAAATGCGCTTTTTGAAATAAATATTGTTTAATAACTTGAAAATCATGGATGTTTTGCAACTTCGTATTGATATTTATTGATCAAAATTAGTATTATAAAATAAATGATATTTATGATAAGCAGTATTATAAAATAAATGATAATATGATAAATAGTATCATAAAATAAATTATAATTATGATAAATAGTATTATAAAATAAATGATAATTATGATAAATAGTATTATAAAATAAATGTTAATCATGATAAATAGTACTATAAAATAAATGATAATCATGATAAAAAAATGGAATAATATATTGAATAAGTTATAAAAACTGATTATTAATAAGAACAATTAGTTTGTAAATCAACAAGGTGGGATCTTCTTATCAGATGATAATTCAGAATCGTAATCTGTTTCTTCATAATCAGAATCCTCTAGATCACGAGCTTCAGAAGATTCCATAGGCAGTAACATTTCTAGAGTTTCTTTACGGAACAATTTTGATTTTTTTCTTATAGTGGGTCTTATTCCAGTTAAAACTGGATCTGAACTCAAAAGCAATCTGTTGAGAACATCACTGTTACAAGAAATTCTTGAAAATTTACGCGATAGATTTTGGCGAAATAATCGAAAATGTTTGTTCCGTGCTTCGGCTACTTCTTCAGACAATTGGCCTACTGGTAAAACTTTCTCTATCACAATGCGTCCATAGATTAATATTTTATGCATTGTGGGTGACATTGGATACCATTTTTATAACTGGACGTAGAGCTCTGCTGTTTTTTCTGTATATTCTTAAATTTATCAAGGTGAATTTTGTGGCCACTGGATATGGTTTCAAGAATAACTTTAAATCGATATATTAAATTTTCATCAATGCCGGTAATTTCCGCTGCTAGAGATGGGTCAGTAAAGAATCTTCTGTGTAAAGTATGTGTAAGTACTTCCACATCAGTCGAGCTCCTCAAACTTTCAGACTTTCTCCGCTTTGACCTGTCACTTGATTCAGTGAAAGCTTTTGCTGGCCTTCCTGGTCGATTTATTTTTCTTGAAATTTCTACTGTACCTTCAAGCCATTCTTTATTATTTTTCACAAATTTATCTAACATATAATAGGCTTCGATCCATTTGCTCTTGAACTGAGATTTAAATTGGGAGAAATTGTGCTTGAGGTTTTTAATTTCATCATCATCAAAATTATCGCCATTAAGAAGGTAATTTTCAAGGAAATTTAATCTATGATTAATGTTTGGCAAATTCTGCTGTTGCATAATGTTTAAAAATTCTTTTCGAGTCATTACTCTGACATTCGAAGGCCCTAAATAAAAATAAATACAAAATATGAACAAAAAAGAATGCATAATAATTATATGCAATTTAGATAGATAACATCATTTTATCCCTTATTTTTAAAAAAAATCTCACAATCTTTCGCTAACTTTTAAGAAAAACATATGAAAATTGCCTCGACTTATTTTTTAGATAAACAAATGTTAATAACGAGCAATAAATTATTTCAATTATCTGAAAAGAGCTTAAAAAGAGATAAAAGGGAATGAATACATTATTTTAAAGCAATTTTTTTTAAATTATATAAATTTAATTTCAATCAGAATAACTGAAAAATAAACAAATCTGATCACTTTCTATTGAATCATAACAATTTTTTTCATATTAAAATTTATATGATAAATATCAGTTAAAAATCAATATATAGTAATTTTGTATGCTTACTCAGAATTTTGGAAGAGCATATTTATATCGCCTTCATTTTAAAAAGGGGACAAAGGTGGAACTACTTTAAACGAAAACACAAATAGAAGGGTGTATATTTATTGGTACAACAAGTAACTTTGCTTGGAAATGTTTGGAAATATAATTAAACCCTTCGTGAATTGGGAAACAAGGGAAAAAATAATAGAAAAATATGCGTTATTTTAAATTAATTTTGTAAATACTAAAACTATTTCTTTCTCAATTCAAAGTTAAAAAAAATAATGATACATATCTGCCTCGTCACTATCCACAACGATTAGATTTTAAATACTTCCAAAACTAAAGTTATTCAAATTCAAAAATAGAAAGTCACAATGAAGAACGATTTGACACTCATGCACTTAACGCAACACTCCAGTTTCAACTGATAACAGGAGGTCATCGTTCACTTAAAGGAGATAAAAATCGCATCACGTGATTCCCCAATGATTCAGTTTCAACTTATATCAATCCATTCGATCCTGGGTTGTACTTTATGAAATCGACTTTTGGCCGCCCAGATTTATAAAATACCCCACTGTGAGCCGGCAGCACAGACAATCACCTCATCAAGTTCACGGATGAAATTCTAGAATTAGTTAAATCTTGATTCGCATATTAAAAGTCAATCGGTCTGCCAAGTCATATCTTGGTAGTAAACACCGGAAAACCCGATTTTAGCGGCTGATTCGTAGGTTTACCATTGTGTTTTCCTGCACCCAAAGGTAAGAAAACATGGAGGACTGGGAGCAGGAAAACACATAGGCAAACCTAAGGAGATCTAATCCCTACCCCATGGAGATCTAATCCAGGATTTAGATCTCCATACTCTGTGACTAAACTAAGCACACAGTAGCGCGACCTAGTAGTCAAGGTTAAGAAACGTCTGAATCCTAAGTGAACTAACTGCTCGCAACCTAGCGATCCCAGTCAAGAGAGATCGAAACAAAAAAGGTCCGGCCTAGCGTGCCGGATTATAGAATGTGCCGAACCATGGAATGTCGGATGAAAGAGCTTTTACTGTATATACATGTAGCATTTTGCTACCGACTTTCAGATATTTAGGCGACACCAGTACACCTCGACATAAAATGTAGTAGAGCAATCAAAACCATCCATCCGTTATATTCAAAATACCGGATTGCAGTCGGGGTGGCGAGAAAAAACAGGCTTGAAAAACATTCATAATTTCCCTTACGTAATGAATATAGAGAGTCATCGTCACTTTTTTAAACTGGTTTTATTGACAAAACATAGTAAACACTTCCAGTAGCCATTCCATCCACTCACAAAAATCGATCATCACTTCATAAGACTTTAGATGTTATAAGAATACGATCTACACGTTCGAACGTTCACTCCAAGCGACGCAGCTTAATTAGACAACCAGAAAAACGTAAAAATCTTCTCTCCGTCGCCGATGTAACGATATTTGTACCCCGAGCCCTGAACAACAACGCGTGGACGGTTACAGAACAGTAAAAGACCAATCTAGAAGAGAGGTGGGGGAGAATGGGACATAGAACAAATTACGATTCGATGGGAAAGGATGACGTCGATAAAGAACTCTTTATACGGCGTCAGAATAAAAGTGCAAATAGCGCTGGCGGACGCATGGAATTGTGGGTAATAGAACACGAAAGAATAAATGATATCAAAACATTCCAAAGAAAGAGAATTTAGTTTTAGAATAAAATGAAAAAGTAATTTAATGGGTTTTATAAGATTAGGCGAATGGATTAAGGTTTTTTAAATAATAAAAGAATACGCAACTTTAAATGTATGAAATAAAAGACCAAAGATATTAAGATATTATTAAAGATAGGTAAAAAAGGAAAAATATTAAGAATTTGGAATAGTTTTACTAAGAAAAAGAGGCGAAAATTTTTATTATTACATACATATATACTTAGACAATTTTAATTTGATCAATTGATCTTCTCCTTAAAAACCATGTCTCAAAACCAGACTAAATGTATTTCTACTAATATGTCAGTGTGAACGCGGACAGAAAGACTAAGAAATAAAAGAAAAATATAGATATCTAAATCCATGCCGGCTCGGGCCTACAGGCGGGGGTAGATTTCGAAGTTAAGTACTAAATTCACCAACAAAACTTAAATCAAGATATCCCCAAGATAAACCCAGTTCCTTCACTAAAAATGAGCTCCAGGAGCTAAACATTTTGTGAAAATTTTAATATGCACGAATACACACACGCATGTATATGGAATAAGTTTAAAAATGGCTAAAACAAATTCAGAGAACCTCAAAGTGTTAAAATATGTTAATATTTCCAAAGTCGTGTTTTTATCATGTTTTAATACGTTTCTTAAAACTTACATGACCTTACATATCCACCTGCTGAGGTCCATTATATTTTGACGCAATATTTTGTTTGTTTTTTAATTCGTCAAACTATTTATTTCATTTTGAGATTTCATGCTGAAATCTTGCTCTAGAAAACTTATGACGTAATATTCAATTTGTTTTCAATTCGTCAAACTATTTATTTAATTTATTTTTTCACGTGAATTTCTTACAATAGAAAAGCAATTGTTGTGGTGAGAATTTTATTGTTTTTTTTTTTAATTGTTGGCAACTGCTATAACGAAAAATATTTATTTTTTCCTGTCATTGCTGTGTAAGAGCTGGTTTTATCAGAATCTTATTAAGACGGTATTCAAAATTTTTAAACCTCCCCATTTCCATTCCCTTGGGCCGATTTTGCCCATTTTCAATCCCCGCCGAGATATTAACCATCTCAAAGTTGTTGGCGAGTTTGAAGACGATCCGTGCATAATTGCGACTTTTATCGTGCGGACAAAATTTTGTACATACATACATACATATATATATATATATATATATATATATAAACTTTTTAGGTGGGGGTGGTTTTGGGTTCCTGGGGTCATATAATGAAAAGTTATGAAGGAATTTTTCAAAAGTCGCACCATGGTAACGACTGCAATAGGTAGTATTTCTTACGAAATCTACCTAAAAGGAAACAGAAGTGCCCTAAATTCCTTTCAACCCTTTATTCTCGACTATACTTTCAAGTACCACAGTTTTCTATCCCAATTAAAACACACTCATTGAATGCATTTGCAATGATGCTTTTAGGAAACAATAGTAAATACAGTCGAGTCTCTCTACAACGAAACTCCATACATCGAATTTTTCTATATAACGAATTTTTAGTAGGAACGGTCCCCTTTTCCCATGATCTCATTAAAAACAGTCTCCATATAGCGAAATATCTATCTCCATATAACGAATTTTTTCATAAAATGTTCTTTATTTATTGTTTTAAAAAAGCTTCCAAATCACATGGAATCCATTTTCCATCACTGATTTGTGATTTATCGTTCAGTGCTGAGTTTTTTTTATCTTACCTTTCTACCTTGAATTTCCTTGATTTTTATGCCTATCGAATTCATCCCCCACCCCGCCCCCTCCCACACACCTTCCAACATACTTCTTAAAACAGCGTCAATTGTATTGTTACACATATAAGAGCGGGATCAGGGAGGTAATAATTGAAGTTTAAGGTGAATGAGAATTCAAATGGAGGAAAATGTTCCCGATACAATTTTTCATTCCTTGCTAAAGTGTGAACATTTTTTCGAGAGTGTAACAATTTTGAAATAAAAACAGAGAAAAATTATAGATTTCTTCGTCTAAAATGTAAGTTTTTCTTATGTGATTTTTATTATGCTTTCAAATAAATATCTGTTCTCTTTTTTGAAACTGTTTAAATAATTAAGAAATACAATATTAGGTTAATATTTATAATTAAACATTTCAAATTCTTAATTAAACACTTCAAAAGTAATTTTTGTTCAAAATTTACACATTAAATGGGAATTTTTACTAGTTCTCTATATAACGAATTTCTCTATATAACGAATTTTTTACTGGAACAATGGATTTCGTTATATAGGGACTCGACTGTACTTCAATTGACCATCACTAGATAACAACAGCAGTTCCAGTAAGCTAAAATTGTTCACGGAGCTATTTTGGCGCGTGAGTGTGCCAATTTTGCTTCCATTTTCTTTTCTGACATGGTATCCCTAACTTTTGCTTGGAAATATCTTAAATTTTAAAGGTAAGACTATCATATTTTTTTTCTTGTTTTAAATGGATCACTTGACAATATGTTATGCTAAAGAAAAATTAATTTTCAGTTTGTTTACTTTACGAAACACTTTTCAAAGTGGTACTTTTGAGTACTGTCGGGATTACGTTGAACAGGATTTTTACTTAGATTTTTATCGTTTGAATACATATTGTATATAAAAACGTATATACTTATAAGTTATGCGTGGGTGCTAGACAAGTGGATTTTGATTCGATGTAGGGGAAGATATTGCATGGTTTATGTATGATATTGATGAATAATAAAGCAAAAAATGTTATTTTTATCTTTAGAAAAAAATATTGTATTTTTATAAAATAAAATGGAAAAAAATACAAATTAGAAAAAATATCAAAAAATATCTTTTAGCATTTTGATGAATTCTTTTAAGTTTTCTGCAACTAAAAGTTTGGAAATTTCTTTCATATATGCTTTCCATCGGATGATAGTGTTACAAGTGTAGAATATTCTTCTGACGGCGAAATATTTACTGATGATGCACCATCAGCATCATCATCTTTTTATATATATATCATACGCATATATACACTAGCATGACAAATCAGATTAAAACAATAAGAAAATTTTTGATTAGTTTTTTTCCCCCCTAAGTTTCCTAAGTAAGCTTTTTTGTCCAAGCGTTATGACCCAACGGTACATTAAAGTACCGTATCAAATGATTAGCCGTAATTAACAACGAAAATTATTTTTTTTATTTTTAGTGCATATATCTTTTAATTACCCGACTGTCAAGAAGGGTTATGTGTTTCACGCGTATCTGGGTATGTGGATTTCTTTATACCCTCGAAATATCCCAACGGCTTCATGGATTTTAATGAATGAGGTCTCTATCGATTCGTCTTAACCGTCCGATGGTTATAGTCTAGGTTTTGTTTTTATAAATTCAAAATGGTGGCCGTAAAATACAAAATGGTGGTAGAGACGAAATTTTTTTTTTACGCATCCTATTGTGTGGCATATCATTGGATAGGTCTTTCAAAATGAAGACGATGTTTCCTTGAGTATTTTATAGTCAGTTGCTCCGTTTAAATATTACACCACATGGAAGTTGTGTAGGAAGGATCTCTAGCTTTACTGCAAATCTAACCATCATAGACATCTATATAGGCCTCATCAAAACAGTGTTTATAGATATGAACTAACAATTAAACACAACTTAAAAGCCATCAATACAAGAAAATAAAAAAAAATAGGTAAGTAATATAAACTAGTATGTTGTGGCCATCACAAAACTTTCTTCTATATAAATCACGTCAATTAAATCATTTAAATAGTAAAATAAATTACATCAATTTATTCATATAAAAGTATACCTGAATTTGAAATTTGATGAAAATTCGTGCATTAGTTATTGAAATAGAGCTGTAGGAGAAATTTTGAAAAATGTAGCATAGCAGTGCCACCTGTTGAGCGATTTGCACCAAAACACAAACAGTACTAATTCATATACCGGAATCGTAAACAGGAATCGCCAAAACACAAACAGTACTAATTCGTATACCGGAATCTGAAGTTGGATGAAAATCCGTGTAAAAGTTCTGGAGCTAAAGCTACTGTGGAAATCACAAAAAATGCAGCACAGCAGCTCCACCTGTTGAGCGATTTACACCAAAAGGTACAAAACATCAATTCATGTCAAGAACTAACTGAATCTGAAATTTGATGAAAATCCGTGCATTAGTTCTGGACATTGAGCTATTGTGGAAATCGAGAAAAACGCTGCATAGCAGGGCCACTTGTTGAGCGATTTACAGCAAAACATAAACAGCACTAATTCATATCCAGGTATACCTGAATCTGAAGTTTGTTGAAAACCCGAGCATAAGTTCTTGAGATAGAGCTATCGCGGAAATCACAAAAAATGCAGCATAGCAGCGCCACCTGTTGAGCGATTTACACCACAAGGTGCAAAACGTCAACTCATGTCAAGCACTAACAGAATCTGAAGTTTGATGAAAATCCGTGCATTATTTCTTGAGACAGAGCTATTACGAAAATCGTGTAAATGCTGCAAAATGCAGCATAGCAGCGCCATCTGTTGGGCGATTTGCACCAAAACGTTACCAGCACCAATTCATATCAAGGAGTAACTAAATCTGAAGTTTGATGAAAATCGGTGCATTAGTTCTTGAGATAGAGCTAGTGCAGAAATCGCGGGAAATGCAGCATAGCAGCGCCCCCTGTTGAGCGATTTACACCAAAAACTAATCAGCATCAATTTGTATTAGGGACTAGCTTAATATAAATTTTTATTAAATTCCGTGCATTAGTTCTTGAGATAGAGCGCCCACAAAATTTGTGTCACATACACACAGACAGACAGACAGACAGACAGACTCACAGAGTCACAGACAGACATTTTGTAAAAACATGTTTTTTGGAATCTCTGACCCCTAAAACGTGTAAATCCGTCGAAAACCGAAAGTCGAAAATTTTCATGAATCCAATACTTTCTTCTTGTAAAGATAGAAGAAAGTAAAAATAGTTTCACATTGATGAGAAATAATTAATTAGTTTGCTTTTTACGCAGACGGGTTTTTTGATTTTTTTAATTTAATATATTATGTATCATAGTAATACAAGGAGAAAAAGTTTCGAGGATATATATTTTTTTAATTCAGAATCTGGGATATAAAGGGTTAATTAATTTAGTTTGTGCTAAAACGTAATTTATCATTAAAGTATTATTACTCTAATATTATCATATAAAAAATAAATAATCCAAGTACAAAATATAGATTCCAAAGTTTATCTTAACTGTTGAAAGAGGTAATTACGTTTTATTAATTCAAAGCCTCTTGTTCTGCCTTTTCCTATTCTTTTATTCATTGTCCACTGAATGAAAGGAAAATGTGTTGAAAGAATGTTATATGCAAAGTTACTTATAGTATGTATTCTTTTTAATTAAAACGCATTGTGTTCGATTTTGTAAAGACACCGAAGTATAATTAAAGGTATTGTTTGGGCATTACCGTCGCATTAATTCAATAATGTAATTTCGTAATAGTATATAGCTTCTATTTCGTAAACGTATAAAGGCATAATTAATTATATTGTTTGAATTTATCACATTAATTGATGTTATTCAATAACTTTATTTTGTACAAGTTGGTTTTAACATTACCATAGAAACCTCACGGGAGAAATTATGTAATTATACGGGTAAAAATAAGGAGTATAACGATATTAACTTTCTACATCAATTCACTATTGTTTTACGTGATGTCAGCTTAGTATTTGTATTTGTTTGGCAAGTCAAAATCGTTTATGACAAAATAACAAATGCTTTTTTCTTATTGAAAATATAAGATACGAGAATAAACAAATTGAATTGGTCTGAGTTTCTATAGGAAAATTTTTGAATTAAGAAATTCACCAATATATACTATTATTTATTATTAGATTATTATTTTTTTTTCTGTCATAGTTAAGCCCAGTAGCAGAAAATACTCCAAATGTCTGCAACAGATACTTCAGGGGCAGAAAATAATCTGCAGGTAAAATATTTTACAACTGAAGTGTTAATTAATCAAACAATCATTTACCTATAGTGCCTTTATGCACTTATTCATTTTTATTAGTAATAATTTTAAGTTTTTGTATATTAAGTAATAAAGTATAATATAAAGCAAAATAAAGGTTTGGTGGAAAAGAATCTGCAAAAGAGAAAAGAAAATTTGCGACGCTCGTCTCCCGTCTTGGACTTTGTGCTACCGGTTAAGTTAAGATATGGGTTATAATGATGTAAATCAGATTCTACATTGTCAGGACCAGTGAAAATCTGCACTAAAAGTTAATTCAGCAGGAGAATAAGAAGAAAATTACAATGCAGGTGTGTGATTAATTGTTTAATGTACAATTTATTTATTGTTATTAATTTACTATTCAATATGCAACGTCATATGATGATAAATCTATCTCACAGAAGAATTTTGTTATGATTTAATTTTTAATTATCGTTATGTAAACCAGACTCTACGTTGTTATGTATCGGGAAAAACCTGCAGTTAAAAATTAATTCGGCAAGTGAATAAGTAGCAATGCATACTATTGCGAGATTTTTTTTTTTTTTAACTGTCACACTTAAAATAGGAATAATAATTATGTAAATCAGATTCTATATTGTCATGGACTATTGAAAATCTGCACTAAAAGTTTATTCAGCAGGAGAATAAGAAGAAAGTTATAATGCAGGTGTGTGATTAATAGTTTAATGTACAATTGATTTATTGTTATTAATTTACTGTACAATATCCAACATCATATGATGATAAATTTATCTTACAGAAGAATTTTGTTATGATTTAAATGTTAATTATCGTTATGTAAACCAGATTCTACGTTGTTATGTACGGGGAAAAACCTGCAGTTAAAAATTAATTCGGCAGGTGAATAAGTAGCAATACATACTATTGCGAGATTTTTTTTAAACTGTCATAGTTAAGATATAAATTATAATTATGTAAATCAGATTCTACATTGTCATGGACCAATGAAAATGTGCACTAAAAGTTAATTCCACAGGAGTATAAGAAGAAAATTATAATGCATGTTTGTGATTAATTATTAAATGAACAATTTATTTATTGCTATTAATTTACTGTACAGTATGCAACATCATATGAGGATAAATTTATCTCACAGAAGAATTTTGTTGTGATTTAATTATTAATTATTGTTATGTAAACCAAATTCGACGTTGTTATGTATCAGGAAAAATCTGCAGTTAAAAATTAATTCGGTAGATGAATAAGTGGAATAATCTGTATAATTTGCAATATAGCTGAATTTGAAACTTTTAAAAGACTAAATAAAGTAAGACAGACGTGAATATAGTTTAAAATAAAATTTATTAAAAGTTTAAAATACTAAAAGCATTAATACATTTAATAGACGTTTCGCCAAGCAACCGCATAGCCGCATCAGTGCAATTTAACCATTGTAAAACAAACAACGGAACAAATCAAGTACAGTAAAAGTTAAAGTTATTTTTTCAGAAGCAAACAATATTCACCAGGAATGGAACAGGCTTCATTCAGAGTCGATGATAGTAATTGAGTAAACAAGCCTTCTAGGAACAGTCTACCATGATAACTGTTACAACCTGATTTCAAAATACAAGCGTTCGCAAATAACGGGATGTGATAAGTTTCAAGAGAATGCTGGACTATTTTTGAATTTAGATTTCCTCTTTTGAAAGCACCAATATGTTTCTTCAGGCAAATTTACATCGATCTGCCAATTTCACCAATGTAAACGTTATCGCAATCCTTACAGGGAACGGCATAAACAACAACGGTTAATTTTGTCTTATCATATTTAAATTTATGCTTATTAAAAAAGGAACCCACTTTATTAAATGGTTTAAAAGAAACACCAACATTGAATGATCTTAGAATCCCAGAAATTTTATCAGGAATGTTATTATAATAATGCTATAATGCACAAATTTTCTATATCATTTATTAATTTACAGATTATTATTATTGTTGATTTACTATTTAGTATTTTTGCCACTTGTTGATAAGTCTGCTGCAAAAACTGTCATTCACATTCTGTAATCTACTGTATAAAAACTGTCATTCATTATTGCAAATTTATAAAATAAATCACTTTTGTTTCCTTTCGGAAATAACGGAATAGTTGAAATACTTATACAGCGAGATTATTAGTATCTAATTTGCCGTGAATTCTGAGATAATTATCCAATTTTAATTATGACAGCAGAGGAAAGGATGGCGGAACAAATTGCTATTATCGATATTCATCTAGTAAGTTCGAAATTATTTATACAAATTATGATTTGTATTGTAATTATTTAGTTAAAATAAAAGTCTGGTGCAAAAACTGCCATTCACATTTTGTAATCAACTGTATAAAGATTGTCATCATTGCAAATTTATAAAATAAATAACTTTTGTTTCCTTTCGGAAATAACGGAATAGTTGAAATACATACACAGCGAGATTATTGGTATGTAATTTGCCGTGAACTCAGTGACCATTATCCAATTTTAATTACGACAGCAGAGAAAAAGAAGGCGGAACAAATTGCTATTATCAATATTCATCCAGTAAATTCGAAATTATTTATACAAATTATGATTTGTATTGCAATTATTTAGTTAAAATAAAAGTCTGGTGCGAAAACTGCCATTCACATTTTGTAATCAACTGTATAAATATTGTCATTATTTATTATTAGTATGTAATTTGCCGTGAACTCAGTGACCATTATCCAATTTTAATTACGACAGCAGAGAAAAAGAAGGCGGAACAAATTGCTATTATCGATATTCATCAAGTAAGTTCGAAATTATTTATACAAATTATCATTTGTATTGCAATTATTTTGGCAGAATTTTCTTAAGTTAAAATGAAATCTTGTACATTTTCTTCGGCCCTTTTCATCTTCTTTTTAAACTTTTCTTGCCACTTTTGAAGAAACCTACCTCTGAGTTGTTTTTGTTCCAAAAGAAATCCACTACGAAAATTATTCTTCGTAATTACTGGTATTCAAAAATGGACTAGTTGGATTTTTGCAGTAATAAATGTAAATCATTAAAGTTTAATATCTTTCAGGAATATTTAAATAACATAGATTGTAAAATACTTTCATTAATACATATGTAATATCTTTTAGAGATATTCTATTCAGAATAGTTGCTGCGCGATATAGTTGCTTTACATTAGAAAGTATATAGTCATCGAATAAAAAATTAAAAATATTTCAGTGCATAGAACTTATCTTATTTTACTTAATTTATTTATTTATTCATTGTTATTGTTGCTGTATTTGTATCCATGAGCACAAATCTAAAAAACTCATAGAAATTTTCCGAAGAATACGAAAACTCCACAAAATTGAAAAAAAAAAAAAAAAAAAGGAAGACAAAGGAGAAGTATAGAGGTGGAAAAAAGATAAAATCATCAAGTTATACTTGAATTCTTGTTTAAGTTTTACCTTCAAAGAATAACATAGACATTTATTTACAGAGTTCTTTAACTCATTAACCGCCAAAACTAAAAAATAGGAATTTTCAAATTTCTTGTTGAATATCGTTTCCCACCACAAATTCAGAAAAGTATTTTTCGCTTTATTAAAATAGCAAAATTTCGGCCAATAAATAACGCAATTTTTTAAATTCTAAAATAGCGATGCCAAAGTAATTAATTTAAGCATGAGCAATTATTTTGACCGTTGCGTCAACGGAACACCAGCGGGTAATGGGTTAAAGGGAGTTGTTTATTTGAAATCAGACAGGAATGCAGTATAAGTTGAGAGTTTTGAAGATTCTGATTATTCAACATCTTATTTTGAATTTTGATTCTGAAAGATTAATTTTTTTAAAGGACCAAGATGAGTGTTTTAAAAAATTTATTCAATGATGTGGAATTTAAAATTTGTTTGAATTGTACAGTATCAACAGCCTAAAAGAAATGTTTATTTTTATAAATTTACCATTACTCAGAAAAAAATAGAAGTACAATTTTATTTAACGAAGTATAAATGCCTACAATGGCAGGTATTTTTTAATACTAATTTCTTCTTTGGACCAGGAAGAAGTTATTTATGTTATCAACAACACACCCAGATTTTTTTTTCAATGCATTAATTTGTATACAATTCTGTTTAGATTAACAAAGACAAATAATTATTTTTTTCATCTTTGACTTTATCGAAAAATTTGGAAGTACAATTTACATCAAAACGAAAGAACACAGCTTTACGTACTCAAAAAAAAAAAAAAAAAAAAAAAAAAAAAAGTACAATAAAACAAAAAATCGACATTTGTTTAAAAAATTAAGAGTTTTCACAGAAAAAAGAAATTGAACAGTGCTCGCAAATTAACAGAAATAATAAAACGAAATTTTTACGAAATGAAAAATTAAATGTGTTCTATATAGTAAAGGTTTTCATAGAAATGAACGGGCGCACATTCGCAAAATAACTAACAGAGTACAGAAAAATCAAAATGCGGTCTTCAAGCATTGAATTTAAACTTCATTATAATTCTATCCGTATTATTAGAAGAGCGTTATGCACAGTTTTTGTATTCTTGCCTTGCAATGGAAACCGAAAATTGCAGCGATATTTTTCAGCATTGCTTGACTATATTGTTCTTTTGAGTTTGCTTTATATTATATGCAATGATATGTTTTTCGCGTTTCGACATCACTCTATGCCACTTGGATTTATACTGTCTGGTCTGAGTGGAAATTTGTGCAGTATAGGGATACGGATAACTCTGATGAAAAAAAGAAAGTTCATCTTACGTGCTATACGACAAATAATAACTGTTCATCGAGTTGAGTATTGTAAAACCGAAGGAACATATTTGTTCTTTGCGTTTTGTGGATGCTGGGTTGTTCCATGCTTTTTTTATATGAGTAGTGCGAAAAATCTGAATCAAAATGGAAGTGAAATGTTTCAAAGAGGTGCCTTTTTTGGCACGTATAATAGTAATAATAACTGGGCAACATTTTTGGCACTATTCCTTGTATTCCTTACTTCCCAACAATTATACGCATTACCCGGTTGTTGCATCGTGTTATGTTACTATACTTGTAAACTACTTACCAAATCAATAAAAGATATTGAATCGAAAATGAAAAAGAATACGGAGTTAAAAGAACTGTTTAATAGTTATAAAGAACAGACACAGAAACTATCAAAATGTTTAGAAGGTGTAGAGGCAGCTTTATCTTTTTTGTTGTTTCTGCTATATTGGTATCTGATCAGCTGCATTTTTATAGTATCAACTCTTCTGGTTCAGTTGTGGCAAATTAAAGATGCATCCTCAATGTCAGTGAATTTGGTTTTGATAACGTTTTTACTAATTTCCTTTTACTGGTTGAGTTTCAAAGCTAGCAGCATACAAAAATCTGCTAACAGTTTAAGAAAAACGGTGTACAGATGCTGTGCAAAATTATTTTTCCAAATGCAAGATGACAACACGCAAATTTTGTTGCTGACGATGTTGGACAAATTTCAGGAAAAAACTCTGATAACAGTTTGGGGTTTTTTCGCTTTAAATGATGAGTTTATTCTACAAACAAGTAGTGCCATAGTATCATATGGAGTGATCATTGTACAGCTGGGAACTGTAACATAACCGTTAGCATAAACTGCTGATTACTTATTAATGCAACGACGTTGGTATATTTATACGAGAGCTACTTAATATTTGTAAAAAACGAACACGGAAAGAAAAAAGTTTGGTTACTGTAAAAGTAGATCTATAGTTTTATTTTTCCTATATGTTGATATCTGATCAGTTACATTTTAGTAGTATCAACTCAAGTGGCATAATTAAGCAAAGTAAACATGAATGTATAATGTCACTTTATTCCGCTTTGTTCATTTCATTGATTGTCTTTTACTATCCGAGCTTCAAAGTTTGATGCCAATGGTGAATGAGTTTCAGGAAAAATCTCAAATAACTTTTTGGGGTTATTTATTTTAAATGATTATTTCATTCTACAAAAAAGTAGTGCCATTGTATCATATGGAGTAATTATTGTGCAGCTTGGGACTGTCGCATAACCATTAGCATGAATGGCTGCTTGCGTATTTTCGGAACCAGAATTCAGATTTCGATGACAACTATTTAATAACTATAAAGGACATATATAAAGAAACAGTCAAAGAGTTTGGAAGATGTAGAAGCAGAGTTATTGTTATTGTTTTTGCTGTTTCTTCTTTATTTGTATCTGATTAGTTTTTTTTTTTTTTTTTTTTTTTTAGAACCAGTTGTTCAAATGTGGCACAGTACACATGTATCTGTAATGTCAGAGTATTTGTGTTTGTTAATCATTTCATTGCTTTTTATTGTTCGGATTTCAAAATCGGAAGCATCCTTAAAGCCCCTCATAGTCTAAGAAAAAGAGTGTACAAATCCTGCGCAAAATTAGCATTCTGGGATGCAAAATGGCAAAACACACATTTGCATGGCCAGATAGACAAACTGAATTTACGGAAAAAAAACTATTTACTTAAAATAAATAAATGTTTGATTGATATAGCCGTATCCAAATATTTTGTTGAGCTGGCCAAATGTTGATTAAACTGAGCAAATGTTGGTTGGACCGACCAAATGATTTTGTTAGTTCCAATAAATTTTGTTGAACTAACAAAAACTAACTAGACTAACTGAACTAACTAGAGTCTTGCCTCTGCTTTCATAGTAGAAGGACGTCTCTTTTGCGCCTGACGAAGAAAGACTCAGATCTTTCGAAAGGCCTAGCGCATTTACAAATTTTTGATGGTGTTTCAAGAAGATTGTTTGTTCTTAACAAAATCATTTGGTCAGCCCAACAAAATATTTTGACGGTACTATGTTAACCAAAATTTAGTTATTTTAAATAAATAGTTTTTCCCGCGTTCATAAAAACTTTTCGCCTATGTTGAAAAGTGATAAAAAAGACATATTTAGGGTAACATTTTTTCCACTCCATATATTTAACCTCCTTCTTTCACATCAATGCTGGGTGATTTCGGTTTTGGCCTCCATTGAGCGCTTATAGCTTGCAGTGTCATCTATCGCTGCTATTTGGAACTAAAACAGGTAAACGTAGTTAAAAAAAAAAAAAAACTCCTGACATCTTACATAACCCTCCTGCAAGGACTTTTTTTAATAGCTGTCACCATTTTTAAGTTATTGAATTTTAAAAACAGTAAGTCCATTTTAGGACACCCGATATTATATTATTTCTGTTGTCAACATACATTTTTCTGTGCACGTACAACACACACAATGATCCATGCAGTATCATTAGAAGTGGTTTTGAACAAGCTTCTGACTTAATGCATTTCAATTTCGTTCAAACATGTTATTGGATTCAAAATTGCAGTTCATTAAAAATTAATGGGCGAATGAATCAGAAAATAATTTCAAAGATGGCAGTGCGAAAGCCTCGCACGGGTCTACTTGTTTATATATATAATTACTAGCTGACCGCCCGGCGTTGCCCGGGACGTGATGAATGACCCTTAAATTAACTTTAAATTTGTATTATTTTATTACCTTTAACTCCATTTTGTTTGAATTTATATTTTAAAATGAAAAAATCGCGAAAAATATTAAATTTAAAGTATATGCTATTTGGTATTTTATTTTCTGCGTAATTTCATTTTTGGTATTTATGCATACAGAAAGCGAGCAAAACCGCGACAAAACACTCAGGTTTTTACTGATTTTATCGAAATTTTCACACATTTTATTTTGTAAAAAAATATTCCTACTCGTCCGAACGTTTCAAAATTTTTGTAGGTGATGTAAATCTGGTCTATTGAGATGCTCTAAAAAGATTGTGTTAAAATACGGATGTTTAGTTACTTTTAGCGCAGAAAAAATATCATCTCCGTGAGCCGCGAAGTGATCTGCGATCGCCGGTGTATTTAAACTAAATGATTAAATAATGACTAATGGATTAAAACTCATATTTTTTAAAACCGATTACACTATCGATTAGAAGAAGTTTTTAGCTTTAAGAACATGTTTTTGGTTTGTCGGTACCTCTAAAATTGCGCTCTGGCGGCAAGGTTATTAGACATACAGGTTGGCTCTTAAGTTTTCCTCCAATCGGAGGACTCTCCCCCAGCTACGTCACAAGAATCCAAGAAACGAAACTAGGGTCGAAATTTGCCTTAGCTCTATGGCTCTATGCAGTTAATTGCTATACAATTCTAATTGAATAAAAATTAATAATACTTTTTTTTCGCGTGTAAAGAAATAAGAGACATTAGTTTGTAAAACTATATGGAAAGAAAATTATTAATTTTTAAAATCTTTACAGTGACGCAGAAGGGAAAAATAAATAAAATAATTTTGAAAGGAAAAAAATTATAGCTGCACTATAGTTCTTATTATTTTCTCTCTCTCTCTCTTATTTTATTAGTATATATATAGATATATCTCTCTATTCTAAAAAAAGTAACTACCGCTGTCACCGCCGCCGCCGGTTTTGAATTTTTTGTGACCGGAGGTCTTTCTTCGTAAATATTAAGAAAAATAATGCATACAAAAATATGAAAATTGGTAGTATTATACAGAAATGTTTGATAAACAAGCTGATGCAGACAGTTTTCAAATCGAAGAATTATTTTAAGAGATATTTAATGCTAAAGTTGGACAAAATCGTTCCACTAAAAAAGTTTTATAGGAGCAAAAACTATACATCGGAATTTAATAATTTTTAGATCATTTTATACGTTATGATTTCCCGGTGTGCAGAATTAATTAATTTTTTTTTAATTTGACTTAGTTTTCGAGGTTTCATTTCTATTTTAAATTCAAATTTTCAGCATTTCGAGAGATATTTTTTACTTATTTCAGAAAATTGTACTAATTTAACCTGTTGCCAACTGTATAAACAATGGGAAACAATAATGTTTGCTTCAAATTAAAAATTTATTTACACGTGACTATTATAAACAGAAAAAAAACTTTCAAATTAGAATTAAATAATTACGTATAAAAAGCAGGAACTTATTGAAAATTACTTCATCTGTAATTAGACGTGAATTTTAACAGAGAAAGGATATTGTAAAATAATAAATTCATTAACATGCGTTAGAAGTCTTAAATAGGAGAAATTACATCACATTTACATCACATTACACTTATTACGTAAAATGAACAAAAAATAATATTGCAAAACAGTTTAAATTTAAAAATAGCGCGAGACATTTACTTGATATTTTAAGATGAACTTTTGAACTTTTTTTTTTTTTTTGACAGCGCAAATAATATTTCATTTCTAATAAAAGTATTATTTTCACGTGAATATTAAAAAGGGAAAGAAAAGTTTGGTGAAAATTACGTCAGATTAAAAACGATATATTTAAAAGGACTTTCTTTTCGCTTTGTTAAAAAATACCGGGAGACAAAGACTCTGTTTACTTAATTCATTTTATATTAGATGATTTTGAAATGCCATTGTATCTTTTAACAGCAGCTGATTTTTCCGTAAAATTCCCCAATCAAAGAGAAATGAATAGAAACCCGTTTATAGGGAGATCGCCTTTGTTTTTTTAATTATAATTCAATCTTCCAAAATCTTTTTAAAGCCAATCAAATTAGCGTGCTTTTAGAGACTGCAGTGTCTGAACGGGGGTTGGCGAGCGTAGCTCGTAGGGGGCCGAGCACCCTAGTATATATTAAATATGAATTGCCTATTTCCAAATTTTCGTTTTAGATTATTTATTAAATTATTAAAATAGTGGGTTACAACTTTAATTCATTTAATTAAAATGTATGTTTTAATAAATAACTTCTACAAATTAGAAAAGAACAAAACAGTAACTTCTCAGAATTATGTTTATAAAGCCTAATAAAATTTTAAATATTTTTAAATTGTGAAAAACTTTTAAAAAAATGTATACAACATATGAAATTATTACTCTTTAAAAAATATTTATGAAAAATACATAGTGCAATTTTACAGGGTTCTTTAAAACCAAGAATTAGCTATGTGCAAAGGCTGATACAAATGAGGGGGAGGAGAAATTAGCGCTCTCAATAACTAATAACACCATGATTTTTTCGTTGTTGTTGTTAAAAATATAATATACCAATGCCTATTTACAATATTTCAAGCATTCACATATTATATTAATTACAACATAAAGCATTTTATTTTCTATACTAAAGACAACTACACAATAGTTTTTCTTATTTTATTTGATGCACGATCTCCATTGTAAAATTTAAATTTTCTGTTTACTTAGAATCATTTTAGAATTTTTAAATTATCGTGAGTAATATTTACATCATATTGGCAGTGGCAACACCTGACCAATAAGTTTCACTTTTACTAATATATATATATATAGAGAGAGAGATATAACTTCTAAACATCGCAGCAATTTCAATTTTTACACTGCCGAATCGGGAAAAAAAGTTCTTCGAAACAGAATTTGTTTGAAAACTTTATTTCAATTTCCTCGTTTATTTTTATTTATTTATTTATTTTTGTGTGGTTCTTAAAATATTTTTAAAGAATGATTTGCACTAAAATCTATGTTCATCGCGTACAGCCCGATTACGAAACTTTAATCCGTTTGCACTTAAAACACTATAAATAGTTCAGGATTTATTTCCGGTTAATATTACATAACGACATTAAAACTTCATCAATAAATAAAATACTATAAATAAAACTCAAATTTAGCAGCCATATATATTAAATGTAAAAAATCTATTTAGAGTTTTCGATTTAAAAAATGATTTTTACCTATGGACTAATTTGGTAAGTCCGAGTTGCATACCTTAGTATTTTTAAATATGCACTTATTAATAATAATTTTTATAAATATAAATGTGTTTTTGAATAAAAGGAATGCCTAGATTATGTTTGGGCCCACTCATTTCATCTTAATAAAAAAGGAAAAAAAAATTCAATCGGATGATTTTTTTGGGAAGCTATAAATTTAAATTTGCCATGTAAGTTTAACTTTCGTATCCTCAAACTTTGAACCCTACTAACTCTATGAAGATTTAAGAAAAAGTGTATAAACTACATACTTTACCTAGTTAGTTTACTCAAATAAAATAAACTGTCAAATGTGAGTGTTAGCATTTGAAAAATGAAAGTTTGTACAATTTTTAATAAATCGAAACTCCTATTTTATTCTTACGGCAGATAGGGAATTGTCCTTCTGAGATTCTTGTGACGTATGACCCCTCATAGCAATAAGAGTGAGCGGAGCAGCGTCCTTAGTGACGAGCCAACCTATATGTCTAATAACCTTGCTCTGGCGGGGCATTGAAATAAGGGCGAAATCTGTTTCGGAAAAACGACCCTTTTTCAAAAAAAAAAAAAAAATCTTCAAAGGGTTAACTATGACATTTTCTCAAGTTCATTACGGCATTTGAGACGTAAGAGTACGATCTTTTAGAATATGTATCGCAATTTTAACTGTACAGAGCAGTTTAGTCGATTTGGATTAAAATAAAACAATAAAAAAACAGAAATAAAGTCGAAAAACATTTCTTTCCTAGCTTCAATAGGCGTAAAGGGTTTGTGCGCGTGCGCAAGCGCTTTCTTTGATTGGGGATCAAATAATGACTTTTTGATGAGAGTGAGTTGCGGTGTTTAATTAATAATTCAACTAATTATTATAAATTTAAAATTCGGAGACTCGGGTGCATCAGGAGACGCTTTGAGCTAGCCTCACAAAAAATTTCAGCCTCGTACGTGCCGTAGATTTTGCTAGCCATTGCACACACGCACACAGAGCGAAACTTTCTTTTATTAGTATAGATAAGAAAATCTGGATTATTCTCCAAATTCTGATTCTAGGCGAATATTGTCGTTCTTTAATAATATTCTTGCCTCATATGGGGCATTCTCACAATCTTTGACTTTTATGTCCCTGAATAATAATTTTTATTTTAGCACATGTTCTTGTGTTTTTTTTATTTCATATACTGGGGAACATCCCATTGCATGATTGCATAATAATATTAACGAGATAAATAAGTTTCGGCCGATGTTGATTTTTAAGTTTGGAGCCGTCTGTATAAAATTGTTTCAATAAAAATAATTTTATGTAATTTTTTTTTCCGAAAGTGGAACTATTGTTTCATATAAATATGTAGCAAAAAATTAACCTGCACACATTTTTAGGGTTGTTATTATTTTTTAAACTCTGTCCTTGGCTTTTAGATTCCTTACCGTCCCTCTTCTAAAATTATACAAAAAATCACTTCAGATGTAGCCACAGAATTTTTCTCAAGTTTTTTCTCATGCAGAAGTATGCTAGAGAAAGAATGTCTAAAATTCTTTGACAGGAAATTTACTGCAGAATTTAAATCAGCATTTAAATATCAATTTCAAGCATCGTGGCTTTATTGGTAGTCTTACCGTCCCCAAGGTTTATTCCTGCACTTTTCGAGATAAATTAATTTTTTTTAAAATTTAATCCAATGTAAATAACATTTTCTAAAAATCAATGAACATTGTGGCTACCACTTAGTCTTAACATGATTTGTCTATAATAGGTGGTTTTCCTTAACGTTCCATCCTTGCCGTCCCCTTTTCCCCCATTTCGTCCATTTTTTTCCTATACTGTCCCTTCTTTAATACCTCTTTAAGACAATGTTATACCAAAATTTTGTACTAAAAATACTACATTGTTATTATTTCTTATTTGAATGTCCTGTGGGTACTATGCAAATTCATTATAAGTAAAAATTTAGAAGAAAATAAAAAGTTTAGTGGTAAAATGGTAAGGAAAATTAAACTCGCAAGTTTAACATAAACCTCAGTTAAATAAAAAAATTTTCGCTGTTGACCATTTTTGCTTTATTTTGGATCATTAAAGTATTCGTCTATCAGATTAAAATGTTATTTTAGCAAGTTTAATTTCGCCAGATTTTTATTCTCGAAAGTCAAAAGATTATGAGAATGCCCATATATCCAACTGTTACATAATTGCAAAAGGCTTTCTCAAATCGCACTGTTTATGATGTAATTGATTTTCAGTGTTTCCAAGAATTGCCCATCCTACCAAGTACAGGTGATGCCAAGGCAGTGCAAAAGAGAAAACAAGTGCAAATAATAAAAACAATATAATTTTAATAACAAAAATATTCTACATTCTATAATACATTATGGTAATATTAACTGAAATGCCATCTTGAGTTTATCCATAAATTCAATCAGCATTTTGTCTAAGCTTATTTTGGAATTGGAATGGTCTTTAATTATCTGTTGGTCCACCTTTTTGCCTTCGCACTTTCCTTGTATGCATTGCTAGAAGAAGGAAAAAAAAAAGATAAATATATTAGATTAATGATGATTTAATAATTCGCTGAATAATCACTCGAATAGTCAATTTGAGATATGAATAAAGTTTTGAAATTCGCGTTAAAAATATATATATATATAACATATACGATACACCTGATCCGAATTCTGTCATTCCATTTTAGTTTCGAATAAATACGTTTGTTTACATGACAATATCAATTTTCTCTGTTATAGCATCTGTTATTACTCACTCAACTGAACCACATCGACTTACTTTTATCTAATCTATAAAAATGAAAATTTGTCTGTCTGTCTGTAATACTATACAAATCCGCAGCTTGGATGCCAGAATTGTGAAATGTTGTGTACATGTGTATGAAAACACGGCCGAGGCAACTAAAGCGATCCGGAATCGAAATAATTTATAGCTGACTTTTAATTAATAAAAAACCACCCATTTAACAGCAATTTCCTATCAGATTGAAACATTTTTCGTTATAGCAGCTGCCAACAATTAAAAATTCACAATAAAAATCCTTTTTTTTTATGTTCAACCCGTAATCGCGCGAGTTCTTTAACCAATGTGAGATATACATATTACGTACGCCTCGTTGCAATACTAAAAAGCTCCAGCGGGTATTACGATAATTATTTTATCTTAGATGCAAATAATTAGAGATTATTTAATTGCGCTTAATTATTACAATTTTTTTAAAAATAAAGACAAACATATTGTCACAAACACCAACAAAACATTTTATTCTATTTATGCCCTTATTCCAAAGATTCAATTCGTTTCATCATCTGCTGCCATAGTAACATGATAAATTAAATTTCATTAGAAAAAATGCGCAGTAGTAGAAAATTATTTTACTAAATCGAATAGTTATTTTTAATTTTGGTTTTAGAATTAAATTCATGAACTCTTGTGCATGGAACGGGTTAAACAGCTAGTTATTTTATAAAATCGTTTGCTTTCATGGAATAACAAAAATTTAATAATCAGTTGCCGCCAGTTGAGCTTATTAGAGATTAATTATTAAAAATTAAAAATGTATTTATGTAAAATAATCAATTAGTATTAATTAATTGTGTGACTTAGTTAATTAATTTTTGATTAATTATTAAAAATTAAAAAAATATTTTATATAAATATACTATTTTTAAAAGCTAGTGACACAGTTACAAATTAAGAATTTCAGTTTAAAAATGAATCATTAAACGAATAAAAAATATAGTAATAAAAATATGTAAATAAATAAACAAGAACGAAAAATCATGCTTCAAACATAGATTGTGAAATACTTCCCAACACCTCCAAAATTCTTTAATAAGGCTTCATCGTTTAATAAGATAAAAGATGTTCGATGCTGTGCATATATAACGTTATCACTTTAGGGGGGGGGGGAGATGGGGGTTTGCTTTTTCATATCTTATCCTTTTTGATCCAACCAAAATTTTCTTTTCCAGTAACTTTTTCTTTGCATCCAAGTAGTCTGTTACCTTTTTTATTATTACCATTTTTACATGTTTTTATAAAAATACAAAGCTATTATTAAAGCCATTAAATGTTTATAAAATCATTTCATTCCAAAATTTGGAATACCCCAACGTTTGGCATTCCTGTTCTTCGGCCATATGCACATATAATTCGCTGTTAGAGAAATAAGGCGCATAATATTTAGAAAATGATACTTGCATTTACCAGTAAAGAAAGACAAATAATATGTTGCCCACTGTTTTGTTGATAAATTCCGCTTTTAACCTCCCCGGGCAAGTGCAAAAAGACAATATTGCTTTTAAATGCATTATGTAATAATCAGCTATTATTAAATACTTTTAAATGGTAACTAACTCTTTTAGATGATATTTGATATAATTTATTTTATGTATTCATATTTTATTGACTTCTTGAGTTCGTAAAGTATGAGACTAATAAATGCATAATAATATGTGTATATCACTGCAAGCATAAAAAAAAAAAAGGAATAATAATAAAAAAGGAACATTGATAACGATATCACCGGTTGGTGATGGAGGTGGAGGGGGGGGGGATTCAACGAATGATATCGTAAGGGGGGAGGGTGTCTAAAATTTGCAAAATGTTGATAACATTATGTATATGTATAACCCCTTATAGAAAGTAACTAATTATGAAGATGTTATACGAAGTAATACTAATGTAAATAAACAATATGGAAAACGCATGACAGATTTTAAAACCCAATTTGAGGAATTACCATCTTAAAAATATCTGAAATATTTTGTGCAGCCATGTATATGGTCTATAGATTTCGATGTATAGGGTAGATCGGGGCTAGTTGGCCATAGGGGCATGTTGGCCCAGTCGCGATATTTTTTAAATTTTCCGTTGCCATCGTCAGTCCAGTCAAGTATGCGTTGCTTTGCTTTCCTCATCTACAGCGCCATTGAAGTCGGAGCGTCCATTAAAGAACCAGGGAGATTTTTCAAAATTTTGCTGAATAAATTTCCTCTCATAAATAATCGCTTTTTATTTATTTATTTATTTTTTTTTTGTAGATTACATTTTAGATTTTGATATATAGTAGTAGAATATATATATAATATATATCGTAGTAGAATATATAGTAGTAGAAAAATAATTGTTCGTAGTTATTGTATGGCATGTTTGTTTATTGAAATGCTTTCAGAATAATTCCTTACAGCAATGAAAAATAAAAATGGCGATATGGGGGTTAGTTGGCCCATTTGGCAGAGGGCAGGTTCGCCCGGCGGGCCAACATGCCCCGTAGGAACTTGGCTCTGGGGAATTGGAATTTTGATAGTTTTAATGAAATATTTTATTAAACATTTATTATTATTTTAATTAATTTATTATTAATTAATAGTAAGGAATTATTTTATTAATTAAATTCCTGATTATTCCAGTCAATCTTTTTAAAAAAAATGAAGTTATAATGTTGTTTACCCAAGCGACTTGGTCTCAGTTTCAGCTTCTAAATTAATACTTATAGTTAATATTTTCAAGTTTTACTATTGTGACTTCTTCCTGAAAAGTAGTAACTGATAGTAGCAACATGAAAATAAATTTTAAATGCTGAATTGCAATTTTTTTTTAATTATTAGAAGAAAAAGCGGGCATACTATCTCCGGTCTACCCTACTAAATAGTACAGTAGAACTTCTTTTATCCGAAACTCTTTTAACCGAAACTCTCGGTTAACCGAAATCCATTTTGAAAGTCCTTTCTTTTATTACCACCTTCCCTGTGTGCAAAATCCATTTTGAAAGCTTTTTTTTTTAAACTATCATATTCCTTGCGTACAAGCTGACCTTTCCGAACTACGAGTACATATAAATACTTCCAATCCCCTTTCTTAGAGTTCTTTTGAATTTAACTCCAGCTCCCCTAAGTGGAACGAAGAAAACGAACAAATTAGCTATTCTGAAGCTTTTGAATGTTTTGCAAAAGGTTTGGCATGTCTGGAGCTGTAGAAAGACTGTGATAGTGGTGAACTAATAATATTAAAAAACTTCGTGATAGAGCTTCAAAGCAAATGCAATCGAAACTGCGACAAACAAAATTTTTTTCCAAACCTTGTGATATATGTAAAAGGAACTTAATTTCAAAATTTAAATTCAGGTAATTTATTATTGTTGTTTCTATTTTGCTATTGCTTGATTTTTATTAAACACTTGTTACCATAATAATAAATATTGCATATATTTCTCCTCAATCATAAAATTGAACCATTCTCGATTATCCCAAATTTCGATTTTCCGAAAGATGGTCGGTCCCAATTACTTCCGATAATCAAGGTTCTACTGTATAATAAAATTTAGTTCAGTTTGGAAAAGTATAAATATTCTTCAGCAATTTCCGTCAATATGCAGAAATGCACTAAAATTCTTTTGTATAACTCTGTATATGATCTACAGAATTTATGCATACCAAGTAAAATGTAAATAAAATAGTTAAATTTAAAGACGCGTACCACAACTGAAAACGCACTTCCAGAAATTATTTTTTTCATAGATTGTACTGTAACAGAATTCTTTCGTGCGTTCTTTCTTGTAAATGAACGATAAATGTTATGCACACCGTATTCTATAGCATGCATCTTGTAATGCACCTCAGCAATATATGAAATGCAATATGTTTGAAATAGTATAACATCATTAAAATCCACCGCAAACAATTTTCCCCCATACATCGTAATGTAACAGAATTCTTTTGGGTGGCCCTGTAAATGAACTATAAAGACTACAAACTTCAATTTCAATACTGAACATCCCATAGTAAGCTTCAATGACATATTTGAATTGCGTGGAACTCCGAGAATATTTACTGTAGTTGGAGCACGGGCGGACAGACAGACGGATAGACAAACCGAATTCATAAACACTTTTCAACTATGTAACTATTATGTTGTGACCATCACAAAACTTTCTTCAACATAAATAACGTCAATTAAATCATTTAAATAGTAGAAGAGAAATTACATCAATTTAGCACCAATTCATATCAAAGTATTGAATTTGAAGTTTGATGAAAATTCGTGCATTAGTTCTTGAGATAGAACTATAGCGGAAATTCTGAAAAATGTAGCATAGCAGCGCCACCTGTTGAGCGATTTATACCAAAACATAAACAGCACTAATTCATATCAAGGTATACCTGAATCTGAAGTTTGGTGAAAATTCGTGCATTAGTTATTGAGATAGAGTAAGGTGGAAATTCTGAAAAATTGCAGCATAGCAGCGCCACCTGTTGAGCGATTTGTACCAAAACATAAACAGCACTAATTCATATCAAGGTATACCTGAATATGAAGCTTGTTGAAAATCCAAGCATTAGTTCTTGAGATAGAGCTATTGTAGAAATTGCAAAAAATTCAGCATAGCAGCTCCACCTGTTGAGCGATTTACACCAAAATCTAAAAAAAGTCATGTCAAGGGCTAACTGAATCTGAAGTTCAGGGAAGAAACTAGCCTTTTTTGCGCCCGGGGCAAACATGAATTTTGTCTGCCCCCCCCCCCCCCCCCCCCCTTCTTCCTCAAAGTATATTTACAAAGAGAACTTTACTAATTTTCTAATGGCCGATTTATTTTAAAATTTAAAATATGTAATCATAACTACATCTTACTACAGTCTTACCTCGTTATCCCGACACCCGGTTTTCACGTCACTCCGCTTATCACGCCAGTTTTTCAAATACCCGATTTCCTGTATATGGTTTTAGTTTAAATAAATTCCGGATTTTACGTCGTTGAATAATTTTCAACTCCGGATATCTCGACGGTTTGGAAAATTGTCCATTTTTCATAATCTATATTATAAGCACGGAAATTAAGCGGTAAGAAATGTCTTAGCCAAACTTTTAAAAAAAAGTTTCTAAAATACCCATTGAGATAAATGAGAAATTTTAATTCATTCCTTTATCTGAATAAATAAACTCACACATTATGAATGACCCACTTAAGCTTCAGATAGACGTATCAGTGTACCCGCGGTCTTTTTGTTCTGGTCATACGGCGCTTTTTTGTGGTAACACGACATTTTTCATCCTACTAAAACCGAAGCACTTCATTGCATTGAAACGATCAAAAGTTATCGAACATCCATTTCTGAAACAGCGAATATTGATTACAATTCATTGAAAATACAATATTGAAAAAAGAATTGTAGGAAGCCCATCTAGGGATAAGCAAACCTTAATTCATCCATATTTCACGTAACAATAAAAAAACTAGTGATCATAAATCTGATTTTTATTCTTTTCAATTTTGTTTTTGTGCTTATTTTGTTTAATAATAATGTTTTATTGCTTAAAACTGCAAGAACAGGTATGAATTTAAAATTGTATTAAATTAATTAAAAATACAGCTTTTTATAAACATATTTTTCTCCAACTCCGGTTACCGCGACTCTCCGCTTATGACGACACATTTTTCTGGTCATTAGAGTGTCGGGGTAACGAGGTCCGACTGTATATAGAGCCATATCAATAGTTCTTTATACTTTTATTTCTTTGATTTTAACTGTTAGTGATTATTAACTGTAAACATGATGTATAGATTTCTGGTCGTAAAAAATGGCTAAAACTTAGCCCTAAAGATTTGCATTTTTAATTGTATATGTATTTATGTAATATTTACTTGTATGTCTGATGAATTGTAATATAATTGAATTTTTTTAATTTGTATATCAGACGTTAAACAATGTTTAGTTATTTTAACTTTCCAACTAGTTGAAAATTGTTAAATCGTAAAACGAATCATAATTTTCAGTATAAACAGTTAGCAAAATGTCGATGCAAACAGCTTGCGTTTTAAGTATGCAGGTTAAGTGTTTTTGGTAATCTTATAATAAAGTTAGAGGACAGTCCTTCGAAGTTGTAAATACTCTTACGATTCAGGCATTTTGAAGGCTTTAAACGTAATTAGCTAATTTATACAATTTAAAGGAAAAATACTTCTCAAACAATAAAAAAATTAAAGTTTGAGAACAAAACCTTTTCTTCACTGACATTTCATGAAAGTTGTGCAATGTAAATCTGTAGAAAAAAAAAAATCGTTCTACGCGTTTCTTTCTTTCTTTTAACAATTAAAGAAAAACTCCTGAAAGAAACCTCAACTATTCAACCGATCACTCGGAGTAGATCTCGTAGTAGTAGACATTTCATCAAATCTAACGACTCAGAAAAAGAAGCCATATAGCTGTATTATTGCTACAGAATGAATATTAATCAGTCACCCGTATCTAAAACATAATATATCACTTCAAGAAAAGTGAAACGCCCGGAATTTCTCACAGCGGTATCGATCTCCTACAGCGAGTTTTTTACTTTCCAAGGTTAAACTACTAATTAAAATACACTTATACTTATTTATAATGGACGGAAGTCAACGGCCCTAAAAACAAAAATAATTTTATCTTTGTCTTAAGAATGTTTTATCTATAAAAATAGATTGTTACATCATAAACACTCGTGAAGAAATTTTAAATTCTTTTTATTTTCGTCTTGGTGAAGCTTCAAAACAAAAGATTGATTTGCAAGCAGAGTTGGGCAGTATCGAAAATACATGCATTTAAAATACATTTTCAAAATACATTTGTATCTTGTATTTTGTATTTTAAACCGGTAAGATCAAAGTATTTTTGTAATGTATTTTCTGATGGTTTTACAATGTATTTTGTATTTTGAAAATACTCAAAATACATTTTTTCCAAATTTCGAACTGCCATGTTTAAACCGAACAGAGAAAAGCTGCGATTCATTAAAAGGAAATACGGGGCTATCTGTTTTGATTAGTTTTCAAATTCTTGTTCTGGAAGTTAATATAAACATACTTTTCGACTATTGCTGAGACAAGGAGGTTGATGAATATGATGTTTTGATACAGCAAACGTATTCTTGCTGATTAGTTACAAAAATAACTTTTATATATCTTAATGTTGCTATGGGAATTACAAGGGGAAAAAAAACATGTATTGTGATTGTGATAGACCGGAAGGAACTTACAGAGTTGCGCAGGTGCAGCTCTCTATTACCGACAGTTGCCCATTGACTGACCACACATATAAGGAGCTCAGTTTTTAATTTCTGGTGTAGTAGTTATATTTAAAAATATCGAAAAAGGATTTCTTAAAAATTCGCATGTTTCATTCATTAATATAAATTTTGTTAGACAGTAACCGCAAGAAAATTGCTACAATGAACTTTTAAAGGAACGATTTGACTATGAAAAAATGAAATTTATCTTTGCAAATTTTGCATTCAAATTATTCCTATTTTTTATGAATATTTTATAAGTGCTTTCTTTTTACGAATGTAAGAGCTTTCATATTTTTTCTGCTCTATATTAAAAGTTTCAAGACTTTCATAGTAAGTGCAAATGATTTCTTATTTCTTTGCGCTTATATATGGTTTGATATTTTAACTGAGTGTTTTAATTTTAAAACTACTTTATACGGATAATTATAATAATTATACGAATAATAATAATAATTCAACCTGTGTTAAAAATTATCTAATTTTTCATTTATATTTTTGCATTCAGTAATACATATTTTAAATTTCGTTTGCATCATTTCTAAAATGCACCATAATCAAAAAGTTGTGCCCCAAATATTTTATTAGTGGAAGGCTTAAAAAAACTTGCGTAGTTGGGAGCTCTTATTAAACATACGCGCATTATATAAAAAGAAGAAAATACATTTAAACACATTTAAATAATTTTATTCGGTGTCATTGTACATATAAGATTATTATAAAATATGTTCTTTTGTAGACATATGCTAAGAAAGACTGATTGAAAAGACTGATACTAGACTAATTTGTTTTTACATTCTTCTAATAAATAAGAAAAAGTATTGGAACCGAGAAAATTTTCGACTTTCGTTTTTTGCTTGATTTACACGTTTTGGGATGTCTTGAACGCGATTTAACTATTTTTGGGAAATGTGTGTATGTCTCAGAGTTGGGCAAAATACATCGAAAAACCATTTTCGATACAAAATACAAAATACATTGTTTTTTCAACTTAAAATACAAAATACAAAATACTTTCCAAATTTCAAAAATTCAAAATACAAAATACATGTATTTTGAAAATACATTTAAAATACAAAATACATTCAAAAAAAAAAAAAAGAAAGAAAAGAAAGAAAAAAAAAAGACGATTGTGCATTAAATTGCACTAGTCAAATGCAAATCTGGTTTGCAAAACTGATTAAATTTTTAGAAATTATAAATTTCCAAATAAAGAAGCAAAATTAATTAAAACGCAACGAAAGATAACAAAACAAAACTGAAAGATTGGAGCAGCAACGTGCTTAAAAATGTATGATAGTTGCTAGAATAACTGATAATAAATAAACTACGGCAGCCTATACTTGCCGGCCCGGCAAAATGAAGGCCAATTTTCAAACGGGCCGGACCGGGCCGGGAAAATTAGAACAATGTTTTCAACGGGCCAGGCCGAGAAACAAAATAAACGGGCCGGGCCGATAAGAAAAATTAACCGTGCCTACCGGCCCGCTATAAAACTTTAATCGAAGCCGATAAAATATGAGCCATTTTCAATTAATGTGACTTTTGCGAGAATAAGTAATAAGTATAAATGTGCGTCACGAGCCGATGCTAGTTTGGCAACATCAATACAGAAATGTAACATGTCCAGCGTAGAGATCATCATCGGACAGTTACATGGTGTCTGAGCCATGGCTTAATTTTTTCAGCAGACTCGAGCCGGGCCGAGATCAGGCTTGCATTTTTTCTACATAGTCGAGCAGGGCCGGAACTGAACTTTATTGTTCTCAGGATGTGTTGAGTAGGGAAGGCATATGTTTTGTAAAAATATTAATAGCGATAACGAACTTCTCTCAACGGAATCTTTGGAATCCTCAAGGTGTTTCTCAAATTCACTGCTCAACAATGAGAAATTTCCTGACACATTTTCTGACTAATTTTTTACTGTAAAGGCTTAAAATTGACAGGCCTGACTATTGAAGGGATTTGGAATCGAATAGCGTTTTTGCTTTTTTTTTATAAATAAATTATGGTACTTTTCGGTTAGCCGGGCGCCAGTGTTACATATACATACATATATACATATATATGCACACATATTTACATATATATATGTACACACACATACATAATATATATACATACATATGTATATATATATATATATGTAAATATATGTGTATATGTATGTATATATATATGTATATATAACACTGGCGCCCGGCTAACCGAAAAGTACCTAAATTATTTATTGAGATATAAGAGATTCTTGCACGTGACTGCAGGTTTTTCTCCTTTCCCGTTGCTATCGCTTCTGGCAATTCGATTCAAAACTTTAACTTTGACAGTATTTTCTCAAAGATATATTGCCTTTATCAAAAAATGATAATGTTATTCGATTACATAGTTTCTGAATAAGAACACCTGCCAATCTTATGCGTTTCCGAAAAGAAATGAATTCAGAAATGTATCAGAAAGCTCCTTTGGATTTGAGAAAAACCGTATTAAATGGCAAAAAAAATAATTTCACAAATCTGCTTTTTATTATACAGCTTCAAAAATTATCCTGTTTCTAACCCTCCTTTTTTCTTTCATTTTAAACTACATTAATTTTTTAATGAATCTTTATTTGAATGTGGAAACGTCTAAGATTCTAAGTAATCATTAATGTTACTATTGTGTATTTTCTGTCTTGCGAACACATAGTAATTTTAAAATATATTGTAAAATTATCCCATAAATATGTATGCAATATTCTTTAAATGAATCTTAATTGAATGTTTAGAGAAATCTAATTTTTTTTTTTTAGAAATTGAATCAGGTCTCATTTAATTGATTTTTCCACTGGCCGGGCCTGTTTTCACTGATTTTTGTACGGGACGGTCCGTGAACTGGGAAAATATAAACGGACCGGGCTCGGGCCGAACTTTTAATTTTTTCATCGGGCCCGGCCAAGATTGTTTTTGTGCGAGCTTGGCCGGACCCGGTCCTGGAAATTCCGACCCGTGCAAACCTTTAGATTGTTGATCCGATAAGGAATCTCTTGCACGAGGCATAGGATAGCATCGCCTGCTACTGAGTGTTCTAAGCCAAAACTGAGACAGTATTGATTTTCAGAAAAAAGCATAAAAAGTTTGGTGCAATTCTATTCAATAGGTGCAGATATATAAAAATCTCGAAAATCCTAAAAAACACAGCACAGAAAAAAGAATCATCTGTAGGACGATATACACCAAAATGTCATCCATACTAACTGAATATGATGAAGTTTGATGAAATTCCGTGCTTTAGTTCTTGAGATATAGCTCTCACGGCACACCTGCCAACTTCAGATTTTTCTTTTAAATCAGCACTACGAACCAGAAAATTTATTTTAAAAAGGTACCTTTAATCTACGTGGTACTTATTTCATTTAAATTTGATTTACAAATATGATCATTTTGACATGGAAGAAAACAAACAAACAAATACATAACGAGAATTTTACGTACATGGTTACGGTAATCATAAAAAAAATAGCATAACCTCTTGAGCGATGCACCCGAAATGTTATCAGCATTAATTTATTTGAAAATCTAAAATAATATGAAATTGAATTAAATTTTTTCCATTAGTTTTTTGGATATAATTATCTGAAAAACCTAGCATAACAGCGCCACCTGTTGGACGATAGACACTAAAAGCTTATCAACAAGTATTTCTGTTCAGGTCTATTATGCAGTTAAATGAAATTCTGTATATTGGTTCTTACAATATAGTTATCATGAATTAAAATAATTAAGCATAGCAGTGCCACCTGTTGGGCGATATAAACCCAAAGCTAAGTTATGCCTGGTCTATCTTAATCTGAAGTTTGATTATTATTTAACTGCATGCATTAGTTCTTGAGATTGAAGGGCCGCAAAAATTGTGTCTCACAGACTAACAGACATACACACATTTCCCAAAAATAGTTAAATCGCGTTCAAGACATTCCAAGGAAAAGGCGAAAGTCGAAAATTTTCTCGATTCCAATACTTTCTTCTTATTTATTAGAAGAATGTAAAAACAAATTAGTAGTCTAGTATCAGTCTTTTCAATCAGTCTTTCTTAGTATATGTCTACAAAAGAACATATTTTATAATAATCTTATATGTACAATGACACCTAATAAAATTGTTTAAATCTGTTTAAATGTATTTTTTTCTTTTTATATAATGAGCATGTGTTTAATAAGAGCTCCCAACTACGCAAGATTGTTTAGGCCTTCCACTAATAAAATATTTGGGGCACAACTTTTCGATTATCGTGCATTTTAGAAATAATGCATGCGAAATTAAAATATGTATTACTGAATTAAAAAACATAAATAAAAATTAGATAATTTTTAACACAAGTTGAATTATTATTATTAACAAAAGTACGAATTCTTCGTATAAAGTAGTTTTGAAATTAAAACACTCAGATAAAATATCAAAACATATATAAGCGCAAAGAAATAAAAAATCATTTGCACTTACTATCAAAGTCTTGAAACTTTTAATATAGAGCGGAAAAAATATGAAAGCTCTTACATTCGTAAAAAGAAAGCACTTATAAAATATTCATAAAAAGTAGGAATCATTCAAATGCAAAATTTGCAAAGTCATAAATTTCATTTTTTCATAGTCAAATCGTTCCTTTAAAAGTTCATTGTAGCAATTTTCTTGCGGTTGCTATCTAACAAAATTTTTATTAATGAATGAAACATGCGAATTTTTAAGAAATCCTTTTTCGATATTTTTAAATAAAACTACAAGACCAGAAAAAAAATTGAGCTTTTCATATGTGTGGTCAATGGGCAACTATCGATAATAAAGCGCTGCACCTGCGCAACTGTGAAAGATCCTTCCGGTCTATCACAATACATGTTTTTTTTTCCTTGTAATTCCCACAGCAACATTAAGATATATAAAAGTTATTTTTATAACTAATCCGCAAGAATATGTTTGCTGTATCTATCAAAGCATCATATTCATCAACCTCCTTGTCTCAGCAATAGTCGAAAAGTGTGTTTATATTAACTTCCAAAACAAAATTTGAAAACTAATCAAAACAGATAGCCGTGTATTTCCTTTAAATGAATCGCAGCTTTTCTCTGTGTGGTTTAAATATGGCAGTTTGAAATTTAGAAAAAATGTATTTTGAGTATTTTCAAAATACAAAATACATTGTAAAACCATCAGAAAATACATTACAAAAATACGTTAATCTTATCGGTTTGAAATACAAAATACAAGATACAAATGTATTTTGAAAATGTATTTCAAATACATGTATTTTCGATACTGCCCAACTCTGGTATGTCTGTTAGTCTGTGTGAGACACAATTTTTGTGGCCCTACAATCTCAAGAATTAATGCATGGAGTTTAATAATAATCAAACTTCAGATTAAGATAGACCTAGGTATAACTTAGCGTTGTGTTTATATCGCCCAACAGGTGTCACTGCTATGCTTAATTATTTTATTCCATGATAGCTACATTGTAAGAACCAATATACAGAACTTCATTTAACTGCATATAGGCCTGAACAGAAATACTTGCCGATTAACTTTTCGTGTACATCGATCAGCAGGTGGTGCTGCTATGCTGGGTTTTTCATGATTTCCTCGAATGCTGTGTTTTTATTATTATCGTAACATGTACGTAAAATTCTTGTTTTTTTTTTTTTTTTTCCTTCCGTGTCAAAATGATCATATTTGTAAATTAAATTTAAATGAAATAAGTACCACGTAGATTAAAGGTAACTTTTTAAAATAAATTTTCTGGTTCGTAGTGTTGATTTTTTAAAAATCTGAAGTTGGCAGGTGTGCCTGAGAGCTATATCTCAAGAACTAGAGTACGGAATTTCATCAAACTTCATCCTATTCAGTTAGTATGGATGACATTTTGGTGTGCATCGTCCTACAGATGATTTTTTTTCTGTACTGTGTTTCTTAGGATTTTCGAGATTTTCATATCTCTGTACCTATTGAATAGAATTGCACCAAACTTTTTATGCTTCTTCTCAAAATCAATACTATCTCAATTTTGGCTTAGAACACTCAGTAGCCGGCGGTGCTATCCTATGCCTCGTGAAAGAGATTCCTTATCGGATCCACAATCTAGAGGTCTGCACGGGTCGGAATTTCCAGGCCCGGCCCGATTAAAAAAATAAAAGTTTGGCCAGAGCCCGGTCCGTTTATATTTTCACAGTTCACGACACGGTCCGTAAAAAAATCAGCGAAAACAGGCCCGGTCCGTTGAAAAATCAATTAAATGAGGCCTGACTCAATTTCTACAAAAAAAATCAGATTTTTCAAAACATACAATTAAGATTCTTTTAAATAATACTGCATACATATTTATGGGATAATTTTACAGTATATTTTAAAATTACTATGCGTTCGCAAGACAGAAAATACACAATAGCAACATTAAGGATTACTTAGAGTCTTAGACGTTTCAACATTCAAATAAAGATTCATTAAAAAAATAATGTAGTTTAGAATTTAAAAAAAAAAATGAGGGTTAAAAGCAGGATAATTTTTGAAGCTGTATAATAAAAAGCAGATTTGTGAAACTATATTTCTGCCATTTAATAAGGCTTTTCTCAAATCCAAAGGAGCTTTCTGATACATTTCTGAATTCAATTTTTTTCGGAAACGCATAAGATTGGCAGGTGTTCTTATTCAGAAACTATGTAATCGAATAATGTTATCATTTTTTGATAAAGGCAATATATCGTTGAGGAAATACTGTCAAAGTTAAAGTTTTGAATCGAATTTCCGGAAGCAATAGCACGGGAAAGGAGAAAAACCTGCAGTCACGTGACAAGAATCTCTTATATCTCGATAAGTAATTTATTTATAAAATTAGAAAAAACGTTATTCGATTCCAAATACCTTCAATAGTCAGGCCTGTCAATTTTAAGCCTTTACAGTAAAAAATTAGTCAGGAAATTTCTCATTGTTGAGCAGTGAATTTGAGAACCACCTTGAGGTATATTTCCAAAGATTACGTTAAGGGAAGTTCATTATCGTTATTAATATTTTTACACAACATATTGCCTTCTCTACACAACACATTCTCAGAACAATAAAGTGCAGTTCAGGCCCTGTTTGAATATGTAAAAAAAAAATGCAAGCCTGATCTCGGCCCGGCCCGAGTCTGCTGAAAAAATTAAGCCATGGCTCAGACACCATATAACTGTCCGATGCTGATCTCTACGCTGGACATGTTACATTTCTGTATTGATGTTGTCAAACTAGCATCGGCTCGTAACGCACATTTATACTTATCAGTTGTTCTCGCGAAAGTCACATTCATCGAAAATGGCTCGTATTTTATATAGGCTTCGATTAAAGTTTTATAGTGGGCGGGTAGGCCCGCTTGATTTCTTTTATCGGCCCGGCCCGTTTATTTTCTTTCTCGACCTGGCCCGTTGAAAAAATTGTTCTAATTCTGCTGACCCGGTCCGGCCCGTTTGAAAATTCGCCTTCATTTTGCAAGCCCGGCCCGCGGACCGGGCCGAGTACAGACCTCAGGCCAAGTCCGAGCCCGTGCAAACCTTTACCACAATCAATTCATGCAGTTATTTCTACTGAGTAACTACCTTTAAAGAGTAGTTTATTCATTATTAGTTATTCTTGCAACTTTCATACACTTTTAAGCCCATTGTTGCTCCAATCTTTCAGTTTTGTTTTTGTTATCTGTCGTTGAGTTTTAATTCATTTTGCTTCTTTATTTGGAAATTTATAACTTCTAAAAATTTAATCAGTTTTGTAAACCAGCTTTGCATTTGACTAGTGCAATTTAATGCACAATCGTTTTATGTATTTTGTATTTTAAATGTATTTTCAAAATACATGTATTTTGTATTTTGAATTTTTGAAATTTGGAAAGTATTTTGTATTTTGTATTTTAAGTTGAAAAAACAATGTATTTTGTATTTTGTATCGAAAATGGTTTTTCGATGTATTTTGCCCAACTCTGTTTGCAAGACTGATTGATGACTGTCTCTAGAGATGAATTTTTAGAAAAAGGCACTACTTCTTATGATGGTAAATAATAAAATAACATGTCATAATACATATAAAATAAATTTTCATAAAAAAAAATTCTGCACAACAGTGTTGTAGTCGTAAATAAACCAGAAGGTATACGCTAAAATCATGAATTATCCATAGCTAGAGTATACGCTATGCTATAGCTTTATTTGTGAAACACGAGATATACGGAGCTTCTTAATCGAATCCAGAAGGTATACGGCATATACCTCAATATACCATCCATTATACCACTGCTGCGCGGTGTATAACTACTTTTCGAGGGGGCTGTTGCGTCTAGAAATTAGGTTCTAATGCCAAGTTTGACAGAATTTTCTAAAATACATTTCAAATTCTCTTTATTTTCGTCGGCGAAGCTTCAAAACGAAGGATTGATTTTCAAAGAGAGGTGGCTATCTCGAGATAGGTATTTTTAGAAAAAGACAAAACTTTTATGAAGGTAAGTAATAAAATAACATGTCATAATATATATAAAATACATTTTTCTGAAAACAAATTTTGCGCAGTTTATAAACACTTTCCTTGGGCTGTTGCGTCTAGAAATTAGGTTCTAAATGCCAAGTTTGACAGAATTTTCTAAAATACATTTTAAATTCTCTTTATTTTCGTCGGCGAAGCTTCAAAACAAAGGATTGATTTTCAAAGACTGGTGGCTATCTCGAGATAGGTATTTTTAGAAAAAGACAAAATTTTTATGAAGTTAAGTAATAAAATAACATGTCATAATACAGTAGCGCTCAAAAGTATTTTGACAAAGACAATAATTCACTTAATTGAAACGAATAACAAAATACAAAAACCAATCATTTATTTTATTTAACCATATTCAATGTTTTAATTTTAATAAATTAACAATAAATATTAATAACATTAATAAAATTATATATATAGATATATCTATCTATCTATATATATATATCTGAATTTCGTCATGCTGTAACTCTCGAATTTTTTAACCGATTTGGATGAAAGTTTTCATATGCATAGTACATACTAATGCCTCGACCGAGTTCGTTGGCCAGCTTCATCAACCATCTTGTTTCAAAATAGCGGCCATTTGAATTTTGTGAACACGTTTGGAAATTTTTAGGTTTCCTAACTTTCTCTTTAAAATGACCTATGTTGTTAACTTACACTGTGTGACTCTTTAAAATATCTTTTAATGTTTCTAACATTCTGTTTAAAATGATACATAAGAGTTTGCATTTTGTGAAACATAACATTTTCTATAAGTATACAATGTTAGAAAACAAAATTTTTTCAAAAATTCCAATGGCCGCCATTTTGAAACAAGATGGCGGATGAAGCTGGCCAACGAACTTGGTCGAGACATTAGTATGTACTATGTATATGAAAAAATTCATCCAAATCGGTTGAAAAATTCAAGAGTTACAGCATGATAAAATTCAGATGTAAATATATATATATAATTTTACTAATATTAATAATATTTATTGTTAATTTATTAAAATTAAAACATTGAATATTGTTGAATAAAATAAATGATTGATTTTTGTATTTTATTATTCTTTTCAAATAAGTGAATTATTATCTTTGTCAAAATACTTTTGAGCGCTATACTGTATATATAAAATACATTTTTCTGAAAACAAATTCTGCGCAGTATATAACCACTCTCCTTGGGCTGTTGCGTCTAGAAATTAGGTTCTAAATGCCAAGTTTAACAGAATTTTCTAAAATACATTTTAAATTCTTTTTATTTTCCTCAAGGCTTCAAAACAAAGGATTGATTTTCAAAGACTGATGGCTATCTCGAGATAGGAATTTTCAGAAAAAGACAAAACTCTTTTGAAGGTAAGTAATAAAATAACATGTCACAATGTATATAAAATACATTTTTCTGAAAACAAATTCTGCGTAGTCTATAACTACTTTCCTTGGGCTGTTGCGTCTAGGAATTAGGTTCTAAATGCCAAGTTTGACAGAATTTTCTAAAAGATATTTTAAATTCTTTTTATGTTCGTCTTCGTGAAGGCTTCAAAACAAAAAGACTACTTTGCAAGAATAACTACTATAGCGGCAGAGGAACATTTAGAAAAAGACAAACTTCTTATGAAGGAAGGTATATAATAAAATAACATGCCATAATGTATATTATATACATTTTTTTTTCCAAAAGAAATTCTGCAAGGTCTGTAGCCACTTTCTTAGACTGTTTCATCTAGAAATTAAGTTCAAAATATCAAGTTTTACAGAATTTTATAAAACATCGTTTACATTTAATGAAACTGAAAAACGCTACTCGGTTTCATAGTTTAGTAATAGGAGGATCTAATAATTTCAAGTGTCTAAAATTAACTAGTATGCCGTTGCCATCACAAAACTTTCTTTTAGATAGATAAAATCGTCTGCAACTAAAATTAAATGACAATATGTATTTGTTCTTGAGATATAGCTATTGCGGAAATCGTGAACAACAGAGCATAGTAGCGACACCTGTTGGACGATATGTATCCAAACCTAATAAGGATCTATTTATATCAAGGTCTAACAGAATATGAAATTAGGAGGAAATTCCGTGCATTAGTTCTGGAGACATATCAACCGCCTAAATCGTGAAAAACGCAGCATAACATCGCCACTAGTTCGGCTATTTACACCAAAACCTAATCAGCGTCTATTTAAGTCAAGATCTAACAGAGAATGAAGTTGTATAAAATTCCGTACATTAGTTCTTGAGATACAGTTACCACCGAAATCGTGAAAAATGCAGCTTAGAAGCGCCAATCGTTGGGCTATTTGCACAAAAAGCTAATCAGCGTCTATTTATGTCAAAACCTAACAGAATATGAAGATTGATGAAATTAGTTGATGCAGTAGTTCTTGAGATTTAGAGTGATGCAGTAGTTCTTGAGACAGAATGTGTGCAAAATTTGTGTCGCATACAGACGGACAGACATTTAAAAAAAAATCATATCGTGTTCAAGACCTTCTAAAACTTTTAGATCTGTAGATATCCAATACTTTCTTCTTGTAAAGATAGAAAAAAGTAAAAATAACTTTCTGAACGTGCTAGAAAGTAGCTCTTTTGGATTTGAGAACTGCCTTAAACAAAACAATGTGTCTGACTTAATGTATTTTTGACTCACACGTAAAAAAAGAAAATATTAGCGGCACCCTGATAACGTCAGCCAAAGGTTTTTGACATATGCCACGTAAATACTTCACGTTTTACTCACCAATGTGCATTTGACAAAATAGAAAGCTATTACAATGACAAAATGCATAGGTTACACAGGCATAGATTTCCTGGGAGGAAAAAAAAATAATGTACTTTTGTTCGTATTCTACAGGTGCAGGGCGTATAACTTCGAAACACTATTCGATTTTATCTTTTGATCTATGCAATATTTTTTTCAGGAACAAGAATTTAATAAAGAACTTAAACAAAAATTAAAACAAGAATAGGAAAAATAAAATATTTCACTCTGTTACATTGATAAAAGTACGAAAATGAAATAATAATAAACACAATTTCGAGTCCATTTTACAAAAACTTATCGTTTTTAATAAACGTTTACTTTTTAGAAAATTACCTTTATTTTAAATACTAGGGGATCTGCCTCCTACGAGCTACATAAGCCAAGGGCCGTTCAGACGTCACAGGCTAAAAACAGTGCAATTTGCTCTGTTTTTAAAAGACTATCCGATTACGGTAGATTGAATTATATTTTTACGGCCACAGGCAATCTTCTGTAATCAGATTGCTATTCATTTCCCTTTAACCGGGGGATTTTTAGGTTCTCAAGGTCGCACTCACATCTGTTGCGTCATTTGACGCAAGTTTTGACGTAGTTTTTAACCTTTAATATGTGTCACTGTTTCAGTTTTACAGCTATTTGGCATATTTTGGCAAGCGTTTATCGAACGCATTATTAAATCCGCTGTTGTTTCAATTCGTATATAATTGTACGAATTACAGAGAATATTTGGCGTATTACCTTTGGCGGGTTAATTGGAAAAGGCCTTAAAATTAATGTATTAATTTATAAATAAGTTGTAAAAACAATAAAATGTTACATTATCATCGGAAATACATCTTTGTACATAATTTTTATAATTCTATCAAATATCAGGAAGTACATTAAAAATCGACTGTAACATTCCATCTTTACCTACAAAAACCAGGTTGAATTTAGGTGTAAAAACAAAAAAAAAAAAACACTTTTTTTCCGAATAGATTCTTTCTCTTTCCTTTATTAGTTCCCCATCATTATAATATTTCCTCTAAAAGTCTCAGTCTCCTCCATAATTAAATGTTGTCACAATTTCCATATATAAGAATTACTCCGGGAAAGTGAAATGTTTGAATGTTGTTATGTTCAGTTCCAATGTCTTAGCTGAACTCGTGCGTCTGTCGTCAGATTCCTTTCGTTGTTTCTTACTTCGTTTATTTAATTTATGTCTAAATTTTTACTTTCTTCTATCTTCAATAGAAGAAAGTATTGTAATCGAAATTTTTTTCGACTTCCGGTTTTCGACGGATTTGCATGTTTTAGGGGTCAGAGATTCCAAAAAACATGTTTATAGAAAATGTCTGTCTGTCTGTGTGTCCGTCTGTCCGTCTGTCCGTCCGTCCGTCTGTCCGTCTGTCTGTCGCCATTGTACCATCAAAATGTGTATGAAGTTATGTATAGAATTAAACCAAAATTTTATTATAAGTTTTTGGCTATGGCAAGCAGGTCCTCCCGGAATTTGGAAAAAATTCGCCGGTAGGGAGCGCTGATATAACAATTTTTGTGCGATTTTGAATATTGTACCATCCAAAAGTGTATGGAGTTATGCATAGAATTGAACCAAATTTTTAGTTTAAGTTTTTGGATATGACAAGCAGGTCCTCCCTGAATTTGGAAAAAATTCGCCGGTAGGGGGCGCTGTAAATGCGTTTTTGTGCGATTTTGAATATTGTACCATCGAAAAGTGTATGAAGTTATGCATAGAATTGAACCAAATTTTTATTTTAAGTTTTTGGCTATGGCAAGCAGGTCCTCCCTGAATATGGAAAAAATTCGCCGGTAGGGGGCGCTGTAATAGCGATTTTTGTGCGAATTTGAATATTGTACCGTCCAAAAGTGTATGAAGTTATGCATAGAATTAAACCAAATTTTTATTTTGAGTTTTTGGATATGGCAAGCAGGTGCTCCCTGAATTTGCAAAAAAATCGCCGTTAGGGGGCGCTGTAATAGCGATTTTTGTGCGATTTTGAATATTGCACCATCGAAAAGTGTATGAAGTTATGCATAGAATTGAACGAAAAAAAATTTTTAAGTTCTTGGCTATGGCAAGGAGGTCCTCCCTTAATTTGTAAAAAAATCGCTCGTAGAGGGCGCTGTAATAGCGATTTTTGTACAATTTTTTTGCCATTTTGAATATTGTACCGCCGAAAAGTGTATGAAGTTATGTATAGAATTGAACCAAATTTTATGTGTTTATTTTTGGTCATGTCACGAAGGTCCTCCCTGAATTTAGAAAAATTCTGCCGGAAGGGGGCACTATAATTGCGATGTCTGTACCATTTTCATTATTGTACCATCGAAAAGTGTATGAAGTTATCCATATAACTGAACCAAATTTTTTGTGCATGTTTCTGGCTATTGCAAACAAGTCCTCCTTGAACTTGAAAAAATTCCGAAAGAAGGGGGCGCTATAATTCCGATGTCTGTGCCATTTTCATTATTGTACCATCGAACAGCGTATAAAATTATGCATACAACTGAACCAAAATGTTTGTGCTTGTTTTTGGCTTTGGCCAACAGGTTCTCCTTGAATTTGGAAATATTGCGCGGTAAAGGGGCTCCGTGCTAGCGATTTTTGTATACTTTTCTTGATTTTTCGTAGTTCTATTGTTCATCGGCGGCTCATGCAGCGGCGGGACCTCGCTTCCTGCTATGCCGGCTATTCGCAAACAGCTGATAACGACAGAATAAGGAAAAATTAATAATTTTAACAAATATCATGATATAGATTAACTCGTTTTTAGTCCGTTTAATTGACTTGAGCAGAAATTTAAGATGAAAATCAAAGTTGGTATAGTATTGAACTAATAATATTGAAGTATTAACATGTGTAACTAGGTTTTGAAATATTAAGATGTATAAGATAGAAGAAAGTTTTGGGATTGGCACATCCAACTAGTTTTATTATCATGTCATTAGGTCGGGATTTTGCATTGGAAGCCACACGGTGAAATTAACATGTTGACTGAAAAAACAGGTTGTTCTGTCATTGTCCACTTACCAAGTTTGAAGCCAGAAGCAAGTGCATGATCACCGTCAGGGGGAAGTATGGGGTGAAAGGGGCGGCTATTGTTCTTCCTTGGATTTTTAAATTTAATTAATTAAATTTTCTTTATCTTTTATGATTGGGGGGGGGGGGGGTTGGAATTAATAATATTTGGTTTTTACAGAATATAATTAAACATTAAGAGAAAATGGAACCAAGAATTGCTTCTATGAACTCTTCGTAAATGTTTAGTTTTGCTTTTTTTTTTTTTTTAGGTTTTTGGGTTTAAAAATTATCTTAATCGGCGGATTGGGGGGAGTTCGGGGGCAATGCCAACTGATAAAAAAAAAAAAAAATTATCAGTTTCAATTCTCCTTTTTAGAAAATACTTTCAGAATTTGAGAATATTTAATACTTTTTAACTGCTAAACCTCGATGTTGTTATTTAAGTTGATATGGCTTGTACGGAGAAGTGTAATGGAAGAATATTTAGTATAGGGTAGCCTGGGGTAATTTTCAGACAGAGAAATGCAGGGTAATTAACAGACAGCAGTAATACTCGCACACTAATCGGAATCTGGCCAAAACAGTTTTCATTTTAGTTGAATCAACTATTTTTCTATTTCAATTAGTATTTTCATAGTAATTAGCAGCTTACTCTGTCTTGTAGAAAACTGGTTTCCTAAATGCTATAAAAAAATTACTGTTTAACTTTTTTCTTTACTGATTTCAAATTTCAATTTCTCGGATGTGGCAGCTCTAGCACAAATGATACTTCGTTTTTGGATACTAGGGTATGTTATCTTTAAGGAAACAATGAAATAACATTATTTGGATGTCCACCTGGGAAAAAATTTAATTTTATAAAAAGTGTAGCTTTTAAGAAACACCGGGGTAACTATCAGACAGCCTTCAGTTTCCAGACACTAATATGTGTTACAAAATGTCTTTTGAGTTATCCTACATGGTAAATTAATTGTTTGAGAGTGACTTAAAATGAGTTGTATATTAAAATGTGACTTCAAAAGGCCATCTGTAAGTTAAAATAAAAATACTGGGTGGAGTTTAAGCAAAAATGGGAGATTTATGATGAAAGATATTTATGAAGAAAGTGAGAGATACCATTTCAGAATCAAATATATAATGTATGCTGCATATTATGGCCAGACATTCTATCTGGGACAGGTACAAAAGTTGTTCCACAAAGATGACTATGAGAAAAATCTATTAGAAGTTGAAATGAAATTTTTAAACTGACTTGGATCGATATTGATGGCCAAAAAAAGATCAAGTTGAAATTGTTGCCAAGTCCTTTTTCTTTTTTTGGTCCTATTAAGACTAAGCCTGTTGATCCTTTCCTTCTTAAAACTGTTGAAGATAAGAATTGTAAAATAATGTTAAAAATTTTTACAGTGATATCTTTACTGTTTAAGAAAACTAAAATGGTTAGGCCTGTCAAAATTAGTGTTGCGTAAAAATTTTATTGTATTGTGTAAGAGCAGGTTAAGCTTCTAAAATATTTATATGTATATATAGCACATTATGTATTAAATGCATTCGGCAGACCCAGAATCTTGCACCATAATTAAACTAAGAATAACCAAAACATCTAGGAAATTTTAACAGATAGTACAACCTGAACAAGAAAAAAAAACAAGAAAAAACAACCAAAAAGCTGTAGCCTCGTCAGCAGTGGGCATTTTAAAAAAGCACAGCAATGATTCAGACTAATTACAATTCACAACAAACTATTATTCAGTAGTGGCGGTGGGTTTCGGCCAGAGTGTCGCAAAGCATAAATCAAATGCATAAAAACAATTGAAAGCATATCGCGAACAATTTGAATGTTGTGGTGTTCCAACATCTTAGTTTGAAGATATAACTGTGGACTATTTTTCCATAATTGTATTAAGAGTATTCTTAAATCCAAAAGGGCAACTTTCTGACATAAGTTTTAATTTATTTTTGTTCGAAAATGCATGAATCTAGCTGGTGTTGTTGTTCAGAAACTATGCAATTGAGCTGTTTTTTTTTTTTTTTTCATTTTTTTAGCAAACACAATAGATCTTTCAGAAAATAATGTCATTTGAACCGAATTTCTGCGCGAAGGAAGAAAGAACGCTCAAGAGCGGGCGAAAAACGTGTTTGTCACGTGATCAAAATCGATTATAACTCAATAGGTAATTGATTGATCAAAAAATGGAAAAAACAGTTCAATTCCAAATCGCTTCCATGGCCAGGCTTTTCAATTTTATACCTTTCCGTTGAAAAATGGATTTGTAAATGTCTCAAAACGATTTGCACTTGTTGAGCAGAGCAGTTAAGAACAGCCTTAAAACATGGGTTAATTTTCTTCCAAATCGGTTTCAGTTCGAGTTTTAGTATTTCGGGGTTTGGGCCGTGTTTCGGGATGACGAAATTTTTTTTGTCGGGTTCGGTTTGGGTTTCGGCTTCACTTCAAATGAAATTTCAATTTTTGTCTGGTACAGTCCGACCCGTGCAAGACTCTATAGTTCCAATTAATGTTACTTTCGTCAGAGTGCTTCATTTATTTTGTAAAATTATGATTTTTTTGCTTTAAGTTCTCTTTGAAAAGTCCTTTTTTATCATGTTATTAGGGCATGGATTGTCACTACGAGTTTCATTTTGAACTTAACATGCTGACTGCAAAAACTGGTTGTTTCAGTCATTGTCTAGCAAGTTTGAAACTCATTTTCCAGGGAACTAAAAAAAATCAATTAATTACGTAATACTTCTCTTAAAAATATTTATTTTGTTTCTGACTCTACAGTTGTATCTCTTTAGGTATGTGGTTGACATTTCAAAACTGTAAACAATGACATAGAATTTATTACATTTTTTTATTAGCCCCCGGTATGCTATTTCTTTTTCCCAGCTTATTTTGTGTCGTCTCCAAAAAATAACGTTACCTTACAGAAGCCAGCGGTAAAACAAAGCAGATGTATCATCGTACGATTAAATACTCAGCAATTTTTTTAATTTCTAAGCATCGCACATTTTCAATTTTTATACCGTCGTATTGGGGAAAAAATGTACTTTTAAATGCAATTTGTTTGAAAACTGCATCTCCATTTATTTTTGAAATATTAATTTTCTTTTGTAGTTTTTAGAGCCATTTGCTTAATATTGGCAACGGAAGTACTCCATTTCTGTAGAAAGTAAAGGAAAAATAGTGATAAAATAGTAATTATATCTTTTTGTTGCCATTTTCTCACAACAACTAAAAGAAAATGTAATTAAAATACGTGCTATTTTGAAAAAATATAAACGAATGATTTCTGTTAAAACATGGAGCTATTGTAAACTATATTTAATTTTAAGTAACTATATTAATGTTACCGACAAATGAAGGCTTATGAATCATTAGATAGCGGGTTTTGTGTTGTAGAGTTTCTTAAAAGACGGCATCTTTTTGCTACATTTATGTGTTATTTCGCGATAGTGGCATCCTATGCATACTTTACTGTAGATGTTTAAGAGTGAATCGTAAATGTGGAATACTTAAGCGGATGCGAATGGCGTCATTTTACAAAAAAATAAAAGTGTATGCTTTAAGTCATAAAATTGAAATATGTTTTGTACTATTTATATGTAAAATATATTTATTTCATCGAGGGCGACACTAAATTCTGAAAAAGCAGAATTCCTGTTTTCTAGTTATTAGCCTTTTTACTTTCTTCTATCTTCAATAGAAGAAAGTATTGTAATCGAAATTTTTTTCGACTTGCGGTTTTCGACGGATTTGCATGTTTTAGGGGTCAGAGATTACAAAAAACATGTTTATAGAAAATGTCTGTCTGTCTGTGTGTCCATCTGTCCGTCCGTCCGTCTGTCCGTCTGTCTGTCGCCATTGTACCATCAAAAAGTGTAAGAAGTTATGTATAGAATTAAACCAAAATTTTATTATAAGTTTTTGGCTATGGCAAGCAGGTCCTCCTGGAATTTGGAAAAAATTCGCCGGTAGGGGGCGCTGATATAACAATTTTTGTGCGATTTTGAATATTGTACCATCCAAAAGTGTGTGGAGTTATGCATAGAATTGAACCAAATTTTTAGTTTAAGTTTTTGGATATGACAAGTAGGCCCTCCCTGAATTTGGAAAAAATTCGCCGGTAGGGGGCGCTGTAATAGCGATTTTTGTGCGAATTTGAATATTGTACCGTCCAAAAGTGTATGAAGTTATGCATAGAATTAAACCAAATTTTTATTTTGAGTTTTTGGATATGGCACGCAGGTCCTCCCTGAATTTGGAAAAAATTCGCCAGTAGGGGTAGCTGTAATAGCGATTTTTGTGCGATTTTGAATATTGTACCGTCCAAAAGTGTATGAAGTTATGCATAGAATTAAACCAAATTTTTATTTTAAGTTTTTGGCTATGGCAAGCAGGTCCTCCCTGAATTTGGAAAAAATTCGCCGGTAGGGGGCGCTGTAATAGGGATTTTTGTGCGATTTTGAATATTGTACCGTCCAAAAGTGTATGAAGTTATGCATAGAATTAAACCAAATTTTTATTTTAAGTTTTTGGATATGGCAAGCAGGTCCTCCATGAATTTGCAAAAAATTCGCCGTTAGGGGGCGCTGTAATAGCGATTTTTGTGCGATTTTGAATATTGCACCATCGAAAAGTGTATGAAGTTATGCATAGAATTGAACCAAAAAAAAATTTTAAGTTCTTGGCTATGGCAAGGAGGTCCTCCCTTAATTTGTAAAAAAATCGCTCGTAGAGGGCGCTGTAATAGCGATTTTTGTACAATTTTTGATATTGTACCGCCGAAAAGTGTATGAAGTTATGCATAGAATTGAACCAAATTTTATGTGTTTATTTTTTGTCATGTCACGAAGGTCCTCCCTGAATTTGGAAAAATTCTGCCGGAAGGGGGCACTATAATTGCGATGTCTGTACCATTTTCATTATTGTACCATCGAACAGCGTATAAAATTATGCATACAATTGAACCAAAATGTTTGTGCTTGTTTTTGGCTTTGGCCAACAGGTTCTCCTTGAATTTGGAAATATTGCGCGGTAAAGGGGCTCCGTGCTAACGATTTTTGTATACTTTTCTTGATTTTTCGTAGTTCTATTGTGCATCGGCGGCTCATGCAGCGGCGGGAACTCGCTTCCTGCTATGCCGGCTATTCGCAAACATCTGATAACGACAGAATAAGGAAAAATTAATAATTTTAACAAATATCATGATATAGATTAACTCGTTTTTAGTCCGTTTAATTGACTTGAGCAGAAATTTAAGATGAAAATCAAAGTTGGTATAGTATTGAACTAATACTATTGAAGTATTAACATGTGTAACTAGGTTTTGAAATATTAAGATGTATAAGACAGAAGAAAGTTTTGGGATTGGCACATCCAACTAGTTTTTTTTCTTCTCCTGTTAATACTTAATGTGTATTAGAAATGAGATGGGCTCAGGCTCGATTTTGAAATCATTTTGCGGACTCGGGCGCAAAGGAATTTATTTTATGTTTTCACAAACTGATTAAAAGGAAAATAATTTTCTCTGACATTTAAACAATTCAATTTTTTTTCTTTCCTTAATAACTATTTAAACTTTCTATTTAAGTCCTAGTTTAATAATTTAAAAAAATGGTTTTATTTTTACTAAGAAATTAACTTATAAACTTCCTACCCAAAGTAGTCTCCCTCCGTGTACACTGAAAATAAAGAAAATGTACCATAGGATAATAGACCGCGAGCCGCCAGCACATACAATCACCTCATCGAGTTCACGGATGAAATTCTAGGATTAGTTAAATCTTGATTCGTATATTAAAACGCAATCGGTGGAAAACACCTGAAAACCCGATTTTAGCGGCAGACTCGTAGGTTTACTATTGTGTTTTTCTGTCCCTAGTCCTCCATGTTTTTATACTTTTGGGTGCAGGGAAACACAATGGTAAACCTACGAGTCAGCCTCTAAAATCGGGTTTTCAGGTGTTTTCCACCGATTGCGTTTTAATATGCGAATCAAGATTTAACTAATCCTAGAATTTCACTCGTGAACTCGATGAGGTGATTGTCTATGCTGCCGGCTCTCGGTCTATAACAAGTACATGCCGAGTTATCATTTGGTCGTTTGTGAGAAAGAAATCTATTTTTTAGATATAACTCTTTGTTTTGTTGTGAAGTTATTAAAAATTTTTTTGAAGAGTTTAGCAAAGTTCCCAGTCTAAATTCCGTGGTACTCATAAATAAGGTAAGAAAAAGCTAATTAATAGTTATAATACAGCTTTAACATTGCTTTTAATAACAAGCCGTAAATTGTACGTCAAACGTAACAAATGAGGCGCGTTCGTACTGTAACTATTTTATAAATATTCAGATCTTGGTGCAATAGCTGTTGCACTCTTATGCAAAAATGCAATAATGCAAAATTTATTACGATTACATATATATTAAATTCAGTAATACGGAAATAATAGGACTCTCCATCTTAAATAGGACTTCATCATTATGACAACCTAGAATCATTACCTATCATGAGACATCATTGAATTCCTTACATATGATAGGCTTTAATAGAATGAAGAAAACTTTTATTGATATTTTTTTAAAGATTTGATTCGATTTTTATAAAATTTGAAATGACTCGCCAAAATTCTGCAACGATTAGAAATATTAAATTTCAAATCATTCGGTTGGGTTTTGTTTGTGCTGTTATAAACGAACAGACGGGCCGAAGGACCAGACAACGACTATAGGCGCTACGCATTTATATAATCACCAATGGCACCTGAAACGAAAAGCACCATTTTAGCAATCTTAAAACCAAAGTACTTAAAAATTCAAAACTTAGTTTTTGTCCCCTCCATACGTGAACTTGGCATATCTATTTTTACTGATATTGTTTAGTTTTTCAGTCTTTTATTAAGCATTGTGCAGTATAAGAAAGCCTCAAACACAAAGAGAAATTTGAAAAGTAATGAAATCTTGATGCACGCTGTTTTTCAGAAAATTACCTTCTATAAATTCAACAGTTTAAAATATTTTTTTTTTAATTAAAGCTAATTGTCCCTTTCCTGTGAGAATGACCCATAAGCGTAGTACTATTTTTTTTTAGCCCCAAATATGCTATTTCTTTCAGGCAACAATTAAAATGTCGTCACTAAAAAATAACGTTCCGTTACATAAGCCAGCCGTAAAACGAAGCAGGTGTAACACTGTACTGTTAAATACTGATAATCTCTACTGCAATTTTTTAAACTTCTAAGAATCGCACATTTTCAATTTTTACACCTTCGTATAGGGGGAAAAAAGTATTTTTAACTCAAATTTGTTTGAAAACTGCATAGCAATTTATTTTTTAGAATTTATTTATTTATTTATTTTTTTTTTTTTTTTTGTAGTTTTTAATGCCATTTCTGTAATGGTAGCAACTGAAGTACTCCATTTCTGTAGTAAAGGGGAAATGGTGGATTACTTCTCATAACAAATAAAAGAAAAAATTGCAATTAAAATAAGTGCTATTTTGAAAAAATATAAATGAATTATTTCTGATAAAACATGGAGCTATTATAAACTATATTTAATTTTAAGTATCCATATTAATGTTACAAACAAATGAAGGCATATGGATTAATAGATAGCCGATTTCTTTTTCCAGTTTACGACATTGCTTTTTGCTGTGTTTGTGTATTATTCCGCTACAGCGACATCATATATGCATACTTTTCTCTAGATGTTGTTTAAAACTGAATAGTAAATGTGGAATTCTTCAGCGGATGCAAATGAAGTCATTTTATGTAAAATAAAATTGTGTATTTTAGGTGTTAAAACTGAAATATGTTTTGCAGAAGTTCGTCAGTTTTATTCCTTGCGGCTATGAAATTCTTCACAGGTGGAAATGCTTCGCTTTTGAAAATAACGCAATTGAAATCACACACTGATAAAACGCAAAGTTTTACAAGAATTCTGAGTGTCTTTTATAGAAAAGCAGTGACCTTTAGGTTAAAATAATATTTGTTTGAGAGTAAGACTAGCCAATATAAGATACATTTTTTATTGTAACTAATTTTGTAGGGCTTTTTTTTTTTTTCAGAAAAACTCCGGTGATTCTGCCAATCATGAAATGTATTTTCCTTTAATCCGAGTTTAAGAGAACTTAAAGGAACCGGAAAAGCAAAATTCAACCAAAAAAAAATCGATTTTTACTTTTTTATATCATTAAATAGTTTAAACTTTTATCTTTCCAACGATGCGTCACACATGCTTATATATAAAAAATAAGTGTTGAAATTATTCATTCTTTCTAAGAGCACTTCACAGCTTAATGGCCATTTAAATATTTAATTGACTTTTTCTCAGAACTTGGATTTTTCTTGTTTATGTTCCTTTTTTGCAATATCTATTAAACTTAAGAACTCATTTTTTTTAATACTTTTATTAGGTTATATTGTATACTTTAACACAGGGATTCAATGATTTGTTGAGAATTATTTATTTTAGGCAGTGAAATCTTACCAAAAAATGTCTTTCAATAAATATTTAATAATTAATCTTCAGGTTCACTTAGAAAGAAAATGATCTGTTAAAATACGTAAAGCATGTTACTCAAACTACTCTAAAAATTCTAGACCTCTATATTTCACTACTTCTGAGAAAAAGGTACATAAAGTTGGTGTGTTTTAACATGGCGGATATAGAGCTTACCCGGTCCCCTTAAGATATTTAGGAATATAATACGATTGAACATAAGTATTTTAAATTTAAGAATTTTAGTTACTCACCCCTCCATCGTCGCAAGAGCTTCCTTCTAGTGCTGGATGTGCAACTGAAGCCCATAGACCGGACACGCACCATAGCTGCCGACAGACATTCTAGAAATGTATTAAGAAAAGTAAAAATTATTTGCCTTGCAAAAAGAGTTTCGACATGTACGAATTGCGAATTACTTAACAAAAAAAAAAAAAAAAAAAAAAAAAAAAAACTTTTAAAAATGCAAAATAAAAATTACATGTTTAAAAAACTTTTTATTATTTTGCTTTTTAATCGTCTGATGAAAAAGTTCGTCTGAGGAAAATCAGACGAATTTCATTAGAAAATCGTCTGATAAAACAACTAGTATTTATATTAATAAAATAGTTTTCTCTCTCTCTCTCTCTGTGTGTGTGTGTGTTGGAAATCTATCGCACGTAGAGGCCTGCAAATATGAATAAGGATAGACGAATCAGATTACAATGTACTTGAAATTTAGATTTTTGATTTTTTTTTTTTTTTTTTTTTTTAAGTAACTGAGATATTAATAAAACGCTAATTAATGGGCTTCCATTATTTCGGCGTCGTTTCTGAGATGCACGGAGAAAACGTGGTTTTTCAAGCACAAGAGTAGACAGATGGGTGGAAAACGTTTTTTTTAGAATTTAAATTCGCGACTGCTAGATGCCCGAAAGGAATAAAATAAGGACATACCAGCGATTAACCAGAACCTTCGTGGTACCGATGGTTTGTTTCAATAAATAAATAAATAAACTATCTATATTTATTATTTCAAAGACATATATTATTTATTCTCTGAAAGTCTTTTTCATTTTTCCGTTTTTATTCTGCATTTTAAAATCGTCAAGATCCGGACGAAGCTTAAAAAATAAATAAATAAACGCGAAAAGCTGGTACCTTTAAATATATTATTAAGTACCTTTATATTAAGTACCTTTAAATATATTAATATTTACTATTTAAAAAAATTATTTTCTAGATGTCGTTTTCATATTTTTTTTTAGTTTAACTGACAGTCGGGGTGGTGTTATGACGAAACAAAAACTACCTATGTTTGTTTAAAAAATATGAATATTTACTATTTCAAAAGTATATTTTTCTGAATTTCATTTTCATATTTTTCCTTCCGTGCTCCAAAACCATTATGGGGATGCTTTTCTGCCTTCTAGTATTTTTTTTTCACATACACCGTGTCCCAAAAGTTTAGACAATCAATAAAATTTGTATTAATATAAAAAGTAATAAGGTACAATTAAAATTCGTGAAATAGGTAATAAATAAAAGCAGTTTTGCTGATATACACATATAAACTATGATCAAAGGTTTGAAATCATAAAGCATACATTAAACTATATAACAATGTGCTGTCCCAAAAGTATAGATACAATCCAGCATTATATGTTTTCTTTTAAATTTTTGTTCAAAAAATAAAATATTTCTATTTTCGTCTGCTTCTATAAATGCAGAATAATTATTCCTTTAATTGAAATATCGTCTGCTGTATTTTTAGCATAAAAATTTATTGAAATTTTGTGGAATGAAATAAGTTTAATATATTGTTTTGTTTGTGATTTCGGAAAAGACATTTCCTGCGTATTCTGATAAAAATGCCACGTTCAAACGAAATTTCTAAAGATGAAATTATTAAGATTTTACATTTAGAAGCACAAGGACAAAATCCTGTACAAATATCGAGAAGGATAAAGAGGTCCTTGAGCAGTATTTATAGAGTTTTGAGATCAAGTGGAACATGGAATACTAGAAAGCGAGTCGGAAAACCACAGAAAACAATGTTACGTGATGATAGAATGTTATTAAAAAATGGCTTCAGTTGATAAAATATCTGTGCGTGAAATTGCATAAATTTCCAGAATTTCAAAAAGTGCTGTACACAGAAGAATTAAAGCTTCAACAAATATTGTTTACAGGAGAATGAAAGCAAAAGCTTGCTTAAAGCAGAAACATAGAGATGTACGTCTAAAATGGGCTAAAAAGCATATGTCATACGGTGAAAAATGGATTTCTGTCATTTTCAGTGATGAAAAGAAATGGAATTTAGACGGCCCTGATGGTCATGAATTTTATTGGCATGACATAAGAAAAGAACCCAAGAACTGTTTCAGCATGCATCAAGGCGGAGGATCCGTAATGACCTGGAGAGGGTTTTCTTTCAACGGCCAAACATTTCTAGGATTTATGCACAGAAAAATGAAATCAGAGGATTATCAGGATATTTTACGTACCAATTTACTGCCAATTATGGATTTGCTAGCAGAACCGGACTGTGTTTTCCAACAAGGTGAGGCATCCATCCATACCTCCACATCATCGAAAACAAGGTTTAAGCAACAATATAACACAATTAGACTGGCCAGCACTTAGTCCAGATTTGATTCCCATGGAGAACATATTGGGGATCTTATCTCGTAAAATATATGAAAATGGAAAGCAATATACATGTGTAAATGACTTAAAAATTGCAGTTGATAAAGCGTAATATGAAATACCTCCTTCTATAACGCAATGCTTAGTTAATTCTATGTAACAACGTGTATTTGATGTTATAAAGTGTCGCGGCAATACAATTAAATATTAAAAGGAAGTTTTTAGTTACTTTTATAAATGTGAAAAAAAAAATCACAGGTGTGTATATTTTTGGGACAGCACATTTTTATATAATGTAATGTATATTTTATAATTTCAAATCTTTGATCATAATTTATATGTGTATATCAGCAAAACTGCTTTTATTTATTACCTATCTCACGAATTTTATTGTATGTTATTACTTTTTATGTTAATGCAAATTTTATTGATTGTCTAAACTTTTAGGACACGGAGTATCAAACAATAATAATAATAAAAAATCCTGAGTTTGGTAAATTGTCGGCACGGCCCTGTTTCGTTATTATTATTATTTTTTTTCATCTTTTCAATTAAATCGTGCATTTATTTCTGCTGCTGTGATTGGTAAATTGTGTGCACGTCTCGAATTTGACCCGAAGTTCGAGCCCGGAGCGGCTGGTAGGTCTGTCTCATGCCTATTATCTCTCATTAGATTGGGGCGGGATCCGGGTTTAATTTGTTATCGGCCGATTGTGACCGAGCAACGCTGGGCGGGTCTGCTACGCAACTCTTTAATTAAAGTGTTTCTGAACACCAAGCGACGCATTTCGGACAAATATATAATAGCCAGAATCATGAAAATTTAGCAATAATTTTCAAGTGTGATGATCGAAAAAGAAGAAACATAGCAGTTCGATAGTTCGAATTTCACGGGAATATAAAAAGAGAGGGAAAATAGATGTAAATTTAATTTTTTTAAGTTTTTTCGTTATCGTGAGTCTTTATAAAATAAAATAAAAAAGGCTAATTTATTTACCTTTAAGATATATATCATTAAAGAAAATTGCATCTTCAAAAAAATATTACATATGTGTGCATACGAAATTCTGCGATGGGTAAATTGCGCACCAATATAAAGACAACAATAACAATGTCATTTTCTTTTTTATAAGAAATTATAGGTTTTGAGTACTTAACACTATAGAAGCTGAATTGCAATTTTCCAACTGAGTGAAAAAGTATCCAGTCCAGGATTTGAAAAAGAGACCTTTAGCTTAAGCTGCCAATGGTCTGAAAACTGAATAATTGGTAAATTAACAATTAGGATAATTGTGTTAAAATTAATAAAGTGTAATTACATATCCAGTGTTTAATGGGAGTTCCATTAACAGCGATTTATTCTGTTGAGCTCTTTCAGATAACAGACCAGATGCTCTTATCAAAAGACTATCTGAGTGAATTGTGCCCGTCGGTTTGTTCATTATAGTTCAGTTGGCAGAGCATTGGCAGCTTAAATCAAAGGTCCCTGGTTCACATCTTGGCCTGGACACTTTTCCACTCAGTTGGAAAATCACAACTCATATGATTTATTTATCAATTAGAAAAACTGTGTTAAAATTAATCAACTACGGAAGCTATTTAGAAATTGCCAATTTTTAATTCAAAATTGAAAGAAAACAAATACTATTTTAAATCACTGATAGTTAAAAAATGATTTTTTGTAAGCGATTTTATAGCAGTAAGCTAATGTTAGCCACGAAAAGGGTTTTACGATATGGCGTGTGGTGAAGTGGCCGATGTTTTCACCCTGCTGAGCTTGCACATAAATAAAGTTCAAATATAACACATGATATATTTCCTGAGTTCCTTATAAGAACGGTTAAGTTGAGGTAAAATACTAATAAAATTACAATGAAGTGTAAAACACTCTCACTTTGTTTAACAAGTTCTTCTGTAAAAAAAAAAAAAAAAAAAAAAAAAAAAAAAAAACTTCACATGAGTGTATACTATTGTACTCCATATCCACCATTAAGACGGTACAAAATCACTCTCCTAAATCCGAGTATAACTATCCGGCTTTCTTCAATAAAACTCACTTACCCTTTGCTCTTTTTTTTCCCTTGCCCCAACTAGTGGCCTGAAGAGCTCTTCTACCATTGGTTAGTCAGATAGCACCCTTGCTTTCCTCCAAATCCCGCAATTTCCTTAAGATGTAGAAATTTACACTTTCACACACCTTTGGACATTTCTCAAGGAGACAAATAAACTTCGTTATCCTCTCTCCGAATTCCTTTCAACAAAAGGCTATTGTACTGCCCGGAAATATTTGCTGATTGCCTACAGTTCATTGTGTGTCGAAAATACGATGTCACAGGAGCAATAATTAATCAATATTTTGAAATATAAATATTATTTCGTCAATGGATATGAAACTTACATTAAAAGGGACTTTAGGCGCAACATGTGGTCGATATTGGCTACCGAGAGATAATTTACACTGCGCATCCAGGTCAAAACGATGGCCGGGGAGCTCCTTGAACTTATACTGGCGATCTTCCACCAAACTGTTATCAGTGTCTTCCAAGCATGCACCTCGACCTTTTCTGTAAAAAAGGAAATAAATAATATAGTATTAGCATTACCACTCTGCTGACGATGACGAGTACAACCGTTCAGTATATCGAGTACATACGCGTCACTAATTTAGTGAGGTTTATTATTATTTTTTTTATTCAAAACACAATAAAAATACAAGAACGAAAAATTATGCGTCCAGCATAGATCATGTAACACTTTCCAACGCATTCAGAATACTGTAATAAAAATTTACAGTTTATTAAATTGAAAAATATCTAAATAAACAATTTAGGAAATGCATAATCCAGTTCCAAACCAAATTACTGCAATTACCATCGATAGTCGGAAAAATTTCAGACTTTTTTGTGCAACCCTGTATATGATCTATAGATTTATATGTATACTGTGTTTACTACATACTAAGTTAGTTTTATCAATTAAACGCATAGCATTGAAAATTTCTGTTCAGCAATTTAAGTCAATAAATGGAAATATACTTAAGATCTTTTGTAAGGATCTATATATGATCTATAGAATTTATACACGCAAGTAATATACAAATAAAAAGAAAAGTGCCCAGTTAAACTGGTGGCGTTGAGCTCACAGGCTATCCACACTAATTGTATATTATACTCTTATTTCAAAGAATAATGCCCCTCGAAAAATAAATTAAGGTGGGGGATTAGCCCCTCCCCCCTGTTTCACATCTTTATACTTAACCAATGAGCCTCCAGATCTCATCAGGGAAGCGCCTTATCAGAATAAACCGGTAAACCAAATTTGAAGTAAATTGGATATAAAAGCCCATTTATCTGAATTAAGGGGTATTAGCCCCCCGTCCCCCCTTCATACTTAACCAATGAATCTCCAAATATAACCAGGGAAGCGCCTTATCAGAATGAACCTAGGAAAAATATTTGAAGCAAATAGGATATTTCTATAATTATCGCTTTACGTACATACATACACACGTACATACAGAACCTGAGGGCGCATTAGCTCTCAGGATTTGACAGCCTGTGAGCTAAAAATAGTCAAATATCAAAATGCGTACTGCAAATGAAAACGTACTTCCAGCAGTTATTCTTAATAGGCAGTACTGTAGCGAAATACTTTTATGTGTCCGTGTCAATGAACAATAAATTATATGCAACCCAGATTCTACAATAAGCGCTTTGTAGTACATCTCAGTGATATGCTTAAATTTAAATACATTTAAAATAGTGTGTCATCATTAAAATACACGGCAAACGATATTTCCCCATAGGCCGTACACTGTAAAAAATTTTTCTCAAATTGACAGAGAAAACTGTCAATTTTAGCGCCAGTGAAAAATCGTTTTATTTACAGAAAATATCTGTATTATTTAATTAAAACAGTTTTTTTTTCTGTAAAATTTACGAAATCCATTCTTTTTGACAGAAAAAAAAACTGTTTTTCTTTAATACAGTTTTTCTGTAAAAATTAAGGGTTTTTTTTTTAACAGTGTAACATAACGGAATACTTTTGAGGGTCCCTGTAAATGAACCGTAAGCGCTACACACTTCATTTTCTATACCGAACATGCCAGGATAAACACCAATAACATATATCAATTTCTTGAAAATCGGACTATATTTACGCGAGTTAGAGCGTGGACAGACAGACGGCAGACGGACAAACAAACCGAATTCATAAGCACTTTTCAACTATGTTGGAAAGTGTTAAAAAATGACAAATGTTTCTTCATCAACAAAATATTATACAACCACAAACGAAAATATATAACAACCTCTTCCGAGTTACCTACGATTACGAAGAATGTTCTTTATCTTTCGAAACCAGAAACTAATGTATTTCCGATATTTAAAAAATCATTTATAAAAATAAAGTTTCTTTTGCTGTCACTAATTTTCGGAAACGGTTCCGAGTAGTTTTTAAAGTGTATTAATCAGTTTTCTCGGTTTTTAGAATGATATCATTCTCAATTACATATTTTCAGGTTTGTCTTTTTAGGTGCGTTCGTAATTATATAAATACGTAGCACCTACAGTCGTCGTCTGGTCCGTTTGTCTGTCTGCCCGTCCGTCCGCATATAACAGCGCAAAAAACTACCCAGCCGAATGGTTTGAAATTTAAAATATGCAACTGTTGCATAATTTTGTCAAGTCATTTCAAATTCTATGAAAATCGGATGTATAGTTCAATTACAGGGACAGTCAAAAGTATTCCGTTACATTACGACCAATGGGAAAAAGTAGTTTCAAGTGCATTTTAATGATGTTACATCCTTTCAAACAAAATGAAATTCATATGCATTTATGGAGTGCACTAAAATATACATTTTGTAGTATATGCAGTAACAAGAATATTTATTATTCATTTACAGTGGCGCACAAAAGTATTCCGTTACATAATGGTATAGAGGGAAACACTTGTTTTGGGCGTATTTTAATTATGTTAAAATATTTCACATACAATGAAATTGACATACGTTGCTGAAGTTTACTACAAGTTACTTCCTGTATCATAGAAAGTGCATAGTACTTACAGGGACACACAAAAGATTTCGGACACTACACTGTATCCGAAATACTGTATATTAGCGATGATCGCTTGAAGTGCATTTTTAGTTGTGATATGAGTTTTTAAGTTTAACTAAATTTTTGCATATTATTTTGTGTTTATAAATACTGTAGATTATATACAGGGCGACACAAACGAATTCGTAAGGGTTCCTAACTTATAAAACTTCGTTATAGTACGAACGTACCTCATTTGCGACGTTTGACGTACAATTTCCGACGTTTTACAGTGTAGGGTGGTAATCATAGAAATATTTTTTTCTGTTCAACAACGCGAAACATTCCGACACATTTACGGACTCATAGTTTAACACAAAAGTATGATACTTACAAGAATGAGATTATAATCGAATAGATTTTTTCACCTTTCTATAAAGAATGATTTATAATCATCATGAGTTATAAGCGATTGTTTTTTATTTTCTTCTACCTTTCCAAGAAGAAAGTATTGGATTCGTGAAAAATTTCGGCTTCCGGTTTTTGACGGATTTATACGTTTTAGAAGGTCATGAACACGATTCGACTATTTTCAGAAAATGTCTGTATGTGACACAAATTTTGAGGGCGCACTATCTCAAGAATTGCTACACGGAACTTATTAAAACTTTAGATTCAGTTAGAACTAAATATAAATTGGTGCTTATTAGTTTTTGATGTAATTGGTGTAAATCGCCAAACAAGTGTAAAAAATAAAAGATAAAAAAATATATATATATGACCTGGTTTCCTACAAAAAAACTTTGTTGTGATGTGCTCGACAGATTCAGTCGTTGTTGATGATTAGGTATTGGTATAAACTGCCCAAGAAGTGGCACTGTTATGCTGCATTTTTCAGGATTTACACAATTTTAGCGATAGTAATACCTCAAAAACTGATACACGTAATTTCATCAAACTACATATTCTGTTAGACCTTCTGTCTTAAGTTGGTGTTCGTTAGGTTTTAGTGCAACATGGGGCACTGCTAGGCTGCATTTTTCAGGATTTTCCCGATAGCTATTAGCCTATATCTCAAAAGCTAATTCACGGAATTTAATCAAACTTCATATTCTGTTTCCGTTTCACATAAATAGATCCTTATTAGGCTTAGTGTATACTACCCAACAGGTGCCGCTTTTATGCCCTTTGGGTTGGGAAGTTTGGTTGCAGAGATCTAAGAAGATGGGTGTCGAAATTAACTGATTTCTTTGAAAAATGCGAGACATCTATCTTTTTTTTTCTTTTAATGCACATAATTCAACGAATCTATACCTTTAGGATCCTCATGATGGGGATAGATTGTCATTTAATGTTGCACAAGGAGAGCGAATTTTAAAGTATAACATGTATGAGGTAGAAGAATGTTTTGCGATTGGCACATCTAGTTTCTTTTATCTCGCATACGCGTCCAGAAGTTTGATTCAAAACGCCAAATTGATACCATTTCCTCAAAAACCTTTGCCTTTCCAACGTGTACACAAGAGAGATTTTGAGATATGACTATCGCTGAAATCGTGTAAATCCTGAAAAATGTAGCACAGCAGCGCCACCTGTTGGGTGATTTACACTCAAACCTAATCAGCAAAAACTTATATCAACTTCTAACTGAATCTGAAGTTTGTTGAAAATCCGTGCATTAGTTTTTGAGATAAAGCTACTGCGAAAATTGTGAAAAATGTAGTATAGCAGTGCCACTTGTTATATGATTTACGCGAAAATCTAATCAGCAACAGCTTATGTCAAGGTCTAACTGAATCTGAAATTTGATGAAAATCCATCCATTAGTTCTTGAGATAGAGCTATTGCGGGAATTATGAAAAATACAGTATAGCAGCGCCACTTTTTGGGTTATTCGCATCAAAAACTTTTATTAAATTCCGTGCATTAGTTCTTGAGATAGAGCGACGAGAAAATGTTTGCCACATACAGACAGACAGACCCACAGACAGATATTAAAAAAAAAAAAAAAAAAAAAAAAAAAAAAAAAAAAAAAAAAAAAAAAAACCACTCTTCCTTTCCTATCGCTGTATCTGTTTCTATCTTATTTACGGAAAGCTAATTTTTCCCGCAACTTGAGTCTCCATGCCGTGAAAAGACTTTTACAGGCAAGACGAACATCCCGCTACTTTAAGGGAATGGTCGGTTTCGAAAAAATAAAGAATCGACTAATAATATGAGTATTTGTTTTTCTGTTACTAACTTGTTAAAATGTACAGAATAAAAATATAATGTCACCTACTTGAAAGAAAATGTGTTTTCATACTTCTTATAAGTAAATAATAAAAGTAAGGTATTATAATGTATTTCAAATGTAATTTTCTGAGCTTAAACTTTCCAGATCTAATACCTTTAAAATGTAACGTCCGTTATTATTTCTATTATTACTATTTTTTTTTTTTTTTTTTTTTTTTTTTTTCTAATCTTCAGTGTGCCTAAAGGAATATTTTGATCCTTTACAATAAATATGTGCATCAATTTTCGAATGTTGGTTTATTAAGGTCCTCAAATTAGCAATAAAGTCTATTAACATGTGAATTGTTAATGAAAATTCAGTTTCGTGCCAGTTTTTTTATTTATTGAAAAAAACTGTCTAGCGGATTAAAAAATGGATACACAATTTCTTTTAGTGAATTCATTTAAAATAATAAAATGAAAAAATGATTTTTTTTTGTTGTTGTTGTTGTTGAAAATTGGAACGCATGAGGGGTTTTTATTTATTTATTTATTTATTAACTGATTATTAGATTTAAAAAAATTATTTTCAGTACAGTGAAATCTTTTCAAATATGTGTATTTTTTAATGCACAGAGCACTTCTTCGAACAATCTTTTTTAAAACAAGTGAGGAGAAAACCAAAGGGAAACGCACTCATTAAAGGTTGCTCTCAAATCCTCTTCGACACGTTCTCGAACTCATTTTTAGGTAGATTTCGTATGAAGTACTACCTATTACATTCTCCCCTATGTTGGAATTTCTGATAAATTTTTGCAGATCTACGCCGATCATGATCCCTAGAACCCAAAACCACCCCTAGTAAAAAACTTTATCTATCTATCTATCTATCTATCCATATCACTTTTTTATGGACCCGATAATTTCCATAATTCTGCACAAATCTTTTCCAAACTGATACATAAAATCAAGGGCATAAAATCCCGGTCAAGTTCGTTAATGGACAAAATCGGACCAAGGGGGTGAAAATAGGGAGGGTTTTCGGGAAAAACGAAAATATCCTATAACTTCTTACTTATAATACATATCGACTCAGTTTAAAATTATTATTACTTCTAATAAAAGGGCTAAAAATTTATGTATGACAGATTTTTGATAAAATTAAAAATGGGCTCAAGGGGCGAAAAAAATAGGGTTTTGGGGAGAAAAAAATTCATAACTTCGTCAATGCTCAAGATACCAAATCCAATTAAATTTATTGTAAATTGTCTTAATATTATCTACAACTTTTATATTGACAAGTTTTTGATAGAATCAATTCTTACCGAAAATAATAATAATAATAATAAATAAATAAAAACGAAAAAAAAAAAAAACAGGGGGGGGGGGGTTGAAGAAGAAAAAAATCCATAACTTCGTCAATTCACAAGATATACAATCCACTTAAATTTATTATACATCTACTGAATATTATCTACAACTTTTATACTGATAAGTTTTTGATAGGGCCAATTCTTACAGCAAAAACAAATTAAAAATACATAGAGGTGGAAAAAATTGCTTACTTTCTGACAAATTTTTAAATTCATTTTTGCTTTCAAACACATGCAATTGGTAGGTTCTCTTATTCAGAAACTATATAATGTGCGGTAAAGGTCTATTTTTTGATAGAGGCAGAATATATTTCGAAAAATGATATCAAAGTGGGCATTTTTAACCAAATTTCTTGAAAAGATTGTGTTGGAAACTAAAAATATTCTCCAACTGATAAAATAATTATATAAATCATGTTCTAATTAATTGAGCGAAAAATAAAAACATAAGTCGTTTATAAATCTCTTAAAAAATCACGTCAGCAAGTTTCATGTTTTTCCTTTTAAAAATGAATCTGAAAATGTGTCAGAAAATTTCAAGTTGTTAAGCATGGAAAAATATTTTTTGAATACTGCCTTAACATATTTCTGATAAAACTAGCTCTTATATAAAAATGAAATTAAAAACTCTTCAAAAGCGGCCAAATAAAATTGTTAAAGTGGGTTTATCTCTAATCATAATTTAGTTTTTGTTGGTGAAATTAGTACTTAACTTCGAAATCTACCTGCGCCTGTAGACCGGGCCGACAGGTATTTTTTATTCTTAAATGCACGATATTTGCAGGCGATCCTACTTAGAAACAAAAGAAAAAAATAGAATACGTTTTTCATGCTATCAATATGTTCAATCAATTTCAAATGCTATCAATATTGGCATTTTAAGGAAGGGATTCCCGCGTAATAGAAAAAAAAAGAGGGGGAGGGCGATAAAAATCTTTAATCAGCGAATATTCATCACCCCATTGCGGATATCTTTAAACACAGTCATAACTTGCTTACAGTTACTGTTAAATAATATTTTATCTTAACCTAGGAAAGCCAGAAATGTACCGCGTAACATTAACTGTCTTAAAATCTTTTAACTTCTCAGGGTATTCAAAAATGGCTTATTTTGAGTACTACTATTTCCGAATAGTAATCTCTGAAACTAAACTTCGTCTGCCGAAAAATAATCTTCAATGATAGCGCCCTTTTGTGCGGCGAACATTGGTCTGAAACTGGCAAAAACTGTAGTATTTCGAAGCGCTGGAAAATGTAAATTCATTGTAAAGGTTATACAAAAATTAGATGGACAATTTTGTAACTGAATGATTCACAAAATATTAATTATAAGGTATCAGTTCAATGAAAGATTAGTAATATTGTATCATCAGTTTGTCGATATACTTTTACCTTAGTGTTGAAATCTCAGTTTTGATTGTTCGAGGACTAGTTATTCCATGGCTACCACAATCACCTGCCCTTTATCCTTAGATTTCAGGGCATGGAGATATAAAAGATAAGGTTTACAGCCCGCCACTTCAAAAATACATGCCTGATTTCAAATCACGAATCAGTGCAGGACGTGAACAAGTTCACAAACAAAAGAGGAGAACTTATTTACAAAAGGGGCATTTTCAGAGTAACGTAGGGCAGACACATCGAACACATATCAAAAAAGTAAACTTTATGAGTTTCTCTATCTTATTACAGGGATTATGTCCGGATTTTTCTCCCAGGGAGCTGTTTTTGTGAAATTGTAAACAGCTTTTATAAAAAAAAAAAGGACTTTTATAAACAGCGTTTCATAATTTTGTGAAGTTGAAAAGGTTTTTATATTCTTTCTTTATACATTTTTAAAAAGATATATGTATGTAAAATACTATATATTTTCTTTATATATGTAAAAGTGACAGGTTAGATTTTACTTTGATTAAATTTGTGAAAGGTTCATTTTGGAGATTGAAATGTTTTGTGAAAGGCCTATTTTTAAGACAATGAAATTTGTGAAGGATCCTGTTTTGAAAGGAATCATTTTGCGAAGGATCCTTTAAAGAAACCAATTTCTCTCTAAACAGATCCCTACTTATAATCATTTGCGCTCTCATGTTTGGCCGTACAAACGTGCATAAAAAACATTCTTTTTTGCCCAAGTAATTTGTATCCAACCTGGGTGTTTGAAATGTTGAGATATACACTAAAACCTTATAGTGTATAAAATAAAAAACTTTTTTTCCATCAAAAGATCTCTTATTGTATATTTCTTGTACATTTTTAGCTGCATGTTTCTTTTAACATTTTTGTTACTTACGCAAAAAATCTCAGTAAGTATTCATTGCTACATTTAGACCACGTGACGCGGCCTGGTCCCGTTTTTTCCGCCATCAGGTAAGCTGCAGGGTCACAGTCGTTTCCCCGTCCGTCGTGATACATTCCTAAACTGTGAAAGAATGACAAAAAAATACAAAAGTTAAAGCAAAACTATTGTAAAATATATATCTGAAGATAGTATCAGAGTATATCTGAATTGTTGGTCAGAACTATAAAGGGTAATACTACACGTCAAGATAAAACAATTGTTGTATAGGAAATCAGGATAGCAATCCAATTATTTAGTCAACAATACAAAGTATAATAAAACACACATACTATAATATATATTAAAACACACATACACACATAAATAACGCCTGCATTCAACAGTTAAAGGTATATATATATATATTATACAGACATACATACAATAAATACAATAAACCCAACTGGAGTGAAAAATTAGCCAGAGCCAGGAATCGAACCCGAGACCACAGTATACAAGACTGCTATTATTATATTTATTATGTTTTATGCTATTATTATGTTTTATTATATTTATCGTAGATCGATGTAATAGTAAGATCTATTCATCGTTGTTCGGTCATCCAAGGCTGTCGTATAGATGGCTGGTGACTTCCCCTACATGGTTTATTAGTGAGAAATTGCAGACCCAGATATCGTCCGGAGTAGCTCAGTGGTTAGAGCAGCAGTCTTGTATACTGTGGTCCCGGGTTCGATTCCTGGCTCTGGTTAATTTTTCACTCCAGTTAGGTTTATTGTATTTATTATATGTATGTCGGTATAATATTTATATATACCTTTAACAATACAAAGTGTTTGAAAGCAGGCTGAACCCCGATTTCTATTCATAACTGTAGCAGTAATGACGATATTTTAGCGAAATCTGTAATAGCCTTACATCGCTTTCAGCGAGATGTAATTAAATCGCAAGAGATGCTAGAAATGGATGGAAATAGTCCAATGTGCGAACCACACTGATAGATGCTTCAAAATTCAGAAGGTGGTTGACACCACCTTCATTCATTCTGTTGAAGGTGGAGTGCATGCAGTGTCACATTGCATTGCAATTTCATCCTGAGACCGACTATCTCTAGATGGGACCCTAAGGCGAAGATCCATTTGAAAGCCACTGCAATGTGTTTTTAGCCCGATTTCTAATTTTAAAAAAAAAATCTTATTAAGGGGCTTTAGGGGCCCCTTTTAAAGTCAAGGGCAGCTTCCCCATTTGCCCTTGGAGTGATTAGGCTTAATTCCAGCACTTCCCTTGATGAAATGATATTTCACCGAAAACAAAGTTTGAAAGTTATTGAAGATTTCGCTAAAATATCTTCATTATTATTACAGTCATGTATGAAACTCTGGGTTCGGCCTGGAGAAGACACCGTGTATTTTTGATTGAATAGGTGGATTGCGACCATGGTTTCTTAAACGCATATTGTTTTTCTTTACATGTGTTATCACACCCTTACAATTCTGGCCATCAGTTGAAATACACTCTATATGCATAGAGCATTAAAATCTAATAACAATGATGGAAAAAATTAAACTTTCTCTGATAGTATCAATAATATTCATTATTTTCTGCTAAATGTGAATCCGAAAATAGTTCATCAATATTCAAATTATGCTTATTATACCCATTACACCATTTTGTAATCATTTTACAATACTTGTGCAATAAAGTCCATTAAAAAATATAACTGCAGTATAATATAATGGAGCATCTTATCGTTATTCAATAAATTTTTTATACGATTTTTGATCCCTATAAACTATATTTAAGAAGACTTTCTCCATGTTCTAACAAGTTAGGCATTAAAAATTCTGTAATCAAGCTTACCGATTTAACATACAATGAATTTTATGAGTTTTGTGTCATTAAAAAAATGTTTTTTTTATTATTATTATTTATCTGTCAGCTTTATTTTAAAAAATAAACTTTAAAAACTTGTTAAGAAGTTTTCTATTTCGGTAATATAGAATATTTCATTACCATTTTTTCTTTTTATGTTTCTTTTTTTTTTTTTTTTTTTCTTTCTTTCTTTCTCTTCTTTTTTTTTTTTTTTTTTTTTTTTTTTCAGATTCTTACTATGTTCCAAAACAATGATCTGAAATATCGTGATGTACAACTTCAAATAATAATAATAATAATAATACACGACTTATAATAACCATCTGATGCTTGGAATACTCAGCTTTATTTCAACTAAAAAATATACTTTAAAAACTTGTAAAGAATTTTTCTACTATGTTAATATTGAATATTTCGTTATTATTTTTATTTTTTATGTTTCTTTGAAATTTATTATTATTATTATTATTATTATTATTATTATTATTTTCAGATTCTTACTAGGTTTCAAAGCGATGACCTGAATCATCGTCACTTATAACTTTAAATACTATCAATAATAATAATACACGATTTATAACAAGCTTCTAATGGCCGGAATGCTCAGCTTTATTTTAACAAATAAACATAAAAACTTGTCAAGGGATTTTCTATTTGGCTAATATTGTATACTTCGTTATTATTTTTATATTTTATACTTCGTTTAAATTTATTATTATTATTATCATTATTATTATTTTCAGATTCTTACTATGTCCCAAAATAATGATATGAAATATCGGGATCTACAATTTAAATACTACTACTAATAATAATACACACGTTATAAGAACCTTTTAACTGTTGTCGGAATGCTCAACTTTATTTTAACAAATAAATACATTTTAATAACTTGTTAAGAAATTTTTTATTTAGGTAATATAGAGTATTTTGTTATTACTTTTATTTTTTATGTTTCTTTTAAATTTTTATTATTATACTTTTTATCATTATTATTATTTTCAGATTCTTACTATGTTCCAAGACAATGAAATATCGTGATCTACAACTTCAAATAATAATACATGGCATATAATAACCATCTGATGCTTGGAATGCTCAGCTTTATTTTAACAAACAAATATACTTTAAAAACTTGTCAGGAAATTTCCCACTTGGGTAATATGGAATATTTAGTTATCATTTTTATTTTTTATGTTTCTTTTAAATTTATTATTATTATTATTTTTTTTTTTTCAGATTCTTACTATATTCTAAAACAATAATCTGAAATATCGTGATCTACAACTTTAAATAGCACCAATAATAAAACACGAGTTATACCAACCTTGTGATGGTCGAAATGCATTGAAGTGACATCTTACCTGTGTCCCATTTCGTGAGCAATTACAAACGCAGCTTCGAAAGAGGAACCTTCATTGAGAGTGCAGCTGTTTTTCGGACGGCACATTCCATTCACCCAAGCCAACCCTGCGAAATGTATTGAGAAATCTCAATTATGTATGAAATGCTTCTTCCTTTAGATGGGATTTCAAAATCAATTACTTAAGTAATTTGAGAAATAAATATTTTATGTAATAATTGAGAAATTTCAAACACGAATATGCTTATTTTGAATAATGTTACTTTTTCATTTTTTTTTTTTTTTTTTTTTTTTTTTTTAATATGGTTCAAATGGTAAACGCACTACATTTCAGTGTTCAACAAAAATACATTTTGAAAAGAAAAAAAATTAACTGCATATTTAATTAAAATTTTTAAAATGTTTAAAATTGAATTTTTTAAAATCTCTAATGCTTTTTTAAATATTGATATTTTTGTTTTTAAGATTTTCAAAAGTATATTACAGAAAACTGCGCATGTATTTTCAAGTACACCTAATATTGCATTTAATATAATTTTCTTACTGATATATCTGTACCTTGGAACAAAAAGGGCCAATGTCCATTTTTCTCAAATGGCAGAAAACCCAATTTAAGTTTAAGGAATTTTAAGAATCTTGCTACGATTTCTGTACTATTACTTTTCAAAGTTGTACCTTTGAATTCAGTAACGTTTTTCTCACTACAATCTAATGTTACATTGATTTAGTTTTTTTTTCTTTTTTTTATACTTTAAATTGGCCATTTTTGCATTAACAGTAAGTAACGTTGGCCTCGGCAAAATATTTTGTTTTCAATGATCTAATATTGGGAGGACTTTGGCCCTTTTAACAATTACTTTATATCGCATCCTGAATTCATTCGTGCATTTAACTCAAATTTCTCAATTTTGGACATTGGCCTTTTTTGTTCCAAGGTACAGATATATAGAGTAAAACGATGAAATCTAACACATCTTCATATACTTTTATATAAAAAAAAAAAAAAAAAAAAAAAAAAAAAACTGAAGGCTAATTTTAAGCGCAGATTTATCACATATATAATAAAGAGCATGTACAAAAAAAGTTTAAATATCTATCTCAAATACAAAAAAAGCCTTAGTATTTTTAAAACATGAAAGCAAAGAAAATATAAACATGAAGAAAAAACCATTTAAAATTTTAATTTATATGGGCAATTGCGCTGGCTGTATCAAAAAAATTTACAATTATCTCGCAATATAATTGCCGTATGGTTAAAAATGGGATGTCAAAATATTCACAATTAAACTGGCTTTGATTTAATACTTAAAAAGAAAAATCGATCTTTTAATCAATTTTAAGACAAACTGTTCCCTTAAAGAGGAGAAATTATCTAATTCATCTTAAGGCTGTTGTTCAATCAACTTCTGAATTCCCCTCGCTAATGTTAAACTTATGGGCGTAGAATGATTTCGTATATTTAAAATATCTGCTCAGAAAATAAACATTTTTAACTTATTTTTTCTGTGTACTCTTCTTCAAGCATGTCTCTTTTTTCTTAGTTCTCTAAATATTTCGAAAATATATGATTTGTGTTAAAAGCTGTCGAACTGCGAGTAAGATTTTAAAACTTCAGATAAAATTAGGTAAAATAAATTATCGGGACACATTTTAAAATAATTTTTATTTATTGAGTTAAAATTTTGAAATTTTTTGTGATGTTTAACCATATCATTTCTAAACAAAATCACAAGACAAAACATATCAGAATTTTTAAAAACAATTTCCAATTTAAAATTTATTAAAATAATGGGGTAATTTAAAATCGTTATAATTCGAAATATTATTTGTAGAAATTTTTTTTTCATTTAAATAAACAGAAATATGTAAGTTTTAATTTTGATTCAGCATTTTAGAAATATTAATTTAAATAAAAATTTAAAAAATTTAAAATTAAAATACAAGAAACAAGTATGTAACTTAAAAAAATCATATTTTCAAAAGTAAATTTTTTTTTCAAATTTGCTGAATCAAAATTAAATTAAAATAAATGAAAAAGACATGTTCCAAGTTTGAATCATTTATCTTTAACGGTTCTTGGCTTATAACAATTTAAATACGAGAAATGGTGAAAAAACCCATCATGAAGAAAAAAGCAATTTCACAAGAGATCTTTTCCATGACAACCATTGCTTGAAAGCTAGATTCTGAAAACAAACCAGAACGAAAAAAATATTTTTTCTTCCAATTACTATAGAAAAATGATTTAAACGTCATTTTAAGCAGAAAAAAAAACCTGAGAAATTTTTGACTCAATAAGTTTTTTTCTGGAAAATGTGAAGATTTTTGTATCCCGGACCTCCTTAAGAAAAGCACACAGAAAAAAGTGTGTAAGTATGATCGAAGATCGCACCGAGGGTTTTGTTTAATATTCCTTCCAAAACACTTCATCCTTTAATTAATAAATCCAAATCGTTAACTTCTAATTGTTAGATCCTTAACCCTTTTTCAATAAGAACATAGATGGCAACATCATTAAATTTAATTTTAAAGTTATTACAATTGGACAGCAATTCAGATTACAGATTCAAAGCATTACAGTTGGATCAGACAACTGTAACAACATGTGTTTATATACCTGAAAAGTGAAAAGTATAATTAATTAAATGATTTAATTTTAGCGAAAAACAAAAAGAAAAAAAAAAGTAAACAAGCCGGTAAGTGTGATCACAGATCGCACAGAGGGTTTCGTTTAATATTCCCTTCAAAACACTTTATCCTTTTGCGAAATCTGTTAGTTCCACATTTCGAAACCAGGGAGCGCACTCTATTCTACACAAACCTCTATCCATAGATATATTAGTCGAGGGGATCGGGCCCACAGCACCCTAGATAGGTAGGCACCCCCCTGGCGGTAAAAAGTGGAACTGAAAGAAGTGATTTTATGATTTGTCGTTTGATGTGAGGTATTCAGCTATAAGTATGCAAAATTTCAAGTCTTCAACTTAATTAGGGGATCAATTAGAACAAAACGATTAAAATGCACAAGTTAGAGCCGAGAGGGGTAAATATAAGACTTTTTCAAAATTTTATGATTTGTCGTTTGATGTGAGGTGTTCAACTATAAGTATGCAAAATTTCAAGTCTCCAACATGTATAGTTCCTGAGAACGGGCTCTGTGACGGATAGACAGACAGACAGAGGAGCGAGACGAATAGGGTTTCGTCAGATGAACGAAACCCTAAAAACGAAGGCCTTAAAATGGCAAAAAAGCAGGAAGTTTCTCTTAATTAAATCCATCGGTCAATAAAATGTAGTCAATTTAAAATTTCACAAAAAAATAATTTTTTAATTAAAAAAGTAATTGATAAAATACTTTACAACAACATTTGGCCTTAAAATGAAAAAAAAAATATCTAAAATTGAATCGGTTAGATAATGAAATCTATTCCGGGAGGAAATCGTCACACTACGACGGCGAGCATCGAACCGGAAACCTTTTGATTAGCAGGCAGATGCGATACCATAGAGCTATCTAGCCTGCGCGAAAAAGACTGAAATTAAGCTTCCGTTTTAAAATATAAATCGCAAAAATGGTTTGATGTTATTAAATTTATTCATTTATTAATTAAAATAATATAAGACTTTTTTCAATATTTTATTATTTTGTCGTGTTGTCGTTTTATTCAACTATAAAGATGCAAAATTTCAAGTTTCTAACTTACACATTTTCTGAGAACGAACTCTTTGAAGGATAGACAGACAGAAAAATGAGACGAATAAGGTTTCGTCAGGTGAACGAAACCCTAAAAGGAAGTTTAAAATATTAATTTCCTGAATCAATATCTTAAATATACGAATGCATTCTACGCCCATAGGTTTAACATAAGCGAGGAGAATTCGGAAGTTGACTGGCTAATAGCCTCAAGGTATTCCACTACATTTAACATCTTAAAAAATACTATAATACATGTTTGTTTCAAATACTTTAAGATATTAAAAAACAGTTTCATTAGATTAAAAAAGAATCTGATACAAGTTTATCCTTCGCCGATCGCGCCCATGTTAACCCATGGAAAATATTTAAACAGGATTGCTCATTATGCATACAATTATTAATTTTTGCCATTAAAAAGATGACATTTGATACGTGTATGCTATGCAAAAAAATTTCTCCTTAAATTTTAAATACTTGTAATTTATTAACAGACAGTGTATTTTGTAAAATTTTATTTAAATGTATATTTTTAAATATTGCATTAAAAATCCATATTAGAACTACAACAGTAATAATAATTTCAATGGCTGGTATTTTCTTATACCGAAGTAAAGAATTTTTTAACTTACCTAATACCTTTTTATTCGTCTTGCCATCAGTGATTTTATGCAAATCATACCTAAAAAGCAAAAAAGACAATTAATTCTCATAAAAAGGAATTATGAATTGTTTCTTAAATGTTATTTTAAAAATATTAACCTTATACCAATATCTGGTTATGGACATTTTTTACGATCTGCGGCAAATGGAAAGAAATTGAAGGTGAGGAGTAGTTGCAGTTAATTTACGTTAGTGTAAAGATCTCATACTGAGGTTTAAATCTGATTGTGAATTAATTTAATTTCATTTAATAAAGCAACGTGCAGTAGCGAAAAGAAAGAAACCCTATATTATTCTATGATATTTTGAGCACCGTTTATGATAGAAGAAGAATCAAAGCACTAATCGATAAGTAATAATGCCTACAATTAACTCATTTACATGAAATAAGCTTTGAAGCCGTCTACATATTAAAATTAAACAACCATTTAATTTTAGATTGCAACACTGAATTTTTACAAAATATTTTTTCTGTCCATTGAAATGTACGATTAGATACAAAATTTTAACTCATTTGAGCCAAAAGTTTTGGAATTACAATTATCCAAAGTGTTGTCCCTCTGATTTTAAATTATCTATGCTATTAAATTTTTTCATATTTTATTGAATATTTTCTGAATTTATAATCCTGTCGCGGATATTTATATTTGAACATGCTACTCAAAACCCTAAAAATATGTATTTTATATTTGTAATTCCCATTATTTTGTGATATGAAATATGATTTGTTAAATGAATATTCGAAAAAATATAAACTATATCCCATATTAGATTAATTTTTAACAAAATTATTCAATTGGTAAATAAATCATAACAGTTGTAAATTTCCAAAAAAGTGAAAAAAGTCCGGGCCAGGATTTGTTTTTCACCCACTTGGAAATTTACAACTATTATGATTTATTTACCAACTGAATAATTGTGTTAAAAATGAATTTAATATAATTACGCATGCAGCATTTACTGCAGTTCCAAAAATAACATTTTGTTTATTCTGCTGAGCTGATTCAAGTATCAGACCGGATACTGTGATCGTTAAAGGTTAGTTGGGTAAATTAGCCCTCCAGATTCGGCCGGGTTGGCTCAGTTGGTAGAGCAATGGCGGCTTCAGCCAAGACATCCCTGGCTCGAATCCTGGCGCGGACTTTTTTATCCACTTGGAAAATTACAACTATTATATCCCATATTTTTTTTTAATGTTATCGATTGATAAATGTTTCCTATACGTATATGCAAAATTTTAGCTTTTTCCTTCTACTTATTTTTAGTTACCTTTAAAAAAAATAATAAAAAATAAAACATGATTGTGACCTTAGGCAATGATGTATGAGATGCACGCGCAGGGTTCTCGCTGCCGCTCGCTATTGCGCCAAATCACGACAAAAGGTTTCATTTGACGAGTATACCGATGATTAGATTCACCAAATTGCGAGTGTTAAATTCTGCGAGCGTTAAATCTTCTTTTCTGTTTTTTTTTTTTTTTTTTTTTGTGTGTGTGTGTGTGTGTGTGTCAGTACAAGCGACACTCTTATTTACATTACTGAACAATTGATTCCACTTATCATGTTCAATCGTATTGTACAATTTACATTATTTTTAGAGATACGAGTACTAACGCAACACAAATTCAATTTAGCATCAGCCAAAGCCAAAGCCACAGTAAGCAAAAATGTCATTTCAGTATGCGTTAATGTCCCCAATAGGCAACAGTACTATTTTGAAATTGCCTTTGAAATATGGGCTTCAATGAAAAGACGAAGAATTCTACAAAAATAAAGTTTTTGACACATTTTGTTGTTTATATTTTGAATTTTTCAGAATTCATTGAATGTCATATATTGAAATCCTCAGCTAACTGGGATTAGAAATTTTATTTCATAACATTTTATTAAGTTAAATCAGATTTAGGTTTTTTTTTTTTTTTTGTCTTGATTGCGTAAGACATTCAAAATACACTTATTATTTTAGTTTCTGTAGCGGATAGTTAAATTTAGATAAATAACTGATCTATAAAAACAGTTAAAAAAGTTATATTATTTTAGAACATATTGAAAAAAAACGGGGATACATTAAGGGGTTAAAAATCTAATTTTCAATGTTTCACAACGAATTTATTTAGCTATGTTTAGCACCCGGTGTGCTATTTCTTTCTCCCAGCTTATTCTGTATCTTCTCCAATAAATAACGTTACGTTGCATAAGCCAGCCGTAAAACAAAGGAGATGTATCATTGTACTATTAAATACTTTACAGCAATTTTTTTAATTTCTAAGCATCGCACATTTTCAATTTTTAGACCGTCGTGTCGTATTGGGGAAAAAATGTACTTTTAAATGCAATTTGCTTGAAAACTGTATCTCAATTTATTTTTTAAATATTAATTTTTTGTTAGCTTTTAGAGCCATTTGCTTAATATTGGCAACGGAAGTACTCCATTTCTGTAGAAAGTAAAGGAAAAATAGTGGTAAAATAGTAATTAAATCTTTTTGTTGCCATTTTCTCTTAACAACCGAAAGAAAATGTAATTAAAATACGTGCTATTTTGAAAGAAAATATAAACAAATGATTTCTGTTAAAACATGGAGCTATTATAAACCATATTTAATTTTAAGCATCTATATTAATGTTACAAACAAATGAAGGCATATAAATCATTAGATAGCCTTTCTTTTCTTTTTTTTTTTTTATAACGGCATCTTTTTGTTTCATTTGTGTATTATTTCGCGATAGTGACGTCCTATGCATACTTCACTGTAGCTGTTTAAGAGTGGATCATAAATGTGGAATTCTTAAGTGGGTGCGAATGACGTCATTTTACATAAAATAAAAGCGTATGATTTAAGTCTTAAAATTGAAATATGTGTTGTACTATTTATGTATAAATTTTTTTTCATCGGGGGCGACACTAAATTCTGAAAAAGCAGAATTCCTGTTTTCTAGTTTTTTTTTTTATTATTTGGCGAATGTTTTTTACTTCTGATTAGCAAAATTGCTAACGTTCGTAAAAAGTCTGCGAGAACCCTGTGTACATGATGTTCTTATATTCGATATTTCATCCGCTTTCAAAGTGGAGCGAACCACTTAAGTCGGTTCTTTATAAAATACTTAATATCTCTTAAACTAATCATAGAAATGCCTTTCAAATTTGTGTGCAGACTAATTGCAGGGTATATATGTGTGTGTGCATATTATTTATTTATTTATTTATAATGACAAAGTTGGAGAGACATTATTAAATTTTTTTAATTTTGTGTTCGATTTAATACGTTGATTTTGAATAGTTACTGCAGCAAAGATTGACAGCATCGTTTATCCTTACTGGTTTAACTACTCTCTGCTACACCTGATAAAGAGAACCACTAACTAATTACTGTCGAAACTACAGGTCTGTGTATACTACATTTTGTGGTAGAAAAAAATATCGTCTTCTACATTTAATTATGTATTTTTTAAATTTGTCCTTCCAGACGTTATTCCAATCTTGTCTGTCTTTAAAAGGTTGTTCTCAATTTTAAATTTGTTGTTTTGTGATACATTTACGAAGGCTTTTTTCAGCCGTAGTTGTATAAATCTTGTAGAAGTTTTTGCTCAGATATCAAGAAATTGCACAAGTTTCGCATTTTTATATAGTGGCAAAACATATTTCAGAAGATTTGAATGAAGAATCGCCAGCCTGGTAAAATCATGCACGATAGTTCACATGCATTAACTGAATTCCGACATACCGATAACCCGTAACGTGTATACCCAATGACCTATATGTTAAAACAAAATTTCCTAAAAATCTTAAACATTTTAGTGACACATGTTATTAAAGTTTACGCTCCAACTTGATTTAATATATAACGCTTCTCACCTGTAAAGATGGGGCACAGCACATGTGGACATTGATTTCTTCATACAACCTATCATCTGAACAAATATTTATAATTGATCCTGTTGCAGAAAGAAACTATTGTTTTGCTAATTCTGAAAATTTATTGTTGTCAATGTTAAAAAATCCCCACTCACATGGGAAAATAGTTGCATTTCGCGCCTTAAAAGCTCGAAATCGAAAGGTAATGACGTTAGAATTTATCAACTTCCAAAAATTAATTTCAATTCTTCAGTGTACTACGAACTAATTGATTAGCAAAGGAACATTACTGAATCTTCGATGCAATTAAATGCTTGTGTGACATTCTTCAGGCTTTAGTTGCTCAAGATGATAAAAATATATAACCTGTTCTGGAAGATCCGCATTCAAGAAATTGAAACAGTTGTTAAGATTGTAATATTTCAAGTGCAATATGTTCAAATTTAGAGAGAGAATAAGGCTTTCTTAAAGGTACTACAATATAGTGTTGCCATGTGTCCAGCGTAAATTGGGGTTGGAGATGCTCTGGACATTAGTACTTTAACCCTTTATCTACTGACGGTACTTATAAGTACCATTAAAATAACTTCTTATAAAATTCATTTAACACATTGATTAGTTCTAATACAGTTTAGAATTAGTTATAGATACATTACTTTATCTTATTCCAAAAGCATTATTGGTTACACAAAACAAAAATGTTTTTAAAAGGATGATTTCTTTTGCCTTTGCATCTTTTCAGCTTTCTTGGCGTTGAAGGGGTGGGGGTGGGGGGGATTTTTCAATTCGGAAATATTTCTATATTTCTGTTGTAAGAACATTATATTTGTACATTTCCTAATTCTACAAAATACTAAGAAAAATATTTAAAATCAAAGATTTGAGTGGGGTTATAAATATTGCACAAAATCCCTGTAAGTTCAAATTTAATGAATCCTTCTAAATTCTTCAATCTTTCTAAAATTTATTTGATGATTATGTAAATCTTCTAATGTACGAGTAGTTTAAACAATTCTTGAAAAATGCTTTAGAAGATAAAATTTTCATGAATTCATAATTCAGTACATAAAGGGTTGAAGTAATTTTCAGCCCTTACCTAATGGCAGAATTATCTGCGATTAAAGATGGTAAAATAAACTGTAAGAAATTAGTGGTGTTCAGAGCATTTCGAGCCCAGGACATTTGGAACCAAAATAAGACAATTTTACTTTTAGACCGAAAAGGACAAGATTTATCTCAGGGTCTATATTAATTTGAAATGATGAGTAAAACAGATTAAGAGATTTTAATATTATGTAAATGTTTTTGTAGTCATTCTGCATAACTATCTGCCTCCAAAAAATAGCTTGAAGAATTTTTAAAAATAAAAAATAGCTACTCATAAAGCAAATAAATAAATAAATTTATTGAAAAAAATATTTACGCTGATTTTCAAATAAAGAAAATGAAAATCGACAACAAAAAAGTTACTGTGAAAACAGGTTTAATCGTTTAATTACTGCTATCTTGCAAAAACTTTTTAAAAAAATGTTTCAAATTTAGACATTAAATTTAGGCATAAATAAAGGCATTATCTTTTTTAAACTTCAAGCTATTTTTGGAGACAGACAGTTATACAGAATAATTACAAAAACATTTACGTAATATTAAACAATTTCATATTAATATAGAGTCTGAGCTAAATCCTGTACTTTTCAGTCTAAATGTAAAAATGTCTCATTTTGAAAATTCAAACTAAATCCGAATGCTGAAGATATTGTCCTATAGGTAAGAAATATTTTTATATGCTTCTTTTTGGCATCACATAAAACCTTTTTACCATTATAGCATTTTGATTCCGGACAAGAAATGAAAATAATAACATATACTCGTGACTCACCTTATTATATATACTCTTTAGAATAATTAAAGTACATAAAATAGATAATTTCACGTATCTTTATAAAAATACTAGCAAAACCCGCGTAATAGTTTAAATATGTGAAGTGATATTTGTGTGCCTATATTTATTAGAAGAAATTATACTGCCACGAATAATTCAAAAATTGCTAACTAAGCCACAGTTTCATTAAACTTTATTATTACACTGCATTAGGCGAAAATGAAACTTTAATGAGAAGACCTAAAACTAATTCTAAATAAATGATAATTTAGAATTTATTTTGAAGCTTTTACGCTCATTTCAATTTTCATTTGAAGCTTTGAATTTTTAAGAAACCGTTCTTAGCACGCATTTTCATCTTAAAAGTAACCATTATACCATATTCCAAGCTTCTAATATAAAGGCCTACCACCCCACTGGTGGTAGTGGTAAAAGATAGCCTATGTTAGAACAAGGACTGTCACCATCAATTTGTCATCATACTTTTGAAATAGATTTGGTATTTCCTGAGATTCCATAGAAGTCGTAAATTAGAACATTTTTTTTTTGAACGCTTCTCGCTCATTTTACCCTTTTAAGTTTGGAATTTTTTTAGAAAGTGTTTTTAGAGAGCCTTTATATCTTGTAAGTATCTACCTATAAGTATCTATAAGTATATAAGTTTCTATATTTAGCAATTGCTTAGAAATCGTAATTTAGAACGTTTTTAGAATGCCTTTCGCACATTTTCATCTCTTTTAAATTTCGAATTTTTAATCGACTGTTCTTAGCCAGCAATTACATCTTATAAGCAACTATCATGCCAAGTTTCAAATTCCTAGCTCCTTCTGTATCACAAAAAATAAATCGCAATTGAGAAGTTTTTGGCTTCTGCAATCCCCTGGTGGTAGAGGCACCGACATAAAATATAGCCTATGTCGGAGTAAGGGCTGCCACCATCAGTTTGCAGCTATTTTTTGAAATCGGTTTGGTATTTACTGAGATTTCATAGAAATTGTAATTTAGAACGCGTTTCGCGAAATTTTACCCCTTTCAAATTTCGAATTATAAAAAAAAACTGTTCTTAGAGAACATTATCTTATAAGTAACTACCATGTCAAATTTCAAGTTTCTAGGCTCTTCAGTAACACAAAATTCGCATTTTTAGAACTTTTTTTCTCCTGCACCCCCTTCGGGCAGGTGGCATCGTCATAAAATATAGACTATGTTGGAACAAGTACTGTCACCATCAATTTGATACCATTACGATAGAAATCGGTTTGGTAGTTCCAAAGGTTATCCCCTACAAACAGACAAACAAACAGACCTTACTTCTTTGTAATATTAGAACAGATAAAGAAATAATCCTAATATTTTGATTCACATTATGTATTTCATTAAGAAAATTCATTTCTAGCAGCGAACGAACAGACTTAATTGAAACTTTGCTAAGAAAACCACGTGTCTCCTACCCACTTAGCATGATAGAGTGGTCCCAGTGTCCTTCTTCGTGTTCAGCAGGATTTCTGAGCGACTGCCAGTAGCAAAAGTTGTCCAAGTAATCGTCGATATTTCCATTCGCCGGATCTGGAGCGTTCTGGAAATAAATTAACAAAATAGGAAAACTGATAAAAATAAACAAAACATTATAGAAATGTAAAAATATCAACGTTAAAAGCACCAGAGGACGGTAAGCGAAATGCTACCGAAACCGGTATGCTTAAAATTTTAAATTATTGGTGCTTTTAAGGGGACGGTGGACTTAAAAAAATTAATTTTTATAATAGAGATTTGAAATTTTGTGCAAATATATATTTCGTCATAAGTATATAGAACACCTTAAAAGAATGTTCCAATCTTATTATAATTTTAAGATCTTTAAAAAAAAATTTAATTTTAAAACAAAATTTTTAAATGTTCCTTACGTTTTAATTTTTTAGATACTTTCTCGATTTTGGATTTTAATCACTTAAAACTCTATTACAAACAAATCTGAGCATAGATTTTTTAATCCCTTAAATAGTTATTTTTTTAGAGATATTTTTCTGAATTCCATATCGATTTTTATCAAAATTCTGCCTTATAATATGTTAAAAATAAAATTTAATTGTCTTAATGAAATCGAATTTGAAAATGCATGCAGTTTCTTTTTAAGCAATATCACGATTCTTCCTTATCAGTTACATGAATTTTGATGAAAAATTAAGTAGTAAGGAACATTTCAAAAATTAAAAAAAGAAGCTCAAACATCAGTAATGAGAAAAACAGAGTTAAAATATATTAAAAGGCCAAAAAAAAAAATGTCTGTAAACAAAATTAAAGCACTTGTAACTTTGAGTAAAATAATTGCATCTGCATGCGGTTTTCCACGAATGACGTAGTACAAATTGGAGATTAATAATACACACCAAAAGAAATGTCAATTTTGGGGTCGATTTTTTCTCAAATACAGGTCCGTGGTCCCCTTAACGACTGAGAACGGTACGCGAAATGCTATCGAAACCGGTATGCTTAAAATTTTAAATTATTGGTGCTTTTAAGGGGGTCCGGGACACAAAAATCTTAAAATTTTCAATTTTTTTTTTTATTGGATTAAACTTTTTTCTGCCGTTTTCTGCTTAAAATGATGTTTAAGTCATGCTTCTATCTTAATTAGGACAGGAAATATTAATTTTTTCGTTTTGGTTTGTTTTCAAAATCCGGCTTTCAAGCTATGGTTGTCAAGGAAACGAGTTCTTGTGAAATTGCGTTTTTCTTCATGATAGGCTTTTTCACCATTTCTCATATTTAAATTCTTATAACTCGAGAACCGTTAAAGATACAGGGTTAAAACTCGGAACATATCTTTTTCAATTATTTTACTTTACTTTTGAGCCAGCATATTTGAAAAAAATATTTACTTTTGAAAATATGATTTTTTTTTTTTTTTAAAGTTGCACCATTTTTTTTTTGTGATTTCTTCGTTAAATATTTTTAATTTTTTTTAAAATTAATATTTTTTAAAATGCTGGCTCTAAATTAAAAAATACATATTTCTATTTATTTAAATGAAAAACAATTTAAATTCTACAAATAATTTCGAGTTATAACGATTTTAAGTTATACTGTAACGCTCGAACAATACGCACTCCATCATATTTGTTCTCCTTTTCTTTTTTTCTTTTCCTTCAAAAGAACTGACAAGCTGAGTAAATTAGACCTGACGAGAGAGAAGAATGTTTACAAAGTGGTTGCCGACAAGGCATTTGTGCTATGCTGTATTTTAAATTAACTGAGTTATTTTGTAAATAGTAACATGTAAATAGGATGTAAATATTAAAACTTATTAATCGATGATAAGTTATCAAGTTTTATTTCGTAACATAAAATAGTTTCCACCCTGGATTCTGAATAATATGTTACAGAAGTGGCTCCCCAACGTCTGGCACGAATAGAAGCAAGATATGAAGATAAGTATTATTTTAAATTGAGTTAAACTGTTTTAATAAGAATATTTAGATACTAAAGTACAAAAATTTATAGAAAAGTACTTTTGATTCATCCGGAATCTGATGATTTTTGAAAATTGTATTTGATTCGTCCAGAATCGAAATATTTTGGAATTGTTCTATTCAGCTGAATGATATTTTCCTTAGAATTGAAATACGAAAAGTCGTCTGCAGCTTCAAGTATTTTAGTATCTGAATTAAATGAAGATATTCATAAGAGAAATAATTCTAATAATTATTTTTGAAAAATAAAAATCGTTTGCTTTATTTTATACATTTATATAGTTGCAATGAGCTATTTATTATGAAGTTGTTATTGTAAATGAGTGCTTGGCATTATTTAATTATTATATGATTGATATTATTGTGTAAGGAAAAAAAAAAAAAAAAAAAAGGCAAATAGTTGGTGTCATTATATTGAGTTTTGAAAGATATTATATGTTATTTATGTTCTATATATGTTAAAAATTACGTATTTTGCTAAGAGTTATTCGTAACACGAATTAAGTTTGAAGTTAGCTAAAACATATTTAGTTCAAATGATGGCGTTTCTTTCAAAGGGTAAGAAAATTGATTTAATCACATTAGCTTCAGAATTAAAAGTAGAAGTAAGTAGCGATGATAAAGTCCTCGAATTACGTGATAAAATTGTAAATAGTGAGGCATTTAAAGATAACATAGATTTTGTACAGGGAATTTATGAAAATATCGTAGAAGAAAGAAAGACTCTTGAGGAAGAGAAACGTTTAGACGAAGAAAGAGAATTTGAGCTACAGAAGCTCAGGTTAGAAGCAGGAACAAGAGATGTTGTTGCAAATACAAGCAACCCTCTAGAAACTTCTTCAATACGCGTTGACTTGAAAAAGGTTTTACCCGATTTCAATCCTGAAAAGGATGATATGAATTTATTTTTAATAACTTTTGAGAGGCAAATGAAACTTTTAAAGGTTTCTAAAGAACTGTGGATCACGTATTTAATTGGAGTCCTTCCAAATGAAATCGGTAAATTAATAGCGCGTGAACCGGAAGAAAAATTTGAGGATTATTCTTATATTAAAGATATATTGTTGCAGAGGTTCAAGTTAACTGCAGAAAGGTTTAGAGTTTTGTTTAGTCGACATCCAAAGCGAACCGATATTAGCTGGAAAGAATATTATTTTGAAATTAGAAGCTATTTTGAGGGATGGCTATCTGAATTAAATATAAATTCCTTTGAAAAATTATCGAAATTAATTATTGCTGACCAATTAAAGAAAAAGGTTTCCCCTGATTGTAAAGAACATTAGAACATTATTTAGATCAATGGGAGAATTTAACAGATCCTGTTGAATTAGCTGAAAAGTTAGATTTATATGATAATTTGAGGTCACACAAAGTAGAAATAAAGAGATCAAATAAAATCAGTGAGGTCGAGAATTCTAATCGCTTTGAAAAAACGCCTTTAGATTTTAAAAGAAATGATTTTGGTAAAATTGGCAATCAAAAAGAGTCCAAGAGAAATAAAATTAATTACCCTTCAAATTTAAATCGACCAATGTTAAGTTGCTATGGTTGTGGAAACCAGGGAGTTATTAAATCCAAGTGTCCAACCTGTTCTCCGAAAAATGTATCGGTGCACTTTCAATCACTAGAATTTCGTACATGTAATATGCAAACATCACCAACATTATTGGTAAAAATAAGCATAAATGGTCTCTCTGGCACAGCTTGTGCTGACACTGGCGCAACACATTGCGTTGCGGGTGAAGGTTTGTATTCTTTATTAAAAGACCAAGGTGTGAAGTTTGAAAAAACGCAAATGATCGTAGTCTTAGCGGATGGGCTACAAAACACTACCGAAGTTTATAAAACAGAAGTTCATGTTAAAATTGAAGGTCGCGACATTAAAACAACACTTTATGCTCTGCCGAATGCCAGAAATAATCGTACAATTTTAGGAATCGATTTTTACGCAAAGCAAAAATTGTTTTGGATGTAGTAAATCAAGAATGGTTCTTCGCTGATAGATGTAAGTGGAAGTATAGATTCGCTGAAGATACATATAGACCTCCCAGTGAATTAGCGATAAAATCCGTTGAATTAGACACCGTTTTTCTTAGAGAAGATGAAGGTAGACATCTCACTTCAGAGCAACAAGTTAGGTTGAATGAACTGCTTGAAAAATTTACTAGTAGCTTCCAACTAGGGGAAGAGGCTACACCTAAAGTTAAACATTATATTGATACTGGATCACATCCTCCTGTAGCAGTACCCCCTTACCGCATGTCACCTGCGAGAAAGGAAATTTTGCGTAAAGAATTAGACGAATTACTCTCTAAGGGTATAATCGAAGAGTGCGAGTCTCCTTATGCCTCTCCTGTAGTATTGGTCCCAAAACCAAATGGAAAAATTCGCCTTCGCATCGATTATCGAAAATTGAATGCCATCACAAAGACAGATAATTATCCATTACCGCGAATAGATGATTTGCTCCATGAAGCCAAACATACCCCTTATATGACCACTATTGATCTGAAGTCTGGATACCACCAAATTGAAGTAAATGCTGCTGATAGAGACAAAACTGCATTTATTTGTCCATTCGGAGCTTTTCGGTACATTAGAATGCCTTTTGGATTGAAAAATGCCCCAGCAACCTTTCAGAGATTAATAGATAACTTTAGAAAGTCCCTCAAAGACATCTTTATATTGTCTTATTTAGATGATATTATAATTTTGTCGGAAAGTTTTGAGAAACATTTGTCTGACTTAGAAGCAGTTTTTAATAAACTATCAGAATTCAAATTGTATGTTAATCGTGAAAAATGCAATTTTGCTTGCCCCCGTGTTAAATATTTAGGACATTGGATAACAAGCTCTGGAATCGAAGTTGATCCTGGAAAAACCGCTGCAATTCAACAAATGCCTCCTCCTAAGTCTGTAAAACAAGTTCAATCTTTTTTGCAGTCCTGCTCCTGGTACAGACGTTTTATTCCCAAATTTTCAGATATAGCTAAACCTCTAAGTAATCTTGCGAAGAAAGATGCAACTTGGAAGTGGGAAGAAGCAGAACAAAGCGCTTTCGAAACATTGAAAAGTTCATTAATCAATCCTCCAGTACTAAAACAAAATGATCCGACCAAGCCCTATCTTCTTCGTGGCCAGTGGATATGCTCTAGGTGCTGTCCTCCTCCAGGGTCAGGGAGAAGAAGAGCATCCAATAGAATATGCAAGTCGTTTGTTAACTGCACCAGAAAGAAACTATTCTACCACCGAGCGCGAAGCACTTGCTGTCATTTGGGCTTTAAATAAATTCCGTGGCTATATTGAAGGACATGAAATAACAGTTGCCTCCGATCATCAACCCCTAAAATGGCTGATGAGTTTAAAGTCACCGTCAGGCAGACTAGCCCGATGGGCTTTGCAGTTACAATCTTTCAACCTCAAGATTGAATATATCCCTGGAAAAGCAAACGTTGTTGCTGATATGTTGTCTCGACCTATTTGCAGTCATGAAGAACCTTCTTGTGAAATTTGCACAATTTCGATTGATATGCCTATTAGATCTCCTAAAGATATCCGAGAAGAGCAATTAAAGGATGAAGATTTAAAGAAAATTATCGTAGCGTTTGAATCTAAAGAAAATAATACAGATTTTGCTAATTGGACTGAACGTGGTTACCTCTTAAACCAAGGAGTCTTATATCGTTACTCTCCAGAATCAGATTCAGAAGAAGCACAATTGGTTGTTCCTGTTCAAGAACGGAAAGAAGTCTTGAAGAATTACCATGATTCACCGACCGCAGGCCATTATGGAGCCGAGGGAACCTATTACAGAGTATCCCAGAGATATTACTGGACCGGAATGAGAAAAGATATCGCAGATTATGTTAAACATTGTGTAGAGTGTATTCGTTATAAAGCGAGTAACCAAAAACCTGCTGGACTTTTACAAACACCTGTTCATAGTCAAAGATTTGAGACCCTCTCAATAGACTTATTTGGACCCTTGCCAGAAACAGCAGATGGGAAAAAGTGGATTTTTATAATTGAAGACTGTAGCACAAAATGGGTAGAACTTTTTGCATTAAATAACGCAACAGCCACGGAATGTGCTGTTACCTTAATTGAGGAAGTGTATTTAAGATATGGTTTTCCAAGAAAAATCATTAGCGACAATGGTCCGCAATTCATCAGTGCTGTGATGCAACAAGTTTGTTTTCTCTTAAAGATAGATCAAAGTTTAACTCCGGTGTACCACCCTCAAGCAAATCCGGTTGAAAGAAAAAACCGAGATCTAAAACCCCGCTTAGCGATGCTAGTTGGAGATGATCATACAACTTGGAGTGAAAAATTACCAGTAATCCGTTTTGCCCTTAATACTGCAAGATGTAGTTCCACAGGTCACACAGCTGCATATTTAATGTTCGGTCGTGAATTACGTACCTCCGATGATGTTGCTCATGACTTACGCCCTGTAATTGCGAATGATAATTTCATACCCGAAATAACTCCTTATTTAAAAAACTTTGCTAAAATTACTATGCAGATAAGAGATCGCATAGAACAAAGCCAAGATAAGCATAAATATTATGCTGACAAACATTTAAAAGCTTCTGAACAATATAAACCAGGTGACCACGTCTGGGTTACTTTGCATCCGATTAGTCAAAAGAAAAATAACAAAACAACTAAATTCATGCCCCGTCGAGATGGCCCATATGTTATTTTAAAACAAAGATCTCCTACTTCTTATACCATTGCCACTAAAGAAAACCCCTTTTCTCCCTTAGGAAATTATCATATATCAGCTTTGTGTCCTTACACGCAAGATGATGGTGGATCTTCTAAAGGCTTTATTCGTCCTAGAGGCAGACCCGGGAAACATCAGACGCCCAGCCAGCAAATATTTACGAAAGGGCCACAAAACACGAGAGCCATAGAGGATTTTAGGCACCAGAAAGCATCCCGAAGGAATCCACCCAGGAAATGCACACTGCATCTGAGGGACCAGTAATGCAGTGTGAGGGGAAGAGTGTAACGCTCGAACAATACGCACTCCATCATATTTGTTCTCCTTTTCTTTTTTTCTTTTCCTTCAAAAGAACTGACAAGCTGAGTAAATTAGACCTGACGAGAGAGAAGAATGTTTACAAAGTGGTTGCCGACAAGGCATTTGTGCTATGCTGTATTTTAAATTAACTGAGTTATTTTGTAAATAGTAACATGTAAATAGGATGTAAATATTAAAACTTATTAATCGATGATAAGTTATCAAGTTTTATTTCGTAACATAAAATAGTTTCCACCCTGGATTCTGAATAATATGTTACAGAAGTGGCTCCCCAACGTCTGGCACGAATAGAAGCAAGATATGAAGATAAGTATTATTTTAAATTGAGTTAAACTGTTTTAATAAGAATATTTAGATACTAAAGTACAAAAATTTATAGAAAAGTACTTTTGATTCATCCGGAATCTGATGATTTTTGAAAATTGTATTTGATTCGTCCAGAATCGAAATATTTTGGAATTGTTCTATTCAGCTGAATGATATTTTCCTTAGAATTGAAATACGAAAAGTCGTCTGCAGCTTCAAGTATTTTAGTATCTGAATTAAATGAAGATATTCATAAGAGAAATAATTCTAATAATTATTTTTGAAAAATAAAAATCGTTTGCTTTATTTTATACATTTATATAGTTGCAATGAGCTATTTATTATGAAGTTGTTATTGTAAATGAGTGCTTGGCATTATTTAATTATTATATGATTGATATTATTGTGTAAGGAAAAAAAAAAAAAAAAAAAAGGCAAATAGTTGGTGTCATTATATTGAGTTTTGAAAGATATTATATGTTATTTATGTTCTATATATGTTAAAAATTACGTATTTTGCTAAGAGTTATTCGTAACACGAATTAAGTTTGAAGTTAGCTAAAACATATTTAGTTCAAATGATGGCGTTTCTTTCAAAGGGTAAGAAAATTGATTTAATCACATTAGCTTCAGAATTAAAAGTAGAAGTAAGTAGCGATGATAAAGTCCTCGAATTACGTGATAAAATTGTAAATAGTGAGGCATTTAAAGATAACATAGATTTTGTACAGGGAATTTATGAAAATATCGTAGAAGAAAGAAAGACTCTTGAGGAAGAGAAACGTTTAGACGAAGAAAGAGAATTTGAGCTACAGAAGCTCAGGTTAGAAGCAGGAACAAGAGATGTTGTTGCAAATACAAGCAACCCTCTAGAAACTTCTTCAATACGCGTTGACTTGAAAAAGGTTTTACCCGATTTCAATCCTGAAAAGGATGATATGAATTTATTTTTAATAACTTTTGAGAGGCAAATGAAACTTTTAAAGGTTTCTAAAGAACTGTGGATCACGTATTTAATTGGAGTCCTTCCAAATGAAATCGGTAAATTAATAGCGCGTGAACCGGAAGAAAAATTTGAGGATTATTCTTATATTAAAGATATATTGTTGCAGAGGTTCAAGTTAACTGCAGAAAGGTTTAGAGTTTTGTTTAGTCGACATCCAAAGCGAACCGATATTAGCTGGAAAGAATATTATTTTGAAATTAGAAGCTATTTTGAGGGATGGCTATCTGAATTAAATATAAATTCCTTTGAAAAATTATCGAAATTAATTATTGCTGACCAATTAAAGAAAAAGGTTTCCCCTGATTGTAAAGAACATTAGAACATTATTTAGATCAATGGGAGAATTTAACAGATCCTGTTGAATTAGCTGAAAAGTTAGATTTATATGATAATTTGAGGTCACACAAAGTAGAAATAAAGAGATCAAATAAAATCAGTGAGGTCGAGAATTCTAATCGCTTTGAAAAAACGCCTTTAGATTTTAAAAGAAATGATTTTGGTAAAATTGGCAATCAAAAAGAGTCCAAGAGAAATAAAATTAATTACCCTTCAAATTTAAATCGACCAATGTTAAGTTGCTATGGTTGTGGAAACCAGGGAGTTATTAAATCCAAGTGTCCAACCTGTTCTCCGAAAAATGTATCGGTGCACTTTCAATCACTAGAATTTCGTACATGTAATATGCAAACATCACCAACATTATTGGTAAAAATAAGCATAAATGGTCTCTCTGGCACAGCTTGTGCTGACACTGGCGCAACACATTGCGTTGCGGGTGAAGGTTTGTATTCTTTATTAAAAGACCAAGGTGTGAAGTTTGAAAAAACGCAAATGATCGTAGTCTTAGCGGATGGGCTACAAAACACTACCGAAGTTTATAAAACAGAAGTTCATGTTAAAATTGAAGGTCGCGACATTAAAACAACACTTTATGCTCTGCCGAATGCCAGAAATAATCGTACAATTTTAGGAATCGATTTTTACGCAAAGCAAAAATTGTTTTGGATGTAGTAAATCAAGAATGGTTCTTCGCTGATAGATGTAAGTGGAAGTATAGATTCGCTGAAGATACATATAGACCTCCCAGTGAATTAGCGATAAAATCCGTTGAATTAGACACCGTTTTTCTTAGAGAAGATGAAGGTAGACATCTCACTTCAGAGCAACAAGTTAGGTTGAATGAACTGCTTGAAAAATTTACTAGTAGCTTCCAACTAGGGGAAGAGGCTACACCTAAAGTTAAACATTATATTGATACTGGATCACATCCTCCTGTAGCAGTACCCCCTTACCGCATGTCACCTGCGAGAAAGGAAATTTTGCGTAAAGAATTAGACGAATTACTCTCTAAGGGTATAATCGAAGAGTGCGAGTCTCCTTATGCCTCTCCTGTAGTATTGGTCCCAAAACCAAATGGAAAAATTCGCCTTCGCATCGATTATCGAAAATTGAATGCCATCACAAAGACAGATAATTATCCATTACCGCGAATAGATGATTTGCTCCATGAAGCCAAACATACCCCTTATATGACCACTATTGATCTGAAGTCTGGATACCACCAAATTGAAGTAAATGCTGCTGATAGAGACAAAACTGCATTTATTTGTCCATTCGGAGCTTTTCGGTACATTAGAATGCCTTTTGGATTGAAAAATGCCCCAGCAACCTTTCAGAGATTAATAGATAACTTTAGAAAGTCCCTCAAAGACATCTTTATATTGTCTTATTTAGATGATATTATAATTTTGTCGGAAAGTTTTGAGAAACATTTGTCTGACTTAGAAGCAGTTTTTAATAAACTATCAGAATTCAAATTGTATGTTAATCGTGAAAAATGCAATTTTGCTTGCCCCCGTGTTAAATATTTAGGACATTGGATAACAAGCTCTGGAATCGAAGTTGATCCTGGAAAAACCGCTGCAATTCAACAAATGCCTCCTCCTAAGTCTGTAAAACAAGTTCAATCTTTTTTGCAGTCCTGCTCCTGGTACAGACGTTTTATTCCCAAATTTTCAGATATAGCTAAACCTCTAAGTAATCTTGCGAAGAAAGATGCAACTTGGAAGTGGGAAGAAGCAGAACAAAGCGCTTTCGAAACATTGAAAAGTTCATTAATCAATCCTCCAGTACTAAAACAAAATGATCCGACCAAGCCCTATCTTCTTCGTGGCCAGTGGATATGCTCTAGGTGCTGTCCTCCTCCAGGGTCAGGGAGAAGAAGAGCATCCAATAGAATATGCAAGTCGTTTGTTAACTGCACCAGAAAGAAACTATTCTACCACCGAGCGCGAAGCACTTGCTGTCATTTGGGCTTTAAATAAATTCCGTGGCTATATTGAAGGACATGAAATAACAGTTGCCTCCGATCATCAACCCCTAAAATGGCTGATGAGTTTAAAGTCACCGTCAGGCAGACTAGCCCGATGGGCTTTGCAGTTACAATCTTTCAACCTCAAGATTGAATATATCCCTGGAAAAGCAAACGTTGTTGCTGATATGTTGTCTCGACCTATTTGCAGTCATGAAGAACCTTCTTGTGAAATTTGCACAATTTCGATTGATATGCCTATTAGATCTCCTAAAGATATCCGAGAAGAGCAATTAAAGGATGAAGATTTAAAGAAAATTATCGTAGCGTTTGAATCTAAAGAAAATAATACAGATTTTGCTAATTGGACTGAACGTGGTTACCTCTTAAACCAAGGAGTCTTATATCGTTACTCTCCAGAATCAGATTCAGAAGAAGCACAATTGGTTGTTCCTGTTCAAGAACGGAAAGAAGTCTTGAAGAATTACCATGATTCACCGACCGCAGGCCATTATGGAGCCGAGGGAACCTATTACAGAGTATCCCAGAGATATTACTGGACCGGAATGAGAAAAGATATCGCAGATTATGTTAAACATTGTGTAGAGTGTATTCGTTATAAAGCGAGTAACCAAAAACCTGCTGGACTTTTACAAACACCTGTTCATAGTCAAAGATTTGAGACCCTCTCAATAGACTTATTTGGACCCTTGCCAGAAACAGCAGATGGGAAAAAGTGGATTTTTATAATTGAAGACTGTAGCACAAAATGGGTAGAACTTTTTGCATTAAATAACGCAACAGCCACGGAATGTGCTGTTACCTTAATTGAGGAAGTGTATTTAAGATATGGTTTTCCAAGAAAAATCATTAGCGACAATGGTCCGCAATTCATCAGTGCTGTGATGCAACAAGTTTGTTTTCTCTTAAAGATAGATCAAAGTTTAACTCCGGTGTACCACCCTCAAGCAAATCCGGTTGAAAGAAAAAACCGAGATCTAAAACCCCGCTTAGCGATGCTAGTTGGAGATGATCATACAACTTGGAGTGAAAAATTACCAGTAATCCGTTTTGCCCTTAATACTGCAAGATGTAGTTCCACAGGTCACACAGCTGCATATTTAATGTTCGGTCGTGAATTACGTACCTCCGATGATGTTGCTCATGACTTACGCCCTGTAATTGCGAATGATAATTTCATACCCGAAATAACTCCTTATTTAAAAAACTTTGCTAAAATTACTATGCAGATAAGAGATCGCATAGAACAAAGCCAAGATAAGCATAAATATTATGCTGACAAACATTTAAAAGCTTCTGAACAATATAAACCAGGTGACCACGTCTGGGTTACTTTGCATCCGATTAGTCAAAAGAAAAATAACAAAACAACTAAATTCATGCCCCGTCGAGATGGCCCATATGTTATTTTAAAACAAAGATCTCCTACTTCTTATACCATTGCCACTAAAGAAAACCCCTTTTCTCCCTTAGGAAATTATCATATATCAGCTTTGTGTCCTTACACGCAAGATGATGGTGGATCTTCTAAAGGCTTTATTCGTCCTAGAGGCAGACCCGGGAAACATCAGACGCCCAGCCAGCAAATATTTACGAAAGGGCCACAAAACACGAGAGCCATAGAGGATTTTAGGCACCAGAAAGCATCCCGAAGGAATCCACCCAGGAAATGCACACTGCATCTGAGGGACCAGTAATGCAGTGTGAGGGGAAGAGTGTAACGCTCGAACAATACGCACTCCATCATATTTGTTCTCCTTTTCTTTTTTCTTTTCCTTCAAAAGAACTGACAAGCTGAGTAAATTAGACTTGACGAGAGAGAAGAATGTTTACAAAGTGGTTGCCGACAAGGCATTTGTGCTATGCTGTATTTTAAATTAACTGAGTTATTTTCTAAATAGTAACATGTAAATAGGATGTAAATATTAAAACTTATTAATCGATGATAAGTTATCAAGTTTTATTTCGTAACATAAGATAGTTTCCACCCTGGATTCTGAATAATATGTTACAATACCACTTTTTTCATAAATTTTAAATTAAATTTTTTTTTTAAAAAGCTATGAGATGTTTTATCATTTGATTTTGTTTACTAATTATATGGTTAACCATCACAAAAAAATTCAAAATTTTAACTGAATAAATAAAAAAAAAATTAAATGTGTCCCGGACCCCCTTAACGTTGATATTTTTACGTTTCTATTATATCGCACCAACCTTCATCTTAATAATTAAACAAAACATTAGCTTACATTTTTTTCAACTTGCTTTATTTTAAGAAAGGAATGTTAAAATTCTAGTGCTAAATTCACCTTGAGTAAATAATTAGAATTCGTATAAAGCACAAATAAAACGTACTAAAATTGCTTTTAAGTGCATATATATAATATAAAGATATTTAAAATACATTAAAATGCCTTAAAAATACATTAAAAATCAAATTAAAATCCCAAAACGTTTTCGGCCAAATTCACACGGCCATCGTCAGTGTTTATTTAAATGTTGTTATTTCTCTTTGAGCTTACTCGTCAAGGAAAGACCATTGTAATTTAAGGGTGGTATGGAAGATAAGTTGAGAGGAAAAGGTATTCAAATTTTTAACAGAACAAGCTTTCATCTACTTACGTAGCAATTCTTTCCAGACCCCATGGATGTCATATATGATATCCAGAGGGTCGTTCTATGCTGTCATATCGTTACATACTATACCTTTATTGGAAATTATTTCAAGGGATTCCGTTATAATAGCTTCCTGGTAATTACCTGTACGAAAGATAATTTTGGATTTATTTAAATCTTTATTTATAGGTTGAATTTCAGCTAATGTTGCTGATGTAATATGGGGTTTATTTAATCTGAGATCTGTTTCATGTTCTTTTATTCTATCCCGCTTTGTTTTATTAAGAATGTCCCATTCTTCACTGTATTGTATATCTCTGAAATAGATCGCCAAGCTGAAAGTCCGCTGGCGTCAAAATGGCGATCGGTTCGAAAACTTTTTTAAACCTTCTTTTCACAAAATTAAGAATATAGACATGAAATAAGCCAAACTAAGAATTGTTTTTGTAAAAATTCGACACTTTTGCATCACACTTTTAAACATATTGCTACAAAAAGCAATACAAAAAATTAACAAATAACACATATTAATCATATTATACAAATATTCTTGCCGATAGGAGGGGGAGGAGCTCTGCCCCTTGAATTCCCTGTCTTAGATAGTTTTTAAAACATGAATATAACAGAATTAAAATTTGCTACAAGGGAGGTACAGGAGTATAGAACTGACGAAGAAATTTTATTTTTATTGGTTTTTTTTTTTTTTTTTTTTTTTTTTTTTTGCCTCAGCATTTTATTATTTTCACTGACCCCTCTCTTGACGGCATCTGCATTGTATAGTAATAAATTACAAGAAAAGATTTTACTTACATCTTTGGTTAGAAATTCCAGCTTCACTAACTCAATCTTGAATTTTATCACCAAAGGCGAATAATTAAAGATAATCTGCACCTGCAAAAGAGTTATTTTATTATTTTTAATACTATTTAAAAAAAATAACAATATCCACTAAAAAGAATGGTTTTCAAAGATTTCAAATGTATTTCTGGTGACTCCTGAAGACAGTGACAGCACATTTGGAGAATATACGTCCACAGAAAGTTTTGGGAATTTACAGAAATTTTCAAAGAACTCCTTAAAAAGAAAGAAACCAAGAAATTCAAAGAAATCAAGTGCTTTTTCCTTTCAAATTTATAGTTATAATAATCATAAAAACAATACAAAAATAACCAATGTGCTGAAATGCGTATTTTTCAGCTCATTCAAGTTATTCGGTAGAGGAGGTAAGTGCACCGAATTTTTAAAGAAACGTGACTCTGTGGCCGGAGGAGCCCATATTGAACCTTTTTTAACATTCGTATAAAACTTAATATAATTGTATTTTTAACATTTTGCAACATAGTTGGAAAGTGTTTATGACTTTGGTTTCCCAGGCCGTCTGCCTCACCGTGCTCTAACTCGCCTAAACACTTTGGATTGTAATTGATATCTGTTATTGAAAATTAATGTGACATGTTCTGTATTGAAAATGAAGTGTGTGAGGCATTTATCTTTCATTTACAGATACACTTAAAAGATTTCCATTACATCATGGTCTATGGGTAAAAATCGTTTGCAGTGTTGTTACACTGATTTTTAGCTCACAGCCTATCAAAGCCTGAGAGCTAATGTGCCCGCCCGTTCTGTATGTATGTATGTATGTACGTAACGCGATAACTCTTGATAGAAACATCCGATTTGCTGCAAAATTTTTCTCTAGGTTCATTGTAGTAAGGCGCTTCCCTGATTAGTTTTGGGAGTTCATTGGTTAAGGATAAAGGGCGAGAAACGGGAATAGTCCAACCCCTTAATTCAGATAAATGGGTTTTTCATGCAGAATCATTCGATTTGCTCCGAATTTGGTATAGCGGTTTATTATGTTACTTCCCTGATTAGTTTTTGGTGTTCATTGGTTAAGGATAAAGGGGGAAAAGGGGGGGTTAGTCCACCCCCTTAATTCAGATAAATGGGTTTTTCTTGCAGAATCATTCGATTTGCTCCGAATTTGGTATACCGGTTTATTGTGTTAAGGAACTTCCCTGATTAGTTTTGAGGGTCCATTGGTTAAGGATAAAGGGGGAAGGGGGGCTAGCCCACCCCCCTTAATTTATATAAACGGTTTTTTCATGCAGAATTATTCGTTTTGCTCCAAATTTGGTATACCGGTTTATTATGTTAAGGAGCTTCCCTGATTCTTTTCGGGGATTCATTGGTTAGGCATAGAGGGGGGTTAATCCACCCCCTTAATTTAGATAAATGGTTTTTTTGCAGGATTATTCGATTTGCTCCAAATTTGGTATACCGGTTTATTATGATAAGGAGCTTCCCTGATTAGATTTGGAGGTTCACTGGTTAAGCATAAAGGGGGAAACGGGGGCTAATTCCCCTTCACTTATTTTTTTGAGGGGCATTATTCTTTAAAATAAGAGTATAATATACAATTAGTGTGAATAGCCTGTGAGCTGAATGCCATCAGTTTAGCTGGGCACTTTTCTTTTTTATTATGATGTTACACTGTTCCAAACATATTGAAATTGATATACATCACTGAGATGCACTACAAGATGCTTACTGTGGAATATGGTATGCAAAGCATTTATCTTTCATTTACAGGGCACACAAAAGAATTCGATTGCAATAATGTCTATGAGCCATAATTGCTGAAGTGAGTTTTCAGTTGTGGCTTGCGTTTTTAGGTGTGCGCTTGTATATAAATATGTAGTACCTATAGTCGTTGTTCGCTCTGTCTGTCTGTCCGTCCGTCCACATATAACAGAGCAAAAACTACCCAACCGGATGGTCTGAAATTTTAAATATATAACTGTTGCAAAATTTTGTCGAGTCATTTCAAATTTCATAAAAATCGGATGTATAGTTTAATGACAGGGACAATCAAAAGTTTTTCGTTACATTACGACTAATGGGAAAAAATTTTTTCAAGTGCATTTTAATGATGTTTCAGCCTTTCGAACAGAATGAAATGGATATGCACTTATGAAGTGCACTAAAATATACATTCAGTACAATATGCAGTGCAAAAAATATCTATAAAACTAATTATAGTACGAACGCACCTCATTTGCCACGTTTGACGTGTAATTTCCAACTTGTTAAATTTAACTAATATTTTACATATTATTTGTTGTGTTTAAATTCTATAGATTATACACAGAGCTGCACAAAAGAATTTGAGCACACTTCTGCTTATCGATGGAAACTGCTGAAAGGGAATTTTCAACTGTGTTGCGTTTCCTAACTGAACTAGATCTTTTGCATACTGCATAGTATACATACAAATGTATAGATCACATACAGGGCTGCACAAAATAATTCGGATATTTTCCCAATTATATATGATAAATGCTGAAATTTTTTTTTTAAATGTGTTATGCATTTTTCAAATTGTTTACTAATACCCTGTTCAAATCAGATGCTTAAGAGCTCACTGCAGTCACAGACAAAAAGAAATCAAGATGGCCGCTGTCATTTTAGCTGAATTGAAAGGATGGTCTAAATTCAAATGATTGACAAGCGAGCTCTTCCAATCAGCAAATGGCCAATTATCTGGCACGATTCCAACCCCCACCCCACTTCGTCTGAGCGCTACATGTGATAATTTCCAGTAGGTTTCAGGTGTAAAGGATTTTTTTTTCAATTGTCTTCGCTTTACAAGCGTAGATCAAAGCCCACTGTTTTGTGGAGACTCGATAACGGTAAAAGCCGTAAAAAGAATTTTAATCTGTTTATGATAAAAGTGCAAAAATTAAAACAATTTGACTTTCAATTTTTTTTTTTTTTTTTTTTTTTTTTTTTTTTTTTTTTTTTTTTTTTTTACAGTTTTTACAAACATAAAATTGAAATTAGTGTAGTATAAAAACTATTTTATTTCACATAAGGCAATTACATTTAAAATCAAGGGGGAGATATTGAATGAGGGGGGAAATATATCAGGTACAAATATTCTAAAATAACTATCTTTTGTGCGAATTCTTTTTAGAACATAAAATTTATGAGATTTATTAAAGCTAAATAACATTGAAGGTTAAAAATAAGATGTTCATAAAATTAGGAGAGGAAAAGTTAAACAAATAAACTGTATATTCTGTACTGTATATCTGTAGAGGGGGTATAAATCTAAATCCCAGCGTAGTCATTTATAGATATAGTACACAATTTATTGTTGTTAGCACTAAAATATGCGACAGAAAAAATAAAGTTTTCCAAATATTAAAAACTTTGTGTGATGTTAGCAGAAAGAAGGATGGCAAAAATTTTAGTGAAATTTTCAGGCAGAAGAAAATTTAGATTATGGATTATTTTTACAAGAATGTTATAAAACATAAAGGAGTTTTAACAATTTGAAATTTTAAGTGCACAGGAGTAAATTCAGGTGTGTGTGTGGGGGGGGGGGGGATTTCTGAGCACTAAATATTTTTTAAATGATGCGGTCAAATAAGAATGTTTTTTGTAGCGGTTCGTAATCTAAATAACACTAAAATACTTTTATTTTCATTACATTTTTCCATTTTTAACACTTCCCAAGAAAGTTGAAAAGTGTTTATGGATTGAGTTTGTCCGTCCGTCTGTCTGTCCGTGCTCTAACTAGCGTAAATGTAGTCGGATTGCCATGTAATTGATATACGATATTCAAAATCATCATGGTATGTTCGGTATTCAAAATGAAGTATGTATCATACATGGTTCATTTACAAATGCACTCAAAAGTATTTCATTAAATTATGGTCTATGGGGGGGGGGAATCCTTTAGGGTGTATTTTAATAGTGTTACACATTCTTAAACATAGTTAAATTTATGTACATTGAGATACACTTTAAAACGGTTACTATAGACTATGTTATGTGTAACACTTAAAGTATGAGTATAGGGGACTCAAAAGTAATCCGTTATGTTATACCCCATGAAGAAATATCGTTTGCGGCGTATTTGATTGATATTACTCTGTCACAAAGACAATGAAATTGATATGAATTTCTGAGGTGTCCTAAGCCTACTTTCTGTACAACATGAGCATTTAACAATTATTTACGGGGTCAGACAAAAGAGCTTGCTTGTATATGGTCTACGAGGAAAAACTGTAGCGTATTTCGATTACGTTACATTATTTCAAACATGACGAAATAGATACACATTATTTCGATTTACTACAAGATGCTTGCATTCAAATATGGTCTGCATTTCATTTAGCGTTCATTTACAGGTACACATAAAATATTTTGATACAATACTGTATCCGACGTGTTAGCTATTAAAATTTAATGCTGAAAGTGCATTTTTCAATTATAGAATGCGCTTTTAAGATTAACTAAATTTTGCGTACTACATGGTGTGCATAAATTTTACAGACCCTATACAGGACTACACAAAAGAATTCCTAACCATCACTGAGAATAAGTATGAATTGCTTAAAGGTGTTTGGTTTTTTAGTTACAAATGCACAAGCTCAACTACATTTAGTATGCTAAGAGATGTTTGTATCATACAAATAAAATCCTATACAGGGATATTCAAAAAACTGGATACATGGACGCCTATGGAAAATAATTCCTGGAAGTGTGATTTCAGTAATTTTAGGCATGTTTTTGCTTGAATTAGATTTCAGCTTAGTACTTGACGTGTATAAAAATCTGTATGCTATATACAGGGCAGCCCAAAAGAAATCAAGCATGTTTCCGCCTATTGGTAGAAATTGCCGAAGGTGAATTTTCAACTTTTTATGTATTTTCTTACAAAACTAAATTTCAACAAAGTATGTAGAATCTGTACAAATATATGCAGAACAAAAATATATACAGAGCTGCACAAAAGAATTGGAGTACCTTCCGGGTTATGGACGCAATTGTTGAAATCTGGTTTTGAAATGTATCATACGTTTTATAACTGTTTAGTTCGATATCTTCTTTACTTTATTAAACGGCGAAGTTTTGTTACAATGTTCTGGAAGTGTTGGAAAGTGTTGACGCATGATTTTTATTTTTTGTTTATGGATATACTCGGTTCAGTCGATAACTCAGGCACCTTTGGTATCTAAGTTTGGTGGTTCTTTCTGAGCTAGTCGGAATGAAATGATTTCGGAAGGTTTTGAGAATTTACTTGCAGGTTGACGAGAAACCATAATATTTTCCTTAGAAATATCTCTCCAAAGACATTTTGCTTTGAAAAATACAGTTAAAATGTTTTTTATGCACAATTAAATGTCTACCTATCGCTTTATTGTTAACACTTTCGTACATAGTTGAAAAGATTTAGTTACTACTATAGATAGCAAAGATTTATAATTAGGACCAAAAAAGTATAAATTAAAAAGTTTTAAAGACTTTAAATTAGATTTTTTTAACTTCATGAGTTGAGGGTAAGACAAGGGAAGAAACAGTTTTTTTTTTTTTGGGGGGGGGGGAGTTTAATAGATGACTGATTATGTAACTTATTAAAGATTTACAAACAGGACAAAAACATTGAAATTAAGAGTTTTAGAGACTTTAAATTTTGTGTGCATGGAAATAATGGTGGAGGAAAGAAAATGTCGATTTTATATGGGGGTGGAAGAAATTATATAATCGATTATTTATTGTTCAATATGAAACAGATAAAGCTGAAAATGTATTAAAATAAGATTTTCAAAGATTTTAAACTTAGATAAGCGAAAGAAGGAAACAAGGGAGGGGGCATTTTATTAGATGACTTATTTATTTACCTTACTAAAGAATAACAAATCGGACAAAAAAAGACTAAATTTTGTGTGCTTGGTAAGGAGAGCGACAGAGCAAACGTCAATTTTGATTGGGGAGGAGTATAGTTATATGACTGATTATTTATGATATCAATAAATTAACAGATAGAGTACAAAATGTTTTAGAAAAATCAATGATTTTTAAGGTTTAAATTTTGTGACCTGTAAGAAAAAAGAGGAATAAGCAGAATTATTCTTTTTTGGTGGGTGGCGGAAGTTTATTGGATGACTTATTATTTATTTACCTTAGAAAATATTTACAAATAGGTTAAAAAAAATAATAAACGAAAAAGTTTTAAGAACTTTAAATTTCAGATGCTTAGTAAGAGGGAGAGGCGAGGGGAAATACCAATTTCAGTTGGGGGGGGGGGGAATTTTTATTATCGTTTGCTTATTATTAAAATAAAGTGGCATATTGAGCAGAAAAGATTTTTAAAAAATGAAAGAGTTTTAAAGGGTTTCTATTTTAAAATATGGGTACTGTGGGGGAAGAAACAAAAGGGAGAAATGACATTTTCAGAAGGAGCAATTTACAAGAACTTTTAATGAAATGAATGCGGTGAAATAAATTGATAATGAAATTTATGACTGATTATTTATTGTTACTTTGAAGTAACAAATAAAACAGAAAATTAAAGAAAAAATTAAGGAGTTTTAAAGATTTTAAACCTTGATACTTTAAGGGGGGCAAAAGGGGAAGCAAAATTTCGGAAGAAGGGGAGGCAAAGGGTGATTTACATTATTATTTTTTTAAATCAGAATTTCAAAGAAATTGGGAAGAGTTTTACCCTTAATTACAAAACAATACAAGAGCAAAATTAAGAACTTTTAAGGCACTTTTTGCAGATTTTGCATAAAAAAATGTACTTTTATGAACTAAAAATTACTTTTGAAAAATTTAAACATCTTTAAGGACTAACAGGAACCCATTGCAGGGTCACTCAAAAGTATTTTGTTACATATGGTCTGTGTGGAAAAACCATTTGGTGGTGTGTTTTAATAGCGTTAAACAAATTTATACATAATGAAATTCATTTACATAATTAAGGTGCACTGGAAGAAGGTTACTACACAAAAGAGTCATACAAAAGAGTTCGGTTTTTTAAAGTTCTTCGCAGAAAAGCTGTTCGCAACGTATTTGAATTATGCTACACTACTTCAAACATAATGAAATTTCTGATGGTTTTACTGCAAGATGTTTGGATAAGAATATGGTGTACATCGCATTTATCGTTCATTTACAGGGAAACATTAGGGATGATTGCTGAAAGTGAGTTTTAAATTATGATATGTTTTATTTATGATAAGTTATGGTATAAGTTAAGTTAAACTAATTTTCTTGCACTGGCACATAGGTGGTGTATATGAATTGCATAGACGCTACAAAAAAGATTTCGTGAGTATTACCGAGAATAATCATGAATTACTTAAAAGTGTTTTTTTAATTTGAGTTATGCATTTTCAAGCTCAACTACATTTAGTATACTAAGAGATGTTTAACCGGTTGCCGGCTGAATGTCTGCGGCCGGCTGTCTAGCCGGCCGCAGACATTCAGCCGGCAACCAAATAGCCGTGAAGACATTTAGCAGATAGCAGTTAGCTGACACGTGCATTAAGCTGATACGTACATATAGCCGACAACACAATTAGCTGAAATTTACATACAGCATACAGGACAATTGACCGAAACGGACATATAGTAATAATTTTAGCAATACAGACAATTGGCCGACGGGGCAACTGGCCGAACGTGGCCATTAGCCGGGAGGACATTTAGCCAAAAAGACGATTAGCCGACAGGACATTTAAAAGACAAGACGATTAGCCGACGGGACATTTAGCCGATAGGATATTTAGCCGCACTTTTCTAACATTTTTCGACACCCCTCATGAGATATATCGCATTGGAGCCCTTTGATCACCCTTTCATATTATGTACCTCCCGTTCCCTCTCCCTCAAATTGTATCACTGGATGTATTTTTCTGACGTTTCCGACATCCCTCAAGTGATATATCATTAGACTGGGCAGCCCTTTGATCACTTTTTCATATTATGCACCTCCCGTTATGTTACAGTTAATTTGCAGTTTGGTTACAGTTAGGATACAGTTGCGATTAGTTACTCTTGGATTATGGTTAGGTACCTGATAGGTTATAATTAGGTTACGTTTAGGTGATAATTAGATTACGCTTAGCTTACAGCTTGGTCATGGTAAAGTTATGTTACAGTTACATTACAGTTAGCATACGATTAGCTTATAATTAGGTAAACGTTAGTTACAGTTAAATTACGGCTACGTCCCAGTTAGGTTACATTTAGGCTACAATTAGGTTACTTTTAGGTTTCAGTTACGTTACGGTTACTTTATAATTAGGCTACACTTAGGTTACGGTTACGTTACACTTAAGTTACATTTAGATTACAGATAGGTTACGTTAAGTTACAGTTACGTTACTGTTAGTTTATGCTTAGGTTACGATTATGTTCCGGATAGGTTACAGTTACGCTAGAGTTAGGTTACTCTTAGGTTATAATTAGGTTAAGGTTAGGTTAGAGTTAAGTTAGAGTTAAGTCACGGTTAAGTTAAGGATAGGCTACAGTTACGTTATGATTATGTTACAGTTAGGTAACGGTTAGGGGATATTTAGATTACGGTTAGGTTACAGATAGGTCATGGTAACGTTACGGCTATGCTACAGTTAAGTTACAGTTAGGTTTGGTTATAATTTGGTTAACGTTAGTTTACAGTAAGTTTAGAGTTAGGTCAAGGTTACGTGACATTTAGATTTCGGTTATGTCGCAATTAGGAAACGTTTAGGTTACAATTAGGCCGGTAGCACACTGAGGCGACCCATGGAACATTTTGGTTGACTTCGGAGAAAAACAGCTTTAAAACATGTTTGAAACAGCTTTCTTCTTTGTTTCAATATTTTTTTTCTCCTAAATCGTATTTCATGTTGCTCGTGTTGCGTCAGTGCGCGGCCTACCTTAGGTTACGGTTATGTTGCAGTTAGGTTACTGTTACGTTACAATTAGGCTACAAATAGGTTACAGTTACGTTACAGTTAGGTTACGGTTAGGTGATAATTTGATTACAGTTATGTTACGGTTAGGTTACTGTTAGGTTATTAAGTAACAGTTAGGTTACGGCTTGGATACGTTTAGGTTACGTTTATGGAACAGTTAGGTTACGGTTACGTTATAATTACTATCACTGTTACTTACTTTGCAGCGCGCGCGCCCGCTATACATATGAGGAGTAACGGCAAAATTTTGAAAATTGTCCCGCCCGGGAGCCAAAGAGGTGGGAGAGACGCGGAAACTGCATAATATGAAACAGTGGTCACAGGGCTTTCTAAACGATATGGCCCATGACGGGTGTCGGCATAATCTAGAAAACTGCCTCCCACTGTGAGGGCAAAGGGGGGGGGCTGCGGGAGGTGCATAACATGAATAAGTGATCACAGGCCTTTCCAATGATATGTCATACGAGGGCTGTCGGAAAAATTTAGAAAAGTATCCACCGGGGGCAAAGTGGAGGAGGGGCACGAGATATGCATAATATTGATGGTCACAGGGCTTTGCAACGATAAGTCTCATGAGGCGTGTTTGCTAAATTTAGAAAAGTGCTTCCCATTGGGTGGGAAATTGTGTCTGGGGTGCGGGAGGCGCATAACATGAATAAGTGGTCACAGGTCTTCCAAACTATGATGTCTGGATAGCATTTCTTTAGCCAGTGCTGGCGCCCCTTTGGTTATGTGACTCACGTGACGTGCGAACATAGGAGTGAAGGGAAGGAGATTTCCTTTTTAGAGAGTGAAGGGTGGAGGTTTTTAAGTCGTGCATGTGTACCGGCGGAGTTTTTGAAAAACCAAAAGTTAGATATAAAATTACACAGGTGCTACGGGCACTGGTATGTAAAAAGTTTGTATTGTAGGTGAAGCCAAATGGTGTAATAGCACAAAGTGTATAATTGTGGAATATTGTAGTGTGTTCCACTGGATATATTTCATATACTTCGTGTGAGTATTATCGTCTTATCCTCGCCGAATATCTGTACTGTCCTTCTGCATTTTTATAAATAAACTTAGTTTTGTGTTAAAAAGAACTAGTGATCTACGATCTAGGAGTATACATCTCATATCAGAGAGGAGAACCAGTATTAGACAAATGATATATCATAAGAGGGATGTCAACAAAATTTAGAAAGTGCCGCCCGGGGAAAAGTGCAGAAGATGCACGGAAGATGCATAATATGTATAAGAGGTCACAGGGCTTTCCAAAGATATATCACGTAAGGGGTGTCGGTAAAAGTTAGAAAAGTGGCTCAGGGGAGCAAACTGGGAGGGAGCGGCGCGGAAGGTATATATTATGAAATTTGGGTGTCACACTGCCTTTCCAACTATATATCACATGAGGGGTGGCGGCAAAAGATATAAAAGTGCCCCACCTCTTTGAAATTTGCATATAGTATTATAAAAGTATTTTTGTAGGTCTTCGTAAAAAAATCGGATCTAAAATTATGAAAATTCTACGATCTCGAAAAAAATGAAAAATGCCCTCTTGGAGGGGTGGCGAATAGGGGGAGGTGAGAAGAAAGGGTCACAATATGAAAGAGTGGTCCGAGGATTTTCCGATGATATATCACGTGACAGATACGAAACAAGTTTAAAAATTGCCACACCGTGGGTCCTGTCTTTTGTTCCCGGAATTCACGCACCCCTTTCTTTTAAATTCTTATGTTTATTAAACAATATTTATGGAAGGGACCCGTCAAAAAACCGCATTTTAAACGATATTTATTGTAGAAAACGTCATTAAAAAAATTATTGGCTCCTCCCCGAGTTATCGAATTTTTTGTGTATGTTATAAATATAACTGTATTTGTAAAATATAATGGCAGTTTAAGAGAATGACGAGTTATTGAGGTATAATGAATAATTAAAATGAATTATTTCCGTTTTATTTTATAAATTCCTTAATTAATGAGTATAATGAGCTATCGAGAGTCTATGACTTAAACATAAGTAAACAATATTTATCGGAGGGATCCATCTAAAAACCGCATTTCAAACAATATTTTTTGTAGAAAAAGTTATTTTTGTATATCATTTTGTTCGAATGAACAAAAGAATATTACGAATGTTAGTTATTGGTGTTTAATTGAAAAGCTTTATAGAATAACAGTGATTGAAGAAAAAAATTACTTTATGAGGGTGACGAAATTTCGATGTTTAAGTGTATATCATAAACAAAAACGCTGAAACAATATAAAAGCTGATTTATGAGGATGACGAGTTACTGTGGTTTACATTGTTGATGTAAGACCGAGTCTTCTAAATTCTTTTGGCAAAATGTACGTGTCAGCTAAATTTCATGTCGGATAATTCCCTTATCTGGTATTTGCTCGTTGGCTAAATGTCCTGTCGGATGAATGTCCATGTCGAATAATTGTCCTCTGTTGGCTAACTGTCTAGTCGGCTAACTGTCGCTGTCGACTAACTGTCAGTTCGGCTAAATATCCTGTCGCCTAATTGCTGTCTGCTAAATGTCTTGTCTGCTAAATGACATTGTAGGACAGGGCTTAATTTGCGCCGGAGCCCACCGGAGCCCGGCTCCGGTACTTCTCTGTTTTCAGTAAATATTTAAATATTGGTCGGAATTCACCGGAGCCCATACATACAGGGCTCCGGAGCCCAGTGCAATATCGCTTCGGAAAAACCGAAGTCTAAATTACTTTCTCCTTTCCTTCCCACCTCCAAACTTTTGCATCCTTTTTTACCAAAAAACTTATATGTGACGTAATTTGTCGCACACGTAGGAGATGAAGATAAAACGGACTCAATTTTTATATCAGTTTTGGGGCTTACACTGACTCGAGTTCAATCTGTATCACAATTTAAATTTTATTTATTCATGCATTGAACAAAAAAAAACTTTTCTTTCTTTAAAATTACGTATTATATTCTATTTCAAATCATTTTAATGCTATTTTGATCAAAATGAAGAGGAAACAGAAATCGTGTTTTTCTATTTCAAATTTATGTCGGTGACGACGTGTTGATACGGCGCCAATCAAGAGACTGAACAATGAATTTGCTTTCAGTTCGATTTTTTTTTGTGATAATAGGATAATTTTTTTACTGGCTGGGTTTTTTTTTATTTAGATATCTAACCTGAAAAGAATATTTTCTGTTTTAGCCAACGAGCATCAGCTTGAGGTTTTGTTTGTTTGAGGGTTTTTTTTTTTTTTTTTTTGTCTTGTATTGCGTACGAGAATAAAAATCACGTCAGTGATTTTTCTATTTATTTTGTATCAAGAACGGTACTTATGCTAAAGCTCTGCTCTGCAGATTTACGAAGTTGCTTTCATTTGCAAGTAGATATAATTGTCATGTATTGTTATTCCGATAGAAAGCAATTGAGCTGTATTTCCCCTTTTTCTATAAAAGTATCAATTCTTTCCGATATTTCAAATTTTTAATTTAGTTTGATTTTGAGGGACGCACCACAAAAGATTGTTATGCGGAAGGAATCAATTATAGTTTAAGATATGCATCTTTTATTGGAAATAATAAAACATTGTTAAATTCTTCAGCATATAAATAAAATTTCATTTTTTTTTTCTTAAAAATGCATAGCTGCTATCTGCGACACAGAACTATCCTTTTTTTGTGTTAACCATATTTCCTAATCAAAATCTTTACTATATTTAATTGCAGAATTCTGCAATTAAGTAACTTTAGAGTTAGGTAAGATTTACTATTCAGAGGAAGTGATAACTAAAAAATAAAATTGTTAGCAGCTAAGTATATGCTGATAGATATATTTAATTTTTTTATTTTTCTAAGGAAAAAAAATGCTTTAAAAATTTCAAATAATGTACGAAATATAAATATGCAGATTGGAGTGATGGGGGGGGGGAGGGGGGAGACGGTACGGTTGTTGTGCCGGTGCCGCAGAATATTAGGGCTCCGGTACTTTTTTTGTTAGAAATTAAGCCCTGTTGTAGGATATAAGTATATAAGGCTATGGCAAAAAACTAGGTACATGGCCGTTCATGGATAGCAATTCTGAGGCTAATGTCAGACGGACGTCTTTTTGCACGCTTTTTTCCTTACGTATTATCCCTACACAATGCTAGCGGCATTGTGTAAGGATAAAACGGAAGGAAAAAAGAGTGCAAAAAGACGTCCGTCTGACATTAGCCTTAGAAGTGTGATTTCAGTAATTTTCAGCGAATTTATTTTTGAATTAAATTTCAGCTCAGTATGTGGCGTGTATAAAAATTTATAAGGAACGTACAGGGCTTCACAAAACAATTGAAGTACGTTTCCGTCTATTGTTAGGAATTAATAAATGTGTATTTTCAAACGTGTTATGTTTTTCTAACTAAACTAAAAATGTAGGAAAAGGTTCATAATCCATACTAGGCACATGGTTTTCCTTTCTTGTTTTATTTATCGTCAATAATTGTCTGAGCGAAGTGAAGGCTAATACTCAGCGAAATATTACTGTCCGGACACTTTACTACTACGATGGATATTAACGCCATGTCCTACTAAAAAAAAAGCCTAATAAAAACCTTTCGTCAAGCATAACTCAAAAAATATTTGTCGGATTTCGTTTCTGATTGCACCAGAAGGTACCTATGACGGTCGCCTACTGAATGCACCTACTATGAAAAATAAGTTCCAAACCGTTTAAAAATTATATAGAAAAAACTCCTAAAAAAGCACAATTTATCTGCATACGTCACAGAAATTTGGTGTGCGTCACTTTCACCGGTTGATGTTTTCGTAGACAACTGGTTTGAACACATGGAGCAAAAAAAAAAAAAAAAAAATACGCACGCAGTAATATTGAATAGATCAGTTTCAACCACGTGATCACAAACCTTGCAACAACCCGTGGCAACCAGTCTTGGTGGGCAAACAAATAATAATACAGTATTCCATACCACGGTGACCGTTTTTAGCCTGTTGTATAAAATCTGGCATGTTGTATGACATACAATTGTGGATGATTAAAACAAAAGACATGAGTGTTTATTGATCCGGGAGGTTATTTTTCTCTGGATGTCTGTCTGTCTATCATACAGCATGCAATTTTCTTGTAAAGGATGATATTATTATGCAGTAAAACCTCCATAACGGACACACCCGATTAGTGGACACCTCTATTTAGCGGGCATTTTTTCGATTACCAACCCTTAAATTACTGTACATTTTTTACTCTCAGTAGCGGACACCTCCAAATAGAGGACAAATTCTGCCCTCCCGAGGTGTTCGCTATTCAGAAGTTTTACTGGTAAAACCTCCATAGCGGACTCACCCGATTAGCGGATACCTCTATTTAGCGGACATTTTTTCGATTACCAACTCTTAAATAACTGTACATGTTTTACTCTCAGTAGCGGTCACCTCTAAATAGAGGACAAATTCTGCATTTTCGGGGTGTCCGCTATTCAGAGGTTTTACTGTATATAATATTGATAATTATTTTACAGGGCCGCACAAAAGAATAAGAATATATGAAACGAATATAAACTAAATTCGGGATTGGTAGATCGCTGATGGTAATGTAATTTTAGGATGTTGTTACAATCATCCGCAGCATGCTTTTAGAGTTTCGTTCATCTAACGAAACCCTACCTGTCTCACTCCTTTGTCTGTCTGTTTGTCCGTCTGTCACAGAGCCCGTTCTCAGAAACTATATATGTCGGAGACTTGAAAATTTGCATACTTATAGCTGAACACCACACATCGAACGGCAAATAATGAAATTTTGAAAAAGTCTAATATTTAACCCTCTGGGCTCTAACTTGTGTATTTATAGCAATTTTTCTAACTCAGCCCCTAATTAAGTTGAAGACATGAAAGTTTGCATACTTATAGCTGAACATCTCACATCAAACGACAAATAATAAAATTTTGAAAAAGGCTTAATATTTAACCCTTTGGGCTCTAACTTGTGTATTTATAGCAATTTTTCTAACTCAGCCCCTAATTAAGTTGAAGACATGAAAGTTTGCATACTTATAGCTGAACACTTGCGATAACACGATAAATCATAAAATTTTGAAAAAGTCATATTTAACCCTCCGGTCTCTAACGTGTGTATTTTAAGCAATTTTTCTAACTCAGCCCCTAATTAAGTTGGAGACATGACATTTTGCATACTTATAGCTGAACACCTCACATCAAACGACGAATAATAAAATTTTGAAAAAGTCTATTATTTAACCCTCTTTGCTCTAACTTGTGTATTTAAAGCAATTTTTCTAACTCAGCTCCTAATTAAGTTGGAGACATGAAATTTTGCATACTTATAGCTGAACCCCTCACATCAAACAGCAAATAATAAAATTTTGAAAAAGTCTAATATTTAACCCTCTGAGCTCTAACTTGTGTATTTTAAGCAATTTTTCTAACTCAGCCCCTAATTATGTTGGAAACACAAAAATTTGCATACTTATAGCTGAACACCTCACATCAAACGACAAATAATAAAATTTTGAAAAAATCTAATATTTAACCTCTAATATTTTGTCTCACGCAATTTTTAAATTTAAACTGCTTTGCAATACTATTTTTTGTTCATTTTGAGTAATGTGACGTAATTTGTTCTATTTCAGATTTCTAACGCATGTTAATGAATTTATTTTACAATATCCTTTCTCTTTTAAAATTCACATGTAAATATAGTTTTTATGGCGTAATTTTCAATAAGTGCCTGCTTTTTATACCTAATTATTTAATTCTAATTTGAAGGTTTTTTTCTGTTTATAATAGTAACGTGTAAATATTTTTTTTTATTTGAAGCAAACATTATTGTTTGCGCTGTTTATACAGTTGGCAACAGTTTAAATTAATACCATTTTCTAAAATATGTAAAAAATATCTGTCAAAATGCTGAATATTTGAATTTAAAATAGAAATAAAACCTCACAAAATGAGTCAAATTAAAAAAATTAATGAAATCTGCAAACCGGGATCTTCTATTGAATAAAATTATCTAAAAATGATTAAATTCCCATGCATAGCTTTTGCTCTTATAATTTTTTTTTAATGGAACGATTTTGTCCAACTTTAGCATTAAATATCTCTTAAAATAATTCTTCGATTTGAAAACTGTATGCATTAGTGTGTTGATCAAACATTTCGCTATAATACCACCGATTTTCATATATTTGTATGCAATAGTTTTCTTAATATTAACGAAGAAAGACCTCCGGTCACAAAAAATTCAAAACCGGCGGCGGCGGTGACAGCGTTAGTTACTTTTTATAGAATAGAGAGATACATAAAAATGAAAACTTGTCTATCTGTCTGTTTGTAATTCTATAAAAAATCCACAATTTGGAAGCCAAAATTGTGAAGAGATACGTACATGTGTATTAAAACATGGCCGAGACAACTAAAGTAATCCGGAATCGAAATAACTTATAGTTAATATTTAATTAATAAAAAACCACCAATTTACCAGCGATTTCTTATCAAATTTAAACATTTTTCGTTATAGCAGTTGCCAACAATTAAAAAACGCAATAAAATTATTACTACAACAATTAATTTTCTACTGCAAGATTTCCACGTGAAAAATGAAAATGAAATAAATAGTTTGCCGAATTTAAAAAAAAAGGTTAATATTACATCATAACTTTTCTATTGCAAGATGTTCACGTGAAATATGAAAATTGTATAAATGGTTTGACGAATTTAAATGAAAGTGAATAACTTTTCTATTTCAAGGTTTCCACGTGAAAGAGGTAAATATTACGTCATATTGGAAATATAAAGGGCATGGTGGATATAGTATAAGTCATATGAGTGTGAAAAATGTATTGAAGCATGATAAAAAACACGATTAGGGAAATATTGACGTATTTTAACATTATTGCTCCAATCATAAATTGAAATAAGTTCATTTATAGCTGTATTCTTTTGCGTCTGTTATATGCATTCATACATTTTTATATAGCGTTTTCATATGATTCATTCAACAACATTTCGACTGCTTTTTTTAATGTTTGTTTTGTGTTTTATGTTAAATTTTGAAATTGATTGAATTCGCCGGCACTTTAGTTTGTAACAGATAAATGGCCTTTGTATCTGTACATCTAATGCTAATATTATAAAGCGTTATAATATTATAAAGTATATAATATTATTAATGCTTGTACGTTTGTGAGGTGTTATCTCTGAAACTACATAGCCAACTTAAAAAAATGTTGGTGGCCATCTCTGCTCCGAAAAAAAGACTATTTTATGTCAGTGCAAGAACCTACATCGCTGCAGGAGCAAAAAAGTTCTAAAATTGTGATTTCTGCGATATTGATTGGGTTAGAAACTTTAAATTTGGTGCGGTAGTTACTTTTAAGATGCAAATACTCGTAATGAACGCTCTCTAAAAGGTTCAATTTGACGGATAAACGTAAAAATTTTTAGAAAGGTTCTAAACTATGATTTATTTGGAATACTGAAATTTTTGGGATACTGTTGGGGTTAGAAACTAGAACTTTGGCATGGTAGTAATTAATAAGATGTAAATGCTCGTTGTAGAACGAATTCTAAAAAATAGAAAGACTAAACAAAGCGGAAAAAGATCAAAAGATGATCTAAGTAACGAAGAACATGGAACTGTTAGCAATATAAACATGAAAATTGGCATGGCTGTGTTTATCATAACGTAAATTCTCCCAATAGAACAATTTCTAAAAATGTCGCTATATAAAACAGTGCAGAAACAAAAAACTTTCAAAAATTTTCTATTTCTCTGTTACTGCTGAGCCCAAAATCTTGAAATTTTGCTTCGGGTTAGTTTTAAAATATGCAATTGTCTCTATGAATGGTTTCTAAAAAATTTAAAATTTAAAAAGATGAAATTAACGGAAAGCGATCTCAATTACCATTAATTTGGAATTATTAGGTACAGCAACTTTAAATATTTCATAATGCTGCATTTCCTCCGCAAAACATGCGATTTAAATGCAACAAAACTGATAGATACCCACCTAGCATTAAATAAATTGCGTAAATATTGAATAAAGACCTGTATGAAACAGTGAGTAGGTTGCCCGAAAGTACTTGTTAAAGTGTTCCTTCTCTAGGCTTTTCTCTCTCTCGCCAAGGCCACTAACAGAGGGAAGTGCCGTTTTAAATGTGATATGAATTTTTTAACTGATTCATTTTTATAGACATTTTATCATAAGGTCATATTCTCAATTATCATTAGTAGATTTTTTATATATTAACTTATTCTGGTGAAATTTTGTAATCGGGTTCATATTGGCGTATGTTAGCTTGCATGATTTGCTGAATAAATATGGATGGATTTGTAAATTACTTCAAAAAACACTTTGACAGCTCAAAAGTTATGCAGACGATATATTCAGATCTTGTGTCATACTTTATGTTGTAATCATTGCCGATTTCTTTTATTTAATACATGCTAAATACAGCTCAACTTGTGCAGAATATGTTTGAAAACAAAACAATACAGCGTATGTGGTGGCCAGCATACACTCATCATTTAAATCCGATCGAGCATATCTAAAACACACTCTAACGAAGCACTGCATGCCACTATTGATGTATTCGGTATTTTGATACTATATTAGATTTTGAGAAGAGAATTCCTTTAATGTTATCGACAACCTCATTGCATCCGTGGAAAACAGATATTGTACAATATTAACTTTTCCGGGGGAGCACACACCATATAAAGTATAGTCCATTCTTTTTAAACATCATATATTTGTCATTTAAAGTTACTCAAATTGGTGCGGAGCGTCTGATTATGCTCTTGACATCATTTTATACAGTTAAAAAATTCTGATATAAGTAAATTAGTGTTTCATTTTCTATTTTACTTTTAATATATTGCGTACTTTCAATTTTATATCCATGCATGGCTGTCTTGAATGGTTTGATTTCCCATTTTTTTAAACAGTGTATACGAATTTATATATAAGATTTTGTAATACTACAATTCGTTTATTTTCATCATTTCAATTTTTCGCAGTATATGGACAATTAAAGATAACATCTCATTTTATTTGCTTCCACATGTTATTATTAAATCTATGTTCTCAGTAATATCGCTCAGACTAATCCCTCTGAGGGAAGTCCTAGTTCATCTTATGTTTTTTTTTATTTCTCAATTGCAATAATCATGATTTTTAGGGTTCCGTACTTAAAAAGTAAAAACGGAATTGAGTAAAATCGGAATTAAAAACGGAAACATAAGATCACTCCTGTGTCCGTCTGTCACAGCCATTTTACTCGTAAACTATGGAACGTGGAAAGTTCAAATTGGGGATGTAATAAAGACTGTTAACCCACATATTTACAGATTATTAAACATTCACAAATATATGTGGGAAAAAACGTAGAGGGGCTAATTAGGTTATTTGAAAAAAAATATTTCCTTTGTATATCGTGCGGGATATCCGTTAAAAGATTACGTAACGCCGAACTCAAAAGTATTTCTTTTAATTTTAGGTATTATATTTTCAGAGATATCGTCGGAAATGTAGCGCAAAAATATGTCCCCCCCCCTTTTATTTCCAAATCTACTGAAACTAAAATTATGAAAAAAAAATTGGAGGTAGTAGTGGTTAATTTAAGCCTTGCAGGAAAATTATAGCGATTATCCTAGGTCGCATAGTTTTTCATAAAAGCGCATTTTTCTGTTACACACAAATTTCTATATGCGGACATTCAGCAAAGGTATCGAGGAGCACTAAAGGTACCTAACGTATCAAAAGTATAAAAGCATTGTTTATAATCATTTTCGAAAAAAAAATCGTCGGTAATTCGCCGAGATATTAAGACTCCTGTCCCTGCCGGCGAAGACACTCACGAGCTAATGCTAATCCTATGGAAAGGGATTTTTCTAATATCTCATTTGCATTTCGACTTTTTTTTTTTTTTTTTTTTTTTTTTTTTTCATTGGACAGCCGAAGTCTGTCTCTAAATCGCACCTTTTTTACTTTTTCGATTTTGGTCGCAGATATTTTTTATAAAGTTACTTTCACTTTCAAAACCGGTTCTTAAAATAAAAGTGTCATTTAAAAAAATATCTGCAACCAAAATCGAAAAAATAAAGAAAGGTGCGATGTATAGACGGATCTCGGCTATCCAATGCCTAAAAAAATATTTAAAATGTCGAAATGCAAAAGAGATATTAGAAAAATCCTTCCCCATACTATTAACATGAGTGCCTTCGCCGGCAGGGGCAGGAGCCTTAACACATAAAGACACGGGTAGTTTGGACATACATAATGGCATAGGTGGCGTACTCTATATGCCATCGGTTTTTAAATACTAGATAACAACTTTTAATGATATATTTGTGTAATGCAATACCCAGTAGCAGTATAAAAGCAGTAAAGGTCAAATTGTTAAAAACAGACCAATTTAATTAGAATTAATCACATAAATACTATGGGATTCGCGACTAATTTGCGTTGAGTGGATCTCTCAATACACCTCCCGTGTCTTTAAAAGTTAATTAAAAACCTATCTGGAAAAACGCGGCACGGACAAAGTCGAGTTGCATCTTTGCGACCTCCTTTCGAAGCGCGCTTAGTACAACGCCAAGTTTAAACTTTGAACAAGGGTTTTGTTTCAGCTACACTGTAAAAAGAAAAATATTACTATGTTGAATTTAGTTTTATGAAATGCCAAATGAAATTTAAATATGCAGTACTTTTATTGTCAGTACCGAATTAAGTTCATCATATGTAGATTAAGATAAGATTAAAAAAAAGAGTTATACAAAATAGCAATATTTAATTTTATTTGGGCTTCATATCTCTCTGAACTTTTGTGGTATACTCATTCTTGCTTTTTTAATATATTCAGCTATACCCAACTCTACGTTGTATAAGTTTTTACAAAGTTTAATTACTCTTTTAAATAATACAGTTAATAATTCATATATTTATTGTAATGAACCCCCTGAGCGCGAGTAATACTCATACTTGACTGTTTATTTTATATAAAAGTTATATGCATTGGTCTGCTAAGTCTTATCTTGGTAGAAACCATCTGCAGAACCTCAATTTAGTGGTTGATCTGCAGGTTTATCATTGTGTTTTCATGCACCCACCTTCAATGTTTTCTTACATTTGGGTGCAGGAAAATACAATGATAAACCAATCGATCAAATAGTAAACTCCGGTATGCAGGTGTTTTCTATCAAGATATGACTTGGCAGACCATTTGCATTTTAATATGCTTATTAAGTTCTTTATAATCCTAAAATTTCAGCCTTGAACTTGATGAGCTGATAGTCTGTGCAATTGCCACCCGTCGAACAAATCCCTTCCTGTGAAATCTTGTATCATTTTTTAGGAATCTGTGGACAGGCACAAAAACATCGTGTTTTTATACTTAGATAGTGTATAAAAACATTTTTTAATTCATTAGTCTCAATTTGCAGTTTTTTGTAACAAATACAGCTGTAATTTTTTTTTATATAATTGTTTGAGAAAGACTGTTTTTATTTTCTCTGAAAACTGCATGGATTTTTCATTACATTGATATGTAATTCTGATAATGAATTTCTTAGAATTCCATTTCAAAGCAAAATTTCGAACTTCTTCCAGTTTTACCAAAGCATTCTTTTTCTTTATCAGAAGTCAGAGGAAATAAATTTATTTTTCTCTCCATCTTTACCTTTAGATTAAGTTATAATTTTATTTTCCCCACATTGCTGATAGAATTTTTTTTTACCTTGTCAGTTGCAAGCTCACTGTCAGATATCTCCAGAAATTCTCCATCTTCTTTCTCTATTTCCAAGTTAATAATCAGGAAGAGTTGCCGTAATATCCTTTACCAATCTATTTTTTATTTATATTGTAAAGGATGTATTATTATATTATTACTTATTATGTATTTATATTACCACTAATTTACCAATCCTATATCGGAATTTGGTAAATTAGCAGTGCTTTTAGTTTATAGTCTCTACTTGAACTTGCCGATCAAGATTGTGTTAAGCTATCATTCGTTGTCGCTCAGAAACTGTTTTTATTAGTTTATAAATTAATTTGGTAAATTAGCAGTGGTTTTAATTTGCAGCCTCTACTTGAACTTGCCGATCAAGACAATGTTAAGCTATCATTCATTTGTTCCCATAAAATGTTTTTATCAGTTTGTTAAAAATGTCCTACTGACATTTTCTAGGTAAATAACGCAGTCTTTCAAAGTGACATACTGGTTGATGACGGTATTATTCTTCTCGTATAATTCTTGAAAAGCTAATGACAAATTTACTAGCTGTTGCTTTGTGAGCCTTAATTTCCTCTCTACTCATTTGATAAAACTCTGTCATTGAATAATGAATTTTAGTAAACGAAAGTGTGTGCCATTACAAATACATCATGAAATAAAAATGTTAACTAAGGCAATCTTTAACCAGGATACCAATGTAAATTGAAAGTAAAGATGGAGTGTTATTAAAATTCATAGATAAAGACCAGAGAAGAATCCGTAACCAAATTCAGATTTTTGGGACTGATGTAAAAGTTTGTTGCATATTGTTGATGGAAATTAAAGAAAATGTATTTCGTGAAAATTTCAATTCCTAGCAGTTACATAATTAGAGCTCATCTGGCTAAAGAATCGATGTATTTTCTCAAATCTTCCAAAAAATAAAATACCTTATCCTCAAAATATTTTTAAGTGATTTAAATAAACGGTCATTCGACGAAGTAAGTTTTGGAGAATGGTACTTGGATTGAAACATTTCATCTCAATTATAATATTTTGTGTCTACAGTGGGCAAAGATACGTGTGGTCTTGTTGGAAAACAATGCCTAATTGTTGATTATTTGAAGCTGCTTCTAGCGGATTGCTTGATTTAATTCACTTAATTATAAACAGTATTTCTGCAAACTAATGCTATAGTTTCCAAGTAACATCTATTAATAAACAATTTTCTTGTCTCACTGAATGCGAAGAAAAATCTTCTGTGGGTAAGAAACTGACTTTTGCTTTGATTAAAAGGCCTCTTCGAAGTAGTCATCAATGTAGTCTAAATAAATATTAATATTGTTATTATTCCTTATATTCCATGAATTACGAATATAATCTGAAAATAAAAACTATGCGTAAATCTGGTTTTTGAACAATGTAGAATAATGTTGTTTTAAAAATATCGACATATTCTGTAGAAATTGAGTCGGGCCAAAATTTTAGCTTCATAATACGTAATTTGTTTGTACTGCTAATTGTACTGTCCGGTTCCGGGAACAAGAAATTTCCGTCCGAGGAGACCTGTACATTCAAATTTTTAGACAACAAAGGCTTAGAAACTGATACAATCAATTATGATTCGTATTCAATCATAGAGCCTCGCTTATAGAAAAAATTTCAGGCCGAAACGTGCTGGATCGAACCGTAGGTTCCGACTTCACGAGGATGAAGTAGGCATACTTCTATTAAAAATTGTTACATTTTTTTTATCCTATTTAATAACTTCAGTTAATTAAGACAATAATAACATTTTAAAATAAGTGGTAGAAATTTGCTTGATTTGCCTCCGTTAGAATATTGCTTATAGATCGAATTTGGCAAGCTCAAAAGTGGAGGTTCTATTATGATTTTATGAGATATATAATTTGCAATGAAATGCTGATTTGGGTGGACTTTCTGCAGAAAATTCCTTCGTGAAAACATTTCATTTATTAACATAATCAAATTAAACCTCGTGAGTTTGGTCTCCTTATTCACCACCCCTCCTTTCTTTAGCATTTTTTGAGTTTCTCCATCTTCACTGGTTTTTTTTTTTAATGAAGGTAGTGCAGATGGCCTTTAGTAATGTGGACTATGGTGATTTCGAGTTAAGTTAGAAAACTTAAACAATCGGCTGATTTTCGTCAATGTTTTATAACGGTGGATGAAACATGAATTCGCCATTATTCTTCAGTGATGAAAGAGCAATCTAAACAATGTGAAAGAGCAGATGAAATTGCACCAAAGAAAGTGAAAACGGTTCCACCTGATGGAAAAAGTTTCAGGAATTCACAAGATGTGGTGATCATAGACCACCGACAAAAAGGCAGAATCGTCACCGGACAGTGTTATTCTTCTCTACAGGACCAATTGAAGAGTGCTTATTCCGACAAAATTTCCATACCTGAGCAAAAAGAAGGTGTTCGTTCACCACAGCATTGTTCTTGCACACATGCCTGTAGTTTTCGCTACGAAAGTCAATCACCTACGCTCTGTAGTACTTCCACATGCACCGGATTTTGCTCCCAGCGATTATTTCCTCTTCCCAAGCCTGGAGAAATGGCTCGGTAGTCGGAAATTCACTTCAAAATATGGGGTTAAAGCAGACACCACCACTTCATTTCCAAAGATAGATAAGGCTTATTATACTAAAGATAATAAAAAGTCGGAAACTCGTTGGTTTAAATTTTATAAGTTGTAAGGAACTACGTTAAAAAAATGAAATATTGTCAAAATATTTCTATTTTCTTTGTCGGGCTGATAACCTTTCGAAACACACTCGTATCGACATCAAATTTTATTTTCCCTCCAAAAAAGAAAAGGCGGAGTTCATGAAAAATGGTCCTAGTTGTAATTAAAATTCGACCCCCTCATGCTAAAAACATGACACTATAAAACCTGGTAAGACGGAAACATAAACAATAGATACGAAATACCGTTTTAGATTGGTTATTTGCGTCTTTGCAGATACACTTGCCAGGTATTTTTAGGGAAATAATGAACAAAGTCCGTTTAAACCAGGATTCCGTTACAGCTGCATATCAGAAAATAAATTTGTTAGCTAGTAGACTTTCCTCTCTCTTTTTCTCTCATTCTGTGCTTGATTCTCGGCAGTATTGCTGGGAGTTATCGACACTCTCTATCACAATAGTGTTTCACTACACTTAGACTAACATTTCCTGTTTTTGCTATGATGTGCTATATACCAACTCATCGACAGGGCGTGGATTTGATCTTCAAATAGGTAGCCCCTGGAACTGCGCTGCTGTTCACTGTTCAGACATTTATAAAATGTAATATTTAACCTTACAGTCTCATTATTTTCAGATTTACATTATTATAGTTAATGATAAATTTTCGCGTTTCCTTACCGTTACAAAAAATGTCTTTCCGTTACCTTTGAGAATATACACTAGTAACGGGGAAAAAATGTAAGCGCTAATGTTAAGTCTGTGGGAGAGTTATTTTCAAATATCTCGCTTTCTTTATAATATTTTAAAATGAATTCTTTTGCATAGGATTGCTGAGGACGATCTACAACCGGGCTGTTTTTTACTTTTTAGATTTTTGGTTTCACATATTTAAAAAAAAATTACTTTTACTTTCGGAACCGGTGGAATCGTTTCTGAAATTGATGCTATCCAAAAAAAAAAACTATAACTAAAATCGAAAAAGTAAAACCTAGCCTGGTTGTCGATCGTCCTCAGCTATCCTATGCAAAAACAAATCATTCAAAAATATTAAAATCAAAGTGAGAAATTTGGAAATAACGCCCCATAGACTAAAAATTAGCATTTTCATTTCTTCCCGTGTCTGAAGTGTGCTCTTAAATTAAGATGTGTTACACAGGACAAATTTCGCATTATCTGCGACTTTTAAAGGTGTACTGTCCCCTTAAAAATTACAAATATTAAAAATAATAAATATTAAATTATTTTTTTAAAGTTTCGAACAAATTCATCAACCCTTTTAAAGTTAACAATCTTTAAAACTTACGAATTTTAAGTTCTTGTTAAATCTTAGTAAATTTAAATTGTTCAAATTATGAAAAATTAAAATGATAAAGTCATCAATGAAAGTTCTTAGGCATGTTTTAACGGCATGAAAAATATGCTAAAAATTAATATAATAAGAAAACAAATAATGCAGATGAAAATCAACTTTCAGGAATTTCTACCAATTAACGGAAATATATTTGCATTTTTTGTACAGCCCTTACATTAGCAACAAGTTTTTATACACGCCACATGTTAAGATAAAATTTATTCTAATATAAACATGCTTAAAACTACTTAAATCGCACTTCCAGAAATTGTCATCCATGGCGTGCATGCATTCAATTCTCTGGATAGCCTTGTATATTATTATATTTATATTTTCCAAACATATCGTTCTAAATATAGTTGAACTTGAAAATGTAGGATCTAATAAAAAAAAAAAAAATAAGCAATTCACTCTCATTCTCAGCAATTCTTCCTAGTTCTTTTGCGTAGCCCTATACATGATGTATAGAATTTAAATATATAACCTTGTATGCAGAAATTTAGTTAAAAACGTAAATCATAGCTGAAAACTCAATTTCAACAGTCATCCATAATAGACAATAATTCATGTACAGTATTTTATCCAACATCTTTTATGTGCCCCTGTAAATGAAATAAAATGTGATCAAAATCATCTTCTAATGTAAGCATCTTGCAATAAACCTCAGTAACATATATGAATTCCATCTTGTTTAAAGTAGTAAAACATAACTAAAACACGCTACAAGCAGTTTTTTCTGTAATGAAACTGAACTCTTTTCTGTGACCCTGTAAATGAATGAAAAATGCTTTGCAACACCTTCAGGAAGTATGTTTTATTGCACCTCATAAATTCATATCAATTGCATTATGTTCGTAACAGAGAAACATTAAAATACGCCGCAAAGGTTTTTTCTTCATAGTTCATAATATAACGAAATGTACTTTTGAATTCCCCTGTACACGTACCTGTGCACTTCAATAAGGTGCATAAATTTTATGTTTAAACTGTTTTACATCATTAAAATACACCGCAAATGATTTTTCCCACATAGGTCATAATATAAAAGAATACTTTTGAAAGTCCATGTAAGTGAAGTATAAATGATTACGCGCTTTATTATCAGTGCCATGTATCCCATGATAAACTTCAACAACGTATTTCAATTACATCACAATTCAAGTATATGTACGCTAGTTAGACCACCGGCAGACGGGCAGTGAAGCCAATTCATAAACATTTTCCAACTATGTTGTAATGTGTTATAAATATGAGTACCCGTCCAAACGTTTTGTGTTGGATATACATATAGAAAATATAGAGGTTGTAGAGAAAAACGCGGGACCTGGTAGTAATTGACACTATATAACCTGGTAAGGCGGAAACACAAGCAATAGGTGCGAATTACCGTTTCAGATGGGCAGTTTCCGTCTTTGCAGATACAATTACAGTAGAGCGCCGATTATCCGAACTCCAATTAACCGAACTTCCAATTATACGAACAACCTATTTCTCTCAAAAAATTTTTTATCCGAACAACCTATTTCTCGCAAAAAAATTTTTTTTTAATGATGATGAGATTGTGGATGAAATTTAAGATGTAAAATAAATTGAAGAAATGAAAACGAATGCCCTGAAAATGACCCAAGTCCATCGCATAACGAAGCCTTTGAGTGTTTGGAAACAGCTATGAAATGGCTTGAATGGCAGAAGAACTCTGATCCTATTCAAATAACGTATTTAAGAAGAATTCGAGATATGGCAACATTGGAAAGAACGTCTTATTTGAAGCAAGCAACAATCGAAAGCTATTTTGTTTAAATTATAATCTCCGGAGTTTAGAAAATGATAAAAAGAGAAAAAGAAAATTTTAAATGATAAAAAAGTAAACAAAAAGACAGTTTTTAAACACGCTAGCACTAACTGGCGCTACCAGTCCTAAGCCTGGATAAAGTGTGAAGGTTTTAGTATAGTGAGAAACACCCCTTAAATTGTCTGTCCATTTATCCGAACTTTCGCTTATCCGAACTAGGTTCGGTCCCGACTTGTTAGGATAATCGGCGCTCTACTGTATAAGATATATTAAGGGGAATCAGGGAAATATTCCGTTTAAACCAGGATTCTGTTACAGGTGCGTATTAGAAAATAAATTTGCTAGCTAGCAGATTTTATAAAATGTTATATTTTACCTTACAGTCTTATCATTAACTATAATAATGTAAAAGTAAAAAAAAAATGTTCGCGTTTTCTTACCGTTACAAAAACTACCTTTACGTTACATTTGAGAACCGACATTAGAAACGGCAAAAAAATGTAAGCACTAATGTTAAGTCTACGGGAGCGTTATTTTCAAATATCTCGCTTACTCTTTAATATTTTAAAATGAAATTTTTTTTTCATAGATAGTTGAGGACGATCTATAACCGGGCTAACATATACTTTTTCGATTTTGGTTTCAGATATTTAAAAAAAAATTACTTTTTCTTTCGGAACCGGTTGGAATCCGTTCTGAAATTGATACTATCCTAATATTAAAAAAAAATTAAAAACAAAATCGAAAATGTAAAAACTATTCTGGTTTTCGATCGTCCTCAGCTATCCAATGCAGAAAAAACAACAACAACAACAAAAAAAAACAACAAAAAAAATCTATTAAAATAAAGCGAGAAATTTGAAATTAACGCCCCCATAGACTTAAAATTAGCGTTTTTATTTATTCCCGTGTCTGAAGTGGGCTCTTAAAGAAAGATGTGTAACACAGGACAAATTTCAAATTTTCTGCGGCTGTTAAAGGTGTACTTTTTCGTTAAAAATAACAAATATTAAAAGAAATAAATATTAACAATATTCCTTTAAATTTTCAAACAAATTGATCAAAACTTTCAAAGTAAACATTCTTTAATACTTACTAACTTTTTGTTTATCCTTTGTTTATGTTAGTTTGTTTATGTTTGTTGTTGTTGTTTGTTACTTTATGTGTTATATTTGTTTGTATGTTGTTGTGTTTTTGTTTGTTATATTAACTAAGTTTTTGTTAAATCTTAGTAAATTTAAATTGTTCAAATTACTGAAAAATTAAAATGATAAAGTCATCAATGGATGTTCTTAGGCTTGTTTTAACGGCATGAAAAATATGATAAAATTTAATATAATAAGAAAACGAATAATGCAGATGAAAGTAAACTTTCAGCAATTTCTACCAATTAACGGCAGTATATTTGCATTATTTTGTACAGCCCTTGCATCCGAACAAGTTTATATACACGCCACATGGTAATTGTAAGATAAAAATTATTGCAGTATAAACATGCTGTAAACAACTGAAATCGTACTTCCAGAAATTATTATTCATAGGCGTGCGCATGCATCCAGTTCTTTGAATAGCCTTGTATATTATTATATTTATATTTTACAAACACATCTTTCTAAATATAGTTGAACGTGAAAATGTAGAATTTAATTTAAAAAAAACAGCAATTCACTCTCATTATCAGCAATTCTTCCTAGTTCTTTTGCGTAGCCCTATACATGCTGTATAGAAATCATATATATAATCTAGGATGCAGAAATTTAGTTAAAAAAGGATATCATAGCTGAAATCTCACTTTTAGCAATCGTCCCTAATAGACAATACTTCGTATACAGTATTGTATCCAGCAACTTTTATGTGCCCCTGTAAATGAAATAAAATGTGATTCACATCATATTCTAATGTAAGCATCTTGTAGTAAACCTCAGTAACGTATACGAATTTCATCTTGTTTAAAATATTGAAACAGAATTAAAACACGCTGCGAGCAGTTTTTTCTGTAATAAAACTGAATTCTTTTCTGTGATCCTGTAAATGAATGATAAATGCTTTGTAACCCCCTTAAAAAGCATGTTTCAGTGCACCGAATAAATTCATATCCATTTCGTTATGTTTGCAACAGAGAAACATTATTAAAATACGCCGCAAACGTTTTTTCTTCATAGTCCATAATATAATGAAATGTACTTTTAAATTCCCCTGTACACGTATCTGTGCACTTCAATAAGGTGCATAAATTTTATGTTTAAATTGTTTTACATCATTAAAATACACCGCAAATGATTTTTCCCACATAGGCCATAATATAAAAGAATGCTTTTCAATGTCTATGTAAGTGAAGTATAAATTATTACACGCTTCATTATCAATGTCATTTATGCCATGATAAACATCAACAACGTATTTCTATTACATCACAATCCGAGTATATGTACGCTAGTTAGAGTACTGACAGACGAGCAGTCAAGCCCCACTCATAAACATTTTTCAACTATGTTGGAGAGTGCTAAACATCTGAGTACCCGTCCAAACGTTTTGTGTTGGATATACAAATAGAAAATATAGAGGGCTTAGAGAAAAACGCGGGCCTGGTAATAATTAAAATTCGACCCCCTCAACTAAAAACATGACACTATAAAACCTGCTAAGACGGAAACATAAACAATGTGTACGAAATACCGTTTTAGGTGGGTTGTTTCCGTCTTTACAGATACAATTGTAAGATATTTTTAGGGGAATCATGAAGATATTCCGTTTAAACCAGGATTCTGTTACAGTTACGCATTGCAAAATAAATTTGCCAGCTGACAGACTTTTATAAATTGCTATATTTTACCTTACAGTCTCATTATTTTTAGATTTACATTCTTATAGTTAATGATAAATTTTCGCGTTTCCTAAACGTTACAAACTGTTCCTTTACGTTACATTTGAGAACCCACACTAGTAACTAGAAAAAAATGAAAGCGCTAATGTTAAGTCTATGGGAGAGTTACTTTCAAATATCTCGCTTCCTTCTTAATATTTTAAAATGAATTTTTTGCATAAGATAGCTGAGAACGCTCGATAACCGGGATAGTTTTGATTTTTTCAATTTTGGTTTCAGATATATATATATTTTTAAATTACTTTTACTTTCATAACCGGTTGGAATCCGTTCTGAAATTTAAACTATCCTAACATAAAAAAAACTATAACCAAAATCGAAAAAGTAAAAACTAGGCTGGTTGTCGATCATCCTCAGCAATCTATGCAAAAAAAAAAAAAAATCATTCAAATATATTAAAATCAAAGCGAGAAATTTGAAAATGACGCCCCCAAGGGCTTAAAATTAGCGTTTTCATTTCTTCCCGAGTCTGAAATAGCCGTCCATGCATCCAATTTTTTGAACAGACTTGTATATTATTATATTTGAATTTTCCAAACATATCTTTCTAAATATAGTTGAACTTGAAAATAAAATTAATCAATTCACTCTCATTCTCAACAATTCTTCCTAGTTCTTTTGTGTAGCCCTATATATTGTCTATAGATTAATCAAGTATGCAGAAATTTAGTTAAAAATGTATATCATAGCTGAAAACTCACTTTCAGCAATCATCACTAATAGACAATACTCATATACATCATTGTATCCAACATCTTTTATGTGCCCCTATAAATGAAATAAAATGTGATGCACATCATATTTTAATGTAAGCATCTTGTAGTAAACCTCAGTAACGTATATTAGTTCCATCTTGTTTAAAATCGTGAAACATAGCTACAACACATGCTGCAAGCAGTTTTTTCTGTAATAAAGATGAACTCTTTTCTGTGACCCTGTAAATGAGTGATAGATGCTTTGCAACCCCTTCAGAAAGAATTTTTTTTTCACCTTATAAATTCATATCAATTTCATTATGTTGCAACAGAGAAACGTTATTAAAATACGCCGCAAACGTTTTTTTCTTCATAGTCCATAATATAACGAAATCCACTTTTGAATTCCCCTGTACACGTACCTGTGCACTTCAATAAGGTGCATAAATTTTATGTTTAAAATTGTTTTACATCATTAAAATACGTCGCAAATGATTTTTCCCACATAGGCCATAATATAAAAGAAAACTTTTAAATGTCCATATAAGTGAAGTATAAATTATTATAAAATAATAAGTATTACAAAATAAATTTTCTAGCTAGCAGACTTTTATAAAATGCTATATTTGACCTTACATCTCATTATTTTTAGTTTTACATTATTAAAGTTAATGATAAATTTTAGCGTTTCCTTGAAGTTACAAAGAATATCTTTATGTTACCTTTGAGAATTCGCACTTGTTACGAGAACAAAATGTAAGCTCTAACGTTAAGTATATGGGAGAGTTATTTTCAAATATTTAACTTCCTTTTTAATATTTTTAAATGATTTTTTTTGCATAGGATGGCTGAGGATGATCTACAACCGGGCTAGTTTTTACCCTTTCGATTTTGGTTTCAGATATTAAAAAAAAATTACCTTTACTTTCGGAACCGAGGTGAATCTGTTCTGAAATTGAAACTAACCTAATATATATATATTAAAAATACTATAACCAAAATCTAAAAAGTAAAACAGGGTTCGTACGGTCCTTGAAAGTCCTTAAAAGTGCTTACATTTTTCAAAGGAAATTTTTGGTGCTTAAAAGTACTTATTTTCATGCAAAATCGGAAAAAAGTGCTTAATTTTACTCTCATATTAATTCTTAATCAAAGGTGAAACTCTTCTGCATTTCTTTTAATTTCTGATTTTTAAAAAAAATCTTAATCCCGCCTTGCCTCCCCTTCTGAAATTTTACTTTCCCCTTTGTAATATCAAATTTAAAAACTTCATTTTTTTAACCTTTTTCTATTCTCAGGGATGTAAGACCTGCGCCAGACGAAGCCAAAATTTGCGCAAAGCTGCTACAAAAGAGCTATTTTTTTCCATTTTGCGCCAAACCTACACCAAAACGTACTTAGTGCCAAGATGAAATTTAGCAGGATTTCGTCGATCCGAGAAACAAACAAAAAAAAAATCAATTTTTTCTATGCCGCCAATTGCGTCAAAAAAAAGCAAAAAACCGCGGTCAAAAGATCTCGAAAAACACGCGATGTTTGTCAAATGATCACAAAAAAAACGTGAATTTTGTCAAAGGATCGCTAATTTCGTCAAAAACGAACAAAACGCGGTCAAAAGATCGTAAAAACGATAATTTTGTTAAAAGATGGCGAAAAAAACGCGCAAATTTCATCAAAAGGTCGCAAAAACCCATAAATTTCGTCAAATGATCGCGAAAAACACGCAAATTTCGTCAAAAAATCGCGAAAAACACAAGAATTTCGTCAAAATATCGCGAATAACACGCGAATTTCGTCAAATGATTGCGAAAAAAACGTGCATTTTGTAAAGGGATAGCTGACTTCGTAAAAAAACGAACAAAACGGGGTCAAAAGATTGTGAAAAAACGCGAATTTCGTTAAAAGATCGCGAAAAATACGTGAATTTTGTCAAAAGATCGCGAAAAATACGCAAATTTCGTCAAGAGATTGCCAAAAATACGCAAATTTCGTCAAAAAATTGCCAAAATACGCAAATTTCGTCAAAAGATCGCGAGAGACACGCGAATTTTGTCAAACGATCGCGAAAACCATGCGAATTTTGTCATAGCAAAAAAAAAAAAAAAAAAAAAAAACGTTAATTTTGTCAAAGGATTACCAATTACTTCTAAAAATGAACAAAACGGGGTCAAAAGATTGTGAAAAAAAGCAAATTTCGTTAAAAGATCTTGAAAAAACCCACAAATTTCATCAAAAGGTCACAAAAAACCGCTAATTTCGTCAAAAGATCGCGAAAAATACACGAATTTCGCTATAAGATCGCGAAAAATACGCGAATTTCGCCAAAAGATCGCAAAAAATACGCAAATTCGTCAAAAGATCGCGAGAAACACGCGAATTTCGTCAAACGATCGCGAAAAACATGCGAATTTTGTTATAGCGAAAAAAAACCCGTTAATTTTCTCAAAGGATTACCAGTTACTTCTAAAAACGAATTAAACGGGGTCAAAAGATTGTGAAAAAACGCAAATTTCGTTAAAAAATTCGAAAAACTTCACAAATTTCATCAAAAGGTCACATAAAATCTTAAATTTTATCAAAAGATTAAAAACAACCACGCTAATTTCGTCAAAAAATAGCGAACAGCACGCTGATTTCAACAAAGGATCGCAAAAAATACGCGAATTTTGTCAAAACATCGCGAAATATACGCGAATTTTGTCAAACGATCGCGAAAAATACGCTAATTTCGCCAAAAGATCGCGAGAAATACGCTAATTTCGATAAAAGATCGCAAGAAATATGCAAATTTCATCAAAAGATCGCGAAAATACGCAATTTTCTTTTTATTAGCATTAGAATTTCAATTTGCGCCAAAAACAGTTTTTATTGCTACAAAATTAATTTTTGCTGCTACAAAAAAAGGATTTTACTACTACAAAATCAGATTTTTGCTGCTACAAAAATAGATTTTACTGCTCCAAAATTCGATTTTTGCTGCTACAACGGCTTTAGTGTACTTTCATCTCTGTGTTTGTCAAATGATCACGGAAAAACGTGAATTTTGTCAAAGGATCGCTAATTTCGTCAAAAACGAACAAAACTCGGTCAAAAGATCGTAAAAACGATAATTTTGTTAAAAAATGGCGAAAAAACCCCGTAAATTTCATCAAAAGGTCGCAAAAAACACACGAATTTCGTTAAAATATCGCGAAAAACACAAGAATTTCGTCAAAATAGCGCGAATAACACGTCAATTTCGTCAAAGGATCACGAAAAAAATGTGCATTTTGTCAAAGGATAGCTGACTTCGTCAATAAACGAACAAAACGGGGTCAAAAGATTGTGAAAAAACGCGAATTTCGTTAAAAGATCGCGAAAAATACGCGAATTTTGTCAAAAGATCGCGAAAAATACGCATATTTCGTGAAAAGATTGCCAAAAATACGCAAGTTTCGTCAAAAGATCTCCAAAAATACGCAAATTTCGTCAAAAGATCGCGAGAAACACGCGAATTTTGTCATAGCGAAAAAAAAACTTTTCTTGTAAATTTTTCGTAAGGTAAATAAATAAGTCATCTAATAAACTCCCTCCCTAAAAAATTAAAAAAAAATGTGCTTGTCCCTTTGCCCCCTCAACTTATGAAGTTTAAAATCTTAAAAATCATTGCTTTTTTTAAAACTTTTTCTGCTCCATTAGTTAATTTATTGTAACAATAAATAATCGATCATACAGTTTTATTCCCCCCCCCCCTCCAAGTCTTTAAGTTAATTATAAGTCTGTTAAACTACCCCGCCCCCCCAATAATTAAAGAAAATTATGTTTCTCCTCTTTGTTTATCTTTACAATAAGAAAGTATTTGATTCGGGAAAATTTTCGACCGATTTACACGTTTTAGGGGTTAGATATCCTGAAAAACATGTTTTTACAAAATGAGTCTGTGACTCTGTTTGTCTGTATGTGACACAAATTTTGTGGGTGGTGTATCTCAAGAACTAATGCACAAAACTTAATAAAAATTTATATTCAGTTAACCCTCGATATAAATTAGTGTTGATTAGTTTTTGATGTAAATCGCCCAACAGGTGGTGCTGCTATGCTGCATTTTTCATGATTTACGCCATAGCTATATCTCAAGAACTAAAGCACGAATTTTCATCAAACTTCAGATTCAGGTATACCTTGCTAATTATAGGTGCTGATTATGGTTTGGTGTTAATCCCCTAACAGATGGCGCTGCTATGCTGCATTTTTCACGATTTCTGTAATAGCTATATCGCAAGAACTAATGCACGGATTTTCATCAAACTTCAGATTCAGTTAGATGTTTACAAAGTTGTTGCTGATTAGGTTTTGGTGTAAATCACCCTACAGGTGTCGCTGCTATGCTATATTTTGCAGGATTTGCACGGTTTTAACAATAGTTGTATCTCAAGAACTAATGCACGTAATTTCATATCTTTAGAATGTTTATGAGGGGCATAGACCATTTAATTTTGGCACTCTGATAATGAATTTGTAGTATTAACATGTATTAGATAGAAGAAAGTTTTGGGATTGGCACATCTGACTGGTTTTTTCTTCTGCTGTATGTTATTTTAAAATTTTCCAAATTTCTACTGCTACATGGTGAAATTCCCCCCCCCCCTTCCCATCCATTTGAATATTTAAAACTTTTACAAAAATGAAAGAAACCCTTTATTAAAAAATGCATGTTATAATTTATTAGTTTATTTAATTTGAAGGTCCTTAATTTTTTTTGGTTTTGGTCCTTGAAAGTCCTTAAAAATACTTGATTTTTATTTAAAGAAATGTGTACGAACCCTGCAAAAGCTTGCCTGGTTGTAGAGCGTCATCAGCTATCCTATGCAAAAAACTTCATTCAATAATTTTAAAATCAAAGCGAGAAATTTTAAAATAACGCCCCCATAGACTTAACATTAACGTTTTACTTTCTTCCCGTTTCTGAAGTGGGCTCTTAAAAAAAGATGTGTTACACAGGACAAATTTCGTTCTGCGATTGTTAAAGGTGTACTGTTCCCTTAAAAATAATAAATATTAAAGTAATGAATATTAAAAATATTTCTTCAAAGTTTTCAACAAGTTGATCTATAATTTTAAAGTTAACAATCTTTAAAACTTTCTAACTTTAAATCCTACTGATTTTTAATAAAAAAAAAAACTTTTTCGAACTTAAAATGTTAAATTGACGAATATTTTATACATATACAAGAATGGGAGACTTGAAACCGTGTCTCCTGGCCAGGCCACAAACATGTTCTAGCAAATTATGACTTCGTAATTTTATTATTTGTTAACTATTTTAACTTAAAAAATACTTTAAAAAGAACGCGTCTATTTTTTTTACCGTTTTACTTAATAAACTATCTGTATCCCCTGGTAACTTGGTAAAAATTGTACCTCCCACTGTACCGTTCAGAAATTGTATATATACAAACGAAATGCATATTTTCCTTCGTTATTCATAGAAATATAGAATTTGAAATATTTCATTCTTTCAAGAGTATTTTGTTGAAATTAAACAATAATCGTAGAAAAAAATAAATGCAAGGTTTGAAATAGGAGTGATCTATTTTAACACGATACAATAATCCAATCACAATTAAATCGTTTCCATTTGCTAAAGTGTTTGGATACTAGCCAATCATATTTTTAATAGGCGTGGTTTTCATTGTCTTGGTAGAGGCGGAGAGCATAACATTACGAGGCCGTTTTTGACACATTATTCATCAAAATCTTTGCAAATTTTGCTCAGCCTAATTGTAGTAGAACTATTGAAAGCATGTTATTGGAAAGCTTAAACTCTATATTTTCGTTGTTATTAAAAAAATTTTCCTGAATTTTGCTGATATGAATGTTATAAGACTAAAAAGGACACAACACCTCGAATTTCACTGGATCCTAAATTGACAGGATCCTGAGAATTAAACTACAACAAAAATTGGAAAAGTAGAAAATAGCCCGTAAACAGATAGTCCTCAGCTATCCTGTGCAAAAAAAATCATTTAAAAATATTAAAAATCAAGCAAGATATTTGAAAACATTGCTCCCATAGACTTATCATTAGCGTTCGAACTTCAAGCCGTGACTAGTGTGGCCTCTTAAGATATCTTAGACAGCCATTTTTGAGGTGGTACTCTCCCGGAATTGAATGACTATTCAGTCACAAAACTCATCTAAGATAACTCAGTGAACGTCGCTGTGTCTGAGATCTGAACAAATGCAAAGTATGCGCATGCGCATTAAATATAACCGGCCAAAATAGCCAATCAGTTAAAGCGAAGTTTTATAAGCAATCACAGTGAGTGGTAGATGCTGTATCTAGCTGAAGAAAGTTCAAACTTGCTCTGCTGAAAAAGTTTGTGGAACTCTGAGAGTTCGGCAGTCTAAGATATCTTAAATTTCCTATCTGAACAGGGTATTACACATCCCCTTTCACCTTACTCAATGGTGAAGTTTTGTTACAGTATTCGAACGTGTTGGAAAGCGTACGATTTTCTTTCTTATTTATTTTTATTTTTTCTAGAAATTGGGTTTCATAATGTGTCAAGCATTTTCTGAATAGTTTAGACAGCTTTAGCCTTATTCAACAGTGCAGTTTTATTACAGTATTCTGAATGTTTTGTAAAGCGTCCAATAATCTATGCTTGATGCATAATTTTTCACTTTTCTTCATTTTGTAACAAATTTATATTGTTTATTTTAAAGTTAATGAGGCATTTTAAGATCGGATGAATGCTTTAGAATACGGGCTTTCAACTGGTGTGCCACGAGATGATCTCAGGTGCACCGTGATTTTTTTTTTTTTTCTTGTCATGTTTTATCAAGTTTTTACGAATTAACAGAAATATCATTACTTTAACATGAGGTATTTTAAAGTACGCTTTTAAATTACGATTTACGTTGTGATGAGGTTTAGTGTAATTAAGTTGAATTTATTCCAGGTTTATTTCAATCTTTGAATACTTTTAATAGGAATATGCGGGAAAATCATAGAAATGAACTCGCACCTACATAGAAAAAAGTTAATTCTGCCAAAAGAAAATTTTCGCTTTGGAAAGAAGAGTGTTAAGATAAAAAATAAAATTGGATTATTTGAGCTATTAAAAGTACGTAAATTGCGTAAAACTCCGATTTAAGAAAGCGTACATACTTTAGATTTATTGTTCAAAATTTTTGAAGAATATATTTGCCCAATTATCCTGCCTTAGCCCACCGCCCCCCTGAATACTAGGCCTAAGCGCTGACACAAAAATGGCGGCTGTCGTAGGCATTTTATTCAGCGTGGGTATGGTCAATTTAATTTTAGTATCAATAACTTTTTTTTAAGTTTTTCCGCTTTAATTTTCTGAGATTAAGTAAGTAACGGAAAACTATGGAAAATGCTGGTGTCAAAATTCAGGAAACTGTACAAACGCTTAAAAATATCCGGCTATGAGAATCGCCGTTTTTGTGTCAGCGCTCAGGCATAGTATTCAGGGGGATGTGGTTAAACGCATGGATATCTCTGTTATATGAGCCACCATTTTCCTCTTGAAATACCCTGTTCAGATCGGATACTTAAGATATCTTAGGCCACCATTTTTGAAGTGGTACCCTCCCGGAATTGATTGCCTGTTCATACCGTAAAACTCACCTAAGATAACTCAATAAATGTCACTGCGTCTGAGCAACGCCACCTATAGACAATGCCGACGAGCTCGATCGTTCATTGGACCCTATTTTTGTGACAAGAGTAGAGTCCAATGAATGATCATCTAATGGTCGTGACGTCAAAATCGAGCTCCCAGCATTGTCTATAACTGGCGTTGGTCTGAGATCTGAACAAATGTAAAGTGTGCGCATGCGCATAAAATAAAACCCACCGTAACGGACAATCAGTTAAAGCGAAGCTTTATAGTCAATCAAAGTGAGTGGTAGTGGCTCTATCTAGCTGAAGAAAGTTGAAACTGAGAGTTTGTGAAACTCTCTCAGAGAATTCGGCGGTCTCCGATCTGAACATGGTATAAGTTTTGAGCCAGGTACATTCGGATCATGTGGCTCCCTCTACCGGTATCAATTTTTCATCGCTGCAGTTGCTCTCGAACTGGCTAATGCATTCAAAACTTACAAGAGGAAACTGGTAGCTTGTATCACAGAGATACACATGCGTTTAACGCAGGATTAACATAACTTCTCTGCACTAGATGATATATGCCTTTTTATATGAAATAGTTAATAAATTAATTGTTACTTTCCTTCATAGAAAAGGGGAAACTTGTTGGTTCTATTATGTCTGTTTTCTTTTGTTATTTCACGATGCTTCAATGTTTCGTTTTGTTTCTTGTTTCTTAACATATTTTGAAGTAAAACTTTTTGATTTTGCGAATTTCGGCAAACATGCTTTAAGCCATATTTTAAAATATTTTTAAATGTTTTAGAAATAATATAGAAAATAAATTTAGTGAGTAACCTTCTATTTTATCGATTGAAGAAATTCACAGCTCGTTATTTAAAATATTGCGCTCAAAAGAGGCAGCTAATTCTCTCCATAGGTTACCATGAGATGTTTCCTAACATTTTTCACATTGGAAAAAAGGTAAAGAAAAAAAAACAGTTAAATTGATGGCTTTGAACTCACAGGCTATTCACGTTAATTGTATATTAAACTCTTATTTCAAAGAATAATGCCCCTCGGAAAATAAAGAAATCGACAAAAAAAAAAAAAAAAAAAAAAAAAAACATTTAGCTAAATTAAGAGGGGGGACGATTGGCTTCCCCATTTTACCCCTTAAAACTTAACGAATGAATCTCCAAATCTAATCAGGGTAGCGCCTTATCAGAATAAACCGGTGTACAAATTTTGAAGCAAATAGGATAATTCTGCATGAAAAACCCATTTATCTAAATTAAGGGGGGGGATTAGCTCTCCGTTCCCCCCTTTATACTTAACCAATGAACCCCCAAAACTAATCAGGGAAGCGCCTCATCAGAATGAACCTATATCCAAAATTTGAAGCAAATCTGATATTTCGATCAAGCGTTATCGCGTTACGTACATACATACATACGAACATACAGAACCTGCGGGCACATTAGCTCTCAGGCTTTCATAGCCTGTGAGCTAAAAATAAAAACAAGCAATTTTTCAAAACCATTTGATAAAGTCCAAGCAATATGCAATATTCTTACTTGATTGATGATTGCCAGGACAGCATCTCTGAGTTCCTGCACTGATCTTTTCTTTTCAACAGTAAATTTTTGGTACAACTGATAATCCACAAAAACTGACGTCTCGATGACTTTGTGTTGGATCCTGTCGTCGGACCTCCGAAAACGTCGAGGCAACGAAATTTCGTTTTCGTCTTGGATCTGTATACCTTTGTAAAAGAATTAGGTTTAAAAAGCTGACTCCAATGTGAAATAAATATTTAATGTTTAAATAGACAGAGTGCAATATTTCTTGCTACGATATTTATTACTTGGGGTAATCCATTAAATATATCACATTTCAAGGGAGGGAGGGGGGAAAGAGCACCATTTGGGTGAGGGCTATGAGGGTGGGTAATTCACCCTTCAGTGGACTTGATAGTACAAAACATATCAGTCATTACATGACCCTCTCTCACACTCTTTCTTATTTTCCTCCAGAAATTGCACAGAAGATAATGAACGTAAACAAGTCAGATTTTCGAAAATGTTCCCTTAATTACTCTCTTTTTCCACTACCTATAATTTTTACCCACTTTCAGCACAAAAATTAATAATTATCAATAATATGGTCTAAAACCATGCCCCCCGCAACATTCTAAAAGTGAGACACACTAATGAGTACTTTGGCTATTTTTTTAAATATGTATGAGAATAAAATTGTGCCAAAAGCTTCCCCAGATGTGCTGTACAAAATCAAAAGAATTATTTACCTCCTTCAAAGAACCCCCCACCCCCCACCCCACACACACACACCTCAAGAAAGTAAAGTTCTGAAATGGCTCTTCTAAGGCTGGAAGTCCACAATATGTGACATAAGGAGGGGTTTAGATTAACACGTCGTGACGTCACATCTAAGATTTGAAAACAGTTGGATAGGTAAGTCATGCCTCAATAGCAAAGAACAGGCTAGAGGATTGAGCCTTGCGGCAGTAACAAAGATCAAGTCAGAGGGATGAGCTGCGTCAATGACAAAGAACAATCTAGAAGGATGAGTCATGCCTCAATGACAAAGAATAGGTTAGAAAGATAAATCTTGCGACAATGACAAAGAACAGCTAGAGGGGGTAAGTCTTGAATAAATGACAAAGGACAAGCTATGGGGTGAGTCTTGCGTCAATTACAAAGATCAAGCTAAAAGCATGAGTTGCGTCAATGACAAAGAATAAGCTAGAGGGATGAGTCATGCCCCAATGTCTGGGTACAGGGATGTTATGCCTCAATGACAAAGAATAGGCTAGAGGGATGGGTCATACCTCAATGACAAAAGACAAGCTGGAGGGATGAGTCATGCCTCAATGACAACGTATAGGCTAGAGGGATGACTCATGACTCAATGACAAAGAGAAAGCTAGGGGAAGAGTCTTGCGTCAGTGGCAAAGATCAAGCTAGAGGGATGAGTTGCGTCGATGACAAAGAATAAGCTAGAGGAATGAGTCATGCCTCAATGGCAAGAACAGGTTAGAGGGATGAATCATGCCCCAATGACAAAGAATAAGCTAGAGGGATGAGTCATGCCTCAATGACAAAGGACAGGCCAGAGGGATAAGTCATGCCTCAATGACAAAGGACAGGCCAGAGGGATGAGTCATGCATCAATGACAAAAGACAAGCTGGAGGGATGAGTCATGCTTCAATGACAAAGGTCAAGCTGGATGGATGAGACACTCCTCAATGACAGTGGACAAGCTAGAGGGATGTTTCAAAGGTTCAAATTTTTACCATGTGGCACATATTGAGGTTCAACATCAATAGAATAGGATTCAGTTACATAGGCTTCTAAAAAATCATCCTCATTAAAAGTTTGTGAGTTAAACGGATAAATTCATGATTACAAACATCGAGGAGTTGAAATATGTACTTTTCAACCCCATATCCACCTAGCGAAATTAAAATGGTATTCATGCATGACAGTATTTTGGTTAACAAGGTATACTACTATTCACATAAAGTGCATACTTTACAGTGCTAAATAACACAAATATTACAATGATAAACGCGTTTTTACTTTATTAAGAGAAAAAAAGAAAATCAACATCTTACTTACAATTACTTTTCTATATTTAAAACAGGTTTTACTTTCATCACGTACAAAGCTAAAATGGCTGACGGCTAACTGTAAGAAGTATCGCATTCTATTGAGCTAAAATTTAAGGGGGTCCGGGACATAAAATTCTTCAAATTTTCTAAAACAAAAATTATTGCATTAAAAATTTATATATATATATTTTTTTTTGCTTAAAATGAAGTTTAAATCATGTTTCTATCTTAATTAGAACAGGAAATATTAATTTTTTCCCTTTGGTTTGTTTTAAAAATATAGCTTTCAAGCAATGGTTGTCACGGAAACGACTTCTTTTGAAAATGCGTTTTTCTCCATGGTGGGTTTTTTCACCATTTCTCGTATTTAAATTGTTATAAGTCAAGAACCGTTAAAGATAAATGGTTCAAACTTGAAACATGCCTTTTTCAATTGTTTTACTTTAATTTTGATTCAGTAAATTTGAAAAAAAAAAACATTTATTTTGAAAATATGATTTTTTTTTTAAAACACCAATTTTTTTTTTTTTTTTTTTTTTTTACTTTAGATATTTTTTTAATTAATATTTTCAAAAATGCTGAATCAAAATTAAAAGATAGAGAGGACCTAAGTAAGCAGATTTCGTATAGGAATGTGGGTGTGGAAATGCAGTGTTTAGGTAGTAGAGGGGGCTGTTGAGTTCAGTGGATAAAAGCACTTCGCTGGCTTGAATCGTCCTTCTCCGCACGGATTTCGAGCAACATGCATCGTTACACTAATGCGGAGCTTGCGACATGCATTACACTCATGGGGCTGCATAAGGAAATGGAATAGCTGCTCAAAGAATGTACATGGAACGATTCCCAGGTAGGAATCTGCCAGATCGCATTTGAGCGTCTTCATCAAATGTTGTGCGCGAGTGGATTGTTTCATTTTTCGAGGCGTGATACGGGCACTGGACGATATCGTAGAATTCCTGCTGAGGAAGAAGCAGCATTATGCACAGTATGGGATAGTGTTTAGTCAAACTCAAGAACTGTTGGACGTGCGTTGTGTGGGAACCATCTACTTGTGCAGCCTCATATATAAAATGCATGTCGGCAAGCTCCGCATTGGTGTAACGATGTATGTTGCTGGAAATCTGTGCGGAGAATGACGATTCAAGTCAGCAAAGTGCTTTCATCCACCGATCTCAACAGCGCCCTCTACTCCCTCAACGCTGCATTTTCACACTCACATTCCTATACGAAATCTGCTTATTTAGGTCCCCTCTACCTGCCTTTACATTTTTGGCATATAGTTCTGAACCACCCTATATAACGCTATCAACATTTTGGCAATTTTGTACCCCCACCCCCCTTACGATATCATGCGTTATCATACCTCGAACACCCCTCCCCTCCCTAATGATATCGTTATTAATGTCTAAAACTTCTTTTTATTTTAACATTTTTTTTTCTTTTTCTTTTTATACGTTTGCAATGATATACATTTATTATTCGCATATTTTGCTAATTTAAATGACGCGAAATCAATAAAATATCACTATTATACATGAAATAACTTTACACCAAATAACACTTTAAAGAAATACTATTTAAAAGTATTTTAATAATAGCTTTTTGTTACATTTCATTCAATAGCAATATTGTCTTCTTGCACTTACGAGGAGGGAGTAAGCAGAATTTCTTATCTACAAAACAGGTGGCCAACATTTTTCACCATTTTTTTACCAGTAAAATTAACAAGTATAATTTCGGATCTGGTTTCTCTAGCTACGCATTATATGCTTATATGGCAGAAGAATAAGAATGCCGAACGTTGGGATATTCCGTATTTTGGAGAGTAATGATTTTATAATTATTTAAGAACTTTAGCAATAACTTTGTATTTTCATAACAATAGATAAGACACTATAAAAAAAAAAGTTAATAGAGCATTTTGATGCAAATAAAAAGTTTCCAAAAAAAATGAAGAAAATTTTGGTTGGATAAAAAATTATAACGATATCAAAATACAACCACCCCCCTCCCCCTAGAAATATCTTACAAAATCAAGTTCCAGATTCTCCTCCCCCGTAAAGTGATATCTTTATATATTTGTATAGCCTCTAACAGCAGAAAATGGAAAACATGACATTGTAAATTGATTGATTTTACCTTTGTGGTCCAATCCACAAAAATGATTCAAAGGATCTTCGACTTTATTGATGACATGAGGCTCAATGCCTTGATAGTTGGTAAAATTTTCGAAGAGTGACGCTACCTCCTCTTCACCTCGTAGATGATCCAGAGGACGTAAAATAAAAATATGACTATCTACCATTACGGTACCAGTCTGAAAGAAAAAAGATAAAAACATATTAATTAACACCATGGGATCAAATACGGGTTTATCATTTACAGAACATACTGCCGGTGTACATAAGTGAAACTATTTTTAATTCAAAAGTCTAATAGATAAATTTTAAATTTAGCTTTTTTTTTTTTTTTTTTTTTTTTTTTTTTTTTTTTTTAATTTAAGTAATACATTTTTTTCTTACTTTACTATTAGCGATGTAGTTGGGTGTATGCGCCATATAAATACCTTCTGGATTTTTTAAAGAAACTTTTTATACCCGTTTCTCAAACATAGCTATAGTATATCCGAGTTTCTTTAGGGTGCCGCACCCCGCCTGCTTTTTGGTTTACAAAATAGCCCCCCTCCTGCCTCTCAATTCGAAAAATTAGCACCTTTCTTGCCTATCTGTAGAAAAAAGTGCTTTTTTTCTTTTTTGCATCAAAAATGGGCTCGCATAGAAAAAACTGACTCAATGTTGTCATGAAAAGAGATATTTAAGTTTTAAATGTTAAAAGTAATTTTAAAAATCAAAAGAATGAATTTAAAAATCCAGAAAGTGCTCTTAAGAATATGAAAAGTGCCTAAACTATGTCCTTAAGAATAAAAACGTACCCTTTTCTCACCGGCAGCACCCTGCCCTTTTTTAAACCTAGGAGAAACTCTGGTACATGTTCTCTAGCGTTTTTTGCGATTACACCACTGTCAATCATGGGATAACTAGAATTAAGCGATAACTAGAATTTAATGATATTTTTTTAATTGAAAATTCGTATTATTTTATTGATAAAAAAACTTTTTTAGATTAAAATGTTTGCTGCTTTTTCAAAATAGAAATTTTTAACATCTAAGTTCTCTCTTTAAATACGGATGATATTGCTCAAGTGCTTAACAGTTAATTAGTTCAGGTTTAAATGTAATTTTTATTCTATTTTGTGTATTGAAGGTATAAGGAAGAAAAAGATTCAACAGAAGTAGAATCTATGTGGATAATAATACATCTATATATAAAGTGCTCATGCTGAGATATAGATAATTGCAAAAATTCAGGCTAACTATGTTTTCTTTCCAGAAGGGCGACAATTTAGCTTAGCCAAACCTGCTAATTTTTCCAATTTTGATTTAAATACTCTCACAACACCGAAAAGCAATTTTATATGGAAAATATCAATTATGTACTCAAATAAAGTTTTGAAATTTTTTATAAACGGCACTTATATATTACCCGCCTGTCGGTGATAAATAGACAAAGAAATTGTCAAAAATTTCACTTTCTACAGCAGCCTTTTTTATTTTGATTATTACAGTGTTAATTCGATTACATGCTAGTTGTTAAACTTGTGTTTTATTTATTTACTTATTTGTTTCTTTAGTGAAGCTGTAATTTCGTTAAGGAATCTTAGCCGGAAACAAATTGCAAAACAATTTACATTGTTTTAAGTGTAAACATATTATTCTTCCGTAATCCGTCTTGAAATTTGAAATGGTAATTATAAGATGTAAATAATGTTCTCTGAGAACGGTTTCTAAAACATTCCACATTCAAAAGGATGAAATGCGCTCTAAAAACGTTCTAAATTACAATTTCTATGGGAATGTTAAGAAGAGAAATTAAGATTTGGCATGGCTGCTACTTTTAAAACGCAAATGCACTCGCGGAAGAGTTTTTAAAAATTTCGAAATTTAAAAGGGTAAAATGAACGGGAAAAGTTCTATAACCGTTCTAAATTACAATTTCTGGGAAATTTTACATACTATTTTTTAATTAATTAATTCCACATCCATTTCAAAATCATTCAAATATCACTTGGCATATTTCGACAACTACGCTTGCAAAGCCGCAGGTTTTGTTAGCTTTAAATAAACGACCGCGGAAATTTTTTTAAAAGTATGACTTATTAGCTGATTTTTCATATTGCCCTGTCGAGTTATGGAGAATTCTTTTTACTTTATAAATGATAGGAACAGGAATAATGTTTTGTGTCGCGTTACCAGGATTCTTCTGTATTATTAACCAGTTGAGACACTATTTAAAATCGAATGAACTCTCAGAGTTAAAAAGTAACTTAGTATTCTCTATAAATCTCAAATTATTCTCAGAGTACATTTAAGGGCAAACTTAGATTTAAATATAGGGTACAGTGTAACGAAAGCAATCTGAAGCTCATTAATTTTATTTTTTGAATGTGACATTTAACCCTTTATACCCTAAATTATGAATTCATAAAACTTTCATCTTTTAAAGCATTTTTCGTAAATTTTTGAAACCTCATCGGAAGATTTACACAATCATTTAATAAATTTTAGAAGGATTTTGGAAATTAAAATTAATTAAATTTGAATTTATAGGGATTTTGTGCAATATTCATAACTACACTCAAATCTTTTATTTAAAATATTTTTTTGTTAGTATTTTATAGAATTAGGAAATGTACAAATATCTGTTACACTAGAAATATTTCCTAACAGAAACTTTTCCCCCACAATCTTTTAACGTCAGGAAAGCTGAAAAGATGCAAGTGAAAAGAAATCATTCCTTTAAAAACATTTTTGTTTTGTGCAATCAATAATGCTTTTGGAACAAGATAAAGTAAAGTATCTATAACTCATTCTAAACTGTATTACTACTAATCGATGTATTAAAGGAATTTATAACAAGTTCTTTTAATGGTACTTTAAACTACCGTCGGGGCATAGAGGGTTAAACTGTTTATGCCAGGTGGCGAACTTACGTGCCACACTGCCACTTGTTACTACTATTTTCGAATAGTAATCTTCGATTTATTTAATCACTGGATCATGTAGCAATTTTCTGCGATTAAATAATACTGGTCAAAATCTGTTAATAAATATTTCACTCTTTCCGCGTACAACTGCATATAATTGCAGAATAATGTCTTTATAATATGGATGGTGTATCTTTATTGTGTAAGGTAAACAGAAAATCGTTGAGCTTAGTTCATACTTTCATATTGTTGCACATTTAAAAAATTAAATATCTTCACAGTTACGCTAAAAAGTAATTCTTTTGGCAATCATTTTTTATGTTTAATGATGAAATGTGTTTATTATAAAGATATATTGTTCAGTTTTGATTTTAAGCATCGCAAGGAAAGCCAACGCAGAATAAATAATTTAATATTTATCTCTCTGTGGAAAAAGCTTAAAATTCCACCAAATTCCGTAAATATAACGAGCATGCGACAAACAAATTGTAATGTTATTTCTACAAAATGTGTAATTGCAATTGTTTTTCGTGTGTTTTTTCTTTGAAAAAAATATGGAAAATATGTTTTATTACTTACCTATTTCACTCAGTAAATAAGCAAAATTGGATACTTTTAGCCAGGAGCAATTCTCGTCAATAGCATTCTTTTTTCTCGCAAATAACAGATAATATGTATAATAAAAATGCATGCAAGTATAAAGTTTTAATCGCAAAAACATTTTAATGACTTCAACTAAACATTTTAGTAATTTTAATCACAAAAAAAATAATTACCTGCAGGCAAATAAATATTACAGGTTTTATTTTTCGCGAGTGTAAATTGTAATGCTTTGAATTTGGAATCAAATGTTTTTTGGTTTACGATGTAATTTCTTATTTATTTAATTACTATTTATTTTTGTAATTCAGATTAAATGAGAGAAAGACATGTATTCTAACGGTATATGTATTGTATGTATTTTAAATCAAATGAGTGATATATTTATATTGTTAAATTAAATAAATGCAATACGAATAACTTTGATGGGAATAACATATGGCAATTTATCACCTGTGTCTGTCTAAGATAAAAGTACTCAAAATTGCGTGAATTCTGCATTGAAAGTTTATAAAATCTATATTATAAAGGACAAACATATCGGTGCGTAACGCAGACGTCATTCTGCGAATGGCAGCACTTTGAGATTTGAAATGAAATTACGGATTTGCAATTTTCGTTACTGCAAATTTGTAAACTTCTAAATATCGCACAGTTTCAATTTTTACACCGTCATATACGGAAAAAAATGTACTTTTAAATGAAATTTGTTTGAAAGATCTATCTCAATTTATTTTTGAGATATCAATTTTTTTTAATAGTTTTTAGTACCAATTTTGTAATTGTGGCAACTGAAGTACTCCATTTCTATTAAAAGTAAAGGGAATATAGTCATGGTTTAATAATAAAACACACATACTACAATATATATTAAAACATACATACACACATAAATAACGCCTGCATTCAACAGTTAAAGGTATATATAAATATTATACAGACATACACACAATAAATCCAACTGGAGTGAAAAATTAGCCAGAGCCAGGAATCGAGCCCGGGACCACAGTATACAAGACTGCTGCTCGGCCGATACCTGAGTCTGCAATTTCCCACTAATAAACCATGTTGGGGAAGCCAATTGGCTGGTGACTTCCACAACATGGTTTATTAGTGGGAAATTGCAGACTCAGGTATCGGCCGGAGTATCTCAGTGGTTAGAGCAGCAGTCTTGTATACTGTGGTCCCGGGCTCGATTCCTGGCTCTGGCTAATTTTTCACTCCAGTTGGATTTTTCGTGTGTATGTCTGTATAATATTTATATATACCTTTAATAGACATGGTTTATTTATTTTTATTGATTATATCTTTATTGATACCATTTTCACATTACAAATAAAAGTAACTTTTTTTCTAATTTTGAACAGAAAATGACGCCAGCCATAAAAAAAAAAAAACACGCATTCTTTTTCATAAATCATAGCTCAATATTTTTATATTACGCTGATACAGAGTTTGAGACGCTAGGCAAAATGATTCAGTGAGTAAAAACGATGTCATATTTAAAACAAAACGATCATTTTCATTGATAAAACTAAATATTTGACCAATACTAAATGGCCAATACTATGGCAACTAAAGGCAAATTTCTGAATGGTAAATTTTCGCGGGTATTGAGATTAGAACTTAAATTTTATGCGAATGTTCACATAAAACGTTGTATCGGACAAACGTGTCTTTAAGTTTGGAAATGCATTCATTAATAATGTCTTGCGCGTTAAAATACTTTTAAATAGTGAATTTGAGTGATGCGTATGTAAATTTTGAGAATGTGAAAATAACGTACAGTTTAGATTTTATGGGGGAAAATTTTATGATGTGACAAAGCGAAATCCTTTTTACTGATTTTTCATCCCATAAAAACAAACATAAGAGCCTCAATCGATGACTTCAACATAATTACTCATCTTGGTTACGTATTCTAATACAGTTTAATTTTTCATTAATTTAAGCAGTTGAATTTTGTGGAAATAATATTTTGGTAATTTTAGGTTAAAAATATTATTTGTTTTAAAAGTTAGGCAACCAATGCAAGATGAATTTTTTATTGTAATTATTTTTGTAGGTTTATTATAAATTCGATCTAACAGTTCCATTCTAAGGCCAATGTCAGACGCATTGTGAATGGATAATACATAAGCAAAAAAGCAGCAAAAAAGACGCCCGTCTGACATTGGTCTAAACATTTTAATTCGTCGAATTTCGACGGGTTCCAACTCGTTACAGTAATGATCTGTAGGTTTCATAAAAAACAGACTCCCGAATTATTTAGTTCACCATTTTGATAAGTAGATTGTTATCGAAGATAACTCCTGCAAGAAAGAAAAATCATGCGTCAAGCATGGGTTATGAAACATTTTCCAACAAATTTAGAATATTTTAACAAAACTTCACCGTTTAATAAGGCAAAAAATTATGACAAAGAAGGTCTCCTTACTGGGCATACTCAGAGTATTTTGAAAACAAGTGGGTAAGTGTGATCACAGATCGCACAGAGGGTTTCGTTTAATATTCCTTTCAAAACACTTTATCTTTTTGAAAAATCTATTACTTCCACATTTCGCAACCAGGGGGCGCACTCGATTCTAAACAAACATCTATCCGAACGAAATCCCGTTTTACATACTATCCGGAGATATATTAGTCGAGGGGATTGTGCCCATAGCACCTGAGATCAGTAGGCGCACCTGGCGGTAAAAAATGGAACTAAAATATGTAAGGCTATGGTGCACAATATGAAAGAAGGGTCAAAGGGGGTGTCGGCAAAAGTTGGAAAATTTCTCCCCTGGTTAAAAGGGCGGATGTTAGAAAAATTACTTAAAATACACAAGCTAGAGCCCGGAGAGGTAAATAATATAAGACTTTTTGAAGATTTTATGATTTGTCGTGTGGTCTGAGGTATTCAGCTATACGTATGCAAAATTTCATGTCTCCAACTTAATTAGGGGCTCTCTTAGAAAGAATTGCTTCAAATACATATGTGGTAGCTCAAAGGGTTAAACGTAAGACATTTTCAAGATTTTATGATTTGTCGCTTGGCCTCAGGTGTTCTGCTATAAGTATGCAAAATTTAAAATCTCCAATTTAATTAGGGGCTCAGTTAGAAAGAATTGCTTAAAATACACGAGCTGGAGTTGAAAGGGTTAAACATAAAACTTTTTCAAAATTTATTATTTGACGTGTAATCTGGGATGTTGAGCTATAAGTATGCAAAATTTCACGCCTCCAACCTAAATAGGGGCTCACTTAGAAAGAATTGTTTAAAATACACATGTGGGAGCCCAAAGGGTTAAACGTACGACATTTTCAAAATTTTATGATTTGTCGTTTGATGTGAGGTGTTCAGCTATAAGTATGCAAAATTTCACGCTTCCAACTTAATTAGAGGCTCACTTAGAAATAATTGTTTAAAATACACATGCAGGAGCCCAAAGGGTTAAATGTACGACTTTTTCAAAATTTTATCATTTGTCGTATGATGTGTGGTGTTCAGCTATAAGTATGCAGAATTTCGCCCCTCCGACATAATTAGGGGCTCACTTAGAAAGAATTGTTTAAAATACACATGTGGGAGCCCAAAGGGTTAAATGTACGACTTTTTCCAAAATTTTATCACTTGTTGTTTGATGTGAGGTGTCCAGCTATAAGTACCCGAAATTTCATGTCTCGAACATAATTAGGGGCTCACTTAGAAAGAATTGTTTAAAATACACATGTGGGAGTTACTGACATTTATTCTTCTGCGAGTTAAACCGATTAATTAAATAATAATTAATATTTCAGCTTCTAATTAAGATAGGACTTAGAAATGGGTATCAATAAAATCAGCGAGAAATTTGACATCGGGATGCCATAAAATTTAATCAAAAAATTTAATATTTAAAAAGTTAAAATTCCGTATTAAAATATGCTATTAAGAAAAACCGCAGCGTCGTCATGTCTACCTGCTTTGAAATCTTTTGAATTGAAATCTTTTTTCCTTGTCTTTCCAATTAAAGAAAATAAATTTTTATCGATCGATTTTTAGTGGATATTTTAACTTATACACATCGCAGAAATGTGAACTTTATACCAAATGAAAGTAGATTTTTTTCTGCGTCTGTCTATTCCATTTACAAATTTCTCGGACCAATATTTTCTGATATGAGATTTCGATTTAAAATGCCCACTTCGTTTTTCGGCTTAATTTCCTCCGTGGTAACCATGCATCGGCTGATTTTACTGGCAACCCTTAGGAGAAACACGTGTGATTTGGAGAAAGTTCATTTGAATCTGCGTTAAAAAGGTGGATTGGTTAGTTTTAGAAGTTAATTAGCCCGTAATTCAGTTAATTACCAACTTTTTCAAAATTTTATGATTTGTTGTTTGATGTGAGGTGTTCAGCTATAAGTACCCGAAATTTCAAATCTCTAACATGTATAGTTTCTGAGAACGGGCTCTGTGACGGACGGACAGACAGACAGACAGACAAAGGAGTGAGACGAATAGGGTTTCGTCAGATGAACGAAACCCTAAAAATACTAATTAAACTACTTATGTATGTAATATAGGATCAATCAAATTTAGCGGCGAATTGCAGTAGAAAGTCTGTAAAAAAATAAAATACTTTCGAGTATTTGGCGCGAAAAGATGAAAGCGTTACCCGATTTGGCGAACAGCACTTTTCCTTGCCAAAACCAAACGATTTTAATGCATCTGAAAATCGCTTGTTTATTGATTTTTAGAATGCGTGTGAATAGTATTTAATGAATTTAATTTTAAACAATGCGAGAGTTTAATAAATACATTTTTTTGCTTGTTTATGTTGCCTGTTGCTGCAGTTATTTAATTTTATCACTGTAAAAATAATTTCGGATATAAAAAACATTTTCAAACTGAAAAATATATTTTCATATATTAAAGCGTATTCCAAAATAAAGGCCAGATGAAGAATGATGCTGCATTTATACATTTCTATCGGAGAAGTTTTTATTTCCATAGCAACAAAATTGACCGACAATGCACAGTTGCACTTAATTTTGAGATTGAAACAATTTTAATTAATTTAAATTTTATTTTAATTCATAAAATTTCATAGTTAACTTTTATTATAAATATATAATTGACAAAACTATAGTTAAAACAAATTAAAACTGACAAAACTAAAGTTATTTAAATTAAATTTATGTAAACAAGTCCAACATGAAACGTTTTTACCTTAACCCTTTATGTACTGGATTATGAATTCATGAAAATTTCATTTTCCAACGCATTTTTCGTGAATTGTTTAAACTACATTAGAAGATTTACATAATCATTTAATAAATTTTAGAAGGATTTTAGAAGGATTAATTAAATTTGAATTTATAGAGATTTTGTGCAATATTTATAACCCCACTTAAATATTTTATTTTAAATATTTTTCTTAGTATTTTGTGGAATTAGGAAATGTACAAATATAATGTTCTTACATCAGAAATATAGAAATATTTCCGAATTGAAAAATATTCCCAAGAAAGCTGAAAAGATGCAAAGGCAAAAGAAATCACCCTTTTAAAAATATTTTTGTTTTGTGTAACCCATAATGCTTCTGGAACAAGATAAAGTAATGCATCTATAACTCATTCTAAACTGTATTACAAATAATCGATGTATTAAATGAATTTTATAACAAGTTATTTTAATGGTACTTATAAGTACCTTCAGTAGATAAAGGGTTAAAGAGCATTTGCCATAAAAAAGGTTTTTTTTTTTTTTTTTTTTTTTTTTTTTTTACTCCATCGCCAACCGGTGATAAATCGCCACATAAATGAAATTTTCATTGGTTTTTTTACGGGCACTCTATCGCGTTTCAGCCGAATTCTTTTTATAAACATATCTATCCTCAGGAGAAGAACATTCTATAATTTTTTCAGATTTTTTGGAGTATGAACGTAACACCTTCCTTGTAAGTAAACAATTCGAAAACCCAATTGTCAGAAACTCAACTTAAAAAATGACATAGAAATGTGCCGCTAAACTGCGATGACACGCCCGCAGGGCGGCTATACTTACTCAAAAAAAAAATACACATTAAACTTCAAATTTAAACCAAAACAAATTAATGAATCACAACTTTAATGAAACATTTATATATACAATTCTTAAACATAAAAGCACAGCACACTGCTTAAATTTTGACTATACACAATACGCTTAAATTTAGAATATAGAATATTTACACAATTAAATTTAGAACAAACACATAATTATCATACACTATTTACATAGAAATAACATTTTCAGAAATAATCATACCATAAAATCGCAAATAACTCACTTAAACGCAAAAGAGGACTCACTTTCTACAAATGTGACGCAGCTATAATTGCATCCCTTAATTTTAATTACTATTTATCCTGTGGGCAGAGGATCTCATCTGTAAAACTTTTTGAACATAAACTTTGCACACACGCACACAATATAACTTATGCCCTATGTGCAATTTTATACTCTTATTCGCAGCAAATATTTCAAGGGTGATTAACGCAACAAACAATTTTAAGTGTTATCGGTCAAAACCGTTAATATCCGAACCGAACCTTTTTTTCTTTCTTAAAACTCCGCATTTTCGCAGCAAAAAACCTAGTATCACTCTTCACTAGCTCAGAAACTACATGTCTGTCCGAATAATAAAATACCTCTACCCTCTTACGTCATATTATTACATTAACCCTAAAAGCGCGCGAAGAGAAAAAATGTTCTTGTTAGCAAAATAACGGGCAGGAGGAAAAAATTTCTTTCGTTACATGTGAGATTTAAAAACACATGGCCCTTGCCAACATCCTCCCACCTTGATTTTCTTAAAATCAACTATTTTATAATTCACAAAAAATTCTTAATATTAGAAATTAAAGTTAAACTGAGCATTACTAAATTAAATAAAATGACATAAAAACAAAATAATAACTAATTAAACACAATACAATATAAAAATGACATGACATGATAACTTACAGTTCTCAATAACTAAATTAATGAAATAAAAGTCATTATTTACAGTCTTACACATTATTTCTTACGTGGTTTGAGCAACCTTCCATACCTGGATCTATTTTCCGCTCCAAGGGTGAGCACAGGATCTCCAGCAGTTGAAACTTCTAATGGATAAAGTTTCTGAATTGGTCGTGTCAAACAACCGTTGTTAGTTTTCACCTGTACTACCCTGGAAGCACCATCTCTACTATGGTAGATTTTCACAATTTTGCCCATGGGCCACAACACACGTTTTTTATTCTCAAGTTCGATGAGGACAACGTCCCCCACTTTAAGTTCTTGGCATTTATCACTAACCTTCTGAACAAGTTGACCCAAATATTCTCTGCGGAAACGATTTCTCAGTTCTTGCCGCAAAGTGTTGCAATAGCTCACACGCACATTCAGTTTGTTGGAATCGATGGAATCTAGATCAGGCACTCCTATTTGTTTTATGTCTTGCAGAAACATGGAGGGTGTCAAAGGTATGAGCTCATCAGAATCATCGGAAATGTAAGTCAATGGACGACTATTTATTGTGGCTTCCACATCACAAAGGATCGTTAAAAGCTCTTCAAAATTCACAGAGGATCTTCCTAAAATTCGCACGAGTAACGTCTTAATTGACCGAATAAGACGCTCCCACCATCCCCCCCACCAGGCTGCAGTAGGGGGATTGAACTTCCACTTGATTGGATAACACTCATTTTCAGAGATTTTCTGCCAATCAAGCCTCTTCAATGCATTGTCCGTTCCTCTGAAGTTGGTTCCGTTATCGGAATACACAGTTGACGGACGTCCTCTCCTGGCGATGAATCTTCGGAAAGCTTGCAGGAAGGATTCCGTGCTGAGTGCCGTGAGGGGCTCAAGGTGAATTGCCCTATACACTGCACAAGTGTATAATACGATCCAGGCTTTTCCTTTTGGCTTTAAAAGTAGAGGCCCACACAGATCAACTCCTGTTGTTTCAAAGACCGCAGAATCCCTTACTCTGTCAAGGGGTAACTGTATTGGAGGCGCAGTTAAAGCTTTAGCCGTGAATCTTTTGCATATGACACAACGGTTGACGCAAGATTTTATATTTATTTTTGAAGAAATGATCCAGTACTGCTACCTTAATTTGGCAGCCAATATTTGTACACCAGCATGGCAATACTGTATATGATATTGCCATATCAAGCAATCAGTTAGGTAATGTTTGGACGGAAGAAGAACTGGATATAAAAAAGACAGTTCATCATCTCGTTCGATGATTTTAGTCTTCACTCGAAGAACATCGTCATCACCTCGCACCACCAGCAGACCATGGACGGAATTTTCTTTCTCGTGAAAATACCTTTTCTGCTCTATACCCCACAGAATCATCTCAGCTTTAGTTTTTTCTTCCACTGTTAGGGTGTTAGTATTATAAGAAGGCTTCTTTCTCAGTTTATTCACAAACCGCAACATCCAGCAGAAAACTCTCACTATTTTAGAAAAACTGGATAAACGTTCGTACCACTCAGGCTTCTCTATTTTCACGTTTAGGTTAATAATTTTTGTTCTTTTTAACTCTGATGCGATTAATTCTTCATCTGGAGAAAATTTAAATTCAGGCCATTCCTTGGGAGTTGCTTTCAGAAATTCAGGCCCCTCCCACCAACCGCGTCGCAGCAGATGCTGGGACGTGCAGCCACGAGAGGCTATATCAGCAGGATTCAATTTTCCTGGGATGTGTCTCCAGCATTCTTTCTTTGACAGATTTCGAATCTCCTTGACTCTATTATTTACGAATACACCCCAGTTTTCTTCTCGCTGGATCCAGCAAAGAGCTACCGTCGCATCCGTCCAGTAGTAAATTGGAACTTCTTCCAAGAACACAGCGTCAGCAATGTATTTGGCTAAGCGTGCGCCTAAAACACACGCCAATAACTCGAGGCGCGGAATTGTCACCTTCTTCAATGGAGATACACGAGATTTTGCTGCCACGAACCTCACATGAACCTTTCCGTCGTCTTCACTTCTTAAAAATATAGCGGTGGCATAAGCGCTTCTACTTGCGTCACAAAAGACGTGTAGTGACCAAGTATTTCTTTTTCCATAACCTATGCGACGAGGAAACCTAAGCTGGGAAATACTAGCCAATCCTTGGTACCATGTTAAGAACCGAGTTTTTAATTCATCTGGCAAAGGTAAGTCCCAATTTGCCTTAGTTGCCCATGCTTCTTGAAGTATTAATTTTGCAGGTACCATTATCGGCACAATGAAGCCTAGTGGATCAAATATAGAATGAATTATGGATAAAAGTTTTCTTTTTGATAAGCCTGATGCGATTTGCTCATGTTTGAAGGGAATTATAAACTCATCATTTATACGGTCCCACTGAAGACCTAAAACGAGAGAGACAGTATCAGTGTTCTGTGAAGGTAACGTTTCATTTTCGGGACCAAAGGTCCACATACGTAATTCCATTTTGGCTTCTGCCATAATGTTAGTTGCTTGGTTCTTAAATTCTTCAAGCTCTGTTCTCGTATCCACTGAGGTTACGCAGTTATCAACATAATAGGAACTTGAAAGTTTTTGGGCAACAACTTCGAATTCTTTAGGAATATTTTTAAGATGGAATGAGATCACCGCTGCCAACAGGTATGGGCTACTGGTAACCCCAAAAACAACCCTTTTATGACGGAATTCACAAATTTTGCTATTTTCCCACCAAAGAAATTTCAGATAATTTTGATCTTCCCGCTTTATGCCAATCTGTAAAAACGCTCGTCTAATATCAGAAGTTACGCCAATCGCCTTTTCTCTAAACCTCATTAAAATCGCTGGGATTTCTTCTACGAGATTCGGACCTTTTATCAAACAATCATTTAGCGACAACGAATTATCTGATTTGCACGAGGCATCGAAAACGGGCCTAATTTTGCTAGTTAAACTATCTAATTTGATAACTGGATGATGTGGCAAGTAATGTCCCTTTTCATTCTTTTCAGATTCCGGGATTTTTTCTATTACGTCTTCCGACAGCCATTCTTTAAATATCTTATCGTATTCGTCAAAGTTATTTAATTTCTTCAATTTACGAGTAGTGGCAAAAAGCCTTTTTTCTGCAATGTGCCGATTAGATGAAATGTTAGGGGGAAATTTTTGAACCCAGGGCAAGCTTACGCAATATCTCCCATCTTTGTTTATATGAAGCCCCTTCAAAAATTGTTCCTGCGCTAATTGATCCTCCACTACCTTGGAAAACGTTTGCGCTTCATCGGCAATGCCAATTGTTTCCAAACTCCACATATCAGAAACTTTCATGTTTTGAACATGAAGATTGGTTGCTAACATGGATTGGACACCCTCAAAACTTTGAACATTTAATCCTATTGGTTCTCCGCACAAAGTCCAACCCAATTTAGTATTAATGGCTGTCAAACCCTCATTAAGTTGAATTACATCACCCTTAAGAATTTGTCCATAAATATCACTACCTATCAAAATTTCTATTTCAGGGTAACCGTCACCCACATCTGAAATCCAAATTCTATGCTTTTTTAATTCCCTCAATAATGGACCTTTAGAGACGCGTGGTATCCCTCCACAAATTTTTTCCTGATCTAGAAAGGAGAATTGATATTCAGTACGTCTCCCTACAGGACTTAATCTCATAGAATATCGTTTATGATTTTTAGACTCAGTTCTTGTTCCCCCAAAGAGAGTATGCGCTAAATTCTCAGATGAAAGGCTTTCTAAGTTTAAAGCTTCGGCTGTAGATTTCAGCACATACGACCTTTGAGATCCGCAATCTAAAAGACATCTGACTTTTTTCCTCATGCCCCCTGACACTACTTCAACTATTAATGTCATAAGGAGGACTTCTTTCATACACGAAGGTGTAGACATAGTAGCTTGTACCGTAGTCGACCCCTTTGCACTCCCTACAGTCTCACTCTTTTTTTCCTGAATCTCGGGACATAAAATAATGGGATGAGATCGCTTGCATACATGACATTGTATAAATAATTTACAATCTCTAGCAAAATGTCCAGGCTTAAGGCAGCGTAGGCAGCACTTTAACTCTCTTAATTTATCTAACTTTTCTTTTAGGGACAAAGACCGAGCCATAAAACACTCTTTGCTCTCATGATTTTTTCCGCAAAATACGCACTTTTGCTCCTTGGTTGCTACCAAACTTGCAGCACTCATGGGAGGTTTTTTATTTTTTAATTTGACTTCTCTAGGGCGTTCCTCGCGTGAGGGAGGAGAAATTTCAAACCCCGACCGCGCAAGTTTGACTCTCTGTTCCCCTTCAACTTCTTTTCGCAAAAATTCTAAAAGATTTGAGAGACGTGGTCCCTTGTTATTAAATAGAACGCTTCTCTGCCACACCCTAATCATTTCAGCCGATAAACATGATTCAACCATAGGATATAGCCACGCAGTATTGGAGTCTTGGTGTACACCTAAAGACTCAAGTGCTCTGAGATAGGACTCAATTTTGTCAAACAATGACACCAGGGGTAATTTATCTTTACCTTGTGAACGTACGTTTTGGATAATTAATTTTAATAATTCTCTCACATATATCTCAGTTAAAATTTCTTTATTACCAAAACGCTCCTCAAACGCAGAAATGACTTTCGGATAATTGTCCGAAGTCAAGGGATAACTCTCAATTAACTCATAAGCTCGAGTCCCCGGTAACATTGATTGAGCTAAATAATGAAATTTGTCAACATCATCCAGACTCTTATCCTCGTGGATTTTTTTAAATTGGCCCCAGAACGAAAGATAACTTAACAGTTGACCATCAAATTTTTTAATGTGAATTTTCGGCAATTTGTACCGTTTTTCATTACATGTATTTACACTATTCTCAACATTAGAGCTCATATTAATTTTAAAGTCTGAATTATACGTTTTTTCTTTTATTCGGCGGCTGAGCGTTATAAATTCATCGGAATATTCCTCGCAACTTATAACTTCCGTTTCTAAATTATCATCAGTAGCCTTAGCTGCTATCATTAAATCTAACATTTCTGAGTCATAAGATTTTAATTCACTAATTATTGTTTGTAATTTAACAAATTTATCCTCTAAAATGGATTTATCCGGTTGCTCTTTTTCTAGTTCGTCTTTTAGAACCTTAGCTGTTCTAGTATAAGAGCTACGTGCCGTTGCACGTTTTTTCTTTAACGTATCAACATTCATTTTTATATAAATGAAAATATACTCAAAATCTCAAATACAAATCTTATCTATAATTCTAACAATAACTCATAAATTCTCATAAATTCTAAACTCGACAATCACAACATTATAATTATAATTTAACATAATAAATAAAAATTCACCGCATGATGAGTATGAAAACGAAAATATATTATAAATACTAAATATGCGGCATCAGTTATTGTTATTCCTAACGTAAATGGAATTAACCTCTAGTATGATTATTTCTCATATTAAAAAATCAAATTCGTATCCTGGCAGGCTCGCCACTTTCTATGTCAGAAACTCAACTTAAAAAATGACATAGAAATGTGCCGCTAAACTGCGATGACACGCCCGCAGGGCGGCTATACTTACTCAAAAAAAAAATACACATTAAACTTCAAATTTAAACCAAAACAAATTAATGAATCACAACTTTAATGAAACATTTATATATACAATTCTTAAACATAAAAGCACAGCACACTGCTTAAATTTTGACTATACACAATACGCTTAAATTTAGAATATAGAATATTTACACAATTAAATTTAGAACAAACACATAATTATCATACACTATTTACATAGAAATAACATTTTCAGAAATAATCATACCATAAAATCGCAAATAACTCACTTAAACGCAAAAGAGGACTCACTTTCTACAAATGTGACGCAGCTATAATTGCATCCCTTAATTTTAATTACTATTTATCCTGTGGGCAGAGGATCTCATCTGTAAAACTTTTTGAACATAAACTTTGCACACACGCACACAATATAACTTATGCCCTATGTGCAATTTTATACTCTTATTCGCAGCAAATATTTCAAGGGTGATTAACGCAACAAACAATTTTAAGTGTTATCGGTCAAAACCGTTAATATCCGAACCGAACCTTTTTTTCTTTCTTAAAACTCCGCATTTTCGCAGCAAAAAACCTAGTATCACTCTTCACTAGCTCAGAAACTACATGTCTGTCCGAATAATAAAATACCTCTACCCTCTTACGTCATATTATTACATTAACCCTAAAAGCGCGCGAAGAGAAAAAATGTTCTTGTTAGCAAAATAACGGGCAGGAGGAAAAAATTTCTTTCGTTACATGTGAGATTTAAAAACACATGGCCCTTGCCAACACCAATTTCAGCAATTACCATTTATAGTGGAAAAGTATCTGAATTCTTTTGTGCTGCCTTTTGTGCTTTTATGTATGTGATCTATAGATTTGTATATACATTACAAATTATACTAAAATATATCTCTCTCGGGAAACATTCAACACAACTGAACATACCCTTATAGCAATTTCTGTCAATAAATGGAATTGTACTCGAATTCTTTCGTACAGCCCTGCATAAGATCTAAGGAATTTATACGCACCAGGTAATATGAAAAAAAAATAGTTACATTTAAAAACGCTTACCGCAACTGAAAGCGTACTTCGAGGAATTATAGCTGGTAGACAGTACTGTAACCGAATTCTGTTGTGTGGCCCTGTAAATGAACGGTAAATGCTATGCATGTTATATTCTATAGTAAGCCTCTTGTAGCGAACCTCAGTGGCTGAAATCAATTACAATTTGCTTGAAATAGTTTAGCATAATTAAAATACACGGCAAAAGATAATCCATAGGCCATAATGTAACGAAATTGTTTTGGATGTCCCTGAAACGAACTATAAATGCTACAAACTTCATTTACAATACTGATCATGCCATCAACCTGAGGTAAACCTCAGTAATATATGTTTATTACATGGCAATTTGAGTAGGTTTCCGCCAGTTAGAGGACGCCTAGACAGGCGGCCAGGCAAACCGAATTCATGAACACTTTTTAAATATGTTGGAAAGTGTTAAAAAAACAAGAAACCGTTCTGGTTTTTGCTAAGATTTCGAGTAAATTCGCCACGGTGCGGTGCAGGATTTCCAGTTTGCCACACTTTTTTATTAAGAAATTCCGAGTTCATAGCGGACATTATAAAAGAAGATATTTTTAAGACTTTGCAACATAGTTGAAAAGTGTTTATGAATTCGGTTGGTCTATCTTCCGCCTGTCCGTGCTCTAACTGTCGTAAATATGCTCGGATTGTAATGTAATTAACATATGTTATTGGGGTTTACTGTGGCATGTTCAGTATTGAAAACAAAGTGTATAGCACTTACGGCTTATTTACAGGGACACTCAAAAGAATTCCGTTACATTATGATCTGTAGGGAGAAGTCGTTTGCGGTGTATTTTAATGATATTACACTATTTTAAAAATATTGAAATTTATATGTATCACTAAGGTGTACATGAACGATATTCCAATGAACAATAAGTGCTGAGACTGCGTTTTCAGTTGTGGTTACGAGTTTTAAAATGTATTATTATTATCATTATTGCATTTTACTTAGTGTGCAAAAAAGATGTCAAGTACATTTCCGTTTAATGACGGAAATTGCTGAATGGGAATTTTAAACTGTACTATGAGTAAAATTGAAAATTTTTTTTTCATGCCAGGTAGTATACATACAAATATGTAGATCATTTACAGGGCTGCACAAAATAAAATCTTATATTTATCCGATTATAGATAGTAATAGAAGAAATTAGGTTTTCGAATGCGTTATGCATATTCTAAATTCTTTATTTAGACATCAACTTTCACCTTAATAGACTATAAAGTTTTGTTACCCTACTTTGAATGTGTTGGAAAGTGTTTCATAATCTATGCTGGGCGCATGAATTTTACTTTCTTGTTTTATATATAAATGTCTGTTATTAAATAAAGCAACAGTTACTTTACAAAATTTCTGGAGTAAATTCGGAATTTTTGAATCAATGAGGAGTCCTAAGTGACAACCCTGCTGCGATGTAATGCAAAATACATGCAAATATCTTCTTACCATCTTGTTTTGAGATTCGCATATCGATATAGCAGCCATTCCATCAGGATGGGACAGGACAGTTCCTTGGTAATGGCAGTTTCTCGCAGAGTTTCCTTCGAAGTCTTCGGATCCATTTGTTTTTAGAATATCTTTATTTCTTTGCAGTTCGATGTAAAAAGTCTCTTCGGAAGCCCTCAGAATTAAGATGAGATATCGATGCGGTTTCAGAGATTCAGCTTTAGAACTCCCGTCTAAGTACAACTGAGGGTAAACTACTTCAAACTGACCTGAAATTTTGAAATATCTATTTTAGATTTATGGCTTTTCGATGCCACGTTTGAAATAAATATAAATACAAGGCAATCATAAACTGAGAAGGGTGATAATACTCATTAAGATGAAGAATTTTTAGTAAACCGTTGGCTAAGAGTAGTGGTGGGCGATAACGAAATGTTTCTATCGATTTTCTCGATTGTATGGATATCTCGATATTCTTCGATTGTGTAAAATGCTTCTCTATTACTCCAGTTTGCCAATTGCTTTTAAACGACACCCGATTCGATCTTATCAAGAATCGTCTGCGGGTGAACTGGAATGAGTCAGCGTTATTAAAGATTTTGGGGATTGAGTTATTGTATTATACAATACAGGGTAATACCGTATATACTCGTGTATAAGTCGACCCTCCCCACCCCAATTCTTAAGCAAAATTTTGAAAAATAAATTGAGTTTTCGTGTATATGTCGAACCAATGTTGAAAAAGGATTTGTAATCGGAGATTTAAAAAAAAAAGAAAAAATCATTAAATTAGTACGTTTCTAATCAGACTTAATTCTACCTTTTAAAACTGCATAATTATGTAAAACTAAAGAAGCTTAAACTGTTTTGAAATGTATTCACATCAATTCAATGATGCTTAAAAAGAAAAAAATCTTTCAAAAATCTATTCAAGCCTTATTTACAAGGGTAAACAACTTCTTAGACTGCTAAAATATAGCATTTCTTTGTATTGCAGGACTTTTAGGAAGATATCTAGAGGCATTCTGAAGTTGAACTCTTTTTAAAAAGGGGATTAGAATGTTGAAAGGAATGGTCCTGTATTGAAGGGAATTCTCTTTCAAGAGAAAATGGGTGCAGAATAATTATTGGGACATTATTGTTGAGCTTTTTCTGTCAATTACAAGGAAATGACCATGTCCGCTTTTATCTTTTATGTGATCACTTAAAAGACTTGCCCATTCGCCGATTATCTGCGATTTTTTTTTTTTTTTTTTTTTACTATCTCGTGTATAAGTCGACCCCTCATTTTCAACTCCCAAATTTTGTCTATTTTTTTTTTTTTTTTTTTTTTTTTTTTTTTAAATCTAGCCTAGATCTCTAAGTCACCCGGGACCATACTTTTCGGATATTACAGTCGGGGTGCTCAGTAAAAAAATTCGATCTAAAATTATATTTATAGTCGAAAACGAACATTTCAAATTAGAAAAATGCCACCAGGGGCGCAAATTGGGAACAGAGGACAGAAAGGTTCATAATATGAAAGAGTAGTGAACGGGCTTTCCGACGATATATCACATGTGGGGTTCGGAAAAAGTTTGAAAATTGTCCTCCCCATGGAAAAACTCTCCGAAATTCAACTCCGAGGGAGAGAAGGGTTCATAATATGAAAGAGTGGTCAAAGAGCTTTCTGCTGCATATCAAATGAGGGGTTAGGTAAAAATTTGAAAATTGAGCCACCTCGGTGGGTCCACTCTCGCGCTTCTTGAATACACCCGGAATTCACCTCTCAGTCTGACAGGCTGTGCTCTCAAAGATGGTAGATGGGAGTTGCTGGGTTCGAACCCAATCGCGCCCGTTCAATTTTGCGCTCTATCCAAATGGATGCTATCACCACTGTTGCTTTCTGGAATAAATTATGCTCTGTACGTTTTTTTTTTTATGCAAAGGGTATACTGAATCAATGAAATACTCACTTTTCTTCTCTTGGGATTGTCTTGATAGGTTTAACTTCGTCGGAAGACACTAAATGGAAAACAACACATCTGATTAGTAAAGACAAAAATTTTATTAATTTTCATGACAAGAAAGAAATAATTCTAAAATGCTCATTTTATTCATAAACTTCATTTAAATCTAACAAGAACTAAAAATACTGCATCACGGCATAGAATGTGAAAATCTTTCCAACATTTTCGGAATACTGTTAAGAAATTTCCTTTTTGTTCATGCAATGAAATAAGATATCTAAATAAGCATTAAAAAAACTCACAACGCAGTAAAAATTCATTTATTGCGATTGCTCTCCATAGCGATAATGTGTGTGAATTCTTTTGTGCAATCCTGTATATGATTTACGCTCCTCGTAATATACTAAAAAATTAGTTTAAGTTTTTAATTGAATATCACAGCCGAAAACGAACATCCGTCAGTTATGAATCATACACAGTCTTGTAACCGAATACTTTTGAGTGTCTCTGTAAAGCAATAAATTCTCCGTACTCGATAATCTATAGAAAACATGCTGCAGTGCACCTCAGTAATGCAGTATATCAATTTCATTAAGACACTGCAACATCATTCAATAACATATATCAATTGCACGGCAAGCCGAGTATAATTTACGCGAATTAGAGCACAGTCAGACAAAACAAATTCATAAAAAATCTTATTTTTATTACCTTATCTTCTTAAAATTCTATTTTTGTTATTAATAAGATTTTGAAAAATTTTTATTAACCCCTCGAGAGGCAGTGGCATATATTACATTCCACCTAATTTTAATTAAGATTTGCACCAGAAATTTTTAATAATGTTTTACTTTTAGAACTTAGGTGAAAAAGAGGTGAAAAATTGCTTTTCCTTATTTTGAAATAAAAGTTTCCCAAATTTCTGGTGTGAATTCAACTTTACAGAAACACATTTGCTTGACCCCCAAAGAGTTAAATCACCTAATTATCTAATCCAGGTTTAATCTGCATATTTGTAATAAGTAAAAATTCTCACTTTCTTTATATATTACCCGTTGATTAGATTTCATTAAAAAATTTTCTTCCTCCCCATCCCCCACGGTTTAAAAAAAAAAAAAAATATTGACAAACAAAATGAAGTGTAATCAAAAAATAAATAACAGATATGTTATCAACTTATTGCATGTCTCTAAAATGTATAATTAAAAAAAAATAGGATTTTTAGGTGCGTTCGTAATTACGTAAATACGTAACACCTATAGTCGTCGTCTGACCCGTCCGTCTGTCTGTCCACACATAACAGCGCAAAAACTACCCAACCGAATGGTTTGAAATTTAATGTATATAATCGTTGCAGAATACTGTCGCGCCATTTCAAATTTTGTGAAAATCGAATCAAAACTTAAAAAGATAATAACAAAAGTTTTCTTCCTTCTATTAAATCCTATCATACGTAATTAATTCAATGATATCCCATGATAGGTAATGATTCTAGGTTGCCATGGTGATTGCATCCTATTTAAGATGAAGTCATATCATTTCCGTATTATTGAATTCAATATATACCAGGTGTCCTAAAAAGGACTGACTGATTTTAAAATTCAATAACTTGCAAACGGTGACAGATATTAAAAAAATTCTTGCAGGAGGGTTATGCATAAGGTCAAAAGTTTTATTACAGTGATTTTTCGATTTTAGTTCGATTTACAAACAATAGATGGCGCTGTAAGCAAGTCGCTAAATACAGGCTCGATTTTTGGTCCTTTATCTTGTTCCATGCAGAAAAAGGAGATGGAAATGTATTATGCGGGCCACGAAGTACCAAAAATCGAGCCTGAATTTAGCGTCTATTGATCGCACCGCCATCTATTGTTTGTAATTCGAACTAAAATTGAAAATCACTGTAAAAAAACTTTTGACCTTATGCATAACCCTCCTGCAAGAATTTTTTAAATATCTGTCACCGTTTACAAGTTATTGAATTTTAAAATCAGTCAGTCCTTTTTAGGACACCCGGTAGAATCGTAATAAATTTTAGATGCATTTTTGCATGAGAGTACAACAGCTATTGCACAAAGATCTGAATATTTATAAAACTAGTTATAATGCGAACGCACCTCATTTACCACGTTTGACGCACAATTTCCGACTTGTTGAAGTTCTAACAAGTATGAGATAGAAGAAAATTTTGGGATACACACATCCAGGGCCCGATTAGCAAGTTTCTGTGCCCAGGCGCCTTTCAATTTTTCGTGGCCCCTTAGATTGGTTGATTTACTGATACTAGTTTTTTTTTTTTTTTTCTTTTACATGTTACACTTATTCGAAAAGTGTCAACTCAAAAAATTAAGTTTTCCGGGAAATTGAAAAACAAGGAATAAAAATATTTTTTTTCTATTATTTATTGAAATGGGTTTTTAACCATATGTTGAGATATATTTTTGTCATTTCATGGTATTAACATCTCAAATATCCCTTTTTTTCACAATTGTTTTATTTCTTAATGGAAATTTAGATAAAATTATGAAAAAAATTCGTGCTTCTCAGAAATTTCGTGCACAGGGCATGGGCCCCGGGTGGCCGTGCGATAGTCAGAGTTTGGACGCATCTGACTACATTTATTACAAATTAAGCACTGCATATATATTTTTTTTAACCATGAACAATAAACTATGACACAGTAGCATTTCGATAGATAAAGGACAAGAGAACTGTACTTTTTTTGTTTTTCGAGAAATGCATAAATATAAACAAGTGGGGAAGTGTGGTCGAAAATCGCACAAAGGGTTTCGTTTAATATTCCTTTCAAAACAATTTATCATTTAAACAATACAGATAATTAATTTATAATTATTAAATCTTTACATAGATGACAGCAACATTAAATTTAATTTTAAAATTTTATTAGAAAAGAAAGCTACGTTTTTAATCAAATTAAAAATATTCAAGCCAAATTATTTAAGTAAAATTCAAAATTATGAAAATTCCCAAATTTAGGGAAGCGACTCAAGGGTGAAAAGTTCCATTCTCCCATTAGCTGCCAAGAAACAAGAATCCCGCGATTACTTCTAAAGTTTGCAAGTCTTGTTAATTGAGCATTGGTAGACACTTCAACCTAACAAATCAGAGGACACGTCGCATTTCCCCGTCAAAAAAAGAAACTTAAATCTTCGCCAAGTGTCACTTGAGCTTATTTCAAGTATTAAGTTGTAATCACATCAAATTTTCTCTGCTATATGCAAGGAATTTTAATTCATTTCTCATATAAAGTGATATAAACTTAATCGCGGGAAACAACGACATGGTATTTTAAAAAATGTCCTTTTTTTCTGCAACAAATTGATAAAACTGACTTTCTTTTAATAATGTAATAAATTTAATTATTTTAGGCTTATCATTTTTTTAACTTCTCTTTAAACTACACATTACTTATTATTTTTCTTTTGTATACATGTATGTGTGTGAGTTTAAATTAAAAAAAAAACTTTTTATATTATATTTTAAAAATATACACTGATCCGAAAGTAAAATTAGTAGTTTTTGATTTATAGCTTTGCATCAGGAGGTCAGAGGTTTAGGGGATGAGACCCCCCCCCCCCCCCGAATAATATCTTAGCTAAGAAATTGCATTGTAATTATCTATATATGCTGTTTTTATTCAAAGCAACAGCACCTTCCTCTCTCAAGCACCTTCCTTTCTTGATTACTAATGTGGTTTTTTTAATAATAAATATATAAAAAACAATTAATAAAAATACTCAGCCAAATTTTATGCAACTTTTTTTCCCCTGTGACTTTTTGTGCATAAGTATGAATAATTTAAAAAAGTCAGTCAGTAGTTAAATGACCAAACTAAATACTCAAACAAACAAAAGTCAGAAAGGGATTTAGACCATCTAAATTCTCCCCCACCCCTATATTAATTTGCAATATTAATATCTATTTATTATTACTACAACAGAAAAAAAAAGTCTAAAAAAATGTGTTTCGAAGATTTAAAATGGATATGGTAAACAATGTTTGTGAGTGAAAAAGATCAAGCTAAAATAAATTATAGTTCACACTTGCATTGAAATGTAATGAAAAAATAAATTAAATAATAATAATAAACAAAAAAAAAATATTTCACACTATTACACACACACACACACACACACAAAAAAAAAAAATGGAAACCAAAACCAAAAACAATAAATTTAAAGAAAAATTTCTTGAAAATAAAATTGTCTTTATTAAATTAATTAATTACTATTATTATTCATTAATAATTGTTAATAATTAGCTTACTTATTAAGATAATTAATAATAAAATTTAAATTTTATCCTTTTCCTGTTTAAAAACTATTTTATAATTCATTTAATAGTTATTATAGGGTAAATAATAAAATAGGCTATTTATTTATTTAGTTTATTTAAGTATTGCGCAGCAGCGCAATACTTATTTATTTCCAGTGTCACTTCTCAATGTTAATTTAACATAAAAAAGCCTATGGAGCTCATTTTTCATTTTTTTCTTCCCACCTTTTTGTCCCTGATGCCACTCATTTTTTTCTTTACTAATTCTAATAATATTATAAATTTAAAGTGTGAAAATGTTTGCCTGACCTGAGGGTCAAAACGGATGATAAAATGCCTTTGCATATGGGTGAATTATAACCCAGAGAGTAACGTGGGCTAATTTTTATTTACATTTTTCAAGTATCTTTCGTAATAATTCCAAATTTCGCTTTTTTCATTAAGAATCAACGGACATTTTTCCAATAAAATGTAACTTTTTTTTATTATTGTTGCCAATAATTCAAAAGGAGTAATAATAATTTGTCTATATTTAGTTGAATGATTTTCATGTAAAAAATTACTGAAATAGTTTTTTTTTTTTTTTTTTTTTTTAAGAATTAAAAAGTAGTTGTATATGGCATCATAGTAGAAATAAAAATGACATTTTCAAACAGATTTTTTACGTTCAGATTAGAAGTTTTAGCCCAAAGTACAGCAACTTGCATTACTGCACTGGTGAAACATTTTTAATTATACATAGGTAAATTGCATCACAAATTGGGATATGATACTGCATGAATCAAAGCCTGATCATGGTACCCTCCATTAATTTTGAAATGTGTTCGTCTGAATGCAGTAGTTATTAAAAAACTTGACATATTAAACAAAAACCTAATTTGAAGAACAAATTAAAACACAAAATTTTTTTCCTACATTGTTTAAGCCCGAGAAGGGACAGATATTAAGATATTTCATTCAATTCGTTCTACATTTAATGTTAAATTTTTGTAACAAATAAGTTAAACCAATTGAACATTAAAAAATAAAAATAAAATTTATACAACATGATACTTTAAACAACACCCTAAAAACTTAGATTCCGTTCAAATGAAATCGAAATAAATCTTAGACTTTTTAAAGTTTTGTATTTTGCATGTATTTTATTATTTTATGTACAATCATCATAAAAATAATACAAAAATCTGCAATACAAATATTTACAACCGAAAAATGGAAAACGTCTAAGATTTATTTCGATTTCATTTGAACGGAATCTAAGTTTTTAGGGTGTTTAAAGTATCAAGTTGTATGAATTTTATGTTTATTTTTTAATGTTCAATTGGTTTAACTTATTTGCTACAAAAATTTAACATTAAATGTAGAACGAATTGAATGAAATATCTTAATACCTGTCCCTTCTCGGGCTTAAACAATGTAGGAAATAAATTTTGTGTTTTAATTTGTTCTTCAAATTAGGTTTTTGTTTAATGATATTTTATTTGTTCTTTAAATACGAAGTAACTTTCTCTTTCTAAATGATAAACTGCGCATGAAAAAGAAAATCTGAGCAATAACTATCTAAAATTGTAATAAGTTGTTTTAATTTATTTATACTTATTGAATTAAATATTTCTAGTTAATGATTATTTAAATTAATGCCTTTAATTAGTTTTCAAATGTATATATAGATATACGGTGGAAGATGGGGGGGGGGGGCGCAATTTATTAGAATTTTTTAATAAATACGATTTATGTTTTACCTTTTTTTTTCTTTTGAAAAGCAGTTTGTTAGAATTTTTTAATAAAAACAATAAGAAAAAATTTAACAAATTATTTAACAATTAACTGTTATGTTAATAATATTATTAATTTAAATTTATAAATTATTAAAATTTTACTACAAAATAAAATAAACTTAATAAAGTTATGTATTCAAATATGTTCCTAAATCCTAAAACAAAAGTATTTTATGTCAGTGTAAGAAAAAATATTATATTTTCAAAAATATTCATTTTAATGAATTGAAATAAATATCCTATAAGTTATATGAGTTTTAAAAATTAATTTCGTTAACAGTATTTAATATATGATAAAAAAAATTACAAAGCAATTGATAATAAATGAATAAAGATTTTGGAAGAATACTAATTAATTTTAAAACATTAAAACTTTAATAAATTAATTTAGCTAATTTAATATTTACCTGATACTAAAGTTATAACATAAAAATATATTTAAGGTATGTAAGTTTAGGAGATATTATTATTGAATTATAATAAATGTTCACTTTAATTCATAAAAAATAGATTCTAAGAATTTTTAAATTTAATTATTGAAATTTATTTAAAAATAAATTTTATTTCATGTAATAAAAATTAATTTAAATTTATTTAACTTAAGTATAATTAGAATTTGATTTTGTTTAACTTAATTACAACTAAAACTTAATTTAATTAAAATTTTATTTAATTATGTAATTGACAATAAAAAATTACAAATGAACTGATAATAAAAGTCGATCAAGCTTTATTAACTAGCTTAATAAAGATCAAAACAAAACAATAAAAGTAAGAGAGAGGATAGCACCCGCACAGTTCTGTTTACTAAACCAGCGCCCTTAACCACTAGACAAGATCTTTCACACTTAACTTTCACCAAAACAGTATAATCCACTAAGGTACAATATTTCTCAAAGTGCTTGTATTTCGTCGCCAAATCATCAGCGGGAAGCAAGCCAAGACTGGTTTCTGCTCAACCAATGAGAGAATGGAACCTTGCACTCTTGAGTCGCTTTCAAATTTAGCGGAGGTTTAAATAAAATTTAAAATTTCGAAAAACAAAAAAAAATTGTTTAAACGAAATTTAATACACTAAAATTTCGCAAGAATTTAGTAGATGTTCAAGCAAAATTTAAAATTTCGAATTTACTCAAAACAAAATAAATTGTTTAAACGAAATTTAAAGTTCAGAAATTTTTTTAATTCAGCGGTTGCTTAAACAAAATTTTAAATTTCGCAATTTCTCAAAAGAAAAATAGAATTTTTGAATAAAAAAATAATTATTAAGATATTCTTCAACAACTTTTCGCCTTAAAGTAGCAAAAAAATTACAAAAATTCTATAAAATCAAATCTATTAGATAATAAAATCTATTCCATGGAAAAAAATTCAAACTCCAATGCCCAGCATCGAACCGGGTACCTTTTGAATAACAAGTAAATCCGTTACCACGGAGCCATCTAGCCCACGAGAAAAACATTGAAATTAAGGTTCTGTTTTGAAATCTAGAAACGGTCGGATGTCATTAAACTAATTGATTTAATTAAAATAGTATAAGTCTTCAAAATTTTATGATTTGTCGCGTGATGGGAGGTATTCAGCTATAAGTATGCAGAATTTCAAGCCTCTAACTTATACAGTTTCTGAGAACAAACTCTGTGACAGACAGACAGACAGAAGAGTGAGACGAACTTTCACCAGATGAACGAAACCCTAAAAAGAAAGAATATAAAAAAAATGTTTTACGAGAGCTAGTAAACTTTCTCAGTTTTCCAAAAGCAACATTAAACTTTTGCCTAGAATAATATAAAATAAAATAAAATGAACTGAACTGATAAAATTTGAACCGTTTTATGTTAGCTGCGAGAAACTAGAACTTGAAATTTGAAATGAAAACGGAAATTTAGATTCCTTTCAACAGGTTGAAATTTTAACACATTCCATAGAACCCAACAGATGGAGAGGACAAAGGAACAGGTGCGTGTTTGATGATGCATTTATCGCTAAAAAAAACCACTGCGAGTTTATGAAATTTCCTTATTTATGTATTTATGTCAACTCTTTAGAGTTTTCCACTTACATTACTGAAATACATAAGTTCTACTTTCTAGATAGTTTATCATAATCAATATTTTTAGATCTATAACACTTTGAAATAAATTATTATGAAAAGAGTTTTTTGTTCGAAATTATCTTAGACGATTTTAAAAACATATCAATAAAATAAAACAAAGGGCTGTACTTGTATAACGTTATCAACGTTTTGGTAATTTTGGACCCCCCCCCCCCCTTAACGATATCATACGTTATCATCCCTCGAACCCCTCCCCCCTCCCCCGTAATGATATCGTTATCATGTCTAAAAACTCTTTTAATTTTTATATTTTTTTTTCTTTTGTTTGGAGTCATATACAAATATCGTTAAATTTATTTTTCGCATACTTTATTGATTCAAATGAAGAGAAGTCAATAAAATACCACACTATACATGAAATGGTATCAAATAACACTTAAAATAAATAGTTACTTTTTAAAAGCATTTAATAATGGCTTTTTGTTACATAATGTATTCAATAGTAATAATGTCTTCTTGCACTTGTTCCCGAAAGAAAGAGGGGCTAGGCAGGGTTCTATTGCGGGCAGAAGCAGATTATACAAGTTAATTTCGAAGACGCAAAAATTATATATCCCTCAAAGAATTATCATGATTTAATCAGCAGCGAATCAATAGAAATTATTGCTAAAGAAAATACTATTTGCAATGACGTTTTATCCTACAACATACCCAGAATTTGGCTCAGTTTGCTTAAATAATCATAAAACGAGCAATATTCCACTTCTTTATATCCATGTTTTATTTTCCCAATATTTTCCGGATCTAAAAATTAACTTCCACCTTTCACTCCTTTCGTCGCCATTTACGTGAATTTTGAAAATTAGACGTCAATAACAATTGTATTTCTTATATTTCTCTGACGAAGACTATGTTTTTTATAGTTGAAAGTACTAAGGTATTAAAATAATTTAACATCTTTTTAATATTGTCTCATCTTTTAAGTAGTTTTGCACATAGTGAAAGTTTAAGTTTAGCATTTAATGCATCTTTATATCTATAAGGGGGTTACCATAGGGGGGACCCTGTTCTGTCGCTAAATACCGCCAAGTTTGTCGCAAACTTGGCGATATATCGCCAAATTTGGCGACCAAAATGAGTCGCCCAAAAGTGACGCCAACTTGGCGATATCTCTAATATTTCGCCAAATTCCCATAGACTTCCATTGTAAACCTACTTGCTTATAGAAAATTAACAAATTGAGATATTTTAATGCAACAAAAACTAATATTAGCTTAAGGGATTATATTAAATTTTTCTTTGATGACCAAAGTAGGAATTGACTTTAAAAACAAAATTTATATATTACTTGTTTTTAAGGCGAAAAAAAGCAACTTTGATGTAACTTTGATTATTGATCAAAACTGCTTACATATTAAGCGTCCTATCTGAAATGGGGGAGGTAAACGCAAGATTAAAGAGGAGGTCACATCAATTAAGGTTACGCGCCACGTAGTGGATGGGGTTGAACTACAAAAAGATGCCTAACTGTTTTCTTACTTCATACCAGTAAAATTGTAGAGTTTTTTTCACCTTGATTAATAGCTGAAAAGTGTCTGATAAGATAAGGCGAAGAAAACTTCGTGGTGTCAAGTGCATCTGGACCCCACCCCCTTCTTGCTACGCCATTATTTTGCAATAAATCTGCTAAACAAGATTCGTATTCCATGAGTGACTAAAGATTTAGAAAATATGCGCAGATGGTAAATATTCTGTCGTATATGACGTCACACTAAAAGCCCGCGTATGTGTATTATCAACCCCGTCCACAAGATGGTGCAGCTGTGTTATTTACGCCCGATTCCAGCATTAAGTTTGTACGCTTAATATGTATGCAGTTTTGTTATTGATAAATCTAGAGATTGTCCGTGACATTAATGAAGAGAAAGAAAACTTTCTACCGCCAAAAATTGCTAAAGGTTGTTCGCCGATATTACCGATCAAAACGTGATATATAGAGATCGACTGGAAATTCGGTTAGTTTCCGTTTTCGGCGAAAATATGGCTGGACCGAAACTATCTTTATTCCAAAAATCTCGTTTCTTCATTCGGAAATTTTCAACATGAATCATTGATTTGAACTGTATCGGCTCAAATGAGACACTCTTTATTTAATGCTATGAACTTCACTGTTTATAATTATTAGTCATGACTGACTCAAGATGTGAGTGCAAATTATAAAGTAAACAATGCATATATGACTAAACTTTGAAGATGCTTTTCACGTGCTCATTAAAAGCTGCAGACTCAACAGTAATAGAAAATTTTTAGTTTGAAACCGCAGAAGTGTTTCGAATACTCTTTGAGTATAGAATAAAAGAGTACGATAGAGTATATAACAGTATATTCTAGTTTAACAAATGATCATTTGCAAAAATCATTATAAAAGATAAATCGGGGTATGTGTAACGTAAAACATTTTTTAATGAGATGAAATTCATATAATTAGAAAAACATTACATTTTATTTTATACGAAAATAAAAAAAAATTTGATCTGAAGCACAGAGAGTAAACTTCAGGGCCACAAGTATAATTACACGTATGATTAATTAATAATGATGTATATTTATGTATGCATTAATTATTATTTTTTAAATGGGCATTTTCGTTTTCCGCCGAAACTAGGAAGATTACCGAAATTCGGTTTCGGTGTCTGTTTCTGTCGATTCTTAATTTTGATGTCTGCACATTTATATAGCCCGGGCAATCCGGGTTAAAGATGTTCGACATGCAGAATATAGATGAAAATCGTTGTTAATTTGAAACACGAATAGATTTTTAAGAATTAGTATATTTTTAACCGACAGAAAAAGGAAGAGGTTCTCAATTCGAGGCGTATATATATATATATTTATTATTATTACATATTTTCACCGATTACTCTGAAACTACGCGACATCGTAGCTTCTTACATGTGCCATCCTGAACGATTTCTCTAAAACGTCCAAGTGTTTTGACACTTAAGATAGAAGCTAATCGATCATGGCAAGAAACTGTCTGTACCATTGTTGTGTATTGTAGAGACGAAACAATTACTGATTCATTTCTCAGGGCTGCCACAGGCGACTATTTTTTAATTCAAACTGGCACCACTTTCTCAAAACAGAAATCCTTAACAAACACTTTGGCAACACTTGCAAGTGAAATATACTTCAAAATTTATATTGGAAAAATATTGGTACGAACAGAATATAAAAATAGTCGCCTGTGGCAGCCCTGATTTCCGTATGCCCTATTTATGTCAAAGTAAAATTACATTCAACCAACTTTCACATCACTATTATAGATTTTTTTTAAATTTCAGTTGAACCAGATTAGTATTTTTTGCTGTCTTAAAATAACTGCCTACAAATTTATTTTCATTCGATCGAGTTGCATGCTTCTAAATATGTTAATCAAAATACCTTAAGATGAAACTTTACAAAGAAAGAAAATGTGAAAATGCAAAAATTATATCATCTAACAAAAGCTATAACAGGATTTTTTTATGATAAAGAAGAAAGTGGGAAGAAAAAGATTTTGAAAATAGCAAAATCACTATTGAAAGTGCTCAAGAAAGCGTAGTGAGGATGTGCCGATCTTAAAGCACGAACAATTATCACTCAGGGAGATCTTTAATATAACACAAAAAAGTATTATTGAGATAGGGTTTAGCAAAAGTTGTTACATTTATTCCACTTAAGGTTTTGTATATGAAAAAAAAGACGGAAAATTTTCGAAAATGACAAAATCACTATCTATACACAAGGTGCTCTAGAAAGCGTAGCGAGGATGTGCCGATCTTCAAGCACGAATAATTATCGCTCAGGGAGATTCTTAATACAATACAAAAAAGTATTACTCAAATAGCATTAAGCAAAAGTTGTTACATTTATTCCATTTAAGGATTTGTATATGAAAAGGAAGACGGAAATTTTTCGAAAATAACAAAATCACTATCTATACACAAGGTGCTCTAGAAAGCGTAATAAGGTCTGCTAAGCAACACGAAGAAACATCGTCTAAGACAGTATACAATCAACTTAAAAAAGACCTTGTACACAGTTGACATACATAATCAACCATTCATAATTACATCTATTGTTGTAAAGCAAAAAAAAATATTTGATGAAAACTTTTGATAAATTAGTACCTGCGCGTTTTATAAAGCATTACTAGGTGCGTTTGTAATTATATAAATACGTAGCACATATAGTCGTCGTCTGGTCCGTGTGTCCGCAAATAACAACGCAAAAACTACCCAACCGAATAATTTGAAATTTAATGCAGGCATCCCCCGACTTACGTAAATTTGCAGTTACGTAATAAATTTCGAAAATTACATTTGTGAACATACTAGCTCGTTTGATACGCAGTTGCATACTTTTGAAATTTATTTTATAAATAAAATAGTCGAGTCTCTCTATAACGAAACTCCATACATGGAATTTCTCTATATAATGAATTTTTAGTAGGAACGGCCCCTTTTCCCATGATCTCATTAAAAACAGTTTCCATATAGCGAAATACCTATCTCCATATAACGAATTTTTTCATAAAATGTTCTTTATTTATTGTCTTTAAAAAGCTTCCAAATCACATGGAATCAATTTTCCATCAGTGATTAGTGATTTATCGTTCAGTGCTGAGTTTTTTTATCTTACTTTTCTACCTTGAATATCCTCGTTTTTTATGCCCAACGAATTCTGCTCTCCCACACCTTCCAACTTCTTAAAACAGTGTCAATTGGATTATTACACATATAAGAGCGGGATCAGAGAGGTAATTGAAGTTTAAGGTGAATGAGAATTCAAATGGAGGAAAATGTTCCCGATACAATTTTTCATTCCTTGCTAAAATGTGAACATTTTTTCGAGAGTGTAACAATTTTGAAATCAAAACAGCGAAAAATTGCAAATTTCTTCGTCAAAAATTAATGTAAGTTTTCCTTATGTGATTTTTATTATGCTTTCAAATAAATGTCTCTTCTCTTTTTTGAAACTGTTTAAATAATTCAGAAATACAATATTAGGTTAATATTTATAGTTAAACATTTCAAATTCTTAATTAAACACCTCAAAAGTAATTTTTTTTTCAAAATTTACACATTCAATAGGAATTTTTACTCATTCTCTATATAACGAATTTGTCTATATAACGAATTTTTTACTGGAACAATGAATTTCGTTATATAGAGACTCGACTGTATATAGATATAAACCACAACCGTAATATAGTTTATATATTAGATAGAGTTATTAACCATTTGGAAAAATGGTTATTGTCCTCGTCAGGGTAGGAAATCAAAAGCATATCTGAAGGTTTTTATTGGTTTAATCTGCAATTTATTCGTTTTCTGATTGGTCTATACAGTAATCTGTATTTCCCTTTACTTTCAACAGAGATGGACAACAGAGTGTTGCCACTATGACAAAAAGTAATAAAAACTACAAAAAAATTTAATAACTCAGAAACAAATTGAGATACAGCTTTCAGACAAATTGCATTTAAAAGTACATTTTTTTTTCTATACGACGATATAAAAAGTAATATTGTGGAATGTTTAGAAGTTTAAGAAATAAATTTCATTTAAAATTGGCCGTCAGATTTCTTGGAAATCTGACGATGGAAAAGCCTTTTCCCTAACAGCCAATGAAATGCTTGGATAATACTTAAGTTTCAGGTGGATAATATGTACGAGTCGCTGGCGATTTCTGTCGCTTTCAACTTTTACGTGTCATAACACTATTAATGTTTAATTCATGGCGTACGTAATGTAGGATCAACTCCGTGCTATTTTTCATGTCTTAAATTTTTGTCTTTGAAAAAATCATTTTCCAGATGGTCGTTGTAATTTGTTAAATTGCATTTTATTTTTATTGGTATATTTCTTATAATGAAATCTATAACAAAACAACTTAATCTTTATTGTTGGTTATTCATAGTAGTCATCTAATTCATAATAAGTACAGTTGGTGCTTATCAAGGATTACTTTATTTTGTGTGCTATTCATTTGTCTTGCCATCAGAAATTCGTGGAGAATAGGTTAAATGAGTCCTCTTTAATTAGCCCAGGGTACGGTATGCTATTTCTTTCTCCCAGCTTATTTTGTGTATTCCAAAAAATAACGTTACCTTACAGAAGCCTGGCGTAAAACAAAGCAGTACGATTAAATACTCTTTAGCAATTTTTTAAACTTCTAAGCATCGCACATTTTCGGTTTTTATACCGTCGTAATTGGGAAAAAAAAAGTTCTTTTAAATGCATTTTGTTTGAAAACTGTATCTCCATTTATTTTTAAAATATTATATATATATATATTTGTAGTTTTTAGCGACATTTGTTTAATATTGGCAACGGAAGTACTCCATTTCTGTAGAAAGTAAAGGAAAAATAGTTCTAAAATACTAATTATATATTTTTGTTGTCATTTTCTCATAACAACCGAAAGAAAATGTAATTAAAATACGTGCTATTTTGAAAAAAAACATATAAACGAATAACTTCTGTTAAAACAATGGAGCTATTATAAACTATATTTAATTGTAAGTATCTATGAATCTTTAAATAGCCGTTTTTTTTTTTTTTTTTTTTTTTTTTTTGTCGATTTTCTTGAATGACGGCATCTTTTTGCTTCATTTGTGCATTATTTCGCGATAGTGATGTGCTATGCATGCTTTACTGTAGATGTTTAAGAGTAAGATCGTAAATGTGGAATTCTTAACCGGATGCAAATGACGGCATTTTACATAAAATAAAACGTGTGCTTTAAGTCTTAAAATTAAAATATGTTTTGTACTGCAGTAGAGTCCCGCTTAAGCGAGTTATTTTCTTCCGATGGACTGGTAGCTTTTATTAGTATGAAACAACCATTGTAAATGAAGTGTTAGGTGAAGATGAAAGAGCAGCCGTAAAAAGTTAGAACTCTGATTTTCTGGTCAGAATAGGGAAAAAAATTATGGACATTTCCTCCCCCCCCTCCCATTCTGACTAGAAAATCAGAGTTCTAACTTTTTAAAGCTGCTCTTTCATCTTCACATAACGCTTTATTTATAATGGCTGTTTCATAGCAATCGAAGCCATCAGTCCATCAGAAGAAAATGAAGTAATGGAAATGCCGGGTGCGACACTAAATTCTGAAAAAGCAGAATTCCTGTTCTCTAGTTATTTTTTATTTTTATTGTCGTTTGATGTAGATTCAAAATTGTTATAAATCAATTCATCAATATCAGATTTATAAATACAGTATTCCGCAAGATATTTGAAAAGGGTTCTTTAAGTTTGTTTTAACATTTTTTCATACTTTTATTATTTATATACGACTAAATATTGTCGCATGATGCTTTATTTATAAAATAATACGGTGTAAATAATATGTATATATATATATATATATATATATATATAAAATCAGCTTTTAGCTTTTTTTCTCGCAGAAAACAATCGATTTGCTTATCGATCGATCTTTGAATTCTGAATTTTTTTTGCAAAAAAAAATTATGGCCATTTTTTTTCCCATTCGGACCAGAAAATCAGAGTTCTAACTTTTTACGGCTGCTCTTTCATCTTCACCTAACACTTCATTTATAATGACTGTTTCATAATAATGGAAGCCATCAGCCCACCAGAAGAAAATGATCCTTTCCAAAGGTATAATCCTTCATTTGGCGCCCCTTTTTTCTGGCGCCCGGGGCACATGCCCCCTCTGCCCCCCCCCCCCTTAGTTTAGGCCCTGGTGTGAAACACTGAAAAATCTATCTTTAACCCTTTATTGTATCCATTTTTTCAATATGTTCTAAAATAAAGTAATTTTTTGTAATTACTCAAAAAGTAGAAATTCAACTATCCGCTACAGGAACTATTAAAAATAAATACATTCTAAATGCCTCCTAAATGTATAAATGTTTCAGACATCCTTTTAGGAGTCTGAATAAAAGTTAAAAACAGCTATCTTTGATTTACCGTTGTGGAAACATACACACACTAAAAATTGCTATGAAATTTCGACCGATAGAAAAATTTGACCGGCTAATGATATACTTTGCGTACAACTAATAAATAGTATGGTTAATTTCAACACCACATTACAACAAAACTTTTCAATATTTGGCCCTTTTTTGTGAGTAATTTTGTTTATGTTTTTACTAGAGCGACGCCGGCGCATAGACAGTGATTAACTGACAAAAACCTATCGCATAATCTTTTTTGTGTCTTTAGCTGTTGCCAAATTGAATTGGTATTGAGTCTGTATCTCTATAGATAGAGCAATGTATATAATGGCACAGTGAGATTGAACATGTAAATCTACATCAATATCAATCGTTCAGAAACGCTTATAGGTCTCGAGAGTATTGGCACACACACAAACAGAGCAGAAACTGAGCACTCGCAATTTGGCGAGTCTGATTGTTAGTTTATTCGCCAAATGAAGCATTTTGTCGAGATTTGGCGCAATGGCGAGCGATAGCGAGAACTCTGAGTATATTGATATTAAAACTTTGCGAGATGCTACTTTTAGTTAAATATTTTTTTTAAAAATTCTAATGGGTAGTTCCGTAAAAATAAGCCATAAGTTTTGGCTACTTTTAGCCCGGAACCCTGTATGATAAATATTGCAGTTTCTTACAAAATTTTACCGAAGCAGCTCACAAATTCGACTTACGTAAAATTCAAGTTACGTAAAACTTTACGGAACGCATTACTTACGTAAGTCGGGGGATGTCTGTATATATAGAATCGTTGCAGTATTTTGTCGAGTCATTTCAAACTTTATAACAATCGAACCAAAACTTAAAAAGATATTAACAAAAGTTTTCTTCATTCTATAAAATCCTATCATACGTCATTCGTTCAATGGTATCCCATGATAGGCAATCATTCTAGGTTGCCATGGTGATGACGCCCTATTTAAGATGGAGTCCTATTATTTCCGTATTACTGAATTTGATATAGTGTAGAATCGCAATAAATTTTTCATTCAAGCATTTTTGCATAAGAGTGCAACAGCTATTGCACCAAGATCTAAATATTTATAAAACTAGTTATAAAACCAATTTGCCATGTTTAACGGTACAATTTCCAACTTGTTATATAATAAGTTCTGTTCTAAGTAAGAAGGGGGAAAATAGTAAAAAGAATGATACAAACTTATTAAATGTAATCCTTAAATTATAGAAAAAAACAAGTTTTCGAACCAATGAAACTATTTTTTTAGACTTAATCGTGATTGCGTCCGAAGAAGATGCACGTATATGTGTGATCTTGTGATAATATGTCCATTGTTCACAGTAATGTAAGTAAGTAAAATTTTTGCCTGTCTCTCTGTTTGTCCTTCTCGCCGAACTAACTTTCGAAAAAATAATCTTACTTTAACAAAAATTCGATAATAATCTTCGTAAATTCTATAATAAAGGAAAATAATCGTCCTCATAGTATACATAGATCTGTCATTCTATCTTTCTTTTTTATGTGACAGTATTTACTCGAACATAAAATTCTTAGGAATTACAGTAAAGCGTGCTTTTTTTTTTTTTTTTTTTTTTTTTTTTGGAAAAAATTGACTCGATTTAATTGGATGCGTTTAGCAATCGAGTACAAATCGTAATGCTGTATAAAAACTATAGAAGTAAGAAGTAGAATACAGTAAAAAACCCCTAAAGCGACCACGCTCCGTTCCAATAAGAATTGGTCACTCCGAGAGGTGGTCTCTTAATGAAGGTCATGTTTAAATCTAGATTTTAATTGTTGAAAAAAGGTAATAATTAATGTTACTAAAATTTATTTTTCACATTAGGAAAAAAATATGAAAATTTAAGTATCAAAACAAAAGTCAATTACATAAGTTAATTACTGCAGAGTTTAAAAAAGGAATACATTGACGATTGTTGTGATTTTACGGATTTATCTTTTATAACTTTTATTCTCAAGTCCTTTCGAAGTTCAGTAAATAAATGCATTTACAGAAAAATCATTATTTTTGCGACTAAAAATTAAGGAGTGTCGTAGATCACGGTCGTGCTTAGATTAGGGGCATCTTAGATTCGAATAAATGCTGGTATTATTGGTATTATTATTATTATTATTAATGTTATTTATCATTAGGAACTTATGCCCCCTCCATACTTTTCATAACAGTCTACGAAAATAGAACATGTTGTTCAAAAATAGCACAATATTTCCCATTCATAAATGATTAAAATAATAAATCTTTGTAAAAAATCACCATAAAATAAAAACAATACATAGGACGCGTTTCGAGCTAAAATTATTAACAGCTCGTCATCAGCTACAGTAAACACGTGTCCGCAAGGGGACAAGGTCAAAAGTGAACTGAAAGATAGAGAGTAGAGCTTTCAAAGGATGCAACAGATGACGCTAGCTGAAAGGAGCACATGCAGAAGACGAAAGTGTTGCCAAAATGATAGAAGAGAAATTGATAGGGGGAAATGGAAATAAAAGAAATAAACAAAATTTAAAATAAAATAAAATAAATTAATTAAAAAATATAAATAATAATAATAATAATAATAATAAAGAAAGAAATATAAAAGAATAATACAAGAAAAAACCAAAAGATCCTCTTTTTTTTTCTTTCTTTGTTATTATTATTTATATTTATACTTTTTAATTTATTTATTTTATTTTATTTTAAATTTTGTTTATTTCTTTTATTTCCATTTTTCCCTATCAATTTCTCTTCTATCATTTTGGCCACACTTTCGTCTTCTGCGTATGCTCCTTTCAGCTAAGCGCCATCTGTCGCATCCTTTGCAAGCTTTTTATCTTTCAGTTCATTTTTGACCTTGTCCCCTTACGGACACGTGTTTATTCACTGTAAAAAAAAATCTGTAGTTCTACAGATGTCAAGTTACATGCTTACTAAACTTTCAACTGTAACTGTACGAAAAAAGCTGCAAATCTACAAAACTAGTTTTTGTAAAGCTACAAAAATCTGTAACTTTACAAATGAATCTGCTAAAATTTCAGTAATCTTACTAAACTTTTATTTGTATCCCTGGCTGCAGTTACATGAAAAGTTCTCGGAATCCCAGTTTCCAAAAAAATTCTTCGTAACCTTACAGATTTTTTGATTTTCGGCGCAAAAGTGTGTCTGTTACATGAAATTTTGTTGTTGCTGTTACATGAAAAGTTCTAGGAATCCCAGTTTCCTAGAAAAACTTTAGTAACTTCACAGATTTTTTTTTACGGTGTTGTAGCTGATGACGAGTTGTTAATATTTTTAGCTCGAAACGCGTCCTATGTATTGTTTTTATTTTATGGTGATTTTTTACAAAGATTTATTATTTTAATTGTTTCATATCGCCAGTTTTCGGTGCTGTTTCGCTCCATTTATAAATGGTTATCCTGTTTTACGTTAGTAGTGGCTGATCATCTTCTATAGAAAAAACGAATAATTTATTGCTTTTTTTGAAAGTAGGCTATTATAGATGAAAAATTTATATGTAATTGATTCATTCAATACAGTAGAAAATGGTTTCAGGATTGTTTCAAACAGGATTGCCAATTTGGCCTCCTTTTTTATTCAGAATTTCCAAATTGATACCGGAAATTCCGAATGGAGGATTTTTACTTTATGTAATCACGAAACGCCTGTCATTAAATAAAGCATAAGTTACTATTCCGGATTTCCGAATAAAAAAGGAGGCTAAATTGGCAACCCTAGTTCCAAAGACCCGACAAGACCAAATCTTCGTCCTGAGTCACGTAAAGCCTTCTCTTCATTTATAGATTTTTACTTTCTTCTATCTTTACAAGAAGAAAATATTGGATTCGTAAAAATTTTCGAATTCCCGTTTTCGACGGATTTACACGTTTTAGGGATCAGAGATCCCGAAAAACGTTTTTACAAAATGTCTGTCTGTGAGTGTATGTGTGACATAAATTTTGTGGGCGCTCTATCTCAAGAACTAATGAACGAAATTTAATAAAACTTTAGGTTCAGTTAGTGCCTGGTATAAATTGGTGTTCATTAGTTTTTGGTGTAAATCGTCCAAAAGGTGGGGCTGTAATGCTGCATTATTCATGATTATCGCAATAGCTCTATCTTAAGAACTAATGCACGAATTTGCATCAAACTTCAGATTCAGTTAGTCCCTGATATAAATTAGTGTTGTTTAGTTTTCGGTGTAAATCGCCCAACAGGTGGCGCTACTATGCTGCATTTTCACGAGTTCCGCTATAGCTCTGTCTCAAAAACCAATGCACAGATTTTCATCAAAATTCAAACTTAATTAGAAGTTGAGATAAGTTGTTGCTGATTAGATTTTGGTGTAAATCACCTAACCGGTGGCGCAGCTATAATGCATTTTTCAGGAAGTATTAACATGTATGAGATAGAAGAAAGTTTTGGAATTGCTACATCCGACTATTTTTTAATGTTATAGTAAAATCTTAAATGTCAGTTGTAATTTCCAGAGCTTCAGAAAAAGTACTGCGGGTAGTATCCTGGCACCGGGCGACATTCAGTGCATCATCAGCACCATTAATTACTAACAGCAATGCACCAGCAACCCGTAGATAAACAAACACGATTTTCCGCTTATTGTACGCAGATTGGACGCAGAGCAGGCATGTTCTATAATCTATGGAAATACAGGAGAGGGCGAGAGGGAGGGGGGGTCATGCATCAAAAGTATTTCGTCATCACATAATTTTTAATAATGAATGTTCTTTGACTTTTGAGATCATATGTTGCCTCACAATCACTTAAGCAACATATTGTAGCACGGGATGCACGCATACATGCAAACCGCTAATTATCATTGAAAGTTGTTTTCGAAAAGAGACAAGAAACATCAGTTTCATTCTATAAAATATCTCAACTTTCGTCGCATCCGTTTCAGGGGTTATTGTCAGTTTGAAAGATGGTTTCCTGCGGATTTCTGGTCAACCGGTATTTTTTGTTTAGTCCGACATCTTTTTACGCTATTCTTTTCCCTCGCATTATTTTTCATTAAAAACATACCAACAATGAAACTGCTTTATGTATTTTTTGTATCCCGGTAGTGGCTCACAAATAGCTGTAGGAACGATTGTATGCCAAAACGGACTTTTCAAGTTGGCATGGATTGTCCTGTGCGATTTTTGAATAAAATCCTAATTTGCCTACAAAGTTTTAAAAGAAAAACACGAAATCGTTTTAATTTTATTAAAAAAATGGTATAAGTTTATCATACGATAAATCTGAATGAATAGGCACCGGCAACGAGAAGCAAACAAATTGGAAATTGCTCGTTAAACGTGGCAAATGAGGTGCGTTCGTGCTATAACTAGTTTTATAAATATTTTTTGCACCGCATATTGTATTGAATGTATATTTTAGTGCACTTCATAAGTGCCTATCGATTTCATTCTGTTCGAAAGGCTATAACATCATTAAAATGCACTTGAAATATTTTTTTCCCATTGTCCGTGATGTAACAGAAAACTTTTGACTGTCCTTGTAATTAAACTGTACTAGGGATGCACCGAATAGTGATTTTGGCCGAATACCGAATAACCTACAGGCGAACCAAATACCGAATATTCGGCTAGCCGAATAGTAACTGCTAGGCCGAATACCGAATATACGGCCTGCCGAATAGTAACTATTCGGCTTGTCGAATACTTTTATATTTCAAAGTTTAAAGGCACTAAAATGTTACACTTTAAAACAATATTACATAATATTTAAAACAGAAACTTTCATTCTGATAAACAAGAACTTTTGTCAAGTAAACTTTATGCTGAAAAAAATCTGCTTTGAATTATTTAAAAAGAGGACAGTTATAAAACTTTTTTTAATTAAAAATTTTTTTTAATTTATGGCTTCTTCTGAGAATTAAAACAGATGAATAAATCTCAAATAAAATCAAATTTCAAAGTAATTGCTTAAAAGGCGCAAAGGCATTTGAAATATTGTATGAAAGACGAATGTTTCTCTCAGGAATAATTTCCAAGTATTAATACAGATGAATAAAAGTTTCGTAAATTCTAAAAGAAACATCTTAAAATCAAAGAGAAATTGTGAAAAAATTGTACAGGATCATATATTATTTGTTTGTCAGGAAGAAAAGTAAAAGTAAATAAATAATACAATATATTCAAATTTTATATGGTGCAACTTAGCAAGAATAACCGTTCCCTTTATTAAGCGAGGAAGTTTTTAAATGCATCCTAGATCGGTGTCTGGAATGGGCAATCATTTTCAGAGATTGTAAACGTTGTTCTGAAAATCTTAGCAAGAAACAGATTATTTACTGGATAATGTTCAGCAACTTGCCTTTGTAGATAATTATTTCCTCTGAAAATCCTCGTGATTGGTTAATTTTCTTAAATAATACTTAACAAACAGCAAATAAATAATGTAAAAACATTCTCTTTTATTTAAATATGATTTTGTTTCTAATTATTCTGAATATCTTTATAAGTTGACTCTTAAATGTAGAAGTTGTATAAGGTTTTTAAAAGTATATTTAAAAAGTTTTTCTTAAGTATTCGGCTCAGCCGAATATTTTGATATTCGGCCAAACCGAATATTCGGCATACCGAATAGTTTGCTATTCGGCCAAGCCGAATATTCGGCATACCGAATAACTTGCTATTCGGCCAAACCGAATATTTGGTAACATGGCCGAATACCGAATAGATACCGAATATTCGGTGCATCCCTAAACTATACATCCGATTTTCATAAAATTTGAAATGACAACAAAATTTTGCAACAATTATATATTTAAAATTTCAAACGACTCGGTTGGGTAGTTTTTGCGCTGTTATATGCGGACGGGCAGACAGACGGACTGAACGACGACTATAGGTGCTACGTATTTATATAATTACGAACGCACCTAGAAAGGGGCATTACCCCTCCCTGTATTTTGAGAAATAATTAAATTTTATTTTATTTTTCTAAATTTCAATAAAATAGCAAGATTTATTCTTTCAAGTGACTTAAAACAGTTATGGTAAATGCACCTGTAGTGGGCCACGTACCAGGGCCACTAATTTTGAAAGTTAAAAAAAATCTTTAAATGTTAATTTTCCATAAACTGTTTGGAATAATTGTTTTTTAGGTAGATTTCGTATGAGATACTACCTATTACATTCTCCCCTGTGTTGGAATTTCTGAAAAAATTTTGCAGATCTACACCGATCATGGCCTCTAGAACCCAAAACCACCCTCAGTAAAAAAACTTATATATATATATATATATATCACTTTCTTCTGGACACGACAACTTCGAGAATTCTGCACAAATCTCTTCCAAACTGATACATTAAATCAAGGGGCATAAAATTTGAAATTTATCCTAAGCAGGTGGTTCGGTGAGGCAGAGTTTCTCCTGACGAAAAAAAAAGGAAAAGCTATTTCCATTGTTAATTTTGAAAAAATCCCATAGACGTATATTTTTGGATGTTAATGTTTTAATGGATACTTTAGAATGCTAATGTTTTAACGTTTCGAAGATGTTACATTTCTCTATTACTTTTTAAAGTCTTTTTATGTGACTGTATATGATTTAATTAAATAGCATTGAAACTTTCTCAAAAAGAGACAAAAGACATCAGTTTCACTCGATAAAATATCCCCCAGTTTCCATAGCATCCGTTTCAGGAGTTATTGTCTGTTAGAAAGATAATTTCCTACGGATTTTCGGTCAAGCAGTATTTTCGTTTTGTCCGACATCTTTTTACGTTGCATCTTTTTTCTTACATCTCTTTTCACATCAAAAACATACCAACAAAAGACCCTTTTATGCTTTTTTTTCTTCTTCTTTGGTATTCAGTTTGTGGATCACAAATACGTGTTGAAACGATTACATGCCAAAATGCGCTGTTTTAAATGTATATTTCACCTTTGTTTTATAAAACAGTTAAAAACAGAACAATGCTTTTCAACTTGCCGTGGATTGCTCGCTGTGATTTTTGAATAAAATTCTAATTTTACTACAAAAGAAAGAACGGTTTTCTTCAAAGAAGAAAAAAAGCGAAAGAGTTTTAATTATGTCAAGAACATGTATATGAAAAGTAGGGAAATATGGGGTGATAAACAGTGGCGCATCCAGGATTACGCTTTGGAGGGGGCTAGCATATTTTAGAGGCCTATATGTGCCAAGATTTGGCCCGGCCCGCTCCCGAGTTCTGTCTTTCTTTCATTTGATTTGATGGGACGTGCCGGATCAGGTCCTGACTTACATTTTTTCTGCTGATTTGAGCAGAGGCGTAACCAGCCAGGGGAGCTCTGGAAAGTTTTGGTGGGGCTAATTCTGAATGCTTTTAACATGTTAAAAAATGAAATACTGTACTAAAATGTATCTGCGTTTTTGCGATTTTTTGGTGTGTTTCTGTATTGGGATAATTTTAAAGTGTGTTTTCAAACAACGATTTAAAGTTTTATTATTAAATTATCAAAATATTAGGAAGATTAAAGAGAGCATGAGGTTGCACAGGGTCTTAAAATTTTAATAAAATAAATTTTAAACATGCTAATATTTCGAATTTCATAATAAAATTTTTAAAAGAGAAAAAAAAATTGTGTGACAAAATTAATATCTTTACAAAAATTCAGATTTTTTTAAGGACCTATTGAAAATAATAACACTCTTTCATAATTAAAAAAAAAGTAAATATCTAGTCTAGTCTGGGAAAGGCTTCAGCCCCCCTTAGCTCCCCCCGTGGATGCGCCAATGATGATAAAAGACGTGCACGAAAATCCTCTTAAATCTATCGGTTGGTTTAAAAAAGGAGGGTTATGGCGTTTATTGGGTGCGTTCGTAATTATACAAATACATAACACCTATAGTCGTCGTCTGGTCCGCCCGTCTGTTCGCATATAACAACGCAAAAACTACCCTATGGTTTGAAATTTAACCTTATACAGTAAAACCTCCCTAAAGCGACCACGTTCCGTTCCAATAAAAATTGATCGCTCCGAGAGGTGGTCCTCTTAATGGAGGTCATGTTTAAATCTAGATCTTAATCGTTGAAAAAAGGTAACAATTAATGTTACTAAAATTTATTTTTCACATTATGAAAAAATATGAAATTTAAGTATTAAAACAAAAGTTAATTACATAAGTTCATTAGTGGAGAGTTTAAAAAATGAATACATTGACGTTTGCTTTGATTTTACGGTTTTATCTTCTATAAGTTTTATTTCCAAATCACTAAAGACCGCCGCGGCGAGCGGCCCATCTTCGTCCGCAGCCCTTTATTCTTCTACTCTAGTCCGACTCTTTTGCGAAAGCAAGATTAGTAGGTCCCCAGCCACGTCCCGAGTGAAAGACTCTCTAGCGAAAGCAACGTAAAAAAAAAAAAAAAAAAAATCAAAAAATGAAACCGGACAAATTTAAAAGGGAAATTACACAAATTAAACACAGCGAAAAGCGGTATGGGTTGGGCTCGGGGCAATGAAGCTACCGAACGACTCCCAGCTACTTCGAGCCCATTATTAGTCACGAAGTTCAGTAAATAAATGCATTTTTTTTTTCTTTTTTTTTTTTTTTTTTTTGACAGGAACAAATTATGACGATTTCATTAATTTATTTATTTCTTTGAGAGTTTCCTGACAGTTCATTGCCTAAAAGGGAACAAAGGGTTACACTTAAAAGTTACCGAAATAAATAAAAATTCTAAACTTAGTTTAGAAATTTGATGAATAATGCGCTCTCCGGGATTATTATTCTAATAAAACCTCCTTCAAGCGACCAGGAAAAAACGGAATTTGCTTCCTTTTATTCAAAGAAATGGATCGTTCATGGAGGGACTCCAACTGGGGTGGTCTTTGAATAGAGGTAAAATTAGTATGAAAAATGAGCCTATGGGAATATATTTCGTTCCATGAAAAAAATGGTCGTTCAGGGAGGTTTCACTGTATTATAATACGAGCAAAAATTGTGTGTGTGTATGTAAATTTTATCTTAAAAACGGCTGCAACGATTTTGACTAAATTTTACATCCAATCGTTTTGAGGCACGAGAAAACTATTGAGCTAGGTCACATGTTCGAGAAATTTCGATTAGTGGGTCATTTTTGGGTCACTTCGGATCAAGCTAATTTTATCTAAAAAACGGCTCTAAGGATTTTGACTAAATTTTGTTATCTACTGTTTCGGATTACGAGAAGACCAATGGTAAAAATTCACATGTTAGAGAAAATTCGATTAGTGGTTCATTTTTGGGGTACTAGTTGTTCATTTTTGGGGTAAGCTAAGTTTATCTAGAAAACGGCTCTAACGATTTTGACGAAAGTTTGTTTTCTATCGTTTTCGGGCACGAGAATACTATTGGGCTAGATCACATGTTCAAGAAAATTCGATTAGTGGGTCATTTTGGGTCATAATGGGTCAGGCCTCAAGCTAATTGAATCTAAAAAAAGGCTCAAAACATTCGGACAAAATTTTGTAACATACCACTTCTGGACATAAGATGACCATTGGGCTGAGTCACAAAAATCGATTAATGGTTCATTTTGGGTCACTGTGGGTCAAGCTATTTGTATCTAAAAAAAAGAATCAAACGATTTTGACAAAATTTTGTACTATACCGTTTCTGGGCATGAAAAGACCTTTTGGCTAAGTCACATGTTCGAGTAAATTCGATTTGTGAGCCATTTTTAGGTCACTGTAGGTCAAGTTAATTCTATCTAAAAAACGACTCAAACAATTTTGACAAAAATTGTTTCTGGTCATGAGAAGACCATTGGGCTAAGTCGCATGTTCTTGAAAGTTCGATTAGTGGGTTATTTTTGGGTCACTGTGGGTCAAGCTTGTATGTCACTATGCTTCAGGATCATGCCAATTGTATCTAAACAGCAAGATACAGTGAGAAAAAAATATCGAATTGAGCTAATTTTGACCGAGCTTAGCTCAGTCATCCCTGCCAGTATATATAATCGTTGCAGAATTTTGTCGAGTCATTTTAAATTTTATGAAAATCGAATCAAAACTTAAAAGGATATTAATGAAAGTTTTCTTCATTCTGTTAAATCCTGTCATACCTAATTAATTAAATGATATCCCCTGGTAGGTAATGATTCTAGGTTGCCATGGTGATGACGTCCTATTTAAGATGGAGTCCTATTACTTCGTATAACTGAATTCAATATATATAATCGTAATAAATTCTGTATTCATGCATTAAGAGTGCAACAGCTATTGCACCAAGATCTGAATATTTATAAAACTTGTTATACTACGAATGCACCTCATTTGCCACGTTTGACGTACGATTTCCGACTTGTTTCTTTAACCGCTAATGATAGAAAAGAAACATATTTCTAATTATAAAAAGGATTCGAAACAAGTATAAAATTTAGCAGAGGTGGATCCAGTCGTCTATTTAAACAGGATCTTTTTGTTTGGGAGTGGAGGGAGGCTGTCTGTCACATATATACATGAGTAATATTTACGCCTTAAATCCATATTGGCAATTTTCTGACATGTACGCAAATTAATTTCCTTTCGTAAACTCGGGAAATTTACATATTCTATTTAGATATCAAGAAAGAGAAATCGAACAGAGTTTCTTATAAAACTAGTCGGATTTGGCAAATCCAAAACTTTCTTCTATCTCATACATGTTAATACTACCTGAAAAATGCAGCATATCAGCACCACCGGTGATATGATTTACACCAAAATCTAATTATCAACAACTTTGACAACTTCTAACTGAATCTGAAGTTTGATGAAAATCCGTGCATTAGTTTTTTAGATAGAGCTAATGGGAAAAATGCAGCACAGCAGCGTCACCTGTTGGGCGATTTACACCAAAAATTAAACAACACTGGTTTATATCAGGGACTAACTGAATCTGAAGTTTGATGAAAATCCGTGCATTTTTTCTTCAGTTAGACCTATTGCGATAATCATGAATAGTACATCATAGCAGCGCCACCTGTTGGGCGATTTTCACCAAAAAGTAATCAGCACCAAACTATATCCTGGACTAACTGAATCTGAAGTTTTATGAAAATCCGTGCAGAAGTTCTTGAGATATAGCAATTACAGAAATCGTGAAAAATGCCGCATAGTAGCGCCACCAAATTTCACCAAATTTTCAGTTGAAGTGTTGGGCGATTTTCACCAAAAACTTATAAGGACCCATTTATATCAAGGTCTAACTGAATCTAAAATTTTGGGAAATTCCGTGCATTAGTTCTTGAGATAGAGCGCCCACAAAAATTTTGTCACATACAGACTCACAGACGCCCATTTTCTAAAAACCATCAATTCGTGTTTCAGGACATTCGAAAGCATATAAATCCGTCGAAAACCAGAAGTCGAAAAATCTCACGAACCCAATCTTTCTTCTTGAAAAGATAAAAGCAAGTAATAATACAGTAAATACTCTCAAAGTTAGTACTTTAAGCCGGTTTTCAGGGCTCGACTGCCATCAAAAGGCTGTAATGAGGAAGCAATTGGCTATAATTTAAAGTGTACCACGTTTATAATAAAATTAAAAACGCTGTTCGATTCTTTGGTGCTTAACCCCTTGAAGGGATATTTTTTATACCACTTAATTTTAATCAAGATTTGCACCAAAATGTTTTTACAGAAATTTACTTCTAAAACTTTGGTGAAGAAAGAAAAGGCTGAAAAATTGCATTTCCTTTTTTTCAAATAACTGTTTTTGAACCTTCTTGTGTAAATTCAACAGCACAGAAACACCTCCTCTGAAAGTGTTAAATAGTACCTAATGTTTGCAATTTGCACGCATTTGTTTGTAAAATAACTCAGTGAATGTATTAGAAAGATCAGCGTCGTTAAGCCTTAATATATATATATATATATATATATAATATTACAATTCATCATCTTTTTTAAAAATAAAAATTAATAAATTGAGTATCAATACATTACACTGACATTATACATAATAAATCTGGATCAACTATTATTAATTTAACTAACCATTAATGAATTTTTTTAATAAACCAATGTCCTAATCATCAATATATGAAGTATTAAAAATTAAAACATTCAAAATTGGCAAAAGGAAAAACAACAGGAACGCGAATTCATAAAAAGAACAAGTAAATAAAGAAATATAAGTAGGACATCATAAATATTTGAAATATTTTCTAAAACTATTTGTAACTAAAACAATTTAACCAATGAAAAAAAGATCTGAAATAATGAATCATTGTCAGCATCAACAAATCCTTTGCACGAAATGTATGATCTCAAAATTGAAAATTCATTAATTCAAAATGAAAAACTACAAAATGAACTTAAAATGAGAGAACAATTATGAATAAAATTGGAACTAAGGATTTGTAATGATTTGCCTCATTTTCAGAGGCAATATTACGAAATCATTAGTAAAAAACGGTTAATTTCTGAAGAAGAAATAATAGGCTACAGCTGAAATGCTTATTTTTTCCATTGCCCGATTAACCACTACCATAAAAAAGAAAGAAATATATAATTAATCAATATGTAAGACCCGGACAGAACAATGTCATGCACAATAGAAATAAAAATGAAACATGTGAGTTAAAAACTTACTCAGCAATAGAATCATACAATTTTTTAAAATACCATATTTGAATCGTAATCATGCTTCCCCATAATCACAGCAGAAACCCCGCCATATTAATGGGTTACAGTTAAGAGCGAATTCTGACAGTCACAAAATCATCACACCAAGTAAATATTATTATTAATAATATAAATATAACAATTTTAAATTATTATCGCAATTAATCTAAACATTATAAATTATTTTATATGCTAACTAGCTGTTTAACCCGTTCTACGCACGGAAGTTCATGAATTTAATTCTAAAACCAAAATAAAAAATAACTATTCGATTTAGTAAAATATTTTTCTACTACTGCGCATTTTTTTAATGAAATTTAATTTATCATGTTAGTATGGCAGCAGACGATAAAACTATATCTTTGGAATAAGAGAATAAATAGAATAAAAAGTTTTGTTGATGTTTGTGATAAAATGTTTGTCTTTATTTTTTTTTAATTGTAATAATTAAGCGCAATTAAATAATCTGTAATTATTTGCATGTTAGGTAATAGAATTGTCGTAATACCCACTGGAGCTTTTTAGTATTGCAGCGTGGTGTACGTAATATATATATATATCTAACTATTTGCATGTGAGGTAAAAGAATTATCGTAATACCCACTACAACTTTTTAGTATTGCAGCGTGGCGTACGTAATATGTATCTCTCACATTGGTTAAAGAACTCGCGCGATTACAGGTTGAACATAAAATAAAAAAGAAAAGTGCCCAGCTAAACTGATGGCATTGAGCTCACAGGCTATTTACACTAATTGTATATTATACTCTTATTTTAAAGAATAATGCCCCTCAAAAAAATAAGTGAAGGGGGATTAGCCCCCGTTTTCCCCTTTATACTTAACCAGTGAACCTCCAAATCTAATCAGGGAAGCTCTTTATCATAATAAACCGGTATACCAAATTTGGAGCAAATCGAATAATCCTGCAAAAAAAACCATTTATCTAAATTAAGGGGGTGGACTACCCCCCCCCCTTTATCCTTAACCAATGAATCCCCAAAACGAATCAGGGAAGTTCCTTAACATAATAAACCGGTATACCAAATTCGGAGCAAATCGGAGGATTCTTCATGAAAAACCCATTTATCTGAATTAAGGGGGTGGACTAGCCCCCTTCCCCCTTTATCCTTAACCAATGAACCCCCAAAACTAATCAGGGAAGTTAATTAACACAATAAACCGGTATACCAACTTCGGAGCAAATCGAATCATTCTGCATGAAAAACGCATTTATCTAAATTAAGAGGGGCGGGCTAACCTCCCTTTTCCCCCTTTATCCTTAACCAGTGAACCCCCAAAACTAATCAGGGAAGTTCCTTAACATAATAAACCGGTATACCAAATTCGGAGTAAATCGAATAATTCTGCATGAAAAACTAATTTATCTAAATTAAGAGGGGCGGACTAACCTCCCTTTTCCCCCTTTATCCTTAACCAGTGAACCCCCAAAACGAATCAGGGAAGTTCCTTAACATAATAAACCGGTATACCAAATTCGGAGCAAATCGGAGGATTCTTCATGAAAAACCCATTTATCTGAATTAAGCGGGTGGACTAGCCCCCTTCCCCCTTTATCCTTAACCAATGAACCCCCAAAACTAATCAGGGAAGTTCCTTAACACAATAAACCGGTATACCAACTTCGGAGCAAATCGAATCATTCTGCATGAAAAACGCATTTATCTAAATTAAGAGGGGCGGGCTAACCTCCCTTTTCCCCCTTTATCCTTAACCAGTGAACCCCCAAAACTAATCAGGGAAGTTCCTTAACATAATAAACCGGTATACCAAATTCGGAGTAAATCGAATAATTCTGCATGAAAAACGCATTTATCTAAATTAAGAGGGGCGGGCTAACCTCCCTTTTCCCCCTTTATCCTTAACCAGTGAACCCCCAAAACGAATCAGGGAAGTTCCTTAACATAATAAACCGGTATACCAAATTCGGAGCAAATCGGAGGATTCTTCATGAAAAACCCATTTATCTGAATTAAGGGGGTGGACTAGCCCCCTTCCCCCTTTATCCTTAACCAATGAACCCCCAAAACTAATCAGGGAAGTTCCTTAACACAATAAACCGGTATACCAACTTCGGAGCAAATCGAATCATTCTGCATGAAAAACGCATTTATCTAAATTAAGAGGGGCGGGCTAACCTCCCTTTTCCCCCTTTATCCTTAACCAGTGAACCCCCAAAACTAATCAGGGAAGTTCCTTAACACAATAAACCGGTATACCAAATTCGGAGCAAATCGAATGATTCTGCATGAAAAACCCATTTATGTGAATTAAGGGGGGTGGACTAACCCCGTCCCCCCCCCTTTATCCTTAACCAATGAACTCCCAAAAGTAATCAGGGAAGTTCCTTAACATAATAAACCGGTATACCAAATTTGGAGCAAATCGAATGATTCTTCATGAAAAACCCATTTATCTGAATTAAGGGGGTGGACGAACCCCCTTTTCCCCCTTTATCCTTAACCAATGAACCCCCAAAACTAATCAGGGAAGTTCCTTAACACAATAAACCGGTATACCAAATTCGGAGCAAATCGAATGATTCTTCATGAAAAACCCATTTATGTGAATTAAGGGGGGGGGGTGGACTAACCCCGTTCCCCCCCCCCCTTTATCCTTAACCAATGAACTCCCAAAAGTAATCAGGGGAGTTCCTTAACATAATAAACCGGTATACCAAATTCGGAGCAAATCGAATGATTCTTCATGAAAAACCCATTTATCTGAATTAAGGGGGTGGACGAACCCCCTTTTCCCCCTTTATCCTTAACCAATGAACCCCCAAAACTAATCAGGGAAGTTCCTTAACACAATAAACCGGTATACCAAATTCGGAGCAAATCGAATGATTCTTCATGAAAAACCCATTTATGTGAATTAAGGGGGGGTGGACTAACCCCGTTCCCCCCCCCCTTTATCCTTAACCAATGAACTCCCAAAAGTAATCAGGGAAGTTCCTTAACATAATAAACCGGTATACCAAATTCGGAGCAAATCGAATGATTCTTCATGAAAAACCCATTTATCTGAATTAAGGGGTGGACGAACCCCCTTTTCCCCCTTTATCCTTAACCAATGAACCCCCAAAACTAATCAGGGAAGTTCCTTAACATAATAAACCGGTATACCAAATTCGGAGCAAATCGAATGATTCTTCATGAAAAACCCATTTATCTGAATTAAGGGGGTGGACTAACCCCCCCTTTTCCCCCTTTATCCTTAACCAATGAACCCCCAAAACTAATCAGGGAAGTTCCTTAACATAATAAACCGGTATACCAAATTCGGAGCAAATCGAATGATTCTTCATGAAAAACCCATTTATCTGAATTAAGGGGGTGGACTAACCCCCCCTTTTCCCCCTTTATCCTTAACCAATGAACCCCCAAAACTAATCAGGGAAGTTCCTTAACATAATAAACCGGTATACCAAATTCGGAACAAATCGAATGATTCTGCAAGAAAAACCCATTTATCTGAATTAAGGGGGTGGACTAACCCCGTTTTTCCCCTTTATCCTTAACCAATGAACTCCCAAAACTAATCAGGGAAGCGCCTTATCACAATGAACCTAGAAAAATTTTTTGAAGCAAATCGGATGTTTCTATCAAGAGTTATCGCTTTACGTACATACATACATACATACATACATACGTACGTACGTACATACATACATACAGAACGGGCGGGCACATTAGCTCTCAGTCTTTGATAGCCTGTGAGCTAAAAACAACGATTTTATTGTGAATTTTTAATTATTGGCACCTGCTGTAACGAAAAATATTTAAATTTGATAGGAAATTGCTGTTAAATTTGTGGTTTTTTATGAATTCTAAGTTAACTATATATTATTTCGATTCTGGATTGCTTTAGTTGCCCCAGCCGTGTTTTAATACACATGTACATAACATTTCACATTTCTGGCTTCTAAACTGTGGATTTTTATAGCATTACAGACAGACAGACAAATTTTCATTTTTACTTTCTTCTATCTTTACAAGAAGAAAGTATTGGATTCATGAAAATTTTCGAATTCCGGTTTTCGACGAATTTACACGTTTTAGGGGTCAGAGAATCCAAAAAACATGTTTTTACAAAATGTCTGTCTGTGACTCTGTGAGTCTGTCTGTCTGTGACTCTGTCTGTCTGTCTGTGTGTATGTGACACAAATTTTGTGGGCGCTCTATCTCAAGAACTATTGCACGGAATTTAACAAAAATTCATATTCAGTTAGTCCCTGATACAAATTGATGCTGATTAGTTTTTGGTGCAAATCGCTCAACAGGTGGCGCTGCTATGCTGCCTTTTTTACGATTTCCGCAATGGCTCTATCTCAAGAACTAATGCACGGATTTTCATGAAACTTCAGATTCAGTTAGTCCTTGACATGAGTAGACAATTTAGAGATTTTGGTGCAAATCGCTCAACAGGTGGCGCTGCTATGCTGCCTTTTTTACGATTTCCGAAATGGCTCTATCTCAAGAACTAATGCACGGATTTTCATGAAACTTCAGAGTCAGTTAGTCCTTGATATGACTTGATGCCGATTACGTGTTGGTGTAAATCGCTCAACAGGTGGCGCTGCTATGCTGGATTTTTTACGATTTCCGCAATGGCTCTATCTCAAGAACTAATGCACGGATTTTCATGAAACTTCAGATTCAGTTAGTCCTTGACATGAATAGACATTTTATATATTTTGGTGCAAATCGCTCAACAGGTGGCCCTGCTATGCTGCCTTTTTTACGATTTCCGAAATGGCTCTATCTCAAGAACTAATGCACGGATTTTCATGAAACTTCAGAGTCAGTTAGTCCTTGATATGACTTGATGCTGATTACGTGTTGGTGTAAATCGCTCAACAGGTGGCGCTGCTATGCTGGATTTTTTACGATTTCCGCAATGGCTCTATCTCAAGAACTAATGCACGGATTTTCATGAAACTTCAGATTCAGTTAGTCCTTGACATGAATAGACATTTTATATATTTTGGTGCAAATCGCTCGACAGGTGGCGCTGCTATTGGGCCTTTCTTGCAATTTCCGCAATAGCTCTATCTCAAGAACTAATGCTTGGATTTTCAACAAACTTCAGATTCAGGTATACCATGATATGAATTAGTGCTGTTTATGTTTTGGTGTAAATCGCGCAACAGGTGACGCTGCTATGCTGCATTTTTCAGAATTTCCGCTATAGCTCTATACAAGAACTAATGCACGAATTTTCACCAAACTTCAAATTCAGATATATTGTGATATGAATTGGTACTATTTAAACGATTTAATTGACGTGACTTATATAGAAGAAAGTTTTGTGATGGCCACAACATACTAGTTTTTTATTAGATTAAAGGATCCCAGAGTAAATCCATTACAAAATCGGACTGAAGAAATACAGTTATTAAATTGAGTGGTAGGGATGACAATAATTATATAAGTAAAGTAGGCATCACAAAATTTGAATAAAAAGGAATGTGAATATTTTATAATGCTTATATATATATATAAACATTAAATAAACATTACCAACCACCAACAAAAACTGTGCGAGCATGAATAAAATGACATTAACAAATTTTAAAAAAAATACAGTTCCCCCAACCCACTTAACATAGAATCCAAAAACATAGTAAACTAGTCGGATGTACCAATCCCAAAACTTTCTTCTATCTCATACATGTTAATACTTCAAAATTCGCTATCACACTGCCAAAATTAAATGGCAATCTATGCATCTCATGAGGATTCTAACGGTATGAAATTCCGTGCATTAGTTCTTGAGATATGACTATCGCTGAAATCGTCTAAATTCAGCAAAATGCTGCCTAGCAGCGCTACCTATTGGGTGATTTATACCAAATCCTAATCAGCAACAATTTATGCCAACGTCTGACTGAATCTGAAGTTTGGAGAAAATCCGTACATTAGTTTTTGAGATAGAGCAATAGCGAAAATCGTGATAATTTCTGCATAGCAGTGCCACCTATTGGGTGATTAACACCAAAACCTAATTAACAACAACTTGTGTCAACATACAACTAAATCTGAAGTTAGATGAAAATTGGTCCATTAGTTCTATTGATAGAGCTATTGAGGCAATCGTGGAAAAGGCAGCAGAGAAGCGCCACCTGTTGGGCGATTTACACCAACACCTAATCAGTAGCAAGTCATATCAAGGACTAACTTAATCTGAAGTTTGATGAAAATCCGTGCGTTAGTTCTTAAGATAGAGCTATTGGGGAAATCGTGTAAATCCTGCAAAATTCATCATAACAGCGCCACCTGTTGGGCGATTTACACCAAAACGTAATCATCATCAATTAATATCAAGGACTAACTAAATCTGAAGTTTGATCAAAATCCGTGCATTAGTTCTTGAGATAGAGCTATTGCGAAAATCGTGAAAAATGCAGCATTGCAGCGCCACCTGTTGAGCGATTTACACCAAAAACTAATCAGCATCAATTTGTATTAGGCACTAACTGAATATCAACTTTTATTAAATTCCGTGCATTAGTTCTTGAGATAGAGCGCCCACAAAATTTGTGGCACATACACACAGACAGACAGACAGACAGACTCACAGAGTCACAGACAGACATTTTGTAAAAACATGTTTTTTGGAATGTCTGACCCCTAAAACGTGTAAATCCGACGAAAACCGGAATTCGAAAATTTTCATGAATCCAATACTTTCTTCTTGTAAAGATAGAAGAAAGTAACTAGTCGGATGTACCAATCCCAAAACTTTCTTCTATCTCATACATGTTAATACTTCAAAATTCGCTATCATAGTGCCAATTTTAAATGGCAAATTCCGTGCATTAGTTCTTGAGATATGACTATCGCTGAAATCGTCTAAATCCAGCAAAATGCTGCCTAGCAGCGCCACCTATTGGGTGATTTATACCAAATTCTAATCAACAACAATTTATGTCAACGTCTGACTGAATCTGAAGTTTGGAGAAAATCCGTGCATTAGTTTTTGAGATAGAGCTATAGTGAAAATCGTGAAAATTCCTGCATAGCAGCGCCACCTATTGGATGATTAACACGAGAACCTAATTACAACTTGTGTCAACATACAACTAAATCTGAAGTTAGATGAAAATTCGTGCGTTAGTTTTTGAGATAGAGCTATTGAGGCAATCGTGAAAAAGTCAGCACAGAAGCGCCACCTGTTGGGCGATTTACACCAACACATAATCAGTAGCAAGACATGTCAAGGACTAATTGTATCTGAAGTTTGGTGAAAATCCGTGTGTTAGTTCTTAAAATAGAGCTATTGGGGAAATCGTGTAAATCCTGCAAAATTCATCATAACAGCGCCACCTGTTGGGCGATTTACACAAAAACGTAACCAGCATCAATTCATATCAAGGACTAACAAAATCTGAAGTTTGATCAAAATCCGTGCATTAGTTCGTGAGATAGAGCTATTGCGAAAATCGTGAAAAATGCAGCATAGCAGCGCCACCTGTTGAGCGATTTACACCAAAAACTAATCAGCATCAATTTGTATTAGGGACTCACTGAAAATAAATTTTTATTAAATTCCGTGCATTAGTTCTTGAGATAGAGCGCCCACAAAATTTGTGTCACATACACACAGACAGACAGACAGACAGACAGACTCACAGAGTCACAGACAGACATTTTGTAAAAACATGTTTTTTTGGAATCTCTGACCCCTAAAACGTGTAAATCCGTCGAAAACCGGAATTCGAAAATTTTCATGAATCCAATACTTTCTTCTTGTAAAAATAGAAGAAAGTAAAAACAGCAGAGAATGAATAACAAAAATGGAATAATGGATATTTGTAGAACTTAGACAGAATCTTCAGGTCCCAAATGCCTAAAGTTCCACAAATAAAATGTGTGGTTCCATCCTCATATTAGCCATAAATTAGCTAAAGAATATGAATTTGGGACTACCACACACATAAAACATAGAGATAAACCTTTGAACACCAATTAAGTTCAAAATAAAACAAGGTTAAACTAGTCGGATGCACCAATCCCAATACTTTCTTCTATCTCATACATGTTAATACTTCAAAATTCGCTATCACACTGCCAAAATTAAATGGCAATCTATGCATCTCATGAGGATTCTAAAGATATGAAATTCCGTGCATTAGTTCTTGAGATATGACTATCGCTGAAATCGTCTAAATCCAGCAAAATGCTGCCTAGCAGCGCCACCTGTTGGGTGATTTATACCAAATCCTAATCAGCAACAATTTATGTCAACGTCTGACTGAATCTGAAGTTTGGAGAAAACACGTGCATTAGTTTTTGAGATAGAGCTATAGCGAAAATCGTGAAAATTCCTGCATAGCAGCGCCACCTATTGGATGATTAACACGAAAACCTAATTACAACTTGTGTCAACATACAACAAAATCTGAAGTTAGATGAAAATTCGTCCATTAGTTCTATAGATAGAGCTATTGAGGCAATCGTGAAAAAGGCAGTACAGAAGCGCCACCTGTTGGGCGATTTACACCAACACATAATCAGTAGCAAGTCATCTCAAGGACTAACTGAATCTGAAGTTTGATGGAAATCCGTGCGTTAGTTCTTAAGTTAGAGCTATTGGGGAAATCGTGTAAAAATCTGCAAAATTCCTCATAACAGCGCCACCTATTGGGCAATTTAAACCAAAACGTAATCAGCATCAACTCATATCAAGGTCTAACTAAATCTGAAGTTTGATCAAAATCCGTGCATTAGTTCGTGAGATAGAGCTCTTGCGCAAATCGTGAAAAATGCAGCATAGCAGCGCCACCTGTTGAGCGATTTACACCAAAAACTAATCAGCATCAATTTGTATTAGGGACTCACTGAATATAAATTTTTATTAAATTCCGTGCATTAGTTCTTGAGATAGAGCGCCCACAAAATTTGTGTCACATACACACAGACAGACAGACAGACAGACTCACAGAGTCACAGACAGACATTTTGTAAAAACATGTTTTTTGGAATCTCTGACCCCTAAAACGTGTAAATCCGTCGAAAACCGGAATTCGAAAATTTTCATGAATCCAATACTTTCTTCTTGTAAAGGTAGAAGAAAGTAAAAAGATAGAGGAAAGATAAAAAACAAATTATCAAATTGAATCCCTACTATCTTAGCATGAGGCATAACATAATACAATCATTGGAGATCACCAGCACATGTTGCCCAAAAAGATGTTGCCCAAAAGATATGATGAAGGACCAAATGAAAATGAAAATGAAAACACCTGTAAGGGGGGATTTGCCTCTAGAAGGCCGAAAAAAGGGTGTTTCATTTAAAAAAAAGTTAAATACAAAATAGATGATGTAGCTCGAGTTGCATGAGTGGATGTCCTAGCGTGCGCACCGTGCACTTCCAATAAGGCGGAATCCGATAGATCGCCAGAGTCATTTGCAATCAATTTTCTTTAAGTATTATGAAAATATATAATATTGCCTGGAGCTTCAAGCACTTTGAGGTCTAAAAAATTGAAAATCAACAAAGAACCAGCAAATTAAAAAAAAAAAAAAAAAAAAAAAAAAAAAAAAAAAAAAAAAAAAATGCACTTTGCCGTGCTTCTAAAGATATTTATTTTTTATAAAAATGGCTGAAAGTGGTCCAAGCTCCAATAAATTATATTATCTTTAATTTTAAAAAAATTAGCAAGATCGATTTAATAATTTTCGCGTTCTGGTTCCTCCCAGGGTTTCACCAGTGGCCGAGAGGATCTGCTCTCAAAGCTGGTAGACGGGTGGTGCTGGGTTCAAACCCAATCATGCCCGTCGGCCTAATCGTTCGGAGTTTTCGTGGTTTTCTTCGAACCTTGGATTTCCTTGCATAAATATGGGTTAGGTTCCCTTAGAAAGACCCCACGGAGGGCACTCTCGCCTTCGGGCCCATATCCCTCGTGCAGATAATTGGCCGTCATAAACAACACCAACACCTGGTCCCGCCCAGTTTGAAAAAAGTCATTTTGCGTAAAATGCGTTTATAGTTCTCCAATGCAGTGTATGGACGCATTACGCAAAAGAATCAAATAACTACAAAAGAATTTCGAATTCGGCCAAATCGTTTTACTTTTTTCGCAACAATAGGATAAACTAATTTCCACTATTTGAATTCATTAGAAAAATTTCATGAGAATAATTATAATATCTTGCCAGTTGATTTAAATTTCGAAATTTTGAGCCGAAAATTCGCTTTCGGCCCAAAATCAGAGTTTCACCGAAAATTCGGCCAGACCGAAACTCGAGCGAAACTATCTGTACTCCAAAAACCTCGTTTCTTCTTTCGGAAATTTTAACATTACTCATTGATTTGAGCTGTATCGGCTCAAATGAGACACTCTTTATTGATTGCTATGAACTTCCCTGTTTTGAATTATCAGTCATGACTGACACAAGACGTGAGTGCAAATTATAAAGCAAGTATTGCCTATCTGACTAAGGTTTGACTTCTTCACGTTCTCATTAAAAGCTGCAGACTTAATATTAATAGAAAGTTTTCAGTTTGAAACCGCAGAAGTGTTTCGAATACTCTTTGAGAAAGTTCTAGTATAAAAGATGATCATTTACAAAAATCATTATAAACGATAAATCGAGGTATGAATCTGTAAAATATTATTTAATTAGACGAAATTCGCTTAATTATAATTTCATTCAATGTCGTAGATGAATTAATCACAATTGTTTTATATGAAAAAAAAAATCTGGTCAGAGGCACAGAGAGCCAACTTGGGCCACACGCAGGGTTGCAAAAAAGTCAGCTAAAAAAAAAATATATAAAAAATAAAAATAAAAGCCACACCAGTCGTTTTTATTGGTTTTAACCGGCTTTCTTTAGACAAAATTGGCCTTTTTGGGCAGTGTTTTTATACAGTGAAGCATTTTAATTATAAACTATTTATTTTTATATGTTTTTAGGTGCGTTCGTAATTATATAAATACGTAGGACCTATAGTCGTCGTTCTGTCCGTCCGCATATAACAGAGCAAAAACTACCCAACCGAATTGTCTGAAATTTTAAATATATAATTGTGGAAAAATTTAGTCGAGTCATTTCAAATTTTATGAAAATCGGATGTATAGTTTAATTACGGGGACAGTCAAAAGTGTTCCGTTATATTACGACCAATGGGAAAAAATTATTGAAGTGCATTTTAATGATGTTACAGCCGTCCGAATGGTCTGAAATTTTAAATATATAATTGTTCCAAATTTTGTCGAATCATTTCAAATTTTATGAAAATCGGATGTATAGTTTAATTACAGGGAAGGTCAAAAGTTTTCCGTTACATTAAGGCCAATGGTAAAAAATTATTTCAAGTGCATTTTAATGATGTTACAGCCTTTCGAACAGAATGAGATTGGTGTGCACATATGAAGTGCACTAAAATATACATTCAGTACAATATGCGGTGCAAAAAATTATTATAAAACGAGTTATAGTACAAACACACCTCATTTGCCACGTTTGACGAGCAATTTCCAACTTGTTTAGTAAGTTTTAAAGACATTTAATTGAGGTAGAATTCAGTATAACCCAATTTCTCAATAATGAAGACATTAATATTGGAATAAAACATATTATGGAGCTGCTAGTGATTTGTAGTCAGAATTGCAAATATGTCAGCTAAATTTTGAAAGGTCATACCAACTACTTTTTTTACTTTACACTGACTTTAACACCCTTTTTTTCATTTTTACTGCTTTATGTAATTAAAAAGGACAATGGTTGCTTAGTTACGTATTTTATTACTTAACTAATTTTAAGGGATATTAATATACAAGTCTTATGTTATCTCTCATAAACATTTATTTCAAATCACACATAAAGTCATTTAATAAAAACACCGTTTCTCTCTATTAAAACAGTATTAGGAATAACATAATTCATTAATTTTTGCATGAATATGCAATCTTTTAAATAGCAACAAGCTTTTCAAAATTTTAATTCAACAAGTTTTATTTGGAGAATTTTGTTTTGTTCTCTTTATTTTATGCACTTACATGTACTAAAATCTCCTCAAATTACACTTCCTAATTTCTCTTTCAACATTGTTTATTCAATGATTTTAATCTGTCCGTATGGACATATCTGGAATAAGCTACATAACTGCTTAGTAACAGGAAAACTTTTTACATATATCATTTTTATAAGTTATCAGAATATCTATTACTTATTGCTGAGCTCAAGTATTATATAAGAGAATTTTAACTATTAAATACACATAAGCTATTTAGTTTTAATCATCTTTAAAAGTAAATAGTACTATGTAAGAATATTTCTACTTTGATGTATGGCATTTTCTTATAGTTTCATATAATCTTTAAAATGTGTGGTATAATTAGGGCTATATAATAAAAAATTCCAAAAACCACCATTTTAGAGTCTAATTTAATGTATTCTTCTGAATATTTAATTTTTTTTTTAGATATAATGCCTTCACATTTGCATTCTAGCAGTTATAAAGGCTTATTGTTTTGACAAAATTTAATAGAAGTTTTTATTTCTTTAGTAGAAAATAAGTGCATTAAAAATAAATTAATTCAAATTTAATATGAATTATCAATAAACTAGCTTTTTTAAGAAATAAAAACCGGCTTTTTTCAATTAAAGCCGCCTTTTTTTAAGTGGTTAAAACCAAAAAAAGCCGGCGGGCTTTTTTTTTTTTTTTTTTTTTTTTTTTTTTTTTGCCCGGCTAAAAACCGGCAACCCTGGCCACACGTATAATTACACACGTAATTAATTAATAATTCTGCATATTTATGTATATTTATGTATATATTAATTACTTTTAAAAAGTTTTGGACACTTTCGTTTTAGTTTTCGGCCGAAAATAGGAAGTTTGTAGAAATTCGGTTTCGGTTTTAAAAACCTGTTTCAGCCGATCCTTAATTATAATATCCTTCGTTCCTTAGAAATAACAAAGACCTAAAAAAATAAAAAAAATTTCTGCAACGTTTCTGCTTGTTTTAGGTTTTTCTAATGTTTTTTCGCACGCCTCAACTTGGAAAATGCCGAGTATTTCTGTCTATCTCGTAAGGTTTTTTCTTTTTTTTTTTTCTTTTTTTTTTTTACCCCACAAAGTGAACATAAAGATAGAGGAAAATCACGCAGAAGATATAGGAGTCTTCAACCCATATCCCGCGGTTTAGGGTGGCCCTCCGAAGGTATTTTAGTGGCCTGCCGTATTATTTCAAATATTAAAAACAAAAAGTTTTCAGCGACATCGAATGATTTAAAAAGAGCTTTTGAAAAATTCCATAGTTTACAACTTGTACGCCTTTTCCCCTTCAAATATGGAGAGAACATTCAAACCATGCTTTCTCCTTTAGATACAAATTTTCAAAAAAAACATAAAAAACTGATAAATTAGATAATAACTTGTGTTTAATTCTAATTTTTATTGTGTATTTTTATTACTGGTTATTAGAAAGAATTGCAAGCAAGCATAAGATATTAAACATAAAACAAATTAATAAAATGCATTTAATATTTGCAGAAATCACGTTTTGACCGAATTCAGAGAAGGAAACATGTTTTGATAGTTTGACAAGTGGTTAAAACGCTTTTTTTTTTTAATGAAATAAGTTCAAACTTACAAATAATACAAAAGCATTATTTTGCTTGAGCAAATACCGAACTTCAGTTGATTATTGATAAAATAAAATGACAGATTATGGTACCTAGTAGTATTCATTAAATATTTATTAAATAAATACTCATTTTCCAAAAATCCACTTCAAATTTTAAAACCAATACCTTCATCTAGACGGTCACACACTTCCCCCTCTTCTTCATTGCAGGCTGGTAAATCATGGATAATGTGGTTGTACCATTTGAAGACATCATCAGGTTGATTTTGCCACTGTTCATCATACATTACCTTCAAAAGTTTCCCAACATCTTTTTTTTCTTTTCAACTGATATGGCGTGGCTAAGAGGAAGAGATTCTAAAACAACCCTTTGAACACGCGCAACAGTAACTCCCTTTTTAAGAAGATTTACATACTATTCTTCAATTAGATCTTGAAATCTATAATTCTGCAAGCCTTTAACCTTAACAGTTGTCTTATTTTTCTCTAAAACAATCTGTTTCAATTGTGATATGTATGGTAGGTTTCGAAAGTACGCAATAAGTGACAAATATGATTGGCAGACTGGAGAAATCACTATCTGACTGAATGCAAGCTTTGGAGGAAACACTCTTTGATTGAAACGTCAAGTTTTAAAATTGGCTTATAATCGGAGAAAAATGTTTTTTGTTTAAAAATATCATTTATTTCTGTGCAATTTAACACAGAGTTCATAAAACTAACAATAACTCATTTTTTATTTTTTGTGAGAAAATACGGTTTGAATGTTTGCTCCTCAAATAAGCTTGTTTTGAGCAAGAAAAATTATTTAATAAAATGTTCCGTGTTTTTATGTTTATTCGATTTCATTTATAAAGTAAATTTTCTGTTTTGAAATATTTATTTAACTTTAAAATCAGCGGAAAATTTGTAAGCTACAGCAATTCTCTCTTTCAGATTAAATATATATATATATATATCAAGAAACAGGGAAAAAGCTGTTCAGTACATATAATTTTTCTCCATATAAACTTAACTGCTGGCGAAGTAAATTTGCAGCCTTTTGTGCTGTAAAAAGCTTGAACTTTTTGAGGCCCACAGTGCCACTTTATGATGTTAATTCCAGTTACTTGTATGTTTTGGCTTGTATGTATGGCTATGTAGGTACTGCTGTAAACATAATTGTGTTCTTTCGATTTTTTTTAATGCTAAAGACATATTGTATCTAATACAACTGCTATTAATAAATCAAGTAATGTATAAAATTTCTAGTGTTAAAATTAAATATTGCGTGCAAATATTAATAAATAAAATGTTTTTTTTATGAATGAAAAAAAAAAATGGGAATTGTATGGTTACGCAAAGCATGTATACAATCCGTCCCTGGTCTTGAAATCTAAGGCTATATTACATTTCTTGCCTGCGCTTTTTAATTGAATTATGAGTGGCCTGCAGAACTTTAAGATTTATATATAAATGAGTGTGAAAGGTTAAAAATCATTAACTAGCAGAATAAAAAAACTTTATTGAAAACATACTTAAAATGAAACCTTTCTTACATTTTATTAAAATGCCACGATTGCCATAGCTGTCATAAATCCAAAAATCCTTGTACTGCTTTTTAAGTGCGTTCGTAATTATATAAACGAGGTGGAACCCGTCGAATTTCGACGAAAGAAAATGTTTACAATGGAACTGTTGCATCAAATTTATAATACATCGACAACAATAATTACAATAAAAAATCCATCTGATACTTGTTAGTTTAACTCTCCAAAGACATATTTTAATCTAAGATTAACAAAATATTTTTTTTCACAAACTTCAACTGTTAAAATTATTGAAAAATTAAATTTTATTCATATACGTAATCAGTAACATATAATCAAGATAAGTAATTTTGATTAAGTTATCAATTGATGCTTGGTATTACGGAATGAAAAATCAGTAAAAGTGATTTCACCTTGACATAATCATAGAATCCCCCCCCCCCTTTAAATCTAAACCGAATCAAGTCATTTTCCACGTTTCACATTCATATTAACCATTTAAAAACATTTTAACGCGCAATAGGTTATTAATAAATATATTTTCAAGCTTGAAGTCACGTTTGTCAACTATTACAACTTTCCATGTTAAAATTCCCACTCCTGATTTGAGGTCTTAGTATAATCTCTGTACCTGCGTGCAAAAATTCCAGAAATTTATAAGTTTTAGACGTATTTAAGGGGAAATATCCGGTTTTCTCAAATAAAATTATCGTTTTCCTTTAAATATGACGTTATTTTCAGTCGCTGAAATATTTTTCCTATTGCCTCAAACTCAATATCAGAGAAATGAAAAAATAGTGAAATATAACAGCATCATCTGGGAAATTGCGTCTTTTTTAAAGCGTAACATCATTTTCTGTTCAAAAATTTTTAAAAAGATAGTTTTAATTGTAATGAGAAAATGGCATCAGTAAGAATATAATCAATAAAGATAACTAAACCACTTTTAATGGAAATGAAGTACTTCAGTTGCCACAATTAGAAAATTGGTATTAAAAACTATAAAAAAAAATTAATATCTCAAAAATAAATTGAGATACAGCTTTCAAACAAATTGCATTTAAAAGTGCATTTTTTTCTGCATACGGTCAGTGTAAACATTTAAAATGTGGGATGTTTAGAAGTTTAAAATTTTGCAGTAGTGAAAATTGCAAAAGCGAAATTTCATTTCAAATTTTAATGTGTTGCCATTCACAGAATGACGTATGCGTTACGCACAGATATGTTTGTCCTTTATAATATAGATAGATAGTCATCGTCCAACTGTAATCATCGTCTGGCCTGTCCGTCTGTCTGTACGCATATAACAGCACAAAAAATTCCCAAACTGAATGGTTTGAAATTTAATACATAGAATCGTTGCAGAATTTTGTCGAGTCATTGCAAATGTTATGAAAATCGAATCAAAATTTAAAAAGATATTAATAAAAGTTTTCTTCATTCTATTAAACTCTATCATACGTCATTAATTCAATGCTATCTTATGACATGTAATGATTCTAAGTTGCCATGGTGATGATGTCCCATTTAAGATGGAGTCCTATTACTTCGTATAACTGAATTCAATATATATAATCGTAATAAATTCTGTATTCATGCATTAAGAGTGCAACAGCTATTGCACCAAGATCTGAATATTTATAAAACTTGTTATAGTATACGAACGCACCTCATTTGCCACGTTTGACATACAATTTCCAACTTGTCTCCCCTAGACAGAGTTCTTTTCTCGCATCTCTTCTTTTAGAATTGTTTGTGTTGTATGCTACCAGTAGTATAGTAGAGTGCCGATTATCCGAGTCCCGCTTAACCGTGTTTCCGCTTTAACCGAGTAATTTTCTTCTGGTGGACTGATGGCTTCCATTATTATGAAACAGCCATTATAAATTAAGTGTTAGGTGAAGATGAAAGAGCAGAAAAAATATTATAGTCCTTTTTTTCCCCATTCTGACCAGAAAATCAGAGTTCTAACTTTTTACGGCAGCTGTTTCATCTTCACCAAACACTTCATTTATAATAGCTGTTTCATAATAATAGAAGCCATCAGTCCATCAGAAGAAAATGATCCATTCCAAAGGCATAAATTCGATTGAAAAAACTATTTAATACTTTGAGCAGAAAGAAGAGGCTACACCTGCAATTTTCATGACACTAATAAGAAACACATATCTGGCAATTTGTGCGGTTTTGTTGCCTCTAAAATTTAATACAATTTTTTGCCAAACTTAATCGTTGACAATTATTAGATTTCGGCGATTGAATTAGGCAAAAATTACTGGTAAGTTTTAGTGGTAAGGAATAATCTTAGAAATTGGTAGCTGTGCAGTAGCGTAATAATGCAGCAAAAAAAAAAAAAAAAAAAAAAAAAAAGCAATTTAACAAATTACAACGACCATTTGGAAAAAGATTTTTTCAAAGACTAAAATTTAACACATAAAAAATCGCACAGAGTTGATCATACATTACGTACGCCATGTATTAAACATTAACATTCCTGGACCCATCATGAACAAATTTTAAAAGAAATTTCAGTTTTACAATTTTCGGTACTGTAAATTTTTAAACATCTACTGACCTGGTCATACATTACGTACGCCATGGATTAAACATTAATATTCCTCGACCAATTTTAAATGAAATTTCATTTTTAAACTTCTAAACATCCCACAATATTACTTTTTATATCGTCGTATAGAGAAAAAAATGCATTATTAATTGCAATTTGTTTGAAAGCTGTATCTCAATTTGTTTCTGAGTTATTAATTTTTGAAGTGAAAACTTCTTTAGGCGCGTTGAGCTTTTTTTGAGATGGAGAAAAACCACTGATTTGGAGACACTGTTACGTAACCGACATGCTAGCATTTTGGCACATAGACACTAGCGCGCCAAGTGTAATATAATTGTGGTATTGTATTCATTAATAAAAATACTTTTGGATAGTATTGAATTGGAGTATGGATTTCAATATTTGGATAGTATTGAATTGTAATGGTTGCCGTTTATATTTCACCGGATAAATCTTTAAATGCAATACGAGAATTTTTGTACGAAAATTTGTTTATTTATATGTACATGTATAATTTAATAATATAATTTAATATAATAATATATGTTACAAATTATTAATGTTTATTTATATGTAATTTATAGTTAAATTATATTACTATGAAAATTATAATATAATTTTGGTAGTAATAATTTATAATAATGAATAAAAAAACACTACATTTAAAAGTATTTCCTGCACAATAAAACATTTCTTGACGATTAAAATAACACACACGTATTTGTTGAAGTTTTCATTTCTATTGGCACTCCCGGAGTGCCACTGTTTTTGAAGTGAAAACTTCTTTAGACGCGTTGAGCTTTTTTTGAGATGGAGAAATAACCACTGATTTGGAGACACTGTTACCTAACCGACATGCTAGCATTTTGGCACATAGACACTAGCGCGCCAAGCGTAATATAATTGTGGTATTGCATTCATTAAGAAAAATACTTTTGGATAGTATTGAATTGGAGTATGGATTTCAATATTTGGATAGTATTGAATTGTAATGGTTGCCGTTTATATTTCACCGGATAAATCTTTAAATGCAATACGAGAATTTTTGTACGAAAATTTGTTTATTTATATGTACATGTATAATTTAATAATATAATTTAATATAATAATATATGTTACAAATTATTAATGTTTATTTATATGTAATTTATAGTTAAATTGTATTACTATGAAAATTGTAATATAATTTTGGTAGTAATAATTTATAATAATGAATAAAAAAACACTACATTTAAAAGTATTTCCTGCACAATAACACATTTCCTGACGATTAAAATAACACACACGTAATTGTTGAAGTTTTCACTTCTATTGGCACTCCCGGAGTGCCACTGTTTTTGAAGTGAAAACTTCTTTAGGCGCGTTGAGCTTTTTTTGAGATGGAGAAAAAACCACTGATTTGGAGACACTGTTACCTAACCGACATGCTAGCATTTTGGCACATAGACACTAGCGCGCCAAGCGTGATATAATTGTGGTATTGCATTCATTATTAAAAATACTTTTGGATAGTATTGAATTGGAGTATGGATTTCAATATTTGGATAGTATTGAATTGTAATGGTTGCCGTTTATATTTCACCGGATAAATCTTTAAATGCAATACGAGAATTTTTGTACGAAAATTTGTTTATTTATATGTACATGTATAATTTAATAATATAATTTAATATAATAATATATATTACAAATTATTAATGTTTATTTATATGTAATTTATAGTTAAACTAGCAAACCCCGCGGCTTTGCTCGCGTAATATTTGAAATATGCCAAGTGATATTTAAATGTCTAATTTTTATTAAAAGTTACTAACTAAATTTTTAGTTTATTTAATGGTAATATTTTATTTTATTAAAATGTACTTATTACTTTTAGGAATAGTTCAAAAATTACTATTTAAAACACAGTTTCATTAAACATTCTTATTACACTGCACTAGGCAGAAATGAGACTTAAATTAATAAAATGAAATAAAAATAAATAAATGATAATTTAGAAAATATTTTGAAACTTTTATGCTCAATTAATACGCTCATTTCAGTATTCATTTGAAGTTTTGAATTTTTTAGAAACCATCTTCTTACATCTTAAAATTAACCATCATGTCAAATTCCAAGTCCTACCACCTCTCTCAACATAAAGGGCTATGCTGAAACAGGAACTGTCACCATTAATTTGCCAACATTAATTTTGAAATCGGTTTGTTATTTCCTAATATTCCACAGAAACGTAATTTAAAAAGCTTTTAAAGCCCTTTTTTAGAACGTTTGTTGTTCCTGTGAACCCCAGGTGGTAGAATCACCGCATAAAATATAGCCTGTGTAGGATCAGAGACTGTTATCTTTCATTCGCAAATATTACTTTTATAATCGGTTTATATTCCCTGAAATTGCATAGAATCGTAATTTAGAACTTTTTTAGAATGCTTTTCGCACCTCCCTTCGCTTCACCCCTTTTTAATTCGAATTTATTTTCGACGTTCCTTCGAGGGCATTTATATTTTATAAGTAACTACCATGTCATATTTAAAGTTTCTAGCCTTTTCAGTATCACAGAATTCGCAATTAGAAAGTTTTTAGCTCCTGCAACCCACTGGTGGTAGTGGAACAGACATAAAATATAGCTTATGTTTGAGCAGGTTCGATCACCAAAATTTGTCATCATTATTTTTTTAATCGGTTTGGTAATTTATAAGTTTGCTTAAAAATTGTAATTTATAACGCTTTTCACTCACTTCATTTTTTTTAATTTGGAATTTTCTTTCGCCTGTTCTTAGAAAGAAGTTGCATCTTGTAAGTAAATACCATGCCATACTTCAAAGTATTAGACCCCTCAGTTGTGCAAAAAACGCAAATTAGAACATGTTTTGCTTTTGCAACCCTCAAATGGTAGTGACAGCAATATAAAATATAACCTATGCTATAACAGGGACTGTCACCATTGATTTGCAACCATTACTTTTGAAATAGCTTTGGTGTTTCCTTAGATTGAGTAGAAATCGCAATTTAGAACGTTTTTAGGACGCTTTTCGCGCATTTTCACCCCTTTTTAAATTTCCAATTTTTTTAAAACTGTTCTTAAAGATCATTTATATCTAATAAATATGTACCTTGCCTAATTTTAAGTTGTTAGCCCCTACCGATCACAAAAATCGAAATTTAGAACGCTTTTTTGCTCCTGCAACGTCTTGGTGATAATGATAACGACATAAAATAGCGTCTATATTAGAACAGAGGCTGTCAGCATCAATTTCCTACCATTACGTTTGAAATCAGATTCATTCTTCCTGAGATATTGCCGACAAATCGGCATTTAGAACGTTTTTAAAACGCTTTTCGCTCATTTTGCTCCTGCATCTCCTCTGGGGTAGTGGAAACAGATATAAAATATAGCCTATCTTGGAGCAAGATCTGTCACCATTATTTTTACACCATTATATTTGAAATCGGTTCAGTACTTCCTGAGATTGCATAGAAATCGCAATTTAGAAAGTTTTTACAACGCTTTTTGAGCATTTTGACCCTCTTTTAAACTTCGATTTTTTTAGGAAATGTCGTTAGAGATCATTGATATCTTATAGCTAACTACCATTCCAAATTTCACGATTCTAGGCCCTGCCGTAACGCAAAAGCCGCAATTTAGAGCGTTTTTCTCCTGCACCCCCTTTGAGGTAGTGGCACCGACATAAAACATCGCCTATGTTGGAGCAAGGGTTGTCACCATCATTTTGACACCATTATTTTTTAGATCGGTTTGGTATTTCCTGAGATTGTGTAGAAACCACCATTAGAACGTTTTTTAAAACGCTTTTCGCGCATTTTCACCCCTTTTAAATTTCGAATTGTTTAAGAACTGTTCTTAGAAATCCTTTATATCTAATAAGTAGCTAATATTTCAAATTTCATATTTCTAAGCCCTTCAGTAACACATAAATCGCATTTTTAGAACGTTTTTTGCTCCTGCACCCCCTTTGGGGTAGTGACACCGACATAAAACATAGCCTATCTTGGAGCAAGCGTTGTCACCATCATTTTGACACCAATATTTTTTAAATCGGTTTGGTATTTCCTCAGATTGTGTAGAAACTACCATTTAGAACGTTTTTAGAACGCTTTTTGTGCATTTTCACCCCTTTTAAATTTCGAATTATTTAAGAACTGTTGTTAGACATCATTTATATCTTATAAGTAACTAATATTCAAAATTTCATATTTCTAGGCCCTTCAGTAACGCTAAAATCGCATTTTTAGAACGTTTTTTTCTCCTACACCCCTTTTGGGGTAGTGGCACCGACATTAAATGTAGCCTATCTTCGAGCAAGCGTTGTCACCATCAGTTTGACACCAATATTTTTTAAATCGGTATGGTATTTCCTGAGATTGTGTAGAAACTACCATTTAGAACGTTTTTTAGAACGCTTTTTGTGCATTTTCACCCCTTTTAAATTTCGAATTATTTAAGAACTGTTCTTAGACATCATTTATATCTTATAAGCAACTAATATTCAAAATTTCATATTTCTAGGCCCTTCAGTAACGCTAAAATTGCATTTTTAGAACGTTTTTTGCTCCTACACCCCCTTTGGGGTAGTGGCACCGACATAAGATATAGCCTATGTTCTAAATTGGACTAACACCATCATTTTGATACCATTACTTTTGGAATCGGTTCGGTAGTTCCAGAGCTTATCTCCGACAAATAAACAATTTTTTCCTCTTTATAATAGGAGTATAGATAGATTATATTACTATGAAAATTGTAATATAATTTTGGTAGTAATAGTTTATAATAATGAATAAAAAAACACTACATTTAAAAGTATTTCCTGCACAATAATAAACATTTCCTGACGATTAAAAAAACACACACGTAATTGTTGAAGTTTGCACTTCTATTGGCACTCCCGAAGTGCCCCTGGTTTTTTTTTTTTTTTTTTTTTTTTTTGTAGTTTTTATTACTTTTTTGTCATAGAGGCAACAGAAGTATCCATCTCTGTTGAAAGTAAAGGGAAAATACAGATTACTGTATAGACCAATCAGAAAACGAATAAAATGCAAGATTCAACTAATAAAACGCTTTAGATATATTTTTGATTTCCTACCCTGACCGAGGACAATAACCAGTTTTCCAAATGGTTAAAAAAAGAAAAGAAAGAAAGAAAGAAAAACTGCAGCAAAATTGACATTCAACAAACAAAAAACTTTCAAGGGCTTTGTCAAATAAATAATTTCATTCCCCGTTTTTCTTAAAAGTAACGGAAATGTACAGTCGTGGAAAAAAAAAAAAAAGTAAACACCCTTACTAACTTCTCAACAAATTAACGTAGGAGAAAGTTACTGGTACCGAACGATTGAAAAATAAAGTCTACTTTTAAATGATGTATATAAAATTTGCTTAGGTGGGCATCTACATATTAAAACGAACCCAAACTTCATTTTTTTCAATGGCAATACACAATTTTAACAAGATATTTCAAATCTTCCGTTCAAACTATGCCTAGACACCAAATTTCAAGTCATTTGAATGATAAGTTTTTGAATTATAAACATACAAAATTTAGTGCTTCTAATGTTAAATTACATTTTCATATTTTTATTAATATCTCCTGAAATTATATTCCTAATATGCAAATTTTTTGTGTAGCAATAATACTAAACTACCCAAACATAAATACGTTGAATTTGCAATTTTTATAATTTTATGATATGAATTATGAAATTAATATTCGAAAAAATTATGAACTGCAACCTACAATTTTTTTGATGGATTTAGATTTATTATGTTCTGCTTTATGGAAATCCAAAATTTCACATTTTTCTTCCGAGTAGTTTTCAAATTATGCTTAAAAAAAAGGCAAAATAATGGTTTAAGAGACCGTCCATGATAGAAGCGACTAGATATTTTGAAATTTCTTATGCTATCCTGTAATCTATCAGTCTTCAATGATTGCTTGAGTGGCGGTTAAGATGCCTTGATCAAGAAGGGAGCTCTCTAGGTCAACAATCGAGTACCGAGCTTCAATTTGGATACAACCCCTAAAATACGCTCGTTTTAAAATAATTAATTTCTCGGAAACTTATCGTACGAAATGCATAAAAATTTGTTTTTAGGCTGATTGAAGGGTGTAGAATTCATTTATGCTGTCAGAATTGTGTACTGCTATTGAAAAAAGCAAAGTTATGGTTCGTTTTAATATGTATATGCCCCTCTAAACAAATTTTATACACGTTATTTAAAAGTAGACTTTATTACCTATCGTGTGGTACCACTAACTTTCTTCTACGATATTTTTTTGCAGAGTTAGTAAGGGGTGTTTACTTTTTCTTTTCCACGACTGTACATCAAAGAAATGTTACTAGTACCATAAAAATGAATGAAGTAAGTGAAAATTTATATTTCATCTCCTTAGTTGGTGACGATTTGTGTAAATCCGGTTTATTCGAGTTTGTTGCTTATCCGAGATGAGCTTGGTCCATATTAACTCGGATAATCGGAACTCTACTCTACTGTAGTTTGCTATCATTTTCATGTTTCTAAATATCAGGTGTTTTTTGATTAAATTTATGATTTAACAATTGGAAATTCTAATGACATTAGAATTAGATTTTATCCAGCAGAAAATCGCAATTTGTGTCGAAACTGTACGCGATATAATTTTCTTTATTATTTTTCCCGAAAGAAAGCAACGACAAATTAATCAGAAGATCCCTTCACTTTGAAAGGGGGGGAAATCATCGCAAACCTGTGTAAATGATGCTCATTCCGGCTAATATTTCGTCGTATTTTCAGAAATGGTGTATATACATATTTAGAGTCAAATTTTATAACACAGTCGAAAACATGCAAGAGTTTGGATTTCCTAGAACTGATTTCATATTAAGAATTCCAGGTATCCGACAAACATTTCCGGACACTTTTACTTTCGCATCACGTGACATACCATTGTTTTCTTCGCGATTCAAATGAAAACTTCCAGAGAAAAAAATCGAGTATTTTACCCGGTTTCTTACGAAAGTCTTTTTACGCGATAAAGTGCAACGAGCTTTAAATTTCACAGAAAGGGTTGTAACATGTCAACGTACATAGAATTTGTTGAATATGCGTAGGCAAGTTGAATGATCGGTATTGAATATTCATAGTCATGACTGCTCAACAAAAAAACACACTGCAAACCAAAAATAACGTGGAAATTGATTTTTCCGCGATATTATCGTCCGTGTTTATGTTGGGATTCAAAGACAGGAGCATAATAAAACAAGTTGGAAATTGCTCGTCAAACGTGGCAAATGAAGTGCGTTCGTACTATAACTAGTTTTATAAATACTTTTTGCACCGCATATAGTACTGAATGTATATTTTAGTGTACTTCATAAGTGCATATCCATTTCATTCTGTTCGAAAGGCTGCAACATCATTAAAATGCACTTGAAATAATTTTTTCCCATTGGCTTTAATGTAACGGAAAACTTTTGACTGTCCCTGTAATTAAACTATACATCCGATTTTCATAAAATCTGAAATGACTCGAAAAAATTTTGCAACAATTATATATTTAAAATTTCAGATCATTCGGAAGGCTGTAACATCATTAAAATGCACTTGCAATAATTTTTTCCCATTAGCCGTAATGTGAAGAAAAACTTTTGACTGTCCCTGTAATTAAACTATGCATCCGATTTTCATAAAATCTGAAATGACTCGACAAAAATTTGGCAACAATTATATATTTAAAATTTCAGACCATTCGGTTGGGTAGTTTTTGCTCTGTTATATGCGGGCAGACTATAGGTGCTACGTATTTATATTATTACGAACGCACCTAAAGAGGGGTTCATGAACGTGTTGCAAGGTTCACTGTAGAGATCTGCACGGCCCGAAATTCCAGACCTGGGCCCGATCCGCCCGAACGAAAGTTATCTTAGAACGGCCAGGCACGTTTATAATTTTTCAGTTCACGTCAATGCCCGTTCAAAAGTCAGTGGAATTAAGCCTAGCCCTTGCAAAAATCAATGGAATCAGGCCCTGTCTGTCCCGTCCCGACCCGACTCAATTTTTACAAAAAAATCCGGTTTTTCTTAACACACAATTAAGATTCTTTAGTGAATACTGCATACATATTTATGGGGAAATTTTGCAGTATATTTTAGATTACTATATGTTTGCAAGCCATATAATACAGAATAGAACATTAATTATCACAAAGACTCTTAGACTATTACATTATAAATATATATTATAAAATTTAATGTAGTTTAGAATCTCGAACAGACAAATGGAATTCATAAACCCTTTTCAACTATGTTTGAAAGTGTTAATAACTATGTTGGAAAGTATAAAAAAGCGGATCTTTTTTTTTTTTTTTTTTTTTTTTTTTTGTCTAATTTTTTAAGGGTTTTTTTCTTAATTTTTTATGCAAAATTTCATTTCTAGAACAGAGATTTAATTCATAGTTTGAAATACCCGTTTTTAGCTCACAGGCTATCAAAGCCTGAGAGCTAATGTGCCCGCAGGTTCTGTATGTACGTAACGCGATAACTCTTGATAGAAATATCCGATTTACTTCAATTATTTTTTCTAGGTTCATTCTGATAAGGTGCTCCCCTGATTAGTTTTGGGGGCTCATTGGTTAAGTATAAAGGGTGAAAGGGGAGCTAGTCCCCCCATAATTTAAATAAATGTATTTTTCATGCAGAATTATTCGATTTGCTCCAAATTTGGTATACCGGTTTATTATGTTAAGAAGCTTCCAGGATTATTTGGAGGTTTATCCTATTATAGGTTATGGTTAAGGGGGACACAAAAAACTTGCATTAAATTATTGCATTAAATTTTTTTTTTCTGATTAAAATGACGTTTAAGTCATGTTTCTATCTTAATTGGAATTGGAAATATTAATTTTTTCGTTTGGTTTGTTTTCAAAATCTAGCTTTCATGCGATGGTTGTCGTAGAAACAGCATCTTGTGAAAATGCGTTTTTTCTTCATGATGGGTTTTTTCACCATTTCTCCTATTTAAATTGTTAAAACTCAAGAACCGTGAAAGATAAACGGTTCAAACTTGGAACATCCCTTTTCAATCGTTTTACTTAAATTTTGATTCAGAAAATTTGAAAAAAATATTTACTTTGGAAAATATGATTTTTTTTTTTTTTTTTTTAAGTTACATCATTTTTTTTTTCTTTTTTACTTTAAATATTTTTAATTTTTATTTAAATTAATATTTTTTTAAATGCTGAATAAAAATTAAAACTTATACATTTCTGTTTATTTAAATGAAAAAAAAAATGAAATTCTACAAATAATATTTCGAGTTATAACGATTTTAAATTACCCTACTTTTTAAATACATTTTAATTTTTTAATTTTTTTTTAATTATGAGCAGTTTTATCATGTGATTTTATTTACAAATAATATGGTTAACCATCACAAAAAGTTTGAAAATTTTAACTCGATAAATAAAAATTATTTTAAAATGCGTCCCGGACCCCTTAAGTATAAAGGGGAGGAACGGGGTCTAGGGTCCCCTTAATTTAGATAAATGGGTTTTTCATGCAGAATTATTTGATTTGCATCAAATTTGATGTACCGGCTTATTCCGATATGGGGCTTCCTTGATTAGATTTGGAGGTTCATTGGTTAAGTATAAAAGGGGGGCAAGTCCCCTCCCCTTAATTTAGATAAATGGATTTTCATGAAGAATTATCCAATTTGCTTCAATTTTTTTTTTCTAGGTTCATTCTGATAAGGAGATTTCCTGATTAAATTTAGGAGGGTTATTGGTTAAGCATAAAAGGGGAAAAGAGGGAGCTAATACCCCCTTTAATTTAGCGAAATGATTTTTTCATGCAGAATTATCTGATTTGCTTCAAATTTGGTATACAGGTTTATTCTGATAAGGCGCGTCTCTAATTAGATTTGGAGGTTCATTGGTTAAGTATAATGAGAGGAAACGTGGAATAATCCCCCTTCATTTATTTTTTGAGGGGCATTATTCCTTGAAATAGGAGTATAATATACAAATAGTGTGAATAGCCAATTGGCTCAATGCCATCAGTTTAACTGGGCACTTTTCTTTTTATTATCTAATGTTGCCGGATTTTAAAAAGTCTAAATAATAATGTCTCCGAACACTTTTAAATGAAGAGTATATTTACACGTGTATAATAAAAAATGATCAAATCTTTAGGATAATTAAATTGTAACACGCGAAAAGCGTACCCACTGGTGAAAATTGCGTCATCTTTAAAACGATATTTAAAGCAATTTTCTTATAGCGTTTAACAGAAAAGTTTTTTCCAGACATTATAAAAGTCCGGGAAGCACCGACATTGTTTATTTAAACAATTTATGCAAGCTGAATTTCTAATGTGTAGTTAATCTTACTTACTCAGTTACGAAAACAGACGTCAGTTGTCGCGAGTGGTAGATGCGGCCTTGGGAACCAACATATTCCCGGTCAAATGGAAATGAATGGCAACCCGATTTTAGAAAATTACCATTGCCACTGATCGTGATAATAGCATTCAATCTTCCGAAATCAAGTAATGATTTTAAAACAGAGCAACTTAGCGTGTTTTTTAAACCTGCGAGATCTGGACGGGGTTGGTGAGAATAACTCGTTGGGCATACAGTCCCCTAATTTAAGAAAACATAAACATGCAAAGACAATTTGTAGGGCACAGTGCCCCCTAGTTTAAGGTTGTCCGGGACACATTTTAAAATAATTTTTACTTATTGAGTTAAATTTTGAAAATTTTTATGATGGTTAATCATATTATTTGTAAACAAAATCACAGGATAAAACTTCTCATAATTTTTTTTAAATTTAAAATTTATTAAAAAAGTGGGGTCATTTAAAATCGTTATAACTCGAAATATTATTCGTAGAATTTCAATTTTTTTTTTTTCATTTAAATAAGCAGAAATATATAACTTTTAATTTTGATTCAGCATTTTAAAAAATATTAGTTTAAATAAAAAGTAAAAATATTTAAAGTAAATATTTAAAAAAATTATGTAAGTTTTTTTTTATATTTTAAGTAAATATTAAAAAAAAAATATGTAACTTTTTTTTTAAAAAAAATCACATTTTCAAAAGTAAATGTTTTTTTCAAATTTGCTGAATCAAAATTAACGTAAAATAATTGAAAAAGGCATGTTTCAAATTTGAACCATTTATCTTTAACGGTTCTTGAGTTATAACCATTCAAATAGGAAAAATTGTGAAAAAACCCATCATGAAGAAAAACGCATTTCCACAAGAAGTCGTTTCCATTACCAGCATTGATCGAAAGCTAGATTTTGAAAACAAACCAAAACGAAAAAATTAATATTTCCTGTTCCAATTAAGATAGAAACATGATTTAAACGTCATTTTAAGCGGAAAAAAAAAGAAATTTATAATGAAATGCCATTTTTTTTTTTTAGAAAATTTGAAGAGTTTTGTGTCCCAGAGCCCCTTAAGAAAAAAAAATAAAAATGCAAAGTCAATTTGTAGGGCATAGACCCCCACCCCTAGTTTAAGAAAAAATAAACATGTAAAGACAATTTAATGAACAGGTGTGAAACATTTAGGTTGAATAACGGAGAAATGGGCAAAAAAGTGGTGTCAAATACTTGGAGAAATCTAGAAAATTTGAGATTGTGTGTTTATTCTTTTATCTACTGAGATAGTTAATCAGATTGTTTGTCCGTTAGCTAAGAGTTTATTCTAGAAAACGTCAATTATTCGTCATGTGAAGGTGCGATTAGGAGGAAATCGAATGTATTAATGAAATTTATAAAATTTCGCCACTTTACATTTATTAACACGTTCATTTAACATGTAATACGTCGATACATTCTTAAAATCTCGATGATTCATTTTAAGAGAATGATATATCATACTTACCAACCTGCAGCTTTTTTTATAATAAAAAAGACGTACTTTGAACCGTTAAATTTAGTGGATTAAATGTGTCTTGTTTATATGCAGTAGTCGCTTGAAATCTATTTAATTTCATTCCAATAAAAATTTCTGGTTCGAAATATGTGTTTAAACCGGGACATTTTTTGTTCCGTTTATAGTTCCGGTTCGGTAAAATATTTCGTTTTAGTGATTTGAAGTTCTGATTTATATTTTATTCAAAAAAATTTCATTTTTAGCAATGAGTTTCAAACAATTTTATTCAATATGTTTGCAATTTCTAAAAGAATTTTCAAGAAAATAACTGTAAATTTTACACCAATAACATTTTAAATAGTCAAATTGTCACTTCTGCCCCTTGTTCCCTGCACTGTTACCTGTTCATGCACTGACCCTCTGGAACAAATTAAGTGTAATGACAAAGTATTTTTAGATATTTTAATATGCAAAATAAAAAATTTAATTGTAAAGTATAAAATAAGAAATTTTAATTGTAAATTATAAATAGTTTTATATTTATTCTGACCAAAGAAAGGTTGTGCCCTAGTTTTTATGACACCACTGTCCCCTTGTATAAAACCGCTCATGTGATTATCAGGAGGTCAGACAAAATTTGGAGGACAGTTAAATTTAGTAGAAGCAGCAATCTTGATTTCTGAGAAAGTCACATTGTTTAATTATCTGGACTTCAAAAGCAGTTAAAAGCTGCAAAATACATAACAAGTTGGAAATTGCACGTCAAACGTGGCAAATGAGGTGCGTTCGTATTATAACTAGTTTTATAAATATTTCTTGCACTACATATTGTACTGAATATATATTTTAGTGCATTTCATAAGTGATTATCAATTTCATTCTGTTCGAAAGGCTGTAACCCCATTAAAATGGACTTCTAATATTTTCCCCATTGGCTGTAATGTAACGGAAAACTTTTGACTGTCCCTGTAATTAAACTATACATCCGAATTTCATAAAATTTGAAATGACTCGACAAAATTTTTCAACAATTATATATTTAAAATTTCAGACCCTTCAGCTGGGTAGTTTTTGCTCTGTTACATGAGGTCAGACGGACGGACGGGCAGACAGACAGACGGACCGAACGAGTACTATAAGTACTACGTATTTATATAATTATGAACGCACCTAAAAAAGATCAGAATATGTTTGTTACCTGTCACTACTGTGCCGTACTTAAATGTTCCTAATTTTTTAAAATTTATTTATGATTTTGTCATGATGTAACATTCTTTTGCTTAGTTCAAAATATCATAGTGCTACTGCAGTCTTACTAAGATTAATTTACCAGCACAGAAGCAATTTTCTTAATTTTGTCCCTACTGTTTCTGTCACTTCTGTCCCTTTCAATAACATTGCATCAGCTCACTACCTTGCTGAAATTTTAATAAACCTTGATTAAAAATAAAAACATGTGCATCAGATTTTTTATTTAAAATTATTCAACATATTTATTGAACTTAGTTCGACGTGGCTTTTATTTAAATAAGTTTTTGAAGAAATTGCTGGCCCGAATCGAATGCAATAAACTATAGAAACGAGTCGATCTGAGGTAGGTAGGTTAAAGAAGAGTACTACTGTTTAAAGTTTACGCCAGAATATTGTAGTCTCGAAAAAAAGTAAACACCCCTACAAAAATTTACTGGTACCAAACGATTGGAAATAAAGTCTATTTTTAAATGATGTATATAAAATTTGCTTTGGGGGCTATCTACAAATCAAAATCAGACCAAATTTGGTTTTATACAATGGAACACTCAATTTTGACTATATTTTAAATCTTCGTTTTAAACTATGCCTAGAAATGAAATTTCAAATCATTTGGATGATAAATTTTTGAATTATAAACATTCAAAATTTAGAGCTTTTAATGTTAAATTACCTTTTCATATTCTTATATTCTTATAATCTTATTAATCATATTCTTATAATCCTATATTCTTATAATTATAATCTGCTGAATTTATAATCCTAATGTGATAATTTTTTGCGTGGTTATAATACTAAAAAACCCAACAATAAATACATTCAATTTGTAATTTTAAATTTTTTTATTATATGAATTATGAACTTTGAAAAACATATTTAAAAAAAAATATGAATTGCAACCTACAATTTTTTTGATAGATTTATATTTATTATGGGGTTATTTTACGCTTTATGCAAAGTAATTTCGAATTATGATTAAAAAACGGCAAAATGACGGTTTAAGGGGATATGATGTTCAGAAACGTACAATTTGAAAAAAAACATATATATTACCTATTTTATTGAAACGTTTAAGTTGACAACAGGGCCGAAACTAGCCTTTTTTGCGCCCGGGGCAAACATGAATTTTGACCCCCCCCCCCCCCCCCCCTTTCTTTCTCAAAGTATATTTACAAAGAGAATTTTACTAATTTTCTAATGGCCGACTTACTTTAAAATTTAAAATGCGTAATACTGAACTACGTAAATTGAATGTGACGTTTGTTGCAATTATAGTTCGTTCACATAAAAGAAATCGCATGTATTACCGGCTATTTACAGTGTTTGCTTATACAGTAGAGTTCCGATTATCCGAATCCCGCTTAACCGAGTTTCCACTTTCACCGAGTTATTTTCTACTGATGGTCTCATGGCTTCTATTATTATGAAACAGCCATTATAAATGAAGTGTTAGGGAAAGATGAAAAAGCAGTCGTAAAAAGTTAGAACTCTGATTTTCTGGTCAGAATGGGAAGAAAAAAAATGGCCATAATTTTTTTTTTTTTTTTTTTTTTTGTCAAAAAAAATTATGGCCATTTTTTTTCTTCCCATAATAATAGAAGCCATCAGTCTATCAGAAGAAAAGGATCCATTCCAAAGGTATAATCCTTCATTTGGCGCCCGGGGCACATGCCCCTCTACCTCCCTCCCCTTAGTTTCGTCCCTGTTGACAAAAGTCGAAACGTATTAAGTGAGTGAAATGGTCCTATTGGCACGAAATAATGAAGTGACATAGTCATTCTGTAGCACTTCAACAAACGGAACCTCAATTTCGATACAGCCCTTAAGGGGACGGTGGAGCTTAAAATCCTTAAAAATAATTTTTTTTTTTTTAATATAAATTTCAACTTAAATATTATCCAAGGGTACATTATATACATTATGGCATGCATTTATCACAAAAAAAAATAAAAAAAAAATTTATTTTTGAGAAAAAAATGGAATTTTACGCGTTGTCTTAGAAATCTTCGAAATGCCCCCTGCGTCTTCCATATCAATGAAAATCCCCAATATTTTTTATAAAAGTTTGATTTATATATAGAAATAAAATAGAGCATCGAATTTTATATATTTGAATTTAAAAGTAAAAAAAAAAAAAAAAATTCAAAATTTCAAAATTTTTTCGAAAAAATTTCAAAATTTTTCAAAAAAAATTTTTTTTTAACCTTTAAATTCAAATATATAAAATTCGATGCTCTATTTTATTTATATATATAAATCAAACTTTTATAAAAAATATTGGGGATTTTCATTGATATGGAATGCGCAGGGGGCATTTCGAAGATTTCTAAGACGACACGTAAAATTCCATTTTTTTTTCAAAAATAAATTTTTTTTTTGTTATAAATGCATGCCATAATGCATATAATGTATCCTTGAATAATAAATAAGATGAAATTTACAAAAAATAAAAAAAAAATTGAAAAAATTTGAAATTTTGAAAATTTTTCGAAAAAATTTCAAATTTTTTCAATTTTTTTTTTTAACCTTTAAATTCATATATGTAAAATTCGATGCTTTATTTTATTTCTATATATAAACCAAACTTTTATAAAAAATATTGGGGATTTTCATTGATATGGAAGACGCATGGGACATTTCGAAGATTTCTAACACAACGGGTAAAATTCCATTTTTTTCTCAAAAAGAACTTTTTTTTTTAATTTTTTTGTGATAAATGCATGTTATAATGTAATATTTAAGTTGAATAATATTTAAGTTGAAATTTACAATAATAAAAAAAAATTATTTTTAAGGATTTTAAGCTCCACCGTCCCCTTAAAATAGGTTCATTTTAAAATAATTTATTTCTCGGAAACCAATCAATCGTATGAATTTCATGAAAATTTGTATTTAGGATAATTGAAGGGTGTAGAATTTGTTTATGTTGTCAAACTTTGGTATTGCTATTGAAAAAAAAAAAAAAGTTTGGGTTCGTTTTGATATGTAAATGGCCCCCTAAGCAAATTTTACATGCATCATTTAAATATAGACTTTATTTTCAATCGTTTGTTACCGGTAACTTTCTTCTACAATAATTTGTTGCAGAGTTAGTAGGGGTGTTTTTATTTATTCATTTTTTTTTTTTTTTTTTTTTCACGACTGTACATTATGTACTCCTCACTACCTTATGTCTTATCTATTTCTAAAAAAAAAAAAAAAAAAAAAAAAAAAAAAAAAAAAAAAAAAATGTTTAAAATTTAACTTTTATTTTTCACTAAATCACAGTGAAATTACCCACTTATTGGAGAATCACCCATATAGAAATCAATAGACCCTAAAATATTTTTTCGACTATAGATGGCAATTGCTGAAATTAGGTTTTCAAATGTGTTATGGGCTTTCGAAATTACTTACTTAGGGAACCACTTTTGGTGCTGCTCGAACCTAGCATCGAGACCTGGTGCATTTTGTAGCCTTATACACAAAAGTTAGAGAACCGATAAAATTTCTCTGTTAAAATAATATTTATATATTTTTTATACGTTTAATTTTTATTATTGGATATTTATTTGTTTGTTTCACGCCAAAAGTGAGTTACGTTGTCAAATATGGCGCTAAACATTTTTCGCCAGCTTTATCTCTCTAGTGTCTAGTATATGTACGGTACGTATTAGAATTAAATTAGATTGCGATTTGTTTGATATATAGCATAAGAAACAAGAATTAGTTTTTTTTTTTTTTTATGCAGACGATAAATGTATAAATAGTAAATACACCTGCATATAACTGTTAAAAGCTTCTTTTCAAGATCATTGAAAACTATTTCTTGATTGACATACAAAATACACAAACTACCTTCTTTTGAAGTCAGATAGAATAAAATTTCGAATGTTTAAGATGAAACGTTGTTGTATTAAAAGTAATAACCATTAAGTAAATTAATATTTTTATACAATTTAGAAAATTTACTGTGACTAACAGTGACCCGGAGCTGAACAATTTTTGATGCTCCAGCTCCAGCTCTGCTCCTAGAGAAAATACTGTGGCTCCAGCTCCGACTCCGGCTCCAACTCGGCTCCGACTTTGCGCTTTTGAGTTGCAGATTTTAATTTACACGTTTAATTTTTTGCTCACAAATACTTTCTACCTTCATTAAAGATCTGACAAAATGCATTTTTCTTCTCATCAAACTTCAAATGCTTGTTCAGAAAGTATGACATCTTTTAGCATTTGCTTTTAAAATAGAAAGTTTGGTGGAATTTTAAGCACAAAAATCTTAAATTTCTTCTATACTTTTCAAACAGCCAAAGTTGTACAACTACACATGTAAACAACAGGCGGCCATATTGGTTTTCGAATAGTGTTGTCACTTAGTTCAAGTAGAAAGTAGAAGTAAAGTAGTGTTACCATGTTTTGAGAAGGTTTCCTTCTCTAATAATAATAATAATAACCTAAAAAAGATATAATTAAAATACTGAATAATGATGCAATTAAAATATTTTAAGCCTAGAAATTTAAACTGGAAAAAAAAAAAAGATTTCAAAGAATATTAAAAAATAAAGGAGCCCTGGAGCTGGGGAAAATTTAGAGCTCCAGCTCCAGGGAAAACACAGCTCCGGAGCGCTCCGGCTCCGGGTCCCTGGTGACTAATTAGGTCGGACATTACAATTTCTAGCGAAGTCCAAACCACTGCTCACTCACACACGACGAGCAACGTATGACATTTGGATAGGGTTACTGGAAAGTTCTACTTTATAATAAAAAAAAAAACGCCAACTTTTCTCCCGCCAAACATGTTAATATAATGTAATTTTTCAAAATCAATTACATTGGTTCTTGAAAGAATTTTTAATTTTTTTTTAAATATTTTATACTTATTATTGACTAATTTGTAATTTTAAATGCTTTTCTTTAAAAAAAAATCCCGAATTTCCGAATTAAAAATAGTCCGATTCAGGTCTCAATGATATGTGTGAGCAGCACCAATGGTGGTTTCCTTGTTAGACTTCATATTTCACCTTATTAAATGGTGAATTTTGTTGCAGTATTCTGAATGCATTGGAAAATGATACATAATCTATGATTGACGCATGATTTGCCATTCTTTGAAATTGTGCATTTTCCATTTTATTCCTTTTGCTTCAACTTCCTGGGCGGCATGTTCCTGAACGGTATGCATTATTTGCACGCTGAAAATTTTCAAAAATTTTCCGTTTAACATTAAAATTCTGCTCACGTTTGTATTAAGTTCGATTAGCTTCTCAAGGATAAAAAGGTGTAATTTCACATATCGGTTTTCACCGATCTGTAAGGGTATTTCCGTACCGCGATCGTTTAGAATCTTTATGTAAAATATTCCACATGAGATAAAATCAGATACCATGTTCACGACTTGTTAAAAAAGAATTTTTTGACAGAATATTAATTATGATTTGGTTAACCTTCATAAAATTTCTAAAACGTGGATAAAACACACGTTTCCATACATGCAGATAATTATCAAGGGAAGGGTGCATAGCATTTTGAAAGGTGAATTCGCTAATACAGTAGAGCACCGATTATCCGAATAAGTCGGGGCTTATCCTAGTTCGGATAAGCAAAAGTTCGGATAAATGGACAGATAATTTAAGGGATGCGTCTGATTACACTAAAACCTTCATACGTTATCTAAGCTTAGGACTGGCAGCACCAGTTAGTGCTGGCATGTTTTAAAATTGTTTTTTTCTTTTTATTTATTTATTTTTTTTTTAAACATTTTTATCATAATTTTTTTTCTTTCTTTTTATCATTTTCTGAACTCCAGAGATTATAATTTAAGCAAAAAAACTTTTGATTGTTGCTTGCTTCAACGAAGACATTCTTTTCAATGCTATCCTATCTCTAATTCTTCTTAAATACGTTAGTTGAATAGGATCAGCGTTCTTCTGCCGTTCGAGCCATTTCATAGCTGTTTCCAAACATTCAAATGCTTCGTTATGTGATGGACCTGTGTTATTTTAAGAGCATTCGTTTTCATTTTCTTAAATTTCTTTTTCATCATGAGTCTCATCGATAATCTCACCATCATTTAAAATCTTATATCCAGGGTCATGTACTTCACTATTTAACGACACGTTAATTTCATTTTCTTCATAGCTTAGGATTCTTCCCATCTCCTTTATTCGTTTACATGCCTCATTTTCTGATCCACTATCAGTTTTTTCTTTATTTAAAATTTTATTCCAAGCCAGTGGATAATTGGGAATTCGGTTAAAAAAGTTTTTGGGAGAAATAGGCTGTTCGGATAACTGAAAGTTCGGTTTAAAAACATTTTTGAGAGAAATAAGCTGTTCGGATAATTGGAAGTTCGGTTGATTGGAGTTCCGATAATCGGCGCTCTACTGTACATAAATAAAAATACCGGGCTTGTTATTCTTAAGATGGTTCTCAAGTTTCCTGGTCAATAAACACAAAACTTTTTGACTCATTTTTAAACGTAAAAGCATAAAATTAGCAGGAGAAACTATTGAAATGATTTGGCATCTAAATGCGTTTTCCATTTATGATAAATAAATTAGTCATTCGGTTATAAAAGGTTTTTGTCGCTTGACGATATGCTTTCCCCTTTTCAGCACTGTCGCGTCCGGAAATTCGATTCAAAACGCCAAATTTGACAGTATTATATGAAAGATTTTTTGTCTTTACCAAAAAAGGGAAAACGCCATGCGATTACATAGTTTCTTAATAAGAACACCTGCCAATTTCATGCGTGTCCAAACAAAAATTAATTCAGAAATGTGTCAGAAAGTAGTTGCTGTGGATATGAGAACAGCCTTAAGTAATTGTGTGTGTGTGTAATTATAGTACTAAATTTAAATAAATTAGATTTATCTTTCGCAAAGCTCTCGTTTATTAATAAAATTTGTATATTTAAATAATTACTCCAATTTTTTCCATATGCAAATAAACACGCCATTACAGTTTTATCGGGGTAAAAAAAAAAAAAAAAAAAAAAAAAAAATAATAATAATAATAATATTGATATAGAAGGAAAATAACCGAAAATTACTCACATCGTTTAGATATACAATAAATTTAAATTAATCGTATAATATTCAGAAATCAAATATTTAAAAAGCAAAATACTCAGAGTTTTCTATTATATAATTGAAATTTTCAAAACGATGGTATAAATTCAAAAGTCATTGCACATTTTATTATTATAAAAAGTTTTATTTTTTTATACAAGGACTATGCTATTACATGGAATTTTCACGCAAATATAAAATTAATATTAAAATAATAATTGATAAATAAAATTATTGAATATTTAAGAAATGAATTATCACTTAAATATTCAATAATTTAAAGCGCAATTTCACTGCTGAAAAGTAGTTGAAAAATTAATAAATAAAACTATATTTATTATTTGTGTGAAAATTTATATACCAGAAAAGATTCTTTGAAAAAGAAAAATTAAAGAAATTTTCAGTTAAAGAAGTGTCTACGAAATTAAAGAACTCAGAAAGAAATATATGTGTTGTATTTGTGTGCATTTGTTGGATCGTCTGCTTCCAGCGGTGTAGTGGAGGATATACGGAGCTATACTCCTTATACCTTATGTATATTTTTAAGAAGTACGTGTACCCTCTGTTTTTCAAATAAAGCTAGGCTTATACTCTAGTCGTCAACATTCATGGCTTTAGTGTATACACTCTGCTTAAAGCGTACCCTCTTTTTTTTTTAACCACTGCAACGTTGCCTGGTTTTCTTAAAACACGAGATGATATCTTCGAAGGCCCTGAGAAGGAAAAATCAAAGTACAGCTTTTGCGATAAACAACTTCTTGATTTTTTTTTTAAAATAGTATATTATATATATTTTTTTTACCAACCATACCGTTTCAAACGGGTATGTACTATGAATAAGAGGGTATTTTTTTTTCTTTTTTCATCCGGGAGAAGAGGCTGGTAGTTTACAACTGCAGAATAAAGGGAAAATGTGAAAAGGGAATGCAATTTCAAAAATGCAGAAAAAACGGAATATTTTTCTCCTCGCTTTCGGCGATCGCTTCGCTTCTGGCAATCGCGGAGACAATGAAAATTAGAAAAACGCTAAAAATAGCTACCTCAATTAATTGCGTGAAAATCCCCAAAGAGAAAAAGATTTTTTGAAATTAAAAAAGAATTCGGAAAATAAACAAATTTTTGATTAAAGAATTTTCTAGAGAATTTATTAGATACATTTGGATTACAATTTATAAGATAGAAGTATTTATAAATTGTATCTTAATAGTTTCATACTTACAAATAAAATAATTTTAAATATTATTAATCTTTTTATTTATTTGTTTTATAAATTGGTTGAAAATTTAGAAAAATAAACTTAAAATAATTTTAACACACTTTGCACACATTATGCACATTATAAATCATTGTTCGATATATATATAATATTAATCAAACTTTAATGAATGGTCTTCTATTATGCAAATAAATAAATAAATCTAAAATAAATAAATAAAGTTAGCTTAATTTCACGCGTGAAAATTTACAAACTACAAAATATTTTTAGAAATTACGAAAAAATAGAAAATAAAGGAATTTTTCATTGAATATATATTTTTTTTAATTGTAAAATTAATAAAAACATATTTAAAGACATTAATTACTTCAGATTTTTAGAAATCAAATATTTTTTTTTAATTAATATAAAATTTTCTTACATAATAATAATGAAATAAAATAATTTTAAACAAAATTTCAAAACTCATGGTATAATATGAACATGCATTGGATTTTTTGCTTCTTAACCCCTTGAGGGGCGGTGGGATATATTTTATCCCACCTACGAATTATTAAGATTTGCGCCAGAAAAAATTTATTAAATTTCACTTTTCTAACTTTGGTCGAAAATAGACGTAAAATTGCTTTTCCTTATTTTGCAATAAAGCTTTTGCAGATTCCGGTGTGAATTCGACATTACAGAAGCACAATTACTTGCCCCTCAAGGGGTTAAGAACAAAATGAAACTTTTTCATATATGAATTAATATTTTCCTTTTTTTCAGTCAAAATTTATAGCAAAATAAATAAATAGAATAGAATAAAAGGTATCTCAATTACTTTCGTAAAATTCCTAAATCCTAAAAATTTTAGAAACTAGAATGTATTAAAAACTAGATAACTATCTAAGAAATGAAAAAGTTTTTTTAAAGGGAATTTTTCTGAGAAACTAGAAAACTATGAAAAATGTATATTTATTGAATGCATATTAACTATTTAATTTTAAGAAATTAAATATTTAAAAATAAAAATTATTGCTAAAAGCTTTCCTTGAATTGATTAAAAATTTTAACAATCATAGTTTAATTTAAATACTAATTGCATATTTCGCTCATTATAAATAAAATTAACATACTTTATTTATGTTAATCAATAATTATCTATTACTTGCAAATGTAAGTTTTAAAAAATTTACCAGTTTTTTTCATTCAAAATTTTATTTTTTTTATGTATAAAATTTATAATTAAATAATTAATTTTTTTTCTTCTAATACAATTAAATATTTCATATTTTGATTGAATAAAACCATATTTAAAATAATGCTCATTGAAAATAAGAAGAAGAAGAAATAAAATTAAGTCATGTCATTCATATATTTACTGAAATTAGAGTAATTATTTACTATTTAATAATTATTATTATAATAAAAGTTTCTCATTTGATTCAATAAAAATTTAAAAAAAAAAAAAACAAGATATATTTTAAACATCTTCTTTTGTACATCATAATAAAATTAATATGATTAATATATTAATTTTCTCATATTAATTCCATGCAGAATTAAAAAAAATTAAATTAAATTAAGTTACCTCAATTAACTGCATGATAATTCCCAAACGGCAAAATATTTTCAGTATCCATTGCATCTTTTATAGTAAAACATGCGCTATGCATTCACATGGAGCAGAAATGTTACCGCAATTTATTCTGAAAAGAGGCAAAACAAACTTTTTACAAAAACTTTTCACCCGCCCGAAATTCCCATAGAAAACATTACTGCTGTGAACGCCATCTGTCGACCATTGACGGAGAATAAATTGCGGAAAAAGAATTTTAATATCGGGAAAATTTTTCTCTTCATATTAGGGGAAATGCCGAGAGCACAGGGAAAATATAGGGAAGTGAGAAACAAAGAACAAATGAGCTCTTTGTAGGTTATTAATAAAGTCTTTATATACAAGCGAAATTTTAGCTTGGTGGATACGCATGGATTATCACATATTTGGACATATGTGCGATATAGTGGAGCATATGTCATACAATGAATATCAAATACTATCGCAGATAATTGCAATTAAATTCATACAGGTCCCGATTTTCGACTAAACCTCTAAGGCCTAGGTCTTATGGGAATCTCTTGGGTCTCAAATTATATTAGCCAATTTAAAAATGCTCCTATTAAATTGTAATTTGTTAATGGGATGGTTTTAATATATATTACAATTTTTAATAATACTTAATAACTCTTTAAACTACAAAACGTTGGCAGTTGCAACTAGGTAACTTTAAATGTATACAAAAATACACCACTGGCAAGTAAATGAGAGTAGGGTTCCTAAAATGCCTGATGTATTTTGGGCCCCAAACTGTATGAGTTGGGCTCTGATTTCATGTCATGATGCCGTGGGATATCATTTGACTCTTGTCGCTTTCTGCTTAACTCTTTCGAGGGCGGTGTCCTTAAAAAAGGACTCCTAATTTTAATTCAAAAATTGACAAACGGCACCAGGAATATTTAATTAAAATTTTCGTATTATAATGTACGTGAAAATAAGAAAGTTCATATTTTTTAATAAATTCGTTTATAAATTCCGGTGTCAGTCCATTATTTCATCAGTTTATAAACAGAATTACTCCGCGCCGGTAAGGGTTAAAGTCTTTTTACAGAACTACTGCAAAATTGAATTTAGGTCTTTCTGCCATATTTGTACGATTATATTTAAAAAAGAATAGGAATTGAGAATTTTGCAGATTTCTGCGAGTGGTTGGGTATAAATAACAAATTTGCCATTTTAAACAGATTTTCAGGGACATAAAAATCATGAAATGTTGTCAAGGAAGCATTTAGACTTAATACTTATTTATATGTAAGTCGTTAACCCTTTCCGGCGCGGAGTAATTATGTTAATAAACTGATGAAATAATGGACTGACACCAGAATTTATAAACGAAGTTATTAGGGAATACGAACTTGCTTATTTTCACGTACATTATAAAAGGAAAAATTTAATTAAATATTGTTGGTGCCGTTTGTCAGTTTTGGAATTAAAAATTGGTGCCCATTTTTAAGGACACCGCCCTGCAAAGGGTTAATCTTAAATGAGAAAATTCCTCTTGAATCAAATTTAAAATGTTATAAACAATTTTCTACTTCATACTTTCAGGATCAGGGGATCGGGTTCTGATGACACAAGACTTTTCGGGTTCGGGCGGGCTCGGATTTCAAATTTTAGTATTCGGGTTCTGAAAAAAAATTCCGAACTCATCTCCATTGTACACCATTCTAGAGTTAAGGTGTTTGAGCAGAATTTCAATATACAGTGAAACCTCCCTGTGAGACCACTTCCATTAAGCGACCACCTCCCTGAACGACCATTTTTTCATGGAACGAAATTTAATCCCATAGGCTCAATATTAATTTTACCTCCATCACAGAGACCATCCCAGTTGAACTCCCTCCATGAGCGATCCATTTCTTTGAAGAAAACGAAACAAATTCCGTTTTTTCCTGGTCGCTTTAAGAAGGTTTTATAAGAAAAATAATTCCGGAGAGCGCATTATTCATCTAATTTCTAAACTAAGTTTAGATATATTTTTACTTTCTTTTACTTAGATATATTTCAATAGAAGAAAGTATTGTAATCGAAATTTTTTTCGACTTCCGGTTTTTGACGGATTTACATGTTTTAGGGGTCAGAGATCCCAAAAAACATGTTTATAGAAAATGTCTGTCTGTCCGTGTGTCCGTGTGTCCGTCTGTCTGTCGCCATTGTACCATCAAAAAGTGTATGAAGTTATGCATAGAATTGAACCAAATTTTTATTTTAAGTTTCTGGCTATGGCAAGCAAATCCTCCCTGAATTTGGAAAAAATTCGCCGGTAGGGGGCGCTGTAATAGCTATTTTTGTGCGATTTTGAATATTGTACCATCCAAAAGTATATGAAGTTATGCATAGAATTGAACCAAATTTTTATTTTAAGTTTTTGGATATGGCAGATAGGTCCTCCCTGAATTTGAAAAAAATTCGCCTGTAGGGGGCGCTGTAATAGCGATTTTTGTGCGATTTTGAATATTGTACCATACAAAAGTACACTGCTCAAAACAATTAAAGGATATTGCAGTTTTAGGTGGATTTTGTATCTGGTAAACTGTTTAGCTGATTGATACATGGTCGACAGACATAGTAGGTTATATGAGAATAAATTACACATGTTTGGCAGAAAAAAATGCATTTTATTGCGCATTTGTGTACTAAAGGAAAAAAACACAATTTGTGCATATGAGAAAAAAAGAATAAGAAAAGGTGTTTTCTTCAAAGAAAATCATTTTCAGTAGGGTGTATGGTTTCCACGGGCGGCCAGCAACGTTGAACACCTTTGAGGCATGGACTCAATGAGGCTATTAATGACGAGTTGGGGTATTCTGCCCCACTCTTCCAGAAGAGCTCTTTCCAGTTCTTGGAGAGTTTGTGGGGGTTGTTGGCGGCCAGAAACTCGTCTTCCTAGAGCGTCCCAAACGTGCTCGATTGGATTCATGTCTGGAGAACACGCTGGCCATTCCATTCGAACGATTCCTTCCTCGAAAAGGAAATCCTCCACAAGGTTTGCACGATGTGGCCTGCAGTTATCGTCCATTAAAATGAAGTTATCTCCGATTGCTGCAGCGTAAGGGACTACAATAGGTCTGAGGATCTCATCCCTATATCGGCAACCAGTCAGAGCTCCATCTCGAATGATGTAGAGGTCAGTGCGCCCGTCAATGGAGATGCCACCATACACCAACACTCCTCCACCGCCAAATCTGACACTTTCGTGCACGAACGCAGGATTATTCCTACTGCCACGGTCCCTCCAGATGAAAATACGCCTATTATCCGGATGCACAGAAAAACGGGACTCGTCAGAAAACAGAATATTGCTCCATTCATTTCTCCTCCAGTTGACATGCTCGGTTGCCCACTCCCTGCGGTCGCGACGATGCCTTGATGTTAATCTAATACCTACCATCGGTCGGCGAGCATACAGACCTACAGCATGGAGCCGGTTTCGGACAGTCTGAGTTGAAATCGTGGTGCCTGTAGCCGAGCGAAGGTGTTGTTGGAGAAGAGTAGCGTTCATGGTTCGGTGTCTCCGAGCTGTTAACGCTAAATACCGATCTTCATTGGGCGTTGTTGCCCATCTACGACCTTGCCCTGGTCTTCGGCCTGCACATCCACTCTCCAAAAAACGGTTCCAGATCCTGGAAATGACACTTTGTGACACTCCAATGGCTTGCGCTACTTCGGCTTGAGTTTGGCCCCCTTCTAACCTACCAGCAATTCTCAAAGCTTCTGAATCTGTCAAATGACTTCGCTGAGACATCGTACTCATCGAAACAAAGCAATCACTGAATGCCGATCATCCTTGTCTTCATTCTCTTTTATCCAGTTGAAAGTCAAATTTCATTCGCTGCCGCTGAAGCGACGTTTTTGACGTCGAACTCAAAATTTGCATACTCCACAGTTTGAAAACCAGAAAAATTTGCATTTGTGATTCTCTTCTTCTATTTTCGGCAAAAAAAATTTCGTTTATATCTTTATTTTATATAAAACTTCAAATATCCTTTAACTGTTTTGAGCAGTGTATATGAAGTTATGCATAGAATTGAACCAAATTTTTATTTTAAGTTTTTGGATATGGCAGGTAGGTACTCCCTGAATTTGGAAAAAAATCGCCGGTAGGGGGCGCTGTAATAGCGATTTTTGTGCGATTTTGAATATTGTACCATCCAAAAGTATATGAAGTTATGCATAGAATTGAACCAAATTTTTATTTTAGGTTTTTGGATATGGCAGGCAGCACCTCCCTGAATTTGGAAAAAATTCGCCTGTAGGGGGCGCTGTAATAGCGATTTTGTATATTGTACAATCGAAAAGTGTATGAAGTTATGCATAGAATTGAGCCAAATTTTTATTTTAAGTTCTTGGCTATGGCAAGCAGGTCCTTCCTTAATTTGGAAAAAATTCGCCAGTAGGGGGCGCTTTAATAGGGATTTTTGTGCCATTTTGAATATTGTACCATCGAAAAGTGTATGAAGTTATGCATAGAATTGAACCAAATTTTTATTTTAAGTTTTTGGATATGGCAAGTAGGTCCTCCCTGAATTTGAAAAAATTCCGCTGAAAGGGGTCGTTATAATTACGATATCTATACCATTTTCTTTATTGTACAATCGAAAAGTGTATAAAATTATGCATACAATTGAACCAAATTTTTTGTGCATGTTTTTGGCTTTGGCCAACAGGTCCTCCTTGAATTTGAAAATATCGCGCGGTAAAGGGGCTCTGTGATTGCGATTTTTGTATACTTTTCTTGATTTTTCTTAGTTCTATTGTCCATCGGCGGCTCGTGCAAAGGCAGGAACTCACTTCCTGCTAAGCCAGCTATTCGTAAACATCTGATAACAACAGAATAAGGAAAAACTATTAATTTTAACAAATATCATGATATAGATTAACTCGTTTTTAGTTCATTTAATTGACTGAAGCAGAAATTTAAGATGAAAATCAAAGTTGGTATAGTAATGAACTAATAATATTGAAGTATTAACATGTGTAACTAGTTTTTGAAATATTAAGATGTATAAGATAGAAGAAAGTTTTGGGATTAGCACATCCAACTAGTTTTTAGGGTTCCGTACTTAAAAAGTAAAAACGGAACCATTATAAGATCACTCATGTGTCTGTCCGTCTGTCTGTCTATCTGTCACAGCTATTTTACTCGTAAACTATGGAACATGGAAAGTTCAAATTCGGATAAGTAATAATGACCATTGACCCACAGATTTTCAGATTAATAAACATTCATAACTATATTTAGCAAAAAAGTAGAGGGGCTAATTATGATACTTGAAAGAAAAAATATTTTCTTTGTATATCATGTGGGGTATCCTGTGAAAGCTTTTGTAACGCTGAACTCAAAAATACATTCCTTTTAATTTTAGGTATTATATTTTCAAAGATATTGTTGAAAATGTAGCGCGAAAATATGCCCCCCCCCCCCCCATCTAATCCCGAATCTACAGAAACTAAAATTATGAAAAAAATTAGAGGTAGTAGACGTTAATGTAAACCTTGCCGGAAAATTATAGAGATTACCCTAGGTCACATAGTTTTTGAGTAATTAGCATTTTTCTGTTATACACAAATTTCGATTTACGGGCATTCAGAAAAATTGTTGAGCATCGCTGAATATACCTATCGTTGCAGAAGAATAAAAGCATTGTTGATAATGATTTTCGAAAAAAATCATCGGTAATTAGCCGACATATTAACCCTTAAAGGTACGGTCAGTTTGGACATACACAAAGACAGGGGCGGCGTACTCTATGCCTAGTTTACAACTTTTAATGAAATATATGTATAATGTAATGTCCGGTAAGAGTATAAAAGCAATAAATGTCAAATTGTTAAAAACATACTAATTTAAGGGGTCTCGGGACTCTAAAAAGTGGAAAAAATGAAAAAAAGACCATTTTCAACATTTAATATCTTAAAATGTATATGATTTTAAAACACAATTTTAATTGGGATGAAAGATATATGTATGTTCTTTCGTTTCAAGTATTTAAAAAATTGCAAGATACTGAATAGTATATATAGGAGGCTCGAAACTGTTAGACATTTGTCGAACAAAAAATTGGCATAACAGTTTACGCGAAGGATTACAAAATAAATATTGCAACTAGAATGAAAATTTTGGTGCTTACTTATACTTCAGATTGTAATAATTTCCCTGAACTTAAATAAATTTGTATTTAAAGCATTTTTATATTTTTAATGCAATGTTGTATTTAGCTAATACAAAATTTTGAAAATTTCAACAGTAAAATCACCTGAAAAAATATTTTTTTGAGCAATAAAAAGGAAATTTTAGGTTCAGTTTATACAGACTAACATGAAATATATGTTTTGAAAATTTCATGAAAAAATATTCAGAAGTTTTTGAGGCATCCTGCGCGTTATGCCCAGAAAACGTCATTTGGAATATAATGACTTTAAAGTATCGGAAACGCCGCTTCAGCTTTCTCATCGGGTATAATTCTAAAAGCCAAAACTTCTGTTCTAATGGGAATTTCAAGGAAACAATTATGTCAAAATATTCAGAAAAGATAGGAGTTTAACATCTAAAAAAATTAAATTTCTTAAATTTTGAAGCTTTAAGAGTCCTGCGACCACTTAATCCTTTCCGGCACGGAGTAATTCTATTTATAAACTTATGAAATAATGAACTGACACCAGAATTTATAAACGAATTTATTAGAAAATGCGAACTTGCTTATTTTCACGTAACATGATAAAAGGAAATTTTTAATTAAATATTCTTGGTGCGGTTTGTCTGTTTTGGAATTAAAATTAGGTGTCCGTATTTTAAGGGCATCGCCCTCGAAAGATTTAATTAGAATGAATCGCGCATAAATACTGTGGGATTCGCGATAGTTTGCATTGATTGTATCTCTCAATACAACTCGAGTGACTTTAAAAGTTAATTAAACACCTATCTGGAAAAACGCGGCACTGACCAAGGCGCCGTTATAACTTTGAGACCTCAATTCGAAGCGCGATTAGCACAATGCCAAATTTAAACTTTGAACAAAGGTTTTGTTTTAGCTACACTGTAGAAATAAAGGTTATTACTACGCTGAATTTAGTTTCATGAAATGCCAAATGAAGTTTAACTATGCACTGCTTTTATTGTCAGTACCGAATTAAATTCATCATAAACAGATTAGGATAATATTAAAAAAAAAGAGTTATACGAATAGCTATATTTGATATTATTTAGGTTCCATATCTCTTTGAAATTTCATGGTATACCCATTTTCTAATATATACAGTTATACCCAATCCTACGTTGTATAGTTTTTTACAGAGTCTTAGTATTCTTTTAGCAACTTTTTTTTTTTTATAATACAATTACAAATTCATATATTTATCCTACGGAACCCTCTGTACGCGAGTAATGCTCGCACTTGACCGTTTATTTTTATTCTGGTAACTTTTAAGTGTTTAAACCCCTTTGTGCTTTTTTAGGAAATGAATTTAACTCTGATGACAAATTAAGAATGGCGATCAATAACCTCCCCCCCCCCCCCCCCCCCTGCCCTATTCTGTCAAGAAACTCTCAAAGAAATAGATAAATTAAGGAAATCGTCATTATTTGTTCCTGTCCAAAAAAAAAATATATTGCATTTATTTACTGAACTTAAAAAGGACTTCGAAATAAAAATTATAAAACCGTAAAATCAAAGCAAACGTCAATGTATTCATTTTTTAAACTCTGCAGTAATTAACATATGTAAATAATTTTTGTTTCGATACTTAAATTTTTATATGTTTTCCTAATGTGAAAAATAAATTTTTGTAACATTAATGTTACCTTTTTCCAACTATAAAAATCTAGATTTAAATATGACCTCCATTAAAAGACCACCTCTCGGAGCGACCAATATTTATAGGAACGGAACGTGGTCGCTTTACGGAGGTTTTACTGTATATTTCAAGCGATAAATAGCGTCGCAATTAATAGACATTTAACGCATGTCAGTAATATTCGTTGATTTAACATCATTTTAATTTTCTAGATTAATTATGTATTTATTAATTAATAATATACCTCTTCTGGAGATTTCATTGACGCAACCAAAATGGGAAATACTAATTCTTTAAAATTGAAATATATTATATCTACATTATAAAGAACAAACGTCAAGTCTGACGTCATTTTGACGGTGGCAACAACAGACGTTTAAATTTAACTTTCATTTACTTTTATTACAATTTTTTAAACTTCTAAATACCGCACATTTTTAATTTTTACACCGTCAAATAGGGGGGAATATTTTCAAATGCAATTTGTTTGAAAACTATATGGCAATTTGCTTGAAAACTGTATCGCAATTTACGCAATTTTTATTGTTTTAAAATAATTTTCAAGCATCATTATTTTTTAATCTATCGCTATCGCGTGCAGGCGAATACGAAAGATAAATCCGTTTACACTTAAATTAATATAAATAGCTCATCATTTGTTTCCAGCTTATCTTAAATAACGAAATTAAAATATTCATCAACCAGTAAATAAAACAATAAAATATAAATAAAACACAAATTTAAGACATGTAATCAAATTTCGCGCTTAAACTACTGAAATGAACTGAATCAAAAAGGTTAGTTGTAAATTGCGATCGATCTTTGGAGATTTTGACGGGTGTTAACTCCTAACGTGAAGCCGATACTCGGAAAAAAAAATTTTGCTAAAATAACAGAAAAGTAGTTGTGCCAACCAAATTTTGCCCCATCCAAATATTTTTGTTGGACTGACCAAATGATTTTGTTAGTTCAATAAAAAATCATTTGGTCAGTCGAATCAACATTTCGTCAGTCCAACCGAACATTTGGACGAGGCTATATTAACTAAACATTTAGTTCTTTTAACTAAAGAGTTTTTCCGTGTATGAAAATATCCCTTTTACGTTTAAAACCTTATTTGAACACATTATTGTTATTTTTCATATAAATATGATATTTGGTATTGTTAGTGGACATTCGAAAAAATTATATTAAATTTAAAAAAATCTATTAAAATTATCAATAATAATTAAAAAAAAAAAAACAGTAGACCCGTGCGCGGCTTTCTCGCCGCAATCTTTGAGATTATTTGCTGGTACGTTTTTCATTAATCTTTATTTAACTGCAATTTTTTTTAAAACCAAACAACTTGTTTTAACGATATATAAGTGTACTACGTCGACTAAGCCGCTTGCAGAACCTTTCGAAAACTACCTCATTCATCGCTGTACCTTTAATATGTGCAGAAATAAACGGATATTGACATCAGAAATAATATATATGATGGTTTTCACCTATATTTTGTAACCCCGGCTAGTATACAGGGTGGTTCTAAAGGTCATGTCCAAACGGCACGTGTGGGCATGTCAGGTCCTGAGAAACAAGAATTACATATAGGAACTATGGGTCGAAAACACGATCGTGATGGTGAAATTGCATCGTGACGGTGACGCAAAGAAAAGATAACAAACTTTGTAAAAGGACGTTTATTTTACAAAAAACTTAATCGAAGAACAAAATACAAATGAAAAATGTTACATCTCATAACAAGTGCTCAAAATGTGCCCCATTAGCCGTGATGCATGCTCCACATCTACGCCGCATGGAATCGCGAATACGTTCCAATTCCAATTAATTGGCCAGGAGTCTCCTGGACACGTGCCACCGCTTCAGCGATCCGTGCCGTGAGGTCCATGGCCGATAGAACGATTTATTCCAAACTCGCTGAAAAATCTCCCCAGAACCCCCTGCAGTTTCTTGGTAGGTCCTATTAACGAACGGCGATGACACGTATGAAGCGAAAAAAAAAGGTTAAAAACACAACACAGAAAACTCAAATGCTGATCTTCACAAATGCGATATTTCGATCCTTTTTCAGAAAAATATTCTCTCCCAAACATCTGCAAGCCAGGTGGTCGCTAATTACAAATACTCAACGAGGTTCTGGGTGATGGTTATTCTCAAGATGGCACTTCTGAAAACCATTAATCGTTTCCTGTTGATTATCTTTCTTAACAGTTCAACTTGAAAAATTCCATCAAATTTTATTTTTTTCAGCTAGAAACAAATATGGTTATTTTGTGTAAGTACTAAATTATTAAATTTTAATACTTGTATTTTATAGGCTTAGTCTGAAATACAAGTGAGAAATTCGTATGTTTTTCAGACAATTAAAAATGAATTTGTTACAATCTTCTTTGCTAAAAATAATTAAGAAATGTCTTTATCGCGAATATTTAATGCATAGATGATAATAATAGTAATAATAATAATTAGTAACTTCTTGATTTCTTTATCTTAATTGCATGTTAATTGTAACGTATATAAATAAAGTTTAATGTCTCAATAATTATAAAAGTTGAAAGTAACACTAGAATGATGGTGAGGGGCCATTTTGGCCCTTACCAAATGAATATATTTTGTTCCGATTCAGAAATTTATTTAGGAGTTAAGTTTAAATGATACAAAGAAAGAAAGGGTTAATTAAATAACTCAAACAGTTTTAAATAAAAATTCTGGTATTAAATATTTTTATGAAACTGGAGTAAAAATTCCGGTCTTTCTATGTTAAACTTTAGTTTAAAATAATATTTGTTTTAAGAGTTAGGTTAGCCAATATACTATTGATTAATTATTGTAATTATTTTTCTTAGCTTTTTATAAATTCAGTCAATCCCTGTCTTTTAAACATTTTCATTTGTCGAATCCGCCAAGTTATTAGTGTGTCGACTCGCAATAATAGTAATATATAATAATTATTATTTAATAATAAAATTATATAATAATTATTATTATTACATTATTATTATTAGTAGTAGTAGTAGTAGTAATAGTAATTTCTACAGATTAAACAAATATTGAAAAAAATTGTACTTAGTTTTTGTTACTAGAATAAAAATAAAAGGGGGAAAAAAGACCTTTCTGTCAGATTTCTCTCTATTCTAAAGAAAATATACACCACCGCCGCCGGTGTAAATGAATTTTTTTGTGACCGGAGGTCTTTCTTCGCTAATATTAAGAAAACTACTACACACAAAAATATGAAAATTGGTAGTATTATAGAGAAATCTTATATAAGCACGCTAAAGTAGACAATTTTTAAATCGAAGAACTATTTAAAGTGATTTTCAATGTTAAAGTCTATCAGAATAGGTCCATTAAAAAAGTTCTTTAGGAACAAAGCTATGCATAGGTTGGTTAATTTTTGACAGCCGATTATCTACACGAGGGATATAGGCCATAGGGGATGTGCCCTCCTTGGGGGTCTTTCTAAGGGAACCCAACCCGTATTTACGCATGAAAATCCAAGGTTTCGAAGAAAACCACGAAAACTCCGAAACGGTTAGGCCGACGGGCGCGATTGGGTTCGAACCCAGCACTTTCCGTCTACCAGCTTCGAGAGAAAAACCTCTCAGCCACGCTATGCATAGGAGTTTAATATATGTTTCTAGGGATATACTTCTTTAAGCTAGTGGTGTGAAAACTGCGCTTATTTATTTATTTTTTTTTATTTTACTAATTTTATGAAGGGTTTTTTTTTTCAATCTTTTATTCAAATTTTCATTATTTCAAGAGAATTCTTTTCATATTTAGAAAGGGTAATTTTTTATGTTGATGCTAATTTGTAAAACAGCAGAAAGAATTATATTGCCTCTCAAATAAGAAATGTATTTACACGTTACTGTTAAAAACAGAAATGAAACTTTAAAGTAATAATAAAATGATCAATTGTTAAAAGCAGAAAATATGGAAAGTTGTGTCATACAAATTGTATTTACACGTGAATATTAAAAAAGTAAGAAAATCTTAAAATAATTAAATTATTGCTCGCGAACCGCATTTAATGGGAACAAATACGTCATATGTAAAATTAATGTTGTCATATGAAAGATGCCTAAAATAATTAAATTATTATGCGTGAAAAACTTTTAATAGGGAAAATTAGGTCATATATTTAAAAAGTTCAAATACTGATATTTCCAAACACTTTTAAATGGAATAATATATTTACACGTGAATATTAAAATAGTGGGGAAATAAAAGCTGTAATTAAATTTTTGCACACGAAACGCATTTAACCCTTTCAGGGGCGGTGGTATGTTTATGTAACCACTTAATTTTAATTCTCAAATGCGATAATGGCACCAAGATTTTTGCATTATTTTTTTTTTCATTTATTACATATGTGAAAAATCGCTTTTTGTTATTTGCAAATAAATTTGTACGTAAATGATGGCGCCAATCATTCATTTCAACATTTTAGCAATGCAAGTGCTTTGCCCCTAAAAGGATGAAAATTACATCATACATTTAAAATTATTTTCTTATGGACAATATTAATAGGATCTCACATTGCAAATCACATGGTGTACAAGTAGTGCGGCTAGCAAATAGCAAATTTGTTTATAGATTTCATCACTTGATGCAGCATAAATAAAGGTAAATGAATGCACAAAATACTTTCGATTTATTTTATACCAATTGCTATTCGATAAATACATACTAGAAAATTCGTATCTACTTATTAATTAAAATAAATGATTTACATTTTAATAATAACATGGAAATGTGCATGATGATGCAATAAAATAGAGAAAAGAATTCATGCATAAGCTGTACTTGTTCCTGAAAATATTTAAAACTCGATCAAAACATGAAATATAAGCGAAAATTTTCAAAACGCAGCGCTTTTCAACCCCGTGGTTCTGAATGCTATTCCGAAGCAGACGAAAGAAAAGAAAAAAAAATTGTCACTGTTAACTATTTCATCAGGTGATGGCGGTACGTGGGGGTGGGGGGGGGTTGTCAAAATTAGCAAAATGTTGATAAAGTTATGTATGGACAGCCCCCCCCCCCCTCTCCCCGAAAGTGGCTACCTTCTGTCACGATTGCTCGATTGATTTGCAATCTTAAACTGAAAATATCTTCAGGTATTGACATTCACAAACTGGGAAATCGTGCGGTGGTTTCCAATCTTTGGTGAAAGCAAAGGAAATTTCATAAAATCCGTTAAATTTGGAGCTTATTTTGAAGTAAACATTTTAGTAAAATTCATAATTTATATTATATAATGTAATAATAATAAGACACGGCATAAAATAATTAAAAAGAACACAATTTCGAAGCAAATCGGTATGTTCTATCTAAATTATATATACCATATACCTACATATAGGGCGGTTCGTCAGTAATTGACCAGTAGGAAATGATTTTTTATTTCTGAATACTACAATGGAAAAGAAATGTGCACCTGCTGACGGAATTTCATTTTTCAACATTTACCGTAAATATAAATAATGCAGAAAATGAAATAAGGAAAAGCTTCCGATTTACTAAACTAATATTTTCTTTATATTTAGGAAATTTGCAGAATAATGCTTTAATAATTTTGTTAGAAGAAAGTATCTGGATAAATTTCTATTAAACAGTAACCGTGAAAATATGGTACTAAGCATATGAAATTAGTCTCGCATTATTTGAAATATAATATCAAGAGAAAGTGCTTTTATATATATTTTTTTATATTTTTATTAGAAAAAAAATAGCTAGATAAATTTCTGTTAAATAGTTAATAACAGTGAAAATATTGTACTAATAATGTGAACTTAGCCTCACATTATTTGAAATACAACATCAAGAAAAATGCAGGAAGAATGCAGTAAATCAGTGTTAAAAATAATAGCAACCATATTCAATGTGCAGTACATGTTCTTGTTGTTTGAGCGCGAAAAGTGAAAATTTCTGGAGCTTGTCTTGATCCTATTTCATTTCTCATAAAGCAAGATCAATCTCTTCCAAACTTTATTGCAATATTTTCACTTTTCTAAGGTTATTAAAAGAAAGGAGAGAGAGTAAACATATTTTATGGGGGAAAAATATTTAAAAAAATGAAAAATTACTGAAACATTGTAATCCAAACTGGCTGCTTTCTGACATATTCACAAAGTTATTGTTAATGCAACAAATGCATTAGTGATTATTAGTATTAGTGTAAACAAGTGTATTAGTGTGTAGTTTATGTTAATGCAAAAATTGTTCTTCATGAACTAAGAAATCGAACAGCATTTTTCATCTTTTTATAAAGACAAAAATATTGCGGAATATGCCGTCCAAGTTTGTGTTTTAAACCGATTTTCGGGATTTTACAGCCCGCGAAATCTTGTTTTTAGAAAACAATTAATTAGAACTTAATATGATATACAATCATCGAAAATGCAAAATGTTGCTTGATTTTAAATTATCTCAATAGTAATGACTGATATTTCCATGCATTTATGCATAAAATGAGTCGGTGAATACATCAGTTTTGAGTTGCTGAGCTGTGAGAAAAAAAAAAAAAAAACGCCTTAAGTGTTATAGTCGTGCACAAAATGTCTAATTCTAAAGTAACGCATTTCAGAGGTGAGGGGGGGGGGGGGGTGAATTAGCAAGTATGGAACATTTTTATTTTAATCATATGTTTTATTTCAGGAATTATTACATGATAATATCTTGAAAATTAATTACTTTACTATTTCGATTCATTCAAATGTATAAATTATCGTCAAAATAAGAGAATTTTCATCTTTTATTAACAGATTACCGATATTTCACTGCAAGAATATGGTATTATCAAATTGTTTCACCCACAATAATAGTATTTCAAAGAGTAATTTTTAATAGAATTATAATCCATCATAACATTTGTAAGTTTAAATAACATGCTGCTAATTATTAGAAAGTACCTCGTAAATCATGCGCCATATAAGTATTGTGTTAAATCAACTGTTTTTTTTTCCTCAATCCCCCCCCCCCCCTTCTTCTTTTTTAAGAACAACTGTAATACAACATTTCTCCCTTTTTTGTAATTTAATGTTCCAAATTTTATGATTAAAATAATTTCTACTTTTAATACAGGCTTTTTTCTACAACCAATAACATATATAGTGAGTCTAAAGTCAGGTTTGTATGCATATAGTATGAAAAATAGCAAAAATTAATGAACAGAACATATCTGGTTCCCTGAAGAGTTTTCTTAAAATATTTGTTAACGCGAATAAACACTATGCAGACTACCTGATACAACTATGAAAACACAAAATAGATAAAAAATATTCAACATTTAGCCTAAAATAGTTTCATTTTTTTTAATGGGCATATTTATAACAATATCGTAAGATGCTTTTAAAGGATTTGATCATGTTATAAAAGAAAATCAACTCGATTTATTTTTTAAGAGCTGTTACTAATTATGTTTAAATTATAAATAATTTAAATTTTCTACAAAATTGACTGTAATTATTTAATTTAAATTATTTTCGGATGAAGTACTATTACTTATGTAATGGTTGTTCCTATCAAAAAATATGCATGCATTTGTAATGGGAGGCATTTAAAAAAACAAATACACAAGGTTTAAATAAAAGAAAAACTCGTTCTTGCTTAATACACATTTTACCTGCAATTAATTTCAACGTGTCTTTTAAATCTATGAAAATATGCAACAAACCAATATAAAAGTTGTATAATCTTGCATTACACTGTACAGTACATTTTCCTTTCTTCATTTGTATGATGCATCTGTAATATGCGTTTATGGAAATAATTTGATGAATTAGGGGATTACGATTGGGAAGCAAAGAGCTCCTCCGATATTAACAATTATCTTACATTTACCGTCTAATAAAAGTGTACTAGTATGCACATATTTATGCAAATATTAGAGAATTTTCGAACTGAAAAATAGCAATAAAAATCTTGAACATTTCACACACCATTACAGACAACGTAGAACGCGTTAGTGTAAGATAAGTTTCAATTTCATCAGACTTCGGTGCATATGATTTATTTGACAGAAAATTAAAGTCATAAAAATTTAATAAGCAGATCGTGAAAATTCTTATGTTCAATATTTCGCAAAAACTAACATCCAAATACATGAAACAGTGCAGTGCAACTGAGACGTATTTGTGGTTCGCAGTTTCGCAGTAGCACCTAAACTAGAGTCCTGGGTGGGCCCGGTCGTACCCGATCTGAAACCACCAAAATAATTTTCATCAACCCTTCAACCCGACCCGAACCCGAAATGAAATGAAAGTAAATCATGTTTACTTTACTAAATCTAGAATTTATCTCCTATACCAATCTTAAGTTTTATTAATAAAAAAAAAGAACAAATCTATATTTTTACTATTTAAATATAGTAAAACTTCTAAATATTGGACACTCCGGGATTGTTGAATAAAAGTCCTACATCGGATCGGGCCGGGTTGTCCCTAATTTTCTTTTAGGTAGATTTCTTATGAAATACTACCTATTACATTATCTCCTACGTAGGAATTTCTGAAAAAATTTTGCATATCTACACCGATCATGACCCCTAGAAACCAAAACCAACCTCAGTAAAAAAACTTTATACATATATAATATCACTTTTTTATGGACACGATAACTTCCGTAATTCTACACAAATTTCTTCCAAACTGATGCATAAAATCAAGGGGCATAAAATCTCGGTCACGTTCGTTAATGGGCAAAATCGGACCAAGGGGATGGAAAGTTTCGTGAAAACCGGAAAAATGCCATAATTTCTTAATTTTTGTACATATCAAATTAGTTTAAAGTTTTTATTACTTCTAAAAATAAGGCCAAAATTTTATATATCACAGATTATTGATAAAATTAAAAATGGGCTCCAGGGGCGCAAAAAGATTTTCCGCCCCTTGATTTTATGTATCAGTTTGGAAAAGATTTGTGCAGAATTACGAAAGTTATCGTGTCCATAAATAAGTGATGTATGTATATATAGTGTTCCCACCAGGCCATTTTTGAAGGGCGCAGCGCCTTGCCCCTTTTAACATCGGTAAAACGCGCCCTGCCGTTTTTTAAATCGGCAAACTGCGCCCTTCATATTTCAAAAATAGTCAAATGTGCCCGGAGTCGTTCTCAGCGATCGCTTTAAGCGATGCCGCGGACGCGCTATAGAACGTAAATCACGCGAAAAATCGGAGACGGGATGCAAAAAAATAGTTATTACGTGTCCATGGGACGCGTAATTTCGTCAAAAAATCACGGAAAAAAGCCGATTTTCGTCAAAGGATCGCAAAAAAAAGCGCAAATTTCATCAAAATATTGCGGTAAAAACGCGATTCTCGTAAAAGGTCCGCGAAAAGATAGCGTATTTCGTCAAAGGATCGCTAAAAAATAGCGAATTTCGTCAAAAAATTGCGGGAAAATGTCGATTTTCGTCAAAGGATCGCAAAAAAGCACAAATTTCATCAAAATATCGCGGAAAAAAACGCGATTGTCGTAAAAGGTCCGCGAAAAGATAGCGTATTTCGTCAAAGGATCGCTAAAAAATAGCGAATTTCGTCAAAAAATTGCGGGAAAATGTCGATTTTCGTCAAAGGATCGCAAAAAAGCACAAATTTCATCAAAATATCGCGGGAAAAAACGCGATTGTCGTAAAAGGGCCGTGAAAAAATAGCGTATTTCGTCAAAGGATCGCGAAAAAATAGCGAATTTCATCAAAAAATCGCGGGAAAAAGCCGATTTTTGTCAAAGGATCGCGAAAAAAGCGCAAATTTCATAAAAATATCGCAGAAAAAACGAGATTTTCGTAAAAGAACAGCGAAAAAATAGCGTATTTCGACAAAAGATCGCGAAAAATTTGTGAATTTCGTCAAAGAATCGCGGAATAAAGCCGAATTTTGTCAAAGGATCTCGAAAAAAAATCACATTTCGTCAAAGTATCGCATAAAAAACACGATTTTCGTAACAGGTTCGCGAAAAATAGCGAATTTCGTCAAAGGATCGCGGAAAAACGCGAATTTCGTCAAAGGATCGCGGAAAAAAGGCGAATTTAGTCAAAGCCTCCAATGCACTAAAAAAGATGTGCAAACCAAACTTATCGGTAGAACATTCATAAAATGGGATTTAATTTTTTTTTAAATGAGATTCTTAAAACTACAGCATGATTTCAGTGTACTTTAATAATGTATTCAGTATGTAGACCAGTGAAAAATCTCCCCCCCCCCCACTTCTTACTGCGGTATTACTATTAATCGATTTATTACATTAATTTTACAACAAGTTATTTTAATGGTACTTTAAAGTACCATTGGTGCATAAAGGGTTAATCAGCCCCACAGTTCAGTTAAATATTTAAAATTATTTATTTTATAACTTTTTCTGTTTTGTTTGTCATTTTATTATAAAAGAATTTGAACTCTTAGAATATTATAATTTTTTCTATTCTAATTGTAAATTTTAAGTATAAAGTAAAAAAAAAAATTATAAATAAAGTATAAATATAAAGTATTGTAATAAATGTAAAGTATAAATAATCAATCATCCAATCTAATCTACCTCTTCTTCCCCCGCCTCCCTCCTTCTTCGAAGGTTAAAATATTTAAAACTCTATTTTTTTTTACTTGCAACTCTGTCACTTCATTGTGACAATAAATAACCAATCATCTAAATTCTGCTTCTCTTTCTTATCAAACATACGAAATTTAAAGGCTTTTATTTTTTCTGTCCTATTTGTTAAAATTTTACTAACGATAAATAATTCATTATATAATCAACCTCCTCCCCCACCCCCCAAAAAAAAGTCGCTTTTGTCTCTTTGCCCCCACCTTCACAGCTCACAAAGCTTATGATCTTTAAGTTATATTTGGTGATTTATTGTAATAATAATTAATTGGTCACCCATCTAAATTTTACTACCCCTTAAAATCTCTGCTTTACCCTTAAAACTGCTAGTTTATGGGACTAATATTTTTTTAGTTTTTTTTTATTTGAAACAAAATTACTTACCTAGATCTTTGAAATATCAATTTAAGAAAAAAAAATATATATATAATCTGTTACTAAATGTGCGCATAAACAATGATGAGTTTGTAGTAATGTATAATTCTTATATCAGTTTCGAAGATCTACATTTTCTCAGGGTCGAAACTGGGGGGGGGGGGAGGGGGTGGCAGAGGAGGCATGTACCCCAGACGCCAGTTGTTGATTTTTCTCACGTCCATGTTTAGCACTATTTTGTTAAAATCGTCCTGTCTGGGGTATGCCAAAGCACAGAAGAATCTAAGGATATGGCATAAGGATGCTGTATAAAGCGGAATTTTTTTCAATTCCGTTTTCAAGATTTTAATGAATCAATATTTGACTAAGTAGATTAAAGTAGTTCAGTATTACATATTTTATGATTACATAATTTAAATTTTAAAATATGTTGGCTATTAGAAAATTAATAAAATTTTCTTTGTAAATATACTTTGCGGAGGAGGGGGGGGGGGGGCACCAAAATCCATGTTTGCCCCGGGTGCAAAAAAGGCTAGTTTCGGCCCTACATTTTCTGAAAAAACAATGCCCTTTTTCGTTGAAAAAAGTGCCCTCTTTCAGCTTCAACTGTGCCCTTTTTGTGGCTAGCACCCTGCCCTTTTTTTTCCTAGAGTGAACACTAGTATATAGATATAGTTTTTTGGGGGGTGGAGTGGTTTTGGGTTCTAGGGGTCATGATCGGTGTAGATCTGCAAAAACTTTTCCGAAATTCCAACATAGGAACGATCCCAATAGGTAGTATTTCATACGAAATCTACCTAAAATCATCGTTTGAAGAGTGTATTCAAATCCAAACTGCTTATTTTCTGACTCATTTTTAAATTCATTTTTGCTCTCAAACGCATCCAATTGGTAGATTCTCATATTCAGATACTATATAATGTATCGTAATGGTCAATTTTTTGATAGTGATAGAATATATTTCAAAAAATGATGTCAAATTGGGCATTTTGAATCGAATTTCCCGAAGCGATTGTGTTGGAAACGAAAAATATTGTCTTACTGAGAAAATAATTGTTTATAAATCAAGTTTTAATTAATTGGAAGAAAATTGAAAACACAGGTCACTTATAAATATCTTTAAAAATCACGTCCGCAAGTTTCATATTTTTTCTTTAAAAATGAATTTGAAAATGTGCCAGAAAATTCAAAGTTGTTGAGCATGGGAAAATATTTTTTTTAATACCGCCTTAACATGATTCTGATAAAACCAGCTCTTATACAAAAATGAACTAAAAACTCGTTAACAGCGGCCAGATAAAATTGTTAAAATGGGTTTATCTCTAATCATGATTTAGTTTTTGTTGTTGACATTAGCACTTAACTTCGAAATCTACCTGCGCCTGTAGGCCGAGCCGAAAGAGATTTTTTCCAGGTTGGGGTGATTCTTATTTTCTTTCTGCGAGTCGGGTTCAACTTAGAATAATTTTTGCGTGTCATATTAATATTTCTTGCAAGTAGTCAGGTTGTTAGAATTTTCACAAAAAGTTTAAGCAGAACTATGCTTCAGATGAAAATGAATTTTTAATATGCACTACTTTTATTGTCAGTACCGAATTAAGGCGGCACACGTTGGTTGTGTTTATGACGGCCAATTATTAGCACGAGGGTATAGGCCATAAGGTGGAGAGTGCCCTTATTGGGTGTCTTTCTAAGGGAATCTAACCCGTATTTACGGTTGGAAAACCAAGGTTCAAAGAAAACCACGAAAACTCCGAACGATTAGGCCGACGGGCGTGATTGGGATTGAACCCAGCACCTCCCGTCTACCAGCTTCGAGAGCAGAACCTATCGGCCACTGGTACCTAACGGGGCACAGTACTTTTGAGTTTGTCGAAACTCAAAAGTACATCGCCTTTTTCAATGTATCAAAACACAAATAATATGGAATTAAGATCCCTTTCTGCCTAAAGCATATATCCTTGGCTATATTATCCAGAAAAATAAATGCTGTATATACAAAATTGATATTTAAATTTAAAAATTTAACTCACTGATGCGTGAATTAAAATTATTAATTGGTGCGGGCATGATAAAACTCTAAATTATGCATATAGAAAACAATTTTTGAACAAAATAGAATCACAACACACCTACTTCTAAAGTAAAACCATAATATATGCAAAAAGGTTTAAAATTTAATTTTTGCACAAAAGAAAAAAAAATAAGTTTTTCAATTGCCAAAAAAACTAAATAAATAAATAACCAAAATATGTGAATTTTTTTGGTTTTAGCATGAAGACTATAAAGAAATGGATATTTGGCTAATTTTCTAAAGTTGTAGCTTGCATAGTTTGAAAGTAATAATAAAGTAAAAATAATACAGTTAATTAATTCATATATTTATTATGCGGAACTCTCTGAGCGCGAGTAATACTCGCTCTTGGTCGTTTATTTTGAAGAAGTTTCCTTTTTTTTTTCAATTCGCCAAAAAGAATAAATTATTTGTAAAATGCCTTAAATTAAGATTCAAGGTGTAATAAGCAACTCAAAAAACCTCTTGAATCTAGTTATAAAGCTGTTCTCAAATACATACTTGCTGCTTTCTAATACAATCAAAGAATTTATGATTATTTGTATAATTTACGAAATTTGCAGAAATTTTTATTTGGATATCAAGAAATCCCAATACATTTTTTTTCTATAAAGACAAATTACCTTTCATAAAATAGTTTCAAAGTCGATTTTCAATCAATTATAACTCAATATGTAATAAATTTATCAATAACTGAAATCCACTGTTTGATTCCAAATCATTTGCATAGTTTGGCTCCTAATTTTATGCTTTTAATAAGATAAATAACTGTCCGTCAACAATATTGAAAGATTTTAAATTATTGAGCGTTATTTTTTAAAATCAGCATCCATGGTTCAGCATTAAGAACTGTATTTTAATTCAAAAACGATAAAAAAAAACAATTTTGTCTTTATTTCGATTCGTTATATAAATAGTTAAACAAAAAGATGTTTGCGAAATCTTTTTAACAGGAAAAGGTAAGCACGAAGATACGCGGGAGAAAGATGGATTGGTGTTTTGGTGATTTGAAACATTATACTTATTGAGTAGGGTTACTCCCTAATGACATTCACTAATGGATTTCTGGTTTTGGGGGAGATTTGAAATAGTTAAGTTTGCAGGAGAAACAAAATGGCCGGCTTGGTATTTTTTTTATCCTAAAGTACATCGAAGACGACTTCAGGTCCCTTCCTAACGGAAGTACTTGATCGATCACTTGATTGACATTGATGGATCTAAATTCGGCAGGTTAGGAAAACATGGATAGAACGGGTGTCTCGTACATTAGAGAATTAAGATATCCCCCAGAGGTAGAAATCCAGAGGGGTTGGGTCCGGGGACCGCAGTGGCCACGGTGCGGGCCGATTGGAGCGTGTTCGCGACTCCATGCGGCGCCAATGCGAAGCATGCATCACGGCTTATTGGGCACATTTTGAGCACTTGTTATGAGTTGTAACATTTTTCATTTGTATTTTGTATTTCGATTAAGTTTTTGTAAAATAAACGTGTTTTTACACCGTTTGTTTTATTTCTTTGCGTCACCGGCACGATGCAATTGCACCGTCACGGTCGCGTTACCGACCCCCAGTTCCTATGTAATTCTTGCTCCTCATGACCTGAACCGCCCAACCACTCTGTATATAAGTCCTAGTTTATATAATGAGCAAATTCTTTTCCGAGCCCTGATATTTTTTAAGGTTGCCACCTTAAAAATTAAACATCAACATTTATTTTAGAACCTAGTGTTTTTCGCGGGATAGTGTAAACATTTTCTGAGTGTTTTTATTAGGTGCGTTCGTAATTATATAAATACGAAGCACCTATAGTCGTCGTTCAGTCCGTCAGTCCGTCCGTCCGCATATAACAGAGCAAAAACTACCCAACCGAATGGTCTGAAATTTTAAATATATAATTGTTGCAAAATTTTGTGGTGCCATTTTAAATTTTATGAAAATCGGATGAATAGTTTACTTACAGGGACAGTCAAAAGTTTTCCGTTACATTACGGCCAATGGGAAAAAATTATTGCAGGTGCATTTTAATGATGTTACAGCCTTCCGAATGGTCTGAAATTTTAAATATATAATTGTTGCAACATTTTGTCGACTCATTTCCAATTTTATAAAAATCGGATGTGTAGTTTAATTACAGGAACAGTCAAAAGTTTTCCGTTACATTGCGGCCAATGGGAAAAAATTATTTCAAGTGCATTTTAATGATGCTACAGCCCTTTGAACAGAATGAAATTGATAGGCACTTACGAAGTGCACTAAAATATGCATTCAATACAATATCCGGTGCGAAAGGTATTTATAAAACTAGTTATAGTACGAACGCACCTCATTTGCCACGTTTGACGAGCAATTTCCAACTTGTTTCTTTTCACGTCATCTTTTCAAATTTGCGATCGCTTATAGAGGTTTTCATATTTTTTTTTTTCTTTCTGTCAAACAAAAAAGTTAGAAATATATCCCATCGTAAAATTTCATTGATGATTAGTAAAATATTTCTTTCAATTTTGTTTTCTACACTTTTAATTTTTAACATTTTCCAACATAATTGAAAAGTGTTTATGAATTGGGTTTGTTATCCGTCTGGCCGCGCTGTAACTTGCGTAACCGGATCGCCATATATTGATATGCATTATTGATTGCTGAAATTGCTTTTTTAGCTATGGCATGCGTTTGTAGGATAAACTAATTTTTTTCATACTACATGGTATGCATAAACTCAATGTACATAAATACAGGGCTATATAAAAGGATTCGTAAGCATTACTGAGAATGAGCGTGAATTGCTTAAAGATGTTTTTTATTTTGAGTTATGCATTTTCAAGCTCAACTACATTTAGTATACTAGGAAATACTTGTAGTATATAAGTAAAATCATGTACAGGGCTATGCATAAGAACTGGATACGTGGCCGCCTATGGATAATATTTCCAAGAAGTGTCATTTCAGTAGTTTTAACCCGGGAGAACTCGCTGCATGAGATTTTCTCTCACAGTCGTACTTTTTTAAGACTCTTATTTAAATCATTTTTCATTTTAATTAAAATTTCAAAATGTTTTGTGGAATTTCGCAAACCTCTTCTTTTCTCAGCCAGACTGATTAGGCGCCAGCCATTCCAGGTCACGTGGTCTGACTAGAGAATTGATATTAAAAACATTTTTTCTTTTTTTCTTGTTCCTTTTTTAGTTAGTTTTGTGAATGTGAATCTTGAACGCAGCAGATAAATAAGCTGCGTATAGGTTTTTTACCGTGGTCTTCTATTAGAAGAAATGATGGTTAATTTAAAAAAGGGGGAAATTTATTTCCGAATATGAAATCATGCTTGACTTCTTGTTAGAAGAAATAGTTTCTGAAGTATTAATTGTTTTAAAAGCATTTCTCTTGTTTATAGTTCAGTTTAAATGTGAATCTCGAAAGTAGCATGCTGGCTGTGTATTTCTTGATCTTCCGAAAAGGGAGAAATGAATATTCTTGAATATATAAAAGAAATCTTTGATTCCCAGTGAGGAATAATGCCTTTAACAAATATTATTCAAATGTTTTCGTTGTATATACTGTATATATTTAGAAGTGTAAATATAGAATTTTCAAGTTTTTTATCATTATGTGCTCTTTTATTGAACAACACCAGCGCCATTTTCAGTTGTGGAATATGTTTGTTTACATTAATATTATTTAAAAACAGATCGTGAGTTCTTGAACTTAGCTCTCCCAAATATGATTTAAAATATCTTGAATCGTGAAGTCTATAATTAAGCTCTCCCAACCCTGGATTTAAATTGTGATCACCTGAAATTTCATGGAATATATATGAAGATTATTCTTCATGGTTTTGGTGCCTCAAGACCCGGAAAAAAGGTAAGAAATACCTTTATTATTCTGCATAACTGTTGATTTCTTGAAAATATACATTTTTCATGATCATTTATTTTGAACATTGAATTTAAATTTAAACATGGATAAGCCTGATAAGCTTAAAAGTAAAAGAGCTACTGTTCGTGCAGCCATTACGAAATTAATCACAAAATGTGATACATTATTATCTGTTGATATTGATAAAACTGATTGCGACTCATTAATGGAATCATTAGAGCTCGTAAATGAAAAGGAAGCTCAACTAAAGGAGTTAGATTCTGAAATGGATGAGCTAATTCAGGAAAAAACTGAATATGAAAAAGAACTAAAATCGGTAGAAGAATATTCTGAAAAAATATCCAGTTTGAAATTTAAAATTAAGATGAGGCTTAAAAAATGTAAAATCGAAACTGAACCAAAAGTTTTACTAGAGTCAAGTAACAGCTCAAAAATCGGTAGTAAACCAGTTTCGGCAGTGAAGCTTCCTAAACTTAACATAGAAAAATTTTCTGGTGATGCAAGCCAGTTCTTAGAATTTTTTAATTTATTTACTAGTGCGATAGATTCAAACGAATCGTTATCAAAAATTGAAAAATTCCAATATCTCAAATCCTTGTTGTCTGGTCCTGCATATAATATTGTGTCTGGTTTTGAACTGACAGATCAAAATTATTCTACTTGTTTAAAATTGTTAGAAGAGAGGTATGGTAAGCGGGAAAATATCATAAACTGTTACATGAATAAAATTCTAAATCTTGAACCAGTGAAATCCTCTAACAATGTTATTTCTTTAAGAAAGTTGTATGATAATATCGAAACTTGTATGAGAAATCTTGATACGTTAGGAGTGACATCAGGCTCCTACGGCCATTTATTACTACCAATATTATTAAGACTGTTACCCGAAAATTTGATACTAGATTTCCATCGAAAACGTGACCCCGATAAGGACTGTGAAGTCACCGATTTAATAAATTTTATTAAAACGGAATTAAGATGTCGTGAAGCTACTAATTTAGTAAATAATTCCCAAAGCAAGACTTATAAAAATTCTAAAACTAAATATGAAAATTCTTCAAGTAAATATCAAAATTTTCCGCAAAAGAAAAATATACCTTCAGCTGTTGCTTTAAATACATCTACAAAACAGTTTTGCATATTTTGTAAGTCTTCTGATCATGTAGGACTAAATTGTTCAGAATTCACTGATGAACAAAAACGATATAAATTGAAGAAAGAAGGTCGCTGTTACAAATGCTTTTTTAAGTCGCATTTATCAATTAACTGTAGAACAAAAATTAATCCTTGTTCCAAATGTGGTAACACTACCCATAGTCCTTTGTTTTGTTTTAAAGAAACAGTAAAAGAAAATCCTGAAAAAGAAATGAAAGGTGCAATTGTATCTATGATGTCGGAACAAAAATATAAACAAAATAAATCTACATTATTGCAGACTTGTACAGTTTCTGTGTCTGCTGGTAAGGAATGCTTGTTGGCTCGCGTTTTATGTGATAGTGGTTCAGAAAAATGCTTCGTGAAGAGATCGCTAGTACAAAAATTAAAATTGAAGCCATTGCGAAGAGAAAATTTATTAGTTTATCCTTTTGGGCGGAGACGCCCTTATGAATCTTGTTATGAAGTTGTTGCTCTAGAATTATCCAGTGTTGTGCAACCTATTAACTCGATAAATATCGAAGCACTAGTGGTTGATAATATAACTGGAGCTTCTGTGGAAACTCTAGAACCAGAACTTCTAGAGATAATGAGAACAAGAGGCTTTAAGCCTGCTGATACAGGTCTTGAACAGGAAATAAATATTTTGCTAGGGTCTGACTTTTTGTGGAAAATATTAAAGGGAATCGAGGGAAAATTGACAAAAGAATTATACGTTGCAGAAACTATTTTCGGTCATACGGTGCAAGGGCAAATAGAGTCTAATAAAAAAGAAGTAGCTTGTTTGCGTGTTTCAGTTGAAAATATAAATACCCAACTGAAAGCATTTTGGGATCTTGAATCAATTGGCATTGCTGAAAGCAATGAAAAGAACATTACCGATCATGAGGTAATAAAAGAATTTAAAGAAAATCTAAAATTCGTAAATGGGCGTTATGAAGCAAAATTATTGTGGAAAGATTCTCGCGAATTACTTAGAAATAATCTTGAAGTAGCAAAGAAGCGGTTTTCTAGTTTAGAAAATAAATTCTCGAAAAACGATTCTTTATTTAAGGAATATAACTCCATTTTGCTAGAGCAGTTTAATGAGGGTGTAATAGAATTGTGCACCGAGAAAGTTTCGAATAATTCCTATTACATGCCACACAGACCTGTTATCCGTGACGATAAAACTGCAACAAAAATGCGCATAGTCTATGATGCTTCTTCCAAATATGGTGATTCTCTATCATTAAACGAATGTTTGTATCATGTCCCTAACTTGAATTCTAATGTTTTAGATGATGAAAACATTCCTGTTTCGAGTTTCGAACCCCCAAATACTTCCTTGAAAATTTTAGGATTGATCTGGAACAATACAGAAGATAAATTAGGACTAGAATTACGACCCTTGTTAGAAAAATTAAATAATGATTCTTCTACTAAACACAATGTTTTGAAAATTGCAACTATGTTCCTTGATTCAGCCGGATTTATTGCCCCTTTTGTTTCTGGTGAACTAGAAAATGATTGGCAAAATTGGCTTTCAGAAATCCCTGATCTCGCTCACTTGAAAATTCCCTGGCAGTATTTTAGCAACCTGATCATGGAAAAGGAGTGTTCCCGCCAATAACTCAATCACAAATAATCACTGCACACAACTCACATTAAAATAAAACTAGCGGACTGTATTACTAATTAAATTTTAATTCACAAACAATAAATGGATCAAGAGCCGATATTTACACTACTCCTCTGATCGGCGTCTCGAACCCAACTCACAAGTTTCAAAACAAACCACATAGATGGCGCTTCTAGCGGCAACATACCGCCGGGCCTTGAATGTTTCAAACATTCAATACTATAAATACAACATCAATTTAAATTACAATCTCAATAATACAATTTTTTTTTTCAGCATATACACTAAATGAAATGTTAAATTTACAAATATAAACAAAAAAATATAATAATACACTACACTACAAAATTTTTGTTTAATTAAAATAAAATGTATGAATTCAAGTAGTCAATGTGGTTTCATTCACATGAGGCAAAACAACAATTTTTGTTAGTGGCCTTTTATATGTGCCATTCTTATCCCTTAATGTTACAACTCTAATTATACCATCTTGGCCTGGATGGATTTTAACAATTCTTGCCAAATGCCATTTTAAAGGGCTATAATTATCAGGATTTTTTACCAAAACTAAATCTCCCTCTTTTATCTCTACTCTTCCTTTATGCCATTTGGGCCTATTTAAGAGCTTATTTAGATAGTCTGATGACCATTTTTTTCAAAGATGTTGTGTCAATTTTTGAACTAATTGCCACCTGCTCAACCTATTCATAGGTATTTCAGTATAATTCGGTTCAGGTAAGGCCATTAAAGATGAGCCAATAAGAAAATGAGCAGGTGTCAAGGCTTCAACATCATTTGGATCATTTGAAAGAGGGCAGAGGGGACGAGAATTAAGAACAGCTTCGATTTGAATAATGAGAGTCAAGAGTTCCTCATAACTTAAAATAGTTTTACCTACAACACGCTTTAAATGATATTTAAGTGATTTAACACTTGCCTCCCATAAACCTCCAAAGTGAGGGGTTGAAGGGGGATTAAAATGCCACTTGATTCCTTCATTAGCTAAATAATTTTGAATTTCCTCCTCACTTTTATCCTTAAATAAAGATCTGAGAATTGCTCTTAATTCTTTATTGGCACCAACAAAATTTCGACCATTATCACTAAAGATGTCAGAAGGTTTGCCTCGCCTCGCAATAAAGCGTTTAAGTGCTGCTAAAAACGCTGCACTTGTTAAATCACTGACAATTTCAAAGTGCAATGCCTTTGTAGTAAAACATACAAATATACAAATAAAAACCTTTTTTACCTGTTTACTCCTACCTGTGGAATTTTTTACCTGAAAAGGACCGCAGTAGTCTAATCCAGTGCGCGTAAATACTCTGGATACCGTTACTCTTGCTGCTGGCAAATCAGCCATCTGTTGCTGCGAAATTTTAGAATTAATTTTCTTACAAATAATACAATTAAAAATAATTTTTCTAACTACATTTCTGCCAGCTAAAATCCAAAATTTAGTTCTTATAAGAGACATTGTGGTTTCTGAACCTGCATGAAAATATAAAACATGAAAATAATTAATAACACAAAATGTAAAATTATGTTTTGCAGGGATAATCATAGGATATTTTTGGTGATCGGATAAGTTACTGTTTTTCAGTCTACCACCAACACGAATGCAGCCATCACTGTCTAAAAATGGACACAAGTTTATCAGTTTGCTATTGTTAGGGATAGCAGTACCCCTTTCTAAACACTGGATTTCTTTCACGAATGAAGTCCTTTGAATGTTCTTTACAATGCACAATAAGGACTGACAGAGTTCACTGCTAGATAAAGTTCCAGCTGTAGGATATAAAGGGTTTCTACAGTTATATATGAATCGTTTACACCATGCTACTACTCTTTGTAGTTTGATGAACGAAGAACAGTTATTAATTATGTCTAAAGGTTCAAGAGTGTTAACTAAGGCACATACTTGAGTCACTGATGGTGATTTCAATTCACACAAAAACAGCTCATTGGTTTCAGCAGGATTGCTATCGGGACACTCGACCACCTCCGGCTGTCGTAGGAATGCTGGACCGAACCACCACAATTCACACTGTTGAATCTTGATGGGATCTATACCTCTAGAAATAAGGTCAGCAGGATTTTGCTTAGAAGGTACGTAATGCCACTGTTCAACCGAAGTTAAACTTTGTATAATTGATATCCTGTTTGCTACGAATGTCTTAAGATCATTGGATTCTTTTTTTAACCATGCAAGTACAATGGTGCTGTCTGTCCAAAAATAAGTTTTAGAAACTTCTAGTTTTAAGGCACTTAACACCTTCTTCATTAACTTGGATAGTAAGACTGCAGCAGAAAGTTCAAGACGCGGAATAGTGACATGCTTTAGAGGAGCTACTCTGGACTTACTAGTGAGTAGCTTAACAGCAGAATCACCACAAAAATTAGTAGATTTCACGTAAATGACCGCTCCATAAGCAATCTCAGATGCATCAGAAAATCCATGTAGTTCTACACAAATAGACTGATCAATAAGAATACATCTAGGGATACTGATCAGATTTACACATTTTAAGGACGTAAGAAATTCATTCCACTCCTTATTTTCTTTCACTGGGAGATAATCACACCAATCTATTTTCAGCAACCATAATTTTTGCAGAAACACCTTGGCCCTTGTAATTATTGGACCTATCAAACCCAAAGGGTCAAATATTCTAGCAATTTGTGATAAGACTGATCGTTTAGTATATAATTCACTTTGCTCGATAATTAAGTTAAACCCAAAACAATCCGGTTGAGGCTTCCACAATATTCCCAAAGTTTTTGTCTCGTTAGAAAAAGAATATTCAGATTCTGAAGTGTTACATAAAAGAGCAAAATTATTTACTGCCCATTTATGGAGATCCATGCCTCCTCTATTTAACAAAGATATCAGTTGTTGCTGAATCTCCTTCGCTGTGCCTAAATCATCTGCTCCTGTTAGGATGTCATCCATGTATACATCCTGCAACAACACATTCGCAGCTAAAGGAAATTCATTTCCTTCGTCTTTGGATAATTGCATTAAGGTTCTTGTAGCTAAAAAAGGGGCACTAGTTGTGCCATAAGAAACAGTACATAACCTGTACACTTTTACTGGCTCATTCACCTCAGGTTTAAATACTATTCGTAATAAATCACGTTGACTCGGATGTATTAATATCATACGATACATTTTTTTAATATCAGCTACAAAAACAAACTGATGCTTTCGAAATCGCAACATTATAGAAAATAACTCATCCTGGATTGTTCCTCCGTTAAACTGCAAACTGTTTAATGATTTCCCTGTAGAAGTTAAGGAACTGGCATTATACACGACTCGTAATGGTGTACTACTTGATTCTGTACGGAATACGCAATGATGTGGAATATAATAAGTGACTTCTGGCTCTTCAGATTCTATCACTTCTTCCATGTGACCCATACTTAGATATTCTTCCATAAATGCTTTATAAAGATCATTAACTTTAGGTTCTCTAACTAAGCGCTTCCATAATGAATTTAAAATATTCATTGCCTTTTGTTTTGATTCGCCAAGACAAGATGGATCTTTATTTAGCGGCATTTTCACCATATATTGTCCATTTTCAGTTCTAGAATAATTTTTCCGAAAATGTTCTTCACAAATTTCTGCTTCCTTAGTTTTAGAAATCTCAGACTCTCTCTCTATGTTTTCTATTTCCCAAAACTCTTTAATTATTTTTTCTAATTCCAAATTATCTGTAATTAACCCACAATGTATACTACTTTCACCCTTAGCCGGAAGGCTTCCACTGACAATATACCCGAATACACTGTTTTGTAACACAATTTTAGTATTTAATATTTGCGGATAAATTTGACCTGGTCTTAAAAATTCATAGAAATTTTCTGCACCTAAAAGCAAATCAATCGGGCCTGGGACATTAAAATTTTCATCGGCTAATTTGATGTTAATTAATAATGGGATAGAAGTCTCAAGCGGCCTAGACGGCGTAAATTCTGTAATTTTCGGAACGACTAAAAAGTCTAATTTTAAATGAAAATCCTTATCTCTATTTGAAACAGTGGTGTTAACCCTAGATCTAACATTCAACGATAAATTATTTATGCCTGAAATAGAAATGTTAGTCTTTTCCCTTTTCAAATTAAGTTTATCTACTAATCTTTTACTCATAAAGTTAGAGTTTGCTCCAACGTCTAATAGACCTCGAACCTCATGAAAATTACCTAATTCATCTTTTATTAAACAAACAAATGTACTAAGTAACACAGCTTTTAAATCATTAGCCAAATTACATGTCGTTGAAAATAAACTGTTTTGATTATTAGCTGGGAAAGGCTGAAATACTGGAGCCGAAACATCCAAATTAGATTTATTACCTCCTTTGTTTATATGACTCATTTCCTGTGAAATTGCCTCTTGGTTTTCAACTTTATTTATTTTTTGTTCACGAGGAAAATGCAAAGTTACATTGTGCCTTTTTCTACAAATAATACACGAGAATTTAGATTTACAATCGACTACTTTATGATTCATAAGACAGTTAAAACAAAGATTTTTTGCCTTTACCAGCTCAACTCTATCACTCACTGACATATTTTTATAAACAGGACATTTATGCATAGGATGATTTTCATTACATGACAAAATACATTTAGAATTTTTTACATCAGTTAGAAAAACTTTAGAAACTGGCCTGAAATAATTATTTTTATTATTCGACCTAGAATTATCAACCACAGGTTTTCCCTTTGATGTGTAATATAAATCTATCTCCCTAGATAACTCAATTGGGTGAAACCAAGAATCTCCTTGTCTAACATTTATAAAACAAGTAACATCCTTATCAAGCGTCTGACAAATTTTATCAGAAATCACTAACTTTTTTAAAGTTTCAAAATCGGTCACATTTCTCAATTTTAAATAATAATCCCAACTCGTTGTTAATCGGGATGCAAATTGTACATACGTTTCATTGGGTTGACGTTGTGCTTTTCTAAAATGTTCTAAACAAGTTTGGGGAGTTGGCTCAAATTCTCTAAGTACTATAGCTTTCACCTTTGAATAATCTTCTAATTCCCCATCCTTAATGTACGTAATAACATTTGTTGCCCTTTCCCCTAACAGATTTAGAAGAATTTCCGATTTATACTTTTCTGGGACATTTTTTGAAATGAAGGCCCTTTCTAAAGACGAGAAAAAATACCCCCAACCTTCCGGTCTAGACGGTATTTTGATTGTAAGTGTTTTTATGCTTTTAATGAGAGAGTCTAAAGATTCTATGCTTTCTACCTTCTCGAAATCATTTAATTTTTCACTTTTGGTTTCTGCACGGGCCTTCGCCAACTCAAGCTCTAATTTTGTACGTTCAATTTTTAATTTTTCAAGTTCTAATACCTTCGCTTCCTCATTTTTTCTCTCCTCTATAATATTATTGGCCATTTCTTCGACCAATTTAGAATCTGCTTTATATTTATCACTTTCCTTTATTAAATTCATTAAATCATAATTAGTTAATTTTGTGTCAGAAATATCAATCCCTAATTCAAAAGCTACCCTTTGGTAATCTTCTTTTTTCGCGCTTTTGAACATTTTAATAAATATAGTTCACAATAAATAAATAAATAAATCTCACATACCTCCAAAAATAAAGATGAATCACTTTCACCAAACTGCTGAGTTACGGCAGAAAAAATATTTCGTTTCTTTTATTTATTTCATTTGTCTTCTCATAATCAGCATTTCGAAATAACTTTGTTATTCTCTGCTTGATCGCTTACGATTGCGCAACTCTGCACTGAAAGAACATTATTATTTTTGTTCTTGAATCAAAACAACTGCTTGATATAAACTCCTCGTAATAAAGTATATATATATTTTTTTTAACACCACACTCTTAAGCAATATTATAATAAGGTATTAGATTAAAAAGGAAAGGCACAAATTCTGATAAAAAGAAAACACTTATCTCGTTGACTCTAAAATCGAAACACTTTAAATACGTAATTAAATGCTTGTTCTTTTCTCCGGTGAGGGGGACCAAAAAAAGGTGTTCCCGCCAATAACTCAATCACAAATAATCACTGCACACAACTCACAATAAAATAAAACTAGCGGACTGTATTACTAATTAAATTTTAATTCACAAACAATAAATGGATCAAGAGCCGATATTTACACTACTCCTCTGATCGGCGTCTCGAACCCAACTCACAAGTTTCAAAACAAACCACATAGATGGCGCTTCTAGCGGCAACAAGGAGCATCTCCAATTGTATGTTTTTCCTGATGCTAACCCTAATGTGTATGTTCCTGAATTTCTTTCCTTGCCTGAAAATCAGTGGCCTAGTGTTAAAATTTCTGCATCTCGATTACCTGATGTTTCTGAAGAGAAGTATAAAAAAGCAGCCACCATCCTTTGTGTTGTTCAAACAAATAAATCTGATGAAATTCCCATTTTTAATCTTGAAAAGTATAGCTCCCTAAAGAAATTGTATCGAGTAACTGCATGGATATTTAGATTTATTTCTAATGTAAAATTAAAGGTAGAAAAAAGAAAATTTTCAGAATTATCAGCTGAGGAAATGTTACATGCTGAAAATTTTTGGTTAAAGCTGGTGCAAGAAGAAAGTTTCCCTGAAGTTATAAAATCCATGAAATGTAACAAGAGTATCCCTAAAGAATCAAATCTTCTACAGTTAAATCCTATGTTGTCAGATGAAGTTTTTCTGTTGGTACGAGGACGGTTACAAAAGTCTGATTCCTCATGTTATGAAAAACATCCCCTTGTGATTCCTGCAAAACATAAATTGACTGAAATAATCGTGAAAGATGCACATGAAAAAGTTTTTCATTCAGAAGTGCCCAGAACATTAGTGCAAACTTGTGAAAAGTTTTGGATTTCAAAATCTAGACAGCGCGTAAAATCAGTCCTAAACAAACGTGCAATCTGGAAGAAAACTAACGCACGCCCTGGTGAACAAGTTAGAGCACCTCTAAAACATATCTTGTGTTTACCTACCATAAAAGTGAACGATTTGATTTTACCTGCAAGCAAGGAATCCTTAGTGAAACGCTTCCGTTTGCGCGAGACTCTTCTGAATCATTTTTGGAAGCGCTTGAAAAATGAGTATCTTCTCAACTTAAAATCTGCTCACTACACGGACCAGAATAAATCTTCAGACTTTAAAGTGGATGATGTGGTGCTTGTACATGATGAACACTTACCCCGAAGTTTGTGGAAGTTAGGAAAAGTTACTAAAACCTTTATAGGCAGAGACGGCAAGATAAGATCTTGTGAACTCAAAACAAATAATTCATTTATTAAGAGACCTATAAATCTATTGTACAATCTTGAACTCACAAACTAAAAAAACTCTGAACTTTTTTATTAACAGAACTGAAAAAAAAAAACTCTGATATTACTAGAGACTCAAGAACTCTCTTGTTTATTGACTTAAAAAAAAAAAAAAATTTTTTTTTTTTCACTTAAAAAAAAAAAATGTTTCTTGTTTGATAATATTTCTAATTTTTAGTTTAATTTTTTTTTGTATTGAATATTCCAGAAAAAGTTGTATAGATTTAAATTGTTCTTTCTATTTTTAGTAGCAGAAACCTGCCAACCAAATATTTTTAATTGTTTTATTATTTTGTTTGAAGTCCAGTATGTAAGTATATATTTTGATTTGTATTGTATTTATGTATAGTGTAACTGATAATTTTTTAGAATAATTTTATTTCTACTTTAATTATTTTGAATCCCCATTTTGATGAACCCTTGTTCATCGGGGGGGGGGGGGGGGAGTTTGTGGAATTTCGCAACCCTCTTCTTTTCTCAGCCAGACTGATTAGGCGCCAGCCATTCCAGGTCACGTGGTCTGACTAGAGAATTGATATTAAAAACATTTTTTCTTTTTTTCTTGTTCCTTTTTTAGTTAGTTTTGTGAATGTGAATCTTGAACGCAGCAGATAAATAAGCTGCTTATAGGTTTTTTACCGTGGTCTTCTATTAGAAGAAATGATGGTTAATTTAAAAAAGGGGGAAATTTATTTCCGAATATGAAATCATGCTTGACTTCTTGTTAGAAGAAATAGTTTCTGAAGTATTAATTGTTTTAAAAGCATTTCTCTTGTTTATAGTTCAGTTTAAATGTGAATCTCGAAAGTAGCATGCTGGCTTAGTGATGGGCGATTCTCGAGAATTCGACAATCGAGAAAAATCGTCATCGTAAAAAATCACAATCGATACAGCCATCGATTAATTCACAGAATCTACAATCGAGATGTTTTACAATCGATTATAACGAGAAAAGCTAAAAACAGTTATTGGAAAACTTAGCTATTATTCTGGCCGACAATTTCATAGTAGTGATAGGACTTAGTGATGGGCGATTCTCGAAAATTTACCAATCGAAAAAAATCGTTATCGTAAAATACACAATCGATACAGTCATCGATTACTTTCGAGAATCTACAAAGGAGATGTTCTAGAATCGATTATTGAAATCATTGTTTTTACATATATATAAGGCAGATTTTATTAAATATAGGGTAACTGAAAACAGATGGAATAAAAAAACAACAAACCAAAGGGAAACTATAAAAGAGCCATAAGACTGGAAAAGTCTTGTAAGGGTGCCCCCTGGTTGAAAAAAGCTGAAAAAACGCGAGTAGCTATGAAGCGGTAAGGGGAGTTTAAGTATCAAAAATTAGAATTTTTCGGCAATTAGTACCAAAATGGCCAAAGAAATAAGAATCAAAAGCACCCCCTAGTGGCAAAAATATGAACTAAAGGATGATAAAAGGGATCAAAATTTTTTATTGATTTTTCTACATCATTTGAGATTGGATCTTTAATTTCCCCATTTTTATAAAGTCTTCGACTGGAATACATTAAACGAACTCCGCGGGGAGCAAAGTAGGAGGGAGGGGCAAGGAAAGTGCATAATATGAATAAGTGGTCACAGGACTTTCCAACGATATGGCACATGAGGTGTGTCGGCTAAATTTAGTAAAGTGCCCCCGCTCGGGGGCAAAGTAAGGGGAGGGGCGCGGGCGATATATAAAATGAAATAGTAGTCACAGAGCTTTCCAATGATATATCACATGAGGAGTGTCAGCAAAAGATAAAAAAAGAGTCCCAACTCCCAGGATTCCAATTATCGTGCCCCCCCCCCCCCGAAATATACCCTGCCCATCCTTCTCTTTGAAATTTTCATATATTAAAAATTATTTATCGGAGGGCTCCGTAAACAAATCCGATCTAAAATGTTTAAAAACGCTACGATTTCAAAAAAGTTCGAAAAGTGCCTCTCTCAGGGCGCCAAACTAAGGAAGGAAGAAGAAAGGTTCATAATATGAAAGAGTAACTTTGCGATGATAACCGAAAACTTTCCGATGATAGATCAAATGACTGGTCCAAAAAAAGTTTGAAATCTACCCCTCCCACGTGGGTTCCCTCTTTTATCCTAGAATATACCCGGAAATCACGCAGCCCCACTTTTAAAATTTTATATTTAATAAATAATATTTATCGGAGAGCTCCATTAAAAAACCTCATTTAATGATATTTATTGTAGAAATCTCTACAATTTAAAAAAAAAAAGTCACCCCCGCACCGTCCCCCCCCCCCCCCCCGAACCCCTTCCGGAATTCAACTCTGGGAGGAGAAAGGTTCATAATATGAAAGAGTGGTGAAAGGACTTTCCGATGATATGTCAAAGAGAGGTTTGGTAAAAGTTTGAAAATTACCCGCCCCCCCTCCCTTTGTGCACTCTCGCGCACCCCAGAATTCACTCACCTTCCTCTTTGAACTTTTTATATTTAATAAATAGTATTTATCTGAGTCTCCAGGTATGGGGCAGCTTGGCAGAGCTAAAATAAGAGAAACATTGAAAATTCGTGGCAAAATGACTCTAAATTTAACAGTAAAGTTTGAAACTAGGACTATACAGAACTGAATACATAAACCACTATGCTTCATAACCCACATCGGTTAATAGCAATAAAATGATAAGTGCCAGTTAAACTGATGGCATTGAGCTCACAGGTTATTAACACTAACTGTATATTACACTCTTATTTCAAAGAATAATGTCCTTCAAAAAATAAATGAAGGGAAATATCCCCGTTTGCCCCTTTTATACTTAACCAATGAACCTCCAAATCTAATCAGGGAAACTCCTTAACTATAATAAATCAGTATATCAAATTTGAAGCAAATCAGATAATTCTGCATGAAAAAAAGAAACATATCGCTAAATTAAGGGTGGTCTAACCCCTTTAACCCTTTTATACTTAACTAATGAACCTCCAAATCTAATCAGGAAAGCTCCTTATCAGAACAAACATAGAAAAAAAAATTAAAGTAAATTGAATAATTCTCCATGAAAATCCATTTGTCTAAATTAAGGGGAGGGGACTTGCCCCCTTTTCGCCCTTGTATACTTAACCAATGAACCTCCAAATCTAATGAAGGAAGCGCCATATCGGAATAAATCGGTATATTAAATTTGAAGCAAATCCAATAATTCTGCATGAAAAACCCTTTTATCTAAATTAAGGGGAGACTAGCGCTCCCCTTTATACTTAACCCATAAACCTCCAAATCTAATCAAGGCAGCTTCTTAACATAATAAACCGGTATCCCAAATTTGGAGCAAATCGAATAATTCTGCATGAAAAACCCATTTATCTAAATTAAGGAAGGGGTCTACCCCCCTTCCCCCCCCCCCTTTATACTTAACTAATGAACCTCCAAGTTTAATCAGGGAAGCTCCTTAACATAATAAACCGGTATACCAAATTTGGAACAAATCGAGTAATTCTGCATGAAAAACCCATTTATCTAAATTAAGTGGGGGACCAGCCCCCTTCTCCCCCTTTATCCTTAACCAATGAACTTCCAAGTTTAATCAGGGAAGCTCCTTAACATAATAATCCGGTATACCAAATTTGGAGCAAATCGAATAATTCTGCATGAAAAACCCATTTATCTAAATTAAGGAGGGGGGGGATCAGCCCCCTTCTCTCCCTTTATCCTTAACCAATGGACCGTCAAAACTAAACAGCGGAACGCCTTATCAGAATGAACATAAAAAAAATTGAAGCAAATCGTACATTTTAATCAAGAGTTATCGCGTTACGTACATACATACGTACGTACGTACGTACAGTACATGCATACACACAGAAACGACGGGTACATTAGCTCTCAGGCTTAGATAGCCTGTGAGCTAAAAAGAGATTGGATAAGCAGATGGACTCCTTTGAGAAATTATGACTTAAACCAGAAATGCGGTAAGTTTGACTCTGAAAGCTTCATTTCCATCTCGCATTTCGGCAAATCTCATCTCGATGATTTTTCCAGCATTTCGACGCTTCCAGATGGCAAGCTGCTCGATGGTTGGTTCTCTCGCGGTTTTAAACCTTTCGGGATGGGAAGTCTCTCGAGAGTTTCCTCTCGCCCTTTTCAACCTTTCCCGATGGGAAGCCTCTCGCTTGTTACTCTCGTCCTTTTCGAAATCTCCCAATGAAAAGCCTTTCGAGGATTTCTCTCGCGCTTTTCAACATCTCGCTATGAGAAGCTTTTCGAGGATTTCTCTCGTCCTCGGCAGAGAAGAAAAGTAAGAAAATTTATCGAGAGAGTACCAAGGGACGAGATAGAGAAAAAGGCATGACAATGAGCTGTGAAATGAAGCTTTAATTTTCAAAGTTTCTCTTATTTTAGCCCTACCAAGATGTCACATACCTGGAACCTTCCGATAAAAATTATTTATTAAATATAAAATTTTCAAAGAGGAAGGTGGGTCGGGTGATTTCGAGGGAGGAGGACGTGAGAGTGGACTCATGGGGTGCAATTTTAAAAATTTTACCGAACCCTTCCTGTGGCATATAATCGAAAAGCCCTTTGACCACTCTTTCATACTATGAACCTTTCTTCGCTCAAAGGAGGGTGGGGAAGGGGCGAACAAATTTTTAAAACCGTAGCCGATTTCTATAATAAAATTAAATATCACTTTAAATATGGGTTTTTTATGCAGTCTTCCGGTAAATATTATTTATTGAACATAAAAATTTTAAAGTGGCGGCTGTGTGAATTCCGGGGTGAAAGAGTGGGCCCACGGGGGAGAGAGGGGGAGCAATTTTCAAACTTTTTTTAGACCAGTCATGTGATATGTCATCGGTAAGCTCTCGGATGACTCTTTCATATTATGAGACTTTCTTCCTCCCCTCCCCAATTTGGCCCCCACTGCGAGGGTAGTTTTTTCCGCTTTTATCATTTTAGATCGGATTTTTTTATGGAGCCCTCCGCTAAATATTATTTATAATATATGAAATTTCAGGACACTTTTCCAAATTTAGCCAAGACCCCTCATGTGACATATCGTTAGAAAGGTTTGTGACTACTTATTAGTGCTATGCACTTCCGGTGGCCGCCCCCTCCACTTTGCCCCCCCGGAGGACACTTTTCCAAATTTAGTCAGTACCCCTCTTATTAGATATCGTTGAAAAGATCTGTGACTACTTATTGATGTTATGCACTTCCGGTGACAGTCCCCCCCATTCTTTGCCCCCCCGTGGGGGACACTTTTTCAAATTTAGTCAAGACCCCTCGTGTGAGATATCGTTGGAAATGTCTGTGACTACTTATTGATGTTATGTACCTACGGTGTCCCCACCACCACTTTGCCCCCCCGGGGGGCACTTTTCCAAATTTAGCCAAGACCCCTCATGTGAGATATCGTTGGAAAGGTCTGTGACTATTTATTGATGTTATGCACCTCCGGTGACAGTCTCCCCCAATTTGCCCCTCCCGGGGGACGCTTTTTCAAATTTAGCCAAGACCCCTCATGTGAGATATCGTTGGAAAGGTCTGTGACTACTTATTGATGTTATGCTCCTCCGGTGTCCATCCCCCCATTTTGAACCCCCCCCCCGGGGGACACTTTTCCAAATTTAGCCAAGACCCAACATGTGAGATATCGTTGGAAAGGTCTGTGACTACTTATTGATGTAATGCACCTCCGGTGACCGCCCCCCCCCCCACTTTTCCCCCACGGGGGTGTTTTTCTAAATTTAGCGCAGACCCCTCATGTGACATATTGTTGGAAAGGCTTATGACCACTTACTCATGTTATCCACCTCCCGCACCCCTCCCCCCTTTTCCCCCCACGGGGAGGGCATTTTTATAAATTCAGATCCAGACTTCTCATGTGACATATGGTTGGAAAGGCCTAAAGACCTGTGACGACTTAATCATATTATGCAGCTGCTGTGCCCCTCCGCTCGCTTTGACCCCTCCCCCAAGAGATCTGGTCCGACGTTCATTCGTTTCGATATTATATTTTTTACAAGATTTTGTAGTGCGTGCACACCACACCCGCCTGCTATCATATATCAGTGCCGTATATAGCGGGTAACCTGTTCGTGATTTCATATTACAAGATTACGGATAAATTAGGGGCCCCGATTAAAGGAGGGGCCCGCTAGCGGTCGAAGTCACCTAGTCTTTATTAACATCGACTCATTCCAGTTCACCCGCAGACGATTCTTGATAAATGTATGACATATATAATACATAATATATGATTTATAAAAGAAATTTGCAAACTGTAGTCATCGAGAAAACATTTATACAATCGAAAAATATCGAGATGCCCATACAATCGAGAAAATCGAGAAAAACATCTCGTTATCGCCCATCACTATGCTGGCTGTGTATTTCTTGATCTTCCGAAAAGGGAGAAATGAATATTCTTGAATATATAAAAGAAATCTTTGATTCCCAGTGAGGAATAATGCCTTTAACAAATATTATTCAAATGTTTTCGTTGTATATACTGTATATATTTAGAAGTGTAAATATAGAATTTTCAAGTTTTTTATCATTATGTGCTCTTTTATTGAACAACACCAGCGCCATTTTCAGTTGTGGAATATGTTTGTTTACATTAATATTATTTAAAAACAGATCGTGAGTTCTTGAACTTAGCTCTCCCAAATATGATTTAAAATATCTTGAATCGTGAAGTCTATAATTAAGCTCTCCCAACCTTGGATTTAAATTGTGATCACCTGAAATTTCATGGAATATATATGAAGATTATTCTTCATGTTTTTCAATTGTTTTACCTATTTTGTGAATAAAAGTACTAAGCCAACCAAAAAAAGTTGATATTATATGAATGTAAAGTAAAAGAAAAGCAATTGCATAGGCGTAACCAGGGGGGGTGCCCAGGGTGCCCGGGCACCCCCCCCCCCGTTTCCGCAGACTAATTATTTAAAAAAATCGAAATCTACAAAAGAAAAAAGAAGAAGAAGTGAAAGCAGAGTTCAATTAGTTTAGTTCAGAAAACTAAACGGCTAAGTTTTGAAATGTGATAAAAAAAGAAACCCACGTTCTTTTTTTTTTTCTTTTTTTAGAAAATTATGTTGTTTATCTTTTTTAAAACTAGAATATTTACACGAATCTGTATTAGTCATAGTAATTCAAAAGGGTGGCTTTATAATCCCACTTTGACGTCCTTTGTCTGTGGTAGATGTTTTTAACGCCGTTCTTTCTATTGCATGTTTCTGCAATTTCATGAGAAATTAACACAAGTTCTTGACGAGGATAGAAACTATTTGTCTCTTTGCTTTGGTAGTTTAAAGTCAAGAAAGAAGCAAAAAAATTTTTGAAAGGGGATGCAAATGTGAAACGATAATTCCAAATTTCGATTAGGCGAGGTAAAGGGGGGGGGGGGACACATACCCGTGCTCCTTTGTAAATGAAAAATAATAGCACAGAAAATTCAAACTAATCTGCAGGTTGGTTGGTTGGTTGAATTTAGTGTTTCATGGCCATTTTTGACATTCTTGAAACGAATATGGTTGCAGTCTTTCAAGTCAATATGATAATTTTTTTCCTCTGAAAATTTGTATACGATTTTTAGAGTTTTTTCTCGTTTCGCGGCGTTCTTCTGAAAGTAGGAAAAGGAACCCCGTTTCCACCTTTTAGCCCAGTGCAATAAATTTTGACAAATTCGCGATTTTATTATGTGATCATTTCATGATATTTACAATTTTCCCCCAAAATCGTGTGACGAAATTCGTCTTTCTACGCGATTTTTTGTCGAAATCCGCACTTTTCACCACTTACCTTTGACAAAATTCGTGTTTTTTACCGCTATCTTTGACGAAATTCGCATTTCTTACTACAATATTTTGACGAAAGTGGCATTTCTTTAGCACGCGATCCTTCGATGAAAATCTTTTTCCTTTCCACGATCTTTTGATGAAATTCGCTTTTTCTTTCCGTAATCTTTTGACGAAATTCGCGCTTTCTTTCTGCGATCCTTTGATGAAATTCTCGTTTTTACCGCGATCCTTTGACGAAATTTATTTTCTGTTGCGACCGATTGACGAAACTGATATTTTTACAGGAGATCATTTGTCGAAATTCGGGATAGTATTGCGCGACCGTTCGGAAAAATTCTCGATATCTGTTGCGAAATACGCAGCATTCCTTTCCCTCTGCTAAACAATTATTCTGATTGCGCAATTGAGAAACCTTTTTCATTACATGCTAGCGCAACACCCAACCCACGCACGGCAGAACTGAATTAGAACTAGGAGAAGAAGGTGCTTTTTGGGAGCGCCTCTACTTAAATTTTAAGACTAAGAACTAGTGAATTATGAAATGTAAATAGTTAAATTTTAATGTATCGTATTTTAATTTGTGTGTCATTTGTATAATCAAGAATATTATTTATTTATACAAAAAGGATACCGGTGCATTTACTTTGAGTGTTAGTCCTGCTTATCACTAGAACAAAACCAGAAAACAGACGACCGCTCTCCGGAAATTTGGATATAGAATTCCAGTATTACAGGTAGGAGCATTTTTATTGATTGATTAAGTTAGAAGTAACAATTAGTGGCATCCCTCGCCGTGATGCGGTCTGTCTGTCAGAATTGATGATTAATTAGAATCAATATAAGTTTATTTATCAAGACATTCTGCTTAAAGTATTAGAGTTAGAATATTTGACATAAATTAAAGAACTGTATTTGTTGTCAAGAATCATGACTGAAAGTTTAGTGATTGCGAAGAAAGAGAGGGCAGTCCTTCGCGAGAGTATTGATAAATTTATAAATAAAATTGAAACGATTTTGAAGGATTCCGATCCTGATCTCCTAGATTTGGAGGAAACTTTAGAGCAATTAAATATGGCAGAGATAGAACTGAAGCGAGCAGATACAGATATTAAAAAATTAATTCAAGAAGTTCAATTAGACAATGAATTACAAAATGCTCAGGAATATCGTGAAAAAATTAATTCTTGGCGTTTTAGAGCCAATCGAAAGGTAAAAGATTTAAATAAAAAGGAAACACGTAGCGATTCAATTTCTAAACAAGACTCCTTTTTAAAGGAAAGCATAAATATTAAATTACCAAAATTAAATGTCGCGAAGTTTTCTGGAGACGTATCAGAATGGCTGACATTTTGGTCGGCATACGAAACAGCCATTCATAACAATGATACATTAGAACCAGTTGATAAATTCAACTATTTAAGATCCTTTTTGACTCCCGACCCGTTAAAAAGTATTGACGGATTTTCCGTAACATCAGATAACTATTTAAAAGCGGTAGAGATTCTGAAGGGGCGGTATGGAAATACAGAATTGCTTATATCTGTACACACGAATAAACTTCTAAATATTTCTCCTCTAAGACATTCAAATGATACCAGGTCCTTTAGAAGAATTTACGATGAAATTCAAACAAATATTAGAAGTTTAGAATCCCTAAATGTTTCATTGGAATCTTATGAAAGTTTGTTAAAACCGATATTATTTAAGCTATTGCCGAGAGATCTTGTGTTAGAATTTAATAAAACCCATGACGATGTTTTTAAAGTACAAGATATCATTTCATTTTTAAATAAACAATTAACATCCCGAGAAAAAATGTTTGCGTCAACGTCAAATGAAATGAATGATCGACCCACGCAAAGTAATTATATTACGCAACCACTTAAGAGAAATACTTTTTCCCCCCCTCGCGTCAATAAATTTGATTATCAGAATAGAAAATTACCAACAACGAGTGATTTATTAATTCAGAGTGAAAATGAGACTGCTTGTGGATTTTGTTTTGGTAGGCACCAGACAAATAAATGTTTTAGCACTCGTAATTTACCATTTGAGAAAAGACTTGATTTATTGAGGAAGAGAGGTATGTGCGGTCTTTGTTTAAAAATCGGTCACATACGGAAAAATTGTTTATCTAAGGAATTCTGTACTAATTGCCACGAAAAGCATTCAGAAATACTTTGTAATAAATCAATAAATTTAAAACGGAAACCTCTAAATAAAGAGAATAATGATGTTGATGTTACGAAACAGATGCTCTCAAATCATAATATCATTTCCAATGTTTATTTGCAGACATTGATAGTTGCAGTCCCTAATAATAATCAATCAACTGAATTTATTAGAGTAATTATAGATAGTGGGAGTCATCATAGTTATATAACTCGTTATGCTGCCAATAAATTAAAATTAAGAAAGATAAAAACGGAGATAATTAATCACGGACTTTTCGGAGGCACGGAAAGAAAAAGTAAACATAATCGTTATGAATTTACGATTGGTAGTTTAGATAAAAATTTTCAATGCAAAATACAAGCTTTGGATGAAGAAAAAATCTGTACAGGAGTCAATTTATGTCGCGATAATAAATTGTTGAGAATCTTAGAAAAGGAAGGGGTGTTTTTGTCAGATGTACATAGAAACAATAGATTATGTTTGTATCAAAATAACCCCGAAGAAATACACATTTTACTCGGCGCTGATACGGCCGCGAAACTATTTACCGATAATATAAGATATTTCGCTGATCTGGGTTTAGCAGCTTTTGAAACGAAGTTGGGATGGACAATTATGGGGAAAATAGAGGGTAATCAAATTGGTTTCGAAAGTTCGTTATCAGTTCTATCGCTGTCTTTGCTCACGTCAAATGCTAATTTGTCTAATTTATGGCGATTAGACGCCTTGAGTATAAGTAATGAAGATGACAAAACAAAAGAAGATTTGAGCGAAGAAACAAAAAAGCATTTTTTAGAAAATGTCAAACGCGATGAAAGTGGTCGTTACGAAGTCGCCTTACCGTGGACTGTGGACAATTCCGTCTTAACAGATAATCGGTCATTAGCGGAAAAACATCTTTACAAAACCGAAAATAAACTTATCAAAACGAATAAAAGAAAGCAATATGAAGAAGTCTTTAATTTATGGGAAGATAGCCAGATTATAGAAGAAGTAGCCGATGAAAAGAAAGATAAGATTCATTATTTACCGCATCGACCAGTAATTAAAGAAAACAGTGAAACGACGAAAATACGCCCCGTTTTTAATGCTTCGGCACACACTAGAGACTGTCCTTCTTTGAATGAATGTCTCACCAAAGGTCCTAATTTAATTGAAATAATCCCTCGTATTTTAACCAGATTTCGGAAATACCGAATAGGAATTTCAGCCGACATCGAAAAGGCTTTTTTGCAAATTAAAATAAAAGAAAAAGACCGAGATTTTCTTAGATTTTTTTGGTTCGATTCCGATCGAAATTTGAAAATTTATAGACATTGTCGCGTAGTCTTTGGACTTACTTCAAGCCCTTTTTTACTAATGGCTACATTAAATCACCTTTTGAGCGAAGTCCCCGAACTTTGGCAAGATACAGTTCAAATTTTGAGAAATTCATTTTATATAGACAATTCTCTCACTAGTTTAGATTCAATTCCTGATACCGAAAAGTTTATTACAGAATCTCAAATCATATTAGCGTCAGCTCACTTTAATTTGAGGTGTTGGCGATCAAATTTGCCTCAGGCTATGATCGATGAATCCGAAGATAAACCCAAAGTTGCACCCGTTTTGGGATTAATCTGGAATTTAGAGGAAGACACTTTAATGTGTAAAATAGATGAAACCATTAAAATAGATGAACCAATCACAAAAAGGAAAATATTGTCTATTATGCAGAAAATTTTCGATCCCATCGGATTCACCGCTCCAGCAATTCTTGTACCCAAATTAATTCTTCAAGAGACCTGGAAACAGAGATTAAAATGGGATGAAGAACTACCTGAAAATTTAAAGAAACAATTCACCAATTGGATGAATAAAATAGGTTTTTTGAAAGAAATTTATGTACCTAGATGGTTAAACATAATTCCCGCTAATGAAAACGAAATTTCGTTACACATTTTTTGTGACGCTAGCAAACATGCCTATGCCACTTGTGTTTATCTTAGGTGTCAAACGCAAGGAAAAACTCGAGTTCAGTTAGTAAATGCTAGAAGCAGAGTAGCACCCATCAAAGAATTCACGATTCCCAGGCTGGAATTACTCGCATGCCTTATTGGGGCTAGGCTCGCCAAATCTGTAACGGATGACTTAAAATTAAAACCAGAAAAGACTACATTTTGGAGCGATTCATCAACAGCTTTAGGGTGGATACGAAGGGAACAAACCTGGGGTACCTTTGTACATAACAGAGTTTTAGAAATAAGAAATCTTACCAAAATAGAAGATTGGAGACATATCCCTGGACACTTGAATCCGGCTGACCTCCCATCCAGAGGGTGTTCTTTTGAACAATTGGAAAAATCAAGATGGTGGGAGGGTCCCCATTGGTTATATTTATCAGAAGATCAGTGGCCACAACCAGAAGAGTATCCTGATGAAAAAGTCATAAATCAAGAGAAAAAGAAGACTATTCTTACTCTTTTAGATAAAGAAGAAACTGATTTTAATCGCTATTACCGATTTTTTTCCTCTTATCGGAAAAATGTCAGAATGATTGCTTGGATATATCGATTCTTCAACAACTCGAAAATGAAAGAAAAAGTTTCAATTCCTGATATTTCTGTCGATGAGTTTGAAAAGGCTGAAACCATATTGCTACGCTTAATACAAAGAGAATCCTTTTCGGGCAGAACCGACCCAAAATTGAAATCTTTAAGACCACTGGAAGATAAACACGGTCTCTTAAGAGCCAAAACCAGCATAATTCTTAGAAACGATAAAGAAAATTTTCGTTATCCTATTATCCTTCCCTCTAAACATCCAGTTGTTTTAAGATTAATTTATGAAAACCATATAGAAAGACATCATGCTGGAGTTAGCAATCTAATGGCTCAACTCCGAGAAAATTTTTGGATATTAAAATCAAGAAAATGTATCAGAAATGTCCTTAGAAAATGTGTCAAATGCCAAAGGTTCCAGACACCTAGAATGGAGATCGAACAAGGAACCCCACCTGAAGATAGAATCAGAGATGCAGCTATATTTGAAGTGGTGGGAGTCGATTTAGCCGGTCCTCTTTATCTTGCCGATGGTTCAAAGGTATGGATAGCTTTATATACCTGTGCTGTCTATAGAGCGGTACACCTTGAAGTAGTTACCTCATTGTCTTCCGAATGTTTCATGCAGTCTTTAAGAAGGTTTATCGCACGAAGAGGCTGACCTTACACAATTTACTCGGACAATGGGAAAAATTTTATCGGCACTAGCAGAGCACTTTCCAGTGTAGATTGGGAAGCCATAAAAGCCTTAGCCTCTATACAGAAGATAAGATGGAAGTTTAACCCCCCTGCAGCACCATGGTGGGGAGGATGGTGGGAGCGCCTTGTGCGGATGGTAAAGGAAATTTTAAGAAGAGTTTTGGGTCGCGCCTCATTAAATTACGAAGAACTGAGCACAATACTCTGTGATATTGAATATGTTATCAATTCACGACCGATCACATATATCTCTGAAGATAATCGAGATCCTGAACCTTTAACTCCATTGATGTTCCTTCAAGAACTGCCTACATCCGGCGTTCCAGATATAGATACATTAGACTCACAAGATCTTAACAGACGAGCAAGATATCGTCAAAGAATAAGAAATGATCTGCGAAACCGATTTAGAACGGAGTACTTAGGACAGCTGCGGCAACAGTCTATGAAGAAGGAGAATTCCAAACCTTTGCAAATAGGAGACATCGTTCTTCTGGAAGATACCAACAAAAGACGTCTTCACTGGCCTTTAGCCAAAATAATAGATATCATTCCCGGAAAAGACAAAATAGCAAGATTGGCTAAAGTCCAAACAGAAAATGGAATTTTTCTCCGTCCTTTCCAGCGTCTGTTTCCTTTAGAAATTGATGCAGCTAGCGATTCCCCATCAGATAATATATCCCAGCAGAAAGTTAACTTTAAGGTCCATAAAGAACAACGAAAGACTACTCCAGAAATCGATCAGACTAGAACCAGTGTAGAAAAGAGCCAACCCAGTGACAAAGCTATCTCTCCCGTGGTTACCAGAAGTGGGCGACTAGTGAAACCTCCTGCGAGACTCCAACTGGGACTTTTAGACTTTTGAGTTCCTCTCCAGGATCGAGAAACTCAAGGTGGGAGGATGTTGCGAAATACGCAGCATTCCTTTCCCTCTGCTAAACAATTATTCTGATTGCGCAATTGAGAAACCTTTTTCATTACATGCTAGCGCAACACCCAACCCACGCACGGCAGAACTGAATTAGAACTAGGAGAAGAAGGTGCTTTTTGGGAGCGCCTCTACTTAAATTTTAAGACTAAGAACTAGTGAATTATGAAATGTAAATAGTTAAATTTTAATGTATCGTATTTTAATTTGTGTGTCATTTGTATAATCAAGAATATTATTTATTTATACAAAAAGGATACCGGTGCATTTACTTTGAGTGTTAGTCCTGCTTATCACTAGAACAAAACCAGAAAACAGACGACCGCTCTCCGGAAATTTGGATATAGAATTCCAGTATTACAGGTAGGAGCATTTTTATTGATTGATTAAGTTAGAAGTAACAATATCTTTTCGTATCAATTAACAAAATTCTCTACTCTTTTCCGCAACATTTTGATGAAAATTGAAAAAAAATTTCGTCAATCCTTTATCGAAATTCGTATTTTTTTTGCGCAATCTTTAAACGAAATTGGCGATTACTTTCTGCACTCTTTTATAGAAATTACCGATATTTTACCACGATCGTTTGAAGAAATTCTCAATTTTTAACGGGGCTGATTCGCGAATTGATTTTGAGAAATTCCATAAAAGAAATAAAAATCGCGGACCTAATTTTTTTTTAAATACTCACTGAAGAATCACAGGTCTGTGAAAGAATTTGAAGGGGGAAATACTGCATAGCATTTTTTTTATTATGAGAGACTTTCCTTTTCTGTGTACAAATCGCGCGATCCCGCGCGTTATTTCAAACCTTGTCCGTGAAAGAAAACTTCATTACTAGAGAAGTGGTTGGTTTTTTCTAAACGAACATAGAATTAAACAAATCTAGGATTGGGGTGGGGGTGGGGACTGCCTTCGGCAACGTACTCCCGAGCAAGCCACGACCTCTTCTGTCTTGAAACAAACGAATCTTGAATTATTACGTTTTTTATTTCGAACAAAATTAAATTTTCAGCTTTCTTATAAGAGCTGATTTGACATTATTCCAATTCGAATTTAATCACGGCAATTGCAAAAATTGCCAGAGAGTTTTTTCTGTTTCAAAAAATGTCAAAAAATCGCCTCAAAGCACGAAAACCCCCGCTAGAAAGCGCATTAAAAATTCGGAAAAGATTAAAAAACCACAGGGAACGAAATTAACTAATTGGGTAAAAGATTTAAACCGGATTCGTTTTAGGAATGTCAAAAAAAAAAAAATTACTGCGAAATTTGAAAAAAAAAAACCCTCTAAAGATACCATTAAAAAATTGTTAAAAATTGAAAAATCGCTGTAAGAATCTCGAAAACACTTTATTGAAAAGAAGACAAAGTTTACTGGGTAAAATATTGAAATCGGATTGTTTTTTACTTATTTGAAAAAATTGCCGCAAAATGCGAAAAAATTCGCATAAAAAATTAATTGAAAAATTCCAGAAATTGTCTTCCATATGCATGAGTTCAGGCATACAGGTCCTGTCAAATCTTACGGGTGCAGGCTGCATTGTTTTTTCAGAGCTCAGCGCGCGCACATGTACACACACACAGAGACAGACAAGCGCCTATCTTTATTATTACAGTCGCATCATGATAGTATAATTTTTATCATCTTGATAAAATTTAGTGTATATTATCATGACCTGCTTTACCTAATATACTAGACACACTATGAGGTAAAAACCTGAATTACCGTAATTTCCGGCCTATAATCTGTGGATCAAACAATTAGGTTCAGACCCAGAAATCTTGTTTCATAAAACGTAACTTATTAAATCGCGATAAATATTTAACTTAAATAATGAAATAAAATTTCTGGGTCGAAACATGATTGTTTGAGCCGCGGATTATAAGCAGGAAATTGCGCTATTAATGAATATTATAATTATTTATAATATTATAATAATTATTTATTAGACTTTCCTCCAAAATTTCTTGGGTCCCTCCGGTGATCCCTAAGAAGTCATGGAGTTATATTCTGAAAAGATTTCGTGCGCATGTACTGATGTACCGCATGTATTATCTGAGATTTATCATCCGGCAAAATTTCATCTAAAAGACTTTGACTGAGATAATTTTAGATCTCATGCAGTGTTCCCCTGTGCCTATAGAAGTTTCCAGCATGATTAAAGGCCTTTTTTAATCTTTATAAGAAGTTAGGGTGCCAAAAGGTTTTACAGTTGTGACCACACTTAGTCACTGTCTTATATCACTGCTGTAAGGACATTTACATATCTTTTTTTTTTTTTTTTTTTTTTTTACCATTAGATTTAGTTTTAATGTTTTGAACCCCTTCTCAACCCTCCTCACGCAAACAAAAATTACGTTTGAGCCCTTTTTAAAAGAAATACCACACAATTATACCTTCTAAGATGGAAAACTGTCTAAAACGGAAATTCGATCGGTTTTATTGGATTCGTTTTAGCAGGTTTTATTATATAAGATATTGTTTGTATCCAACATGTTCAGGTTAAAAAGTCTGGGCACCCCCCCCGTTCAAAAGGATGGTTACGCCTATGAATTGGGCATTCTCACTAGCGAGTTCTCCCGGGTTAAGCAGGGTTGCGCAGTCGGAGTTAGGCCCATTTTTGAGCGAAATAGTCGGAGTCGGAGCTTTTAAAATTCCCTGTGTCGAGGTGGGAGTTGGAGTCGTCCATTTTACAAGCAGGGCTGTGTTGTCGGAATCGTCCATTTTACAAGCAGGGCTGTGTTTTCGGAGTCGGAGTCGGAGTCAGGCCCATTTTTGAGCGAAAGAGTCGGAGTCGGAGTCGGATCTGTTAAAATTCCCGGAGTCGGAGTCGTCCATTTTTTCCACCTACTCCGCAGCCCTCGTTTTAGGCATGTTTTTACAGGAATTAAATTTCATCTTAATATGTGGAGGGTATAAAAATCTTTATGTAATATACAGGGCTGTACAAAAGAATTTAAGTACATTTCCGTCTTTTGGTAGAAATTTACTGAAGGTAAATTTTCATTCATTTTCTTACTAAACTAAATTTTAGTATATGCTATGTAGAATCTGTTCAAATCTATTGATCAAATACAAAGCTGCACAAAAGAATTAGAGTACCTTTCTGGCTATAGGCGGTAATTGTTGAAATTTGGTTTTCAGATGTGTTAAGGTTTTCTAAAATGTTTAGTTAGATATCTTCATTACCTTATTAAATGGGGAAGTTTTGTTAAAATAATGTGTAAGTGTTGGAAAGGGTTTCATAATCTATGCTTAACGCATGATTTTCTTTCTTGTTATTTTACTTAGTTAGATGTACAAAATATGTTAGAGGTGTGCGTACCTTCCCCCCCCCCCCACACACACACCACCACCACCACCACCACCACCACCACCGCCATCACTTTACACACACACACGCAAGAAAAATTGCACTAGTCAAGAAATCTAAGACCTCAAAATTTTCATGACACCCATATTATTATACTGGGTGGTCCGAATTCCTGGGTATGCATTTTATCAGAAAATAGGAGTCTTTTTAAATGCTTACCCGACGTTTGGACCACCCAGCTTTTTTGATATTGCAGTCTCAAGAAAAGATGTTTGAAATCGTTTACATATATATATGTATTTAATATATATTTATTGTAATTTGCTTTATTTTCTTCGGTGTATCTGGCATTTTTGTGTATATTCCATCTATGCATTTTAAATAAACCACCTAAAAAAATTCGATCATTCGTTGTAATGGTGAAGGAAAATAATAATCCAAAAGGAAATGGACATATAGCGAATTAAAAATCTGATTTAATGAAGAACCTTATTTAGGCGACAGAAAAAGTTAGATTAAAAAATATTTTCTATTTATTTTAAATCATTTTTATTTATTATAGGTCAAATGATTATAATCTCAAAAATCAATTTATTACAATACCCTTATAAATTATTTTTATTTAATATTTTAAATCAACTTCCATATACATTATTTATGTTGTTAACTTCCCCTTTTCTATCCATCAACAAAATGCAGAACAATGAATAAGGTAATTCGTAAGGTCTTTGAACTGGTTTCTGGCATAGTACCCACTCCCATTTCGGTAAAACATGTTTTTTATTAAAAATTAAATCAGCATTGTTTTCATAAATGAAATGAAAGGTTTTTCTCAAAACAATGTTGTCACAAAAATAAAATATGTACAGCATTTTATTATACTCAGAAATGATTTTAAAACAAGTTGGAAATTGTATGTCAAACGTTGCAAATGAGGTGCACTTCGTACTATAGCTAGTTTTATAAATATTCAAATCTTGGTGCAACAGCTGTTACACTCTTATGCAAAAATGCACGAATGCAAAATTTATTACAATTCTATATATTAAATTCAGTAATACGGAAACAATAGGACACCTTCTTAAATAGGACGTCATCACCATGACAACGTAGAATCACTACCTATCATGGGATAACATGGGCTAATGGATATCTATAATGGATACCTGGATATCTATCATGGATACCTATCATGGATAAGTATCATGGGCCAATGAATTAATTACGTATGATACGATTTAATAGAATAACCACCATGGCAAACTAGAATCATTACCTGGATATCTATCATGGATACCTGGATATCTATCATGGATAAGTATCATGGGCCAATGAATTAATTACGTATGATACGATTTAATAGAATAAGTACCATGGCTAACTAGAATCATTACCTATCATGGGATATCATTTAATTAATTGCGCATGATAGGATTTAATAGAATGCAGAAATTTTTTATTAATATCTTCTTAACTTTTGATTCGATTTTCATAAAATTTGGAATGGCTCGACAAAATTGTGCAATGATTATATCAAATTTCAAATCATTCGGTTGGGTAGTTTTTGCGCTGTTATATACGTGCAGACGACTATAGGTGCTATGTATTTATATAACTAGTAAATCTGCAGATCAGGAGCCTCAACGTCAGCTCTACAATTCATTGTGTTTAGCACCCTTTGAGTAATATTAATCTTTCTACAAAAAACGAAATTTAAAGTTTTGAAATTACATAAACATTTATAAAACGAAAAAATATTTCGAAGGTTTCTGACATTAGAAGCCTTAAATTAAACCCCTTGTTATGTAATGGTATTCTGAAAATCTCATGAGCTACTTATTCTGGTAATTTTTAGATAATAAAGTAGATTTCTTCAGGGGCCCCCCTGAACCCCTTCGTAGTGTAATCTAATTTACATTTGTAATTATCAATTAATTGTGTTAATGTCCTTTAGTAAATTCTACCAATAGACGGAAACGTACATGAATTCTTTTCTACAGCCCTGTATATAACGTGAAAAATTTTACGCGTCGTCTATAACATTTAAATTTAATGCAGACAAAAAACCCTCTTAAAACTGCTCATATCACATTTCCGGGGATTAGTATGCATAGTCTGCACCATATATCCAGTTTCTGCGGAGTCCTGTATATGGTTCTATTTAAATTCTGCAAACATTTGTTAGTATACTAAATGTAATTGGGCTGGGAAATACATAACTCAAAAAAGAAAAAAAAAAAAAAAAAACACTGAAGCAATTCGCGCTCATTTTCATTTATACTTACGAATTCATTTGTGTATCCCTGTACATGGTCTATACAATATTTAAGCACTACTTATTAAGCACAAATTTACTTAACGTTAAAACGCACACCATAATCGAAAATGCTCTTCAGCAATCATCCCTAATAGACCAGAACTGCATCCGAAATTTTTTATGTGACCCTATAAATGAACGATAAATACGATACAAATCATATTCAAGCTTCTTGTAGTCAACCACAGTAATGTAATTTAATTTCATAATGTTTGAATTAGTGCAACACAATTAACACACTGACGACAGGCAATTTAATTAAATCTGGGTTTAAAAACAGTAGAAGCTCCTCCCTCTTCTGAAAGTGTCTCGGAAATTGGTTTCTGAGATATGTTTTTCATGTTTATGCAGCAGTAAATATCTTTCAATGTACGGATGTAATATATAATGTCTTACAATCTATAAAAAATATGGACAACACAATATAAATGTCTTTTCTGTAAGGTAGAAGTCACTCCCTTAGCCAATGATGTATTCTGAATAAAAACGAGAATTCTCGTTTCCCGTCGCTAATGTGTTAAAATAAGCTGTGAAGAGTTTTTTTTCCCCCGTAGACCACATTTTAATCGACCACTTTTGTGTGACCCTGAAAAAAACATATGCTTTGCACCCCATATACTATAAAAATGTTTCAAAAATACATATCAATTTTATTATTTTGTAACAGAGTAACATCATTAAAAAACGCCACAAAAGGATTTTCTTCAAAGATTGTAATATTATGAATACTTTTGAGTTCCCTGTACGCATGCTGTAAGTGCTACACATAACATATTTTATAGTAACCAGGTTCTAGTGCACCTTAATAAAGTATATAAATTTCATTACGTTTAAAATTGTGTAACATTATTAAAATACACCACAGACGATTTTTCCCAAAGACTATAATGTAACGGAATAGTTTTGAGTGCCCCTGTAATTAAGCTATGAATGCTACACTCTTCATTTTTAATACCAAACATATTTTGGCAAACCTCAATAACGTATATCAATTACATGTAATCCCGACTATATTTACGCGAGTTAGAGCACTTAGAGAAACACGGCAGGCGACAGATAGAAAAACTGAAATCATAAATACTTTTCATCTATGTTGGAAAGTGTTAAAAAGGATTTACATGCCTTTAACTGTACTTTTTTTTCACTTATAGCATGGTTAAACATTAGTTTAAACATCCTAATCCATGCGATAGCAATAACATATTAAAAGCCCCCCAAAATATGCATATCTGGAGATCTATAAATCTACTGGAAAATAATTCATTATCGTGTCCACTGTTAATTGCATAAATTGCATCGATTTGGCGCGATAAAATATTTTTTGTGATAGCCTTTTAATAGTACCTGCAACAAAATTAACGTAATTTACTAACTTCATTCATATTTGACGCAATGGTAGGCTACGAATAACAGTCGCTAGGCAACGAAGAAAAGGAAAAAAAAAGAAATATGTATCATGTAAAACAAGAAAATTAATTTAAAAATTATTTATATTATTGGAATACATGTATAAATGTCCTCAAAACATTATACACGTAAATAAAAAAAATCTGATAGATATATTGATAAAACTTCAATATAATAGGAATAATTTAAAACCCTTATTTGGAATTTTAGTATCCATAATTTGACATTTAAATCCATTAATCAAACGTGCCATTTTCTTTCAACTAATCGAAATTTGAAAATCGTCTGACTTGCCGTAGAAAAGCATTATAAAGAAAAATAAAATCTTCCATATTTTCCGATCGAATGAACCAAATTTAACCAAAAACTATACAGCTACGTCCGGGTATCTCACGAATATGCCCAATTAATTTCAAGCTGATCGCGTGCTTTTTGCGGCAGTTATCGCGGAACAGACAGACAGACAGACAAACGGAAATCAAAACTTTTCGTGTCTCCACAGTAAGCCTTCACTGACGTTTCGGCAATTACGAACGCATCAAAAAATGTACTAAAAAGAATAAAATGCGACGTCTCCGCGGTGTTTATTTTATAACTAGTAAATCTGCAGATCAGGAGCCTCAACGTCATCTTTGCAAGTCATTGTTTTTTAACACTCATTGCATAATATTCAACTTCCTACAAATCGCTTTTTAAAGTTTTCAAATTACATAAATATTTATGAGCATACAAGATACTTCGTAAAGTTTCAGAAATTAAAAGTGTTAAACAAGTGGTTGTACATTGATGTTCTGAAAATCTGATGAGCTACTTATTCTGGTAACTTTTTAAATCAAAAATTGCATTTCTTCAGGGGGGCTCTGCCCCCCTGAACCCCCCGTAGTCTATTTAAATTTACATTCGTAATTTTTTATTGATTGTGCGGATGGTTATACTATATCTTAGATTTTTTTTTTTACGCTGTGATTTATAAGGATAAGCATAAGTTATTTTATAAATTAATAAAATTTAAATTTAAAATAAAATATTCATGTTAACCGTACACAGACAATAAATGTTGAAGTGACGCCAAAAATGTAACCTAAAATCCGCTACATTCGGCACAACACAACGACGTGCTTTAACAAAAAAAAAAACAAAAAAAAAAAAAAAAAAAAAAAAACTGATGAAGTCAAAGAAATTGGTCCATGTTCCACGTGCTTGTTTTGTTTGGGCCGAATGAGGGCATTTAAATCTGAGCGATAACGCACATCGTATTGCAAACTGTTTTTACGGCATACTGCATCTCCATCTATCTCTTTCCTCCGTGAATAATAGTTAATTTTATTTTACCCAAGATCTTTTTATTCCAGCATCTTTGTCTTCGATAAATGACGTCTAATTCACCTGCTATGCGTACTTACTCAAAACTTTTCATCTTGTTATATTAAGAAATACTCGAGAGTTTTCTTTTTAATATGCCGCCATATTAATTTTTCTATTCTTAATTTTATTTTTCATTTTCCTGTTTCACGACAAAACATTTCAATTGAAAATTGTTTAAAAGAAAATATTATTCCGGGTTTTGATTTTCTTGGCAACAATTAAAGAAATATTGGTAAATGTTATGGGGAAATGTTACGTTATTCTCTATGAAAATAATGAACTTTTGTATTTTTAAGCAAAATATTTCAATAAAATAAATAAAATAAATGAAATATTGCCTATTTTTATTTCTGGGCTAAAATCCTTCTATATGCAAAGATACAAATGCATTAATTCATCTGTTTTGACGTTGGCTTTACTCAAGCATTATACACGCAATTATACTAATATTATTAGGACCAAATACGTTGCTAGGCAACAGAGAAAGAAAAGGAAAAAAATGAAATATGCATTATGTCAATTTGATAAAACAAAATCCTTTATATTATTGGAAAACATGCATAAAATTCCCCCCAATATTATAAACCTAATTAAAAAAATCTCGCAAATATATTGACATAATTTATTGGAATAATTTAATAATGTTATTTAAAAATTCTGCATCAAAAATTTACTATTTAAATCCATTTTTCATATGAGCCATTTCTTTCAACAAATGAAAATCTGAAAATCGTCTGACTTGCCATTGAAAAGCATTATAGAGCAAAATAATATGTTCCATATTTCCCGAACGAATGAACCAAATTTAACCAAAAACTATACAGCTAAGTCCGGGAACCTCATCAACATGCCCAGTGAATTTCAAGCCGATCGGATGCTTTTTGCGGCAGTTATCGCGGAACAGACAGACAGACTAACAGAAACAAAAACTTTTCGTGTCTCCACAGTAAGCCTTCACTGACGTTTCGGCAACTAGTAAATCTGCAGATCAGGAGCCTCAACGTCAGCTCTGCAAGTCATTTTTTTTAGACTCACTTTGGTAATATTCAGTTTCCTGCAAACCGCAATTTAAAGTTTTCAAATTATGTAATTATTTATAAGAATAAAAAATACGAAGTTTTCAGGCATTAGAAGCATTAAACTAAAAACGTTATGGAAGGATATTTCGAAATTTTCATGAGCTGTTAATTCTGATATATTTTTCAAATAATAAAGTAGATTTCTTCAGGGGGGCGGAGCCCCCCTGAACCCCCCGTGGTCTTATTAATTAGCATACGTAACTTTTTATTGATTGCGCTAATGGTTAGCGCAAATCTTAGATTTCTTTTTACACTTCCGAGCCTTATTTTTCAATACTGGTAACACAGAAAATGATTTACATTGACGCAAATATATTAAACGTTTAGGTTTTATGAATGAAAATGTAATTTCCTTTAAAAATAAAATAATTTTCATTCATATTTTCTGAAATGAGGCGGCATTAAGAAGTAACACCCGTCAAAAAACATTTTTTCAGGCAATCTAGTTAATGCTTGGTTTTTTAGGATGAAAATATTTATTTCCCGATACAATGACGTCATTTTCGACAGCGATAATTTTGCGGTGCATAATTTTGATATTTACTATATATTTGCTCTTCAAAAGTTTTTTTTTCCTCATTGTAATTTTCGATTAAGAATTAACATTTCTGTTAGCTGTGTGCAGACGATAAACCATGAGATATTAGTAACATTTTTTTTTAATAATAAGAATTAATATCATAACACAAGCCCCTTTTATTTCAACCTCAAAGCGTATTCGTTTTATTTTTGATATATGAGATCAAATTCACCTTCTTTTCGTATTCTCACTTTATTTCTAATATGAAGGCGTATTCATGTCTATTTTTTATTTCATTTTCCTCTCGCACATAAAAATCTTTCAAATCAAAATTAACTGTTTAGGATAAATTTTTATTCCGGGATTGAATTTTCGTGGCAACGGCAAAAAAAAAGAAAAATGATTGTTAAATTTCATTGCAAAATGTCGATTTATTCCTTATGAAAATAATGAACTTTTTAATTTAAAAGAAAAATATTTGAACAAAATAAAGAGAACATAGTCTTTCTTTACTTCTGTTGTAAATTCCATCTATATGTAAAGACACAAAGGCCTTAATTCGTCCCTTTTGACTTTGATTTAACTTCAAACAATTACACATACTTTCACATTTACGATATTTTTAGGTGTAGTTCGCTGCTAGGTAACAGTTAAAAGATAATAAAAACAATTAAATATATGCTTAAAAAGAAAATTTATATTAAAAAAAATATTTTATATTATTGAAACACATATATAAAATCCCTCCATAAAAGTTATACACCGAATTTAAAAACTCTGACAAATGTATACACAAAATTTCAAACTACTATGAATAATGTATGGTTCTAATTAGGAAATTTCATCATCCTTAATTTAGCATTTAAATCCTTTAATCATATGAGCCATTTCTTTTCAACAAATAAAAATGGAAAAATCGTCTGAATTGCTATAGGAAAGCATTAAGTCGCAAAATAAAATGTTCTATATATTCCGAACGAATGAACCAAATTTAACCAAAAACTATACAGCTAAATCCGGGGATTTCATCAACATGCATCATTAATTTTAAGATAATCGGATGCTTTTTACGGCAGTTATCGCGGAACAGACAGACAGACTAACAGACAGACAGACTAACGGAAACCAAAACTTTTCGTGTCTCCACAGTAAGCCTTCACTGACGTTTCGGCAATTATGTTTGCAAAATTGAAATGTTTCGAAGAATAGATGCCATATCGATCGACCGAAGCAATGGTATTTCACATGTAGCCTAAAAGCTACGCTTTGTTATATTAAATTAAATGGTATTTTACATGTATTTTACTTTGTCCTGTGTATTTTCCAAAGAGATTACATCATCCTTTAATGCAACTAAAATATGATTTGATTTTTTTTTTCTCGCACGTCTCCTTTGCTCAGTTTTGAATTCAGGGGGTGGCCCGGGGGCGAAATTCCCTCCCGGAGCAATGAGATGTCCCACGACGGAAGATTTGAGATTTTGTGTTTTCAATTGTCAAAAAGTACAAATCCCCTCCCCCCCTCCGGAGCCGCAGAAATCCCTCCCGGAGAAAAGTGTCTGAATTCAACACTGCCTTTGCTATATTCGATCATTTTTTACTGAAACTTTAATGGAAAAATTAGATAATATTCTGAGTTGGTTATTGTTGCTTGCATATATTTTAATCCTTACTTTCTATATTATAAAGGACAAACATATCTGTGCGTAACGCATACGTCATTTTGCGAATGGCAACACTTTGAAATTTGTAATAAAATTTCGGTTTTGCAATTTTCGCTACTGCAAATTTTTAAACTTCTAAACATCACACATTTCCAATTTTTACACCTTTGTACAGGGAAAAAATATGCTTTTAAATGCAATTTGTTTGAAAGCTGTATCTCAATTTATTTTTGAGATATTAATTTTTTTGTAGTTTTTAATACAAATTTTGTAATCGTGGCAACTGAAGTACTCCATTTATATTGAAAGTAAAGGAAAAATAGTCATGGTTTATTATTTTTATTGATTATATCCTTATTGATGCCATTTTCACATTACAAATAAAAGTAACTTTTTTATAATTTTTGAACATAAAATGACGTCAGGCATTAAACAAAACACGCATTCTTCTTAAATCAGTTACATTTCAATAGTTTTGCATTACGCTGATACAGAGTTTGAGACGCTAGGCAAAATGATTTAGTGAGTAAAAATGACGTCATATTTAAAGCAAAACGATCTTTTTTTTTTTTTTTTTTTTTTTTGATAAAACTAAAAAAACTAAACATTTGAACAATACTAAATGACTATTATGACAACTAAAGGCAAATTTCTGAATTTTTTTTTCGCGGGTACTGAGATTAGAACTTCAAGTTTGCGCGAATGCTTACATGAAAAGTTGTATCGGACAAACGTGGCTTTAAATTTGGAAATACATTCATTAATAATCTACTGCGCGTTAAAATACTTTCAAATTGTGAATTTGAGTGGTGCGTATGTAAATTATGAGAATTTGAAAATAACGTACAGTTTAGATTTTTATGATGTGACAAAGCGAAATCCTTTTTACTGATTTATCATGCCATAAAAACAACGTAAGAACCTCAATCGATAACTTCATCATAATTAATAATCTTGATTACGTATTCTAATACAGTTTAATTTTTCAATAATTTCAGCAGTTGAAGTTTGTGGAAATAATACTTTGGTAATTTTAGGTTAAAAATATTATTTGTTTAAGAGTTAGACAACCAATGTAAGATGAATTTTTTATTGTAATTATTTTTGTAGATTTATTATAAATTCTATCTGCCAGTTCCTTTCTAACATTTTAGTTCGTCGAATTTCGACGGGTTCCAACTCGTTTCTTTAAAAGTGTAAATCTGCATCTAAAAATTATTAGATATTTTAAAAACACTAGGGGATCGTACCCGGGCTTCCCGGGTTAAAGAATATAGGCGAAAACATTTTTTTTTAATTGAAAACTAATAATCTTTTTATATGCAATAATTTTTTTAGAACGCCCACTTACATTAAAAAAGCATTTTTCATATGGAAAATACGAATTATACAATCAAATAAATTTTTGAAGTTTATCAAAAGCGATATTTTCTTATTAGCCGCATGCTAAGAGTTATTTGCCAAGATTTTGCTACTTATGGCATCCTTTTATATTCTGGTAATTTCAGAGCTTATACATGTCTGATAAATTTGTGTTTTATTTATATTATTTTATTTATTTATTCACAGGGAATTTTTTTTAATGGATATTAGCCGTAAGAAACTGAAGAACTCTTTATTTTGTTTTAAGGGCAATCGGATTAATCCTTCGCAATCGAGCTCCGCGCGATATAGATAAATTAAAAAATATTTCATGCTTTAAAATTATTTTTAAAACCATAGACAATCAGTAAACTGAGGTGAACTTTGCAAACAAATTCCATTTGAAAAAAAAAATCCTATTTGGTGATCTAAAAATTTAAATTGTACGATTACAAATATGTTAGATTTGTGTTTTTTCAAAATTATTCTTTTATTTGTTTATAAAAGAAGTATTAATTTCGTTAATTTGTCTTTCACAAATATGTTAGATTGGTGGTTTTTTTAATATTATTCTTTTATTTTTGTTTATAAAGGAAGTATTAATTTCGTTATGCAAAAATAGTCAGAAACAAATGCTGAAAAATAATTGTTGCTTTATGTGCAAAATGTTTATTATTATTATGTATTGAAACCGGCACGTGATAAGGTAATCTTTTAAAAAACCATGCTTAAAAATTATTGTAGAAAATATAATACATCAGTCAATGAATGCGGTTTTTAAACAAATTGCATTTGAAAGTAAATTTTTTCCCTTTGCGACGAAAATTAAAAATCTACGATGGTCAGAAGATTAAAAAATTGCAGTAGCGAAAATTTCAAGATAGAAATTTGATCGTGAAGTGTTGCCATTCGCAAAAGGACGTCAGCGTTACGCACAGATACGTTTGTTCTTTATAATATAGATACTTAATCAGTAAAATATAATAAAGATAAGTTATTAGGATGTAGTTATAGATTGGGGCTCTTATGCTTGGATTTCCGGAATGAAAACAGCAATTTTCACCTTCTCAAAATTTGCATACGCACTTCTCATATCCATATTCATCATTTTAAAAAAAATTTGTATTTTGTTTAATTATTTAAAAATCATTTTAACTCAAACTTGAAGTCACGATTGTCAGCAACATCTTTTATGTGAACAGACGCACTCTTTACTTGAGATTCTAATCTCAATTCCGGAGAGTAAAAATTTCCATAATTTATGTTTTTTAGACGCATTTGTGTTAAAATGTTTAGCTTTATCTAAGAAAGAGATCGTTTTCTTTTAAATATGACTTCATTTTCATTTAAATAAGCATTTCGCCTAGTGTCTGAAACCTAGTATCAGTACACATACAGAAGGAAAAACAATATAGAAAATTTATGAGGAAAAATGCGTGTTTTCAAAAGCAGTATGCCATTTTCCGTTATTATGCCCCTAATATAATATTCTGCTCCTAATGGGATTTTGCGCCACTAAACCGTATAGAACAATTTTTATCAACAATTTTGAATTTTTAATAGAAAATAGCATGAATAAAGTTAAAAATACCTCATTATTTCTCTCTTGTCTGCAGTAATGAAAGCTATCCAATTTTAATCATTTTGAAGAAATTTCATAAAATGCTTTTAAAATTAAAATATAAAAGTGGGGATATTTAAAAAAAAAATAAAAAACAGATAGTGCGATCACATCTACAAAAGAAGAGCTTTCTGTTTAAAAAAAGAATATCAGTAAAATTGGTTCAGCAGAAAGATCAGGGCAGATGACTAAAAAACACACTTGTGTTTTAAATGTATAGATTATATAAAATTAGGAAAAATTAAATTAAGCAAATTATGTTATTTTGATAAAACTATAGTAGTATGTCCTAAAGAATAGCATTAAAATTTTATTACTCGGAGAATTTTCGACAAAAACTTCAGGAACACGATATTATTTTAAACCACAATTATTTGTTTGATTGTCTAACTCGGCGAAGCAAATCCATCCTGGCGAGAATCATCAATTTCTGTAATATAAATCGCTATTATTTACATGTAAACTCTCTTTTATAAAGACACTCTAAATTTTTGTAAAACATTGCGTTTTATCAGTGTGTGATTTCGATTACATTATTTTCAAAAGTGAAGCCTTTTCACCTGTGAAGAATTTCAAAGCAGCTGGGCTGTGAAAATGACGCGCTTCTGCAAAACATAATTTAGGTTTCAGAATTAAAATACACGCTTTTTTATAAAATGACGTCATTTGCATCCGCTAAAGCAATCCACTTTTACAATACAGTCTTAAACTTCGTCTATAGAAAAGTGTGCATATGACGTCATTATCACGGAATAACAGACAATATTCTTGACATAGCCCATATTTTAATTTCAACTTTTTTTTCAGTTTTTATTATAAAATGGCAACAAAAATATACAGTATCTCTTATTTTCGACTATTATCCGTTTACTTTCAATGACTTTCAATAGAAATGGGGTACTTTTGTTGCCACGATAAGAAAAATGGTATTAAAAACTACAAAAAAATTAATATCTCAAAAATAAATGGAGATACAGCTTTCAAACAAATTGCATTTAAAAGAGCATTTTTTTCCTTATACGACGGGGTAAAAATTTAAAATGTGCGAGGTTTAGAAGTTTAAAAATTTGCAATAGAGAAAATTGCAAAACCAAAATTATATTTCAAATTTCAAAGTGTTGCCATTCGCAAAATGACGTATGCGTTACGCACAGATATGTTTGTCCTTTATAATATAGATATATATTAGACTAAAGTGCGAAGCTCTCACATGGGTCTATTGATGCAAATATATTTTATTTCCGATGTAAACTTCTAGACCGTGAAGTGGCAGCACAGACAAATACCTCATCGAGTTCACGGCTGAAATTCCAGAATTAATTAAAACTCGATTCGCATATTAAAACGCAATCGGTCTGCCAAGTCATATCTTGGTGGAAAACACCTGAAAACCCGAAAACCGGAAAGAGAGAATTAAAATAGCGCCTTAACGAATTATATTTACGTACCAGAATGGCTTAAGTGCATGTCAAGAATGATAGCCCAAGAATTAAATGGATAGAATTTTATTTACGCTGTAGCATAGCTCAGAAAGCAATATATATATATATATATATATATATATATATATATATATATATATATATATATATATATATATATATATATATATATATATATATATATATATAATTATTATAAATCAATTTATAACAAAACATTTAGCATAAATAATTTATGTAGATAAATTTATTGTAATGCTATAAATTAAGTTATACTATTATTATTATTATTATTAAAAATAACTGAAATTAAATTATAATATTAATTTAGTGCATATATTATTATTTAAATCATTACATAAATCGTTACGTTTATTAAAATTCTTTCTGTAATTACATGAATTATTAAAAATTATTCAATATATTATTAAATATTATATATATATATATATATATATGTGTGTGTGTGTGTGTGTGTGTGTTACACATATATGTATAATGACTTAAACAACAGTTTTTATAATAACGTTTTTGAATTTCATGTTTAAATAGATTATTTAATTCTATTCAAATCGACAGTTTGGAAGCCGAAATTGTGAAAAGATACGTACATGTGTACGTATGTACTGCTTTTTTTAACGTTCGTTTTATGTTGTATGTTAAATTTTGAAATTGATTTTTCAGAACAAACATCCTTCAAATTCTGGGCAACGCCGGGCACTTTAGTTTGTAACAGACAACTGGCTTTTGTATCTGTATATCTAATGCTAATACACTATGACGCAAAAGTTTAGACAATGAAGAAATTCTTACATACTTTGAAAAATATTTATTCAATTTTCAAATCACTGCTTGAAATTAATGTGCTGTACATATAAACAATATTTATAACAAAGAAAAGTGGAATTGTGCATATTGCAATAAATTAAATGGTAACAAAAATAAACTGCTGTCTCAAAAGTTTAGACACAAATTAAATAAAATCGAAATAAACAATTTTTAAAACCTGGTTGCGCATCCATGCTTATGTATTACGTCATATACACGAGATTGCATGGAAGAAACTAAATCTTGCATAGTTTGTGGATCGATATCGTACCATGCATTCTCAATAGATGTCTTAAGTTCCTTTTCAGAAGAGTATTGTCTAGCGTTGCTATAAACTTTGCGACACATGATGCTCCAAAGGTTTTCTATAGGGTTAAGATCTGGGCTACATGCTGGCCAGTCGAGAACTCTTATATTATGGGAATTAAACCAAGATTTTGAATGTTTTGCAGTGTGAATTGAAGCATTGTCTTGCTGAAATTCCCACTGAGGACCCCCTAGAAGCTCAGCAAATGGCAGTAGGTTTTCTTCTAATGTCTGTGTATAATGCTGTGAAGTTTGACGACCTCTAGTGAAGGTCAGAGATACTTGTCCATTATAGCAAAAGGCTGCCCAAACCATCACCGAGCCCCCTCCTTGTCTGCGACTAAAAAAACGTCGAGGTTCCTTCCGCAAGTCATGCCAATACGATAAACAACCATCTGGACCATCCAGATTCCACTTTTTTTCATCGCTAAATATGAATGACTGCCATTTCTCTCCATATGACATATGCTTTCGAGCCCACATAAGTCTTTGTAACTTATGATGTGTTTTCAGAGCTGGTTTCTTCTGCATTTTGCTATAAACGATTGTTCCCTTTTCCAAAATTCGTCTACGAATCGTATCCTTTGATACAGAGAGTCCCGATGAGCTTTGAACTCCACGTACGCTCATTTGTTGAGTACTCGCTAGTCTTTGTATCAGGCGATCCTCTCGTACATTTGTCACACGTGGCCTCCCAGACCGACATTTTGCTTTATATTCGGAACCACTCGATAAAACTCGATAAATAGATTTTTTTGACCTATTAATAATAGCAGAAATTTCAGAAACGCTCTTCCCTTCACCTTTCAACTGCCAAATCCTTGAAACCTCATTCACTTAAATTTCTTTAGCTCTCGGCATGTCGACTATGAAGCGCAATCGTTTGCAGAACTTAAGTACTCCAAATTTGTGACATCATCGATTCTAAATTTGCATATGCCAGCGAATATTCAAAGAAATTTAGAATAGTGTCTAAACTTTTGCGACAAGCACATTTGAATTTTTATGAAAAAAATTAGTATTATAGCAAATAAAACGACTGTCTTTTGTACATAGCATTTTAAATCAGTTTTTGAATATATTTACAGGTTTTTGTAATTCTGACGTCATAATTCTACATTTTAAAGCTGAATGACGTCATTGTCTAAACTTTTGCGTCATAGTGTATTAAAAAGCGTTATAATATTATAAAGTGTACACTATTATTAATGTTTGTACGTTTGTGAGGTGTTATCTCTGAAACTACATAGACAACTTAAAAAAATGTTGGTGACCATCTCTGCTTCGAAAAAAAAAAAGACTGTATTTTATGTCAGTGCAACAACCTACAGTCGTGGAAAAAAAAAAGTAAACACCCCCTACTAACTCTTCAACAAATTATCGTCGAAGAAAGTTACTGGTACAGAACGATTGGAAATAAAGTCTACTTTTAAATGATGCATATAAAATTTGCTTAGGGGGCCATCTATATATTAAAACGAACCCAAACTTGTTTTTTTCAATAGCAGTGCACAATTCTGACAGCATAAATGAACTCTACACATTTCAATTAGCCTAAAAACGAATTTTTATGCAATTCGTACCATAAGTTTCCGAGAAATGAATTATTTTAAAACGAGCGTATTTTAAGGGCTGTATCCAAATTGAAGTTCCGTACTCGACTGTTAACCAAGAGAGCCCCTTTCTTGATCAAGGCAGCTTAAGCGCCACTCAAAGAGTCAATGAAGCTTGTTAGATTACAGTACAGCAGAATAAATTTCAAAATGTCTACTCGCTTCCATCATAGACGGCCCCTTAAACCATCATTTTTGCCATTTTTTAAGCATAATTTGAAAACTACTAGGAAGAAAAATGTGAAATTTGGGATTTTCATTAATCAGGACCTAATAAATCTAAATCCATCAAAAAAATTGTAGATTGCAATTCATAATTTTTTCGAATATTAATTTCATAATGCATAATTCATATCAAAAAATTATAAAAATTGCAAATTCAGCGTATTTATGTTTGGGTATATTAGTATTATTGCTACAAAAAAAAATTAGCACATTAGGAGCGTAATTTCAGGAGATATAAATAAAAATATGAAAATGTAATTTAACATTAGAAGCAGTAAATTAGGATTGTTTATAATTCAAAAACTTATCATTCAAATGACTTGAAATTTGGTGTCTAGGCATAGTTCTAACCAAAGATTTGAAATATCTCGTTAAAATTGGGTATTGCTATTGAAAAAAATGAAGTTTGAATTCGTTTTAATATGTAGATGACGCCCTAAGAAAATTTTATATACATGATTTAAAAGTAGACTTTATTTCCAATCGTTCGGTACCAGTAACTTTCATCTGCGATGATTTGTTGAGGAGTTAGTAGGGGGTGTTTACTTTTTTTTTTTTTCCACGACTGTACATCGCTGCAGGTGCAAAAAAGTTCTAAAATTGCGATTTCTGTGATATTGATTGGGTTAGAAGCTTTAAATTCTGTGTGGTGGTTACTTTTAAGATGTAAATACTCGTTATGAATGCTCTCTAAAAGGTTAGAAAATTCAATTTGACAGATAAACGTAAAAATTTCTAGAAAGATTCTAAGTTATGATTTATTTGGAATGCTGAAATTTCTGGAATACTGTTGGGGTTATAAACTAGAACGTTGGCATGGCAGTAATTTATAAGATGTAAATGCTCGTTGTAGAACGAATTCTAAAAAATCGAAAGACTAAACAAAGCGGAAAAAGATTTAAAGGTGATCTAAATAACGAAGTATATGGAATTGTTAGGAATATAAACATGAAAATTGACATGGCTGTATTTATCATGACGTAAATTCTCGAAATAGAACAATTTCTAAAAATGTCGCTATATAAAACTCTGTAGAAACAAAAGACTTTCGAAAATTTTCTATTTTTGTGTTACTGCTGAGCCCAAAAACTTGAAATTTTGCTTTGGGTTAGTTTTAAAACATAAAATTGTCTCTATGAATGGTTTCTAAAAAATTTAAAATTTAAAAAGATGAAATGGACGGAAAGCGATCTCAATTATTATTAATTTGGAATTATTAGGTATAGCAACTTTAAATATTTCATAATGCTGTATTTCCTCCACAAAACATGCAATTTAAATGCATTAAAACTAATAGATACCCACCTAGCATTAAATAAATTGTGTAAATATTGAATAAAGACCTGTATGAAACAGTGAGTAGGTTGCCTGAAAGTACTTGTTAAAGTGTTCCTTCTCTAGGCTTTTCTCTCTCTCGCCAAGGCCACTAACAGAGGGAAGTGCCGTTTTAAATGTGATATGAATTTTTTTTCTGATTCATTTTTCTGGACATTTTATCATAAGGTCATATTCTCAATTGTCATTAGTAGATTTTTTATATAGTAACTTATTCTGGTAAAATTTCATAATTGGGTTCATATTGGCGTATTTTAGCTTGCATTATTTGCTGAAAAAATATGTATGGATTTGTAAATTACTTCAAAAGACACTTTGTCAGCTCAAAGGTTGTGCAGACGATATATTCAGATCTTGTGTCATACTTTATGTTGCAACTATTGCCGATTTCGTTTATTTATTACATGCTAAATACAGCTCAACTTGTGCAGAATATGTTTGAAAACAAAACAATATACAGCGTATGTAGTGGCCAGCATACACTCATCATTTAAATCCGATCGAGCATATCTAAAACACACTCTAACGACGCATTACATGCCACTGTTGATGTGTTCGGTACTTTGATACCATATCAGGTTTTGAAGAGAGAATTCCTTATCACTTATCGGCAACCTCATTGCATCCGTGGAAAACAGATATTGTACAATATTAACTATTCCGCGGGAGCACACACCATATAAAGTATAGTCCATTCTTTTTAAACATCATATATTTGTAATTTAAAGTTACTCAAATTGGTGCGGAGCGTCTGATTATGCTTTTGACATCATTTTATACAGTTAAAATTTCGATATACGATGATTTCGTGTTTTATTTTCTATTTTACTTTTAATATATTGCGTACTTTCAATTTTATATCCATGCATGGCTATCTTGCATGGTTTGCTTTCCCATTTTTTAAACAGTGTATACGAATTTATATGTAAGATTTTGTAATTCTAGGATTCGTTTATTTTCATCCTTTCAATTTATCGCAGTATATGGACAATCAAAGATAATATCTCATTTTCTGTGTTTCCACATGTTATTATTAAATCTATGTTCTCAGCAATATCGCTCAGACTAATCCCTCTGGGGGAAGTCCTAGTGTTATTTAATACTTAACTCATTACATATAAATAAATTGATTAGCGGATGGGGACAGCTTAATGCAGCAATGTTAAAAAAGCTCCTGCGTTATAGAAAAAGGGAAAAAGAAATCTCGTAGGGATTTCTTTAGACCTGGTTTGAAGCAAAGGAAAAAACTAAGTTTTTGCATTACTACTGGAGTCACCTATCCAAAATATTTGAAAATAATATTAAAAACGAAATCTTTAGAACATAAATCTTTCCAACATTGTAGTAAACAGTATATAAATAAGTAAACAAATATCTACAACCTTTTACTTTTAAAATTTAAAAGCATCTTTTATGCCATAATAATGTTATTTAATACTTAACTCATTACATATAAATAAATTGATAGCGATATGTATGTGGCGTTTTACCTGCTTTAAGGCTATAGCAAATTAGTCTCCAAGGGATATAATGAAATTATTATTTCTTATCTTTAGCTAAATCTTATGACTTCTGTCAGTCAAGGCTTTAGAAAACAATAAACATGATTTAACTAACACATACTTCTATAATTAAAATATACATAATTTAATACTTGTTCCCTAAGTATAATTATGTACATGTAACTATTATTATATATAGTACGTGAATGCGGCTTCAGTTTTTTTTTTAAATTATTTTAGAAAGATTTAAAAGCTATTACTATCTGTTTTCTTTTTGTTCTTAGTATAAAATATTTATTTGTTCTATATATCTATTTATATAAAATCCAAGTCTCTGTGTGTCCCTCACTATTCCGGTAGGACCGCCTCATTGAAATGAGTAATTGTTGAAAAATATTAATGCAGGGTTACCACAGTAGCTCCAAATGTTAGCCAACTTGGCGATAGCTGGCTAATTTGGCGAAATTTTCATTTAAAACCATTAATCTTTCATAATGGAGGTCAACGAAATTTAATTTAAACTCCACTCTTTTAAGATATTTTTTCGAAATCTATGGGTGAGAATTTAAAGTACATCTTTACATCTTCCTCCCGATGCTACTAATAAAATAACCGCTAATAGACAGCTGTGTACTGTGTGAGCTCCTAACTGCGCAATTTTAATGTGCTTTAGGTACTTTTCCAGTATAGGTGCCTCGGCGAAAAAGGAAATGTGGTAACATATTTTCCGGGAACCTATTCACTGTTTCATTTTATATACACACGCATTTTTTTTCGATATTTATACGATTTATTTAACATAAAAAAGCCGTTTCTCTAATTTTATACAGAAACAGATGTAATTTGTACATAAAAACATCAATAATATACATATAAAACAAACAAAAACCCTCATCAAATTTGTTTTCATAGCTGTTTATATGATTTGACAACAAATCTCGATATTTTTCCGTTATACGGACACCATGCCAAAATGTATGCTAATGCGCCAATTATTTCAAAATGCTAAAAGATATTTGTAATTTTATGCCAGCAGTTTAATATGAGTTTTATTTTATTGCTTTATTTTATAGCAGTTATTTGTTCACTTATTTTAAGTATATATTTGTGATTTGATGAAATAGTTCGTAAAAGTCTGCATTTTCAAATGTTATATTTTTTAAATGCTCACTTTAGTATCGACAATGGTTTTTCTTTTATTTTTCAAATGCTTCAATTCACGATTTTGCGCCAACTATTACGCTTGGCGACAATGGTGTCCGCATAACGGAAAAGTACCCAAATCTCACTTTCTGAGGCCCAAATTACACCAAGCTTTTTTTAAAAAAAATACCAAAGTCCCTACAGTGGAAAAGTACCAAACTGTCTATTATTTTGCGCTATCCGTGTTATAGTGTGTACTACATGCAAGGGGAGTGGAGCGAAGAGTTTAAACATTAAATATTAAAGTTTCGGCACAGATGTCATATACGCGCCCCATATTGGCGCGATTTTTTTCTGACGCCAATGTCATATGCACAACGGGTACTTAACTGGCGCCAAAGTGTCGTAATTTTGCTTGATATGGTAATCCGGATGTTGTTGTTTATGCTGTTGATGTTTTCGCCAAATTGGCGTCGGAAAAAAATCGCGCCAATATATGACAACCCATATGACAACTGTGCCAAAGTTTCAATAAAGCGGTACAAGACTAAAAAATTAAGAATAAAATACATGCAAAATAAGACTAAAGAAGAAAGAAAAATCATGCGTTAAGCATAGAATATGAAACACTTTCCAACACATCCTAAACGCTTTAACAAAACTTCGTTATTAAGGGAAATAAGGTAAATAAGATAACATTACTTCTTAGATATCCCGTCGACCAATTTCGCCAAATTATATAAATCGCCAAATCAATTGTAAAACATTAATAAAAATACAAATAAAACGTCGAATTAATGGTTTTATTGGCCATTATTGGCATTTAATTAATTAATTAATGGCAACCATTATTGGCAATTAATCTTACAATTTGGCGACAGTAATTTGGTCGACGGGATAACTAAGAAGTACCAAGATATCTAAGTAAACATTTTAGAGCCAATAGTACCTACATAGTTATTACATGCCACTTTTTAGCTAAAATTTAATTTAAACTACTCTTAAAACTACTGAAATCACATTTCCAGATATTATCATCCATAGACGGTTATGTATCCAATTCTGTTTATATATTTTCGCAACATATCTCACTTTCTGATGCCCGAATCGCGCCAAGCTTTTTTTAAAAATGCGCTATAATGGAAAAGTACTTAAATAAATAATCAACAGAAATAACAAATTATACAAACTAAAACTTTTTATTTCGAGATCAAAGCATTGTTTTTAATTTCGATTAAAAATACACATATCCTTGGATAACTTCAATTGAAATTAGTTTCACAACTTAATATCTCATTCCATAAACCTAAACAAACACAAGTGATTCATTCATCGTGAAACGTCAAAAATATTAAATCATTGAGGTAATCATTCACAAAGTAAGTTCTCCAACAATCAATGGGCTATATTCTAATGACGTCATAGTAGGTAAAATGGTGGCGGTATCGTTTGTTTATGGTTTGAAATCACAAAGATTTAATTTTGCAATATCTCTTAGTTACATTATATTATTGTCATATTTATGAGCTCAGAACAAAAGCCTATTTTTTCATTATTTAGTTATTAAAGACGGAAAAAAATCATAAATGCATGATTTGAAAATTTTAAATAATTTTCTTTCTTCATACTAAAAAATAACATCGGGAAGTAACAGCGGGTATAAGTTAAATAAGTTTAACTGTTTAATTCTGTTGTAATATTAAAAATAACTGTATTTATTAGATTTCAGTACTCAACATCAGGGCCCGATTAAACTTTAAAGTTAGGGGAATTACAATGCCATTTCAGGACCTTTCTTTTGGAGAAGCTTTTCTAAATTCCATAGTATATACATGGAAAATCTTCAGTGTTAGAAATATTATTCCTGGGACTGACATAACACGAGAATGGCCTGCAATTTTACACAAGTTTTTGAAAGCTACTTTATATCAGAAATTTTACTAAAAACTGGTTACTTTTTTGTTATAGCGGCCCACACTATTAGGATTATGACAAGTTGCAGCCAATTTCGCCAACGTCGTAAGCAAGATCGTGAAGCACACACATATAATACCATATAATAACATTTCATGAAATCGTATACGATAATTTAATAGTTTTTAACCTTACTTCAAGTGTGTTATTTATTTATTTTTAAGGCTCAACAATCTAAATTGTCCAATATATGAATTGTAAACAAAGTTTGATTGACATGACCGCAAAAAGCCTCAAATCTGCATAACACTTGGAACCAAACTGTTCAGATTAGTGGTCTTCTACTGTACACAGTTTTTCATAAATGTGTTTCGTTCTTAAAATGTGTTATTTTCATCTATCACAGCGGAACAAGCGAGAAAACTCATATTCTTGCACATGAGTTGTATATATCTTTATATCTAAATTTCCGTCATTTTTGACGGGCTACCTTTCTAGTATATATATATAAATCCCAATTTAGAGGGCACAGTTTTTTTTTTTTTTTACATTAATACATTGAACTAAACATATTTAATTTTATGATTATTTCCGTTCCTATTTTATACCAAATGTAGAATGAGAGCATCTCATAACATTTTTAACATTAGAATATTAATAATTATAAAGATAAAATAATTTCCCTGATGAGAGTTTCACAACATAAGCATCAGTTTTTATTCATGTTTTTTAGATTCCTTTTGTAATTTTTCTTAATACATTTTCAATTATTCCACTTTGATATACAGTCTTTTGAGTGATCAACTTTTATGGTATCATAAATGATTTCATTTTTATGGTCAATTTTTCATTTGCTAAAATGGTTTATAATTACAAAAAGTTTGACTATATATATTTTGAGGGTGTGGGGGGGGGGGGGAGAGGGGCTAAAAAAGTCTCTGCCAGAGGAAACGTTCTTTACCTACAGAAATACACAGTCTATAACAGTTTAAAAAAATCATTTACACTTGTTTTGACTGAAAAAAATATCGCACACAATATTTTGAAAATATATGAAAATATTAAACTCTCTGATTTTTTGAAAATAAATATCGGATATATATCCTGATATATATCCATTGATATATATATATCACGGAACCCTGATAGAATGTAACTGTTCTTTGCCAAAAGTACTTCATGTGCCACGTTGTGTAAAAAATGTAAGCATGCCCACTAAACGGAAAAATAAAATAAAATAAAATAACATGCTAAAAGGCACTTTTCTCATTAAGATTGTCAAGGAATTCAATTTGAATATAATTATTTCTGAAAAGTAATAACTGCCGAAACGTCAGTGAAGGCTTACTGTGGAGACACGAAAAGTTTTGGTTTCTGTTAATCTGTCTGTTAGTCTGTCTGTTAGTCAGTCTGTTAGTCTGTCTGTTAGTCTGTCTGTCTGTTCCGCAATAACTGCCGCAAAAAGCATCCGATCGGCTTGAAATTCACTGGGCATGTTGATGAGGTACCCGGACTTGGCTGTATAGTTTTTGGTTAAATTTGGTTCATTCGTTCGGGAAATATGGAACATTTTATTTTGCTCTATAATGCTTTTCTATGGCAAGTCAGACGATTTTCAGATTTTCATTTGTTGAAAGAAACGGCTCATATGAAAAAGGAATTTAAATGGTAAATTTTTGATGCTGAAATTTTTAAATAAGATTATTAAATTATTCCAATTAGCTTGAAAATTTGTCGATATATTTGCGAGATTTTTTTAATTAGGTTTATAATATTGGAAGGAATTGTATGCATGTTTTCCAATAATATAAAGGATTTTGTTTTATCAATTTGACATAATGCATATTTAATTTTTTTTTCCTTTTCTTTCATCTGTTGCCTAGCAACGTATTTGGTCCTAATAATATTAGTATAATTGCGTGTATAATGTTTGAGTAAAGCCAACGTCAAAACGGATGAATTAATGCATTTGTATCTTTGCATATACATGGATTTTATCCCAGAAATACAAATAGGCAATATTTCATTTATTTTATTTATGTTATTCAAATATTTTGCTTAAAAATACAAAAGTTCATTATTTTCATAGAGAATAACGTAACATTTTCCCATAACATTTACCAATATTTCTTTAATTGTTGCCAAGAAAATCAAAACCCGGAATAATATTTTCTTTTAAACAATTTTCAATTGAAATGTTTTGTCGTGAAACAGGAAAATGAAAAATAAAATTAAGAATAGAAAAATTAATATGGCGGCATATTGGAAATAAAAAGAAAACTCTCGAGTATTTTTTAATATAAGAAGATGAAAAGTTTTGAGTAAGTACGCATAGCAGGTGAATTAAACGTCATTTATCGAAAACAAAGATGCTGAAATAAAAAGATCTTGGGTAAAATAAAATTAACTATTATTCACGGAAGAAAGAGATAGTTGGAGGTGCAATATGCCTTAAAAACAGTTTGCAATACGATGTGCGTTATCGCTCACAAGGAAGGTCTCCGTACGGGCATACTCTGAAAAATCTGAAAAAAATACGGAATGTATTTCTCCCATGGGTATATATGTTTATAAAAAAATTTTGGCGGAACATCGGTAAATAGTCCGTAAAAAATTAATGAAAATTTCGCTTATTTGGCGACTTATCACCGTTTGGCGAAGAAATTAAATTAAAAAAAAAATTACGCTTGTCGAATACTCTTTAAGGAAAAAAAAAATTATGTTGAATTTGTTTAAATAAGTTTAATTTAAATAACTTTAGCTTTGTCATTTTTAGTTTGTTTTAACTATAGTTTTGTCATATATATTTATATGTACTTATAACGAATTTTAACTATCATATTTTACGATTTAAAACAACATTTTAAATTGATTAAAATTGTTCCAAACTCAAAAATATGCCCCATCGAGCACTGTCGATTCAACTTTGTTGCTATGGAAACAACTTCTTCGGTATGGAAATGTATTACGGCAGCATTATTCATCTGGCGTTAAAAGTTATTTTTATAACCGATAAAGCCGTTTAAATTTTAAAAAATGTGGATTGGAGAATAAAACAATGGCAAAATTTCGTTCCAATCGGCAACAAGCAACAAGTATACTACAAAATGTAATAATAATAATAATAATAAATTCTTTCATGGTTTAAGTTTCAATTCATCAATTGCTTTTGGCGAGGAAAAGTGCTGCTCGCCAAATTGCGTGCCGCTTTCGTCTTTTCACGCCAATTATTCGAAAGTATATTATTTTACAGATTTTCTACTGTAATTCCGCCGCTAATTTTAACTGATCCTTTATTACATACATTAGTACTTTCACTAGCATTTCTTTCAACATATTCTGAGTATGTCCAGTATGGAGACCTTCCTTGTCAGATTTAAATGCCCTCATTCGGCCCAAACAAAACAAGCACGTGGACCAGGGACCGAATTCTTTGACTTCATCCGAGCATTTTTTCTGTAAAATGAAAATAATCTGCTTATATTTAAGCAATAAACATTCTAAGGTAGCATTTCATTGTATTATTAATTAAAAACTGTATTACTAAAAATATTATTCTGTTTTTTTTTTCCCTAAGCACGTCGTTGTGTTGTGCCGAATGTAGCGGATTTTAGGGTTACATGTTTGGCGTCACTTCAAGATTTATTGTCTGTGTACGGTTAACATGAATATTTTATTTTAAATTTAAATTTTATTAATTTATAAAAAAAAACTTATGCTTATCCTTATAAATCACAGCGTAAAAAAATCTAAGATATACTATAACCATCCGCACAATCAATAAAAAATTACGAATGTAAATTGAAATAGACTACGGGAGGTTCAGGAGGGCAGAGCCCCCCTGAAGAAATGCAATTTTTGATTTAAAAAGTTACCAGAATAAGTAGCTCATCAGAATTTCAGAACATCAATGTATAACCACTTGTTTAGCACTTTTAATTTCTGAAACTTTACGAAGTATCTTGTATGCTTATAAATATTTATGTAATTTGAAAACTTTAAAAAGCGATTTGTAGGAAGTTGAATATTACGCAATGAGTGTTAAAAAACAATGACTTGCAAACATGACGTTGAGGCTCCTGATCTGCAGATTTACTAGTTGCCGAAACGTCAGTGAAGGCTTACTGTGGAGACACGAAAAGTTTTGGTTTCCGTTAGTCTGTCTGTCTGTTAGTCTGTCTGTTTGTTCCGCGATAACTGCCGTAAAAAGCATCCGATTATCTTAAAATTAAGGATGCATGTTGGTGAAATCCCCGGATTTAGCTGTATAGTTTTTGGTTAAATTTGGTTCATTCATTCGGAATATATAGAACTTTTTATTTTGCGACTTAATGCTTTCCTATAGCAATTCAGACGATTTTTCCATTTTTATTTGTTGAAAAGAAATGGCTCATATGATTGAAGGATTTAAATGCTAAATTAAGGATGATGAAATTTCCTAATTAGAACCATACATTATTCATATTAGTTTGAAATTTTGTGTATACATTTGTCAGAGTTTTTAAATTCGGTGTATAACTTTTGTGGAGGGATTTTATATATGTGTTTCAATAATATAAAATATTTTTTTTAATATAAATTTTCTTTTTAAGCACATATTTAATTTTTTTTGTTATCTTTTAACTGTTACCTAGCAGCGAACTACACCTAAAAATATCGTAAATGTGAAAGTATTTGTAATTGTTTGAAGTTAAAACAAAGTCAAAAGGGACGAATTAATGCCTTTGTGTCTTTACATATAGATGGAATTTACCACAGAAATAAAGAAAGACTATGTTCTATTTATTTTGTTCAAATATTTTTCTTTTAAATTAAAAAGTTCATTATTTTCATAAGGAATAAATCAACATTTGCTATGAAATTTAACAATCTTTTTTTTTTTTTTTTTTTTTTTTTTTTTTTTTTTTTTTTTTTTGCCGTTGCCACGAAAATTTAATCCCGGAATAAAAATTTATCCTAAACAGTTAATTTTGATTTGAAAGATTTTTATGTGCGAGAGGAAAATGAAATAAAAAATACACATGAATACGCCTTCATATTAGAAATACAGTGAAAATACGAAAAGAAGGTGAATTTGATCTCATATATCAAAAATAAAACGAATACGCTTTGAGGTTGAAATAAAAGGGGCTTGTGTTATGATATTAATTCTTATTATTAAAAAAAATGTTACTAATATCTCATGGTTTATCGTCTGCACACAGCTAACAGAAATGTTAATTCTTAATCGAAAATTCCAATGAGAAAAAAACAACTTTTGAAAAGCAAATATATAGTAAATATCAAAATTATGCACCGAAAAATTATCGTTGTCGAAAATGACGTCATTGTATCGGGAAATAAATATTTTCATTCTTAAAAACCAAGCATTAACTAGATTGCCTGAAAAAATGTTTTTTGACGGGTGTTACTTCTTAATGCCGCCTCATTTCAGAAAATATGAATGAAAATTATTTTATTTTTAAAGGAAATTACATTTTCATTCATAAAACCTAAACGTTTAATATAATTGCGTCAATGTAAATCATCTTCTGTGTTACCAGTATTGAAAAATAAGGTTCGGAAGTGTAAAAATAAATCTAAGATTTGCGCTAACCATTAGCGCAATCAATAAAAAGTTACGTATGTAAATTAACAAGACCACGGGGGGTTCAGGGGGGCTCCGCCCCCTGAAGAAATCTACTTTTATACCAGAATTAACAGCTCATGATAATTTTGAAATATCCTTCCATAACGCTTTTAATTTAATGCTTCTAATGTCTGAAAACTTCGTATTTTTTATTGTTATAAATAATTACATAATTTGAAAACTTTAAATTGCGGTTTGCAGGAAACTGAATTTTACCAAAGTGAGTCTAAAAACAATGACTTGCAGAGCTGACGTTGAGGCTCCTGATCTGCAGATTTACTAGTTAAATTTTTAATACTAATTGCCGAAACGTCAGTGAAGGCTTACTGTGGAGACCCGAAATTTTTTGGTTTCCATCTGTTTGTTTGTTTGTTAGTCAGTTAGTCTGTCTGTCCCGCGATAACTGCCGTAAAAAGCATCCGATTAGCTTGAAATTAAGGATGTATATTGGTGAGCTCCCCGGATTTAGCTGTATAGTTTTGGGTTAAATTTGGTTCATTCGTTCGGAATATATAGAACATTTTATTTTGTGGCATAATGCTTTTCTACGGGAAGTCAGACGATTTTCAAATTTTCATTTGTTGAAAGAAATCGCTCATATGAATAATGGATTTAAATGGTAAATTTTGGATGCTGAAATTTTTAAATAAGAGTATTAAATTATTCCTTTTAGTTTGCAATTTTATCAAAACATTTGTCAGAGCTTTTAAATTAGGTGTATAACTTATGATGGAATTTTATACATGTGTTCGAATAATATAAAACATTTTATTTTATGAATTTACTTATATTTCATTTTTTTTCTTTTAACCGTTGCGTAGCAACTATATCTCATCTAAAAATATCATAAATGTGAAAGTATGTATGGTTTTTTAAGTCAAATCAAAGTTAAAAGGAATGAATTAATGAATGCCTTTGTATAGATATTTGCATATAGATTGATTTAAACGCAGAAATGAAAATAGTATTTATATACTATATAGAATAATATTTTTATTTATGTATTCAACTATTTTGATTATAAATGAAAAAGTTCGTTATTTTCATACAGAATAAACTGACATTATTCTATTATCTTTATAAACTTTATTGTTGCCAAAAAAAAAAAAAAGAGGAATAACAATTTCTCCCAAAGAGTTAATTTTAATTTGTAAAATTTTCACGTGCAAAAGGAAAATAGAATAATCAAATTACAAATAATAAAAAAGATAAATAGGACAGGAATGAATATATATAAACATTTCACACCAAATACCACCTAAAATAATTTTTGTAGTGGTATTTTCCCAACACTACGAAGAAAGATTCCTCGATTTACACGATTTTACTTGGCCTTCCTTTTCTCATTGGTTGCGATTTCATTTACGCAATTGTGTATGTTAATTGGCACAAAATTTTACATTTTTATGACTGAGGTATATGTAAGGCCATACAATAAGAAATTCCGTATTGTCTCCTATAAAATGTGATAAAGTGTTGGTTAACTATATATGTTTCTATTAAGAGGAGCAGAGCTGCCAAGCCTCCGGCGTTCTGGATACCAGTATTTTAATACAAAAAATGTTGCTTGATTTAATTGAAACATTTGCGCGATTTAAAAGAAGAACATTTTCTGTAAGATAATAGTGTTGTGCAAAAAGACTGAGACTTGCCATGTCTGGTGCGGAGTCAAATGTTTTATTTAATGCATTTATCTCTATTTTAATGCTACGTGAACAACGTCCCGTGTAACAGCTTGTAGAGTGTAAAATAAGTTAAATTATTAAAATAATCCCTATTACGAAAAATGAAACAAAATGCCCGGCTAAGGGAAATAAAAGGTTAGTTAACTTTTCGTAATTTGACCTGAACACAGGTGTGCGTCAAATTTCAACGGTGTTTGTAACATCACGATTTTAAATTAAATGTGGATACTATTAAAAGGCTATCACAAAAAATACTTAACGGCACCAAATCACGTTTATCTATTTAGTCAATTGGAAGTGAACACGATGATGAATTATTAACCGTTAGGTTTAGAAGTCCCCCTACTTTAGGGTGATTTTAGTAAGTTAATGCTATCGAGTACATTTTTAGATATTTAGATTAGATCTTAGATATACATATTGCAGAATGGTAATCAAAATTATTTTTAGAAACAAAAATTATAAAGGTATTAGATTTCTAAATTAGATGTCTCAGTTTACATTTCCAAAAGTTCTTTATCCATTACATACAGGTGTTTGTGGTTAGCAGGCAAGTAAATATTGCTGTATGGATATTAGGATAACGTAAAATGCTTGACCAAATTGTTGCTTATCCTTATAAATCGCAGTGTAAAAAGGAATCTAAGATATAGGATAATCATTAACTCAATCAATAGAAAATTACAAATGCAAAATAAATTACACAACGGGGGGTTCAGGGGGGCACCCCCTGAAGAAATTTGCTTTATTATATAAAAATTACTAGAATAAGTAGCTCGTGAGAATTTCAAAATATCATTACATAACAACGTGTTTAATTTAACGCTTCTAATGTCTGAAATCATCGAAATATTTTTTCTTTCCTTTTATAAATGTTTGTGTAATTAAAAAAGTTTAAATTTTGTTTTTGTAGAAAGATTAATATTACGCAAAGTTGCTAAAAACAATAAGCTGCAGAGATGACGTTGAGGCTCTTGATCTGCAGATTTACTAGTATAATTTAATTTAATACTAATATACGCCCTAATTTCTTGGTAGCAAATCTCTGAAAAAAAAATAAGGCAAATACTATTGAATTGAAATAGTGTTTTCAAAATCCAGAGTCCTTAGTATCTAAGTCCATGAAGCATATTTCCTAAATCAGCGAACACCCCCCCCCCCCCCCAAAAAAAAAGGAAAAAATATATGCAATAGTTAAAAAATATGTACATGCTGTACGTATAGTAGGCAGTATATGGGGCATTCTCATTATCTTTTGACTTTTGGGGGGAAAAATCTGCCGAAATTAAACTTGCTAAAATAACATTTTAATCTGATAGACGAATGCCTTAATATGATTCAAAATAAAGAAAAAATGGTCAGCAGCGAAATTTTTTTTATATAACTGAGGTTTATGTTAAACTTATGTTATGGAAAATTAAACTTTGCGAGTTTAATTTTCCTTACCATTTTACCATTAAAACATTTTATTTTCTTCGAAATTTTTACTTATAATGGATTTGCATAGTACCCACAGGACATTCAAATAAGAAATAATAACAATGTAATATTTTTAGTACAAAATTTTGGTATAACATTGTCTTAAAGGGGTATTAAAGAAAGGACGGTAAGGTAAAAAAAGGGGGACGGTATAGGTTAGTTGGTTGTGTTTATGACGGCCAATTATCAACACGAGGGATATAAGCCCTAAAGGGGGGATGCCCTTCGTGGAGGTCTTTCTAAGGGAACCTAACCCGTGTTTACGCTTGGAAAACCAAGGTTCGATGAAAACCACGAAAACTCTGAACGATTAGGCCGACGGGCGCGATTGGGATCGAACCAGCACCTCCCGTCTACCAGCTTCGAGAGCAGAAACTTTCGGCCACTGGTGGGGCCGGGACAGTAATGGGACGAAATGGCAAAAAAAGGGACGGTAAGGATGGAACGGTAAGGAAAATTACCACATATTTTAGGCAAATCATGTTAAGACTAAGTGATAGCCACAATGTTCATTGATGTTTAGAAACAGTTGTTAACATTGTATTAATTTTTTTTTTTTTTTTTAAGTTACCTCGAAAAGTGCAGGAATGAACCTTGGGACGGTAAGAATACAATTAAAACCACGTTCTTGAAATTGATATTTTAATGCCCATTTAAATTCCGCAGTATATTTCCTGTCAAAGAATTTTAGACATTCTTTCTCTAGCGTACTTCTGCATGAGAAAAAACTTGAAAAAAATTCTGTAGCTGCATCTGAAGTGATTTTCTGTATAAGTTTAGCAAGAGGTACGGTAAGAATGAAAAACCCAGGGACATAGTTCAAAAAATAATATCAACCATAAAAATGTGTGCAGGTTAATTTTTTTGCTACATATTTATATAAAACAATTGTCCCAGTTTCGGAAAAAAATTACATCCAATTACTTTTATTGAAACAATTTTATGCAGACAGCTCCAAACTTAAAAATAAACCTCAGGGATACGGGGACGGTATACGAGTTTTCTTGGTATTTGGACCCCCAAGTTTTTTTTACTAGCTTGCATATTTTTCATTCATCTGTTAATTTTTTTTTAACCTGTGACTATTTCTATAGAGTGTGAGTCTATGCTCATTGGTGAAAATGTTGTTTCGTTTAAAAAGTTAAGAGATATATTCTAATAATGAAATAGGTTTTATAAAAATAAACACACAGATATGCATAGATTAAAAAAGTATTTATTATAGTCATTTAAATAATACATTGGTAAAATGTCTACATTAATATTAATTAGAAAATCACGACTAACAAAACCTACGTTGTCTAAAAAATTCTTTACAACTGTATGTATGCTTGCTAGCATTAATACTTCTTCGCTAACCAATTTTTCATATTTTTCGCGGTTGCTAAAAGTCATAGTCATGTGGTTAAGAACAATGGCGTAGCTAAGGGAGGGGCCAAGGGGCAAGGGGACAATTATCTGGCATGTTTTGACAATAAATAAAACTTTCATCATGTAAATGCTATAGTTATAGCTCGGACGAAGGAAACTAGCGCTGCGATTCGTAGCCAAGTCCAACAAATAAGAGTGAATTAAATCAGCCAGGTATCGTCCGGACAACCTAATGATTTAATTCAGTTGAAAAAATATATATATATATATATATATTCGTTCCCTTCATTATAAATAAAACTTGTTGACTTTGTGTCCGTATGCGAATGTTTTCTTTAATAAAATATTGTGCTATATCCAAATAATGAAGAAAAAGAAAGCTTCTGTAAATGTTTCTAGCTCAATCCTCCGAGAGCTTTCTCTACCTTTCTCCTCCTTCAGTTTAATGGATACGACCACCTGCGGGCTTCCTGAAGAGAGTTTCTGGTCAATGTGTAGCAGTGAACATCGAGCGTCGAGTGTTTTTATCAGTCAATTCTCTTCTCCTTGACAAAGGCTTAAGGTTAGCCGAAAGCGCTTAGAGTAGTTTTTTATCATTTTAACATCTAGTGTTTTTAATTTTTAAAAACATTTGTATATATTTTATCACACCTATGTAGTAATGTGTTTAAATGGAGCATTTTAAATGTTTCCATGTTTTTATAAAAGAATTCAAGTTATATATATTTAAGCATAGTGGCAAAGACCTATTCTTTGTTAAATTTTCAAGAAATTGTCTGTAAACAGGGGTTTTTCCTATAAATTAAGTTATTTGAAATAAAAAAAAATTACATTTAAAAAGTTAAGAGATATATTTAAGTCTTCCATAAAGTAAAATTAGTTATTCATGTAGAACAGCAATGGTCTCTACTCAACCTGTGGTTAGAATGTTGTCCGCAGAATAAGAAGTGTGGGCTAATGTCCATGGGTTCGAAACCTGCGTGGTCGTTAATTTGTAAATATTAAAAAAAAAAAAAAGAAAAGAAATTATTTTGCTAACTTGTATTTTTTCCTTCATCTATTAATTTTTCGAAACTTTTTTAGAAAAAATTTGAAAATTTTCAGTAATTTGTATATTTTTTTCATTCAACAGTTGAAATTTTTATCTAATACATGAAATTTTTATGTTATAGTTAATTATTTTAAATTATTACACTGGAGAACAATTTTTAACTCAATTTCTGTTGACTTCGATTTTTCACCTGATATTAAGTCAAAAAGGCGTGCTAATTTCAAAACTGTAATTAGTTTTCTTCTAAGTTTTTCTCTACAGCTTACATTAATGTGACCACTCTAAGCTGAATCGGGCGTGAATCATAGGAAGAAAAAAGCTTCAGGACTCTTAGCATCAAGACTGCACGAGAAAAATTTGCTTGAAAAAGGAGCTAATGTATCCTATTTTCGAACAAGAGAAAGTGAATTTCTTCAATACTTTCGAAATAACAGTGGATTTGTTTTTTGCCATAACGTACATGGTTTAATGAAGGAGTTGGGAATTTCATCCTATACCGCAGCTGAATTGCGACTGTTCATCGATAGCTCAAAGAGAAGTTTGAAGTGCATGCTCTTTCACATTGGAGATTAATTTGGAGCTGTCCCAATAAGGCATTCAGTTTATTTGCGCGAATAATATGAGGACATTAATAGAGCCATTGATTTATTGCAATATCACATTCACGAATGAATCATCTGCGTTGACCTTAAAATGGCGTGCTTCCTTCTTAGCCAGCAACGTGGATATACCAAGTATAGCTGTTATTTGTGTATGTGGGACAGCAGAGCTCGTGAGAAGCTTTGGTTCCAGTCGAATTGGCCTCCAAGGTCTGACCTCAAACCTGATGATCCAAACATTTTGCATCGGCCACTTGCCGACAGAAAGAACATCATATTTCCACCTCTGCATATAAAACTGGATCTAATGAAGCAGATCGTGTAAGTTTTGTCAATTGAAAGAGACTGCTTCAAGTATCTCATTTCGAAATTTCCAAACCTGCCTTTTGAAAAAATAAAGGCACGTGCATTTGACGGTCCACAGATTCGGCAGCTCATTAGAGATGATCATTTCATCGGAACAGTGACAGAACTCCAAAAGAACGTTTAGTTAGCATTCAAAAACCTTGTCAAAGACTTCCTTGGAAATATGCGAGTAGAAAATTACACCGAAATTGTCCAGCAACTTTTAGAGAGCTTCAAAAGTCTTGGTTGCAACATGAGCATCAAACTTCATTTTCAGCATATCCATCTTGATGGCTTTCAGGAAAATCTTGGTGCGCTCAGTGATGAGCAGGGTGAATGATTCCACCAAGATTTGATGCTCATGGAAGAATGGTATTAAGGTAGATTGGATGAACATATGATGGCTGACTATTGTTGGAGCATCAAGCGAGATTGTTCACAAATTGAATACTGCAGGAAAAGCTACAAACAAAAATTTTTACTTTAATATGTACTTTTTAACACTTTCCAACAGAGTTGAAAAGTGTTTATGACTTCTGTTTGTCTGTCCGTCTGTCCACGCTCTTACTCCCGTAAATATACTCGGATCGTTCTGAAATTTTTGGATGTTAGTGACCACTACCATAGCACGAACCCTATTGAAAATGAAGTTTGTAGCACGTTTAGTTCTTTTACAGGGACAGTCAAAAGTTTTCCGTTACATTACGGCCTATGGGAAAAAATCGTTTAAAATGATTTTTAATGATGTTACATGCTTTCAAACATAATAAAATTGATATGCATTTATCACGCGCATTAAAATATGCATTTTGCAGAATATGCGGTGCAAAGAATAGTTATTATTCATCTACAGGGCCGCACAAAAGGATTCCGTTACATAATGATATAGGGGTGGAGGAAATATTTTTCCGGCATATTTCAATTATGTTAAATTATTTCATGTATAATGAAATTGATATACGTCGCTGATGTTTACTATAAGTTATTTCATGTATAATATGAAGTGCATAGCATTATTTACATGGACACACAAAATATTTCAGATACTATATTGTATCCGAAGTACTGTACATTAGCGATGATTGCTGGAAATGCATTTTTAATTATGGTATGTGCTTTTATGTTTCACTATATTTATGCATTGTATATGGTGTGTATAAATGATGTAATTGATATACAGGCTACACAAAAGAATTCGTAATGGTTACTGGGTATGATTGCGAATTGTTTAAAGGTGGTTTTTATAAATGAGTTATGCATTTTTACGATCAACTGCAGATAAAATGATATACAGGGTCACGTAAAGAATTGGATACATGGCCGTCTATAAATGATAATTTCTGGAAATGTGATTCCAGTAGTTTTAGTGTTTTATTTTGAATTAAACTTTAGCTAATTAGTGGCGTGTCATAAAGGTACTAGGTTAACTACAGGGTTGTACAAAAATATACAAGTATGTTTCCATCTATTAGTATAAACTGCTGAAAGAGAAATTTCAACCTGACTGTTTTCTTGCTAAATTTCTCCATTATATAGTATCTATATCATCCTACATATCAAATAAAGGGCTGTTCAAAAGAATTGGAATAAATATTTGCTATGAAAGATAACTGCTGAAATCAGTTTTTCAAATATTTTATGCGTTTTCCAGAATGTTTACTTAGTTCTCTTATATGTCTTATTTCCCTAAATAACGAAGTTTTGTTATAGCATTCAGGAAGTGTTGGAAAGTGTTTCATAATCTATGCTTAACGCATGATTTTTCTTACTTGTTTCGTTTTGTAAAAGGATTTTACTACTTGTATGAACACAATGTAGCGTATAATAAGTATTGCAGTCGTTGTATGAATATTATATTTGGTAAACTTTTCTTTATTTTCCTTTGTATCCACATTAAGTATGATTTTTGGGGTATCCTGTAGCTTAAAAAGTTAACGTGGTAGAAAAAAACTCAGGTCATTTTTGATTTAGATGCCAATAATTAGCCAAAATCAAGTGACAGATCTGAGTCAACAAAATATGTGTTCCCCAGTGTTATTCAGGGACCGCGCTAAGAAATTAAGACTATTAGCCAACACATTAGCCAAATTTATCTATTATTAGCCAAAAGTGTATATATATATAATATATATATATATATATATTACATATAGATATATATCATATGTATAATACTAATTATTATAAGGTTATAGGATTATTACTAATTATTATAAGAGTATCATAAGGTTACTTTTCAGTAACCTTATAATAACTATTCTTAAAAGGAGTGATCTAAAAACTTTAATTATCTAATTATTTTTTTTAACGTTTCTAGTAATATAGTTTTTATTATATGATAAAAAGAGTTGTTGTAAAAGAGAGTAAGTTGGGAAGAACTGAGCTATCGACTTGATGTCTGCCGTGTGACGAAAGGTGCTCACATCGAACACTTGTAAGATTGTAGGTAAAACTGTTTGAGTTGCTCTTTCATTTTATGTATTAATTATAATTTTAAGTTTTATGTAATAAATACTACCAAGCGTTAAAACCCTGATATTCATTTAGAAACACTCTATATAGATTGGCAAGATTGTATCAAGAGGAAACCACCCAAAGAAATTTCAATGAAAGTAAGATAATTTTCCCTTTCCATTCTATACTATCTATCCATTATAAAAAAAACCATAGAGATTCAACAAGTGAAAATTCAATATGTAACGATGCAGCATAATTTACCAAAATTATGGATGGAGTCACTCCATAGTTACGAATATGGAAATAATCCGGTCGCAGACGATTAGCCGAAAACCAAATAGCCGACAAGACATTTAGCAGACAGCATTTAGACGACAGGACGTTTAGCCGACAAGTACATTTAGTCGACACGTACATTTAGCAGACAGGACATATAGCCGACAAGTACATTTAGCCGACAGGACAAGTAGCCGAAACGTACGTATAGCATACAGGACAATTTGCCGAAACGGACATTTAGCAGACAGACAATTGGACGACAGGCAATTGGCCGAACGTGACAATTAGCCGACAGGACATTTAGCCGAAAGGACAATAAGTCGACAAGACAATTAGCCGACAAGACAATTAGCCGACAGGACATTTAGCCGACAGGACAATTAGCCGACAAGACAATTAGACGACAGGACAACTAGCCGACAGGACATTTAGCCGACAGGACAATTAGCCGACAGGACGATTGGCCGACAGGACATTTAGCCGACAGGACAATTAGCCGACAAGAAAAATTAAACGACAGGATATTTAGCTGAGAGAACGATTAGCCTAGTTAGGTTATGGTTAGGATACTTTTAGGTTACGGATAGATTATAATTAGTTTACGGTTACGTTAAACTTAGGTTACAGTTACGTTACGGTTAGGTTACAGTTAGATTACGGTTACGTCACAGTTATGTTACTTTCAGGTAACAATTAGGTTACGTTTAAGTTACAGTTAGATTACGGTTAAGTTACGGATAGGTTACAGTTAGATTACGGTTAAGTTACGGATAGGTTACAGTTAGATTACGTTTCTGCTACGATTAGGTTACGGATAGGATACAGTTACGTTACAGTTTGGTTACAAATAGGATTACGGATAGGTTACAGTTAGATTACGGTTAGGTTCCGGATAGGTTACAAATAGGTTACGGTTAGGTTACCGCCAAGCTACAGTTAGGTTACGGTTAGGTTACATTTAGGTTACAGTTAGGTTATAGTTACATCACAGGTAGGATACGGTTAGGTTATAATTAGGTTACGGTTAGCGTACCGTCATGTTACGTTTATTTTACAGATAGATTACTGTTAGGATACAGTTATGTTACAGTTAGGTTATGGTTAGGTTATAAGTAGGTTACGGTTACGTTACGGTTAGGATGAAGTTAGATTACGGTTAAGTTATGGATAGGTTACAGTTAGATTACATTTCTGCTACGATTAGGTTACGGATAGGATACAGTTACGTTACAGTTTGGTTACAAATAGGATTACGGATTGGTTACAGTTAGATTACGGTTAGGTTCCGGATAAGTTACAGTAGGTTACGGATAGATTACAATTAGGTTACGGTTAGGTTACCGCCAGGCTACTGTTAACTTACGGTTAGTTTACATTTAGGTTACAGCTAGGTTATAGTTACATCACAGTTAAGATACGGTTAGTTAATAATTAGGTTACGGTTAGCGTACCGTCATGTTACGTTTATTTTACAGATAGATTACTGTTAGGTTACAGTTATGTTATAGTTAGGTTATGGCTAGGTTATAAGTATGTTACGGTTACGTTACGGTTAGGTTACGGTTATGTTCCATTTCCGTTACAGATAGGTTACGGTTAGATTATGGATAAGTTACAGCTAGGTTACGGGGGGTCTATGTCATTTAGCCGAAAACCAAATAGCTGACAAGACATTTAGCAGACACCAATTAGCCGACAGGACGTTTAGCCGACAAGTACATTTAGCCGAAACATACATTTACCCGACAGGACATTTAGCCGACAGGTGTCAAATAGCCGACAGGAAGTTTAGCCGACAGGACATTTAGCCGACATGATATTTAGCCGACAAGACATTTAGTCGACATGACAATTAGCCGACAGGTCAAATAGCCGATATGACAATTAGCCGACAGGACAATTAACCGACAGATCAAATAACTGACAGGACATTTAGACTACAGGTCAAATAGCCGACCTGACAATTACCCGACAGGACAATTAGGAGACATGAAAATTAGCCGACAGGTCAAATAGCCGACATGATATTTATCCAAAACATACATTTTGCCGAAAGAATTTAGAAGACATATTGATATGGGTCGGTGATATACCAACAATGTCAACCTCAATAACTCGTCACCATCATAATTCAACTTTTTAGCTCATAGGCTATCAAAGTCAGAGAGCTGATGTGCCCGCCGTTCTGTATGTATGTAAGTATGTACGGACATATTCACGTAACGAGGTAACTCTTGATAAAAACATCCGATTTGCTTCAATTTTTTTGTCTAGGTTCTTTCTGGAAAGGTGCTTTCCTGATTAGTTTTGGGGGCTCATTGGTTAAAGATAAAGGGGGGAAAGGGGGCTAGTCCCTCCCCTTAATTTAGATAAATGGGTTTTTCATGCAGAATTATTGGATTTGCTCTAAATCTGATATACCGGTTTATTATGTTAAGGAGCTTCCCTGATTAGATTTGGAAGCTTATTAGTTAAGTATAAAGGGGGAAAGAGGGCTACTCCCCTTAATTTAGATAAATGTTTTTTCATTCAAAATTATTCGATTTGCTCCAAATTCGGTATACCGGTTTATTATGTTAAAGAGCTTCCCTGATTAGGTTTGGAGGTTCATTAGTTAAGAATAAAGGGGGGATAAGGGAGCTAACCCCCCCCCCCCCTTAATTTATATAAATGGGTTTTTCATGCAGAATTATTGGATTTGCTCTAAATCTGATATACCGGTTTATTATGTTAAGGAGCTTCCCTGATTAGATTTGGAAGCTTATTAGTTAAGTATAAAGGGGGAAAGAGGGCTACTCCCCTTAATTTAGATAAATGTTTTTTCATTCAAAATTATTCGATTTGCTCCAAATTCGGTATACCGGTTTATTATGTTAAAGAGCTTCCCTGATTAGGTTTGGAAGTTCATTAGTTAAGAATAAAGGGGGGATAAGGGAGCTAACCCCCCCCCCCTTAATTTATATAAATGGGTTTTTCATGCAGACTTATTCGATTTGCTCCAAATTTGCTATACCGGTTTATCATGTTAAGGAGCTGCCTTGATTAGATTTGGAGGCTCATCAGTTAAGAATAAAGGGGGGAAAGGGGGCTACCCCCATTAATTTAGATAAATGGGTTTTTCATGCAGAATTATTCGATTTGCTTCAAATTGGTATACCGGTTTACTATGATAAGGAGCTGCCTTGATTAGATTTGGAGGTTCATTAGTTAAGAATAAAGGGGGATAGGGGAGCTAGTCCCTCCCCCCACTCCTTTATTTAGATAAATGGGTTTTCCATGCAGAGTTATTCGATTTACTCCAAATTTGCTATATCGGTTTATTATGTTAAGGAGCTGCATTGATTAGATTTGGAGGTTCATTAGTTAAGAATAAAGGGGGAAAAGGGGGCAAATCCACTCCTTAATTTATTGGACACTTGTGGCACGAATATCATAAAAGTCTGTTTTTAGGCTAATTGAAGTGTGTAGAGTTCATTTATGCTGTCAGAATTGTGTACTGCTATTGAAAAAAACAAAGTTATGGTTCGTTTTAAGATTCAGATGGCCCCCTAAGCAAATTTTATATACAACATTTAAAAGTAGACTTTATTACTAATCGTTTGGTACCAGTAACTTTATTCTACGATAATTTTTTCAGAGTTAGTAAGGGTGTTTAATTTTTTTTTCCCACGACTGTACTCTTTAGGTTTTTCGGATTGTGCTTTATATCTTTCGGTCGGAGTCGGTGTGATCTGGTTTTTAACAAGGAAGTCCTGAATATTTTTGAAATGAAAAACTATAGATTTGACTATTAATGGTGGCTCATAGTAATACCCATGTGTTCATTTCTGTACTTAAGGGATAAAATTATACAACACTTTATTATAAACGTGTTAAAATTGGAGCAAATTTCTTTTACTTTGGGGTTTGGTGGAAGTCTGTCGGTTTTGTGTTGAAGAAATTGTTTTGTTGGGTGCTCGCAGACTCCATTCCTAGGCGTTGAAAATTATTTAGAGTGTACCATATATAATATAGTTTAATAAAGCAAATAATTAAATAATTTGATAACATTGCAATGATTGCAGTAAATATAATGTGACACTAATAATCCAAAAAAGTAAAAAAGTCGGATAATTAAGAACTTGAATTATACTCGCCCCTCCTCCACCCCTAAAAAAAACTATCTTAAAAAACTCTACACCTGAATTTCTAGCCATCAGGGGCAAGTTGTACACAGCTGAGAAGCAATTGATAAAAGAAAATTTCTCTCATGTATTTTTAAAATTAGGCAAAGTACGATATATATCTCACCTTAAGAAAGTTCGAATAGGAAATGTTTTGGATAATTATTAATTTCTATGCATAAATCATTTATTTAATGCATATGTTTTTATTGTAATCAAATCTGATAAATTATCATAGCGTTTGAGCAATTTTTTAATTTTTGTTTGTCTGACAATTGGTGAAAATTTTCCGAAAAATCAAATTCCTTGGGGAGGGGGGTATTGCCCCCCAGCCCCCTCAAATGGCGGCCTGTTTCCAAAACTTTCTAAAATATTCATGGAGATATTTTTATGCATAAAAACATTAAAATAAAAACCTTTATATCTAACTTCCTTTTATCAGAAATTTATTTATTTTTTATTTATTTTTGACTAGATAATCGTAAATTTAAGAGCTGTTTATTTTTATTCCACCCTAACATTATTTATTCCAGACAGTGTTGCGCCAACATATGCGTATATGGCGGAAGCATGATGCAACAGTTGAAAGGAGAAATCAATCATCATGTTTGGACATTTCTTTATTCATTTCATTTTCTTCGGTTACTAACGAAAAAGAGCTATTATTTGACACCAATTTAGCCGTGCTAATAAATATGTTTTATACAAATAAAGCATATTATGGCATTAAACTGGATTATTCCTAATTTTCTCTTATTGATCAAGTTGAATTTAGACACATTTTTTTCGTGAGGGATTTCTGTGATCTCCGGGATGGGGGTGGGGTTGGAATTTTCACTTTTTGACCATTGAAAACACAAAATCTCAAATCTTCCATGGGGACATTTATTCTCTGGGGAGAATGTCTCCCCCGGGTCACCCCATGAATTCAACACTGTTAATGATTTAAAAAAATATATTAGGACTGTTTCTCTTTCTGATTTAATTAAGAAATTTAAACATTTAAACACGGAATGTAAAAAATTATTTTGGAGAAGCTATTATTTGTATAATGAATGCCATTGTTGGATCATATACACCTACGTTTACAAATGAACTGAAAATTTAATACAATAATATTAAACTAGAGAACAGGAATTCTGTTTTTTCAGAATTTAGTGTCGCCCCGGCATTTCCATTACTTCATTTTCTTCTGATGGACTGATGGCTTCTATTATTATGAAACAGCCATTATAAATGAAGTGTTAGGTGAAGATGAAAGAGCAGCCGTAAAAGTTTGAACTCTGATTTTCTGGTCGGAATTGGGGGAAAAAATGGCTATATATATATATATATATATATATATATATATATATATTTGACGATTGCTTTTTCATCTTCCCCTAACACTTCATTTATAATGGCTGTTTCATAATAATAGAAGCCACCAGTCCGCCAGAAGAAAATAACTCAGTTAAGCGGGACTCTACTGCAGTACAAAATATATTTCAATTTTAAGACTTAAAGCACACGTTTTATTTTATGTAAAATGACGTCATTCGCATCCGCTTAAGAATTCCACATTTACGATCTACTCTTAAACATCTGCAGTAAAGCATGCATAGCACATCACTATCGCGAAATAATGCACAAATGCAAAAAAATATTCTGTCTTTCAAGGAAAAAAAAAAGGCCATCTAATGATTCATAGATACTTACAATTAAATATAGTATATAATAGCTCCATTGTTTTAACAGAAATCATTCGTTTATATATTTTTTTTCAAAATAGCACGTATTTTAATTACATTTTCTTTCGGTTGTTGCGAGAAAATGGCAACAAAAATATATAATTGCTATTTTAAAACTATTCTTCCTTTACTTTCTACAGAAATCGAGTTCTTCCGTTGCCAATATTAAGCAAATGGCTCTAAAAACTACAAAAAAATTAATATTCCAAAAATAAATGGAGATACAGTTTTCTTACAAAATGCATTTAAAAGAACTTTTTTCTCCAATACGACGGTATAAAAATTGAAAATGTGCGATGCTTAGAAGTTTAAAAAATTTCTAAACAGTATTTAATCGTAATACTTTGTTTTACGGCTAGCCTCTGTAAAGTAACGTTATTTTTTGGACACAAAATAAGCTGGGAGAAAGAAATAGCATACCGTACCGGAGGCTAATAACATTTTGTTTTAAACGTGATATATAATTTTAATTGTTTCACCAATTTTCAAGTTTATTAAGAACTTTTTACGTTTCATCCTCATTCCTCTGTTTGTATTAACTTAATTTTTCAATAACGGTTTCTTTGTAATCAATAATACTCTAAAGTTAAAAAATATATGTTGAGAAAATTAAAAATATTTTTTTTTCAAATAATTCTAATTTAATTTGATATTCAAAATTTAAGAAAAGCATTTATCGAATTAGATATATATGGTAAGCATATAGAATTTTTCTTTAAATTTGAAGCTAGGTCCTCCTTTATATTAATAAAATTGGTTCTTATTTAATATTATTTTTTTCATTCTTGTTAATAAAGTTTGCATTTGTAGTCGTAGAATGTATCCAGCCTCAGCTAGGGATCTAACGAATTTCGGACGATATTCAGTATTAAGCAGAATATTGTAGATATTTAGAGGAATAAAATCAGGGTAATACATTTTTAGGTAGATTTCGTAATAAGAAATACTACATATTACATTTTTCCAACATTTTTGCAGATCTACCCCGATCATGAAACCATAGAACACCAAACCATCCCCAGTTCAAAACTTTATCTAACTATCTATCCATATATATCACTTTTTTATGGACACGATAACTTCCATAATTCTGCACAAACCTCTTCCAAACTGGTCAAGGCCATACCATACAATCAAGGGGCAGAAAATCTCGGTAAAGTTCGTTAATGGGCAAAATCGACCAAGGGGATGGAAATAGGGAAGGATTTTGTGAAAACAGAAAAAAAAATTCTTAATTATAATGCATATTAAATCAGTTTAAAGTTATTATTACTTCTAGGAAGAGGTAAAAAAAAATTATGTATAACAGGTTTTTGATATCATTAAAAATGGACTCAAGGGGCAATAAAAATAGAGTTTTAAGAAGAAAAAAATTCATAACTTCGTCAATTCACAAGATATAAAATCCACTTAAATTTATTATAAATCTTCTTAATCTTACCTACAAATTTTATATTGACAAGTTTTTGATAGTACCAACTCTTACAGAAAAAAAGGAGAGGGTTAAAAAGAAAAAAAATCATAACTTCGTCAATTCACAATTTATCAAATCCGCTTAAATTTATTATAAATCTTCTTGATATTATCTACAACTTTTATATTGGCAAGATTTTGATAAAACCAACTCTTACACAAAAAAGGAAAAAAATATCGTATTAAGGCTGTTCTCAAATCCATAGGGGCAACTTTATGACATAAGTTTGAATTCCTTTTTGTTCGGAAACGCATGAAATTGGAAGGTGTTGTTATACGAAAACTATGTAATTGAAAGACGTTTTCCGTTTTTTTTTGTAAACACAATAGATGTTTCAGAAAATACTGTCACAGTTTGAACCAAATTTCCCAACAAAAGGGAAAAAACACTGAACGAAGGGAGAAAAATCCCTTGTAGTAGGTCTGCCAATTTTATACAATTACGTTAAAAAATCTGTACGTCATTGTGTCAGAAAATATCAACCTTGTTGAACAGTGTAGTTGAGAACACAGCCTTAACATGATTCTGATAAAACCAGTTCAGAAAAATAAAATTAAAAACTCGTCAAAAGCGACCAGAAAAAATTGTCAAACTGTGTTTATCTCTAATCTTGATTTAGCCTTTTTGATGAAATTAGTACTTAACTTCGAAATCTACCTGTGCCTGCAGGCCGAGCCGGGAGTGATTTTTTTCTCTTTCTTTTCTTTTTTTTTTTTTTTAATGATTTTCTCAAATCCAAATTGGTTATTTTCTAACGCATTCATATAGAACCATTTTTATTTCTTACAAGCATAAAATGTACAGCTATTTTCATTCAGATACTAAACAATCAAATTCAATTTTTTAGTGTCAGACTATTTTAAGAATCCATAATCTGCCTGTTTGTCATACAGTTTTATAATGAGGCTCCTAAAACTTCGCTTAGCGGTGAGAATTTTAACTATTTTTTTTTTCATTTTGCACAAAACTATCATTATTTGATAAATTTTATAGTACAAATAATGTTCCGATACGACAGTTTGTTGAATTTTCATGATTTTTTAAAAAAATAAACGCATATGGGCCATTGGCATTAAAAAAAAATATTTTATGAACTGAGATAAGGATTACTACTGCAATTTGTTTGTGTAGAAAAATGTAAGTCACATAAACAAGGTTTTTTAAGAAATAATAATCTCTTTGTGATGTTTCAACATATTATATTAAACGTATAAAACAGTTAGACATATGAATAACGAAATCTATATCGAATTAAAAATAAAAAACAAACTGTGCGGTATGAATTTTTTGCTTGCTTTTTCTAGTTCCCTACGATGCAACCAAATTTTATACAATGCAATTTTATATCACACTAGCTGACCCACCCGGCGTTGCACTTTCCCATCATAATAACCTTAAATAAAACTCAAATTTGTATGATTTTATATCCTTTGAAAATCTTTTAAATGAACCTAGTTTCGGTTGTTCCATTGCCTTCCACAGCGTCTCGTGTGTTTCCAACAAACGTCTTTCCGAACGAACCTGTAATCTGGGTCTCCGCTACCTAATGCAGCATGTGCCGGAAGTGCTCCGCACGTATCGTAGACAATCGAAAACCAAGTCTAGTGAGCCAAACTTCGTAGTAATCAAGCCCATAGAACCGGAAAAACGAATGCATCATTAATGTTCGAAAATGTCGTTAACTGAAGTCTAAGATAAACTTTCATAATCACAGAAAGTAGTATTTTCACAGAAAGTAACTGAATTGTAATCTAAGTTAAATAAACCAATTCCCGTTGAAATTGGGTCCTTATAATCCGACGAAACAATTTATCCTTACGCGGTGGAAGTTGCCTCCCTCCTCCTCTATAAATTTCACGGTCTACTTTTAAAATTAACACGATATTATTTAATAAACGGATATTTACTGATTTGCAAAATTTTAGCGTAAAACAGCCACACAACAGTAGTTATTATTTCTATTGCAGATGCGCAACAGAAGAAAAGATTGCCGTATTATATGAAAAATGTATCTCTGATTTTTTTTCATTATTTTTCCTGTGTAATAAACTTTTCAGAGAATCATATATAATTTTTTCGAAGCAAAATAAAAAATCGCGCATTTAAGGGTTAACGTAACGCGATTTTTATTTTTAATTTACGGATGTAGTGAGTAAACGTAAGTTGTTGCCGAAAAAGGAGATTAATATTCAAAAAAGGTGGTAGCTTGGGTATAAAGAAGGACCGGGCCCAGGGGGCAGGATATTAACTGGAATGTAGTTGGGTAAAGGAAAAAAAATTTAATAGTTTTAAAGTAGCTGTAGGACGCAAGAACTGTGAAGTAGAAAATTGTAATAGAGTAAGATCGTTTTTAAAGAAGCTGCAACAAAGGCCCCAAGAAGGAGATTAATATTCAAAATTGGTGGTAGCTGAAGTGAGAAATTTTTTTGTAGTTCACGGAGTTGGTAGAAGATTTAAGAAGTTGTTAGAAAAAAAAGCTAATGAATCGTGTCATTTTTAAGGGAGCTACAATAAAGGGCCCAAAAAAGTCCAACTGATAGTTAAGAGCAGGGCCCTAACATGAAAATATGTTAAAAGGTCTTAGATCTTCAATTATTCAAAATTAACCATAGCGTTGTGAATTAGTATTTCTTAGAATAATAATTTAAAGAAATGCGCCAAAAATTGGGCAAATGCTGTCCTAGGACTGGATAGCTGATTGTCCTAGGGCCCAAATAAAAAAGTCCTTCCGGCCAGTGCCGGGAGGAAGAGGTAGCTTTCATATTCCTTATTTTAAAAAAGCCAACTTATATTATTCAAACACACGAAGCTCAATTTAGTGGAAACCGAATATAGGAGATTCAATACTAATTTTTATCAATAGTAAATCATTATGAATGAGAATTTCGCGAAATTAGTCAGCTTTATCCGAGCTGCTTTTATTTAAAGCAACTTATATTTGGCTGCCAAATTCGGCGATTTCTTAAAGTGCCTGCCATTTTAAGAGAACATGGTGGATGAGGCTAACCAGTGAACTTGGTCGAGACCTTAGTAATTGCTGTGCACATGCTCACTCACATCGGAATCGATTGATATATACGAGTGCTGTCGCAGGCAAAAAATCAGATTTTTCAAAATGTCACCCACATTAGGTATTGAAATTGCTATATCTGAGGCATTTTTGAAGATAAAGACAAACAAAAAATGCTCCTGAATCCTTATATCAAGGTCAAATACGTAAGAAAGAAACCTTTTTCAATTTCTAATTTTTTTTTGCACTTCACTTTAAATATATATTTTTTTAACTTAATGGCCACCATTTTGAAACAAGATGGTTGATGAAGCTGGCCAGCGAACTTGGTCGAGATATTGATGTATACTATCCACATGCCTTCTTACATTGAAATAGGCGAATACGTGTGTTATCGCGTGACAAATACAAGATCGTTTCAAAATGTTAGCCATGCTAGAAATTCAAAGTGCTATAATTCAACCATTTTTTAAGATATAAACAAAAGAACAAATTTTCAGAAACAAAAACTGCTCCGGAATCTTTGTATCAAGGCCAAACACATAAAAAAAATCTTTTTCATTTTCCAATTTTTTAATACCTCATTTTAAATTTAAATTTTTTTATGGCAACCCTTTTGAAACAAGATGGCGAATGAAGCTGGCCAACGAACTCGGTCGAGACATTGGTATGTACTATGTACAGACCAAGTTACATCCAAATCGGTTCATAAATACGCCTGTTATCGTTTTAAAATATCAGCCACAATAGAAATTCAAAATGCTATAACTCAGCCATTTTTTTTTAGCTATAGACGAAACAAAAACTGTTCCGGAATCTTTGTATTAAGGTCAAACACATACAAAAAAATCTTTTTCATTTTCCAATTTTTTGGTATCTCATTTAAAATTTTAATTTTTTTTTAATTTTTTAAATGGCCGCCATTTTGAAACAAGATGGCGGATGAAGCTGGACAACGAACTCGGTCGAGACATTGGTATGTACTATTTACAGACCAAGTTACATCCAAATCGGTTCATAAATACGCCTGTTATCGCATGACAAAAATCAGGTCGTTTTAAAATATCAGCCACAATAGAAATTCAAAATGCTATAACTCAGCCATTTTTTATGATATAGACGAAACAAAAACTGCTCCCGAATCTTTTTATTAATGTCAAACACATAAGAAAAAAATTTTTCATTTTCAATTTTTTGGTACCACATTTCAAATTTTAAATTAAAAAAAAAAAATTTAAATGGCCGCCATTTTGAAACAAAATGGCGGATGAAGCTGGCCAACGAACTCGGTCGAGATTTTGGTATGTACTATGTACACACCGAATTACATCCAAATCGGTTCATAAATACGAGAGTTACAGTGTGACAAAGGTCAGATATATATATATATATATATATATATATATATATATATATATATATGGATATATATATATATATATCCAGGGCTTAATTTGCGCCGGAGCCCACCGCAGCTCAGCTCCGGTACTTCTCTGTTTTCAGAAAATATTTAAATATTAGTCGGAATTCACCGGAGCTCATAAATACAGGACTCCGGAGCCCAGTGCAATAACGCTTCCGAAAAACAGATTCCTAAATTACCCTTCAGTTCGATTTTATTTTGTGACAGTAGGATATTTTTTAATTGGATCAGTTTTTTTTTTTAAATTTAGATATCTAACCTAAAAAGAATATTTTATTTTGTTTTTATTCAACGAGCATCAGTTTGATGTTTGTTTGTTTGAGATTTTTAGCCTTCTATTGTGTACGAATATGGAAAAAAGTTAGTGATTTTTCTATTTATTTTTCATCATGATCGCTGTCCATGCCAAGGCTCTGCTCCGTACATTTACGAAGTCACTTTCATTTGTAAGTAGATATAATTGCTATGCATTGTTTGTTATTCTGATTGAAAGCAATTGAGCAGTGTTTCGCCTTTTTCTATAAAAGCACCTAACCTTTCTTTTTTGTGTTAACACTATTTCCCAGTCATAATTCTTACATTATTTAATTGCAGAATTCTGCGATTAATTAACATTAAATTAGGCAACGATTTCTATTCGGAAGGGCTGATAAACTAAAAAGTGGACAGTTAAGTATATGCAATATATTTAAAATGTGAGGGCGGGGGAGGCACGCAACGGTTTTAGTAGTGCAGAATTTTAGGGCTCCGGTACTTTTAGGTAGATTTCGCAAGAAATACTACCTATTGCAATTTTTGGTAGAAATTAAGCCCTGTATATATATATATACATATATATATATGGATATATATATATATATATATATATATATATATCAACTTTTGAACGGAGGGTGGTTTCGGGGTCTGGGGGTCATGATCGATGAAAATATACCAAAATTTTTTGAAATCGCTTTCCTCCGAACGGCTGCAATAGGTAGCTTTTTGTAATGAAAGCTACCTAATATGAGGGTGTTGGTCCTGGGAGAAGAGTCCAATACTCAGTTTTAAAATTATGCACTGAGAAGGTGAGAAAATTAGAGGGCGAAAAATGCATGGCGCACAAAAAATTCAAGGGACCTACGGAACCCTAGGGGGGAGAATGGAGCAAGGGTCTTAACTGGGATGTCGAAATGGGAGAATAACTAAATGAAAAAAGGATACCTAAATGAAGATCGGATTAAAAGGAAGCAATTTATTAAAAATTTAGGGCGCAAAAACTTCAAGGGGTGCTGTACCGGGTCCCAGGCTGCCAGGGTCTTAACTGGAATGTAGAAATGAGGGAATAACTAAATGGAGAATTGGCCCCAAGAACGAAGAAGATCGGATATAAAGGGGGTAAGTTATTAACAATTTAGAGCATAAAAACTGAAAGAAGCACAGGGGCCCCGACCCTTAAATAAACGGTCAAGTGCGAGCATTACTCGCGCGCAGAGGGTTCCATAGAATAAATATATGAATTTGTGATTGTATTATAAAGAAAAAAAAAAAAAAAAAAGTTGCTAAAAGAGTACTAAGACTTTGTAAAAAACAATACAACGTAGGGTTGAGTATAACTGTATATATTAGAAAAGTGTAAATGGGTATACCATGAAAGTTCAAAGAGATATGGAACCTAAATAATATCAAACATAGCTGTTCGTATAACTCTTTTTTTAATATTATTTTAATCTGTTTATGATGAACTTAATTCGGTACTGACAATAAAAGCAGTGCATAGTTAAACTTCATTTGGCATTTCATGAAACTAAATTCAGCGTAGTAATAACCTTTAGTTCTACAGTGTAGCTAAAACAAAACCTTTGTTCAAAGTTTAAATTTGGCATTGTGCTAAGTGCGCTTCGAATTGAGGTCTCAAAGTTGCAACGCCGCCTTGGTCAGTGCCGCGTTTTGCCAGATAGGTGTTTAATTAACTTTTAAAGTCACTCGAGGCGCATTGAGAGATACAATCAATGTAAACTATCGAGAATCCCACAGTATTTATGCGATTCATTCTAATTAAATCTTTCGAGGGCGATGCCCTTAAAAAACGGACACCTAATTTTTATTCCAAAACAGACAAACGGCACCAAGAATATTTAATTAAAATTTCCCTTTTATCATGTACGTGAAAATAAGCAAGTTCGCATTTTCTAATAAATTCATTTATAAATTCTGGTGTCAGCTCATTATTTCATACGTTTATAAATAGAATTACTCCGTGCCGAAAAGGATTAAGTGGTCGCAGGACTCTTAAAGCTTCAAAATTTAAGAAATTTTAATTTTTTTAGATGTTAAACTCCTATCTTTTCTGAATATTTTGATATAATTGTTTCCTTGAAATTCCCATTAGAACAAAAGTTTCGGCTTTTAGAATTTTATCCGCTCAATAGCTCAAGCGGCGTTTCCGAAACTTTAAAGTCATTATTTTCCAAATGGCGTTTTTTGGGCATAACGCTCAGATACCTCAAAAACTTCTAAATATTTTTTCATGAAATTTTCAAAACATATAATTCATGTTAGTCTATATAAACTGAACCTAAAATTTCCTTTTTATTGTTCAAAAAAATATTTTTTAGGTGATTTTACTGCTGAAATTTTCAAAATTTTGTATTAGCTAAATACAACATTGCATTAAAAATATAAAAAGGCTTTACATATAAATTTATTTAAGTTCAGGGAAATTATTACAATCTGAAGTATAAGTAAGCACCAAAATTTTCATTCTAGTTGCAATATTTATTTTGTAATCCTGCGCGTAAACTGTTATGTCAATTTTTTGTTCGGCAAATGTCTAACAGTTTCGAGCTCCCTATAAATACTAATTCTGTATCTTGCAATTTTTTAAATGCATGAAACGAAAGAACATACTTATATCTTTCATTCCAATTAAAATTGTGTTTTAAAATCATATACATTTTACGACATTAAATGTTGAAAATGGTCTTTTTTTTCCACTTTTTAGAGTCCCGAGACCCCTTAAAATAGTATGGTTTTAACAATTTGACGTTTATTGCTTTAATAGTGTTACTGGACATTACATTACACATATATATCATTAAAAGTTGTTAACTAGGCATAGAGTACGCCGCCCTGTCCTTGTGTATGTCTAAACTGACCGTACCTTTAAGGGTTAATATCTCGGCTAATTACCGATGATTTTTTTCGAAAATCATTATAAACAATGCTTTTATTCTTCTGCAACGATAGGTATATTCAGCGATGCTCAACAATTTTTCTGAATGCCCGTAAATCGAAATTTGTGTATAACAGAAAAACGCTAATTACTCAAAAACTATGTGACCTAGGGTAATCGCTATAATTTTCCGGCAAGGTTTATATTAATGCCTACTACCTCTAATTTTTTCATAATTTTAGTTTCAGTAGATTCGGAATTAGATGGGGGGGGGGGGGACATATTTTTGCGCTACATTTTCAACAATATCTTTGAAAATATAATACCTAAAATTAAAAGGAATGTATTTTTGAGTTCAGCGTTACAAAAGCTTTCACAGGATGCCCCACATGATATACAATGAAAAGATTTTTTTTTCAAGTACCATAATTAGCCCCTCTACTTTTTTACTAAATATATTTATGAATGTTTATTAATCTGAAAATATGTGGGTCAATGGTCTTTATTATTTCCCCGAATTTGAACTTTCCACGTTCCATAGTTTACGAGTAAAATGGCTGTGACAGAGAGACAGACACAAGAGTGATCTTATAATGGTTTCCGTTTTTACATGTTAAGTACGGAACCCTAAAAAAGAAAAATCTGATTGTCAGGTGCATCAGGACATGTCTTGGATTGTTCTCACCTAAATGTTCAGGCTTCTACGTGCGGTAGATTTTGCTAGTCATCAAACGCAGACACACAGACACTCAAACACTCACATGCACACAGACAGAGCGAAACTTTCTTTTATTGGTATACGTTTTATTCAATTTTCCTCGCTAAAAACTGGGTTGTCGTTAAATCCGATCTCGCTGAAAACTTATTCTACAGTTAAATACAAACACACTTTTAGTAGTTGACGAGTTATTGAGGTTTTAATGCATGTGTATAAAATATTAATGATGATTGAGTAAAAGCACTGATTTATGAAATTGATGAGCTATCGATATTATAGTGCCCCCATATCAGTAACAAATAAATACTACTTCTTTCAGCAAAGCAAAGGTTTATTAAGGCTGGCGAATCACTGATCTTTTAATATATAAATTAAATAAATTCGATGCGCAAAAAGACGAATTTGTGAGAATGTCAAGTTGTCAAGATTGGATATATATAATTCATTAATGACATTCGACTTAATAAAATCACAGATGATTAAGGATGACGACTTTTCGAGGTTTTTTGGAAATCATACAAAATTTATATCAAACTGATTAAAATATAAATTTAAAGAGATGGCGAAGTAACTAGGTTTTTGCGTTTAGAGAGATCGTTTGGGGATAACTTGTTATTTTAATTTTATTGCGGATGTAAAGAAAATTAATTATATTCTATTGCATAGAAGCACTGCTTTATGAGGATACAGATTTATCAAGGTTTTAACCACAATGACCAATGATAATTGTTTAAATAAAAACATAGATTTATAAGCTTGAGGATTCATCAAGGTTTAACCGTATAACTTGTATTCGATAGAAAATAAAACGGATTAATGAATCTTCAAGTTATCCAGTTTTTAGAGCAAAGGTATAAATAATAATATTAACTAAATACACTTATTTATGAGGATGTCGAGTTATCGAGGCTTTAACATATAAGCGTAATAATAATAACATTTTATTAAACAAGCTGGCTTCGCACTCTAGCGCGCTCATAATTACATCGGGCCTCTAATTTATGCTAACATCGAATAAAACGAATGTCGGATTCATATGAAAATTTTCGATAGGTGCAGTAGCGTAGCTACGTTGTTTGCCGCCCGGGATTTCATCCGTTTATTAAATAATATTGCGTTAATTTTAAAAGTAGTCCGTGAAATTTACAGAGGGGGGGGGGGGGGCAACCTTCCACCGCTTAGAGGTGTATTCTTTCCTCGGGTTCTAGGGGACCGATTTCAACGGGAATTGGTTCATTTAAGTTAGATTACAATTCAGCTACTTTCTGTATTATGAAAGTTTATCTTAGACTTCAGTTACCAACATTTTCGAACATTAATGATGCATTCGTTTTTCGAGTTCTATGGGCTTGATTACAACGAAGTTTGGCTCACTCGACTTGGTTTTCGATTATCTGCGGCACGTGCGGAGCACTTCCGGTACATACTGCTTTAGGTAGCGGGGACCCATTTCACAGGTTCGTTCGGAAAGAGATTTGTTGGGAACACACGAGAGGCTGTGGAAGGTAGTGGGACTTCCGAAACTAGGTTCATTTAAAAGATTTTCAAAGGATATAAAATCATACAAACTTGAGTTTTATTTAAGGTTATTATGATGGACCTGGACAACGCCGGGTGGGTCAGCTAGTGTGATATAAAATTACACTGTATAAATACAGGGTTCCGGAGCCCAGTGCAATAGCGCTTCCGAAAAACCGAAGCTTAAATTACCTTTTCCCTTCCTTCCCATCTCCAAGCTTTTGCATTCTTTTAACAAAACACTTATATGTGACGTAATGTGTCACACACGTAGGAGATGGAGATAAAACGGTCTCAATTTTTATATCAGTTTTTAGGCTTAGACTGACTCGAGCTCAATCTGTATTACATTTAAAATTTTATTTATTCATATATTGAAAAAAAAATCCTCTTTTAAAATTACGTATTATATTCCACTTCAAATCATTTTAATGCTATTATGATCAGAATGAAGGGGAAACAGAAATCGTGTTTTACTATTTCAAATTTATATCGTTGACGTGTTGATACGGCACCACTCAAGAGACTGAACAATAAATTTGCTTTCAGTTCGATTTTCTTTTGTGACAGTAGGATAATTTTTTATTGGCTGGGTTTTCTTTTTATTATTTCGATATCTAACCTGAAAAGAATATTTTCTGTTTTATCCAACAAGCATCAGCTTGATGTTTGTTTGTTCGAGGTTTTTTGTCTTCTATTGCGTACGAGTATAAAAATCACGTTAGTGATTTTTCTATTTATTTTGTATCATGAACGGTACCCACGCTAACGCTCTCTGCACCTATACGAAGTCACTTTCCTTTGTAAATAGATATAATTACCATGTATTGTTATTCTGATAGAAAGCAATCGAGCAGTGGTTCCCCTTTTTCTATAAAAGCATAGATTCTTTCCGATAACGTTGTCAAATTTTTAATTTTATCTGATTTTCAGGGACTCACCGCAAAAGATTGTTATGCGGAAGGAAATTATTATAGTTTAAGATATGCACATTTTTCAGGAAATTGTAAAACATTGTTCCATTCTTCAGCATATAAATATTCATTTCTGTAAATTTCATTCATTTTTTCTTAAAAATGCATAGCTGCGAACTATCTCTTTTCTGTGTTAAAAAAATTTCCTAATCATAATCGTTACCCTATTTAATCGCAGAATTCTGCAATTAATTAACATAAAAAATAGGCACGGATTTTTACTATTCAGAAGAAGTGATAACTAAAAAGTGGAATAGTTGACAGCTAAGTACATGCAGATAGATATATTTAAAATTTTTATTTTGCTAAAGAAAAAAAAATGCTTTAAATTTTGCAGTTAATGTACCAAATATAAATATGCAGATTACAGGGGCAAGGGGGAGGGGTGGAACGGTACAGTTGTTGTACCGGTAGCGCTGATTAGGGCTCCGGAACTTTTTTGTTAGAATTTAAGACCTGGGCGCAGTAATCTAATTGTAACGTAACCTTAATCTAACTGTACCATAAACATTACCTAACTGTACCCTAGCTGTAACGTGTTACCTAACCGTAACCTAACGGTAACCTAACAGTAACATACCTTCAACCTAACTATAAACAAATTATCACCTAACCATAACCTAACTGTAACATAACCGTAACCTAAATGTGAAGTAACTATAAACTATCGGTAACTTAACCGTAACGTAAACTAATTATAAGCTAAATGTAACGTGGCTGTAACCTACCTGTAACCTATCCATAACCCAACCGTAAACTATCTGTAACGGAAATGGAACATAACCGTAACCTAACCGTAATTTATCTGTAACGGAAATGGAACATAACTGTAACCTAACCGTAACCTAATTATAACCTAACCTTAACGTAACCGTAACCTACTTATAACCTAACCCTAACCTAACTGTAACGTAACTGTAACCTAACCGTAATCTATCTGTAAAATAAACGCATCATGACGGTACGCTAACCGTAAACTAATTATAACCTAACCGTATCCTAACTGTGATGTAACTATAACCTAACTGTAACTTAAATGTCACCTAACTGTAGCCTGGCGGTAACCTAACCGTAACCTAAATGTAACCTATAAGTAACGTACTGTAACCTATCCGTAACCTAACTGTAATCTAACTGTAACCTATCCGTAATCTTAATTGTAACCAAACTGTAACGTAACTGTATCCTATCTGTAACCTAATCGTAGCATAAACGTAATCTAACTGTAACCTAACTGTAACCTATCCGTAACTTAACCCTAATCTAACTGTAACCTATCCGTAACCTAACCTTAACCTATTTGTAATTTAAACGTAACCTAATTGTTACCTAAATTTAATCTAACTGTGATGTAACCGTAATCTAACTGTAACCTAACCGTAACCTAATTGGAACCTATCCGTAACGTACTGTAACCTAACCGTAACCTAATTGGAACCTATTCGTAACGTACTGTAACCTATCCGTAACCTAACCATAATCTAACTGTAACCTATCCGTAATCTTAATTGTAACCAAACTGTAACGTAACTGTATCCTATCTGTAACGTAATCGTAGCATAAACGTAATCTAACTGTAACCTATCCGTAACCTAACCTTAACCTATTTGTAACTTAAACGTAACTTAATTGTTACCTAAATTTAATCTAATTGTGACGTAAACGTAATCTAACTGTAACCTAACCATAACCTAACTGTAACCTAAGTTTAACGTAACCGTAAACTAATTATAACCTAACTGTATTCTGACTGTAACCTATCCGAAACCTAACAGTATCCAAACCAAAACCTAACTGGGTTAATCGTTCTTTCGGCTAAATATCCTGTCGGCTAATTGTCCTATCGGCTAAATGTCCTGTCGGCTAATTGACCTGTCGGCTAATTGTCTTGTCGGCTAAATGTCCTGTCGGCTAATTGTCCTGTCGACTAATTGTCCTGTCGGCTAAATGTCCTGTCGGCTAAATGTCTTGTCGGCTAATTGTCTTGTCGGCTAATTGTCTTGTCGGCTAATCATCCTGTCTGCTAAACGTCCTGTCGGCTAATTGTCCATGTCGACTAACTGTCCTATCGGCTAATTGTCCTGTCGGCTAATTGTCTCTGTCGGCTATCTGTCTTGTCGGCTAACTGTCGCTGTCAGCTAATTGTCCTGTCGACTAAATGTACGTGTCGACTAAATGTACTTGTCGGCTAAATGTCCTGTCGTCTAATTGCTGTCTGCTAAATGTCTTGTCGGCTATTTGGTTGTCTGCTAAATGACATAGACCCGAAATAATCATCCATTCAAAAAAAAAAAAAAAAGTATGCAACAGCATAATTTGAAAAAAATACGTGAAAAATTGAATGGTGGCGTTACAAATCATTACATTAGATCGTACGATTTTAGATTTTTTTTCTTTTTTTTTTTAAAGATTTGATAATGGATCGGATAAAGCTGAAACATGCAAACCGTCTAATAACACTATTTTTACTGTTTTTAAAGTTTTTATTATACACCTTTTAGCAATTAAAAAAAGTATAAATGCGGATCATTTGAGAAACTATACCGGGAAAATAACATCCAAAAATCCTGCTTTATTTTGGCCTAAAATAATAAAATTTAAGAAAAAAGAAAAATCCTGATTGAACAGAAAATTTATAAATATATACGTTTAATCCTTTATCTACTATGACGGTACTTATAAAAACCATTAAAATAACTTGTTATAAAATTCATTTAATGCATCGATTAGTTGTAATACAGTTTAGAATGAGTTATAGAAACATTACTTCCTCTTGTTCCAAAAGCATTATGGGTTACACAAAACAAAAATATTTTTAAAGGGATGATTTCTTTTGCCTTTGTATCTTTTCAGCTTTCTTGGCGTTGAAGGGGTGGGGGTGGGGGATTTTTCAGTTCGGAAATATTTCTATATTTCTATTGTAAGAACATTACATTTGTACATTTCCTAAATCTACAAAATACTAAGAAAAATATTTAAAATAAAAGATTTGAGTGGGGTTATAAATATTGCACAAAATCCCTATAAATTCAATTTTAATTAATCCTTCTAAAATCTTTCTAAAATTTATTAAATGATTACGTAAATCTTCTAATGTAGATTAAACAATTCACGAAAAATGCTTTAGAAGTTAAAATTTTCATGAATTCATAATTCAGTGCATAAAGGGTTAAATTAAAGAATTTTCAATACTCGGAGGGCCCTATAATTTTAGAGTAACCGTGTTTTATAAAAAGATAAAAATAATAGATAATCTTTCGCAAATACATAAATAAAACTAGTCATGACAGATCGGAGTTCCTTAACCCTTACCGGCGCGGAGTAATTTTGTTCATAAACTGATGAAATAATGGACTCTCACCGCAATTTATAAACGAATTTATTAGAAAATACGAACTTGCTTATTTTCTTGTGCATTATAATAGAAAAATTTTAGTTAAATATTCTTGGTGTCGTTTGTCAGTTTTGGAATTAAAATTAGGTGTCCTTTTTTAAGGACACCCCGCCGGAAAGCGTTAAATGGTCATGCAAGCTTTTATCCTAAAGGTAACGTCATTTTTCGGCGATGGAAAAAAATAACTACGTTGTCACTGATAAATAAGAATCATTTTAATAGATTTTCCGGTAGAAGATTAATATATATATATCTATACTAATAAAAGAACAGATCGCTCTGTGTGTGTGTGTGTGTGTGTGTCTGTTGGCGATGGCTAGCAAAATCTACGACACGTACCACACTGTTAAAAATTTTGCAGCATTCTGGCAGGTCATTCGACAGTTTTTTGAAAAAACGGTTTCATAACCATAATTTAACTATATTCTGACCATAAAATGGCCAATAATATGGCCAGAATAGTGTTAAATTACCGGTTGTGTAACCGTTTTCGGAAAAAACGGTCAAATGACCTGCCAGAATGCTGCAAATTTTTAACAGTGCAGGTTCAAAATTTTTCTGAAGAGAGTCCAAGGCCTCTCTTAAAACACCTGACTTTCAGAATTTTAATATTCTAATTAATAGCTGAGTAATTAATTTACAAACGCAACTCACTTTCATCAAAAATACGTTTTTTTCTCGGCTTTTTTGAATCCGCTTGCTTTCGGTTGGTTGGTTGTATAAAGTTTTCTCAGAAGAAATTAAATAAACCGGGATAGCAATGGGTGTGTTCAAGATGCACGCGCAAAGCGTTATAAGTAAGCGAACAAACTTAATGCTGGAATCAGGCGTAAATTAACACAGTTGCGCCACCTCGTGGACGGAGTGATAATTCACATACGCGGGCTTTTAGTGTGGCGCGTATTTTCTAAATCTTCAGTCACTCATGGAAATAAATTTTGTTTGCCACATTTATTGCAAAATAATGGGGTAGCGAGAGGGCATCCAGACGCACTTGACGCCACGAAGTTTTCTTCGCCTTATCAGAAGTACTCCAGTTATTAATCAAGGTGAAAAAAACTTTACAATTTTAGTGGTGTCAGTAAGAAAACAGTTAGGTATCTACCTGTAGTTCACACTCCATCCGCTACGTGGCGCATCACCTTGATTGATGTGACCTCGCTTTTAATCTTGCGGTTACTTCTCCCATTTAAGATAGGACGCTTACTTATATCTTATATCGCTTTGTGCACGCGCGCCGCGCGCGCGAGCTCAGGAGACAGGAACATGGAGTGGGTCTTTATCGTGGATGGAATAAACATTCAGCGCGTTCAGGAACAGATCATGGAGGATTTCATTAATTATAGTGTTAATTATAAAGGTAATCTGTTGCAAGTGAAGTGTGAGCTAGACGGCTGAATGGATAGAGCATTGAACTCGAGACCAGGTGTTATGGGTTCGAATCCTTCGCGTCCCAAATAGTATTTGTGTTTTTTTTTTTTTTTTTTTTTTTTTTTGATTGCTTTATATTTTTCATATAATATAAGATAATGAGGTATTTCTCGATGAAAGTTTTAGATTTGAACGTCTTTTAATATTCAAAGTTTCGTTTCAAAGTGATATATATGTATATATATGGTTATCTATCTATATTATAAAGGACAAACATATCTGTGCGTAACGCATACGTCATTTTGCGAATGGCAACACTTTGAAATTTGAAATAAAATTTTGGTTTTGCAATTTTCTCTACTGCAAATTTTTAAACTTCTAAACGTAGCACATTTTAAATTTTTACACCGTCGTATAAGGAAAAAAATGCTCGTTTAAATGCAATTTGTTTGAAAGCTGTATCTCAATTTATTTTTAAGATATTAATTTTTTTGTAGTTTTTAATACCATTTTTCTTATCGTGGCAACAAACGTACCTCATTTCTATTGAAAGTAATTGAAAGTAAACGGAATATAGTCAAAAATAGGAGATACTGTATATTTTTGTTGCCATTTTCTTATAAAACGTGAAAAAAAAAAAGTTGAAATTAAAATATGGGCTATGTCAAGAATATAGTCGTTATTCCATGATAATGACGTCATATGCACACTTTTCTATAGACGAAGTTTAAGACTGAATTGTAACAGTTGATTGCTTTAGCGGATGCAAATGACGTCATTTTATAAAAAAGCGTGTATTTTAATTCTTAAACCTGAATTATGTTTTGCAGAAGTGCGTTATTTTCACAGCCCAGCTGCTTTGAAATTCTTCACATGTGAATATCCTTCACTTTTGAAAATAATGTAATCGAAATCACACACTCATAAAACGCAGTCTTTTATAAAAATTTAGAGTGTCTTTATAAAAGAGAGGTGACATGCAAATAATAGCGATTTATATTACAGAAATTGATGATTCTCGCCTGGATGGATTTGCTTCGCCGAGTTAGACAAGCAAACAAATAATTCGTGGTTTAAAATAATATCGTGTTCCTGAAGTTTCTGTCGAAAATTCTCTCGAATAATAAAATTTTAATGCTATTCTTTAGGACATTCTACTATAATTTTATCAAAATAACACAATTTGCTTAATTAAATTTTTCCTAATTTTATATAATCTGTATATTTAAAACGCAAGTGTGTTTTTTAGTCATCTGCCCTGATCTTTCTGCTGAAGCAATTTTAATTTTTTTTTTTTTTTTTTTTTTTTTTTTTTGTAGATGTGATCGCACTATCTGTTTTTTTTTTTTTTTTAATATCCCCACTTTCATATGTTAATTTTAAAAGCATTTTATGAAATTTCTTCAAAATGTGGAAAATTAGATAGTTTTCATTATTGCAGACAAGAGAGAAATAATGAGGTATTTTTAACTTTATTCGTGCTATTTTCTGATAAAAATTCAAAATTATTGATAAAAATTGTTGTATAGGGTTTAGTGGCGCAAAATCCCATTAGGAGCAGAATATTATATTAGGGGCATAATAACGGAAAATGACATACTGCTTTTGAAAACACGCATTTTTCCTCATAAATTTTCTATATTGTTTTTCCTTCTGCATGTGTACTGATACTAAGTTTCAGACACTAGGCGAAATGCTTATTTAAATGAAAATGAAGTCATATTTAAAAGAAAACGATCTCTTTCTTAGATAAAGCTAAACATTTTAACACAAATGCGTCTAAAAAACATAAATTATGGAAATTTTTACTCTCCGGAATTGAGATTAGAATCTCAAGTAAAGAGTGCGTCTGTTCACATAAAAGGTGTTGCCGACAATCGTGACTTCAAGTTTTGAGTTAAAATGATTTTTAAATGATCAAACAAAATACAATTTTTTTTAAATGATGAATATGGATATAAGAAGTGCGTATGCAAATTTTGAGAAGGTGAAAATTGCAGTTTTCATTCCGGAAGTCCAAGCATAAGAGCCTCAATTCATAACCACAACCTAATAACTGATCTTTATTATATTTTACTGATTAAGTATCTATATTATAAAGAACAAACGTATGTGTGCGTAACGCTGACGTCATTTTGCGAATGGCAACACTTCACGATCAAATTTCGGTCTTGAAACTTTCGCTACTGCAATTTTTTAATCTTCTGACCATAGTACATTTTCAATTTTCGTCGCATACGGAAAAAATTACTTTCAAATGCAATTTACTTAAAAACTGTATTCATTGACTGATGTATTATATTTTCTAAAATAATTTTTAAGCATGATTTTTTTTAAGTTTATCTTATCACGTGCCGGTTTCAATACATAATAATAATAAACATTTTGCACATAAAGCAACAAGCATTTTTCAGCATTTGTTTCTGACTATTTTTGCACAACGAAATTAATACTTCCTTTATAAACAAATAAAATAATAATATTAAAAAAAAAACACCTATCTAACATATTTGTGAAAGACAAATTAACGAAATTAATACTTTTTTCATAAACAAATAAAAGAAAAATATTGAAAAAACACAAATCTAACATATTTGTAATCGTACAATTTAAATTTTTAGATCACCAAATAGGATTTTTTTTATGTAATTTGTTTGCAAAGTTCATGTCAGTTTACTGATTGTCTATGGTTTTAAAAACAATTTTAAAGCATCATGAAATGTTTTTTAATGTATCTATAGCGCGCGAATCTCGATTACGAAAGATTAATCCGTTTGCCCTTAAAACAAAATAAAGAGTTCATCATTTTCTTATGGCTAATATCCATTAAAAAAAACTTCCCTATGAATAAATAAATAAAATAATATAAATAAAACACAAATTTATCAGACATGTATAAGCTCTGAAATTATCAGAATATAAAAGGATGCCATAAGTAGCAAAATCTTGGCAAATAACTCTTAGCATGCGGCTAATAAGAAAATGTCGCTTTTGATAAATTTCAAAAATTTATTTGATTGTATAATTCGTATTTTCCATATGAGAAATGCTTTTAAAATGTAAGTGGTCAATCTAAAAAGTTTATTGCATATAAAAAAATTATTAGTTTTGAATTAAAAAAATATGTTTTCACCTATATTCTTTAACCCGTGAAGCCCGGGTACGATCACCTAGTACTAATAAAAGAACAAATCGCTCTGTGTGTGTGTGTCTGCCGGCGATATCAAAATCTACCTCACGTAGAAGTCTGAAACTTCAGGAGTGATTGCTCCAAGACACGTCCTGATGCACCCGAGGCTCAGATTTTTAACTTTTAAGGGTCGGGGCCCCTGGACCCCTTTAAGTTTTTATGCACTAAATTGTTAATAACATGCCTCTTTTCTATCCGATCTTCTTCGTTTCTGGGGTGAATTCTCCTTTCAGTTTCTGACCCATTTCTACATTTCAGTTAAGATCCTAGCACCCTTGCAAGTGGCCTGGTACAGGGCCCCTTGAAGTTTTAGTGTACTAAATTGTTAATAACATGCCTATTTTCTATCCGAACTTCTTCATTTTTGGGGGTGAATTCTCCTTTAAGTTTCTGCCCCATTTCTACATTTCAGTTAAGAACCTGGCAACTTTGCAAAGGGCCCAGTTCAAGGCCCTTGAAGTTTTAGTGCACTAAACTGTTAATAACATGCCTCTTTTCTATCCTACCTTCTTCGTTTTGGGGGGTGAATTCTCCTTTAAGTTTCTGCCCCATTTCTACATTTCAGTTAAGAACTTGGCACCCTTGCAAGGGGCCCAGTACAGGGCCCCTTGATGTGTTAGTGCACTAAATTTTTAATAAATTGCTTCCTTTTTATCCGAACTTCATATTTGGGATACTTTCTCCATTTAGTTATTCGCCTGTTTGTACATTCCAGTTAAGACCATGGGTCCGGTCCAGGGCCCATTACATTTTTTGTGTGTCATGCGTTTTTCAAACCCTAATTTTCTCACATTCGCACTGCGTAATTTTAAAGTTGAGTCTTGAACTCTTTAACGTAGACCAACATTCACATATTTTTATTGGGACCCTAGGGCCCTTTTTTAAGCGTTTCCCTAATTTTTTGCACATTTCTTTTAAATTATATTATAATGATCCCTTAAAAGTAGTCCGATTCGCTAGCTTTTTTTTTTCTAACAACATCTTAGGTTCTCCAGCTATAACGTGAACGACATAAAAAAAAAAAAAAAAAAAAAAAAAAAAATGTCAGACTTCAACTACCATCAATTTTGAATATAAATCGTCTTCTTGAGCCCTTGGTGCATCTTCTTTAAAAATGATCCGAATTACTTTCAATTTTCTTTACCATATTTCTAGCGTCATCAGATTACATTAAAAACTACTAAAAAGTGTATTTATACCAAACTACGTGCCACTCAAGTCCCTCCCCTTGGTGCCCGGTACAAGGCCCCTTGAAGCTTTTGCACCGTAAATTACTAATAAATTGCCCCTCCGATCTTCATTTTTGATACATTTTTCCATTTACTTATTCTCCAGTTTTTATATTTCAGTTAAAATCTGGGGCACCTTAGGGCCCTGTAGGGCCCGATACGGGGCCCCTTGAACTTTTTGTGTGCTATGAATTTTTTACACCCCAATTTTCTCATCTTCTCATTGCATACTTTTAAAATTGAGTCTTGGACTCAAGTCCCTATCCCATTGGTACCTAGATCAACACCCTCATATTTTTATTGGTGCTCTATAATTGGTGCTAATATTGGTGCTCTTTTAAGCATTTACCCCATTTTTGCGCATTTTTTAAAAATATTATTCTAATGATTATTTCATACCCTATGATTAATTTTGACTAATTGAAGATCTAAAATGCTGAGTACTAAAACATTTAAACATGTTTTCATGTTACGGACCTGCTCTCAACTATCAGTTGGGCTATTTAGGGCCCCCTGTTATAGCTTCCTTAAAAATGGTCCGTTCACGAACTTTTTTTTTTCGAACAACTTCTAAAGTTCTCCAGCTACTACATGAACGACAAAAAAATTTAAAGACTTCAGTTTCCACAAATTTTGAATATTAATCGTCTTCTTGGGGCATTTGTTGTAGCTTTTTTAAAAACTGTCCTATTCTATTGCAATTTTCTTTAACATAGTTTTAGCGTCTTCCAGCTACTTTAAAACCCCTAAAAAATTTTCTTATACCCAATTACATTCCAGTTGAGAACCTGGCCCCCAGGGCCCGGTCTTTCTTTTTACCTCAGCTACCACCTTTTTCTAACATTAATCTCCTTTTTCAGCATCAACTTACATCTACTCATTACAGCCGTAAATTAAAATTCGCGTTACTTTAAAGGTAACTTTAGATAAAGGATTTCATCCGTTTATTAAATATCGTGTTAATGCTAACAGTAATTCTTTAAATTTACAAGGTGAGGAGGCATCTTCCAGCGCATGGTGGAGCGTTATTTCCTCGGGTTTAGGGGCTCAATTTCAACGGGATTTGCTGCCTTGAACTTAGATTACAATTCATCTACTTTCTGTATAATGAAATTTTATCTTAGGCTTTAGTGACCAACATTTTATAACATTAATGGCCCATTCTTTTTTTTTTTTTTTTTTGATTTTGTGGGCTTGATTCCTACGAGGTTTGGCTCATTCAACTTGGTTTTCGATTGTCTTCGGCACGTGCAGGCACTTCCGGTAAATACTGCAATAGGTAGTGGGGATCTAGATTACAGGTTCGTTCGGGAAGAAGTCTGATGGGAACACAATAGAAGGTGCGGAAATCAATGGGGGCCTCCAAAATTAAGTTCATTTAAAAGAATTTCCAAAGATATAAAATCATACAAACTTTGAACCCCGGGCAACGCCGGGCGGGTCTGCTAGTATATATATATAAATGTTCGTGTGCACTTTAAACCCGATTAATACCATATATAAATTAAATACGAATCATATAAGAAATTGTGCCGGAAAAATGAAATCCAAAAGTCGCGGTTTATTTTGACCTAAAATAGTAAAATTTTCTTTTAAAAAAACCCTGATTAATTTAAAACTTCACAAACATATGCGCTTAAATAAAAGAATCTACAATAATCGGAGTGTCTTATAGTTTTAGAGTAACCGTGTTTATAAATAGATTAAATCAATGGATATTCTGTCGTAAATAAATAACTAATAACTAGTAATAAAAGATCGGCGTTTCTTTCATGGTCATGCTGGCATTATATAAGATTTTTTTAAAATGTTATATAAATATGGTGTGAGAGAGACGTTTTAAATCCAATTAATAAGATATATTAATTAAATACGGATCATTTAAGAAATTATGCCGGAAACATGGATGCGAACGAACGAAATCCAGGGAGGGGCAAATGTTTGGAACAGATGTGTCTGCGATCCGCAGCTTAGGCTGCACTTTTTAAAATGGTGAATATAAACATAAAATAAGCTAAACTAAGAAATTTTTGCCAGTAAAGACGCAACTTATCACTATAAAAAGCAAGGCTGGAACTTTATAATCAAGCTATATTAAGTATTACAAAAAAATCGACAAGTAATTTTCAAAATAGAAAATTGAAGAGGTACTTTCTTTAATTTATTAAAGCAGGAGGCAGAGCCCTCTTGAACCCACTGTTTAAGAAAAAAAAAACAATTACAAATTAACTTAAAATAATAAAAAAAATAGATAAACAAGAAAACAGGAATTCTGCTTTTTCAGAATTTAGTGTCGCCCCCGATGAAAAAAAATACATGTATATATAAATAGTACGAAACATGTTTCAATTTTAAAATTTAAAGCACACGCTTTTATTTCATGTAAAATGATGTCATTCGCATCCGCTTGAGAATTCCACACTTACTTTTAAACATAAAACATCTACAGTAAAGTATGCATAGGACGTCACTATCGCGAAATAATACAAAAATGCAGCAAAAAGATGCCGTCATTAAAGAAACTCGACAAAAAAATAACGGCTATCTAATGATTCATAGGTCTTCATTTGTTTGTAACATTAATATATATACTTAAAATTAAATATAGTTTATAATAGCTCCATATTTTAACAGAAATCATTCGTTTATATTTTTCTCAAAATAACAAGTATTTTAATTACATTTTCTTTTGGTTGTTATGAGAAAATGGCAACAAAAATATATAATTACTATTTTAAAACTATTTTTCCTTTACTTTCTACAGAAATGGAGTACTTCCGTTGCCAATATTAAGCAAATGGCTCCAAAAACTACAAAAAAATCAATATTTCAAAAATAAATTGAGATGCAGTTTTCAAACAAATTGCATTTAAAAGTACATTTTTTTCCCAGTACGGCGGTATAAAAATTGAAAATGTGCGATACTTAGAAATTAAAAAAATTGCTATGGAGTATTTAATCATACAATGATACATCTACTTTGTTTTGAGGCTGGCTTATACAACGTAACGTTATATTTTGGGGACGACACAAAATAAGCTGGGAGAAAGAAATAGCATACCGGGGACTAAAAAAGGGGGACTAAAAACTGGCTTCCGAGGTGTGTGTGTGTGTGGGGAGGGGGGGGGGTAAGAAAAATTTTAGTAGTGTTTTCTTTTAATGTTCAATTATTTTTAGTAACTTTAAAGAATATTTTTTTCTTTTAAATCATGAGATAAAAAGAAAATTTAGTTAATTAAATTAAAAAATCCAGCGAGGTGCAATGACCTTTTCCCTTCCCCCCTCCCTGCTGACGCTAATGGCTGGAAAATTAACGCGATTTGTAGCGAAATAAATGTATTTTTTATTATTAAATTAAGGAAAGATAAAACTTATCAAAAGCACAATTTAGCTATTACTCATTGAATGCGGACGTTAACCTTCGGTACTCGAAACAAAATGCTGGGAACTTTAGAAGGCTAAATTATTTTCCCACTATGTCCCATCTCAAGAGATAATTTCAAAAGAGAACAATCGTTCCCATCAATTTCACAAAATACTTCCACAAATGAACAAAATTTTTTGCCATATGGGCATCCGCACTCTTTTGTTTCCCACATATATAAAATAATAATAATAAAAAAAAGTATATAAACATGACAATAAACGTCCGGAATTTAAACTGAATCAAAAAAGCCCGGTTTGCGGATTCCCGCTGAATGGTGTCAGCGCCCTCTTGCGGTAAAGCAACGACCTCCCATGAAGAGATTTTTTTTAAAAATCAGATGTCATTTTTATTCGGTTGGAAGAATTCAGTGAATAGAGGAAACATAACGGGATAAGCAGCGATAATTTTTTTGTTAATTGGGTAATATCACCATATGTTAAAGTCTTTCATGTACAGATGTGCTTTGTTATGAGTTAGTGATAGTTATATTAAAAAAAAATCGTTCGGATGCTTAGCATTATGTGTTCTCTTTTTTATTGACATTTTGCTTGGGAAAAGAATCGCGTTGCCAGTTATTAATTCCATTACTTATAAAGGTAAATTTTAGGCTTTTGACATTTCTCCAAACATATAATTTGTCCTATTTTTAGCAAAGCGATTATAAATTTATATTTTAGACTTTTGCTATTTCACCAATCATGATAGTGAAAGCTTAAAGAGAGAGAGAGAGGGGGGGGGGGGGAGTAAAGTAGGGTGACACAGCCAGCAGTTGATCAAATAAGGCCGGAGCTACGGGGGTTTTATTACATTTCCTTCCTTTTAAGTTTTAGAAGTAAACGAACATGATTGCTACAACCCTTAATGAACGAACTAAGATAGACAAAAATGAAATCTTCTGAAATTAAATAGCAACAAAATTATAAGTAAATAGTTTCTTTAATTGCCATTTTCCCAGTAGTGGATCAATCGAAGAAATCAGTCGAAAATTCACAAATTAATATTTAAAATATCATCCTTGGACTGTGATTAACAATAATTCATATAAAACTATTATTTGAAGTAAGCAAGATGGAAGAGGATTATTTTAAATTACCGTAATTGTCTCCAACTAATAAAAAAATTAATTTTTACGTTTTCTAATAATAATAATAATAATAATAAAATCATAAAATGGGCCTCTCTTACAGCAGGAAGTTGACAACAATGTGACAACAAGTGCTCCAACATTAAAACAAAAATATTATGTATAGTGCCACGTGTAAAACTCATTTTCACCTGAAATGGCGAAATATTTCAAAAATTTGAACAACTACTAGAAGGATATCAACTACTGGCAGGCTCACCCTATTTATTTGTTTTGAAAATTTAAATTAAATCCAGAATAAAAATAAAGAAATAATTATAATAAAATAAAAAGGAGTAAATAATAATATTTTAATAAAAATACAACAGATGAGGGAAAAAAACCCTTATATTAGGCTTTTGCTATTTCGATGTTAGTGGTCTTTGTGAAATTTAAAATACATATTGAACAAAAAAAAAAAAAAAAGAAAGAAAGAAAGAAAGAAAAGACACTCATTTCCTCCAATAAATAAATAAATAAATAAATAAACAAATAAACAAAAATAAAACTTAAAAAAATAAAATAATTTATATTATATAAATTGATTTATATTTAAGATATCGATTTATACTATAAATTGATTTATACCAAGAATTTTATTAAATTAAATAAATTATTTATATGATGACAAAAATAACTTTTTAATGATTTGTATGGTCATAAAAATAAAGTATTTAACAATTTTAAAGTAATGTATTCAATTATGTTTAAATAGTAAAAATAATATATTTTATTAATTTAACTATATAAATAATATATTTAATAATTTAGTTTTATAAATATATATTTAATAATTAGATTGTATCTTCATCTGGCTTTTATTTTTAAATACGCTTAAATGTATGGAAATTATTTTTTCAATATGATTTTATATATATATATATATATATATATATATATATATATGAAAATATTTTTTTCAGTGATAAATTAAATAACTGCAGCAACAAGCAATATATAAATGTAATAGAATGTATATATATGTATATACATATTAAACTCTCATTGTTTAAGTTTAAATTCATTAAATACCATTTACACGAATTCTAAAAATCTATTAACAAACAATTTTCATTTACATTTAAATCGTTTGCTTTTAGCAAGAAAAAGTACTGCTCGCCAAATCGCGTGACGCTTTCGTCTTTTCACGCCAAATATTCAAAAGTATTTTATTTTTTTAGAGACTTTCTACTGTAATTCCGCCGCTAAATTTGACTGATCTTTTATTACATACATAAGTAGCTTAATTAGTATTTTTTTTTTTTTTTTCAAAATATTCTGAGTATGCCCAGTAAGGAGACCTTCCTTGTTAAGTGGTCCTGATGGCTGGAAATGTTATTGGCAGGATTTGAGAAAAGAAAAAGAAATTTTCTCAAAACGGCAGTTAGGTATTCGGATCCATTATGACATGGGGCTGCTCTTCCTTCAACGGCGTAGGGCCACTTGTATTTCTTTCAGGAAAAGTTAATTCAAAGGCATATCTAAAAACTCTTTCTGACAATCTTTCACCTGTTTCAACACTTCTGACAGGAGAAAAATGGATTTAGCAGCAAGATAATGTGCCTATCCATACAAGTCGTGAGACAAAACTTTGGTTTCACAAGAAAAATATTTCTCAATGGCCAACCAGAAGTCCTGATCTAAACCCAATCGAGAATTTATGGAGAGAGCAAGCAAGACGAGTTTATAAAAATGGAAGACATTTTTCAGCAGTTTCAGATATCAGATGTACGGTTGCAGATGAACGTTAGAAAACCAGTCCCGAACTGTGCCAAAAATTAATAATGTAATGAATGAAGAACTTATTGAAAGATAGAATATTTGCAGTCATTAAACGCAATGATGTGCGCATAATATATTAAGTATTTGTTTCTTCGTTACTGTAGGGTTTTTATTTTGCTGTCATTAAACTTTTACACAAACAAAAATAGTGTTTGTTTTTTTTTTTTGCACAATTACTTTATTTTCGTAATAAATTACTTACAGATGAATTTTGTTGAATGTTTTATTAGCTTTCCAACTTCATGATAACCATTAATGTAAACTTCTTTTTTTCCTCTGATTTGAAATTTATCAAAAAAAATTAAAATTCCGTGCTGTCCTTAAAGTTTTCCAAAATCGGGTCCAAAATCCAAAATCGGGCTTCGAGATGCAAAACTACATACATGGAGGTACCTTCTCTCCAAATTTTGTAGCTCTACGTGCAGCGGTCTCCTCAGAATACCATTGACACACACTCACATACAAACTTCTTTCTTTGTTATTCTTTATTATTATAGATTACTAGCGAACTTGCCCGGGTACGTCAAAAAATTACGTCAAGGAATTACGAAAAAGCTCTGAAAATCACAATAAGATATCGCGAAAAAATTTTAAATCGCTCCACAAATTTCGAAAAGAGAAAAAAAATTATGTATTGTGTTCGAAGATTGAAGTTGATTCCTTCCACTAATGTGGAAAAATAGTAGGAAATCGCTAAAATACACTAAAAATCACATACAAAATTTCCGAAAAAATCGAAAATTGCTATACGAAATCCGAATAAACTTTATTGAAATGAGGGCAGAATGTACTTTAAGTCAAAAATAGAATGCCAAAAAATTGCAGCAGATCGCGAAGAAACGTAAAAATCGCATTAAAAATCACAAGAAGTTCAAAAATCACGAAAGTCAAAATTTACTATAATTGGATAAAAGTTTCAAATCCTTTGACCTGTGGGCTCTCTTAAAATTTATGTTTTGGAAATCATGCTAAGCATTAGATCATGTTACTTTTATTCGTAATTAATTTACTGGGACTCCCTTAAATATAATTAATATAATCCCTTAAGTTAATATTAGTTTTTGTTGCATTAAAATATCTCAATTCGTTGATTTTCTGTAAGCAAGTAAACCCTATTGTTTTACAGTGGAAGGCTATGGGAATTTGGTGAAATATTAGAGATATCGCCAAGTTGGCGACAAACTTGGCGGCATTTGGCGACAGAACTGTGTCCCTCTACGGTAACCCCCCCCCCCTTATAGGTATGGAGATGAATTACATGCTGTTCAATAATCGCATAAAAAATCACTAAAAATTCAAAAATTGCTCTACGAATTCCGGATAAACTTTTTTGATTTGAGAACAAAATTTACTATGTTAGGTTAAAAGAAAGAAACTGTTTTCTTTTCCCCAATGTGGAAAAATCGAATTAATACAATCCCTTAAATTAATATTAGTTTTTGTTGTATTAAAATATCTCATTTTGTTGATTTTCTGTAAGCAAGTAAACCCTATTGTTTTACAGTGGAAGGCTATGGGAATTTGGCGAAATATTAGAGATATCGCCAAGTTGGCGCCACTTTTGGCGATATACCGCCAAGTTGGCGACAGAACTGTGCCCCTCTACGGTAACCTCCTTATAATGTTAATGAATGAAAATGCATTAAATGCTGTTCAATAATTTCATAAAAAATTCGCTAAAAATTAAAAAATCGCTGCACGAATTCCGAATAAACTTTTTTGAAAAGAGAACAAAATTTACTATATTGGATTAAAAGAAAAAAACCATATTCTTCTCACTTATATGGAAAAATCGCCTCGAAACTTAAAAAAGTGCAAAAAATCGCATAAAAAATTAAATAAAAAATATCTAATCGAAAAATCGAAAATCAGGCTTCGAGGTGCAAAATTTCATATATAGACGTATCTTTTCCCCAAATTTTGTAGCTGTACGTGCAGAGGTCTCTTCAGAACACCGCCGACACACTCACTCACACACAAACTTCTTTCCTTATTATTATAGATAGATAGATAGATTAAAACTAAGATGATCTCTGGCGTACTTATGCAAAAAAAACGACTCATGGAAAAATCGGCTTATCTGACCCGATGTCGATGAGATACCTTTCACGATATCTACGATTTTTCCCATGATCGTTTTGAAAAAAGTCACTTTTTTCCGCGCTCATTTCACGAAATTCGCAATTTGTTTTTCAGATCAACTGACGAAATTGAATTTTTTCCGCGACCGATTAAGAAAATTCGTATTTTTTTTTCCGTGACCAAATGATATAATTTGTTATTTGTTTCTGCGATTTTTTAATAAAATTTGCGACATTTTCCCTTGATCGTTTATAGAAATTTGTAACCGCAACCGAATAACAAAATTTGGGATTTTTTGTGCGATCATTTGACAAAATTCATGATTTTTTTTCGCAAACGGTTATTGAAATGGACGATAGTTTTTAGCGATCAATTGAAGAAAATCGCTGTTTATGATCCGAGATCTTTGACGAAATTCACGAATTGATTTTTTGAAACTCCGCAAATGAAAAAAAATCGCTGAAGAATCATGCACACAGCACTTTTTATACGCAAGATTTTCTAATTGTGTGTGTAAGTAGCGAATTCCCGCACACTGTTGCAAACCCTGTCTATCAATGACCCCCCCCCCCCGCCCCCAACAACAAAAAAAATATATATATATTATAAAGCCCTGCATCTAAGGATGGAAATTCGTGATGTAAATATTCGCAGAAATACGCTAGTCTCGTGGTTAATATCCATTTTATGCTAATAAAAAATGAGGACCTTTTTTTTTTTTTTTTTTTTTTTTTTTTTTTTTTTTTAATAAGGCGAATTTTGGATTGATGATCTATTTTTTAAATTTTCGGAACTGAATGCCTTAAATTTCAATTTTGGAATAGAATCCCTTCTTGCTCTTGGAAAATCGTTACAGCGCTCTCAGAAAATAGTCAGCGACTTTGAAGAATAGCACGGTGCCGAGCCGTGCTAAACATATGCCTATAATTTATAAACTCATTTGCAAGTTTTAAATTTGGATGGTTTTTACTTATAACGTCATAATAATGCAGACAGATGAAAATGTGTAAAAAGAACGAGCTAATGATGTAATGTAATGTGCGGCATGGATGCCGTATCGTCCCTCAGCCGTTGTTGTTTTGAATTGTTTGGCGATTTTTTGTTGGCGTGTTGGCGCTGTTTACGGATATGACAAACTCGATATGGAAACCCCGTGTGACGTGTCGTGTTCTGGCAACCCCTGAGAAGCTTAGAATTTTGTGCATGTATTTTGATATCGTGTATCGTGTTCTATCGTTGTCTTTTTATTTTTATGTTAAATTTATTGGATGTATTTCATTGACTATAGTTTCTGTAGTGCATTTAAACGCTCTTGCTGGAGTAATTAAGAAATATGAGGAAATTTTGACACGAAAGGGAGGTTTGTTTATAGTAGGTCAATCATACCCGTAGCTAGGTGGGGGCGAGGTCGGGCAAAGCCCGATCTGGAAAAATATTTGCCCGACCTAGCACAATTGACTGGGCATCCTGATCCCTGATCAATACATTAAATTTCCAAACTTTTTTTTGCCTCATTTAAAAGAAAAACTTCTTTTAGAATAGACCATAACCTAACAGACACCCATCTCTAAAACTTCTCAATTCAAACAACACAATTTAAACAAAAAATTCAATTGCAAAGACATTTTTTTCTTTCATTCCAAGATCTGTAGGAAATTTTTCGTTTTGTTCCTTTGTAGAAATTTACCCCTCCCCAAAGAGTCAAACTACAAGAATAGTAGGGTTTAGAGATTGTCCTCTTTACTCTTTTTCTCAAACTGGTTCTGATGTCCGCGAAAATCGTTTTCTTTGTACAACTGTCGTACGTGAAATTTATTGAAATCGGGTAAGGTCAGTGGCGCAGCCAGAATTTGGCTCTAGGGGGGGTTTTGAGTTTCAGCTAAAGGTGCTCGCCGGTTACTTGAATCACCGGTTAATGTAATCAGTATTTTTAATGAATTACATCCTGATGCTTTTTCTGCAATTATACGTTGGCTACGTCTCATTTAAACGCTTTACGTTCACAATATTAGAATTAGAAAACATAAAATGCACCAATGAACGAACACAAAATTAGGTTAGATTTAGAAAACGTGTTTAAAAATGATGAGGCAAACTTTAAGAGATAGAACACAGTCCAGCAAATAATTTTTGCACAGAAAATAATAGGGTTCCAATCCACTTATTCAATCAAAAATACACAGAGTTTCATTCCAAGACAATCCCGAATTCTTGTGCTTAACTTTACTAATAATAATGAAGCCATTTTAACAAACTTTTCAATAGACTTACCTTGCTTTTTGTCAAATGTAACAACATCACGAGAATTGGTGGGATTTATCATCATTCACGTCAAATTAGTACTCAATTAGGTAATCCATATTTTGGAATATAGTTGATATTAAACATGGTATTGTTGACTTAATTACTGTGCACTTCCAGTACTTTACATGACATCGAATTTGACATTAAGTAATGTAAATCTGTTGGAAATTTCGTTAAAATATCTTTATTATTGTTAAAAATCTTAAAAAATATCCGGGTTCAAACTGAAGTTGTATCTGTACTAATATTATAAAGAAGTAACTTTTTTTTTTTTTTTTTTTTTTTTTTTTTTTTTTGTAGGTGTCAATTCTGGAACTACCGAACGGATTTAAAAAATAATCGTCTTTTGCGAATTTTACTCGCGTACAAAGGGTTCCATACAAAATATCAGAACATGTCAAAGACAATATACTCGCGTATGTATAACAATACCCCATGCCATAATTTAATTCTATTGGAATGAATTCCAATGAATATTTCTCCCTCTAAAACAAAGACCTTGTACAAAGTTTAAACTTGGCAGAGAACCAATGACGCTTTGGAAAGGGTCGCAGAGATTCTCACGAAAAGTCACTTGTCAATCATATTTCACGCAATAGTAGACAATTTTAAAGCAATTTTTTAGAAAAGTACGCTTAACAAACTTTCCGATTCATTTTTAAAAATAAAAGCATATGCAGGCATGATTATTCAAGTGATTTCTAATCGAAAAGTTTTTCATTATAAATGAATTATTGAATTATGAGCGATTGTTGTCTCAAAATTACCGACTTTTAATATCATGGAATTATTATATGAATTATTTTTTTAACATTTGTCTTCAATAATTGAATTCAGTTGGAATGGAAAATGTTGCTTATCGCTATGATTCGCCTTACCTAAAACAAAGATCTTATACAAAGTTTAAACTTGGTACTGTGGCAAGCGCCCTTCGAAAGGAGGTCTCAAAGTAGCAACACTGTTTTAATCCGTGATGATGTTTACTAGATGGATTTTTAATTAATAACTCGGCTAACACATTTTTTCGAAAATCATTACCAACAATTCTTGGATGATTCTTCGATTGACGTACATCTAGCGTCCTGAACTCTCCCGCTGAGCGCCAGCAAAATAAGACACACAAACGATCTTGTAATAGTTTCATTTTTACTTTTTAGGTGTGGAGTGGAACCGTAATAATGTTTGCAAAATGCTGGTGACCATCTCCGCTCCAACATGGGCTATATTTTACATCGGAACAACAACTTCCAAAGGGATACAGGAACAAAAAAACGTTCTAAAATTGCAGTTTCTGCGATATTGTTGGTTCTAGAAATTTGAAATTTGGTCTAGTGGTTACTTTTAAGATGTAAATGCTCACTAAGAATGGTTTCTAAAAAGTTCGAAATTTAAAAGGGGGAAAGGAACAGGAAACATTCTAAATTACGATTTATTTGGTACAGTTAGGGCTAGAAACATAACATTTGGCATGGTTGTTAATTTAGAGATTTAATGCTTGCCCAGAACAACTTATTAAAAATTCGAAATTTAAAAGGGTGCAACAGCAAAAAACATTCTAAAATTGCGATTTGTGTGATACAGTAGATATAGAAGGTTAGAATCTGGCATGGTGGTAATTTTGGGGATGTATAAATGCTCAAGAACGGTTTCTAATAAAAATTTCAATTTAAAAGGATGAAATTTAAATTGGATTCCAAAAATTCGAAATTGAAAAGGATGCTAAAGCAAAAAACATTCTAAAATTGTGATTTGTGCGATACAGTTGGTATAAAAACTTGGTTTTTGACATGGTGGTAGTTTTATGGTATAAGTACTCGCTCAAAAGGGTTTATAAAAAAATCGAAATTTAAAAGAGTGAAATGATGGAAAAACGTTCTACAAAAAATTCTAAATTATAATATACTTAGAACTGTTAGGGTTAGGAACTTGAAATTTTACATGGATGTTACTTAATAAACGTAAATGCTACCACAGATTTTTTTTTTTTTTTTTTATTCGAAATTTAAAAGAATGCAAGAGAAGAAACATTCTAAAATTGCGATTTATGTGATATAGCTGGCATAGAAGCCTGGAATTCGGCTCGATGATTACTTTCATGTAGTAAATGCTCCCTTAGAACGGTTTTAAAAAATTCGAAATTTAAAAGGATGAAATGAGCGGAAAACGTTCTAAAAGCGTTGTAAATTATGAGTTAGTTGAAACGATAGAGATTACTTTTAAGATGCAGATGCTCGGCATAAACAGTTTATTAAAAATCCGAAATTTAAAGGTGCGAAATTAGCTGAAAGCATTCTAAATTACGATTCATTCAGATCCACACTTCACTTCGCGCGTTTCGAAGACGATCTTTTTTCTACGCTAAATATAAGTAGATGTCTGTTATTTCGACATAATAATTTAATAGCATCTCGGAAGACTAAATTTACTGCGCCTTACAAAACTTTCGAAACGCTCTGGTGAATAAAATTTGTTTAATCACAATCAAAAACTACTTTTTATAACTTAATAGTACTATTTTTAAATTCTTATTTTTACAAAGATTTTTACCTGGGCACGCGAAAAGCTTGGTCTTAGATATAATTGAGAACTAAAAGCATAAAACATGGCGTTTGAAAACGGGAGAGATCTAACAAAGTGCATGTTTTATGTTTTTCTCTGGAATTCCATACTCTATTATTGTTTCGAATATGAAACAAAGACAGAAGTGCAATTAAGAAACGCCCAATGTATAATACTTAAACTAAAAACGTCTGTGTGGCAGGAAATCACCATTCTTTTAGCATAAGGCGTCTCGAAAAAGCGACTTAGTGCAAATAACCAATTTTCCCTTAGCTAATGCATATAATATGCGCTTTCACAGTTTTAAATAGAATTTTCGCCGTTTAATTGAATCACTTTGCTCAATAGAATTTGATTTAACAAAGCAGCGGATTCCGAAAAGCCAAAAAGTTTAAATATTAACTTTAGTTTTGATTCATATAAGTGGCAATTATAATAATTTTACTTAGCTCTGGGGGGTGTTTTAACCCCCAAACCCCACCCTTGGCTGCGCCACTGGGTAAGGTCGAAACCAAATGCTTGATTTTCAGTTCCACAAAACAGGCAACTAACATGTGTTACAATCCTGTGGTTTTGTCATTGTTAATTTTACTATATTGCTTTGGGGGGCTTTTCAACAAAAGTAGGAAATGTTCTTTGAAACAGCTTTCTTGACACTGTTGCAACTCATAAAAGTTTGTAAAATCATTATCACCCAGAATTGCAATAGCTAGGAAGGGTCATAGGCGTAGAGTTTTCAAAATTATTGGAGGGGCTCAACCAGTGGCGCAGACAAGGGGGTGGGAGTCTACACCCCCCCCCCCCCCCGAAACAGGGAATTTACTAAGTAATGAATACAAAAATAGTAAAACCTGCTAAGACAAAATTACAAATAACCGTTGAATGTTTCCGTTTTATACAGGTTTTCGTCTATCTTAACAGGTAAAATTTCAAAGTGTTCCTTTGGATGGGATCATGAAATGTTTCCCATTAAAGAAGATTTCGTTATAGACAGGTTCCGTCTACACAGGCTAACCTTATATCCGTACAGTAAAACCTTTGTAAGAGCAATCGTAAGCGACCGAAACAATATTCCGTTTAAGACAGGTTTCTAGCTAATTAAGTAAAATTGTACGGCAATCTTTTCTTCTGGAGCATGAAAATTTTCCATTTAAGAAAGGATTATGCCATAGACAGGTTCCGTTTTGGCAGGTTTTACTCTATATATATCCAGTGTTGTAGTCGTAAAAAACGCAGACGGTATACGCTCTAAGCAGAGGGTATACGCTCAAGGCAGAGCGTACTGTGAACTTCAAAAATGTAATACTCTGAATTGTGCCCGAATCAACTAATTTATGCATTTCCGCAATATTGACAGCTTTTTTTTTCCCTTAAATTTGTAGCTACATTTCTTATGCATTTAACTACTCAAATTAATAAGTTTATCAGTGTTCATCAATATTTTTGCTTACCTATATCAGTATTTCTATGAACGTAGAATTCCGATGATTCAAACCAAATTTTAAGAAAAAAAGTATTAAGGGAAATTTAATTAATTTAAAAGGACACAAATATAATTAAAAAAAATCTAGCAATTTCCAGTATATTATATACAGTAGAGCCTCGATTATACGAAGTAATTGGGACCGACCCTCTTTTGGAAAATCGAAATTTTCGGATAATCGAGAATGCTTCAATTTTGAGATTAAGATAAAATATATGCAATATTTCTAATTATGGTAACAAGTTGCTTACTAAAAATAAAGCAATAGCAAAATAGAAACCAGAATAAATTACCTGAATTTTAATTTTGAAATTAAGTACCTTTTACATATATTACAAAAATGTTTTGCTTGTCACACGATTGCTTTTGCTTTGAAGCTCTATCACGGAGTTTTTTAATATTATTAGTTCACCAGTATCACACTCTTTCTACTGCTACAACCATGCCAAACCTTTTGCAAAATATTCAAAAGCTTCAGAATTTCTAATTTATTCGCTTTCTTCGTTCCACTCCACAGGTAACGGGAGCTCAAGTTAAATACAAAGGAACTCTGAAAAAGGGGATCGAAAATATTTATATGTACTCGTAGTTCGGAAAGGACCGCTTGCATACAAAAAAAAAAAAAAAAAAAAAAAAAAAAATTCAAAATGGATTTTGCACACAAGGAATGTGATAATAATAATTATAATTATAATAATAAAGCTTTAAAAATGGATTTCGGTTAATCGAGAGTTTCGGATAAAAGAGGTTCTACTGTATTTTATTTACAAAATGTATTTGTTTTATTTACCGACCTAAATTTTAAAAAGCTGTTGTCTAATTCGAACTAGTTAATTTCTGAAAGATTTTTTAATTCATTTTTATTCAAAAACGCATAAAATTGGAAAGCACGCTTATTAAGAAACTATGTAATGGAACTTTTTTTTTTTTTTTTTTTTTGTAAAGGCTCGAAATTGAGAAGATCCACGAACTGGAACGCTATTCAAAAGATTTTTCTGAAAATGCTCTCAACGTTGCAATATGTACTGAATTTAGGGTCGCGATAGTACAGGAAAGGAAAAACAAAACTGCCAAGCTGAGGCAATAATCGCTTATAAGTTAGTATAAGATGTAATTCTTTTATTGGTAAAAGAAAAACAAACTGATTACAAATCACTTCTCTAACCATGCTTGCAAGTATCATGTTTTTCTTTTTCTTTCTTTCTTTCTTTTTTTAATTTTTAAATCCTACCAAGATAGATATCAGCATGAAAGGTTTTATCGAAATGATTGCAAAAATAGATAACATTAGTGGGCTTGAATTTCAGGGTGGGATGGCGGGATTCGCACCCAAAATTTTAAAATCTTGCCCAAAAGAATATCGTGGGCGGGAGGCTCCCGTCCAAAACATTTCACCCTTTTCCGAAAAATCTGCATTTTTAAACTACGATCAACTCCTGCGAAAGTCTTACGAATTTCGTGATATTTTCGCGCGACGAATTGACACATTTTGTGAGTTTTTTACCGCGAAAGATCGTTGAAATTTACGATTTTTTTTCCGCGACCGATAGACAAATTTCACTACTTTTCCCCCCGATATCAGTTGACAAGTTTCGCGTTATTTTCCGCGACCGACTGCCGAATTCAGAGGTGATTCTGTTCCGAAAATTTTAGGCATTCGTTTCGGAAAATTATGAAAAATCGGTCTTCAATTCGAAAATTCGGACATAAAAAATATAACAGAAAAATATCGCAAATTTCGACAAATGACCGCTGAAAAAATCAATTTCATTAATCGTTCGCAGAAAAAATCGCCAATTTCTTCGCAAAGGATCGGGGTAAAACGCGAATTTCGACGCAAAGGATCGCGGAAAAAAACGCGAAATTCATGAAAGGATCGCGGAATAAACGTGAATTTAGTCAAAGGGCCGCTGAAAAAAACGCGAATTTCATCAAAGGATCGCGAAAAAACGCGAATTTAGTCACAGGGCCACTGAAAAAAACGCAAATTTCATCAAAGAATCACGAGAAAAAGCGAATTTCGTTAAAGGATCGTGAAAAGAACACGAATTTTGTCAAAGAATCGCGAAAAAAATGCGATTTTCGTCAAAGGGTTGCAAAAAATACGAGAATATCGTCAAAGGGTCGTCGAAAATACGCAACAGGCTCTTTAGAAAAAACAGCTCACAAATATCTACGTTTATCTACGTTATGTATAGCTTTTAATCTGAAATAATATACTGAACTAACTTTTGAAAAACTGGGTTTAACCCGAACTCAACTTGCAGTAATTTACACTCCGTCTGAAATCCACCCGAACCAAAAACAGAGTTTACTCGACCTGCAACAAAAATAATTAGCCCCGGGCAAGGATTTCCGAATCCCGTCCCATTCCCTGCTGTAACCTTTCAGAAAATTTGATGTGAAATTCAGTTTTTTTTTTTTTTTTTTTTACTACTCAGAATCAGCCACGAATTTCACGGTTACTTTTTGTGACAGACTGACGAAATTCACAGACTACCGTCAAATACATATACAAACTAAAAAAAAAAATCTGTATGCCCGAGCTCTTAATTTTTTCAGTTTTAAATATAATGTTTTCAAGCCCTGTGTACAATTTTCATGCTAAAATATTGATATTTAGTGGTAAAAGGACTGCAGACTGAGAGCAAAAACCACGTGCGTATTCATATTATTTATGTTCCAGTCCCTTCGAAGCGTACATACGAAGGAGCTACGCCCGCTCCGGTCTACGATCAAGCAAACTTTGAATTATTGTGATTTTTTTAAAAATCGTTATTGTGCTTAAACTATTGACACACACTGTATATAAATATATCACCTTAAAAAGCGAAAAATTTCAGACTCGCAGAAAGCAAAATTTGCCATATTGAACTTAATAGATTGAAATTCAATTCCCTTTACGAATGTTAAAAAATCGGTGAAATACATAAAAAAATATTAAAAAATTTAAAAATAGCTCTATGAATTCCGAATAAATTTTATAGAAAAGAAGGCAAAATTTACTATATTGGGCTAAAAAATTGAAATCGGAATATTTTCAGTAATATGGAAAAATTGTTGCAAAACGCGAAAAAAAAAAAAAAATAATAATAATAATAATAAAAATAAAATAAGTAAAAAATAACGGATAAAAAATTAAGACTTCTCAAATTCAAATTGGTTTTGGCAAATTTATAAATTCATTTTTGTTCGCAAACATATCAAACTGGCAGGTGATGCTCTTTTAAATAAACTACGTAATTGAAGCATTATTTTGTTTTTTGGTAAAGGCAAAAAAAAAAAAATTCAGAAAAGTCTGTCAACCGACTTTCCGGTCGCGACAGCGCACCCCCAAGAAAAGAAAAAAAATTGTCACCCTGAGACAACAATCTCTTATAACTCAAGATGTAGTAATTCATTCAACGGAAAATGAACAAAATGCCCTATTACAAATCATTTCAATAATCACCCCTGCAAGTATCGAGCTTTAATGTTTAAAAATAAGTCAGAAAATGTGACAAAAGTTTTCGCGTTGTTCAGCAAAGAAAAATATCTTTTTTTTCTTTGAGAACTTTAAATTAATCAAAAAAAAAACTAATACAAATATCCGAAAAATGCCTTGAGAGCACGTTTTGTTGACACATTTCTTATAAAATCTCGTATTTCTATGTGTATTTTTATAAGTTAGAAAATGAGCTAGTTCAAAATAATAATAATAATTCCGTGCGCAAGCGAGGATATCGGAAATGTTCTTGCCAACTCAATTTTTTTTTCTTTTTTTAAACCTCCGATATTCTATTTCTTTCAGGCAAAAATTAAAGTGTCATCCCTAAAAAATAATTATACTTTACATATAAGTCAGCCGTAAAACAAAACAGATGCATCATTGTACGGTTCAATACTGATAATCTCTACTGCAATTTTTTTAAATTCTAAGCATCGCACATTTTCAATTTTTACACCTCCATGTAAGGGAAAAAAGTACTTTTAACTGCAATTTATTTGAAAACGGCATCTCAATTTATTTTTGAGATAGTAATATTTTTATAGTTTTTAATGGCAATTCTGTAATGGTGGCAACTGAATTTCTGTAAAAAAAAATAAAGGAAAATAGTAGATAACAATATCTTTTTGCTGCCATTTTCTCATAACAACTGAAAAAAAAAAGTAATTAAAATATGTACTACTTTGTAAAAAATATAAAGATTTTTTTGCTCATCGGGGGCGACGCTAAATTCTGAAAAAGAAGGATCCCTGCTTGTTTTTTCTTTTTTCTTTCTCTCTCTCTTTTTTTTTTTTTTTTTATCAGGAACGATATCTAATAATTATATTACCAAACTTCTGGTGTAATCACTACACCCGAAATTTTCAGATTTGAAGTTGCCTGTTCATTAGTTCATTTCCATACAATGAACAAAATTTGTTATATATTCAATAAAACATTAGTATTTTATAAGAACGAATACTGGACTTATTTTTTAGACAAATCAAAGTAGAGTAAATGTTATTTTAACTTGTCAAAACGAGGTTTACCAGCGAAAGATACGAAATATCTGAATCTCCAGTAAAATGCTCGTTGTTCAGGAAGGAACAAATTTCGTTTCATAGAAGGAAGAGAAATGTCCACAAATGTCCCGTCCCCTTTTCGCCCCTTTTAAAGTAAGGTCAGCAGGTCAACGTGACTCTTCTACACACCCTCAGTTTTCGTGCTATCGACGAAAGCTCTTTTCTGAGTTGGTCTGTAAACGGAAGTTTTTAGGTTTGCCGTATTTGGGGGGAATTTTCTCATTATGGCATGCTATGCCAAGAATAAAGTAGCATTACGGAAAAACCGAAAGGCTTTTTGAAGGGTATTTTATATAATATTGTCTAAAATATATCACTTATTAAATTTAGAAGAAAAATAATGATTATTGTTTACAGGAAAATATACAAAAATGATAAAATATGTTGCTTCGTAGTCCATTCTTTCGTAGTATAGGACATCTAATGCCATCTGGTGATGTCTAGTGGAACCAAAGAAAAAATTTTAAAACTAGATTTAAAAAAAAAAAGCTATATATTTCATTTATAAAATTAAACTACATTAAAGAAATAAGTTATATCAATCCCCCCCAAAAATTTTAAAGAAATTGGTTCAATAGCAAATGCGCGGGTGTGATTTAAAAAATACAGCATGGGCAGCATATAGCAAATTATAACTGATGGTTACCCTTAATGCTCATCAGCCGTGCCGTTTAAAATACGGAAAGACGGATCACATATTCTTATAGTTCGTAGATTTACGTCTCAAACGCCGCAATCAGTTAAAAAAATATGATTGTACTCTCTTTGTACCTCTCTTTGAAAAATTTTTTCAAATTATCAGTCGACTTTTTCTCCCTTTCGCCAACGCTTACCCAGTGCTCAATTTTAGAGGTACCGATTAACAAAAAATACGTATTTAAAGCCAAGATCTTCTTCTCGTCGCCGGCGCAAACGGTTTTCTAAAAGACTAATTTTAATTCTTCAAACAAATTCGCGACCGCAGGTCACTTCGCGCCTCAACGTGACGAGACTCTCTTTTTTCCACAATCTTTTTAGAGCATTTCGACAGACTGGATTTTACATTTATTACAATAATTTCGTAATTTTAGAATGAGTAGAAATATTTAAAAATAATACTAATAATAAAATCTTAGAAAATTTCGACGAAAAAGCTAAAAAACGGTTTCGGCGCGGTTTCGCTTGGCTTCGGCACACGTTTTCGCTATTAAATATGTATATTTTTCATGAAATTTTATAGAGTACTCAGGTATAAAATTTCGGACAGTTCGGACGACGAAAACTATTTTTGAAGTGAAAACTTCTTTAGGCGCGTTGAGCTTTTTCTGAGATGGGGAAAAACTATTGATTTCGAGACACTGTAACGTAACCGACATGCTAGCATTTTGACACATAGACACTAGCGCGCCAAGCGGTGAATGACAGGAACTTTTCCCTCTTCAGCTCAATCCGCAAAAGAAGAAGGAAGCTAAAACTCACTTTTTCTCCCGGCGTATTGCTAAAACAAATTATTATTTTGTTTTTCGTCAGTTAAAATGAATTATACCGTATTCGTGACCTACCTATTTCGTGTAACTAAAAACCAATAACGCTGTATTTTATCGTGTTGATGGTCTGGTCAATGACCAACAGTATTGGCGGGAATTTCGATTACGGAAGATAAAATACGGGGCACAGATGTCAGATACGCACTTGGGTACCTAATTGACACCAAAATGGCGTTACTTTATTTTACAAGGTAACCCAGCTACTGTCGCTTATTTATTAATAAATTGTTCATTTACTTTTATTTTATTTTTTTAAATTGTACAATTGTTTTGTTCTATAGTTATTAATGAAATTATCGTTTATTTATTGTTGTTTACTTTTTAAAACAATAGAAAATAATTTTAAAATATATATTGTAACTGGTATTGGAAAACGGACTTTCGCCAAATTGACGTTAAAAAATCGCGCCAACCTGGTTCGTATATCACATCTCTGCCAAATTCTCGGTTTTTTTATTTTTCGACTTTTTACCCAAATTTTCCGGATTTTTTAAACTTTCCCTTTCATTGTATCCCAAACACTACCTTCATACCAAATTTCAAGATTCTAGGGATACAGGACGTACCTCTGAGTTTTGATGATCGGTGAATCAGTGTCGAAAAGGCGAAAGCTTAAGTTCATATATCTTCTGAAATAAAAAAGATAGAAACGTGAAATTTCAGCATTTAGTTCCATTTCCACATTACTTTAGATTTACGAAGTTTCAAGTTTCTGGGAATCACCAACAAAAAGATATTGGGGGTCAAAAGTACCCTGAGTTGCTTCCAGAAAAAGATGCTTACGGTTGTGCTTTCAAGACTTGGCAGGGGCACTGCCGTGTCCCCAAATGCTTTCATTAGTGCTGCTACACAATTCAACGCATAAAACATTTCCTGACGATTAAAAAAACACACACTTAATTGTTGAAGTTTTCACTTCTATTGGCACTCCCGGAGGGAAGCAGGACGTTTCGGTCCCGACACTTCGGTCCCGCCATTTCGGTCCCGCCGTTTCGGTCCCAAGACATTTCGGTCCCGAGACATTTCGGTCCCAAGACATTTCGGTCCCGAGACATTTCGGTCCCAAGACATTTCGGTCCCGAGACATTTCGGTCCCGAGACATTTCGGTCCCGAGACATTTCGGTCCCGAGACAATTCGGTCCCGAGACATTTCGGTACCGAGACAATTCGGTCCCGAGACATTTCGGTCCCGAGACATTTCGGTCCCGAGACATTTCAGTCCCAAGACATTTCGGTCCCGAGACAATTCAGTCCCAAGACATTTCGGTCCCGAGATATTTCGGTCCCTTCTCCAGCAAGCTGAAATTTTGTGCACTTGAAATAGGTGACAATTTTATAGGGGACATTGTAGAGTTTTTTAAATAAAGGCCTTGAAATTTTAGTAAACACACACAAATTTCGTATGGTAATCATTTTAAAAAACAAGGGGGGGGGGGATTGACATTTTCTATATTTTAGTGTATCATAAGTATAAGGGTCTGATAAATTAAGACATTTATAACTCGATCTATAATTATCGCAAAACACTCATATTTTGTATGGTAAACGTAATCTTTATAAAAGGAGGGACATTATCAAATTTTTTAACTGAACTTCCTAAATTTTAGTATAACTCGAATATAAGGACTCGAAAACGCAAACACTTATAACACAGATCAAAATTGTCGCAGCCCACACAAATTTCCTATGATAATCATAATCGTTTTATAAGGCAGGGGGGGCGGGGGGCTCTGTTGACTTTTTATATATTTTAGTGTATCTTAAGTATAAGGTCCTGATAAATTAAAACATTTATAACTCTCTCTGTAATTATCGTAATCACACTCATATTTTGTACGGTAAACGTAATCTTTAAAAAAGGAGGTACATTATAAGATTGTTTAACTGAACCCTCGAAATTTTAATATAACCGAATATAAGGGCCCGAAAACCGCAAACACTTATAACTCGCAATCAAATTGTAGCACCCCATGCAAATTTTATATGGTAGAAGTAATCGTTTTCAGGAGTGGGGGAAGGGAGAGTTCTGTGGATTCTTTATAGAAGCTCCTCATATTTTAGTTTATCATAAATATAAAGTCTAGACAATTTAAAAATATTTATAAGTCGAGCTTTAATTTTCATATGCAAATGCCCATGCCAAAATGCACATATTCAATTGTATATAATTTGCACACTATGTGATTAATAATGAAAAAATCTGCAAATATTTTACAAATCTTTATTTTATCCTATTATTTAAAGGCGCATCAATTTTAAATGTATTGCATTTTACATATTTTTTAAAAAGGGGGTTCTTAACATGGAATTGTGATAAAGATACATTATTTTTTAAATTCTGCATCGGAACAGACTAGAACTTTCTATTTTATTTTAATAGTTATTTTAATTTACTATTTTTTGAAAAACTATTTTAAAGTTTGCATTAATCTTTTTACATGTAACAATAATATTACCGCTATTTCTACCGGTGTCGAATGACAAGTTTAAAAATATTTTTAATTTTGAACCACTTCACCGTTTGCCCCGAGATAACTCGGGGATAAAAGCACTTTTTCCCCCTACCTGTCGACGGTGAAGTGGTTTGCAACAATTACAAATCCTTTTTAATATATTTAAGACTTTTATATGCTTATTACATTCAAAAACTACGAGCACAATAAACATAAATCAAAATTTTAAAATTTCTATTGTCATAAAATATTCTTTTCGTATTTAAAATTAATTCTGTATTTCAAATATTTCTTTGTTATTTATTTGACTTATATACTTAGAATTAAAGCAGCCTACATGTTTTAATATGACAAATAAAAAATAAAAATGAAAATACAAAAAAAATAACATAAAATCTCAAAATAATAATGTATAGTGAATCACTTTTACGTAAAATTTCATTTTAAATTAAGAAATTTTATAAATATATCACAATGAAGAAATTTGGAAATTTAGAAAACATATTTGGCTTTTCTTGATATCTATATGTTATTCATTCAAAAGAATATTATACATGTATATATATATATGTCAAGTGTAGATGTCCTGGCTTCCCCCATTTGATTATGCTAAATAAAGATCCAGATAGAAGAATTATTCTACTCGCGCTCTCTTTGTTCTAGTCAGCCGGCGCTTTTTTGTGGCCACTCGGCATTTTTCATCTTTAATGGTTTAAAAAAAACGGGACGACATGCAGTGGCGTAACCAGGATTTCGTTTCGGAAGGGGGGGAGGGTCCAGAATTTTCCCTTCATGTTATATATATAGTAAAACCTGTCAAGATGAAATTGTAAATATTGGTGAAAAATTCCGTTTTACACAAGTTTCCGTGTTATTTGGTGTATTTGTATAGTATTCTTTTCCGTAGCACTATGGAACATTTATGTTTAAGACAGAATTCCGTTATAGGCAGGTTCCATTTTTAAAAGTTTTGTGTATTTATATAAATATACTTATTTATATCATATGAATAGAATAAAACTTGTCAAAATAGTAATTGTCTATAACAGAATCCTGTCTTTAACGTAAGCGTTACATGGTCTTAATATGAATTGCGATACAATTAAATTTGCTGAAAACCTGTCTGAAAAGGGGATTTTCACCCTTCTTTAGTGAAGCATAGTGAAACCTGTGAAAGCGGAATCTTTCTATAACGGAATCCTGTCTCAAAAGGAAGAGTTTCAGAATCCCTGCGAAACGAACAATAGATCTTATTGAGGTAGTGTATCTTAGAAGTATAATTAATTACACTTCTTTACATGGAAGCCTGTCTAAAATGGAGCATTTTACCAGTCCTTGGAATCTTGTCTTGACTGTGTATATATGATAGAAGTATTTCGAGTAACTTTAAGAATTTAGGTATATCCTTATTAAATTTCTTAATTAAAAAAAAAAAAAAGCATGTATAAAAAATATAAGGCCTATCTCTATAACTGCAACTAATAATACATTCAAGTTACATTAATATTTACCAGTGAAAAAGATTAACTTATGATGTAAAAATCTGAGCGCATACTGAAGAGTTAAATTTAATTAACCCATTCGCTGTCATTCACGAGTATACTCATGGCTTTAATTTATTGATTACTTTGTCACCACTATTTTAGAATTAAAAAAAATGCCTCATTTATTGGCAGAAATTTCGCTGTATTAGTAAAGCGAAATTTATCTTTCTGAATTTGTGCTGGCAAACGACCTTCAACAAAAAATTTGAAAATTCTTAGTTTTGGCAGCGAATGGGTTAAATCAAGTTTCATATTACATAACATTTGCCTACAATAAAGTTAGGGCCAAGCGGTTAAGTGTAAAACAGCAATTTTCATGTTTAATTTCTTGCCATTGAATTAAGAATTTGTGCTGTAATAGATATTGGATAATGATTTCACATAAGTGTCAATCGCATGAGCCGTTCATGCGATCCGCCGCGCTCCCTATGGAAATTTTTGAGGTAACCCAGATAGCATGAACATTAGCAGAAAGTTTGATTTTTTCTGATATTATCTTGCCGTGACAAATTTGAATTGAGAAATTTGCAGCAAATCTCCCGCAAGGTATACCATCACCCACTTGCATGAGTAGTTTGTTGTGAAACTGATGGCTGGCAAGACTGACTTTAATTCACGAAAGCAAAAAATCTCTCTGTTGAGAGACTCAACAACAATGAGAATCAGCACATACGCAGAAATTGCAGAAATTTCATTCAGTAGGCACCGTTTTTTCTAAACGCTATACTTATTAAATACCAAAAAATGCTCGAAATGAAAAGTACAAATATTACCTAAACTTGTTTATGGCGATAAAACCTATGCATGCGCCTTCTGACGGCGCTTTCGCATCAATAGACCTGATCAGGTCTATTGACCCCTTCGAAGGGGTTAAACTTATAGTGTGATATGGAAAGATTACTACTTTGCAATAAGTTTGCAGTATTTTTGATTACTTGTTTGCCGTTAGTTTGCAATAAATTTGATACAGCATGAATTTAACTTGCACGACAAGTTGAAAACACTCATAGTTATATTGTTAAGTAAAAAAAAAAAAAATACAAAAATTGAATTGTTTTTATTAAACGTATTTATTAATTCAAAATTATTTTAATTATTAATTGTTTAGATAACTAATTTATCAATTGCTTGTTTAAAAACTATTACATGAACTATATAATGGTTTTTATAGGAACGTTATTAACTTCATTAGGATGTATAAAAGTGATAAGGGTTCTGAAGATAAACATGTTGTTTATTCATTTATTAGTTAGCTTATAATATTATTTTTGCTTTTTAATTATAATTAATTAATAATTTCTTACTTTTTGCGGATTGTAAATTATAACTGTACTTAAAAAATTAAAATCTGCATAATATCACCTAACACTGTTAAAAGGTATTTTTACGTATTTGCACAATGTTGCATTATTATTATTATTATTATTATTATTATTATTATTATTATTATTATTATTATTATGTTTAATTAATTAATTAATTATTACTTAGACTTTATGTTTTTGACTGATTTTTCAAAAAATTCCTATATTATTTTTTGGAAATTATAAATTAAAACTTTTGAATAAAAAATTTACGTGCTGTTAATAATTGCTACTAATAATTGCTATTAATTAATTCTCAAAAAAGATCTAAAAACTCTAAAAATGAAGCGGTGGGTGGAGTTTTCTGACAACAAAATGTTTTTTCTGGCACACCTAATTACCAAATCACTATTGTTTTCCCAATGTTTATAATGGTAAAATAACTTATGAAAACAAAATTATAACTTTGTATTATAAAAGTAATAAGAAAAATTAAATATTTTTGCTTCAATAAATACATCTCATTTCTGAATTATTAAAGGAGAGGATGTAGAAGAATGATTTGAGGAAATATTTACCTACAATAGCTTATAAGTGTCCAATTGAATTATTGAAGATTAATGATGATAATTTAAAGGTTCTAAAAAACGTATGAAAACAACCAAAAAATCATCTATGGCAGTTTATAGTATACATAAAATACCTAATATAAATAACAAATAATACAGCTTAAAAAATCCATTTTGTTAAATAATAATAATAATAAAAAGACAATGTCCCCTGTAAAATTATATCACATTGTTCAATCAAACAAATTTTCAGCTCGCTGTGATTTCATTATCACGAGTTATAAAAGTTTAAATTTATCGGACTGTTATATTCAGATTTTTTTTTTAATTTAGGGGGTGGGGGTGTTAAAAAAATTAAAAAAGGTCCCAAATAATGTTTAAATTACAGCGTTTGGCTGCCCACGACAATTAGAATACGAGTTATAAGGTGGTGGGCACCGAAATGACAAGGAACCGAAATGGCTAAGGACCGAAATGGCCAGGGACCGAAATGTCTCGGGACCGAAATGGCCAGGGACCGAAATGTCTCGAGACCGAAATGGCCAGGGACCGAAATGTCTCGGGACCGAAATGGCCAGGGACCGAAATGTCTCAGGACCGAAATGGCCAGGGACCGAAATGTCTCAGGACCGAAATGGCCAGGGACCGAAATGTCTCGGGACCGAAATGGCCAGGGACCGAAATGTCTCGGGACCGAAACGGCGGGACCGAAATGTCGTGTACCCTGGAAGCAGGACGTTTTGGTCCCGACACTTCGGTCCTGCCATTTCGGTCCTGCCGTTTCGGTCCCAAGACATTTTGGTCCCGGGACATTTCGGTCCCGAGACATTTCGGTCCCAAGACATTTCGGTCCCAGGACATTTCGGTCCCGAGATATTTCGGTCCCGAGACATTTCGGTCCCGAGACATCTCGGTCCCTGGCCATTTCGCGGTCCCTTGCCATTTCGGTCCCTTCTCTAGCAAACTGAAATTTTGTGCACTTGAAATAGGTGACATAATTTTATAGGGGCCATTGTAGAGATTTTTAAATAAAGGCCTTAAACTTTTAGTAACAGCTCACACAAATTTCGTATGGTAATCATTTTAAAAAGCAGTTGGGGGGGATTGACATTTTCTATATTTTAGTGTATTATAAGTATAAGGTCCAGATAAATCAAAACATTTATAACTCGATCTATAATTATCGCAAAACACTCATATTTTGTATGGTAAACGTAATCTTTATAAAAGGAGGGATATTATCGGATTTTTTAACTGAACCCCCTAAATTTTAGTATAACCCGATTAGTCATGGGACTCGTCATATAAGGACTCGAAAACGCAAACACTTATATAACACAGATCAAACTTGTCGCAGCCCACACAAATTTCGTATGATAATCGTAATCGTTTTAAAAAGCAGGGGGGGGGGGCTTTGTTGACTTTTTCTATATTTTAGTGTGTCTTAAGTATAAGGTCCTTATAAATTATTTATAACCCTTTCTATAATTATCGCAAAACACTCATATTTTGTATGGTAAACGTAATCTTTATAAAAGGAGGGACATTATCGGATTTTTTAACTGAACTCCCTAAATTTTAGTATAACCCGAGTATAAGGACTCGAAAACGCAAACACTTATAACACAGATCAAAATTGTCGCAGCCCACATAAATTTCCTATGATAATCGTAATCGTTTAAAAAAGCAGAAGGGAGGGGGGGGGGGGGTGTTGTTGCCTTGTTCTTTATTTTAGCGTATCTTAAGTATAAGGTCCTGATAAATTAAAACATTTATAACTCGATCTAAAATTATCGCAAAACACTCATATTTTGTACGGGAAAAGTAATAGTATTTATAAAAGGAAGGACATTATCGGATTTTTTAACTGAACGTCCTAAACTTTAGTATAACCCGAATAAAAGGACTGGAAAACGCAAACACTTAATAACACAGATCAAACTTGTCGCAGCCCACACAAATTGCGTGTGATAATCGTAATCGTTTTAAAAAACCGGGAGGGGGGGGGGGCTGTGTTGACTTTTTCTATATTTTAGTGTATCATAAGTGTAAGGTCCTAATAAATTAAAACATTTATAATTCGATCGATAATTATCGCAAAACACTCATATTTTGTATGGTAAACGTAATCTTTATAAAAGGAGGGATATTATTGGATTTTTTCACTGAACCCTCGAAATTTTAGTATAACCCGAATATAAGGGCCCGAAAACCGCAAACACTTATAACTCGGATACAAATTGTAGCACACCATGAGGACCCCAGAAGCCAAGGGATACAAGTGACAAAATTTTGATTTGGAGTAAATTGAGTTCAACGTTTATCATCAATAGTAACTGACTGAATTAAAATAAAAACTGTTGCTGATTTCACGGCGGTCTTTGAACTGTTATTTCAATTACTGTGAAAGAAAATTGGAATGGAGTATTTTTAAAAATTTAAGTACAGATTAAAGATGTTAAGTAGTTTAACGGGCTTAATGGGACTCTTCACTCACTTGAAAACACCAGCTTCGTAATGTTAAACCTATGGGCAGGTTATTTTCGAATTTCAGGTTAACCCGAGAGAACTCGCTGCATGAGGTTTTCTCTCACCGTCGTATTTTTTTTATGACTCTTATTTAATCAATTTATCATTTTAATTAAAATTTAAAATTTTTATTTCAGTTATTTTACCTATTTGTGAGTAAAAGTACTAAGTCAAGCAAAAAAAAAAAAAAAAAAAAAAAAGATATTAAGCGAATGTAAAGTAAAAGAAAAGCAATTGGGCGCCGTGAGAGAAATTCTCACTAGCGAGTTCTCCCGGGTTAACATTTGAATATTTTTAAACGATTTTTTTCCCCCATAGGATAGCTGAGCTCTATCTGTAATATGGCTAGTTTGTATTTTTCCGATTTTTGTTGCAAATTTTTTTATTAAAAGTACTTTCGGAACCGGTTTCGAAAGTGAAAGTACCTTTATTTAAAAAATCTGCACTCAAAATCGAAAAAGTACAAAATAGTGCTATTAGAGATAAATTTCGTAATCGCATTAGTAAACGTGGAAATGGAAAACATGAAACTTAGCAATTAAATAATACATTAACCCTTTATGCAACGACGGTTCTTCAAAGTACCATTAAAATAACTGTTTATAAAATTCATTTAATGCATCGATTAGTAGTAAAACAGTTTAGAATGAGTTATAGGTACTTTACTCTATCTTGTTCCGAAAGCATTATAGGTTGCACAAAAGAACAAAAGAAAAGTATTTTTTAAATGATGATTTCTTTTGCCTTTGCATCTTTTCGGCTTTCTTGACGTTGAAAGATTGGGGCGGGGGGGGGGGGGGAGGTTCTATTGTGTAAGAACATGACATTTATGCATTTTCTAAATCTACAACAAGGGTGAAACAATGTGAGTCCTTAAATTATTAAAACAATTATTAAATTATTAAAGCATTTATTAAATTATTAAAGCAATTCTTAAATTGTTACACATTAATCTGCAATAGTTAAACAAAAAATAATTCAGTCTTTGCACTTGTGAGGTCTCTGAAGATGTAGCACTTCGGGGAATATTTAAAATTGATATATTTTATTAATTGATTTTTGTCAGCAGTGAGATTTCGGTAAGTACGGATGACGAAGATGATAATCCCTTAGAGTAACTTAAAAAAATGTGGATACAGATGCGAAAAAAAGAAAAAATTACCGTGATGCGCTGCTTGATGATTATATTTCACTTAATTCTGAAATTGAGACCTCGGAAACGCTATCCGAATTGGATATTTTCGACAGTGTGAAAAATAAAAACGATACAGCAATGAATTGCGATGAAGACGAATATGATGATGATGGAAATGAACATGATGCAGGAATTAACAAAACTTCGTATGATGAAATGCTAAAATCATTTGAAAGAATCCGACGCGGATTATAGTTAGAAGAAAATACGGAAAATACGCATGAGGGAGTTTTAAGTGCATTGCAAAGATGTGAGACGTATTATGAGAGAAAGCACTTTTTAAAAGAAAAAACTCAGGCAAAATTAACAGAGTTTTTCAGAGATTAAATTTAAGGACGCATATGTTAATATATGTTTAAAATTATTTGTTATAATAATAATAAATACAATAATGTCATTAAAAATCGTTAATTTTAATGTAAAACTATTTATTTTAAACAGAAAATACGGTGTATTCCGGACAATGTTTTGTTTTTCCTTGCAGATTTCAAAGATTTAAACACATAGAAAAAATGAATCGCTGATGGATATTGGTGGGTAAAATAAATAAAACAAATCGATATAATTTATTAAAATAAATGTGATTAATTATTTTTAGTAAAAATATTTAGTGTTTATTAATTTAAAATCTGTTTTATGTAGTTTAAGCTATTTTAAAAGGTGAATCTCTATTTAACGAATTCTCCATATAACGAACTTTTTTCCGGGATTTAGCGCCTTCGTTAAATAGAGGTTCGACTGTATATATATAATATCACTTTTTTTTATAGACACGATAACTTCCATAATTCAGCACAAATCTATTCTAAACTTATACATGAAATCAAGGGGCAGAAAATGGAAATGGAAAATATTTTTGTGAAAGTTGAAAAAAACCCACAATTTATTAATTATGATACACATCGAATCTGTTTAAACTTATTATTACTTCCAGGAAAAGGGCCACAAATTTATGTATGACAGATTTTTGATATCATTAAAAATGGCCTCAAGGAGAAAAAAATAGGGTTTTAAGAAGAAAAAATCCTAATTTCGATAATTCACAAGATATGAAATCCACTTAAATTTATTATAAATCTTCTTAATATTGCCTACAACTTTTGCATTGACAAGTTTTTGATAAGACCAACTCTTACAGGGGAAAAAAATAGGAGGGGGGGGGGGGGTGTGAAGAAGAAAAAAATTCATAACTTCGTCAGTTCACAAGATATCAAATCCACTTAAATTTATGATAAATCTTCTTAATATTATCTACAACTTTTGTAATGACAAGTGTATGATAGGACCAACTCTTACATACATACACACACACAAAAAATAATAATAGAAAAATATAATAAAATAAAATAAAATAAAAAAGGAAGGTGTTGTAGAAGAAAAAAATTCACATCTCCGGTAATCTACCACTAAGGTAACAAAAAAAGTATCATTGGCGTGATGAAAATTCTTGACAACCCTCAGAGGTGCTGTATATAGGGTTGTATTATTAAACGTGCGCGTGCATCAATAAAAAGAACGTCAGAATTTAAAATCTAGTGTATGGTTCATTTAATGAAACAATCACCACACGGTTTAAATTTATTATATAAATCTTCTTAATATTATCTATAACTTTTGTAGTAACAAGTTTCTGATAAGATGAAATCTACTAATGGGTGATATTACTAAAAATATTCTCAAGGGGGGAAAAAATCGGGGTTGAAGAAAAAATTATCGTATTAACATGATTCTAATAAAACCAACTCTTACAGAATAATGAAATTAAAAACTCGTCAAAAGCGACCAGATAAAATTGTTAAACTGGGTTTATCTCTCGTCTTGATTTAGTTTTTGTTGGTGAAATTAGTACTTAGCTTCGAAATCTATCTGTGCTTGTAGACCTAACTGGCAGTGATTTTTTTTTTTCTATTGTCCAAACTGTTTGAAAATGTTATCAGTTATAAGCACATATTATGGTTTTAAAGCATGTGTAAAAAATTCGTGAAAATATATTAATGTTTAGTTGTGAGAGATTTACCTGCTTTGTAAATAAGTGACGAATTTATCAACGTAATTACCAAGACTTTCTTTATATTAAATTTTAAATCATATAAAATTCCATAAATACTGTAAAATCTTTGTAAATAGAGCTTGTCTATAACAAAATGCTGTCTTGCATGAAAGCATTTCATGCTCCCGTTGAAAGGAATACCATAAAATAAATAAGGTATTCATTGACCCGGGAGGAGGGTTCTCCCCTGAGCATCGAAATGTCACTCTCTGGAAACTTTCTAAAACGGAATATTTTTTCGATCATATGAAAATCAATTTTTACAGATTTTGCTTTTAATGAATTTCTTGGAATATTGTATTATTAGTTTATTATTAATAAAGCATAAAAATGCAAGTATCCAGATTTTTTTACGGACAACTTTGGGGGAGAGGGGTGTCCACAGACAACTGGCTGGTGACGCTGTTGTAGTAATCCTCAACAACATCCAACATTTTTGTGGAAATCCATATTATCTTAACCATATTAACAAAAATTAGTTTATGGATTGACAGCAAGATGAAAGAATATCATTTTTCAACTACTTTGGGAAGAGCTATAAACATATACTGAATCTGAATACGTAATATATATTTTTAAAGGATCATAAAAGTCTAAAAAAATGAAGAAGTAATTTTGCCCCTCTTGGAAAAACATTTGCCCGACCTGGAAGCATCGTCTAGCTAACGGGCCTGAGGTCAATGTGTATTAAGCCTATTTTGGAAAATAACGGCGGTGTTATGAGAGATATTTTGTGCTGGAGGCTTCAAGAAAACAGATGTCTGTTAAGGTATGATGATAATTTTATGTATATTTTGTTGCTTTAAGAGTTTTTTACATTTTGAGATTGCTACAAAACGAGAACTGCTGAATTTTGAGAATGCTTTACCGCGAAAAATGCTGAATTCGGCGATGGTTTTTTTTCGGTAAATGAGCGCGAAGCGCTCATACAACTATTGCTGATTGCCACTTTAGGGAGTTTCGTTTTTTATGTATATTTTGCTGCTTTAAGAGTTTTTTACGTTTTGAGACTGGTACAAAAGGAGAACTGCTGAATTTTGAGAATGCTATCTCGCGAGAAATGCTGAATTCGGCGGTGTTTTTTTTCGGTAAATGTGCGCGAAGCACTCATACAAGGATTACTGATTGCCAGTTTAGTGAACTTTGTTTATTATTTACATTTTATTTTCGTTAACCCAAAACATGCGTATAAACCGGTGCTTGGCGACATTTACTACTTGGCGGAAAAGGGGTTTTCACGCCAAGAAGAATTCCAAGATGGCGGCAGGGGGGAACTTATGAAATCTGTTCCTAATGTGCTTTCATGAAATTTTCCTGTAGCAAGAACTTACTGCTGTTCTTTACTAGGTGGCGCATTTAAGCACATGAAAACGTGAATCTACTTTCTTCTAAACTCTTTGAATTTATTGTCAGATTCCACGAGTTTTGCAGAAAACAGGAATACAGGTTTACCTGGAAGTTAGTGACCTACGTCATCAATGACGTACGTCACTAACTCGGTAACTTGGCGATATTTTCAGCTTGGCTAGCGAGTGGCGTAAACGAGGTAACTAACCTACCAGGTAAACACACTAGCGTCTCGGTGTAGCTCCGCTCCCTATGAAGATCGTAGTGACTGGATTCAATTAAGTCCAATCGAAGCTAGATTTGGCGAAGTATTGCTAGTTTGGCGAAGTGTTGCTAGTTTCGCGAAGCATAAATGTGATATCGAAAACAATTTACTAGAAATTTTGAACACAGATAGAACCTGAATAGTGATGATGCTTATTATATTTTCCTATTGCGGAAATTTCAACTTGTGGATTCCAAAGGGTTTCGCCTGCCTCACGGAAAAATAACATTTTTGATAACGTGTCTTCTAATTGTCATAAATACTTGCATTTTGTAGGCAGGCACATTCTGAATAGAATCATACTTAAATTTGAAAAATTCTAAAAAAATATATATACCTTTGTTTCAGAATTAAAACAGTCATAGACACTAAAAATTTTGAATGAACATATAACCTTAATAGTGATGCGCAAATACTCCAATTGAAATTTTAATGAGTGGGGTCGAAAGAATGTTTTCCCCCTCCCCTCCCCTGACAAAAAAGTAACACTTTTGTTTATGACCCTTCAAATTTTCATAGCATGTATACTATTAAGGATTTACCTGCATGCAAAATTTAAAGTACCTTTTAATATATTTGTTGCATAGATGTTTTTAGATGGTAATAGATGAAATTATTAGATTAAAAAAGATTAACTTTATTAACAAGAGAACAGCATGGTTGAGCGGGAGATGGCGAAGGAATCAACAACAAATCAGTTAGGGGAACGGTTACAGTTAAAGCTAATATCGATTACGATTAATTAAGGTTATGGAAACAGTTAAATATAAATACATGGTACATGACATCTCCTTTTTTTTTTTCAATTAATGCACATATAAGGAAACATACAAAAATAAATCAATAATACACAATTACTAAAGTTAAAAATATTAAGAAATTAAATCAATAATACACAATTGCTAAACTTCAATATATTACGAAAGTCTTAAAGTTTATACATAGTCTTTAAAACGTTGTGGAGTTTTAATTTGTCGACCTACGCGAGTGGATCGAGCAGGAGCAGTAACAGATGATTGAATCTGAGGCAATGTAGCAGAACTACTAATAGATGGTTGCGTAGAGGCTACTGAAAATGTAACATTGTTATTGCTCGTTGGAGTTGCAAGTAGATCTTCGGCTGTTGTTTTGGGATTCATAGGCTGAGCAGATTTAAAAATTTTAATGTGAATACGATTTCTACGATATTCTCTACCATTCTCTGCTGTTATGACATAAGACCTTGGTTGAGGCCCAACTTTGGATATTTTTCCTTTACACCATTGATTTTTAAGCCGAAACAGCACTTCTTGATCTTTTAGCAATGGTTGCAAAGGGTGAGAATGTAGATCATATTTATGCTGTCGCTGCTGTCTGAAATGTAGGCGTTCTTGCACAGCGCTGCAATCATATTGGGGTGCAAGCTGTGACGGCAGTGTAGGAACCAGGGTACGAATACGACGGCCCATTAGCATTTCTGCAGGAGAAGGTAGGCCATCCATAGGAGTATTTCTATACTCCATCAAGACAAGGTGTACATCTTTCTTGTCTTGTGCGGCTTTGGTGAGGCTGGATTTGATAGTTTGTATACAACGTTCGACCTGTCCATTTGAACGAGGGTACCCAGGACTAGATGGATTGAAAAAAATGTCCCAATTTGTACAAAAGTCACTAAATTCTTTGGAATCAAAAGGTGGTCCATTGTCTGCAATAAGCTCTTCAGGAATACCGAAGCGAGCAAAACAAGTTTTTAAAGTATTGATAACTGTGGGAGCTGTTGTGTAGTGCAAATGCTGGAGCTCAATATATTTCGAAAAATAATCCACAATTAAAAGGTAAGTCACTGAAGATAGATGAAAGAAATCAATTGCAACCTTTTGCCATGGTCGCTCTGGTAATTTTCTGTCCAAAAGTGGTTCTCTGCTGTTTAACCTTTGGTTTTGTTGACAGACAACACAGTGCGATACCATATTTTCGACTTCAGCATTCATGTTTGGCCAATAGAGGGATTGACGGGCAAGATTCTTACAGGATACTATACCTCTGTGACCAATATGAAGATGCTGCAAGATGTCTTTGCGACAAGACTTTGGGATCACCAATCTTCGACCACGACAGATGAGACCATTTTCTATGTGGAGTTCAGATTGACAGTGCCAATAAGGTTGTGCATGAGGGATCACATTTTGCTTGTTTTGAGGCCATCCATTTTCAATGTAATTTTTTATACTTTGGAGCTCCAAGTCATTTTCAGTTTCTTGCATGATTTCATCTAATTTGGACTTTGAGGCTTGCACTAGCAAAGAAACCATTAAATGAGCATTGTCTATGTCAGACGTCGAAACAGTCTGTACTGGCAAAGGTGCTCTGGATAAGGCATCAGCAACAACTAGATATTTGCCAGGTACATGCGTAAGTTTGAAGTTATATCTTTGTAGACGCAATAACAGTTTTTGCAATCTTGGTGATATATTTTCAAATGGCTTATGAATTAGTCCTAACAAGGGCTTGTGATCTGTTTCTATCTCAATATGTTGACCAAAAACATAATAATGAAAATGTTCACAGGCATGAACAATTGCAAGGAGCTCTTTTTCGATTTGGGAATATCTTGACTGAGCTTCAGAAAGAGTTGCAGATGTATACGCAACTGGTTGATGGTTCTGGAGAAGAACACCACCAATACCAAAAGAACTTGCATCAACAGAAAGGACTATAGGTTTATCTTTGTCAAAAAACTGGAGAACTGAAGTTGATTGCAAAAGATCTTTAACCCTCAAGAAAGCATCATTATGATGAGAATCCCATTGCCAATTTATATCTTTCTTTAATAGATCTCTTAAAATGGAAGTTTCCTGTGAAAATTTTGGCACAAACTTCATAAGATATGTGGCCATACCCAAAAATCTCATCAATTCTTGCCTATTGGTTGGGACAGGAAAATGTGAAATAGCAGAGACTTTTTTGGGATCAGGAGAAAGACCATCAGGTGAAATTATGTGACCTAAATATTGTAATTTAGATACACCGATAAGAGTCTTATCTTTGTTGAGCTTCAGTCCACTTTCTCTAGCAATTTGAAAAACTTTCTTTAATTTCTCACAATGATCATCTAAATTTGCACTGTACACCAATATATCATCAAAATATGGGTCGATTTCTGGGCAGTTTTCAAATATATTAACCATACACATTTGATATACCTCAGGAGCACAATTTAATCCGAAAGGCATTACTAGGAAACGAAATCTGCCAAATGGTGTTATAAAAGTGCAAAGATCAGAACTCGCATCATCTAGCTGAATATGATAAAATGCATTTTTTGCATCAACGAGAGAAAAGATTTTGGAACCTTTCAACTTTGACAACAATTGGTCTTGTGAAGGAATTTGGAAATGTTGTCTTTTGACATATTTGTTAAGGGGACGAGGATCAAGACAAACTCTTATTGATCCATCTTTTTTAGGAACTATAACAATTGGATTTACCCAATCAGTAGGTTTAGTGACCCTTTCAATTATACCATCTTGTTCCATTCTTAAGAGTTCATTTTTGAGTTTACTTTCTAAAGCCAATGGTATTTTACGAGAAGCTGCTATAACAGGTGTTGCATTTTCATGCAAAATAATTTTGTGTTTACCAGGTAAACGACCTACACCTTCAAATATGTCATTATATTCATTCAAAATTTGTAATAATTTAGATGGAGGAGAATTTACATTATTAGATGGGTTAGAATGAGCTCTAGTAGATGAAAGAGAATGTGAAGTGACACTTGTTGAGTCATTATTTACATTAGATTTGGAATTCAAACGAAAATTTGTATTTACACAATTAACACTACTTTTTCCACTTACTTGTACAGAGGAATCCATTCGCTGTATGAGATTTAAAGCTGCGCATGCAGCTGCACTTAACACTGGTTGTACATTTAGATTTACTATAATAAATTTTAAATCATAGGACATATTATTCACAACACACTTGAGAATACTTTCACCCACAACTGGTAAAGCATCACCAGTGTAAGTACACACTTTAAGGGTACTTGGATGAATTTCTGGAGAATTATTTAATTTCTGAAACACAGATAAGGGAAGCACATTCACTTGGGCACCTGTATCAAGCTTGAACATGATGGGATGATTATCAATATGGATTAGCTGAACCCAATCACATTCCTCAAGTGTTGAAATAGCACCGATATAAGCTATATCTGGACTGAAAACAATTGATGAAACTTGATGGTGTTGTTGCTTTGGTAATTGCCTTTTAGGTTGTCTGCAGACACTGGCAAAATGGTTTGACATATGGCAATTATGACATGTTTTCCCGTAAGCTGGACAATTTCTGGGCACATGATGCGATCCACATCTTGAGCATGGACGTTTATGATGAGCTGCCGGATGCTTGTTATAAGTAGGCTTCGAATTACTGCTTTGATGTTTTGCTGAATTTCCTGGATTATATTTTTTGTTTTTCTGGCGATTGATCGCGTCGACGTGCGTAGATGATGTAGATGTAGGCTGCGACATGGCGAGAGAATGTAGTTTCGACAGTTCAGCAGACTTGCATATTTCCATGGTTTTCTTTAAGGAAAGTTCAGGCTCTCTCAAAAGCCGTTCACGTAAAACATCATCACGTAGGCCTTGTATGATACGGTCTTTGACGTTACGCTCATAAGCTGCACCAAATTCACATTGATCAGCTTGCAGTTTAATTTCTGTTACGAAAGAGTCAAAATTTTGTCCAGGTTTCTGGATCATATTATTAAACACAAAAGTTGCTAGAGTGATGTTACGATAAGGCTTGTAATGTTCATCAAATTTATCTAAAACGTCTTTTACCTTTCTAGTTTGACCATTGGTAAGAGCCGGAAACTCGAATGTTAGGTAATCTTTGTAGGAAGCCTTGCCGATAACGCTAAGTAATAAGGCGATTCGCGTATCATCTTCTTCCTTGTGATATTTAACGGCAGTTTCAAAAAGTTCATATTTTTGTCGCCAATCCATCCAGGCTTCTGCTGGATTATCACCAGGAACAAATTGTTCCATTTGCAAAAAGTTGTGAGCCATGCCGTCTCTGACAACGTATTTAGAATTTAGCAAAAAAAATACTAATTAGACGATAGATGTACTAAATACTACTGTAATGGTAACTTCTGACACCATAATATATTTGTTGCATAGATGTTTTTAGATGGTAATAGATGAAATTATTAGATTAAAAAAGATTAACTTTATTAACAAGAGAACAGCATGGTTGAGCGGGAGATGGCGAAGGAATCAACAACAAATCAGTTAGGGGAACGGTTACAGTTAAAGCTAATATCGATTACGATTAATTAAGGTTATGGAAACAGTTAAATATAAATACATGGTACATGACACCTTTGACTATTCGAAGTCACATCACCAAAAAGTTTTTTTTTTTTTTTTTTTTTTTTTTTTTTTTTTTTTTTTTTATCAAGGAGGTGAGGGGGGGGGGGAGGCTTCAGGTTATCTTCTCTTAATGTTTTCTATAAAGTAACACTTAAACAGGATTACTATTAAAAATGTACTTGTCTGCAAAATTCAGGTATCAATGTCAATCTAAAGAATAAAATTGCATTTTTTTTTGGGGGGGGGGGGGGGTTGATATCCAAGAGCCTAAAATGCAGGCATGAAAGAGGGAAACAGGAAAAAAGGAGGGAAAATCTCTTCGATCCATATGATGGCACCAAACTTTTAAAATTTAGACACATTTTAACAGTTATTTATGGGATAAAACGAAATATAATTGCACGTATGATTGTTATTTTCTTTTCATAGCTTAGAAAGCATTAAAAACAAATTTAAACTTTTAAATCAAAAGTGTTGCATAAATAGAAGAAAATATTCTATTGCAAAAAGAACATTGTGAAACTTCCTTTTTCTTTTAAAGTCTAAAATCTTTCACTCTGGAGAGATACTTTAATCAAATTTATTCACACGACTTTCATGTGATTATAATATAAGCTTCCCTTTGATTTGATTGATCTTTTGCACAGCAATTCAGAAAAAAAAAGAAAAGGATTTTAGTTAGACAAGATGTCTGATTATTAAATTTTCAAGATCCCCCCCCCCCTCCCCCACCTTATATGCTTCCAATATTTTCTTTGCATTTTTGCATCAATCCAGAAAATCACCAAAATTATTTTTAAAAAGGTGGAATTCCACCTTTAGGAGGAACACTTTCCTGCCTGAAAATGGTATCATTTTTGAGAAGTGTTTACTGTACCCTAATAGAAGAAATATGCGATTTTATTGAATTTTTATTTGTAGGTACCACGGTTCACATAATATTTTGAGAAAATTTTAGGAAAGAATTTTTCTAGTGTTTAATAATGCACGAGAAATTAAAATCTTATCTTTCAACCTACAAAGATCATGCCGCATACAATTGTTTTTTCTGATTTCTGTTTATCTAAAAACATGCTAATATTTGCCCTGTTTTAAAAAGATTACCCAATTACGGAAGATTAAATTGTAACATTTTAATTATTTTTAACACAATCAACTGATTGACAAATAAATAATGAGAGTAGAATTGTAGTAGAACCAATTGAGTGAAAATTTGTGAGCATGAAATTATCGCTTTATTATCCGCCATCTTCGCTCAAAAAAACAACAGCATCAAACCTAAACAGACTTTTCAACGACAGCGCGAGCGAGCGCTTGTGCTTCGTCCGAAATACAGCAACCTCAAAAATAACTAGCGCCAATTCCTCAGCCAAGAGGTAGGAGAAAAATCACCATAGGGAGCGGAGCTACACCGAGACGCTAGTGGTAAACACGGATTCTTCTAGGGAGTGAAGCGGGCTCGTTAATGAGTGATTGTTTAAATTTAATCAATATTTCCACGTTCTCTTTAATTTCAGATAAGAATGCTTATTAACATAATTATGTCATTGTTTTCCTTGCATTTATAATGTATGTTTTGTTAATTTCTTTAATCACCCAGCACGTGCTGCTGTTTGCTAATTTTCGTCAATATATTTTTTTAATTTAATGTTTAGCTTATTTTACTACTGTTATTAATTTCTTACATGGATTACTAAGGAAATTTTAATTTAGATTCTCTTTCGTCTGTTGCTAATGTTTTTAATGTGCGTTTATTAAGTGTTAGGTACTAGAATTTTTTCCAGCCTACCCATAACTAATTGCTAATTTTTACTAATAATCTGCCTAATCTTTATATATCTTTTATTTTCTATTGAAAATTATATTATTTTTCGTGGATGGGTGACAATTTTATCCAGATATTTTGTTAAATGTTACTAAATATCTTAAAGTTTGTATTGTCAATGAAATCAGCTACTTTTAATGTCGTTCTTGTTCTTTTTAAGATTGATGCAAAAATTAAGACTAGGGATTGACCGAATCAGCAATTTTGCCGAATACCGAAGCTTCGGTCAAAGTGTATACCGAATATTCGGTATTCGGCAACAGAATACTTAAAAATTTTTAATACACATTTTTGCATATATTAGCTTTTTTAATAAACTTTAATTAAAATTAAATTCTTAATAATTTAATTCAGTTACATTTTTATTCTTAAATCTAATTGCACAAAAAATTTTAATGACTTCTTTCAAATCACAAATTCATTAACCCATCACTTATTTTTTATTATTTTATCACTAGTCAATATCCAAATTAACCCAATGAAAGTATTAAACTATACAGGCTATTATTAAGGATAAGGATTCTCAAAAAAAACAAAAGTTCATTCAAATAAAAAGAAACAATGTTGTCATTAAGCTGATTTACTGATTGTCTAATTATATACATATTGAATTGGAATGTTCTCAAATACAAAAGCTATCATATCAATTTGTACATTTAACTATTTTCTGTGAAATTATTGATACATATTTATATTTTGATTAATATTTATCGCTGCGGTGATGAAGATAAATTTGAGCAATTTTAATTTAATGGTTATAAAAGCTATAGGATAGGCATAGGAGTATAGTACTTATTTGATGCATGTGTTTTCTTTAATATAAATCTTAGATATACAGAGATGAACTCTGATATACTTATTTGAGGTGTATATTAAAGAGAATACACGTTAAATAAATTTAAATTGAAAAAACTAATGTAGAAATAATTAAAATTAAATGGTAATGGAAAGATGCCCATATTCCTTACTTTTTTTCCCTATATCGTAGACAGTTGTTCTGATTTCACCCCTATATAGACTATTTTAGGAAAGAAAAAAAAAGTTTTTTGTAATTAAAAATGGTCTTTGACTTGTTTTTGGTAGTGTAGCTGAACTTTGAACTCATGCACATAATATTGAAACTCATCATTTAGCCTATTCTACTTCTAAGTAAAAGAGAATTCTTCTACTTCTAAGAAAATACTTATCCGCAATTATTCGGTCGAAGCCGAATATTCGGTTTACATGCCGAATCACCGAATACCAAATCGACTATTCGGTATTCGGTCAATCCCTAAAGGACACATCAATATCAGAGACATAAGGGGTGAGGATTATAATGGTGTGTAAAGCTTTGTACTTTTGAATTTTCTTTGTGTCATAACATCACTTGTTAAATATAAAACAGTAATATGAAACTAATAGTAATACAAGTTTAAAAATTTATATTAGTATTAGCAAAATTCCCTCTCTTTCGTAAAGTGCTTGTAAATCCTTATTTTTATTTTGTCACTTCTAAAAACCCTTATAAATACTTTATTTTTCACTAGGTGTCTTTGGTAGTGCTGTTGCACTTTTTAATCTTTTTACTGTATTTAATGTTTATTGGAATCTTGCGAGTTTTAAAAAACAGAAAAGAATTCCTCATATGATTGAAACTGTAGCTTTCATACAATATATGTTATGTTCTTTTTATGAAGTGTATATGCTGGTAGATGGATTCCAAGGCTACAGGCTTAAAAACTGACAGGTTGTACTTGCATGCATAAGTAAGTGTTAGTATTCCCCACCCATATTTCATTTGTATTGTCTTGTGCATGTTGTTAATGAGTAACGAGTGGAAAACACAAATGTATAAAGAGAAAAGCGTACAAGGTACAGAGTGTCTATTGTGCCGTAAGATACGGCTGCCTTAATGATCATTCTATTTAACCGTCAGGCACAGCAACAAACTGCGCATGACAGTTACCTCTGGCATCTTGGCAGTATAGCTTAGCTTGGCATAATCGCTTTTTCTACAATACAAGTTATTTTCATCTGATGGACTGACGGCTTCTGTTATTATGAAACAGCCATTATAAATGAAGTGTTAGGTGAAGATGAAAGAGCAGCCGTAAAAAGTTATAATGCTGATTTTCTGGGTCAGAATGAGGAACTTTTTTTTCCCCATTCTGACCAGAAAATCAGAGTTCTAACATTTTACGGCTACTCTTTCATCTTCACCTAACACTTCATTTATAATTACTGTTTCATAATAATAGAAGCCATCAACCTATTAGAAGAAAATTATCCATTCCAAAGGTATAAGTTCGATTGAAAAAATCTATTAATACTTTGAGCAGAAAGAAGAGGCTACACCTGCAATTTTCATGACACTAACAGAATCACATAGCTACCAATTTGTACGGTTTTTGCTACCTCTGAAATTTAATACAAATTTTTGCCCTATTTAATCGTTCACAATTCTTATATTTCGGCAATTGAATTAGACAAAGTCTTAGCGGTAGAAAAAAATCTTAAAAATTGGTAGCTATGCAGTAGCGTAATACTGCAGCAAAATTGACATCCAACAAACAAAAAACTATCCAGGGCTTTTTCAACTTTCTTTTTTCATTCCCCATTTCTCTTAAAAGTAACAGAAATGTACATCAAAGAAATGTTACACGTACAATAAAAATGAATGAATAAAGTGAAAATTTATATTTCATCTCCTTAGTTTGTGACGATTTGTGTAAATCCGGTTTATCCGAGTTTTTTGCTGATCCGAGGTGAGCTTGATCCATATTAATTCGGATAATCGAGAGTGAAGTGTAGTACTGTTAATTGAAAAAAGTTAGCTTTTGGCTAAATGCTTCAAATTGGATTTTGGCTTTGCAAAAATCCAGTAGCATCAACATCTACTCTATGAAAGGTGAGTTCCCACAAATATTTTTTTCCAACTACAACACTGTGCATTACATATATATTTAACTTTTTTTTAAACCATTAATAAATATATCAATATAATGCCTTGTCTTTAGCTGATTATGTCATGTGTTTCTCTGCTAATAACCTTTGAAAACAAAGATAAAAAACAATACCCAAAATGTTTCAACAAAATAAGATGCACATTTAAAAAAAAAAAAAAATTTAATTCTTAATGAATATGAATAATGCATAATATTTCAAATCTGGGAATTTTGTTTTCAGCATGTCATTAAGGAAAAAAAAACACTTTTACAAAATAAAACACTCATCTGTCTTTTTTACATATCAAGATACCCTTCTCTTGTTTTTATACATTGTTTTAATGCTTCAAGCTTTCTTTATTTTATTAAATCTTTTGACCTTATTATGAGAATTTTATAACTTTAGGCAGGAATAACTATTATAGAAGTTAAAGCATTCGCTTATTTATAGCAGAGAGCTGGAGCTGGAGCTCTAAATTTTCTCCAGCTCCAGGGCTCCTTTAGTTTTTAATATTATTTTAAATCTTTTTTTTTTTTTTTTTTTTCAGCCTTTTAAATTTCCAGGCTTAAAATATTTTAATTAGTACATCATTATTCAGTGCTTTAATTATATCATTTTTTAGGTTTTTTTTTTTATTATTATTAGAGATGGAAAACTTCTCAAAACATGGTAACACTACACTTTACTTCTACTTGAGCTAAGTGACAACACTATTTATAAACAAATATAGCCACCTGTTGTTTACATGTGTAGTTGTACAATTTTGGTTGTTTGAAAAGTGTAGAAGAAATTTAAGATTTTTGTGTTTAAAATCCCACCAAACTTTCTGTTTTAAAAACAAAAGCTAAACGATGTCCTATTTTCGGAACAAACATTTCAAGTTTGATGAGAAGAAAAATGCATTTTGTCAGATCTTTAATGAAGGTAAAGGAAGAAAGAATTTGTGAGCAAAACATTAAATGTGTAAATTAAAATCTGCAACTTTAAAGCACAAAGTTGGAGCCGGAGCTGGAGCCACAGTATTTTATCTAAGGACGGAGCTGGAACATCAAAAATTGTTCGGCTCCGGGTCACTGGTTAATAGGATTAGAGCCAGTAGCAGATTAAGTGCTACAGATTATTTTAGACGTAACTGAATAATCCTATCTAACAACTTAAAAAGACATAAAATTTACCTTTATGTCTCTAGATTTTCTTTAAGAATGTAATTTTTATCGAATTTTATATATTATTTTGATGTCTTATGATACTAAGCTTGGTTCACCACTGTTGATTGGCAGAAATTTTGCTACTGGGTGATCAAATTAAAAAATTGGGTTGTGTTAGAACATGGACAGTTTTTAAATCGAAGAATTATTTTAAGTGCTATTTAAAATTGTTCGGTTAAAGTTTTATAGGATCAAAAACTAGGTATAACAATTTTACCATCTTTCGCTGGCACATACTTGACTATTTTGTAGTGTGCCGATGCAATCTTTTTTTTTATTATCATTTATCTATTTTTTTTATTCAAAATTTCCTTATTTCAATAGATTTATTTCATATTTTGCAAAAATCATTTTATTAGTTATTGTTGCCAATTATTAAAAAGCATAAATATTTCCATTTTCCAAACATCTTTCAGCGGAAAAATATAGTTACATGTGAATATTATAACAGAAAGAAAATTTTAAAATAATTAAGCTGTTAGAGAGGATGTATTTTTTGTTTAAAAAAGAGTCATAAATGTACCTAATCAATACATAAAAATGTGTATTTTCACGTTATTTTTGTAATTACAATTCAAAGTTCATTTTTTTTTTTTTTAAATATTGCATTCAATTTGTCTTTTGTTCTTTGCTGCTACCTCATGCCAATGACTCGTTATAATTATGTCAGGAGTGAATTCGCTGTGCTGTTTTCATTTAATCACTTATAAAAAGAATTAAAGATGTATAGAATTCTGACTCAACTATAAAAAGTTAATAAAAATTAGGAAAAAGTATACCCCTAAGCCTAATGCTTGATAATATGAATCTCTCTCAATATAACTTAATAGAAATTGAGTTAGGACTGAATAAATGTGCGCTAGGGAAGCAGATATGCAAAAAAATTGTTTAGACATGTTTCATGAACATGTCAAACAAGTAAGCTAAATTATAAGAACATTATTATTTTTATTTTACAAGCATGCAATAAATGTTCAGCTTTTATCAGTCCGGAACTCACTAAGTATGAAGATCTTGCCAAGAAGTTGAGTATGGAAAATTGCACTGCTAAGGTCGAAGCGATTGTTGTCATCTTTCTTGGATCCTGGAACATTTCAAATGATAGCGATATGTAGAAGGTGTTCTGACAAATATTCTAAATGGATGAGACGAATAATAGTCAGAGAAACTATTTTGTTTTCACAACATCTATTTTGAACACAAGCATGCTTAATGTAAATCTCCAGACCCACATGTTTTAACCTTTTCTGAAATTCCCCATGACAGTTAAAGGATGAAGTAGAGAGGATAGAGGTGTCCTTCAGAAGCCTATTGAAAATATATGGAGTATAGATGGATCATGGGTGCCTGCAAGGCAGGGAAGAAACATTTATTCTTGACTGATTTAAAATTATTAACATTAAAACAATAAGGAACTAAGAATTTTCCCTGAATCTTTTGTGGAAGACAATTTTTAGTTTTGAATTCCTTTATATGTTTTTGTGTTTTAAGCCCCATCACTTTTTATGTGATGTAGTTTGTATTTCTATTTTTGTGCTTTTTATTGTTTTATAAATAAAGTTTGTTGAATTCACAAGGTTCTGGAATAAAGAACCGCAGACTGACTTAGGCCACATGGACACACACTTTTTATAAGCACGCTTAATATAAACCTCCAGACCCACATTGTTTAACATTTTCTGTAGTTTCCCATGACAATGAAAGGATGAAGTAGAGGGGAGAGCAGACTTGTATAAAACCAAAAACTTTCTGCGCACATAAATATTGGGTCAAAAACTTTCTGCAAATTAATTTAATGTCTAATAAAATAACGTGTTATATTATTTTGACGATATGAATTAAAAACAGTAGTTTTAAAATAATTGCCATTTAAATTAAAAATTAATTAATACTAATTACAGAATAATTATGTTGGTTAAAAAAAAAATAAAGCTAAAAATCTATGATAAGAAGGGGAATTCCTATCAATTATATTTTGTCAATGCATTTAGAAACAGCCCAATTCTTGTATTGTGACCTCTTAGCACAAAATGCCAATCACTCTGTTCAAAGAAATAATTTGACATTGCTTCTGAAACAACTAAATCACATTTTGAAAGGAGAGGTCCATTCATAGGTATCATAAATGAAGAGACCGATTAGTTTTTATTGCGGTTCTTTAACGAAATTCTCGTTTTTTCCGCGATCATTTGACGGAATTCCCGTTTTTTTTTCGCGATCCTTTGACGAAATTCCCGTTTTTTCTGTTATGATTTGACGAAATCAGTTTTTTTTTTTAAATCTATTTGACGAAATTCACATTTTTTCGCGATATTTTGACGAAATTCGCGCTTTTTCCGCGGCACTTTGACGAAATTTGCGTTCTTTTCGCGATCCTTTGACAAGATTAGTTTTTCCCGCGATTCTTTGACGAGATTGGCATTATTTTTGCGATCTTTTGACAAAATTAGCGCTTTTTCCGCTATGCTTTTGCAAAATTCACTTTTTTGCGCTCCTTGGACGAAATTAGTTTTTTTTTCCGCGATCCTTTGACCAAATTCACATTTTTTCGCCATCTTTTGACGAAATTTGCGCCTTTTTCCGCGGCACTTTGACGAAATTCGCGTTTTTTTCGCGATCCTTTGACAAAATTAGTTTTTTCTGCGATTCTTTGACGAAATTTGCATTATTTTTGCGATCGTTTGACAAAATTCGCGCTTTTTCCCCTATTCTTTTACGAAATTCGTTTTTTCTGCTGTCCTTTGACGAAATTTGCGTTTTTTCTGCGATTCTTTGACGAAATTATCTTTTTTTTCATAATTTTTTTGGAAGAAATTCGCGTTTATTTCGCAATCCTTCGACGAAATTAGCATTTTTTCCGCGATGCTTTGACAAAATTAGCAATTTTTTCTGCGAACGATATTGACGAAATTGGTTATTTTCGGCGACCATTTGTTAAAATTCGCAATATATTTCAGTGATATTTTTTTATGTCTGAATTTTCGGACTGATGCCCGATTTTTTTTAATTTTCGGAACCGAATGCCTTAAATTTTCGGAACATAATCACCCCTGGCGAACAATAAATAAATAGTACCTAAAATTGGGGAATATTTTTAATTTTTCGGTATTTTTTTAAAAAAAGTTACAAAAACAGAATTTTTGTGTTTCTTTTTTCTAAAAAAATTTCCGCAAAGTTCCGAATTTTGCGGAAAATTTGCCGCGCACGCCGTGCGCGTGTGAGTCTATGTTATTCTGGGGTGTCCTTCAGAAGCCTATTGAAATTATATGGAGTATAGATGGGTCATGGGTGCCTGCAAGGCAGGGCAATTACCCCGCCTTGGATTATCAAATTTAATTAACCAGGTTTTCTTTTTTTCTCATGATTTTGAAAAAAAGGAAAAATGTTTTGTTGAGTGATTTAAAATTATTAACACTAAGACAATAAGGAACTAAGAATTTTCCCTGAATCCCCTGTGGAAGACAATATCTTAAATGGGAGTTCAGAGTCTTCCTAATCTAATGAAAAAATAATAAATTCTTTCAATCCTTTATTTTAAATAAAAGTGGTACAAGTTAATTGGATTTTTAATGTGTTGTTTCACGTTTATATTCTTCATCTATATAAATAAAAATGTAAATGTTCGTTTGTTCAAAATCGCTAATTTCCGAAAGTTCTTCACCGATCGCTTTGAAATTTACGGGTTGAGTTGCATTCGAATACGGAAGTGTTGTTATATACTTATTATGAACCTTGCTCCCCCAACCCTTATTTGCCACCCCCACCCCCCACCAGAGGACGCTTTTAAACTTTTTTCCAAAACCCATCATGTGATATATCATTAGAAAGCCCTTGGACTACTGTTTCATATTATATTCTATGAGATTAAGATGAGTGAAGTGTATAAAACAGGGTTGTAAAAAACCGGGTTTAAAAAAAACAGCCCGGGCAGCTACACACTACAACCTTGGTATAAAAGAAGGTTATTCCAAAAGGGGGGGCTACTATTGTCCAGTAAAACAAAGGTAATACAATAGCCAGATATTTGGCAATAAAAAGGAGAGTTGCGAACAAAAGATAATTTCTTGTGATGGCCTGTCGGTAGGCAAGCGAGTCAGTAGATCATGTGGGTGCTCTTGAAAATACATGGGTAAACTGGAAGAAAGGAGGGATAGGGAGAGCAGAAGATAATCAGTTTTTTATGTTGAAAGTCTGAAGTGGAAGTTGAAGGTAGTGGTTTGTACTGTGTGTGCAGTGTTTCCTTGAGAAGTGCATGTGATAAGAATTCAGGCAGATCTGTATGGTCTTATCATTGGATAAAGCTAGCTGAGTACAGTTAAAAGACACGAGAATAGTGCATTTATAGTGAGAAAATCTATTGCATGGATAATATCCCAAAGTGTTATTTAACTTAAGGCAGGATCTGTTGTATCTGGGTTGGGTGTATACTGCCGAACGTGCTTCGCTTTTATGCTTTTTGAGTTGGGAATTTTCGTGGCGGACATATAAGAGGGTAGATGTCGAAATAAATTATTTGTTTGAAAAATGCAATACTTATATCTCTCTTTTAAATGCCCACATTTTGACAAACCTATACCTGTAGAATCCTCATGATGAGCATAAATTGTCATTTAATTTAGGCATTGTGATGGCGTATTTTGTAGAATTAACATGCATGTGTGTGTGTCATTTATGATGACCGAGGGATATAGGCCTAAAGGGGGAGTCCTTCTAAAGGAACCTAAACTGTATTTGCGCAAGGATATGCAAGGCTCGAAGAAGACCACGAAAAGCTCCGAACTATTAAGCCGACGGGCGCGTCTGGTTGTGAGTCAGGGGTGATTCTGTTCCGAAATTTTAAGGCATTCGGTTTCAAAAATTAAAAAAATCAGTCATCAGTCCAAATATTCGGACATAAAAAGATCGCGAATTTCGGCAAATGGTCACCGAAAAAAATCAGTTTTGTCAATATTTTCAAGAAAAAAGCGTCAATTTCGTCAAAGGATCGCGGGAAAAACATGAATTTCGTCAAAGGATCGCGAAAAAATGCAAATTTCTTCAAAAGATCGCAAAAAATGCAAATTTCGTCAAAAGCTAGTGAAAATGCAAATTTCGCCAAAACGATCGCTAAAAGAACACAAATTTCGTCAAAAGATCGCGAAAAAAACCGCAAATTTCACCGGAAGAACGTGAAAAAACGCGAATTTCGTTAAAGGATCGTGGAAAAAAGCGAATTTCATCAAAGGGCTGCGGGAAAAACGCATGCTTAGTGCCGGGGGGTAATCCGCCCCCTTCGCCCCTCTGCTGTAACCTTTCAGAAAATTTAATGTGAATTTCAGAGAGAAAAAATTCTACTCAAAATCAACTGTAAACCCGAGGTTACCCGGGGCGTAGTTTCCGAGCACTCAGATGCTTCTCCCCCGTGCAATGTGCCCCTTATCAAGAAATCGTAGATGCTATGTAGTGATTTCGGAAGTGCACGGAGCTCCCCTCCTCCGAACCCCGTAATTGGTCTACCATTCGGGAATGGGGGAATTCCATCTACGTCGTGATCACGTGGTCAAGGTAAAAACTTCTAGCGTAAAGAAGGGAAAACTCCGTAGACGCAATGTGACCGACCCACCACCCAATGTAACAGTTCATGGGGAAAGCAGTAGTAGCTTCCCTTCTTATCAGTTAGAAGTTCTTTGGGTAAATTACCGGTACCACGTGACTTTTTTCAGCCTCGAACTCAGATTGGAATATAGTTCATTAGTTGCGTTAAATCACAGCCTCGAACCCAAAGGGAGAATAGGGTCAATACCTTTGTGTTACTTGGGCAAGAGATCCTGCATTGCGTTCCTGCGCACCGTGTCGACACTAGAGAGTCTCTGAGTCTTTCTCTACAGAGTACACAATGCTTTACTATTCGCCGGCCGATATCTAGGAGGTTGGGATTCGTACATATCCAGCCGCGACCAACGGCAAACAAGGCCAGTTCATGACTTACCAATCACCGTGTAAAGATGATCCACTCCGTCTGACGTTTTAAAAGTCATGAACTGGCCTTGTATATCGTTGGTCGCGATCCGGCGCCTCCAGGCTCTCCCCACTCAAGGGGTCGATTACGGACAACCGGGGGGGGGGTACTGCCGACATGAACTGACGGTATATTGACGAACTTCGTAGTAACAAAGACTTATCTTAAAGAGATTAGGTATAGGGCTCCTATAAGGAAAGGGCAGCTGACGTCACTGTTGGTCAGCAAGCAAAACCTGTTCATTCATTATTACTCCTACTATACACATGAACTCCGCGAATTTAATTGGTCTTTAACAGATTGATTTAACAGGTCTATGATATAATTGGCCTACGTCCCCAAGTGTGATTCCTGCAATGATCACTATGATAAAAATGTAGTGGTAGATTGGTTGACGGAAGCGTTTGTTTGTAAACATGCCCTTTCCTTATGAGAGAAGCGACATATGCGGTATCATATTTGGGATAGGATTATGGTACTTCGTTATTTTAAATCTTACGCTCGTTCGTAGGATAGGTGTACTTACGATCGATCTTAAGGCACCGCAATCTCAGCCTTGATTCTGAAAAAAAAAATGCCTAGGTTTGCAACAGTCTGAGCATCAAATATCGCCACTCTTATAGACCCCTTTCATTGACGTCACGTTGCTATTGTCAACGACTGATGCTATGACAACTGGAGCACACACGTGGAGCACAGATTTACCCGTTTGCCGTTAAAAGCACGTGTTATCTTTCTGTTTAATTTAGACCTTCCTTTATTATTATAGTGCAAATAAGTCTAATAAATCAAATGGGGAGTACCATATTCGCCTTATATTTGGGCGCCATATGAAGCGATTTCAGACATGTGACGTCATGTGCAACCCGTCTATATAGGACCACGCACAGACTTCTCATATAAATAGACTCAGAACTGGTAACCTTTTCTTAAAGCATACATCTCGGCCCACCGTTACGTGATGGTGGGCATGGGTGCAAAAAGTCCATCCAAGACAAGACTGAAAAGTTTTCTGAGTATAAGGAAAGGGCATGTTTACAAACAAACACTTCCGTCAACCAATCTACTACTACATTTTTATCTTAGCGATCATTGCAGGAATCACACTTGGCGACGTAGGCCAATCATATCATAGATCTGTTAAAGACCAATCAAATTCCCAGAGTTCATGTGTATAATAGGAGTATTAATGAATGAACAGGTTTTTCTTGCTGGCCAACAGTAATTCGACCAACAGTGACGTCAACTGCCCTTTCCTTATTAAAATTAGGGCCACTATAATACGGGCTGACTCACGCCACCATTCACGCCGGTAGGAGGAAAACGATTGGCCACGCCGCGTGGGCAACAATCGCTCATTGGTCAAAGTGGGAAACAAAATGTTTGATGAATCAGCCTGTATTATAGGAGCCCTAATTAAAATAACCAAATGAAAGTGGGTTAGAAGTTTTCTATGCGTTGCATTTTGGCTAAAAATGGATCTCCTGCAGTAAAAGAAAGTGATTAAAAGTTCTTGATGGTAAAATTGCTATTATTTAAGTATATAAAGTAGAATTTAGTATCAATCAAAAATCTCTACAAGACTGAAATCAGTCCTGAGACTGAAGGTCTTGTACCCATGATGATGGGCAGAGGAAGCGTGCCAAACCGACCTGCCTCTACTCGTAATTTCCACTCCGGATTCTGGACGAAAGTTTATTGCGTCGGCATTTCTCTTGAGTTGTCGCACTTATAAACTTCTGCAGTAGTTAACAGCACGACAGCTCGTAGTTTCACTTTCGCTTCTATATTTACGGTTATTTTATTGCGAGAATGAAATCTGAAAGTTCACTTATTATAGGAACCGATTTTAATTTCTCGAAAAAATTCACGAGCCGCCATTGTATGGTATACCATTGTTCAGGTCCAAATGGATGATTCCTTCTCGTTTTCCGATTCCAAAAACTGATTAACATCGTCTTCCGTTGACACAGTAAACGCAGTCAACGAAAAGATAGGAAGCCGTAGCGCATCACTTGTTCTAGATCTCGATCAATTTTTCACAATCATCTTGATCTAGTTTACAGTGCTTTTGTAAGAGAATGGAGACATAGATACAGAGCCCGTGCTTTTATTGTAAGTTTTTGTCCAAAATATCGCAACTCACAATACAGAATTTACCATACATGCATAGACGTAGCGTTGGGAGGGGGTGGCGCATGTGCCCCCCCCAACCATTCTGCACCCCGGGATCCAAAACAGAAGGCGTAGAGGGCACCAAATGAAGATTTTTTTCTGTCGTTAGATATGCATATATATCTGAATTTGTATAAAAATGTCTTGCGACCGGAAAATCGAAACAGAAAACTAAACCAAATGCATTAAAATTTAACAATCGATAAAAAGTATCACCTATAATAGAAGATTGCATATGAATTAGAAAAAAGAGCTGTTCATTTTCTCATTACAAATGTACCATGTCTATGACTTAAATCATTTTAAAAAGTAAAATTCTTAGTAGAACCCTTAAATAAAAGAGTGTAGCATTTGTAGTGGTTCAGTGAAAAATCTCGCATAGGTCGCCATGGCTAGTAAAGTCACCCCTTGAAAAACGCTGTCTTGTTCCGTTTGGTACAATTCTTTTTTGCATTACTTTTCGTGCAATTCTTTTTTGCAACCAACCAAATCCATTCTTAGAGGAGTAGAGCTTGGGCGACTGCCCGTGATAAAAAACAAAAAAAACCCTCACCCAGCGCGTCATGGCTAGTACAAGCCGCATTTGTCCCTGCCTTTACTCTCCCAAATTATTTTTCTCGTCCTTTTACCATTTCTAAGTAGGCACCAACTAAAAAATTCCGCCTATGGCCTTTTACTAAAGTTACTTTTTTTATATCCAGATCCAGCCTCAAAGGGCGTGAGATCCGGCCAATGACACTAAAAACTAAGGGGTGAAATATATGCAAGATAAAATAGTAACCCTCTTTTTTTTCTTTTTTAACAGTATAATATTTGTAGAGGGGCAGGGATAGACATTCATAAACTCATTTCCATTTCGAGTAGCGTTCTCCCTTTTCTTATTAACGTTTTTCCTAATTCGAAGCAGCTTGATTTAACCCTTTCGAGGGCGGTGTCCTTAAAAAAGGACACCCAATTTTAATTCCAAAACTGACAAACGGCACCAAGAATATTTAATTAAAATTTTCCTATTGTAATATACGTAAAAATAAGCAAGTTCGTATTTTCTAATAAATTAATTTATAAATTCCGGTGTCAGTCCATTATTTCACCAGTTTATAAACAGCATTACTCCGCGCCAGTAAGGGTTAAAGCGGATTACTAAATGGATCCGTCTTATAATTGTCAGCCTTCGAATTCGGAAATCACAAGACCAACTTTGATGTTATTTTATAAAAAAAAAAAAGTCTGAATTTTTTAGAAAAATAAAACTTTATTCTAAACAAAATCATAAGACGAAATGCAATATTTCAGTTTTGTAACTTTATTCTATTTCATAGACTCGATAAATATACATAGATGTCGGATAATCGGGAATCTACACTACCATGATTATGTTTTAAGAGAAGGGTTTCTAGTGTGATATTTGCTTTCAAATCGTTGTAAACTTCAATTTTAAAAAAATGTTTTTTTTCTCCTTATTATTAAAAACAAGTCTAATATTCTGATGATAAAACAATTTTATTTTTGTAAGATGGATTAATGTATCCATTATCATAGAGATTTAAAAATGAAATATTATTAGATTAAAAATTTTTTAATTAAAAGTAACTAATATTAGCCTCATTGTAATCCTTCATAATTTTATGAAGAAATGTTTCTTATAATATTCTTATATCAAGATGAAATGCTCTGACTCATTTTTAACTGTAAAGACATTAAAGTTATAGGCTCGACTATTGAAGCGATTTTGAATCGAATAGCGTTTAACATTTTTTTAGGGTTCCGTACTTAAAAAGTAAAAACGGAACAATTATAAGATCACTTCTGTGTCTGTCTGTCACAGCCTATTACTCGTAAACTATGGAACGTGGAAAGTTCAAATTCGGGAAAGTAATAAAGACCATTAACCCACATATTTTCAGATTAATAAACATTCATAAATATATTTAGTAAAAATGTAGAGGGGTTAATTATGGTACTTGAAAAAAAAAAAAACTATTTTCTTCGTATATAGTATCGGGTATCGTGTGAAAGGTTTCGTAACGCTGAACTCAAAAATGCATTCCTTTTAATTTTAGGTATTATATTTTGAAAGATATTGTTGAAAATGTAGCGCAAAAATATGCCCCCCCCCCATCTAATTCCGAATCTACTGAAACTAAAATTATAAAAAATTAGAGGTAGTAGACATTAATTTAAACCTTGCCGGAAAATTATAGCGATTACCCTAGGTCACATAGTTTTTGAAAAATTTATATTTTTCTGTTACACACAAATTTCGATTACTGGCATTCAGAAAAATTGTTGAGCATCGCTAGATGTACCTATCGTAGCAGAAATATAAAAGCATTGTTGATAATGAATTTCGAAAACCATCATCAGTAATTAGCCGAGATATTAACCCTTAAAGATACGGCCAGTTTGGACATATACAATGACAGGGGCGGCGTACTCTATGCCTAGTTAACAATTTTTAATGATATATATGTGTAATGTAATGTTCAGTAACAGTATAAAAGCAATAAATGTCAAATTGTTAAAAACATATTAATTTCAGGGGTCTCAAGACTAAAAATTTAAAAAAAAAAAAAGACCATTTTCAACATTTAATGTTTTAAAATATATATGATTTTAAAATACAATTTTAATTGGGATGAAAGACAAAGTATGTTCTTTCATTTCATGTATTTAAAAAATTGCAAGATGCAGAATTAGTATTTATAGGGGGCTTGAAACTGCTAAACATTTGTCGAACAGAAAATTGGCATAACAGTTTTCAGGATTACAAAATAAATATTGGAACTAGAATGAAAATTTTAGTGCTTACTTATACTTCAGATTGTAATAATTACCCTGAACTTAAATAAATTTGTATTTAAAGCATTTTTATATTTTTAATGCAATGTTGCATTTAGCTAATACAAATTTTGAAAATTTCAACAGTATAATCCCCTAAAAAAAATTTTTTTTTGAACAATAAAAAGGAAATTTTAGTTTCAGTTTGTACAGACTAACATGAAATATATGTTTTGAAAATTTCATGAAAAAAATATTCAGAAGTTTTTGAGGTTCCTGCGCGTTATGCCCAAAAAACGACATTTGGAGAAAAATTACTTCAAAGTTTCGGAAACGCCGCTTCAGATATTGAGCGGGTATAATTCTAAAAGCCATAACTTCTGTTCTAATGGGAATTTCAAGGAAACAAATATATCAAAATGTTCAGAAAAGATAGGAGTTTAACATCTAAAAAAAAAAAAAAAAAAAAATTTCTAAAATTTCGAAGCTTTAAGAGTCTTGCGACCACTTAACCGTTTCCGGCGCGGAGTAATTCTGTTTATAAACTTATGAAATACAGGGCTGACACCAGAATTTATAAACGAATTTATTAGAAAATACGAACTTGCTTATTTTTACGTACATGATAAAAGGAAAATTTTAATTAAATATTCTTGGTGCCGTTTGTCTGTTTTGGAATCAAAATTAGGTGTTCTTTTTTGTAAGGACACCGCCCTCGAAAGTTATAATTAGAATGAATCACATAAATGCTGTGGGATTCGCGACTAGTTTGCATTGAATGTATCTCTCAATACGCCTCGGGTGACTTTAAAAGTTAATTAAAAACCTATCTGGAAAAACGCGGCACTGACCAAGGCGGCGTTGCAACTTTGCGACCTCCTTTCGAAGCGCGCTTAGCACAATGCCAAAGTTAAACTTTGAACAAAGGTTTTGTTTTAGCTACACTGTAGAAATAAAGGTTATTACTAGGCTGAATTTAGTTTTATGAAAGGCCAAATGAAGTTTAACCTTCTCACCGCGGCGAACTGATATATCCGTTCCCTAAGCTGCAGGTTTTGCTGCAATAGAGGCATTATTTAAATTTATATAATTCGACAGATATAATCCAGTTTTAAGAAATTAAGTTATGATTCATACTCTCAAGGTTTATATGCCCATATGTAATAGAAATATATATATCATGTTGGAAAATATATTTATTTAGCCTTTTAAAAAAATAACAGAGAAAACAACATTACATTTTTGCCCTTTGGCTCGGCGGTCAGGGCGTTAAATATGCTCTGCTTTTATTGTCAGTATCGAATTAAGTTCATCATAAACTGATCAGGATAATATTAAAAATGAGTTATACAGAATAGCTATATTTGACATTATTTAAGTTCCATATATCTTTGAACTTTCATGATATATCCATTTACGCTTTTCTAATATATACTGTTATACCCAATCCTACGTTGTATAGTTTTTTATAAGTCTTAGTATTCTTTTAGCAACGGTTTTTTTAATAATGCAATTACAAATTCATATATTTATTCTATGGAACCCTCTGTGCGCGAGTAATACTCGCACTTGACCGTTTATTTGTTAATTAAATTACTTCTCGAGTTATAAGCGATTTTTATCACGTGACGGCAGGTTTTTCCCCTTTACCAGTGCTATTGCGTCTTGAAATTCGATTCAAAACACCAACTTTGACAGTATTTTCAGAAAGATGTTTCGACTTTAACAAAAAATGGAAATAGCCATTCGCTTGCATAATTTCTGAATAAGAACACAAAGATTTTTTTTGGGGGGGGGGGGGGCAAAATTGAAAATTTATCCCGGACACAGTTTTTACTTTGCACGGCCCTGGTGTGACCAGAAACTTTGGGTGCTCCCCACCCAAAGTTTCTGGTCACGCTAAGCTTATGCCTACATGCTTAAACAAGTAAGACATGTAAACAAACATTAGCTTGGGAATTTCCAAGCAAGTATTTACAGATTTTGATTGTGTTTCCCACTGCTTTCTAATGAGGTGGCAAAATCTTAATTACTCCGGTAATTACCGCGCGATTCTTTCGCAACATGAAAGTCCGGGTTCCCCGAATTTTTCCCTCGCCTCTTGCATCTCTGTGCGCCCTCCGAGAAAAATGTAGTTCCAACACAAAGTAGACAACCCACACAGACAGACGTTTACCAACATTAATAGTATAGACTAGCTGGCTTCGCCCGCTAGCGGGCCCCTCCTTTTCATGAACCCCTCCTTTTTTATAAAATCTCTAAAGAACGAACCCCTCCTTTTTAAGAACCTCTAATAATATGAAATCTGGAAGTGATAGAACCTCGAACCGTGTCGCCGCTGCCAACGGCACCGTATAGAAGGCGTGCTGCGCACGCACTGCAAACTCTTTTAAAAAAGACTTTCGCTATGACGAAAGTCGACCCTGGTCCTCGCTGCCTACGGCACCGTATAGCAGCCGTGCTGCGCACGCACTGCAAAGTCTCTTTAAAAAGCCTATCGCGCTCAGTCGTGCTGCGCACGCACTGCAAACTCTTTTTAAAAAGCCTTTCGATATAACAAAAGTTGAACCTGTTCCTCGCTGCCTACGGCACCTTATAGCAGTGCGTGCTGCGCACGCACTGCAAACTCTTTTTAAAAAGCCTATCGCGCTCGAACGAAAGTCGAACCTTGTCCCCGCTGCCTATGGCACCGTATAGCAGGTGTGTGCAAAATCTTTAAAAGAGCCTATCGCACTCGAACGAAAGTCGAACCGGGTTCCCGCTGCCTTCGGCACCGTATATCAGGCATGCTGCGCACGCACTGCAAACTCTTTTAAAAAACCTTTTGCTATAACGAAAGTCGAACCTGGTACTTGCTGCTTACGGCACCGTATAGCAGGCGTGCTGCGCATGCACTGCAAACTCTTTTTTAAAAGACTTTCGCGCTCGATCGAAAGTCGAACCGGTTACCCGCAGCCTACGGCACCTTATAGCAAAATCTTGTAAAAAAGGCAATCTCGCTCGAAAGAACCTCGAACCGGATCCTCGCTGAATTTCGTTAAATTTAGATTTGACAAAATCGCCTTATGTTAGTTCCACATTCTACCACCAGGGAGCGCACTCTATTCATAACAAAACTGCATCGGGATGAAAGTCCGTTAAACAACGTATCAGTAGATATGTTAAACAGATCGCCTTGTTAGATTGCCTAATTTTAAAAAATCGCGTTATGTTAGTTTCGTATTCCACCACCAGGGAGCGCACTGTATTCTTAACAGAAACATATCTGAACGAAACGCCTTCACACAACATTTCCGTAGATATATGGGTCGGGATGGTGGCGGTCTTAACCAAGAATTCTGTTAGTTCCACATTCCACCACCAGGGAGCGCATTCTATTCATAACAAAACTGTGTCGGAAGGAAAGTCCGTTAAACAACCTATCAGTAGATATGTTACTCGAGGTGTTGGCGGTATTAAGCAAGAATTTAAGATATTTGCACAAATTACTATTCGGAAATAGTGGTAAGTAAACTTTTGACATTTTTGTATTTAATAAGAAGCATATATCTCAATGTGTTACGAAATATCTTAATTTTTCAAGCAGATCGCCATGTTATATTTCCTAAAATTAATTAAATCGCGTTATGTTAGTTCCACATTGTACCACCAGGGAGCGCACTCTATTCATAACAAAACTGTATTGGAAGGAAAGTTCGTTAAACAACCTATCAGTAGATATTTTAAACAGATCGCCTTGTTAGATTGCCTAATATTACCAAAATCGCGTTATGTTAGTTCCGGATTCCACCACCAGGGAGCGCACTGTATTCTTAACAAATACCTATCTGAACGAAACGCCTTCACGCAACCTTTCCATAGATAAATGGGTCGGGAAGGTGGCTGTCTTAACAAAGAATTCTGTTAGTTCCACATTCCACCACCAGGGAGCGAACTCTATTCATAACAAAACTGTGTCGGATGCAAAGTCCGTTAAACAACTTATCAGTAGATATGTTACTCGAGGTGGTGGCGGTCTTAAGCAAGAATTTAAGATGGTTGCAGAAATTACTATTCGGAATTAGTGGTAACTAAACTTTTGACATTTTTATATTCAATAAGTAGTATGTATATCAATGTGTTATGAACTGTCTTAAAGTTTCAAGCAGATCGCCTTGTTATATTTCCTAAATTTAACAAAATCGCGTGGCACCGTATAGCAGGCCTGCTGCGCACGACTGCACAGTCTTGTAAAAAAGGCAATCTCGCTCGAACGAACCTCGAACCGGGTCCTCGCTGCTAATTTTAACAAAATCGAGCTAGGTTAGTTCCACATTCTACCACCAGGGAGCGCACTCTATTCATAACAAAACTGTCTCGGAAGGAAAGTCCGTTAAACAACCTATCAGTAGATATGTTAAACAGATCGCCTTGTTAGATTGCTTAATTTTAACAAAATCGCGTTATGTTAGTTCCAGATTCCACCACCAGGGAGCGCACTGTATTCTTAACAAATACATATCTGAATGACACGCCTTCACGCAACATTTCCATAGATAAATGTGTCGGGAATGTGGCGGTCTTAACAAAAAATTCTGTTAGTTCAACATTCTACCACCAGGGAGCGCACTCTATTTATAACAAAACTGTCTCGGAAGGAAAGTCTGGTAAACAACCTGTCAGTAGATATGTTACTCAAGGTGGTGGTGGTCTTAAGCAAGAATTTAAAATGTTTGTAGAAATTACTATTCAGAAATAGTGGTGACTAAACTTTTGACATTTTTATATTTAATAAGTAGTATGTATATCAACGTGTTATGAACTATCTTAAAGTTTCAAGCAGATCGCCTTGTTATATTTCCTGAATTTAACAAAATCGCGTTATGTTAGTTCCACATTCTACCACGAGGGAGCGCACACTATTCATAACAAAACTGGAGCGGAAGGAAAGTCCGTTAAACAACCTATCAGTAGATATGTTACTCGAGGTGGTTGCGGTTTTAAGCAAGAATTTAAGATATTTGCACAAATTACTATTCGGAAATAGTGGTAACTAAACTTTTGACATTTTTATGTTTAATAAGTAGCATATATCTCAATGTGTTATGGACTATCTTAAAGTCGCAAGCAGATCGCCTTGTTATATTTCCTAAATTTAACAAAATCGCGTTATGTTAGTTCCACATTCTACCACCAGAGAGCGCACTCTATTCTTAACAAAAACATGTCTGAAAGAAACCCCTTCACGCAAACTTTCCGTAGATACATAGGTCGGGAAGGTGGCGGTCTTAACCAAGAATTCTGTTAGTTCCACATTCCACCACCAGGGAGCGCACACTATTCATAACAAAACTGTATCGGAAGGAAAGTCCTTTAAACAACCTATCAGTAGATATGTTAAACAGATCGCCTTGTTAGATTGCCTAATTTTAACAAAATAGCGTTATGTTAGTTCCGTATTCCACCACCAGGGAGCGCACTGTATTCTTAACAAAAACATATCTCAACGAAACTCCTTCACGCAACATTTCCGTAGATACACGAGTCTTAATGGTGGCGTTATTAACCAAGAATTTTGTTAGTTCCGCATTCCACCACCAAGGAGCGCACACTATTCATAACAAAAGTGTATCTGAACGAAACTGTGTTAAAAAAAACTATCAGAGGATATGTTACACGAGTTGGTGGCGGTCTTAAGCTAAAAATTAAGAAACTTGCTAAAATTACTATTCGGAAATAGTGGTAACTAAAAATTTGACATTTGTATATTTAATAAGTAGCATATATCAGAGGACTCCCTCAAGAAACGGTATCTAAAAAGGTCATAAAAGCTAATTTTTAAAAAAGAAAACCAGCGCCCCTCCCCGTTTGCCTGAAAAGGATCCAAAACGCACCCCATTGTCCACTACACATACAGATTCATTAAATAAAAATTAATATCGCAACTTACAAATAAGCTATCACGCACAGAAATTATCCGATAACGGGCGAAGCAGCCGTAAAACCCTGTTTTTTTTGCCTTTTGAGCCCATTTTTAATTTTATCAAAAATTTGTGATACATAAATTTTTGGCCCTTTCTCTAGAAGTAATAATAACTTTAAACTGATTTGATATGTATTATAACTAAGAAGCTATGGGGTTTTTTCTTTTTCACAAAACCCCTCCCTATTTCCACCCCCTTGGTCCAATTTTGCCCATTAACGAACTGGACCGAGATTTTCTGCCCATTGATTTTGTATATCAGTTAGGAAGAGATTTGTGCAGAATTGTGGAAGTTATCGTGTCCATAAAAAAAGTGATATAGATAGATAGATATATAACGATTTGAACCGGGGGTGGTTTTGAGTTCTTGGGGTCATGATCGACGTGTATCTGCAAAAAATTTTCAGAAATTCCAACATAGGAGAGAATGTAATTGGTAGTATTTCTTACGAAATCTACTTAAAAAGGGATAATTCACAGCTATACATTTTTATGAAAAAATGAATGGAATTTACAGAAATTAATATTTATATTCTGAAGAACCGAACAATATTTTTCTATTTCCTATAAAAGGTGCATATCTTAAATTATAATCATTTACTTACACATAACAATCTTTTGTGATGAGCTCCTGAAAATCAGATTAAATTAAATATTTGACACTATTATCGGAAAGATTTGATGCTTTTATAGAAAAAGGAGAAACACTGCTCGATTGCTTTCTATCAGAATATGGCAATTATTTCTACTTAGAAATGAAAGGGATTTCATAAATGTGCAGAGCAGAGCTTTAGCATGGGCAGCGTTCATAATACAAAATAAATAGAAAAATCACTAACGTGATTTTTATTCTCGTACGCAATAGAAGACAAAAAAAACCTCAAACAAACAAAACTTTGCTGGCTAATAATAGAATATATTCTTTTCAAATTAGATACTAAATAAAAAAAGAAATAAATAAAATTATCCTACTGTCATAAAAGAAAATCGAACTGAAAGCAAATTCATTGTTCAGTCTCTTGAGAGGCGTCGTATCAATGCGTCGCCTTCATAAATTTGCAAATATTATTAGAATAGAAAAACATGATTTTTGTTTTCCCTTCATTTTCATTCTGATCAAAATAGCATTAACATGATTTGGAATAGAATACGTAATTTTGAAGGAGGAATTTTTTTTTCCTATACATGAATAAATAAAATTTTTAAACAGAGCTGGGCTCTGGCGCAAATTAAGCCCTGGTTCCATCTCTAGCAATTTCTTCACAATCAGTTGTTTGATTGTTTTTTCTCACTTTTTTTTTTGAGCCTTCACTACATCCTGCTCTGGCGTTCTTAGATACATCAGAACTGGAAATTGTATGAGCTATTACGTTTTCACTTTCACTTGAGCTAGATGATGAAACTGCATGATCATCTGGGACAATAAATTCAGAACCGCTAGATGTATCACCTGCATCTTTCTCTATAACATTATTATAGGTTTCAGACCCACAATCGGAATCAGACAGCTCTTGCATAAATTTTTAGTGTTTAGATTTTGCTTAACTGTTCATTTACAAATGGCATATTGTTGAGTTTACAAAATATTAAAAACAATTAAGTTAGCAACAAAGAATGAGATTGAAAATTTACATTAAAAATCTGAGTAGTTACTTGCTTTTAATATTGTAAAATAGTCTTTTTAAGTCATAAACTCATAGGTTGCCTGCAACAAAAAAGATTTATAGCAACAAGTATAATGCAATGATTATTCCATCTAGTTGAAGAGTCATAAATTAAAAATAAATCTTATTTTAAGAATTATTGCAGGTGTCCCATCCCACCCCAGTCTCCCCTACATAAATTGATGTGTCTAACTTAAACACACATAAAGCAGCATGAGTTATATTTAAAGCATTCATTTGGATAATTTATTAAAATATTATCAGGATATGAACACAATATTTATTATTAAAAATAATTTTTCTCACTGTGTTTCTCTGGAAAAAATTTAAAAAAGTGATTAATCATTTAGTGGAACATAGTAAGCCAACGAAATAACTACCTGTTTTACTTATAATTGATGTGCATAAGACACATACTAGCAATTTAGAACTCATTGAATGGACTAGAGCCAGTCATGTGCATATTCTTGTCATAGCTTGTTCCAGAAAAGGTGGAACTGAGTGAAATAAAGAATGGGGGATTTTCTCTTGAGTCACACTCAGATTAAGGTCCATGTAAATAAGAAGCAGTTTGAATGTAAAATGATTTAGTTACCTCACAAAATGCATCATATTTTTTTTGTTCAGTTAAGTTCATGCGACCACACAGACAAAAAAAGATGTTGATGTGTGGCCTATAACTGATGATATAAGTCTTTTATACTATACAGAAATACAGGAAAGGTGTGTAAAATGGAAGAACTCAGACATGGTCAGATTTGTTTCTTATGTGGATCAGCATAATTATCACAGAACTGCAAAAAATCATCTAAAGAAGCGAACTTGTTTATATTTCACTTTGCCCTATATTTGGGGGGGGGGGGGGTAAAGTGATAATTTTTTACTATTATGTTACATCTTTAATAATACATCACAGAAACTCAAAAATAAAAATTCGAAAAAAAAAAAGTCAAGTATTATAAATTGTGTAGTGTAAAATTTCATATAAAATTTCGGAAAATTGCAATTGTCTTTAAGTACTTCACTATGCCCCCACATTTCCCAACTACAATTTCTATTTTACACAAGCAGTTCCATAAAAAAGCAACTTTTTGAATTAAAGAAAAAATATATATATTATCATTTGATACGAGTTTTTACTGCTTTTAAATTGTGTCACATTCTAATATGAGAATGGAGAAACCTTTATCATAAATAATTCAAATAGCTAAAAATATATACATAATACATAAATGAAGTATAATTAATAGATATGTATGTGATCAAACATTGATTTTTCTTCTAAGCGATATCAGTTTTAAATTCATTTAATAAATGTGAAATGAGATTTAATAACAAACGCAATATGGAAATGTAAATAAAAACATATCTTGGTTTTATCTTGTCGAATTCGAATAAAACAGTCGATTTGGAACAAAACGAATTTATTAATTTTACATAAAATACGTTTGCGCCAAAATAGCGATTCCTAACAGCATCTATCAACCCTACTACCTTACTGCTGCAGCCCAGTTGCCATTAGATTATGGCAACTTCTCGAGGTAACTAACCTACCGGGTAAACCTGTATTCCTATAATGTAACGGACTCCAGATTCCACAATCCTTTAAAAAAAATCGATGTATCAACATATTTTTTTAATCGAAATCGTAAAGTTGTATTGGTTGTTATATGTATCGGTTAGCGCGAATGTTAAAGTTATGTTATTTATTTGCGAAATTTGTATTTTATAAATTATTTAAATTTTTTTATTTGTGTATTTGATAGGAGTCATATCGTAAGTCTCATCGTAGCTCATAATTTTATTGAAAATTAATCATTTAATTATGATAGAAAGCTCATATACTAGTTGAAAAGTGTTTATCTCGATGTGTTTGTTGTCTTCTCAACTAAAACCCTGTGGGGGGAAAGTATTATTTAATTCTAAAATCTTGGAACATTATCAAAATTGTGTAATCCAAATATTACAAACATGATGTACTATAAAAATAAATTGTATTTTTTTTTTTTTTTTTTTTTTTTTTTTTTAATCTACACTGTTAGATAGGTATAACTTAATAATTTGGTTATATTCCACACATAGTCCTATTCATATTGTGAAAATGATTAACTTTGTTATTGTTTGTGGTTACGTTTATTTGTTATTTGTGTAACTGTAAAAATATCAGGTTATATAAATACTAATCTTATATTAATTTATGCAATATCAGCATGAATATTGCATAAATTAATATAGGTGAATACATATTTTAATAATTATGAATTATTTCACATGTCTAAGTACTAATACTGAATAATAGATTGTTTCATTCATTAAAGTTTGAATCTTCCAAAATTTATCAAAATATCTTACTTATTACATACATTATATAGTAAAATTTCTAATAGGCACCTCTATTTTGCAAACACTTTTCTCGATTCCCAACACATGTTTCTTTTTATGCCTAACTCTGAATAGCAGACGAATTCCGCATACTTGAGGTGGCTGTTATTTACATGTTTTAGTTTTACTATAGAAGATACTTTTGTTTTGGTTGCTTCAATATCAATTTAATATATTATGTTTATGTGTGAGTAAAACAAGACAAATTTAAAAGGATTTTGTATAATTTAAAATGTTTATTTATGAAATAACCAATCAAGGTTGCAAAAAAAAAAAAAAAAAAAAAAACGCCTAAAATTACTAAAAGCCTCTTTGGTGACTTTTATTGGTTTTAAGTGGTTTTTTTTTGAGGGGGGGCCAAAAGTTGCATTTATATACTGGGCAGCTGGGCGCATTGGAAGGGTTTTAAAGATCTGCCGGGCGCAAAAAAGAAATAAAAAGGGCCGCCGGGTGCTACGGCTTAGAGTCAACACTAATCTAATGTTTACAGTTTACATATATTTTATATCCATCTATGTTTGACTAAATATTATAGAACATTAGGTTCCTTACAATTTTTCGTTATCAATGATATTTATTGTGTGCCTTAATAAATTCGATTATGAAATTTAAAATAAAATACTTACATTTTATTCACAAATGCAATATCTTAAAAATATCTGTTTGTTTATGGTTTAATTTTAAATAATCCTGCATTTAAATACCTAAACTATTAGTACTTTCCAAGTATCTGCAACAGATATTTTAGGGATAGAAAAAATTCTGCAGGTAAAATATGTTCAAACTGAACCGTTAGTTAATCAAACAATCACTTACCTGTAATGTCTTTATGCTTTTTATTCATTTAACGAAAAATAATCTTAAGTATTTGTATTAAAGAGTTAAACAATAATATAAAGCCGAAATAAGGTCCGATGGAAAAAAAATCTGCAAAGGGAAAAGAAAATATGCGACATCCGTCGCCTGTCTCGAACTTTCTACTACCAGGAGTATTCTTTTGTTTGAAATAATCTAAATAAATCAAATTTTATATTTGGTACGTCACTATGTCATTAAGTGAACGTTAAAGTAATCCTATTCTTTAGTGAATTTTTTTATTTAAATTCATTAATTTTTCTATCTTAAAATTTTAGAACAGCAACATTCTTCCATTTGTATAATTTGGAGAATAATTTGGCGAAATTGATTGTCAGGATAATCAAGTAATACCCATTGTTATAAGTCATCAAAATCCACTGATTACTAACTAAATATGGATGCTCTTAAGTCAGATAATTTCATTTATTAAATATATATAAATTTATAAATTATTTAGTTTTAATCAATGTTAAAGGTAAATGTAGTATGCATGTTTTTTTTTTTTTTTTGTTTTTTTTTGTGTGTGTGTAGCGGGCAATTTTCCCTTGTTTAACAAATATAATTTTTAAAGTACAGTAAAACCTCGATTATCCGAAGTAATTGGGACCAACCAGCTTTCGGAAAATCGAAATTTTCGGATAATCGAGAATGCTTCAATTATAAGATTAAGGAGAAATATATGTAAATAATAATTATTACAGTAACAAGTGCTTACTAAAAATAAAGCAATAGAAAAATAAACAAGAATAAATTACCTGAATTTTAATTTTGAAATTAAGTACCTTTTACGTATATCACAGAGGTTTGAAAATATGTTTTTGTCACAGTTTCGATTGCCTTTGCTTTGAAGCTCTATCACGGAGTTTTTTTAATATTATTAGTTCACCAGTATCACAGTCTTTCTGCTGCTCCAGCCATGCCAAACTATTTGTTAAACATACAAAAGCTTCGAAATTGGTAATTTTTTCGTTTACTTCGTTCCACTTTGCAGCTTACGGAAGCTCAAGTTAAATTCAAAGGAATTCTAAGAAAAGATATTGAAAATATTTATAAGTACTCGTAGCTCGGAGGAGACCGCTTTCACACAAGGAATATGGTAGCTTTAAAAAAAAAAAAAAAAAAAAAAAACTTTCAAAATGGATTTTGCGCACAAGGAATGTGTTAGTAAAAAAAGAAAAAAAAAGCTTTAAAAATGGATTTCGGTTAACCGAGAGTTTCGGTTAAAAAAGTTTTGGATAAAAGAGGTTCTACTGTATGTAATATATGTGATGCTATATTAGTTTCAAAACACCACCTGAAAGTCGTAATTTAATGCATTCTTCCCCATGTAGTACATTTTTCTTTGACGTATTGCCTTCATAGTCGCGTTCAGTTGCGTGATTAAAGAGAGTTATTTAGGAACAGATGTCGTATCTTCCCGCAAGTCGCCATCTTGGATCCTTATCCTATTTTGAGCTGTAAAATTTGGTTATTATTGTTATTATTTTTTTGGTATATACATTATGGACGTTTTCAGGGGTGGAAGGTGGGAGCACAACATAAGTAGGTATATTTTAAATTATCCAATTTAGTTTTCTTTTTTTAAAACAGTCTGTAATGAATTTTATGTTATTTGTTTTGTATATATTTTTTTCTAATACTTTTGTGCAACAAAAATTTTTGTTTTTTGAAATTATATTTTTTGTTTAATAATCAATACTAGTTTAATTAAGTTATTTGATTTAAAATAATAACCAAATTTTACAACACAAACTAGGATAAGGATCCAAGATGGGGGCTTGTGGGAAGATACGACATCTGTTCCGTTATGGATTTGATAATATTTAATACAAGTTTATAAATTTTTTACAGAAAACATTTATGAACACATTAAAATATTAAAAATAAATTAATGCAAATTTAACGTGGGCTAACTGTAAACCTTCCTGTTTAAAAATAAAAGCCTTTAAGTGGTTTAAAAAAGCATACAGCTTTTTTTTTTTTTTTTTTTTTTTTGGCCTGGCTAAAATTCTGTAATCCTGTGGGCGGCATATTAGAAAACTTATAAATACAAACAAATTTTATAACCTTCTTTGTTTGAAGTCGGTTTATAATAAAAAGCCTGACTAAAGCTTTTTAGGAAAATTTAGGTCAGAACTGGAATTATTTGTTACATAGAAAATATGATTATTTCCTATCTAGAATTTTTATCTCTGCATTAATGAATATTTCTAATTATGTGCAGTTATTAGAATGTAAATTTTTAACATTTATTGTCTTATATATAAATACATATAAATATGGATTATCTTTAGTTATGACAGTTTGATTTACTTATTTATATTTTTAATGAGACAGGTTCAAATAATGGCTCAGCCAAAAGAAGATTTTTGGTCCCGATATAGCAAGATGTGCTTACAAGATAAAATTTATCCATCAAAAAGCATCATCAAGAACTTAAAGAGTACTGACTTGAGCTGTATTCTTGAATCTCTTCGTTCTGAGCACTGGAAGTATCTATTGTTAGCATTGTGTAGAGACAATAGTTTGACAAAAGTGCATTTTGCTTCTTCTGTATCACCCCATGAAGTTGAAGTTGAAGATGACGAATTAGGTAATAAAAAAAAATTGTTACCATTTTATTTACTGAATTTTTATTACTTGATTTTCATTATTATTATTTTTATTACTTGATTCATTATTACTGCTATTTTTATTAACATATAAAATATTAAGCAAAAATTTGATAATTGTTGCTTAATGACATTACACTATTTCAAGTATTAAGATAATTATATTGAGCGAGATACATTGCAATTTCTTACCTTATGAAATATACAATGTTTCGTAACAAATGTCATAAATTCCCAGGGTTGCCGCCTTGAAATTTTTCTTGGCGTGAAAACCCCTTTTTTGCCAAGTAGTAAACATTGCCAAGCACCGATTTATACGCATGTTAGGCTTAACGAAAATAAAATTTAAATAATAAACAAAACTCAATAAAGTGGCAATCACTAAATATCGTATGAGCGCTACGCGCTCATTAACTGAAAAAAAAACATCACTGGATTCAGCTAACTTCTTCTGCCGCAATCACAAAAATGCACGAAACTCGTTAAAGTGGCAATCAGTAATCGTTGTACGAGCGCTACGTGCTCATTAACCGAAAAAAAACATCAGTGGATTCAGCTAACTCCTTCTGCAGCAATCACAAAAAAGTACAAAACTCGTTAAAGCCGCAGTTAGTAAATGCACGTATGTTGCTGTGCACCAATCTCTGAAATGCATGAGAAATATAGAATAAACGACTAATAGAAAACATTATTCTAAAATAAAACAACAAAATATACATAAAATTATCAACATACTTCAAGACATCTTTCTTGAAAGCTCAAGCACGAAATACCTCCTAGCATCATCTTCATTTTCCAAAATAGGCTTATGACTACGTATTGTAAACAAACCTACTTTATCATTCAAAATTTTCTCATATTTCTTAATTACATCAGCAAGAGGATATAAATGGACTACAAGAAACCATAGTCAATCAAATACATCCAATAAATTTAACATAAGAATAAAAAGACAGAACGATACAACACAATATCAAAGCACATGCACAAAATCCCAAATGAAATCCTTCTCAAGCACAATCTTGCTGAAAAATGGGGTCACCAGAACACACGCGTCAAACAGATTCCATATCTATTAAAGATCGCCAACATAAAATCGCCAAGAAATCTCAAAACATCCAAGATGGCAGCCAAAGGGATATATGGCATCTAAGCCTATGTTTCCTTTATAGGGACCTTGGAGTTTTTTTTTTTTTTTTTTTTTTTTTTTTTAAATAGCATGGTTCAATTCAAGCTTCAAAAAGAGAGATTTGTTGCCAAATAATATAAACAGCTACAAAAACAAACTTTGTGCTTATATATATATATATAAATAAATATATATGTATATATATACACAGTGTGGCCCATCTATTGGTTCTTTTTTTATTATGAAAGAAAACATATTTTTTATGAGTTAAAATCGAAATTCTTTATTGAACATGAAAGGTAGGTCTATGCCATTTATGTATGGAATACAATATCACACACATGGCCACCACGGCTCCGCTTACATGCCATCCTCCGAACATCAAAATTTTCTATGACTTTTCCCAGAATGAGCAGATCCATGGACAAAATTTTAGCCCAGATGTTACGTTTGAGGTCTTGGATTGTGCGGGGGGCATTGACGTACACTTTACTTTTCAGAATCCCCCAAAGAAAATAATGCATTGCCGTTAAATCACATGATTTTGGTGCCCAATTCACATCAGAATTTCTTGCACACGCATATATAAACAAACCTGGAGAAGGTTTGTTTGCATCACTGTTTATATTCTTTAGCAACAAATCTCATTTTCTGAAGTCCAAATTGCACCAAGCTTTTAAAAAAAATGTCAATGCCCTTATATTGGAAAAGTGTCTTAAATTGGATTAAATCTATGTACATGTTACTGAGGTTCAATGCAGTATTGTGCTGTCCTCAAATAAAACCCCCATTTAACCCCCCCCTCCCCCGCTGTGACCTTCCCCTTGGACCAGCCATTGCCATGTTAGAAAAAATAAGTATATTAATAAATTAATATACATACCAAAATGCATTTTATTTTCGACATAATCTCCTTTCATAATGATACACTTTTTCCAACGATGTTCTAACTTTTTTAATCCTTCCAAAAAATAAGATTTCTCAAACTCTTCAAAATAGGCATTTGTGGCATTAATGATCTCAGAATTTGAAGAAAATCTCTTTCCACAAAGTGATTTTTTTTTTAATTTGAAAAAAGATAAAAGTCATTGGAAACCAAGTCAGTGGAATAGGGTGGATGAGGGAGCAATTCGTATCGTAATTCAACCAATTTAACGGCTGCGATTGCAGACGAGTGTGCTGGTGCATTGACGTGATGAAAAAGCACTTTTTTCTTGTACAAATGGGGCCGCTTTTCTTTCAATTTTGCATTAAAACGGTTTAATGAATCAGCATAATATTGTCCTGTGATCGTTTTTCCTTTTTCCAGATAGTCAATGAGGATTACACCCTTTGAGTCCTAGAAAACTGTGGCCATAATCTTTCCGGCCAATGGAATTGTTTTTGCTTTTTTCAGAGCATGTTCATTAGAAGAATCCACTGTTTAGACTGTTCTTTCATTTCTGGTGTGTAGTAATGTATCCATGTTTCATCAACTGTAACATAACGCTGCAAAAATTTGCTTGAATTGCACTCTAACTTATCCAAACATTGCTTTGAAAGGATTACACGAGTCTGCTTTTGATCCACTGTCAGCAATCGCAGCATCCATCTTGCTGATAACTTTTTCATGCCCAAATGTTCATGCAAGATATTGAATACACGTTCATTTGAAATGTTTTCCTTCTTAGCTATCGCACGCACTTTCACATGGCGGTCTTTTAACACAATATCATGGAATGTGTTGACCATTTCTTCAGTCGTGATCTCAATTGGACGTCCACAACGTTCTGAATCTGTTGTGCTCGTACGGCCACAATGAAGTTCCGTAAACCAATTATGAACCATACCATGTTAAGGAGCAGAGTCCCCATAATATTTTTTCAACTTTTCTTCAGTTTCGGTAATTGTTTTTCCATGCAAAAATAATATTTTATCAAAACACGAAATTCTTTTTTCTCCATAATCAAAAGAAATATGCCAATTGTTTCCTTTTGAATCCAATAGAACACAATGTATTTAAAATATCGTCTGCAAATTGCAGGAATGTTGCCGCAGATAATGATAAATTGAAAGCATAATAATAAGACTGCAACCGAACCGCGACCTTTTTGAAAGTCATGGAAATATCAAACTGCCCTCGTATAATATAAATAGAAAAAACACCGTTAATAGCGCCAGAACTGTAAATTTTAAAGCATACTAGCTTCAGTAGCTGTAAGTGTACCATCCTCAGTGCAAAGAAAGATGAAGATTTGCTCAAATATATAGGAAAGAAGTGAATTCAAATGAAGGGTTTAATCTCCTGTTTCTCTTTTAATCAATAAACCTTTCACTTGAATCTGCTTTTCACCTTTATATTTGAGCAAATTTCCGTCATTCTTTGTACTGAGGATGGTACGCTTAATGTTAGTGAAACTGGTATGCTTTAAAATTTAAAGTTCTAGTGCTATTAATCCCTTGCCTTTGACGCCCGAACTCAGTTCGGGCAAGAGAAAAATCGGTGTTTCAATTCCGTGAAGCCCGAACTCAGTTCGTCCAATGCATAATATCTAATTTACCATTTTCCCAATAGATGGCGATACTTTCCCACGAAAAGTTTGGCAATTTCGCGCCATTTGTCAGATATTTGTAATTTTACAACTCAGAACAAAATTACAGAGAAATTTTTTTTCTCCATTTTTGGCACGTTTTTCTCAAATATATTCCACAGGCAAGGGGTTAACATTGTTTTTTCTATTTATATTTTTATAGCTTGTACTGATTAAGATTTTAATGTTGATAATTTTTTTATTTTATCAGGGTTTTTATTTTACATTGCTGCCCAAAATAGTTGAATAAACAAAATTGAGTATGTTTATGTTAACATAGTGCTGATCGCACTAATAGCAGCTTCAAAATTATCACATGTGTAAATTAGAAATAATGCTTTGATGTTGAAATAAAATGTTTTGATGTAAGATATTATTTCTTATTATTTATTTTAAAATAAAATAAGTAAAAGACATATATTTTAAATAATATATGTATTTTTTACTGTATATTTTAAATTAAATGAGTGAAAGGTTTATATTTTGCATGAAATAAATGCAGTACGAATGATTGTGATGGGAACAATATTTGATGATTTATCACCTATGCCCAGCTAACATAAAAATACCCAAACTTTATATTGACAAACACCATATCATGTTTGCTATTGAAAATGGTGTGTAAAACTTTAATATTATTTTTACAGGGTCAATTTAATTGGGTTACACTACTATTTATGGGCAATAACTGCTAGAAATCTTTTTTTGATTGTGTTATCTATTTTTCATCAGAATTTAATATACTATGTAGTGTATAAAAATTATATTTTGTTTACTGGACCACACTAGAGTATTTAAATGTATTCTGTTCATATGTGGATATTTCTGCCAGTTGAATTAAATTTTATTGTATTATATTTATACTAGTATATAACTCCCGTCAAAAATGATGCAATGTTGATCTGCGTTTCATTTTCATAAGATTTCATACAAACAAATAGAATGAAGGTTTTATTATTAACCCCTTCAGGACGGGAGCCTTTTACGAAATTTTTAATCTTTTGTCACCGTTTTTTAAAAACAGAAAATTGTGTCTTCTTGAATCGACAATATGCGCTGAAAAATTAAATAAGGCAAATTTTACAGTAAAATTTTACTGGTGAGGAAAAACAAGGATTCTGAGCACTTCATGCGGCATGTATACGTGTCGCTCGTCCCCAAGGAGTTAAAGGGTTTGTATTGTAGAAAATGACAAAATCAAAGTTATTATTATTATTTATTTCATAAAATTTGAATTTAATTTTATCAATGTTTAAGAGCTTAGCTTATATCCATTTGAAATTTGCTTGCATTGAAAATAAAATTTATATTTCTTATTAAATGTAATTAATATGTAAGGAATATACGAGGGGGAGTCGGAAAATAAGTTTCCCCTGTTGACTGTGGTCAGAGTTGTGTATGAAAGTCAAAAAATAGAATGAGACATTAAAGATAAGACATATCTTTATTTTTCTACATAATTACCAAGTACATTGAGACATTTGTCATACCACTTGATAAGCTTCAAAAAGCCCTCTAGAAAAAACTCAGGGCTTTGCATACAGAAGAAGCGTTGAATGGCTTGTTTGACTTCAGCATTGCTTCCAAAGCACCTTCCGCCGAGATTCTTCTTCAAAGCTGGAAACAGATGGAAGTCACTTGGCGCGAGATCAGGACTGTATGGCGGGTGGTGTGGGCGCTCCCAACCAAGAGTTGCAATATGGTTTTGCGTTGCTGTCGCCGAGTGTGGTCTCACATTGTCATCCAATAGCAGAACGTCAGATTTGAGAAGGCCAAGGCCAGGCCGCTTTTTCCGAATCACATCTTTTAATTTCGACAGAGTGTCACAGTACCACGCAGCATTGATGGTTCGATCCTCCAAAAAGTCCAGCAACAAAACTCCTTGGGCATCCCAGAAAAGGGTGAGGAGCACTTTACCTGCAGACGGAGTTCTTTTGGACAGGTGATGGCACATGTTTCCACTCCATGGATGCGGCCTTCGATTTGGCGTGAAATGGTGGACCCACGTTTCATCCCCAGTCACAATCCGGTCTACCTCTACCCAATGGCGTATCGGTGTCTTGCACGTTCGCATTCACCTGCTGTGTCGTCTTTCGCCCATAGCCGTTCAACGCTTCGTCCGTATGCAAAGCCCTGATTTTTTACTGGAGGCTTTTTGAAGGTTATAAAGCAGTATGACAAATGTCTCAATGTACTTGGTACTTATGTGGAAAAATAAAGTTATGTTTTATCTTTAATGTCTCATTACATTTTTTGGCTTTCATACACACCTCTGTCCACAGTTGTAAGGGGAAACTTATTTTCCGACTGCCCCTCGTACAATGGCATGTACTACATATATTAATTACATCAATGCAGATACAATTTTGATTTTTAACATTGTAAAATTTGAACATAACCTTGGAGTGAAAACAAAATTGTAATTTAATAAGAGGATGTGGAAAAATAATTTTGTCATACTAATGCAATCATGATAACATCTTATATTTCATAACACCTGGGAGGAAAAAAAAACTCATTTTATTTATAATGCAAACAAAATTCTTAAAAAAGCGGATAAATGTTAACCTCTTAAAAAATTAATAAAACAAAATTTTAATTCTATCAAAGGTATCATAACTAAAAAAAAATCATTTTATTTATATTGAATGAAATTTAAAAATTACATAACAAAAACATTTAAAAAATGATCTTGAATTAAATCATAACGCCCTGTATTTCTTTTAAATAAAAAACTATAATTTCAGTCGAACATACCATCATTTATATTGATTGCCGAGAGATGGTGCCAAAACGACGTTGAAATAAAACGTAGTTCATGCATGGAACTGCTGTCTTGTTTATATAAAATAATTAACTCCGTTTTTTCATAAAACATAAGTCGGTATGTAAAAGTGAAAAACTAATTTCAAAATATTTTAAGAGCAGAATCGGATGTTAAATGGTATTTTTTTACTGAAACAATCAAAGAGTCGTTCCTTTGTTTCTAGACTTATGCTCATGAATGGCAACAGTATTCGTTTGTTTATATCGATAATCTGTTGTTGGTAGCTGGGTATTTTTAAATTAGAACTTAAATCATTATAATTGCATAGTTTTTGAAGTTTTTAGAGAAAATGAAGAAGAGTAGATGTGATACAATGTGGATTACTATAAGCCGAACAATTGCCTTATTCACGGGATCGGAATGCTTAAGCCTAACATGGCCGCAATATTTTTTTTCCGGGAATGAGTGGGGGTTATCGGGGTCTGGATGAGTTCACTCCGGAACTGTTATACACTGAGCTTTATTATATATATAATGGTATGTATGTGATCAATAGCTTGACTCATACTGTATATAATAGTTTGAATACTTTATCATGTATGTAAGGATTATTGTTTAAAATGCTATTCAGTACTGTTAAAGATTTTAAACTGAATGAAACATTTTTCATACAGAACGTTAAAAATTTTATATCCACATATAAATTTTTTATACCATAAAAAAAAAGGAATTTTACAGATGCTTTTTTAATAATGAGCTGGCAGATATAGAATTCGATTGCGGTAATGAACTTGATGACTTGGCTAACAGTATTTTCTGACTTTGATGGGAGGACCTGGTAATTTTATGATCAAACCTGGTGCAAAATGTTTGGAGTATTCCAGAAATCAACACTGTATGATACATTGGGATCAAGTTATTGAGAATAAATCCGTCCTATCTGTATATGTAATGTAGTATGAAGATTTTATGTAATCTCATAATGTTAGAAAGTGTTTCATAATCTATGCATAATGCATGATTCTTCTTGCTAAAATATGTTATATTTGCAGTAGCTCCAGAAAATATTGGGCTAAAATTAATTCCAGTCCCAGCTACCCAAGTTGACTGCCAAGCTGAACTATTTATTGATTGTCATTCAACTGCAGTTTATAGAGGTTTCATTCCTGTAGTTGATAGTATGTTATTTCATGTTCAGATGTGTAGTTAAAATAATCAGTATAACTGAATTTTAATCTTACTTTTATATATTTTATAATGTCTTTCATTTGCACAGAAAAATTCAGAAACTTTTGATTATTATTTTTAAGTATAACTATGGGAACATTCTTAATTATATTTGTTTATTATTGTGGCCTTTAGATTAAATCAAATTAAGTTGATTTATGTGTAAATTTAAATTTAGTGTATATACATTATATACATTTATGAATTGATAAGAGCTGCTAGCCATAGCTTTGCTACAGGCTACATATCTCATTATGCTTTGATTAGATATCGCAAGAGACAAGAAAATAAAGTTATCATTTTGCTGATTGATCATGGAACAATGATGATGGAAAACGGAAAAGTAGTAAAACTTTGTTATTGATGGCATTAGAATGTCCAAATATCTCTTAAATACGACACCCAGAAGTTATATGCAACTAATAAACATGTTTCCTGTTAAACAAAAATACACATGGACACCACCCTCCCTCCCCTCCTCTCCTCCCTATAAATAAAAATTTCCCAAGTGTTTGTGCAGTTTATTAATAAAAACCACAGAGATTTGGGAGATTTTCAGAAAGTCTTAGCCATCCAAGGTCTTTTTTTAATATCACTCAGCAAGATACAACATACAATTTTTGATTCTTATCTTATAAAATTAATGCGACTGCAAAAATAATTTTTTACAATGCATTTTGTAATAACAGGGTGGTCACAGACCTGGAAAACATGGAAATATCAGGGAAATTTAAACTAAACCTGGAAATTCATTGTAACAAATGTTAATTTCCATTATAATTGTGCTAATCTGGAAGGGAAAAAAATAATTTTAGCTCTCAGGCTCAATCAGTGCCTCTAACTGTGTGGACTCTATTTTAATACCATTCTTCAGGCTCATGGTAAAAATTTTATTTATACGAAAATTAAAAATAAAACCCTCACTATTTGAGATACAAGAATGTAGCCTAAGTTTCTTAGAGTTTTTTACAATCGTTTAAAAACTGAAAGTAAAATGAATTGTTATTAATGTGATATAAAGATAAATATTTTATCTGATTTTTGAAACCTTTGCAGAGTCAGTGTTAGTAACATAAAGAAGCTGTGAGGTATCCCTTTTCTGTTTGAAGTCCTTTGTTTTTTGGAAAACAGAACTCATGCCTTTCTGCCATAGTTGTACAATGATATTTTATAAGAATGGAAATAGTAACTTTTACAGATTTTTGCTAGTGGTTGGATATAAAAAACGAATTTGCCATTTTAAACAGATTTTCAGGAACATGAAAATCGAGGCTTTTAAAGGAAAATATTAATTTTGAAGCAATTTTAAAATGTTATTAACAAATTTCTGCTGTATACTTTCAGTATCGGTCTTATCCAAAGAAAGAAAGAAAAAAGTCGATGAAAATGAATGATTGTATGTTCCTTGAACAAATCTATAATTGATGAAACTTGATGTGTGAGTCATTCTCAGATAATGGGAGATTTTATGTGCTTGACTAAATAATGTGAATTAATCAAGTCAACTATGAATGTTTTTACTTTTTGTGAGTATTTCTGTTTAAGCACTCACTGCATTATGCACTTTAAATATGAAAAAAAAAAATAAAAATCAATATCTAAAAAAATTGTAAAGTTGTAAATATCATTACCAAGGCTTGTGTAAAACTTCAGATTTATTAATTGAAATCTTTATCTTTAAGATCAAAAAGCTTTAGAACAAATGCTTTGATTATGTGGGTATATTTCCCCGTCTCTATTTTTTACACATTGACACTTTAGTCAAAACAGAAAATATTTTAATTATCTAGTATCTACTACTTGTCTATTATCTTGTCAACTACTTTCCGTTAAACAAATTAAAGAATGTGGCCATTCCAAACTTTTGTACGTAAGAATATTAAGGAAATTAAGAGTTAAAAGCAACACTGAAGAATAGGATGCCTATATGAGAGTTTCGACGTACCATATATAAACTTTCATTTGTTCAGACGATTTTGGGCAAAAGAATGTTTAAAATAATTGGTGTTACATTATGAATGCTAAATTTTTGCTATGCAATGTCTTAAATTCAAATCTGTTTGAAATTTCCTTGACCTTTCGTGATTTCCTATATTATTTTGTGGAATTTTGTGCATAGGTTAAAAATATATGTAAGATTCTTCTTTAACATTTTTACAATTTTAAAATAATATGTACGTCATTTTAATCCTTTTTTATTTAACAATTGCCTTCTAACTGAATTTCATAGCATGTCAGAAAGAGAAAATTAAATAAAATCAGCCTAATCTGATATTCTTAAAAATTAGATTTAAGAAAACTATTAGTACTTTTAAGAAAACTTATATGCTTAGAAATTTACAAATAATCTTGCATTATGAACTGCAGATTTCAAGGTGCCATGTATTATGTGAAGCAAGATGAAAATTAAATTGTTTTGAAAAATTGACGTTGCGGCCTCTTGATCTGAAGATTTACTAATTTAAGAATTTAAATATAGAATTACTAAATTAAACAAAAATATGATTTTTTTTTTTTTTTTTTAGATATTGCATTTATGAATGATTTTTTCATATATGTTTCCATTTTTTTAATTTCATTTATATTTTTTTTAAAGAAGAAAAAATTATGGCCTTTTTATCCATTCTGACCAGAAAATCAGAGTTCTAACTTTTTATGGCTGCTCTTTTATCTTCACCTAACACATCATTTATAATGGCTGTTTCATAATAATGGAAGCCATCAGTACATCAGAAGAAAATGATCCATTCCAAAGGTATAAGTTTGATTGAAAAGACTATTTAATACTTTGAGCAGAAAGAAGAGACTACACCTGCAATTTCCATGATACTAATAGATTTGCATAGCTGCCAATTTGTACAGTTTTTGTTGCCTCTAAAATTTAATAAAATTTTTTGCCATATTTAATTGTTGACAATTGTTAGATTTTGGCGATTGAATTAGGCCAAATTTACTGGTAAGTTTTTGGAGTAAGAAAAAAAATCTTAGAAATTGGTAGCTATGCAATAGTGTAATACTGAAGGGAAAAAAAAAAAGAGCAAAACTGACATTCAACAAACAAAAAACTATCAAGGGCTTTTTCAAATAAACAATTTCATTCACCATTTTTCTTAAAAGTAACGGAAATGTATCATCAAAGAAATGTTATTAGTACCATTTTAAAATTAAAGAATTAAGTGAAAATTTATATTTCATCTCCTTAATTGGTGGCAATTTGTGTAAATCCGGCTTATCTGAGGTGAGCTTGGTCCATATTAACTCAGATAATCGGGACTCTACTGTATTTAAAAAACTAAAAACAATCTTTTATTTTATTTTTTTACTTATTTATGACAGGGTTGTTGTGGGTAGCTGCCTGGGTACCCACCCAGCTACCTGCCCGGGCTGGTTTTTTTTTTTTTTTTTAATAAAAAACTTTGGTTTTTTACAACCCTGATTTATCAACATAGAAATTTTTAAAGTAATTTCCCCCCCTTCATAATTTCAAGGTTAAAGCCAAATCTTTTAATTTAAAAAAATAACTTTGTTTTTAATTATGATGTCATAATATGCATATATAATACATTATTAATATTTATACTATTAATTTATTAACTGTTTAAGTTCTATTATTTTTCTTCCAGTTCAAGGAAAAATGAAGAAACCGGCTCAGTACTTCCCTACTCCCTATGGCAGAACACCAAAAAACATAAATAATATTATGATAACTTTGGATAACTTATTACAGACGTCTGAAACTTTATCCATATTGAAGTTAGAAAACTTCCCTATTTCAATAGAGGACGCTGAGATATTAGCACATGTAAGTTTCTGTTATAATAATATTTTAAGTGAATATACTTTCATTAAAAATTCATAGATATAAAAATTGTTTCTTTATTATTATAAATTGTTTATGAATTATCATCAGCGTGGGGAATTTCTAGAAAATCTTACCAACCAAGGATTTATTTCACCAGCCAGTAAAATGCAACGTACTGTTGAAAAATTTTATGACAAAATTTACGTAACTCTAAAGTAGTTGGTTAGTATTACTGTAATGCATTTTCATTTTTTCCCCCTGTAAAATTAAGAAATATAAACAAGGGATGAAAGTTTAATATAAAATAGAATTTAGTACCATGTTTACATCCTAGTAATTAGGAGAATTGAAAAAGTATTGCTAACTATAAAAAAAAAAAAAAGTTTTCACATATCTGTATAGTTTGCAGTTTTCAAAGACTACCTAAAAATTCACTCACCCTGTCAGAAAATTCACTCGCCAGTGGCGATTAAAATTATTGCATTCCCCACCCCTGGTTATCATTATCTGAAGCAAGCACAGAGCAAAAAAAAAAATCAGAAATTCACTGAAAATTTTCTGAAAGATTACGGGGGTGGAGGGATTTCTTCACGGCACTAATTATGCGTTTTTTCTGCAGCCCTTTCACAAAATTCGTGTTTTTTCCCTGATGCTTTACCGAAATTAACTTTTTTCTGCGATTCTTTGACAAAATTTGTTTTTCAGCAATCCTTTGACCAAATTCACATTTTTTCCAAGATCCTTGACGAAATTTGGGAGTTTTCGCAATCCTTTGAGGAGGCTTGTTTTTTTTTTTTTTTTTTTCCACGATCCTTTGACAAATTCACGTTTTTTTTTTTTTCACGATCCTTTGAAGAAATTCGGATTTTTTTCCTGCGATTCTTTACGAAATTCGGATTTTTTTTTTTTTCAAAATCCTTTGATGAAATTCGCATTTTGTTTGCAATCCCTTGACGAAATTTGCGTTTTTTTTTTGTGATTCTCTGACAAGATTCGCGTTTTTTTCTGCTATCCTTTGACGAAATTTGCGGGGGGGGGTTCTCGATCCTTTGGCAAAACTTACATTTCTTCACGGTCCTTTGATGAAATTTGTGGAGTTTTTTTCCCGATCCCTCGAACAAATTTGTGTTTTTTGCATGATCCTTATATGTATGGTCTATAAATTAATTATATCTTTAAATGTGCATTTAAAAAATTAACTTTTTTTTTGAAGCTGCATAATTAACAATAGAGTAACGATAGTAGTAGTAGATTCAATTAAAACAGATAATTTTCCATAATTGAAAGAAATTGATTTAAATCTGTGATTTTTTTTTTTTTTTCTTTTAAATCACTACAACTCTGATTGCCTGCATAGACATCTTTTTTGTCATGCTAATAAATAGTAAAATTCTTCACTGAGCTAATTGAATCTATTGCTGGTTTACCTCAATTAATATAAAATACTGTGAACTAAACAAAATTATGTTTATTTACTAAATAATATATGTTTCCGTGTATTAACATCATTAAAAGTGCTGAGAATAATAAGTCTGAAGAAAAGTATTTAAGGTCTACAAAAAAAAAAAAAAAAAAAAAAAAATCAGTTTTTCATTTTCTTTTATTTTTTAAGCTAGTTGAAAAATATTTGTTATAATTCATTTAGTTAATTATAAACAATATAGTTTATAAAATTCATGCATAAATGTTATAAAAAATATCGTAAATTTTATTCCATGTGTCATTTCTTCTTTTTTGTCATTTTTTGAGTGGTCTCCTTTTTTAACTGTTGTATTAACAAAAATGTTAACATGAATTCAAAAATGCATGTTATAATTTGTTAAGTTTATTTGATTTATAGGTCCTTATTATTAGTTTTTGTATTGGTCCTTGAAAGTCTTTAACGTTTATTTAAGACATGTTTACTAAACTTGTACAGTCAAATGAAGTGAAAATGCATGAGAACACCAAATCTAGTAATTAGATTTTGGGCAGAAAACAAAAAAGTGTTTGTTTTAGTACAATAATTTACAAATGAACAAAATTGGTGTTTTTACATTCTATGTATCTGACACAGCTGCAAAATCAAGATTTGTGGATTTTAATTTTTAAATATCGCTGTTTTCAAATATTAATATTTCCCTTATTTAATCACAAGTTTCTATCTTTAAATAAAGCAAATATTTCTATAGTGCTACAAATTCTGAAAAAGTAAGTTAGAAAATTCTGCCAAGTGTATTAAATAAGTTAACATATGTAAAAATGTAGTTGATTGTGAACATATTAAACAAATGTCATTGATCTTAATCAGGGACGGGGAAATGCATCATTTTACTCGCCACTGGCGAGTTAATTTTCTGAAAGGGCAAGTGAATTTTTAGGTAATCTTTGAAAACTGTAAACTTATAGAGATATGCGAAAACTTTTTTTTTCTTAGTAGCTAGGTATATTTTTCAACTTTCCTAATTACTGCAATGTAAACATGCTACTAAGTTCTATTTTATATTAAACTTTCACCTGTTATCAGACCTGCCAACCTTTGAAAATGAGAAATCGTAGCACACAAAATTTAAATTAATCTGGAGGTTGGTTGGTTTTCGTGTTTCGCAGCCATCTTTTAACATTCATAAAAGGAATACGGTTTCAGTCTTTCAGTATAGTAAATTTTTTCCTCTGAAAATTTGTATACGATTTTTAGTTTCTTCTCGTTTAGAATAATTTTTCTTTTGACATTTATTTATAAAAGGAGCCTAGTTCCAATTTTTTAGCCCAGTGCAATAAATTTTGATGAAATTTGCGATTTTTTTTCCCGCAATCATTTCAGGATATTCACAATTTTTTACCTCACAATCTTAATTCACATTTTTCTATCACGATTCTTTGTTGAAATCTGCACTTTTTACAACGAACTTTTGACGAAATTTGCATTTTTTACTGCGATCCTTTGACGATTTTTTTTTTTTTTTTAACCACGATACTTTGACGAAATTCGCATTTTTTACCGCAATCCTTTGACAATTTTTTTTTTTTTTTTTTTTTAACCACAATCCTTTGACAAAATTAGTGTTTTCCTTCTGCAATCTTTCGGTGAAATTTGCGTTTTCTTACTGATCTTTCGATGAAATTTGCATTTTCTTACTGATCTTTTGACGAAATTTGCGTTTAATATCATAGGCACCCCTGTTTTTAAGGAAAGGAATTCCTGTATAAATATTTACAGAAACCCGAAACACTCGCGGTTAATATACATGAAGAGGGCTTTATGTTAAGAAGTTTGTTTTGCAGCCTAGATTTTTTTTCCCATGAACATTTTTTAAATGTCCGAATTTTCGGACTTATAACCAATTTTTTTTTAACTTTCGGAAATGAATACTTTGAAATTTTTGACAGAATCACTCCTGAAAAATATGCTGCACAGGATAAAAATCGCAATTTGAAACAAAAAATGCGTTTGTGTTTTTTGCAAAAAATCCTAGTTTAAGACCGATTTTCGTAGCGCCGTAGTTTATAGGTCCAAATCATAGCAACTACGATTTTTTCGTAGCAGTTGGCAGGTCTGCCTGTCATTTATATTTCTTAAAATTTCAGGAAAAAAAAATAGGAAAACTCATTATAGTAATAGTAACCAACTATTTTTGAGTTGCATAAATTTTGTCATAAAATTTTTCAACTGTACGTTGCATTTTACTGGCTGGTGAAATAAACCCTTGGCTGGCAAGATTTTCTAGAAATTCCCCACCACTGATCTTAATTATTGTAGTCTATATCACTCCATTGTAATTCTAGCTTTTCTAATGCAATTTTAACTTTTCATATTTAAAATTTAACGTTTTATTATACATAGGGTCTATCTAAGTCAACATCCTTGAAATATTTCTCTCTCAGTGGTTGCCGTCTTGATGAAGGTGCTATTCCAAGTAAGTATTTAAGTGATACTTTAATTAAACTTATGGAATTGTGGTAATTTTTCAAGTGTATTATACAAATAGCAATATATATAATATACAATTAACTGATTCTTTGTAGTTTATTAATTAACTAGTATATAACCCCTGTCAAAAATGTTGATCTGCATGTCTAATTTTCATAAGACTTCATGCAAACAAACATCATGAAGATTTTATTATCGAAGGGTTTGTATTGTAGAAAAGTGCATTTTAAAAATGACAAATGATTTTTACAAATACAAATGATGACAATATATATATTATTTTCTCAATATTAGGGGTACACCGAATAGTGATTTTGGCTGAATACTGAATATTCGGCCTACAGGCAAACTGAATACCGAATATTCGGCTAGCTGAATAGTAACTGTCAAGCCGAATAGTTACTATTCGGCCAAATACCGAATATTCGGCTTGTTGAATACTTTTATATTTTAAAGTTTAAAAGCATTAACATGTTAAATTTTAAAACAATTTTATGTAATATTTAAAACACAAACTTTTATTCTAATAAATAAGAACTTTTTTCAAGTAAACTTTATGCTGAAAAAAATCTGCTTTGAGTTATTTAAGAAGAGGATAGTTATAAAAAATGTTTAATTAATAAAATTTTAAATTTCATGGCTTCTGGGAATTAAATGAATAAAATTTTCTTAAATTCTAAGACAAACATTTTAAAATCAAAGAGAAGTTGTGAAAAAATTGGAAGAAAAATTGTACAGGAGAATATATTTTTTGTTTGTCAGGAAGAAACTAAAGTAAAAGTAAATAAGTAATACAATCTATTCAAATTTTTATGGTGGCAACTCAGCAAGAATAATTGTTCCACTTCCTTTGATTAAGCAAGAAAATTTTTAAATGCATTCTAGATTGGCGTCTGGAGTGGGTGATCATTTTCAGAGATTGTAAACGTTGTTCTTAAAATGTTAGCAAGAAACAGATTATTTACTGGACCAGGAACTTGCATTTGTACATTATTAATTCCTATGAAAATCCTCGTGATTGGTTAATTTTCTTAAATAATACTTAAAAAACAGCAAATAAATAATGTAAGAACATTCTCTTTTATTTAAATATGATTTCTGTTTGTAATTATTCTGAATATCTTTATAAGTTGACTGTTAAACGTAGAAGTTGTATAAGGTTTTTAAAAATATGTTTTAAAAGTTTTTTTAAGCATTCGATTCGGCTGAATATTTTGATATTCGGTCAAACTGAATATTCAGCAGGCCAAATACCGAATAGGTAGTGAATGTTCGGTGCATCCCTACTCAATATTCAATTTCTGAAATAGTTCAACAATTGGACAAAATGAACAGCAGTATTTATTGCAACAATAATAATAATTAGCAAAGTGAAATACAATTTCTGAACATTTCACAAAACATTAAAATTAAATATTCAATGTGTTCAAGTTTTTTTTATTTTAAAATATATTATTTTTATAAAAATGAATGAATCTCAATAAGGAATGGCTCAACAAACCACTTTCTATTAGGGGAGGATCAAGGCAGAAATTTTACTCATCGATTAATGAAGCTTTATGTTTCGTTTCTAAATATGGATTTGGTACCATCTATCGGCAGTTAATATAAACGAATGAACTTTTTGTTAAAGTTGTAATTTTTTTATAGGAAATATGCAGGGCGCATTGATTTAATTTAAGGTCAATTTTTAAAAACTTCAGTTATGTAACTTTAAAAATTCCTTCCATATAAATAAAAACCAAAATTATTATTAGAAGAAAAGGTGTAAATATGGGCACCCTCTTTTGTTTTTGACTTAGAATGATTTTCATTTAAAAGATTTGTAGATTTTTGACCTTCACCAACAACTATAACAAGTTTACTAAATGAGAGGATGCTAAACAATGATTAATATAAATTGTTTCAATTCAAAAACAAAGATTTACAAAAAGCTTTGAAAAAAGCACCAGAAAAAATGGGATGCAAATATGGGCCCTATCCAAAAAAGGTCACAAAAGCTAGTTTAAAATGTTTTAAAACAGGATTAAACAATTCAAAATAGTAGAAAATTTATTTATTACAGAAAAAAGTTATTTTCAGAAATCGAAAACATAGCTGGCTCTTTCAGCCTGGCACAATCTAAGTGTGCCTACATTTGGCACATAGCACATTTAGCTCACTTTTCTCTGCGAGTGTCTTCACAAAACTTTCCATTACAAAGGATGCAAGTTGCATCACTCGAGACTGGTTTAGTCCCATCATTGATATCGAGGCTCATATCATCATCACTGTCCACAAGGGAGGGTCAGTGATGAGTCCAAGGATAAATCATATCGTTTTGTGGGTCAATTTTTTTTTTCTTTTTTTTTTTAAAGGCTTTTGGTCTTCCCACCACTGACCTGTCTCTTACTCCGGGAAAACTCAAAGATGTCCTCTTGAGAGCATTTTTGTCCAAGCGACTTGGTCAACTGATCCTTGCATGGTGATCCAGTGATGACGCTGAACCATGCCGCTTTGCGTCTCATGAGTAGTGGTTCTCTTCATCATGTTGGGGACAGGAGATATGTCGGCCGAAGAAACTACATTTAAAGTTCCTGGGGAACATTGCGTTGTTTCAGCAGCCTCATCAATTAGTATAGCTAGAGTTTAATGTGATTGTATATCAAGATAATTCGAAAAAGGAAAGGACCCATGTCCTATATTTACACCAAGAAAGGGTGCCCATATTTACACCAACCCCAACTTAAAAAGATGGCCACTTTCACATGTAACTTAAAGATGTGCATGACTAAAGGATTGCTTCTAAAAGTAGCTTAAAATCTTCGCCTTCCCTATATCACTCTGAAATTATTTTAAACTAACTATAAGGGATGAAAAGAAAACGATTTAAGATACCAGTCAAAAGTTTGCAGTCCTGAACAAACACCAATTCGCAAAATAACTCATGCTGCATTCACACTATTTGAAAAAATGGTTCCAACTGCTGTCTATTATCTTATATCAACAAGTGTTATCATGTACAATCTTGGCCGCCAGTCTTCAGCCCCTCCAATGGCCACTTCGGGAGGGTTGGCCATATTTACACCTTCTCCTCTATTATTTCTTTCGCAAAATTTTAATTTAATTTTATCAATTTTTAAGAGCTTAGCTTATATCCACTTGAAATTTGCTTACATTGTAAATAAAATGTATATTTCTTATCAAATGTAATTAAAATGTAAGGAATATTATTGTTGGGATTTGAATCCCAATAAAAAGGCGTGAGTAAGTTATATAAAATTGAGACTTGCCCTTCTTCAGGATACTTATCCATTTCGGTGTAAATCCACACTTTAATTTAATACAATATGTATTAGTTGACGATAGATGAATTAGTTGAAAATTGTATTCTCTAATTGTTTTTCATGCCTCCCTCAAATAAAGAAATTGTAGACGATTTGTTATCTCAAATGAATAAGCAGTGGTAACACTTTAAGCTATTTAATTCACATTGTTTAAATGGTAAAAAAGAGAGAGCATTTTTCATGCCTCTTCTCTGGAATAACTACATTTTTAGAATGGAAAATTTTTTTACATTATAAGATAATAAATCAGTAATAATAATTGTAATATTAATATCATAATAATAATAATAAATCAGTTTAATGTAGTCTATGAGTCTTAATGCAGTCACTCAACAAGTCATTATCGTTATCAAAGGATTTTCAAGGTTAAATACATTTGAAGAGATTTATGGCTGAGTTGAAACAACGTATTATTTATGTAACTGAAGAAATTATCTTTAGCACAGTTATTTAGCTTGATTTATGTCCATCAATTATACAATATCATGTGCTACATATTTTAATTACGTCAATCAGATAAAATTTTGATTTTTAACATAGTAACATTTGAACATAACTTTGGAGTGAAAACAAAATTATAATTTAATAAGAGAATGTAAAAAAATAATTTTCAGTCATACTAATGCAATCATGATAACATCTTATATTTCAAATACACCTGAAAAAAAAAAAAAAAAAATCATTTTATTTATAATGTAAACAAAATTAAAAAAAATAAGTGGATAAATGTTAACCTCTTAAAAATTAATAAAACTAAATTTAAATTCTATTGAAGAAATCATAATAATAAAATATTTATTTTATTTATATTGAACGAAATTTTAAAATTATATAACAGAAACATTTAAAAAATTATCTTTAATTACATCACTACATTCTGCATTTTTTTTTTATTGTTATTATTACAGTATAGAACCACTTATCCGGAATGGTTGGGGTCAGATGTATTCCAGATAACTGGTTTTTCTGGATAACTGGTTGAGCATTAGAGCAATATTCATTTGATCAGATTGATACAATATATGTGGCTGTGGCATTGATTCTGATTTCAAATTGACTATTAGCTTACACAAATTAAGATTCAGTCCAAACAAGATCAAAAGTTAATTGGAGTTAGTTAATTGAAAGTTAAAGAAAAGTTAATTGAAAGAAGGCAATTTATGAAAATACCTTGGAAACAAAAATTCTTATGTTCCCTTTGCATAAAAATCAAAATGTCAAATATCTAATTAAACTAAATATGCCTCTATTTCAAGTACAGTGGAACCCCGCTACTTCAGACCCCATTAATTCAGATCTTCAGATAATCCGGATCGGTCTGGTCAATTTTTTTTTTTTCAAGTTTGAGACGCTATCGGCAAATTTCCACAACATTCATTTATTTCCACCACGTATTCTGAATAAAAAAGTATTTTCTGAAATCTTTAGAAGAATACCTTAAGCATTCTTATTTAAACTCTTTAGTGTTATCCTTCAAAGAAACAACAATGTATCACTTTAAGTTTAGCAATTTTATGGTTCCGGGTGTTACAAAATATTTAAAATCGTGCAACTTACCCATCAAAACTGTCCTCCTAATTGATAATGCCCCGACACAACCCGAAGAAAGTCAACTGTTAAAAGGAAACATAACGGTAAAGTTTTTACCACCTAATGTGACAGCGCTGGTACAGCCAATAAATCAAGGGGCTCTTCAGAACATTAAGAAAGTTTATAAACAACAAATATTGAATAAACTTTTAGAAGATGATGGAGAACATGGAGCGGTAGAGATTCTCAAATCAATCAATATCAAGAAAGTAATCTATACGATTGCTGAATCTTGGGATCAGTGTGCTGAGAGTACTCTCCGAATGTCGTGGAAGAATTTATGGCCTGCAAATTGTGATTTTTCGAATAATAAGTGTTATGTTGATAATTTGAGTTTCCTTAAATAAGTAATCAAAGAAAAAAAAAATATATTTTTTAGCTGCCTTATACAAATAATAGTTGTTTTTTTTTTAACTTTAGAATAACTCCTTTTTTTTAGTCAGTCAATAGTTAAATTACTCCATATAATATTTAAAAATGGTTTATTGTACTGTTCAATAGCATTTTGAAGAGGTTTTTTTTTTTATATCGGCTTGGTGCCCATCAGTGTAAAGACTTGTTCCTCAGAAATTTATGAATATTCTGTGTGTAAAATATAAGTGTATAAAATGAATGTATAAAATAAGTGTTAAAATGTCTAAAAAAAAAAAAAAAAATATTTAAAGTTACAGCTATTTTGTAATTTAATCTTAAAAATATGTATTCAAATGTCAATACATTATTATTTTAAAAAGTTTTTAGGGTTATTCTATTTGAAAATATTTAAGCTTAATTTATTATTTCATTTTTACGAAACGCATGGTTCCGAATCGGCGATGTTTTAGTACTCATACGCGCCGATCGGACCATGTTTTACAAGTAATAATACTCCTTTTAATTTGAAAATATACTGGGAAAAAAAAAAACAGACACTAAGTGTAATTTAATCATCGATTAATTCATTCCAAAAAAGTCTGTAAATAAATAGAACAACATAATACAGTTTATCATCGGCGTGCAATTGGACTGTTTACTTTTGCGCCGATTGGAAAGAGGTGACGAGGCGAGACGATAAAAGGAGCAGGTTCTCGGCGAAATGGGACTTCGGCTTGGAGGCTTCTGCTAGTACTGCTGGCTCGTGTGGAGATGGTAGAGGGGACGGAAGGTTCACGGAACGGAAAAGAATGAACGCCCTAAGGTGGAACGATGGAAAGGCCGCAAAGATAGGCGGATATTGGAAGCTCAAGAGGACGGGATGACCGCGGTGAACGGAAGAAAAGCTCCTTCGACTGTCCTGGAGATGCAGTACCATGTTATCATAAAAATTTAGTAATAAGTTTTAGAGGTACCTCTTTTATTTTTATACTCGAATACAGGGGTTAATTTGTGCCGGAGCCCACCGGAGCTCAGCTCCGGTACTTCTCTGTTTTTAGTAAATATTTAAATATTGGTCGGAATTCACCGGAGCTCATAAATACAGGGCTCCGGAGCCCAGTGCAATAGTGATTCTGAAAAACCGAAGCTTAAATTACCCTTTCCTTTCCCTCCCATCTCCAAGTTTCTGCATTCTTTTCTATCAAAACACATATATGTGACAGTCTGTCGCTCACGTAGGAGATGGAGATCAAGCGGCGCGTAAGATTTTCTGAACATTTTTCCTATGAATGTTTTTGCCAGTTGTTCATTCATTTATATATCAGGTTGTAATGAAAGTTTTCCGTCACAGCTAATACGGTCTGTGCAAACAGTTTGCGTTGACGTATTTGCTCATATTTTGTCAAACGATTTTTGGCATTTGAAACAAAGAGACTTTCTTTATAACACTGTGTTGTAAAATTTGTAAAAAAAAATATCGTTATCAGTAAGTGTAAGGTGCCTGAAATGGAACTATCATGCTACCAGATTAGAACTATCATTTACTTCCACTTCTGTTGCAAAAAGTCAGCTACAGAATGGCACCGAATAAAGTGTACAGCTTTAGGTACTAGTGTTCTATCATATGACACTGTGATGGTTGGCGGAATGATGGTTATATATAAAATTACAGTTAATTATATATATTATAATTAGTATTATGTAATGGTGATTTGGCGGAAAACTTTCGTTACAACCTAATATATGTACCTTAACTTATTTAATTTCAGAATTCTGCAATTAATTAGCATTAGAATTGGGCAAAGATTTGTATTCAGAAGGAGTGATAAACTATAAAATGTGGAGCAGTTGATAGTTAATTATATGCAGATAGATATATTTAAAATTGTTATTTTACTAAAGGAAAAAAAGATGCTTTAAATTTTGCAAATAATGTTTGAAATATAAATATGCGGATTAGAGTGACGGGGGGAGGGGGGCACGCTACTGTTTTAGTACTGCAAAATATTAGGTCTCCGGTACTTTTTTTGTTAGAAATTAAGCCCTGCTCGAGTATATTAATTTTTTCATGCATGAAATTACTCTTCAAATTATCATTGTTATATTTAAAAGGAAATAGAAAATGACGAGTGTAATAAGATTGTAAATTTAATTAGATTAATGTAGTGAAGATAAATGATATTTCGAATTTTATTTAAATAAACCTTAATTTAATTCAGCACTTAAACTCTGTATTTAATTTTATTTCTTTCCCACAGCAGCATCATTTATTTTTCTTTTAGGTTTTTTTTTTTTTTAAATAATATGACAAAATTTACTATACGATCGTGATTTATTTTCTCTCGGTAGAAAGTTATCTACCACGTGTTTGAGTGTATTTAGTAATATTTTAGGTACGACACAACATAAGCTTGAAACAGAAGGAGGAATAAGCGAGAATGAAAGAGAAAAATTACACCTGAAGGTTTTGTGAGCATGCTAAAAATAGTTGATGGTTGCTCAGATGTTGATATCAGCAACATTAGCAATTGCTTAGAAGCAGAAAATAATGAAGGTTACGCCTCACTTATAGTTGACAAAATAATCGTTTTGTGCACAACAGAAGAAAATGAAAATGAAGATAATACAGACAGACAAAAATACCATTATCAATGATGATCAACCAAAAGTTATTAGCCATAATGAAGCAATGTCTCATTTAGAACAATTAATGGTTTCTTTTGAACGTCAGGTAGAGACTACACCCAACAAACTACTTATGCTTCAAGCGGATGTGTGATCGTGCGGCCCGCAAAAGGTGTACAAAACTGGCGCAGCAGAAGATTACAAACTTTATAATTACAAAGTAAACATTTTAAACTGTCTGTAAATATTCAATATTTTTAATATAAAGGTGATTTTCTGTAAGTATGTTTTATTTTATTTCATTTTTTCTCATTATCCAGATAATCCGGATTGGGTCTGGTCCCAATTAATCCGAATTATCGGGTTTTACTGTAATAGATGTTTGCAGTTTGCACCAAATTATACTATGCACATTCTATTGTATCAAGCAATGCACATTAAGGCGTATGGGAAAAAATTGGAATTTCTTAAATCTTTTTGCGGTAGTGCAGAAAAGTTGTGAACTCCCTTCATTAAAAAGTTTTCTGAATCTTAAAACAGTGGGTTAATATCTTCTGTCGCCTCAGTGGGCCAAAAGTTCCGGAAATTGGACAAAAAGTGATAAAAATACAAAAATTAATAAATGATCAGATTTCGTTGATAGATTTGGGGTAGTGTTTAAAGGTGACTATGTTTCAACAACAACAACAATTTTTTTTTTTTTTTTTTGAATTATAGTATACTATCTTCTGCCGCCTCATCGGCATGGAATTTTGGATATTTTGATGCATTTTTTGTACTTTTCTGCATAACTATTTACTGTTTGCACAATACACAATCCAGACAGACTTTGTTTGGTGCCAATTTTTGAAAGATATAGTGCATTCAACAGATTTACAGCTGCTATTGCATCGAGTGTTATGCTAGATTTGAGTAGATATCAGCCTCATCAGAGACAAAAATAAAATATGGAGGGAAAAATCGAGAATTTACAAAAAATTACTCTCAAAATCAAATGAAAAATGTTCCACTCTATCTGGCCTTTATTTTCATGGACAGCATGACAAAACTCTAACATCAGAAACACTCAAGTACAAACAATTGTAGAAACGCATTACTATATTGTATCGGAACCTGGTTCTATGTACATCGGACGTGTTACACCTGAAAGTGGATTTAGTCTTGATATATCTAATAGCATTTACGAATATGTTACAAGTGCTTTATTGGATGATTTTAGCAATCTTATAGATCTCAGGTGTGACGGAACTGTAGAGAACACAGGAGTGTCTAATAGTACAATTCGCAAGCTTGAATTGAAACTTCAGAGGCCAGTGCAATAAATTATCTGCTTACTTCATTTCAATGAGTTACCATTATGACACCTATTTGAGTCCATAGACGGCAAGTCATCTGGCTCCACATCTTACACCAGAGGAAACCTCAAAAAATGCAAAAAGCTTTCAATTGTTACTTTTAATAGTATTGAATGCGAGTTGCTAGACATTAATCCTACGCCCTCAGTTCGGATCAGAAATGCTTATTAGACATTTGCACAGCCATTAGTTCTGATGTTTGTTGTTCAGATCTAGCTAATGGGGAAGGAACGTTGAATTTGGCTTGCTGGCTAACAATTGCCAATTAAATACTGAGGTTATATATACCTACATTAGACTCATCAAATGAGTTGCTGGCTTTGGTTTTATTCATTCTAAGAGTCTGCGTGCCCTCATGGTTCCGAATTAAGATTCATCATTCTGTAAAGGATGGTGTTAGAAACCTGTGGTATTTCATCAGCTCATCTCGGTCCTTTCCTAAGAAGTATCATGACGCAATCAAACGAGTTATTTCTCCCAATGCTTACTTTGCGGCTCCAGAAAAAATGCTATTGGCCATGTTGAATGATGAGAGTTGTCATATTAGGATCCTTGCTGCTCGATGGATTATCAAGGCAAGGAAAATTGGGCCAGATGGAAATTGTGTTTGAAGATTCGTTATTCCTGCTTTTTTCTTTGAAGCTACAGACTATGTAGATGTCATTGACAGGCAAGCTTGTTATTTGACATCGCCTCCAGTTCTCAAGAACTTCTAAAGATGATAGAGGACGGTAGGCCAATGGAATGCTGCGACTTCCTTCACACACACAAGTTGTTGAGCGGATTGTGAAACTAGTCACAACAGCCTCCGGAAAAACAGATGGGTCGCAGAACAAGTATAGATTTATTAGAACGACACTTGAAATCGGAAATCGCATGTCAAAATTTGTGACTAAAAATGATTACAAACAGTAATGCTTTTGTCATTTGTATGTTCGAAAGGTAAAATAAAATTTCTGTTCGCATTAATCTGAAGTAAGTGTGACGTGTATTTATTTAAAATTTTTCCTTCATTCTCCAAAATTTGGTGCCTATGAGGCTGCAGAAGATATTAAGCTATAATTGTAACAATTGTTTTGGTCGTTGTTGTTAAAGCATAGTAACTTTTAAGCACTACCCTAAAACAATCAACGAAATCTGTGATCATTTATTATTTTTTGTCCAATTTTTAAACCCTTCGGGCCACTGAGGTGACAGAAGATATCAACCCCCACTATTTTAAGATTCCGCAAACTTTTTAATGAAGGTAGTTCACAACTTTTCCGCATTACCGCAAAAAGATTTAAGAAATTTTGATAAGCCCTAATGCACATGTCAAACTGGCACTCTATGGCACTTTTTCTCTGAAAAGATTCTGAAATCAATGAATTAGAAAAACTGGTTTTGGGATAACTGGTTCCATACTGTATTATAAAAAAACTATAATTTCAACCAAAAGTTACTTCATTTATATTGATTGCCGATAGAAGGTGCCAAAGCAATGTTGCAATAAAGCACAGTTGATGCATGGAACGGGAACCGCTGTTATTGTACGAAAACATGAGTTGGTATGTAAAAGTGAAAAATGCATTTCAAAATATTTAAAGGCTTTAATATGCTTTTGCAAATATTTTAAAAGCAGAATTGGATGTTAGATGGAATTAATGAATTGCTCAAAGAGTCATTTGTTTCTAGATTTGGAATTTGTGCTTCTGAATGGCAACGGTGTTCATTTGTTTATATTGGTAATTTGTTGTTGATAGCTAGCTGGTTATTTTTAATGTAGAACTAACTTAAAACATTATAATTGTACAGTTTTTTAAGGTTTTGAGAGAAAATGAAGAAGAATAGATGCAATACAACATAGATTATTATTAGTCGAACAATTACCTTACAGCATTGGAATGCTTAAGCCTAACATGGCTGCAATATGTTTTTTTTTTTTTTGTAGAGGATGAGTGCAATCCGGTATCGTCATCTTAATGTATTATATGAATAGATGTGAAACAGTGTTCATCAACTCACCTTTTGATTAATTAAAAAAATAATTTCTTTTGTAATGTTCATTAGTACCAATTGTTTTCTCCCCATAAATAATGCCTACCCAAACTTTTAGGAATTTTGGAAAAATGAAAATAGAAACACAGTAAAACCTGTGTTGCATCATGGAAATTTGTCTTAAATTGAAACATTTCAAGGTCCCAGTAAAATGGATTTGATTTTCTATGATTAATAATTTGTTTATAACAGAAACCTGCTTAACATAAAAACTGAATCCAAATCAAATTTTATTCACAAAACCTGTTAAAGTAGAAAAGAAAATTATATAAGAAAATTTTTAGTTATGTTATTAGATATTTCATCACTAAAAGTATATAGTTGTACTCCAGGTCAGTGGTTCCCAACCTTCCCATATTGTTTCTTCCCAACAAAGGATAACTGCAGTGCCTCGCCCTCCCCCCCCCCCCCCCCCCCCTCAATTGTCTCAGCATACACACAGGTGTTTATTGCTAAAAAATCAATAGCTATTTGCTTTTTATTCTTTCTTTACAGAGGAATGATACTGGTAAAACTTGATTATATAGATTAAGCAAAAAGATGACTGTGCTAACTAAAATAATACTCTATAAAATGCAAGTATTCTATGGAAAATCATGCTTGAAAGATTTATACTTTTACAAAGTCACACAAAAAAATTACTTTCTAATACAATGTTCGACCATGTGCAACAGGGTGGTAAACCATGTGTAACAGGTGGTAAAAGAAAATTTTCAGCTGTTTTGCTCATTGCTATTTTCTCATTTCATTTCATCTCATTCTCATATTTATCTCATAGCTCATTATTATTTTTTAACAAGGCCACATAAACACAAATACATTATAACTAATGAGCAGTTATTGCTTGAAATACTTTTCAATGATGTGTTATTATGTTTTAACTAATCAAAATTTTACTTTTTATAAAAAATGTTGAAAGGTTATAAGTACCGTATTTTCGGGTGTATAGCCCGCATCCAGTGTATAGCCCGCACCCCTAAATCGAGCAGTACCATAAAAAAGTTCGTGTATAAGCCGCGGAGCTGCACCGTTGTATATAACGGGCTGCTAGGGCAAATTAGGCCTAGAAGCCACAACAACTTAAAGCAGAGTTTAAGATTAAGTGTCCACTGACATGCAGAAATAAGTTAGGATATAATTCAAACATAACTTTATTAAAACCAATTAAAAACATGATTAAATGTATTAAATATAACAATATATGGCCATAACTTCGGCCAAGAACTTAAACAGCTCATATATTGAGCCTTTACTAATATCAGTTACATTACTGAAATATAACATGCAGAAACGAGCAATCTGAACGTGAAGTCGCTCCAATATATACCATACAAACAGAAATCAACTTCGTAACTAACAGTGAAACATGCAGTTATAGAAATCATCCAATTAGAAGCCAGCATACGTCATCGGCACGATGACGCAATACCTAAGTTGGAATTCAGTCATTCGTTTCCAGATGCGTGGAATTCGTAAATGTATGACGTCATAACTTGTGAAAGACGAAACGCTCGTAAGTTAAAAGCTGAGAAGATTTCGTAGCTGAGCTAGAAAACAAACATCGATACCGAGCAGTCTCAGAATTGGGCCGCAAAGCAAAACGACTTTAAACGTTGATATCTATGCCGTATTTCGATATCGGGAAGAAATGCCGCGATATGACATCAATGGCCCGCCTTCCACACATCTGGACGATGTTACAAACCTGTACATAGAAATATGAAACCAATTCAAAACTTTACATGCAGTTTCATTAAAAAGGTATTTAAATATCCTTCAAAAAGTGATTTTTTTTTTCTTTATTTCCAGTACAGCAAGATCCCAGTTCAATATGAAATAAGTAAAATACAATTAGAAAAAGTAAATCATTTTAAATTAACTTTTATTTTCAAAAATTCTCTTTCTAAATTTTTCCAGTGAAATTTTTGTAGGTGGTTTTGTAAAATAATCAGCCAAGTTTTCATTACTAGATACATACTTTAAATTGAACAACTTTTCACATACTAAATTTCTTAAAAAATGATATCTTACGTGTATGTGCTTAGTTTTACTATTCTCTATAGGAGAGTTAGAAAAATCTATAGCAGCTCTGTTATCACAATATAAGTTAAACTCTGAAAAATGAGATGGAAAAATTTGTAGTTCTTTACCCTCTTTTATTATATTAATTATCCAAATGAGTTCTTTAGCAGCATCGGTTAATGAAATATACTCCGATTCCATTGTGGAAAGAGCTACACAACGTTGTTTAGAAGTTCGCCAAGATATTACAGCATCATTTAAAAATAAAATAAACCCCCCAATCGATACTCGATCGTCTCGGTTAGATGCATACTCGGCGTCACTAAAACAATTTATTGAAAAGTTATCATTACAAGAAAGACTTAATTTTTTATATCTTGTATGATATACATAACCAAGTACCTTTAATAAAGCTAACCAATGTATTTTACCAGGATTGCTTTGAAATTGTGAAAGAAGATTAATCACATAACTAATATCGGGACGTGTCCTACTGGCCAAAAAGGACAAACATCCAATTAAGTTACGATATGGAATTTCTTCCATTTCAGCAATTTCATCATTAGTTTGAGGGCAATCCTTTTTGGAAAATACAACCCCCTTTGAAATGGGTAAAGAAACAATAGGAGGATAATATTCTTTAAATTGTTCATAAATATTTTCAATGTAATCCGTTTGTTGAATAGAAATACCATTTTTAGTTTGTTCAAAGTTAATCCCAAGTAGTTTAACGGTCTCCCCCAAAACTTTAATGTCAAACTTTTGTTTTAACACATCTATAACTTTAAACATTTGATCTTTATCCTTTCCTAACAAAATCATGTCATCAACATAGAACAGCAAGACAATTTCGGAATTAAGAGAATAAACACAGTTGGTCCACTCGAACTTCTTAAAATTTAAACTTTCTAAGACGGAATGAAGTTCGTAAAACCATTCACGCCCGCTCTGATGGAGTCCATATAGAGCTTTCTTTAATAAACAAACGTGATCTGGTGTTTCCAATTCTACGAAACCAACTGGTTGTCTCATATATGTAACTTCCGACAAAGGGGCATATAAATATGCACAGCGAACGTCCATTTGAATATGATGCCATTTCAATCCACAAACTAAAATCGAGAAAAATAAACGTATTATAGTGAAATTAACCACAGGGCTAAAAACCTGATCATACTGAATGCCTTTCTCTTGTCGGAAGCCTTGTGCGACGAGACGAGCCTTAAATCTAATTATTTCGTTCTCTTTATTGCACTTAATAGTATAAACCCATCTGCTTCCCAAGATCCTAGCATTCGAAGGTTTTTCTACCAAAGTCCAAACTTCTCGATCTTTAATAATTTTAATTTCCTCCTCCATCGCACGCTTCCACGATTCTGCTTGAGGGGAACGCATTGCTTCATGAAATGTATTTGGAACGTTCACCTGATCCTTCTTTAATTGTCATTCATTTAAACTATTTGCTTCTAGTTCCTGATTTACGATGCCCGTAAAGTTATTTTTACCACTGAAGTCAAATATTTTTGGATCGAAAGGTATATTTTTAGATTCACAATAAGTTTTAGCATCGTTTTGGGATCTTAAACGCATATTGGTCCCCAATATACTATAATAAATATCGGTACGCGATCCATCTGAACGAGGAACAGCCTTTCGAAACCACTCGATGTTTGGTTTAGTTAACGTAGGAGATTTAGATACTGTTTGTATCGGTATAGAACTCTCAGACTCCCCCTCAATTAATTTAACTTGTTTATCGGGTTCAACACACGATTTTTCAGCATCAGAAACCTCCGAATCGTTTAAATCTAATGCATCCAAATGGAATAAACTTCGGTCAGAAACCCGTTTATTTTTAACTGGTTCCTCTATTCTAACATTGATGGTCTCGATAACTTTGTCTTTTTCGGGGATCCATACACGATAGCCTTTTGTGCGAAGAGCATAACCTACAAGTACCCCCTTTTCAGCACGCATATCAAGTTTACCGCGATTATGTTTAGGAATTCCAACATATACAGTGGAACCGAAAATTCTTAGATGTTTAACAGACGGCACTTTTCCTCCAAATAATTCGAACGGCGTTTTAGTGAAATTCTTATGGCAAGTACGATTGAAGGTATAGACAAAAAATAGCAAAGCCTCCCCCCAAAATCTTTCATGCAGTTTAGACTCATTAAGTAACGTTCTTACTGCATCTAGGGCCGTTAAATTGAATCTCTCAACAAATCCGTTCATTTCAGGAGAAAATGGGTTCGTCCTCTCAGGTTTAATACCTCTATCATCTAAATATTTTTCAAATTCCCTTGAACAAAACTCACCACCGTTGTCAGTTCGAATATTAATGATTTTGTTCCCAGTAAACGTTTCAGCACGCTTTTGAAATTTTACAAAACAGTTAAAAACCTCGGATTTTTCCTTCATCAAGTAAAAGTTTACTTTTCTGGAAAAATCGTCGATTATAGTTAGAAAATACCTATTACCGCCTCTACTTTTTGTTTTAAACGGGCCTGCTACATCGAGATGCAACAGCTCTAACGGCTTATATACGGCAGACCTAATTTTACCAATTGGTCTAAAGGAAACTCGCCTGGCTTTACCAATTTTGCAAGGCTCACAATTTAAATCTTCATTTTTGAGTGAAGGCATTCCTCTAACTGTATCAACGGTTTTTAGTATGTAATCTTTATTTATGTGGGCAAACCTACGGTGTCACGTTTCTAAGCTGTTTTCCATATTAATCTGGTTAACCTCTGGACTATGAAAATTTTTGTCATTACGTTTAATATACTGAGGAAAAACATGGTAAAGGCCATTTTTTCGAATAGCTGAAAATAATTTACCACCATTTAAAAATACATCTATTCGCCCATTTTTACCAACAAACGTGGCTCCTTTCTCTTCAAAGAGATGGCCCACCATCAAATTATGTCGTAATTTAGGTGAATATAATACATTGTTTAATACAACAACCTGATTCCTGCCCTTAATTTTACAATTAAACTTTATAGTTCCTCTACCTAGAACTTCACAAGCTACCCCGTTAATTGCCGCTTTCATTTCCATCCCAGAGATTGGCTCAAAATCCCAAAATAAATCTCTACGTGAGCAAAAATGGGAACTAGCTGCAGTATCAAACAGCCAGGCAGTATTATCAGTATTTGAATTATAATATGCTTCAGCTATAAAACCCACTTCACCATGTTTTTCACTAACCCTATGTTTAAACCTTCTACAATTTTTAGCAAGGTGGCCAATTAAACCACATTTAAAACAATTTCTAGTTTCATTACGTTTAAAATTAACACTGGGATCTGCTGCACTTACCTGCTTATTAGAAGATCTAGACTTCTGCTTTTTAGATTTCCTCAACTTCACATCATTATATTTATTTTCACTATTATGTAAAGCAACTTCATTAAAAATACTTAAATTAGAATTTTTGTTAAAAGAACAATAAAACAACTTTAATCTTGCTTCCTCAGATAAAAGTTCGTTCAGAACATTTTCAAAGGTAAAGTCCTTATCCGAAAAACGGTAAATAAGCTGGACAATACTTCTGTACTCATCAGGCAAATGTCTAATCAGCTGAAACGGCTTTAACCACTCTGAAATTGGACGACCAGCGTCCTTTAGTTGCATGATGATATCCCTCAATCTAGCACCATAGAGATTTAATTCCTCACCAGGCTGCAATTTGCACTCGAAGAAAGAGTCCGTCAATTCCACAATACGAGCACGGCTACTGGGACGAAAATGTTTCTCTAATGCTTGCCAAGCTACATATGGATCCTCTATACCACTTAATAAGGGCCTCAAATCTTTACTCACATTCAAATAGAGAATGGAATAGGCGCGTATTCTCTTTGCCAACTCAGCTGCGGTAGGAGCCTTCGCTGGATCTTCGGTTTCCGGTAGTTTTGTAGACACGCATTCCCATAGAGACTTCTCTATCAGAAGAACACGAACATCCTCTCTCCACGTACTGTAATTATATGACGTTAATTTATCGATGGGAAGAAACTCGGCGCCCGATGAAGACATCATGACTTTGAACTATTCAACTGAGGAACACAAGCACAACTTTAAAATACCTAAACCCTCTGCATATCGTGGGCTTCAATCAAGGCTGGGCCCATAACTCATAACGGGCTGCTAGGGCAAATTAGGCCTAGAAGCCACAACAACTTAAAGCAGAGTTTAAGATTAAGTGTCCACTGACATGCAGAAATAAGTTAGGATATAATTCAAACATAACTTTATTAAAACCAATTAAAAACATGATTAAATGTATTAAATATAACAATATATGGCCATAACTTCGGCCAAGAACTTAAACAGCTCATATATTGAGCCTTTACTAATATCAGTTACATTACTGAAATATAACATGCAGAAACGAGCAATCTGAACGTGAAGTCGCTCCAATATATACCATACAAACAGAAATCACTTCGTAACTAACAGTGAAACATGCAGTTATAGAAATCATCCAATTAGAAACCAGCGTACGTCATCGGCACGATGACGCAATACCTAAGTTGGAATTCAGTCATTCGTTTCCAGATGCGTGGAATTCGTAAATGTATGACGTCATATCTTGTGAAAGACGAAACGCTCGTAAGTTAAAAGCTGAGAAGATTTCGTAGCTGAGCTAGAAAACAAACATCGATACCGAGCAGTCTCAGAATTGGGCCGCAAAGCAAAACGACTTTAAACGTTGATATCTATGTCGTATTTCGATATCGGGAAGAAATGCCGCGATATGACATCAGTATAGCCCGCGGGCTATACTGATGTCGTATATTTCGTCCAGGGTTTACGCCGCATGTGAAATTTCCGCGGTAATCGCGAATGGCGTGCTAAACAGAAACACATTAATAAGAAGAATTAAGAAATCATAAAAATGAAATTATTAATTAGAAATAAATAATTTAAATGCAAAATTCGAAATTATTAATATAATTTAAATAATATAAATACGAAAAACTACACTAAAATTGCGTGAAATTTGCAGCTTAAATTCCGGCATATGGCGCGCATTATTACCTTGGTATATCGCGAATGATTTTGCAACAAAAAATTAATTAAACTGAAATTTTAAAAACCACAAACATCGAAATTACAGGGCTCCCACTAGATCTGTTTTTTTGCTTCAAGTCCGTATTGGTCCGTTTTTTCATTGTTAGGTCCGTAAAGTCCGTTTTTTTACACTTTTAACCGACTTTTATTTAAAATTGTCCGATGTTTGGCATTTAGCAGAGCATCGCGGAAAAATCGCGCTTTTCGCAAATATATTCCAAAAAATACCATTAAATTTCGTTAATCGATCACGAAAAGAATCGCCAATTTTGTCAAAGGATTGCGAAAATGCGCAAATTTCTTCAAAAGATCGTGAATTTTGTTAAAAGATCGAAAAAAAAACGCGGTCAAAAGATAGAAAAAAAAAAGCGGTCAAAAGATCGCAAAAAAGACTAATTTCCTCAAAAGATTGCGAAAAAAAAACGCAAGTTTTGTCAAAGAATAGCCAAAAACGTGTTTTTTGTCAAAAGGTCGCAAATTACAACAAAGGATCGCGAAAAACACGCAAATTTCGGCAAAGGATCGCGAAAAAAACGAGAATTTTGTAAAAAGATCGCGCGATCTTTTGTAAAAAGATAGCTTTTTGGGGGGGGGGGGGGGGAGTGCGAATTTCATCAAAAGATCTCTCAATAAAACGCAAGTTTTGTCAAAGAATCGCGGAAAACGCGATTTTCGTCAAAAGGTGGCAAAAAACACGTGAATTTCGGCAAAAGGTCTCTCAATAAAATGCAAATTTCGCCAAAAAATCGAAAAAACACGCGAATTTCGTCGAAGGATCGCGAAAAAACGTGAATTTCGTCAAAAGATTGCGAGATGAACGCGAATTTCATCAAAATATCGCGAAAAAAAATGGTCAAAAGATTGCGGAAAAAAAAAACTAATTTCGTCAAAAGATTTTAAAAACTTTAATTTCGTCAAGAGATAGTGAAAAACATATAAATTTCATCAAAGGATCCTGAAAAACACGCAAATTTCTTTAAATAGTCGTGGAAAAATTCGTGAAATTCAATCTGTCTTAGAAGGTTTGTAACCTCTACCAATAACAATGGCTTTAAGATAATGAATTTCAGAATTTGAATCGGAGCAAGCGTTTTCTTTATAACAAATTATACTTTGAACATTTATTAATTAGTGACAATTGAAGGAAAGGAGGGTTTCCTTGCTTATTTTATTTTACGATTTGCGAAAATAGTTTCCTTTTGATCTCTTTTTTTACAAAATATGTGCTCCCTTTTGGTCCCCTTTTTTACTACACAAGTTGAGTGGGAGCTCTGGAAATATGAAATTATTAATTTGATATAAATAATATAAGTACGATATTCAAAATTAATAATTCATTATAAATAATATTTAAAAGAAAAAATCCCGTTAAAATTGAGTAAACTTTTCTATACACTAAAGAGCGTCATGAGAACGATTGGGCGTTAGCAATCTCAACTTTAATTAAGTATCTTAAATAGCGTGCTCGACCGACAATAAAATGACGACGTGCAAAAATGACATTTATTTTCACAGTGCCATATATTAAAATTATTTACAAATAGATAATAAACGTATTATTTTTAATATTTAGCGCTATGTACAAATAAAATAACGTTATCACATCCCTTTTCGTCAATTGAATAAGATATAAAAATTCTCATTTTAATCATTTCTAAAAGAATCTGTAGATCGGGAATGCAGATGTTTTGGATTTTTTTAAGAGGGGGGGGGATATTAAAAAGAAACCTCGCACAATAATTCATCGAGAATTTTAAACGGAAAAGCATGGAATCTGCTGGCATATCTATCAAAGTGATTTGAAATCGAATGCGTTTTTCCATTTTCGATAAATGTATTATATCTTAAGTTATAAGCGATTGCTATTTGATGATGACCTTTCCCGAGCTGTCTCATCTGGAAATTCAGTTAAAAAATCAACTTTCAGCATTTTCTAAATGTTTTTTCCCTTATCAAAAACTTAAAAACGCTGTTCGACATCGTGAAGTATTAATAAATGCGGCAATAGTTTTATACATTTAAAATTAAAAATGACTTATAGTGAATGCAGCTGTTATTTATGTGTGTATGCGTGTTTTATAATAAGGTTATCAGAAACAAAACAAAACTTTTTATTTAATTCGAATCGGTTTTATTTAATTCCAATCAATTTGCAAGAAATTTCATGACCTACTTTTATTATTTCTTTGCACGTGGAGCGATAAGGATTATAAACATTATATGATTCATGCTAACCACTACGAAAAGATATCACGCGCGATCCTAAAGCTATTTTCCTTTTTTTTCCCCCTTCTATCGCTCTGTTTGGAACTTTTTAGCTGTCAGAATCTCTCGAAGAAATAAATATAGATTTCAATTAGAAGATTTTGCTTTAAAAGCATTTATACACGAAGTGATTACCAAGAAAAAAAAAAAATACTTACCATCACTGTGCTGTTTCTTATATACAAGATGATTTAACAATGCAATTTAATCTGATTTATTTTATGGTCGTTTTTGAGAATATTTGGCGTTATTGTAGATGTTTTAAAAATACTTCTTGCATGAACATTTAAAAGTTATATTTTATATTTATTTCAATCACTTGGTACAGAATTGAATCCTGCATTGGGTCGGGTAATTGGATAGTACCCGAAACCGACTAAAGTTCGGGTCGGGTTGGCGGGATTTTTTTTTTCTTTCTTTTGACATGGGTCGGTTTGGAATTTGATTCGTTCGAGTTAACTTTTTTTCCTCTCCAAAAGATGATGCTGAATATTTGTTAAAATGGTAAAAGCCGAAATAATTTGATACAAGAAAAACATAATTATAGACTACTTTTCTGTAAATGCATTAAAATATGGATTAATTTTCCTTCATTTTAGTTTCTGGTTTTAATATTTCGGTTGACAAAATTTGTTTTTGTCGGGTCTCGAGTTGACTTTAAATAGAATTTTCGGATTCGGATAGGATACAATCCGGACCTTGCAGTTCAGGTTCAGAGTAGAGTCCAACATTTGATCTTGTAATCTGATTTTACCTGCTATTGTTTTGTTATGGATAGAGGGGGGGAAATGTATTTTTTCTAGAAAAATACATTTTTTACAAATAGATTATTTTCTTAGAAAATATGGAATATTAAGCATTTAAAAAAAGTTATATCCACTAATTTGTTTTATGTATCCTATGAATATTGTTTTAAATCATTTTTATAGGATTTTCACTTAAAACGTACACATTAGAGATCGGCATGGACCTGGTTAATCTCTTTTTATTAGACTCGGGCCGGACCGCGATCAAGCTTAATTTTTATCTGCAGCCGCTCCGGGCCGGGACTGGAGAACTACTTTTTTTTTTTTTCGGGGCCATGTTAAACCGGCAGGTTTTTGCGAAAATAACAGTGAAATTTTTCCTTTGTTCAACGAAATCTTTTGAAGTGTATTTCATTTTTTTAAATTATAGAGAAATATATTTTAAAAAATCTTTCTAGAACTTCAAAATTATTTTTTCTTAAATATTTTTCTTCCATTTTAAACTACATTATATTTCTAATGAGTTATTATTTAAATGAATTTCTCTAAGTAATCAATAATGTTGCCATTCCATATTTCATAGATTGTGGACATACTAGTTTAAGCTGCAAAATGTTCGCATGAGTATGTAAAAAATATATCTTAAATAATTTTATTTATAGGATCCCGGCTTGATTTAATTGATTTTTCTTGGCTGGGTGGGCCAAATTTTTAGCATAAATGGTTCAAGTTTAGCCCAGGCAGGGCCAATATATTTCGATCGCCTGGGTCTAAAAATTTCGGATCACCCACATTATTTTAAAATCTCATTAATATGAAATGTCTCATCTTTGGTATCTGAATTTTTGGGAGTGAAAAAAAAAAATTAATTGTGCGTAAACGCCGCATCACTAGAAACGCCGCTTCGCTTGAAATTTCAATTTAAAACACGTAAACGCCGCGGCGTTTCTTCCGTAAATTACGGTACTAAAATCTTTTTTTTTTTTTTTAATAACTCCATAATAATAAAACCAGATTTTAACTTATTTATTATTATCATTATTTTTAATCTGGAAAAAAGCCCCCCCCTTTTTTTTCCTTTAAAAATAACAAAATTATTTTCAGAGGTAATTCAAGAAATATTTTCGTTTTTCTACGCCCTACCAGTGGCCGAGAGGTTCTGCTCTCAAAAGCTGGTAGACGGGAGGTCCTGGGTTCGAACCCAATCGCGCCCGTCAGCCTAATCGTTCGGAGTTTTCTTCTAAACTTGGATTTTTGTGCGTAAATACGGGTTAGGTTCCGTTAGAAAGACCCCCACGGAGGGCATCTCCGCCTCTCCGGGCCCATTTCGTACATAATTAGCTATCATAAGCAACACAATACACAAATTTTTCCACAATATTTTTTTTTTCATGTCAAAAAGTAAATGTAATTGTTGTGCTAATTGCATACATTTCTGGTAAACATTAAATACCATTTATCTCAGTTTAATTTTTTGAATTGCAGCAGCAGATAATAGGTAAATTATCACAACAGTAACTTTTAGAGAACTGGATGTAATATACAACTGGAGCCATTAATGGCATTTTACCTTCTAGAAAATATGTTATTATTATTTTAAACAATAATTACTATAAGTAATATAAAACTACTGTACAAAAAGGCACACAGTAATTTGCTCAAAAATATTTATTTTAATCACTGGAATCGGAAAATCCTTCAAAATCGGAAGTTTCCGAGTCCGTCATAAACAAACCAATAATATCTCTATTTCCAAAGACAGAAATAAATAATAATAGCATTTAAACAGTAAAAAAACATTACAAACACGGGAAAATTCTTTAAATTTCACGGCATAGCGAAAAAAATTTACAAATTTCGACGATTTTTGAAATTTTTTCGGGTTTAAAAATTACAGAAAAATTTTCGTATTTTCGCATTTCCGTTTCTTTTTTTTAAAAAAAATCTTTGTATAGTCCGCACCATGTATAAGCCGCAGCGGTTGTTCCAAATGTTTTTTTCTTGTATAACCCGCGGGCTATACACCCGAAAATACGGTATAAGGTTTTTGGGCAGTATAGAAGCTTTTTCAAAACTTTATGTTCTTGGTGACAAAAGCTGACAGCAATTCCATGTGAGGAAAGGCTCTATAACTATGCTACGAGTCTCTTTGACACCATATATATATATATGTAATAATATATTAGTAAATATATATATGTTGATCATTGTCTTTTTACAAACAAAATACAAAGACATAAAAGTTGAAAATGATTTGTGACTCAGTAAAGTAACACCAAACATTCAATTTGTAATTTGTATATCCAAGAAGTAAATAAGTCCACTTATCTTTAAAATATAAATACATCTAAAGCTAAAATGTAAAATAGAATCTATACTTATTCATATACATTTGCTGTTTTTTCTCTGTTTTCATTTTTCCATTCAAGTCTTTAGAAGGAAAGATATAGGTTATACCAGGCAGATGTAATTTTTCAAAGGTTACGCTATACTAAGCATAAAAGTTTGTGAAACATTGATCTAGAATATTCCAGGTTATCTGTAAAATGAAGTTACAAAGTTTTATTGCCAAGCAAAAATATAAATGAAATTTATCTGCATTAAATGATTGAGTAGAGTGACAATCTACTACCTGAGGTATTATATACTTCAGTGATACTTTGCAATATTTGTAGAATTATAGTTTTTGCTTAGAAATTGCTGAAGTTGAAATTGTTAATTTAGTAGCAATATTGTTATAATGTTATAGTGTATTGTTATAATGATCTATGCATGAAGTATGATTTCTTTTTCTTGTTTAGTTATCATGAATGATTTTTAATAATTGAAGTAAGAAATTGACAATAAAATTTATTATGCTCATTTTTTCTTTGTTACAGTAATCTGCAAAAGTCTAAATGCATCCTGTGTTTCTTGGATAGATTTGAGTTTTTGTGCCTTAAACCCGCCAGACATTGAAGCTGTAGCAAATGTGATTAAAGTATGTTAGTTTACAATAATTTATTAAAGCATAAAACAGGCAGACACACACATACACACACACACAATAAAAGAGATAAAAAGGCAAAAAAAATTGTTTTAAATAAATAAATAAAAAATTCATTTCAGCTTTGCAAATTCAGACCAATGTAGCTTTAGATTTGTAATTTTTCAAAATTTGGTTTTTATAATGTTAAGATATCATAAGATACAGAATTGATTGAATAAAAATGTTATAAGATTGTGAAGTCAGTGTACATGTGTTGAATAGTGTTCTTTTGCTTTTTGTGGTGACCTCAGATGAGGGCAGTAGCGTGACGTGATCTCCTCAGAGGCATGATGACAAAGGTTTTAGTAAGATGAAAATTGAAGGTTTTATTCTCGTAAAACAGCAAAAACTCTTGGCTAAATACAATGTCAACGCTGACACAACAAAATACTTTAGAAGTTAATTTGATGAAATAAAGTTTTTGTAAGGTAGAAGAATCTAATAAAAGTTCTTGACAGAATAATAAATCAGAGTCCAGATTAGGTAATTCAAGAGTCTCTGTGAAATACTATGATCCCTTCTAAGTAAATAAAAGTCCTTTAGAGGTGCAGACTAGCAGTCATCCGTGCGATCAGCTTCGCCGCTGACACACCCAGCTGTATCTCAGCTGATTGGCTTTTATTGCCGTTGACAGAAACAATCTCCTCTCCCCTCGGAGCGACCTCCGAAAGATAATCCCGTGAAAGCCTAGAGAGAATCTTTTCTCTCCCCCAGGTTGAAGAACCTCTTTCCAGTTTAGCTTTGGCTAACTCTTCTAAACTCTCTCTGATCTCCTCCGAGATCTCGTATATATCCTTAATTTTTCTCTGGAAAACAATGCGAGTCTCCAACATCCACTGGCATTGGTTCGCCTATCAAAATGCTTTTGACAGCTGGCCTTCTAATGGCCAGAGCAGGCCCTACCCACATTTTGCACACGAAACTCTCCTATCAAAATATGCAATGTCGAGAAGCGCTGACTGGCATATTTCGGTGTCACAAAGTGGGAACCAGGTGGCCTTCCCTTTATCTATGCTGTTCCAAAGTGTCGCCTTCATAAGATCAATCGTCCTAAAGTTATTTACTTTTGTGTTACCAGCAAACTCTGAGACTTAGACAAATTTTCTAGTGTCTCTCGCGAATACATGGAGTTTCCATAGGCCGTGATTCTGTATCATTTGTGAGGGTTTTTACATGTGGAAAACTGTGAAAAGGCTAAGTTTCCACAATTTGTAAACAAAGATAGATGCTCTCTAGAATTTAATTTTCTATGTGCTATTTATGCTAATAACACAATCATTAGACTATAAGATGTGATTATCTTTCATGAATGTTCAAACTCTGTTTTTCCTTTCTTTTTTTATGTTATTTGTGGATCAATAATTTTTTGTATTTTCAACTTTTATTTGGCAGCAGCTCAAAAGGAACTTGTGTTTTTTGAGGCTCTTGTCTCTTATGGGACATTTGTGTCTCCAAATGCCACTTTTTGATATTCTTAAAACATTTCTGCTGATGGTATGAAAATGCACTCCTTTTTATGCAATTTTTTTCCTTATGAAAATAAATGTTTGAATCAACAACAATATTTTTATTGAAAATTAAAATGTTGTAAATTAAAGTTTTTGGTTGCCCTTTACAATTTTTTATATTTAAAAAAAAAAGTTGCGTCATTGATTTATTTTCATTTTAGAAAGAATTCGTTTAAGTCATCTTTTGCTTTTCTGTTTTATCAGTTTCAGATTACATAGATTTTTTTCCCCCTTATTATTCCAGATGGTGTGTTTTTGCAGTGTTCTGCAAATCTTAAGTTCATAAAACTTTTTCTTTCCTTTGCAGCTTTATTGTCAATAGTATGTTGTGTAAAATTTATTTAATAAAAAATATTGCTGCAGGGAATGGGTTAATATGCCACAAAGTGCTTGTGAAAACTTGCTTTATTATGCCAAGTATGTTTTTTTTTGTCTTACTATTATTACTTGTGTATATATATTAGGTATATATTAGGCTTCTGGGTATTCATATATAAGATAAATTGCTGAATTATTATGGTATCTGTTTAGGAAGAATTTAGCTTTTTTAACTGCCTGACCGCCGAGCAAAAGGGCAAATTTTTAATGTTGTTTTCTCTGTAATTCTTTAAAAATGCTAAAAAAAAGATTTGTTTTTCAACATGATATAAAAATATATATATATATATATAAGAATATAACCCTTGAGAGATTTAATCATAACTTAATCTTTCAAAAATGGATTATATCTGTAGAATTATATTAATTTAAAAAATGCTTCTATTGCAGTGAAATCTACAGCTTAGTGAACGGATATATCAGTTCACGGCAGTTAGAAGGTTAAAAACGACTTTTGTCATTCCCCTCCCCCTCCCCTTAAAACAGGACTTTTCACAAAATTTATCGTAAAAAAGAACCCTTAACAAAATTCTTTGTTTTAGAACAGGATTTTTCATGAAATTCTCCAACTTAAAAAACAGACCTTTCACAAAACCTTCCCATCTCCTAATCAAATCCTACACAAATTTAATCATTTAAAAATAAAATTGGGCCTGTCACGAAGCAGCTGAAGTCGTCAAGGAAGCTGTTATCGAGCAGGTTTAAAAATTAGCAGAAGTTAGTTGCATTTTGTATCTATAAATTTTAATTTGATGGCTGATTTTACACCCAGTCAGCATTTTTGATGTTAAATCTTTTCTTTGCTTGTAAGATTCAAATTTGCTTCTTTAAATAAAACGTTTTCTAATAATGTAACCAATACACACTGATTCACTCTATTAGTCATTCTTATTAATCCCTTCCCTCCCAGATAGATTATCCACTAATAGATACACCAGGAGCAAAGGAGTTAATATTTTACTTAAGAGAAATTCCTCATTATTTACTGGATTTTACTCAATGTTTGTAAACATTGTAATTGTGGCTCCAATAAAAATCGTTATCACAAAATTGAACCAAAAAATTACCTACAGTGAAGCTGAAGCTATACTTTCTAAATGCATTGAGATTGAATGGTTTGAGTTGCAAAAAGAGATAGATGTTACATAAAATATTGTCTAAGGAACATCTACAACACAGTAAAAAAAAAAAGGCCCGTGTAGAAAACAAAACAAATCAACAAAGAAATTATACTTTTCTAAATCAGAATATAAAAATGCGCTATTTCATATATTTGTTTTTGCCTTTTCGTTTAGAACAAACACTGAAAATTAACTCTGTATTGAAAACAAAATGTATCACGCACTTACCGTGTTCTAACTAGTAGCGTTTGTATTTACTTTTTATATACAATAATAATTTTTATTATTTACTAGCAGGTATCGCCCGCTATTGCTGGTCAGTTTTTCCAAATGACCCTTGAATCAAACTAAGTGTATGGAAGACTTTGACCTTGATACGACCTTTACTTGGAATGTCCTTTCGGATTGCTGAAAACGATACGAATGCCATTGTTCTATTATATTTTCTAATGTGTCAATCAAGGTTTGAGCTGTTAGGGACCACCTCTTTTAGTTGATCATTTACAGTATGATTTGGTAAAGAACGATACAATGATATACAATATATTAAAACCTGAAAAATTATCTAACAATGAAAGTCTCATCAAAGTCAGACCAGTAGTACTTTTTAAAAAGATTATCTTTCATAACCAGGTTCACATGATTATAGAACTTTCCCGCAAATTCTATAACTAAGCAATGTAGAACAATATGTAATATACTAAAACTATCCCTGAAAAATTATCTAACTATTAATACAAGTCTCTTCAAAATCTGTTCAGTAGAAGTTTTTAAAAAGGCTAATCTTTCTCATTCGAGGTCACCTGATAACAGAAATTTCCTCTATAATTCTATAACTAAGCATTATTAGAACAATGTGCAACATACTAAAACCGTCTGTGGAAAGATTATCTAACAATGTAAGTCTCATCAAAATCCGTCCAGTAGAACTTTTTTAAAAGGCTAATCTTTTATGATCGGGTTCTCTTGATTACAGATCTTTTCCCCATAATCCTATACTAAAACCTTCTCTGAAAAATTATCTTACTAATGGTGCGAGTCCCATCAAAATCCATACAGCAAAACTCAAGTTATAAAAAGCCGGAGCGAAATTTCTATTTGTAATTTATATATGTAATAGATGTACTAGTTTGACAGCTAAGGAACTGTAATAGTATATTCAATTTCTAATTCTAATTTTGATTTCTATAATAAGAAAGAAATGGGAAATTCAATCTTTGTCTTTGATCACCAGTATCTGTTGTATGTGTGCTGACTGGGATGGCTTTTAAATGTTCATTTTCTCATTCATCTCACTGTGGTCCATGACTGATGGATAATCAAAGTTTTATGATATCTTATTAACCTGTATATTTTTCAGTAATCGTTTCATTTTAAAGTACACTAGTATTTTAAAATCTAAAGTTATAATTTTATCTCATTGTTAATAAAACTAATGTAAAATCTGATGTTTGGGTTTTTGTTCGGATGAAAGAAATAAGATGTAAATATTGGAAAAAGTTAATCTATATAACTATAGAATTCTGCTTTTTCAGAATTTAGTGTTGCCCCTGATGAAAAAAAAAATATAAGTATATAAATATAGATAATGCAAAACATATTTCAGTTTTAAGACTTAAAACACACGCTTTTATTTTATATAAAATGACGTCATTCGCATCCTTTTGAAGAATTCCTCATTTACGATCCAGTCTTAAACAACATCTGCAATAAAGTATTCATATGACTTCACTATTGCTGAATAATACACAAATCCAAAAAAAAAAAAAAAAAGATGTCACTCAAGACACTCGGCAAGCAAAATAAATAAATAAATAAATAAATAAAATAAAAATCGACTATCTTATGATTCATATGCCTTCATGATTTGTTTGTAATATAGATAATTAAATTAAATATAGTATATAATAGCTCCATGTTTTATCAGAAATCATTCATTTATATTTTTTCAAAATAGCATGTATTTTAATTATTTTTTTTTTCAGTAGTTACGGGAAAATGGCAACAAAAAGATATAAATACTAATTTTCAGCTGCTTTTTCCTTACTTTCTACAGAAATGGAGTATTTGAGTTGCCAAAATTAAACAAATGGCGCTAAAAACTAAAAAAAAAAAAAAAAAAATCTCAAAAATAAATCGAGATGCAGTTTTCAAACAAATTGCATTGAAAAGTACTTTTTTCCCCCAATACGACGGTATAAAAATTGAAAATGTGCCATGCTTAGAAGTTTAAAAAAAATTGCAATAGAGTATTTAATAGTATAATGATACATCTGCTTTGTTTTACAGATGGCTTATACAACGGAATGTTATTTTTTTGATACACTTTAATAGCTGGCAGAAAGAAATAGCATACCGGGGGCTAATAAAGCAAAAACATGTGTATAAATAATGGGGACGTCATGTTGATAGTGGCAATAAATTTTGATTTTACTGTAATTTTTAATTCTAATCATCACAAATTTCAACGTTTACACTGTCAAATAGCAAAAATATAACTAAAAAATACTTTCAATTGCAATTTGTTTAAAAACTGTATCTTAATTTACGGATTTTTTATCATTTTAAAAATAATTTTCAAGCATTAATAATTGCATGCAACTCAATTGCAGAAGGTTAATTAATCCATTTGTGCCTAAAATAATGTAAATGAATCTACATTTGTTTGTTTCTGCGTAAATATTCCCCTAACTAAATTGGCAACCAAAATTAAAACTTCACAAATAAATAACTAAAACACGAATTTTTAACAGACATGTAATCAAACTATGCGTTTAAACACTGAAATAATCAGAATCATAAAATTTGATACATGTAGTGAAATGTTTTGAGATTGACCATGCCTCTAATACGGAAAATACTTTAAAAATATGTTTCTAGTATAAATAAACTGAAAAATCTTTTTGGTGTAGTTGGTGGGCATCTAAGAAAATATACTAAATGTAAAAATTCTGTTAGAGCTTTCCAATAAAATCTGTTTTCATCTATGTCCTGTATATTGGCATCTTTAACCTGGATAGCCCCAGATGAATTGTCTGGTTTTGGTAAAAGATAAATGCAGGGATATGGTTATTCTGGGAGCATTAATATATATATATATATATATCGATTATTATTTACAGTTGGGAAATTGTTTCCTAAAATATTTTCTATAGTATAATTTTTTTTAAATACCATTTTTATTTGTTTATTATTTTTATTGTTTTTCATAAATAAATACTTTTGGGATAAATATATATAAAAAATCATCTCTTATATTATATGTAATCATGATAAAGAATTTTGTTCATTGACAATAATAATTTAAAATTATATTAATTTGAAAATGGTTTCTTTTCAGTCTCATTGTGTTCGAAGGCGCAATGAAATGTTTCAAAAAACATTGCGTAATCAAGTTCCTTATCTACAAGATATGCCTGGCTTGACTCGCATTTCATTGAATTACAACTCTTTGGAGGATAAATCTTTAAAAATTCTTATTGAGAGTTTAGATGATGACCTTTGGGTTAAAGGTAAAATTCTTTAGTTTTAATATTTATTTTTATGTTGCCATGGTTTATGTGTGGCTATGCATGTTGACTAAGGAACTGCAAGAAGTGTAAGTTGCTGATTTTGACGAGAGTGGTATCGTTGGAAAGATCTCGTCATCAAGAGCAAAAAACTCTATGGAACTACACATGATTGATAGTTATAGTACTTAAATGAGTCATTTTCAAGATACCCAACAATTGATCTCACACAATTTATTTATTTATTACAATGTATTTATGCTATTACATTTGTTTTGTTGTTAAATATATATATTTTTGCTGTTAAATGGCTTCCTGTTAACTTAATTATGTTACTTATAATGGGAAATTAAGTATGCAGACAAAGAAAAAAAAATGAAGCATTTGTAGTTTTCACTGGTGGTTGTGGTCCTCTACATAGAAGTGTGAGAAACACAATAGAAATTGACACCAGGAACGTTGGTTGCTGCTGAAAAATGGCTGCTGCTTGTACTTGTTGCAAGACCTTCTCTGGTATGTTGAAGCATATCTGCTTTATTGACTTGAAGGATGGGTTATCTGTCTGTATTAGCGCCTTTTGGAAAACATGGTGTCAAATACAGGGGCTGATAGTTGATTGTAGACGAGGTGATGTATTTTAAGTGTTCGCAAAAACCTGGGTTTTTTTGTTTTTTCATGAAAAACCCAATTTTCCCAGGGGAAAATCTGGTTTTTTCAAAAGTATAATTTATGTGATATTACATTTTTGTGTACTATATTATTTAGTTATTATATATACAATACAGCAAAAAATGTATATTGTTCCCTTGTATACAATATATACAACATAATTGTAATGCTATTTTACAAATTATAAATTGTAGAAATTTTATTAATTTAAATTAATTAAATGTCAGTGTTTCTCACAAATTAATTTTTAACATAAAATATAAATTGTTAATTTGCATAAAAAGTAAAATTTTGATCTAATTAGAAGTTTTATTTTCATTAATATAATTGATTTGAATTGATATTCTTATCATATGCCTTTACCTATAATTATGTATACTATAAGTAACATAGATATTTAAAAATTATATGGGGGGGGGGGGGGGGGAGTCTCAAATAGTTTCTAACTCAATATAATCAAAATAACTGCAAAACTAAAAAAATTCAAATAATGATGAAGTGTCTCATTAATAAGTAATTACATAGATTAATTAATAATTAATTTTATTCATAATTAAAATGTGTATGTGCATTACTGCAAAGTAAACGTTAACGAATAAATTAAATGTTATAGATTTTTGAAATATCACAGGAGAGTACGAAAAAATATATATATCTGTCTCGGACCATTTTGCATTCTCTCTTCACCCCTCCTTACCCTAGAACAGCATAAATATCTTCCAATGCTATTGATTTTGAAAGAAAATCCTTTTTTGTTGAACTGTTCAATGCATCAAGAATGTTCGCAGGGGTAGTACTTGTCCTGATATTCCTTAAATTCCCGAAAAATGAAAAAATGTCCTGAAATTTCGCAAGTTTTGTACTATAGGAAAAACAGTCATGATTTTTCTGTGAATATATATATATATTTGTTTTTTCGGTTTTTTGAGGAATTTCACAAAATCGGTACTTTGGAATTAATAGGTGTTTTAGAGTCGTAAAATAGTGAAACTTTTTGTCCCACAAATTTCGTCAAGTGGTCGCCCAAAAGAAAAAAAAAAAAATCGGGAATTTGTCAGTTGAACAGGGAGGAAAATTGTAAATTTTGTTAATCGGTCATTGAAAAAAATTGCAAGTCTTCAACCAATTTCTAAAAAAATCCTGAATGTCGTCAATCATTCGCTGAAATTTGCGAATTTCGACAAACGATCGTGGGGAAAAAAACACATATTTCAGCAAATAATCGTGGAAAAAATTGCAAATTTCGACAAATGTTCGCGGGAAAAAACACATATTTCAGCAAATGATCGTGGAAAAAATTGCAAATTTTGACAAACGTTCGCGGGGGAACCCCCCCCCCCCCCTTCCCGAGTTTTGGCAAACGATCGGGGAAAAAAACTCGAACTTTGGCTAGTGATGGCAGAAAAAAATCTCGAACTTCGACAAATGATCGTTGAAAAAAAGTAATATGCCTAGTAAATGTGTCCTGAAATATCACCTAGGACCAGTACCATCCCTGTGTTCGATTAGTCGCAATAAATGGAGTGTGAATAGAGACAGAACATTCCCTGTAGGAACTTCAGAATTCCTTGCATTGGTTCCCACTACAAACCCTCCTACTACTCTATTCTAAACTTCTGGTAACATTCCAGGAATTCTAAAAGTGATCAGCTATGTTACTTGCCTTGTACGTAAAAAAAAAAAAAAACTGAGACAATAAAACCAATTAAAAAAAAGGTAGCATCTTTGTTGCAAAAGGAAAAGTCATTTTTTTCATTTCAATGTTTCGAATTTAAAGTTTAAAGGGGACACTATAATCCAAAGCATTGGTGTAGTCGTAAAAAAAGCAGAGGGTATACCCTACAGTGTATATACTGTAGCTTTTTTGAGAAACAGAGGGTAGGTATACGGTGTTCCTTAAAACCATCCAGAAGGTATACCACTGTATACCCTCCACTACATCCCTGATCCAAAGGGAGAAAAAGTTTCCAATTGGGGGAGGGGTGTTTTGAGTCCCCTTTCCTATGTCTCTGTGTTCTGTATATGTTGCCTACTATGTTCTATGTTAGTAAAATATTTCAATGTGCTAAAATACATTTTTAACTTCAGGCGATTATGTGATGTCTTTTATATATAATGTTTTTTTAATTAACTGAAATGATTTAAATTCATTAAATGTATATGTTTCAAATTTTAAATATTGCTAAAAATTGAAAAAAACCCACATTATGGGTTTTTCGGTGGGCTTTTTCAAGTGGGCCCAGTCTGAAAAAATCCACTGGGTTTTTTCAAACTGGGTCCAGTTTTGCAAACTCTGATTTTAAATACAGCTTCCCTGGTAGCAACGTGGTGACAGCCAATGTAAAACGAGCATGTGATTTGCATAATACCAGTTTTAACTAACATTTACTTTTAATTAACCAGACTAACATTTACTTTTTAAATCACTCATTATAGAAAATTACTAGAAAACTTATAAAAATACTGAAAATAACTAAAACATGATTTAAAATTAAAATAAATAGAAAAAGTAATTTCGAACGATGAAAGAAATTTAAGGAGATTTATCGTGACTCAAAATCGCTGAATGCGGTAAAAGAATGTGCTGTAACCAAACAACTCTGTCAAGCAGTTGGAAATGTAAACATATGTTGAATTGGCCGCTTGCTCAGCGGGAGAGAAAAGTAAGTAAAAAACAAAGATTTAAGTGCAGGATTCCAGGTTTACATTTCTAAAATTAATTAGATGGGAAAACTAAAGACTATATTCTCTACTGACATTACAGACGTTCTACCTATTATTCTGTATACCAATGACTTTTGACTGCTATTTCATTGTTTCTCATAAAAGTAAATAAACAAATTGTGTGTCATAAATTCAGATATTTCGAAAAGGCTCATTTTCGAAGGGTAGTTTAAGTTTTTTACTCCCCATGACGATATCTTTCCACCAACATCACTCTTGTCAAAATCAGAGACTTGCCTTTCGTGCAGTTCCCTAGTAAGATAAAGTATCATGTGCCTTTGGATTAACATTAGTTGTGAGTATTTTTGTGTTACTAATGCCATGTTATTCTTAAAATGAAAACAAAAGAATCTTTAATTATCTAAATTGCACTAAATATTCTAAAGCACATCAGTTAGCAATCACCGCATTTTGAAAAATTCTACATTTTGAATAATGAAGATTTTCCTCTTGTATTTTTAGTAGGAGGCAGTGTTGCCTGGTTCAGTATGGCGAAAAGTGAGACATGAAAGTGCAATGGCCTCAATCTCTTCTCATTTGGGACAAACATAGACTATTTTTAAATCGTAATAAAATTTGTACAAGACTGTGAAAATTTAAGTTCAGTTCATTACTCTTGTTAGATAAATTTTTTACCGGCCCTGGCAACAACATTGGGTTAAGAAAATATATTATCAAATGGGTGAAAAAAAAGGAACTTTCACATAAATGTGATTGTTGCAGTTTTATTTAATTACATTTACATCTCAGCAGAATTTATAGTTTTTATTCTGTCATAAAAATTTCTTACTTGAAATCCATACAGATAAAGTCTTACAATTAAAGTCTCTTAGTTTTGTAATATTTTCATTTTTTTAAAGAACTTCAGACAGAGTAAGAAATATAACAATACCTGTGAAAATTTAAAAGAAATTGTAATTGAAAAATTAGAACTTTGGCATACCGCACAATGGTACCACAGAGCGTGTCTTTTAAGTCCTAAGAACCAGGACACTTACAAACACTAGTAAGAAGATCCATTTTTGTCCTCTTTTAAGTAAAATTCTCTCCCTCTCTCGATTTTCTTATTTTCAAGATATATGATTTTATGTCTTTGAAAATATAATTATTATTAAATTTTGGTTTTTTTCTCTCTCTATCTAGCTCTTGATTTACAAAATTGTGATATAGACAATTCAGGAGCTGCTGCATTGTTAAATCTTGCCAGTACAAACACATCATTAGTTGTTATAGATCTTCGCATGAATCAAATAGGTTAGTATTTTTATTTTGTGTTTAATATTTATTTTCCTAAAACAAGTTTATTTTATCACTTTAAAAAATCTTATTGTATTTCTCTTTGTGGTTTAGATGAATCATTACGTAGTAGAATTGCAAATCAATTGGAACAAAACAAAGCTGGCAAAGATGAAAAAGTGAGTTTTAAAAAAAATTTATATTAATGCGCGGAATAATCTGATTTATGTATCTATTATATTAATATCTGACTGTCTGTATTTCACAACTCCTCCTCCTCGAATATGGAACACAGAAGAATGAAATTGATACTAGTTATCCACATAAATCCGAAGATGTCATGTAATCTCACAGAATTTAAAAATTTGAATTGGTTTCCAAAATATTAATTTTTTTGTAGCTTTTAACAAAGTTTTTCTAAAAAATGCATCTAAATTACTCTATTCTTACCAATATAAGAAAAAGGGTGGTGAAAAAAAAGGCAGTGAGTTAGTCACTAAAAAGAGAACTAGTTCAGGAGAAAGGGCATTGTTTCAAGAGATTGTATTTTAATAACAATTTTTGAAAAATGTAATTTTTCTGCATGATATAAATAAAGTGACAGTGACATTAATTTTGAATGAGTTTGTGAATTATATATATAAAATACAATTTAATTATAACATGATTGAGTACTGTATTTTTCCTAAAGAAATGAGAAAGTTCTATTACTATTTCAAACTCTTGTATATACAAATTTTGAAATACTGTGATTTGTGTAAGATTTTTATGATAGATCTTTGGGCACCACTAGCAGTTCATTTCATTATTTTTAAAATAGTCAAGCTCAAGGTGCATTTTGCTGATTTTTAAAAGGGTAAGGTACTGTACTGTTAAATAATGACCTACAGGTAACACTAGAAAAAGAGAAATGAAACAAATTATTATGTACTCATATAGGGGTTAAGTTATTAACGTTATATGAACTTGAAATATATTTTGATTCAGAGGTATTTTATATGTAGTTATATATACATATTTATGAATTATTATATTTTATTGATGTTATTTTCTCTTGAAAAGGGAAATTATTTTCAATTTGAATAGACGGTGAAAAGAAAACTCAATTAAATAAAAATTTTGCAAGAAAATTCAGTGAAATAAAGATATAGTTTCACATATTCAAGCATTATGAATCAATTTATACTATAGAAACAAAAATCGTTGACATTTAGACATAGATTTTTTTTTTTTTTTGCTGTACATTCAACCAAGGAGAACGATTTTAGCTCCTTGCATTTAAGAGAACAATTATTGACCACTGTTCGCAAGAATTCTTTTTTAAGCGTGCTATTTTCAATTAAGCATTTTTGAAAGATTATTTATTAGGTTAGAACATTTCACAAGGGCTCTAAAAATAAATTGATTTATCTGCTAAAAACAACATTTTTTTTTCTTGAAAAGCATGTATTTTATTTTAAAAAGCTAAAATATGTTTAAGTTTGTCAGAGTGACATTATTTTCATTCCACCAGCTTTCGAAATTAGAACCCAAATCTTAAAAGAACAAGATACATCTGATGAATAACAATTTGGATTAAAAAAAAATGTAATCTAACAAATGTATTTTGCAATTTTTGTATTAAAATGAGTTTTTGAAAATAAAAAATAAATTGAAAAAGTACATTTAACATTGATAATAATGAGTTCCTTTTTTAGCTAAAATGCATGGGAATTACATTTATCTACAGATAAAACTATGCTGTTATTAGTTTAGATTTGGTAAAAGTTTTTTTTTTTTTTATCAATCAGCATAAACATGTTTCAAATACAGTATAACTTCAAAAATCTGCCATCATTGGGACTGAGACTATGCCAGATTTTTGAAAATTCTGGATTTAAGGACTAACTGGGAATATGAAAAGTAGTACTATATTCTTAATGTGTCTTTAGCCATAATTTAATTCATTATTAAGTGATAATTATGTGAGAAAAAGAGAAAATTAAATATAAAAAAACTTACTTTAATTTATAATTTCTGTGTTACAGAAAAAAAAATTCCAGTACAGAGTGAAATTATTTCTTCTCGTATAATTTCGGAAACATCAATGTCAATTTTGCCTGCTTCAATTTTTTGGCCGTTCTTTAACAGGTTTTTCTTGTATTTATGCAAATGATGTCTACTTCAGAGATGCAATTAATTCTACAGTTAAATTTATGTATTTTTCTAGTGACACATTTTTTTCTGCCGGTGTTTCATCCTAGTTTACTCAGCTGCTACTAGCATTAGCAGCAGTTATGTTTAGCACAGCATCAGCGATCTCGTTGTCCGTTAAATTGTTCGTTGTAGGTGCATTTTCGTCAATACTTACCCAATCATCTATATCAATTTTTTTTACACTTAATGGATTTTCAAATTTTGCGTATTCAATCGGCTCATAAATGCCAGCTTTTTCACGGGAAATGTGAAAACCTGAATATTATTATTCATGATCGATGTTGCCGCTGCCAAAAATTCATTCCGGCCATACATTGTGCTATGCATTCGCCAAAGTCTTTTGACATTACTTGTTCCCATGACTTTGCATCTGCCCACATTGTATCTTTGATGTTGTAATCTTTTTTGAAAGTTTCTAATTTTAAGCCCTGATTACATGCATTCAGAAGACGCTTCATAAATTCTGCTTTTTAAAGGCATTTTAGTGATCGCAGAAGATCCATAAGCTGAATAATTGAAGTGCATTTAGGAGGTGAAAACATAGCGGTGACACTATCTTTATTCAAGATTTTAGGATGGGCTGCACAATTATCAAGCAGTGAGACAATCTTCAAATCACGTGAAAGACCTGTAGAATCGGAGTGGCACCATGCTTCCGGAACAAAGGAATTGTTAAACCAATCATTCATGATGTCAGAAGTCATCCATGCATGCTTGTCGGGTTTATAAATTACTGGGAAGATTTTGATACCTTTAAAAGGACGAGGGGATTTGCTTTTTCCAATCACCAGAAATTTACATTTATGCATACCTGCAGCGTTTAAGCATACAAGTACCATAATCCGTTTTTTGGAATCTTTCATTCCTGGTGCAGCTACCTCATTTGAAGCAGCGAGAGTTGTTTTCGGCAATCAACACCAGAACAATCCTGTTGTGTCTGCATTCTAAATTTGTTCAGTAGATAACATCTCTTTGGGAACAAATTCAGAAAACTCCTGGACAAAATTTTCAGCTTAATCAACTGCAGACAGTTTTTCCCCGCATATTGTTAATTTCCGAATGCCGTGAAAAGCTTTAAATTGGTGCAATCATCCTTATGAATAATCACATGCATCAGAAATGTTTAATTCTTTTGATACACTTTAGCTTGTGCAATCAGCATAAGACAAGATTTGGGTACTTCTTCATTTCGCTGTAACTCTTTAGCATATCCTTCGGCCTTCGGAACGTCACTTTTTGAATAAAATTGCAATATTTTTTGCTTCTGTTTTTTAATCTCATCAGGGATCTGTTTAGGAACCCTTCACAATTTTTTTTATCTCAATACAGGACCCTTCACTAAATTCTTTGTCTTAAAAATAGGTCTTTAACAAAAATTTTCCTGCTCTACACTAAACCTTTCACACATTTAATCATTTAAAAGTAAAATCTAACCTGTCACCTTTACATATATAAGGAAAATATAATCTGCTTAAAAATATATAAAAAAGAACCTGTGTATAATGATAATTTCAAATTCACAAAATTAGGACTAGGTTTTTCACAAATATAAAAGAGCTGTTCACAATTTCCCAAAAACAGGACCCTGAGAGAAATGTCTGGACAGACCCCTGGTCATAAACTGCCGATGATCCTATTCCATACCACGGCGAGTTCACAGAGGAACCACTTTCTAACTTTTTTATCAAGTCTACTTTATATGTGATAGTGATAGATACTATTAAATGCTTAAAGACATTGTGCTATAACAATAAACAATAATAAATAATGATAATAATAAACTTCTAAAATAAAAGTGTTCGTCTGACCTCAGTAAAAAGAAGTCACAATCAAAGCAATCTCTCCTCTTTTGCGTTCTCTCATCTACCTTTAGTTTAGACAAAGGGGAAACACATTTTTTAATTGGATACAACAACCTCTGGCCAATTTGTAACTTCCGATTCACGCCTCCCTCTCCCCTCCTCTCTCCCAAAAAACTTGTGTACTACTAGTCTTCATGCCGATGCTAAGCAGCAGTGCAGCTCCCCAAAAATAATTGCCTTTGACAAATGAAAAAAAAAAGCCAAGTATTTTTTTTTTAATTTTTACTTTCCATCTGAAAGTTTTTAATTCATAAACAATTTCTATTTTTCTTCTCTCATAACTTAAAAGCGTAAAAGAACAAGGAAGGGAAAAGATGGTTTCGGTCCCGAATTTTTGAAGTTGCCGGATTTTTTTATTACAAAAAATATCTCAATCTGTTAAAGTTTTCAAACGCTTAGATAATATAATACCCATTTTTATTTTACTTTATTTCTCCAATTTAACATAAAAAAAATTGTAACCAATATATACTTAAACCAGTTCTTGACTAAATCATTATTCATTGCATCCCTAGTTTTAAGAGACTTGTGACCTTAAAAGTTAAAAATTTTGTGATTTTTGAAAGCACAAGTTACGTTTTCGAAAATTACTAAATTTATAAAAAAATATATGCAATTGTACAATTTATTATCTTAATTTGCTACTTTTATCCTCACTGTCGCAAAATTTTACAATTTTTTTTCCTTTAAAAATTAGTAGGTTCTCTGAAATCTGCATGTTATGTTTCAGTGCAAATGATTAATTTCTCAGTACTTATTTAATTTTGAGAGACTGTAAAAGATAAAATTTTGTGAGTCAACTTGCAATATATTAAAGTATTGGGAATTAAGAAATGTTAACATTTTTAAATAGATAATCAAATAAATATAATACCATTTGTATTTTGTTATGATTCGGTAATATTTTTTGTAAAAACTACATAAGCCAGCACCTTTAACTTGAATACTAACCAATTTCCTTTGTTTTTGTTTGTTAAAATTACATTTTCATTACACCTAGTCTCTCTGAAAAAATGAATTTGACTGTATTATGCTTCATTGCTTCCACTACCATAGCAATTCAAAACTTATGGGAGGAATTGAAGTAGTCAGTTTCGAATAAATTGAACAATTAAAATTATCAATCTATATTATAAAGCAAGATATCATGTCATGAATAACAGTGATGTCATATCACCTGTGGTAATGACCTGAACAATCAATTTTACTTTTATTGGAAATTTATTAACCCCCAAACATTACACAATTAAAATTTTTATTCCATAAAATAGGGAAAAAATGCACTTTCAAAAGCAGTTTATTTTTACTTTTTTCATGGTTTTAAAAATATTTTTCAGAATTATTAAAATATATATATATATATATATATATATATACATACATATATATATTGGTTGTGTGCAGCCTGATTACGAGAGAAATAACACATTTTACTTAAAACAATATTTCAGCATTAACTCCTGGTTAATACTCCATAATGGAGTTAAAACTTCATCAATAAATAAACACTAAAATAATCATAATCAAAAACGCTGCTGTAGTGGAGAAATCTTTGCCGATTTCTTCGACCCATGGCGTGTGGCTAATATAAAAGTATCACTTTTCATAAATTTCAAAGATTATTTGAACATAAAATAATTGATATTTTTTCTATAAAACTTGTTTTTGGTGGTGTTAGTAGAAAACCTAAAAAAAATATGTTAAATGTTAAAAATATATGAGGTTTCAATTAAAAAAAAAATTAACATGTCTTTTGTATACCAAGTGGTATATTTTGTAATTTGAGAAGCCTATAGTGGATCCCCTGGTAATTAATAAAATATTTATGAGAATAATTAATTGCTCAAACCATTGCAATTATTACAAAATAAATATTTTAATTATTTTTGGTAGGAGTTTTAAAATACTGCATTTCAGTGAGTTAAGATAATCAAATTAATAAGACAACAGGGGAACTCTGCTTTCCCTTTATAATAAATTAAAGGAAAAATAAAACTCCTAGAGTATCAGTCAGTGCATGTAATCATATTTACCTATATAATCAGCAAGAGTTAAATTTCCTGAAATCACCTAGTAATATTAATATGAAAACACTGACAATGCAGGTTGAGAGTTTCAATTTTTAAATAAGACAAATTCAAAATAAAAATTTTTTGTTCCAAAGATATCAATTATCATATGTTGAAGACCAAAAATAATAGTTTGGGAAGCAATTCATGTGACTTAAAAATGTTTTCATTTGAATGGAGGACTTTAGTCACTAGAGCTTTTCCTATGCCCCTGTTTTCAGAGATGAATTATCTAATATTGCAGACAGAAAATAAGCCTTTGGGACAGCAGATATGGCTTTAAATTTTTACTTTCTTCTATCTTTACAAGAAAATATTGGATTCTTAAAAAAATTTGAGTTCCAGTTTTCAATGGATTTACATATGGACATTTTAGGGGTCAAAGATGCTGAAAAACATGTTTTTACAAATGTCTGCCTGTGTGTGTGTATGTGTGTGTGAGAGATTGATTGATTGATTGATTGATTTTGTGGGCGCTCAAGAACTAATGAACAGAATTTAATAAAACTTTAGATTCGCTTAGTCCCTGGTATAAATTGGTGCTGATTACTTTTTTGTGTAAATTGCCCAGCAAGTAGCACTGCTATGCTGTATTATTCGTGATTTCCACAATAGCTATATCTCAAGAACTAAAGCAGGGATTTTCAGAAAACTTCAGATTCAGTTAGTCCTTGATATAATTTAGTGCTGATAACTTTTGGGTGTAAATCACCTTTATTTGATGCTTCTATGCTGCATTATTCAGGATTATCGCAATAGCTATATCTCAAGAACTAATGCACGAATTTACATCAAACTTCAGATTCAGTTAGCCCCTGATATACATTAGTGTTGTTTAGTTTTTGGTGTAAATCGCCCAACAGGTGGCGCTGCTGCGCTACATTTTTCACAATTTCCACAATAGCTGTATCTCAAGAACTAATGCATGAATTTTCATCAAACTTTAGTCTCAGTTGGTCCCTGATATAAAATTGATCCTGATTAGGGCTGGATTATTTATCAATATACCTATAAATATTGATATTTCTTAAATATTGCAATAACAATATCTAAACCTTGACTCTATTGATATATCCCAATAAAATAACAATGTTTTGAGCTCACTGAAATTTTGAACATGAGCCTCAAAAAGAGAGTGTAGAATATCTCAAAACCAAATAAAATAATGTTTTGCGCACACTTCCCCAGCCCCGAAAAACACCATTAGAGTTTTTTCTCACTCCATCCTCTCCAAAACAGAAAATCTACCTCGATTATCTTTCTTTCCGCTGATTATCTCTAGGAATATCCCAATTATTGCAATATTCCTTCGCTGAAAACTAAAAGTTTATTCCACTGCCTGTCTGTATAATACTGAATATTATCCTACTTCTTTCTCTCGTTGTTGTGATTGGTCCACATATATTGATATAACTACAGCTATTAATATGTCATGAATAATCAAATGAGCTGTGATTATTGCTGAGTTCCAGTTAATGCAGAATATAGCTGTTATCATAGAGTCCTTAGACCAACATCTGTGATGCTCGACTTGCGAGCAACCAATCAATTCGCTAATGGTAAACTTTGCTTTTTGTTTTTCGTCAAGTTGGGGAAAAGTCAAGGACAAAGCACTCGTTCACTGTGATGATTCGTTGCTTTTAAAAATAGCTACCCAGGCTTACTATGCTACTGAATACAATGCTTATTCATATTGTGTATTGATATTCTTTCTTTTGTGTCATTTGTTGTATTTTCATTAGAGCGAAGTTTTCTTGCATGAATTTAACATATCCTGTCTTGATAGTTTAGCTTAAAAGGGATATTTATCAAAAAATAAATTTAAATTAGTATAAAACTATTCTGAAATGTTATTTGAATATTTATATTTAAAAAAAAAGGTTTCAATGTTGTTTTCTTGTAGTAAATAGGTAAGAAGATATAAATACAGTGAATTTTTTAGATTAAGAATCCATTCATTCCTTCAAGAATGATTGAAAAACAACATGTCTGCTGCATCTATCATCCACTGAAACCTACTTAATTATAAGTATATTAGCATTACATGTGGCATTAAATTAATTTTATTTTTTCCCCTGCTTTATATCCTGCTTTATATATTAAAATCGTCACTGTCCTAAATTTAAGAATATTTATTTATTTATTTATTTATTTTTTATAATATTCTCAGTTATACGCGAAGTAATTAAATAGTTATAATGTTATTAATGAATAATCCATAAAGTAAGAAGAAAAGAAAACACACTATTTTTAAAGAAAAATACTATGCAACAAATGGTATAAGTGTAAAGAGATATCAAACACTGGTTTCTTTTTCTAAAATATTTCTATTTTGTGTATATATACATATTTTAATGATGTTCTGTGAACATATATAGATATAAAACATTGATTCGTTGCTTTCTACATCTGTTGTTTCTTAAATTGCTGCTACTGTACCATTTTTTCCAAAATTACCAATGTTTCTATTCTTACACAGTTTAAGGTATTTATCATGATATATCACCAATATCGATATTAAATTTCTGATATCGTCCAGCTCTAATCCTGATAAGTTTTTGGTGTAAGTTGCCCGACAGGTGCCACTGCTATGCAAAACTTTTCATGATTTCCGCAATAGCTCTATTTCAAAAACTAATGCATGGATTTTCATCAAACTTCAAATTCAGTTAGAAGTTGACATAAGTTGTTGCTGATTAGATTTTGGTGTAAATCGCAAACCTGCCAACTGCTACGAAAAGATCGTAGTTGTTACGATTTTGAGCTATAAACTACGATGCTACGAAAATCGGTCTTAAACTATGATTTTTTGCAAAAAAACACAAACGCATTTTTTTTTCTAGTTGCGATTTTTATTCCGCGTAGCCTATTTTTCAGGTGTGATTCTGTTCCAAAATTTCCAAACTTTCAAAGTATTCATTTCCAAAAGTTTAAAAAAACTGGCCATTAGTCCGAAAATTCAGACATTAAAAAATGCTCATGGGAAAAAAAATCTGAACTGCAAAACAAACTTCTTAACATAAAACACTATGTATATTAATCACGACTGAATCGTGTTTCTGTAAATATTTACTAAGGAATTCCCTTCCTTTGAAACAAGGATGCCATTTTAAGAATTTCTGGAGGGAGGGGGTTTCTATGAGGGGCAAGGTTTGAAATAGTGTGCAAAATTGCACGATTTGTAATAAACTATCGCGAATTTCGACAAATGGCAATGTAAAAAAAAAAATCAATTTCGTCAATTGGTTGCAGAAGAAAATTAATTTCATCAAAGGATCGTGGTAAAAATGTGAATTTTGTCAAAATATCGCAGAAAGAAAATGCGAATTTTGTCAAAAAATCAGTAAGAAAATACAAAATTCACCGAAAGATCGCAAAAAGAAAACACTAATTTCATGAAAGGATCGTGGTAGAAAGCACAAAATTCGTCAAAGAATTGCGGTAAAAAATGCGAATTTCTTCAAAAATTCATGGTAAAAAGTCTGGATTTCTACAAAGAATCGTGATAGAAAAATGTGAATTATGATTGTGGGGTAAAAATTGTGAATATCCTGAAATGATCGTGGAAAAAAAATTAGTGATTTTCGTCAAAATTTACTGCACTGGGCTAAAAAATTTGAACCAGGTTCCTTTTACAAATGTAAAAAAACAAGAAGAAACTCTAAAAATCATATCGTGTAAAAATTTTCAGAGGAAAAAATTTACAATGGTCCCTTGAAAGACATTCCTTTTATGAATGCAGTGATGGAACAGCTGAGCCAATTGCTCCAATTGCGCCGAATCGATAATGCTGCGCATTTCTGCGCCAAAACGATCATTTTCCAACAAAATTGCGCCCAACTGCGCCAATTCGATAATAAATCTTTTGCTAAACGATCATTTTCCACCCGAATTTCGCCAAAAGATCACGAAAAACATGCGATGTTTCTCAAAGGATCATGGAAAAAAACGTGAATTTTAACAAAGGATCGCTAATTTCGTCAAAAAATGAACAAAACGCGGTTAAATGATCGCAAAAAAACTTGATTTCGTTAAAAAATCGCGAATAAAACGCAAATTTCGTCAGAATATCGCGAAAAACATGCAAATTTTGTCGAAAGATCGCGAAAAGCACGCAAATTTTGTCGAAAGATCGCGAGAAAACCATGACTTTTGTCAAAGGATCGCTAATTTCGTCAAAAAACGAAGAAAACATGGTCAAAAAATCGTGAAAAAATGCTAATTTATTTAAAAGATAGACAGGGGCATGCCGACCCAGTGTGCAAAGTGTGCACCGCACACAGGCGCCAGAATAGTAAAGGCGCCAAATCTTGGACGTAATATAACCTATGTGGTTTATATACGTAACGGTCTATTTAAACATGCAGAAAAGCCCAGTGGAGGTAAAGGCTGGTAAATAGGACGTATTGGAAGTGAAATATTTAAATGAGCATATATGAAAAACGATCTCTTAACTAGGATAATAAAACAAAATGCATAATAGTAGAGTTAACGAAGAAAGTTTATTTTACTGGGATGACACAAGATGATGATACAGCAAATAATCAATATGAAGATTAACACAGCAGTTGCTCTTGTACACATAACGACACGCCATAACAATGGCGGTTTGCAGAAGGCTTGAAGACACATTTTTTAAACATTACTTTAAGATTTACAACTATTTAAAAATAAACTCATAGTTAAAATAAAATAACAAGTATGTTAATTAATACTTCCAGAATGTTGGACCAGCCAACATTCAGTATCTAGAAAAGTTACTTCCATTTAAAGGAAGATAAAAATGCAAACTAACGATGTCCGGATCATTTATTTATATGAAATGGCTAGGATTGAAATCGACGTTTCGGAGCAGAGACCACGAAACGGACCAATCACAGAACGGCATCAAATCGATGCAAAAGCTAGATTTGATGATAGATTCGAAAATAAACACAATATTGTCAGTCGCCATCTGGCGGGAAAAATATCGTTACGGAAATACGTAATCACTTTGAAACGTGGTTTTGCCGATGTAGGTTGCAAAGAAAATGGAGTCCGTGAACGGAAAAAGATAGAGATAGCTATTGACGTTACAGGACTAATACATTATGTAAAACTGATAGATAAAGTCCGGAAATGAAGTAAAAAGGTAAGTTAAGTTTTGGAAACATTTATTACTGATATTATGAGATATTATAATGAAGTAATAAATAAAAAATAAAATATGAATTTGTAAATAAAAAAGATGATTGTGGTATGAAATTATGATAAATAGGAAATAGGAGGCGATGAGAAAACCAGTGTTTGGTATCTCTATCACCAAATAGTTTAGGCGAAGCTGAAAAATTTGAAAACCTTTTATCCACTTTAAATTTATTAAAGCGGTATTTAAATTGAAAATGCGTCATTTCTGATGACACATTTATGAGTTCATTTTTACTTTTAAGATATATGAAATTTGCAGATGATTTTCAGCGGTGTAGTTTTAGGGGTGCGGGGAGGGGAGTCTCAAACCGAAAGGTGTCACATGTCGAAAGGTAACGATCGAAATGCGCCTCGTTGTCATAAGGTCATGGTCGTAAGGCGCCACGGAAGGCTTAAGGGTGCAGTTAAGGGCCTAAAATAAATTTTAAAAAGTGCTAGAAACATAAAAAAAATTCAGAAGGGTGACCGCGAATGCCCCTTTTGATATCACTGCTCTAGATCAGACCTGGCCAACTTTTCAGAAAGTAGAGGCACACTACAGCTGGTGGTAAACATGGAAGGCTCCATTATTAAAATAATTGAAAATATATAACACTCCAATCTTAATGTAGTATTGGTAGTGATACACATACGGATGATATAAAAATGAGTAGTATATTATACGGCACAATGGTAAAGCAGTATAAGCCTCCAGGTAAAAGTAAATTGCTGAAAAAAGCACAAATCAATTTTGAGAACAACCTCAAAATGAATTACGTTTTATTGAAATTTTAATTGAATATTTCATAGATTTGCTTTGAACAAAGAATAATCGGTCAAGTGCGAGTTTCACTCGCGTGCAGAGAGTTCATACAATAAATTTATTAATTTCTAACTACAATATTACAAAATATAGTTGTTAAACGAATAATAAGACTTTGCAAATAACTTGGAATTATTTTATTATATATTTTTCAATAATTGCCTTCAATAATTGAATTCAATTGAAATGAAAAACGCTGAATATTTATCATTGTGATCCATCTTACCTAAAACAAAGATCTTGTACAAAGTTTAATATTGCCATTGTGCCAAGTACGCTTCGAAAGGAGGTCACAAAGTTGCATGGCCACTTTGGTCTGTGCCACATTTTTTAGATAGGTTTTTAATTAATATCTCGGCTAATTACCGACAGTTCTTTTGGAAAGTCATTATTGTCAGTCCTTGGATGATTTTTCATCGATAGGTACCTCGAACTCCCCTCAAATCTCCGCTGAGCGCCCGCAAAATAAAGTTTATGTATAACTGAAAACTGCGATTTTCTGAAAAATTGTATGACCTAGGACAGGGTCGGCGAACCTTTTTGTTGCCGCATGCCAAATTTGATAAAAAAAATATTTTACGTGACCATGCCGTTCCAACTAAAAAACAAATTTAGTAGGTGGAAAAATAATGGGTTAAAATTGCTTAAAATTTTCTATTAGTTTAAAAAAAAAGTATGAGGAGGTATATGTAGGTATTACCGATAATAATTATAGCAACAAATATATTTTAGAAATTAATTAAAAAAATTAATACTATGTAATTTGATTTCTGTGGCTGCATCTTAATATCAGGTTAATTTTAATGCAAACTAAGCATCGGATTTATGTGACAAGTGCTTTCAGTAAGAGTTTCGATATTCATTTGTGAAAACAGTGGCTTGAAAGCATAGATAGGTAGAAAAGCTATTGAAATGGCAAACACCAGTTTCTTTGAATAGCTCTGAAATAAATACTAAGTTGCCATAACTTTATGATTAGAATTTAGTAATGACTAATAACCAATTCTTGTCGATAGTTTTCAAATATCGTCTTTGTTTGAAAAATTATTGAGACCATATAATTAATCAGATTGGAATACAATATGCTACAATTAAAATTTTTCAGTTTCCATTTAATCGAATTTAGAAAAGATCAGTCGCAATTTTACGTAATCTTACTTAATTTTGATTTAGAGCCACGAGCAATGCCGTGTCAAAATTATTCTTTCGCGTGCCATAGGTTCGCCGTCCCTGACCTAGGATAATCTCTATAATTTTCCTGCAATGTTTAAATAAATTCCTGTTACTTCTAATTTTTTCGTAATTTTATTTTCAAAAGATTTCAAAATAGGAGGGGGGACTTAATTTTGCCATACATTTTCGACGAATTTCTGAAAATATAATTGTATCTAAGAGCAAAACAAATATATTTTTGGGTTCTGTGTTACGAGCTTTTTTGAACGATCCCCCCCTCCCTATTTTGTCTGAAATACACATCCGTTCACTGCGTGAAAAAGGGGGAGAAGCTGCTAATTGTTGAGATTTGTTATGTAAATTTTTTTCATGATTTTTGGAAATTGTATGGGGTAGTAATGAACAGATTAAAACTTTAAAATGACCTCTACTGATGAAAAAATGAGTTAAGAGGAGAGGAGTGAGTACTTAGTAATATCCAGGCCAAAATCTTTAAAACAATATGCCACATAAAAAAATTCATTTTCTCCCCCACGGGGGGAATGCCACCTAATAGTCTGGGGTAGAGTCTTGCATCGGGTCGAGTTACCAGCTTTCACCCTTACCCGACCCGATCCGCACTCGGCGCTATATTTTCCCGTTGCAGGTCAGATCGGGTTGACTTTAACTATTTTTGTTGCGGGTCGGGTTGGCTTTCATTGTTTCGGGTTCGGGCCAGTTTTGTGTTGGTTTTTGACTCTTGCGGGTCGAGTTCGGGTTGACCCGATTTTTTAAAAGAATGTGGAAAATATTTTTTCACGTTAAAAGCCTATATAAAAATGCAGATCAAAGTTTCACAAAAGCAAAATGCGTGCCTGTCTGTTTTGTCTTTAGTCATACTTTCACTTGTCTTCGAAATAACAAACTGCATTATATTTTTATCGTATTTTAAAAATATAATGCGCAGCAAAACGATAAATGGTCTTTCCTGTCTATCACACAGTAGTTGTCAAAGTTAAAAGTATCAAGACTTATAGAACATTAGCAATTGCAATCTGTTTTGCAATGATTAAAAATGAATTTAACATTAGGAGATTCAAATTTTAAATCTCCACAATTCCTAAACTACTTGACTAATAGTCCAGGGAAAATGTACCAAAAAAAGGGGGTTACCTTGCAAAAGGTCGGGTAGAAGATTTTTTCTGAATTGTTTATAATGATGCCAACATGGAAAAACCAAGTTTTCTAACAAAATTTCTCAAGGTCAAATTTTCTGTGGCCAAAAAACAAGAAAATTTTGGGACCTTTTTTGGGTTTTTTTTAAATATCTCGAGACCCCCCCCCCCCCCCACATCTTTTAAAAAGAAAACTTACCAGGGGAATTTTAATAAATCAACAATAGCCGGATTTTGAAAATTTTAAGTGTGTAAGCATTAAATACGCAATGCTGAACTATGTAATCAGCTTTGCCAAATATTGATTCATTAAAACCTTGAAAACCGTTCCGAAAAAAACCGAAATATATTCCGCTTTAAACAGGTTTCCATCTTAACAGGTATAATTGTTCATATTCTTTCTCTTAAAAAACATATACTCTTTCTTTTAAGACCGAATTCCGTATATATAGATTTCATTTTAAAAGATTTTACGGTAGTTGTCGAATTGAGGTGTTTAAAGTCACAGTTATATGAATTATGGGACTAAATTAGTCACACGAAGACATTCGCAAGGTAATATTAAACCTATGGGAGCGTTCTTGACAAATATCTCGCTCGCATTTTGTTACTTTTAAATAAATTTTTTTTCATGGGAAACCTGAAATGTACCTCTAATGTTGATAGATACCTTTAATGTTGTGCTTTTGTACTTTTTCGGGTTTGGTTGATTTTTTTTAGGGTTCCGTACTTAAAAAGTAAAAACGGAACCATTATAAGATCACTCCTGTGTCTGTCTGTCTGTCTGTCACAGCCATTTTAATCGTAAACTATGGAACATGGAAAGTTCAAATTCGGGGAAGTAATAAAGACCATTGACCCACATATTTTCAGATTAATAAACATTCATAAATATATTTAGTAAAAAAGTAGAGGGGCTAATTATGCTACTTCAAAAAAAAATCTTTTCTTTGTATATCATGTGGGGTATCCTGTGAAAGCTTTTGTAGCGCTGAACTCAAAAATACATTCCTTTTAATTTTAGGTATTATATTTTGAAAGATATTGTTGAAAATGTAGTGCAAAAATATGTCCCCTCCCCTCCCCCCATCTAATTCCGAATCTACTGAAACTAAAATTATGAAAAAATTAGAGGTAGTAGACGTTAATATAAACCTTGCCGGAAAATTATAGCGATTACCCTAGGTCACATAGTTTTTGAGTAATTAGCATTTTTCTGTTATACACAAATTTCGATTTACGGGCATTCAGAAAAATTGTTGAGCATCGCTGAATATACCTATCGTTGCAGAAGAATAAAAGCATTGTTGATAATGATTTTCGAAAAAAATCATTTGTAATTAGCTGAGATATTAACCCTTAAAAGTACGGTCAGTTTGGACATACGCAAGGACAGGGCGGCGTACTCTATGCCTAGTTAACTACTTTTAACGATATATATATGTGATGTAATGTCCAGTAACAGTATAAAAGCAATAAACGTCAAATTGTTAAAAGCATACTAATTTAAGGGATCTCGGGACTCTAAAAAGTGGAAAAAATGGAAAAAAGACCATTTTCAACATTTAATGTCTTAAAATGTATATGATTTTAAAACACAATTTTAATTGAATGAGAGATGTATGTTTTTTCGTTTCATGTATTTAAAAAATTGCAAGATACAGAAATAGTATTTATAAGGGGCTCGAAACTGTTAGACATTTGTCGAACAAAAAATTGGCATAACAGTTTACGCGCAGGATTACAAAATAAATATTGCAACTAGAATGAAAATTTTGGTGCTTACTTATACTTCAGATTGTAATAATTTCCTTGAACTTAAATAAATTTGTATTTAAAGTATTTTTATATTTTTAATGCAATGCTGCATTTAGCTAGTACAAAATTTTGAAAATTTCAACAGTAAAATCACCTAGAAAAATATTTTTTTGAGCAATAAAAAGGAAATTTTAGGTTCAGTTTATACAGAATAACATGGAATATATGATTTGAAAATTTCATGAAAAAAATATTCAGAAGATTTTGAAGTATCCTGCGCGTTATACCCAAAAACGCCATTTGGAAAATAATAACTTTAAAGTTTCGGAAACGCCGCTTCAGCTATTGAGCGGGTATAATTCTAAAAGCCAAAACTTCTGTTCTAATGGGAATTTCAAGGAAACAATTATATCAAAATATTCAGAAAAGATAGGAGTTTAACATATAAAAAAATTAAAATTTCTTAAATTTTGAAGCTTTAAGAGTCCTGCGACCACTTAATCCTTTCCGGCACAGAGTAATTCTATTTATAAACTTATGAAATAATGAACTGACACCAGAATTTATAAACGAATTTATTAGAAAATGCGAACTTGCTTATTTTCACGTAACATGATAAAAGGAAAATTTTAATTAATATTCTTGGGGCCATTTGTCTGTTTTGGAATTAAAATTAGGTGTCCGTTTTTTAAGGGCATCGCCCTCAAAATATTTAATTAGAATGAATCGCATAAATACTGTGAGATTCGCGATAGTTTGGATTGATTGTATCTCTCAATACGCCTCGATTGACTTTAAAAGTTAGTTAAACACCTATCTGGAAAAACGCGGCACTGACCAAGGGGGCGTTGCAACTTTGAGACCTCAATTCGAAGCGCGCTTAGCACAATGCCAAATTTAAACTTTGAACAAAGGTTTTGTTTTAGATACACTGTAGAAATAAAGGTTATTACTACGCTGAATTTAGTTTCATGAAATGCCAAATGAAATTTAACTATGCACTGCCTTTATTGTCAGTACCGAATTAAGTTCATTATAAACAGATTAGATAATATTAAAAAAAAAGTTATACGAATAGCTATATTTGATATTGTTCCATATATCTCTTTGAACTTTCATGGTATACCCGATTACACTTTTCTAATATATACAGTTATACCCAACCCTACGTTATATAGTTTTTTTAAAAAAGTCTTAGTATTCTTTTAGCAACTTTTTTTTTTTTTTTTTTAATACAATTACAAATTCATATATTTATTCTATGGAACCCTCTGTGCGCGAGTAATGCTCGCACTTGACCGTTTATTTTAAATATATTCGGACACTTTCATTTTTGGATAACTGTTTGGAACCCGTTCTGAAATTTAAAGTATCCTGTTTGAGCTTTAAAGCAATTAATAGATAATCTTAAAGTTTTATAAATTTTTGCATGATATAATCTCTTGTTATATTTATTGATATAAGTGGAAAAAATTGACAATATGGTTTAAAACTAATCTTTTAAATATTTTTATAAAACTAGTGATCTCAAATATTTTATTAACAGAATTTGTAAATTTTACAAGATATAAATGCATAACAATTAGTGAAATAATCTGGTGTCATTTTATTGTAGCTATTTTATAAGGTAAAAGTATTTCTTACATAAAAGATATTTATCTTTTGAGTCCTCCCTTTTATATGGAATTACAATTTAATGTTTGCTATCTTTAAAACAGTAAAACATTAAAACATATGTTATCAATAATTTGTAAATAAAATATACCATTGTAGTGGGGAATAAAATATGTTTTTCACAAATTTTCATACAATTTTCAAAAAAAGTGTCATGTTTTACTGTCCTTTCACATTTGCACAGAAAAATAGTTAAATATCATAATTTTAATTGTTGCATTTTAACTATCATATTTTTTAATGATAATTTACAGATATATTATTATTTATAAAAAATTTAAAAATAAGAAATTAAGATATTTATTAAGATGATACTATTTGAAAAATATATTTATTTTCATTAATTGAACTTATCTATAATTCTTAATAATTTTTTTTAAACCGTGTCCCAAGAAAGATTGTCATTGCCATGCTTCTGACAAAAAGTTCCTCTGGATTTTTTAGAGGACAGCACATGCCTTTTTATCAAGGCAAAAGTACTCCTTAAAAGTCAACTTGTTATCAGGTTTAGGTGAATTTAGTAAATAGTTTTATAGTTTCAATAAAATAAGCAAAGACTTTGAATGTTTTGTGAGTATTCTTTTGTAAGTCATTACCGTACCCAATTCTAATTGATAATTAAAGGAACTTTTATTTCTTAATCTGCTTTTATTATATGAGAAATAGTAAATCATTGTATGGGCCAGAAGATATAATGGCTGCCATTTATGCCTTTGGGAAAAATAAAAATATTTTGCTTAATTTGTCATTACCGTGCTCACTTATGTCATTATACCAAGTGCATTAAAATTTAAAAAATAATTTTAAAATGTTAATTTAGTAATTTGGTCTCTGCTGATGCTTGTATATTAATGTTTATGAGGCAAGGTAATTATTTACAAACAATTAAAACTTTCAGATTATTTCTAAAAATTTGATTTTGTTATTCCAAAACAAGGACAGATTTTGAAAATGACCCACATATTCCATTGATACCTGGAAAAATATGTATGCATTATAAAAGTTATTAAAATTATAAAATTTATTAAAATTAAGCAAGAAATCTTTTTTAATTGAAACTATCATGCCAATAAGTTACTATATATTGAAAAATTCCTTTAAACAATGCTTTGAAGTTAACATTGTATACACTTAAAGCTACTGTCTAATTATGAATATTGTCTCATTCATCTACACTCTGCCCTACTTTTAAAATTATATAAATTTATTGAATATAAAATGTCTGTTGAGATGAAAATAAAGACGTGAGTGTGCAAATAGATAATTTACCGCTACCAATTTTTAGAAGTCGACATTCACAATTAAATCTGCGGGGAACATTTGAATAATCGAAGCAAAACTACGCTTTTCACGATTTTTAAGAAAATTGAAAAAATTGTCCCATTTTTGAAACAGCGTACTGCGCTTGCTATTGAGTGTATAAAAAAGTTGTAAATATGAAAGTTGTAGAGAATGTTATCTTCTTTAATATTGTAATTGACAAATAATATGCTACGGCAACGAGTCACGAGATATTTCCAAAAAATCAAAAAATGTCCCAAAATTTTGTTGTTTTTCGGCTACAGAAAATTTAGCCTTAAGAAATTTTGTTAGAAAACTTGTTTTTTCCATGTTGGCATCATTATAAACAATTTAGAAAAAAAAAAATCTTCTACCCGACCTTTTGCAAGGTAAAATGTACATTTCCGCTAGTCTATAAATGCCTTTCTGTTTAATTTTCTAAAGTAAAATTTAATGACAAAGCCAAATATGATATAAAAATTATTGCATTTGTATTGAAAATTTCAGAGTTTGGCACAATTTTAGTAGTATGAAGATGAGCCTTAAGATTTTTTTTTTATATAACTTGAAAGAATATATAATTTCCTATCGAATGTTTATTTGTTTTCTGGAAAAATTTGGTGAGTAAAATACATGGGGTCATTTTTTCATTCATTATTTCCTTTGACCAACTGCACCTTAAAACCGTCAGATACAAATGATATTTATTAATGAAATTGACCATCATATGAAATTAGACAGCACTCATCTTAGACTGGTGTAGTTATTTGCAGAGAAAAAGAGTATCGGGGAAAGGAAAATCTTCTGCTGAAAATAAATTTGAGAATGTGTCCCCTTTATTGGAGAACTACCATCGTAATATAGTATTACCGTGGTAGTGCTTGAAGTGACCTATGTAGTACTAATATACATTAGGTGAATCAGTATTGCACATATATTAAGTGCACCTGTTACACAAATTTAATTAAAATTGTCTTTTTAATACTTTTTAATTTGTCTTTTTATTAATTCTTCTGAATTAATACATTATTTTTTTACACTTTTCATTATAATAAAAAAAAGACATTTATATTCAATATTATATTTAAATGTAAAATGTTGAGGTTCTTTAAAATTTAAGAGTTGTAAGAAGTCTAAAGTTCTAAATTTTCATTCTTTTTCAGTAATCCATCATAACTAATAACATTATAAGTTTTTTCACAGCTGTATTAAACTGAAAAATAAATACCCAGAAAAATACCCAAAGTGGATATTTTACATCACTGGGTGCACCAGGACAGGCTTTCGACTATCCTCACAAAAATTTTGAGCCTCATACGGGCTGTAGATTCTGCTAGCCATCGCACACAGACAGAGCAAAACTTTGTTCTATTAATATTTTTAATTTATAACTTGGATTCATTGCACGTAACTTGGAAATTCGAAAAATAAAAAAATCTGACAGAGAAGGAAGGGTTAAGAGTGTGACAGGGTAAAGATACGCTTAGCTTCTTAGCAATGTAAACGTCGAAATGAATATGCATTTTTCATAACAATTGTTATATAGCCAGGATAGGGGTTCTGTATTTGCTAATATAAAATCAAATGTTCCGGGACTGGAACATTTTTGAATGCACCCCTTATTATAATCTATGTGTGGTAATTGTTTAAGGCGCATCTTAATTGATGTTACACTATTTTAAAAGATATAAAAGTACTATAACAAGCTCCGGTGTATTACGGACACCATAATTTGAGAAAATATTTTTCTACTTTTATGTGTATTTACCGTATTGCGAGTACCCCTTTCTTTGTGCCATAGTGCTACCATTGATTAATTCAACACAGCTATATTTCCAAAGTAAAGTTTATTTGAACTGTTTTAAGTATAAATATAAATAAAGATCAGATTTATAAAATTCCGGGAGTAATGGAGGTAAAAGAAGCTGATTTATGTAGGAGGTATGTCATTGTGGGGAGGAGGAGTAAACAGCTGAAGCACCCACTTTTTAGGGATGTCTGTTATTTGCATAGCTGCCAACATTCCTTATTTTTAAAGTCAAGCAACGATATTTTAAACCAGAAATTTAATAAATGAAATAAAAAAGAACTCTGTAGAAACAAGACACATTTCATTAAATAAATTTTCTGCTTCCAGATTCTTTTATTTGATCTGGAGAAAACTCCTAGAAGGTTGACTTGGCAGCTATGCATTTATACTCATTGAAAAAAAAATTATATATATTTTTCTTTTTTTTTGGGGGGGGGGGGGGGGGGTAGGAATATGGGGCGCCAATTGAAGTTCTGCACACAAGCGCCGGATACTTCTGGCGCGCCCCTGAAGATAGAGAAAAAAAACCGCAAATTTCATCAAAAGGTCTCAAATTTCGTCAAAAGATCGCGAAAAACACTAGATTTTCGTCAAAAGATCGCGAAAAACATGCGAATTTCGTCAAAAGATCCGGAATAACACGTGAATTTCGTCTAAGGATTGCGAAAAAAACGTGAATTTTGTCAAAGGAGCGCTAACTTCGTCAAAAAGCGAACAAAACGCGGTCAAAAGATCGTGAAAAAAAAAAACGCGATTTCGTTAAAAGATTGCTAATAAAACGCAAATTTCGTCAAAAGATCGCGAAAAACACGCGAATTTCGTAAAAGGATCACGAAAAAAATGTGAATTTTGCCAAAGGATTGGTAATTTTGCCAAAAAAAATGAACAAAACGCGGTCAAAAAACATAAAGAAACACTAATTTTGTTAAAATGTCGCAGAAAACCCGCAAATTTATCATAAGGTCACAAAAAACACGCGAATTTTGTCAAAGTATCACAAAAAAAACGTGAATTTTGTCAAAGGAAAGCTAATTTCATCAAAAAACGAACATGACGGGGTCAAAAGATTGTGAAAAAAAGCGAATTTCGTTAAAAGAGCTCAAAAGACTGCGAATTTCTTCAAAAGGTTGCGAAAAACTGCAAATTTCGTCAAAAGGATTTCGAAAGACATGCTAATTTTGTTAAACACACTGATTTCAACAAAGGGTCCAAATAACACGCGAATTTTGTCAAAAGATTGTGAACAATATGCAAATTTGGTCAAAAGATCACAAAAAAAACATGCAAATTTCGTTAAACGATTGCAAAAAAACATGAATTTTGTTAAAGAGTCGCGGAAAAAAACTCTAATTTCGTCAAATAATCGCAGGAAAAACGTGAATTTTGTCAAAGAATCACAGGAAAAAAACGTGAATTTCGTCAAAAAATTGCAGAAAAAACACGAATTTTGTCAAATAATACCAAAATGACATTTTTATGCTCCAAAATGAGCATTTTTGCTCCTCCAAAATAGTTATTTTCTGCCCCAAAGTGGCTTTTTGCTGCTCCAAAATAGTTATTTTCTGCTCCAAAATGAGCGTTTTTGCTGCTCCAAAATAGTTATTTTCTGCTCCAAAATGAGCGTTTTTGCTGCTCCAAAATGGCTTTTTGCTGCTCCAAAATGAGGTCCATGCTGCTCCATCACTGTGAATGTCAAAAGATGGCTGCGAAACACGAAAAACCAATCAACCAACCTCCAGATTAACTTTAATTTTGTGTGCTACGATTTCTCATTTTCAAAGGTTGGCAGGTCTGAAATCGCCGTACCGGTGGCACTGCTATAATGCATTTTTCAGGAAGTATTAACACGTATGAGATAGAAGAAAGTTTTGGGATTACCACATCCGACTAGTTTTTCTTCATGTGAATGGGAAGGTTTGAACTTCATCACCTTCCCTCTTTCCTATTTCCTATGCCCTGCTGTGTTTACTTCCATGGAAAGCAAATTTGTATGTTTTGATCATTTTGCTATGAATGAAAAAGATATTATTAAATGTAAATGTTGTGTAAATTAATACTCTAAACCTAAAAATTCGTGTTTTAGAACTAATAAAATCAGCAGTACAACATTTATTGCACACTATCTAAGATTCAAGTCTATTTTCAACGGTGTTGGTATAAAAAAAGGAAACAATCATTTTCATTTTGAAATTTTCCTTTTTGATATTGACAATAATTAAAATAAGTTTATAATCTTCATAAAACTTTTTCAGTGTTCAGAATTGTCTTTGTGGAAACCATCTGAATTAGTCAGAAGATATAATAATATTGGTAAAGCTAAAGTAAGTTTACTAATTATTATTTTGCTAATTGTATTATGCATTATTGTTATTTATTTTATGTTTTTTAATAAACAAATAAGAGGAGTTTTATTGTCAAATAGAAAAGTGCTTTTTAAGATTTTAATTTGTAAAAGTTTTTTTTTTACCAAAGAAAGTCCATAAACTGATTTCTTAATATTAGTTAATTACTTCATTTTTAAATAAAGTACTAGATTTTTAAATGAAGTACTAATAGTTTTTAATCATATTTATTTAAGTACTTTCTTTTATAAGAGCCTTGGCACATTAAAATAACGTTGATGCAATTCAGACTTAAGAAAGTGGGGTTTATCTATGACTTTATGCGATGCGTTGCTATACACTGCAGCCGATATTCCCAAATTGTTGAGCAAAACAAATTTTGCACAAAAGTAGCAATTTACGACTATATGGTTTGTAGAATGTCATATTTTTTCTCTGGAGTAGCATTAAATGTAGAGTCAGTTCTTGCTACAAACTACTGATTTTTTGTATTGCATTACTCATTATACCATGTTGTTCAAAATGTAGCATGCTACACTACAAACCACTGTAAAACGTAGCTACTACTGTAGTTTTGCTTCTTGTAGTGTGCTACTTCTGACCTCTGAATCAGATAATGAGTAATTAGCAGTGTGTCTGAGAATTGGCATTATTAAAAGTATTAATTTCAAAATGAAAGTATGATAGAATTGGCATTTATTCATGTGTAATAATAGCAAAATATTCCAACTACTGAAAAATAAATTGGTCTATATGGATTGACACAATGGTAAATGTTCAAAAGGATTCAAACTCATATCTGGAGAAAAAAGTTTTTTCTCCACTTAAAAAGCAATGGAAGTTGGTTCTTGTTTAAAAAAATTTCTTTTAATTGGAACGTTTGGTAATATTAAGTGTTCACAAATCTTATTAATGTTACTAATTTGTATGAATCTCTTTCTTATAGACTTTGAGAAAACCAACTGCTCGTAAATTTAAAGTTTCTAAAAAAGTTACTAAAAGGTAAGTTTTTGAATAAAATACTAAAATGTTTGTCTTTAAAAAAATTTTGTCTTTTTTTTCATTAGTATTATATTTATTGCACTTTCAGCTATTTGAATGTGAAAAAAAATTTGATGGATGAATTTTTGGAGTGTCTTAGTCATGAAAAACATCCAGGAATCAGGTAAGTTGAAAGTTTTTAGGGGCACTATGTTATTGTTACTCGGTCTTGTATGCTTCTATTGTTGACTGTGATAATACAATATGATTATAACATAAGCACCTTATGTTATAATCATACCTTAAAAAAAAATCTTGGAAGAATTTTTTTTAATCAATTTACACTTTTACAATTTAATTAATGCATCATTTCTAAGTACCGCATAACGTCAGTAGTCACTGCCAATGCTCGCAAATAACAAAAATATCTAATTTAAGTAAAATTTATATTTATTAATGTATTGTCTTCATACATGATTTAACACAAACTGGAGAGAATATTCTTCCCTGCTTTTACCTTGTTATACTACCTAAGTCAGGGTTGATGAACATTTTTGTTGCCGCGTGCCAAATTTGATTTTTAAAAAAAATGTTTTACATGACCATGACCTGCTAACTAAAAAACAAGTTCAGTAGGTGGAAAAATAACGGATAAAAATTACTTAAAATTTTCTATTAAGATTTAAAAAACATGAGGAACATACATGTAAATATTACACTGTAATAATTATGGAAACAAATGTGTTTTAAAAATAAATAGAAAAAAAATTAATGTGATGAAATTTGATTTCTGTTGTTGCATCTTAATACCTGGTTAAATTTAATGCAAACTGAACCAGATTTATCTGGCAAGTGTTTTCAGTTTGAAATTTAATATTATTCATTTGTGAAAACAATGACTCGAAAGCATAGAAAGGCAGAAAAACTGTTAAAATAGCAAATGCCAGTTTCTTTGATTAGATATGAAATAAATTCAAAGTTTCCATAACTGTACCATCAGAATTTAATAATGTCTAATAACCAATTCTTGTCGATAGTTTTCAATAAATAGAATCAATTCAATTAATAGAATATTGTCTTTGTTTGAAAACTTTTTGAGACCATAATTAATTAGATTGGAATATAACATGCCGTAATTAAAATTTGTCAATTTCCATTTAATCGAATTTAGAAAACATCAGCCGCGGTTTTGTGTAATCTCACTTTATTTTGATTCAAAGCCACAAGCAATGCCATGCCAAAATTATTCTTTTGCATGCCATAAGTTCACCGTCCCTGACCTAAGTTATTGTTGTTTTTAAATTTATTATAACTAGCAAATCTGCAGATCAGGAGCCCCAACATCACCTCTGCAATTTATTGGATTTGGCACACTTTGCGTAATATTAATCTTTCTACAAAAACACAATTAAAAGTTTTTAAATTACATATTTATCAAAGTAAAAAATATTTTGAAAGTTTCAGACATTAGAAGTGTTAAATTAAACACATTATGTAATGATATTCCGAAATTCTCTTGAGCTACTTATTCAGGTAATCTTTAGATAATAAAATAGATTTCTTCAAGGGGAGTTTCAATATATGAAGCCAACTTGGTGATAGCTGGCTAATTTGGTAAAATTCTCATTTAAATCCATTAATCTTCCATAATCAAGCTCACCGCAATTTAATTTAAACTCTGTGCATTTAGGGTTCCCCCCCACCCCCCACCCCCTCCAAGGCTTTTCTACTTTTTAGTGCATTTAAAAAACATATTTTCTACATTTTTGTGAATTTTAATGAAAGCATGTTTCTCAAAAAAAAAAAAAAAATACATTTGTACTTATTTTTTTTGCAATTATTTTTTTCATAGTTACATTTTTTGCAATTATTTTTTTCATAGTTACATTTTATTTATTTAGTATTACAAATGAGAATGTGCTATAATTAGTTATTTAAAAATTTCGTAGATAAAGGTCTGTCCATGACCTTAGAAAATTCCCTTCCGTAAAAGCAAACTCTCTATAAATTTTTGATATTTTTAAGATTTGAAGTATGCAATTTGCAAACAAAACAAGCTCTCCAGAAAGGAAAATTTTAACAGGAAGGCTTACAAAAGTTAGTATTAAAAGTTAGAACGTTTAATTATTCACTCTTTTGTTACAAAATTATATTTTTCTCAAAAGTATAACAGTTCACACTTTTCACACTTTTTTACTTCCACAAAATGGTAAAGATCCAAGGGAAAAAACACCTTTTATTTATTGCTTCAAGAACATTTTTAATTAACAGGATAGAATAGATAGGAACTATTTATTCTAAAATATATCTTCTCTTGTAACAACAATACATGTTTGTTTTAGATCATTATTTAAGTTACTTTATCTCAAGATGTGTTGTTCAAAATTAATGTTTGTCTCCTAATTAAATTGAAAACATTTTTGTTGTTGTTCTTTTAGTTATACTTATTTAATGCCACCGAAAAGCAAAAGTTTGTCTGCAACAGAAAAAAATTGCTCTGTTGGAGATGGATTGAGAGATGCATCTTCGCAAACTCCAGTTGACTCACATGATATAAATGAGATATTGGTATTAATTTTTTATCTATTTAAATATTGTTTTTAAATATGGTAACCTGACATTTTTTTTCTAACAACATGAATGTACATAACAAGGAACTTATTAATCTTGCTATTTTTATAATGGCTTTATTTCTTTATAGGCAATGGTGAAAAATCTTCGGCATCGACTTCAAAGTGAAATGAAAATAAGAAAATATCTAATGGCAAAATACCGCCAAGTATAGTATTTTTATATTCATAAGTTTTTCAGAAAAGTCATGTGTTATAATTTTATCTTTGCTGCTCAAATGTTCTACAGGGTCTGTCCAGAAAGTAATTAGACTGATTCCATAAAATTAGTTCATTTGAAGATAATTTTGCAGACACTTAATATTCTTAAAAATAGCCTCTTCCTGCTTAATACACTGCTACCAATGACTCTGCCACCCATTTATGGCCGCCTGGAAGTCTTCAACTGGAATGCTGCTCAGAACGTGCGTTACATTTTTCTGCAAGTTCTCCATATTGTCAAAATGATGACCTTTTAAGCTAGATTTTAACGGAGGGAACAAAAAAAAGTCTGGCGGTGTCAGATCGAGGCTGTACGCTAGTTGGGGCACTGTTGCAAAGCTCTGTTTTGTCAGGAACTGGGTCACTTTGATCGATATACAGATCGACACGTTATTGTGGTTGTAGTTCTTCCATGACGATTTGATGTATAATTGAAGTCCCAACGTCTCCGTAATTATTTGGACACTAATTCGGCTATCAGAGACCTAAAGCGCTTTAATTTTAGCCACATTTTCTGAAGTTCAAGAATTTGATGGACGCCCAGCGCGTTGTTCGTCATTGACGGCCTCTCTTCCTTCTTTGAAGGCTTTTTGCCACTTAAACACTTAGGACAAAGAATCCTTCCCGTAGTCTTCTTGTAACATGCCAACCGTCTCAGTAGCTGACTTGTTTAGTTTTACACAAAACTTTAGGCGTATTGTTGCTTGACACTCCGCAGCCATCTGAAAACTTAATGCCACTTTCAAACATTTGTCTGGTTCACGAGCGATCCGTACGCTGCAAAGCCTCAAGACCAACTGACTTCCACCACACTCTGTAGCTGACAATCCCGACTGCACATACCGCCTGCAAACTCTGTTCCTTTGGCCTTCTGCTTGCCGAGAAAATCCAGTTTCCTTACCTCCTGGACAGAATGAGAATTCTCTTTATTAGTGCTTAGTTTTTCTCTATCGCTCAACACTAAGAACTCAAAACAGTTGTTATCTATATTGCATCATCACTCATTCAAAAGTATTTTTAGACCAGGAAATCTCTCAAATTCAAGAGATTTGATCTAGTTCAAATAAATTGATTAAAGTTGTACACTTAAGCTAATACAAAATATCATCATGCCAAATCATCAAGATCTTATTTTCTTTTCCCTCCGTTCTTTTCTACATACTTACAAAATTCTTGTTTTGGTATGGAAATTAAACCATATTTAATTAACTTCCTTCTTAATCTTAGTGGCAATTTTGCATCCTATGCTAAAAATATCTTTAGTCTTGCAACTAGAGGGAATTTTTTTGATATTGTGTCTATTCTTTGGTTTGGCACTTCCGACATATGCATTAAGATGACACTGTCCATTCCCATGGCTTAGTTAATAAACAGATTTATTTTTGTTTTAATTTTCAATATGCCTTACATAAAAAGTTAAAGATCAAAAGTAAAATATGTGGGTGGCTTGTATTTTATCTTTTAAATAATTGAACTTTTTGAGAATAAAATATTTTTATGATTCAAAGTAGATAAATATTTTTGGATCAATTCCAAAACTGAAAAAAATTCAGTTTGATTTTTTTTTTGTTGTTGTTGTTCTTTTTTCCTCAGTTCTAGTTTGAAAGCTTGCTTTCAAAGCCATTGCTTGCCCTTTTTAATCCCAGAACACTGAATGCCACAACATTTTTTATAACATGATCCCCAATATCTGAAAAGCAAGGGAATTTTTAAATGTTTGGAAAAAATATAGAATACTAGCAGATCTACCCGCCTTCACTCGTGTCAATAATAAGGGTCCTCCCGGGTAAAATACATCAAAATGAAATAATACGGCAATGACAATAACTGAGATTGGTGCATTCCCGTCCACGAATCGTTAAAAAGACCAAGAAGAAATATAAGTAAAATAATCTTAATTGCGTCTACTATTAACTATACCATAATAATATATATTCCAAACAAATGTCAAAACATATATTAAAGTACAATTATTGGCTTAAAAGACATAATTTCAATAAAAAAACACATTAAAAATTTACATGTTTCAACTCTTTCATTGAATCATATTCAGAATATACAAGAAAACTACAAACACAATGCCAATTGTGACATTATACTGATGATGGCAATGGCCTAACCCATAAATTTTGCCTTTAGTGAAATTTTTCTTAACATATGAACGTCATACAATTTCGTTTTTCACACTGTCGAACAGAAAAAAGTTCTTTCAAATGAAATTTATTTGAAAATTGTATCTCAATTTTTTCATTTGAATGGATTTTAAAGTAATTTTCAATCATGGATATTTTTTAATTTGCATGCAGCCCAGGGATGAGATTTCCGCGTTTTTGTACACCAGTATTTTGTTAGAGAAAATGATATTTCATTTAATCGGAACACTCTTGCGATTTAACAGAACAACATTTTCTCTAAGAATATACCGGTGTGCAAAAACGCAGAAATCTCATCCCTACATGCAGCCCAATTACAAAAGATATACCTGTTTGCTCTTAATGCAGTATTATAAAGTAAAGACATTGCTATGAGTAACTATAGCATCATATTGTTGGTGGCAACAACCTAACCTAACCATAAATTTAACTTTTACTGTAATTTGACCTTTTTAAACATCGCACATTTGATTATTCCAACGTCTAACAGAATACAAAAAGTACTTTCAGTAATATTTGTTTGAAAAGTTTATCTCAATTTACAGATTGTTTATCCATTTAAAATTAATTTTCAATGATGAAGATATTTTTAAATATACCTGCAACCCAATTAAGAAAGATATATCTGTTTGCTATTAATGCAATATTATGAAGAAAAGACATATCTGTGAGTAACGCCTAGCATCATATTGTTGGTGGCAATAATCTAACCGTACCATAAATTATGCTTTTACTGCAATTTGATCTCTAAACATCATGCATCCGATTATTTCAACGTCTAACAGAAAACAAAAAACACTTTTCGTAATTTGTTTGAAAAGTTTATCTCAATTTAGAGATTTTTTATGTTTTTTAAAGTAATTTTCAAGCTTGAATTTTTTTAAATACGCCTGCAACCGAGTTACAAAAGATTAACTTAATTGCTCAAAAACATTGTAAATAATTCAGTATTTGTTTGTTTTCATGTGGGAATCTCATTCCTGCTGCTTATAACTTGGGTCCTACTGAAATAATTTTAATTCAACTTGCACTATTAGTTTTTCAGTTAAGGTTTTGGTGTGTAACATTGTTATCCGCTGATTAGTCATAGAATTATAGGGAATATTATAAAATCATGGGGAACCCGATTATGAAAGATTAGTTTTCTTAAAAATTTTGAATGGATTTCATTGGAACTTGTATTGTTTGTTAGATAATTTTGCACGGATGTTTTTAAAATATTGCATATAGTTTTACGTAGCTTTGTTATAAAATTATAGAAGAAAGTTCAATAGTAAGGTGAGCCCGATTATAAAAGATTAGCCTTTTTGAAAAGTTCTACTGGACAGATTTTGATGAAATTTGCACTATTAAATTGCACCCAAATTTCTGGAATAGTTTTAGTATGTAACATTCTGTTGTATATACTTTGTTATAGAATTTGCTGAAATGGTTTATAATCAGGCGAAACCAATTCTGAATGATTAGCCTTTTAAAAAAGTTAGATATTTTTTGAGGAATGGTTTTAGTATATTGCATATCCATCTATCATTCTTAGACCAAATTCTACTGTAAATGATCAACTAAAAAATTAGGCCCTTAACAGTTGAAATTTTGTCTTTCACAATAGAAAATATAATAGCGGAGCGATGATTGTATCATTTTCAGCCATACAGGACGACTTTTGACATATAGATTCATATTGCTTTTAAATGGAAGATCAAATTCACCCATATATTTCCTTTAATTCAAGATTTGTTCGGAGAATTTGTCCACAGTGGGAGAAATGTGCTACTCGGATAAATAAGTGATCGCTAAAACGAAAATACCAAAAATACTTTTCCCTGTAGTTGTTGTGAAATCTAACAAATATACTAAGGGTTTAAAATATATTCGTGTTTCAAATTAAAAACGATTTTTATTTATGTTTTATTAACAGGCAGTATATCAGGCATCTTTAACACATGTATACAAAGATTCATTGCTGATAATTTTTAAATGGAAACTCATATTTCCATTCATAAAATCCAAATCTGCAGCCGTGTTCAATCACAAAGTCAGTCATGAAATTTTGTTTAAAAAAGAAAAAAAAAGCTTACCCTAAAAAATAGTAGCTATGTTATAATTTTCATTTAATATAAGTCATAGAAAAATCATATTTTACATAACCGTATTCAATATAAATCGTAGAACGTTATCACTGCATTTCAGGTATTAAAACATTTATCTAAATGATATAATTAAAGATACAGCATTACAAAGAAATAGGAAATGAATTGTAGCAGCCGGTTTTTAGAATCATTTTGAAATCATATTGACGAAATTGACGTCATATGTAGCAAACGATTTTTTTTATCATTATCTTTTTTCTGAATTGATTTCTTGATATTGAAATGACTTCATTAAATTAGATTTTTTAACTTCAGAAACATTCAACTAAGGTACTATGTCATTTAAAAACATGCTTAGTTAAAGTTTTTACATAAATATGTGAAAAATGTGCATTTTCTTCTTTGAATGACATCAATTTCAAAAACAGCAAAATTATAGTGATACAATCCGAATTTTTATTGGCTTATAAAGCAAAGTACTCAAGCTTTTTTTAAATTATTGAACAGTTTTTTAGATTTGTGGCAACAAGAAAGAAACGATAGAATTTGAAAATTTAAAATGAGATATTTCTACAATGTTAAATTATATAAGGTGATAGAAAAAAGGGATAAATAGTGGTTTGATGGTTTTTTAAAGCAGACAGCGATCTTTTCCACGTTCTAAAACGTATGTACATCTAGTTTCGCGCAAATCGGTCAAAAATTAAAGATTTGTATAAAGGACATACATACAGAGAACAGCTTTTATATATATAGATTTAGAAAATGTTAAGTAAATCTACAAATATCTGATACAAGTTAGGAAAGTTATAAAAATGAAAAGCAAAATAAGATTTAGAAGCTTAAAGCCTAAAAAGAAAAGGCAAAATAATAATACAACAATTTGACAAATGCAACTTATTTTCATTACAAAGAATTTCTCTATTTTAAAATTTTTTGTAAGGCTGGATGAAATTGTCCTTAACAAGTTTTGTAAAAAGCACTGCAAAGCTTGTCTGCTAAATATGTTAAAAATAAAGATTTACTTTATTTAAAGGTCTAAACATATTCCATTTTATCTTTTCTCTTTTGTGCTTCATAAAATCCAATTGCACTTGCTTTTATTTGTATATTCCAAGTAAGGATCCTTGACCAGTTATTTAAAGCAATGACTTTTATTATCATGTATATTTATTATGCTACAATTTATCGAAATTTCTTTTTCTATGCTGCTTGCTATTAGCTTTCTTTGTTTCAATTTAAAAAAAAATAATGAAAAACAATATTTTTATTATGTCAATGCTGATACTGCATATGCCTTTTCAATCGGGGAATTTTTTTAGTTTTGGTCAAGGAGAGTTGGTAAAATGATCAAGCTAATTTTGCTGTGAGCATTATTAAAAAAATATTACATAAGTCTCTGCATAATTTGCTTTACTCATGTATTGTCTATGGGGGGAAAAATCTTCAAGTTTTCACTTATCCCTATAATTTTTTTCCAGCACTATATCAATTCTGACTCTATTCAAAAAATCATTTAATTCTTTAATATTGATTGAATTTTGTAATTTGAATAGTTTGTTTATGAAAATTTGATCTTTTTAAAGTGAAAATTTCTAATTCATACATAAGTTTTATATTTTAAATGTTATTTTGTAGGTAAGCATTGAAAATGCTGAGCTTCGACAAATGTTGAAAAGTCAAAATGATGATATATATATTGATCAGGAAACATATTTTGATGTCAAACATACGTTTGAAAAGCTCAAGGTATTTTTTGATGTCATGAAAAAGTATGGGTGAGTTTCAACTTTTAAAACATATATATTTAATTATTTATACGGCAATGGAAATTTTTATCATCTAAAAATGTTGTGAGATAAAAGTTTTCTGACATGTGAAGATGTAGTTATTAAAGCTATATTTTTTTCTTTAACAAAATGAATGCCTGTAATACTATTCTAATTTCATAATAAATGTGGTTCATTGTATTAATTTGGCTATGTTGAGTAATTATCTTACATTTTTATCCTATTAAAAACTACATTGAACTTTCCCAAACATTTTTTTTTTTTTTTTTTTTTCAAACTAGTAAACCTATCCCATGTTGCCCAGGATAATAATCTTAAATATTTGTAAAATTACTGTATCGTTTCCCAGTGTTACTTTAAATATTTAAGTATTGCGCGGCAGCGCAATATTTATTTATTTCCAGTGTCACTTCTCAATGTTAATTTAACATAGAAAAGCCTATGGAGATCATAACTTTTTCATTTTTTCTTCCCACCTTTTTGTCCCTGATGCCACTCATTTTTAATTCTTTGCTAATTCTAATAATATTATAAATTCAAAGTGTAAAAACATTTGCCTGACGTCAGGGTCAAAACGGATCATAAAATGCCTTTGCATGTAGGCGGACTATAATCTAGAGAGTAACATGGGCTAATTTTTATTTACATTATTCAAATATTTTTCTTAATAATTCCAAATTTTGCTTTTTTCATTGAGAATCAACGGACATTTTCTAATAAAATTTAACTTTTTTTCCATCATTGTTGTAAATAATTCAAAAGCCGTAATAATAATTTGCCTATATTTAGTTGAATGATTTTCACGTGAAACATGAAACTGAAATAGTTTTTTTTTTTAAGAATTAAAAAGAAGATGAATATGGCGTCATAGTGGAAATACAAATGACATTTTCAAGCAGATTTTTCTAAGTTCAGATTGTAATTTTTTGACCAAACTACAACAATCTGCATTACTGCACTGGTGAAACATTTTGAATTATACATAGGTAAATTGCATCACAAATTGTGATGCGATATTGCATAAATCAAAGCCTGATGATGATATACCCTCCATTAATTTTGAAATGTGTTCACCTGAATTCAGTAGTTATTAAAAAACTTGACATATTAAACAAAAACCTAATTTGCAGAACAAATTAAAAAAACAAAATTTATTTCCTAAATTGTTTAAGCCAGACAAGGGGCAGATATTAAGATATTTCATTCAATTCGTTCTACATTTAATGTTAAATTTTTGTAACAAATAAGTTAAACCAATTGAACATTAAAAAATAAAAATGAAATTCATACAATATAATACTTTAAACACCTATATACTTAGATTCCGTTCAAATGAAATCGAAATAAATCTTAGACTTTTTCCATTTTTAAGTTGTAAATATTTGTACTGCAGATTTTGCATTATGTTTATGACGATTGTACATAATATGATAAGATACATGCAAAATACAAAACTTTAAAAAAGTCTAATATTTATTTCGATTTCATTTGAATGGAATCTAAGTATATAGGTGTTTAAAGTATTATATTGTATGAATTTCCTTTTTATTTTTTAATGTTCAATTGGTTTAACTTATTTGTTACAAAAATTTAACATTAAATGTAGAACGAATTGAATGAAATATCTTAATATCTGCCCCTTCTCGGGCTTAAACAATTTAGGAAATAAATTTTGTTTTTTTAATTTGTTCTGCAAATTAGGTTTTTGTTTAATATCTTGTTATGCTGGTCAGATTTTCCAAATAAATTTCTTTCCATACACGAATTAAAAGTAAATAAGAAATAAAAATTCTCCCAGCCGCAAAGTTGCATGTATCATCATAGCAATGATATTTAGTGATAAAATGGTTGTTACTAGAAAGCCAATACTGCAGCTTTTTTCTTATTGGAGTTTTTCTGTGTTAATTAAAATTGATGACCTTACTTTCTTTAATAATTTTAAATAACCTCTCATTTTTCTTTTAAATGATTAAAAAATGTCTGCTCCATACAGGGATATAAAATATAAAATTGGACTGATAAAATATCAAATAGATCTTTTTTGATAAAAAAACAAATTTCTTATTTTTGACAAAATAGGGACTTTGATAAAAACAAAAATTGATAAAAATTCTAAAAATCGCTCTACGAATTTCAAATAAACTTTATGTAAAAGAGGATAAAATTTGCTACATTGGGCTGAAAGATTGAATTTAGATTGCTTTTATGAATGAATCAAAATTAACAACAAAGTTCTCAAATCGAAGAAATACACAAAATGTTCTACTCAACATAAAATAACAAAAAATCTGAAATCAAGTAGATTCGGACCTATCTTCGTTTATCCAAAACCAAACTTGCAGACCTCAGTGTGCAGTACACAGACAAAATTTTCTTTTATTAATATAGATAAGTATGAGTATTGTTACTTTTTTTCATGTGCCTTCTTTTACTTTTTTCTATCTTTACAAGAAGAAAGTATTAAATTCGTAAAAAAAATTAACTTCCAGTTTTTAGAAAATATCTGGTCATAAATCTGTCAGCTGTTTGTGGACACAAATTTTGTGGGCTCTCTTTACTCATGAACTACTGCACAGAATTTAATAAATTTCCGATTCTGCTAAACCTTAACATAAATTGATGCTGATAACGTTAGGGCATATATTTTTTAACCGGTGGCACTGCTATGCTGCATTTTGCCTGATTTTCATGATAGTTCTATCTCAAGAAGTAATGCACAGAACTTCATCAAACCTCATATTCTTTTATACATAGATATAAATAGATGCTTATTAAATTTGAGTTTATATAGCCTAACAGGTGCTGCTACTATGCCGTGTTTTTCATTATTTCTGTAATCTGTCTGTATGTGACACAAATTTTGTGGGCACTCTTAACTCATGGAATCAGGATTCGTTGATTTAAATCAACTGATTTTTTTTTTTTTAAACCATTGATTTAAATAAGTTTTTTTAAATTATTTTTTAATAAATTCAAGACAAACAGACATAATAATGTAGTTTTATATAATACAGATAATCAATTTTTAGAATGATAAAGCTTACACTTTGTCAAAAAGTAAAATAGAATGTACAGTTTAGAAAAAATGCTTTCAAATTTCATTTGAATCAGATTGTACACATACCTCAAAATATTTAGCTGAAGTAGCAAAAAGTACTTTAGAGAAATGTGAAGAATATAAGTGCATAGTCAGAGTGTGATTACAGACAATGCTAATAATGTTAAAAGTATGCACACAGAATAGAAAAGGATGAAAATTGAAAATTTAAACCTCATAACTTATGTCTGTCCTGTCCATCTACTCAATTTTTTCTGCAAAAGACTTGGATATTCTTAGTGGGTTAGTAACAGAACACATAGTTCATGTTATGAAATATTTACAAAATAAATATTTGGCTGGCACAAAATATAAAGAAGCTGGAGGGCACATTTAATCTTGCCTCAAGAAGTGTGATGGAATACAATAACAGATCTGAAATGCTTCAACAAACTTAGAGGGATGATAGTACTTATGAAGACAAACAAAAAATGCAATAGAACATGGGGACGCAAATGACGTTTAAAGGATAAAAATCAAGAAAATGTGTCTGGAAATGGACAAACTAAGACAATAAAGAAACACTCCAGAAAATTAATTATTGCACAGAATAGGTACAACACAGCTCGTGATGTCCTGAGAAAACAATATTTTACAACAATTGTTCAAAGTGTCGATTACAGACATTATTACACAGAGTAAATCTACGGAGGAACGACTGGCGGACACGCTCGAACACCTCGGGAGTCCTGCATACGTGGGTTCCTGCTCACAGATTTGTTTGGCTTTTTTCCAAGTTTTTATCTCTTTCTGACCGGATGTGCACAAAGTGAAAGGAAAACCAGCTTCGTGCTACTAGCCAGTTCTGCAGAAAAGCAGCATGCAAGATTTCGATATTTTTATTAGTTTTGCGGTTTTCACCCTTTAACCGTCATTTGCAACCCCGTGTTCCATTGCATTTTTTGTTCGTCTTGATGAGTACTATCATCCCCTTAAGTTTGTTGAAGCATTTCAGATACACCCTGTATAAAAAACTAGGCTATCTTTACTAAATGTATTCAAAGAAAATCAGTGTTATTGAAACAGCTCTGTTTAGTAAGTTCTCAAATTTTGGCATCAAACAAAATACTCTTCTTTGATCATGCCTATTATTATATTAAAGTTTGAAGCAAATGCAAAACCATTCAATGAATTTTTGTTTGAATCGAATATAGCAAAAGAACTCGGTCCCTAGAATGGTGGAAGGCACATGCTACAGTTATCGAAAAGAATGGTACTAAAAAGCTTATAGAATTCATGATTAACCAGCTTTTTACTGCAATAGCTTCATCTGCTTCAGTAGAATGGTTTGTTTTTTGCTTTTGGTTTGGCACATTTGAAAATTAGGAACTGAAAAAGCTGCTAAACTTGTTTTTCTGTACCAGCACTAACAAAAAACAAAAGTTAACATCTTTTAATTTTCTTCCAAAATTGTTTAAAATTTTTATGTGCTGCAGTTATTTTAACTACTCAAGGTTAAACTGATTTTTGAAATCTGATTTGTAGTTTTTCATGCATTTTGTGTATAAAATATTCTGATAGCCTGAAATGTTACCTTTTAATCAATTAAATAAATTGTGTAATATTAATATACATATTGGTAATACTTATAGCATGCATATTAGGGATGCAACAAATATTCGATATTCGGCTTAAAAGCCGAATAATACAGTATTCGGCCGAATAGCTAAGCCTAAACAAAAGCAATAGATAATATCACTTGATATATTTTAAAATAACATACCTATAGGTTTATATTTATGTGTTACACATTAAGGAAATTTATAATTCAATTTTATTTCAAATATTAAATATAAATTTAATAATCGTTTGAATTTCCTTAACATGCAATACATGAAAAATAATATTTAAAAATTTAAAATAAATTTAATTATTTGAATTTTATATATATTATAAAAATGATTTAATTATGCTCAAGTATTTCACATTCAATAGAATTTGCTTTCCACCAGTTTAGTGGACATTCATTTCTATCTAAGAGTGATTTATCAGAATAACTGCTGCTCATCATTTGTAAGGGCTGAAATTAACTGTTTTGTTTTATTAGTAGTTGAAATCTGCATGAAGCAATTCCAAAATTTGGTCTTTTACTCATTATGAATATCTTTGCTTGTTTCTGGCACATTTGCATTTGTTTCAGTTTCAGGAATCTCATTGTTTGAGATAGTAGTCCTAAGTAGAATCAGTCGAGATTTTAACTTGGTGATTTTCTTCAGCTTTATATTTAAAAAATGCAAGTTTAAACTTGGGGGTCTAGCAAAGTTGAAATGCAAAAATGTCCATTATCATGAATGTGTTTAAAGCGTGCATTCATGTTTTGAGCCAGGCAGTCTTTAAATGTTCCAGCCCAAAAAAATTTATTCCTTTCTCCAGGCTTTGACGAACAAAGCCTCCACCATTGGAATAACTTCCGAAATAAGTGATGTTGTTGAACTAATTTTTACTGTAGCTTGTTCAAAAAGTTTCAATAAACTTAACACTTCTCTAAGAGAAACCATTGATTTGAATTACAACAAATTTAAATTTTATTTTTAATTATCTTTAAGGCTGAATATGTTTAATAAAAATTGTATGAAGATATTGATGTATATTATTTTGGTTTAAATCAGAATTTATGAATTAATATTTGGCGACCGAATAGGCTGAATATTTGGCTGTACCTTGGCCGAATATTCGATTATTTGGCCAAACCACTATTTGTTGCATCACTTATGCGTATGTGTGTATGTGATTTTTATTTTATAAATTTCAAAAAAAGTCATAAAATATTGTGTTTTTTTTTTTTAATCAAAAAAATTATGAACCCTGCATGGAATTTAATCAAACTACAGATTTAGCTAGAGTCTCACATAAGTTAGTGGCGATTTAGATTTGGGTGTAATATCACTCAACAGCTTCATGTTTCATGAATTCTGCTATAGCTATATTTTAAGAACTAATGCATGAAATTTCATCAGACTTCATAGTCTGTTAGACCTTGACATAAATAGGTCCTTATTAGGTTTGGGTGCATATTGCCCAACAGGTGTTGCTGCTATGCTCTTTTACACAATTTCCACGATAGCTATATCTCAAGAAGGAATATATTGGCATTTAATTTTGGTTGCAGATGATTTATATAGAAGAAAGTTTTGTGATGGCCACAACTTACTAGATTTTTTTTTTATGTCTGTTGTGCTATTATACTGTTTATTCATTTCAAACAACACATAGAAATGTTATTGTAACTTTTTAACAAACTTCTTCCAAAACATTTTAAACCTAAATTTATTAAACTGTTAATATGGTTTATATATTACCATTAAAACTAATGTTAAGTCTTGAATTATATGTTTCAAGAAAACCATGTTGTTTTTAAAATTCTTTCTATCTGTATTAATATTCAAATATTACTTCAAACTCTAAAGATACTTTTGTCAAAAGACTGCACGAATTGTTGTTGGCCAGAGGCATCTATATCTCAATTGGCATATTTAAGCCTTTGTTTGACTCCTGGCGTGGACATTTTTTTACTCAGTTGGAAAAATTTTTAACTTAATATTTCAAATTTTCGAAAACTTATATTTGTTTTAATATTTATATCTGAAAATTACTATTATTTTTTAAATATATTTATTTTTTTAGATTATGGGAATACATATCCATGTTAGGATTTGATGAATCTACTGACATTTGTTTTAATATTTATATCTGAAAATTACTATTATTTTTTAAATATATTTATTTTTTTAGATTATGGGAATACATATCCATGTTAGGATTTGATGAATCTACTGACGTTGTACTTGAAGAAAATATTTCTCAGAAATGTATGAAGGTCACCAGAGATGTAACTTATGCTGCTGTTGAAAATCCAGTAGAGTTTGATAGAGAAGCATGTTGCAATTGCCGAAAGCTTGATTACAAACACAGGAAAATGGAACCACCTGACGATGGACATCACTGTATGGCTGGAACAAGTGCTAAACCACTCCATAGTAAGGTTCCAGTAAAAGGTGATCAAATAGGCGAAAAAATTACTTACAAAGTGTCGCAGGGAGCTGTACATCATGTCCTTAATTCTGGGTCTGTTTCTGGAAGAGTGCCAGATAATGTCAATTTACCTCAGGACAGTATAAAACCATCTGGTAGTAAACAGTCTGGCTCTGCTTCACCCAATACAACTGCTGGTACTCAAATGTTATTTAAAAAGTTCTCATATTCAAACATGCCTAAACAATTAAAAGAACTTGTTTCTCCTGCTGACTTTTATAATATTGTCCAAAAAGAATTAGAAAGGTGTGAAACTGAAGCCAAAAGTCCTTATATTCCAGTGCCTGTGGAGAGCTTTGAAAGCTCCAGTTCTGCACAAGTAAGCTCAGCTCAATCCAAGAAAGTTTCACATAAAACATATAAATGCAGAAATGAAGTGAATGAGGTGCCTACTGCTGAACGTAGAGGATCTTCATCAAGTCACAATTCTAAGGTATTTGATAATAATGATGAAGAGGAGGAGGATTTTGATAACACTCCTATTAATGAACTTGTAGCTAGAGAAAAAGCCAGCAAAAAAAATGGTCCTCCAAAGAAAGATGCAAAATCTTCTGCTTCATCTGTATCTAGTTCTAAAATTTACAAAAGTACTAATCATGCCAAAATCAAAGAAACACAATCTCTCAGTAAATCTGAAGAAGCGTTGCCTCAGTCAAAACAAAAAATTTCTAGTTCTCAGACCAATTCCAAGGCATCTACATATAATGCATCTAGTGATGAACTCAACTCATCTGATAGTATAGTTACTGCAAGTGATAATGCAAGTAGTTCTAGTTCATCAAGCAATAAGTCACGTAAATTATCTGATGCGTCAACTTTTGGAGAAATAGAATCTATTGCAGATACTGAAGTTGTTTCAGAAACTTTTTTCCCCACTCGGAGTCTAAATGAACATGTCAAATCATCTGCAGGTACAGTAGCAAGTGGACATACTGGTTCACATTCATCAACCTTAAAGGATGCATCGGAAATGAATAGCAATAAACCTGCAATATCTGGATCATCTTCCGTAAAAGACTTATCCAAAAAAAGTAATAATTCTGCAAAGACTAATGCACAGCCACAAGGGAAAGGTAAAAATGCCAATAAACATAATAAAAACCGTCCTAAAAGCAATTCATCTAAAAGTTCCTCGATTCCATCCTTAAGTGATATAACGACAGTGTCATCAAAAAGTCTGAAAACTTATTCGGTCATGCAACAGATACCTGGTAGCGATGACGATAAATCCAAAGGGAAAAAATAATTGCATCATTTTTAAAATAAAGTAAATGATTTTACTTTATGCAGATTTTTTTTCTTGGATCTTGCTACAGGAAATAAGTGAACCACCTGGAGTAGTGATAGTTTTAAGGGTGCTTTGTATTTTTATTCATTTATATTAAAATATTACAAGTATTTTGCTCATAGGTCCCCACATTATTTCTACATTACACATATCTTCACTTTGAAATTTGGCGCACTTTGTTTTATTAATTTGGGTTATCTTAATTAGTAGTAGTATTATTCAAATTTAGATGTAAAATTTATGCAAAACACAAATTTGAACTTTAAAATTAAAAAGGATTATCATTTCAAAATGATAAAAAAAAATGTACATTTAAGCTCTTGTTATTTGAATAATTCACTATTACCTTTACATTTATAATTTATAAGGATTATCAAAATGAAAGGGATTGTAATACTTTTCCCTTAAATAATTAAAAAATATTAAGTAGCTGATTCTATTTAGCTTTGTAGCCCCTTTATAGCAAGGATTTTTAGCAAAAGAGTCCCATTTCTTTCACTAGGAATGTTTTTTTGTTGACAGAAATGTATGGGCCACCTTTTAGACTCCTTGGGGAAAAAAAAAAAAATATGTCCACATAATTTAAATGCTTTACATCATCCAATCGAATAGGGAGAAAAAATCTACTTTCATGTGAAGTTTGTTTGAAAACTGCAGCTCAATTTAGTGACTTTATAAATCATTTTCAAGCATGATTTAAAAAATCTATATATGAACAAAGAATATTTATTTGCTACAATAAAAAAAAAAGTAATTAGTGACAGAGTTACCACAATTGTTAATTGATTGTCCAGAGCAAATAAAAACGGAAAAGCAGATTTACCATAAGGTACTGCACTGCAAGCTCAACTAATATCTACCAACAAAAAGACAGATTTTCATTTTCTATTGAACATAAAATTAGTATCAAGTTAAATTGGTTAAAAGATACAGTGAATCAAAATATGCTTGGATTGGAAGAGTATTTAAATTTTTATCTTTGATTTCTTAGTTTCCAATTGTACGATTATCTGCTAAGTTTTTAAAAAATGAGTTATAAACTTCAGTTTAATAGTTAAAGATTATTTATTTGGTTTATTTTTATTTTTAATTATTTAGCTGTTTTAATCCTTTGATTAGCAAGTTTTGACATGTTATTTCATGATTTGCAAGTGACATGCATGACATTTCTAGTCAAAGGATTTTGTACCATGTTTATATAAATCCCTACATTTTAATTAATGTGCAAGCCAAGTGGAAAAGATTGATGCATGAGTGATAGTTATTAAGTCCTTTCTTCATATTTACCACTCTTAATTGCAATAAATTATTTAATAGATTTTCAAGAGTAATGTGTGCAATTAAAAATAAATCAAGTGTGCTGCATTTCAATGTGGGGATCTAATGTTAAAAATGCATTATTTTTTGGTTACATCTAGAAATTAGTTTTTTCTTTTTAATGTTGAAAATTGTTTTTCATTTGAAATTAAATGGGTATTATTTTGTACCTGCCAACTTTAATAAATTTTTCATGATTTTAATAAAAATATGTACAATTTTACATTATGAGTCTAATAGTCATTCTTTCTACTATTCCAAAGGTAGCTAGCTATATTGTAATTGCAGGCAGATTTCTTTTAGCAAAAAAAAAAAAAAAAAAAAAAAAACACTTTATTTCAAGCATTACAACTTTTAATAAAAACTACTGAAGAATATATTTTAGGAAGAATATATAGTAGGAAGAATATATTTTAAAAAAAAGGTTTAGCAGCTAATATTCTAGATGTGAAGTACTTTCTTATTTTAATACTTTTCGATTATTTCTTATTATACTCTCTTGTCAAAATACTGAAAAATGTATAAGTACATGCCTGATCCATGGGGATGGTGTATGACACTTATACACCTAAATTACGTTGTACTTTGGAGGGTTTAAAGCCCAAAATTTAAAAAAAAAATTTGTTATTTAATCTGCTTGGCAGGATTTCCTGCCAATATATATTTTCAGGGTTCATACCATTCTTTTCGAAAAGAAAAAATTATTTAATGGTAGAAATATGGTTAAATAAGGCAAAGATTATTATTTGAAAAATAGTGGTACTCAAAAGTTAAAATGTATGAGTTGTGTCTTTTGCACACGTGTCACACATAAAATGTAAACACAACAACAATTCATTTTGTCACTTATTTGTAATTATCCACTGCAGGCCTAGAAGTGACTTTCTTCAAAAATATTATAGGAAATATAGGAATTTTTATTTATAAATAAACATATCTGTTGTATGCAATTTTTTTTTCAAGCTATATTTTAAAATACTTTTTACAATTATTTTCTGAATCATAACCGTATATGAATGGAAACATAATGGAAATATACTTATTTACTTTTATTTTTAAGTATAAATGATTTTTGTGTTATAAATTTATATAAATGAATTACATTTGTTTTATCCCTATAGAGTAAAAATTCATGATCAATATAATTGTATGAAATTATGCAACTGATTGACTAATTATGCTAATATTTTTTTAGCCAATTAGCAAAATTCGAGATTTTTATCAATGATCAATCGAGAAATTTCACAATTTTTTGCCACGACTAAGTACAGAATTTTATGATTTTTTTGCCACAAGTTATTGACAACATCCTTTATTTATTTTGTCAGCAACCAACAGGTATAATCTGTTTTTTTATTTCAATGACCAATTGATGTTCTGAGATACATTGACGAAATTAGCAATTTTTTTCCCCTGCACCTTTTTCGCAACCGACTGATGTCGGAAGTTTTGCTGCGACTGATTGACAAAATCCACAATTTTTTTTCACTGTGAGTGACTGCCAAAAATTAGGATATTAAAGAACGATAGACAAGTTTTGCAATATATTTCAATGACCGACTCATGAAATCAGCGATATTTGGTCGCGACTGATTGAAGAAATTTAGGATTTTGTTTGCTGTGACTGAATAACAAAATCTGCAATTTTTTTTACAGCGAGTAAAGCCGAAATTTGCCATTATATTACGTTATATTATATTATATTTGCGACTGTTATATTTACTTTTTGATTACTATATAAAATCTAATTAGTAAACTCCTGTTAGTGCTGACTTCCAACGATTTTTCAGCTGCATTAAATGCTGTACAAGTAATCCCTCACATTTAATTAATTTAATTTTTAGGAAAAATTGAATAGTTTACAACTTTATATTAAAGGAAATGCTTTCTTTAATTTAGTAAAAATTCAAATTAATGACAATATTCTTAATATAAAAGAAACTACTCAGGTCAAACAAAATATGCAGAAAAAAAAAAAATTGCTGTATATACAATACATAAATTAACTTGTAAAAATAATCTACTTAATCCCTTTTCTTTACAAGTGTTAAAAAAATTATTTTTTACCACATCATTTTTACTTTCTTCTATCTTTAAAGAAGAAAGTATTGGATTCGTGAAAATTTTTTACTTCTGGTTTTCGGTGGATTTACATGTTTTAGGGGCCAGAGATCCCGAAAAATACGTTTTTAACAAAATGTCTGTGTGTGAGTCTGTCTGTATGTGACACAAATTTTGTGGGTGCTCTATCTCAAGAGCTAATGCACGGAATTTAATAAAACTTTATATTCAGGTAGTCCCTAATATAAATTGGTGCTGATTAGTTTTTGGTGTAAATCACCTTACAGGTGGCACTGCTATGCAGCATTTTTCACGATTTTTGCAATAGCTCTATCTCAAGAACTAATGCACAGATTTTCATCAAACTTCAGATTCAGCTAGTCCTTGATATGAATTGGTACTGATTATGTTGGTGTAAATTGCCCAACAGGTGGTGCTGCTATACTGCATTTTGTGGGATTTACACAATTTCTGCAATAGCTCTATTTCAAGAGCTAATGCATGGATTTTCATCAAACTTCAGATTCAGTTAGTCCTTGATATGAATTGGTGCTGATTACGTGTTGGTGTAAATTGCCCAACAGGTGGTGCTGCTGTGCTGTCCTTTTCGCGATTCCTGCAATAGCTCTATCTCAAAAGCTAATGCACGAATTTTCATCTAACTTCAGATTTAGTTAGACGTTGACAAAAGTTGTTGCTGATTAGGTTTTGATGTTAGTCGTCTAATAAGTGGCACTGCTATGCTGGAATTTTCACGATTTTCACAATAGCTCTATCTCAAAAACTAACGCACAGGTTTTTTCCAAACTTTAGATTCAGTCAGATATTGACATAAGTTGTTGCTGATTAGATTCGTCTGTAAATCACCCAATAGGTGGGGCTGCTAGGATACATTTTGCTGGATTTACACAATTTCAGCGGTAGTCCTCAAGAACTAATGCACGAAATTTCATATCTTTAGAATCCTCATGAGGGGCGTAGATTGCCATTTAATTTTGCCAGTGTGATAGCGAATTTTGGAAGTATTAACATGTATGAGATAGAAGAAAGTTTTGGTACATCCGACTAGTTCAGTTTTGCTAGATACTTCAAAATTTTATCTGTCGCATCAGATTTTAATTGATAATATCGAAAAACAACATAAAGCATTGCATACCATTGTCATTGGTAGAATATTTTTATTTCTTTTCATCACTGTGTCTAACAATTTTTTGACCTCAATAAAAGATGGTGGTACCAAGTTGTTTTTAAAAAATATCATACAAACTTAATTTCTTTTGATTCTACTTGGTGTCAGTTTGTGAAAAAATTTGTCAACATTATCCAATTAGTAGTATATATTAAGTGTATTCGTAGTATATATTATTATCTTTAACATTAATTACAAATAGAAAATGAAATTGTCCTCATTAACTGGAGATTTGTCTTAAGCGAAGATGCATTAATGAGAGTACATTGTACCAGATTTGGTGTTCCCCCTCTCGTTAAGTGAATTGAATCAGTCATCTCAAAAACCACATAAGTCAGGAACAGTTTTTGTGTTCTTTTTATTATTCGTAAATTATAAAAATTATTCGATATTTACTAACGTTAAAGTCCAAACTCTAGAATCACCCTAAAAAAATCCATAAAAATTCGTTTACTTGTAAATAATACAGATTTTTATTTCTGAAAAGTTCTGCTTTTGAAATGACAGATTCAATTTTTTTTGCTACTGTTGTTTAGCTGCCAGCTAACAACAGCCAATAATTAAACGAGAAATGCCAAATATGCCCCCAGTCATTAACAGACATGCGATTGCTAAAATTTGAAATTAGCTGAAATTTTTTTTTTCCCTTGTATAGTTGATTGGTTGGTTGAACATTAATAATCTCACTTTGAATTTGAAACCTAAACAGTTATATATATCCATATATACATACTTGGTCATATTTACAAGATAAATTTCACCTTCTTTTAAATTCAGCATCACTTTTTTATCAAGCCATTCCCATTTAAATTTATTTTTTACATCTTTGTCCACTTCTCTGACTCTAAGATCATCCGATTTCTGTAGAACAATCATAGTTCATAAAAGCACAGCATGTGCAATCAAATCTTAATACATTTACTTTCGAATTAAATCAAAAATGAAATATCTAAAATTATCTGCCACCAGCTAAATGCTGTTTAAAAAAATTATACAAAAACGACTTAAAACAATGCACACATATATTTTTCGACAAGAAAGAACGATCAATTTCGATTATTTTCGTGCACGCTGTTGTTTCATTTACAGATAAACATAACATGAGTAGCGTTTTGTTGCCATTCCAAGCTAACAACATAACTCAAAACCCTTATTCACTTACGGAATTGCGATTGTGAACGAGCGATCGTTTGTTTCGACCAATCGCTCTCACTCGCAAATACTGAAACTAGCAAATGACAAAACGTGTCGCCTTTCCCTTCGTTTCTTATCCCGTGGCGTGAAGCATATTCCCGAAATTGAAAGATGTGGTGGCTTGTGATTGGCTGGCTCAAAATACTGGCTACAGATTGATGATTGTTTATGATTGTTTGGATCAAAATTGATAGGCAAAGATGCCCGCCCATCACGTCTGGTGATCACGTGTTTGTAACTGATTTTATACATTTTCGCGGACTTCAGATATAATGTAAATACCAGATTAATAGAATTACAATTCGCGGAATTCCGCGAATTAGGAAAAAAGAAAATTCACTGAATTCCGCGAATTAGGAAAAAAAAATTCACTGAATTCCGCGAATTAGGAAAAAAAAATTCACTGAATTCCACGAATTAGGAAAAAAAAAATCGCTGAATTCCGCTAATTCACTGAAAAATCACATACCTGATTAATATTAGGTGACAATGAAAAGTTATGTTTACAGAATCTCAAGGAATAATTCTCGAAACAAATGGGTTAAGGTAAATGAACATTGGTTAAACTTAAGTAATTTCTTCTCGATGAGTGTACCTTATGAAATTTTTAATATTTTACCACTTGGTATTTCCAAATGGAAATTTTTTCTAATTTAACCGCTGAGATATTGTAATTAAGGCAAAATTTGCTATTTAAAATTACTGGTAGGAATAATCAATGATTCTGATGCTCTCTATGTCACATATATGCAGTGCTCATCATGAAAGGGTTTAAAAAATCTTTTAAGATCAGAACTAGTTTAGATGTACTGGTCTCAGACCCCTCCCCATGGATAGCAAAGATCTCTTCTTTGCTTTTTCTCATGCTTAGTAAAAAGTACCAAACAGTACTTTGTGTGCTCAATAAAATGAAGTAAAACTTTTGTTACTGATGATAAAAATATTACTAATGAAAGATCAGTAAAATGACAAATTTTCTTTTCATACTCTTTTCTATAAATTAGCATTTGCTGCTGATTTTTAATAAATTATTCATATTTATTTTAATGATTGGCATTCAAACATGTGCCTAGGAAAACTTTTTTCTTCTGTGAAAATGGTATCAAGTTTAACAATAAATGTTTGTGTTATTCATTATGTATGATATCCGGTTTCTTTTTACAAATTTTGTTTTCTGTCAAATTTGTGTTTTACTCTTACTGTAGTTTCCATTGACTTTTCTGAAATTTTGAGAATTATTTTGCTCAGATGTAGTTGGCAGGTATAGGGGATTTTTGATAAGTTTGCATTCATGAATTACCATGTTTACTCACATAATAGTCGCATTTTTTGTTGCCAATTCTTCATTGTGAAAATTTAGGTCCGACTATTATGCGAGGAAATATACTACTCAATATTGCACACTCTAATGCTAAAACATTACTGGTATAAAAAACACATAATAAAATTAGTAACTTACCAAATGTTTCCAGATTATGTGCTGTTTTAAATACCATTTTTTTTTTATGGTAATGTTATTATAGACGTAAAATTTACAAATAATCTTTTGTGAAAATTTTGATAAAAAATTCTCGTAATAAATCACTTTCACTGATAGTATCAGCATCACTATTGTTATGTGAATTGGTGTCTGAAGAATGGAGTGACCATTGGATATGTCAATGGGAGTGACAGAACAGATGAATCCATTATGAGTACTAGTTCTGGGGAAAGTCTGCTGATAATTTTCTACTAGATGAAAGTCAAATACGCATCTGCGCCTTTTATGCATAGAAAATATTTTGAAGATTTTTTCTGCTTCAAAATGGAGGTGTGACTATTACGCGAGTAAACACGGTATAATTTTTCTTTTAAAACCAGTGTTTTATTTGTTTTGTTAAACTTTTCTTTATTGCATAGTGTTATTTATTTGTAAGTTTATTGGAAAGTATTACTTTTTTTTTTTTTTTTTTTTTGTGTGTTTGTTTTCTCATAGAGCTCATATGGTATTTTGAAAGATTTAAACTTTAGTTTGTGTTGAAATTGATTTGTCTATTTTCATTTCAAGATTTTATAAATACAACTTATTTAAGTATATATTTTCGTACTTGTTTACTTCTCCATTGACCATAAAACACATAAGAATTAATCTATCACAAAACAGAGTGATTTATTGTGATTAATGGATAAATATGATACCTAATCGTACGCATAAGATATTTCTTTGGATTTATGTAACCTGGTTTAATTTTTATCAAACTAATTTTTAAAGAATTTCAGATAGATATGTATATATACAGGGTGGCTACTAAATACTGTAACACTCCAAAAAATACGAATTAATTTTAATCGTTTGGTAAAACAATTTATTTCCCTATTTTAACGTTTGGCAATCTTCTATTAGTGCAGACGAATTTTGTTATAAATCAAATATTTAAAATTATTTTAAAGAGGGAAGCCAAAAGAAGGATGATTAAACAGCTCTTTGATCGCAGATATTCCGCTGATGTAATCTTTAAGCAATTAAAATGCCTTGATTTTAATGGAACATTTATATATAGAACTATAAATCGATTATTGGATACTAATATATATGTAAAGATCGATCTAGGCCTGGAAGTCCACGCTCAGTTCACACAATAGAGCGCATCAAAAGAATTCGTGAAAAGGTGTGAAGAAATCCACAACGTTCTGCAAATTAAATGGCTGCAGAAGAGAATGCGAGTCGCAGAACTATGCAAGTTATTATAAATGAAGATCTGGGTTATGTCCCGTATCGCAAAAGAAAAATTCAAGGTTTGACTATTGCACAAAGAATAAAAAGATTACAAAGAAGGAAGAAATTGATGAAGCGGCATGGTAGGAAAAGTGTTCACAGAATAATATTTTCTGATGGGAAGCTATTTTGCACTGAACAGTGTTATAATGCTAAAAATGAAGTCGTATATTCAGCAACCCTCGAGGATATATCCAAAACATTTCGAAATGTTAAACGCTTTCAGAACAAGAATTCTGTTATGGTTTGGGCTGCAGTGTCAAACAATGGAAAATGCCTAAGTTCATCGATAAAGGGATAAAAATGAATGCGAATATTACAAACAGGATATATTGGCTACACATTTATTGCCACAAGCCGAAAGGTTGTATCTCAAAAAGAATTGGACATTTCAGCAAGATTCTACACCTTTGCACCAAGCTAAATCAACACAGGATTGGCTCCCTGTCAATTGTCCAAACTTTATGATGCAAGAAGACTGGCCACCTTCTTCACCGGATCTAAATTCTTTAGATTATTGCGTCTGGGGGATTTTAGAGGCTAAAGTAAATAGCAACAAACACAAAAGTTTGGACTCTCACAAAGCTTCCATATTGCGTGAATGATACCGATTACCTCTTAAAATGATTCGTGCCGCAGTCGGACAATGGCATAAGAGATTATCTTTGGTAATCGATAAAGTTGGCGGCCAATTCGAATAAAATTTTTTCCCGGTAAACTTTCATCTCCGATATTCATCATATTTGTGTAGTTATAATTTTCTATTTTATATTTGTAAGATAAAATGACTAAATATTTGTAACAGTATTTAGTAGCCACCCTGTAGTAGACTCCCTCAAATCTGCACAGCTTGGGACCAGAGGTTGTGTGTACTTTAGAATTTTGCGAATTTCTGGTCGTTGCTTTGTTTTCACTTTTTAAACAGTAATTTGAATGTAATAATGCAATCAAAATTATTAAGAATTCTTGCAATATAGTAAAATATTAAAATAAGTAAAGTAATAAACTAAAATGATAAGAAGTAAGATAATTTAAAAAATGATTAAATTATTAAAAGTAAAGATCAAGTAAATAATTAATGTATAATTAAATCTTCATAATAAAGATGATATACATTTTCCTTGAATTATTGAATGAAACTTGCCTCATAATGATACCCTACTAATTCCCATCAAAATCATAAAGTAAGGAAGTTTTATTTCAGGTTTAGCATTCTTAATAACCAAAAAATCTCGATTAATACATCAAAAGATTTGGTAAAAAGATTGTGATTACCAAAGATATTAGCAATATCTTTTTTCCCAGAAATAAATTGTACTTTTTTCATGATAAACCCCATGATGAATATGATGAGTTCAGTCATATTATAGAGAATTAATTACATATTAAAATACAAAAGGAATGATATAAAACTAAAAAATTCTGTAAATTTGCTCCTACATCTGAAGTGAAAGTTTCATTGTTTACCTCTGCAATGATATACGGATTTCAGGCATTTGTGGATTTGGAAGAGTCTGCTGTATTAAACAAAATCTGGGTAATTTTATGTTATTTGGGTGCAAATCTAGCCAATAGCATTTCTTCACATCTTTGCTGCCTTTTTTTTTTTTTTTTTTTTTTTTTTTTTACCAAAATATGAGAGAGTGAAAAAAAAAAAAAATTTCTTTCATTATAAAATCTAAACTGACTATTCCATAAAAATGGAATATACAAATCGTGTTTGACATGCAGTGCTGCTATTGATAACATTTTGCTTACGATAAATGGTAGACAGGAAAGTAAACAAGAATTTTTTTTTTTTTTTTTTCCAATTTTCTTAGCTTTTTGTCTGTTTTCTCTTCAAGATTTTATCAGTACAACTTATTCAAGTATATATTTTTTATAATAAATGTAAAGTGAAGAAAATATGTTGGCTTTTTTTATCAGGGTTTGGTTTTGTTTAGTGAGAGCAAGCTTATATATCGCTTACTTAATGTGTCTTAACTGAACAAGAATGTGAACAATGAACCATACAAACATAACATTTCTGTAAAGAAAGATTTTTAAAAAATTCTTTATTGGAAAATGCACTTTGTATTTAAATGTTTGTAAATTTAAAAATAAAATTATAGTTGTTTTTAACACTGACTGAAATTTCTTTTAAGTTCTCAAACTTTTTTTTTTAAAACAGAAAAAATTTGTGATTTTTAAGTTTTACTACTGCAATCGGTGTTGAATTCATGGGGGTACCTTGGTGGGACGTGCTTCCTATCTTTTGCAGAGCATTAAAAAGTCCCCCAGATAACTCCAATGTTGCAGAAATCTTTTCCAGGAAAAAATGTCTGAATTCAATACTGATTGCAATGGTTAAAGTATAATATTATAAATGCATAATGTTGAAAAGGAATTTAATTTTTGTTTTTTTAATAGAGAAATTTGGTATATAAGGTATTCCAAATTAAACTACATAGTTTCTAGAAGGCTATTGCAAAAACTATTCATCAGATAGACAGAAATTCTAGCGAATGTAATAAGCAGATCATGGGATTTTTTCTACAGCAAATAAAAGTTTCACTGGATTCATTTTAACACAATTATTCTAATCGGTAAACAAATCATATTAGATGTAAATTTCCAACTGGGCGAAAAATGTCCGGACCAGGATTCGAACCCGGGACCTCCTGACTGAAGCCGCCAGTGCTCTGCCATCTGAGCTGTCCCGGACGATTCTGGTCGAACTTTTTCACCCAGCTAACCTTGAAGATTACAGCATCTGGTCTGAAACCTGGTTCAGCTCAACAGAATAAATCTCAGGTAATGGAACTCCAGAAATCGCTGGATACGAAATTACACTAGATTAATTTTAACACAATTATTCTAATAATTAGAATAATTTTGTTAATAGTGTTTTTTCTTTTTACATAACATCTATATGTTTCAAATTTTTTTCCTTTGTTTTACCTTCTTCGTGTGACGTTTCATGACGTCACAACAAAGCGTGTCAAGGCTTTCTCCCTTATGTAGAGAGCTTTGGTTTAGGGATGAAAAATTAATAAACAACTTCAGTTCATTTTGAAAAAAGCCAGTAAATGCTTATTTTTGGATTTTTACCTTTTTTTTTTTATGTTGATATATTTAAACATTTTCTTGCACATAAGGTTCAGGCAAAAAAGTTAGTTTAGTTAATGTTTTTATTCTTTATTTTAAAAAGCTGTTTCAAAATCTTGCTTCTTCCTAGATTTTATTCTGTGGACACCCGTCAGTAAATTTTGAATAAACAATTTTATTTTTGAAAAAGTTTTGGACATATTTTGTATACAGCTAATAAATCTTAAGATACATAAAGACTATTTATTACTTTTGTTTAATATGTAAAGTCAATCCTGCAAAAGTTAGTAATTTTTATCAGAACGTTCTAAACATGCATGTGCCCCATTATATAGTGAATCACTGTATATACATGGCAATCAGAATTATGTTTACAACTTTGACACTTGCTAAAATCTGACAGAAAAAGTAGTGTTATTGCTAGTATATGTAACAACAACACTTTTTATTTGCAAAGTGTTTTTTAAACAGACAAGTATTATTAACCAGAGAAAAAATATTCCTACACTGATACCTTAGAGAGTTCACCTAATATCATTTTACGTATTTTTCTTCTTTTCTCCTATAAGGATATATTTAAAACTTCAATGGTTAATATCAATGATTAGAAGACAAGAATCACTATTGAAATTGCAAAAACTTACTTATCTTATAAGGATGAAACTTTGCATGGATGCTATATGAACAACATAACTTGGGTTTCTTATTTCTTTCGGATTTTATTGAGTGTGAAAGTTGATAAGTCTCTTTCACCTTGTATAATAAGTACAGGAACACCTTGCACAAGCGTCAAAACATTAAAGGGCCAAAAAGTTTATAAACTTTGAAAATTTATTAAAAAATAATTCTATGGATGTGTGACTTACACTAAACACATTGTCTGGATACAGAACTTGTTTTATCCTCCCAAAAAATTTATAATTCAAAAGTCATCAACGCAGGGTACTAATGTAAATAATGCATCTTGTGAAAGTATGCAAATGAGGATGATTATAAAAGAACTGTCTACTTGGTGGTCTTATACAATGAAATCATAAGTTTGATATGTATGAAAAATTACTGAAAAAAATGTTGCCTATTAATTTTGTAAATAAAAAGTGGCAATGAATGCTTTTTCAAAATTTTGACCATAGAAACATCAAAAGAAAATGCTTAGGCATGTAGCAGCTTTTATGATTCAATCGAATAAAGGATCCACTGAGTAGCAAGTTCTTTTACTATAATCCTCATTTGCACACTTTTGGAATATGCACATATGTTAATGTCCCATAGCCATTCCTTTTAGCTTTTTGTATATAGTGTGTCAATTGTTTCCATTGTACTAGCATTCTCTACATGTGAGGTGAAGAGGTAAATTTCTAGAATTGTGTCTGTGAATGATATTGAATTCGTTTTTCATAAATGTAGAAGAACTCAAATAATACAAGTCCTGTTAAATTGAACAGAGCCAACTAGGATTCTGTGGATAAGTTTTGTAGCAGCTCATATTTGTATTCATACAAAGGAAGGGAAATTTACTAGGCTGTCAATAATATATGCTAAATTCATTATTTAAAAATACTTTATTTTAATTAATTTTGCTTTTAAATCAAAATAACTTTTAATTACCATGTACTGAAATTTCTAAGTAAAACACTATTAAAATAATATAATTCACATGCAACTCTGTTTTGTATAATGAGCTTTAAGAAATAAATTAAATGCAATTTTCTACATCACTTTAGAATTATGACATGTTGCATATAGTGCAGTACCCTTTTCTTCACATGAAAGTTTCTATGAGAAGATCATATAAGCCTTGAGTTCATGAGCCTGTTTTAAATCATAATAAACTTATGAATTTATACTTTTTTTTTTTTTTTTTAATAGAGCTTTTCTAGCTTTAATGTTTGCAAACTGAAGAATAATTTCCTTAATATACATTCCCAAATAACAGAAAGATGAATATCCTTTGAAGGTATGTAAAATGTATTAATGACTTGAATTATATAACAGCCACATAGACATTTTTTCATATGAAGATTAAGATTTTCATTAGAATATCACAACATAGAAGTAATTTTAATCTTTATTTTTAGCTAAATGTTACCTTTATATAGATTGACTATGCAAATGTTCTGGGACTTGAACATGCACAATATTTAAAAGTGAAAATTTATATATAACATCTGAATACTCGGGGATAATATATTTCATTAATTACTAAAAGGTGTTAAATAAAAACAGTAAAAAAATTGTGTATATATAAATTGTCTACATGTTTTTAAACTTCGCCGAATCTGTTTTCAGAATAGAGATGAGTTCGGGCTCACTTTCTGGGGCCTGGCCAAGCACGAAACCAAAAGTACAAAATAAGTTGCATAATATTTAAAATCCCATTTTTAAACAACTTCTTCCAAGAAAATAACTGTTAATCCCTAGCACATAATTAATTTTATGAAATTTATATTCAATCTTATCAAAAGAGAAGTTTAGTATCAAATAAAATATATACTTCCCTAAAAAGGTTCTCATATGTTTCTCCCACAACAAGCAAATCTGATAGACACATTAACGAAGTGTGTTTTATGAATGAAATCTGCAGAAATTACTATTTATATATTGAAGAATTGATAGTTTTTCTATTTCCTATAAAAGGTGTACATCTTTCATAATTCTCTGTGTCCTTGAAAATCACTGACGATTGCTTTCTATCAGAAATAACAATATATGCCAATTTTACCTACTTATGAGTGAAAATGACCATGAATGTGAAGAGCAGATCCACAGAATGAGCAGAGTTCAAGAAGGAAAATGGATAGAATCACTAATAGTCCAGTGGTAGGGAAGCAAAAAAAGGTCAGATTCGGAATTAATTAGGGGGAAGCTAGAAATTGTCTTAATCCCTTCAGTTTAGGTCTAGAATGAATATACAGGGTGTCTGAGAAAGATCCGTACAACTTCAAAAATTTATTGAAAAAGAAACAGTAGGGTAACAGCGAAACTAATTAGGACATTAGATAGAATAACTCAAAAAGTTTTTTTCTGCAGTATGTTTCTGACCATAGATGGTGCTACATGTCATGCAAAGGAATATTAAAGCATTTTAGTTATTTCAATGGCGGATCGTGTGAAGAAAGCTCAATGTGTTGCGTGGTTTATCGAAACAAAATCCGATATGCAAACACAACGGAATTATCGAACGACGTATGGGGAATCGCCACCATCTCGGTCAAGCATTCGTGAGTGGTATCACAAATTTATGACAACGGGTAGTGTGGAACATAAAAAAGGATATGGTCGCCCTAGAACTAGCGAAGAAAGTGTGGAGCAAATACGTGAAACATTTCGTAGGAGCCCTACAAAATCAGTTCGACAAGCATCCCGGGAGCTACAAATGCCAAGATCCACTGTACACGACGTGCTTCATAAACGATTGCGACTTACAGCCTACAAAGTTCAGATTCTGCATGCGTTACAACCGGATGATTATGCGAAGTGTTATGGATTTGCAGTTGACATGCTGCATCGTTTGGATGCCGATGAACATTTTCTGAAACGAATACTGTTTTTCGATGAATCAATGTTTCATGTGTCTGGAATGGTCAATAAACATAACGTTCGATTTTGGGGCTCCGAACAACCACATGCCATACGTGAACTCCAACGGAGCAGTGAAAAGGTGAACGTGGGGTGCGGATTGCTTCACGATCGCATCCTTGGACCTTTTTTTTTCTCAGAAACGACTGTGACCTCAAGTACCTACTTAGATATGCTTGAGATTTATACATTCCCACAACTGCAAGACCTTCAACCGAATGTCCTTTTTCCAACAAGACTGTGCGCCTCCTCATTGGGGATTGACAGTTCGTGAGTCGCTGAATAATTCTTTTCCACAGCGTTGGATTGGCAGGGATGGTCCCATTGCATGGCCACCCCGGTCTCCTGACCTAACACCACTGGATTTTTTCTTTTGGGGTTATGTTAAAGATACTGTATACCGAACGCAAGTTAACAGTCATGAAGAATTAAAGCAAAACATCCAAACAGCTGTAGCTACTGTTGATGTTAGCATGCTGAAACGGTCGTGGATGGAATTGGAATATCGTCTTGATATTGTTCGCGCTACGAAAGGGTCTCATGTAGAAATTTCCTAAGGTAATAAACTTAAGTTATAGGAAAAAAAACTTTTTGAGTTATACTATCTAATGTACTAATTAGTAGTGCTGTAACCCTATTGTTTCTTTTTCAATAAATTTTTGAAGTACGGATCTTTCTCGGACACCCTGTACTATGTTTTCCCCTCGTACTACGTGAGCGTTAGGAAATATGTATAGATTTATAGTAAAAAAAACATGTTTTTTTACATACCATAACAGTATCTCCAAACAGCTAACTCTGTCAAAAACATTGTCAATACAAATGTTGTAGAGCTTAAAATTCTGAGTAAAATGAGTACCTACACTTAATATTTTTGTTTAACATTAAGTCACAATTCCAGTTTAAAGTTTTAGACCCGAGGTCAGGGGGTTGAACTCGGAATTAATTAGAAGAAAACTGGAAATTGTTTTAATCCCTTCAGTTTAGGTCTAAAATGAACGTACTATGTTTTCTTCCTTGTACTCAGGTAAATGTTAGAAAACAGGTACATATTTATTTTCAAAAAACACGTTTTGTTTTAATTACCTTAACAATATCTCAAAAGAGCTAACTCTATAAAAAATATTGTCAATACAAATGTTGTAGAGCTTAAAATTCTGAATAAAATGAGTACCATCATTAATATTTTTGTTCAACATTACGGTCGCAATTCTATTTCTAAATTTTGCCTTAATCCCTAATAGACCAAGTTAACAAGATCTCAAAACAGCTAACTCTATCAAAAACATTGTCAGTATAAAAGTTGTAGAGCCTAAAATTCTGAATAAAAGGAGTACCTACACTTAATATTTTTGTTTAATATTAAGGGCACAGTTTTGAGATATTGTTAAGTTAACTTGGTCTCTCCTGGCTTCAAGCTCTTGATTTGAAAAAGAATTGCGACCTTAATGTTGAACAAAAATATTAATGATGGTACTCATTTTATTCAGAATTTTAGCTCTACAACATTTGTATTGATAATGTTTTTTATAGAGTTATCTTAACAATATCTCAAAACAGCTAATTAAAAAAAACGTGTGTTTTTCGAAAATAAATATGTACATAATTGAAGAAAACATCGTACGTTCATTTTAGACCTAAACTGAAAGAGTTAATTAGGAGAAAACTGGAAATTGTTTTAATTCTGAGTTCAACCCCCTGACCACGGGTCTAAAACTTTAAACTGGAATTGTGACCTTAATGTTCAACAAAAATATTAAGTGTAGGTACTCATTTTACTCAGAATTTTAAGCTCTACAACATTTGTATTGACAATATTTTTGACAGAATTAGCTGTTTGGAGATACTGTTATGGTATGTTAAAAAAACGTGTTTTTTGACAATTAATCTGTACATATTTCTTAACGCTCACCTAGTACGAGGGGAAAACATAGCATATTCATTCTAGACCTAAACTGAAGGGATTAAAACAATTTCCAGCTTTCCCCTAATTCCGAATTCAACCCCCTAACTAGAGATGTAAATTTTCCGGAAAAGTTGAAGTGGCGGAAAAAAACCGGTTTTTTTCCAGTTTTTTTCTGGAAAAATTGGAAAAATAGGAAAAATTGATTTCCTATAAATGTTTCTCAAAAATAAGTTATATTTTCCTAAAAAGTATACAATAATAAATCTTTTCAATATTTTTGCACACAAAAAAAAATATTTTCCCTTTATATGTGAATATATTATTAAAAAAAAAAGAGAAAGAAAATGCCAGATTTTAAAAGTTTATCCTTACAGTCTCAGAATTCTGACAGTAGCTTTTCTTGCTTAATTTAACACCAGTGTTTGTATAATATATCATGTGTCTGTTGAAATGATTTTCCAGTAGCTCTTGTTTAATTATATCAATAGAGCTAATTTAAAAAACAAACAAACAAAAAAATCTTTAGTTTAAACCAATATCACTGTAGTTTTAAAGCAGTTTTAAACTGTATTGTACAATAGTTTTAAAGCAGTTTTAAACTGTATTGTACATCTCATCAACATAGGACTCATAAAGGATGCCGCCAGTGTAAAAGGAACAAGATGTAGTAGTTCTGGTATTATTATATATAAATACTATTATCGTTTTCAAACCTTCCGTTGTTTAAAAATTGATATTATTTTACAATATTACTCCCCCCTCCCCCCCTTACAGTTATAATTTTCATTTCCTGTACATGTAGTTTTAGTACAGCTTTCCAGACTTAACCGAAACTATATTTTAGTAAGATTTAGACTCTTAATATTGGTTGATTGGTTGTATTTATGATGGCCAATTATCTGCATGAGGGATATAGGCCCAAGGGGGGTTCTTTCTAAGGGAGCCTAACCCGTATTAATGCTTGTAAATCCAAGGTTCGAAGAAAACCATGAAAACTCTAAACGATTAGGCCGACAGGCGCGATTGGGTTCAAACCCAGCACCCCCCCCCCCCGTTTTTGATCAGTTTTTTTATCATATGTTCTCGGCTCTTGTGGGATTTTTTTTTCACTTTTACGTTGAAAAATGCAGAATAAACTAAAATTTCAGTTTTTCGTTAATAATGAAAATAAACAATTTGTTATAATGATCAGTTTTGTTTGTTTAATTATTTATTTCATGTTAGAGTGGTATGCAGACGATAATTTTTTTGCTAATTGTGCAGACGATAATTTTTTTATTCTTAGCGATAGAAGCGCGCCATTCTTTAAAGACTGTCGTGAAGTTGGAGATTTCTTGTCAATTATTCTTAATATTGAAAGCAGTATTTTTCTTAAATGAAACTTTTGAAACAGGTATTTTTCCATATGTTTAAAAATTGTTTTCAAATAGATTTTTCACAGAGCTTACATTTTCTTTGCAAAGTTTGTATGGATTTATGTTTTTTGAAAATACATTTAGACAACTCTAAGAATCTATATTTTAGGAAAAGAAAAAAAAAAGATACATAATTTCAACTGCATGTTATTATCAAAAGAAATTTTTCTAACAATAGTGAAAAATTACAGCCATGCGAATAAAAATAAATGCATGTTTCAAATTTTACATTAAATTTTCCATCTTATTTTTATTTATTGGTATAATATTGAAATACTTTTGCACATGAATTTTCATTTTTAACGAAAGAAGTTCTATTTAATTATCTTACCAAAGATTTGCTTAGATTTTTTTTTTTCATATGATCAAATTTTTGCGAAATTGTGAACTTTTATAAAAACTTATGAACTTGTAAAAAATGTGAATGAAATGTAAAAAATGTAATCGGAAATTCAAATGAAAATCAAATTTTCAAAGTAATTGCTTAAGAGGCACAAAGGCCAACATAGTGAAAAAGATTCCAAGCCGGGACTTGAACCCGGGTCATCCGTATAGCGCACTGACGTTCTACCGACTAAACCACTTGGAATGATACACAGCTCGGAAAATTTCTCACTATTATATGTTGGCAAGGCTACAAATGCAGCACAAGATGGAATATTTATCGGGAGCCAACGACCTGGGGCTAACACGAAATATAATTAAATCCAGCATAGATAGAAACTATATTAATACATGGAAATTATTCCATGTGCTGTGTTTGTTGCCTTGCCAACATATAATAGTGAGAAATTTCCCGAGCTGTGTATCGTTCCAAGTGGTTTAGTCGGTAGAACGTCAGTGCGCTATACTGATGGCCCGGGTTTGAGTCCCGGCTTGGAATCTTTTTCACTATGTTGGCCTTTGCGCCTCTTAAGCAATTACTTTGAAAATTTGATTTTCGTTTGAACTATTGTATCCAAGGCGAATGTTTCTCTCTGGAATAATTTCCATGTATTAATATGTAATCGGAATTTTGTAAATTAGAAATTACCTATTTATGTTCTTAATTAAACATTATGGTCTTTTGTACATAGTATTAACAGCTAGATAATAGATTCATTGGTTATTGCAGCTATTATAAAACAGGTTTTTTTTTAAATTCTAAAATCATTACATTTGTGAAGGATTTAATTTAGAGATTGTCAAAAAATTCTGAAAAATCTATTTTTAAGTGAAAGAATTTTGTTAAAGGTCATATGTTTTAAAAAGAAAAAACTGTGAAAGATCCTTTAAGAGATTCAAGTTCTTTCTAAAGAGATCCCTGCTCACAGATAAGATTTTCCATGTTAAGGTTTTCATGAGGGACACTAAACATGAAAAAAATATAAACAAAAGTATCAGAATGTAGCAATTATAAAATTTTGACTACATTATTTCATAAATAAAATTTCAATTTTTCCAGTTTGGAAAAATTGAAAAATAGCCCTTCGGAAAAAAACTGAAAAAAACCGGTTTTTTCCCCAACTTTTCCGGTTTTTTTCCGAGCATTCCCATCTCTACCCCTAACCACTGGGCTATAAGGTTATTTTCATATAAAGAGTGATTAGAACTTACAGACAATAGAAGACTAAAAATTTGCAAACTTTAAGCTAATGCTGATTGACTTAAAAGAAAGTATTCATTTCGCGTTACATCTCTAAAAAACGTAATGATAAATAAACATCCAAATAAAAAAATATCCTAATGGTGCCATATCAACAGGTTGTCGCTCACCGTCAATGCCAGGCATAAATCTCCAAATATCACAAGTTATCTTTTTGAATAGTGTTCTACTACTACTACAACAACATGACTTGAAGTGGAATAAGTAATTTCAAGAGGGGGAAAAAAGTTTTTTTTGTTTCTATACGAGAATAAATAAAATTGTCAATTTCAGAAAGAATGAGTCCGAAGGCTGATATAAGAAGCGAGCCCGTGCCTGTCTCATCTCTATTTCAGAACTCAAACACAAAAGAAAAAATTGCCTTAAAGTACCGAAACATGCAGACAGTTTATACATAAACGCTTTTTTACTGTTTTCATTTAACACCTTTTACCTATTAATGAAATGAACATTTATTTTGATCAAAGAGAGAGGAAGATCATCAACATATGTATAAACTCTTAACCCACCACAGAATAAGCAGATGGCAGCAATCACTTACAATTTACCTTTCTAAACATGAGCAGATTTTTATTTTACTTCATTTAAAGGTTAATCTATTTAAGCCATATATGCTTAAAAAAGATTCTAATACAAGCAGTATTATCGTTGATCATGTAAAATATAATCCTTTTACTACTCTTATATTCTTCAATTAAATCAATGATCAAAGCTAAATTAAGCTTCACCATAATTTAAAGAGTTCTAAGTATTCTTCAAAAGCTTTTTTTATTTCTAAGTAGTCTGTATGAACCCCAAGTAAAACTGTAATAATTCAATATTGTTTTAATCAAATTAGCTCTAAATTAACACTTTATTATATTTTTTAACACAGTCATACTGATTGATAAAGATATATGAACCGAACTTTTCCAACTGAGTGAAAGGCCTTTGACTTAAATTGCCAATGCTGTAACCTATTGAGTTACCTGGGCAGACACATTTCACTCAGATAACCTTATTAGCAATAATATCTGATTTGCCATGTAAGTTAACCTGTTACATATTCTGTTGAGCTGCTAACAGGTAATGAAAGCCTTTTAAACGATGGATACATAGATACTTTATTATTTCTTTAACTTAACCACACTGATTGGTAAAGATATACAAAATTAATTTTTCAACTGAGAGAAAAAATGCCGTGGCAGATTTTTGACAGTCAGTTGGAAAAATTCAGTTTGCATATCTATTAATCAGTATGATTGAGTAAAAAAAATATAAGTAGCTATATATGCATTGTTTAATGGTCCCATTACCTGTGGTATATTTCTGTTGAACTGTCTACAGTGCAGATCAGATACTATAGCCAATAAAGTTATACGAGTGAAATGTGTCTGCTGGATGTCAGCACAGGTAGCTTATATAAGTAAAGCATTGGCAAATTAAGTCAAAGGTTTTAGATTTGACTCCTTGCTTGAACATTTTTTCACTCAGTTGCGAAAAATGTAATGTCACAGTAAGGGATAATATCCCTCAAGTGTGATAACCTGCGGCATAGGGGAAGGGAAGGATAAAAAACATTAAAAATTTGCAGGACATATTTAATGGATGACTTCTTTAATGATTTGATCTATAATACAACTTTTCACATCATCAGTCAATATCTATATAGTTGTAATAAAAGTATATATGTCCTTTATTAAACAATTTATCATTGTTGTGTGTACATTTAATAAATAAAAAGAAAATCAGAAACCACATTTTTATTTTATTAATTGAGTTAGTAGATAGACAATAAAGCAGCAATATACAAAGAAGCTTAGCAAAGAGCCATGCATAACATTGACATGCTACATAAAGTCAAAAGACAAGAAAAGCTTTTTAATAGTTGAGCATTAAATGTTATTCAAGATTTCAAAAAGATACAATTTTTAAGCCAGGCAAATACCAAAGCACCAAAACACAACTTTTATTGAAAGAAATATTTAGATCACACATGTTAGTCAGCTTAAAAGATAAATTATAGCAGATCTAAAGGTTCAGATTTTAATGATTTCACTCTAGCTTTAAGGTAGAATAAAGAGAAGAAATCTAATGTACATTTTAAATCCCACACTAGAATACTAAAAAAACATAAAATATAGTGTTATTAGAAATTTAGCTATAATTCAGAATGAGATTATTTTAAAGTAAAAACTACGCATTTTTTAAAACAAAAATAAAGCCATATGTGTTGCTAAAATAAACTCTGGACAGCATATTTTACTATAAGCACTGCCAGTTAAAGTGATTTGTCATATAATCTGTTTTGAGTCCCAGTATGCAAGATGAAGTATATATATTGATAAGCATTTAATGTCTCCCAAATGATCACTATGCTTTGTTTGATTTAAAAGAAACTTTTAAATCTGCTATTATAGAATTATTAATTATATCAATGTTGTAATAATTTAAAATTTTCGTAAAAACATCTAACAAGGTTTTGCATAAATAAACTACGAAACAAGGCGGGAAGTATTATAGTTAGAATTTAGATTAACAAATAAAGCAAGTAATCCTTCATATCAAAATGACAAAAAAGCATATTATAACCAAAGGCTTTTTAACAATTTAGAAAAATGATAATTTACAAATAATTGCTTCACATTTGTCTCTTAAAACATTTTATATTCATAGTAAAAGGGAATTTTCTTAATAAAATTAATGATAGAGAAATGTATTTATTCTGATCTATTAAAAAAAATATCGTTTAGATATAATTTTTATTTTTTTACGGGACACTATGAATTAGAGATGTAGCTGTAAGGAGCCGGTATGACTGTCATAAATAATGCATCTCCTTTTCAGTAACTCATATTAATGGCCCATAAACTAAATAGGTTCTTAAAGATAAAATAAAAGTTTGGATTTTTTCTTTTCTTTTTACAAAAATGAATAATCACCTGTTTTAGTTTCTCGCACATTAACATGAGTGCTTGTCACTGGTGAAACGACCCCTTAAAAATATGCATTTTCTTGGCTAAATGTTTAAAAGAATTTTTAGAAAAACATTGCAAGTTCTATGTGCATCTTAGTTAGTTTTGCATTGGAATATACAAAGAAACTGGCAGACAAAACAAAGATTAATGAGATTCTATAACATTTTATATAGATGCACATAAATTGTTAAGACATATAATAATAAAATACAATTACCGTTGAAAAAGGGAAAGTGCTTGCCAAAATTATAGAAATATTATAATTCTTAATAGATGCATCAAAACAGATTAGTATGAATTAGTAGGCAATAACTGTGCTATTGATTTTTTTTTAATTATTTATAGATTGAAAGATTTGTCCTTGTTTATTATTATTATTATTTTAAATATTAGCTTTAACCTCTAAGTATTTTCCAGCATCCAAAACCTTAATTTTGACCTTCATTATTTTTTTACTTTCAATCAGCTCAGTTAAATTAATCACATAATATTTTACAAAATAGCATTAGTAGAAAATCAAACTTTGTGGTTATATTGCAAAGCAGTTAAATATTTTTATAATAGGCATGCAGAAAAATAAAATATTTTAATATAAAAGGTGCACTGCATGTGTTTCTTCTTTTTAAACAGTTGTATTTAAGACATAATTATTAATTTCATTAGGATACTTAATATCATTAATCAGCTCAAACATTATTTCATCTAACAGTCTAAAGCAACAGCTACATTTTTATATTTCTACACAAAATATAATTCTTATTGAGATGTTTTATATGGGTAAGATTTTATTGTTATATTTATTAAAATGCTGAATTGTAAAAATTTATGTTGTTTACAATTTTTCTTCTTTTGCAATAACACTTGGGTACTTGAACTATATGCCAAATAAATACAGTCAATTAGATAAAACAGCAAATCAACTGTGAGAGCAAATAAAGTGGACAATTCTTCAATAGTTGCAATAGAAACAAGTTAATTATTTTCATCATATTTTTATGTTGGCAGACACAAAACTATATCCCTCTAACAATGAGTATAATATGCTAACTAAAAAATGATTGTGATCAATTCAAGAAAAGAAATATATAATAAAGATATAAGTTTGCCTGTCTATTTGTTAGCTGTCTTAAAATCACATTCTCCCTAGCAAATTCAAACAAAGTTTCAGTTATGAATTTGTTAGGGAGGATGTGATCGCTGTATATTTTGTATTTTGGTTAAGTTTTCTGGCTACTTTTCTCTCTTTTTCTGTTGCTGTTTCCTTGAAAGTTCATTTTAACTGATGCAAGGTCAGTGAAACAGCAAAAATTGTTAAATCAAACCCTGATGATGATCACAAGTGTGACAAACTGTTGGGATTTAAATTAAATCATTGAAATCTATTTCACACATTAAAGCAAGTTAAACACTTTTGTTTATTTTTATATTGGCTAATAATTAATGATATAGTACCAATTCCATATTTCTCTCTCTCTCTCTATATATATATATATAAAAGGATTAAATAAAAGTTTTTGTCTCAAGCACACTTTTAAAACAAAAATCAGTTATTAGAAAGGAGGTCTTGCATCCATGATCATAACTATTAACCTTGAAAAAGAAAATTCAACTGTAAAAACTATTTAGACTGTCATAATTTTATGTATGTTTGAAAAAAAAAAAAAAAAAAAAAAAAAAAATCATGACTCATTAAGTAACATGTTTCAAATTTAAAATAGCCTTAAATTGAAATCTAGAAAGAAAAAAAAAAAAAATTACAGATCATGGGCCTGAGACTGAGTAGATAAAACACTTTAAATTATAACATATACATTAATAAGCAAATTGTCATAGTGGACACGAATAATATATTTTTTTAAATTCAGAAATATTTTGAGGTTGTATGTAGGAAAATGAGAATGATTAAAACTCAAAAATCTAAAAAACCCTAAAGAGGAAGGTATTCAATATCATATAGTTGAACAGTAACAGCATAACTATAACTGACATAAATATAACCAACACAATTTTCAATAAAATTCAGCAAGTGGTCTGAAATGTAATCTACATTCACCCACCCCCCCCTCTTTCTCCTGAGCATAGAGTTTAATAGATTCTTGCTCTTAATACACTTCATTTTAGCAATGCCAGCACTGATAATACTAAATGTCAACCATTTGACAACTTTAAAGGTAAACATATTTGCTCTCACAGCTGGTTTGATACTCTACTTTATAAAGCAGAATTACGATACATCTGTTTATTTAATCTGTACTGCTTATATCATATACCTGAATAACATTTGGCTCTAAAATATAGCTCAAAATTAATCAGGGTTGTATTGGATTACGTACGTAAGTAAGAACTAATTTATTTCTGAAATAAAAATACAATATCCACAACAACTACAATATTTATTAGAATTTTCACAAAAATAAGATTTTCTTAAATAACACACTACATTAAGCAGATTGTAATATTTTTGAAACAGTAAGCAAACAAATGTATAAAAAGACTGAAATTAATGAATGTATTATAATAACACACATAAAAATACATCAAAGATCAAATTTTAACTACATCCTTAAAACTGCTAATTTCTAGTTTCCAAAACTTGTTCCCATCCTTCGTTCAATTCCATTGGTTTTAATGCTTGATAAGTGCCAGGCCAATCTAAGAAAAGACAGAATATTCAAACACAAAGAACACTTTTTTCAAGCATAGTTTGAGTTTTTATAGAATTTTGTAACAAAGGCATTAACCCTCTAACTGTTAGAAATGCAGAAATCAAGCTAGTCAATTCCACAGAAGATCGACTTTCATTCACATTTTTGCAGATCACATTACTACAATTGCATTTCTTAATTTAAGAATGCAATGGATAATACTTATTTTTTAAAGCCTAAAAAATTTATTAAATTAGGAAACACTACTAGTTTGCTTACTTTCAGTTAATCTAGATGACCCTCCCCCACTCCCTCTCACACCACCTTTTTATTTCTTGATCTACACAATTCTTACTTTGAATACATTTTAAACAAAATTTTCTTCAAGTTGGAGGGTTAAAGTAGAACAACTATTCTTCATTTGATCTTACCTTTACATGAAAATTTAATAAAAGATGCAAGCTAATTAACAAAACTTATGCAGTTATTTAATCAAACATAGAAGTAAAGCTTAAATAAAATATAATAAAATTCATTATGCATAATATTTTGGACACATTGCTTTGCAGAAAGCTATCTGACAGAAGAATTTCAGAGACAGATTGCATGTAGACGAATTGTCTCCATATGCGGCCATATTATTCACAAAGCAATTGTTTGTAATCCTCTAGAACAGCTTCAAGTAGGTTAGTATTAAATTCAATGAATTTAAGGCAGTTCTGACCCCCCACCTCCATTCCACTCAATAACACAAAATGTTCTGGCGCATTAGTTTTTTTTCCCCTATAAATGAATTGTATTTTGGATTATAAGCAATTGTCCCCCCAGGACAACAGTTTTTTTCCCCCCTTTCCTCCCCTGTTATGTCTGGAAATTCATTTTAACAGCTTTTTTTGAAAAATCTATTTCTTCTGAAAAACTGAAAAAACAGCTTGATTACATAGTTTTTTAATAAGACTACCTGTTAATTTCATACATTTGCAAACACAAATAAATTTAAAAAATGTGTCAGAAAGTAGCCAATTTGGAACTAAGACACAGTTTAAAAAAGGCCCAAATACTAAAGAATTTAATCTATGTAATTGTAATAAATACTAAATATACCTCTTTTGACATTAGTAAAATATCAGTCAAATTAAGATTACATAGACAAAGAGCAATTTTAACATTTTTTTTTCCCTTCTAATGTAGTTTCCCTTAAAAACAGAAAAATTATTGAAGCGGTCAAACTTACAAAAAAATGTAAACAAACAGGCAAACCAAAAACTAATACTTCACATTATGATTTTTTTTTCTAATAGCCTCAATATTCTATAGCAATCCAAGTTTGAAAAACAAATCTATTGTGATTTAATTATAGCAAGTTTTACTATACTAGATTTAAGAAAAAGAAAAAAACATGTTTTAACAGATAGTGGCCAATGAGACTAGTTTCAATTCTCTTCAATTAAAAAATATTTATGCACAGTTGATATTAAGTCACTTAAAATAATTGACCTATAAATTGGACCAAATGCAAACAATTATCAGCAAAAATTCAACCCGAATATCTTTAAAAAATAACAAAAATGTAAATACATTGATCCTAACTGCAAGACTTGTTTGGCATGCAGCAGACAGATTTGTGACACTCATGGACAGTATTTGGAAACACCTGATTCAAGAAACAATAAGCAAAAATGGTGTTTTTCCACTATAGGGCATTGGCAAGACAGAAAATTATCTTAGGGAGAGAAGAAAATTTGTATATATATTTTTTGGCATCCTATTTAGTTTTCCTTACACAGAAGCAATTTTTCAAATATTTATACAATTTATTTAATATAAAGACGCCATTTATCTATTTTTACACACACAGAAGCAATTTGAATTTATAAAAAATAATATATATACATAAATACATATATAAACAAGCATAAAAAGTTCGGCCGATTTGTTTTGCTAGCAATTTATATCATGTGGCAACAAATCTCACTTTCTTAAGCTCTGATTGCACGAAGCTTTTTATTAAAAAAAAGCCCCTTTAGTGGAAAAGTAATGCAAAAATAAAAATAGAAACAAAAATAAAACATTTTAGAAAATCATACTTACCAGAGTCTCCCAGAGAATTCTGAAAAAAAAATAAAAGAAGATCATTTTAAATACAAACAAGTATAAATTAAAAATAATCAAGCAGTATAATCACAATATTTTTACATTAATAGTAATACTGTGTATAACATTATGAAAATAAGTTAAACTTGGCCCATGACAGGACTAATCAAATTATATAAAATCCATTGAAGTTTGTCTTTATTTTTAAATATTTTTGCACACTACAATTTTCCTTTAAATCCTTACTTTCATAATTTTGACAATATATTGAATTTTTTTCCCTTTTTAAGCCAATAACCATTAAAACTGGAAGTCTACACTTGGTTTTGTAAAAATTTATTAAGGTTTGATAAAACAACATACAAATGTATATACAAACCCCAGACTTTGAACAGAAATGTATAGAAATCTAGGCTCAATCAGCTTAATTTGAAAATAAATTTTGAATTTCAGACCTTTTTTTGTGGATTAAAAATTGTTGCTAGTCACCAATGTGTCACACAAGCCATAACAATGACAAGAAGTGATTCAGATGTACTTTTTAAAATTAAATTTTCCAAATTGTTATATATTTAAATTTTCCAGTTTAAATGATTTGTTACTGTGAACGATCAAACACTGCCAACTGTTGGAGATTACTTTAATTCTTTCAAACCCAACAAGGAATAAAAAAATTTTCTTATAACATGGAACAAAACTATAATAAGAACTTAGATTTATTTCTTAATTGTATCAATACTTGATATAAAAAATAAAAATAAAAACTATCAAGAATATTATTTGTCGAAAATAGGATTAGTACACTTGTGATATTAATATTTGAATTACTTGAAAATTAATATTTAGATGCATGACAATTTTTTTTTTTTTTTTTTTGTTTTTTTGTAGGGTTTGGGGGGGGGGGGGGGGTATATTTGGAGTGAAAATTCCACTGATAAGCATTTTCCCCTATTCACTTTCTGTAACTACTTAGAAGAAATAAAGGCTGAGCACATCTAGTAATATATTCATCATATTTTTCCTTACAGTGAACAAAAGACTAATATTTCATACTCTCTTCAGGCTTTCAGGAAGATTATATTCCTGATCACTTTACATATGTATTATGTGTTCCTTTTTATAAACAAATATATATATATATATTATTACCATCCCGTGTAACTGAACTGAACTGTAGAAACTCTTGTGCATGTTTATTCAAAACATTGTACCAGTGATTTATCTGAACTTTAATAGTCACTGTATTTTCTTTTTGAGGAAGGGGGAAGGGAAGAGCAGGTATATTGTATCCGAAAACATTTTGTAAATCCAATAAGAAGATATAAAAAAAATTAATTTTGGAATTTTTCATATAAAAGCTTCAATAGTACTGTGGAATACCTATGCGATTTGTTAAGTTTTATCTATAGTTTGTTGACAAAAAAGATGTTAAAAAGGGAATATTTTTGAATATTGAATATGCAGTTGTCATTGCTTGCATAATCTGTGGTCATTTCAGTAGGGACAAGTACAAATACAGTCGGACCTCTATTTAACGAACCTCTATCTTGCGAATTACTCTATTTTGCAAACTTTTCCTTGGAACCAAGAACATTTTACGAAATTTCTTCGTAAAATAACCTCCAAATAACGAAGTGCATTCTCTATTTAACGAACTTTTTCTTGTGATCTAAATTTTCTTTTCTCCCCATTTCTCAAAATATTTCTGGACATTTCAAACTTATTCTTTGTTTAAACACATTTTATGATGTTCGGTGGCCTTGAACTGGTTTTACCAGGCGCTTTCTTTGTCAACAGTGAGAATTCGGTAAGTACGGAAGACGAAGACGATAATCCCTTAGAGTACCTTTAAAAAATGTGGATACAGATGAGAAAAACAGAAAAAATTAACCGTGATGTGCTGATTGATGATTGTATTTCACTTAATTCTGAAATTGAGACCTCAGAAACACTATCCGAATTTGATATTTTCGATAGTGTGAAAAATAAAAACAATACAGCAATGAATTGCGATGAAGACGAATATGATGATGATGGAAATGAACATGATGCAGGGATTAACAAAACTTCGTATGATGAAATGCTAAAATCATTTGAAACAATCCGACGCGGATTATACTTAGAAGAAAATCCGCATGAAGGGGTTTTTGGTGCATTGCAAAGATGTGAGACGTATTATGAGAGAAAGCACTTTTTAAAAGAAAAAACTCAGGCAAAATTAACAGTTTTTCAGAAATTAAGGACGCATATGTTAATGTATGGTTAAAATTATTTGTTATAATAATAATAAATACGATAATGTCATTCAAATTCGTTAATTTTAATGTAAAACTATTTATTTTAAACAGAAAATACAGTGTATTCCCGGACAATGTTTTGTTTTCCTTGTAGATTTCAAAGATTTAAACACATAGAAAAAATGAATCGATGATGGATATTGGTGGCTAAAATAAATAAAATAAATCGATATAATTTATTAAAAAAAATGTGATTAAATACTTTTAGTAAAAATATTTAGGGTTTATGAATTTAAAATCTGTTTTATGTAGTTTAAGTTATTTTAAAAGGTGAATCTCTATTTAACGAATTTTCCATATAACGAACTATTTTCCGGGATTTAGCGACTTCGTTAAATAGAGGTTCGACTGTATATCTACAAATACTTTGACACTTAATGATACATTGATACACTTAAGGCTGTTCTTAACTGCTCTGTTCAACAAGCGCAAGACGTTTTGACACATTTACAAATTAATTTTTTAACGGAAAGATATAAAATTGCAAAGCCTGCCATGGAAGCGATTTGGAATTGAACTGCGTTTTCCATTTTTTGATAAAAAAATTACCTATTAAGTTGTAAGCGATTTTGATCACGTGACAAACACGTTTTTCGCCCGCTCTTGAGTGGTTATTCTACTTTCGTGCGAAAATTCGGTTCAAACTGCCCACTTTGACACTATTTTCTGAAAGATCTATTGAGTTTGCAAAAAAACCGGAAAAAACAGATTGATTACATAGTTTCTAAACAACAACTGCTAATTTCATGCATTTTTGAACAAACATGAATTAAAACTTCTGTCATAAAGTTGCCCTTTTGGATTTGAGAACACCCTTAATGATTTTCTTAAGTCAAACTGAGAGTACTCCAAAATATTTTTTAGAAAAAATGCACTGACAACATAGGCATTTATAAGGGATGGGGGTGGAGGCAACTGATCCTACCTAGACTTTCAAACTTTTTTTTTGAAGGTGCTTTTGAAAAAAAAAAAGTTATTATATTATAATTTAAAACAATAAACTAAAAACAGGTATTAAGGATTTTCATCAAGGGGGTGGGGGAACCCTTTTGTGGAAGACTGCTTTTTTAGTTTTTACAATATAGTTTATTTTACGTTCATATGTAAAAAATCAACATTGTTTCAATTCTTCATTTTGATTGCTTTTTTAGTTCTGGTAATAATTTATTTTATGTGCAAAATCATGATTCATGTCACAATAAAGTATTATGTATTTTCATAAGTTAAAAGGAAAAAAAAAAAAGAAACATTGTTTCAATTCTTCATTTTTATTGCTTCTTTAGTTCTGATACTAGTTTATTTTACTTTCATGGGTAAAAAATAAGTCTTTTCAATTCTACATTTTGAAAAACATTTCTGTATTGCTTTCTTTGTTTATAGTTTAGAAATTGTCTTGTACATGGGGTTCTGAATATAAATTCTCAGCTTAACTTATTTCCTATTTATGCTATCCATTAAACAAAAACAAAAAATGTGGCCTTAACCGAAGAATACAAGCATGTTCCAAAATCTTGTTCTTGCCTTAATCTTGTACTGTAGCCACCCATGACTGACCATATTAGAATGATACTTCAGCTAACAAAAATAATTCATTTTGAAAATGTATGATTTTCCAATAAAAATACAATGCACCAGAGGCAAGGTAACTAAAGTATCACTGTATAAAGTTTTCTAAATTCAGTTTGTTTTCACATGAATAAAACAAAAGGAGGCGAATTATTTATTATAAATAATTTAACCATTTCACAGGCAGCAGGTATAGAGAAACAGTGCTTTTACATCCCCCCCCCCCCCCCCCCCGACTTATCTCGGGGCAAACGAGCCATGGGCAGACAACTACAAAAATTATGAATTCACTATGAAAATACCTCTAGGCAAATACAAATTACAGTAGAACCTCGATCCATCGTTTTTCAAGGGGTGCGTGAAAAAAAAAACAGATTAATGCGGGAAAACGATGAATGCGGGTTAACGTCAGAACACGAAACAAACAATGTTTATGCGAATTACTAATACATGCAGTGTATACAGTATACAAATAAATACTAATTTGTTACTTGCCAAACTGTAAAAGAAATAAATCGAAGTTGTAGAAAATTGATATTTATTTTTAAAAATCAGTAATTTTATGTTGGGTTTTTTGTTTATTTTTTAAATTAAACAAAAAAATTTTAAGGTGTACAACATTTTTCTGGTAATTTTCTGTAATTTCATATGCATATATAAAAGTTGGTGTAGTTTCAAATGACGTAAGTGCATCAGACAGACTTGGCACTGGCCAGCTTCATCGGCATTATTTTCGTTTTTTGCATCATCACACATTTCTTCTATGCTTAGGACACTACATGTCGCAACATTTTTGATATGCGATATTGGATAAAAGGGATTTAAAGTTAATGAAATAAACTTTTTTTTAGTTGGTAATATTTAAGAAATTAAAATCATTGAATAAATAAAGTTAAATTAAGATCTTAAAGGCATAAAATCCCTCTATCCAAAGACGCATACCGACCGGAACATAGAGTGGTTAGACATTGCGTTAAAACGAAAATAGAATCAAAGCCATCTATCTAATTTTTAAGAATTCATTAAGTTGCAATAACATCTGTAAAATAAAGAAAGTAAAAAGACTCACCCGTATGATGTGTAGAGAAAATAATACTTACAATTTTTAGACAATTATTTTTGTTTCATATTAATGCAGACTTTAAAATATATATTCAAAATTTAAGTGCTTGGCCAAGTTGTATTTAAAATATTCGTTAATCATTTAATTTACCAGTACAAAATAAACATATTAAATCTTTCTATTAAATTGGCGATGAGAAGAATTATTTATTCATATGGATTCAATATTAAATTATACGTGATGATCTTCTGTATGGTTGAAAGTTCTCCACTGTCCTATATTGAAATGTGAAGATTGTAGACTTTAATATTGAGTTCTAAACAGTTTCTGCGGAAAGAGAATGTTCAAATAAAGAACGTTGGATAATGGGAGTATTAACTGTAGATAGCAGCACATAGAGATCTTTTAGCTGTTCTAGAAGTTTGATGTTGGAGAAATTAAGTAAGATCGCTCCACACTCCTTTTTAGAAACTTTGCTGATCACTGAAGTAGGGGTACATTATTCTTCTTAAATCTATTTCATTAATCGAGGAATAAGATTATATATATATATTTTTTTTTTTGTAGTATTGCGCTGTTATTATATTTCACCACTCGTAAGTTGAAAGTAAAGCTCTATCTTCAGTGATAAAATGATTATTGAATACCGGCGTTGTAGGATGAAACTTCTGGATATCTTATTTTGTCAATAAAGGCTCAGGTTCTTGATTTTCAATGATTTAAACTAAACACATAATATGGCACTGGTATCTTCTTCAAATTCCATGCAGAAGCAGCGTTTTAAAAAACTAGTTGTTCCACCTGCATCTCAAACTCATTCTGCCTGAACGCAGCCGAAGCTGCGCCGAGCTCACACACCAACGTCTGTCTCCTTAATCCCTAAATGACAGACACAAAACAGATCTCAGCCTGAAAGAATGTGTAAGATTTTGTAAATAGCCAATCCGATGCATTCAAGTACCGCGCGTCCATCCGGGAACGCATGAGTTCAATGAACTATCCGCGTGGGTGTTTCGCGATGTCACCGAATTGTACGAAAAAAATGGCGCAGAAAAGCATCCTTTTATCAATGGCGGACAGAAAGCATCGCGCCAATATTTAAAAATAGGAAAATGCAGAAAACGTTAAATTAAATATCTCCAATATTTGTTGACGGATTTTGCTGCAACTTATATCAAATTAATCAGAAAAATATATTCTATCTATTGATTATAGATCGAGCATGCAATATTAAAATATAAATTATTTTTATTTTCGTTGTTTTAAACTTATAAAGAATGTAGAATCGCGATCTTTTCGGAAAAGTAAACACGAACGTAAAACTTAGTTTACACATATTATTGTTATTGTTATGTTTAGTTTAATATATTTTAATGAATGATTGAAGGATAGAATTTAAGTTTGATTGAGGAAAATAAATAAAATTTAGAATAACTTTATTAAGAGGAAACTTAAATATTTTGAAGATAATTTTCTAGATTAGAAGTTGAGTTTAAAATGAATAAATATTAATTTAAGATTGAGGAAGATAAATAAATAATAAAATTGAGATTATTTACTACTAGAGATGTTGCATTTTATAACATTTCCTTCCCCCTGTAGAAAAAAAAAAAAATCAATAAAAAAAAATTCTTTGCTGACGGCTAAAAAAAAAAATTGCTGGATTGGCCATAATCATTGAAATTTGTTGCTAATTTATATCAAACTGTCTGTAGTATATTTTGTACTCAATAAATTCTTGCTTTGAAGTGAATCCTAGTTGCATTATTCTATAGCTGTCACACTGAATACTTAAACCAACAAAAGTAGAGAGATAACAAATGCAAACACAATATATACAAATACAACACTAAACTTTGATACAAATACAACACTAAACTTTGATACAAATACAATGAATATAAATATGTGATACATAACAATGATATATACTTAACAAAAATACAAACAATACAAGAAATAACATTTATCATTTACACACGAAGGGTGAGTATGCCTGAGAAACTGAAAATTCTGCGAAATCATATGTGCAAATCAAAAACCTGAACATATTGCACGATAAAAAGAATAGCAATTTATGATAAAACTCATATTTATGTACAAACAATGAAACAGCAGATATTGGCACTTGTAAATAATTGACAGTTATTGAGTATGACAAGATATATTTGAATGTAGTAAAATCAAAACTACTAAACAATAACCAGAGATTCCTATGTAAATATTGCTACGTAACTTGTAGAGTGATGTTGAGACAAAATTGTAAACAATAGAAATAATATTTCATATTTATAATAAATTGCAAAATTACTACATAACATTTAAGAGGAAAACTTGCGTACACCTCTTAGAGAATGTAGTTGTGTCCCCAAAAAAAATTAAAATAATTTATTCCTTCATTTCATCTTTGTTACCATTAAAACAATGTGAAACTGGACACAATTTTACAATTAAAAAATTTTTATTCCCTTTAAAATTATAGCTTAACTGCACCTTGAAGGACTTATCGGAGGGGTAAAAATTTTGTGTTAAGTAATTCCCCAAGCTATGCCGAATTTACCTTCCGTGTGTGCTCATTAAAATTTTGTGGGAATATACAAAAAGAGAAAAGACTTAGAGCAGTTGCTCCATCGTATTCTCATACTAAAATCTCCACTAGTACCATATAGGCATGCGCATGTTTGGAGATAATTAAAAATTTTCATTTAATTTCATTATCTTTATATTATTTATTATTTATATTCATTTTATATTTTTCTTTGAGTAATAAGTTGTTTACTTTCTTATAATCATTTGTAAAAAAATTAATTTAGGATCCTAAAATTGTAATATTTGAAATAATAAAAAATTTTATCACTCTAAACAAGTCGTAGAAATCAGTAAATTCTAAATCACTCTCTCTGCACAATATGACATGGACGATATATTGAATTAAGATTAATAGTTGAAAAATAAAAAAAATTGTGGTAACATAATATTGATTTCCAAAAATAAAATATAAAAACTAGGAAAAATAAGTTGGTGTAGTTGTGGCTATGGCAAAAATTAATGATAAAATTATGACAAAGCTGGATCATAAAAATAAATAGATCCCAGTGTGCCACTACGTATTAGCACACTGCTGTTTCGCCAGCGAAACGTGGATTATTCATTTTTAAATGATTTAAATGTTACCACTGTACTAATAAAAAAATATATCTAATAAAAAAAAGCAAAAGGATATAAAAATGGAATTAAAGTTGTAGGAAGATTGGTAAAAAAATAAAAATTGAAAAAAGAATATCCATAATCAAGTGAGAGATGAAGGAGTAGAAGATAGACATACTATTTACCTCCTGTCCTAATTAACTTGGTGACATTTACTTTTATATCTCTTATTGTGGTGTCACTTAAATGTCTAATTAAATAATTATCACCTCTGAAAGCTCTAATAATTTTATATGGACCAGAATTTTTTGGATGAAAGGGTGAACCATGATGAAAATTTTTTAAGTATACTATATCACCAGTTTTAAATTTACAAGCAGGGCGACCTTTAAGGAATTTTTCATTTTTATCAAAATAATTTTTCTCAAATTGTTTGACTAATTCTCTGGTTGCTGTAATATGTTCTTGTTGTTTTTGAAAATATATAGAAGGTTCTTCTGCCTCTTTGGGTGGTTGAAAAGTATCTATTGGCAAATTTAAGTCTCTACCCAAAATTAAATTAGATGGGGTGAAGTTAGTAACTGAATGTTTTGAATTATTGTAGTGAAGGACAAAAAATTTCAATCTATCTGACCACTCAATAACTTGATCAGATAGTGCTGCAACAGACTCTTTGAGTGATCTATGGATACGTTCCAAAAGTCCATTCGACCTCGGAAAGTAAATTGAAGAATTTCTACGTTTAATATTTAGAGATTTAAGAAAATTGATAAAAATGTCAGATGTGAAGTTTTTAGCATTATCAGACAATATAACTTTAGGAAGACCGTACCTTGAAAAATAGTCATTGAGAGCTTTAATTATTGATGGAGAAGTAGCATCTCTAAGTGGAATCGCTTCCAGAAAGCGTGAATAGTGGTCAACGATGGTAAGAATGAAAAATTTACCGTCATGTGACCTGGGGAGTTTTCCCACAATATCTATCGCAAGCATCTCTCCAGGAGCTAATTCGCACTTTGAAATGAACGCAGGCTTAGTATTTGTTTGTTTACTTTTACGAGGCAGACATTTTTCACATGAATTGACAAAATTCTGAATATCTTGAACCATTCCATGCCAAAAATAATTTCTCGAGATTGTATCCACAGTTTTCGTTATTCCAAAATGTACTTGATGACCCATTGCTATGCAGCTATTAATTAAAGTTTTAGGAATTAGGATTTTATTAGATCTATTGACATTACCGGCTTTTTTCCTTGAAAACATTAACAGATTAGTATCCGGATTAATGGAATAATTAGAGTTAGAACATGTTTTATTGATTATTTTCTCTCTGATTTCTTTAAGTTTTTCATCATTTAATTGTTCTTGAAGAATATTTTCAGTTTTTAATGAGTCATTTGTGGGAATAAAAATATTAAGTGCATTGACATATAAATTAGGGTTATTGGGGAGGTCTACAACACGAGAAAGAAAATCAGCTGGATTCACCAGTCCAGGAATGTGTCCCACCTTAAAATTGAAACTTTGTAGAAACATTAGCCATCTAGTTATAATTTCTGCTTGCTTTTCCAAATTTAAATGATAAGTTAAGGCTTTAGCATCGGTTAAAATTTTAAATTGTCTACCATATAGAAATTCTGAGAAATGTTTTACAGAGGAATAAATAGCATAAAATTCACGTTTAATTGAAGGATATCTTGATTCTGCTTCATTAAGTTGTTTAGAATAGAATTCAATCGGATAAAATTTATCATTATGTTTTTGCATTAAAATACCACAAATTGCAATTTTAGAGGCATCAGTAACTAAAAAAACTTCTTTGCTGTCATCGAAATTCTTTACAGTTGGATTAGTTAAAAGTATATCTTGAATTTTTTGAAATGCTTCCTGACACTGTGTACTCCAAACAAATTTGACTTTTTTCTTCGTTAAGTTTACAATAGGTTGAATAATTTTAGCAAAGTCAAAAATTAAGTGTCGGAAGTAATTAATAATGCCTAGATAGCTCTGTACTTGTTTAAGATTAGTTGGAACAAGAAATTTATTTATTTTACTAATATTATCAGTGGAGGGAGAATGACCATTTTTATTTAAATTGAAACCTAAGTAAGTAATTTCTTCTTTACAGATTTGTAATTTACCAGGATCTAATGTGAGATTAAACTCTTTGAGTTTGTCAAAAACTTTCTGTAGCCAGATGAGCATTTCCTGCATCGAATCCACTGCAACAATTATGTCGTCTAAGAAATATTGTACATTTTTACCTTTTAATGAGCTAAGACAGTTATTTATAAGAGTATGAAAATAAGAAGTTGAATTGACACATCCGAATGGCAATCTTTTTGGCATAAAATTACCAAATTCTGTTGCAAAAGCCAGTTTCGACCTATCTTTTTCCTGAAGCAAAATTTGAAAAAATGCAGATTTAAGATCCAGAACAGTGTACAACTTTTTGCCAGTGATATTTTGCATTATGTCATTTATTTTAGGTAGACAAATTTTATAAGGTTCAGTTATTGCATTAAGAAGACGATAATCTATGACCATACGGAATTTAAGTTTATTTGGATCATCTGTGGCAAGATTTTTCTTTTTGACAAAAATAACAGGAAAACAATAATTGGATGTAGAATTTTCTATGATACCAGCATTTAAAAGTTCAGAAATTTCATTGCGAGCAAATTCCTTAGCGATTTTAGGTATTGGATATGGTTTAGTTTGTAATGCAAAATCATGTAGCAAATTGAACTGAGGAACGACTTTGTCTGTACACCCTAGTGTGCTATATGAAGAAGAAAAAACAGCAGAATTTTGTATGAGAAGCTTGAGAATACTTTTTCAATCTGAATGAGGTAAGTGGTCTACATTAAAATTGTTTACATTTAACTCCTTCTTTCTTAGTTCTAAGATGTCTTCTGAAACTAGTGAATTAATTTGATAAGTTTTGTTGTTATTGTGTGAGGAAATTTGGTCATCTGAAATTACTTTAATGTAACCTAATTTAATGTTTTTATTTAGAGTTATTTTTGTATTGTTGTTATTGTGAACATATAGTAAAATTGAATTGTTGACATTTGGTGTGTGAAGACTGAAATCTAAATTTAAAGCTAATTTGTTTTTTAAAGGACAAAATAAATAATTAGAGGATTTATTGATTTTATGAAGAGCTTTTAAACGTATAATTCTTCCCTGATTAGGTCGAATTATAACTTTGTTGGCAGGAGTTACAATGTTTTTGTTTTCATCAGAATCATTGTTGTCGTTATGTTCATTATTAGAAAAATTGGAATTATTTTGAGAATTATCATTTGTTTCAGAAATATTGTCATTTAAGTCATTGTTTACATTATGAATTTTAGTTGAATCTGGATTTTTGTTCTCAAAAGGAAATGTGAGATTGCCCATGATTAATTGTGAATTGGCTGAGTCCAGCAAAAGTTTGTTTCTGTTTAAAAAGTCGTAGCCTAAGATTATTTGATAATTTGAGTTCCAATTATTATGTGTTATGAAGAAAATTCCCTTGAACCATTTATTTTTGATTTTAAAGCTTAGTTGAACTGCTGAAGAATATGGAATGTTAGTGTTATCTATTGTTTTAATATTTACGGATCTAGAAATGAAGTTAAGTTTGGTATTTTGTTTTAAAATCTGTATTGTTTTTGCCTGAATTAACGACAAATTTGCACCGGAATCCAGAAGAGCATCAAAAACATGGTTATTAAATCTTAATTTAATAATGGGAAGTTGTGAATTATCCTCGTAACAAGACATGAGATTTTTTGTAACATTAACATTAGAAACTGAGCCATCAAAACTATTAAAACCCTCTCGCATACCAAAAACATCATTATTGAGGGTCCTGTGAGACGGAGGGAAAAAATTATGAAAATCATCACCAGAACCCCTCAAAAGTTTAAATTCCGCCTAGCTCTGTGATTGTATGGCCTGAAGTTGTTCCTACCTCTACCTCTGCCTCTCTGAAATCTCGGAACATGGTTATCACCTCCTCTATTCAAATGTACAGAAAAATATCGATCATGAGTAAAATTAAATCTGTCATTGCCCGGCGAATTGTTGTGTGGACTCCAAAAATTTCCACTCTGACCTGCAAAATTGTTTCCCTGACCTGTAAAGTTGTTTCCTTGACTCGCAAAATTGTTTTGAACCGGATATGTATTGTTACTTGGAAAATGCCAACACTCTCGTGTATTGTGCAATTTCCCACATATATGGCACACCGCCTTTTCCTCTTTAATCTTTTTCAGCTGATTCGCCATGTCTGTGAGTAATTTATTGGAATCTGCTTGCTGTTTTAGGAGAAGTGAAATAAGCGATTCCTGCGTGTTAGAATTTTGAGCTTCAGTTGCATTGAGATTGTTAATACACAAGGATTGTTGTTCTAGAGCCTTCTCGATATCCATTGCACATGCAACAAGGTCCTCAAAATTATTGCGGCCAAATTTCAAAACCTCAGATTTTATATCTGATCTAAGTGCATCAGATAATTTCGCGAACATCATATTAGCTCTGACTGCTTCTATTTGCGGAATTTCCTCATCGTTTGGAATCATTCGGTTTACAACCTGTTTAATTTCATCGGCTAACTTCCTAACATTTTGTTTTGGCTTCTGACAAATTCTGGAAAAATCATATGAAGCTTGCTGAAAATTGTCTTGTTTCGTGAATTTGTTTCTCAAAAGGCATACCACTACCTCAAAATTCTCCTCATTAGCAATTTCAGGATCTCCCGAAACATACTGTGACGCCCTGTCCCTACATAAAAGTCTCAATAAAAGAATCCTGTTTACATCTGGCCAAGCTTCCAGGTTGCACACATCACTCACATTCCTAATAAAAATGTCCACGTTTCCATCATCTCGCCCGTGGAAAGTAGGAATAGACGCTAAAAGTGAATTTAAAAGCAATTGATTCGCCATTGCAAATTTCTCTGAAGTAAAAAAAAATTCAGAAATAGATGTGAGGGAAACGAATCAAAAATGCCCTAACAATCGTGAACTATATAAATTTAAATTATCAAAAGTAAAGCAATTAATATCTATTGAAAAATTAACACAAAAATAAAATTATCTGCACAAAAATTTAAAAATTCAACCTCTGAAATGTTGTATCTGATAATCTCAAACTTATGAGAGTGCGATTGTAAAAGTTGAAAAAAAAATTAGCCCAATTATTTTAAAATCAGTACTTAAAAATTTGCTTTTAAGAAAAGAGGAAAAAAAATTTAAATAGAATCCCCCAAAATGCATAAAAATATTACTATTTGAAATTTAAAATGCTTAATCATAGGAATAATAATAGTAAAAGTAAAATTTATCAAAAGTTCAATCTTTTGAGAAAAAACCTTAACAATAAAATTTAAAGTAATAAAAAATAGAAGTTATATTCTATGCATGAAAAATATAGCATACAAATATTTGAACTTGCAATACAAAAAATCAAAAATGTATTTTATATCATTTGTGAAATTTTGTAAATATTGATATAAGAAAGGAAAATAGTGAGCATATAAAGGTATATGTTGTTATTGTAGCAAAACCCCTAAATTTAAAAACTTAGCTCTGATAATTTTTTTTTTTTTTTTTTTTTTTTTTGAAAGAAAAAAAAAATAGAGTGATAGTAGAGGTTAATGAAAATTTGAAAGAAAAATTAACAATTTATTTTTAACCAAAATAATTGAAATAAATTCTTCAAATAAATTTAATATGAAAATGATAAATTTTTAAATTGAAGCTGTAAAAACTCAATTGTAGATATTTAAGAAAATAAAAATAAACTATAGAAATTGCAACCAAAATATATGATTCAGTATATTATTGCACTAAATCTGGATATTTTTACCAAAGCATAATATATTAACAATATTGTTTTCATAAATTTATAAAATTATATTGCACAGTTTCAATAAAAAATAAAGATTTTCGATTTGCACACATGAAAAAAAATAAAGACACAGAAATTAAATTGAAATGAGCTATTTCTTTATAAATTAAAAATATTTTAATAATCATTAAAAGATGGCTATTAGCTTTTAAAAGAAAAGAAAAAAATTTAAATCCGCGATACCCCAGATAAGTCTAAAAAAACACGGCACCAAAGATGATAGGCGATATTGGATAAAAGGGATTTAAAGTTAATGAAATAAACTTTTTTTTAGTTGGTAATATTTAAGAAATTAAAATCATTGAATAAATAAAGTTAAATTAAGATCTTAAAGGCATAAAATCCCTCTATCCAAAGACGCATACCGACCGGAACATAGAGTGGTTAGACATTGCGTTAAAACGAAAATAGAATCAAAGCCATCTATCTAATTTTTAAGAATTCATTAAGTTGCAATAACATCTGTAAAATAAAGAAAGTAAAAAGACTCACCCGTATGATGTGTAGAGAAAATAATACTTACAATTTTTAGACAATTATTTTTGTTTCATATTAATGCAGACTTTAAAATATATATTCAAAATTTAAGTGCTTGGCCAAGTTGTATTTAAAATATTCGTTAATCATTTAATTTACCAGTACAAAATAAACATATTAAATCTTTCTATTAAATTGGCGATGAGAAGAATTATTTATTCATATGGATTCAATATTAAATTATACGTGATGATCTTCTGTATGGTTGAAAGTTCTCCACTGTCCTATATTGAAATGTGAAGATTGTAGACTTTAATATTGAGTTCTAAACAGTTTCTGCGGAAAGAGAATGTTCAAATAAAGAACGTTGGATAATGGGAGTATTAACTGTAGATAGCAGCACATAGAGATCTTTTAGCTGTTCTAGAAGTTTGATGTTGGAGAAATTAAGTAAGATCGCTCCACACTCCTTTTTAGAAACTTTGCTGATCACTGAAGTAGGGGTACATTATTCTTCTTAAATCTATTTCATTAATCGAGGAATAAGATTATATAATTTTTTTTTTTTTTTTTGTAGTATTGCGCTGTTATTATATTTCACCACTCGTAAGTTGAAAGTAAAGCTCTATCTTCAGTGATAAAATGATTATTGAATACCGGCGTTGTAGGATGAAACTTCTGGATATCTTATTTTGTCAATAAAGGCTCAGGTTCTTGATTTTCAATGATTTAAACTAAACACATAATATGGCACTGGTATCTTCTTCAAATTCCATGCAGAAGCAGCGTTTTAAAAAACTAGTTGTTCCACCTGCATCTCAAACTCATTCTGCCCGAACGCAGCTGAAGCTGCGCCGAGCTCACACACCAACGTCTGTCTCCTTAATCCCTAAATGACAGACACAAAACAGATCTCAGCCTGAAAGAATGTGTAAGATTTTGAAAATAGCCAATCCGATGCATTCAAGTACCGCGCGTCCATCCGGGAACGCATGAGTTCAATGAACTATCCGCGTGGGTGTCTCGCGATGTCACCGAATTGTACGAAAAAAATGGCGCAGAAAAGCATCCTTTTATCAATGGCGGACAGAAAGCATCGCGCCAATATTTAAAAATAGGAAAATGCAGAAAACGTTAAATTAAATATCTCCAATATTTGTTGACGGATTTTGCTGCAACTTATATCAAATTAATCAGAAAAATATATTCTATCTATTGATTATAGATCGAGCATGCAATATTAAAATATAAATTATTTTTATTTTCATTGTTTTAAACTTATAAAGAATGTAGAATCGTGATCTTTTCGGAAAAGTAAACACGAACGTAAAACTTAGTTTACACATATTATTGTTATTGTTATGTTTAGTTTAATATATTTTAATGAATGATTGAAGGATAGAATTTAAGTTTGATTGAGGAAAATAAATAAAATTTAGAATAACTTTATTAAGAGGAAACTTAAATATTTTGAAGATAATTTTCTAGATTAGAAGTTGAGTTTAAAATGAATAAATATTAATTTAAGATTGAGGAAGATAAATAAATAATAAAATTGAGATTATTTACTACTAGAGATGTTGCATTTTATAACAATCTTGATCAATGGAAATATAATCTCTAAATTTCACTAATCGCGCTAATCCCTGTCCCCCCCCCCCCCCCCACTAAAACAGTGCAAATGAGTTATTTTAGGGTAAAAGAAGTAATTCCAGTTTGTATGTCATGGATCCGCTTGACCTTCAAATTCATTTCGGTGAGGAGAAAAATTTTACAACGATGAATGCGGGAAAATGACTTTTCGAAGAACGATGCATGCAGGTTTTTTAACATTATTTACATATAATTTGTGCAGGGAACATAGAAATAAAACGATGGATGCGGGAACAATAGATCGGAGTTTCACCGTATAACAAATGTAAAGCAAAGTAAGAAATTAGTAAGGATCATATATATTTACTTACAAAAAATATCTGACATCCTTTTGGTGCACTACACAGAAGTGGGTCAGATTTCAAAACTTGATTTCCTTGACTTAATGTGTCATATTCAGGCTAAATAAGTATAATAGTAAAAAACACTCTTTTATAAGCATTCAATGTTTATCTTTAAAATCATGCATTTTTAAGTTATTTAAAAAACATTTTCCATTAAAATTCATTAATTTCATGTGTGGTGCGATTATAAAAAGTTCACGGATTTGATTTACGTTTGGTACAAAGTGTGAACTAGTGAATTTAATGAAATAAAACTACATAATTTTTGCCCTGTTTCTTTGTTAAAATATGCCAACAGCAAAGAAAAAATGCATTATTTAAACCAATACCTCTTATTATAATAACAACCATAGTTATAAAGAAATCTTGATTTAAACTAACTATTCAAAATTTCACAACTGTTTTCTCGAAGTAAAACCATAATTAATTGAACTATTAATTGATAAAAGAATGTAGAGAAAAATATTACACTCTTAATAATGTATATTTTATTTTCAATTATTAATGTATAATGAAGTTCTAAAAATATTAAAATGTTGTACTGTCATTAAAAGCAAAGCTGTATACATATTTTTTTTTTAAATAATTCTAGGATATAAGGAAGTGGGTGAAATATAGAAGTTAAAATTCCATCTTTCCATACATAAAATCATACAGATAGAAGGAAAACAGAAAGAAAATGTGATGCATTGGCCACGAAGCCTAAAATGCAACAATAAAACTGGTTGGCCCAAACATCAGCTTGCTTTGGTATTCCTGTGACCATTAAAGCTCTCAAATAAAAGAATTCATCCCTCGTCCAACATGCTTGTTCTGTTTAGACTGAATAAGGACATTTAAGTTTGTACAATAACCGGTCTCATATTACAAACCCCTTTTGAGGGTATATGCCATCTCTATTAATCTTCTACCCATATGCAATACACAAAGTTAAAAGGGTGTAAAAAAAGTAAGCCTTTTCATTAAATTTGCAAAATACTTTGAATAAGTTATAGATTTGAGAAGCTAATTGGAGAAGCTATATGCAAATCTTAAATTTAAAAAATACTATTTTGTCCATGAGTAAGAGGAAGGTACACATGTAATAGAATTTCACTATTATTGTAATTAGTGTTCCCAGATTTAGTGACACAAAAAGCGGGACAGGAAAAAGCGAGACACCAGCTTCTGAATAGAGACATAAAAATACAGTAAACCCCATAAAAACGGAACTTGTTTATAATGGAATCCTGTCTTAAATATTAAAATTTCATTGTCCCTATGATAGGAATGTCATATACCTGCGATGACAAAAGCTTGGTTAAAACTGAATTTTCTTTTGTCCTGTGCGATTCTGTCTTAATAGATTTTATTATACTAAATAAACACAACAATCTTATACAGTAAGGCCTGTGAAAGAAAAGCACTTCCAATTTAGCAGGTATATTTGTATAGCATTCCTCCTATCATAGGGACAAAGGAAATTTTACTTTTAAAGAAGAATTCTGTTATAAACAGGTTCCTTTTATGCAGGGATTACTGAACAAAGTGCAGAGAAAGCTTGTAAAAATAGAATTGCTAGATATAGCAAAATATTCTATTTTAGACAGGTTTCCATCTAGGCACGTAGATTTTAAGATATTCCTTTGGATGGTCTTAAAATTTTCCATTATAATTAGGTTCTATTTTCCAGATCTGCCAACCTTTGAAAATGAGAAATCGTAGCACACAAAATTTAAATGAATCTGGAGGTTGGTTGGTTTTTCGTCTTTCACAGCCATCTTTTGACATTCGTAAAACGAATACGGTTTCCGTCTTTCAACTCAATATAGTAAATTTTTTCCTCTGAAATTTTTTATACGATTTTTAGAGTATTTCGTTTCGCAGCGTTTTTCTTTTACATTTGTAAAAGGAGCCTGGTTCCAATTTTTTAGCCCAGTTCAGTAAATTTTGACGGAATTCACGATTTCTATCCTGCCATCATTTCAGGATTTTCACAATTTTTTTCCCACAATCGTAATTCACATTTTCCTATCACGATTCTTTGTTGAAATTCGCACTTTTTACCACGAACTTTTGACAAAATTTGCATTTTTCACGTGATCCTTTGACGAATTTTGCGTTTTTTTTCCACGATCGTTTGACTAAATTAGTGTTTGCTTTCTGCGATCTTTCGGTGAACTTTGCGTTTTCTTACTAATCTTTCGATGAAATTTGCATTATCTTACTGATCTTTTGATGGAATTCACGTTTTCTTTCTGCGATATTTTGATAAAATTCACGTTTTTACCACGATCCTTTAACGAAATTTATTTTCTTCTGCGACCAATTGACGAAATTGATTTTTTTTTACACGGTCATTTGTCGAAATTCGGGATAGTTTATCGCAAATTGTACGATTTTGCACACCATTTCAAACCTGGCCTCTCAAGGAACCCCCTCCAGAAATTCTTAAAATGGCACCCTTGTTTCTAAGGGAGGGAATTCCTGTATAAATATTTACAAAAACATGATTAGAGTGTTTTATGTTAAGAAGTTTTTTTTGCAGCCCAGAATTTTTTTTTTTTGTCATGAGCATTTTTTAGTGCCCGAATTTTTGGACTCTAATGGCCAGTGTTTTAAAACTTTTGGAAATTTTGGAACAGAATCACTCCTGAAAAACATGCTGCGCGGGATAAAAATCGCAACTAGAAACAAAAAATGCTTTTGTGTTTTTTGCAAAAAATCGTAGTTTAAGACCGATTTTCGTAGCATCGTAGTTCCAAATCGTAGCAACTACGATTTTTTCGTAGCAGTTGGCAGGTCTGATTTTCACAACATCACATACTTTACTGTATTAAGTTTAGTTGATGCAGAATAAATGAAAGCATGGTACAAATTTAAAAGAATTTGTGCATCAGGAAAAATTGGGACTTTTGGCATCCCATGCAGTGGTTACGTGGGATAGGTCTTGGAGCGCCTGAAAATCAGGACACCTGGCAACACTAATTAAAAAACAAAACAAATACAATAAAACCTGTGGAAACAAAACTTATTTTCCTGTATATAACAGAATCTTAAAAGAAACACTTTACAGTTCCAACTAAAGTATTTTAGAAATACCATACAATTAGCCTTGAGAAGACTAAAGTCTATTTAACCCTTTGTTGCATGCTTTAAAACTGGCAAATCCCCCATGTTGAATTTGCTATTTTTGATTTGCTAAGTTATCAGACTTGTGATCTCAATTTTTCTATTGAAAGCACAAGTGTCACAGAATAGCATTTGCTTTGAATAGGAACTGTAAATTAAATGGGAAAAAAAACAGCATTTTTGTCTATGAAGGTCAGTATGCAAAAAAAGGTTTAAAATAGGACATTTTTCCAGCTTTTTCAATACCGTATTAACAGGTTTTGTTGCATATTAATTTATAGTACCACTGCATGTATGACTGGATTCCTGTTAAGAGCAAAATGTCAAATTTTAATTTTCATAGTAGTTTATGCACATCAAATTTTGTAGCAATTACATATTTAACATTAAAAATTACATATCATCATATTTTGAAAATTAAACTTTGCTGCTACAAAATCTTGGGTATTTCTAAAGAGAAACAACACAGTTAAATTTGCTTCCTTGAATTTCTTATAAAATTAAATTAAAATAATTTTTCATTGTCAGTTATGGCTGTTTGAAGAAAACATTAAAAATTTTCTATAATAATTTCTTCATTTTCACTTAAACAAGCAGCATATTTTTTTAAAAAATTATTTTGATATCTGTACCTTTATCTTTAGTCAAGAGCGAACCACAATTAGACTTTAGAACCAGAAATATAGCACAATTCTTTTAATGGTATATTTCTCATACAAAATTTCCTTATACATCATATTCAGAATTTGCAGTATGTTTTCTAGGCTGGTTAAAAAGCTAGGGAAAATGTTGCAAGATACAGGGAATTTAAAAAAGTCTAATTAAAATTACTCTAAAATGAAATTATCACCTATGTAACATTCAATCAAAAACTGCTTTAGCCCTTTGACTACAGGTCGGGACATAGGCACCTCATTGGACTATTTTACTCTGTCCATACCACTTTTTGAAAAATAATCTTTACCATATTATGATATTTTCAAGAGAAATCTACCACAAGAAAATTTTTGAGTAAGTTGTGATACAATTATTGAATATAAAAATAGTTGCCAGTCCTGGCCCGTAATCAAGGGGTTAATGACAAACTTGAAAATTAAAAAATATATTTGTAATGATGGGCAAGCTTGTGACATAACAAAGCACCAGATTTGACAAGTTTCTAAAACGAAAAAGCCTGATTGTTTTACTAGTTACTTATCGAGATTTCCAGCTTCAACTTTAATGCAATAAGAATACATGTAAGGCAATTTAACATTGTCTCTCTCTTCCCTTTTTTTTAAACTGTATATCACAACTTAACAAGCAGAAATAAATAAGATGAGTATAGATATTATTTCTTCACACTATCATTTTTCAATTTACATTATAGTACACTCATGAAATATATAAATTGATGTTTGCAGTGTTAATTTTTACAACTTAAATTACAAGAAAAATTAACAAAATACTAAAAACAAAAAGTAGCCAACTTCAGTAAATAGGTTTATGTAATATATCATTGGATTTTTTTTTAAATACAAAAATAAGGATTTTTATTTCATGTTTTCTAATAATTATGAAAAATTATTCACAAGTACCCTAAGCATTCTTTTAAACCCAGCTTTTCAAAAGCATAAAATACATAGTTAAATATATAAGGGGGAAAAAAAAGCAACAAGCTAATATAAATAATCACAAAATATTTCTGGGGTAATTTTGGATGTCTTAAATTTGGCCTTATAATAAAACAATGATTCATATTTTCCAAAATAAATTATCCATAGCTGAAATTCTAAACTAAAGGCCTGCATCGGCTCACACAATCAGGTTGCACACGAACCTGACTGCGAGTCAATGGTAATTTTTTCCTCTGTTTTGTTCGAGTTTTGGTTCTTTCACCCGATAAACTTTTCCAATTGAAGAAAAAACATTCCTATATTTGAATATTAATGTGTGTGTATAAGTTCATTTTTATGTTTTTTAAAAAAAGGTAAAATTGATTTTAAAGATATAATTGTAGATTACTTTTCCATAATTATACTAAAATGTTGATTAATTTTCTTTCACTTCGGGAGAGGGGCAGATTGAAATGTGTCGGGTTTCGGTTGAAAATTCTTTTTGTTGGGTTTTTAGGTTGACTATAACCAGAATTTTCGGGTTCAGGCTGGGCACCTCTGTTATGTTGTAAAAGCTTTACATAACATTCCCCCTTCTTAAATTTACATAAATTTAATTTTGTATATTTTGTTAATTTTAATAATCTACTTCCATTTACCATCTTTCAATTTTGACAGCAAATTTTACTAAGTTTTAAATATTAAATCCTAAATCTTTATTCTTAATTATTTCATTTAAAATTACATTTATTATATTCTATTATCTTTTTCCATTTCTCTGATAAACTTTCATAACAATTGCTGAAATCGTTTGCCAGAGAAACGAAATTATAACTCCTACACTATCCCTTATTTTTATTGCTTTTCATTCACTTCGCACCCCAAAAGAAGCAACTTTTAAAAAGGATTTCTCTCTTATCTCAAAACAGGCAGGAAATTCCTATTGACATCACAGGAACTCCCACGAAGCGAACATTCCTTCTTTTCCCGCTCGTTAGAGTGTTGCCATTCCACAGTTATTATTCTGACGCTAAAACATTTTCCCCCTGTTCACGTTCGATAGATCGTCCTCTTCGATTCGATGGATCGTCTTTTGGAGCATTCTTATTGGCTGTTTTCGCTGAAAGCATACTCCAATTTTCCGCAGGCTTTTCAAATACGAGTCAGTTTTAGAATTTTATCGGAAGATACAAGACCGACCTTTGGATCAGCGTCTCTTATCCCTTTTGCTGCTGGGTCTTTGGCCTGGCACGCATCTACAGTCAGCAATAGCCATTTTCCAATTAATAATGTCACATTTGAAGGAATTTCAGTTATAAGGATTAGTCGAAAAGTGTTCCAGAATGGCTTTTCATTCCGAATCTCCGAGATTATTCCATACAGCGAAAGATCCGCAAGAAGTTTAAATAGCTTATAATCACCGCATTACTTCACTCAACTTTTGGTCACATCCTTTATGAGATAATCACCTTCAGATGTTTGTTGACGATTGATAAATTCTCTGGAATAAGGAAATCTCAATTCAGATAATACCACTGTGAATTTCAGATCACATGGATCTTTAATATATTTACCCCATGTTTTGAATTTCGTAATAATCCTTAGTAGATATTATGAACTTCAAATATTCAACTGCATATATTCGTTCATTATGAACTATCACCTGACGCCTGCCTTTATGATAACAGTGTATACTACTCCTGTCTTTACTTTAGATACTTTGTTAAAAAAATGACTATCTTACTTAAAAGGAACATTAGCCAACGCGTTCATAACAGACTTGCTAAAAATAAAATTTAAATCAGTAAAAGAAGATAAAATATAAATTTTCTTCAATATATTATACTTCATTATGCTGTAATATAACATTTTATGATTTTAATTAAAATATATAAATTAATTCCCGGATCCAGAGTTGATATAACAACAGTGTTAAATAAATGTGTTGATGTGAATTATGGTTTGTTCATTTTGCTTATCTTTATTTTCTGTGTCATTATCAGCTACAAGGGGCGAGTCATTATTTTGTTTTTCTTTTTCAGATTTAATTTAATCTAGTTACGACGCATACTAATTTACCACTATACGTACGGCCATAATGTGATTTCGGGGAATGTGAATTGAATTTGTTTCGATCAGATTTTCTTTTCGAATTTTCGTTTCAATTTACATATCCCGGAATCTCACTTAACAACCTCTATTTTAAACTACTCTCTTAAAATCTGTGTCCAAAACATGGTCAGAATGGAGACAACAGAATTTTCTGGTTCAGGTAGGTTAACTGAACCACAGATGGTCAACTGCTTCTCTTCTGCCAGTTAGGATGCACAGAAGAGACCCACTCTATGCAGGTTGCATGCAGTGCCACGAAAAGAAGGGAATCCACTTCACTGGAAGATTCAGCAACATTTATCTGATTTGCATCGGCAATATGGCTGTTACAGCGGCAATTATACACCACAGATTGAGAACTAAACTTGCATGTCCGAAATTTTAAAAAGCTGGAGATATTTGACAGTAATCCAGAGATTAAAATATAATAAAAAAATCCCGAGTCTCTGGCCAAAAGCTAGAGACTTGGCAAGTCTGTTTTAAACAAATCAGCTACTGAAGTGGAAAACATTTTTTTTTTTTTTTTTTTTTTTTAAGAAATCAAAAATAATTTAAAAATTGCAGTTGGAAAGAAAGAAAGAAAGCAAATTTAACAATTTGAGAAGAGAAAATAAAATTATAAAACAGATTAAAAAGTAAAGACTAAATTAAGTAACTAAAAACTTACCTTTGTATAAGCACTCAAATTTCCAAAAAAAGTATAATTTTGCTTCTGGCCACTTGCATTTGTATAATCATCCGAATTTTCACAAAAAGTATTAGTTTTCTGGTTACTTGCATTTGCAACAGCAACTATGCCCAAAGTATTATTTCCAATCTTCAAGTTATAAAACAATCAAAGTCAATCAAAGTTATAAAACAATTTTGAAATCATTTGAACAAAAGTAAATTTAATTATTTAAACAAAAACTGTACTTTTCTGTTATACCAACACCATGTCAAAATGTATGCTTATGTGCAACTTATCTCAACCCTGACTGTGCAAAGGATTTTATTGTCATCCGTGCCAAACATTGAGACTTGCTATTTATTGAACATGAACCACTTTTTACCCGATTGCTAAGAAGAGTTATGTGTTTCACACGTATCTGGGTATATGGATTTTCTTTATACCCTCGATCAATTTGTCTTGACCGTCCGATGGTTATAGGCCAGGTTTTGTTTTTATAAATTCAAAATGGCGGCTATAAAATACAAAACGGCAGTAAAGACGGAATTTTTTTTTTATGCACCTATTGAGTGGCATATCATTGGATAGGTCTTTCAAAATGAAGACTATGCTTCATTGACAATTTTACAGTCAGAAGCTTCATTTAAATATTACACAACCTGGAAGTTGTGTAGGTAAGATCTCTAGCTTTACTGCAACTCTAACCTTCATAGATATCTATAGGCCTCATCAAAACAGTGTTTGTAGATAGGAACTAACAATTAAACACAACTTAAAAGTCATCAATACAAGTAAATAAAAAAATAGGTAAGTAACATAAAAAATAGTTTCACATTGATGAGAAATACTTAGTTCACTTTTTACGCAATCGGGGTTTTTGATTTTTCAAATTCAATTTTTACTTGTTATTATTTAATCGTAACACGCAAAACATCTTAATTTCCTATTTTTCGAATCAAAAATATTTTTATTAAGTTATAACTTACATATAGTGCTGATGCTGTGATGGATTTTATAATTTGGCAGTTATCTTTTAAAGATAAAGCAGCAATAAAATTGTTTCAGGACTACGGAATTATACATAGTGAAATTTTTTGTTCAAAAAAAAATCAAACATATTTTCAGATGAGTTCGGAATTTTATCCATAATGGAGATGAAGCTTACAATCATGCTGAGAAAGCATAAGAATACAAAAGAAAACATGGTTTGAAGCATCACAATTGCCTTTTCTTAAAGCTTTATGATTTATATATTTGCGGTGAAATGAGCTGACTGAGTTTTGTGAGCTTCAACTCCAAATGAACCACAAGACGACAGTAGGCTGGAACAACCATAAGAGATAAGTTTGTGCCAATATTTGAGTTTAAGATCAAATGAAAAAATTTAATGGTCTTTCAGGGGGGCAACTATTATGCTTGCCGACAATGGAGTTGCTAGAATGGAAAAGCATCCAACCAAAATTCTGCAATAATAAATTTTAAATGAAATACCAGTTTTAAAATATATGAGCATAAAAAATTATTACAATTTAAAAATAAATAAATAAATACAATAGAAACCAGCTAAGATGGAATTATAAAAGACAAAAAAAGAAAATCTATTTTAGATAAATTTCTGTTTTACAAGGTACATCATTAGTTATAATTGTATTATTTTTGCAGCTTTAGACAGGTTCCATTTCAAGAGGTTTTTACTGCACTAAAACTACCCAAAATCATTTTATAAATCATTGATGCAGCAATTAAAGAATTACCGAAAGAGACTTCGACAGTCATTTTCAACTTGAATAAGTAGATCTATCAATATTTAATAAAATGTTTATGAGAAAAATTAATAATTCTAATTAATTATTAATGCATATTATTTTGAAATTAATATTTTAATTATTTTAGATAGGAGATTTAAAACACTGAATTCCAGAGAATTATGATTATCAAAGATCAAATTAATAAGATTCACAGAAAGAAAAAATTTCATAGAAATAAAAATAGTCTTGGAGTATGAGACCATGTAATCATATATTCAGTCATAATTTTTAAGAGTTATAGCTCCTGAAAGTACTTGAAATCTTATAAAACTACATATTGAAAGTTTTAAATACTAAGAAGCTACTTCACTTTTGTCAAAACACCCCCACTCACTAATGTTAATCCTATGAAAGAATTTTTTTTCTAATATCTTGTATGCATTTCCATATTTTAAAATGATTTCTTTACATTAGATAGCTGAAGTGGATCTCTACAAAGGATTACTTTTTTTAATTTTGTTAGCCCCCGGTACAGTATACTATTTCTTTCTCCCAGCTTATTTTGTGTCGTCTCCAAAAAATAACGTTACCTTACAGAAGCCAGCCGCTTACAAAGCAGTACGATTAAATACTCAATAGCAATTTTTTAAACTTCTAAGCATCGCACATTTGCAATTTTTATACCATCGTATTGGGGAAAAAAAGTACTTTTAAATGTAATTTGTTTGAAAATTGCATCTTCATTTATTTTTGAAATATTAATTTTTTTGTAGTTTTTGGAGTCATTTGCTTAATGTTGGCAACGGAAGTACTCGATTTCTGTAGAAAGTAAAGGAATAATAGTTATAAAATATTAATTATATATTTTTGTTGCCTTTTTTCATAACAACCAAAAGAAAATGTAAAATACGTGCTATTTTGAAAAAATATAAACAAATGATTTCTGTTAAAATAGGGTTACAACAGTTAGTAATAGGGGTCAACAGTTAACTGTTGAATGCAGGCGCTATTTATGTGGGTATGTGTCTTTTAATATATATTATAGTATGTGTGTTTTATTATAATTTATTTCTGCTAATAATAAATTCTATTAAATTGCATGTTTATTTTTTAAATGTTCTAAAATATTAATATAATAATTTGTTTGAGACGTAACTGAGCCATGTTTGTAAGGTAAGTATAACAATAAATATTTGAAATGATCTATGTTATAAAAAAATCTACATTCAGCCCAACTTTTGGGGCCAAGGTGTGTGATATAAAGATTTTCTACTGTATTTTGAAATACTACATATAGAAATAAATTAAGTTTACAGCAACAAATAAAATTTATCTAATAATGCACAACTATTAAAACGAATGAAAATTTATGTTTCATTTAATTCACTACACATGACTTACTTCATAACAGAATTCATCAAAATCCTCAGTAGGACATGAAATTTTTACATTCTCCAAACTGATTTTAGAATCCCTGTTTTCATTTTCATCCATTTTCATCTAAAAAAGGAATACAAAGAACATTATCAGAAAGTTTAATCCAAACAAATATTTTTGAAAATCACGAACAACACAGAGAGAGAATGAAAATTTGAGTAAAATGGAACTACAGTGGACTCTCGTTAACGCGTCTCTGCTTAAGTATCTCTGGTTAATGCAGACAATTTTGTTTCTCCCATCATATTCTAATTAATGTTAAGGACATCCTTTAATGCGAACTTTAGTTAGTGTGGGCGAAAAATATAAACTTTTGGAAATCCGCAGTAACAGGAGTTCACTGTACAGTAAACCATCGATTTAACGGACTAATTGGAACTAAGATGTGTCCGTTAAATCGCAAAGTACTATTTATAATATTATTTTGTTATAATTATAGTACATATATATATTATTACGTACTTGTAATTACATATATTATTACAGTGCAAATTACATATATATATACAATATATACATGTATTGTATATATACATAAATATATATTGTATACACATATATACTACTGTATAAACACAATACATTACTTTTAATAATACAATATTGGTAATGAAATACAAACGAATTAACACATATGCAACTTTTATGCATGCATAGAACGAAAAGCATATCACATGGCCGCATAGGTCGCCAGCATCATTGCGCATGCTTAGAACGAAAACCACGCTGCAGTGAGAATCAAAGCGCGCACTTTCGGCGTTTCGTGTTCTTTCCCTTTTTTTAAGGTTTCGTTCATTTGATCACGAGACATTGTGTCGCCAGAGATATAATAAATATTTTTTTATTTTATCGAGAAATCACTTTTTAAAAATAGTAAAAAGAAATGCTTTGTCGTTGTTCATTGCTTGATTTTTTACATATAAAAGCTTAAAAGAGGGTTGCATGTTGATTCTCAAGTAGGGGAGGGGGAGGGGGGCAGTAATACTTTTTTTTTTTTTTTTTTTTGAAGCGTGTTTCATCGTTTTAGAAGCTGTTTTATCATGGTGGCTTCCAGTAAATAGTAGTGATAAATAAATATTTGACATTTGTCAAATATAAAAATTTGAAATACGGGCGTTGAATTTCAGGTTAGGGAGAGGGGAATAATTTTAAATTAACGATTTTGATTTGTTAATTTAAGGATAAAGTGTTTTAAAAGGGATATTAAACAAAACCCTCTGTGCGATCACACTTACCCACTTGTTTTACTTTAATTTTTGTTTAATTTTTATTTATTTTTTAATTAGTCCATTGAATCTGAAGTCCGTTGAACTGAGGTCTGTTAAATCGAGGGTTTACTGTATTAGTATTATATTAGCACACATGACTTACATCATCATCCAAAAATAAATTAGCTAAATTTTCCACAGTGGAATCCATAGGTCCATTTCTATCCATTTCCATCTAAGGGGCAGATTAGAAAAAGAAAAAAGAATTAATAAAAGCTAAAAATTTTTTTTTAAGGATTAACATTAATAAATTGTTATAAAAAATAATTTTTGCTTAGATTTAAGATATAGCAACATGAAAGAAAAAATGCATTTTCAGATTAGTGGAAAAAATATTTTACATTATCATAATAAATAAATATTTATTGATGAGTATATAGTAGAAGAAAAAAAATCATACCTGTAAATTATTTAAATTAGAACATTTCTAAATTGTTTTCTCAATGTATAATCAAAATTTAATTAAAATTAATTTTGTTTTCTCAATGTATAATCAAAATTTAATTAAAATTATTTGATATTTAAGTTCTGGAAATATGAAAATATTATATTGTCGTTGGAAAAAAATAGCTGCACATAATTTCTAGGAGCCTAACACATTGGAATTTAAATGACAAACTGACTACAAAATTACATACACGAACCAAGGTAAGGGCTGTCTATTAGTGAGATCTCAAATTCTTCTCGCTAATGTTAAACCTATGGGTGTGGTGTATTCATTTTTAAAATATCTCCTCAGGAAATTAATATTTTTAACTTTGTCTTTTCTGTATACTCTTCTTGAAGGATGTCTCCTTTTTCAGTCCTTAAAATATTTCTAAAATATATGCTTAATTTTATTTGAAGTGTTAAAATCTTAGTCAGTTTGGCTAACACATAAAATTATAAATTAAGCATATATTTTAGAAATATTTCAAGAACTAAGGAAAAAAGAGATATCCGTTAAGCAGTACACAGAAAAAGGAAGTTAAAAATATTTAGCTCCTGAAGAGATATTTAAAAAAAAAAATACAAATGCATCATACACCCATAGGTTCAACGTTAGCAAGAGGAATTTGAGATATCACTGATCAACAGCCTTAAGTTAAATAAATTCATGTAAAAAGTTAAATGCAATCGAGCTTTTTTTTTAAATCAAGAGTACAAAGTAAGAGTTGAGGCAAAAGATAAGCATACTTAATTACTTCAGCACTCAAATAAACAGTGACAAAAGAAACTTAAATATAGTAGAACCTCTTTTATCCGAAACTCTTAACCGAAACTCTCGGTTAACCGAAACTCTCGGTTAACCGAAATCCATTTTTAAAGCTTTTTTTTTTTTTTTTTTTTTTAAACTATCACATTGATTAAAGCGAAGGACAACGTTGTTGGCGTAGAAAACGAACAAACTAGCAATTCTGAAGCTTTTGAATGTCTTGCAAAAGGTTTGGCATGGCTGGAGCAGCAGAAAAACAGTGATACTGGTGAATTAATAGCATTTAAAAAAAAAAAAAAAAAAAAAAAAAACTTTGTCATAGAGCTGCAAAGCAAATACAATTGAAACTGCGACAAGCGAAACTTTTTTCCAAACTCTTGTAAAATATGTAAAAGGTATCTATAATTTTAAAATTAAAATTCGGGTAATTTATTCTTGTTTCTATTTTGCTATTGCTTTGTTTTTATTAAGCACTTGTTATCATAATAAGAAATAGGGCATATATTTGTCCTTAATCTTAAAATCCAAGCATTCTCGATTATCCGAAAATTTCGATTTTCCGAAAGAGGGTTGGTCCCAATTACTTCGGATAATCGAGGTTCTACTGTATATGACATTTTTTAATGCAAGATTTTGTTACACCTATTTTTTTGCGTTCAAGAAAGTAAATTTTTTTTTACCAATTTCAAGAAATAAATTTTTCTGCAATTGAGAATACAGCAATACCTTGGCTAACAAAGGTAACATATTTGTTAGTCAGAATCTTCCATTAATCGAAATCTGACTTCTCATCCAATTAAAATGCAAAGAGGTTAAGCATATGAAGTGGATGCTAGCACACACATTCAAAAAACAATTGTTAGCTGAATAAGAAAACCATTAAAAGTCTTCATTAGCAGAGGCATTTGTTAGCCAAGGTATCACCATATTGTAATTAGCTAAAAAAGATAAAAGAAAAAGAAATTACTTTCCGTTAGCTCAACATTAGCAGATTTTTTTTCTCGCCAAAAGCAAGAATAGCAAAAAGAAAGCTTCTATTTTGTAATAAAATGTTTGTAGTTTGTATTGTTATTTCTTATAAAAACATTTTTTATTTACATTTTAAATGAAATCAGTGAACAACATGCATTTTTAAATGAAATGAGTGAACAACATGCATTTTTAAATGAAATGAGTGAACAACATGCATTTTTAAATGAAATGAGTGAACAACATGCATTTTTAAATAAGTGCAATGTGAATGATGGTGACTGAAACAATGTTTTGTGATTTATCAACTGTGCCCAGCTGACAGAAAAGTACTGAAAATAAAAAAAAAAAAAATTTGTGAGTGACAGGATTTAACATGCTGAAACTAAAAATATAACAGGGTCAAAGAAATTAAGGGATCTATCTAGATTTTTCTTTTACAGGGTCTTTTTTTTTTGTGTGTGTGAAATTGTGAACATACCTACATTTATGAAGAATCTAATCATAATTTTGTGAATTCGGATTTATCATTATATTTAAGTTCCTGTTTATACATTTTAACAAGATGTTTTTTATATATAAAAGCTAGACAATATGTTATTTGATTACTTCAGCTGTTTTATACAAGTTAAAATTTTATTTTAAAGGATTATAATTTCTGAAAGTTCAGTTTGAGAATGGAATAGTTTATGAAAGATTAATTCTATGTTCAAGTCACAGAATTTTGTGTTTTCCTTGTTCAAAAGGAATAAATGGTTCGAACAAAAATTCTCCTGGAAGGAATAGATGAAACAGAGATAAAGAAAAAGGATGAAACTTCAAATAACTAAAGATATGTCTGAAAGAGAAAAAAAAGAGATGCAGATGTGGTCCTATTGTGACACATCTCCAAGATATTTTATTATTTCAAATGTATATTTTGGATGTGAACATGTGCAAACAATAACTTAGTTTTTTGATTAACATATGTACCTTGAAACATCTAATGTAATTTATTTTATTTTGTAATACTAGGGGGCTCGGCCCCCTACGAGCTACGCTCGCCAACCCCCGCCCAGGCACCGAAGACTCTAAATGCACGCTAATTTGATCGGCTTTAAAAAGATTTCGGAAGATTGAATTATAATGTAAAAAGCAGTGGCGATCTCCCTATAAACGAATTTCTATTCATTTGTCTTTGATTGGGGAATTTTAACGCCAAATCCGCTGCGGTACTACTTGATTATCCTGTCGACCAATTTCGCCAAATTATATAAATCGCCAAACCACTCGCCAAATTATACAAATTGACATAATTTTTTTATTTTAAATAACAATAGAACAAATAAATTCGTACAACATTAATAAAAATACAAATAAAACGTCGAATAAAAATAACTTGATGACGTAGATACGTATAACAACATTTCAAAATAAGCTAACATAAAAGGAATTAAGTAAACAGAGTCTTTGTCTCCTGGTATTTTTTAACAAAGCGAAAAGAAAGTTCTTTTAAATGAGACATTTTAAATTAATCGTTTTTAATCTAACGTAATTTTTACCAAGCTATTTTTTTCTGTTTTAAATATTCACGTGAAGATACTTTTGTTAGAAATGAAATATTATTTGCGCTTTCCTAACAAAAATAGTTGAAAAGACCCTCTCAAAATATTAAATAATTGTCTAGCGCAATTTCTAAATTTAAACTTTTTTGCAATATTATTTTTTGTTCATTTTATGTAATAACTATAATGTGACGTAAATATGACATAATTTCTCCTACGACTTCTAACGCATGCTAATGAACTTATTATTTTACAATATCCTTTCTCTTTTAAAATTCACGTGTGTACTTTTTATGACATAATTTTTAATAAATTCCTGCTTTTTATACATAATTATTTAATTTTAATTTGAAAGTTTTTTTTCCTGTTTATAATAGTCACGTGTAAATAAATTTTTAATTTGAAGCAAATATTATTGCTTGCGCTTTTTATACAGTTGGCAACAGTTTAAATTAGTACAATTTTCTGAAATCTGTAAAAAATCTCTAGAAATGCTGAAAATTTGAACTTAAAATAGAAATAAAACCTGAAAAAATGAGTCAAAATGAAAAAATTAATGCAATCTGCACTCCGGCAAATTCTGACGCATAAAATGATCTAAAAATGATTACACTGCCATGTATAGTTTTTGCTGCTATAAAACTTTTTTAGTGGAACGATTTTGTCCAACTTTAGCATTAAATATCTCTTAAAATAATTCTTCGATTTGAAAACTGTCTGCATCAGCATGTTTATCAAACATTTCTCTATAATTCCACCGATTTTCATATTTTTGTATGCAATATTTTGCTTAATATTAACGAAGAAAGACCTCCGGTCACAAAAAATTCAAAACCGGCGGCGGCGGCGGTGACAGCGGTAGTTACTTTTTTTTAGAATAGAGAGATTAATGTGTTTAGTTTATTAAGTTTTTTTTTTTGTTTTTTTTTTTTAAGGATGAAACTGTTGAAATGAGTTTTTGTGATGTTGTAAAATATGCAGAACAGTCTTAAAAAGTTCTCAATACTGGAAATAATGATGGTTTTTAACAGATTACCAAAACAAATGTGCATACTGAAACAATCTTAGATAACAAATAATTTAAATAATATTAAAAAAAATTCCCTAAAAATGTTTGTATCTACTGTAAGTATAATTTAAATTAATCTACTAAAAATTGAATATACTAGGATTTTATTATAGTTTTGAATTAGTAATTTATGCATTATATAATAAAAATAAAATAATGTTAAAGTTGGTCAAAATCGTTCATTAAAAAAGTTTTATAGGAGCAAAAACTATACGTAGGAATTTAATCATTTTTAGTTCAATTTATACATTAGAAGTTCCCGGTGTGCAGACTGCATTTATTTTTTTAATTTGACTCATTTTTGGGGGTTTTATTTCTATTTTAAACTCAAATTTTCAGTATTCCGAGAGATATTTATTTAAAAAAAAAAAGGGTATTATCTTTTAGAAAAGGGTATTATCTTAAATTGTTGCCAAATTTAAAAACAGTGCAAAGAATAATATTTCCTTCAAATTAAAAATTTATTTACACGTGACTATCATAAACAGAAGAAACTTTCAAATGAGAATTAAATGAGTATCTATTAAAAGCAGGAAAATATTGATAATTACGTCATAAAAACTATAGTTACATATGAATTTTAATAAAGAAAGTAAACTGTAAAAAAATAAATTCATTAATATGCATTAACAGATTTAAATGGAGGAAATTACATCATATTTAAAATTGCCAAACAGTTTAAATTTAAAAATATACTTGCACAAGACATTTATTTCATATTTTGAGATAATCTTTTAAAACTAATCTATTTACATATTGAACAGCATTTAATGCATATCCATACCTATAAGGAGGTTACCATGCGGGGCACCCTGTTCTGTTGCCAAATGCAGCCAAGTTTGTTGCCAACTGGGTGATATATTGCCAAAAGTGACACCAACTTGGCAACCTCTAATATTTCACCAAATTCCCATAGACTTCCATTGTAAATCAATAGGGTTTGCTTACTTGCTTACAGAAAATCAACAAATTGAGATATTTTGAACCTATGAACCAATGCAGATGTTATTGAAGTGTCGACAAGAGTCGCATTGCTCGTGTTGAGAATTCTAAGACAGCACAAATAATATTTCCTTTATAACAACAACAGAAGTATTTTCACGTGCATATTAAAAAGAGAAAGAAAACTTGGGTGAAAATTTCATCAGATTTAAAACAATAGATTTAAAATGTCTTATTTAAAAAAACTTTCTCATATAGGTAAAATCCATATCAACTCAGGCAGGGGGGTTACCTTCATTGTCTCAGAAGTTTTTGAATTGAACATATGTTAAAATTTAAGAAAAGTAAGATACCTGTATATTTTTGTTTTGTCCAAAAAAATTCCTAGCCCGAGATACAGGCCGCCAAAGATGACATCCCCGACACCAATTCCCATTTGCGATTTTCGACAGAAATTTTAAAGTGCTCTATCTCTAGAACGGTGCAAGATATTTTGTTGCATTTTTTTTTATTTTAAAGATAATATTCTTCTGTTTAAAATGATATACCCAATTTTGAAATATGTATTCAACTTTTCTTATGGCAGCCTTTTGAAAAAAAACTTTTTTTTCAAAAATGCCAATTTCAAAAATTTTGATTTGTTTTGCTGTTGATCAATACCATTGGGAACTAACTTCACTGTAAAGGAGAACTTCCACTTTTGAGTTTAACAAATTTTAGAAACATTTCAAAATTTCAGAGAATGTTACAGGAACTGTATATATACAGTTCCAGTAAGAGTCACTGAACTTTTGCTTATTTGTATCATATTTGTAAGGTAAACCTACTATATATCCTAAGCAAGTTGGAAATTGCAATATCAAATGTGGCAAATGAGGTGCGTTCGTACTATAACTAGTTTTATAAACATTCAGATTTTGGTGCAATAAGTGTTACACTCTTGTGCAAAAAAGCATGAATACAAAATTTATTATGATTCTATACATTCAATTCAGTAATACGGAAGTAATGTGAATCCACCTTAAAAAGGACTTAATCACCATGGCAATCTAGAATCATTACCTATCATGGTATATTATTGAATCAGTTGTGTATTATAGAATTTTTAAATAGAATGAAGGAAACTTTTATTAATATCTTTTAAAGTTTTAATTCAATTTTAATAACATTTGAAGTAATACAGACTTTATTTTCATTACCGAACATTGCATAGTAAAACAATCTCAATAACATATATCAATTACACAGCAATACAGTCATATTAAATGCAAGTTAGAGTTCAGACAGATGGGCAGACAAACCGAATCCATAAAGACTTTCAACTATGTTGTAAAGTGTTAAAAACACATAAATAGGTTGGAATTTGACTTTTAGAAATTTATATCAATAGACGGAAGCATACTTGAATACTTTCATACAAGCCTGTACTTTACCGACTATCTTTATGCATGTCACTATTTTGCTAATATTTAATTAAGACTGAAACACACTTAAAATTAGTGAAATCACACTTCCAGAGTTTATCATCCATAGTCGGCCATATATCTAATTATTTGCGTGGACCTGTATATCATTTTATCTATATTCTACAAACATATCTTAGTATACTAAATGGAGTTCAGCGTAAAAATGCATAACTCATTTAAAAATCACCTTTAAACTATTTTCGTTCATACTCAGTAACCCTTATGATTTTTTTTATGTAGCCTGTATATGATCTACTGCATTTATACACACAACGTAATATTGAAAAATTTAATTAAACTTAAAAACCCATATCATAACTAAAAAAGCCCTTCTAGTAATCATCGCTAATATACAGTATTTTGTATACAGTAAACTATCCGAAATCTTTTGTGTGTCTCTGTAAATACTATGCGCTTTCTATTACACAAGAAGTAACTTGTTGTAAACCTCGGCAACATATATCAATTTCATCATATGTGAAAGAGTTTAGCGTAATTAAAATATGCCGCAAACAATATTTCTCTTATACCATTATCCAACAGAATTCTTTTGTGTGGATCTGTAAATGAATAATTAATGTTCTTTGCACCATATATTTTACAGAATGTAAATTTTAGTACACTTCATTTAAGCACATAGTTAAGATTTTGTTTCCATGTTTTGTTTTATTTGTTTTATGCTTCCATTCACCGAACTTTTTAGACACACCTTGTACAACTTGTCAAAATCAAAAGTGGAAGTTCTCCTTTATAGGGAAGGTAGTACTCAATAGTATTGATCAACAGCAAAAAAATCAAAATTTTTGGGACAGGCATTTTTGAAAAAAAAAAAAAAAAAAATATTTTTGATAAAAAGAAAAAAATCAAAAGGCTGCCACAAGAAAAGTTAAATACATATTTCAAAATTGAGTATATCATTTTGAACAGAAAAATATTATCTTTAAAATTAAAAAAAAAAAACGCAACAAAATATCTTGCACCGTTCTAGAGATAGAGCACTTTAAAATTTTTATCAAAATTCGCGAATGGGAAATGATGCCCGGGATGACATCTTTGGCAGCCTGTATCTCGGGCCAGGAATTTTTTAGGGCAAAACAAAAATATACAGTTATCTTATTTTTTCCTGAATTTTAACATATGTTCAATTCAAAAACTTCTGAGACTATGAAGGTAAGATTTTTTCTTTGGCTGCCTGAATTGACATGGACTATGCCTATAGCATAGTTAAAAAGTACCGGGAGACAAAGGCTCTGTTTACTTAAATCATTTTATATTAGCTTATTTTCACATGTTTCACTGATATGATTTAATCAAAGACGAAAACAACCCGTTAACAGGGAGATAGCCACTTTTTTTTTTTTTAAATTATAATTCATTCTTCCGAAATTTTTTTAAAGCCGATCAAATTAGCATTTGTTTTTATTGTTTGCAGTGTCCGAACGGGGGGTTGGCGAGTGTATCTCGTAGGTGGCACAGCCCCCTAGTATATATATTTTTTAAAAACTCATAATAAGTTCATGCATAATAAAAATTTATATTAAAAAAAATCATAATAAATTTATGCATAATAAACATTTAACTGCGAAGTGACAAATTAATACCTGTTTCACCATTACTTAATTTATTTATTTAGCAAATTGGAATTGTAAAAGTACAATCTATTTTCTATCTGTACTATGTTTACATTAGAAATAAAAATTATAGAATGTGTGTATGTTTTGTAAACATCTCGACATGGTCTTTTATTTAGCTCCTAACAATCTAGAAGTATTTCAAATTACTTACTGCTTCAGAGCTTTCTATCAGGAGGATTTGTGTCTATTTAAAATAGGGATGCACAACCTGTGGCCCGCGATGGGCTTGCGTGTGGCCCGCGATCTTCGTCAATTTATAACTGCAAAAAATTGTCAATTGTCATTATGGACAAAAAAAAGTTTTATCCATAGGTCACAAGAAAAAAATCGTGAATTTCATCAATTTGCCACGGAAAAAATTGAAAAATTCGTCAGTCAATTAAGAATCGCGAATTTTGTTGATCAGGTGCAGAAAATTCGTGAATTTTGTCGATCAGGCGCGGAAAAATCGCAAATTTCGTTGATCAAGCACGGAAAAATCACGAATTTTGTCGTTGAGACGCGGAAAAAATTGCAAATTTGACCTGTCGAGCAAGGAAAAATCGCGAGTTTTGTTGATCGAGATCGGAAAAATCGCGAATTTTGTTGGTCCGGTACAGAAAAATCGCTAATTTTGTCGATCAGGCGCGGAAAATCGCAAATTTCATTGATCGGGTATGAAAAAATAGTCAATTTTGGTGAAGATGCGCTGAAAAATTGTAAATTTTGCTGATTGGCTGCGTAAAAATCATGAGTTTCGTACAAGAAAAAATCGCGAATTTCATCAGTCAGTTAAAAATCACGAATTTGATCGATCGAGGGCGAAAAAATTGCAAATCTTTTCTATTAGGAGCGGGGAAATCTCAAATTTCGTTGATGGGCTGCGGAAAAATTGCGTGTTTCGTCTGTTTATCCTGAATTTCGTCAATTTGCTTCGGGAAAAAAGCAAAAATTTTCAGTCACTTAAGAATCGCCAATTTCGTTGATCAGGCGCTGAATTATCACAAATTTCATCAATCAGGTGTGGAAAAAACGCAAATTTTGTCGATCGGGTACGGAAAAATCACGACTGTTGTCGATTGGGCTCCGAACAATCACGAGTGTTGTCGATCGGGCTCCGAACAATCACGAGTGTTGTCGATCGGGCTCCGAAAAATCACGAATTTCGTTGGTTGGGCATGAAAATAATCGCGAATTTCGTTGGTCGGGTACGAAAATAATCGCGAATTTTGTCGATCAGGTGCAGAAAAATCGCAAATTTTGTTGATCATGCACGAAACAATCGCGAATTTTCTCGATGATATGTGGAAAATTGAAAATTTCGTTGATCGGTTGCGTACAAATCACGAGTTTCGTCAGTTTATTGCGAGAAAATAGTGCAAATTTCGTCAATTTACAATGGAAAAAAATTTCAAATTTCGTTAGAGTCAGTTAAGAATCGCAAATTTTGTCGATCGAGCTCCGAAAAATCACGAATTATGTTGATGAGGCGCGGAAAAACACGAATTTTGTCGACCGGCTTCGGGAAAATGGCAAATTTTGTCAATCAGGTGCAAAACAAAATCGAAAATTTCATTGATCGGACGCGGAAAAATCGAAAATTTCGATGATTAGCTCCTCATCCCCCCCTTCGTTCATAAAGTTCACATTTTTTCGGCACTAGTCACTTTCATGCTTATGTTTGTTTTTTAGCACTTTTAAATAAATAAAATTTACTTCCCCGAATAAAAGTCAAGCAATATTATCAGTTCTTCTAAATAATACTTGCTATATATCTGTTATATATACAAACGTAAACTGTTGATATATCCTTGCAAACTGAATTGGATATGTTGACCGGGTAGGGAAACCTAGAGGGGTAGAACTAACCCCCTCCCCTCTGAAACCATATTTTTTACCTGATTATAAGCCACAGATCACCTCCCAGAAATAATAAGTGGCCCTTCTCTTAAAAAGGTTGTGCACCCCTAATTTAAAACAACAACGTCAGAGCAATTATGTTAACACTTAGGGAGAGATTCCTTAGTACTGAAATAGTATTACAGAATATCCTTTTTCATCCCCTCCCCCCTTTAGAATGGAAGTAATTGTAATTGCTTATTTATGATTACAAAGCATTTAATTCTAAATATACTAGGGAATCGAACCCGAGCTCCTCAGGTTACAGAGTATAGGTGAAAACCATTCTTTTTTTTTTTTCTTAACTGTAATTATTTTTTTACATGTAATATATATTTTAGATTGCCCACTAACATCAAAAAGAATTTTTATCTGAAAAATATCAATTATGCAATCAAATAAAGTTTTAAAATTTATTAAAAGCAATACTTTCACATGTCACCGCATGCCAAGAGTTATTAGCCCAAGATTTTGCGACTTACAGTAGTCTTTCCAGCCATTTCAGTGCTTTAAGCGCCTGGTTCAATCACATGTCTGTTAAATTTGTTTCTTATTTACATTATTTTAGTTATTTTTCCAAAGAGGAAGTTTAAATTTTGTTATAGAACATTAGACGGAAACAAATGCTGAACTTTTTACATTGTTTTAAGGGCAAGCGGATTAATCTTTCGTAATTGAGCTACACGTGATAGATAAATTTAAAAATAATTCATGCTTGAAAATCTATATATATTATGATATCGTACGTGGCACAGAAATCGCGATTATTTGTTAATTGTTTAATGGCAACACCTGAATGAAATGCATCTCATTGGTTATTGTGTAATATTTTTAAAAAGGGAATAACAATAAATAAGTTTAATTAATAAATATAGAACAAAACAATTTATATAATTTAAAAAAATAAAATAAAAGTAAATAAACAATTTATTAATAAATAAACAACAACATCCGGGTTACCATATCAAGCAAAATAACGGCACTTTAGCACCAGTTAAGTACCCTGGTGCATATATGACATTGGCGTCAGAAAAAAATCACGCCAACGTGGTTCGTATATGACATCTGTCATATTCATCTCATTTAAAATACAATAAATAAATAAAGGTATTTTTCCAGTATAGTTACTTGGCGAAATAAAGAAAAGGTCCTTGGCGAGAAAAGAAATTTGGCAACATATTTTCTGGCAACCTATTTCATCAAAATATTTTTTACGAATAAAACTACATTAAAGTTGCTATGACCGCAAAAAGTTTGTATTTTATGTTAGTTGGGTGCAATTCTCGCCAATAGCATTTTTTATTTTTCGAGGGGTAAATTAAAACAATGCTTTGATGTTGAAATTGTTAGGGAAATTTTCCTTAAAAAGGAAAATCCCCACTAAATCTAAGACAATATAAAATTAAGCATGAAGCGTGAAGAGATCTAGATATGCAAATTAAGCAGATGGAGTTAAAGAGTTAAAAATGGCTGAAAAAAAATTGCAAGAAATGTGCGTGTGCTTTAAAAAGGGTATGAAAAGTTCAATGAATACAAAGTGGGTAAAAGAAACAAATAAACTTTATTAAAACATAACATTTGTAAAATAAAGTAGATGAACTTTAAGTATCACAGACGATTGGATATTAACTAATCCATATTTCTAAACTTTACATATTATGTAGAAGATCACCGGAACTCATCGGGTGAAAGTAAGTTTAGACTGACATTTAAAGTTAAGCTTTAGATACATAAATAGAACATTTACTTTTAGACTTTGCATTTTTAAAAGCTTTAACACAAACCTCGCTAATATTATTGTTACTTAATTTGAACATCGTTAAACATGAGGTTGCTAACATTTAAACATATCTCTTTAAAAACTTTTACAAATTAAATAGCTTTTAATGATTTTAAAAATACTTAACTTTACATTTACAAATTGCTAATTATTTCATAACCTCTTAAACTTTAATATAATATAAAACATGAAACGATTAAATGTAAATTAGAAAAGAGAAATATTATCAAATTACGTTTCATGCAAAAACAATAAAGAAGTTAAGTTTATATAGGAAGCAAAGGAAAAGTAAAAAAAAAAGATGCAACTCCAGTCCAACGCCATTAACCATCATGTTCTGTCCTATTACGTGAATGCTATAAAACTTTATTAAACAAGACTTGTTGCACTATTGACTTCCGAGGAGACGATTATCTGTTTATTTCAAAAACACAGGGGCTAACTCTACCTGACAACAACTCATTCCTCAAAAAAACACTTTCGTCAATAAACAGCAGCAGCTATTATATTCACAGACACTCAAAGAATTTTATAAATCTTACTTTAAAACAGGGACAGTGATTCCAGAAAAACAACAAACCAACCCCACACATGCAGAAACAGTTTCTGCTGCACTACGCTCTCCGTGACGTCGTAATGACGGCTGTCCGGACACCTCATGCCATCTGTTGGCAGGTTTGAGTAAAACGCCGATAATACGGATGAAGCTAGTAAAAGAAAAGTGATTGCCGGCCGATATGAACAGAAAATGATAAGTAAGTAAACATGTCTTAAAAAATATTAGCAGATGATGATTAAAAATAGATAATGCAGGTCGGAATGAATTAAACTTTAAAAGATTTTGATGTAAAGCCATAAGAAAATAACAAAATTTAAAAATTTGGGACAACAGAAATTAAATGGTTTATAGTATTTATTCTTTTCTTTTCTTTTTTTTAAAGAATTTTTTTTAAGTGAAATTCATGAATTTGAAATGTTTCAGTTTTAAATTATAGTTATCCATTTTAAAATGAGTGAAAGGATTATATTTTAATCTAAATTAATGAAATATGCAAAAAATATTGTAATTTAATAGATTACAACGACAATTTGGAATTTTTTTTTTTTCCGTCACATCCTCTTCAAAACAGATCGCAAAGATCAAACTTCATACGACCAAAACCTTCATCGATAAACTCTGTAAGTCCCGTTTCGAGAAGAAAAACAGTTTACAAATCAAAAGCAGTTCCACCGAATCATCCACAGATTGCGACAAATTACTTACGTTGAGCTCAATTTTTCCCAGTTAGAATCGACCGATTTTAAAACGCCGTAGCTAGTGGATTGGAGCCCCTCGAGACATGGCATTTTACTATCAATCGATTAAACATTAGATTGTTTCCTTTTTCGCGTTTGTCTTTTATTCTGTAATCGATTTTCATTGGCTACATAATCAGTTGAAGACCTCGATTTTCATGTGCTACATAATCAGTTGAAGACCTCGATTTTCATGGGCTACATAATCAGTTGAAGACCTCGATTTTCATGGCCTACATAATGAGTTGAAGACCTCGATTTTTGCTTTGCAAGACGATTTTCATTTCGGCGTCGCTCTTTGGCTTTGGATTTTTCCATATCTGATAATTTGCGCCTACCCATTTTGTAACTTTTTGAATTTTTAACGATTTTATGCCTTTCGATTACCTATTCAAACAATTTTTAACGATTTTATGCCCTTCTATTACCTATGCAAATAATAATTCTTCTAAAATTAAAGAACATCGTTGAATTTCGTTAAAAAAAATAAGATGTGAGCATCATTTGGCCCCATCCTCGACCGAAAACAACAACCATTTCCAAATGGTTGAAAATGCGACAGGTACAATGTTTGGCGATTTATCACCTGTGCCCGACTAACATAAAAATACCGAGTTCTTGATTTATCTATCAGAATCTTCCGATTTGGCGAAGGATTGAGCAAGTAAATTAAATTATGAATAAAAGTAACATGATACAATGCCTAGCATACATTTAAGGGAGACGAAACTGGTCACCACGGGAGGCTGGTTATTTTAAACACCGTAATAACTCAGTCAATTAAGATACAATTTTCAAACAAATTGCATTTGAAAGTAGATTTTTTTCTCTATTTGGCGGAGCAAAAATTAAAAATGTGCAATATTTGGAAACTTAAAAAATTGCTGACATAGCACGCATTATAATTTCAATTTTTTTTTTCAGTTTTTATGATAAAATGGCAACAAAAGGTACAGTAATATATTATTTTCTTTTCTCCGTGATTATTTTCCCTCTACTTTCAACCCTCAATGACTTTCAATAGAAATGGAGTACTTCAGTTGCCATAATTACAAAAAATGTATTAAAAACTACAGAAATATTAATATCTCAAAATAAAACTGAGATACAGCTTTTAAACAAATTGCATTAAAAAGTACATTTTTTTCCTTATACGATGGTGTAAAAATTCAAAATGTGCGATGTTTAGAAGTTTAAAATTTTGCAGTAAAGAAAATTGAAAAGCCAAAATTTCATTTCAAATTTCAAAGTGTTGCCATTCGCAAAATGACGTATGCGTTACACACAGATATGTTTGTCCTTTATAATATAGATAGGTTCCTTCAACAGAAATCTAGGTTTGGAGATAGCCAGGGGAATGGTATGTTTTCATAAATTGGTATAATTAAAAGATGGAACACATTGCTGCCAAAAAAAATTAAAAAGGACTGCATTTAAAAGAAGCAGTCCTTCAGGAAAACAAATCTTTTGAAAAAATAAACAAAAATAAGCATCGGTGCATCCATTATAAAGTTATGCAGTGTTCTCGCTGGCTTTTGACCTTCATTAGCGATTTGGCGAATAAGAAATAAAAAACAATAGCCAAATGAAAATAAATGTTAGCAAAATAGATTCGGCGTGAAACACTGAAAAATCCATTTTTTTTTTTTTTAATATGTTCTAAAATAACCCCCCTTTTTTTTTAATTACTCAAAAAATAGAAATTCAACTATCTGCTACAGAAACTATTAAAAATAAATACATTCTATATGCCTCCTAAATGTGTAAATGTTTCAGACATTCTTTTAGCAGTCTGAATAAAAGTTAAAAATAGCTATCTTTGTAAAAATAGCAAATAAAGCCTTTGTGCAACAATATTAAAAAGCAGAAAAACCAACGTTTAAAATGCACAAATAATATATGAAAAGCAGCAAACAGCTGTTTCGAATCTACTAGCGAGATTCTTCTTCAGTGCAAAAGGAACAGCGTGCTAGAAAAAGCAAGGCTGAGCAAAATCATAGACAGAGACGCGCTGGCTTTTATACCCTATGCGGGTGGCGAAGGCGCCGAAACAACCAATGAGAGAGAAGCAGTGGAAACGACTCGGTGGACAAGTAGTGACATCTACCGGAGAAGTAGAGAAAAGAAACCAAAAAAGGGGAATTAAATTAACGCTTTCCAAATACTTGGAAAATCTGGAGTACTAGATAAGTCATTGACTAAAGAGTGAGAATTTTTAATGATATGGTAAGCTTCCCAAAAATCAAGATCAAGGTTAGAAGAACATTTTTGGATAATGATGGCTGAGGAAAAATCGAACCTATGTTGAGAAGACCAAGAATGTTGAGCAATAGAAGAACGTTTGAGCTCCTGATTTTTAACATAACCTTCATGCTCTTTTAAACGAAATCTAAGAGCACGTTTAGTCTGACCAATATAAGAAATTATTTCATATATTATTTGTGCATTTTAAACGTTGGTTTTTCTGCTTTTTAATATTGTTGCACAAAGGCTTTATTTGCTATTTTTATGTATTTGCCGTTAACGGGCCTTTATTCTTCTGTAATTTTTTTTTTTTTTTTTCCCCCGCAATGTCTCAAATCAATAGGTTTTGTAATTTACGATTAAAAAAGTACAGGTTTTTGGAACACTTACATTTCCTACTTGATTGTAGGCGTAAGAAGGTTATTCCTAAATTCATTTCCATTCGTTGTAATTTATTTTCTTCAAATAGGATTGAGAAGGTCTTATTTCGTTCTAAATTAGCTCTTTTAAGAGCTTTGATTCAAGAGACTCGCCGCAAAATTGCTCATATAGAGCGCGAGTTATATTCTTTACATATCAGCCTCGCTAATTCTACTCCTGATTTTCAGTCCATTGACAGAAGGTCATGGAGCAGAGTTCTCACAGCTTCTTCTGTTCATTGTTCGGTTTTAAAGAAGAAATTTAATGCGCTTTGTGGAAGTTCTGTCGCTAATAACTGCAATAATTTGCCTCTTGTTAACCAAAATGCTGTTGTCAATCTTTCTAGTGTTCCATTAAGTAACAATCAGCTCGATGCTCTCAAATTGAATAACAATTTTTCTGTCTCTGCTATTCCTTCTTTACCTAATCTTATCACTCCTATTGAAAGAGCCTTTAAGCATAGCGCTCTATCTTCTTCTCAAAAAGAGTCTATTAGGCATCTCATTGCCAATACTGTTGATTTCAATTCTAATGTTTATAAACCCAATCTTAAACATCCTGTTAAACAATGTCTGAAAAATTTGCGTTCTGATCCAAACTTAATTATTACTAAGGCCGACAAAGGTGGTCAGATTGTTCTTCTCGACAAATCTACATATTTAGAAAAAACCCATAAATTAATTAATGATGGTCCGTATGTGGATATCCGCAAAGACCCTTCCACTAGTGAAATTAACTCTATTAAGTCTGCCATTAAGTCTTCTTCCATTATTCCTGCTAACTTTAAGAAGTCCCTTATTCCGTCTATTGCGCATTGTGCCAGGTTTTATGCTTTACCTAAGGTCCATAAACCTGACATTCCTTTTAGACCTATTGTCTCTAGTATCGGTACAGCTTCTTATAAGCTTGCCAAATATTTAGTTTCTGTTTTTTCCCCACTTTTGAGCAGTAACTGTTTCACTGTTAAGAATTCTTTTGATTTTGTTAAAAAACTTCATAATTTTAAGCCGCAGGGTCACATGATGGTTTCTTTTGATGTTAAATCATTATTTACAAACGTTCCAGTTGAGGGGGCTTTAGATTGCCTCAAGAAAAGGCTTTGTGAATTCCATTTCTCTTATTTTGAAATCGAGGAACTTATACTTCTCACTCGCGCTTGCTTGTCGCAAAATACTTTTGTTTTCAATGGTAATTTCTTCCGTATGATTGACGGTTTGGCTATGGGTAATCCTCTTAGTCCAATTTTATGCGATATTTATATGCACTATTTTGAGGTCAAGCTTTTTGAAATCTTAAAATTTCCGTTCTATGTTCGTTATGTTGATGATGTTTATGTCCTGATTGAAATGAATTCGGATATTAATCATATTCTCTCTATTATGAATTCCATTGATCCCTGCATTCAATTTACCTCTGAAATTGAGACCAATAACTGTCTTTCTTTCCTGGATGTCCTTGTTATTCGTTGTGAAAATGGCTTTCAGACTACCGTCTTTCGTAAACCTTTTGCTGTCAGTCTCCCCCCTCACAGGTATTCTTCTCATCCCCCTAACCAGAAATTCGCCGCTTTCAATACTTTTGTTTTTCGGGCTACTAATATTTGTTCCACTCCTCAGTTACTTAGTACTGAACTTAATTACCTCAAAGCTATTGCTGTCGATCGTGGTTATTCCTCTAATATTATCGATTCTATTTATAAGAAATTGACGAAATCCGACCATTCTGAAAAGCATTCTAATTCCAACTCTAATACTTCAGTTGTATTACCATTTTTTCCTAAAATCAGTCAGCAAGTTGCTAAAATCCTAAGAAGGTTTGATTTTAAAGTTATTTTTTCTCCTGTTAATAAAATCCCTTTTTCAAATCTCAAACACCCCGTTGATCGCCTAGATAATTGGGGCATTTACCAGATCTCTTGTCAGTGTGGTCTTTCTTACATTGGTCAGACTAAACGTGCTCTTAGATTTCGTTTAAAAGAGCATGAAGGTTATGTTAAAAATCAGGAGCTCAAACGTTCTTCTATTGCTCAACATTCTTGGTCTTCTCAACATAGGTTCGATTTTTCCTCAGCCATCATTATCCAAAAATGTTCTTCTAACCTTGATCTTGATTTTTGGGAAGCTTACCATATCATTAAAAATTCTCACTCTTTAGTCAATGACTTATCTAATACTCCAGATTTCCCAAGTATTTGGAAAGCGTTAATTTAATTCCCCTTTTTTGGTTTCTTTTCTCTACTTCTCCGGTAGATGTCGCTACTTGTCCACCCAGTCGTTTCCACTGCTTCTCTCTCATTGGTTGTTTCGGCGCCTTCGCCACCCGCATAGGGTATAAAAGCCAGTGCGTTTCTGTCTATGATTTTGCTCAGCCTTGCTTTTTCTAGCACGCTGTTCCTTTTGCACTGAAGAAGAATCTCGCTAGTAGATTCGAAACAGCTGTTTGCTGCTTTTCATATATTATTTGTGCATTTTAAACGTTGGTTTTCCTGCTTTTTAATAGCTATCTTTGATTTACCATTGTGAAAACATATATTAAAAATTGCTGTGAGATTTCGACCGATAGAAAAAATTGACCGGCCAACGATACTTTGCGTACAACTAATAATTAGTATGCTTAATGTTGTGAGAATACTTCTCACAATATTTAAATTTGGTTTATTTTTATTCTCTTTCAGCTATTTTTTTTGCATCGATGTCTATTTGAACTTGATCATTACGCCGCAATGTTGACGTTTTATTCTCTCACCGTAAGACAAGTTCATTTTTCGCCGCCGATATTCATATCTGCTTTGGGAGCGGATTGACAGCTTGCGCATGCGCACTCCGCTATTTTAGAAGCACATCTCTGGAGCTCTTGTATCGATGAGGTCAACTTGCTTTATGATGACGTCATTGAAATGATGCGCCGCCCTCTTTTGACGCCATTTGCTGACAGGAAGAAATTTCAGTTTTGTTTTCCAATCAGTGAAAAACATTTTGAATTCTGCAGCTTGTAATTAGATTTTCATTAATTTACCGTAAATTTCATTTTAGCTAATCAATTTAAAGTCTGTCTTTTAATTACTTTGTCAACCCCGTATTCATCATTTAAATACTAAAACTCGTTAATTTTAAATTCAGAATTTGGTTTGATGTTGTGAAAAAGAGATGTAGTTTTTCGATGAGTGTTTTCCGCGGCGTGGGTTTTACCTGCCGTCGATTACCGCGAAGTTTGCCGAATGAAAAACGTCCGTATAATAAGTCGTATTTTTGTGGATATCTTTTGTCATGCCAAAGTTTAATTTAACTAAAAGATGTGCTGCTCTCATTAAAAGGAATCCCATGGAATTATTCTATGTTGGCTGCTATTTTTCTCTTCTTAAAAGATTAGTTCTTTTATTTTAAAATGGTGACCAGAAGCAAGTAATTTCCTAATCTTCCATTCAACTAACGTCCGAAATAAAGAATATTGTTTGTTTCATCAGTTTACCTCTTCACTGTCTCCTGTAAAGTAAGAACGATCAATAGTTTTATTAAAAGAACTTCACAATGTGTACTTAACCCTTTTACGATCACAACATATAATTATCGCCACAAATGTTAACACCACATTCCAGCAAAAATTTTCAATATTTGGCACTTGTTGCGAGTAATTGTGTTTATGTTTTTACCAGAGCGACGCCGGCGCATAGACAGTGATTAACTGGCAAAAATCTATCGCATAATCCTTTTTGTGTCTTTCGCTGTCGCTGAACTTAATTGATATTGAGTCTGTATCTCTATAAATAGAGCAATGTAAATGGCACGGTGCGATTGAAAATGTAAAGCTACATTAATCGTTCAGAAACACCGATAAGTCTCGAGTGTATTGGCATACACACAAACAGAGCAGAAATTGAGAACTCTCAATTTGGCTAGCCTGATTGTTAGTTTACTCGCCAAATGAAACATTTTGTCGCGATTTGGCGCAATGGCAAGCGGCAGCGAGAACCCTGAAGTTATGCATAAACAGAATACAGAACAACAAATTGAGTAGCACTTAGAGCTAGATTATTTATCGATATATCGACAGATATTGATATTTTTTAACTATCGCAATAACAATATCTAAACTTTGATTCTGTTGAAGTTGATATATCCCAATAAAATAACAGTGTAAACAAACACTGCGATTACGAACACGAGAACCGGAAAAAATATCGCCAAATATCTCAAAACTCAATAAAATAATATTTTGCGCTCACCACGAGCCCCAGAAAAAGAAAATTCTATTCCAAAGTCTTCAACCTCTTGCCTCATTCAAAACAGAAAATCTACATCAATAAACTTCCTTTCCGCTGATTATCTACAATAGAAATTATCTCAATTATTTCAATACATTGAGGCCTTTGCTGTAGAGTTTGTTCGACTCTCTGCGTAATGCTGAATAACACTTTTGGCCTACACATATTCTAATAACTCCAGATAATTGATACATCATGAATAATCACACATGAGCATTGGTTATTCATTGTCGCGTTTGATATGAAGATAGCTCATTATCATCGAGTCTATACCTAAGCAGATGGAATGCTCGGCTTGCAAGCAACCAATCAGAGTCTGCTAATGGGAAAGTTTCCCCTTTTGTTTATAGCCATATTGGTGAAAATCCCAAGACCGAAGCAGTCGTTCACTATGATGATTGGTTGCTTTTAAAAAGAGCTTCCCAGCCAGTAATGCTTATTCATATTGACTTTCTTTGTCATTCGTCATATTTTCGTTAGAGTGAAGTTTTCTCGAGTGAATTTAATATAGCCTGTCTTGATATTTTTCAGCTATGAATATTTATCAAAACACAAAATTTAAATTGGTATAAAACTATTCTCATATGTGATTTGAGTATTTATATATTTTTTGAAAAGGTTTCAATGTTTTCTTGTAGTAAATACGTAGGAGGATATAAATATAGTGATTTTTTTCTATTAAGAATGAATTGATTCCTTAGAGAAAGATTGAAAAGCAACATTTCTGTTGCATCTATCATCCACTGAAACCTATTTAATAAGTATATTATCATGACATGTGGCATTAAATTAATTTTAGTTTTTCCTGAGTTTCCACTTTTCCTGTGTTGATTAAAATAAAATTGTCAATGTCCTAAATTTAAGAATGTTTTATTTTAGTTTGTATTTTATAATTTTGTCAGTTATTCGCAAAGTACTTAGATAGTTAAAATGTCACTGATAAATAATGCATAGAGTAGGAAGAATAGAAAACATACTAAACTATTTTTGAAGGAAAATACTTTGCAACAAATGGTATAAATGCAAACAGATATCAAACATTGGTTTCTTTTCTAAAATATTTTTTGTATAAATATATACAATACTTATTTTAATGATGCTGTGTGAACATATATGCATAAGACATTGACTCATTGATCTCTACACCTGTTTTTACTTAAATTGCTGCTACTATGCCATTTATGTCTTGAAATTAGCAAAGTTTCTATTCTTGTACAATTTAAGGTAGTTATTGTGATATATCACAAATATTAACTCATTGATATATTTCGACATTAAATTTCTGATATCGTCCAGCCCTCTAGTAGCATTAAAAACATCATTGATTAAAAATAAGTTTGATTTATTTAATAATATTATCTTTTAACACCTGCAGTGAGTTAAGATTTGTTTTTAGATGCAAAAAAAAGCTAAGATATATATTTTAATAGGGAGTTCTGTAGCACATCACTACTGGAGTAGGTAGAAAAGGTAGAAAAGAGAACTTGTAAATTAGAGTTTTCAAATAAATGTTATTTATCTCACTCATGCATGGTAACCTCATGTGACATTGTATTGAAAAACAATCCTCAAAGCAGTAGCGCATCCAGGATTACTCTTTGGAGGGGGCTAGCATATTTTAGAGGCCCAGATCTGGGCCGGTCCTCTGCCGAGCTCTGCCTTTCTTTCATTTGATTTGATGGGACGTGCCGGATCAGGACCTGACTTACATTTTTTCTGAGCTGAGTCGTAACTCGTAACCAGCCAGAGAAGCCAGAGGAAGCTCTGGAAAGTTTTGGTGGGGCTAATTCTGAATGCTTTTAACATGTTAAATAATGAAATACTGCACTAAAATATATCTTAGTTTTTGTGATTTTTTGGTGTGTTTCTGTATTTGGATAATTTTAAAGTTTGTTTGCAATCAAACGATTTAAACTTTTCTTATTAAATTATCTAAATATTATGAAGGTTAAAGAGAGCGAGAGGTTTCATGGTTTCTTAATTTTTTAATTAAGCAAATTTTAAACATGCTACTATTTCGAATTTCATAAAATATATATATATAAATAAAAGGTAAAACATTGTGTGACACTATTAATATCTTTTCAAAAATTCTGATTTTTTAAGGACCTATTGAAAATAATAATAATAATATTCTTTCATAATTTAAAAAAAAATTAAATATTTAGTCTCTTCTGGGAGGGGCTTCAGCCCCCTTAGCTCCCCCTGTGGGTGCACCAGTGCCTCAAAGAATTGTGCATGTGTTATTTCTTCATCATACATAAAACACACATAAAGAAGTTAAATAATATTTCTGAAATGCAACAATAAATTGAAAAAACATTTCTATATTCACCTTCAACAAATTTGTTTCTGTTCTGCTTGAGAAGAATCAAAGAATTCTTACTCTTGGATCTAAACATAAACACAGCCAATTTTTTTTTTTTTCTTTGTGGCAAGACAGGGTTCCTACACAATTCTGGTAAAAAAAAAATTCCCTGACTTTTCCAGGTTTTCCCTGACCTTATTCAAAAATTTCCCTGACCTTTCTCAGTAAAATTTCGACTTATATATTGTTGTAAAACACTCCACAATGGACTTTAATCTAGATAAATGCTAGAAAAAAGCATGTGCTGTATGAATTTCCGCTTTTTTAATTATTTTTCATATTGATATAGTGTTTGCAGAAATTTTATATAAAAATTTTAGTTTGGATGAATAATTAATTCAAAATTTCTTTATGTACGACGATAATAGAAATTCTGATGGAAGTAGTACATCAAAAATTCCCTAACTTTTCCCCGCCCTTTTCAAATATTTAAAAAATTCCCTGACATTTTGCCTAAAATTACAAATTCCCTGACTTTTCCCTGACCCGTAGGAACCCTGCAAGACGTCCAAAATTTATATTATCATAAAAAAAGTTTAATTCTTAATAATTTTTCAGTGCTTGTAAACCTTATATCAGGAGTGTTTTGCAATTTTGTAATAAATTAAGATATTTAAATGTTCAACGGTTTTGTTATTAACATTCCATTTTTTAGTGCAAAATGTTTTTCCGTCATATAAAAATAATTCATGCATGAGTGGGTAAATTAATCAAAATGTAATCTGACGAAAAGCTTTTATTATAAATACTAGCAAACCCGCCCAGGGTTAAATAATAACCTTAAGATACTTTTTAATAGTTTTTAAAGTAATCAGAGGATGCTAGAACCATGTTAAAGAAAACTGCAAGCAATTTGGATCATTTTTAAAGAAGCTGCACCAATGACTCAAGAAGGCGATTAATATTCAAAATTGGTGGTAGCTGAAGACAAAAATTTTTTGTCGTTCATGTAGTAGTTGGATGACATAAGAAGTCGGGAAAAAAAAAGCTAGTGAATCGGACCATTTTTAAAAAGGGACTATAATAGAGGGCCCAAATAGGGGCCATCTGATAGTGAAAAGCTGGGCCCTAACATGAAAACACGTTAAAATGTTTTAATTAAATGCGTAAAAAATTCAGTAAATTCTTTTAAAAAGGCCCAAAGGCCCCAATAAAAATATGATGGTGTTAGTCCTGGAAGAAGAGTTCAAGACTCAACTTTAAATTTATACACTGAGAAAGTGAGAAAATTAATTTGTGCAATATGCATGGTGCATAAAAATTTCAAGGGCCCTGCACTGGGCCCCAGGGTCTTGACGTGAAAATAACTAAATGGAAAAAGTGTTCCAAAAATGAAGATTGTATTAAGAGGGGGCAATTTATTTACAATTTATACTGTAAAAATTTCAAAGGGCCCGTTACCGGTCCCCAAAGGGTCTGAGTCTTAACTGGCATGTAGTTGGGTATAAAGATATTTTTAATAGTTATTAAAGTAATCAGAAGACTCTAAAACTATGTTATAAAACATTTCAAGAAATCTAGATCATTTTAAAAAAATCCACACCAAGGGCCCCCCAGAAGGCGATTAGTAACCAAAACTGGTGGTAGCTGAAGTCTGAGAAATTTTTTTGTCATTCATTTAGTAGCTGGAGGACCTAAGAAGTTGTTGAAAAAAAAAAAAAAAAAAAAAGCTATTGAATCGGATCATTTTTAAGGGAGCTATAATAGGGAGCCCAAAAGGGGCCAACTGATTGCTTTAAAAAGGCCCTAACATGAAAACATGTTAAAATGTCTTGGCACTTAGCGCTTTAGAACTTCAATTAGTCAAAATTAAGCATAGGGTACGAATTATTCGTTGGAATAATATTTTAAAGAAATGCACTAAAGATTGGATAATGTTTAAAAAGGGGCCCTAGGGCCCCAATAAAAATATGAGGTTGTTGGTCCAGAAATAAGAACTCAAGACTCAACTATAAAATTATGCATTTAGAAGGTGAGAAAATTAAGGGGTGAAAAATACTTGGCACTCAAAAAGTTCAAGAGGCCCTGCGATTCCCTAGGGCCCCAGTAAAAGAATGAGGCTGTTGGTCTGCCGACCACTCGGGGGAGCATTCTTCCCCCCCCCTCCTTTTTCTTTTTTTGACAGTTCGCCTCTTTATTAGGTGCAACAGGACTCTGTCCGCACGAGCTACCGGACCCGCTCCAATGGGACAGCCCACGGAGCCAGTTTTTCCCCAGTGGGGTCTGGTAGAAAGGCGTAGTCTCATGTCCCTTGCAACGTTAAGTTTGCCTAACAATTTGGGCCCCCCCAAAAAATAACATATGGTGCAATTTGTCTATCTGCGGAGCCCCACTCTTTGTTTTCTATACCCCCCCCCCTTCCCCCATACTAAAAAATTATCATTTTCATTTGACAAGTATGCATCAACAATTAGGCTTCAAAAATCCAAGCAATCCCAATTAGATCGGGCAGCGGTGGCCAAGCTGGTAGAACAATATACTCGTAGCCGTTGGTCACAGGACCCAGGCTAACTGCTGGCTAAATTTCCATCATGTACGCTAATGGCGCCTGGTGCATGTAAAATCCATCGTGGGTGCAAAGTCCTCTAAGTTACCTGTGAATTATACCTCTGGAGGTGCCTTGCCAGGTGAAGGTCTCGTCATCTGATCAAGGTTCTAAATTACGAGATCAACTTGAGTAGCAATGTGCACAGGTGCCAATTAACAGGATATAACGTTAAATAACCGGCAAAACAAAGTAAACACAAACAAGCAGTAGGCACTGCAGATAGGATGACGATCGAGGCATTGATGTCAGGTTTATTACCGTCTCCCTCTGCAGTGATTCGTCTGCCTTGCATTTCGGCCCAAAATTATCCCTTCAGCGGTAAATCTTAGCTTTTTGGCCATTTCAATTTTTAATTTCCCTCAAAAATGCCCCCTTCTACAGCTAAGAAGTTTACTACTTTTTAGGCATCAAAAATAATCCAGCCCTTTTTCAACTGGCATGGCAAGTACGTGGTGTGCGGTGACAAACATAGTTTTGCAAAGTGCAATAAACAACCTAGAATCTTCATCTCAGCTTATAACAGTCAGTCCTGGTGCTTGCTGGTGTAGTCACCGCGGTGTAGTATGCCGCCTGCGGCGATCTGGCGTATGTACCGCAATGCATTGCCCCACTTTCCAGGCATTTACAAACCCGTTCAGCTGGGTTAACCCCGGTAGGTAGGGGCCTGGTCAGCGGTCTCCGAGGCTGTTGGTCCAGGTGTAAGAAATCAAGACTCAAATGTAAAATTATACACTTAGAAAGGGAGAAAATTAGGGGGTGAAAAATGCTTGGCGCTCAAAAAGTTCAAGGCGCCCTGGGCCGGGCCCTGTGATTCCCTAGGGGGCTCAGGGGAATGGAATAACATACTGGAATGTAGAAACGTGAGAATAACTAAATGGAAAAAGGATCCCAAAAATGAAGATCGGATTAAAAGGAAACAACTTTATTAATGCAAAAACTTCAAGGAGCCCTGTATCGGGCCCCAAGAGTCCAGGGTCATAACTGGAAAGTAGAATGGCGAGGAATAACTATATGTTGAAAGCTCCTCCAAAACGAAGAAAATTGGATAAAAAGGTTGCAAGTTGTTAACAATTTTGTGCATAAACATTTAAAAGGGCCCAGGCCCTTAAAAGTTAAAAATCTGAGCCTCAGGTGCATCAGGACCTATCTTGGACTATTCACACCTAAATTTTCAGACTTCTACGTGCGGTAGTTTTTGCTAGCCATCACACACACAGAGCGATTTGTTCTTTCATTAGTATAGATTAATTTAGATAAGTATGCTAAGAAATTACTGAATCTTACTTGAGTATTTGCCCCAGGATTACACAGAAAAGCATTTCTACTATCGTCTTCATAAAAATTTAATAAATCTTCATTATTCTCTTGACAAACATTCTCAGAATGCATTTTAATGTTGCTCCCTTGAATTGCAAGATGTCCAATTTCATGGTGGTCTTTTAACCCTTTGCACTTCTTTGTCAAGTGTGACTTGACATTTTGATTTTTATCACAGTTCTTAGAAGTGCAAAGGGTGGAAAAGACAGTTTCATTTTTGCAGATTTTTTTATTGTCAATCTGTAGAAAAAGTAATTGCAATAAAAAATAATTATTACATATATATACGGCTAAGACTATATATAAAAAAAATCAAATATTAATTATAAAGATAGATAAAATGTGAACAAGTGGATGGATTTAAAAAATGCAATCACTTATATAGGGAAGTAATTTTTTTCAAGAAAGTTCATTTTTTAAATTTTTACAGCCAAATGGTCATTACTTTGTGTATCGCCCTCGTACTCTCGGGAAAAAAAAATCATCAAATGATATCGTTGGTGGGGGAAATTGCGAAATAAGTCAACCTATCACAGAATTAGTTGCAAAATTCAAAGAGTGATCGCAGAAAAAAAATCCCAAATTTTGTTAATTGGTCGTGAAACAAAATCGTATATTTCACCAAATGATTGACGAAATTAATTATATTTTTCTGCAAACTATTGCCCAAAAAATCAGCCGTCATGAAAAACAATTGGTTGCGAAATTTCCAGATTTATTTCGCCAGGAATTTCTTTAATAATTTTCTGACTTCCTCTTCACTAATGATCTGAAGTTGCAAAATTCGGAAAACTGTAAAGCCCTTGATCTCCACTCATGCAAAAAAACCTGCTCTCTAATGTTAATGGATAGCTGAGGTCCAAAGACACTTTTTTATTTTTTAGAATTTCTTTAGAGGTTTTTTTTTTTTTTTTTTGCTAGGATACTTTTACTTTCGAAACTGATTCCAAAAATCAAAGTATCCTAATAAAAAAAAAACCCGTAAACAAAATCAAAAAAGGGTCTTTTTAGAGATCAGCCCCAGTTATATAATACAATAGCTGATAGTATTGAAATGTGAATAGAAAAATTCTTCCATAAGATTAACATTAGTGAGCTGATGATTTGATAGCATTGCAATGATTGCAGTAAATATAAATGTGACTGTAATAAAGTCCTCCAAAATATACAACTAATAATTAAAAACTTGAGTTAAAATTTGGACCAAAAGGATAAATCCTCTATCCCTAAATTCAATCTTTATTTCAAACCATGGCTTATATTTTTTGTTTATACTTATATCCACCCAAATAAAATAAAATGCAAAATTTAATCTTGAAACTCCAAATCGCAGTAGCAGAAAATTATGATTGTGTCTGCAACAGCAATTTAGGGGAATGAAAATTGTCTGTGGGAGTAACCTGTTTCAATTTTCTTATGTACATTACAAATGTTAAAATAAGTAAGGTTCTTACTGATTAATATTATAAAAATATTTCAATTGTAATATCACCTAAATAAGTAAATTTCAAAACTAATATTTTATGAAAATTAGATAATAAATGTACATTGGTTCTTCAAGGTTCAAGTTAAGTGCAAACCTATTTAAAATTATCTTAGCTTTTTTTCATGCAACCGATGGAAGAATTTTTGTAATTTTTTTGCGACAGACTATTTTTTACGTGAAAAGGATAAACTTTTTTTTTTGCGACAGACTATTTTTTACGTGAAAAGGATAAACTTTTTTTTTTCCCTAGAAACTGAGGAATTAATTTCACGATTTTTTAAACAACTGAAGAAGAATTTTGCGATTTTTTCCTGATACCTAGTGACGAATTTCTCAATTTTTTTTCATATGATTGGTTGACAAAATTCGCAATATGTTTCCACCACAGATTGCCAGATTACATGTTATTGTACCAGTGACAAAATTCGTGATATATTACACTCAATTGAATTACGAAATTTACAAAAAAAATTTTCCGTGACCGAGAGACAAATTTCACAATAGTTTCCACAGCAGATCCCCCCCAGATTAATTGGCACTTAATCAAACAATAGTACATACTAAGCAATGCCTTAAAAAGATTTTAAAAGAAAAATATATTATAACCAATTTTTTGTATTTAGCCTGATAATATTTTGTCTCATAATGACAAAAAAGACGAGAATATCGCAATTCCCAAATATACTACTTGTCTAAAAAAAAAAAAAAAATCTAACGAATGTCTCTAAAGAAAAAAAAAAACTTAACAACTGTGACTCAGTGTGGGCCAATTGAGAATCTGTGCTTCAGTGGAAACAAAATTGTGAGCTGTTGCTAACAGAAGCCAAATTAGAAAGTATTTTTCATAATTATTTATGTATATTTAAAATCATGTTTAGATTTAATCTGTGGACATTCCTAGTCATTGTGTTTCATAATTTTGTGTAGATATTTAGCGATTGCAAAACTTTAATTGAAAAGAATGAAAGCAAGACAGAAATAATATTACATTAAAAATTATAAAATTATTTAGTTCATGTTTAAACATACTTTTTTATTAACCTTTCTGTAAGATTTCCCTTTAGATTTTTTGTCATTCCCATTATTACCACTTGACTCTCCAACTAAAAAAGAAGAGTCAATATCATTTGAAGTAGTTATAAATAACAATCAATTTATATACAAAGTTAAATACAAATCTCTACTAAACAAAAATCTATAAATGAGCAAAAATGCACAAAATGTTTGATAAGTACATAGTCAATATTGAATTGAAAAGAAAAAAGTTAAAAAATACAGAAAAAAAATCTAAGGAGTCTAAGAATCTTTAAGTCCTTAAATTAAAACCATTAAGCAAAGTGCATGGGTAAAAGCACATTTTTCTGTCTTAGCAGGTACGCTGCATTATAATTGCGTTCTTTTTGTCAGGACCATGAAAATTTTCCACTTAAAGAAATACAGACGTGATGTAAACTAATCAACATAGAATTCCAGGAATAAAACACAGTGAACAACCTTTTTATCCATATGTTGTAAAATAGCTACAGAATTATAGCCAGTGCTCTATAAATAAGGAAAAAAAATCTGATAATCAACAAAAATTTCTAATTGCCTGTAGCCCCCACCCCTTATCCTCGCTAACACAAACATAAGTTCATCATTAGATTTTCAAAAAGCACATGTCTTTAAAAAAATTGATTGAAAAAGAAAAATTAATTGTTTTCTGGTAGCGAGCTGGTGATAGAATTTTTCAAGACCTGACAATAACTATAGACCCAGACTCTAGATCAAGTTTTATGCTAGAAAAAATATGGAAGACTATGACTGACTAAAGATTTATGTTAAAAAGCAGAAAACCAACGTTTAAAAATGCACAAATAATGTGTTAAAAGCAGCAAACAGCTGTTTTGAATTTCACGCATTATTTGTGCATTTTTAAACGTTGGTTTTCTGCTTTTTAATATTCCTGCATAAAGTCTTTAATTGCTATTTTAATGAAGATTTATGTTCTAAGTAAACAGTAATAGCTTTTCATTGTATTGTTAAAAAAACAATTCATATAGAAATGTTGCATTATAAAGCATTCTACAGCAGGGTTGTCCAACCTTTCAGTACATTGGGGTGAACCTCAGTTTGTTGCAAACAATCAAAAGTGCCAATATTCACACAATTCCAAACATACAACAATATTATCTCATTTTAACAGTGGTAGCGAGACGCATACAGCTTAGACAATGCATATATCTCTCACAGTGGATCGCACCATGATTTAGGATTTCCATTTGGAAAATCATAGTAAATGTATAATTACATTTTTCTGAAAAAAGATGGGGAGAGGTTTCTCCAAATTTTTGTAGGGGAAAGAGCCAGAAACTCTAATTGTGCTTATAATAATAATAAAACAAAACAAAAAATCATGGGTACGACACAGATTATGAAACTCTTTCCAACACATTCAGAATACTATAACAAAACTATTAAAATGAATAGTCAAGAAAATATATAATTTTTTGTGCAGCCCTGTATATGATCTATTGACGTGTATCTATACTACATAGTATGCTAAAACTTAGTTCATTTAAACGCATAGCACAGTTGTAAATTTCCATTCAGCAATTTTCGCCAATAAATGGATGTTGTTGAAAACTTTTGTGCAACCCTGTATATGATCTACAGAATTTATATGCACCAAGTAACATTTTAAAAACAATTAAATTTATAAACGCATACTACAACTGAAAACGCACTCCCAGCAATTATTGTTCATAGGCTTCAATAGTTCAATTATTGTTAATTTTCTTCTGTAGCCAAATTCTTTTGGGTGTCCCTGTAAATGAACGATAAATTCTATACTAACTATGCTCTATAGTAAGAACCTTGTAGTTACACTTCAGTGATAAATATCAATTTCCCTATGTTTAAAATAGTATAACAGCATTAAAATAATCCACAAATGATTTCCCCCTATAGACCATAATGTAATGGAATTCTTTGGAGTGTTCCTGTAAAAGTAAATGAATCATAAATGCTACACACTTCATTTTCGATACCGAACATGCCATAGCATGTATCCATTTCATGGCAATTGGACTATATTTACGTGAGTTAGAGCACGGTCAGATAGACAGAAAAACTGAATTCATAAACACATGTTGGAAAGTGTTAAAAAAAAATAAATATTATAAGTTTTAACAAAAGAACCCTTTAAACTGGATTTAATTTTTTTTTTAAAAACTAGTAACGGGAAGCTTCAAAAGGATGCAAAACCCCTCAAAAGGTCACCATGCACCTGTGTTGCTAGTAGGAAAAAAAGAATCAAAATGGTGCATGTTTTAAAATTAATTTAATTTAAATTGATATAAATAATTGAATTTTTTTTTTTCAAGAAATTAAAAAATTACCCTTTTTTGCAAAAAGAAATGTTGAAATTTAGAGAAATGAAAAGCTGAATCATGCATAAAAAAGAAAGGTGGATTTTAATTTCATTTAAATATTCCATACTTTCTTTTTCCTTTCATATTTCAAGCATTTAAATGCAAAACAATATTCTGTAGAGAACAATAAAAAGAAAACATTGCCGCACAGAAAAAAGTAAAATAAGCAAATCATTCTATGAATTGAATATTTCCAACTGAGCGAAAAAATGCCCAGGCTGGGAATCAAACCCAGATCCTTGGCTTACAAGGTCAATGCTTTTACAGTTTAAGCTAACTGGGCCGACAACCAGCCAGCATATTTCTCTAAGATAACCATATTGGTAGTAACATCTTGGTCTGTCATGTAGACAGCTCAACAGATTAAACCACAGGTAAAAAAAACTCCATATAAACGATGGATACATAGTTAAAATAATAGTTCCAAGTCATTATTGTTGGGAATAAAACCATTTTTCCTTCATAATGTGTATTATTTTCTTGAACAGACTTGTTGTAGACTAATTTTTAAACAGAAGTGATTTCAGAATTAAATCAGAGCATACCATAAGTATGAGAAATATCCACTTCATATCCATGCTTTATTTTCCCAATGGAATTTAGAATCTTAAAGAAAATCGGATATATAAGATTTATTTTATACATCTATTAATATTAATAACAGTAGACCTTAATATTAATTCTTGCAAAATGCTTTGTTTTACTATAAAGTAAAAGTAATTTAAAAAATCAAATGTTTTTCAAAATAGATATTTTCTCAGCTATTTACATATGCAGAGTAGTATTTGTGTTACTGGAAATATATATAGTGGAAAATCTTCCACTCAAAACAATATATGCATTTACAAATAAAAACATACATTAGTAAAATATATTTAGTTTTATTATTTTATAAAAAAAGACAGACTTCAGAAAACAGTTTGTTAATTACTATAAAATTTAACCCTCCGACTGTCTTGGAAAAGGGCAAAATTGTAATGTTTTTTCTGCATTTTGTTTTAAATGCTGAAAGAAAAGATTCTTTGAACATTTTATAAAAAAACTTAACAACGAATATAAATGCAATCCTTGGAAGTATTAATCATTGTTCAATGTATTAAAAATACATTAAATCAATTGAATTATATTACTTTAAATACTGCTTGTATTGCAGTGAAACCTGGAGCTTAGTGAACGTATTAACACGGGTTTGTCAGTGAGGGGGTTAATGATTAAAAACACTTATGATACTCATCAGCGTACAACATAAATTAAAACTATATTAAAAACACATTTAAAATACACCCAATGTTTCATGCTCTTTCTAATAAGTCATCAATTTTTCAGTTTGATGTTGTGACAGTGACTGTAGTACGTAACTTTGCTCTGTAGAGGTCAAGAACCACTCCCCTGATGATGACTCATTAGAAAGAGCATGAAACATTGGGTGTATTTTTAATGTGTTTTTAATATAGTTTTTTTTATGTTGTATGCTGATGAGTATCGTAAGTGTTTTTAATCATTAAATTTGACAGCGTAAGTCCAACTTTTTACTATAAAATTTGTTAGAAATATTTTACAAAAAGGACCACAACTACCAGCCTAATCAGTCAGAATGATTAATGAATAAATTAGTGCTCACGATTATAGATATAATACGTATACATAGAGAACTGCTTTTATTAATTATACCTATCCAAAATCTGAATCGGTATAATATGTTTTATATGTATAATCGCGAGCACTAGAATAAATCCTTATTTTATATTTCTAATACAGCTAAAATCTTAAGAAAGATAACTATAAAAAAAAAAAAAAAAATTATTGATAATTTGGGAAAAAGGGTTAATATTATATATATATATATATATTTTATTATAGAAAATTCACTTTCATAATCTTTTGTAGGACAAAGGAAATTTTTATTTATACAAATTGACAGAATTTTATTAGAAATCAGCAATAAATTTACTAAAAGAAAAGAAAATGTAATATTTAAATAAGTATTTAAAAAGTAAATACAATATATATAAGGAATTTGAAAAGTAAACTTAGAATAGATGAATACTAGTTGACATAACTTGGAACCAAATACTTTAAACTTCTGAAAATTACAAGCAAATGCCTAATTTTAAATTTCACATATATCTACAACTAATTTAGAGTATTATTGTATATGTTTCAAATAAAGACATACATGTGAATTTCGATACAGAAAATTTATATTTAATGCAATCAATACAAAAGTCCTTAAAAAAAGAAAAAAAAAAGTGAAGTATACCAGAAGTAATAGTCGGAGGTCTCCACAGAATTCTATATTTCTTTACTGTTTTACACTTTCCTTCTTTCTTTTCATCCACTTTTTCAATAAATTTATCTACACATTTGTGTATGTTAGATCTGAATCTACCCTTGACAGCTTCTTCATATTTCTTAGTTGAACGTTTTCTTTTAAATACATTTCCAATATATTTATCCAACTCCTGAAATTATAATCAAAAAAGTTTTCTACAAATTACACACAAGACATTCAGACTTTAAACAAAGCTTAATTAATTCAAGAATAAAGTAGATAAGAATGATTAGATACAAGTAATGAATGTATTGGCTAACTTTCCAGTATAAAAATTTTCTGTATCAATCTGCAGCAAACCAAAATTTATATGAGACTCCAACAATGTCAGCAAAAAGCATACTAGCATAGATTTGGAAATCACAGCAATACATAAAAAAAATTTACATTTACAAAGAAAAGAAAAGTACAATCTAGCCATAAACCAAATTTTAGCATTTCTGGTATATTTGTCTCTTCATTGTAACAATAAATAATCAATTATTTAAATTTCTTGCACCCAATCCGAAAATTTCTACCTATCCCTTATTTGCTACTCCTGAAGTTACCAAGCTTAAAATCTTTAAAACTCTTATTTATTATTTTTATTAGTTCTATTTGTTACATTATGGCAACAATAAATATTTCCTCCCCCATCGCCCCACAAAAGATATTTCTAGGTATGGAGAAGGGGTAGGAGTAAAGTAAAAACTTGTCTCTTATTTTGCAGTTTGGTTTATTCTCAGACATTTCTGGATGTGCAATGTTCAACACCGCTTTACTTTAGCATTAATCAAAGTCACACTGAATGTTGTGCAGGCAGTGTCCCAATATCAGATGCAAAGCCTATTTAAAAATGGGGGTTAAAGAATAATTTTAGAACTAATGTTTCACAATGAATCTATTTTGCTAACATTTTTTTTTTTTCATTTGGCTGCAATTTCTTTTTTTCTGACTAGCCAAATTGCTGAAGTTGGTACAAACTAAATGAGAGCCTGATTGCATTAGTCTAATTTTTCTCAATAATTTGACAATTCTTTTTTTTTTTTTTTTTTTTGTTAAAAAAAGCTTTTGTGTTGGATATGATATAATTTATCTTCCAGACCTGCCAACCTTTGAAAATGAGAAATCGTTGCACACAAAATTTAAATTAATCTGGGGGTTGGTTGGTTGGTTTTTCATGTTACACAGACATCTTTTGACATTCGTAAAAGGAATAAGGTTTCAGTCTTTCAACTCAATATAGTAATTTTTTCCTTTGAAAATTTTTATATGATTTTTAGAGTTTCTTTTTGTTTCGCAGTGTTTTTTTTTTCTTTAACATTTGTAAAAGGAGCCTGGTTCCAATTTTTTAGCCCAGTGCAGTAAATTTTGACGAAATTCGGAATTTTTCTACTGCGATCATTTCAGTATATTCACAATTTTATCGCAATCGTAATTCACGTTTTGCTATCACGATTCTTTGTTGAAATCTGCACTTTTTACCTTGAACTTTTGACGAAATTCGCATTTTTTTTTTTTACCACGATCCTTTGTTGAATTTTGCGTTTTTACCGCGATCCGTTTGACTAAATTAGTGTTTTCTTTCTACGATCTTTTGGTGAAAATTTTCTTACTGATCTTTTAACGAAATTCGTGTTTTCTTTCAGCGATATTTTGAGAAAATTCACACCATTGAAAACACAAAATCTCAAATCTCCCGGGACATCCCACCTCCCGGGCGACCCCCTGAAATCAACACTGCATTTTTACTACGATCCTTTGACGAAATTTATTTTCTTCTGCGACCAAGTGACGAGATGATTGTTTTTCTATACGGTCATTTGTCGAAATTCGCGGTAGTTTATCGCAAATCGTGGGATTTTGCACACTATTTCAAACCTTGCCCCTCAAAGTCCCCCCCCCCCCCTTTCCAGAAATTTTTAAAATGGCACCTTGTTTCTATGGAAGCGAATTCCTGTGTAAATATTTACAGAAACATGATTCACTCGTGGTTAATATACATAAAGAGTGTTTTAAGTTAAGAAGTTTGTTTTGCAGCCCAGATTTTTTTTTTTTTCCATGAGCATTTTTTAATGATCGAACTTTTAGACACAAATGGCCAATTTTTTAAAACTTTCAGAAATGAATACTTTGAAATTTTAGAAATTTCGCAACAGAATCACTACTGAAAAATATGCTGTGCGGGATAAAAATCGCAACTAGAAACAAAAAATGCGTTTGTGTTTTTTGCAAAAAATTGTAGTTTAAGACCGATTTTCGTAGCATCGTAGTTTATAGATCCAAATCGTAGCAACTATGATTTTTTTCATAGCAGTTGGCAGATCTGTTATCTTCCAAAGGCAGCTGTAAATTTTTAATTACATAAGTCTGCAGATTGAGGGACTGTATCCACAACATTTAAAGCTTCATGCTTCAGATCATTGTCTAAATAAAAATGAAAACAATCGTCTTGTTTTAAATACTTAATTTTTAACAAAATGTACCAGAGCCGTAATATTCCGCAGTACCAAAACCGTAGCGTCCCCCGCTCCCCTTTTGAGACTAACTTTCACCCTTTATGATTGAATAAAAGAAAAAAAATGGTGATTAACTTTCCCTTTTGTTTACAATTAATCTCGATATATATCTAACATTAGTTTATGAAGTCTATTTTACATTTTACTTAAATTTATTAAAGAAATTCATTAAAGGAACTAATGATTCCCTCTTACAAATTTTTGATTTTCTCCCTATCTTTTTTTAATATGATTGTTTTTCTACTACAGCAATACCAACATTTTATGTGCAATTGTGCACAAATTCAATATTGTTTTTACAGTCTTATTTAATTATTATTCAACAAAATTGTTAAAAGTAACTCCACTCTAGTTTTCATGACATTTGAGTTCACTGCAATATACAGATATACAAATTAATATACAGATTTTATGCTCCTTTAAAGTACTAAAACTACTTAAAATACAAGCACTTTTAATTAAAAAAAGACATTAAAACGCAAAAAAACATGAAATCTTCATCCCTCTTCAGTACAATTTACAAAAAATCGCTAAAGATGACAAAAAAAAACCCTCTTACACTTGTAATCAAAATATGTATTACAGTTTAGAGATGCAACAATTATTCGGCCGTAGCAGAATAATCAGCCCATTCGGCCTATCTGACGAATATTTGGCTTCGGCCGAATATAAAGTCCATTATTCGGCCAAGGCCGAATAATACTGTAAAAATTGTTTTTATATTTACACAGTAAAGCTTTTTAATTTGACAATTTATATTCATCATGTATAATGAAAATTTTATTTGAAATTAACAAACACTTTTTTTCCCCTCTACTTTCATACCCTGAATGGGTTTTATCTACCCATTTTTATATAAGAGGGTCATTTAGGAATCATGCTAAAACTTTTATGCTGCATTTATAAGTACAAAAAGTATCTGTAATAAGCTAACATAATCTGTTAAATTTAAAATTAATCTATTCAAAATTTTCCTAATAAAGCCGTACAAGTCTATTAGTAAAATGTGCTTAAAAGTTAAACATAATCTAAGAAATCTTTTTAAGTGGGTTAATACTTCTTATTAAATAATGAAAGAAATGTAAATACTAAATTGTTTTAATTAGTGGTATGTTTTACATCACTATTTAATTTAGATTTTCTTTCATCGGAAACTTGAAATTAGTGTTGCCTAGTACTTTTAAAATTTTGTGATTATTTTAAAATGTACCAGTAACAACATACATAATATCTATTAAATTGTAACAATACAGTACCTAACATACTGCATAGCCAATATTTTGAAATTTATTTTCCTTACAGATACTTCCTTCCTCTAAACTGAAAATGTTCATTATATACTTCTTAATAGTGACTTCTTAATAGTGACATACCAAACAAAAAAAAGAAAAAGAAATAGCTTTTTTGTTAATTGTCAGCTTTATAAAGTCTACAGTGATTTATTTCCACCATATTTACGATATTCTTCTATCAGTGATTTTTCTTAAATATTAAGATTTAGTATTTTTTATTTTGTTTCATGTTAAAGTTGAAATTTATAGTTTGAGTACTTTGAAATTTTGTCATTATTTTAAAATGTAACAATATATATAATATCTACTAAAATGTAACTGTACAGTACTGAGGAGGAACTTTTGCTAGGATTTTTTTTCTTTGGGGGGGGGGGGGGGGGGGTGAATTACATTGAGGCAATTTTTAGGCCGGATATAGCCAAATATTTTTATTTTTTTTTTTCGAAATAAAATAACACTTTAGAAAATTAAATTTGCATATAAATAATTTTTTAAAAGAAAATAATACATTTTAATTGTAAAATATATAAGAATTGTACGTATAGTGTATACTATATTTTGATTTTAGACAAAAGTGAGTTCATTATTTGGAGGCCGAATAATCGACCATAACTAGGCTGAATAATTGGTATTTGGTTATTCAGCCAAACCATTATTCGTTGCATCACTATTACAGTTAATTATAAGGTTAACATTCTTTATAAAAGAATAGAGTACTCAGATGGAAAATTGCCAGCTTTATTAATTGGATTAACGACTGAATTCATATGCTAAGATTCCAGAAAAATTCAGCTTCTATAAACATTACAGTTTCACTCAATAATCGCAGTTTTCATAAAGTCAAGTGAATAGTCTAGTTGAATTGCATGTGAAACGAATTTCTAGTTAAGGTTCTTAGACTTAAATGCATGTTTATGATCTCTGATTCTTGTTTCTAGAATGTAACCTGTCTTGCCAATGTAAGTTCTGTAAATTGTACTAAAGAAGGGTGAAGATTTCACCCAAAATATATAAACAGTTGTTTTTTAGAGTTTTAGACATTTTTATATGTCTATTTTAATTGTATTTTATTTCATTTCTTAATTTATATTAATCCGATATAATGCTTGCACATTTCAAAGCTTCATTAAGTTTACCAAAATGCAATAAATGAATGATAGATCATGTTTTAGTAGATAATCAAAGATAGTTATCTTGATTTATGTAATAAAGAATAAACCCTTACCACAAATAAAGCAATATCATCTTCCTTCCACACTTTTTTGTTTTTTCTGTCCGTCAAAGTTACTTCAAATTCTTTTCTATATGAGCCTGGAACATATCTCAGCATCCATGTGTATTCCTCATTATCAAGACATTGGATCAAACGTCTATAGAATTTTGGATTTGGAGATTTCTGAAAAAGAATGATTAACAACAATGATAAGTTAAAACAATTACATTAAAGGTTTAAAAGCAATTTGGCTGAAAGCAACATAAAACTTCAACATGAAATAAATATAAAAGTTAAAAAGATTTTTTTTTTTTTTTCAAACACTTTTATAATTAATTAGTCAATGTTTGTCTTAAAAATAAAGATTTTCTTTTTCTACCTTAATTCTTGTATAATACAAAATCTATATATTTTTTTATACTTTTAGGAATACTATAATATTTTTAATAAAATAAAATACACACATAAAGTTATAAAATGCGCTACTGTTCAAGGTATCTTGAATGGATGTTGGGGAGCAATATCTACCCAGCAGTTTGCATTTGGCGAAGAAAGGTATTGCATATTCACTTTGTCGTACCAAATATTCAAAAGTAATAAAAAAAAAAATTACAGACTTTCTACTGGATTTTCACTGCTAAATTTGACTGATCCTTTATTACATACTAAGTTGTTTCATTAGTATTTTTTTTAAATATTCAGAGTATGAGCTTTAACCGCTTCACCGGCGACAGGTATGGGGAGGCAGTGCTTTTACCCCCAACTTATATCAGGGTAAACGGTGAAGTGAAGGAGACCTTCAGTGTTGAATTCAGACACTTTTCTCCGGGAGGGGGGACATTATGGAGTTCCGAGAAAAGTGATTGCACTTTTTGACCATTGAAAACACAAAATCTCGAATTTTCCGGTGGGGGGGCATGTCATTGCTGCACCCAGGCCACCCTCTGAATTCAACACTGGAGACCTTATTTGTGAATAAGGGGCTATGCATATACAGTCAAACCTCTATTTAACAAAGCCGCTAAATCCCGGAAAAAAGTTTGTTATATGGAAAATTCGTTAAATAGAGATTCACCTTTTAAAATACTTTAAACCACATAAAACAGATTTTTTTAATTCATAAACACTAAATATTTTTACTAAAAGTAATTAATCACATTTTTTTTAAATAAATTATATCGATTTGTTTAATTTATTTTACCCACCAATATCCATCATCAATTCATTTTTTCTATGTGTTTAAAATCTTTGAAATCTGTAAGGAAAACAAAACATTGTCCGGGCATACACTGTATTTTCTGTTTAAAGTAAATAGTTTTACATTAAAATTAACGAATTTTAATGACCTTATCGTATTTATTAATATTATAACAAATAATTTTAACCATACATTATCACATGCATCCTTAAATTTAGTTTTTGAAAAACTCTGTTAATTGTGTGAGTTTTTTCTTTTAAAAAGTGCTTTCGCTCATAATACGTCTCGCATCTTTGCAATGCACCAAAAACCCCTTCCTGCGTATTTTCTTCTAACGATAATCCGCGTCTGATTGTTTCAAATGATTTTAGCATTTCATCATACGAAGTTTTGTTAATTCCTGCATCATGATCATTTCCATCATCATCATATTCGTCTTCATCGCAATTCATTGCTGTATTGTTTTTCTTTTTCACGCTGTCAAAAATATCCTATTCAGATAGCATTTCCGAGGCCTCAATTTCAAAATTAAGTGAAATACAATCATCAATCAGCACATCATGGTTAATTTCTTCTTTTTTTCTCATCTGTATCCACATTTTTTTAAGTTACTCTAAGGGATTATCGTCTTCGCCCTCCGTACTTACCGAATTATCACTGCTTACAAAGAAGGTGCCTGGTAAAACCAGTTCAGGGCTATTGAACATCATAAAATGTGTTTAAAGAAAGAATAAGTTTGAAATGTCCACAAATATTTTGAGAAATTGGGAGTAAAAAAATTTAGATTACAAGAAAAAGTTCGTTAAATAGAGAATGTACTTCGCTATTTGGAGGTTATTTTACGAAGAAATTTGCAAAATGTTCTTGATTCCAAGTTCGCAAAATAGAGGTTCATTAAATAGAGGTTTGACTGTATAACGTTATCATTATAGGGGGGAGGTGGGGTCTGGCACATGATATCGTAAGATATCTCTAGGGGGAGGGGGGGTTTGTGTTTTGATATCGTTATCATTTTTGATCCAACCAAAATTCTCTCTTCTTTTTTGTAACTTGGTCTTTACACCAAAATAGTATGTTATCTTTCTTAGTATGTTATCTATTTTCCTGAAAATACAAAAATTATTATTTAAATCCTTAAATGATTATAAAATTATTCAGTTCCAAAATATGAAATACCCCAACGTGTATGTATATATAATCCGCTGTTCAACAAAGTATAATGCGAAGCATGTTTGAAATTATACTTGTATTTAACAAGTAAATAAAAGAGAATGTTGTCCGCCTGTTTTGTTAATAAGAAGTTCTGTCTGCCCACCCCGTGAGGGGGAAAGTTCAAAAATACATTATACTTGTTGAATGCATTATGCAACGAAAAGCTATTATTAAATACTTTTAAACAGTCTGTTTCTTTTAAGTGTTACTTGAGATAAAGTTGTTTCATATATAAACTGCTATTTTATTGACTTCTCTTCATTTGAAACAATAAAGTATAAGAAAAATAAATGTAACATATTTGCATATCACTCCAAACAAAAGAAAAAAATTTCAAAAATCTAAAGAATTTTTATACATTTTTATTATTTATTATTATGATACCGATATCATTACTGGGGGGGGGGGGGGGGTCGAGGGATGATAACATATGATATCGTAAGGGGGGGAGGGGGTCCAAAAACACTAAAAAGGTGATAACGATATATATGCACAGCCCCTAAGGGGAAGGAAGGAGCATTGAAAAAATCCTCATTAGCTCTCTTCTTTAAATAATGGACTAAGTTATATTAATCAGCTTTTTGAAGTCTCCTATTGCTCTGCTAAAATGAAAAGGATATATGAAATCAATAACTCAACAATTGCAGTGATTATTGCAATGCTAGGCAAGTTTTCCAGAAAACACAATATTCAGTTAATTTTAGCTTTGAGATAATTAGTACAATTATTAGTAATAATTAGTTTAGCTATGTTCGTGTTTTTAAGATTTTTTAGTACCTTTTTCATGGGCATTATGAGTAGCGGTTAATACGAAGACCTTTATAACGCCTTTGATTTTCACATTAACTTAGTTCAACTGTATTTGTTGTTTTTTTTTTTTTCCACTTTTATAATTAAAAATAAAATAAGGAATATACCACAGACATGTAATTATTCAAATGGTATACAAGAAATAAAATTTTGAGGACCAATGGAATAGAAATCTATTTAGAGACATTACAGATCTTTCTTTTCTAATTCATCGCTTTAATGAAATAAAAAAACATTTTCAAAATACAACACTCATAACTATATTGCTTTTCTAACAAAAATGCCTAATATAGTACAGTATTTATTTTATTGAAGTAAAATTTTGTAGTTAATAGTTTGGTTAGTTAATCAAAAACAGGGAAGAAAAATTTGTTATTGGATAAAATTTCATTTCACATAAACAGAGGACATCACACAGTGAAAGTATATTTGTAGTGTTTGACATTAAGATGGCAATATTGTCAGTTATTGTAACAATGTTTAATTATGCAAATAGGTGTCAATCCAGGCAAAATTTGGGCCTCCTCTACAAAAATCCATTTAATAAAATAGGCACCTTCACACAATTTTATTCCACACACACAAATTATTTTTATTTTGTTAGATTTTAAAATGTGTAATTTGGAAACAAAACAAGTTCACCAGAAAGGAAAATGTTAGCAGAAGGGCCTACAGATGTTATTAATAAATGCTTGGATGAAATTTGAGTACCGTATATTTCCATGTATAAGCGAAGACTTTTTGGGCAATTTTTTAGGCTTCAAAGTGGAGGGCTCAGCTTATAAACAAAACACGAGTCTAAGAAAATTTCCAAAATTTATATTCTGAAATAAAAAAGATTTAAATAAAAAAACATAAAAGATACTTAAAAGTTTCTAAAAATAATACTCCAGTCTTTTACAATAAAAATAGTCACCAATCATTCACTATTCAAAATGATTATCAGAATTTTCAAGCAACTCCTTAAAATCGCTTTCCTTCATTCGTATATCAGGATGAATAGCATCAGTGTCCAATTCATCATCATCATCATCAAAAATTACACCAATGACGCTTCCATCCATCACATTACAGATGCAACGTTTTTTTCTTAAATATCGGACGATCATTTCTTGTGGTAATTCAAGCCAAGCTTCTTTTACCCATTCAGAGATATTTATGATGTCAACTTTCTTTTTAAATTACCGCCATTTGTCACAGCTGCATCCCAGATGACATCTATTCCGTCCATTTCGAATGGGGTCTGTCTTTAAAAAGTTTATTTAAACAAACGTCCAGTGGTTGAAGAATAGAAGTAAGGTCATCGGGAATTACAGCTATCGAAGATCCCATCTCACAGGAAAGTTGTTTTACAATTCTATGTGTTACTCTTTAAACGCATCCTAAACAAGCAGAGAGGACTTCTTAAAAAACGCTCCTTTTCTTTTACCTCGAACATTTTTAAACCAATCTACAATTCTGTTTTCACCCATCGAGCCTTTTAGATGGCCACAGATGATACCACTTGGGAAATGTATCCCCTTAGTCAGTAATTTTCCATTTTAAAATTATCATGGGAGATGAATGTGCTTCACCCATATTGCAGCTTAAAACAAACGTGAAGCGCGTTTTCTCATGACCAGTTTTTCTAATAAAAACTGTGTTTACACCTTTCTGAACCACTGTCAAATTTGAGCACAATTTTTTTTCCTATTAACTATGCACAAAAAAGTGCTAAGTTTTCATTTGCTGAATTTTTCATCACCCTTTTTTAACATTGGCTTATATACGGGTTTCGGATTTTGGACAATTTTTCACTGAAAAGTCATATACTAGGCTTATACACGGAAATATACTGTAATTGGATTTCATCTTGCATTACTAAATGTTATTTTTCACAAAAATATAATAAATTTCACAAAAATAAATTTTACTTTTCACAAAATGAACTCATAGGAAAAAACCTTGCATCAACCCTGGTAAATAAACGTTGATTTTAAAATCTGAAACTATCTCATTACTTACTTTATTAGCTCTCTTTTTCTTCGCCTTTGTAGGTTCAACCAACACCTAAAAATAAAAAATGAACAAAATATTATCAATTTTAAAAATTTGTCATAGGAAAAAAGGTATAACATACTTGAATCAATAGCACAAATTTTAAAAAGAACAACTGTATTAACAAGAAATTATATTTATTCTAGGGATGCACCGAATATTCAGTATATATTCGGTATTCGGCCTATTCGGTCATGTTACCGAATATTCGGCTTGGCCGAATAGCAAATTATTCGGCATGCTGAATATTCGATTTGGCCGAATATCGAAATATTCGGCTGAACCGAATACTTAAAAAGAACTTTTAAAACATATTTTTTAAAACCTTACACAACTTCTACGTTTAACAGTCAACTTATAAAGATATTCAGAATAATTAGAAACAGAATCATATTTAAATAAAAGATAATGTTTTTACATTATTTATTTGCTGTTTGTTAAGTATTATTTAAGAAAATTAACCAATCACGAGGATTTTCATAGGAATTATGTATAAATGCAAGTTCCTGAACATTGTCTAGTAAATAATCTGTTTCTTGCTAAGATTTTAAGAACATTTACAATCTCTTAAAATAACTGCCCACTCCAGACACCGATCTAGCATGCATTTAAAAACTTCCTTGCTTAATCAAAGGAAGTAGAACAGTTATTCTTGCTAAGTTGCCACCATATAAAATTTGAATTGATTGTATTATTTATTTACTTTTACTTTAGTCTCTTCCTGACAAACAAAAATATATGATCCTGTACAATTTTTCTTCCAATGTCTTCACAATTTCTCTTTGATTTTAAAATGTTTATTTTAGAATTTTAAGAAAATTTTATTCATTTGTTTTAATTCTCAGAAGAAGCCATGGAATTTAAGATTTTAATAATTAAAAATTTTTTTATAACTATCCTTTTCTTAAATAACTGAAAGCAGATTTTTTTTCAGCATAAAATTTACTTGAAAAAAGCTCTTGTTTATTAGAATAAAAGTTTGTTTTAAATATTATGTAAAATTGTTTTAAAATTTAACATTTTAATGTCTTTAAACTTTGAAATATATGAAAGTATTCGACAAACCGAATATTCGGTATTCGGCCAAATAGTTACTATTCGGCTAGCCGAATATTCGGTTCACCTGTTGGCCGAATATTCAGTATTCGGTTCACCTGTTGGCCGAATATTCAGTATTCGGTTCACCTGTTGGCCGAATATTCAGTATTCGGTTCACCTGTTAGCCGAATATTCAGTATTCGGTTAACCTGTTGGCCAAATATTCGGTATTCGGTAAAAATCACTATTCGGTGCATCCCTAATTTATTCTAATTATTTCTACATACTGTCTGAAATTTGTCAGTAAAAGTTCCTTAACTACACCTCTGATAGACCAATTTTCTTGAAATTTTTATTCTTGTTGGGTAACAGTTTTTGATCTTATTAGTTATCCAGGATCCTTTTTTGTACTTCCCCTATCTTCACAAGCCTAAGGATTTAATACAAACAGAAACAGTGACAAAACTTAAGGGGAGCAGCCAGGAAAGCTGCCCCAAATGCAGAATCTGAGAGGCATTATATTAACTATGGAAATAATAAATGTCTACAAACAGTAAAAAAAATCTTCTAGCCATTTCTAATTGCCGGTAAAAAACATTGTTCCTCCCTTCTCCCACACACACATTATACAATCACTGGCTTTCAAAAAGACCATGAAATTTTTTATAAATTTATTGAGGAAATGTAATTACTGGTATGATATACCATGAATTGTGTTAACTCTTCAATTCAGTTAATGGGCTAATTTTTAAAATAATGCAAATAATTGCCAAATGTGACTGGTGACCTCAATTTTACCTAACTTTAGCATCATGTGAAACAAAATCTGAAGATAATTTTGTCATCTATTAACATGAAAATATGCAACTTAATGTTTGGTTCCATGGAGGTGAGATTATTGTATGACAATACTTAGCATACTTAGAAAACAAACAAAGATACAAAGTAATTTACTATTCTACATTACGTTGCTCTTGAGATAGTAATCGCTAGAATATTAATTATTTAACTATTCTTTTCTAATTAAATAAGTAAATCAAACATTTTCCTTAGTAACATTGGGTGTGTGACGTGACACGGAAGTGAGATCTCACATACTGTGAACTAAGAAATAAAATATATAAAGTAACTATTAAAAATGAATGCACACAACACATTTAATCTTCTTTCATTTTCAACAGAAAACATAAATTAATTAAAAGATATTCATGACAAATACAGTAGAAGTAGACTCTCAAACCTGCAACCTTAAAATCCACAAATGCCTAAAATCGGCACATCATTGGAGATATAAACAATGAAACTTTCTGTTCAAATATTGCAGCAAAATTGCAGAATTTTTTAGTTTTATATCATTCCGTATGTATTTTAATATGTTTTTCTTGATAAAATGACTGAACTCATGGTTTTCATTAAGGAAATATAAATTTATTTCTGAAAAAAAAAAAATACTGCTGATATCACTGGTAATCAAAATCTTTTTACCAAATATATTTATGTATTAATCAAGCTATTTTGGTTATTAAGATTGGCTAAACCAGAAAAAAAACTTCCTTACTTTACGATTTTGATCTGAATTAATAGGGATCTTACCTTTATGAAGAAAATTTCATTGAATAATTCAAGGAAAATGTATCCCATCTTTATTATGCATTAATTATTTGCTTGACCATTATTTTTAATAATTTAACACGTTGACTGCCAACTACGAGATAACTCGAAGATTGCATTCTTTTCTAGGACGCCAACGACTTATCTCATAATAATATAATGTGATTAAATCAAATTGCCATTTTAAGCCAGATTTCTGAAAATTGCAGTGGCAGTCAACATGTTAATCATTTTTTAAATTATTTGACTTTTTATAATTTTAGTTTATTACTTTACTTAATTATTTTAATATATTGCATGCATTCATTAAAATTTTATTTGCATTATTATATTCAAATTACTGTTTTAAAAATGTAAACAAATCAATGATCAGAAATCCACAAAATTCTAAAATCTGCACAACGTCTGGTCCCAGTGGATTTGAGGGAGTCTACTGTACTGAAAAAGGCTTTGTGACTGCAATTGTACACTTCTGGGAAAATGACCATTAAGCCCTTTAAGAAAATTTTAGGATTTCAAATTGCAACTATCTTCAAACAAAATAACATAAAAATATTTTTGTAAGTAAAATTAATTTGGAAAAATTCAATAGGAGGTCAATATTAATTTACTGAAAATTGATTAGTATTCTTATTCTGAATTTTAATTTTTTAAATGTCATGCAACAAATCAGTAATACAGTAGAGTCCCTCAAATCCGCACAGCTTGGGACCAGAGATTGTGTGAATTTTAGAATTTTGCGGATTTCTGGTCAATGATTTGTTTACATTTTTAAAACATTAATTTAATTGGTAGTTAAGCAAGGGAAATTATAATGAATGCCTACAATAAAGTGAAACATTAAAATAAGTAAAATATTAAAATAATTTATTAGTTTAAATGTAAGTAATTATTAAAATAATTATGTAAAATTTAGAAAAATATTACCAATGAAATCGATTCAATTCGATTCCAAAAGTACTATACTGCCATCTAGTACTAAAGCGATCGTAAGATCGATACAACATTTAATGCTATTATCAGTACATATAGCTTATTGCACTCTGTAACTGTTTTCATTGTTATTTTGAGTCTTGAATGCTTTTCTTATACTGCTTTGTATGTTTAAAAATAAATTTGTCTATAATTTAAAAAAAAATTCTGCGAACAATAATTTTAAAATAGCGTTCCGGTTCGTGGATTTTTCGATTTCGAACCCTGGAATATTTGATATAGATATGCTAATTTATATCAAAATCAAAAGTAATGTAAATTTATTTAGTAATAAATCAGCTGCAATAGCCAAAAGAGAATGATTAACAAAAATATTAGTAAAAAAAACATTGCGATAGTCGCTGATTTCGGCGTCATCTTGAATTTTGTTCCTGCAACTTAACTGTAAATTTCATTGTTTACATCTGAAAAAATACGCGGATTTTAGGCGTTCGCGGATTTAAGGGAGTCTACTGTATATTGTGCCAGTAGTGCCAACATTTGAAAAATATTGGGTGGGCTCAAAAATTAGTGAGTAAATTTGCATAATTTTCTTTCCTTTAGTGCATATGTGTGGAGAAAGGGACGTATGAGGTGTGAATGACAAAAGGATAATTCGAAGTCAAATTATGGTTTTTCTAAGTAAAACATGGAATTGTTTTAATTTAATTATAATTTAATAAATAACTTTATAAAAATTCGCATCATTTTTTCCTCATTAATACATTAATATTTATAATAAATAGCATAAAAATTGATATTGAAAGTGCAAAAACCTATACATCAAGAAAAACATAGTATACAATTTATTCGCTTAAGTACTTTATTCGATTCAAGACAAAAAACAAATGGCAAAATATGCAGGAAATTTGTTTTTGAGAAAAATTTTATTATACATTCGCTGAAGGGGCTTTCAGTGCTTCTGCAAATGTAATTGATGTGTCCTTACTATTTTCTAAACAAAATTATTTTGAGAATGTTAATTAGGGGAGAGTGGCTCACCTTGGGACACTTTTTTTTCTTTCTTTTTTCCTTTTTTTTTATATTGATCAATTGTCAAAATTTTAACTGGTATTCATTCTTTTAACCTTTGCTTACATTATTAAAAAGCTTTTGATCTTAAATCCATTTTAGATTCTTTTTTTTTTTTTTTTAATTAAACTTGTGCTTTGTCCCAAGGTATACCACCTGTTGGGACACCTTGGGACAGTTAAAAATAGATCTCATAAGTTCAATAATTGAATTACAATAGGGGAGAGTGGGGTGGAATGGGACAGTAGGTTGTTTTCTTTGTGTATCATACTAATTAATCATTTCATCAATCACACATTAGATGAAGCAATGGTACCCCCAAGCTTCAGCTGAAAAAGATAGCTGATCAATCGTACAAAGAAAAAGATTATTTCAAGAATAAAAGTAAATTTGCTTCATATACTTTTTATGTTTTTTTATATTAATGACTTATTTATGCGCAGATGTAATAGTTTCCCCATTTATGGAACATTATACTGTATATTATCCCTTTTTAAACTATGCTTAAAAGCAGCATTTTTGTTTATACAAGAAGTTTAACATAAAAGAAGGTAGAGGGAAGAATGGGACATGCCAGCAAAGGGAGGAATGGGACACATCTAATTCCTTCTTTTCAATAAGATGAATGCAAATTGCTAATATGCAAATATTTTCCGAGGGTAGTATATTAATTATAACATTATAAATATATTCATTTACTTCAAAATGTAAATAAATTAAACTGATGACTTTTTAATGTCATCTCCGACTGACAATCCTGAATTTTCCTTCCAGTGATGAAGGTAATGGAATTTGATATTCAGGGCGGGAGGCTCCCACCCAAAAAATCTCACCATTTTCCTAAAAATTTTGCATTTTGAAATTACGATCAACTCCCGCGAACTCCTTGCGAATTTCCCGATATTTTCGCGCGACCGATTGACACATTTTGCAGGTTTTTTACGCGAAAGATCGTTGAAAGTCACTAATTTTTCACGCGACCGATAGACAAATTTCACTATTTTTTTTCTCCAGATCGGTTGACAACTGTCCGCGACCGATTGGCGAATTCAGAGCTGATTCTATTCCAAATTTTCCGAAAATTTAAGGCATTAGGTTCCGAAAATTATGAAAAATCGGTCATCAGTTCAACAGAAAAATATCGCGAATTTCGACAAGAGAACGCCGAAAAAATCAATTTTATCAATCGTTAGAGGAAAAATCGCCAATTCCGTCGCAAAGGATTGCGAATAAAACGCAAATTTTGTCAAAAGATCGCGGAAAAACACGAATTTCGTCAGATCGCGAAAGAAAACTCGAAATTCATCAAAGGATCGCGAAAAAATGCTTATTACATCAAAGAATAACTAAAAAAAAAAAAAAAATCGTAAATTTCGGCAAAGGAACGCGGAAAAAATGCGAGTTTCAGCAAAGGATTGCGGAAAATGCAAATTTCGTCAAAAGATCGCGAAAAAATGCGCATTTTATCAAAGGATCGCGAAAAAAGCGCATATTACATCAAAGAATAACAAAAAATAGTAAATTTCGGCAAAGGAACGTTGAAAAAACGTGAGTTTCGGCAAAGGATCGCGAAAAAAGCGAATTTCGTCAAAGGTTCGTGGAAAAACGCGAATTTCATCAAGGGATTGTGAAAAAACGCGAATTTCGTCAAAGGATCACGGAATAAACGTAAATTTAGCCAAAGGAACGCTGACAAAAAAAAAACGCGAATTTCATCAAAGGATCGCGGAAAAAGCGCGAATTTCACCAAAGGATCACGAAAAAAGCGCGAATTTTTCAAAGGATCGCGGGAAAAACGCAAGTTTCGTCAAAGAATCGCGAAAAAGACACGAATTTTGTCAAAGGATCGCGGAAAAAGGGAATTTCGTCTAAAGATCGCGAAAAAAAAACGCGATTTTCGTCAAAAAGTCACGAAAAAAACGGGATTTTCGTCAAAAGGTAGCGAAAAAAAAAGTAATTTCATCAAAGGGTCGCGATAAAAATGCCACGGTCTCTTTAGAAAACAGCACACACACACAAATATCTATATTTATTATTATAGGTATAGTTTTTAATCTGAAATAGTATACTGAACTAACTTTTGAAAAATTGGGTTTAACCCGAATCCAATTTACAGGACTCTGCATGCAGCCTGAGATCAAACCGAACCAAAAGAAAGAGTTTACTCGACCTACAACAAAAAAAAAAATTAGTGCCTGGAGAGGATTTCCCAATCCCTTCCCATCTCCTGCTGTAACCTTTCAGAAAATTTGCTGCGAATTTTTTTTTTTACTCAGAAACACCTGCAATTTTACGGTTACATTTTGCGACAGACTGATGAAATTCATAGTTTTATCCCGCATCTGATCGATGAGTTTCACGATTTTATACCGCGGCCAATCGAAAAATTTCACGATATTTTTCCCTCGACCAATCGAGGAAATTCACGAATTTTTTTTCCTATGCCCGATTGACATATTTCACGATGTTTTTTTCCTGTGACAGAAAAAGGAAAATATCCAAAGGTTGTGCCACAAAATGACATTAAGTGTCACCGGGTGCTGCGCTCTGGCAAATTGGTCTAGATTCAGTACTAAAAAAAAAAAAAAATTAGATTAGAAGGGCCGCAAAGATCTTGTGGTGCACATCAAAGAAAAATTCCGAGCTCCAATCAAACATACATAGAAACACCAAACAAGTTAATCCTTGCAATTAACAGAAAATAGGACTTGACAATTTAAAGTTAACCTATGTTTCTCGTGCAGTAGAAGAAATGAATCAACAGTTTCCATTTCAAACTTTTGACTTTAATTGAACAAGCATTCAAATTTTAAACAAAGAAAATACCAGGGAATCAGGTTTTTACTATAATTCCATTAAGGATATAATAAAACAATTTTGTTCAGAATGGATATTGATGATTCCATCACTGAATATACGCTGTTCATGCAAGTAGTTAAAAATGAAGGCATGTCAGATATTGCAAAGTTTTCTGAAATTTTTTTAAGAGAGCATAACCATACGATTCCGATAACTTCCAAAGTCATAAATGTTGTGCCTGTGCTATCTGTCACAATTTTACTTAGTGAAAGAAAATTCAGTACCCAAAATGGAATAAAATCTAAATTCAGAAATTCATTTAACAACCCCATTGTTAAAGACCCATGATATTTGGTTGAAAGTTGAAAATTAGGCTATATAAAAGCTCATCTTTTTTACTTTTTTAAATAAAAAAAATTTTTCATAATTATTCTAAGTTGTTGATTTAAATTGCTTCAATGGTATTTTGTCATGCCTGTATTAATACAGACATGACATAATGTAAATCTTTAAATAGCACGTAAAATAACAGTGGGTTTAGATTTTTTTTCTCCCTCCCAAATAGCTCAACTCCCCTCCATTTATAAATGTTGGTAGGAAGACTCCCCTCCTAGGAAAAATTTAATTTCAAGCCCTGAATATTGTAGAACAAACATTATCAACCTACAATCTTTGTTAGACTGTATATATAGCCAACACTAGACTATTTGTGCCTTATCATACATTGTTTTATAGCTGTCCCATACCTCCTTGTTAGTGGGGAGGTATGGGACACATTTTGAAATTTACAATTTCTTTATTTATAAAATTGTTTCTGTAAATTATGTTTCTATATTGTTCAAGGACATTAGAAAGTGTTTCATTTTGTAATCTATATATCGAAATTTTTGTTTTTGTGTCAAATAAAGTTGGTTTTCTTATTTTTATAAAAAGTGTCCCATTCCTCCCCACTCTCCCCTTATACATGGAAAGGTTTGTTCAGGAAAAGAAATTTATTTAAACTGAAGAGACATATCAGCTGATAAAATTTTTGCAGCGGCTTTCCGAATATTGTCGGTATGAATTGCTGCATTTTTTTTTTTTTTTTTTTTTTTTTTTGTATTTTAAATTTTAAATCTTTGCCATTGATAAGCCTAATAACTTCTTAAAAGAAGAAATAATAACTATTAATAAACACATGTTATGTAGATTAAATAAAAAATGTTTTAAAGACAGTATCTTTTTGTTAAAATATTTTGAATAAAAGTTAGCTAGGCATATATTGTGTCCCAAGGTGCACCCCCACTATGAAATTTCAGAATGTCATGCTGTTAAGTTTAGCATTAGAACTATTATTATGCATCAGTTTTATAGAGAAAGCTTTAAATTTCATTATATTACCTTTTATTTCAAAATATTTTCAATCAATTCCACTTTGCAACTTATCAAACTTTCACATGAAAGTTACTAGACATGTTTGAAAAATAGAAATCTTATTAAATTCTTGCCTGCTTCATCAATGGAATCAAAACAAGTCTGAAAGTTAGATTGTGCTGCTATCTATCTGCATCTGCAACAGTTAAAAGTTAATTTAAAATTTAGGGAAAAAAATAAAGCTGCCCCGAGATGTACCGTGTCACAAGTAGAGATGGGAATGCTCGGAAAAAAAAAACCCGAAGCGTTGGGGAAAAACCCGGGTTTTTTCCGTTTTTTTACGAAGGGCTATTTTTCAATTTTTCCAAATTAAAAAGAATTTTTTGAAAGAACTGAGTCCCTTAAAGGATCCTTCACAGTTTTTTCACCTAATGATGAATAAACCATATGACCTTTAACAAAATTCTTTCTCTTAAAAATACAGATTTCATAATTTTTTTACCGTCTCTAAATTAAATCCTTCACAAATGTAATGATTTTAGAACAACAAAAAAAAAAACTGTTGTAGAAGAGCTGCAATAACTAATGAATCTATTATCTATCTGTAAATATGTACAAAGGACCATCTCAATAATGTCTAAATCAGAACTTAAATATGATAATTTCTAATTTACAAAATTCTGATTACATTTTTGTTACATTTTATTCACATATTTTACAAGTTCACAAGTTTTTATAAAAGTTCACAATTTTGCAAAAACATGATCATGTGAAAAAAATCCAAGCAAATCCCTGGTAAGATAATTAAATGAAACTTCTCTTGTTAAAAAGGAAAATTTATGTGCAAAGTTATTTCAATATTATACCAATTAATGAAAACAGTAAGGTGCAAAATTTAATATAAAATTTTAAACATGCATTTATTTTTATTCGCATAGCTGTAATTTTTCACTATTGTTAGAAAAATTTCTTTTGATAATAACATGCAGTTGAAATTTCTTTTTTTTTTTTTTTTTTTCTTGAAATATAAATTCTTAGAGTTATCTAAAGGTATTTTTAAAAAATATAAATCCATACAAACAAACTTTGCAAAGAAAATGCAAGCAAATCTCTGTGAAAAATCTAGTTGAAAATAATTTTTAAACATATGGAATAATCCACCTGTTTTAAAAGTTTTGTATAAAAAAAGTACCACTTTCAATATTAAGAATCTAAACCTTACTAAAACATAGCTTGAGTTTAGATTGGAAAGCTGTACCAAAACTAAATATACGTGTAATGAAAATTATAACTTTAGGGGGGAAAAAATGTAATACTGTAAAATAATTCACTGAAAAATCATTTCAACAGACACATGATATACAGTCGAACCTCTATTTAACGAAGTCGCTAAATTCCGGAAAAAATTTCATTATATGGAAAATTCATTAAATAGAGATTCGCCTTTTAAAATACTTTAAATTACATAAAACAGATTTCAAATTCATAAACACTAAATATTTTTACTAAAAGTAATTAATCACATTTTTTTAGATAAATTATATAGATTTGTTTTATTTATTTTACCCACCAATATCCATCATCAATTCATTTTTTCTATGTGTTTAAATCTTTGAAATGTGCAAGGAAAACAAAACATTGTCCGGGAATAAACTGTATTTACTGTTTAAAGTAAATAGTTTTACATTAAAATTAACAAATTTTAATGATCTTATCGTATTTATTATTATTATAACAAATAATTTTAACCATACATTAACATATGCGTCCTTAGACTTAGTTTCTGAAAAACTCTTAATTTATCTGAGTTTTTTCTTTTAAAAAGTGCTTTCTCTCATAATACGTCTTGCATCTTTGCAATGCACAAAAAACCCCTTCATGCGGATTTTTCTTCTAACTAAAATCTGTGTCGGATTGTTTCAAACGATTTTAGCATTTCATCATATGAAGTTTTGTTAATTCCTGCATCATGATTATTTCCACCATCATCATATTCGTCTTCATCGCAATTCATTGCTGTATTGTTTTTATTTTTCACACTGTCGAAAATATCCATTTCGGATAGTGTTTCTGAGGTCTCAATTTCAGAATTAAGTGAAATATAATCATCAATCAGTACATCATGGTTAATTTCTTCTTTTTTTTCTCATTTGTATCCACATTTTTTTAAGTTACTCTAAGAGATTATTGTCTTCGTCCTCCGTACTTACCGAATTCTCCCTGCTGACAAAGAAGGTGCCTGGTAAAACCAGTTCAAGGCCTTTGAACATCATAAAATGTGTTTAAAGAAAGAATAAGTTTGAAATGTCCAGAAATATTTTGAGAAATGAGGAGAAAAAAAAAATTCCGATCACAAGAAAAAGTTCGTTAAATAGAGAATGCACTTCGCTATTTGGAGGTTATTTTACGAAGAAATTCACAAAATGTTCTTGGTTCCAAGGAAAAGTTCGCAAAATAGAGGTTCGTTAAATAGAGGTCCAACTGTATTACAAACACCGGTGTTAATTTAAGCAAGAAAAGCTACTGTCAGAATTCTGAGACTGAAAGGATAAACTTTTAAAAGCTGTCTTTTTTTGTCTCTTTCTTTTTTTTTTTTTTATAATATATTCATATAAGGGGAAAATAATTTTTTTTAGTGTACATAAATATTTCAAAAGTTTATTATTGTATATTTTTTATGAAAATAAAACTTATTTTTGATAAACATTTATGAAAAATCAATTTTTCCAGAAAAAAAAAAAACTTTTTTTTCCGCCACTTTAAAATTTTCCGGAAAATTTACATCTCTAGTCCCAAGGCGAGTCACTCTCCCCTAAATTAGGGTGTAAAAAAATCATGATTTAAAAAAAAAAAAAAAAAATCTGATTTTTTTTATTTAAATCAGATTTTTACGAATTTTTTCCCAGCGTTCAAATACTGAATAGCTACCAAGAGTTTTAGGTTTCCCAAAACAATTAAACCACTAATTGCTAACATAATCTATGTTTTTACACTTTAATTAATAAAATTATAATTATTAGTTAATAATTACAGAAATTATAAAATCTGCAAATTAATAGTTTCATTAGGCAGTATCATACAATAATGTTATATGCATTAATATTGTAATAATTATGTAAAACTTTATTAAATACTAGCGATATTTAACATTTATTAAAATTACTAACTGCATTTAATATTAAATAGTTAACACTACTTCAAATTAATAATTATTAAACAATCAACTCCCTACTTAGGAACATATACATTTTTTAAGCTTTGATTATTAAATGATAATTAATAATGTATTTATTTTAGAAAGAAAAAGGGGCAGGATGCTAGATCCAAAAAAGGGCACTATTTCGTGAGGAAATATATTAGTAACGTGTTTCGTAGTGATATAAGAAAAAAAAAAGAGAATAATTTTTAGTACAATAAATAAAGTGTCTTTAATTTTTAATAATTTTATAAATCGCAAATTGAAAAATACAATTAAATAACATCATGTTTTAATTTTAATAATATCCTGTTTTTTTTTCTAAAGAGATAAAGTTCTATTATTTTTGCAAGATCTTGGGCACATGAATCTAGAAATGCCGTTGAATGGGAAAGTTTTTTACAAGAAATCTCTTGCTACAACTACTGGTGAATTTAACTTTAAGGCAGGGTGTATTTTGTGCAGTAATCCCAGAATTAATAAAAACTGCAAATAAGTAATTTCATTAGTTAGTAGCAAAAATAACAAAACTAACAAATATTATTTGCCGCTCATTTTGCATTTAACTTAAAAAAAATTACTGTTAATCACCAAAATCTCTAAACTTACACACATGTATGTCTATGTTAAACAAAAAAATTATGAAAATGAGTTAAACCCATTCATATTCATACATACATACAGAATAAATATAAGGATAGCCAGTTATATCTGAAATCCTCGAAATATTTAAATAACAGCATTATTACCTCTCAGTGGGGATTATTAGCTTTCAATGATTCAATTTTTTTTTTTCTTTTTAAGAAAAGTTTTGCTGCCTTTTCAATACCTATTTAATTTTTTTATTTAGTATATATGAGTTACAAAATAAACTAGCGGGACGGGCCGCCCTGATGCCCCCACTGTCTGAAAGCCCCGCCCCGTGAGTCCTATCACTCGGACAGTCGACCGGGGGAAAAATAGCACCCTTTAAGTTAATTTCATCACTTATTTCAAGCAAACGCTAAACCATTTGTAAACATTATATAACGTCCTAGCCCCATTTTGCTCCTAATCTGTTCCTCTTCACCCCCCCCCCCCCCCAATCCTCATACAGACACCAATTATTTTCAGTAAAATTCCAGCACCGACGCAGTCATAAATCTCTGTCTCTACACCCCGTTTCTCAGCTACCGTGAAAACTCAGCCAAAATAAGAAAGAAAAAAACCCGGAAAGGTAATTGATGAAATTGGCGTTTTTTCACGATTCTCTGACAAAATTGTTTTTTTCTTTTTCGGCGAACATTTCTCAAAATTTGCGATATAGTTTATGTCCAAATTTTCGGATTTATGACCAATTCTTTTTAATTTTCGGAAATGACTGCCTTAATTTTTCAGAAAAGAATCACCCATGCACTGCAAACTGTTATGGATGGGGTAAAGGGTTAGTAGCGAAGACTTTTTAGGGGGTGGTATCAGGATGGAAGAGTTATTAGTTATTTATTACATTAATGTGCCCTTTTCTTCTTCAAAGTGCCCTTTTATGGCAAAGTGCACCCTGCCTGCTCTTGATCATAGAATGAACTCTACAACTTATACCAAAGAACCTCTTGCTGTGTATAACATTTTTATACCAATTAATTCTTTTTTTTTTTTTGCATTCATTTACAATTTAGTTGTTGAGCACTCTTTCATTCTTCTTTAACTCAATATTGCCATTAATTTATTATTACAAACGTAGAATGAGAAACTAAGACACTGACTATTTATTCTTTTACTTGCAGAAATTTATTACACTTGCTATGTTTATTTTAGATAAAACATTGCATTAATTGATTTCCTAAAGGAAATTATGACATTGCAAATTATATTAGATTTAAATATCATTTTTAAATGAAATTGTTTTATGTTGGATAAAACGATGCTTTTCACAAACTGAACTGTTTTTAATTTTTTACAATAATCAGGAATTAAGCTTGGAAACAATTATTTAAAGCTCTTTTTTGTTTATTCATAAGTCAAAATACCTGTAGAAACTTCCTAATTATGTTCATCTTAGATTTTAATAACTTCTTTGACATTGTAAACATTTAGAAAATTTTTGATTTAAATCAATGATTTAAAAAAAAAATCGGTTGATTAAAATCACAATTTAATCGCTGATTTAAATCAACTGATTAAAATCATTGACACCCTACTCTAAACCCAAATTTTATTTCCGCAATTAATTAAATAAATGAATAACTAAATAAATCAACGAGAATTCAGTGAGTGAAAGATAAAATTATTGGGTGGGCCTGCACCCTACGGGCCCATATAAGTTGGTGCCACTGTATTGTGCTGTCATTTAAAAATAACTCAGACTTCCTTTAAAAACCCCACCTAAGTACTTCATCAAATAAAGTTAATGAAATCAAACTTTTGTTAAATCCTGTTTTTATACACCATGGTATAAATCCATGCCAATTCAGGCAGCCAAAGAAAAAATCTTACCGTCATAGTCTCAGAAGTTTTTGAATTGAACATATGTTAAAATTCAAGAAAAAATAAGATAACTGTATATTTTTATTTTGTCCAAAAAAATTCCTGGCCCGAGATACAGGCCGCCAAAGATGGCATCCTGAGCACCATTTCCCATTCGCGATTTTTGATAAAAATTTTAAAGTGCTCTATCTCTAGAACGGTGCAAGATATTTTGTTGCGGTTTTATTTATTTTAAAGATAACATTCTTCTGCTTAAAATGATATACCCAATTTTAAAATATGTATTCAACTTTTCTTGTGGCAGCCTTTTGAGAGAAAAAAAAATGTATCAAAAAAAATTTTTTTTCCAAAAATGCCAATCCCAAAAATTTTGATTTTTTTGCTGTTGATCAATACTATTGAGTACTACCTTCCCTGTAAAGGAGAACTTCCACTTTTGATTTTGACAAGTTATACAAGGTGTGTCTAAAAAGTTCGGTGAATGGAAACATAAACCAAATAAAACAAAACATGGAAACAAAATATCTTAACTATGCACTAAAATGAAGTGTATTAAAATATACATTCTGTAAAATATGTGGTGCAAAGAATATTAATTATTCATTTACAGATCCTCACAAAAGAATTCCATTACATAATGGTATAAGGAGAATATTGTTTGTGTCATATTTTAATTATGCTAAACTCTTTCACGTTATAATGAAATTGATATATGTTGCTGAGGTTTACAACAAGTTACTTCCTGTGTAATAGAAAGTGCATAGTATTTACAGGGGCACACAAGAGATTTCAAATACTTTACTGTATATGAAATACTGTATATTAGCAATGATTGCTGGAAGTGCATTTTTAGTTGTGATATGAGTTTTTAAATTTAACTAAATTTTCCCATATTACGTTGTGTGTATAAATGCTGTGTAGATCATATACAGGGGTGCACAAAAAAAATCGTAAAGGTTACTGAGTATGAACAAAAGTGATTTAAAGGCGATTTTTAAATGAGTTATGCATTTTTATGCTGAACTCCATTTAGTATACTAAGATATGTTTGTAGAATATAGATAAAATGATATATACAGGTCCACACAAAGAATTTTAGATATATGGCCGACTCTGGAAGTGTGATTTCACTAGTTTTAAGCATGTTTTAGTCTTAATTAAATATTTTAGCTAAATAGTGGCATGTGTATAAAGAGAGTATGTAAAATACAGGATTGTATGAAAGTATTCAAGTATGCTTCCATCTATTGATATAAATTTCTAAAAGTCAAATTCCAACCTATTTATGTGTTTTTAATACCTTCCAACATAGTTGAAAATCTTTATGGATTCGGTTTGTCTGTCTGAACTCTAACTTGCATTAATATGGTTGTATTGCTGTTTAACTGATATATGTTATTGAGATTGTTTTACTATGCAATGTTCGGTAGTGAAAATAAAATATGTATCACTTCAAATGTTATGAAAATCGAATTAAAACTTAAAGATATTAATAAAAGATTTCTTCATTTTATTTAAAAATCCTATAATACATAATTGATTCAATACCATGATAGGTAATGATTCTCGGTTGCCATGGTGATTAAAGATGTATTCATATTACTTCCGTATTACTGAATTTAATATATAGAATCATAATAAATTTTATTCATGCCTTTTTGCCCAAGAGGTGTACAACACTTAATGCACCAAGATCTGAATATTTATAAAACTAGCTATAGTACGAACGCACCTCATTTGCCACATTTGATATTGCAATTTCAAACTTGTTTAGGATATATAGTAGGCTTACCCTTACAAATATGATACAAATAAGCAAAAATTCAGCGACTGCTACTGGAACTGTATATATACAGTTCCTGTAAAATTCTTCGAATTTTTTAAATGTTTCTAAAACTTGTTAAACTCAAAAGTGGAAGTTCTCCTGTACAGTGAAGGTAGTTCCCAATGGTATTGATCAACAGCAAAAAAATCAAAATTTTTAGGATTGGCATTTTTGAAAAAATAAAATTTTTTGAAAAAAAATTTTTTTTTTCAAAAGGCTGCCACAAGAAAAGCTGAATACATATTTCAAAATTGGGTATATCATTTTAAACAGAAGAATATTATCTTTAAAATAAAAAAAAAAAAAACGCAACAAAATATCTTGCACCGTTCTAGAGATAGAGCACTTTAAAACTTTTATCGAAAATTGCGAATGGGAAATGGTGCAGGGATGTCATCTTTGGCGGCCTGTATCTCGGGCCAGGAATTTTTTTGGACAAAACAAAAATATACAGGTATCTTACTTTTTCTTAAATTTTAACATACATTCAATTCAAAAACTTCTGAGATTATGAAGGTAACCCGCCTGCCTGAGTTGATACGGATTCAACTCCATGTATAATAACAAAAAAATTAAAAAAAATAGCTAATGAGTTTTTATTTAACTTTAAAAAATTTAAGCTAATATAGAATTTTGGTAAAACACAAGCTGCATTTTCCCAGGAAGCCTCTTTATAATACGACATGTTAGAATGGTGTACATAAATTTTTGTATGTCCTTATGTTAAACCAATAATTATGTGAATAAGGTACCTCATTTTCAGCTAATTATGCCATGTGCGAATCAGCTGATGATTTTTCAAAACTGAGGTTTAAAAAAAAAATAAAAGAATTATAATTCAATTGTGCAAATTTAATGTGTATTTCAAAATTTCAGGGGATTTTTTTTTTCTATTTTGCAAACATGTCATAAAAGAAAATCCCATTGTTTCTATAATAAAACTCATTCACCTTTTATACACAAAGATACCATTTTCTTGGTATTTAAAATAATGAAATTTAAACAAATTTATGTGAGGAATTATGGTTTAAAAATAAATGATAATGAAAAGATTACTTTGTTATCCAAAAATTTTATTTCTAAGTATTTTTACAATATTTTTTTTTTTGGAGGGGGAGGGGCTGATCTGTTACTTTGGGAAAAGGCTTTTTTTATTATTATTATTCTGGCTTAATTGGCTGCCACTTTGTAACACGATGATAAAATTAAAAATGCTAAAAATTAAAATCTGAGGCAGAACAAGCTGCACAAATTTATAACCCTGTTTAATTTTTTTAAGGACAATAAAACGAATATCAGATCTTGCATCATTAATGAGGAATTTCGTTTAATTTTTTTTTTTCTGAACTTTCTTGGATTTTATTCTGGCGTGTTTTGGATCTACATCAGTGGGAGGGATTGTGAATTTTATAAATAGCAAAACACTCTTTTTAAAAATAAATAAACAGGGGAGAAATATCGCCGTGCAAATCTTTGTTAATAGGATTATTTATTAAATTCCAAACTACATACATTATAATCTTCTTAAAAGTTCTTATTTACTTTATTATCTGTCACGTGTCCCAAATAGCTTTCAGTATTTGAAAAAAAAAGGAAAAAAATTCAATTCTCCTTTATTTACTTTATACAACGCAAGTCAATTCAAAGATGCCCAATTGCTACTAATTTTAATAGAAACACTAATTTAGAAATTTAATAGACACATCTGGAAAGAAAGAAATACCCTGTACGTTATTTAAATAAACTGTAAACATCTATTTTGATAGAAAGAATGAGAATTTGAATTGCATTTCGAGACAATAGTAATAAATGAAAAAATAAACACAATGTAATTAGGATTTTATCACTTAAAATGGAAACATTAAAATTATTTACTTCAGGCGGAGAAAATTCAGGAATATCCATTACGTCGGGATCGGAAGTATTCTTCATCCAACCGCTAAAAGAAGACATCAAAAAGAGGCAGTAGTAAAATAACCGCACAGAACAATGCGGCGCATAAACTATAATCATAATAAACACAAAAACTTTTCGTCAAGCGGTTTTATCGTTTTTGCGCAAATAGATATGCAAAGGACTGGCGCAAAGTACCATGTGTATTCCACCAATGAAAAGGAAGAACGTACTTCATACTCCGCTCATGATATGCAAAGAATTTTCTTTGGAATGAAATTCGAAAATATTATAGCATCTTATTTTTCTTCATTAGTAGAACTTAAAAAAATCCCTGCCGGCTCGGGCCTACAGGCGGAGGTAGATTTCGATGTTAAGTACTAAATTCTCCAACAAAACTTAAATCAAGATTAGAGATAAAACCCAGTTTCTTCACAAAGAGCGAGCTGTAGGGAGCTAAACTTTTTGTGAAAATTGTAATATACACGAATACACACACACATATATATGGAATAGGTTTAAAAAATGGTTTCAAAAAATTCAGAGAACCTTAAAGTGTTAAAATATGTTAATATTTCCATAGTCGGGTTTTTATCATGTTTTAATACGTTTCTTCAAACTTACATGGCGTTACATATTCACCTGCTGAGGTCCATTATATTTCCAATATGACGCAATATACATATTTTTTTAATTCGTCAAACTATTTATTTTGAGTTTTCATGCTGAAATCTTGCTCTAGGAAACTTATGACGTAATATTCAATTTGTTTTCAATTTGTCAAACTATTTAATTTTACACGTGAAAATTTTGCAAAAGAAAAGTAATTGTTGTGGTGAGAATTTTATTATTATTTTTTTTTTAATTGTTGGCAACTGCTATAACGAAAAACTTTTATTTTTTTCCTGCCATTGTTGTGTAAGAGCTGGTTTTATCAGAATCATGTTAAGACAGTATTCAAAATTTTGAACCCTCCCCATTTCCACCCTCTTGGGCCGATTTCGCCCATTTTCAATCCCCGCCGAGATATTAGCCATCTCAAAGTTGTTGGCGAGTTTGAAGATGATTCGTGCATAATTGCGACTTTTATCGTGCGGACAAAATTTAGTACATACATACATACATATATATATATATATATATATATATAAACTTTTTAGGTGGGGGTGGTTTTGGGTTCCTGGGGTCCTATAATGAAAAGTTATGAAGGAATTTTTCAAAAGTCGCACCATGGTAACGACTGCAATAGGTAGTATTTCTTACGAAATCTACCTAAAATGATGTATAAGATGTTAACCGGTGAGATTTTTGTCTAACTAACTGATTCGGCTCTACAGATTTTCTCTTCCCGCCGATATTGCATCATACTTCTAAAAAAGTTAAGATCGGTTTCTACTCATGCGCAAAGTTTGCGCTTTATACAGACTTTTTTTGTTTTTCGTTTTTCCGTCTAGTTTGGCGAAGCGAAATTAATGTTTTTCCGCAAAAGGAGGCATGGGAGGCCAATTTCTCTTTGGAATTTTTTATTTAATAAACTAATTTTTTTTTCATGAGAAATAAATAACAAAAATAAACAAATAACATATAAATAACAAAAATAAATAATAAATAACAAAATTCATTCTGCTCAAATGACTTAATATTATTATATATTAAAAGAAAAACGAACTAAGGATTTTTTGGCTTACCGTGGGAGTCAAATTTTAGTCACTTTTTCAATTTTAGTCACTTTAGTTCTTTGAACGTACATGTGTGACATTCATGTACGAAAAAATATTTTTAATAGAGGATGAGAAAGAATTTCATTTTTTAAAGAGACAGTTTACCTTTTCAACAATTCTGTTTATTTTTAAAAATATGGTTCAAATGGTGAACTCACCGCATTTCAATGTTCAAATAAAAGTGAATTTTGAAGAAAATAAATTTAACTGCATAGTTAATTAAAATTTTTAAAAAGTTTATAAAAATTTGAACTTTTTAAAATCCCTACTACGTTTTTAAAAAAATTGATATTTTCGCCCAATTTTTTTTTTTTTTTTTTTTTTTTTTTTAAGATTTTCAAACGTGCATTACACAAGACTGAGCGTGGATTTTCAGATACATCCAGTATTACATTTAATATATATTTTTTATTGGTGTATATAGTGTAAACGATGAAATTTAACACATCTTCATATACTTTTTTTATATATCAAAAAACCAGGCTAATCCCATGCGCAGATTTATCACATGTATAATAAAGAACATTTACAGAAAATTTTAAATCTCTTATCTCAAATAAATAAAAAAAGCCTTAGCATTTTTAAAACATGAAAGCAAAGAAAATATGAATATGGAGAAAAAGCCATTTAAAGTTTTAATTTGTGTGGGTAATTTCGCTGAGTGTATTAACGAAATTTACAATATCTCGCGATATAATTCAAACAGGCTTTCATTTAATGTTAAAAAAGAAAAATCGACTTTTTGACCAATTTTAAGGTAAACTGTCCCCTTAAATAAATAATTTAATTTTAGTTTTAAATCTTCATTTTTGCAAAAAAAAAAAAAAAAAAAAAAAATCAGTAGAAGTTTATTTTTGGGTGTTTTTTAATATGCCTTATTTGTTACATTTCTGTATTATTTTCTATGTTGATTTGTTTAAAAAATGTCTAGCACGTGGGGTTTTGACAAAAAAATCTTAGTTTAATTTATTTCATGTTTATATCCCCCATTAAAAAAAGAAAGAAAAACTACTATACAGACTACCTGACGTTTTTCTGTTCCAGTATGTATGCCATATGTACCCCTCCATGAATTTTGTTCTGCGGGCTCCCATGTTTACTAGACTTAAAAGAAAAAAATTCTTTCTTCTTTTTCTCTTACCCCCCCCCCCCCCCCCCATACACACACACACACACATCCTCTATTTAGTTATCTCAATGCTAATTGAACTATTGGATTATTCTTAAAATTCAGATGGGAAAATAAATCGATAGATAATAAAATTATAAGCCAGGGTTTTTTTTTTTTTTTTCATAATTAAAAGTCATTGACTATATAAATTCAATGCAGATTTATCTTTAAAATATTGAAATGCTTTTTTTTTCCTTTTTTAGTAAAGTGATTATTAGGAGTAAATATACTGCTAAAAGTCAAATTAAAAACTATATATATATGTACTTAATACCACAATTTTTCAAAAAAAAAAAAAAAAAATATCTCAGGGCAAAATACTTGAATGCATAGTTATACTTCGGCTAAAACTTAAATTAAGCTTATAAAAAGAAATATGAAAGAATATTTATTTTTCAATTTATTCAGAAACACAAACAGAATGCACCATCAAATCCAATAAATACATAACTCATTATAGATTGTATTTTTAAAATAACCAACTGGGTTCTTAAAAACTTTATTTTTATTATGCACAAGAGGGTCCAACCGGGCTTCCTGGGTTACAGAACATACTGTCCGATGCAAGGAACATAGGTGAAAATCTTTTTAATTTAAAACTAATTTAACACACACATATATATATATATATATATTAGATAGCCCTCAACTAACAACGCCAAAAAGCATTTTTATATGAAAAATATTAATTATGTACTCAAATAAAATTTTGAAATTTATTAAAAGCGATATTATTAGCTGAAGAAATCACTAAAGATTCTGCTATTACAGCAGTCTTTTTTATTATGATTATTCCATAGTTTAAGCAAGTATGTAGTTTAATTTTATATCTGTTAAATTTGTGTTTTATTTATATTAGTTTATTTATTTATTGATGGGGTGTCAATTTCGTTATGGAATATCAGCTGGAAGCAAACGCGGAACTATTTTTATTTTTTAAGTGCAAACGGGTTAATCTTTCGTAATCGAATTTCATGCGTTTAAAAAAAATTCATGCTTGCAAATTGCTTTAAAAATCATAGGCAATAAATTGAGATACAGTTTTCAGACAAATTGAATTTGAAAGTACATCCCTACCCCCCTGATATTGGATGGTGCAAAACTTAAAACTATACGATGTTTAGAAGTAATTAACTTTCCGAAAAAAAGGAAGCATTGTTAACGCCGTTACTAGTTATCTATATGACGTCAGCGTTACTCACGAGCAGGTTTTTGCTTTTTTATTTATATGATTACATGCAATCAGATATCTGAGTTTTAGATTTTTTTTATCACAGTGCTTTGCAAGATCGAATGCCGAAATAAACAAATTTTATACCAAAAAGTGGAGGTAATAGATTTGAAACGGACTCGAATATATCAAAAAATGCACTTACAAATAAAATTTGTTTCAAAACTAACTCAATTTCCTGATTTTTTAAATAATTTTCAATCATGATTTTAAATATATGTGTGTGAACAATAAACCTTTTTTAACAACAATAAGTAAAATAACATTTGCAAAAATATAAATAAATATGTAAAATAAAAGAGAAAATGGCAGCGTTATCACAATAGGTAACTGTGTGACGTGATCTCCTACATCAACTTCCTCACATAATCATTTTTTTTCTCTTTTTTTGTGCGTGTATATGTGAGTGCAAAATGAAAAAAGTGGTTGAATTAATTCCTTTGAAACTTTGTATATAGATATATTATAAACGAGATTAGGAAACCATCTAATAATTTTTTAAAACACTAGGGGGCTCTGCCCCCTACGAGCTACGCTCGCCAACCCCCGTTCAGGTACACCAAAATCCAAAAAGCACGCTAATTGACCGGCTTTAAAAATATTAAATAATAATAAAAAATTAAAAAAAAACAGTAGCGATCTCTCTGTAAATGGGTTTCCATTCGTTTTCTTTGGATTGGGGATTTTTAAGACCAAATCTACTGATGTTAAGAGTTAGAATGGCTGTTTTCGTATTTTATTAAAAAAATTAGTTAAACATTTGAAAATAAGCTAATGAAAAATGAATTAAGTAAACATTGCATTGCCTCCCGGTATTTTTTAACAGCGCTATAAGATAGTTCTTTTAAATAATTCATTTTAAATTTATCGTTTTAAATCTGACGTAATTTACACCAAAGTTTTATTTCTCTTATTAATATTCACATGAAAATACTTTTGTTGTTAAAAAGAAATATTATTTGCGCTGTTTTCGAATTCACGACAATAGTTGAAAAGATTATCTCAAAATATCAAATAAATGTCTCGCGAAATATATTTTTTTAATTTAAATTGTTTTGCCATATTTTTTGGCCATTTTAAATATGACGTAATTTCCTCCATTTACAAGTTTTAACGCATAATGATGTTTTTTTTCAATTTTAACATTTTGTTTCTCTTTTAAAATTCAAGTGTAAATATGGTTCTTATGACGTAATTTTCCTGCTTCTAACATGTAATCATTTAATTCTAATTTTAAAGTTTTTTTTTTCTGTTTATAAAAGTCACGTGTAAATAAATTTTTAATTTGAAGCAAACATTGTTTGCGCTGTTTATACAGTTGGCAACAGTTTAAATTAATAACATTTTCTAAAATAAATCAAAAATATCTCTCGAAATGCTGAAAATTTGAATTTAAAATAGAAATAAAACCTCAAAAAATAAGTCAAATAAAAAAATTAAATGCAATATGCACACCGGGAACTTATAACGTATAAAATGATCTATAAATGATTAAATTCTCATGTATAGTTTTTGCTCCAATAAAACTTTTTTAATGGAACGATTTTGTCCAACTTTAGCATTAAATATCTCTTAAAATAATTCTTCGATTTGAAAACTGCCTGCATCAGCGTGTTTATCAAACATTTCTCTATAATACCACTGATTTACATATTTTTGTATGCAACAGTTTTTTTAATATTAAGGAAGAAAGGCCATGCTTAAGCATCAAATTGGATGCCGATCTACCGGGAATATCTACGCAGGTTTTCATTGGTCCATTTCCAAATCAAAACTTTTTTATATACACTATATTGCCATTAATGACCGGCAACTTTCAATTTTAGACATTTTGTCGAATATTTAGAAATATACTTGACATTCTTCTGGAATTTCAGGATTGAAAAGAACAGGAATGACTTCATATTTAGCAATGTCGATTTGATAAGAGGGGCAATTAGGGGGCCAACAAAAAATCAAAGAAAAAAAATTCTTGGGATCACCGTGTAAAATAAAATACACGAAATGATCTATTGCTACCGAATATAAATAAACAGACATTTTGCAATATGTGTATTCTTTTGTGTAAGAATAGCGTGTATATTAATAGAGGTATAGTGATTTATTTAAAAAAAATTTAAAAATCTTGCATGTTTTTTGCTTATAACATGCAGGGTTTTCAACTAAATTTAACTCCGGTTTCAGAAAAATTGACAAAATATAGTAGAAACAATATAGTACAATTGGAATATAAATATATTAAATATTTTAGGAAATATGAGCAGTTGTATGAAATAATTTTTATCTGCGCATGCGCGAACGATAACAAGGACCATTTTACATAATTTAATAGTCAACTCTATGGAGCAACTTATTAAAAAAAAATCTAGTCAAATATCGTAATTCAGAAAGATATCGGCGTTAGAGTGAGCAAATTTTTAGTTGTTCTCTAAAAGCAGCTGAATGATAAGGGATTTTCCACAAATTGTCATTTTTAATTTTAATTTTTTTTTTTTTTTCATTTTTTATTGATGCTTTAGTTCTTCTTGGATAACCACCAGAACGAGCCTATTCCATGATCAAAAGAGGTATCAAAATTGAAGCATTTTTTTTCCAAACTACTCGTTGATACTCACTAAATACTAACTTTTTTCTGAAAGTCAGTTAATAAAAAATGACAATTTGTGTAAAATCCCTTATTATTCAGCTGCTTTTAGAGAACAACTAAAAATTTGCTCACTTTAACGCCGATATCTTTCTGAATGTTAACGATATTTGACTAGATTTTTTTAATAAGTTGCTGCATGGAGTTGACTATTAAATTATGTAAAATGATCCTTGTTATCGTTCGCGCATGCGCAGATAAAAATTATTTCATACAACTGCTCATATTTCCTAAAATATTTAATATATTTATATTCCAATTACACTATATTGTTTCTACTATATTTTGTCAATTTTTCTGAAACCGGCGTTAAATTTGGTTGAAAACCCTGCATGTTATAGGCAAAAAACATGCAAGAATTTTTTAATTTTTTAAAATAAATCGCTATATCTCTATTAATATACGTGCTATTCTTACACAAAAGAACACACATGTTGCACAATGTCTTTTTATTTATATTCGGTAGCGGTAGATCATTTCGTGCATTTTATTTTACAGGGTGATTCCAAGTTTTTTTTTTTTTTCATTGATTTTTTGTTGGCCCCCTAATTGCTCCCCTTAGCAAATCGACATTGCTAAATATGAGGTCATACCTGTTCTTTTCAATCCTGAAATTCCAGAAGAATGTCAAGTATATTTCTAAATATTCGACAAAATGTCTAAAATTGAAAGTTGCCGGTCATTAATGGCAATATAGTGTATATAAAAAAGTTTTGATTTGGAAATGGACCAATGAAAACCTGCGTAGATATTCCCGGTAGATCAGCATCCAATTTGATGCTTAAGGATGGCCTTTCTTCCTTAATATTAAAAAAACTGTAGCATACAAAAATATGTAAATCAGTGGTATTATAGAGAAATGTTTGATAAACACATTGATGCAGGCAGTTTTCAAATCGAAGAATTATTTTAAGAGATATTTAATGCTAAAGTTGGACAAAATCGTTCCGTTAAAAATGAGAATTTAATCATTTGTAGATCATTTTATACGTTATACGTTCCCGGTATGCAGATTGCATTTATTTTTCTTATTTGACTCATTTTTTGAGGTTTTATTTCTATTTTAAATTCAAATTTTCAGCATTTCGAGAGATATTTTTTACAAATTTTAGAAAATGTTATTAATTTAAACTGGTGCCAATTGTATAAACAGCGCAAACATTAATGTTTACTTCAAATTAAAAATTTATTTACACGTGGCTATTACAAACAAAAAAAAAAAAAATTAAAATTAGAATTAAATGATTACATGTTAAAAGTAGGAAAATTACGTCATAAGAACCATATTTACACTTGAATTTTAAAAGAGAAAATCTTTAAAAAAAAAAAAAAAAATCATTATTATGCGTTAAAACTTGTAATTGGAGAAAATTACGTCATATTTAAAAATGGCCAAAAAATATGGCAAAACAATTTAAAGTGAAAAATATATTTGCACGAGATATTTTGAGATAATCATTTCAACTATTATCGTGAATTCGAAGACAGCGCAAATACTAATATTTCCTTCTAACAACAAAAGTATTTTCACGTGAATATTAATAAGAGAAGTAAAACTTTGGTGTAAATTACGTCAGATTTGAAACGATGCATTTAAAATGAATTATTTAAAAGAACTATCTTATAGCGCTGTTAAAAAATACCGAGAGACAATGACACTGTTTACTTAATTCATTTTACATTAGCTTATTTTCAAATGTTTAACTAATTTTTTTTTAATTAAATACGAAAACAGCCATTGCATCTCTTAACAGCAGCAGATTTGGTCTTAAAAATCCCCAATCCAAGGAAAACGAATGGAAACCCGTTTACAGAGAGATCGCTACTGTTTTTTTTTTCTTTTTAAATTCAATATTTTAAAAGCCGATCAAATTAGCGTGCTTTTTGGATTTTGGTGTGCCTGAACGGGAGTTGGCGAGCGTAGCTCTTAGAGGGCAGAACTCCCTAGTACTCTAAAAAAATTAACTAACGCTGTCGCTGTCGTAACTGAATTTAGCATTTCTCTGTTTTTATTAAGAAAACTATTGCATATAAAAATGTGAAAACTGGTAATTTGTAGAGATATGCATGATAAACACGCTGAAGCAGACAGCTTTTAAATTAAATAATTAGTTTAAGCGCTATTTAATGTTGAAATCTCTCAAAATAGTTCAGTTAAAAGTTTTATAGGATCAAAAACTATGCACAGCAATTTAACCATCTTTTGCAGGAACATACTGGACTAGGTTGCAATGTATGCAATGCTCAATCATTTTTTTTATTTGTCTGGTTTTTAAAGTTTTTTTTTTTTTAATTTTTGTTTAACGTTTCATTATTTCAATATAGATTCATTTCATATTCCGAAAAAGTTTTTTTTTTTTTTTTACTTTTTGTTGCCAGATTTTAGAAAACACAAATAATATTTCTAAACTTCTAAACATCTTTCAACTGAAAAATATGTTTCCACGTGAATAATAAAAAAGAAAGAAAACTTTAAAATAATTAAATAATTACATGCTAAAACCATTAAACGGGGGGGAGGGGGTTGCATCCTAAAAGCACAAATAATAAAACTGCCAAAACTTTTTAATTGCAAAATATGACGCGTGAATATTAAAGAGAGAGAAAACTTTAAAATAATTAAATTATTACGTCCGAAAACCTTAATTGGAGGAAAAGTAAGTCATATTTAAAACATATATTTTAACCGTCATATTTAAAAACGATTTTCTTATAGCGTATAAAAATAAAACTTTTCTTGTAGACGTTATTATAAAAGTGCGGCAGGCAGTGACATTTTTTTTAAACTTAATCGTTTTATACAAGCTCATTTTCAAATGTGTGATGGGAATTAATTAATCACCAAATAAAGCATCAAATGTCGCAATAGCGCAGGATGCGGTCTTGGGAACCAAAAAAATAATCACCCTGTCAAAGGAAAATGCATGGCAATCCGATTACAGAAGATCGTCACAAGCCGTGACATTATCATTCAATCTTCTGTAACCAGATAATCTTTTTTAAACAGAGCAAATTAGCTTGATTTTGAAGCCTGCGGTTGTTAGATGGGGTTTTCAGAAATTAAACCGTAATATAAACAATATATAAAATTTTAAAAATATTAGTTACATATAAAAAATTAAAATTTTTCTATAAGGAGCCTTACCCTAGACAGAATTAAGGAAATACGAATTTACTGAAAATATTTAAAACCACACAAAAAATTCGCCATTTCATTCCCAATTAATCAGCATATTAATATACAAAATACATACCTGTTTTCTAAAGTATTAATGCATTTGCTCAAACTCACTGTTGGGTTAATGAGACTAATCAAGAACTTCGAAAAATATTCTTATCAAAGAGCAAACGATGCCTTGATTAAATAAACGTTCCAAACGTTTCCTGGAATACAAAGGGGAGTCCCCCGTTGAATGTCTGAAATAAAATAAACGATCAATACATAACGCCGTTACCAAGGAAACAAAACTTTTGAAATTTTAAGTTAACAATGCATTTACAGATGCAGCTTTGTGAATAGATAGTGTTTTACTATAAGCATGCCTGGGTCTGGCTTAAATTTTATGGAACCAGCATTGACCACTATGTATGAATTGTAATTTTCGTTTTATTTATGGCTGAAATTCTGCATTTAAATAAGGCGACGGGTAATATTCGGAAATAATGGTACTTTTTGACCAGAGCAATTACCATGCACGCCCCAGCGGTAATTAGGCTCTGCCATTTTGTAGAGCTGCTTGAGTCGTCGTTTGAGCTTTATCTTTATGCGTTCTCATTGGTAGAGGCCTGCACGGGCCCGGGCTTGGTCTAAACCCCGTACCCGGCCCGACAAAATGAAGGCAAACTTTCAAACGAATCGGCAGAATAAAGAAATTTTTTTTAACGAGCTGGGCCGATAAAAAACAAGTTGGAAATTGCACACAGGATTGTAGTCGTAAAAAAACCAGAGGGTATACGCTAAAGTAATGAACGCCATGCCTAGAGTACACGCTGTAGCTTTATTTGAGAAACAGAAGATATACGGAGCTTCTTAAAAAAATCCAGATGGTATACGGCATACACCCTCCACTACACTACTGATGCACGTCAAATGTGGCAAATGAGGTGCGTTCGTACTACAGCTAGTTTTATAAATATTTTTTGCACCGCATATTGTACTGAATGTATATTTTAGTGCACTTCAATAAGTGCATATCAATTTCATTCTGCTCGAAAGATTGTAACATCATTAAAATGCACTTGAACTAATTTTTGCCCATTGGCTGTAATGTAACGAAAAAATTTTGACTGTCCCTGTAATTAAACTATATATCCGATTTCCATAAAATTTGGAATGGCTCGACAAAATATCGCAACAATCATATATTTAAAATTTCAGACCATTCGGTTGGGTATAGTTTTTGCTCTGTTATATGCGGACGAACAGACAGACGGACTGAACGACGACTATAAGTGCTATGTATTTATATAATTACGGACGCACCTAAAAATGGCCCTGCAACGGCCGAAAAAAAAAATTAAACGGTTTAGCCGGGCCAATAAAAAAAAAAAAAAAAAAAAAAAAAAAAAAAAAACTAAGCGACTGATCACTCTGATATAAAAAATTAAACGAAGCCGATAAAATATGAACCATTTTCAGTGGATATGACTTTCGCGAGAATAAGTATAATTGTGCTGCACAGTGCACAAGCCGATGCTAGTTTGCCAATATAGAAATATATGTTCAGCGTAGAGGTCGGCGGGGGCAGTTGCGTCATGTCTGAGCCCGGACTTAATTTTTTCCAAAGACTCGGACAGGGCCGAAATCAAGCTTACATTTTTTTCTATAATCGCGCCCCCAGCAGCAGAATTTTTTTCTGCAGTCTGCAACACAAGTAGAAACTTTAAAAACAGTCTGCAGAACTTAATTACAAACGCCCTATTTCCAATCCCTTGCATTACGTTACATGCACTCAACCGCCCCCTCCCCAAGTATTTGTGATTAACATAAAAGGAAAGTACTTTTAAAAAATAATTTACCTTTGTCCTCAAAAATTTTAACACCATTGTCTGAAAAATCTTTCTTAAAATTTGTCAAAATTTCTGCGAAGTTAGAATACAGAATAACAGTAAAAATAACATGTGAACACCAATTTCTAAAATTTTTGAAAAGATTGATACAATGTGATAATATCAAAATCATATGTAAATGTGATAATATCAAATGTTACTTAAAGTGAAATAAAAAAGTATTTTTGTATTCTGGAGGACCATTTAGCACAACAAAAGTTCTCATATCAGTTGCGCCTACTTCCTCCATATTTCCAACCTTTGCTGTTGGACTTTTCACCATTATGTCACTTAATGAACATTAATGCTGCAGCAAATTTTCCGCGATCCTTTGAAGAAATTTGCGTTATATCCCGTGATCCTTTGACGAAATTCCAAAATGTTTCGCGATCTTTTGACAAAATTCGCGTTTTCCTGCGATTCTTAGACAAAATTCGCGTTTTCCCGCAATCCCTTGATAGAATTCGCGCTTTTTCCGCGATCATTTGTCAAAATTCACGTTTTTTCCTCGATCCTTAGACGAAATTCAGAGGGGTTTTTTGCGATCTTTTGACAAAATTCGCGTTTTTTCCGCGCCCTCTTGAAGAAATTCGCGTCTTTTCCGCGATTCTTTGACGAAATTCGCGTTTTTTTCCTCAGCCCTTTGACGGAATTCACGTTTTTTCCGCGATCATTTGACGAAACTCGCGTTTTCCTGTAATCCTTTGATAAAAGTTGCTATTTTTCTGCAGCCCTTTGGCGAAATTGGCGTTTCTTTCGCGCTCTTATGGCAAAATTTGCATTTTTTCGCGATCTTTTGACGAAATTTACAGTTTTTCCACGATCATTCGAAGAATTCGCCTATTTTCCATGATCTTTTGACGAAATGATCATTTTTTCCGCGATCCTTTGCCAAAATTCACCCCAATCGAGCCCGTCGGCCTAATCGTTCGGAATTTTCTTCGAACCTTGGATTTCCAAGCGTTAATACGGATTAGGTTCCCTTAGAAAGACCCCCACGAAGGGCACTCCCCCCTTAGGGTCTATATCCCTCGTGTTGATAATTGGCCGTCATAAACACAACCAACCAATTTGCCAAAATTCACGTTCTTTCCGCGATCCTTTGACGAAATTTGTATTTTTTCCGCGTCTCTTTGATGAAATTCGCGTTTCTTCCGCGATCCTTTGACGAAAGTTGCTATTTTCCCGCAGCCCTTTGTCTAACTTCGTGTTTTTCCCGCGATCATTTGACGAAAGTCGCGTTTTTCCGGTGTGGAAAAATCCCTTAGAGGCGTTTTCAACCTAAAAGTTGTGTTTTTTAGAAATATTTTGTAAGCTTTTTTCAAAAAAATTATATCATAGAAATTTAAGTAAGTAGGTTTAAAGTAATGCAGAAATATCGAGTATCATACCAGGCATAAAGAGTATACAGTAAGTTATGCTTAACATAGCAATGTGATATTCATTAGAAAAGGTCTATGTAGGGAGGCTTGACCCAGTCAGTGTGAGGGAGGGTTGACCAGATGTTCAAGGCTCCCTTAATCAAGTGGTTTTGGAAATCTTTTTATTATACACTGTGCATAGTGAAAAGTTAATGGTATATACATAAAATAATGTAAATTTATTCTGTAAAGCTTCAGTAAAATGGTGTGATGGAAAAGAAAATGTTTAAAAGTGACTATAGAAAAATGTGAAGAATTGCTAGAAAATGGAAAGTTGATAGGAACTTTTTCCATTTAAATATTGCTTACAATAGGTTAATAGAAAGAGTGGGAAAGACTAGAAAGGATGAAAACAGCAGTCTTAACCCTTTAAGGGGCAGTGGTATGTTTATAAAACCACTTAATTTTAATTCCGAAACATCACAATGACACCAGAATTTTGCTAACATCTTTTCATTTAATACGTACGTGAAATATAGCCATTTTCTTATTTCCAAATAAATTTGTCCATAAATTCTGGTGCCAGTCATTTATTTTAACATTTTAGTACTGAAAGTACTTTGCCCCTTAAAGGTTTGAATCATGTTAATGATAAGTTAGGTGCTCATGAGGTTGCAAAAAAACATAGCATTGATCGAAAAACTTTAGGAATGTATGTAAAAAATTTCACCCGTGTGAATACAGTAAGATGAAGCTAAAATATGTGACAACTAGAGTTGTCAGATCGAGTATCACAAAAAATAGATCAAGGAGATAAAAAAAGTGGGACAGTGGCTCCTAAATCTGGACAGTGGCTCCTAAATACAGTGAAACCCCGATTTTACGTTTCTCAAGGGACTGAGTAAAAAAACGTAAAATGCGGGAAAAACGTAAAATACGGGAAATACATAGAAGGCAAAAAATCGTAGAAAAAAACAAAGGTAGTAAAGATGACTCTCTGAAAAGGTATTACAATCTATATTTTACGAAAAAAACATTATTATAATACCATTTTAAGATCATTTTACTAACTCAATTCATTGCGAATCCTGGCGTTTAGGTTGAAAATAGTCCGTAATAGTGGATTGTTTTTTTAGTCATTGAGTTCAAAGTGAATGCAGCATCTTCCAGGATTGAAACACTTTGCAAGTTTTTTCCTGGTCTTTATGAGAAAGAAAATAGTCTTTCACTGTTTGTAAGCTCATCAATGCAATATTGAAAGAAGGGACAGGCTGTGCTTCTGTTTCTTCTTCTTCATCAGTGGGCGGCTAAAAGCCCATAACGTCGGCTACGGATGGAGCAGTAGCTCTTTCAGCTTTACATGTTGCTAAATTTTCCGGTATGTAATCGTTGAAATCATAGATAGCTGTTTCGTTATCATTCTCCGAATCTACCGCAGCTGATTCCTCATCTGTTCTCGGTTCATTAGATGCTACGAATCCGCTTTCTTCAAACCAATGGGAAATGCACAGTTGTGTAACGTTTCTCCACGACGCAGAAATAAAATGCATATCCTCTAGAACACTTAACTTTAACTTGCAGGCGTCATTTAGGTTTCCATTTTCTATTTCAGCTACAGCTTTCCGGACAAGTTGCTTTCTATAAAAAACCTTGAAAGATCGAATAATGCCGAGATCACAAGGCTGCAATTTGCTTGCGCAATTTGCCGGAAAAAACTCGACATACACATTAGACAGCTGCAAAACCGGATGTGCACTGCATTGATCAATGAACAAAATTATTTTACGATTTTGCAACTTCATTTTTTTTGTTTAATTTGCGCAAAAAGTCTTCGAAAAGGGGTTTGGTTATCCACGCATTTTTGTTTGCTTCGTACTTTGTCGGATAACTTCTCACGTTTTTGAAGCATCGTGGGTTGCGCGACTTTCCAACAACAAGAGGCGTCAGCTTCTCACTTCGATCAGAATTACAGCACAGTAAAACCGTAAGACGCAATTTAGACATCTTCCCTCCATGGCAGGAGTCTCTTTTAGCAACATAACTTTTATCCGGTAGGAGGTTAAAGAAAAGTCCGGTTTCATCCGCATTGAATATGTCCTTTGGCTTGTATCCTTTGGTCAAATTTGGTAGATTTTTCTTCCAATCTTCTATTGTAGCTTCATTTACACTTGATGGTTCTCCCGAAAGCGATCTATACACAAGATTATATCTTTTTTTCATCCGATCAATCCAGCCATTTGAAGCTGAGAAATCTTTGAAACCACCAAGACTATCGGCGATTTCTAGAGCTTTTTTTTTAGTATCGTGCATTTACATGTACATTCGCGGCACGAGCTTCTTTAAACCACTTTAATAAGATACCTTCCAGCTCGTCGTACGGCGATTTTTTCAATGTTCTCCGTTTCTTGGCATTTTTTCTCCCACTTTCTCGATGTTTTCTTCAATGCATTCTTTTTCCTGTAGCATGGAGTGCAGAGTTGTCAAGGGAATTCCTTGCAATTGAGCGAACGCTACTTTGGTTCCGTAGAATTCATCGAATTGTTTAACAATTTCGGCTTTCTCAGCAACAGAAAAGTTTTTACATTTTTTACTTGTCATTTTGGCACAAAAAGCTTAGAAATGCGACCACCGCATGCTAAACAGCAACTGAATTTGAAAACGTGAAGAAGGGTAAGGATCCCTTTCCTTAACCCGACGAAAGAAATGAGCCACCCCATCTGATTGGTAACAAGAGTGTCTCTTTCCCTGCCCATCTCATTCCTACACCAATAAAGTGTGTTGTTTCTTTACTTTGCTCCCCCGCCAACTATCCAGGGGGGGGGGGGAAGGAAGCAGTCCGCGACAGCAGGTCTTCAACAAAGGAGGGGGGGGAAACCAGTTTCAGAAGACAGGAGTCTTTAGAATGCGTTTCTGCTTTCATAGATTGCATAACTTTCAACAACGTGGATTAACTTTAAAAAAAGCACAAAAGGAAAAATTATTGCTTATTTTAGAACATTTTTTTCATTTTTCACTTTCCAGAAAAAACGTAAAATGCGGGAAATTCCATAAATAACAAACTTACGATCCGGGTTAAATTAACATTACAATTATACGGAAAAACTGGGACCTGATGAAAAAAACGTATAATGCGGGAAAAAAGTAGATTCGGGGGACGTAAAATCGGGGTTTCACTGTAACATGAAACACTATGAAAACGGAACCTGCGTCTAACAGAATACTGCCTTAGATGTTAAAATTTTATTTTCCCTGCTGTACAATTATACCTGCTCAGACAAAATCCTGTTTAAAACAAAATGTTTCTTCTCTGACTTGCGATTGCGTCTTAACAGGTTTGTTTAAGCCTGATATTTAAAAAAATATATTTTTTATAACAATTAAAGCATGTAGAATAAAGTTATTTTGCTTTTTTTAAACTGATTTTATTTCTCTTCACAAATAGTGCAATATAAAACAAAGTGGGTCAAGCCTCCCATATAGTGGGTCAACCCTCCCATATGTGGGGAGCCTTGGCCCATTATTTTTTCATGAATAAAATCAATCATTTTTCAAATTTCTTATACGTTACACTTATATAGCAATTTTATTTTGATAACTGATTGTATAACGAATAAAATGATATATAAAACTTTATTCTACGTTCAGTATTTAAAAAATAAAAAATCCTTTTGTAAAAAGTGGGTCAACCCTCCCTAGTCTCCCCTACCTTTCAAATCTACCTGCATAGACGGAAACCTGTCTAAAAGTAATTTATTGTAGATCATTGCGATTCTGTTTTCACGAGTTTCATTGTACTTTGTTCCGTACATTTTGTGTAAATGGGGCCTCTTTTTAACGGAATTCTGTTTTAAAAGTAAAAATTTCACTGTCCCTACGATCGGAACATATACAATTATACCAGCTAAATTGGAATTTTTCCATTCTGTTCGTAACGATTCTGCTTTCAGAGATTTTACTGCATGAGACTGCTGTGTTTATTTAGTACAATAAAACCTGCTAAAACGGAAACGCTAGGGAAGAAAAAAAAATCCATTTTAAACAGGCTTTTGTCTTAGCAGATAGCACGGTATTTCTACCGTAGACAGAATGAAGCTGTTACGTTTAAGACAGTACACCGTTATAGACAGGTTCTTTTTTTATAGTGTTTTCTGTATTTTAATATCCCGCTTTTTTGTCTCCCTTTCCCGCTTTTTGTGAGACTGAACCTGACAACACTAATCGCGAATAATCTCACACTTTAAAGGTGGATCGCATCTAGCGTTGCCAGTTTATTTTTTTAGTAGATTTATTTTCTGGAATTTCATGCTGCTACCTAAACGGCTGCTGAGATATGCCAAATGTTATAAAAATTTGCGACCCCTCTTTTATCTCCCTTAGGGGACTCTTCACCTCCTTAGGGGGTGAATTTTCAAAAATCCTTTCTTATTAGTTGCCTAGGCAATAACAACAATCTATAGTGCAAATTTCGTGATCCTAACTTTAGTCGTTTCAGCTCTTAGTTGATGAGTCACTAAGTCAGTCAGTCAGGAGTCTCTCTCTTTATTATAATAGTATAGATTAGAATATATTTTTAAATTCTTATCTATATAATAAAGGACAATAGTACTCATTCGGTAGCAAAGCTAATCAGTAAAAGTAACACAAGCTGTTGAGACGTCCGCCATCGCTTCCGCTTTGATTGTATATATCCTGGCTTCTAAATTAACGAGTTGCAACCCGTCGAAATTCGACGTACTAAAATGTTTGAAAGGAACTGTCAGATCGAAATTATAATAAACCTACAAAAATAATTACAACAAAAAAATCATCTTACATTGGTTGTCTAACTCTTAAAACAAATAATATTTTAAACCCAAAATTACCAAAATATTATTTCTACAAACTTCAACTGCTTAAATTATTGAAAAATTAAACTGTATTAGATTACGTAATCAAGATGAGTAATTATGATGAAGTTATCGATGGAGCTCTTATGTTTGTTTTTACGGGATGAAAAATCAGTAAAAAGGATTTCGCTTTGTCACATCATAAAATTTTCCCCCATAAAATCTAAACTGTACGTTATTTTCACATTCTCGTAATTTACATACGCACCACTCAAATTCACAATTTGAAAGTATTTTAACGCGCAAAAGAATAGATTATTAATGAATGCATTTCCAAAATTAAAGTCACGTTTGTCCGATACAACTTTTCATGTGAACATTCGCACAAACCATAAGTTCTAATCTTAGTACCCATGAAAAAAAAAAAAAATCAGAAATTTGACTTTAGTTGTCATAGTATTCGCCATTTATAGTATTGGTCAAATATTTAGTTTTATCAAAAAAAAAAAAAAAAAAAAAAAGATCGTTTTGTTTTAAATATATCATTTTTACTCAATGAATCATTTTGCCGAGCGCCTCAAACTCATTTATCAGCGTAATGTAAAAATATTAAAATGTAGCTGATTTATGAAGAAGAATGCATGTTTTATTTAATGTCTGACATCATTTTCTGTTCAAAAATTATAAAAAAGTTACTTTTATTTGTAATGTGAAAATGGCATCAATAAGGATATAATGAATAAAAATAATAAACCATGAATATTTTTTCTTTACTTTCAATATAAATGGAGTACTTCAGTTGCCACAATTACAAAATTTATATTAAAAACTACAAAAAAATTAATATCTCAAAAACAAATTGAGATACAGCTTTCAAACAAATAGTATTTAAAAGAGAATTTTTTTCCTTATACGACGGTGTAAAAAGTTAAAATGTGTGATGCAAAGAAGTTTAAAAATTTGCAGTAGAGAAAATGCAAAACCAAAATTTTATTTCAAATTTCGAAGTGTTGCCATTCGCAAAATGACGTATGCGTTACGCACAGATATGTTTGTCCTTTATAATATAGATAGATAGATAGGTCACCGTTTCAATATTTATTCTATGGAATAAAACAAAACATTTTTTTAAATCTATTAACGCATGACGTAACAATTAAACAGTCTGAGTACTTGGTACTTAATTCAAAAAGATTTTTTTTTTTTTTTTTTTTTTTTCAAATTTATAACCAGGACGTTTAAAGTAGCTTAACCAGCATACGTAACATGCATTGTCGTAGAATATAAGTTGAAAAAAATATTCGAGAGTACGTTTTATTATCATTATTATTGCTTATTAAGTAAAAGGAGGCGATAAATCAAGTGTACTTTTATTAACAGATTTTTTAAAAAAGGCAGGGAGGTTCTCAACTCGACACATTTTTTTTTTTTATTTTTTTTTTTATGTATGCTCACCGATTACTCCGAAACCGATTCATGTATTTAAATTTCATCAAAATTGGTTCAGTGCTTTTTTATAAATTCAACATAAAACAATATTTTCCTTCATTCTGTTGTACGTTAGCTGCTTATGAATCGCTGGGTTAGTTGGATGCGAAGTGCCCGTCGCTGCAACGTAATTAAAATTTAGAGATCGACCAAAAATTCGGTTTCGTTTTCGGCTCAAAATCAAAATGCTGCCTAAAAGTCGGCCAGACCGAAACTATATGTATTCCAAAAACCTCGATACTTCCTTCGGATAATTTTTAACGTTACTCATTGATTTGAGCTGTATCGGTTCAAATGAGACACTATTTATTGCTATGAACTTCACTGTTTATAATTGTCAGTCATGACTGAGTCAAGACTTGAGTGCGAATTATAAAGCACGCAATGCATATAGGACTAAAATTTGAAGACTCATTTCACATGCTCATTAAAAGCTGCAGACTTAAGAGTAATAGAAAATTTTTGCAGAAGTGTTTCGAATGCTCTTCGAGAAAGCTCTATTATAACAGATGATCATTTACAAAAATCCTTATAAAAGATAAATCGAGGTATATTATATGTAAGTTCTATAAGTTTTGTGATACTGTGTGTGTGTGTCTGAATAGGTTATATAAGTAATGTGATGAGGCTAACATATTATATTTCATGTGGGTAGCATAATGCAAATACAAATCTTTTTTTTATTATCAAAATGTTACTTGAATATACAAAAATATTAAATATGTTATATAAGTAACTTGTCATGAAACTATTATGCTTCATCTGAGTGGTATATTATAATTAAAATAGTATTAGTATTATAAAAATTTTACATGAATATATAAAACTATTAAATATGTTATATAAATATTGTTTGTCATAAAGTAATAAAATATAAAAGTTATATTATTATTTCTGTTTTGTTTTTGAAACCTATACACACATTCATATTATGTATGTTTGTTAGAAATGTGTTTCGATATACTGATAATTAATTAATAATTATGCATTTTATCAAAGGATAAAAACCCTTTTAAAATTCAAAATTCAAATTAAATTTCAAAAACTTAAATTAAAATCCCAAGTTCCTTTGTTCTAACTTTAAATCTCATTCTAAAACCAGCTTTACTCCTTGTAACTTTGTTTCTCAACAATATATCTTATTAATTTCAGATTTCATTTTCGGTCGTTCTTTAAGAATAAAAATGTTGACGTTCGGAAAATTTTCCTTCAGTTGTGGTTAAGGTCTGGTACGTCACAGGTCCCGGGAATTGTGCGGGTCTTGACCACATATCAATCAAAAGCTAATCAACCAATTAAAGACATGTTTCTTCCAAGTTTACAACCAGGGGCGCCATTTTGGAGAGGCTGGGGGGGGGGGAAATCGTCCCCCTCAAGGAATTTGATATTTCAAAATGTATCAGTCATCAGCATCACGTGTTACTCAATTTTTTTTCTGAAATTGCACAAAAGCCAAAATAACATCAAATTTTACGAAAATAAAAAGTTATGATTTTAATAGCAGTTTAAGCACAGAATTTGACAATTATCAATAATATTTTCAAAAACCTTGTTATTGGAAAATTCTGAAAGTGAGGTGAACTTATTATTAATGAGTACTTTGACTAATTTTTAAAAGATGAGTGATAATAAAACTGTATCAATAATGCTTCGCTTCTATAATGCAATTTATAGTGCTCCTCAGATATACTCAACAAAACCCAAAGAAAATTTTGCCCCCCTCAAGAAATTTCAGAAATGGCGTCCCTGTTTACAATTGTGCCCTCTGCTGTAAAGTATGACAAGCCCCAGAACCCACGCCAAAAGAGAGCGATTTTGCCTATTTCAGAAGCATGCATAATCTAAGGCCATGTAACTCCTGAAGTCAACGTAAATGGCTCGCGGGACCTCCGATCGAACTCGCGAATCGGACTGTAAAAAGGTGCAGCGAAATAAATGAGTTCGATCCACCAAGACGTTCTCGAGTCCAATTCTTGTCACCCCCAAAGTGTCGTTACGTTTATATATGTATTAATTAAAAAAAAAAAAAATCGACATTTTCGTTTTCGGCCGAAAATTGGATGATTGCCGTTCGGTTTCGCTCGATCCTTAATTAAAACTGTATAAAAACTTCATGACTTTTTTTTCTCTCGGTGGGGGAGGGGGGGGGGGGCATAGGAGTTGTCGTACAATCTTTATGGATTCAGCATTAAATTATAGCTTAACAACAAAAAAATTGTGTCGTCAAATCATATGATTTTACGTATTCAGATAAAACAAACTATTTTTGATTCCACATGATGAAATAATTGAGTGGAGAAAGCGATAATAAACGGACGTAAACATCCAGTAACACAGTTATACTATATTTTATCTGTAGGTTAAATAGTAACTACAATTTGCACTAACAATTATATGGATTGCATAATTATCACGATTCTCACTGATTGGGTAATTAATCCTTGTAATTTAGTCGCAAATATTGACAGGAAGCAATTAATTATATAAACAAAACATTGATTAAATTATATCCGGCCAACAAAAAAAAAAGATAATAGAAAAGTTATGTAATAGTTCAAGGTATACTCATTAGGGATGTATTTTGAAACATTGTTGCTTATAAAATTAACAATTTCGTGGTGTTACACGTGCAGAAAGTTGTGGGAAACCGACGTAATCAAAAGCAAAAACAACCATAAATTTAACATTTATGCGTTTAAAAGGTTTTATAAAAGAGCGCCACCTTCAATTAGTTGTCTACACGGGCCGAAACTTCCATGCCTGGTGTAAAAACTAAAAGCTCGGCCCGGGCCCGGCCCAACCAGTTTATAATTTTGCAATTCACGATCTGGTCAGTTAAAAAAATAAGTGAAATCAGTCCCAGCCCGGCCCGTACAAAAATCAATTAAATCAGATCCAGCTCAGCCCAACTCCCTCCGACCCGACTTAATTTCTACAAAAAAATTCCGATTTTTTTAAGAATACAATTAAAATTCTTTTAATCAATACTGCACATACATATTTACGGGAAGATTTTACTGTATATTTTAGATTACTATATGTTCGCAAGCCATATAATACAGAATAGGAACATTAATGATCACTTACACTCTTAGACTGCATAAAAAAGACATTAAAAAATGTATTTTAGAATATAAGAAGAAAGATGGTTAAAAACACCGTAACTTTTGAAGCTGTATAATAATAAAAAGATTTTTGGAAGTATTTTTCTATAATTAAAAAGTATATTTCATAGGACTCCATTAACAGAAGTTTATTATCACTATTACTATTTTTACAAAACAAATTACTTGCTCGACGCGTCCCAGGAATAATTAAGTCTAGTTCCGACCCGGCCCGAGTATGTAGAATCAAATATAAGCCTGATCCCTTGCCTGGGCCGAGTATGCTGAAAAAATTAATCCCAGACTCAGACAGATGCAGCTGTCGGATGCCGATCTCTATGCTGGACATGTTATATTTTTGCATTGATGTTGTTAAGCTAGAATAGAGGTCTGCAAGTGCCAAATTTCGAGGCCCGGGCCCGGGCCGACTCATAGAAAAAAAATTCGGCCCGGCTCGATAAAAAACTTAAAAGTTCGGCCCAAGCCCAGCCCGGAAAAAACTTAAAATCTCGGCACAAGTGAATTTCTACAAAACATTGATTTTTATGTCTATTTGGTTAAAAGTTCGTCTCGTACGAGGAGTTTTGACCAAAAATATTTATCTTAACTTTTCTTTCATGTTTAAAAATTTCATTTTTATAGAAGTGCCGCATGCTGTGATATTTATTTTTTTAATGAATGTCTATTTCTTATATGTAAATGTTTCAGTTATCATTAATATTGTTAATCCATATTCCATGTATTGGAGTGTTAAAAATCTGAAAAATGCTATACAGTAAAATCTTCTAAGACGGAATTGCATAAAAAAGAAAAAATGCGTTATAGATAAGTTCCCTTCTTAGCAAATGTAAATGTATCATATATTCTCTTTTTACGTATTAGTATATTAATTTTGCATTGATCAACACGTTTTTCAGTTTAAAACAGGGTTCCGTCATAGACAGGTTCATTTTCACACGTTTTACTATATTTTAATTTAAGCTACTAGGGGGCTCTGCCCCCTACGAGCTACGCTCGTCAACCCCCGTTCAGACACCGCAGACTCTAACAGCACGCTAATTTGATCGGCTTTAAAAAGATTTCGGAAGATTAAATTATAATTTGAATCTGACAATTATAATCTGACGTAATTTTCACCAAACTTTTCTTTCTCTTTTTAATATTCACGTAAAAGTACTTTTGTTAGAAATGAAATATTATGATCATTTTAAAATATCAAATAAATGTCTCGCGCAATTTTTAAATTTAAACTGTTTTGCAATATTAATTTTTGTTCATTTTACGTAATAAGTGTAATGTGACGTAAATGTAACGTAAATTCTCCTATTTAAGACTTCTAACGCATGCTAATGACTTTATTATTTTACAATATTCTTTCTCTTTTAAAATTCACGTGTAAATATAGTTTTTATGACGTAATTTTCAATGAGTTTCTGCTTTTTATATTTTCTGTTTATAATAGTCACATGTAAAATAATTTTTTAATTTGAAGCAAGCATTATTGTTTGCGCTGTTTATACAGTTGGTAACAGTTTAAGTTAATACAATTTTCTAAAATATGTAAAAAATATCTCTCGAAATGTTGAAAATTTGAATTTAAAATAGAAAATGAAACATCAAAAAAGGAGTCAAATTAAAAAACTAAATGCAGTCTGCACACCGGGAAATTCTGACGCATAAAATGATCTAAAAATGATTAAATTCCTATGTACAGTTTTTGCTCCTATAAAACTTTTAATGAAACGATTTTGTCCAACTTTGGCATTAAATATCTCTTAAAATAATTCTTCGATTTGAAAACTGTCTGCATCAGCGTGTTTATCAAACATTTCTCTATAATACTACCGATTTTCATATTTTTGCATGCAACAGTTTTTTTTTAATATTAACGAAGAAAGGCCATGATTAAGCCTTCAAATTGGATGCCGATCTGCCGGGAATATCTACGCAGATTTTCATTGGTCCATTTCCAAATCAAAACTTTTTTTTATATATAGAAGGATATTTTAATAAGCGTAGAAATCTACTATTCTTTAAAAAGGATAAATTTTAATGTTTAAGTGCAGAATAATGGCGATTTAAAAATGTATGCATTTTTTGCAAATGTTTTTGGGCCAGGCCTTATTTAACTGACCTTTAAATGGACCAGGCCACGCTGAGACAATGATTTTCATACGGACTGGGTCAAAAGAAGACTAGGAATGAAACCAGTCCCGGCTCTGTACAGAAAAAATAAGTTAGCCCCGGTCCGCGTCTTCAGGAAAAAGTATGGCCCGGGCCGACCCGAAAAGGGTGGATACCAGGCCCGACCCGGCCGTGAATGAAAATCAGCCCGAGCCGGGCCCGCTGGTTCGGCCGGGCATAATAGAAGTTGTATCACATATGTAAAAAAATGAAAAACGTTGATCGATTTTCGGTGCTTAAAGAATAGATCTTATTACTTTCTGTGTGTCAGAAATATTTGTGATGTTGAGTGATTTTTTTTAAAAGCAACCTTAATATTATTTTTAAAAAGTGTATTTTTGGATCTTTCTTCATTTAGAGGGGGGGGGGGGGCGTCATGACCTCCATGATTTCTCCCCTTAACCGCGCTTGCATGCATGAGAAGATTAAAAGAAAAAATATTCTATTTTCGGGGAATGAAAATTAGTTCGATAAAACAACTTCATACCTAATGCACGTAATAAATCATTTCAAATATGTAAAACACACTTCAACAGGTGAAACAAACAAAAGATATCAAATATGATAATTCATTCATAATGATTCTCGGAAATCATTTATCAGGGCAACTGATAAGCATATATATTACATTTTACGCAGAAAAATTGAAAGATAAAATACGCTGATTATCACCCTTACACTCAGGTCGCATTATTTTTAAAAATTACTAAACAACATATTTAGTGCATTATCTGGCTATAGCCTAAGCCAGAACGACGAACCTTCTAACTTGAGCATGCCAAAAGAAAAAAAAAACAATGCATCAAAATTTTTTGATACCATGACACATACCTCATGTTGTCATAAAAAAGTTTTGTCTATATGTTTTTATGCTTCATGTTTATATAAAAAAATATTGCAGCATATGATGTATTAATTAAATCTGCTCAATTGAATAACAGCCCTGATTAATTCTACTGACTCATGTATTAAATAACTACGGACAAAACTCAAAGTTTGATTTTCCTATTAGAGACTTGCATCGGGTCGAGTAATCCGATTTTATACGAACCCGATATTGTGCCAGTGACTTATCTTATATCGTTTGCTGAAGTTTTTGTTATTAGAGATGACGTCGCTACAAAGATAATTATTAACGCCTTTATCACAAAATAAAAATTTAAATTTCTTCAGATAGAAAATTTAAGATACCGACTTCTAGAAAGTTATGTCAAATGGCAGATTCAGGGTGGTGGGGACTGGGGAGGCAGAGTCCCCCCCTCCTCTTCTCCCGATATGGCAAAAAATATTCACAAAAAATAAACAGTTCTGGATTATCAATGCATGCAATCATATTTCACGATGACCTCTTGAAACTTTATAGTAGGAGAGCTGTTGAACATTTTTGAGTAGGTATTTGAGGCACCCTGAAAATTTGTGCAACACTTCTTTTCTAATGCCTGAATACAAAATCGAATGTCTGGCACAGTTTTTGTGCCGACTAAAGTGTCTGTCATTTTCAAAATATTTTTTTTTAAGCATAAATATTATTCTGCCTCAATCTCAGCTTGCCTCAAATACCTTTTTTGGGTAGTCAAAAAATGGCACTTGACACGTGTCTGGCACAGTTTTTGAGCCGACTAAAGTGTCTGTCGTTTTCAAAATATTTTTTTCTAAGTATAAATATTATTCTGTCTCAATCTCAGCGTGCCTCAAATACCTTTTTTTTTTTTTGGGGGGGGGGGGTAGTCAAAAAATGGCACTTGACACGTGTCTGGCACAGTTTTTGGGCCACGATCCTTCAGCCAGACATTCGATTTTGTATTCAGCCATTACAAAAGAAGTGTTGCACAAATTTTCATGGTGCCTCAAATACCTTCCCTAAAATGTTAAACAGCTCTTGGACTATTAGAAATCTGTTTAGGAAAAATTTGGACCCTTTAAAGGACTCTTCACAATTTCTTTCTTCTTAACCTTTTATGCCCCGACGGTACTTTTAAGCAGTGGCGCCAATTTATATGGGCCCGTGGGGCCCGAGCCTACCCAATAATTTGTTCTTCCGTCCACCCAATTTTAATTTTTCTATTTTCGTGCTTATTTATTTTTCAGTCGCTGAAAAGAAATTATTTCGTTGACGTTTCACAAAATTATTTTGTTTGAAAATAGGATAAAGATAGCAATAACGGACACATAGGCCTAACACACAACCTGGCCCGTCGCCCCTCCATCTTAAAAGACATACAATCAATTTTCTCTCCAAAAAAATGTCCTGCGTATTCGGGAATTAATTTTTCTTCCTAAATGCACTAAATTTGCAGTTGTTATTATTCAGCACTTTCCATTTTTTGGGTTGAAGGATCTTCCAGAAATGCTGCAAAAGCGTTTTAAGAAAATTTCAACATGCGCCAACTCAGGCGCCTTTTTAACACCAGAAAACACTGAAAATTCATAAAATTTAAAAACTCAGTATATTTTGTCCGTAAAAGATTCTTTTTTTTTTTTTTATTGTCCTTCTTGGCACTTGTTTCTAATGTCATTCTTTTTTGTAAATATTACGTTATACGAAAAAAATACCGTATTAAAATTAAATTTCGTATTTTAATGTGCATGAAGCCCCTTTTTAAATAAATGCCGTACCTGAAAAGATGTACTTGATTTGTGTACTTTTTCTAATAAGTATCTTTCTATTATCAGCAGTTCATGAAAGTGTATGAAATTGTATCTTTTACGAATCATCCGGTATAGTTTAAGTAAATAGTGCTATTAGTACAAGCATTTCAAGGTATTTGCATTAAATACCTGTTTTAATATATTTTAGTTCTTTGTGTTTTAATTTGCAGTCAAAGTCGTGGCACAATAGCAAATATCAGAGTCCATAAAATGAAAACCCCCATGAGAATATAATTAAATAAAATTGCAACTTTATATTCTACTCTAAAAATTCCTAACTTATTTTGACTTGAAATATCACCTTTTCACAAACTTTCAAAGAAAGCAAAATGGCAATGTAATTTTACTCTAAAGTGGTTTTGAGCCCACCCAATATTTTTCAAAAGTTGGCGCCACTGCTTTAAAGTACCACTAAAATAACTTGCTATAAAATTCATTTAATACATCGATTAGTAGTAATACAGTTTAGAATGAGTTATAGTATATACTTTACTTTAGGTTGTTCCAAAAGTATTTTTGGTTGCACAAAACAAAAATATTTTTAAAAGGATGATTTCTTTTGCATTTCCATCTTTTCAACTTTCTAGACATTAAAAGATTCGAAGGGGGGGGGGGGGGGTTCAGTTCGGAAATATTTCTCTATTGCTATTGTAAGAACATTAAATTTGTAAATTTCCTAATTCTACAAAATATTACAAAAAAAAATATATATATATATAAACAAAAATAAAAGATTTGAGTGGAGTTATAAATATTGCACAAAATCCCTAAAAATTCAAATTCAGTTAATCATAATTCTCAAAATCCTTCTAAAATTTATTAAATGATTCTGAAAAAAAAATCTAATGTACCTTCAAAAATTCACGAAAAATGCTTTAAAAGATGAAATTTTCATGAATTCATAATTTGGGATATAAAGGGTTAAAGGACCCTTTCACATTTAAGCGGGACCCTTCACAAAACTATGTGTCTTAAAAATAAATCTTTCACATTTTTTTTTCTTTCTCCAAAGTGAATCTTTCACAAATTAATTATTTTAAAGCAAAATCTGTTTTGTCACAAAACAGCTGAAATTGACAAGAAAGTTATTATCCAGATATTCTATACATAAAGGACCTTGTTAAAAATCGACAAAAAGGAATGTGAATATAACAATTAATTTCAAATTCACAACAAAACTATAACTTCATATTTCTCAAATATAAAAAAAACTCTTCGCATTTTCATAAAAACAGAATCCTGTGCGAAAAACGTGGACAGGCCCCGACTACTAAATATAAAAAAATAAAATAAAATAAAAAATAACAGAAAAGAGCAATTCGGAAATTATACGTCACACATGGCAAATGAGGCGCGTTCGTACTTTAACTAGTTTTATAAATATTCAGATTTTGGTACAATAGCTGTTGCACTCTTATACAAAAATGCACGAATACAAAATTTATTACAATTATAGATATTAAATTCAGTAATATGAAAATAATATAGGACTCCATCTTAAACAGGACATCATCACCATGGCAACCTAGAATCATTACATGTCACGGGTTATCATTGAATTAATGACGTATGATAGGATTGAATAGAATAAAGAAAACTTTTAATAATATCTTTTTAAGTTATGATTCGATTTTCATAAAATTTGAAATGACTCGACAAAATTCTGAAACGATTATATGAGGACGTAAGTTTCAAAACTCGCCTTATCCAGAATATCAAATTTTGGGAAATTGCGAAAAACCTCGCTGACTGCGTCCATCGGTTTTCATTGTAAACCAAGATTTTGCAATACCAGAAATACACGATAAAACTAGGTTTTTTTTTTCTTCAGATTGCAGTGTATTTTCGATGCTGGTTCACCAATAGCATAGATTGATAGAGAAAACTCGATTTTTTTTAATTTTGGATAAAGTGAGTTTTGAAACTCACGTCCTCATATACAGTGAAATAAGTTTCACACGAAAATGCTTAACATGAAAAATCGGTTACCACGAAATGAAATAACGGTCCGGACAGTATACTATGCAATTTAATGCATCTTTTTTTCTTTTAACACGAAACAAAAATCGTTTAGCACGAAAAAAAAATCGCTTTCGATCTAGTTAGTTTGAGTTGAAATTGTTGAATTTTGTGTTAAAAAATACTGAGATTTGGGTGAAAATCAGTGAATTTCGTGTTTTTTGTAAATTAGCTTATGTTTTATGAGCACAATGGCTGAGAATCGGTGCGAAAACAAACTGCTATTTCGCTTCAAATGAAGATGAAGCTGCTTGATGCAGTTGATGAAAAAGAAGGACGAAAACAGAAATCTACAAAGAGTTTGGCATTGCCAATTCTACAAATACAATGGCTGAGAATCGGTGCGAAAACAAACTGCTATTTCGCTTCAAATGAAGATGAAGCTGCTTGATGCAGTTGATGAAAAAGAAGGACGAAAACAGAAATCTACAAAGAGTTTGGCATTGCCAATTCTACTTTATACACAATAATAAAAAACAGTGATCTCATTACGTTAATGTTTGAGCGCAGTATGAAACGTATGAGAACTGCTAAGGAGGAAGATTTAGAGACAGCATTGCTTATTTGGTTCAAACAAGCTAGATCTCAGAATGCTGAAAAATACACTTTAAAAAAAGATATCTGATTTCCCCTCCACCCACACACACCACCACCACCACCACCACCAAAAAAAACAAATATTTTTTTTTTAACTTGTTTTTTATCCTAATGATGGATACAACTTACTAGTAGTTTAACAGGAAATCGACATAAAATTTGACGACCTCGAAAATATTTGTGGGTTTTGTTCTTTTTTTACGAATCTTTTAATGCGAAATTCTTTTAACACGAAAAATTTTCTCGATCCCTTCAGTTTCGTGTTAAACGTATTTCACTGTATGTTAAATTTCAAGCCATTCGGTTGGGTGGTTTTTGCGCTGTTACATGCGGACAGGACAGACAGACCATACGGCGACTATAGGTGCTACGTATTTATATAATTATGACGCACCTAAAAAAAATATATATTGCCGTTTGAGATAAAAATATTAATCCCTTCACGACGAACGTCTTTTTCAGAATTTTAAATCTTTTATCACTGGTTTTCCAAAAGAGAAATTTTTGCCTACTTGAATCAGATAAAAGGCCCTGATTAAATGGGTCAAAATTTAAAATAAAAAATGACTGGTGGGAATAATCAAGGATTCTGATCTACTTTACGCGGCACGTATACGTGACGCTCGTCCCCAAAGGGTTAAATAAAATTATATTACAATAAAAATGTAACTTTAAGCAAATATTACTATGTTTGGAAATTCTTAGATAATTCGCTAAATTTACAACACTTCCTCTAATAGAAATGTATTGTTTATTCAGCTTCCGTATAACTTAGTGTATTCTGGTCTCTGGTGACAGCTGCAGGTAAGTATGGAGAAGGTTTGTGGCAATGAACCATTTGAACAGGCATCATCTTATTACTTCCCTAAATATTGCACACTTGAATGAAAGTTTTGTTTAGACAGCTATTTTATGTTGAGAAAACGCTTAGGAAGAAACGATAATATACGAGGCTAATACAATAGACACAATAAAGTAAAAAGATGTTTCAAGTATAGATCATGAAAAAATATAGGGCTTCCGCAAAAAAAGTCCCAGATTCAATGGTATACTATAACAGTTTAATTTAGACTATTTATAACAAATCATACATCAAATTGAAGGTAAATTAATCTAGTTTTTCTTACAAATGTTCAAAAGGGGATTCTTCACTCACTTGAAAACACACGCTCCGTAATGTTAATCCTATGGGCAGATTATTTTCGAATTTCTCGTTTCAATTTGAATATTTTTAAACGATTTTTTTTGCGTAGGATAGCTGAGCTCAATCTTTGAAAAATGTCCATAATTTTTTTCCCCATTCTGAGCAGAAAATCAGAGTTCTAACTTTTTACGACTGCTCTTTCATCTTCACCTAACACTTCATTTATAATAGCTGTTTCATAATAATGGAAGCCATCAGTCCATCAGAAGAAAATAACTCGGTTAAACGGGACTCGGATAATCGAGACTCTATTGTACTACAAAACATATTTCAGCTTTAAGACTTAAAACACACGCTTTTATTTTATATAAAATGACGTCATCTGCATCAACTGAAGAATTCCTCATTTGCGATCTAGTCTTAAACAACATCTACAGTAAAGTACGCATAGGACGCATATCACTGTATAATACACAAATCAAAAAAAAAAAAAAAAAAAAGAGAGATTTTGTCATTCAAGAAATTTACAACACTTCCTCTAATAGAAATGTATTGTTGAGATATCCAGCTTCCGTATAACTTTGTGTATTCTGGTCTCTGGTGACAGCTGCAGGTAAGTATGGAGAAGATTTGTGGCAATGAACCATTTGAACAGGCATCATCTTATTACTTCCCTAAATATTGCACACTTGAATGAAAGTTTTGTTTAGACAGCTATTTTATGTTGAGAAAACGCTTAGGAAGAAACGATAATATACGAGGCTAATACAATAGACACAATAAAGTAAAAAGATGTTTCAAGTATAGATCATGAAAAAATATAGGACGTCCGCAAAAAAAGTCCCAGATTCAATGGTATATTATAACAGTTTAATTTAGACTATTTATAACAAATCATACATCAAATTGAAGGTAAATTAATCTAGTTTTTCTTACAAATGTTCAAAAGGGGATTCTTCACTCACTTGAAAACACACGCTCCGTAATGTTAATCCTATGGGCAGATTATTTTCGAATTTCTCGTTTCAATTTGAATATTTTTAAACGATTTTTTTTGCATAGGATAGCTGAGCTCAGTCTTTGAAAAATGTCCATAATTTTTTTCCCCCATTCTGAGCAGAAAATCAGAGTTCTAACTTTTTACGACTGCTCTTTCATCTTCACCTAACACTTCATTTATAATAGCTGTTTCATAATAATGGAAGCCATCAGTCCATCAGAAGAAAATAACTCGGTTAAACGGGACTCGGATAATCGAGACTCTACTGTACTACAAAACATATTTCAGCTTTAAGACTTAAAACACACGCTTTTATTTTATATAAAATGACGTCATCTGCATCAACTGAAGAATTCCTCATTTGCGATCTAGTCTTAAACAATATCTACAGTAAAGTACGCATAGGACGCATATCACTGTATAATACACAAATCCAAAAAAAAAAGAGATTTTGTCATTCAAGAAATTCCACAAAAAATAAATAAATAAATAAATAAATAAAAAATAATAATAATAATAAAAATCGGCTATCTAAAAAGATTCACAGGCTTTATTTGTTTGTAATATTAATACAGATACTTTAAATTAAATTTAGTTTATAATAGCTGCATGTTTTATCAGAAATCATTCATTTATATTTTTTCAAAATAGCACGTATTTTAAGTACATTATTTTCAGTTTTTAAAGGAAACTGGCAACAAAAAGATATAATTGCTATTTTTCTTTTACTTTCTATAGAAATGGAGTTCTTCCGTTGCCAATATTAAGCAAATGGCTCTAAAAACTACAAAAAAAAAATTAATATTTCAAAAATAAATGGAGTTGCAATTTTCAAACAAATTGCATTTAAAAGCACTTTCTTTCCCCCAATACGACGGTATAAAAATTTAAAATGTGCGATGCTTAGAAGTTTAAAAAGTTGCTGTAGAGTGTTTAATCGTGCAATGATAAATCTGCTTTGTATTATCTGCTTTGGTTTATACAACATGGCGTTATTTTTTGGAGACGACACAAAATAAGCTGGGAGAAAGAAATAGCATACTGGGGGCTAAAAAAATTTTTTTTTTTTTTTTTTTGAGAAAAAAAAAAGAATTTTCCGTAATATTTTTGATGTTACGGAGAACTATTCAAAATGCCACATGTGCATGCCATATCAATGAAAATACCCAATATTTTTTATACGTTTGGTTTATACATATAAATAAAACTGTGCACCGAATTTTATATAGTTGAATATAAAGGTAAGAAAAAAAAATATTTTCTAAATTTTTTTTTAATTTTGACCTTTTTTGCTGCTCAATATTTTTTATACGTTATAAAATTTCAAAAATTTAGAATTTTTTTTTCTTACCTTTATATTCAACTATATAAAATTCGATGCACAGTTTTATTTATATATATAAACCAAACTTGTATAAAAAATATTGGCGATTTTCATTGATATGGAATGCACATGTGGCATTTTGAAAAGTTCTCCGTAACATCAAAAATAATACAAAAAATTCCTTTTTTTTTCTCAAAAAAAATTTTTTTTTGTGATAAACGTATGTCATAATGCATATAATGTACCCTTGAATAATATTTAAAGTGAAATTTAGAAAAATAAAAAAATAATTTTGAAGGTCCCTTGTCCCCTTATTAAACACCCTTATTAAACGTCCACCTTATTAAACGAAAATAAGGTGAAAGCAGATATTTCAAGTAAACAATTTAGAAAACGTATAACACACTTTAAAACCCAGTTTCAGCCGTTGCCATCCATAGCAGGATAGGTACTCATTTATGAAGCCCTGTATATGATTAATCCCTGTATGCTGCATAATTCAGTCCGGTTAGAAAAGTTAGAAAAGTCCCGTTGAAAAGTTACTTTGAGCAATTTAATAAACTAAAATGTACTTTCATTACTTTTGTAAAACCCTAGATATTATATACAGATTTTTATAGGCACTACATATTAAGCTCAAATTTAATTCGGATAACCAAATACATAACAGAACTAAAAACGCACTTCCAGCAATTACCTCAAATAGACGGTAGTGTATCCCAATTCTTTGCGTAGGCGAGAATATAAAGTTATTTATAACCTACAAACATCTTTTAGCGTACTAACTATAAACCAGCTGTAAAATGCTTTGAAAAATTAAATTCACACCCATACTATAGTAGTAATTTCGAATTAGTTTGTGTGTTCCTGTACATGAGCTATAGAATTTATACGCACCATAGAGCATTAAAAAATTTAGTTAAGAGGCTACTTCAGTCAAGCGAAAAGACCCGCTCGCTAATACTAATCCTATGGAAGAAATTTATAAAGATATCTCGTTTGCATTTCAATATTTTTAAACGATTTTACCTATCCAATGTAAAAAAAAAAAATCATTTAAAAATATTGAATTGCAAACAAGATATCTTTATAAATTTCTTAAACATAGAACGCAAACCAAGTTGAAAACGCATTAGTAATTATCTCTCATAAAAATAGCACTGTAACAATTATTTTGTGTCCCTGTAAATGAACGATAAATGCTAAGCACTCTTATTCTACAGTAACAATTTTGTAATGAACTTCAGTAATGTATATAAACTTCATTATGTTTAAATTGTGCAATATCATTAAAATACGCCGTAAGCGATTTTTCCCTTCGACCATTATATAATTTAATTATTTTGTGTGACTCTGTAAATGAATTAAATACTTTGTACGCCATATTCTACAGAAAGCATGTTTTAGTGCATCTCATAAATCCATAACAATTTCATTATCTTTGAAAGAGAAAGTTAATGTTAACTTGGAGCACCCCCCCCCCTTCCCATTTTATTATCGTTTTCCATATTTCGTTCCCATTTTATTTCCTTTATATACCTTTTTAAATGCGCCCATAATTATATAAATACGTAGCACCTATAGTCGTCGCCTGGTTCGCCCGTCAGTCCGCATATAATAGCTCAAAAACTACCCAACCCAATGGTTTGAAATTTAATATATAGAATCGTTGCAGAATTTTGTCGAGTCATTTCAAATTTTATGAAAATCGATTTGAAACTTAAAAATATATTAATAAAAGTTTTCTTCGTTCTATTAAATCCTATCATACGTTATTAATTCAATGATATCCCATGATAGGTAATGATTCAAGGTTGTCATGGTGATGACGTCCTATTTAAGATGGGCTCCCATTATTTCCGTATTACTGAATTTAATATATATATAATTGTAACAAACTTTGTATTCATGTATTTTTGCATAAGAATGCAACAACTATTGCACCAATATGTTAATATTTATAAAAGTAGTTATAACACGAACGCACCTCATTTGCCATGTTTGACGTACAATTTCCGACTTGTTTTCTAATTCTGGTCGTATATAACCTACCTGTGCTGGACTCCGCGCAGAACTCTATCTCAATCATTCTGAAAAGTTTAAGTTACAACCCTACTTACCGAGGAATTACGTTTTGTCAACTTACAGCAACATTAGATACAACACGTAGCTAAGTTACAGCGTATCACATTTTAATAATGTACGCATTTTTTCAAGGAGAATCGGATGCTTATATGTTTTTTTCTGCACCATTCCTTGCGCCACTAATAGTTCTTCCGTTTCCGCATAATTAAGACATCCGATCACGGACCGATTAACTTCTGAAGCTACGGGAAGAACAGTGTCATTTCCTATTCGAGAAGTTTTCTAAATTCGACATAACCGGAAACTCACCAATGCTACAAATATTATTTCAAAGAATGGCTCAGCTGAGTTCACATATATTTTATTAATCAACTTTTTTTATGCCCCCCCCCCCTATATATAGGGTAGGTGGGGGTAAAGACACGCCCTTTCCAAAAATTTCGATCATGAATGAACACATTTTTCTAAATTTGTTTGATGGCTAAATAAAATGTTATACGAGGGTCGGCTGAAAAGTCCCAGGCCCGACACAGAGATAGCACCACTAGGGCTAATTTATACGCTAGCATTGCATAGTACTATCCCTGACTAGCTTATGTCTACTGTTTCAGATCAGTAGCTTGGTTATTGTTTGATTGACAGCAGTTAAATCAAGACTATTTTAGAGTTTTTACAAAAATGGAAGATTTGAAAAAAAAAAAAAAAAGCAGTAATGAAATACAGTGAAACCTCCCTGTGCGACCGCCTCCATTAAGAGACCACCTCCCTGAACGACCATTTTTTCATGGAACGAAATTTATTCCCATAGGCTCAATACTAATTTTACCTCCATTCAGAGGCCATCCCAGATGAACTCCTTCAATGAGCGACCCATTTATTTGAAGAAAATTCCGTTTTTTACTGGTCGCTTGAAGAAGGTTTTATTAGAAAAATAATTCCGGAAAGCGCATTATTCATCAAACTTCTAAACTAAGTTTAGATTTTTTTTTAATCCGGTAACTTTTAAGTGTTTAAACCCCTTTGTGCGTTTTTAGGCAATGAATTTAACTCTGATGACAAATTAAGAATAACAGTCCATAAACTCCCCTTCCTTATTCTGTCGAGAAACTCTCAAAGAAATAGATTAATGAAATCGTCATTATTTATTCCCGTCCAAAATGATCTATGGAAAAAATGTTCAAATGATAAACGCCAGCTTCTTTAAGTAATTTTAAAATTAAATTCCAAAAAATTACCGTCAGTATTTATACTTATGTCTATACTAATCTTTCCTTTTCGATAGGTTTCAAGTATTGCCTTTGTTTGATAATTTTTTGAGATCATGCAGAATTAGATTAAAATATAAAAAGCCGAAATTAAAATCCTTCAATATCCAACTATGAAATTTAGATAAGATTAGTTCATCCTAGTCTGTGCATTTTGTGTAATGTTATTGTATATTAATTTACAGCCACAAGCAACGCCGTGCCAAAGTAATTTTTTTGCGTGCCGAAACTGGCACGCGTGCCTTAGGTTCGCCGGGCCTGGTATAGTCAGGAACATCTCTTAAATTGTCTGTCCATTTATCCGAACTTTTGCTGTTCCAACTTGTTCGGATAATCGGCCCTCTACTGTAAATGGCAGGGCTTAATTTCTAACAAAAAAAGTACCGGAGCTCTAATATTCTGCAGTACTAAAACCATAGCGTCCCCTCCGTCACCCCAATGTTCATATTTATATTTCATACATTATTTGCAAAATTTAAAGTATCTTTATTTCTTTAGTAAAATAAAAACTTTAAATATTTCTACCTGCAACTGCTGTCAACTGCTCCACTTTTTAGTTTATCACTCCTTCCGAATAGAAATCTTTGCATAATTTTAATGTTAATTAAAATTTTAATGTTAATTAATAATAATGTTAATTAGAATTTTGCAATTAAATAATGTAAGGATTATGATTAGGAAATAGTGTTAACACACAAAAAGAAAGATTTGATTCTTTTATAGAAAAATCCGAAACACTGCCCGATTACTTTCTATCAGAATAAAATTTTGAATGTAAGACAGACTGAGCCTAATCCCAAAGTCTGATATAAAAATTGACCCCGTTACATCTCCATCTGCTAAGTGTGTGACGTAAAAGAAAGTAAAAACTTGGAGATGGGAGGGTAAGGAAAGGGTAATTTAGGCTTCGGTTTTCCGGAAGCGCTATTGCACTGGGCTCCGGAGCCCTGCTTTTATGAGCTCCGATGAATTCCGACCAATATTTAAATATTTACTAAAAACAGAGAAGTACCGGAGCTGAGCTCCGGTGGGCTCCGGCGCAAATTAAGCCCTGGTAAGTGAGTTAATAATTTGAAAAGAAATTAGAATTTTGGAATGGAATTAATTCAATATAAAACTTTGGGACCAATGTTTTCTAAATTTCGGGCCCCTTCAAAATTTTCTAAGATAAGAACGTGCTTCTCGTGCCTATTCGGTAATCAGGGCTTGATCCGATCCGATTTGACCACACAGCTATATAATGCGTGCAATTATTACAGTTGAAAAATTATAGGTCATTTAACAAAGTACGTATGGGATTATTTCTCATGCGAAAATTATATTTGAAGTCAATAAGCAACTCTACCCGAAACTGGAAAAATTTTCGTCGACTCGTAACTTGAACATGATATGTGATACAAAATCTAAATGCTGACTACCTAGTCCTACCAGAAAGCCGAATTCAAACTATTTAACTACTTATTCACTACCCCAAGGCTCCCAACACATTTTAGCCCTCAAAAAGCGTGGCATTTTTACATACAAAGGGACTTAGGGGACCATCTGTATATTTAAAAGACAAAAGGCTGTTTTTTTAGTCATCGGACGTGAGCTCTCTACTGAACTGATTTTGATAATTTTTTTAAATGAAAGCGCTTTATTTGTAAATGTGCCCGCACTCGATATATTTTTTTAAATACAGTAGAACCTCGATTAACCGAAATAATTGGGACCGACCATATTTCCGAAAATCGAAATTTTCGGATAATCGAGAATGCGTCAATTTTAAGATTAAGGAGAAATATATGCAATATTTCTTATTGTGGTAACAAGTGCTAAAGAAAAATAAAGCAATAGCAAAATAGAAACAAGAAAAAATTACCTGAATTTTAATTTTGAAATTACGTACCTTTTACATATATCAAACGGGTTTGAAAAAATGTTTTGTTTGTCACAGTTTCGATTGCCTTTGTTTTGAAGCTCTATCGCGGAGTTTTTTATTTTTATTAGTTCTTCAGTATCACAGTCTTTCTGCTGCTCCAACCATGGCACAAAACATTTAAAAGCTTGAAAATTACTAATTTGTTCTTTTTCTTCGTTCCACTCCGCAGCTTACGGGAGCTCAAGTTAAATTCAAAGGAACTCTAAGAAAAGGGGGTCGAAAATATTTATGGGGGGGGGGAGTTCTAAAAATGGATTTCGGTTAACCGAGAGTTTTGGTTAAAAGGGTTTCGGATAAAAGAGGTTCTACTGTAATCCCATTTTTATATTTTAATTTTAAAAGTCCTTTATGAAATTTCTTCAGACTGGTGGCAATCGGGTTATTTCCATTGTTGAAAAGAGAAGGGGAAAAAATGGGAATTACCCTATCATTAAGGCTGCCATTTTCATATCACAATTAAAAATAATTTTAAAACTTTTGAACAGAAAATGACATCACGATTTTAAAAAACGCATTCTTACTCATAAAGCTGTTGCATTTCATTTTTTTTTAATTACTGAAATTGAGACGCTAATCCCATAGAGCTTCAGTAAATGAAAATGACCACATAGTAAACTAGTATGTTGTGGCCATCACAAAACTTTCTTCTATATAAATCACGTCAATTAAATCAATTTAGCACCAATTCATATCAAAGTATATCTGAATTTGAAGTTTGATGAAAATTCGTGCATTAGTTCTTGAGATAGAGCTATAGCGAAAATTCTGAAAAATGTAGCACAGTATAGCACCACCTGATGAGCGATTTACATCAAAACATAAACAGCACTAATTTATATCAAGGTATATCTCAATCTGAAGTTTGGATGAAAATTCGCGCATTGGCTATTGAGATAGAGCTAGAGTGGAAATTCGGAAAAATTCAGCATAGCAGCGCCACCTGTTGAGCGATTTGCACCAAAATATAAAAAGCGATAATTCATATCAAAGTGTAACTGGATCTGAAGTTTGTTGGAAATCCAAGCATTAGTTCTTGAGATAGAGCTATTGCGGAAATCGCAAAAAATGCAGCATAGCAGCGCCACCTGTTGAGAGATTTACACCAAAATCCATAAAACTTCAATTCATGCCAAGGACTAACTGAAACTGAAGTTTGATGAAAATCCGTGCATTAGTTCTGGAGATTGAGTTATTGTGGAAATCGTGAAAAAAGCTACATAGCAGTGCCACCTGTTGAGCAATTTACACCAAAAACTAAACAGCTCTAACTCATATCCAAGTATACCTGAATCTGAAGTTTATTGAAAATCCAAGAATTAGTTCTTGAGATAGAACTATTGCGGAAATTACAAAAAGTGCAGCATAGCAGCGCCACCTGTTGAGTGATTTACACTAAAATCCATAAAACATCAATTCATGTCAAGGATTAACTGAATCTGAAGTTTGATGAAAATCTGTGCATTAGTTCTTGAGATACAGTTATTGCAGAAATCGCGAAAAATGCAGTAAAGCAACGCCACCTGTTGGGCGATTTGCACCTTAAACTAATCAGCACTAATTTATATTAGGGACTACTTGAATATAAAGTTTATTAAATTCCGCGTATTAGTTCTTGAGATAGAGCGCCCACAAAATTTGTGTCACAGACGGACAGACAGACAGACTCACAGACAGACATTTTGTAAAAACATGTTTTTTGGAATCTCTGACCCCTATAACGTGTAAATCCGTCAAAAACCGAAAGTCGAAATTTTTTACGAATCCAATACTTTCTTCTTGTAAAGATAGAAGAAAGTAAAAAGAAATGAGTATTTTCTTCAATAAAAATAAATATTTTACTACAAATGCGTCTAAAAGTAAATTTCTGGATTTCGCCGGCACTCAGATTAGAAGCTTAAGTCAAGAGTGTGAATATTTATATGCAAAATTGTAACTGGCAAACATGACATCAAGCTTGGGAATATATTAATAATCTATTATACGTTAAAATAGTTCTAAAATAGTGAATATGAAAAGTACGCACGTAAATTTTGCGACGGTGAAAAAACGTTTTTAGATTTCATTGAAAACAAAAATTATATTTGTGTCATAGGGTAGCAATTTTCGTTGATTTTTCATTACGAATATCAAAGATCAAAGCCTCAATAAATAACTTCATAATTTCCTATCTTCAATGCATATTACTGATTATGTATAGAAATAAAATTTAATTTTTCAATAATTTGAAAAAATTAAATTAAACTTTAGTTAAAAATAATATTTGTTTTGAAAGTTAGGCCAGCCAATATAAGATTGAATATTTATTATAATTATTTTTGTGACTTTGTTATAAATTCAGTAAATAAGTTCATTAAAAAAATTTTCATTCGACGCGTTTCGACTCGTTAATTTTTAAAAAAGGGGACTGTAAAAAGAGATAATTTCTCTAAAAATGTTGCACTCAATTTTCCTAAATATACAAGCACATTTTTAAACATTACTCTAGAAAATATGTTAATTGGTCATCTTTCAGACCCGATAAATGAAAAGAAAAGAAAGGAAAAAGAAAAGCCAAAATTTTACAAATTCCGAGTTAATTTAGAACCCGCAGAAAGTGAAATTTTACTCTTTCGGCAGTATTTCAGGTTCCACGGAATCGGGAAAAAATGAATTAAAATTATAATTTTGTCGGTAAATCGGGTCCAGCGAGCTCGGGAAGAAAAGAGCAAAAATTTTACAATTTCAGTGCAAGTTCTGCAGACACAAAAAATCCGGAGGGTGGGGGGGATGAGAGAAAAAAGGAAAAAAAAAACATTTTAATGTAAAAAATTTCCAATATCGGCTTTACTTTGGATCAGGAGGTGGAGGTCCTGATTTTTTTTTTTTTTTTTTTTTTTTCGGTGGGGAAGGGCAGGTGGGCGGGGGTGGGGGTGGGGGGCTCTCGAAAAATATCAAAAATATTTTATTTTAGCATTACTTTATATCGCGAGAAAGGAGGAAATCCAAGAAGAAGGAAGGAAAAAAATATACATTTGTAACCGATAAAAATTTCAAAGAGTTCGGAACTAAAAAAAAAAAGAACTGTGCAACGACCCTACGTGAAAAAAACAGGAAAATGTCTTCTTACGAGCGCTTGAACCACGTTCAACGTCCATTTTCGCGCTTTTTGTTTCAACACGAAGAAAGAAACCAGCGAAGGTGTTTCTTTTTCATTTTAAAACAAGAAAGCGTGCAAATAAGTAAATATCGCGCGATTTTTTCATTTAAAAATATAAATTCCTACAAAATCGGGTTAAAGATATAAAAACATACAAATTTTAGGTTTGTTTAACCCTTAAGTGGTGAGATTTTTTTTTTTTTTTTATATATAACGTAAGTGGTGAGGTGGTGTGTATCTAACCCCACAATTAGATTTCTTGTGCACTCCTTAAAACTTAGCGAATGAAAATAAGTAAATTTCCTGTGAATTTTGTATTATTTACTTGTATAAAAACAACTGAAAAATTATTGTAAGTGTACAGACATACATATAAATACATGTATCTAAATAGCGCAAAAATGTTGCTTGCTCATGTACAATTTCTCTGGCTTGTATAGTAAAACACCCCACCACACCATTTAAGAATTAAGGTTATTTATTATCACGGTCCCAGGTAACGCCGGCCGGGTCAACAAGTAAAAAAAAAAAAAAAGTGTATAACATTAAAAATATATATGTAGTGGCAGGAGTTTGAACTTTGGACCGCAAGCAAAGCAGATTTTTAATTAAGGCTCACGAACTGAAACACCATCTCTGGAGCTGTAATTTTTGATGAGGACTACACTTTCTACTGTGAGAAAAGAATCGGAATGGGCCGGAAGGGTGAAGCTGATGACATATTTTGCATGTCAGACGGACAGGGCGATAAACTGTTTTCTCAAGCTTAAACAATTGGCAGACGGCCGATTCATTTATTACGTTTAAAATTAATATCTTATAAATATTAATTATATATTCTATTTTATATATTCTATTTTAATTAATCAAGAAACATTAAACTTTTTTTCATTAGTTTATTAAAAGCAGACTAGACTCTCATTGAAATCATAGACACCGACAATTAATTTATTATATTTTATACTGTGTCCTCCGAATCTGAACGACAACCCCACACATATGTACTCTGTCATCAGGGGCGTAGCTACATTATTTTATTTTACTTTATTTTATTTTTTGGGGGAGGGAGAGAATTAAAAATTTTTCCAACTTATAATTCAAAAATTTTCCTACTTGAAACAAATTGCTTTATTTTCCAACTGAAATGATATGGTCAATGTGTGTTTATGATAATGATACTTATACGTAAAAAATCCTTTCCAAAGAAAAATACTGAAACTAAAAACAAAAATTGTAATTATTGGTTTGTTTAATGAAAGTTTAAGTACCGTTTTCATTTAAATAATTAAAATCAAAACTAGATTAATTTCTATTTTCCTATTTTGAAATCATTGAGCATGAAAATAATAAGATACCCAAATGCAGCAATTTCAAACAATACAGTAAATGTAAGATTTAAACCTAGAAAAATTGCATATATTTAGAGAAAACCAGCATTAGTTTAAGGTTTGCAAAATTTTTGTCTTCTATTACGTACGAGTCATAATCGCACTTCATTTGAAAATACAGTCTAACCTCTATTTAACGAACCTCTATTTTGCGAATTTCTCTATTTTGCGAACTTTTCCTTGGAACCAAGAATATTTTGTCAATTTCTTCGTAAAATAACCTCCAAATAGCGAAGTGCATTCTCTATTTAACGAACTTTTTCTTGTGATCAAAAATTTTTTTTCTCCCCATTTCTCAAAATATTTCTGAACATTTCAAACTTATTCTTTCTTTAAACACATTTTATGATGTTCAATGGCCTTGAACTGGTTTTACTAGGCGCCTTCTTTGTCAGCAGTGATGATTCGGTAAGTACGGAGGACGAAGACGATAATACTTTAGAGTAACTTTAAAAATGTGGATACAGTGATAAAAAAGGAAAAAATTAACCATGATGTGCTGATTGATGATTCTGTTTCACTTAATTCTGAAATTGAGACTTCGGAAACACTATGCGAATTGGATATTTTCGACAGTGTGAAAAATAAAAACAATACAGCAATGAATTGCGATGAAGACGAATATGATGGTGATGGAAATGGTCAATATGCAGGAATTAACAAAACTTCGTATGATGAAATGCTAAAATCATTTGAAACAATCCGACGCGAATTATAGATAGAAGAAAATACGCATGAACGAGTTTTTGGTGCAGTGCAAAGATGCGAGACGTATTATGAGAGAAAGCACTTTTTTAACTAAAAAACTCGGGGAAAATTAACAGAGTTTTTCAGAAATTAAATTTAAGGACGCATATGTTAATGTATGGTTAAAATTATTTGATATAATAATAATAAATACGATAATGTCATTAAAATTCGTTAATTTTAATGTCAAACTATTTACTTTAAACAGAAAATACAGTGTATTCTCGAACAATGTTTTGTTTTCCTTGCAGATTTCAAAGATTTAAACACATGGAAAAAATGAATTGATGATGGATATTGGTGGGTAAAATAAATAAAACAAATCGATATAATTTATTTTAAAAAATGTGATTAATTACTTTTAGTAAAAATATTTAGTGTTTATGAATTTCAAATCTGTTTTATGTAGTTTAAAGTATTTTAAAAGGTGAATCTCTATTTAACGAATTTTTCATATAACGAACTTTTTTCCGGGATTTAGCGACTTCATTAAATAGAGGTTCGACTGTACCGTCATGTTATTTTGAAAAAGGAACAAAGATTTGTTAGAAATAAAAGGAATAGATTAGAGACACTGTTGATGGACAATAGTAGGGAAATTCAGGTCTGGGATATGATGATATTGACATCTTCGTAACAAAGAAAAACACAATGACAAACTGAGTCTGGCTGCATTTTGTACTTCTTTTGATAATTTAACTTGTTTACTATTACAGAACTCAGAAAGGCAGTTAGAAAAGCAATAAAAATTTCATATTTTTAAACTATTATTTAAAAAAAAGGAAAAAGTCTTTCAAAAATCTATAATTTCCCAACTCTAAGCTCTAATTTCCCAAGTTCACATATATTGGAGGGGGACCCCCCCCATAACCCCCCATCGTGACGCCTCTGTCTGTCATCATTTAATAACTAAATATTAATTAATCGAGGTCTCATTAAATTAACATTTTGTAATGGATTTATTTTTTTAAGTACATGATCGTAGACGTGATTTTAAAGATAAACACTGAATGCTTATAAAAGGGTGTTTAAAAACAAAAACAATTTTCACTTTTATTTTAACCTTTTATTTATCGAGTTTTCAGTTAATGCTAATATTTTCATGTATTAACAATCCAGACATGTTGGCAAGGAGCGAGTTCACAGAGTTCAAAGCCAACTCATTGTACAGTCGTGGAAAAAAATAAGTAAACACCCTTTACTAACTCCTCAACAAATTATCCTAGGAGAAAGTTACTGGTACCGAACGATTGGAAATAATGTCTACTTTTAAATGATGTATATAAAATTTGCTTAGGGAGCCATCTACATATTAAAACGAACCTAAACTTCATATTTTTCAATGGCAAGACCAAATTTTAACGAGATATTTCAAATCCTCGGTTCAAACTATGCCTAGACACCAAATTTCAAGTCATTTGAATGATAAGTTTTTGAATTATAAACATTTAAAATTTAGTGCTTCTAATGTTAAATTACATTTTCATATTTTCATTAATATCTCCTGAAATTATACTCCTAATGTGCTAATTTTTTGTGTAGCAATAATGCTAAAATACCCAAACATAAATACGTTGAATTTGCAATTTTTTATAATTTTATGATATGAATTATGAAATTAATATTCGAAAAAATTATGAATTGCAACCTACAATTTTTTTGATGGATTTAGATTTATTAAGTCCTACTTTATAGAAATCCGAAATTTCACATTTTTCTTCCAAGTAGTTTTCAAAATATGCTTCAAAAATGGCAAAATGATGGTTTAAGGGGCCGTCTATGATAGAAGAGACTAGATATTTTGAAATGTCTTATACTATCCTGTAATCTAGCAATCTTCAATGACTGCTTCAGCGGCGCTTAAGTTGCCTTGATCAAGAAGGGGGCTCTCTCGGTCAACAATCGAGTACGGAACTTCCAATTTGGATACAGACCCTAAAATAAGCTCGTTTTAAAATAATTTCTCGTAAACTTATAGTATGAATTGTATAAAAATTTGTTTTTAGGTTAATTGAAGGGTGTAGAGTTCATTTATGCTGTCAGAATTGTGTACTGTTACTGAAAAAACGAAGTTATGGTTCGTTTTAATATATAGATGGCCCCCTAAGCAAATATTATATACATCATTTAAAAGTAGACTTTATTACCAATCGTGTAGTACCAGTAACTTTCTTCTACGATAATTTTTTGCAGAGATAGTAAGGGGTGTTTACTTTTTTTTCCACGACTGTACATAGACTACCCGATATACCCATACCAACCATTGAGAACCACTACTTTAGCGAATCACATAAAAGGAAAGCTTTCTAATTTGTTAATTGATGCAAAAGTGATCTTATTACTTGTGGTGGTCTGTCTGTGTTAAACAAAATTTAGCAAAAAGAAAAAGAATTTGTATTTAGATAACGATTGTTAAATTTTCGCGAACCATCGCGTTATTATCTTGGGCGCGCGTGCCTTGTAGATTCACCATCTTATGAGGGATTCCAGCAGATATCGTGTCATGATAGTTAGATTAATTCAAACATATCCATTAATCTCTACTTTGAAATGATTCAACAAATCATAAATTTTGTAAGTAGATATTAAAAATCTAAAAGGGAGCCATTTTCACTATTACATATTAGACGAAATATTTTTTATCTTTTCCGCAATATCAGATTCAATATAATCTGATGCCGCCGAAAGATCATCATGAATCCAGAAGCGAAAGATGTGCGACAGAAAGCTGCGGTTGGGATGAGTGGTAGAGGGAGGGTAAAACACGTGTATAGGGAGAATAAAAAATAAATAAACAGCTCTGACACTTGGCGTTTTCCGATTGGTTCGTGAATTCGAAAACTAAAACTGAAAAAGAAAAATGAACCTCGTACTCCACGTGACAGAGAATCGGAGTTGTCGGCTTGTATCAAGGCCAATTTAATAGAAAGTGATTCACTATGTTCTGACTTGTATTTTGCCTCCTTCTCTAGTATTCTTGGAAAATCTTTTATTCTGAAATCATCTGCGGTTTATTCACAAAAGAATGAGGGGAATCAACAATGGGTCAAGAGATAAGGAGCTCGACTCTACTAGAAGGAAAGGTTCCTCTTTTGCCGGACATCAGTCCCTTTCCTGCTAAAGTCGTTAAAAATCAAAGACACCGAAAAGCCACAAAAAACGAAGCCGACACTGAAATCAGTTAGAAGGATAGTGGGTACGCAGCCTTAGGTGCGGAAGATTATCGCTGAATGTAAACAGGTTGGTTGGTTGGTTGTATTTATGACGGCCAATTATCTGCACGAGGGATATGGGTCCAGGGGGGGTGCCCTTCGTGGGGGTCTTTCTAAGGGAACCTAACCCGTATTAACGCTTGGAAATCCAAGGTTCGAAGAAAACTCCGAACGATTAGGCCGACGGGCGCGATTGGGATCGAACCCAGCACCTCCCGTCTACCAGCTTCGAGAGCAGAACCTCTCAGCCACTGGTGGGGCGAATGTAAACAGAGGAGGTGAATTTCCATTTCTGCAGAGGAATATTTTTCATTTTACTGGCCCATTTTCCACATATATATAAAGAAAATAATAATAAACATTAAATTCTGCAAGAATCAGTGGCTTAATAATTAAAAATTTGTGGATGGGGCTAAAATAATCATTTAAAAATAAATTGGATTATCAATAATTAAATATTTATTATTATAACAATAGTTAATCTTTCAAACTAATTATTCATGCCATTATCAGGAAATCAATATTTTATTTTAGGAATATTTAATTCCAGAGTTAGATTAAAATTAGTGAAACAGCGGGTGGCTCAAGAATGGCTTCCTCCAGCCTCTTCCCTCCCCCCCCCCCCCCCCCGACGGAAACATTGAGATTTTGAGACTTGATCTTAAAAAAATCGCAAAGTTTGACAACATGCGTTTGGGGAGAGCCTGGGGTTCACTTTAAATATTTCGGGTTTAAGTCAATTTCATGTTAGGTTTTGATTCTTCCGGGTCGGGTTTGGGTTGACCCAATTTTTCCCAAAAAAGCCCTGAATGCGTTTCAAATGAAAAAAAAATAATAACTATATGTTCATTTTTATACAAAAAAATAAAAATAAAATTAATGTTAGAGATATAATTATAGACTGTTTTTCCATACTTTTATTATGATATGGATTAATTTTCTTTCGTTTCAGTTCGGTTTTGAATATTTCGAATCGGGTCGGATTGATTTTAACAGAAATTTCGATTTCGGATCGAGTAAAACCCGGCCCGTGCAGGACTAAATCACATTTTTTTTTTTTTTTTAAGTTTCATCTTTGCCCCTTAACCCTTTATGACCCGACGGTACTTTAGTATACCATTAAAATAACTTGTTATAAAATTAATTTAATACATCGATTAGTAATACTACAATTTAGAATAAGTAATAGATGTTTTATCTTATTCCAAAAGCATTATTGATTGCACAAAGGAAAAATATATTTAAAAGGATGATTTCTTTTTCATTTGCATCTTTTCAGCTTTCTTGACGTTGAAAGATTGTGGGGGAAAAGTTTCAGTTAGGAAATATTTCTATATACAGTGAAACCTCCCTGTGCGACCACCTCCCTGAACGATCATTTTTTCATGGAACGAAATTTATTCCATAGGCTCAATGCTAATTTTACCTCTGTTCAGAGACTATCCCAGTTGAACTCCCGCTATGAGCGACCAATTTCTTCGAAGAAAATGAAACAAATTTCGTTTTTTGCTGGTCGCTTGAAGAAGGTTTTATTAGAAAAATAATTCCGGAGAGCGCATTATTTATCAAACTTCTAAACTAAGTTTAGATTTTTTTTTTTTTTTTTTTTTTACAAAATTCCGGTAACTTTTAAGTGTTTAATCCCCTTTGTGCTGTTTTAGGCAATAAATTTAACTTTGATGACAAATTAAGAAAGACGGTCAATAAACTCCCCTGCCCTATTCCGCCAGGAAACTCTCAAAGAAATAGATAAATTAATGAAATCGTCATTATTTGTTCCCGTCCAAAAGAAAATTGCATTTATTTACTGAACTTCGAAAGAAAAGTTATAAAAGATAAAACCGTAAAATCAGAGCAAACGTCAATGTATTCATTTTTTAAACACTGCAGCAATTAACGTATGTAATTAACTTTTGTTTTGATTTTTAAAAAAATTTATATTTCTTCCTAATGTGAAAAATAAATTTCAGTAACATTATTACCTTTTTTCAACAAATAAAATTTAAACATGGCCTCCATTAAGAGACCACCTCTCGGAGCGACCAAATTTTATTAGGTGGTCGCTTTAGGGAGGCTTTACTGTATTTTTATTGTAAGAGCATTATATTTGTACATTTTCTAATTCTATAAAATACTAAAAAAAAATATATATATAAGATTTGAGTGGAGTTATAAATATTGCACAAAATCCTTAGAAATTCAAATTTAATTAATTTTAATTGGCAAAATCCTAATATTTATTAAATGATTGTATAAATATTCTAATGTAGTTTAAAAAATTCACGAAAAATGCTTTAGAAGATGAAATTTTCATGAATTCATAATTTGGGATGTAAAGGGTTAAACAGTCCCAGAAAATATTTTAAAATGTCGAATAACATCTCTCTTTTTGGATAGAATAATAAGTATTAAAAATTTTTTTAAAAATATCGAATAACATCTCTCTTTTTGGATAGAATAATAAGTATCTGCTATTAGCAAAAGAAAAAAGTTTATAAGCATATTATTAGGTCATTGAGTATGAAACGCCCGATTTGAAATGCCACATCTGGCGGTTTTTGTTTTTTTTTTATTCAGAAATTCCAAATTTTCTACAGAAATTTTTAATAGTTATTTATGGTTTTTAAAATGATAGCTATTTCGTGAATAAAATAAAATAAAATTACTATTAAAATTTTTCCGGGGTGGGGGGGGGGGGGGCGTCAGATTTGACAGTTATAAAATTGGAAAATAAATTAGTATAAGCTTATCAACCTTTTTACATTATTTTACTTGCAATAGTTTGTTTCAAAACAAGCTCTTCATAAAGACGCCGGAAACGTAGATTAAACAGTAGAGGCATACCCTCTGCTAAACTAGCCAATCGCCGTGAGCCACATTTACAAATAAAGAATAAAAACACGTCACGCCTTGAGAAAGGGGCGGCTATACAAAATATAAAAATAGATACAAAGTTCTAAAACATCCCATGGCAACAAATTAAGAAATAACTTTTAAATGTTACCTTGATAGAAAAAGAAAAATGTGAAAAATAATATTTGTTTATTATTTTTTGTTGCACTGAATAAGAAAAAAATATTTTTCCTTGCAATACTTCAATACTTTTTAACCTTTTGAGGGGCAAGTAACTGTGTCTCTATGTAATGTTGAATTGATACAGGAACTTCCGAAAAAATTTTGTTCAAAATAATGAAAAGCAATTTTTGAACTTTTTTCCACCAAAGTTATAAAAGGGAAATTCAGTTAAAAATTTCTGGTGTAAATAATGATTAATAAACTAAAAAAAAAAAAAAAAAATTAGAAAAAATCTGAAAATTTTATTTTCCCATTTTCCTCCAAATCGAGATTTTTAGAAGTTTGTATCCTTTTATAAACTATTTAAAAAAAGGATAGATTCAATTCGACTTTATTTTTTCTGGTTTTTAAAACTTTGACTTTCTGATATAACTGAAAAGTGTTTATGACTTTGGTGCGTCTGTCCGCGCTCTAATTTTCGTAAACATACTTGGATTGGTACGAAATTGATATGTTGTTGAAGTTTACTGCAGTACATTCTCCATTGAAAATAAAGTGCGTAGCATTTATAGTTGTAAACTACATTTCGTAAGTTTCGAAATCCACCTTATAATTCAATTAAATAGCGTGGACAAGAAATGCAACACGCCTAAGTTTCAAGACCAGGGACGGGTTGCATTACAGGCGCTGCTGAACAACAAATTTCTCATTGTCTTCTTAATCTCTATAGAAACATTTTTTTAATTATATTTGCACGCAATGTTTAGTTTAAAAACCAGAAATTCTATAAAGTTACTCGATTTAGTGACTATGGGGATCCAACACGGGCTTCAAGGGTTACAGAATATAGGTGAAAACTCTTTTTTTTAATTGAAAAGTCTAATAGAATTATTTGATTTAATATACAGGGTGGTTCAGAACTATATGTCAAAAATGTAAAGGCAGGTAGAGGGGACCTAAATAAGCAGATTTCGTACAGGAATGTGGGTGCAGAAATGCAGCGTTGAAGGAGTAGAGGAAGCTGTTGAGTTCAGTAGTGATGGATTTATAACCCTCTCAGATACGAATAAATTGATTTCGAAACAGGAAACCAAATCAATAATCTTCAAGGACAAAAACATTTTGATACTTAAATAAATAGATCAAGTAGGTATCAATCATTGTGAATTCAACAAACTCATTCTATATTTGCTAAATTATGCTATTCAAAATGAACAATAACATTCATAAATAAAATACGTTTATAGATTATCCCACGCATGAAGCAAGAGTCCGACGTCACCACCATCATCATCAAAAAAGAACTCAAAAATGTCTCATAAACATTTTTATTATTATTTTCAGTTGTTCAGTAAATTGCAATAAAAAGGCATGTAATGTTTAAAACTGTTGCTGCAAAAAGCAGCAGAATGTAAAAGTATAACTTAAATCTATAAGAGAATGCTTTAATATAATTTTTCTATAAGCAAAGAAACCAAGTCTCAGGAGTGGATTTAATTAAAGAAAAAAAACATATATATTAACCACGATTTCTTATTTTAATACTATAGTGCAGAAAAAATCTTTAAGAATTCAGTGCAAAAGGATATGCCGTACTGGATTTAAATTCGTGCCAAGCTGTGAACCGAGGAATGCTGTTGAAGAAAGATAAAGGTAAGAAATTACCTATATTATTATATTCAATTGTTTTATCATAAATTGGCCAGAATCATATTTATTTATTTACCTATCTAAATATTAGCGCGCAATTACTACTGCATACACAAGAGGTGGCTTCTTTTGCCAACAAGTAGATAAAAGCACTTCGCTGGCTTGAATAGTCATTCTCCGCATGGATTTCGAGCAATATACGTTGTTACACGAATGCGGAGACTGTTTTATGTTAGATGCTCCTGAGTAATCTTGATAACTGGTTTTCACTTTAGTATGGGGTTTCGTGTTCATGCTCTCCTAGACTTAAAAGTTATAAATACTTGATAATTGGCCCATGTGTTGCGAGTTACTTCTGAATTTAATTGGGATTTGAAGTAGCCAAGAAATTATGAGGTTTGAGAAGTGTCAAGACGTCAAACTGATGATTATCAAAAATAGGCTATACAGTAAACTCTCGGTAAGGCGGACTCTGTGTAAGACGAAAATCTGTCTAACTCGGAAAGATTTTCAAGTCCCTGCGAATCCATAAACAGAGTAAAATTTGATTAAGTCGGAATATTGATCGATTCCGCCTTAGACAGAGTTTACTGTACTTGATAATATCTCTTATGGGATTCTAACGATTTGAAGTGTTACTTGGGGCAGATATAGAAATTGAGCTAGCAGCTAAGGGGAAAGTATACTAATTTAAAAAGGGCATCATCAATTTTATAAATTATTAACATTTTATAAATTAACATTTTATAAATTATAAACACTATAAATTAATGATTTTCGGATTTTTTTCCTATACGTGTACTAAAAGGCATTCTTTTTCTTGGTACTAAATTTCAAGGTTCTAGATCAAACGGAAGTACCCTATAAGTTTCGAGAATGAAACCTTTTTTTTTTTTTTTTTTTAATGCAAAAGATTTTTTTTTTTTTTCTTTTTAGACAAATCATTATGTTTTACAGCATTTCAGCAAATTAAATTCTTCAATAAGGGGATAAAAAAAAAAAAAAACGGCACTAACGTTTTAAAATGTAGCAAAGTTTAATAAACATTTAATTATGCAACTGATTTACTTATTTTAAAATTTTAACTAAGCACAAACTATTTTCCTTTCTTTCTGTAGAGTATAAGACTATCCACGTCATACACGCGGTATAGCGAACCGCGCCAATTAATAACTTTTGCTATATATGAATTACCATTTTATTACTTTAAAAGTATGGTTCTATTTTAATAAGTTTATTTTCTGATGAATAAATGTACAATGTCGATTACTTATATATACATTTATTTATGTACACACTTTTCAAGGATTTGAAAAAATACTCCCACTTTTTTTTCCCTTGCTAATAAGATTGATCAAAAAAAAAAAAAAAAAAAAAAAAATCTTTATAATAACCTACAAACTGCAAACTTCATTCGGAATGCAACATCAGAATTCTTTTATTAATTTTTTATCATCCTAGTATCCACTTAATATGCAAATTTTCAAGGTTATGTCAGATCCCCTCTGTCAAATATATCACTTTTCTGCATTTTTAACTGATAAAATTGTTTTTTATTTTGTAGTGCTGCCATCTGTTATGAATCTTATAAACTAAATGATGTACAAATCGACTTTGCTTCATCTCTAAATGAGCCCCACCAGTGGCTGAGAGGTTCTGCTCTCGAAGCTGGTAGACGGGAGGTGCTGGGTTCGAACCCAATCGCGCCCGTCGGCCTAATCGTTCGGAGTTTTCGTGGTTCTCTTCGAACCGTGGATTCCCATGCGTTAATACGGATTAGGTTCCCTTAGAAAGACCTCCACGGAAGGCACTCCCCCTAGGGCCCATATCCCTCGTGTAGATAATTGGCCGTCAACAATCAACCCAACCCAACTGATCTCTAAATGAAGACCTCGAGTAGATAATCGGTCGTCAAAAATCAACCCAACCCAACTCATCTCTAAATGAATTTTAAAGCTTTGTTGTTCGGTTTTACATTTTTCCAATTTTAAAAAATAAATAATAAATAAAATAAAATAAAAAGCACAGATATTGAAAAATGTCTGAAAATATCATGCAATGTTTAGAATTAATTTGTAATTTTTGTCTGCGGTGTATTCCATTGATATTACACTATTTTAAACATATTGAAATTTATATATATCACTGAGGGGCACTACAAGGCGCCTACTGTAGAATGTGGTGTTCATTGAATATATCGTTCATTTACAGGGACACACAAAATAATTTAACTACAGTACTCCTTGAACAATAATTGCTGGAAGTATGTTTTCAAATGTGGTACGCATTTTTAAATTTAAATATATACATATTTTTGCATATTACTTGGTGTATATAAATTCTACAGATCATATATAAGGCTGCACAAAAGTTCTCAAGTACATTTCCGCTTATTGGAGGAAATTGCTGAATGGAAATTTTTAATTGTGCTATACATTGTTTACATCTGATTATTATTGAAGTTTCAATTGGAAGCTTTCAAAAATTGAAATTTTTTTCCTTTTAGTTTAAAGGTCTGTATGAATTACTTTTATTCTGCAACATTATTTCTCAGAAACAAAAGCCAAGTAAACTGACAAGAAAACATTTTTGCAATTGACCCGCCATAAAAATCAAATACCCCCCCCCACACACACACACACACACACTCCTTGTGGGATGTTGGGAACCACTGCTAGAGACTATCCTGATTTTGGCTGCTGGGGCTTTATATTTAAGGTATATGAAAAATTGCACATAGAACGGTACAAATAAATGAAATTTACAACTGATATAGAGATATCAACCTTACCATTTTCACTAATTGGTATTATTGATGAAATTTTATAAATGAATTGTCATCTTGAATGACAAAAGTAATACAGTAAAACCCCGGTTATCCGGAAAGCATGGGACCAAAGCATTTTCGGTTAACCGGGGTTCCATAGGAATTTTCGGATAACCGGGAGGCTTATGGTGAAAACTTGTTTGATGAAAAGGGCTGCGATTGTAATTTAGAACATCGTTGTAATAAAAATATTGTGGTACCGTATACAAAGCACCCTGAATGACAATCCAAAATTACAGGTCGCTCCAACAGCAAGGCGATAACTTATTGATTGGAGCCAGTGTCCAATAACACCTTTCAAAGTTTTGATTTTTACTTATTTTGCTTCTAATTTTTAAAGCTAATAAGTATTAAAACAACTCTTCAATGTATTAAAAATTATTCGGAATTGTTTTGATCTAAAATTTACAAATAAAATGGTAATCATAAATCAAAATATGTTGAAAGGTGTCATTTCACATCGGTAAAAATAGTATTGAAAATAAAATTTTTCACATTTAAAAAGGACTTTAAGGAATTTTAAGGTCTTTAGGTTAAGCCGAATTTCGGATAACCGGGGTTCTACTGTATTTAATTATCTTATAGATTATAGTTTCCAAGTTAATGTTTTCATGTGGTAATTGCAGATGGAAAAGATGAAAAAAATATGAAGGGGAGCTATTATAAAAATTTTAAATGTAATATTGCAAAAATGAAATTTCAAAATCTGATAGTGTTTATTTTCCAGAAAAGCTCTTCAAAAACTGTAAAGTTTAAAATATTAACTTGATGGAACCCGTCAAAACTTGACGACAAACAACTTGATGGCACTAAAGAAAAAAGTCTATTTACCACCTTTAAAATGTAAAAAATTTAAAGAATAATTACAGTAAAACTTCCCTAAAGCGACCACGTTCCGTTCCAATAAAAATTGGTCGCTCCGAGAGGTGGTCTCTTAATGGAGATCATGTTTAAATCTGGATTTTAATTGTTGAAAAAAGGTAACAATTAATGTTACTAAAATTTATTTTTCACATTAGGAAAAAAATTAAGTATCAAATCAAAAGTTAATTAAATAAGTTAATTACTGCAGAGTTTAAAAAATGAATACATTGACGTTTGCTGCGATTTTACGGTTTTGTCTTTTATAACTTTTATTTCCCAGTCCTTTTGAAGTTCAGCAAATAAATGCCTTTTTTTTTTTTTTTGATGGGAACAAATAATGACGATTTCATTAATTTATCTATTTCTTTGAGAGTTCCCGACAGAATAGGGCAGGGGAGTTTATTGACCGTCATCCTTACTTTGTCATCAGAGTTAAATTCATTGCATAAAAAGCCACAAAGGGGTTTAAACACTTAAAAGTTACGGGAATAAATAAAATTTATGCCTAGTTTAGAGGTTTGATGAATAATGCGCTCTCCGGAATTAAACCTTCAAGCGACCAAGAAAAAACGGAATTTGTTTCATTTTCTTCAAAGAAATGGGTCGCTCATGGAGGGAGTTTAACTGGGGTGGTCTCTGAATAGAGGTAAAATTAGTATTGAACCTATGGGAATAAATTTCGTTCAATGAAAAAAATGGTCAGTCAGGGAGGCGTCGCTTAATGGAGGTGGTCGCACAGAGAAGTTTCACTGTATTAACAATGAAACAAGTTGGAAATTGCTCGTCAAACGTGGCAAATGAGGTGCGTTCGTACTATAACTAGTTTTATAATTATTTTTTGCACCCCATATTGTACTGAATGTATATTTTTGCGCTTCATAAGTGCATAGTCTGTAACATCATTAAAATGCACTTACAATAATTTTTTCCCCATTCCCCGTAATGTAACGGAAAACTTTTGACTGTCCCTGTAATTAAACTATACATCCGATTTTCATAAAATTGGAAATGGCTCAACAAAATTTTGCAGCAATTATATATTAAAAATTTCAGACCATTCGGAAGGCTGTAAAATCATTAAAATGCATTTGCTATAATTTTTTCCATTGGCCGTAATGTAACGGAAAACTTTTGGGTGTCCCTGTAATTAAACTATACATCCGATTTTCATAAAATTGGAAATGGCTCGACAAAATTTTGCAGCAATTATATATTACAAATTTCAGACCATTAGGAAGTCTGTAACATCATTAAAATTCACTTGCAATAATTTTTCCCATTGGCCGTAATGTAAAGAAAAACTTTTGACTGTCCCTGTAATTAAACTATACATCCTATTTTCATAAAATTGGAAATGGCTCGACAAAATTTTGCAGCAATTATATATTAAAAATTTCAGATCATTCGGTCGGGTAGTTTTTGCTCTGTTATATGCGGACGGACAGACAGACGGACTGAACGACGACTATAGGTGCTACGTATTTATATAATTACGAACGCACCTAAAAAGAAAACCTGCATTTTAAATCCAGGCGGATAACCAGAAATTGGCAGAGTTACACACTCAGACATGCTTCATAGAATTTCCTTCATCTGACACTTTTCAATTTACAATTTACTGACATAATAATTAATAACATCAATAAATCTGTCATCATTTGTTACCAATTTCATCAGAATTGGTAAGTGATAAAGCAAGTAGCGCATATGAATCAATTATGTGTGCACTAATGTTAAATAATAACAAACATGTACGATATATCGGTTTAATGGAAAAGCGCTTTTAAGTTCGTTGAATTGAAGTACATACAGATTTGTACTACAGAAGACAGCGAATGCTTACATATGAATAATATGTATATACACTTTTTTTTTTTTTTTTTTTTTTTTTTATCACACAACATAAATCAAATGTTTTTATACTAATAATTATTGATTGCAATATTTAAAATATATACATTTTCTAATTAATTTATTATTTTTTTTTTGTTTTTTTTATTGTTGTTTTTTTTTTTCTTCAGTAATATTGCACCAACTACTTAGTTTATATGAATGCAATTTTGCATGCGCCCATGTTCTTTTCCACGTAACGAATCGATGATGTTATTGACAAGCATAATAATTCAGATTTTTATGTTCGTATTTAAAACAATTCCCATTTGAATTTTTGTTACGAATTATTCTCTAAAAATTTCTAACATTTTAAAGCTGTCATAAACTTTTTAATATGGTGCCGTCAAGTTTTGACGGGATCCATTTAGTACATATATAAATATCTCATACACTTTTTTTTAATATGGCAACTATAAGTCATTATCATTCGAAATGAAGATAGCAAAATAAATAAATAAAAGAGTTATTGTAATTAATATTTTCGGCACCATTGTTGGTGCGCAGCCTGGCCAGGATAATATGCAAGTACCATATAACATGCGAGCTAATTTCATAATTTAACATTAAAATTTAATAGAGAGTTAGAGTTTTTTTAAATATACATTGCTAATTTTATTTTCTAAAGAAACATACTTGTAATTTATGGATGATCCAAATATGTGGATCAACGAACATGAGTAAAACTGGGACAGCAGAACATATGTTACTGTTTAAAATTTGTGTAAAATTATCGATTTCATTTACTGTAAGATTAATTATTCTGAAAAGTTTGTCCTGCAGAAATTTTGAATTTTTACCATATCAGTATTTTTAGAGTAGTATAATTCTAGCGTAATATTTTTAATTATCGTTTATGAGCATTGGTTGTCTTACATTGTTAGACATATTGTTATATTGTTAGACATCTTAATACAATGATGGAAAACATTTTTTGTTCCGATTAAGAAGCCACTGTCTCGCTTTTTAGATGCGTTCGTAATTATATAAATACGTAGCACCTATAGTCGTCGTTCAGTCCGTCCGTCTGTCTGTGTCTGTCCGTCCGTCCGCATATAACAGAGCACAAACTATCCAACGGAATCGTCTGAAATTTTAAATATATAAATGTTGTACTATTTTGTCGAGTCATTTCAAATTTTATGAAAATCGGATATATAGTTCAATTACAGGTGCAGTCAAAAGTTTTCTGTTACATTACGGCGAATGGGAAAAAAATTATTGCAAGTGCATAAAATTATTTCGTGTGCATTTTAATGATGTTACAGTCTTTCGAACAGAATGAAATTGACATGCACTTATGAAATGCACTGAAATATACATTCAGTACAATATGCGGTGCAAAAACTATTTATAAAACTAGTTATAGTACGAACGCACCTCATTTGCCACGTTTGACGTGCAATTTCCAACTTGTTTATATCTCTGTTCTACTATTTGTGAATGTGGCAACACTAGGGGTTAGGGAGGCAATGGGCAATGAGGAATTCAGAGGGGTCCGGGGAGGAGCATTCCTCTCTCTTGGAACATTAAATGTTCATCCGGAATATTTAGAGATTTTATGATAAATGGTTTAGAAGTGCATGTACTCCCTCTCCTCTCCCTCCAGGGTTGTAGTGGAGGGTATACGCCGTATACCGTCTGGATTTTTAAAGAAGCTTCATAGACCCTCTGTTTCTCAAAGCTACAACGTATTGATTGAGCCATGAACGTTCATGACTCTAGTGTATATTCTCTTCCTACAGAGTTTACCCTCTGGTTAATTTACGACTCCCCCCACCCCCGGAACAGAAGAATAGTACTTTCCGTTGAAAAATGTCAGAGTTCAACATTGTGGGAAGGGATCATGACATAACCTAGCCAGGATGAATTCGGCTAAGCCATGAATTCAGGGGGTGACCCCGTGTGGGAGGTTTCCTCTTCCGGAAAATATTAGATTTTGTCTTTGGTAACGGTCTAAATGTGCAGCTACGGCCTACGAAACTCCAAACATCCAGGAATGTAGTGGAGTGTATACTGGTATGCGCCGTATACCTCCTAGATTTTTTTTTTAAATATCCATATCCCCTCTGTTTCTGACTTAAAGCAATAACGTATACTCTCTATTAATATACCCTCCGCCTATAGCGTATATTCGCTGGCTATTTTACGAGTGCAGCACTGCAAAAGTCTCTCCCGGAGAAAAAAATTCTGAATTCAACAGCGACTCTGGTGATTTCCCCATATATCTGCCTTTGATTATATGCTTACAAAATGCATAGTTGATAGATGTAGCATAACATTTTTAACAATCACTATATACAAGGAATAAAATTCACAGATACTAAAAGAATCTCAGGTAAAAAGACTTACATAGAATGTTTTAAATCACATTTGTCCGACGACTGTTCAGTTCAGATCTCTGAAGTTCAAACGAAATTTAAATTATGAAATTCAGATAATTCTTAAATTCAAGCCGATTGCAATTTAATGCTAAACATCCATTACTGGTGTTTTTAATGTTACTTTTTAACCAATAACTAGGTTCAAACAACCAGAAATATGCTGCCCCTACCCATACCCAACCTCTACCACTTGAAACAAAATACGTTAAAGCCTCTATCTCCAGCAACGATTTACATCCGATGCCATCTGAAAACCAGCTTTTGCCAACTGTAAGTTACTTGCGCTGGCCAATGAAAACTCATGAGAGTAAATTTTCATGAACGCAGATGAGAAATCTGATGATGCTGAAAGAAGAATCAACCGAACAAACAAACGGCTGGGAAAGAGGAATTTACTTTTTCCCGCTCTTCGCGATTCTCTGCGACACTTTATTATAAACTTATTGCCTGAGAAAATAGTTCGAATTATCGGATTCTAAAATGAAAATGACATTTCGTGCTATCATTACTTTTTTTTTTTTTCCAAGTATTAGAATATGAAACCTCTTTTCTCATTTGAGTTTTCCATCATCAGGTGTCACATTCATTAATTGCGTCACACTTGAAGAGAGGGGGAAGGGGTGTCACAAAGTGTAACCGGGAGAGGGTTGATTAATATGTTGTGACGTCATATCTAAAATCTGCGAGGCTAACGAGAAAGACAGGCTACCGCGGTGGGTCCGATTCTTCTTTTTTTACAGACCGCTGGAGTCACGTGATGCTCTTTTCGCACGCCTTCATTGGTGCATTCGAGCATCACGTGACTCCAGCGGTCTGTAAAAAAAAGGAGAATCGGACCCACCGCGATAGCCTGTCTTTCTCGTTAGCCTCGTAAAATCTGAAAACAATTAAACTGGCATTATTTATAAATGAACAGGTAAACATCTTTAATGGGCTTCCTAGTTGAGGCCACATTATTTATAAGTAGCATAATAGTAAAAAAAATCATTAAACAAGTAAGAAAATCATGCGTACAGCATAGACTATGAAACACTTTCCAACACACTTCTTTAACGAAACTTCGTTACTTAGAGAAATAAGGTAAGTAAGATAACTAAGTAAACATTTAAAAATCTGATTTCAATAGTTACCTCCTATAGCCAAATATGTATTCCAATTCTTTTGAACAGCCCTGTATTCGATCTGTATGTTGATACATATACTATATAATGGGAAAATTTAGTTTAGCAAGAAAATGCATAACAGGTTGAAATTCATCTTTCAGCAATTTATACTAATAGCCATCTATTATTAAACATACCTGAATGCTTTTTTACAGCCCTGTAGTTTAGCTAGTACTTTATTACATGCCACTATTTAGCTAAAATTTATTTCAAACTAAAACACGCTTAAAACTACTGAAATTACATTTCCAGAAATTATCACCCATAGACGGCCATGTATCCAACTCTTTGCGTGGCCCTGTATATCATTTTATCTATATTCTACAAATATTTCTTAGTACACTAAATTCAGTTCAGCGTAAAAATGCATAACTCCTTTAAAACCCACTTTTAAGCAATTTATGCTCATACGCAGTAACCTTTACGAATTCATTTCTGTAGCTCTGTATATGAACTATAGCATTTATACGTACTTTATAGTATGCATAAATATAGTGAATAAGTAGGTAAGTGTGATCACAGATCGCACAGAGGGTTTCGTTTAATATTCCTTTCAAAACACTTTATCCTTTTGAAAAATCTGTTAGTTCCACATTTCGCAACCAAGGGCGCACTCTATTCTAAACAAACTTCTATCCGAAAGGAACTCCGTTTCATATACTATCCGTAGATATATTAGTCGAGGGGATTGGGCCGATAGCACCCGAGATTCTTAGACGCCCCTGGCGGTAAAAAGTGGAACTAAAATATGTAAGGCTATGGTGCATAATATGAAAGAATGGTCAAAGGTGTGTCGGCAAAAGTTGGAAAAGTGCTCTCCGGGTGAAAAGGGCGGAGGTTAGAAAAATTGCTTAAAATACACAAGTTAGAGCCCGGAGGAGTAAATACTATAAGACTTTTTGAAAATTTTATGATTTGCCGTGTGGTCTGAGGTATTCAGCTATACGTATGCAAAAATTCATGTCTCCAACTTAATTAGGGCCTCTGCTTAAAATACATATGTGGTAGCTCAAAGGGTTAAACATAACTTTTTCAAGATTTTATGATTTGTCGCCTGGCCTCATGTGTTCTGCTGTAAGTATGCAAAATTTCAAATCTCCAATTTAATAGGGGCCTCAGTTAGAAAGAATTGCTTAAAATGCGCATGTGGGAGCCCAAAGGGTTAAATGTACGATTTTTTTCAAAATTTTATGATTTGTCGTATGATATGTGGTGTTCAGCTATAAGTATGCAAAATTTCACGCCTCCAACCTAAATAGGGGCTCACTTAGAAAGAATTGTTTAAAATAGACATGTGGGAGATCAAAGGATTAAATGTACGACTTTTTCAAAATTTTATGATTTTTTGTTTGATGTGAGGTGTCCAGCTATCCTATAAGTATGCCAAATTTCACGCCTCCAACCTAAGTAGGGACTCACTTAGAAAGAATTGTTTAAAATAGACATGTGGGAGCCCAAAGGGTTAAATGTACGACTTTTTCAAAATTTTATGATTTGTCGTATGATGTGTGGTGTTCAGCTATAAGTATGCAAAATTTCAAGTCTCCAATATGTATGGTTTCTGAGAACGGGCTCTGTGACAGACGGACAGACAGACAGGGGACCGAGACGAATAGGGTTTCGTCACACGAACGAAACCCTAAAAAAGCGCATATCATAATTGGAAATGCATTTCGAGCAATCATTACTAATATGCAGTAATTCTGATACAATATAGTACCTGAAATCTTTTCAAATACACCGCAAACAATTTCCCCTATACCATTATGAACGAAATTCTTTTGTGTGGCACTGTAAATGAACAATAACTATTCTTTGCACCGCATATTCAACAGAATGCATATTTTAGTGGACTTCATAAATGAATATCAATTTTACTATGTTTGAAAGAGTGTAACACCATTAAAAATCCTTTGAAACGATTTTTTCCCATTGGCCGTAATGTAACGGAAAACTTTTGACTGTTCCTGTAAATGAACTAAACATGCTACAAACTTCATTTGAAATAGGGAACGTGCTATGGTAGAGGTCACTAACATCCAAAAATTTCAGAACGATCCGAGCATATTTACGAGAGTTAGAGCGTGGACAGACGCCATGCGGACAGACGGTCAGACAAACCGAAGTCATAAACACTCTTCAACTTTGTTGGAAAGTGCTAAAAATGTATATTTTTATTCTTGTGGTATTAAGAATATTTTTTTCTTTCTCTTTAAATTTCAGCTGCTTTAAATAACAGCACCCAAGATTTTAACGGTTTTTGTAGTATTTATATAAGTAGGTCAGAAGTCGTATATAACCGTTTCGTATCGCATATTTTTCTGTCCATTTTGGGAAGGACTGTTCGTTTTGGGGAAGTATTGTCGTTCGTGGGAAGGTATTACTTACTAGAGGAAGTGTCAGTCATTCTAACGCTCACCCTCATCTAAGAGTGCAAAAAAAACCCCTTTTATTCATAAAAAACTTAAAATTTCCCCGCTAGGGGAGGGACGTCTAAATCGGTTTTCGGACGGCGATGGAGGTGCGGCACCTCAGTACCTCCACCGGCTGACCAGAACTCTCCTTTCTTCACTACTTTTGCTTCATTCATTATAATTTTTCTCTTTGCTACAGTATTGCACGTCAGTGTACTGATCTAAAATATATATAAAAATATTTTTGTGGAATTATTTGTTTATTTATTTATTTTTAGCTCGCTGGCTATCAAAGTTTGAGAGCTACTGTGCCCGCAGGTTCTGTATGTACATACGTATGTATATGCGTAACGAGATAACCGTTGATAGAAATATCCGATTTGCTTCAAATTTTGTAAATGGGTTCATTCTGATAAGGCGCTTCCCTGATTAATTTTGGGGGTTCATTGGTTAAGTATAAAGGGGCGAACCGGGGGGGGGCTAATCCTCCCTTAATTTAGATAAATGAGTTTTTCGTGCAAATTATCCGATTTGCTTCAAATTTGATATGCCAGTTTATCCTTATAAGGCGTTTCCCTGATTAGAATTGGAGGTTCATTGGTTAAGTATAAAAGGGGGGAGACGGGGGCTAATCCCCCCATTAATTTAGCTAAATGGGTATTTCATGCAGAATTATCAGATTTGCTTCAGATTTGGCATAAAGGTTTAATCTGACAAAGCACTTTCCTGATTAGTTTTGGAGGCTCTTTTTTCTCATTTGAACTTACATTAATTTGTATTATAACAAAAAAAAAAAAAAAAAAAAAAAAGTTGCTTTTTTATGATTTTTATTTTTTTAGTTTTCCTTAAAAAGAGAGTTCTATTTTATGAATAATATACATAAATAAGAGTATAATATACAATTAGTGTGAATAGCCTGTGAGATCAATGCCATCAGTTTAACCGGGCACTTTTCTTTTTATTCTACTCTGAAATCGGTAAAATCAAGATTTATCTAGAGTTAAGCTTGTACTTTAATATACAATTTAATTTATTATAAACATTTACATTTCTGGACAGCTAAATATGGAAAGACGAAAACCAACTTCCCGTTTAAGTCTGAAATTTTGATGCTACACTTGAAAATATGCAATAAAATATCACAATTTAAAAATACAGTAAACTCTCTGTAAGGCGGACTCTGTAAGACGAAAATCTGTCTAACTCGAAAAGAATTTCAAGTCCCTGCGAATCCATAGACATAGAGTAAAATTTGTCTGATGCGGAATATTGTCTACTGCGGAAAATTTCCTTGGTTCCGATCGAATCCGCCAAAGACAGTGTTTACTCTATACAGTTTTATCTATAATTATTTTCCTTCACCAATCACTCAACCAATAATCATTATTGATTTATCTTAAACACTTTGATAGATAAATAAAATCTGACAGTAAGGCCGTTTTTTTATGAAAATTAGTAGGATGTTTTTCAGCACTTATTTAATCTTTAGAAAATACTACTACTACTACCACTACTACTACTAATAATAATTATTATTATTATTACCAACACATTAAATATGCGAGATAAAAACATTTTTTAATTGTTTTAGAAGAAAGATAGAGTAAAGAAGATCGTTACAAATTGATTATTATAATTATCAGAAAACTATACCAATTTCTGACTAGGTTTTGAAACGAATCATATAAAATACAAACTTTTAAATTATTGTATAAGTATATCAATACAAAAACCCTTAACGGGTTAAAAGTTTGTGACGCAGCACTTTATCTTAGAATTTTAAATATGGAACTTAAAAATAATGATATCAAATTTTGAGTGACGCTATGTTATTAATTATAATCTCTATATATTATTTATTTCATCTTTTTATTTTTTTATAATCGCATGTGCAAAAATTATGTTCAATTTTAAAAAATGTATAAAAGTTTATTCATTGATGCTTTAACATTTACACCTCTCATAAATTCCAAGTATGAGTTTTAAAAGATATAATATCAAAATTTTAGTGACGCTTTGATTTGGCTTTAAACGATTTGTTTTAAAATTAAATTTAAATTATTTTTGTTTTGGCTAAGATATATATGCACACATCTAAATAATAGTTTTAATTTTCCAATATACTTTAAATATGTCACTTTCACTGAATTTATATAATGCATTTAAATGTATTTATTTGAATAAATTGATTTATCCTTTGTCCGATGCTATTAAAAATTTAAAATAAGATTTGCGTAAATAATTTTTTTGCCTCATAGTATCCATTTGAATACATTTCACTAAGTTTGGATACAATGACGCAAAAAAATTATTTACGCAAATCTTATTTTAAATTTTTAATAGCATCGGACAAAGGATAAATCAATTTATTCAAATAAATACATTTAAATGCATTATATAAATTCAGTGAAAGTGACATATTTAAAGTATATTGGAAAATTAAAACTATTATTTAGATGTGTGCATATATATCTTAGCCAAAACAAAAATAATTTAAATTTAATTTTAAAACAAATCGTTTAAAGCCAAATCAAAGCGTCACTAAAATTTTGATATTATATCTTTTAAAACTCATACTTGGAATTTATGAGAGGTGTAAATGTTAAAGCATCAATGAATAAACTTTTATACATTTTTTAAAATTGAACATAATTTTTGCACATGCGATTATAAAAAAATAAAAAGATGAAATAAATAATATATAGAGATTATAATTAATAACATAGCGTCACTCAAAATTTGATATCATTATTTTTAAGTTCCATATTTAAAATTCTAAGATAAAGTGCTGCGTCACAAACTTTTAACCCGTTAAGGGTTTTTGTATTGATATCATTACTTTTTTGAGGTTATTGAAAAATATAAATAAAACAATAAACACACACACACAAAAAAAATTAAATACCAATACAAAGAATTCATAGTCAGGATTTCAATTCACCTTCAATCTCTCTCCCCTCCCTCCCCGCAAAAAAGGATGATCATACTTCAATTTTAAAGAGCACCGTGCAATGAGATTTTTATAAGAACTCTTTGCTAAGATATGGAATAATGTACAACATGCATGTTTAGAGGGTATTTCTGTTGGTTTGTTTCAGAGATATAAAAAGCTATGTTAAATTTTACTATATAAAAAAATTACTTTAAGAAAAATAGCAAGAAATATTACTCTTTAAACCTTTATATATATATATATATATAACAATCATCGATCACTTATAAAAGTAATTACATATATTTATATTAAATCCAAAACTAAAAATTTCTGCTTCTCCCTTTTCTCATTCCTAGTGCAAAAAAATTAAACATTCTTTAATTTTATATAAAATAATCTTTCACCATCCCTATTTAAAATTCTTTATTAACAATAATAATAAATCATATAAAATAATCCCCTGAGCTCCGAAGATTCCACTTCTGCTTTTGCACCCACCTCTCCAGCTTACCTAAATAATAAAATCTTTCAAAAATTAGCTTGAAAAAAAAAAAAATCTGCAATATTTGTTGCTCACTGACATAAATAAATAAGCACTAACTTCCCTAATGTACAGTCATGAAACAAAAAAGTAAACACCCCCTACTAACTCCTCAACAAATTACCGTAGAAGAAAGTTACTGGTACCGAACGATTGGAAATAAAGTCTACTTTTAAATGATGTATATAAAATTTGCTTAAGGGGTCATCTACATATTAAAACGAAACATAACTTTGTTTTTTTCAATAGCAGTACACAATTCTTACAGCATAAATGAATTCTACACGATTTAATTAGCCTAAAAACAATGTTTATGCAAATCGTACTATAAGTTCCCGAGAAATTAATTATTTTAAAACAAGCTTATTTTAAGGGCTGTATCCAAATTGAAGTTCGGTACTCGGTTGTTAACCGAGAGAGCCCCCTTCTTGATCAAGGCACCTTAAGCGTCACTCAAGCAGTCAATGAAGTCTGCTAGATTACAGGACAGCGTAAGATATTTCAAAATATCTAGTCACTTCTATCATAGACGGCCCCTTAAACCATCATTTTGCCGTTTTTTAAGCATAATTTGAAAACTATTTGGAAGAAAAATGTGAAATTTTGGATTTCTATAAAGCAGGACTTAATAAATCTAAATCCATCAAAAAAATTTTAGCTTACAATTCATAATTGTTTCGAATATTAATTTCATAATTCATATCATAAAATTATAAAAATTGCAAATTCAACGTATTTATGTTTGGGTATGTTAGTATTACTGCTACACAAAAAATTAGCACATTAGGAGCATAACTTCAGGAGATATGAATAAAAATATGAAAATGTAATTTAACATTAGAAGCACTAAATTTTGAATGTTTATAATTCAAAAACTTATTATTCAAATGACTTGAAATTTGGTGCCTAGACATAGTTTGAACCGAAGATTTGAAATATCTCGTTAAAATTGGGTATTGCCATTGGAAAAAAAATGAAGTTTGGATTTGTTTTAATATGTACCCCCTAAGCAAATTTTATATACATCATTTAAAAATAGACTTTATTTCCAATCGTTCGGTACCAATAACTTTCGTCTACGATAATAATTTGTTAAGGAGTTAGTAGAGGGTGTTTACTTTTTTTTCCACGACTGTACATTTCACCTCTTCTCCCTCCCCCTACTCCCCAACATTAAAAAAATTTAAATCTTTATTTTTATACAGAAAATTCTTCTATATAAATTATCCTCCTATTCCTCAAAATTACCACTTTCCCACTCCTCCAGCCTAGAGATTTCAATCTTTAAAGCTTTTTAGAAAATCGGATCTGCAAAGTCTGTTGCTATAAAAAAATATATAAAATATATAACCATGTACACTTTTAATTATTTTTCACACAATCAATTGATGTCATGATAATAGTTGTTCTGAGCGAATATTGTGTTGGCTGGGCTGTCGTACAGATAGCTTAATTGGAAGAGTACTGGCAATTAAAGCCAAGGGTTATTAAAGTTCACTGTAATTCAAGATGTTTAACCCCTTCGCGACAAGAGCCCTTTGGTTAATTTTTAACCTTTTACTACAGGTTTTTAAAAACAGAAAATTTTCTGTAATTGAATCACAGAAATGCTTCCATTAAAGAAGGTAAACTTTACAATTAAAAATAAGTGGTGAGAATAATGAAAGATTCTGAACACCTTAAGTGGCCAAGTATACCGGTCGCTCATCCCCAAGGGCTTAAAGATGCTTTTTTGCTATTATAACCTTTAGGATTTGCAATATAAAAAAATCTTAATCACTTCTGAGGTAAATAAAGGCAGTGGAAAAAAATCAAGATGGCAATGTTTTGATTGGCAAATTCTAAGCTGAGTAATTTGTGCTACAGAATGAAAAAAATATAAAGTTGTAATAATGTCCTCTTACAGATACTAAATCTTTAAGGTTTTTGATGTGTGAACTACATATGAATACAGTAGAAGATCTTTATAATGCACACCTTGGTATGAGAAGTTGTGCGTATTATAGAATTTTGCATCATATAGATCATATTTCATACATCATTAAATTTACTTCGTATACATGCTTTAAATTACATTCCTTATCCTTGGAACCAGAAAATGTGCAAATTATAAAATTTTACATAATAGGTATAGATCACACATTATTAAATTACCTTAAAGATATTACCTTGAAATATAACATCCAAATATGCCTGGGCAAAATCATTATAAACAGTGTTAACTCATGACTGACAGTTTTGGGAACACTAAATGCATGGCTGGCCAATTTATTCTTTTTCACTATTTTTAATAATGAAATCTTTGCCTTATTTTTAGCAGAATTTTCTTCCATTAAATAAAGCAAAAATTTATTAAAAAAAAAAAAAAAAAAAAAAAAAAAAAAAAGAAAGAAAGAAAGAAAAACTTTTGGAAAGCATGCATTTTAGTGCTGCAAGAAAAACCTGTCATGAGCTGCTCTGATTATAACACTCATTTACAAAAAAATTTAATATAATAACAATGTTTTCATTACTCCAAAATAATGTGTTAAAGGCGATAATGTATCATATTTAGTGTTCCAAGAAATAGCAATATTTGTAAAATACATGTGCTTCTTAACTGCAAAATTCATTGTTTATATCTGAGAAATACATTACATCTTCTGCATTAAAATTTTTTAGTGGCAGGCTTTTGTGATTGAAGAAGGACTGCTTGCAGAGTGCTTTTAAGGATTTTACAATATAAAATTATGGCTCTTCTTAAACTACTATTAATCCAATACAGTAATAGGGATAAAAAAAAATCATTAAATAGTTTATTTTTAAAAAAATTATTTGTATTTTCATCAGATATACCGATTATTACTACCATATGTTATATGTAACATATTTATTAGAAAAGTTACAACTATTTTGATGAAGTTTTGGATTCCCCCCCCCCCCTTCTGACATACTGTCAAATTTCGCGAGGGTTTTTTTTTTCTTGTGATGTTCCTCCACCGACCGAGAATGGAGCGGGTTTTTTACAATCAACTGATTAATTTTGTTTTTCTTTTATTACTTCTTTTTTATGTTAGTGTGGTGAATGCTATTGCACAACGAGGCGATAAGCGCGCTACTCTGTAAGTGGCACGGCAACCCTCCAGTGTACAGGAGGAATTGATAAAAAGAGTTTTTGTAGTCGGAATATGCGGAATGTTAAAGAATAGTGAATGGTTTAATGAAAGCAGAATAAAAACTAAATATTTAATTTAAGATGCGAGTCAGATTAATATTTTAATTGAAATGGTTACTGAGTAATCACTTTATTAGTTTATACAAAGTCTAATTATCATGACAGCTACAATGCAGCTGCTAATGAAATTTTGTGAAACCAATCTTTTCTAAATAGTAACATGTTCTGAATTGTTCTTATTTATAATAATACTTCATTACCACAAATACCATATAAGGGAGCTGGCTACTTTTATATTTTTTAAAAGTAAATTATTTAAAGCTTTCTTTTAAGCATATTAACTTTAAAATTAAATAAAAACAAGTATCTTACTTTTGCAAAAAAGCTGTTTTATCTTATTTATCTATAAACTTTAATTACTAAATAAGGAAAAATATCATGATGAAAATTTTTACTTTTATGAGCTCAAAACAACCAGTCAGGATAAAATGGTTCATTTTGAGCTAATCGTGATAATTTAAGTATATAAAGTAGAATTCGCTATCAGTCAAAAATATGTCCAAAACTGAAGGTCTTGCACCCATGGCTGTAATCAATTAGCCTAAAAGAAATGCTTCAGGTTTTGTTTTTGTTTTTTTCTGTTTTTCTTTTGTTACAGAGATAAACGGCAATAAGAATCTTTTTTCCCCTTTAGGTTAAATTTTATAAAAATAAAATACTACGATGCTTTAATTTTTGAAGCTGAAAAGAGTTATATAAAAAAAAGAAAATAATAAACGAAAGATACCCATATTTCGAAAAAGATGTCATTTTAAGTCAATTTTCGTTTATAATATTATTAGAAACAATTCGCAAATAAATCATTTTATAAACGGGATTGGAAATCTTAATTTTGATTTCGTCATACCTTTTATTTAAATTGTGCGTTCTTTAAAAATGAAAGATTTTGTTTAATTTCTTTAAAAGAAAACTCAAAACACAAAATTAAATTAGTAATCTATCTGTATTACACTCACATATCACAAGAAATACCTATGCCACACATGAACGTTATTTTGTAAGGAAAACAGTTATAAGTATTGTTGAAAATAAAAACAATTCAGAACATTATACTAATTAGAAAGGATCGGTTGCAAAGAATGCTGTCTGGATAATTAGAAATCGTACTCACTTTCTCGCCTTGGAATACCATTTCAAGATCTTTGATATTTCTTATTTCTTCAGTCAACTTCGCGTATCGCGTAGTGATACATGGCGAAGTCTTATGGCGAACCAAAGCCGCCTCAAGACTACAAGCCAAACACAAGGTTTCGTGACGTCACGACGCGGGGCTTAGATCAGCCGTGGAGGGCAAATGCGTTATTAAAACATATTAATTCTTTCCGCTATATTTCAACTTATTATCACAGGATATGGGAAAAAAATAAAAACTTATAGTTTAAAGACGCTAATTAAGTGCTTTTTAATCAATTTCGATCACTCGAAACAATAATAAAAACGATAACACAAAAACAATATTAATGAAATAATATCACTGTGTCAATGAAAATGTGCATCAGAATTAAAGTTACATTAAAGAAAATTCGTTCGTTAATGAAACAAAAATCCCAAGTATTAAGTTTATTTTAGTAGACAGTTTTTATTATTTATTCCACTTTGAAATTTAGAAACAATATCAATTATCTATTTGGTATATATTAAAAAACAAGACATTATACATTATTACATATATATATATATATATATATATATATATATATATATATATATATATAAATTTGTAGTTTAAACACATAAATTGAATTATTTTGCTTTCAGTTATTTCAAAATAAATAAATAACAATAAGTGTGCCAATCAAAACCCCGTAGCTGCCAACTTGTACGGATTTTTCCTACCACTAAAATTTAATAGAAAGTTTTGTCTAATTCAATCGCCGAATTGCAGTGAATTTTGATAATTAAATAACACAGAATTTTCTTTTAAATTTTAGTGGTAGCAAAAATCAGTACAAGTTGGCAGCTATGAAACCCACATTTAAAAAATTAAATTAAAGTGGAAGAAAAGCGAATGTTAAATGAAAACAAATTCAAGTTGTGTTTTATTTTTATTTTTAATCGGGCTTGAGATTATACAGTAAATACCCTATTAAATATTAAGTGATTTGAAACCTGCATATAATAAATAGTAAAATTAAAGTATACCTGAAATTAAGTATTCTTATAAATAAATTTTCGTACTGTAAACTTTACTTATCAGAAATGGGTAATTTTCACATAAAATCCATTAAATTAAAAAAGACAAAACTGTCATAATACTAAAACAACACAAGTTCTTGAAACAGAAAATTATTATTTAGTTTTGTATTAGTTTGATATATTATGTAAGGTACAAGCAATAGATTTTTTTAAAAGTGTATTGACATATGAAGAGAAAAATAAAAGAAAGAAAGAAAAGACTTTCATCAATTGGAATTAAAATATTCCTAATTTATGTTCATTTTCCTCGAATGTTTAGGTAATAGCTGATTAAAAAAAAAACAAAAAAAAACATCGAAAAACACAAAAACCTTCCACGAAAATATTTCATTTCCAAAATAATGTTGTGTGTGTTCTTAAATGTTTGTTCACATCTTTTAAGCTTAAAATAATCAATTTTTATGAGATGAAAAGTATTTCCTGACTAGATCAAAAAGTAAATTTATAATTATAGAATAATAATTTTATTTATTGTTACTTTTAACTAAACATTAAAATGTATATGAAAACACATAGTATTTTTGCGAAGAAGGTGTGTGTGTGTGTGTGTGGGGGGGGGGACAACTACTGTTTTGCATAAGGGTACTAACAACCCTTCCTCTAGTATTGTATATAAATTGTTTACAGTTGTGGCAAAAATAGAGAGATTCAAAAACATTATCCCCATAGCTCTATTTACGTAGTACATAAGCATTTAAAATTTAACAAAAAATTATAAAAAGAATTTTTATTAAGATAGCAAACGTTTAAGATTAAAAAACAACAATAAACTGATACATGTATATCGATCGGGGTTTGCTTTAAAAGAAGTAAACAAGATAAAAATGCTATGTATTCACAGCGACTTTTATGAAAATTTCTGAACAAATTAGAAAGAGAGGATGGTGTGACAAAATACAAATTAAATGATATAAGTCTTGACACGATTTAGGGACGTTTGCCATTTTAAATTATTGCTCTATGTGGAACGAAACAGAACTACAATAATATAGTTTCGTTTTGAGACACGGTATTATTGATAGAATCGTACTAGGATTTGCTAGTTAATTTATTTCAAAGAAATTAAAAATAAAAGATTTTGAACACAAGAAACAAAAATTGCGCTGATAGCATATAAATATAATTTGAAAATAAAACTTACCTTGAAAAGAATATGTTATCAGGCTGAGTAAAACACACGTGCACGTAAAATAGCAAGATACAAAATTCAAAAGTTCGGGGCTGGCGCGTTGGCAGTTAGCCAGCCCCGGGCTGTGACGTCACACGTGGGGGGATGAAGGGCGTGTCTGGCTTGTAGTCTTGAGGCGGCTTTGGGCGAACGCGATGAATTTTCATTTCGATACGAGAATTTTCGATAAATATCGAATTTCGATACGAGATTTTTTTTAAAAATGTGAAATATTTTCTCCTTAAAAAATGTTTACTTACTATGAATAACAATGAAATAAAATACATATAATTACAAAATACTGCTCCATTTTAAAAAATCAGTCTAAGTATTTTAAAGCACATAATAAACTGTTTTTGTAGATTAAAAAAAGATTTATTGCCAATATTCAGATTTTTAACTGTGACCTAAACCGCGCAAAACCGATGTGCAACGTTCTGTCTGCTAGCCCATAGAATAACATGTAATCCGCGATCCTAAGAAGTCCAATTTTTCATGCGGATTATATAAAAATTAAGAGTTTTCCTAGATACTAGGTTAGTCTTATCCACTTCGTCAAAAACAGATTCATTTTATATATTAATGTTTTTAAAAAAATCTAGACCGTTTCGGAGAAAAAAAAAAGACAAACTTACACCATCGAAATTGCTTTCAAAATGGGTTTACAGATCTGAAAATATACTGCACATAGAATTGTAAAAAATTCAGAATAGGATTAGACTGCAGATATAAGACTGTTTTAAAAAAATCAGAACAATAGGACCTATATTTGATGAGTTATTAACAGGCGGCTTTTCGCAATTTCTTTGATGTCGAGTTAGCTGTATATATGAGTTCCGCCTTGTACGATACGATACGATACGATTTTAGGCTTAAGGCTGCGTCACTCGGAATACTACCGTCTTCCATGATTTGTAGCGTAAACTAAACACTTTCTATTTTGCTGAAAAAAAATGAAATTTGTAGGAATTTTTCCCTTTGAACTGATAAAGATAAACGAAAGGAAATGGTTGGTTGTTGGTTGTATTTATGTCGGCCAATTATCTGCACGTGGGATATAGGCCCTAAGGGGGGGAGTGCCTTCCGTGGAGGTCTTTCTAATGGAACCTAACCCGTATTAACGCTTGGAGAACCAAGGTTCGAAGAAAACCACGAAAACTCCGAACGATTAGGCCGACGGGCGCGATTGGGATCGAACCCAGCACTTCCCGTCTACCAGCTTCGAGAGCAGAACCTCTCGGCCACTGGTGGGGCGAAAGGAAATGATTCATCACATTGAACTGAATACCTTTGAGCGTTTGTAATTAGTGGTCACCTTGTTTTTGAACGGGGGATATTTTTATGAATACGGATCAAAATGTTGCATGTTTAAAGAACAGTTTTTGCGCTTTTTCTGTTGCGTTTTAACTTTTCTTTCCCCTATCATATCTGTCATCAGTGTGATTCGTAAGGGTTGACAGACGGACAGAAGAGGGTCTACTGGCGAGTTTGGCATGAATCCAATTAAATGAGGTTCGATGTGTAACACAATAAATCATTATTCGAATATTTATTATGTCTGATAAAAATAGTATAAAAACATAAAAATCTAGATCTTATCTAAAAATAAAAACAGAAATCGACGTACCAATATTTAAAAAACGGTATGACTTTCGCGCAGAAAAATCGACTTTAGTTTTCTAATATCCTGGTATATACCGTTCAAATAAAGTTGACAAATTAAAACAGATGATGAAAACAAATGAAATCAATTGCATTTAAGAAATTCCCTAAAATTCCACTATAAAATTATTTAAATTTTAGCATTCTCCTGTATTACACGGTTAAAATCGCACAAACTATTGTCTTTCAAGATGATAAAACAACAAAACATGTGTAAAAATCGATAAATTCATCTGTTTTCGGTAAAAATACCGTTTCCCGCTTCCCCTAGGGTTCCCTAGAACATTTTGTTACAAATATTTTAGTTTAATTTTATGTTACCCAGAAAAATATTTTTTTAATGTGGTATTTTCAGCTGCTGATTAGCCTAAAAATTAATTTATTTCGTTTAAAATGGATTCCCTTTCTTTAATTATGAATATTTTTTAGGGTGCTGGTCGTCTAAGTGTTAAAATCCTACAAAACTAGTGTTTTACAGTACAATCAAATCTCAAACTGTCGTAAAAAGTAATAAAATTAATTTAATAGAGTCCTTTTTGATAAAAAAAAATCGATATTTTCCTTTGCTTTGATTAATTATTACTATTAATTAAGGCGTTAGCATTTCAAATATTAAAATATAAGTTTAACCTTTAGCTTATAGATGAACCCCTCTCTTATAGTAGGATTAAAAACTCTTTTTTCCTGGGGAAAAAAAAACAAAAAAAAACGCCATTTTCCTCACTAGGTGTCGTCTGAACCGCTCTTGAAAGGGGCGTTTGTGGGCGTGGAATATGGGAAGCGGGTGCACGGGAGGAGGGACGTCTTTCGGTCCCTCCACATGAGGCAGTACTGTCATTTCTTCTCTACTAATATATATTCTGCATCTCTTTTCTATGCTGCTCGTTTTTTTTTTTTTTTTTTTTTTTGTGTGTGTGTGTGTGTGTGTGTGTGTGTGTGTTGTGTGTGTTTTATTCCGGTAGCTAATTATTTTCCTTATGTAGATAAAAACTTTTAACCTATTTCATCATATTTTACTCTTCATTGTTCTCATTGAATAAGCTTTTTATTTTATACTAGATGGAATTTCATCAAATATGACAGGAAAATACACTGCTCAAAACAATTAAAGGATATTGCAGTTTTAGGTGGATTCTGTATCTGGTAAACTGTTTAGCTGATTGATACATGGTCGACAGACATAGTAGGTTATATGAGAATAAATTACACATGTTTGGCAGAAAAAAATGAATTTTATTTCGCATTTGTGTACTAAAGGAAAAAAACACAATTTGTGCATATGAGAAAAAAAGAATAAGAAAAGGTGTTTTCTTCAAAGAAAATCATTTTCAGTAGGGGGTATGGTTTCCACGGGCGGCCAGCAACGTTGAACACCTTTGAGGCATGGACTCAATGAGGCTATTAATGACGAGTTGGGGTATTCTGCCCCACTCTTCCAGAAGAGCTCTTACCAGTTCTTGGAGAGTTTGTGGGGGTTGTTGGCGGCCAGAAACTCGTCTTCCTAGAGCGTTCCAAATGTGCTCGATTGGATTCATGTCTGGAGAACACGCTGGCCATTCCATTCGAACGATTCCTTCCTCGAAAAGGAAATCCTCCACCAGGTTTGCACGATGTGGTCTGCAGTTATCGTCCATTAAAATGAAGTTATCTCCGATTGCTGCAGCGGGGACTACAATAGGTCTGAGGATCTCATCCCTATATCGGCGACCAGTCAGAGCTCCATCTCGAATGATGTAGAGGTCAGTGCGCCCGTCAATGGAGATGCCACCATACACCAACACTCCTCCACCGCCAAATCTGACACTTTCGTGCACGAACGCAGGATTATTCCTACTGCCACGGCCCCTCCAGATGAAAATATGCCTATTATCCGGATGCACAGAAAAACGGGACTCGTCAGAAAACAGAATATTGCTCCATTCATTTCTCCTCCAGTTGACATGCTCGGTTGCCCACTCCCTGTGGTCGCGACGATGCCTTGATGTTAATCTAACACATACCATCGGTCGGCGAGCATACAGACCTACAGCATGGAGCCGGTTTCGGACAGTCTGAGTTGAAATCGTGGTGCCTGTAGCCGAGCGAAGGTGTTGTTGGAGAAGAGTAGCGTTCATGGTTCGGTGTCTCCGAGCGGTTAACGCTAAATACCGATCTTCATTGGGCGTTGTTGCCCGTCTACGACCTTGCCCTGGTCTTCGGCCTGCACATCCACTCTCCAGAAAACGGTTCCAGATCCTGGAAATGACACTTTGTGACACTCCAATGGCTTGCGCTACTTCGACTTGAGTTTGGCCCCCTTCTAACCTACCAACAATTCTCAAAGCTTCTGAATCTGTCAAATGACTTCGCTGAGACATCGTACTCATCGAAACAAAGCAATCACTGAATGCCGATCATCCTTGTCTTCATTCTCTTTTATCCAGTTGAAAGTCAAATTTCATTCGCTGCCGCTGAAGCGACGTTTTTGACGTCGAACTCAAAATTTGCATACTCCACAGTTTGAAAACCAGAAAAAATTTGCATTTGTAATTCTCTTCTTCTATTTTCGGCAAAAAAAATTTCGTTTATATCTTTATTTTATATAAAACTTCAAATATCCTTTAATTGTTTTGAGCAGTGTATAAAGAAATCAGATTTTTTTTTCTTTTTACAGCATTTGTTAGACCTATGAAACATTTAAAAAAGTATGTGGCCCGGCAACCTTTTATGTGCAGACCGAAGCACATAATTATTAACCCATATTTATAAAATTAATAAAGTTGAGCAGAAAAGTATTTAAGATCTTCAGCGTTATCTATACTAATCTATACTTCTATACTATAATATAATATAATATAATATAATATAATATAATATAATATAATATAATATAATATAATATAATATAATATAATAATCTATACTCCTATTATAAGCCTCACCAGTGGCTGAGAGGTTCTGCTCTCGAAGCTGGTAGACGGGAGGTGCTGGGTTCAAACCCAATCGCGCCCGTCGGCCTAACCGTTTCGGAGTTTTCGTGGTTTTCTTCGAAGCCGTGGTTTTCCATGCGTAAATACGGGTTAGGTTCCCTTAGAAAGACCCCCACGAAGGGCACTCCCCCCAGGGCCTATATCCCACGTGTTGATAATCGGCCGTCATAAACACAAACCAAACCAAACCAAACCTATTATAAAGAGGAAAAAATTGTTTATTTGTCGGAGATAAGCTCTGGAAATACCGAACCGATTCCAAAAGTAATGGTATCAAAATGATGGTGTTAGTCCAATTTAGAACATAGGCTATATCTTATGTCGGTGCCACTATCCCAAAGGGGGTGTAGAAGAAAAAAACGTTCTAAAAATGCGATTTTATCGTTACTGAAGGGCTTAGAAATATAAAATTTTGAATATTAGTTACTTATAAGATATAAATGATGTCTAAGAACAGTTCTTAAACAATTCGAAATTTAAAAGGGTTGAAAATGCACAAAGAGTGTTCTAAAAAACGTTCTAAATGGTAGTTTCTACACAATCTCAGGAAATACCAAACTGATTTTAAAAGTATTGGTGTCAAAATGACGGTGACAACGCTTGCTCCAAGATAGGCTATGTTTTATGTCGGTGCCACTACCCCAAAGGCGGTGCAGGAGCAAAAAAGTTCTAAAAATGCGATTTTAGCGTTACTGAAGGGCCTAGAAATATGAAATTTTGAATATTAGTTACTCATAAGATATAAATGATATCTAAGAACAGTTCTTAAACAATTCGAAATTTAAAAGGGGTGAAAATGCACAAAAAGCGTTCTAAAAAACGTTCTAAATGGTAGTTTCTACACAATCTCAGGAAATATAAACCGATTTAAAAAATATTGATGTCAAAATGATGGTGACAACGTTTGCTGCAAGATAGGATATGTTTTATGTCGGTGTCACTACCCCAAAGGGGGTGCAGGAGCAAAATACGTTCTAAAAATGCGATTTATGTGTTACTGAAGGGCCTAGAAATATGAAATTTGAAATATTAGCTGCTTATTAGATATAAAGGATTTCTAAGAACAGTTCTTAAGCAATTCGAAATTTGAAAGGGGTGAAAATGCGCGAAAATCGTTCTAAAAAACGTTCCAAATGGTGGTTTCTACACAATCTCAGGAAATACCAAACCGATTTAAAAAATAATGGTGTCAAAATGACGGTGACAACTCTTGCTCCAACATAGGCTATGTTTCATGTCGGTGCCACTACCCCAAAGGGGGTGCAGGGGCAAAAAACGTTCTAAAAATCCAATTTTTGCGTTACCGAAGGGTCTAGAAATATGAAATTTGAAATATTAGCTACTTATTAGATATAAAGGATTTCTAAGAACAGTTCTTAAACAATTCGAAATTTAAAAGGAGATGAAAATGCTCGAAAAGCGTTCTAAAAAACGTTCTAATGGTGGTTTCTACACAATCTCAGGAAATATTCTACACAATCTCAGGAAATATTAAACCGATCTAAAAAATAATGGCGTCAAAATGATGGTGAAAACCCTTGCTCCAACATAGGCGATGTTTTATGTCGATGCCACTACCCCAAAGGGGGTGCAGGAGCAAAAAACGTTCTAAATTGCGGCTTTTGCGTTACGGAAGGGCCTAGAATCGTGAAATTTGCAATGGTAGTTAGTTATAAGGTATCAATGATCTCTAAGGACATTTCCTAAAAAAATCGAAATTTAAAAAACTTTCTAAAAAACTTTCTATAAAAGAGTTTCTAAATTGCGATTTCTATGCAATCACAGGAAGTACTGAACCGATTTAAAATATAATGGTGTAAAAATGATGGTGACAGATCTTGCTCCAAGATAGGCATATTTTATATCTGTTTCCACTATCCCAGAGGAGATGCAGGAGCAAAATGCGCGAAAAGCGTTCTAAAAACGTTCTAGATGCCGATTTGTCGGCAATATCTCAGGAAGAATGAATCTGATTTCAAATGTAATGGTAGGAAATTGATGCTGACAGCCTCTGCTCTAACACAGACGCTATTTTATGTCGGTATCACTATCATCAAGACGTTGCAGGAGCAAAAAAGCGTTCTAAATTTCGATTTTTGTGATCGGTAGGGGCTAGCAACTTAAAATTAGACAAGGTACATATTTATTAGCTATAAATGATCTTTAAGAACAGTTTCGAAAAAATTGGAAATTTAAAAAGCGGTGAAAATGCGCGAAAAGCGTCCTAAAAACGTTCTAACTTGCGATTTCTACTCAATCTAAGGAAATACCAAAGCTGTTTCAAAAGTAATGGTTGCAAATCAATGGTGACAGTCTCTGCTATAACATAGGTTATATTTTATATTGCTGTCACTACCATCTGAGGGTTGCAAAAGCAAAACATGTTCTAATTTGCATTTTTTGCACAACTGAGGGGTCTAACACTTTGAAGTATGGCATGGTATTTACTTACAAGATGCAACTGCTTTCTAAGAAAAGTCGAAAGATAATTCCAAATTTTAAAAAAATGAAGTGAGTGAAAAGCGTTATAAATTACAATTTTTAAGCAAACTTATAAATTACCAAACCGATTAAAAAAATAATGATGACAAATTTTGGTGATAGAACCTGCTAAAACATAAGCTATATTTTATGTCTGTTCCACTACCACCAGAGAATTGCAGGAGCTAAAAACTTTCTAAATTGCGATTTCTGTGATACTGAAAAGGCTAGAAACTTTAAATATGACATGGTAGTTACCTATAAAATATAAATGCCCTCGAAGGAACGTCGAAAATAAATTCGAATTAAAAAGGGGTGAAGCGAAGGGGAGGTGCGAAAAGCATTCTAAAAAAGTTCTAAATTACGATTCTATGCAATTTCAGGGAATATAAACCGATTATAAAAGTAATAGTTGCGAATCAGTGGTAACAGTCTCTGATACTACACAGGCTATATTTTATGCCGGTGATTCTACCACCTGAGGTTCACAGGAACAACAAACGTTCTAAAAAAGGGCTTTAAAAGCTTTTTAAATTACGTTTCTGTGGAATATTAGGAAATAACAAACCGATTTCAAAATTAATGTTGGCAAATTAATGGTGATAGTTCCTGTTTCAACATAGCCCTTTATGTTGAGAGAGGTGGTAGGACTTGGAATTCGACATGATGGTTAATTTTAAGATGTAAGAAGATGGTTTCTAAAAAATTCAAAACTTCAAATGAATACTGAAATGAGCTTATGAAATGAGCATAAAAGTTTCAAAATATTTTCTAAATTATCATTTATTTAGTTTTATTTCATTTTATTAATTGAAGTCTCATTTCTGCCAAATACAGTGTAATAATGCTGTTTAGTCAAACTGTGTTTTAAATAGTAATTTTTGAATTATTCCTAAAAGTAATAAGTACCTTTTAATAAAATAAAATATTACCTTTTAATAAAATAAAAATTTAGTTAGTACCTTTTGATAAAAATTAGATATATAAATATCACTTGGCATATTTCAAATATTACGCGAGCAAAGCCGCGGGGTTTGCTAGTATAATATAATATAATATAATATAATATAATATAATATAATATAATATAATATAATATAATATAATCATACTCCTATTATAAAGAGGTAAAAATTGTTTATTTGTCGGAGATAAGCTCAGGAACTACCGAACCGATTCCAAATGTAATGGTATCAAAATGATGGTGTTCGCCCAACTTAGAACATAGGCTATATCTTATGTCGGTGCCACTACCCCAAAGGGGTGCAGGAGCAAAAAACGTTCTAAAAATGCGATTTTTGCGTTACTGAAGGGCCTAGAAATATGAAATTTGGAATAGTAGTTACTTATAAGATATAAATGGTGTCTAAGTACAGTTCTTAAACAATTCGAAATTTAAAAGGGGTGAAAATGCACAAAAAGCGTTCTAAAAAACGTTCTAAATGGTAGTTTCTACATAATCTCAGGAAATACTAAACCGATTTCAAAAGTAATGGTATCAAATTGATGGAGTTAGTCCAACTTAGAACATAGGCTATATTTTATGTCGGTGTCACTACCCCAAAGGGGGTGCAGGAGCAAAAAACGTTCTAAAAATGCGATTTTTGCGTTACCGAAGGACCTAGAAATATGAAATTTGGAATATTAGTTACTTATAAGATATAAATGGTGTCTAAGAACAGTTTTTAAACAATTCGAATTTAAAAGGGGTGAAAATACACAAAAAGCGTTCTAAAAAACGTTCTAAATGGTAGTTTCTACATAATCTCAGGAAATACCAAACCGATTTCAAAAGTAATGGTATCAAAATGATAGTGACAACGTTTGCTCCAAGATAGGCTATGTTTTATGTCAGCGCCACTACCCCAAAGGGGGTGTAGGAGCAAAAAACGTTCTAAAAATGCGATTTATGTGTTACTGATGGGCGTAGAAATATGAAATTTGAAGTATCAGCTAATTATTAGATATAAAGGATTTCTAAGAACAGTTCTTAAACAATTCAAAATTTAAAAGGGGTGAAAATGCGCGAAAAGCGTTCTAAAAACGTTCTAAATGGTAGTTTCTACACAATCTCAGGAAATACCAAACCGATTTAAAAAATAATGGCGTCAAAATGATGGTGAGAATCCTCGCTCCAACATAGGCTATGTTTTATGTCAGTGCTACTACCCCAAAGTGGATGCAGGATAAAAACGTTCTAAATTGCAGTTTTTGCGAGACGGAAGGGCCTTGAATCGTGAAATTGAGAATGGTAGTTAGTTATAAGATATCAATGATCTCTAAGGACATTTCCTAAAAAAATCGAAATTTAAAATGGAGGGGGGGGGGGGTCAAAATGCGCAAAAAGCGTTGTAAAAAACGTTCTAAATTGCAATTTCTATGCAATATCAGGAAATACTGAACCGATTTCAAATATAATGGTGTTAAAATGATGGTGACAGATCTTGCTCCAAGATAGGCTACATTTTATATATTTTCCCACTAACCCAGAGGAGATGCAGGAGCAAAATGAGCGAAAAGTGTTCTAAAAACGCTGTAAATGTCGATTTGTCACCAATATCTCAGGAAGAATCAAACTGATTTCAAAAGTAATGTTAAGAAATTGATGCTGACAGCCTCTGCTCTAACATAGACGCTATTTTAAGTCGGTATCACTATCACCTAGACGTTGCAGGAGCACAAAAGCGTTCCAAATTTCGATTTTTGTGATCGGTAGGGGTTAGCAACTTAAAAATAGGCAAGGTACATATGTATTACATATAAATGATCTTTAAGAACAGTTTCGAAAAAATTGTAAATTTAAAAAGGGGTGAAAATGCGCAAAAAGCGTTCTAAAAACGTTCTAAATTGCGATTTCTACTCAATCTCCGGAAATTCCAAAGCTATTTCCAAAGTAATGGTTGCAAATCAATGGTGACAGTCCCTGCTATAACATAGGTTATATTTTATGTTGCTGTCACTACCATATGAGGGTTCAAAAAACAAAAGATGTTCTAATTTGCGTTTTTTGCATAACTGAAGGGTCTAACACTTTGAAGTATGGCATGTTATTTACTTACAAGATGCAACTGCTTTCTATGAACTGTCGAAAGAAAATTTCAAATTTAAAAAGATGAAGTGACCGAAAAGCGTTATAAATTACAATTTTTATGTAATCTTTTCAAATACCAAACCGATTAAAAAAATAATGATAACAAATTGTTGGTGATAGAACCTGCTCAAACATAAGCTATATTTTATGTCTGTGCTACTACCATCAGAGGGTTGCAGTAGCTAAAAATTTTCTAAAGTGCGATTTCTGTGATACTGAAAAGGCTAGAAACTTTAAATATGGCATGGTAGTTACTTATAAAATATAAATGCCCTCGAAGGACTGTCGAAAATAAATTCGAATTAAAAAGGGGTGAAGCGAAGGGGAGGTCAGAAAAGTATTCTAAAAAGTCCTAAATTACGATTTCTATGCAATTTCAGGGAATATAAACCGATTATAAAAGTAATATTTGCGAATCTATAGTAACAGTCTCTGATCCTACACAGGCTATATTTTATGCCGATGATTCTACTACCTGGAGTTCACAGGAACCACAAACGTTGTAAAAAAGGCCTTTAAAAATTTCTAAATTACGTTTCTGTGGAATATTAGGAAATAACAAACCGATTTCAAAATTAATGTTGGCAAATTAATGGTGGCAGTTCCTCTTTCAACATAGCCTTTTTTATTGAGAGAGGTGGTAGGACTTGGAATTTGATTAGTTAATTTTAAGATGTAAGAAGATGGTTTCTAAAAAATTCAAAACTTCAAATGAATACTGAAATGAGCGTATTAGTTGAGCATAAAAGTTTCAAAATATTTTCTAAATTATTATTTATTTAGTTTTATTTCGTTTTATTAATTTAAGTCTCATTTCTGCCTTATGCAGTGTAACAATGATATTTAATCAAACTGTGTTTTAAATAGTAATTTTTTTTAAATTATCCCTAAATGTAATAAGTACCTTTTAATAAAATAAAATATTACCTTTTAATAAAATAAAAATTTAGTTAGTACATTTAATAAAAATTAGGCATATAAATATCACTTGGCATATTTCAAATATTACGCGAGCAAAGCCGCGGGGTTTGCTAGTAATAATATTATAAAGAGGTAAAAATTGTTTATTTGTAGGAGGTAAGCTCTGGAACTACCGAACCGATTCCAAAAGTTATGGTATCAAAATGATGGTGTTAGTCCAACTTAGAACATAGGCTATATCTTATGTCCGTGCCACTGGCCAAAAGGGGATGCAGGAGCAAAAAATGTTCTAAAAATGCGATTTTTGTGTTTCTAAAGGGCCTAGAAACATGAAAATTGGAATGGTAGTTACTTATAAGATACTAATGATCTCTAAGGACATTTCTTTAAAAAATCTAAAGTAGTAGGAAATGGAGAGTTCACCTGCAACAGGCGCAATTGCGCATTCCGCAATCAGTGCGCAATCAGCGTGCGATCGATGATCATACTCATCTTTCTCTCAATCATGACAGTTATTAATATTATGTTGCTGCTCCGTTTAACACTTTGCTAGAATGTTGTATGAATATCAAGAATTAAAATATCAAAATGGTTTCGTTTAGAAACACTTGTTTATTTATAACATGCTGTTATTTTCTCTAAAATTTACTTGAAAAGATGTGTGTATACGAATACGTTTTTAATAAATATACATGTTTTCCACGCTATTAAGAATAAGTGTTCAAAAAATACGTGTCTAAGGAAGTATATGTGTTATAAGGTATATATAACTATATATATCCCATTCTATATGTTTGAATGAATCTAAGCATATTTAAAAAATTGTGTATTAAGATAAAAATGTTTAATTAAAAACACTTATCCGTGTCTACACATATCTATATCCATAAAGTCAAATGCTTATATATAGATTCTTGTGTAAAAATATATATGTATAAAGTTTACTAGTTTTAAAAAAAATTGCAAAAAGTTTTACACAGGTAATAAGAATAATAATAAAAAAAAAGTTTGACAAAGGTTTAACAAAGTAAAAAAAAAAAAAAAAAAAAAAATCTCTTAATAAATTAAAAAAAAAGTTTTAACAAATTAAAAAAAGTTTTAGCAAAAAAAAAAAAAGTTTTAACAAATTTAAAAAAAAAGTTTTACAAAAAGTTTTAACAAATGAAAAAAATAGTTTTACAAAAAAAAAAAAAAAATATGTTTTTTAAAAAATTCTGAAAGAATAAAAAAGTTTCACAAAATTAAAAAAAAAAGTTTTAAATATGTTTTTAAAAAATTCTGAAAGATTAGAAAAACTATACATTAAGCAAAATTATTTACAATATGCATAGCTATATACATATATATATATATATATATATATATATATATATATATATATATGTGTGTGTGTGTGTGTATGTATATCTGTGTATATGTTTGAATATACGTGTTACACATATCTAACAATATGTTAGATATGTGTAGAAGTTATAGTGTTTGTGTAGAAGTTATAAATAAGCACTCATATAAAAAATCAATATTTTTTTATTTTAACAAAGCAATTTACAGAAAGTATATTTACAAAAAGATATATTTACATAAAAACATTTTCTTGATAATTCTACATCATATTAACAATTTTCATCACTGATACAATCTTGATTAATTTTATAATGTCCATAGGCAAAACTTGATATTCCATCATCTAATAAGTAACGTTTATCATCAAAAGGATTTAAGTTAATTTTATTCTGTATTAATGTATATAGGTGATGGTTATCTTGACCGATCCTTGTCTGCTTCTCCATGCTAGTTTTCACCTGTTGTAGGCATTCTAAATAATCTTGATGCTTGATTTTCAGTCGAACAACATGTGTAGACACACCCTTAGCCCGCTTCTTTTCTTCACTCGAAGATTTCAGGGAGTACATTTTGGATTTTAGACCAACGAACTCAAGGGCTAAATCTCCATTGAGCTCATCCTTGAACTTGCCAATCACCTTCTTATTGATATCCGAGTAGAGTGAATGATGCTTTGGATAGTCTGAGAAATCAAATAGTGCATTATGTTCCATAACATCAAAAATATTTTTTGTTTTAATATGGTAGCACAGTGAGTCCGTATCTGTGAATAATAGCTTTGCATCATCTTTAAATGTTTTCTTTATAAAATTATAGTGAAAATCATACATTAAGAGCTTCGAAAGCTCTAAAATGCAGAAACCTACATAGAGAGGACGATTAATCAAAATAGTAGTTTTAAGCCTTTCTACGGCACTCAGGTCATCGTTATATGTTTTGAATGCTTTGAATGTCGGCGAGGCAACCAATTTCTTTGCTCTTTTTTCATTATTGCAAAGCACAATATTCCGCCTCTTTCTTAAATTTTCCATGGTTTTTCCGAATACAGGGTTGTTCATTAATTTAAAAAACTCTTTTTCAGAAGAGGATTTTGCTTTCTTTCTTTTCTCTGTATTAAAATTAATATAGCTCTGCAGCCAGGGTGCCTGTTTGAATTGAAGAGCTTTATGCACAGCTGTCAGTTTTAATCCAAGTTGCAAATAATATTTCAGATTTCGGTAATGAGTGACATAATTCTGCTTATCTTGAAGATTTGGGATAAGTTTAGGAGTGCCTTTAAATTTTTTATTTCCAAGCATCCTCTTCGCAGTAGGTGACAAGATCTCTTCATTCACGGTCAGGCGTTCCGGGGCCGGCGGATATTCGTTATGAAATTTATGAAGCTTCTTAGGGTATTTAAGGTCCACCTCTAAAATATATCCAATTTCAGAATCATCAGATAGAGAAAGAATCCACTCTTCTGTAATATGACTTGTCACACACCATTGAAACCCTCCATATGGTAGATATTGGGACATAGCCCATCCATAAAGATTGTTCGCATCCCAATCCATGATGAAGCTAGGTGCTTCATTTTCCCTAAAATCGGGCGTTTTGGGGATGTTCGCTAAGGCGTGTCTATGACTAATCATACTGATACCACCACGTATTCCATTTTCAATCATTAACAACATATCAATGTCCGTTAACAATTCTAGAGGTGTTTCACACATTTTCAAGGATGCTTGCCATGCGAGCGAAGGTCCTGTATATAAATGACAAGGATCGATATCATAATACTGTTGGCACAGTTTACGAAAATTTTGGAAAACATCAGCTAGTAATAAAATATCTGTTTTTACATACAGATCGTGATATTCACCTAGATTCCGAATATCAAAGGTTTTCTACACGTTCAAGGCATGTTGATATTCTTCATCTTTAATAGCTTCATCTGTAAGACTGTTATAAAATGCTGCAGACGGGGGTAGTTCCTTTTCATCGAATATTTCAAAAGAGGTGAAGTAATCATAAGGGTATACCCCTTTTCTTGTAAGCATATGCAAATTAGTATTTTCAGGGAAATTTTCTTCAAGTATGATGAATTGCTCAGGATTAAGGTTTCTATCAAGCTTTTCTAAGGAGTGAGTCAAAAACTGGAATGAATCTAAAAAGATCATCTGTATAGGACTTGTTGGCTTTCTTAACTTGAAGGTTATATAATTTTCCATAGAGGAAGCAATCACATCAATTTCATGATCTTTAAATTTACCAATCTTACTTATTAGATGATGCCCATCATAGTTTTTTAGATTATGGAATATAACAGGAATTGTTTTACATTGTTTGTAGTTTAGATTGCAGCTTGCATGGGCAGCTCCTCTGTATGCACCCGTCACGTGGTCATGGTCACGAACACGTTCTTCACATAATGCTTGCTTACAAATAAAACAAAATTCCGCTTCCTGAAAAGCTTTTTCTTGTGCACGTGAAAGCTTCATAGGTTCGATATTTAATAACTTTCGTCCTAATACATCTTCAATCTTCAGCATCTGTTTTAAAAAATGGTCTACACAGTCTTTGCCACGATAAACTTTCGCTTTCCACACACATCTCCCATTAGGTCCAACAACAACATAAGCATACCCACATGGAAAATGATAAGTTGTTTTTTCAGTATAGGATGGTGTGGTAGAGGATGCAGTCGGCGTAATAGGTATAAGAAGACTCTCAAAGTCAGCATACACAACATATGATATGGGATGCTGTAGATGTATTCCAGTGAAAGATAATATATTTTCGTCTTCTTCTGGTAAGAGTATCCTTTGTGCAACATGTCGAGAACAATATTTGATATGCTTATCCAATAGGTCTTGACTTGAAAACCGGTGTAAACATCGATAGCAGTAAAAAAACAACCCCATTATGATGTGTCAGATCTCCTAAAAGTCTTGAAAAGCTTCTAATTAGGCAATAGTGTTGCTTTTCACCATCACTAACTAATAATAAGTTGATAACATCAAGATTTTGTTTCTCAGATATATACAGTGGACAAACTTCATCCTCTTCATATCCAAACACATTAATCCGTAAATTGTTGAGCTGTTCGATAATAGGGACCTTCTGAACGGCAACAGGGCATTCAACATTACCAAGCTGGATATCACTCTCATAAGGGATATAAATGAGAAACACGTTCAGGATTTTTTGAACAATGTAAGTTCAGCTTAAATGCCAAAAGACACCACACTAAGCACTTGTTATCTTCGTTTTGAATATTCAACACTGCTTTTTTATCATTCAGTTTCTTAGGTAAAGCAATATATGAACTTGCAGCAAGAGGATGATATTTAGCAATCTTGAGTTCTAAATGTTGAATGTTTCTAAGCTTCCACCCGGAACCTCTTTGCACAAATTCTTCAAAGGATTTTAATATTTTAGAGAATCCTTCTTCAATGTGTTGCATAATAGTTTCTTCAGTAAGTTCTGTAAAACATTGACATCGAAAATACGATTGAATCTCTTCCATCTCCTCGTTATCAGTCATACGTTCAAGTACTATTTTTTCCACCATATACCATTTAATGGCACGTTTAGTCTGAACTTCCTGTGTTAAGCGTTCTTGAATTTCAGCTTGTAAGTGGGTATGAAACACAGTTAAATCACTTTCTTCACGTTCATCAGGATAAAGCATGATAGTTTTAAACACATTAAGCACATCTGATTGATTCTGCTTCAGTTTTTTAGACTTTACATTAGATGAAATCCTTTTCCGTTTCACACTCACAAGAGGTACATGGGAGTGTTGGGTGCGTATATGCTGTTTCAGCTCATAATTTCGTCCAAACATTTTATCACATTCACGACAAGAGAATTTTGAACTCTCATGTGATCTTATATGTTGTATCAAATTGACCTTTCGTGTAAAAACTTGATCACATTTGTTGCACTTAAATGTAGATCTTTCATTGTGAGTTTTCAAATGTCTTCTCAAATCAGATCTGCGACTAAAAGTCTTCTGACATACTTCACACGTATACACCTTATCATTAAAGTGTATCTTCATATGTTGATTCAGGTTAGAAATAGTTGAAAACATGACATCACAAGTTGAACATGCAAACATCTTCTTGTCAACAGTTAAAGGCATGAAAGGTTCTTCAGATGTTATATCAACATCCAGAGAATTAGACGATTGATTGTTCTTCGATGAAAAAGCTTGAGAATGCTCATCACGCTTAAAAGTTGTTGCTTCATCATTGATATGAGTCTTAGAATGTCTTTTCAAATCGGATCTACGGATAAAAGTCTTCTGACATACTTCACATTTGAAAAACTTTCCACCTGAATGTATCTTCAAATGCTGATTCAGGTTAGAAATAGTTGAAAATGTCTTATTACAACTAAGACAAGTAAAATTCTTCTTCACAGGCACAGAACTTTCCAAAGGCATGGCTTCGTCTAAAGGCATAACAGCATCCATGATAAATTAATAAGAAAAAAGATTTGAGGATGTCATTAGATCGAGCTCCTCACTACGGATATTCAATCCGTTTTAATCTCGTTTAATTATAAATCTATCATAATGATAGCAGTGCGTACTTCAGACTTAATAATAAGCTTGCTAATTTACACACTCATTTAATTAGAAATTACAAATAAAAAAATAAGTTAACAGATAAGAATTTCTCCATGTGCCATGCACATTGTATAAGCGGTGGAGTCAATCGTTTTTTTAGCGCGTGCAACAACAGCGACGATCAGTTCACAACTGCCTCTCTTCTCTTCTGTTCCAAAAGGTCTTTTCAAAGTAGCGTATGTGGCGCCATCTGTCGCCTACTTGTTAATTAAAAAATGTTTATTATTGTAGAACGGTGGAAGTCACCTCAGCACCCCCTTCCTAGTGCAAACGATATGTCAATGTTCTACTAAACGATCTGGAAATCGGACAGTTCGGCCAGATCGTGTGGTACGAGACGGTTCCGAGTCACAAGTTGAAGCCCCTGTCTCAGAGGTTGAGGGTTCAGGGATGGAGGCTGTTGATTCAGGGGTAGGTGCGTCGTTCACTAAGAAGGCCGGCTTCAGTCTATCCAGTGAAATGTTGACAATTTTACCTTTTATGGCTATTTTAAAAAGTTTATCACCTCGCTGGATGACCTCAAAAGGTCCATCATAAGGTGGTTGGAGGGATTGTTGCATACCGGCGTGGCGCACAAATACATGGGTACACGTGTTGAGGTCCTGTGATACAAAAGGTTTTATGCGATGATGGGACTTTGTTGGCAGTGGTTTGAAATCCTGGAAAATGTTCCTTAATCGCTGGACCAATTCTTCAGGGCTTTTAATAAGGGAATTGTCGTCAAAAAAATCCCCAGGCAGTCGGAGTGCAGACCAAAAACAAGTTCTGCTGGTGAAACTTTTAGGTCTGTTTTCAGTGCAGCACGAAACCCAAGTAACACTGTTGGCAGTACCTCGGTCCATTTTTCAGTTCGTCTAGCTTTTAATGCACATTTTAGGGGCCTGTGCCAATTTTCAATAATCCCATTACTCTGTGGGTGGTATGGGGATGATCGGTACTTTTTAGCACCTAGCAGTTGAGCTAATTGTTTAAAAAGTTCAGACTCAAACTGTCGGCCTTGATCAGTGGTGATCTTTTCAGGACAACCAAAACGAGCAATCCATTCGGAGAGAAGTGCAAATGAAACTGATTGTGCCGTTCTGTCACTTAGTGGATATGCCTCTGGCCAGCGTGTTGCTCTATCAATTACAGTTAAACAATACCTTTTACCATTTGATTCTGGTAAAGGCCCAATTATATCTAAATGTATGTGTGAAAATCTATCTGTTGGAAGGTCAAATTTTCCCAACTCAGTTTTCGTGTGCCTAGTGATTTTGGAGCGTTGACAATCCAAACATTCACGAGCCCAAGTTCGGCAATCTTTAGCTAGGGAAGGCCAAATAAATCTTTGTCGCAATAGATTTACACTACTTTTAGTTCCAGGATGGGAAAGTGCATGTAAATTCCAAAATGCCTGTTTTCTAAAGTTAGGGGTTAAATATGGGCGTGCTTTGCCTCTAGAAATGTCACAATAAATTTCTGTTGTAGAATTAGGAAGGGTGATTAATTTGAGTTCCAAACTGGATTGACCGCTTTGCATAAGGTCTTTAAGTTCTGCATCCTCTTTTTGCTCGATACTTAACTTGTTGTAATCTATAGGAGTAGGCATTTGTATTTCATTAATTCGAGATAGTGCGTCTGCTGCCGTGTTTTGGTTTCCATTTACAAATTGTATATCAGTGGTGAATTCTGATATAAATGATAACCACCGACTTTGTCGGTTAGTGTAATTATCAGTTCTTTTTTTAAATGCATAAACAATAGGTTTGTGATCAGTGTAGATGGTGCACTGACGGGCTTCCAAAAAGTGTCTAAAATGTTTAACCGATTCATAAATCGCTAACAACTCACGATCAAAACTAGAATATTTTAATTGTGTTTCATTTAGACGTCTGGAAAAAAATGAAAGTGGTTTTAGGCCCTTTTCTGTTTCTAAACTTAATGTAGAACCAATAGCAAAATCACTAGCATCCGAATGAAGCACTAATTGGCCATCGTTTGTAGGAAATGCAAGAGTTGCGTCAGTTAAGGCTTTTCTTGAAGCTTCAAAAGAATTTATAGCATTTTCAGACCAATCAATAGGGGTTGAATCTTTCTTTTTGGCTCCTCGCAACAAATCTGTTAAGGGTGCGAGAATAATTGCAGCATTGCGACAAAAACGTCTAAAATAATTGAATAATCCAATGTATTTGCGAAGTTCCAAAAGAGTTTCTGGTCGCGGATATTGCTTAATAATTTCAACTTTGGATTGAAGAGGCCGAATTCCGGTTGGAGAAATTTCATGCCCTAAGAATGATACATTAGTTTGTTTGAAAACACTTTTTGAAACATTTATGTTTAGTCCGTATTTAGAAAGTCTGCTCAGAACAGCTCGTATATGTTCTAGGTGTTCAGATTCGTTTTCCGAAAAAATTAAAATGTCATCTAAATAAGCGATAGCAAATGGAAGATCGTAAAGAACTTCGTTAATAAATCTTTGAAACGTGTTTGCTGCACATTTTAACCCAAAGTTTAAATACAGAAATTCAAAGCTTCCAAAAGGAGTTATTACTGCCGTTTTAGGGATATCTTTTTCATTTACAGGAATGTGAAAATAAGCGCGGACTATATCTAGTTTTGAAAAAATTTTCTTTCCATGGAGAATATTTGTAAGATCATGAATGTGAGGTATTGGGTAACGATCCGGAAGAGTTACTGAATTTAACCGTCGATAATCACCACAAACTCTGTAAGAACCATCCGGTTTTGGTACAACATGAATAGGGGATGCCCATGGAGATTTTGAAGGGCGACATATACCCTCATCCATAAGATATTGGAATTCTTTTTTAACTTCCTTTAAAATTTTTGGATGTAAGCGGCGAGGTTTGGAATAAAGTGGAGGTCCCGTAGTTTCTATGTGATGAACTGTGTCATGACATGTTGGTTTCTTAAAATTTGGAATGGGGTTTAAGAGGTCTGGGAATTCTTCAAATATAGTTTTAAAAGCCATGTCTTCAGAAATCAGTTTAATTTGGGACTGAGTTGTGCAAGTGAGTTCACCTTTAGTGGACAATCCAGTTACAGAATCAATTAATCGGAATTTGTGTAAATCTACAAGCAAAGCAAAATGTCTTAAAAGGTCGGCTCCAATTATAGGGCAAGAGACATTTGCAATAACGAATGACCACCTGAAATTCCTTCTCAAGCCAATATTTAGGTCCATAAGTTTGTTTCCATAAACAGGAATTTTGGAATTATTTGCAGCGTAAAGATAATTAGAAGGGTTTTGTTTACTTAACTGCTTTGAGGCGGGGATACAAGAAATATCACTACCGCTGTCAATTAGAAATTTTAAACCCGAGTTTTTATCAAAAACATGTAATCTACCTTGTTCTAATGCTGCTATGCCAAGGGTATTTTCGCTTGTTGACCTAGCAGCGGCCACTAGTTTTTTTGAATTTCGTTAAAAGTACAAGGTTCGCGGCACTTTTTTGCTTCACTCCCAAATTTATGATGATAATAACATAAACCAGAGGATGAATCAGATGAATCTTGTTTACGATCGGCACTCCTGAACCGTCTATTTTGACTATAGTGCCTTTCTCTGTAATGCGGCCGCCCGCGAGACATCGATCGCCTAAACACATTTTTGGATAATTCTGAAATTTGCAGTGTTAATTGGTCGATCTGCGTTTGTAATTTTGAGACTGCGTTTTGTTCGCTTTGCGAAGTTTCAACGGGTTTAGAAACGGCATACACAGCAGATTCCGATTTAATTTCATTTATTTTGTCAGCTAAGATTGCTAGTTCCTGTAAAGCAGCGCTTGAAACTGACAAAATCGCTTGTGTATGTGTCGGCAAACGCTCTAGCCAAATTGTTTTTAGAAAGTCTTCGGAAACTGAATTTTGCGCTAATTCTTTCATTTGCCGCAGCAAAACAGAAGGCTTTTTATCACCTAACACTAATTCGGAAAGTAATTTACGAATTTGCTGAGACTGCGAATCAGAAAATTCTTTAATTAGTCTATCTTTTAAAGCAGTATATTTATCATCCTGAGGCGGATTTAGAATTAAATCTGTTACTGCACTTAAAGTATCAGTATCGATAGCAGATAATAAATAATTATATTTTGTAACGTCGTTTGTTACTTGCGCGACGGCAAAATTTGCTTCGACTTGTACAAACCATACCGAAATATTACTTTTCCATAAGGGAGGAATTTTAACAGCTACCCTAGCAAGATTTTCTGGCGGAGCAGCAATACTATCATCAGGCATTGTGAAAGTGTAATTGGGCAATAAATGATAGACAGAGCACTAATTAAATAAATACACAATTTAGCAATAATATTTTGAACATTAAGGACGTTGGGCTCGAAAAATTTTAACTATATAAAATCATTAATAAATTAAATAAGTTGGCCAGAGAATACCACATATTAACACAGAAAATGGCACATACCGTTGATTTTTGCAGCTTTGCACACCTGGTAAACTTCCATCATAAGCGATCAGAAGGGCTTGTTTTAGTCCAGTCACCAGTTGAGGATGTCATTAGATCGAGCTCCTCACTACGGATATTCAATCCGTTTTAATCTCGTTTAATTATAAATCTATCATAATGATAGCAGTGCGTACTTCAGACTTAATAATAAGCTTGCTAATTTACACACTCATTTAATTAGAAATTACAAATAAAAAAATAAGTTAACAGATAAGAATTTCTCCATGTGCCATGCACATTGTATAAGCGGTGGAGTCAATCGTTTTTTTAGCGCGTGCAACAACAGCGACGATCAGTTCACAACTGCCTCTCTTCTCTTCTGTTCCAAAAGGTCTTTTCAAAGTAGCGTATGTGGCGCCATCTGTCGCCTACTTGTTAATTAAAAAATGTTTATTATTGTAGAACGGTGGAAGTCACCTCAAGATTTAACTCCTAACGGAAAACAACAATCTTCACGAATAAATTACTGTAAAAGCAGAGAGCACTAAAGACACGTCTGATCGCTAGTAGAACAAATCATCAAATGATGCAGATCAAAAATTTCACCGCTATTTATACTCCACAGGTGTTCACCCCGAGGCAACAAAAGTTGCCGACACTTTCCGCATCAGCAAACACAAATTGTTTTACCATCAAATCGGTTCTAAGAGTCGTGATTCGTTCGAAACATCGTATCTGGTTTGCAACCACCGATCGCTCAATGATTTCCGAAACCAATCGAAGTTCTTAACATCGACCAGTGATTGGTTCTTGAACTCTTCGTTAAAACTAAATTAAAATCAAGGTTCTAAAAGACAATCATCAACCAGTCATTGCTTCTCAAACTCAAGTATCATCACAGTAGCAAGTCAAGACTGATTATCATGGAATCTACAAATTAAAAAATTATTTTAATTTAGGAAATCCATTTCATTAAAAAATTATCTTCATTTAACAACAGATTTGTTCTAATTTTCTCTCACGGCTTGGCGAGAACCAGATGAAAGATTGAGAAGGACGCCAACTAGACAAAAAAACTTAACGACAACAAACATTTAAATACGCAACCTTCATTAAAACATTTAAAAAAGACTAATCTTATAAATTATCATGTACAACTACTCGCTAAAAATATTATTATTAAAAAAGTCTCTATCAAAATCATGTTTACATAATTAAAAACGACCGATTAAAAAGAAAATGTTCAATCCCCTTCAGAAGATTACTTTCAAAATCATCGAGCCCAAATACATTCTAGCAAGTTCCAACAACTTCATACAAGCAACAAAACTGCTGACTAAGCTCACTAATAACAAATCACATGACTGCTAATCACCAATTAGAGATGAGGATGATGACATCTTATGACAATACCTCTACCCAGCGTAATATCCTCCCCTGTGAACAGGGAGCATGTCGAAGCATGTACGGTCTTGCTGGCGCCAGATGATTGACAGGTGGGTGGGGGAATGTCTGGAATGCAGACACGGCGGTGCCCGCCTGCTCCTGACGCAGGTCATGTGATCTGCTCAGCCAATCAAAAGCGTGTAGGGGGCGCTCCCGTCACCTTCGTGCATGACGTCATAACCGGTTTTATACTGAATCATACGCCATTTCTTCGGAGGTTGTGGATGGGAACGGACGTACAAAGACGATGCTCTGCGGTAAGTAGTTTTAAATGTCTAGGTTAAGGATTGTTTTAAGAAACTTTGCTTTTGCATGTTATTTCAAACTACATTTTCAAATAACAAGTGTCTTTAATCACTTTTTAGAAGAATAAGTTTAACTTTCTCATAAAAAGTACTACCACAAAAACTTTTAAGGAATGTCTTTTAAAGACTATCTTGTTAATTCAAGTTCAAATTCAATAAAAATTTTAAAATAATGATTATATCCTAATATATGAACTAATGTCTAATCAAGGAATCTCTCTTCCACAACAAAAATATCTACTTCAAATTTTAAAGTCTAGCTAAAAAAAAAAAAAAAAAAATACAATCATCACGTTAAAGAACTCGGTGAAAATTATATAAAACTTAAAACAAGCTCTATTTGAAATATAATATTAATTGTTGTTAACTCAAAAATCCTATATCAACAAAAATGAACCATTATAAATTAATAAATCGATCTTACACTTAGCTAAAAAAAAAAAAAAATACAATTATCACGTTAAAGAACTCGGTGAAAATTATATAAAACTTAAAACAAGCTCTATTTGAAATATAATATTAATTGTTGTTAACTCAAAAATCCTATATCAACAAAAATGAACCATTATAAAATTAATAAACCGATCTTACACTTAAAATAGCTACTTCAATTTTTAAGTTTATTTTAGAAAATACAATCATCTTGCTAAAAAACACGTCGCCAATTAAATACAACTGTTTAAACAGACTCATCAGGAAATAAAATATTAATTGTTACTAACTCATTTAAAAACCAAATCTTATGTCAATGAAAGAAATCTAATAATTAATTATTCTCTAATTAATATAAATAATTCAATCTCTCTAACATAAAGTATCTACAATTTCAAAAATTATCTTTAAAAAAAACAATCATCTTTGTTAAAGTACACGCCAAAAATTAAATAAAACTGTTAAAACAAAATCATTATATATATATATATATATATATATTTATATATATAGATATATTAATTGTTATTTACTCATTAATAAAATTAATCTTACATCAACAAAATCTAAAAAATTAACCATTCTACAATTAATATGATTAACTCAATCAGCTACACTGAAAATACCTACTTCAAATTAAAAAGTCTATCTAAAAAATACATTTATCTTGTTAAAACACAGACATTAACTCACAGAAACTCACCACTCCACCCTCAACTCAAACAAGCCTAAGTCCCATCTCGTATAGTGGCTAGCACGCTGGAGTCCTGTCCAGAAGATAGCAGGATCGAACCCTGTCGTGGGAGAGTCGAAAAATGCTTCTTTTTAACCCAAAGTCAGCAAAAATCTCGATAGATGGCGCCTCTGAAGAAAAAAAACCGAAGCAAAATAATATTTAAAGCTTTAAAAATAAAATGGGGCGAAAATAGGAGGTATGCATTAGTAGAAGGAAAAAGACAGCTCACCTGTCAATCAAATTGGTGACAGTCTGACGACTGTTGCCACGCCCCCTACACCTGCTGAAGCAGAACTGTCTTTTTCCTTCTACTAATGCATACCCCCTATTTTCGCCCCATTTTATTTTTAAAGCTTTAAATATTATTTTGCTTCGGTTTTTTTTCTTCAGAGGCGCCATCTATCGAGATTTTTGCTGACTTTGGGTTAAAAAGAAGCATTTTTCGACTCTCCCACGACAGGGATCGATCCTGCTATCTTCTGGACAGGACTCCAGCGTGCTCGCCACTATACGAGATGGGACTTAGGCTTGATTGAGTTGAGGGTGGGGTGGAGTGGTGAGTTTTTGCGCACTCTGTTTGTTTGAAGTACAAGTGTAATGTCTGTGTTTTAACAAGATAAATGTATTTTTTAGATAGACTTTTTAATTTGAAGTAGGTATTTTCAATGTAGCTGATTGAGTTAATCATATTAATTGTAGAATGGTTAATTTTTTAGATTTTGTTGATGTAAGATTAATTTTATTAATGAGTAAATAACAATTAATATATATATATATATATATATATTTATTTTTAATGATTTTGTTTTAACAGTTTTATTTAATTTTTGGCGTGTACTTTAACGAAGATGATTGTTTTTTTTTAAAGATAATCTTTGAAATTGTAGATACTTTATGTTAGAGAGATTGGATTATTTATATTAATTAGAGAATAATTAATTATTAGATTTCTTTCATTGACATAAGATTTGGTTTTTAAATGAGTTAGTAACAATTAATATTTTATTTCCTGATGAGTCTGTTTAAACAGTTGTATTTAATTGGCGACGTGTTTTTTAGCAAGATGATTGTATTTTCTAAAATAAACTTAAAAATTGAAGTAGCTATTTTAAGTGTAAGATCGGTTTATTAATTTTATAATGGTTCATTTTTGTTGATATAGGATTTTTGAGTTAACAACAATTAATATTATATTTCAAATAGAGCTTGTTTTAAGTTTTATATAATTTTCACCGAGTTCTTTAACGTGATAATTGTATTTTTTTTTTTTTTTTTTAGCTAAGTGTAAGATCGATTTATTAATTTTATAATGGTTCATTTTTGTTGATATAGGATTTTTGAGTTAACAACAATTAATATTATATTTCAAATAGAGCTTGTTTTAAGTTTTATATAATTTTCACCGAGTTCTTTAACGTGATGATTGTATTTTTTTTTTTTAGCTAGACTTTAAAATTTGAAGTAGATATTTTTGTTGTGGAAGAGAGATTCCTTGATTAGACATTAGTTCATATATTAGGATATAATCATTATTTTAAAATTTTTATTGAATTTGATCTTGAATTAACAAGATAGTCTTTAAAAGACATTCCTTAAAAGTTTTTGTGGTAGTACTTTTTATGAGAAAGTTAAACTTATTCTTCTAAAAAGTGATTAAAGACACTTGTTATTTGAAAATGTAGTTTGAAATAACATGCAAAAGCAAAGTTTCTTAAAACAATCCTTAACCTAGACATTTAAAACTACTTACCGCAGAGCATCGTCTTTGTACGTCCGTTCCCATCCACAACCTCCGAAGAAATGGCGTATGATTCAGTATAAAACCGGTTATGACGTCATGCACGAAGGTGACGGGAGCGCCCCCTACACGCTTTTGATTGGCTGAGCAGATCACATGACCTGCGTCAGGAGCAGGCGGGCACCGCCGTGTCTGCATTCCAGACATTCCCCCACCCACCTGTCAATCATCTGGCGCCAGCAAGACGGTACATGCTTCGACATGCTCCCTGTTCACAGGGGGAGGATATTACGCTGGGTAGAGGTATTGTCATAAGATGTCATCATCCTCATCTCTGATTGGTGATTAGCAGTCATGTGATTTGTTATTAGTGAGCTTAGTCAGCAGTTTTGTTGCTTGTATGAAGTTGTTGGAACTTGCTAGAATGTATTTGGGCTCGATGATTTTGAAAGTAATCTTCTGAAGGGGATTGAACATTTTCTTTTTAATCGGTCGTTTTTAATTATGTAAACATGATTTTGATAGAGACTTTTTTAATAATAATATTTTTAGCGAGTAGGTGTACATGATAATTTATAAAATTAGTCTTTTTTAAATGTTTTAATAAAGGTTGCGTATTTAAATGTTTGTTGTCGTTAAGTTTTTTTGTCTAGTTGGCGTCCTTCTCAATCTTTCATCTGGTTCTCGCCAAGCCGTGAGAGAAAATTAGAACAAATCTGTTGTTAAATGAAGATAATTTTTTAATGAAATGGATTTCCTAAATTAAAATAATTTTTTAATTTGTAGATTCCATGATAATCAGTCTTGACTTGCTACTGTGATGATACTTGAGTTTGAGAAGCAATGACTGGTTGATGATTGTCTTTTAGAACCTTGATTTTAATTTAGTTTTAACGATTGAGTTCAAGAACCAATCACTGGTCGATGTTAAGAACCTCGATTGGTTTCGGAAATCATTGAGCGATCGGTGGTTGCAAACCAGATACGATGTTTCGAACGAATCACGACTCTTAGAACCGATTTGATGGTAAAACAATTTGTGTTTGCTGATGCGGAAAGTGTCGGCAACTTTTGTTGCCTCGGGGTGAACACCTGTGGAGTATAAATAGCGGTGAAATTTTTGATCTGCATCATTTGATGATTTGTTCTACTAGCGATCAGACGTGTCTTTAGTGCTCTCTGCTTTTACAGTAATTTATTCGTGAAGATTGTTGTTTTCCGTTAGGAGTTAAATCTTTTTTCTTATTAATTTATCATGGATGCTGTTATGCCTTTAGACGAAGCCATGCCGTTGGAAAGTTCTGTGCCTGTGAAGAAGAATTTTACTTGTCTTAGTTGTAATAAGACATTTTCAACTATTTCTAACCTGAATCAGCATTTGAAGATACATTCAGGTGGAAAGTTTTTCAAATGTGAAGTATGTCAGAAGTCTTTTAGCCGTAGATCCGATTTGAAAAGACATTCTAAGACTCATATCAATGATGAAGCAACAACTTTTAAGCGTGATGAGAATTCTCAAGCTTTTTCATCGAAGAACAATCAATCGTCTAATTCTCTGGATGTTGATATAACATCTGAAGAACCTTTCATGCCTTTAACTGTTGACAAGAAGATGTTTGCATGTTCAACTTGTGATGTGATGTTTTCAACTATTTCTAACCTGAATCAACATATGAAGATACACTTTAATGATAAGGTGTATACGTGTGAAGTATGTCAGAAGTCTTTTAGTCGCAGATCTGATTTGAGAAGACATTTGAAAACTCACAATGAAAGATCTACATTTAAGTGCAACAAATGTGATCAAGTTTTTACACGAAAGGTCAATTTGATACAACATATAAGATCACATGAGAGTTCAAAATTCTCTTGTCGTGAATGTGATAAAATGTTTGGACGAAATTATGAGCTGAAACAGCATATACGCACCCAACACTCCCATGTACCTCTTGTGAGTGTGAAACGGAAAAGGATTTCATCTAATGTAAAGTCTAAAAAACTGAAGCAGAATCAATCAGATGTGCTTAATGTGTTTAAAACTATCATGCTTTATCCTGATGAACGTGAAGAAAGTGATTTAACTGTGTTTCATACCCACTTACAAGCTGAAATTCAAGAACGCTTAACACAGGAAGTTCAGACTAAACGTGCCATTAAATGGTATATGGTGGAAAAAATAGTACTTGAACGTATGACTGATAACGAGGAGATGGAAGAGATTCAATCGTATTTTCGATGTCAATGTTTTACAGAACTTACTGAAGAAACTATTATGCAACACATTGAAGAAGGATTCTCTAAAATATTAAAATCCTTTGAAGAATTTGTGCAAAGAGGTTCCGGGTGGAAGCTTAGAAACATTCAACATTTAGAACTCAAGATTGCTAAATATCATCCTCTTGCTGCAAGTTCATATATTGCTTTACCTAAGAAATTGAATGATAAAAAAGCAGTGTTGAATATTCAAAACGAAGATAACAAGTGCTTAGTGTGGTGTCTTTTGGCATTTAAGCTGAACTTACATTGTTCAAAAAATCCTGAACGTGTTTCTCATTTATATCCCTTATGAGAGTGATATCCAGCTTGGTAATGTTGGATGCCCTGTTGCCCTTCAGAAGGTCCCTATTATCGAACAGCTCAACAATTGACGGATTAATGTGTTTGGATATGAAGAGGATGAAGTTTGTCCACTGTATATATCTGAGAAACAAAATCTTGATGTTATCAACTTATTATTAGTTAGTGATGGTGAAAAGCAACACTATTGCCTAATTAGAAGCTTTTCAAGACTTTTAGGAGATCTGACACATCATAATGGGGTTGTTTTTTACTGCTATCGATGTTTACACCGGTTTTCAAGTCAAGACCTATTGGATAAGCATATCAAATATTGTTCTCGACATGTTGCACAAAGGATACTCTTACCAGAAGAAGACGAGAATATATTATCTTTCACTGGAATACATCTACAGCATCCCATACCATATGTTGTGTATGCTGACTTTGAGAGTCTTCTTATACCTATTGCGCCGACTGCATCCTCTACCACACCATCCTATACTGAAAAAACAACTTATCATTTTCCATGTGGGTATGCTTATGTTGTTGTTGGACCTAATGGGAGATGTGTGTGGAAAGCGAAAGTTTATCGTGGCAAAGACTGTGTAGACCATTTTTTAAAACAGATGCTGAAGATTGAAGATGTATTAGGACGAAAGTTATTAAATATCGAACCTATGAAGCTTTCACCTGCACAAGAAAAAGCTTTTCAGGAAGCGGAATTTTGTTTTATTTGTAAGCAAGCATTATGTGAAGAACGTGTTCGTGACCATGACCACGTGACGGGTGCATACAGAGGAGCTGCCCATGCAAGTTGCAATCTAAACTACAAACAATGTAAAACAATTCCTGTTATATTCCATAATCTAAAAAACTATGATGGGCATCATCTAATGAGTAAGATTGGTAAATTTAAAGATCATGAAATTGATGTGATTGCTTCCTCTATGGAAAATTATATAACCTTCAAGTTAAGAAAGCCAACAAGTCCTATACAGATGATCTTTTTAGATTCATTCCAGTTTTTGACTCACTCCTTAGAGAAGCTTATTAGAAACCTTAATCCTGAGCAATTGATCATACTTGAAGAAAATTTCCTTGAAAATACTAATTTGCATATGCTTAAAAGAAAAGGGGTATACCCTTATGACTACTTCACCTCTTTTGAAATATTCGATGAAAAGGAACTACCCCCGTCTGCAGCATTTTATAACAGTCTTACAGATGAAGCTATTAAAGATGAAGACTATCAACATGTCTTGAACGTGTGGAAAACCTTTGATATTCGGAATATAGGTGAATATCACGATCTGTATGTAAAAACAGATATTTTATTACTAGCTGATGTTTTCCAAAATTTTCGTAAACTGTGCCAACAGTATTATGATATCGATTCTTGTCATTTATATACAGGACCTTCGCTCGCATGGCAAGCATCCTTGAAAATGTGTGAAACACCTCTAGAATTGTTAACGGACATTGATATGTTGTTAATGATTGAAAATGGAATACGTGGTGGTATCAGTATGATTAGTCATAGACACGCCTTAGCGAACATCCCCAATACGCCCGATTTTAGGGAAAATGAAGCACCTAGCTTCATCATGGATTGGGATGCGAACAATCTTTATGGATGGGCTATGTCCCAATATCTACCATACGGAGGGTTTCAATGGTGTGTGACAAGTCATATTACAGAAGAGTGGATTCTTTCTCTATCTGATGATTCTGAAATTGGATATATTTTAGAGGTGGACCTTAAATACCCTAAGAAGCTTCATAAATTTCATAACGAATATCCGCTGGCCCCGGAACGCCTGACCGTGAATGAAGAGATCTTGTCACCTACTGCGAAGAGGATGCTTGGAAATAAAAAATTTAAAGGCACTCCTAAACTTATCCCAAATCTTCAAGATAAGCAGAATTATGTCACTCATTACCGAAATCTGAAATATTATTTGCAACTTGGATTAAAACTGACAGCTGTGCATAAAGCTCTTCAATTCAAACAGGCACCCTGGCTGCAGAGCTATATTAATTTTAATACAGAGAAAAGAAAGAAAGCAAAATCCTCTTCTGAAAAAGAGTTTTTTAAATTAATGAACAACTCTGTATTCGGAAAAACCATGGAAAATTTAAGAAAGAGGCGGAATATTGTGCTTTGCAATAATGAAAAAAGAGCAAAGAAATTGGTTGCGTCGCCGACATTCAAAGCATTCAAAACATATAACGATGACCTGAGTGCCGTAGAAAGGCTTAAAACTACTATTTTGATTAATCGTCCTCTCTATGTAGGTTTCTGCATTTTAGAGCTTTCGAAGCTCTTAATGTATGATTTTCACTATAATTTTATAAAGAAAACATTTAAAGATGATGCAAAGCTATTATTCACAGATACGGACTCACTGTGCTACCATATTAAAACAAAAAATATTTTTGATGTTATGGAACATAATGCAGGGCTATTTGATTTCTCAGACTATCCAAAGCATCATTCACTCTACTCGGATATCAATAAGAAGGTGATTGGCAAGTTCAAGGATGAGCTCGATGGAGATTTAGCCCTTGAGTTCGTTGGTCTAAAATCCAAAATGTACTCCCTGAAATCTTCGAGTGAAGAAAAGAAGCGGGCTAAGGGTGTGTCTACACATGTTGTTCGACTGAAAATCAAGCATCAAGATTATTTAGAATGCCTACAACAGGTGAAAACTAGCATGGAGAAGCAGACAAGGATCGGTCAAGATAACCATCACCTATATACATTAATACAGAATAAAATTAACTTAAATCCTTTTGATGATAAACGTTACTTATTAGATGATGGAATATCAAGTTTTGCCTATGGACATTATAAAATTAATCAAGATTGTATCAGTGATGAAAATTGTTAATATGATGTAGAATTATCAAGAAAATGCTTTTATGTAAATATATCTTTTTGTAAATATACTTTCTGTAAATTGCTTTGTTAAAATAAAAAAATATTGATTTTTTATATGAGTGCTTATTTATAACTTCTACACAAACCTTCCTAACATATTGTTAGATATGTGTAACACGTATATTCAAACATATACACAGATATACATATACACAGATATACATATACACACACACACACATATATATATATATATATATATATATATATGTATATAGCTATGCATATTGTAAATAATTTTGCTTAATGTATAGTTTTTCTAATCTTTCAGAATTTTTTAAAAACATATTTAAAACTTTTTTTTTTAATTTTGTGAAACTTTTTTATTCTTTCAGAATTTTTTAAAAAACATATTTTTTTTTTTTTTTTTTTGTAAAACTATTTTTTTTCATTTGTTAAAACTTTTTGTAAAACTTTTTTTTTTAAATTTGTTAAAACTTTTTTTTTTTGCTAAAACTTTTTTTAATTTGTTAAAACTTTTTTTTAATTTGTTAAAACTTTTTTTAAAAATTTATTAAGAGATTTTTTTTTTTTTTTTTTTTTTACTTTGTTAAACCTTTGTCAAACTTTTTTTTTATTATTATTCTTATTACCTGTGTAAAACTTTTTGCAATTTTTTTTTAAAACTAGTAAACTTTATACATATATATTTTTACACAAGAATCTATATATAAGCATTTGACTTTATGGATATAGATATGTGTAGACACGGATAAGTGTTTTTAATTAAACATTTTTATCTTAATACACAATTTTTTAAATATGCTTAGATTCATTCAAACATATAGAATGGGATATATATAGTTATATATACCTTATAACACATATACTTCCTTAGACACGTATTTTTTGAACACTTATTCTTAATAGCGTGGAGAACATGTATATTTATTAAAAACGTATTCGTATACACACATCTTTTCAAGTAAATTTTAGAGAAAATAAAGCATGTTATAAATAAACAAGTGTTTCTAAACGAAACCATTTTGATATTTTAATTCTTGATATTCATACAACATTCTAGCAACGTGTTAAACGGAGCAGCAACATAATATTAATAACTGTCATGATTGAGAGAAAGATGAGTATGATCATCGATCGCACGCTGATTGCGCACTGATTGCGGAATGCGCAATTGCGCCTGTTGCAGGTGAACTCTCCATTTCCTACTACTATCGAAATTAAAAAGGGTGAAAATGCGCGAAAAGCGTTCTAAAAAACGTTCTAAATGGCGATTTTTACTCAATTTCTGGAAGTACCAAACCGATTTCAACAGTAATGGTGTCAAAATGATGGTGATAACCCTTGCTCCAACATAGGCTACATTTTATGTCGGTGCCGCTACCCCTAAAAGGGGTGCAGGAGCAAAAAAACGTTCGAAATTGTGTTTTTTGTGTTACTGATGGGCCCAGATACATGGAATTTGACATAGTAGTTACTTATTAGATAAAAATAATCTCTAAGAACATTTCTTAAAAAATTCGAAATTCAAAGGGGTGAAAATGCGAAAAAAGTGGTCTAAAAAACGTTCTAAATGGCGTTTTTTGCACAATCTCAAGATGTGCCAAACCGACTTCAAAAATAATGGTGTCAAAATGATCGCGACAACCATTGCTCGAACATACGCTACATTTTATGCCGGTACCACTACCCCCAAAGGGGGTGCAGGAGCAAAAATACGTTTGAAAAGGCGATTTTTGTGTTACTAAAGGGCCTAGAAACATGAAATTTGGAATGGTAGTTACTTATAAGATATAAATTATCTCTAAGAACATTTCTTCAAAAATTCAAAATTTAAAAGGGGTGAAAATGTGCGAAAAGAGTTCTAAAAAGCGTTCTAAAAGGCGATTTCTACGCAATCTCAGAAAGTGCCCAACCTATATCAAAAATAATGGTTGGTAATTGATGATGACAGCCCGTGCTCCAACATAGGCTCTATTCCATGTCGGTGTCGCTACCACCTAGGGGTTGCAGAAGCAAAAAACGCACTAAATTGCGATTTTTGTGTTAATGAAGGGCCTAGAATCCTGAAATTAGGCAGGGAAGTTATTTATAAGATAAAAATTATCTCTAAGAACATTTCCTAAAAAATCGAAATTTAAAAGGGGTGAAAATGATCGAAAAGCGTTATAAAAACTTTCCAAATTGCGATTTATACGCTATCTCAGGAAGTTCCGAACCGATTTAAAAAACAATGGTGTGAAATCGATGGTGACAGCCCTCGCTCCAACATAGGCTGTATTTCATGTCGGTGCCACTACTCCAAAGGGGGTGAAGGAGCAAAAAACGATCTAAATTGCGTTCTTTGTAATACTGCAGGGGCTAGCAACTTGAAACTAGGCATGGTAGTTACTTATAAGATATAAATGATCTCTAAGAACATTTCCTAAATAATTCGAAATTTAAAAGGGGTGAAAATGGACGAAAAACGTTCTAAATTACGATTTTTATGCAATCGTATGAAATACGAAACCGATTTCAAACATAATGGTTGCTAATTGATGGTGATAGAACATGCTCAAACATAAGCTATACTTTATGTCGGTGCCACAACCCCTAGAGGGTTGCAAGAGAAAAAAACTTTCTAAACTTCGATTTCTGCGATACTGAGGAGGCTAGAAACTTTAAATATAGCACGATAGTTACTTATAAAATATAACTGTCCTCTATGAACAGTCGAAAATAAATTCGAAATTAAAAAGGTATGAAGCGAAGAGAAGGAGCGAAAAGTATTCTAAAACAGTCCTAAATTACGATTTCTATGGAATCTCAGGAAATAATAAACCGATTACAGAAGTTATTGGTTGTGAATCAAGAGTGATAGTTCCTGATCGTATACGGGACGGGCTATATTTTCTGCCGGTGTCACTGCCACCTGGTTGGCAGGAACAACAAGAAAGCCTTTTAAAACATCTAAATTCCGTTTTCTATAGAATATTAGGAAATACCAACCGATTTCAACGTAAATGTTGGCAAATTAATGGTGACAGTCTCTGTTTCAACATTTTTCGAGACATTCTATTTCAACTCCGTTTCAGCATTTTATGTTGGTGCCACTAACACCAGAGAGGTGGTAGACTGTTAGACAAAGAAGCTTGGAATTTGACATGATGGTTAATTTTATGATGTAAATGTGTTAAGATGGTTTCTAAAAAATTCAAAACTTCAAATGAATACTGAAATGAGCATAAAAGTTTCAAAATACTTTCTAAATTATCATTTATTTGGAATCAGTTTTAGTTCTTCTTATTAATTAAAATCTCAATTCTGTCTATTGCACTTTTATAATGAAGTTCAGTCAAATTGTGGCTTAATTTGTAATTATTGAATTATTCCAAAATGCGTTCTTCTAATAAAAAATATTCATGCAAATATCACTTGGCATATTCCAACTATTACGCGAGCAAAGCCGCGGGGTTTGCTAGTTTTATATATTTTCATGGGAAGATAAAATTTGTCCCGTTATTTATAATTAGCTTAAAATTATGTTAAAAGCCGTTTCCTTTGTGAAAAGTTCTTTTTGCAAATCCTTCTTGTCCTACAATGGTGTATACATTTTTTAACATTCAGCATTAATCAAATATCATTCAAAATTAAGTTTGCACAATATGCATTGTTATATTAGTATTACGTTTTATACTTTTTATATGGCTAATGCTGTTTTTTAGGGTTGAACTTTAGTCGCGTAAATAATTGCCACCGAAAACATTTTAGGGAACTATTGCCAACTAGCAAACTTCGCGGTGTATATCTACAGCATTTGGAATAGAAATCTACTAAAAAGTTTATTATTTGGAAAGAGTGGTGTTACATTTTTTAGTAATATTTCTTTTGCGGCAAGCGTTCGGTACTACTGATAATAATTATTAACTTTGTTATATTGCAATGTTATACTATTTATGTTATTTTAATTACTGTTTTTTACCTTTTATAAGTGAGTTGCGGCCCGCCTAAAGTCGAAAACTTATGTTTGCGACCCGCGAGAAAAAAAGGTTGAGTATGGCTGGTGTAGAATCAGCGTTGAATTCAGACACTTTCCTCCGGGAGGGATTTCTGTGGCTCCGGGGGGGACATCATAGGGTTCCGGGGGGGAAATTACACTTTTTGACCATTGAAAACACAAAATCTCAAATCTTCCGGGGGGGGGACATTTCATTGCTCCGGGGGGGAATGTCCCCCCCGGGCCACCTCCTGAAATCAACACTGTGTAGAATATGTAAGTTATGTAGCTCCTCGTTATAATAGCGCAGAACCGAAACAACAACAAAAAAAAAATCCCTGCCGTCTCACCCTAGAGCCACAGGTAGATTTCGAAGTTAAGTACTAATTTCGCCAACAAAAACCGAATCAATATTAGAGATAAACGCAGTTTAACAATTTTATGTCTGTCCGCTTTTGACGAGTTTTTAATTTGATTTTTCTGTAAGAGCTGGTTTTATCAGAATCATGTTAATATGATGATTTTTCCTTCAACCCCTATTTTTTTTTCTTTTGGCTATCCTATCAAAAACTTGTCAATATAAAAGTTTTAGATAATATTAAAAACGTTGAGAATAAATTTGAGCGAATTTCATATCTTGTGAATTAACGAAGTTGGTTTTTTTTCCTGCCCCCCTCCCCTCTTTTTTTTTTTTTTTTTTTTTTTTTTTTTTTTTTTTTTTTTACTTTAAAAGTTGGTTTTATAAAAAACTTGTCAATATAAAAGTTGTATATAAGATTAAGAAGATTTATAACAAATTTAAGTGAATTTGATATCTTGCGAACTGACGAAGTTAGGAATTTTTTCTTTTTAAAACCCTATTTTTCTCCCCTTGAGCCCATTTTTAATTATATCAAAAATCTGTTATACGTATATTTTTTGCCTTCTTCCTAGAAGTAATAATAACTTTAAAATGATTTGATATGTGTATTAAAAAGTTATGGTTTTTTTTCTGTTTTCACAAAAATCCTCTCTATTTCCATCCCGATTTTGCCCATTAACGAACTTGACCGAGATTTTCTGCCCCTTGATTTTATGTGTCAGTTTGGAAGAGATTTGTGCAGAATTATGGAAGTTATGGTGTCCATAAAAAAAAAATGATATATATCTCTATATATATGAAATAGGGGTGGTTTTGGGTTCTAGGGGTCATGATCGGCGTAGATCTGCAAAAATTTTCAGAAATTCCAACATAGGGGAGAATGTAATAGGTAGTATTTCTTACGAAATCTACCTAAAAGAGCGATATATTCGAAAGTGCAATTCAATATAATTCGATACTAAAAATATCATTGATTTACTACGAGAGCTTCTGCTTTGAATAATTTCAAAAATGTTAAATACGTCAATCAATCATTATTAATAATTCTCTTAAACGATTACCAAAATAGTTACTTATGGATGATTTTTGTCGCAAACAATTGCGATAATCGATTGATTTCATCATTTCCATTCAAACAAAAAGAAACCCAGATGAAGTGAAAAACGAAGTTATATTTTTTCACTATCTCTATCAACATAACGAGTAAATATAAAGCTTGATAAGATAAAACTGGATATAGTTACTATATGATTCATTAATTGCGCGAAAGTCCATGAAAAATACGCACTTCGGCTTTTGTTACTAGTTGTAAACATGAGATAACCGAAGTCGAAATAATCCGATTTATAAGTGGATAATAAAATGCAGTTTAAAATGACAAAATATTTTTAGCGATTCTTATGCAGTGTGATTCATTAAGATGAAGCCAATAGTCTATTTCTTTAAATATTGCCCTTAGACACATACTTTCAACTGCAAAATTTCATAAAAAAAATGGGGGCGAAATTTGATGACATAAGACGCCCCTGGGGGATCTATTTGAGAAAATACACATACTAAATTTTTACACGGCCCCTGTAGGATAAAAATTCCAATTAGGAAAATTTTCCTTGTCCATTCCCGAATGAAACTCAAAAAATTACATCTTGGTATCTGCAAATCTCACAGAAATATGCCCGTTTAAATAACGCATAATTTTGTGAAAGATCCCTATCTTGCATTCCAAATGCATCAATTAGGGTTGCGCCGAATAGTGATTTTGGCCGAATGTCGAATACTCGGCATACAGGCGAACCAAATACCAAATAACTGTTAGGCCGAATAATTTTATATTTCAAAGCTTAAAGGCATTAAAATGTTAAGTTTTAAAATAATTTTACATAATATTTAATACAGAAACTTACATTTTGATAAACAAGTGTATTTTTACAAGTAAACTTTATGCTGAAAAAAATCTACTTTGAGTTATTTAAGAGGAGGGTGTTTATGAAACTTTAATAATTATAATTTTAAGTTTCATGGCTTCTTTTGTGAATTAAAACCAATGAATATTTTCTTAAATTCTAAAACAAACATTTTAAAATCAAAGAGAAATTGCAAAAAAAAATTGAAAGAAAAACTTTACATGGTCATATACCATTTATTTGTTAGGAAGAGACTAAAGTAAAAATAACTAAATAATACAAGTTTATTTGTTAGGAAGCGACTGAAGTAAAAATAAATAAATAATACATGTTTATTTGTTAGGAAGAGACTAAAGTAAAAATAAATAAATAATACAAGTTTATTTGTTAGGAAGAGACAAAAGTAAAAATATAATACAAGTTTATTTGTTAGGAAGAGACTAAAGTAAAAATAAATAAATAATACAAGTTTATTTGTTAGGAAGCGACTGAAGTAAAAATAAATAAATAATACAAGTTTATTTGTTAAAAAGAGACTAAAGTAAAAATAAATAAATAATACAAGTTTATTTGTTAGGAAGAGACTAAAGTAAAAATAAATAAGTAATAAAGGTTTATTTACGTTAGGAAGAGACTAAAGTAAAATTAAATACATTTATTCAAGTTTATTTATTAGGAAGAGACTGAAGTAAAAATAAATAAATAATACAATCTATTTAAATGGTGGAAACTCAGCAAGAATAACTTTTCTACTTCCTTCGATTTAGCAAGGAAGTTTTTAAATGCATCCTCCTAGATCAGTATTTGGAGTTTGCGATCATTTTCAGAGATTGTTGCAAGATTTGAGGAACAACCTGTATGTTAAACTTTTAACGGAGAAAATAGGGTCAAGACAAACATTTTTATAACAAGAAACAACATATCAATCCATTTATTCCATCAAAATTATAATAAATTCAATCAAAAATACTGATGTGCAACTACAAGCCGAAACTGGATTTTCGTTCACAACTTTATCAATAATGAAGATATTTTAGAGAGATTTGTTTCATATTAATTTTGCTTGATTGTACTAAATGTGATGATATCATTGAAAATGACTGAATTTTGGTCAGTAACACAGCATAAGTACCGTCAACTGCATTCTGAATAAAGGAATCTCTAGCTCCTAGTTGTTTAGATATGAATGATGGAAATTTCCAGCACTTCTCACCGTGATATCATATTTCACAGAAATCAAAGCAAGTTAGCTGAAAATATAATTATGATATCTTCATTAGTGTTAAAATAAACGAAAATCGAAGTTTGACCTCGAGTGAGATGAGATGAGATGAGATACACTGTATTTATGACTGAATAAGCGGATTGCAATTATGGTTTCCTGGACAAAAAATGTGTGTCTTGAGGCCTATCATGTACCCTGAAAGTTTTCTGTTTTGTTTAGAAACACCCTTTTTTGTGAAAAAGCAAGAAACAGATTATCTACTAGATAGACAATATTCAGAAAGTTGAATTTATACACTATTAATTTCTATGAAAACCCTCATTAATGGTTAATTTTCTTAAGTGATATTTTACAAACAGCAAACAGCAAATAAATTACGTAAAAACATTCTCTTTTCTTTAAATATGGTTATCTTTATCTAATTATTCTGAATATCTTTGTAAGTTGATAGTTAAAAGCAGATGTTGTGTAAGGTTTTTAAAAATATGTTTTAAAAGTTTTTTTTACGTATTCGGTTCGGCCGAATATAGAAAGATTCGGCCAAACCGAATAGTTTGATATTCGACCTAACCAAATATTCGTTAACATGACTGAATAAGCTGAATACCGAATATTCGGTGCATCCCTTAGCATCAATATCACTTCGCTCAGAGGTATGCGTAAGTGATGTAAGTCACGAATTTTGGTTTTAATATCTCTGAGTTTTGCAGATATAAAGATGGATTTTTTTTTTTTGTGTTTTATTCCAGAATGGATAAGAAAAAATTTTCAAATTAAATATTTTACACTACGGGAGCGTATAAAAATTTAGTTTGTATTTTCTTAAACTACCTAGGGAGTTGCAACTTGTGTGATCAACTTTTGCATCTTTTTTTAATGAAACTTTGCAATTGGAAATATGTGTCTAAGGGCAATATTTAAAGAAATATAGGCTATTCTATTGGCTCCATCTTCATGAATCACCCTGTATAACAGGAGGGCTTTCTACATGGGGATGGTATATAGGGTGATCCTGAACTCATGCAACAAACTTTAAGAGTTGGTAGAGGGTACTGTAACAATCATTTATTGTATAAGAATGTATGGGCGTAAGTGATGCGGCGAGGCACAAACACAGGATATATGACACTTGAAAGGAAAGACAAGGTGTTTATTGGCAGCATCGTTGACAAGTGCAATGTTTACAATAACCATTCAAAATTGCGTCCAACAGCGTTACATGCTTGACGGCGTCGGTGGAGCGATTGGGGTACACTTCCTAAGATGCCATTGCCAGGTATTTAACGAACATGTGCAGCAACTACGGATATTTGAGCAACGAGATCCTCATCTGAGTCAACTGGAGTGGCATACACAAGACTCTTCAGATGTCCCCCAAAAATGTAATCGAGGCTCGGTAAATCGGGATGGTCAAGGGACTGGTCCAGCAAGCCAAAAGCAGGTAGTTATCATATTTTTGTGGAAGACTAGAACTACTTCAAGAGGTTTCGATCGCCCTTCATAGGCGTCTCTGGTTTCAGCATGATGGGGTACCAGCCCATTGCAGCACTGTTGCGATCAATTACCTGGATGTACCTTTTCCGGCGCCTGGATTGGGAGTGCGCGTTTCTGCAACCAACGCCGAAACTAGCCTTTTTTGCACCCGGGGCAAACATGCCCCCCCCCACCCCCACCCCCAACTCTTCCGCAAAGTATATTTACAAAGAGAATTTTACTAATTTTCTAATAGCCGATTTATTTTGAAATTTAAAATATGTAATACTGGACTACGTAATCTACAATGGTGGATCCAAGGGGGAGGTCACGGTGGTCATGACCCCTCTCTGAACACCAACAAAAATAGTCTAAAGATCATTTTTAAAATGAAATATACAGTAGAGTCCCGATTATCCGAGTCCCGCTTAACCGGGTTTCCGCTTTAACCGAGTTATTTTCTTCTGATGGACTGATGGCTTCCATTATTATGAAACAGCCATTATAAATTTATAAATGAAGTGTTAGGTGAAGATGGAAGAGCAGCCGTAAAATTTAGAACTCTGATTTTATGGTCATAATGAGGGAAAAATGGCCATAATTTTTTTTGAAAAAAAAAATAATCAGAGTTCTAACTTTTTACGATTGCTCTTTCATCTTCACCTAACACTTCATTTATAATGGCTGTTTCATAATAATGGAAGCCATATCGGCTCAGTGTGATCAACCAAGGAGGCCTAGAGTTAAGTCAGAACCCATCAATGTTTCCACAGTTATGTCGAACACTTTCATGACCAAACAAGTCATTATTTCGTCTGTAAATGTTACATCATTGGTAGATACAGGTAGTGAAAGAAGTTTGCTAAAGGAAAGTATTTACCGCAAACTCCCTACAGTCTCGAACCTTGAACATTCAACCATCACATTAACTGGATTAGGAAATACTATAATCGAACCCCTGGGTTTTTTCTCTGCGGACATTATGATAGATGATTTTAATTATACAACTAATGTTTATGTAGTCCCCGATTATTCCATATCTTTTGATCTTATTATTGGTACAGATGTTATTCGACAAAGTATTTTAACAATTTCTGGAAGTAATATTTCGATGCAAAAAATCGAGGAAAATGACGATACGTCCAATAAATTTTTGATTAATGTTGCTCATGTGTTAGACGATCTTAATCTTGATTTATCTCATATTACCGATGAAACAATACGTTCAAAAATTTCAGAACTTATTCAAAATTATTCTCCTAAAAAAATAAAGACAACTGATGTTAAATTATCAATTCATCTGGAAAACGAAGAACCTGCCACTAGTCCTCCCAGACGCTTGGCGCAAATAGAGAAAAACTTCGTCGAAAAACAAATTTCTAAGTGGCTTGAAAAAGGAATTATTCGTAAAAGCACTAGTAATTTTTCATCACCTATTGTCCTAATAAAAAAGAAAGATTATGATAAGTTCATATAGATTGTGTGTAGACTATAGGAAATTAAATTCTAAAACAGATAAACAAGGTTTTCCCCTCCCAGTAATTGATGACATTATTGATCAGTTGCATTCTGCAAAAGTATTTACTACTCTTGACCTTAAAAATGCTTTTTTTCATGTCGAAGTAGAAGAAAATAGTAGAAAATATACTTCTTTCGTAACACATTCTGGTCAATTTGAATTCTTATATATGAATTATGGCCTTAGCGATGCACCCTTAGTGTTTCAAAGATATATTTATAACGTTTTTCGAGACCTCATTAATGAAAAAGTGCTTATTGTCTATATGGATGACTTCATAACACCAGCTGAAAACGAAGTCGAAGGACTCCAGAAATTACAACGCGTCCTTACAACTGCATCCGAATATGGTTTACTCAAAAAATGCCATTTTTTACAGGAAATTGATTTTTTGGGTTACCACATTAAAAATGGTCAACTGCACCCATCTCCCTTAAAAACTAAAGCTGTCCTTAATTTCCCAGAACCTAAAAGTTTAAAAGATGTACATTCATTTGTCGGACTAACTTCATATTTTCGTAAATTCATTCAAGATTACTCTTTAATAGCTAAGCCTTTAACAGATCTCCTTAGAAAGGACACTAAGTTTCACTTTGGTGACCAGCAACGAAATGCATTTAATCAGCTGAAACACATCCTTTCTTCAGGTCCTGTTTTAAGCATTTATAACCCTAGTAACGAAACAGAAGTTCACTGTGATGCATCTATTGACGGTTACGGAGCAGTCCTCCTTCAAAAGTCTTCTATTGACAATCAATTTCACCCTGTCTACTTTATGAGCAAAAAAACCACAGATGCCGAACGTAAATATTCGAGTTATGAATTAGAAGTTTTAGCTATCATAGAAGCCCTTAAAAAATTTCGCGTTTACATTCTAGGTATTCCTTTCAAGATAGTCACAGATTGCAACGCATTCGCTCTTACTATGAATAAAAAAGATCTTTGCACCAAGATTGCTCGATGGGCTTTAATGTTAGCTGACTATAACTATACAATCGAACATAGACAAGGTACACGCATGTGCCATGTCGACGCTTTAAGTAGAAATCCAATATGTATGATCATTCAAGATAGTTTTACTTCCAAAATCATACAATCACAGAACACTGACGAACATATACATGCCATCAAAGAAATTTTGAAAACAAAGCCATATGACAACTATTTCCTTAAAAATAACGTTCTCTATAAAACTCATAAAGGTATCGATCTGATAGTTGTGCCGGATGAAATGCAGCTAAATGTCATTAAACACGTTCATGACAAAGGACATTTTGGCCGTAAACGCTGTGAAGAACTCCTTAACGAAGAATTTCTCATCCCTAATATGTCAAATAAAATTGATAAAATTATAGCAAATTGTGTAACATGCCTTTTGTATAATCGCAAACGAGGAAAACAAGAAGGTGAATTACATCCCTTACCTAAAGAAGAGACTCCTCTCCAAACTTACCACATTGATCATTTAGGCCCTCTTGAAACAACCAACAAAAATTATAAACATATTTTGTCTTTAATAGATGCATTTACTAAATTCGTCTGGTTGTATTCCTGTAAAACCACTTCTGCTACGGAAGTTATATCAAAACTACGACAACAAAGTTATACTTTTGGCAATCCTTCCACCATCATTAGCGATAAAGGTCCTGCATTCACAAGCAAAGAATTTGCTGATTATTGTCAAGATGAAAATATAAAGCACGAGACAGTTACAACCGGCCTTCCCCGTGCCAATGGTCATGTAGAGCGACTTAATTCCACCATAATTTCTGTAATCTCTAAAATGTCCAAAGACGAACCGACCAAATGGTTTAAACATGTTCCTAAAGTTCAACAAGTCATTAATTCAACTTACCAACGAAGCATTAAGAAAACACCGTTTGAAATATTATTTGGTATAAAAATGAAACAGAAAGAAGATGTACAAATTATTGACCTCTTAAACAGTGCAGTCGAAGAACAATTCATGAAAGACAGAGAAGAGCTCCGTAAAGAAGCTAAGAAGAATATTCTGGAAATTCAACAAGAAAATCGCAAGCACTATAATTTACGACGTAAGAAACCCCGGAAGTACAAGCTTGGTGACCTTGTAGCAATTAAGAGAACCCAGCAAGGACCAGGTTTAAAGTTGAAATCTAAAGTCTTAGGTCCGTATAAAGTAATCAAAGTGAAGTCTCACGACACCTACGACGTAACGAAAATCTCATCAACTGAAGGACCGATAAATTACTAGCTCCTGTGCTGAATACATGAAACCTTGGCCTGACGAAAACTGAAACTAAAAAAAAAAAAAAAAAAAAATTAAATCTTTTCTTTTTATGTATTTGTAACAATTTTATAAGTCAACCCATATGATGTTACGCTACTTCAACTATGACGTGCAGATTAATTTTTTTTCTCTCTTTTCCCCCTAAGAACAGTTACTGGTTTTTGTTTTCTGTTTTTTCAGATTCTATTTTACCACATGTCGCTGCGGCAGCTCCAGATGTCAGGACGGCCGCTTGTGGGAATTTCGTAGGAACACCTGCATTAGACCGAATGTCTCCAACTCCGTGTTTCTGCTTCGAGATTAAAAAAGGGAACAAAGGGGACTTTACCCATGTGACGTCAGCCGCAGGGAAACAGAAGAAAAACACCAATAGGCGTGAAGAACATTTCAACTCTGCTTCCCCTTTGTCCAATGAACAGTCTTTTTCGGAGGGTAAATTCCCGCAGAGACGTGGCTGCTGCCATTCCTGGGTAAAGTCCAGAAACGCGGTGGAAGTAATGGAACGAGAAAAAGTTCGACGATGTTGATTTGGTAAAAGAATCAGAATATTTTCGACGCAACTAAACGGAAGGTTTAAACGACGTATAGAAATACAAGAAATATTCAACGACGTTTATAAATGAAGCCTGAATTATAGCTTTTAAGCTAATTAAAGAACGAGAAGAGTGTTTTTTATCTGTATTTTTGTTTGTGTGTTCGTCTCAATAAATGTCAGTGCTTGTCCTAAAAGTGAGTTGTGATTTATGTATAGAGTCTCCCCCCATAATAGTATGGCAGAAAGTAAGACAGGGAGAAGAAAAAGTGGAACGAACGCTTCTGTATCAGGATATAATATACTTATTTTATTGTATAATTCAGTTTTTTTGCATCCTACTAAATCTATGGGAATCCCTAAAATATACAGTACGATGTGCTCTTTAGAGTAATTGACAAATATTTTTATATCAATTAGTTTTCACAAATGATATTCAACAAACTTTCATGACCAAAACACTTTGATAGATACTAGGCAGCAAAAACACTAAAACATCATATTAAATAACAGCATTTACAATAAATAAAACTAATTTTAAGTTGTGAAAATGATTGATTTTAAAATATGAAGACAACTTTAAGTATTTTATGTATTTACAGGCTCAATATGCATAAAATAAGCTTTAAAATATATTTTAAAAAGGAAAAAAATATTTTATTTGGCTACTTCGAAGAGAAAAAAAAAGAGGTAATCTAACTGACGTGAACAATAATTACGGATTTGCATATCTCTACTTCTGAACTGTAGTTCTCACCTTATTTAATCGCAGAATTCTGAGATTAGATAAAGCAAAGATTATCATTCAGAAATATTATGGTATTCAAAATCCGTAAACCTTAGCAACTACGCATGCGTGGCCACTTACAACATTCCTTATATATTTTTGGGTATTTCAGATAGGTCTGCACAGTGCAGGTGAAAAATTTCAGGCACTGGCCCGGCTCAACGCACTTTCTACAAAAAATGCCGATATTTCTAAACCAACATTATTTTGAAACTAAAATTCTTTTAAGGCGTTGCACAACACGCTACACAATGCCATTGCACGGCATTGTGTAGGGATGATGTGTAGGGAAAAAAGCGCGCAAAAAGACGTTCGTCTGACATTAGCCTTAGAGGTCAGAGACCCCGAAAAACATACTTTAACAAAATGTCTGTCTGTGAGTCTGCCTGTATGTGACACAAATTTTGTGGGCGCTTTATGTCAAGAAATAATCTATGGATTTTAATAAAACTTCAGGTTCAGTTAGCCCTTGATAAAATTTAGTGCTGATTACGTTTTGGTGTAAATCGCCCAAAAGGTGGCACTGCTAGGCTGCATTTTTCATGATTTCCGCAATAGGTATATCTCAAGAAAGAACTAATGCTCGGATTTTTACAAAACTTCAGATTCATTTAGTCCTTGATATAATTTGGTGCTGATTAGTTTTCGGTGTAAATCGCGCAACAGGTGGCGCTGGTATGCCGCATTTTTCACGACTTCCACAACAGCTCTATCTTGAGAACTAATGCACGGATTTTCATCAAACTTCAGATTAGCTTAGTCTTTGATATAAATGGTGCTCAATACTTTTTGGTGTAAATTGCCCAGTAGGTGGCGCTGCTATGATGCATTATTCATGATTTCCACAATTGCTCTATCTCAAGTACTAATGCACAGATTTTCATCAAACTTCAGATTCAGTTATGCCTTGATATTATTTGTCGCTGATTATGTTTTGGAGTAAAACCCCTAACAGGTGGTGCTGCTAGCCTGCATTTTTACAAGATTTTCGTGACAGCTCTATCTCAATATCTAATGTACGGAATTTAATCAAACTTCATATTATGTTACACTTTCACATAAATAGATCCTGTAGAATTCTCATGATGGACATAACTAGCATTTAATTTTGGCACTGTGATGGCGAATTTTGTAGTGTTAACATGGATCAGATAAAAGAAAGTTTTGGGATTTGCACATCCGACTAGTTTTTATTAGTCTATGCAACGAATGTATTAAGAAATTCCATTATTTTAAGTTACTCCACATTTATCGCGTGGACGTTATGTGAAATTTTATTTTTCTCAAAAAATATCCTTAAATTGTGGGATATAATAAATGATGTAAACTTTACTATTTAGATAAAAATCATATCAGAAACAATGGGGATAGTAAAGGCTTTTCAAAAATCTAAAATGTTTATGGAGATGTAAGTACAAATGTGCTGTATGTCAGGAGAACACTAAAAAAAAAATGTTTTGAATGTGAGAAAAGACTGCATGAGAAATGCTTTCTTAACTACTATGAACAGTAGAAGAAATGTAGAAGATAAAAGCTAAGGATAATTTTTTTTTTCTTATTTTGAGAAACTTTGATGAGTTTTTCTTTATACCTCCTTGTATTTTTTAGGACTTTCATTTATATGATTATTGTATTGTAAATTTTAGTACAGACATTAATATTATTTTCTTATGCTATTTTTATTTTTTTTTTTACCATTCTCATAAATAATTGTAAATTTATTTTAATACAGTAATTCCTTATTTTTTAATTTAATGGCAACTGTTTCAGCAAAGATTGTCAAGAAACATGTTTCTTGACAATCTTTGCTGAAATCTTGAGCACAACAAAGGCTCATTGTCAATCTTTTAGTGCTCCAACTCGCATAATAATACTCTGATTGCCACGCAATCGATACATTATTGAGGATTACTATGGCATGTGCAGTACTGATTATGAAGTGAGTATCATTTACAGTTCATTTACAGGAACACCTGGAAGAATTCCGTTACATTATGGTATATGGAAAAAAAATCTAGGTTATGAAACTTATTTTAAAAGTTAAATACAAATAAATTTAATCCTTAATAATATAAACTAATAAACTGCATATTTACGATTTCGGACAATACACATCTCAAAGCTTTAAACACTAAGAATGAAAAATCAGAAAACCTTCAAATTTGCTTACCTGGAAAATAGGGTGTGCTTTGCTTGATTAAGTTTTATTGTTCATACGTATCCATGTTATTAAACAGTCTCAGAATCAATTCGAATACTTTAAACTATATAATCGTGCAATTTACATAAATGCGAAATTTCAGGAGGCGAGGCGGGTTTTGATTTTATAAGTACAACTTACAACGAACTAAAATATAATTACAGCTAAATTGTGACCTATTTTATTTTATTTACTTATTTTTAAAAAGAAGAATCCCCAAAGGCTTTCTTTCCCTCTAGCTTGCATATAGTACTCAATTTAGATGTGTCCCTCCGGTGAAATTATGATCTATCAAGGGGGGCGGGGGTTCTTTCTTTACAACTGGACCAAGGGGGTGGCCCTTTTAGCCCCGGAGTTGCAAAATCGGGTTATTGCATACTTTCTTTTCTTAAATTTAATATTAATAAAATATATTTATGATTGAGGGAAATCATAATAGCGTATTAACATAAAAATTCTTTTATTATTACAGCTATTATCAACATTATTGGTAACTATAAGAAATTACTCCCAGATTTATGTTAAGTATCTTAATTTAATACAGCATATTAAAATTTACTTATTTAGCAATAATTTTGTTGTAGGTCGATAAGAATAGAATATGGACATCGACGACTGATCCAATTTTATAGCTGCAAGATAATATTTCCGCAGCTAAATGCAATTAGAAAATCAAATTTGAGACTGAGTTATTTTGAAAACACCCGATAATTAATTAGGCGCAAGGCCTCTGAATGCCTTAAAACGACCGGCCGAAAGCAGTGGAGGGCTTGTCGAAATAACTAGAATAAGAAATACTTCAAATGCTAACTAATTCCTAAGACAGATTATGCAAACAGAAACATAAAAGATGGGATCATTAAAGAAACAAACATTTTTATTTGGTTTAAAATATTTTTTTCACTTTAATAAAGACATAATTTGAAAACTAAACAAACATCTCCTAGTAATCAAATTCTACAACCCAAAGAAGCAATTGCTCCTATTTTTGAAAAATATTGGGTGGGCTCAAAAATGTTTGAGTCAAGTAACACATACACCTTTTTTCCCTTAGTTTCCCTCCGGTAAGTCTAATTGATGTCCTTACTATTTTTCAAGCAAAATTATTTTAAGAATGTCAATAAAACCAAATTTCCTTTCAGAATTAAATAAATAAATAACGAACTAAATCAACTTAGTTTGGGTGGACAGAGAGATCAAATTATTGGGTGGATTCGCGCCTCACGGGCCCATAATTTGGCGCCACTGCAAGGAAGGCCTTAGGCCACTTCCTAAATTCAACACTTACCGCATTTATGTTAATTCCTGAGATCGTGAAGTTCCTTTAATTTTCTGTGATGCATGCCAAATACAAGACTTGACTCTAAAAGATAAGAAAACACTTTTCTAAAGAGATAATGCTAAGTGTTGTGCATAAATTTACGTCACGTTCAAACAGACAATAGCCGGAAGGGTAAATTTTATCCATATCCACTCTCTCTAAGCAGGACAATGTTATCGTAAATGCCACATTCCATATTGAACTAATTTTTTGGGGATACTTACATTCATCATTAAAATTGATATCTTAAAATTTTCCCCAAAAAATTGATTTTTTTTTTGGACGTAATAGTTTTAGTTACCGTTTCTCGATTGAGATTATTTTTTAACACAAAAATACCTCTTCACCAGGGGAAAAATGCACGAATTTAACATATTATAAAGGTAGATGCACATTTACTAATAAAAGTAATGCATGTAAGCAACGCACAGTTTATTTTAATAAGAAAATCAAGTTAAGTATCCTCAAAGCGTCCACTTGACTTATAAAAATAAATTGCACCTTGTTTACATGTATTAGCTTTATTAATAAATGTGCATCTGCCTTAAAATAGCACACTTATGCGTGCAATTAATGATATATTTAAGCTGGTGATTAAATTTTTAGCAGATTTTATTAGTTTGCATAGCTACTTACTGCTACGATTTTTGGCCAACAGTATTTTTTTTTTTATGAAAATCTTTTCCGTATTTAATCGCAGATATCAGATTAAATAAGGTGAAGATTTTTATAAAGAACGTTTAGTGATGACCCAAAAAACCGTAGCAGTTGGTAGCCCACGAGTTTGCTTTTCAAAGGTGAGAAATGCATTAAAAAAAATTATCCTTAGTAAATGTGATTTAAGATAAAATTAATAGCTCAAAAAGTATTCCTTGTGCAATAAAAAGTTAAGCTGCATATGCTAAGTTGTTTCATTTAGAAATATTTTTAGAAGGCATTTTTTAATAAAAATTCAGATTTTTGGCCAAAAATTACAGTATTTCAGGAAATTAAAAATTTAATAGGCAGAATTAAGTGTGCAATGTTGGCGAAAGCAAAAAATGTTATCACTTTCTGTTAGAAATTGTCACTTTTTTCAAATGAGGGCAAATTATGTACAAAATTTCTCTCTTTATAAAATTTTACTCCTTTTTTTTTTTTTACTAGGGGGCTCGGCCCCCTACGAGCTACGCTCGCCAACCCCCGTCCAGACACCGCAGGCTCTAAATGCACGCTAATTTGATCGGCTTTAAAAAGATTTCGAAAGATTGAATTATAATTTAAAAAACAGTGGCGATCTCCCTATAAACGAATTTCTATTCATTTCTCTTTGATTGGGGAATTTTAACGCCAAATCCGCTGCGGTACTACTTGATTATCCCGTCGACCAATTTCGCCAAATTATATAAATCGCCAAACCAATCGCCAAATTATACAAATTGACATAATTTTTATTTTAAATAACGAAAGAACAAATAAATTAGTACAACATTAATAAAAATACAAATAAAACGTCGAAATAAAAATAACTTGATGACGTAGACACGTGTAACAACATTTCAAAATAAGCTAATATAAAAGGAATTAAGTAAACAGAGTCTTTTGTCTCCTGGTATTTTTTAACAAAGCGAAAAGAAAGTTCTTTTAAATGAGACATTTTAAATTAATCGTTTTTAATCTGACGTAATTTTTACCAAGCTATTCTTTTTCTTTTAAATAATCACGTGAAAGTACTTTTGTTAGCAATGAAATATTATTTGCGCTTTCCTAACAAAAATAGTTGAAAATATCCTCTCAAAATATTAAATAAATGTCTAGCGCAATTTCTAAATTTAAACTTTTTTGCAATATTATTTTGTGTTCATTTTATGTAATAAATATAATGTGACGTAAATATGACGTAATTTCTCCTAAGACTTCTAACGCATGTTAATGAATTTATTATTTTACAATACGTAATTTTTAATAAGTTCCTGCTTTTTATACATAATTATTTAATTCTAATTTGAAAGTTTTTTTCCTGTTTATAATAGCCACGTGTAAATAAGTTTTTAATTTGAAGCAAACATTATTGCTTGCGCTTTTTATACAGTTGGCAACAGTTTAAATTAGTACAATTTTCTGAAATCTGTAAAAAATATCTCTAGAAATGCTGAAAATTTGAATTTAAAATAGAAATAAAACCTGAAAAAATGAGTCAAAATAAAAAAAGTAATGCAATCTGCACTCCGGCAAATTCTAACGCATAAAATGATCTAAAAATGATTACGCTGCCATGTATAGTTTTTGCTGCTATAAAACTTTTTTAGTGGAACGATTTTGTCCAACTTTAGCATTAAATATCTCTTAAAATAATTCTTCGATTTGAAAACTGTCTGCATCAGCGTGTTTATCACACATTTCTGTATAAAACCACCGATTTTGATATTTTTGTATGCATTATTTTTCTCAATATTAACGAAGAAAGTCACAAAAAATTCAAAACCGCCGGCGGCGGCGACAGCGGTAGTTACTTTTTTTTAGAATAGAGAGACTAGAGAGAAACCATATGTGTACCAAAATTCAATTATAAATAAATGTCTTCTATAAAACATTGTGAATTGGCTTAACTTTCAAGTGAAGTTATAAAAAATTTCTTAGGTGTAGAATTTCAAAGAAGAATAACGTACACAAAGAAATTGTTACTTTCATAAATGCTATTAAAATATGTCAAATCTAGAAAAATTAAAAATTTTCATTAATGAATGAAAAACAAAACATGAAAAATAAACGAATCTCTCTATTCTAAAAAAAAGTAACTCCCGCTGTCACCGCCGCCGCCGCCGCCGCCGCCGCCGCCGCCGGTTTTGAATTTTTTGTGACCGGAGGTCTTTCTTCGTTAATATTAAGAACAATAATGCATACAAAAATATGAAAATTGGTAGTATTATACAGAAATGTTTGATAAACACGCTGATGTAGACAGTTTTCAAATCGAAGAATTATTTTAAGAGATATTTAATGCTAAAGTTGGACAAAATCGTTCCATTAAAAAAGTTTTATAGGAGCAAAAACTATACATCGGAATTTAATACTTTTTAGATCATTTTATACGTTATAATTTCCCGGTGTGCAGAAATAATTTATTTTTTTAATTTGACTCATTTTTCGAGGTTTCATTTCTATTTTAAATTCAAATTTTCAGCATTTCGAGAGATATTTTTTTACTTATTTCAGAAAATTGTACTAATTTAACCTGTTGCCAAACTGTATAAACAACGGAAACAATAATGTTTGCTTCAAATTAAAAATTTATTTACGCGTGACTATTATAAACAGAAAAGAAAAACTTTCAAATTAGAATTAAATAATTACGTATAAAAAGCAGGAACTTATTGAAAATTACTTCATCTATAATTACACGTGAATTTTAACAGAGAAAGGATATTGTAAAGTAATAAATTCATTAACATGCGTTAGAAGTCTTAAATAGGAGAAATTACATCACATTTACGTCACATTACACTTATTACGTAAAATGAACAAAAAATAATATTGCAAAATAGTAGTTTAAATTTAAAAATAGCGCGAGACATTTACTTGATATTTTGAGATGAACTTTTCAACTATTTTTTTTTTTTTTTTTTTTTGACAGCGCAAATAATATTTCATTTCTAATAAAAGCATTTTCACGTGAATATTAAAAAGGGAAAGAAAAGTTTGGTGAAAATTACGTCAGATTAAAAACGATATATTTAAAATGTTTTATTTAAAAGGACTTTCTTTTCGCTTTGTTAAAAAATACCGGGAGACAAAGACTCTGTTTACTTAATTCATTTTATATTAGATGATTTTGAAATGCCATTGTATCTTTTAACAGCAGCTGATTTTTCCGTAAAATTCCCCAATCAAAGAGAAATGAATAGAAACCCGTTTATAGGGCGATCGCCTTTGTTTTTTTAATTATAATTCAATCTTCCAAAAAAATTCAATTAAAGCCGATCAAAGTAGCGTGCTTTTAGAGACTGCAGTGTCTGAACGGGGGGTTGGCGAGCGTAGCTCGTAGGGGGCCGAGCCCCCTAGTAAATAAAAATAATTGTAATTTATATTTATTCGTTTATTAATTAATTATAAAATATTTATTAATATCATTTATTTCTATTTAATTTTTATTCCAGAATCTGTTCCAGAGACCCCTGTCGATACTTTCCTAATAGAGCTGTCAAATATTTTTCAGAAACAGTATTTTGACGTAGTCTTATTTGTGTTCAGATGGTCAGAAGTTTCCCGCCCACAAAGCCATTTTAGAAGAACGCTCTAAAGTGTTTGGTTCCAGCATTACATGGTGGAAAGCCGAAATAGAGAAGTACATATTGAGGACATTGATAGTTCGATTTTGAAACGTATCTTACAATATATTTAATCAAAAGTCGATAACTTGACCGATTCCAATGTTTCAAAATTATACGCAGCAGCTGATAAGTATAACCTAGAAAGTCTGTAAAAGACTTGCGTACGTTATATGCTTGATAAATTGTCAGTGCGCAATGTATAAGAAGCCATTGTTTTAGATGATATATTTAAGGGAAAACGCCTAAAAGAATCAACGTTGTCTTTTTTAGATGAAGAATTTTCCATGATATCATCCGATTCTTGGAAAGGTTTCCTGGAAGAGCATTCGCATCTTGCTGCGGAAGTTCTAGGAATTGTTGTAACAAGTCGAAAATTATGATAATGTAAATGTTTTTGAAGTATTAGAAAACATTTGGATAAAAATAACTTTTTCGAAGTTTTTGTTTGATCAATCATAAGATTGAGTTTTTTAATGTTCAATGATTAAAACATCGATGATTCTATGTTAAAACATATCTCTCAATATACCAGGTGTCCCAAAAATGACTGATGGATTTTAAAATACAATAACTTGCAAACAGTGACAGATATTTAAAAAATTCTTGCAGGAGTGTTATGTATGATGTCAGGAGTTTTTTTTATTATTATTATTTTTTTTTTACAGTGATTCTTGATTTTAGTTCGAATTTCATACAATAGGGCGCCGAGCTCAATAGGCGCTTAGTCCTTACCCGATTTTTGGTACTTCGGTATCCATTCAATGAATTTTAATCTCCTTTTTTCGCATGGAAAAGAGAGAGGCCGAAAAATTGAGCCTGGATTTAGCGGTTATTACTTGCAGCGCCATCTATCGATGCTATTTGTAACTAAAACTGAGAATCACAGCATAAAAACTCCTGATATTTTACATAACACTCCTGCAATAATTTTTTTAATATCAGTCACCGGTTGGAAGTAATGGAATTTTAAAATCCATCAGTCATTTTGGGGACACTCGGTATTTATACATTATGTTAACACTAGAAAGCACGGAAATTTTACTAAAGTTTCATAAAAATATTTTACACAGCAATTTTTAACTTATTTAATTTTTCTCTTGTTTGCATCCTTTAAACTTATTCAATTCCTACTATTAGCTCACACTCTCCCTATACTTATTTATTTATATATTTATCTTGTTCAAATTTTCAATCGTTAATAAAATACTCATTATTCATCTTATCAAGTTGAAATAAATTTTTTTAAACTTGTACTGGATGACAATTAATGTTAATACAGTTTTTTCAAATATTAATTAATTAATTAAATTTTAATTAATTTTAGTTTTGCATGGGAAACAAAATGGCGGCCATTGGTTATTGAAAATCAATGAAAGTATTTTCAAGGAGTTACCATAGGGGGGACCCTGTTCTGTCGCCAAATACCGCGAAGTTTGTCGCCAACTTGGCGATATATCGCCAAATTTGGCGGCCAAAATGAGTCGCCAAAAGTGACGCCAACTTGGCGACATCTCTAATATTTTGCCAAATTCCCATAGAGTTCCATTGTAAATCTACTTGCTTATAGAAAATCAACAAATTGAGATATTTTAATGCAACAAAAACTAATATTAGCTTAAGGGATTATATTAAATTTTTCTTTGATGGCCTAAGTAGGAATTGACTTTAAATACAAAATTTTTATATTACTTGTTTTATAAAGAAGTTTCTGGTTCAAAGCGAAATATATTCATATGGTAAGAGTCAAAATGATCCCTCACTATCTATCTGTTGTTGAGTATAATCTTGAAAGTCTGAAAAGGATAACCGTACGTTATACGCTAGATATGTCCGTGCACAATGTATGCGACGAAATTGTTTTAACAGATATGTTTGAGGAAAAGCATCTGAAAGAATCACCATTATGTTTTTCAAATAAAGAAGCATTTTCAGCAATATATGTCCGATGTTGTTAAAAGAACATTCGCATCTTGCGGCGGAAGTTCTAGGAACTGATGTAGCAAATCGAAGCCATTGTTTTAGCTGATATATTTGAGGACAAACACTTTAAAGAATCAGCATTGTCTTTTTTAGGTAACGAAGAATTTTCAGTGATGATATCCGATTCGTGGAAAAGATTTTGTGAAAGAATATTCGCATCTTGCTGCGGAAGTTCTAATGTAACGGAATGATAGTGTCTCCCTGTAAATACTACCACACATTTCATTTTCAGTACCACATAAGTTATAGTAAACATGAATAACATATCAATTACATGGCAATTGAGTATATTTTCGCGAGTTAGAGCACGGACAGTACAAAGTTAAACACGTTTCAACTGTGTTGGAAAGTGTTAAAAAGCAAAGAAAATTATTCATTTTCATCTAATCATTGTAGATATAATTTTTATAAACGAAAATGTAAATATCCATTTAAAAATGATGTTTTATCACTGGAGTCCTCTTGCACTTCCGAAATTAACATTCATTACCTATGAAGTAAAAGCTTTATTTTCAAGCCGTACGAAATAGAATTTTAGTAAATGCTAAAAGCCACTTCGACGCATTTGTTCGTTATTGTCAAGGAAATCTTATGAATTCCTTTTGCGCGCGTAAAAAAGGGACATCCGTTATTTATAAAGCTGAAGAATTACCCTATAACTGCGTTGAAGTAATGTCATTTTTTCAAATTGACCTTTTACTGAATTACGGGGGATGTGCTAAGCAAAGTTCCGTTATAAGGATCGCAGTATTTTTAGAATACAGTCTAACCTCGTTATAACGACCCCTCGCGTGCCAAAAATGAGGGTCGTTATAATGGAAGGTCGCTATAACGAAAGTGAGCGACAAAAAACTAATCATGTGCATGAAAATTAAGGTTTCTAAGGAAATTTTATAATACAACATTATTACTAAATTATTTTTACTTTCGTATCAAATACAATGACAATGAATGAAAAACATTGACAATGAATAATTATAAAAATCAATTTAAGAGAATGATTACGTATTTCTAAAATAAAATTTAATGTAAATGTTAAATCACACACACACAAAAAATTAACATTTTCTACAAAAATAATTCGAAATAGTTGTTTATTTTTTGTGCATTTGATATTTTCTTTAAACAAAATTTTTCCTCTCAATTAGTTAATTTTAATAAATAATTTTGTGTTTTCTTCTCTTAAAAAAAAAAAAAAAAAAAGTCTTAAAGTGTCATTTTAAGACATTTTACAATAGTCATCAACGCGAAGTGAGCAATGAGTTCTCGACAATGAGCTCTTGGGTAAAGAAAATGCCAATCCTTTTTTGGGGAAAAAAAAAAAATCTGAAGGAAAGTTCCATTTGGTCTCTGTATTGGAAAATAAGCTGCAGGTCGGACGTTATATTGGATGTAAAAATAACATCATAAAAGTGATATATTTCGGGACATTTTGCATAGGTCGTTATAATGGAATGGTCGCTATAATGGGCGGTCGTTATAACGAACGTCGACTGTATTACATCTTCGTTTATGCTACTCTGAAAGCCTCCATGGTTCACACTCCATGGCAGTCACAAGAGCAACGCCGGGCGAGTCTACTAGTTAATATTTTTTAAATATTGATTAAATTGTTATTATGAACAACATCTTCGATTTTATTTAAATACAGAACACTACATTTATAAAATACTTGTTACATATTCTTGTATTTGTGGCTCATACCTGAAGTTGTTTTAGCCATGTAGCTCATAAAATGCGATAAAATTTTAGGAGTTTCGCAAAGATGAAAATAAGGAATTTTGCTTAGTGGCCACTGGCCGGTAAGTTGATATTTTTTAGTAGCCAGTTACTGGCTAGTGAGAATAATTTCTTTAGTCGCCAGTAAGTACATTTATGTCACTGAATATTTAATTTTAAAATATATAAGTTTAGAGTAAATAAGTAATTTATGTAATAAATAAAAATATTTTAATTCATATTGTTTTGAATAAACTTAAGATAATTTCCAATCTATTTTAAATTTTAAATTAAGTTAACAGCAAAGTTATGCAGTTAGCTATATAAGCATGTTACATATAAGTCCACTATACTCAGGTACTTTTCAAAATTTAAAAAAAAAATCTAAAATTTACAGCAAATTTTCTGAAATGTAAGGTGGGGGGGGGGGGGGGTGAGGGGGGTCTCTTCTGGCACTAATTATGCATTTTTTACAAGATACGTTAACAAAATTCGCGTTTTTCCGCGATTTATTGGCGATGTTTGTGTTTCTTCCGCGATCCTTTGATAAAATGTGCGGTTTTTTTCGCGATCTTTTGACAAAATTCGCATTTTTTTCGCGATCTTTTGACAAAATTCGCACTTTTTTCATAATTTTTTGATGAAATTCGCGTTTGTTTTCGGGATCTTTTGACAAAATTCGCGTTTTTTTCGCGATCTTTTAACAAAATTCGCGTTTTTTCGCGATCTTTTGACAAAATTCGCACTTTTTTCATAATTTTTTGATGAAATTCACTTTCGTTTTCGCGATTCTTCGACAAAATTCTCTTTTTTACACGATTCTTTGACAAAATTCGGATTTTTTCTGCGATCTATTGACGAATTTCGGGTTTTTTCTGCGATCTATTGACGAATTTCGCGTTTTTTTTCGCGATCTATTGACGATATTTGCGTCTTTTTCGCGATCTATTGACGATATTTGCGTCTTTTTCGCGATCTATTGACGATATTTGCGTCTTTTTCGCGATCTATTGACGATATTTGCGTCTTTTTCGCGATCTATTGACGATATTTGCGTCTTTTTCGCGATCTATTGGCGACATTTGCGTTTTTTTCGCGGTCTATTGGCGACATTTGCGGGTTTTTTTCGCGATCTATTGACGATATTTGCATTTTTTTCGCAATCTATTGACGATATTTGCATTTTTTTCGCAATCTATTGACGATATTTACGTTTTTTTCGCAATCTATTGACGATATTTACGTTTTTTTCGCTATCTATTGACGATATTTGCGGGGTTTTTCGCGATCTATTGACGATATTTGCGGGGGTTTTCGCGATCTATTGACGATATTTGCGGTGTTTTTTCGCGATCTATTGACGATATTAGCAGGGTTTTTTCGCGATCTATTGACGATATTTCTGTTTTTTCGCGATCTATTGATGATATTTGTGTTTTTTCACGATCTATTGATGATATTTGTGTTTTTTCGTGATCTATTGACGATATTTGGGTTTTTTTCGCGATCCTTCGACGAAATTTACGTTTTCTTTCGCCATCTTTTGACGAAATGTGCGTTTTACGTGATCTTTTGACGAAATTCGCGTTTTTTTCGCGATTCTTTGATGAAATTCGCGTTTTTTTCGCGATTCTTTGATGAAATTCGCGTTTTTTTCGCGATTCTTTGATGAAATTCGCGTTTTTTTCGCGATTCTTTGATGAAATTCGCGATTCTTTGATGAAATTCGCGTTTTTTTCGCGATCTATTGACGATATTTGCGTTTTTTCCGCGATCCATTCACGATATCTACGTTTTTTCCGCGATCCATTCACGATATCTGCGTTTTATCTGCGATCACTTGGCGAAATTTTGGTTTCTGAGCGAGTCTTTGACGAAATTACTTTTTCGCGATCTATTGACGATATTTGGGTATTTTCGCGATCTTTTGACAAAATTCGCGGTTTTTTTTTCCGCGATTCTTTGACGAAATCCCTTTGGAAAATCCTGCATTTGGCCGGTACTTTCCATATTTTTAGTCGCCAGTTTTTCACGTTTAGTCGCCAAGTGGCGACTGGCGAGTGCTTATTTTCATCTTTAAGTTTCGGTATCAGTAGTAAATATGTGATGCTGCGATCTTTTTAGTAATATTAACAAAAAAGATAAGAAGGCCACACAGATTTACTGTAGTGCTGCCATCTAGTAGTATTAACAAAAGTCAATAAGAAGCCCACATACATTTACTGTAGTGCTGCTATCTGCAGCTTATATAGAAAACTAATCATATTTAGACTTACAATTCTATATGCACAACTAACTACAGTTTTACACTACTACAATAAAATTATATTATCAAAACAAAAAATAATATCTTTTAGTTATTTTTTAGGTTTAAAAAACTCCTTTTTTTCCCCAAATATACACAAAGATTAATATATTGGGTCTTCTATGAAAACAATCCAAAAAAGAATAAAAATTTAAAGATTTATTCTAGAAATTATATTTTAATAACTTCTATTAGAGTAAAGATCTAATCAGCAATTAGGGACCTTCCTTGAGTAAAAAATAGAAGTGGAATAAAAATAAAATCTGACCTATAGCTTTTCTGTAACAAAAATTATTTGAAATAAGTTAACAAAACAACAGAGTTTTAAAACAATTTGTGCAATCTATATTACAAAGGACAAACATATCTGTGCGTAACGCATACGTCATTCTGCGAATGGCAACGCTTTGAAATTTGAAATGAAATTTCGGTTTTGCAATTTCCGCTACTGCAAATTTTTAAACTTCTAAACATCGGACAGTTTTAATTTTTACACTGTCGTATCGGGAAAAAAATGTACTTTTAAACGCAATTTGTTTGAAAGCTCTATCTCAATTTATTTTTGAGATTTTAATTTTTTTATAGTTTTTAGTACCAATTTTGTAATTGTGGCAACTGAAGTACTCCATTTCTATTAAAAGTAAAGGGAAAATAGTCATGTTTAATTTAATTTTATTGATTATATCCTTATTGATGCCATTTTCACATTACAAATGAAAGCAACATTTTCTAATTTTTGAACAGAAAATGACGTCAGCCATTAAAAAAAAACATACATTCTTCTTAATAAATCAAAAGATTGAAGAAGATATTTCAAAATTTTTACATTACGCTGATACTGACTCTGAGACGCTAGGCAAAATGATTCAGTGAGTAAAAATGATGTCATATTTAAAACAAAACGATCATTTTCTTCGATAAAACTAAATATTTGACCAATACAATGGCAACTAAAGGCAAATTTCTGAACGGTAAATTTTCGCGGGTACTGAGATTATAACTTAAAGTTTGTGCGAATGTTCACATGAAAAGTTGTATCGGACAAACATGCCTTTAAGTTTGGAAATACAGTCATTAATAATAATGTATTGTGCGTTAAAATCCTTTTAAATTGTGAATTTGAGTAGTGCGTATGTAAATTTTGAGAATGTGAAAATAACGTACAGTTTAAATTTTATGGGGGAAAATTTTATGATGTGACAAAGCGAAATCCTTTTTTGTGATTTTTCATCCCATAAAAACTAACATAAGAGCCTCAATCGAAAACTTCAAAATAATTACTCATCTTCATTACGTATTCTAATACAGTTTAAATTTTTAATTATTTAAGCAGTTGAAGTTTATGGAAATAATATTTTGGTAATTTTAAGTTAAAAACATTATTTGTTTTAAGAGTTAGACAACCAATGCAAGATGAATTTTTTATTGTAATTAGTTTTGTAGGTTTATTATAAATTCGATCTAACAGTTCCATTCTAAATATTTTAATTCGTCGAATTTCGACGGGCTCCAACTCGTGCTTTTAATAGCTGTTGGTCAGATATCAAACTCTGCTCTCTCATGTTAAACCCTACGGCCACGGAACGCATTCTCATTTATCATCAGAAAACCAATTTTTTTTTTTTTCTGCATACTCTTCTTAAAAGATGTCTCAAACTGGTTTGTTTGGCAAAATGTTTCTAAAATATATTATGGCGTATAATGCAGACTTTGGGTACCAGAAAATTGACCAAAATTTACAGATGCACCCTATCTGCCGAGTATAACTAGTACGTTGTGGCCATCACAAAACTTTCTTAAACATCACGTCAATTAAATCATTTAAATAGTACAAGAAATTACATCAATTTAGCACCAATTCATATCAAAGTATATCTGAATTTGAAGTTGGATGAAAATTTGTGCAGTAGTTCTTGAGATAGAGCTATAGCGGAAATTTTGAAAAATGTAGCATAGCAGCGCCACCTGTTGAGCGATTTACACCAAAACATAAACAGCACTAATTGATGTCAAGGTATACCTGAATCTGAAGTTTGTTGAAAATCCAAGCATTAGTTCTTGAGCTAGAGCTATTGCAGAAACTGCAAAAAATGCAGCATAGCAGCCCACCTGTTGAACGATTTACACCAAAATCTATAAAACGTCAATTCATGTCAAGGACTAACTGAATCTGAAGTTTGATGAAAATCTGTGCATTAGTTCTGGAGATTGAGCTATTGTGGAAATCGTGAAAAATGTTGTATAGCAGCGCCACCTGTTGAGCGATTTACATCAAAAAGTAATCAGCACCAATTTATATCAGGGACTGACTGAATATAATTTATTAAATTCCGTGCATTAGTTCTTGAGATAGAGCACCCACAAAATTTGTGTCACATACAGACAGACATTTTGTAAAAGCATGTTTTTCGGAATCTCTGACCCCTAAAACGTATAAATCAGTCGAAAAACGAAAGTCGGCGATTTTCACGAATCCAATACTTTCTTCTTGTGAAGATAGAAGAAAGTAAAAATGAAAGATTAAAAATCGAGAATATATGCATGATAAAGATGTCATGTTAACTATAGGATAACACATAGAAAATGACCTGGTGCATTTAACACTATTTCTACCAAGAGGTGTCAAAAGATACCTTTCTGATTTTAACTTAAAATGATTCTCTAAGTTTAATCATTTCTTCACAATTAATTTTTTGACTTTTCATACAATAGTTGTTAAATTAATTCAGCGATATCATTTTCCTCCAGCTCATCCTGGATCTAAAAATATGCATATGGTATACCTATTTCTACCATCTTTTGACACCTGAAGGATTTCATACTTTCTAAATTCTAAGGATTTGATAATTTCTAATTTTAAACAATTTTACATATAAATATCAGCACCGTTTTACAGCATCATATCAATTATAATAAGATCAGAGAATCCAGACTTCTGTTGTAACAGAAAATGTCAGTTGAGTTAATATTAAAATGTTTGATTTTCTAATAAAAATTTAAAAAATGAAGATAATATTTTTTTAATTGTTGTTCCTATTGACGTAAAGCATGTTTGTTTACATATATGTATATTTTGTAGATTGTTGAATTAAGCTAGAATTTATAACCTGATTAAATAATCTCTAATAAATATGCATCAATGTATTTATATATCTACCCTATATACATAAAATCCTAATGAATCGAATTGAAACGAATTTATGTAACGATTCTATGAAACAACTGATTACGTTTTGCAGCGATTTCTCCTAAAATATGGAATACTTTGCGATGAAATTAACACAAAAAATCCGTATTGATCAACAGATCTCAAAACTGGTATTAAAATTCAAAATAGTTTTCGAAATATTAATTTTTTTTCTAATTTTAAATACTTTTTCTAATGATGGCAACTCAAATTTTAATCATAACACATTTTTTTTTTCATATTTTAGAAAAGGTTATTTTAAATTAATTTGGCGACTAGTTTGGCCTCCCTTAAATGTATGCTAAGAAATGCATCATATTACTTTTATTCATAATTAAATTTGTATTTCATTATCATTTTATTTAATACAAAACTTTCATTTAAAATTGAAACCTTTAAAATAAATGGCTTTTACTTCATTCTTTTTTTTTTAACGAAACGAAAAGAAAAATATTAGGCACAGATGTCATTTACACAACGGGGTACCTAATTGGCACCAAAATGGCGTTATTTTGCATGACATGGTAACCCGGCTATTGTTGCTTATTTATTAATAAATGTTTATTTGAATTTATTTCCTTTTTATTTACAAAAAATGTTATAAATTGTTTTGTTCTTTAGTTATTAATTACATTTTTTTTATTTATTGTTATTTCATTTTAAATATAACAGAAAATTTTAAAATACATATGTAGCAGGTATTTAAAAACGAGGCTTTCGCCAAATTGTCGTAAAAAAAATCACGCCAAACCCAGTGCGTATGTGACAATTCAACAAATCATGAGATTTAATTTCCACTTCAAAGCAACGTTTTAATGTTATTACTTCTCCCGTCGACCAATTTCGCTAAATTATACAAATTGACATATTTTTTTATTTTAAATAACAAAAGAACAAATAAATTAGTATAACATTAATAAAAATACAAATAAAACGTCGAAATAAAAATCACTTGATGGCGTGAACATGTGTAACTTCCTTAAAGTCAAGTGAATGTGACATTTATGATCAATCATTATTGCCATTTAATCTTATAGTTTGGCGACAGATTTTTGGTCGATGGGATAACCAAGTAGCACCGTTTTAATTTACCACTCGAAAAATAAAAAAATGCTAACTGGCGAGTTAAAAAAAAAAAAAAAAAAAAGCTATTGGCGAGATTTTCACCCGGCTAACAAAAGTACCAGGAATTCTTTGTGATCATGGCAACTTTTATGTAGTTTTATTCGAAAAAATAATTTTGATTCTTTAAATCAAAATGGAAACCTTTTTTATGAAAAGCAAAGGAATCAGCCCGTTGTTTATGGCAGTTACATGACTTGGACTATTATAATATAAACGAAATAACGGGGATAGAATAATATTCGGCGACTTATCACACCTGTGGCTGGCTAACATTAAAGTACCAAAATGGCCGCCTGGAATATAAAAAGCGAAGAGATCCACCTGGAGCTGTTGATGATAGTCACATGACTTAGGCTATTATTATAGAGATTGTTTTCAATTTTAAAAACAGCGCAAAGAATAATATTTCCTAACAATTAAAAATTTATTTTCACGCGACTTAAAAATAGAAAAGAAACTTTAAAATTACTATTAAATGAGTACGTGTTAAAGGCAGGAAAATATTGGAAATTATGCCCTGAAAATTGTATTTACACGTGAATATTAAAAGGGAAAGGAAACTTTAAAATAATAAATACATTAATAAGCGTTTAACCCTTTCACGGACAAGACACTTCTATTCGTAAAATCTTGAAATCAGTGAATGGCACAAGAACTTACAAACAAATTTCGAAATACAAAAATGCTTTTGTTCACTTACTTAATAAAAGGGAAATTTTCATCCCAATATTCTGATGCTAATGTGGTATTTAAGAATTAAAATTAAGTGGTCCAAAAATGAACCACCGCCCTTGAAGGGGTTAAAGCAGCCAATTTTAGTAATTGTATTATGCCAATCGTTTTATAACGCTGTTAAAAAATACCGAGAGTCAAAGACTTTACTTAATTCATTTTATTTTAGCTTCTTTTCAAATGTTTAACTGATCTTCTTTAACCAAACACGAAAACAACCATTGGATGTCTTAACAGCAACTGATTCTACCTTAAATATTTGCAATTAAAGGGAATTGAATGGAAACCCGTTGACATGGAGATCGCTACAGGTTTTTTCAGTATAACTCAATCTTCTCTAATCTTTTTAAAGCCGATCAGATTAGCGTGCTTTTAGATTCTACAGTGTCCGAACGGGGTTTGGCGAGCATAGCTTGCAGGGGGCAGAGCCCCTTAGTATAAATATACAGGGTGTCCATAATTAAATGACCCTACCTTAAAGTTGCCTACATATGAAACTATTGGTCAGAAAATTGTAAAATTTTGTGACGGACATAATGAAGGAATGGGAATTTGAGCGAAAAAAAAAAAAATTAGTTCAAAATTTCGCCACCAGGGAACTTTTTTAATGAAGTACATATTTTTAAAAGTTTTTAAGCTTTATTTTTCTCAGATTAAATAAGGCAAATATACAGACTGCCGCCTGAAAAAAAAAAATAAAGCATAAAAACTTAAAAAAAAATTGACGTTCGAATTGAACGGACCGTACAAACGCTGAAAAAAAAAAATACCTACGGCAGCCGCCATTTTTTGAACAGAGCTCAGGCTTAGTATTCAGTGGGCAGTGGCTAAATGTGTAATTTATTAAAAAACGTCTTCTGGTGGCGAAATTTTGAAGTAAATTTTTTTTTTTTTTCACTCAAACAAACTCCCATTTTTTTACTATGTTCGATGCAAAATTTCACAACTTTTTGACCAATAGTTTCATATTTAGACAACTTTAAGTAGGGTCGTTTAATTATGGACATCCTGTATATATATTGCTCAAATTATCTATATTTAACTAATAATTTGAAATCCCAACAGTTTGCCGATAATTTGCATATTCAAACGCAAAGGTGTCAAAAGACACCTTTTGTTAGAAATAGGTATACAAAAAATCGTGGTAGAAATAGTGTTAATATATGCAAATTAATATTGTTCCATAAGATCACAACATTTCAAAAAGGTTTCAGCTTCAAAGCTTTACAATTTTCTAAGCTTTAAAACTTTTTAACATAATTTATCTTTTTAAAGCTCAACAAGTTTTGTAAATCAAAAGCTAAGAACGGCCCTCTAAATTTGAATTCGGTCTCTGAAAATTGGTTTCATCTATCCACCTTAAAATACATTATCTTACAAGGGAATCACGTTTGGTGCTGCTCGCACCTAGCATTGAGACCTGGTACATTTCAAAGCCCTATATTACGAAGTTTAACAGAGAAATTTTATAGATTCTCAAAATATTTTTTTAAGATCTTACAGCAGCATAACTTTCTGAAAATGCAATTTTCGAGACCACTTATCAGACTATTAACATTGAATTTTTTTAAAGAAAAGCATTTAAAAATACAAATTAGTCAATAATAAGTATAAAATATTCAAAAAAATTCCTTCAAGAACCTACGAATTTGATTTTGAAAAATTACAACATTATATTCACATTTTTGGCGGAGAAAAAGTTGGAATTTTTTTTTTCAAAAATAGATTTTTTCCGGCAACCCTAGCCAAATGTCATAGCTGCTTGTCATATGTGAGCAGTTGTTTGGATTTCACTAGAAATTGTAATGTCCGACCTAATTAGGCTCAATAAATTTTCTAAATTGTATAAAAATATTAATTTACTTTATGATTACTTTTACCAAAAGACAACATTTAATACAACGACATTTCATTTTAAACATTCGAAACTTTATTCCATTGGACTTCAAAAGAAAATAGTTTGCTTATTTTGTATTTCACTAAAAAAAATTCATTGATCTTGAAAGCATTTAACAGAAATATATTTACTATTTGTACATTTATCGTCTGCATAGAAAAAAAAAACTTAATTGTTTTTTATGTTATCAATTATCAACAAATCGCACTAATTTAATTCCACTATGTACCATACATATACTCCAGGGATAAAGCGGGCAAAAAAATTGTAGTGCCACATTTGGCGATTTAACTTACTTTTGGTGTTAAATAAACAAAAATCCAATAATAAAAAATTAAAAAGTATAAAAAAGTATATAAAATATGATTTTAACAGAAATTTTATAGGTTCTCTAACTTATGTATAAGCATAGACGCCAACATTGTAAAGACTATCAGGAGTAAACCAGTTAAATTTCAGGAGTTTTGGACACTCTTCAGGAGTAAAATGTTCAGGTTTCAGGAGTTGCACAAAGTTTTTTACGAGCTATATTTTTTACAAATATTTTCAGTCCTCTTGCAGCTTTTGCATTTATCAACACAAACATAATTTAAATAAAGGTTACTTAATTTACTTTTACTTTTAATGTATTAATAATTTTTTATAATAAATTTTGGAATTTTTTTTAATCTCTACGGAGCAAAAAATCCGTGATTGATGTGAGTGTGAAATCCCGCGACCAATTAACAAAATTCGCGATTTTCCGCCGAGATTGACTGACGAAAATCGCGAATTTTTCGCCGCGACTGACGAACGAAAATCGCGATGTTTTGCAGCGATTAGCAGACGAAAATCGCGATGTTTTGCCGCGACTTGCAGACGAAAATCGCAATATTTTGCCGCGACTTGCAGACGGAAATCGCGATGGTTTGCCGCGACTTGCAGATGAAAATCGCGATGTTTTACCGCTACTTGAGGACGAAAATCGCGATGTTTTGCCGCGACATGAGGACGAAAATCGCGATGTTTTGCCGCGACATGAGGACGAAAATCGCGATGTTTTGCCGCAACTTGCAGACGAAAATCGCGATATTTTGTCGCGACTGAACGACGAAAACTGCGATGTTTTGCCGCGATTGACGGACGAAAATCGCAATGTTTTGCCTCGACTGATGAACGAAAATCGCAATTTTTTGCCGAGAACTCATCGACGGAAATCGCGATTTTTTGCCGCGACTGACTGACGAAAAGAGCGATTTTTTGCCGCGACTTACTGACGAAAACAGCGATTTTTTTGCCGCGACTGACTGACGAAAACAGCGATTTTTTTGCCGCGACTGACTGACGAAAACAGCGATTTTTTTGCCGCGACTGACTGACGAAAACAGCGATTTTTTGCCGCGACTGACTGACGAAAACAGCGATTTTTTGCCGCGACTCATTGACGAAAACAGCAATTCTTTACCGCGAATGACTAACGGAATTCGAGATTTCTTTTGCAGCGCAGCGAGTGATTGACGAAATCCGCGATTTTTATCATTGGCCGATTACCGGATTTCAGGATATTTCCCCCCCAACTGATTAACGCAAATCGCGATATTTTGCCTCGGCTGCGATTTTTATCAACAACCTATTTATGAATTTCACGATTATTTGCAACGACTGATTGACAAAATTTGCAACTTTTTTCAACGATCGGTTGGCGAAATTTGCGATTTTCTGCCGCGAGCGATTGTAGAAATTGGCGGTTTTATCGATTAATAGACGATTTTCGCGATATACTTCAACGACCGATTGACGAAATTCGTGATTTTTTGCCGCGATCGATCGAAGAAATTCGCGATTTTTTTTGTCTCAAATTTCCGTATTTTCTACCTTATTACCGTACTTCCGTATTTTATCCTACATTTCCGGAGAAACTCCGGAATTTCCGGAGATATTGGCATCTATGTATAAGGCTACAAAACGCACCAAGTCTCGATGCTAGGTGCGAGCAGCACCAAAAGTGGTTCCCTTGTAAGTGTTCTTCCTTATTTATCTATTTGTTTCATCCTTATCAGTGTCATTATAATTCATCCATATATAATAATCTTCAACTGTGTCTAGAGTATCGGATATATCATATTTTAAAATGACACTGATTACTTCTGGCTTTAATTCCATTCCATTACTACCTACTCTAGTTTGACACATTTGTCCTCCGTTAGTAAATGTTTATTGTTCCGTCTAACATCCACATATTTCACTGCAGTCTTAAAATGCTTTAAATGATTTATTTGCAAAATCATCTGGAGATTCAACTAATGATATTCATCCAGCTGGAATAACCTGTGAACGATTCCAAAGACATACAAGGAAGGCCTCCTTACCGGGCATATTCAGAATATTTTGAAAAAAAAAAAAAAAAAACCAATTGAACTACTTATGTATGTAATAAAGGATCAGTCAAATTTAGTGGTGGAATTACAGTAGAGAGTAAAAAAAAAAAAAAAAAAAAAAATACTTGAGTATTTGGCGCGAAAAAACGAAAGCGTTACGCGATTTGGCGAGCAGTACTTTTTCTCTTCAAAAGCAAACGATTTTAATGCACTTGTTAATCTATTTTTAGAATGCGTGTAAATAATATTTAATGAATTTAAACAATGAGAGAGTTTAATAAATACTTTCTTTGTATTACATATTTATGTTGCTTGTTATTTAATTTTATCATATATAAAAAATATTTTCATATTTAAGCATATTCCAAAATAAAGGCAGGATGAAGAATGCTGCAGTTATTCATTTCAATATCAAAGAAGCGCTGTTTCAATTGGACTTAATTTAAATTATTTGAATCTCAAAATTAATTAAAATTTTATTTTAATTCATAAAATAGTTGATTGATAGTTAAATTGATAGTTAACTTTCATTATAAATATATATGACAAACCTATAGTTAAACTAAAACTGACAAAGTTATTTACATTAAATTTATTTAAACAATTTCAATATGAAACATTTTTATCTTAGAGTATTTTACGTAAAGTATTTTTTTTTATTTTATTCTAATCGCCAACAACCGGTAAAAAAAAAAAAAAAAAAAAAAAAAAAAAAAAAATCGCCAAATATTGAAATTCATTATTATTTTTTTTTTTTTTAAGGACGCTCTATTGAGTTTCTGCCGAAATTTTCTTTATAAACATATCTATCCTCATGAGCAGAACATTCTATATTTTTTTCAGAGTATGCCCATATGAAGACCTTCCTTGTTAGAGGAGATTTAAGCACACAGATGGTCATACAATTCTCGCTTCCCATTTGTTATTTTTCCTCTTTGTGTTTGTACTAGTCATAATTTCATGTTCTTCATTGTATGTTTATGCTAGATATCTCCTAAAAGTTTCTTTGCAAAGAATGAACATGTTAGAACAAAGAATGCAAAGTGCATGTAATACAGTGAATATACTGGATGTCCTGAAACGTACTGATGGATTTTAAAATTCAATAACTTGCAAATGATTACAGCTATTAAAGAAATTCTTACAGTAGAGTACTGTATAATGCCATGAGTGTTTTAACTGCGATTCCTGGTTTTAGTTCCAACTATCAGTAATAGATGGCACTGAAAACAATAAACGCCCAACCCTGCAGAAGCAGAAATGTGCCAACGAAAGAGGGTTAAAGGTATGGAGTGGGTCATATTTGTAGATACAATTTTGTTATTAGGGTTCCAATTCTGAACTTAGCCTGTAGGATTCTGTATAATATTTTTTAATTTGAATCAGACAACAATATCCAAATGATTAGACATAGTTCAAAATCGGGATCTAAAAACAAGATTATGTAGGCGAATGACATTGACTTCTTATGTTTGATCTCCATTATTTGCATCATTGCTAGGCGATTTCTATTGCTGGCTCAACTGAGGGCCTACTGCTTGCAACACCATCTATCATTCATATTTAGAACTAAAACCGAGAATCTCAAAAACCTCTTGACATCTTACATTACACTTGCAAGGATTTCTTTATCAGCTGTCACTATTTGCAAGTTATTGAATTTTAAAATCAGTCTGTCCCTTTTAAGATACCACAAAAAGAAAAAAGTAATTGCAGGCACGTGTTAGCACTGCAGGTTTGCATAGGTCAAAATTTTCAGGTACAATTCAGCTCATTTACATTTATGTAAAAATCGGTGGAATCAGGCCTAACCTACAGAGGTATTTTCTGAAAAACTTGACCAAAACATGAATAATTTTATACTTTTCTGAGTTTTCTTGGAAAACAAGTTAATAGTAAAGATGAGGAATAAATATTAAATGGAAAGGGCAGGGGGAGGGGAACAAATATTAACGGGGATGGGCAGGGGGAATATTTTATCAAATGCAAAGTTCACACATTATATAGTATAATTTATAAATAACGGTGCAAAATTGAAGTCATGTTCATTTATTGAGTGAAATACTTGCATAATAAAACAGCATTTTCTTCTCAAAATAACAATTTAGATTAATTGCGGTGTAAAAGTAAGATTACAAATTGTTTCTCTCAATTATTAATTTGACTGGATTCAACAACATTTCAGACTTTTCATAAAGATATGCAAGAAATAGGAAATTGCTCATTCTCTGCTGTATGGCCTAAGTTGCGAGAACTTCAGCTCTTGTGTTCAGGGAAAATATAGATAGGTAATTTTATTTTTTATGCATATTTTTTCAATTTTCATAAATTCCAAATTTTTATTACAGGTGAAATATTTTCTGCAAAACTTATTGGGGAAATTATAAAACAACTTGTTGAAAAAGGAATAGAATGTGATTCTTCACGGATGAGGAGTCTTAAATTTAAAATATAACTCAAGGCCGCAACTTTTCCTTACATAGAAATTCATAAACAATAAAAAATCTTTTGTCAAACAATCGCACATCACTACATTTTTTTCCGCCATCAACTAGCAAATAAATTTTGTACAATATATTTATAATTATTCAAATTTATTTAAAGCATGTACTTTTAATGTATAATGCTTAATAAATATACTTTTTGAATTTCAATTGCTTTTTTCCATTTAAAAAAAATTATAAAAACCCAACCTCCTTTTATACACTGGAAGATAGTATCAACATTCGCGATTTTGCATTCGCGGAGATTTCCAGGAACCTAACCCTCGCGAAGGTTAAAGGATTATACTGTACTATTATGATGGGTCGCCTAAGCCTCAAAACAAAGTTAGGATCTGATGACACACTAGCTGTATGAATCTATCGATCTGTCAAGTAGAAAATGATTGCTGTATTTTTCTAATTGAGTGGAATTGTGGAGCATGTCATTTTGGATACACAGAAGACAATCACAGCTAAGTGATACACTGAGCAGTACCCACCTAAAGCCATCAAATCTTTGAAGAACCTGAAGCCTAAGTCAAGAATGGACTCTTAGTTCCTCAATCATGACAACACTACTGCTCACCAAACCAAATATTTGACCACTACAAGACAAACTTCTTGAGCATCCTCCTCTCAGTCCAGACCTTGCTCCCTGTGACTTTGCACTGTTCCCGCATGTGAAATGAAGCTGAAAGGGATTCGGTTTTCCAGTGATGACAACCTTCTGAGAGCTTGTGACAACGAGTGTGCCTTACTTCCTAGTAAAACTTGGTAAAGCTGGTTTAAGGATTGTTTCGGAGGATGGAGAAGTGCCTTGCATGTAATGGAAATTACTTTGAAAAAATTTAATATTTAAACCCTTATTGCAAAACTTTCCTAGTACCCTTTGTAAATTGATAAAAATTCCATTAAACAAAAGCACAATATTTTTTTTTATATAAAAAAGAAAAATAATGCAGCCCAGAAAAATGACCAGGAACGATTCGGCTTCTCTACAAAAAGTGAACACTGAATGGTGCAAGACTAATGAAAGAAACTGCCACCATGCCTGTTAAGAACTGTAGTTTGCTAAGACCTTAATAAAAGTTTCTTTGTGCAAAGTAAATTTTTTCTATGCATCTAACAACTGAATTAAAAATAGGTAAAGTGTTATAAGCTTGGAGAGCTACATTTTGTCAGCGGGTCAGATGTGTTCCAAGGGCCATGTGTTTCACAGGCGTGACTTAAAAATTTCCTAAATCAACTTTCAATTTCTTGGGTAGTAAAAATCCATGTTCACAAATTAATACTCAATATTCCAACCTTAAACATTCCAAAAAAATTTTGAGTATATTTTTAATGCTCTTATGCATCATCATGAATTAATATGGTATTTAATAAACATGATTTTTAATTAAAGATGCAGCAATTTACATTGATTGCAGTAAAACAGAACACAAATTTCAGCGATGCATTCAAATTGTCATTTTTTTTTTTGGGGGGGGGGGGGGGGAGGAGGTTTATAAAATGCATTAAATATAGTACAGTTTCACTTAGTCTTAGATTTTACTGTAAGAAGTTTAACATAAATACTAACATTCATGCTGTGGGAAGGAGGATTGAACAGTAAGCCTTGCAAAGTTTTACACAGATGATAAAATTCACAACTTTATCATAACACATTGATTAAAGTAAAAAAAAAAAAAAAAAAACTTGTGATCGAATAACTTCATTTATCGATTTCACAATTTTAGAGATCAATATGTATGCTTGCCTCTTCCTCCAGGCAAGTCTCTCACCCGGACATTTTTCAAGAAGGTGAATTTACAATTTTTGGTGGAAACATTATTCCATCTGCCATTGCATTAAAGTGTTTTAAAATTATCTTGTTTGCGATTGAAAGATATCCGAGTTAATGTAACATCTTTTACAATATGTTTTTTATCATAATTCAATTATGATATTTAAACAATTACATATAAAACTTTAAACTATAAGTTTTATGCACCTTTTTATTTATTAAATTAATAATTATTTTATCTATATTAACTCAAGAATATGATATGATATTCCATTTTAAACTCCAAGTTTTTCTATTACAATTCCACCTCAGAAAATCAACACCAAGAATTCAAGAAATATGCAATGGGAATGCATGTACATCAAACACATACAAAATTCCAATCTGTAAAACTCTTACTAAAATGTAAAACAAAAGTTGTTTATTTTATCCTTTCCTTAAGTTGTTTCCTTCTTTTTCTATTCATGAATCTTAGCAGTTTAAAAAAAGAGGGTTGTGTTTGTATTTCTTCAAGGAGGTATGAAAGACAAAATATGAGCACCACTATTCTAGATCATTTGTTTTACTTTGTATTTCTTCAAGGAGGTATGAAAGGCAAAATTTGAGCACCACTATTCTAGATCATTTACTTTGTAACTTTGAACTTGGTAATCAATAACACACATTAGTACAGGATACTATATTAGAATAAATTTGTAACCATTTGGTGAGTGGTAATTTTCTAACTGAAGGAAATCTACACAAATTAAAGAAATTATATTTATTTAAAACATTGCTATTTCACCAGTAACTTCACACATTCATATACACAAAATTTTTAAATGAAAATATAAGTTAAAACAAAAAAGAACAATTTTCAAAATTTGTCATGTTTGGTTAAAATGCCAGTTTAAATTTATTTAGATTAGACAGATAGTCTCAAATTGAAAAAATAGCTTTGGTTATCACAGTTTTTTTAAAAATAGTTTTAAGTTCTATTTATATGTCAAATCAAGTCTGAACACATATCTACAAAACACAAAACAAACAGATGCTTATGTGAATTCAGCTTATAAATATATACACAGGTTAAAATTTCTCATATTTCAGCAAAATGCAGACTTCTTTCCATAATTCATAAAATAAAGTTAAGAACTTACCACAGACCAAATTTTATGAAATGCATAGCAACACAATTTTAGGTTTTCAATAAAATCCACTGTCAATACACAAAAGTGATTTACATTAATACTGAGCAGCAATTGCGGATTAATTACTGTATACAAATTTACAAGTAATCAATATTTTTTCTTTTTGTAGAATTTTCTAGAATTTATCAAGCTAATTAACAAATGTAATAAACTTAATTAAAACAAGCTAAAAAAACAGTATTAAACATTTAAAGGACAACAAATACAAAAAATATATTCAAATATTGAACGTTGGGAGTTTTAGACAGTTAAGAATTTAAAGTGTTTCCAATTAATCACAAATTCTTGATTAAAAAAAGAAAATTGTTCATTTTAAGCAAACCAACATTAAAGTCTCAGTATTGCAAACATCTTCTAGTGAACAATTGTGTCAGCTATGCAAGTTAAATACAAACTTAATATTGATCCGTGTTAAGTTAAAACGAAGTCTATTTGCAATAGAAATTATTCCAAGTAAAAATATAAAATTGATAAAAAGTTTTATGTAACAATATATACAAAACATCCTAACACATCTTATAATTTGATAAATATAAATTCTTCCCTTAACCACACTATAATAATAGCTAACCTGCATGATTTACTTTTAAGATTGAATATTTTTGATTAGCTGCACATGTTAAAAATTGTACAAAACATTTGACTCTGGTTATGCTAAATAGATTCAACTATTAAAATGAGACACACAATTAACTCGGAATTTTAAAATTAAAAACATTTGACTTAAAAATTTCTAAATCCAGAAATGACTAGAGAAATGAACCCAGAGTTAAGTCAATTGAAATGCATCTATTTAAAAACAAGAAAAAAAAAATCTTTAAAACTTTAAATATGTAAGAAATCAAGTATTTTGAAAATGCGAAAGTGCTTCTGTAAAGAATGTACCTTTGTATGACATGGAATGTTAATATTCAAGATGAATACAAAAACACTTCTATAAAAAATCTGGTACAGTCACAATAAAACACATAAATTAGTGATACTTCACTAAGTCAACATAGCTGCACAAAAACAGTTTTGAAGACTATCTAAAACAGTAGCAAGTCTTCCTGCAAAAGGTCTTCGGAGGCACTGTCGTACAATAGTACAAAAATATCACTCAGTTTGTTTTCGCTAGAAGTACAAGCGAGCCATCTGGTATGAAAGCTTTATGGCATAGTTCAATGATGTAAAAATCTTTTCAATGAATGGACTTAAAAAATGATACTGCTATGGTAGCAAGTGTGATGAGAGCTACACTGTACATGGCTGTCGTACTGGAACTTACGCCAGGCACTTTATTACAGGTATCTGGACAATCTACGCCTTCACACAATGAACATACATCAACAACTTTAGGCTCATAGAACATTCTTGCACTCTTAGCTGCAAAAAAGCATAAAAAAATTAAGTTTGAATAATAAAAATTAATAAACACACACACAAGTTCTACAAAGTTCGAAAATCTAACTTCCCCAGAAAGAAATTCATCTATTAAATTTTCTAATTTCACAAATCCAGCAATTCTGCACATATACACAACCTACACATGGTCTTGATACTTAGAAGATATTCCTTTTGCCTATTCTTTTTAAAACATTTATAGGTGGTCTGCAGAATTTTAAGAATTTATTCTTATTGGCCTTGGGTGTAAAAGGGTTGAAAATCCCTAATTTAAAGAATTTACTTAGGGGTTAGGGATGCTAGTGACATTGAAGATGAGGGAGAGGTTGGCAAAGTAAAGATTGCATAAAGCTTCCTAAAATATTTAAAAATGTCAGACACCACCAAATATTGTTGTAAATAGGTTTTAAAACCGCTTGGATGGTTGGTTAAAGGTTAAGTTCAAATACAGGGTGAGTACAAATGATGGTCCCAATAAAAAAAAAAATCATTTTCAAAATTACTGCACATACTACAATAAGTGATACATGAATTTAAAGAGAAATATACCAAGTTTTTTTCAGTTACAAACGTTCGATGTGTGACCCTCGTTACACGGCATACGTCCAATCTGTAATCCAGTTCGTTCCAAACGTTTTGTAGCATCACTGTCAATGGTTCTGAATGCTGCACAAATGCATTCTTTAAATTTTGGCAGTGTTTTCGACATTGGTGGTACATAAACAATGTCTTTCACATAACCCCACAAAAAGAAATCACACGGTGTTAGGTCTGAAGATCTTGGCGGCCATGTGATTAATGATATATGTAAAACCCTATTACCTGTCTTGACACTGCTCGGGAAATCTCCTCTACATTTCACTTTTACTCTGCTATATACTTTGCATTCTATCTTTATTAAGTAATACATTCATTCTACTTTTCTTTATCTATATAAAATATCTTTTATTAATACAATAAGGTTATTCTTTATTTCACTTACCGTTCATATATTCCTGCCATCTTATCTTTAAATCCTTTTTAAGTTGTTTATTTATCGTATGTATTTTCCGACTTACGATTTTCAGCCATCCACGTTCCAGGCAATCAGGAGCATAGAATTAATTTCGAATGACGAGTGTTTCACAGCCGCCACTAGATGGCGTCGCTCGTTTGAAACCACTGCACATCGTTCGTACGACATTTCGTCACGATGTCCTTCGAGAATCTTCTTCTACTGCTCCGTGATTGGTTTTTCCATTCACCCGGTTCATATAAGTAAAGATGTAATATCTTTCCCTTTACCTCCTCTCACCTTTTTCCTTTGCTTCAGTATTTTAACAGTGTTTCGTTGGAGGAATTTCAAAGTGTGTTATGGCGTTTGATGTTGACATTTAAGTTCATTTTATATTTCTTTATATAAAAGCTGTTTTCTATCTTTCTTCATACAACGTTTTGCCGCCGACTACAAATGTATAGATTTGAGTGAGTCATTGATTCATCATGTGCATTGGAATTACGGACAATCTTTAAGTGTTTGCTGAAACTGAGAACTGTGATTCATCGTAAAACGTGTTGGCAGATGTTATGAAAGTAAATCTTTATCTTCAGATATCTAAATGTTTTTCGTGCTGCTCTTTAATCAGATGTCATTTAGATGGAAGCTGGTAGTGTTTGGTGTATTGACAAAAATGTATATTTTTCATGAAAGCTCCGAGATCGTATGGCCACTCGATGATCCTGTTCTTCATATGTCATGAGGGTTTGTTTTATTTTGCTTTTGTTAAATCTGTTTTAATAGTTTAATATGTTTATATATAAAGTTTGGATATTGTATAATGCTATAGTTAAACTGTATATTTCTGCTTTTTGGTTTTTAATAAACTTCAGTTTGTTTTTAAACTTTCTTGTAATTATTTCATCACCATTTGACTTCATAATCTTTTACATTTAGGGATTAACAGCTTAAGTTTCCATTGTGTATTTTTGCTCTGCTAACTTTTAATCTATAACTTAAATTTAATCACCTTCAATTAAGGGTAAATCACCATCACCCGCTTGAGGACAGCGCAGATTTTGTGTTTCAACAGGATGGAGCCCCACCTCATTGGTTTTTGCAGGTATGTATTTACTTGAACAAGGCGCTTCCACACCGGTGGATGGAACGTTTGGTGCAAACTGGATTACAGATTGGATGTATGCCATGTAACAAGAGGGTCACACATCGAACATGCTAACTGAAAAAAAACTTGGTATCTTTCTCTTTAAATTCATGTATCACTTATTGTAATATGTGCAGTAGTTTCGAAAATATGATGTTTTAAAATTGGTTCCATCATTTGTACTCACCCTGTATTTAATCCAAATTTGTGATTAAAGAGAATAAACTTTCACAACTCCTTGTTTAAAATTTTATTTTGTTTGCAATATTTACAAGACTTAATATATTTTCAGAAAAAAAGTATACATTAAATTTCATTGGAGGAGACAAATTTTTCAAGTAGAGTAACACAAGATATATTACAGTAATTTAATAACATTGCTGTAAGATGCTTCTTTTGTAAAACCCGATCTCAAATTAAAAATTATATAAAATGCAAATGACTCAAAAGCAAGACTTTGTTTAACCATTCTGATCCTTTTGTTTAATCTACAAAACTAAAACAAGCTGCCCACTCCTAGAGGGCTCTGAATCATGTTGTATAGTTTCAAATTTTATTTAATTTAAAATACAGATAATACAAAAATGGCACACTAGCCATAATTTAACTAAAATTTCTGTTGTACACAAACGCATCCTCTAGAATGAAAAAGCATTCATCCTCTAGAATGAAAAAGCATTCATCCTCTAGAATGAAAAAGCATTCAAAGCATTTATTTTAAGCATATTAAAAAATTACGTGTAGGCATATTAGACATTAAAATGTATAAATCCACTGAAGACTTATTTGAACGTTACAGTGCCAATTTTTAACTTTTGTACAGAAATTTTATAGATGACAGGCACATTATTTGAGCTATCTATAATTTAAAATGTCTACATTCAAAGCTTTAGAATGAATTGCAGAACTTTCTGAAGTGATAACTTGTTTTTTTGCTAACCCTGTACATTAAATTTAAATTAAAATCAAATACAAAATGATATTACAAAAAACACAATACAACAATGCTAAGAAATATTTTATCTTGAAGAAAAGAGTTTCTTTTAATAAATTAAATTGATTCTCTTAATGACATTCAAAATAAGAAAATGCAAACCATTCGGTTGAAGGTAGAGATGCAACGATTATTCGGCCGTAGCCGAATAATCGACCCATTCGGCTTCGGCCGAATATCAAGTCCATTATTCGGCCTTGGCTGAATAATACTGAGAAATGCTTTTATAATTACACAGCAAAACTTTTTAATTTGACAATTTATTTTCATCATATATGATGAAAACTTTATTTGAAATTAACACCTTTTCTCCCCTCAATGGGCTTTATCTATTAATTTTTATATAAGACAGTAATTTATCAATCATATTAAAATTTTTATGCTGTATCAATAAGTACAAAAAGTATTTGTAATAAGCTAACATAATCTATCAAATTTAAAGTTAATCTATTCAAAATTTTCCTAATAGAGCAATACAAGAAAATTCTATTTTTTTAAAGCCTAATGGGAAATTTAATATTTATCGCTTGTTACATAAAAAAAAAAAAATCTTTCTTTCAATATTATCTTTAATTAGACCTATAAAGAACATAAATATTTAAGTTGTATATGCTGCAATAATTAAGCTTTTTTTTTAAAATTAAACATGCTTAAAAGTGAAATATAATTTAAGTAATTTTTTAAGTGCATTACTAAACCTTATTAAATAATAAAAGAAATGCAAGTACTATATTTTTTTTTAACTAGTATGTATGTTTTACATCAGTATTTAATTTAGATTTTCTTTCATCTGAAACTTGAAATTTATGTAGCCTAGTACTTTTAAAATTTTGCGATTATTTTAAAATGTAACAGCAGCAACATACATAATATCTATTAAATTGTAACAATACAGTATCTAAGATACTACATAGTCAATATTTTTGAAATTTATTTTCCTTACATATATTTCCTTCCTCTAAATCTGAAAACATTCACTATACATTTCTTAACAGTGCTTGCTGTCTGCTGATATACCCCCCCCCCCCCCCAAAAAAAAAAAAAAAAGTTTGTTAATTTTAAGCTTCATGAAGTCTACACTTGTTTATTTCCACCATTTTAGAGGATATTCCTTTCTATCAGTGATTTTTCTTAAGATATTAAGACTTATTTTTTTATTTTATTTTCATCTGAATGTTGAAATTTATGCCTTCTGGTACTTTTAAGTATTTGTCATTATTTTAAAATGTAGCGATATACATTAATATGTACTAAAATATAACTAGAGAGTAACAGAAACCGATGAGGAACTTATGCTAAGATTTTTTTTTATTTATTTATTTTTTATTGAGGGGGGGGGGGGGGATTATATTTTTGATGCAATTTTAGGCCGAACATAGCCAAATATTTTTTCAGAATAAAAATAATGCTTTAAAAAATTAAATTTGCACATAAATAATTTTTTGAAGAGAAAATAATAGAATAATTGTGAAATATACAAGAGTTGCACATATAGTGCATATTAATGGACAAAAACAAGTTCATTATTCAGCAGCCGAATAAGCCGAATATTCGGCCATAACTAGGCCATATAATTGGTATTCTGTTATTCGGTTAAACCATTATTCGTTGAATCACTAGTTGAAGGGACAATTTAAGCTATTATTTACCATTGTTGAATTAAAGGTTCCATTCATCATTTAATGATTTTGCTGAAATGAATATAATGTTATTGATATTTGGAAGAGTTTATACAACAGAGGGTCATCTCAGAATCTCCTTTAGCAAACTTAAAACTGAACTTTAGTTTTACAATACTGATGCAATTCATTGTACTCAAGTTTACTAGAGAGCAAATATAAATTACATATTTACTTACCCAAATCATAGTAATCATATACTTTGACTGGCACTGGCTTTTGATTAGCAACTTTATGGTTCCTAAATGCAGGTACATTTACACACATTTCATCACCATCAATCTAGGAAAAAATTTCAAAAGAACATGTCAAAAACTTTGAAGAACTAGAAAAATCTTCAAATCAAGTCTGTAATGATACTCAATAGACACTTTCATAAAATAATTTAATAAAATTGTATTGTTAGAAGCAAATTAAATTTCATAATTGCACAAAATATTTCAACTCAATTTTGTCATTCATCAGTTCATTTGCGGACTAGAATAAGATTCATTTTAATATGTCAGCAAATAATTTAATATAAAAAAGCAAAAATTAATTTCCTTTTGGAAATAATCTTATTGTTAACTAAATTTTGATTTTGAAAGTTTCAATTTACTTATTACAAACTGACATTTAAATTTTTGAAATATTTATTGCACTTAAAATGTACAGTACTTTTCTATTAGTTGGGTGCAAATTTCAAAATAGCATATTTTTTTCATTATAGCAGTAACACACTATGCCATTCTTGGTGAAAGAATTTAAACTTTTACATCAGTAGGTAAAATAAAAAATAAAACCAACTATCACCAATTTCATTTAAGAAACATAAATCAAGAACATTTTATTTCAATATCAAAGCATTATTTTTAGTTTACACCGACTCTGAAATATTTTTAATGATTTTGGTGAACACTGAAAAAAAACAACTTTGTAGCAGCAAAAATTAATTTCTTAGCAAGTAAAAACAATTTTTGTAGAGAAACCTCCACTTGTGATAAATATTTATAGCAAAAACAAGTATGCAGATATACATTCAATTTAGAGTAGTTTCCGAGAAGTTGATCCAAAATCTTTTTTACTGTTCCAGAATTGGACAAGTTCAAATTTAGATATTAATCCTTTAATATTTCAAAGCAGTGAAACAGGCAGAATTCTTGGAATTCCTGGTTTGTTTTTCTACATCCATGCTATACATTAATATCTATCAGAAGTAAGAAATGAAGGGGGGGGGGGGGGGTGGCATGCTAAGTTTAGAAACTTTTTCCTATACCTCCAGATTTATAAAGTTTCGAAATTTAGTGTCTTCAGCAGTGAAGGTTTTCACAATCTACAAAACAAATAATAACAACAAACTATTTAACAAGCTTGTTAATACAAAAATTTTAAAATCAGTCTGTGGCTCTAAATACATAAAAATATGAGAAATTTTGGAATAGTGCACTCATCCATTGTCCAAGATAAGGAATCTTAACTGATAACTTAATATTTATAAAATAGATAAAGGAAAACAGTTTTGAAAAAAACTATTAGAGATTTAGCATAAAAAAGTCCTTCTGGCCAGTGCTGAGAGGAAGAAGTAGCTTTCATATTCCTTATTTTTAAAAACCTAGCTTATGTTATTCAAACTAAACACACAAAGCTCAATTTAGTGGAAACCGATTATAGAAGATTCAAACTAATTTTTATAAATATTAAATCATTATGAATGAGAATTTTGCGAAATTAGTCAGCTTTATCCAAGCTGCTTTTATTTAAAGTAACTTGTATTTGGTTGCCAAATTCGGTGATATTTTGAAGTGCCTGCCATTTTAAGACAATATGGTGGATGAGGATAACCAGTGAGCTTGGTGGAGACTTTAGTAATTCCTATACACATGCTCACTCACATTGGAATCGGTTGATATATACGAGTGCTGTCGCAGGCAAAAAATCAGATTTTTCAAAATGTTGCCCCATAAAGAAATTAAAACTGCTATATCTGAGCTATTTTTTAAGATAAAGACAAAACAAAAAATGCTCCGGAATCCTTATATCAAGGTCAAATAAGAAAAACCTTTTTCAATTTCTAACTTTTTTGCACTTCACTTTAAATGTAATTTTTTTTAATTTAATGGCCGCCATTTTGAAACAAGACGGCAGATGAAGCTGGTCAACGAACTTGGTCGAGACATTGCTATGTTCTATCCACATGCCTTCTTACATCCAAATAGGTTAATAAATACCTGTGTTATAGCGTGACAAATATCAGATCGCTTCAAAATGTTAGCCATGCTAGAAATTCAAAGTGCTATAACTCAACCATTTAAGATATAGACGAAACAAAAACTGCTCCAGAATCTTTGTATCAAGGTCAAACACATAAAAAAAATCTTTCATTTTCCAATTTTTTGATACCTCATTTTAAATTTAAAAAAAAAAATTAAATGTTCCCCTTTGAAACAAGATGGCGAATGAAGCTGGCCAACGAACTCTGTTGAGACATTGGTATGTACTATGTACACACCAAGTTACATCCAAATCGGTTTATAAATACGCCTGTTATGATGTGACAAAAATCAGGTCGTTTCAAAATGTCAGCCACAATAGAAATTCAAAATGCTATAACTCAGCCCTTTTTTTTAGATATAGACGAAACAAAAACTGTTCCGGAATCTTTGTATTAAGGTCAAACACATAAGAAAAAAATCTTTTTCATATTCCAGTTTTTTTGTACCTTATTTTAAATTTAAAATTTTTTTAAATGGCCGCCATTTTGAAACAAGATGGCAGATGAAGCTGGCCAACAAACTCTGTCGAGAAATTGGTATGTACTATGTACACACAGAGTTGCATCAAAATCGGTTCATAAATACGAGAGTTACAGTGTGACAAAGATCAAATTTTGAACGAAGGGTGGTTTCGGGGTCTGGGGGGTCATGATCGATGAAAATATACCAAAATCTTTTGAAATCGCTTTCCTCCGAACGGCTGCAATAGGTAGCTTTTTGTAATGAAAGCTACCTAAAAGTTAACATCTATTACTAAAAATATTTCCTACTTTAACTGATGTCTCTTATTAGATATATTCATTAGCACAATTACAGTAAACATTTTTAAAAAAGTTGTCATAAAACCTTAACTACTATCATAAAATCATGACAACGGTTTTATAAACGTCGTCTTCAGTAAAAAATTAAAATAACTATAGAGCAAACATACAATATGTAAACAAGAATATATTAAAACAAATATTTGGCCTTCCATAATTTGACCCATTGATGACTCAATAAGAGGCAATTGAAATATTTGGCCATTTATCACCTGCATCCGGGTAACAGAAAAGTACCAAATAGCCACATAATTTATGTACACTAATTTTATAGTTAAGAAATTTATTTTAGTCAGTTCAAATACTGATTTATAAAAGCGTAAAACTTAAAACATACCCTGTCAAAATAAATGACAACATTTGTGTCTCCATTCTGAGTTTCAATCCTCTTGATTTTATCCAACTTCTTGATGGTTGGGAAAGTTTCAGAATCAGCTTGAAATCCAGAAGGCAAACCAACTTCCATAACTGCCATATTACTAGCACCCTCTTCTGTATATCTGAAAAAAATTAAAATGATCCGTCACAATATAACCAATTTTGCCACCTATCTAAAAAACAAAAATGTAGTGATGCAATTTCACAAATAACTCATCTATAACTTTAACCCTGAATTCCTGCCTTTGGAATCCCATTGCTTATTACCACCCACATGTCAAATCGACATATACTCCTAAAAAGTTGCTATTTCTACGGCATATTCAAAGGTGTTTTTATGACAGCCAATTACCTACACTAGGGATATGGGCCCCGAATTGGAGGGGGGGGGGGTAGTGCTCTCTGTGGGGGTCTTTCTGAGGGAACCTAACCCGTAATTATGCAAGGGAATCCAAAGTTCATAGAATATTCAAAAGAGTTGAGAGGAAAACTGAATATTATTGCATAAAAACTTCAAAATTTTTGAAACAATATGCATAGGTTGAGCCCTTGTTACCACCTACACGTCAATCTTAAGATGTGTATGGGATGAGCACTTATGACCATCTACACATCATTCCGACGCCTTGAGTTACAAAAAACAAAGCTCTCACCGTGACTCTCACCGAAAACAAAAAAAAAATTACATGAATTGACGTACGGGTGGTAATCCAGAGTTAAATGCACAGTAAAAAAAAAAAAGAAACAATTTATTAAATCGCAAATACGAGGGAAGGATGAAAAACTTATTCATTCCTTATCATGGACAACCATAAATGAAAATCAAGGAGTGACAAGATTTTCAAATAAATGTGCCTATATATCCACTGTCAAAGCAGCGATTTTTTTTGTCTTTCTTGGATGTGTGTGTGGTGGTTGTGGGGTCAGTTCATTGGGAATTTTCTTTCTACTTTACAGGAAATTATCCAAGAATTCAGTAATCATTAAAATTTGTTAACCAGAGCGCATTTGATTTATGCTTTTTGTAACAATGAGATATCTTTATATGTGGATGATCTATCAAAGCATAGCATAATATGGTCACTAACAAATTACTAGAACAAATTTAAGTAATTCAGATTTGTCATTTACTGTAAGAACATTTTTGGAATTATACCATAGTAAAAATATCTAAACTTGTCCATATATCTTAAAAATGTAAAAAAGCATTAAATTTTATATAAAGAGTATAGAAAATTTAATTTTCAATTAGAAACATTTAATAAACATTTTTAGATAAAATTGTACAAATCAAAAATTATGCTCCCGCAGAGAAACAATCTACACTACTATCATGCTGAAAATGTCCTTTTAAAACTGACTAGTTTGTGCCCGCCAAGATTCGATGGTAAAGAACTTTAATGTTTCATTAGAAAAATTCTTTAATTTATTAGTTGCTTTTAAATTAATTATTGAATGACAAATTACATGACGAATTTCTATATTGCATAAATGATTCTTATTTCTTTAAGGTTGGTTTGTATTTATGTCGGCCAATTATCTGCACGTGGGATATAGGCCCTAAGAGGGGGAGTGCCTTCCGTGGAGGTCTTTCTAAGGGAACCTAACCCGTATTAACGCTTGGAGAACCAAGGTTCGAAGGAAACCACGAAAACTCCGAACGATTAGGCCGACGGGCGCGATTGGGATCGAACCCAGCACCTCCCGTCTACCAGCTTCGAGAGCAGAACCTCTCGGCCACTGGTGCTTATTTCTTTAAGACGATAGATGGTGCTGCCAGTCTAACCTATGCAATGAAGTGAAAGAATTAAGTTTTTAATTTGCAACTAATTATGCTTTCTTTTTATCAGAAATTTACCTAAAAACACCGAGTAGAGAATTTATTTTCTCTTACTACGACCTCTTTTTTTAAAAAATAATATCTATTTTTATTTATTTATTTATTAAAACTATGCGGGTATTAAAAGCTACCATGAATTTTATTTTATCTGTCTCATTCTCTAAAAACCTAAATTTGAAACTTGATGCGGCTAACGATTTCATATTTTTTATTACTTGAATTTTATTTTACATTTTTATACATTTTAAAAATATTAAACCTGGATATCAGGGTAATTTCTTTTATAGCTCTTATACTAATATTTTTCTTTCTTTCCATTTTATTTTTTACACAAATGAATGACAAACTTTTCTGACACACATCTATATTCTTGATAATGGTCAGAAAATATAACGAAAATTTTAGATCAGCTCAATTTAATTGATAATTACATGCAAAATATTTTAGCTTAAATATTTTAAAAAATTTTAAAAATTATAAAATAATTTTTTCAAAATATTGGTAAATTTTATTTAATTATAAAGCATTCAAGTAATAATAAAGTAAAAATCCTATAACTTCTCTTCCTAATAAAATATGTCATTATTGAAATGAATTATCGACAAAAATATTATACATTTTGCCATATTTGGGTTCGAACCTGCGTCCTCTACAAAAATTCAGAGCTTTAAAGTGGTGCGTTAACCCGCTACGCTAGCGGTAACTCTTTACTTCCTTCTAAATTGAAGAGGTTAAAAAAAAAAAAAAAACAGTTGATGCATACGAATGTCTCGAATTTGAGTTCTGATCTTACAGAAATAGTTTTGAGTTTTAATATTTATGATACCTTATTTTTTCAAACAAGTAGCTACAACATAATATGCTAGTTTCCCAAGCTTCGTGTTTAACTATTAGCAATTCATAAAATTCCAGTCTCAACTTTTAGCCTCAAATCACTGTGTATTTTCTCTGTGTAACATGTGACTAAAACAATATGACAACCCTGAAATAAACTGTATCTAGATAATAATATCGACACAATAAATTTTTGAATTGTTAATAATGTTGAAAGAGTCAAATAAAATTAACTTTGTGAAAGAAAGAAAAGCTTGTTTACAGTAAGATCGAATAGCAGATGAACTTAAAACAACTTCGACCTGTGATGTGATAGTTCAACTGAGCAAGCATTTTTTCACATGTGCAGCACGTCACTCCAAAGACAGACTTTTATACTGCGCATGCGCAACTGTAAAATTTTAATTTAAAATTACGGCTAATTAATAAAATATTTGAACAAACGAATGGATGATAACAAATCTGAGGCTAATTAAATCTCATTTAAAAAAAGATTGGTGTAATTTGATGCAGTAGTTTCTTCTCACGGACTGTTGAAAGAAAATGCTTAGCATTTTAAATATAGAGATACAAAACTTCCGATGAAAATGTTAGGTATACAATTTTTTCCAGCATGTATACTTGACAATAATTTCAAGTTATACCCTATTTAAACATATGAAGTTGATTAAAGTCAACTACTATGCTTATCAAAATACAAGTTCAGTTTTAAAATAACAGAATTAATAACCAATAAAACATTTAAAATTAACATTTATTTAGGTAAAACTTATGATGCACTTACTTTGTACAAATATCCAGCTCAATGTAATCATCAGTAGATGCTTTTCCAAGAACTGGTTTTAAGGCAAAAGAAGGGGTTTTGCCCGTAGTTTCAATATTATACTGCCATGTAACCTATATGTATAAACGTTAGTTTAGAAAATTAATTATAAATTAAATGGATTATAAAAAGCAATTTTGATAATAAATATTCTAATTATCACACTGAAATTAAGATCGTTAATGGCCATAGTAAGCTGAGAAGGATTACCAGGTTATAGTTTGTTTTTTTTTTTTGGGGGGGGGGGGAGGGGTATTTTCTGAATGTTAGAACATATACATGTTCTCTTGAAACATTTAAAAAAAAATTAAACATGTACAGAAATTATAGCAATTCTTGTTACACAGTTAATGAGGGCACTATTTACAAAATCTTACACACAATGTTCTTAAAATTATGTTTTTTCAAGTTTAAATCCAAAATATTTCGGCAACGGATGAATACATTTATAGCTCTTGCTCTTTAAACAAAAGTTACATTTTAGTCTTTTGCAGATGCTTTTAATTTATTAGTTTGTTTATAGGATTCCATACTTAAAAAGTAAAAACAGAACCATTATAAGATCACTCGTGTATCTATCCATCTGTCAGTCGTTTTTCTTAGAAACTACGGAACATGAAAATTTCAAACTTGTCAGAGTTAGCGACTCATATTTTTAGATTAACCATTCACAAATATTTTTAGGATTTTTTTTTATTTTTTTGGGGGGGAGGGGTGGGGAGGAGGTGAGGGGTAGTTATAAAAAAAAAAAATATCATGTGGGGCATCTTTCGAAAGATCTTTTAACATCAAACTCAAAAATATGTTTTAATTTTAGGTATTATATTTCAGGAGATATTGTCGAAAATGTACTGCCAAAATATGTCCCCCCCCCCCCCATCCTTATTTCCAAGTCTACTGAAACTAAATTATGAAAAAATTAGGGTAGTAGTTTATTTAAACCTTGCAGGAAAACTATATTGATTATCCTATGTCGCATTGCACGAGAAAATCATTTTTCCTGTTACACACACTTAACTTTGCGGGCGCTCAGTGTTGATTTGAGGGGCATTAGAGGTATCTATTGATGTGGAATCATCCAAAGACTATTGATAGTTAAAAAATGTCAGCAATTAGCCGAGATAATTAAAACCTATGTAGAAAACAGTAACACAGATCAAGGCGGCGTTGCAACCTTTTTTTTGAATTTGAAGCACGCTTGAAACAATGCCAAGTTTTAACTTTGTACAAGGTTATACAGAAACCTTTGTGCTGTAAATTTCCCACTTGACTGTATTTCATAAACAAAACAAACTCAGATTTTTTGTTAACTAATATTAAGTTTGATATAAAAATGGAAGGTTAAAATATGATGAATGTTTATGAAAGTTCATAGTTTAATACAAAAACCTACATAATTTATACCTTGTTGTTAGGTCAAAACAATCAAAATAAGCTTATTTTCAAGCCAAAACACTCCCACAAAGCTTTAAGTATGTAGTGCTAAACATATGCGAATCAGAGATTATACCTAAATATTTAGTGTTTTAAATGGTTATTGTAAGTTACTTATCTGTAACACTTGTATGCTGCCTATGGCAGTGAGGCCTCCCAATGCTAGGTTTGTTTAAAAAAAATAAAATCAAATTTGAGGGCATATGTTCCCAAAAACTTTTCAAGGGCAATGCCAGGGAGGTCAACTAATATTAGCATAAAATGTTAAAATCCCACAATTATGTAAATATTAATTTGAGCTATATATTTTTATAAAGGTTTTTTTCTGTAAAATTCATTGATTGAAAGTCAAATTGGGAACAACAATGTCACAATTTTAACAATGTGATCGAATCGCAAAATATTAACTGTAAATATACACACTACATACTTGAATGATGCCAACACCAAAACCAGTTGCTTGCACTTTCACAGACCTAGTATCAGGGGGCAGCTAAAAAAAAAATAAATAAAGCTATAAGTAAATACGGAATTTCATACGAGTTTAATTTTGTGGATGTGTTCAGAGCACATGGTCACTCATAAATTGTTTTAAAGATGTTAGTAATTTTTGTTCAAAGTTAAATGATAAAATCATTTTATTATACATTTTTGTATGAAAAAAACTTTCAAACTTACCAATACTTTCTGAAGAATCATAGCATTTTCAGAATTTATAGAAAGGACATTGCTCGTGTCTACAGTACTATATGACACATTAAGGGAGATTGAAGTTGATGCCAGTCTGTAAGCGAGAGAAGCAAGAGCTTGAATGCCAACAACAGTATCCTAGATGAAATGAAAGATGAATTGATAATAAATGACAAATCCTATAAGAATCAAAGTAAATTTATAAAGTTAGGTTCAAAGTTTTATATAGTTAAAAGGAATACAAACATTTTACTACACAGATTGATAATCATCACAAAATATAAATTTTAAAACTGAAATGCTACATAATATACACGAGATACAGTTTCCATATAGAAATTAGAAAAGTCTGCATTTTTAGGTATAGAAATATTTTAAGTGAAATAGATTTCTTGTGATAAAAGAAAATCACTTGTATAATTGTATACTTATGATAATCACCTTAATATAAAACATTAAAATCATTCTTTTAAAAATAAGCTAAATCTTTTAAATACAGCAGTAGAGGATTATAATGCCAAGTTTTATGCAAGGCTATGGTCAGAAGTAGCATGCTGCAATTAGCAAAACTACAGTAGCTCCTACCTTTTCCAGTAATTTGTAGTGTAGCTCAATAAATTTAGAGCTTTGTAATGAAGCAAGCAGCACAAAAAATCAGTTTGTAGGGAACACTGACGTTACTTTAACCTACTTTCTGAGGGGGGAAGTGCCATTTTAAAAATAACATGATCATAACTTTTTTCTGTTGTGCAAAACATGTTCTGTTCAACAATTCATAAATCTCAGCAACAAAATTTAACAATGCATCACATGAAAACCACAGATTTTTCCATTGATACTTGCAGGTAAAACCAAGTGAGGACATTCCAATTTCTTGTCTATTTACTCATTAGGTCTTCATGTTTTATATCCATTATTAATTTGTATTTATTGTTTGCATTTGATAAATGTTAAATACAAGTGATAAATTTCATGTCCTCGTTACATCATCGCTTGTTCAGATGTATGGTAGTTTTTGTTAGTCCCAAAAAACTAAGCTATAGTTATTTTTTATTATTTTTTTTAATGCAACTATATTGTTGATTGTATTACACATCTCTCTCTTAATTACATACACAAGGTTCATACAGCCTTCAGAAGAAAAATCCAAGGAACAGAAAAATTCCGAGTACATGAATTTTAAACAAATTACCTCTTTTTTTTTTTATTTAACAACATTTTCCTCTCATGTAACAACATGCACTCACCATAACTTAATACCTCATTTAGAAAGAAAACTGATTTTATTCTATTAAAATCTAATGGTTAGTGCTAAGATTGCACAGAATTCACAATATATTGCTTATTGTTTTCATAATTTCAAATACAAAATTGCTAGTAAACTATATGCAATGATCAATGATTGGGATATTTATATATGAAAAAAAAAAAAAAAAAAAAAAAAAAAAAAAGAGAGACATTAGCGAGGGGAATTTAGAAGTAATCTGACTAGCAGCCTTAAGCCACACTTAGGCAACAAATTATTTTTCTAGAAAAAGGTTGATGGTAAAGTGCACAAGTACAAAAAAATTAAATTTATTTTTCTTAAGCTTTTTCAGAACTACCCAGACTTTTTTTCCCTATTATGTAGTAATCTCATTATAATGAGGTATTTTTATAATTAAGCTTACACTAAAGTCATATCAGCATAAAAAACCGTATTCAAAGTTACATAACTGCCAACATGATTTTTCTCCCCCCACAAATCAAATAAGTCCAGATATTTTATTAAGTAAAAAAAAAGAAGAATATAGAAACTAGAACATATAGAAACTAGAAACATTTTATTAAATATTTTTTCTGGTTTAAATTATATTTGATTTTAAAAAAAACTAGAAGGTTGGCAGATATGAAATTATAACAATTTGTTAAACATCAAAATTGATATTTATTGCACGCAATTAAATTTATTATATATCTCTACAAAAATTGCCAAAACTGTACAAACCTGAGTAGATGAATAGCCACCATTTTCATTTTGTCTTGAAATAAGCCACCTCAAGATAGGAAGAGAACCAGCAACATCCCCTCTTAACGAATACGTCAAAAGAGCATAAGCAGTCATTTCTACATCTTGAGATTGAGGCATGTAGTAGCTATCTACAGAGTTATCTTTCTTACGCTGCCAGTGTATGGTATCCACTGTAACGTTTACAAAAAATTAATCATGTCTCAATTTTATATGTAGCTCAAAATTTTCATTACAAAATTAAAATCAAAATACTTTTGGATTAATGTTTTATGGACATTCACTTAGATTTTGAATGACATCTTACATCCTGAACTACGTTCTAATGAACATTCTAGAAACAATCTTACAGAAAGAGGTTGTCTCCTCTACTGATAATGTCGAAAGATAACAGTTTTAATAGCGTTGAAAATATTTTTTGCTGATCAAACAAGTAAAGTGATTTCTTCTTGAAGGCATGTGTACAATTTACCTATGATAATACTGAATTCCTACAGCAAAACGAGAGTAAATTCATACCAGTAATTATGCAAGCTTAAAATATCGTAAGACAGCGCAAGATTATTTGCTTTATCTAGTGTAGGATGGTTCATATAAAACTGGACTGGGCCAAAAAGGGGTACAAAAGGTGTAGCTTTGCAGAATCCTTATTTATTAATTTTATATTTGCCATCTTTACAACTGTGCTTAGATGTGTGTGTATGTAATATATCGCACATTCGAAACCAGTTAGGTAGTTGTGGCCTTTTCACTTCCCGGCATGTCCATACAGCCAGCTTTATAGATGCAAGGACATCTTGGGGTGTCATACTTGGATAATAATTGGACTCGGGAACCTTCTGGTGGATCAAACTCATTTATTTCGTGCTCCATCATACAGTCCGATTCTCGAGTCCAGTCGAAGGTCCTTCGAGCCGCTTCCGTCGCTAATTCCAGGAGTGCTACAAGTTTGACAGGCTTCTCGGCGCGGGTTTTAGCTAATATCTTGGGACTTATATTTTCCAGCAGAGGGCACAGTTGTAAAATTGGGAGGAACATTTCTTTAATTGGTTGATTAGCTTTTGATTGATTACCTGGGCTCAAATGCCAGAGTTGGGTTTGTCTCGTCTGGGGATGAACTAACTACCACATGGGTACAAAATTTACAACTCAGCTATTTTTACTCTTAAAGATCGACTGAAAATGATATCTGAAAGTAATAAGATGTATTGCTGGGAAACAAAGTTATAATTGGTAAAACTGGTTTTAGAATGAGATTTAAAGTTAGCAGAAAGAAACTTCAGATTTTAATTTAATTTTTTGAAATTTAATTTTGAATTTTTAAAGGTTTTTTATCCTTTCATGTATAATTTTTTTTTTTAAATTCCAGGTATAAGTTCAGAGGCAGACTGTGGTGAAAACCTATGTCTTGGTGGCCATTTTCAACACTTGTTATGGTCAAACTGACAAAGATCACATGTCAACAGCATAACTACATTAAAACCATAATGTATATTTTAGTTTTCTTTGGTTGCAGCTCCAAGAACATTAAAAAGTATTTTTCACAAGAGATTTAATTTTAAACTCAAAATTGTAAAAAAAAAAGAACATTAAACAGCAAATTTTAATATTAGTAATATAGAAAAGAATTAAGGAATTTGGAAAAGGATGTACGAGACAAAAAAATGTACAGAAAAGTAAATTAGGAGTTTTAGTGCATAAGACATTTAAATTGAGACTAATTAGTTAAGCAGCAATATGAAAAACTAGCAACAGTAGGTTTAACAAAAATAGTATAATATGCAAAATTTTAGTTCGTAATATCAGATCCAGAATTATGATAAAGTTATCTTCATTAATTGCACTTGTGACAAGTTAAAATAAATTTTACAGAAAATAAGAGCTTGCAACAATTTCTAAGCAATATTAAGTACTTTAGTTATTTCTAGTTTCAATTCTTTTGGTGACTACCGGCATTCTTACATATAATTTTCAGTTTTGACATTTTTGCAAAAAAATTGAAGAGCTGCAGTTTTTTAAGCCTCACATTCAATGGATTTAAAGTTCTATTTATTTTTAGTCATAATTACCAAATAGTTAACTTGAATTTTCAAAAAAGTAGAATCCAAAAAATGATATGCTCAGTAAATAAATTCAAAGTGAAACAAATGAAAAGCAAGAACAATTAGAATGATTCATTTAAAGAAAAAAAAGTGACCAATAAAATGATTACAGACAACTAAATATTACTGTTATTTTCTGAAATTAAAATTAATATGCAAGTCCACATTATACAAAGTTGCCGCTGAACTTCTTCCATACAATACGGTATTGCTTATGATGAGTTTTTTAAAATAAAGTTTATTAATATGTAACATTGAGACTCATTATGTTGCACACAATTTAAGGTTTCTGATGATTTTATATTGATTTCTTATATAAAATTCTTTCAATAACAATATTATTTAATTGACTTCAATGAAATGTTATACAAATAGTTAAATTTATACTGAAAAAAAGATACATTCATAAATATAAAGTCAAACTTCGATATATAAGTCATTGTGCCATTTAACTAAACCATACTGAAAAAAATATTTCGGTAGTAAACATTGCCAGTGAAAATTGTAACTAGTTTTAAAATTTTTCCATTACTACAGAGGTCATTTAAACATAATTTACCTCCTCTAGTTGACAAACTTAATAGTTTCTGTAGAGCTACATCTTTCTCTGAATGTTCAGATAGGTGGAAAGCATAAGTTACAATCGAAACAAAATAAGGATCTTTGGCATTCTTCAGTTCTTTTAACAAATATTTAGAAGCTTTATCCATTTCTTGTCCAAATGTTTTCTGGGCCTGAAAATAAGCAAATACCATGTCTACTTTTAAGAGGTTAAATATGTGCATATAGAAAATAAGCTTAAAAATCATAACAGCATATTTTTGTTTTTTGTGTGTATGCTAAGTGGTCAGAGATTGCTTTAGTAGCCACAGTGTAATTTGCGAGATTTTTTTTCAACAGCCCTACCAATGAAATATTTTGCAGAAACATTTAACAAAATATGTTGTGCATATTATGCCGTTAGTTTTTAGTACCCTCCACAGTGCTATATATAAATTTTTTTCTATAAAAATTGCAGGCCCAACATAGTCTCGTATAAATGACTTTTATGCCCATAAAGAAAACCTGCCCAAGCCTGGTAGATCGTACTATCTATATTATAAAGGACAAACATATCTGTGCGTAACGCATATGTCATTTTGCGAATGGCAACACTTTGAAATTTGAAATGAAATTTTGGTTTTGCAATTTTCTCTACTGCAAATTTTTAAACTTCTAAACATCGCGCATTTTAAATTTTTACACCGTCGTATAAGGAAAAAAAATGCTCTTTTAAATGCAATGTGTTTGAAAGCTGTATCTCAATTAATTTTTGAGATATTAATTTTTTTGCAGTTTTTAATACCATTTTTCTTATCGTGGCAACAAAAGTACCTCATTTCTATTGAAAGTCATTGAAAGTAAACGGAAAATAGTCGAAAATAGGAGATACAGTATCTTTGTTGCCATTTTCTCATAAAACCTGAAAAAATAGTTGAAAATAAAATATGGGCTATGTCAAGAATATTGTCTGTTATTCCGTGGTAATGACGTCATATGCACACTTTTCTATAGACGAAGTTTAAGACTGGGTTGTAAAAGTAGATTGCTTTAGCGGATGCAAATGACGTCATTTTATAAAAAAACGTGTATTTTAATTCTTAAACCTGAATTATGTTTTGTAGAAGTGCGTCATTTTCGCAGCCCAGCTGCTATGAAATTCTTCACAGGTGAAAATGCTTCACTTTTGAGAATAATGTAATCGAAATCACACACTGATAAAACGCAATGTTTTACAAAAATTTAGAGTGTCTTTATAAAAGAGAGGTGACATGCAAATAATAGCGATTTATATTACAGAAATTGATGATTCTCGCCTGGATGGATTTGCTTCTAGGATGGATCTATATTATAAAGAACAAACGTATCTGTGCGTAACGCTGATGTCATTTTGCGAATGGCAATACTTCACGATCAAATTTCGGTCTTGAAATTTCACTACTGCAATTTTTCAATCTTCTGACCATCGTACATTTTCAATTTTTGTCGCATAGGGAAATAAATGTACTTGCAAATGCAATTTGTTTAAAAACTCTATTCATTGACTGATGTATTGTATTTTCTAAAACAATTTTTAAGCATGATTTTTTTTTTTTTTTTTTTTAAGTTTATCTTATCACGTGCCGGTTTCAATACACAAAATAATAAACATTTTGCACATAAAGCAACAAACATTTTTCAGCATTTGTTTGTTGACTATTTTTTCATAATGAAATTAATACTTCCTTTATAAGCAAATAAAAGAATAATATTAAAAAAAAACCCACCAAACTAACATATTTGTGAAAGACAAATTAACGAAATTAATACTTCTTTTATAAACAAATAAAAGAATAATATTGAAAAAACGCAAATCTAACATATTTGTAATCGTACAATTTAAATTTTTAGATCACCAAATAGGATTTTTTTTTTTTCAAATGGAATTTGTTTGCAAAGTTCATCTCAGTTTTCTGATTGTCTATGGTTTTAAAAACAATTTTAAAGCATGAAATATTTTTTTAAATTTATGTATATCGGAGCTCGATTACGAAAGATTAATCCGTTTGCCCTTAAAAAATAAAGAGTTCACTTTCTTACGGCTAATTTCCATTAAAAAAAACTTCCCTATGAATAATAAAATAAAATATAAATAAAACACAAATTTACCAGACATGTATAAGCTCTGAAACGATCAGAATATAAAAGGATGCCATAAGTAGTAAAATCTTGGCAAACAACTCTTAGCATGCGGCTAATAAGAAAATATCGCTTTTGACAAATTTCAAAAATGTATTTGATTGTGTAATTCGTATTTTCCATATGAAAAATGCTTTTTTAATGTAAGTGGTCAATCTAAAAAATTTATTGCATATAAAAAAATTATTAATTTTCAATAAAAAAAAAATGTTTTCACCTATATTCTTTAACCCGGGAAGCCCGGGTACCCTAGTATAGTATAAAAATTAAACGTTTAAGATTAATATTAAAAATTTTCAAAATGAACTAGAAAGAAAATTTTGTGCATTGTGCCTAGTAATTTAAATATCTTATTTCCAGTACACTAAACTATGTTAAATAGATTTTCAAAATAGAAGGCTGCAATAGAACAAATATTTTCCAAAGATGACAACTCAAATTCCAAATTTTTATCCCAACTGAAATGCACTTGATTAAAATACTTGAAATATAATAGAGCAAAATTACATTGTCACTAATATTTGTTGAGAATTACATTTGTGAACTCATGTTATTCAACATTTAAGAAAAAGCCCTACTTTAGATATGATCTCTTAAGAAAGGATGCTAATTTCAACAAAACTCCTTTAAAAAGGAAATCTTTACTAATAGCACATCTATTTATGAAATAAAATAATTCTATGAAAATATTCCAGGAATCTCGTTTTAAATAGAAGCTCAGTCTGCATGACAAATGATTAAACAAGTACAATGTGAAATGATATTTTAACAAGATTTAAACAAAATACTCATTTCTGAGGATCAACCAAAACAGGTTTTTAAGACCAAAAGGTTTTTTTTTTTTGGGGGTAATATTTCTATTTTGTTAGTGTTGTATTACTGTTAGAGGTAAAATAAAAAAGTCAATCTGAAATAGTAACAAATGTGGAAAAATTCTATAAAAGCATAATAATACTCACTTGATTTTCTAAAAAGGCTAATAGAACATAGGCAGTTAAGGCACTCTTAGATCCAGAGCCTCCCTAATAAAGAAAGATGGTCATTTTAATCGGAGATGGTTAAAAATACTTCAACAATAATTTTATTTCAGAAACAACACAACTGACATATTCAGAAATAAGACAATTTTTTCTTCTTTCAAATCATGGATGCTTAGATTGGTAAAGAAATATACAAAATAATTTTCTGTATACACTTTTATCATATCTAAAATATTAGTCTACTGCAAAAAAAATTACAAGCAGCATCACTTAAAGGCTTTCTGCTATCCTCAAAACAGTTTGTGTTTTTTTAAACTTCTAATTTAGAGAACGTTTTCCCTGTTAATAACGTTTCTCATCAAGCTAGTTTTTTTCTTTTAACACTGAGAAGTACTTCATTCCCTTTTCTTCTATTTACCTCGCATGCTTGAATTTCAGAAGTACAGTAGCCTCCCTCTTAACCGGCCTACACGGGACTGAGGGTAAGCCGGTTAAGGGAAAAACCGGTTAAAGCGGAGAAGTAAAAAAAATTAAATAATATCTGCGTAATTTAATTAATTAAACCCGTAAGGATGCATTTAGTTTTTAAATTTGGGTAGTTTAAAAAAGAACAAATTTTCTACATTTTGTGAAATGAATATTAGTTATAATTAACGGAATTGAATGAAAAATCACAGAAAACAAATAATGAAAAATATTTAACACAAATTAAATTGTTGAAAATTGTGTCACACACTTTTATAAGAAGTTGAAATTGTTCTACATTATGTATATTTAAGTTAATCAACCATAAAGAAATCAGCGATCTTCTTCTGTTGAAGGCAAGATGCCCGGCATTTTGCAGCATTATCTCTCCATCTCTTTAACATCATAAGTTTAACCAAGGATGCTTTAGACGCTTCTCAACATATAGCGTAGTGCCAACTCTATTGCTTTTACCCCTTCCGTATGAAGAATTTTAGCAGTGTCAACTTTAACTGGATCATCATCAAGATAGTCTTCGTATTGAACACCATCAGTTATTGCCCTAATTATATCCTCATCAAAAATGTTTCATGCTTGAGATTTTTATCAAACTCAAACAACTCTTATACATCTACAGTAATCTGTTCTCATCCTTCAAGCTTTTTAAACATTTGTACAAAACAGTTTGCAGATAGATCAGGCATTATAGAGTTCCGGGTGGGAGATGGCACTTTTGACCATTAAAAACACAAAATCTCAAATCTTCTGATGGGACATCTCATTGTTCCTGGGAAGAACGTCCCCCCCCCCCCCCCCCCCCCGGGCTACACCCTGAATTCAACACTGGTGAAGGTTAACACGTATCCATATAGAACAGACGTTCTCCTTTCTGAATTTTACTTCCTTTCCCTCGGGATTGCACTTCAACTGGAAAGCGTAAGCTGAGTTCCTGAGGTCGTCATCCTTGAATTTTGCCTGATGTTGGGGAAAAAAGTCAGCTGGTTAAAGCAGAGTTCCAGTTAAGAGGAGGCCGGTAAAGAGGGAGGCTACTGTATCTCAATATTTGAATTTGAAATTTTTATAAATTAAAATTAAAGATAAAATGTTGATTTTTAATTAATTTGTTTAGTTAAAGGCAAATGTAAAAAATAATTAAGCAGGTGAAAATACTGAGGCAAAATATGTCATTGCAGAAATCCCATAAATGACAAGTGGGAATTTTTAAATTACTTTATCATTTGATACTTTTTTTACATTCAGAATTTTTTTCATAAAACTTTTACACAATCCGTTACACAGTTTCTTAAGTATCCCAAAACTTTAAATCCTGCATTGAGGAGTTTCAAATAAAATTCAATAGGCAAAACACCTAGCTCAATATTTTAAGATATTTATGCAATAGAAGTAATACATTAAACATTCAATTTCCTTCACATACTCTTCAAGCTCAAACAATAAAAAAATACATGTAACAACTTTCAAAACTATAGTCAGAATTTTTTGAAAACAAGTTGTATACAGGATAACATAACATATGAAGAAAAAGAGAAGAAAACCAGGAAATTTAAAAATGATGGAAATTAATGTTAAAAGCCATTCTTTAGATTTTTCAAACATGCAAATAAATGATTAAAGAATTCAACAGTTACAGCCATTCAAAGGCAAAAAGCATTTGATCAACAAGATCAGATCAAACTGCAGACAGGAAAAGAATGATGCGACTAAGAGGAATGTACTAAGCCCAAATTTAAAATAATTACTTAAAAAGCATGAAAAAAGTCACTTCATTTTTATAATCAATAGATTAAGATTTTTTTTTTTATTTAATTAGTGTTAGGCAATGCTTGTACATTATACGGAATTAGGAGTTTGTTGCAAGATATGGATAATTCAAAACTTGTTTTATTCTATTGTCGAATTATTGAGAAATTTCCAAGGGGGTAAAATGTAAAAACAATTGTGGAAACTAGGGTTGCTATCTGTTTATTTAAAAATAGAAGATGTCTTGGAACAAGCAACCTAAATTTTCATTCACAACAATTAAAATATTTAAAAATTTTTCATTAGATGAACTCTGCATGATATATTTCATTTAATGCAAACTGCACTGTAATTTGATCAATGGCAATACATATTGTCAACTATATTCTGAATTATGGAGAGAGTAGGTTGGTGTTTGAATGCGAATGGTAGTCACCTCTAGCACTTCTCCTGATGCCCCTGAATTTCAGAGAAAGCAAAATAAATTTGTTGAAAATATTGTTATTTTCATTAGTTATGGATAAGTGTTCAAATTTAAGTAAAACATGCATTTTTGACAAAATAAATGAATTGCAACTTTTCTTTTTTTTTTTTTTTTCCCCCTTTCAAATACAAAATTGTCTTGAAGTTACCAACCCTGAAAGTTTTTCCCATTAGTTTAGAAACACTCTGTATATTAACACCACAAACAAAATGAGCATTGAATTATGAAAACCACAGGAATTTTGATTTATTAGTTTGAGGTTTATTGAATTTCAATAAAATATTACACCAATAAATGGGAAATAGCTAAAAACAAACCTGCATAGCTTTATGATGAACTTCTCCTGGCTCACCAAATGACCCATCAGCTTTTTGTTGTTTAGCTAACCACTCTAGGGCATTGGCCATAACATCTTCATCAATTTCCATGAATTCCTTAGCTTGGTGGAATGAACGCACAACAAAAGCTGTCAACCTGATTAAAATTTGAAACTAAATCACACTGATTCTTAATATGATCATACAAATAGAGATATAAGCTAAAATAAATAAGAAATCACTAATTAAAACAACGAAGTTTCACAAAGATTTAGTACCCCCCCCCCAGTGCATGTAGTCTCAGCTCACATTCTAACTTCAATATAAAAAAATGCAATATCTTCTCATGGAAATAAAATTTGTTTTTGATAATGCTAATTAGGCATTAGTTCTAAAAGTTATTAAATTTAAAACTAATTTATAAAAATTTAAACATACCATGTACTTCCATTTTTATCACTGTTGCCAAAAGCACTAAATGAGCCATCATTTCTACGATAAGTCAATTCCCGTTGGTATCCTAAAAGACAGCAGAAGTTATTCTAAAACTACAATAACTGGTTAATGCACTATTTACAAACATTACAGTATTTTAAATATCATAAAAATTAATAACAAAATTAAGCTTTCAATAAGATTTAAAAATATTTTAAAAAATTACATTCTACTACAAATAAAGATAAAGACTGGGGAAAATAACAACAAGCACAAATATGGCTAGCTAAGCGTATTGAGCCAAGGAAGTATTTTCCAGATTTTATACAATGTAACCTATTTTCATTACCATAAGAATCTATATCATCAATGTGAAATGAAAATAATATCGATGATTTTATACATATAGTGATACTTCAACTAATCAAAATAAATCATTAAAAAATTAAGTTTTGCCAACAGAAACCCACTTCTCATCTAATTAAAATCCAATTTAGGTGCATTATATTAGTGCATGTAAGAGTATAGGGGAAAAAAGTTTGTAAGCTGAATCTATGTTCTTTAGCCAAGTCAAAGTAACAGGAAAAACTATTATCATTAGCAATAGTATTGCTGTATCCATTTAAATCAGCAAGACATTTGTAAAGACAAATTAAGAAACAAATGACTTAAAATATACATTTTAATTTAGAATCTTTGCATTGTTATGCAAGAATGCTTGCATTAAACTTATAAGGGAAAATTCTTTTACCTTCAATAGCAATTTTTGATTTGGCAAGCATAAAAAAAATAACAGTTAATATAACTTTTTTTTCATGAGTTAGTGGGGATATATTGATACAATTTAAATATCCATATACAAGTATGCGAAAAAAGGTATCAAACTCAAATTAGTTATTTTTTTACAGTTAAAAAAATGAGCTTCATGTACATAAAATTTTTTGAATAAACAAATTTACTCTGCTTTAATAATGTATGACTACTGAACAGCTTTTCCTAAGAAGGGAGTTATGTTGATTATATTATTACTTTTGATTGTTGATGATTATGTAAATAAAATTGTGAAAATGGAACCTGTCCATAATAGAATCCAGTCAAACAGAAAAACTTCATGGTCCTAATGGAAGGGGTACCATACAATACCTGCTAACACAGTACCCGCCTAAAACAATTTTTTCCCCCCTAGTTCCAAAAGATTCCATTTTCAAAGGTTTCATGCTTTTAATTTTAATTATACAACTGCCTTTGAAATTACAGTTCTTAGTTTACTCTAATGTAATACATTTGTACTGAATCCTTTACTATAGTACTTTTGGATTATATCTAGTAACAATTTTGATAAAACAGTAATGTTTTCCCACAAATTTCCATAAATAGTTTAGAATTAGCCTTTAAGTGTTCACTATAAATTTTTTCTTTAACAAGTGCAAATATTACATTTAAGAAGCTGATTTTGCTGCATTTAGAAAATGTATTTAAATGGTTTCTCAATTGTAACAGCAGTTTGATAACAGACATAGCTCTGGACAATCCAATTTAGTACCAAGTCTCTCTTCAGAATTGAAGGCTCTCGCATGAAGATATTTTGGTATCAATGAAGGAATGAAAAGTGCCATGAAGTAAATTTTTCTGTATGCAAGACAACCATTTTTTTTTTTTTTTTTTTTTTTCAAAATTTGTAAAGCATTATAATAAATGAATGTCCATGATTATGTTGAAAAATAAAGTAAATATACTTCTTTAGGTTCACAGTTCATTACCTGACTTTAATAAAACTATTGTCCACAGTAGTTTAGGAGAACTTATTTTTATAATCCTCTTACATTTCAGATTAGTTTCAGAATATACAGACATAGTTAAGGCCAAACTTGAAACAGTAATACATTTCAGATAAATCTTATCCCAAATGCTTAGCATGAGTTCTAAAGTATTTGTTTAAAATGACATGCATTTTCAAAACAATTATATAAAGCTTACCACTTTCCATAAAATGAAGAGATCTTTTTTCAATAGCAGGAGTTAATCTGTTTACTCTTTTCAAATATTTTGCAATCACTATGTTTGGCACAAAGTTCAACATATTCTGTTCACCACAGCCTTGAGGCATTCTTAATAATTTATCCAAATTGTTTACTGTAGGACCCAGCAAGTCTCCTATTTAAAAAAAATACATTACCAAAATAGAACAATAATTAAAGCTTATTTTACAAATTACTACAACAGAAAAAATTCAATTTTTGCTGCATATACACAAGATTTTTACAATAAGCGACTGCCCCCCCCCCCCCCCCCATGCACACATTTTTCTTGAAAGATCTAAAAATGAAATTCCTAAATTCTACAAATCCAAAGAAAATGCATATAAATAAAGAAACAAAGATACTTTAATTTCAGATCAAACTGTTAATCTAAAGTAATATTTTACTTCCCTTTAAATAATAAAAAAAAAAATGCATCTTTAATTTATTCAAAATAATCGGTCATAAAAAATGTGAATTGCAAAAAATAAAGTACTTTATTTCTTACAAAAACACTTTCTAAAAGTTGAAGAGAAAAAACCCTGCTGAAATTAATTCTAATCCAAGATTTAAAAAATAGATCAGCACAGCGAATTATAAACTGGTTTAGAGACGAATGTCATCAAATGTGATGAAAATGATATTCAGAAATACAAAATACCCTATTACCAATTTCTATCACCAAATAAAAAATAAACGGTCAAGTGAGTATTACTCGCGCACAGAGGGTTCCGTACAATGAATATATGAATTAGTAATTGTATTAATAAAAAAAACCTTTGCAAAAGAATACTAACATTTTGTAAAAAAACTATGGAAAGTAGAGTTGGGTATAACAGTATATACTAGAAAAATGTAAATGGATATAACACGAAAGTTCAAAGAGATATGGAATCTTCAAATACAGCTATTCTGTATAACTCATTTTTACTTTCTTCTATCTTTACAAGAAGAAAGTATTAGATTCGTGAAAATTTTCGAATTCCGGTTTTCGGCAGAATTATTCATTTTAGCGTACAGAGGTAATGAAAAACATGTTTTTACAAAATGTCTGTCTGTGAGTCTAACTGTGTATGACACAAATTTACTTTTTGGTGTAAATCGCCCAATAGGTAGCGCTGTTATGCTGCATTATTCATGATTGACGCAATAGCTCTATTTCAAGAATTAATGCACGAATTTTCATCAACCTTCAGATTCAGTTAGCCCAATATAAATTAGTGCTGTTTAGTTTTTGGTGTTAATCGCCCAACAGGTGGCGCTACTATGCTGCAATTTTCACGATTTCCACAATAGCTGTATCTCAAGAACTAATGCATGAATTTTCATAAAAATTTACATTCAGTTAGTCCCTGATAAGTTTGTGGTGTAAATTGCCCAAGAGGTGCCACTGCAATTCAGAACTTTTCACGATTTCCGCAATAGCTATCTCAAAAACTAATGCACGGATTTTCATCAAACTTCAAATTCAATTAGAAGTTCATGAAAGTTGTCCCTGATTAGATTTTGATATAAATCATCTAACCGGTGGCGCTGCTGTGCTGCATTTATCAAGAAGTATTAAGATGTATGAGATAGAAGGAAGTTTTGGGATTGACACATCCAACTAGTTTAATATGATCTTAATCTGTTTATAATGAACTTAATTCGGTACTGACAATAAAAGCAGTGCATATTTAAACTTCATTTAGCATTTCATAAAACTAAATTCAGCATAGTAATAACCTTTCTTTCTACAGTATAGCTCTAAAACAAAACATTAGTTCAAAGTTTACATTTGGCATTGTGCTAAGGGCGCTTTGAAAGGGGGTCACAAATTTGCAACTCTACGTTGGTCCTTGCCGCGTTTTTCCAGATAGGTTTTTAATTAACTTTTAAAGTCACTTGAGATGTGTTGAAAGATACATTCAATGCAAAATAGTTGCGAATCCCATAGTATTTATGTAATTCATTCTAATTAAGGGGTCTCAGGGCACTCAAAATTGGAAGAAAAAAAGAACATTTTTAACATTTAATACATTAAAATACATACGATTTTAATATATTACACAATTTTTATTGGGATGAAAGATATAAATAAGTATTTTCTTTTATTTCATGTATTTAAAAAAATGCAAGATGCATAATTAGCATTTATAGAGAGCTCCAAACTGTCAGACATTTAACGAGCAAAAAATTGGCATAACAGTTTAAGCGCAAGATGACAAAATAAATATTGCAATTAGAATGAAATTTTTGGTGCCTACTTATATTTCAGATTGTAGTACCCTGAACCTAAATAAATCTGTATTTAAAGCATTGTTATATTTTTAATACAAAGTTGTATTTAGCTAATACAAAATTTTGAAAATTTCAACAACATAATCACTTCAAAAAATTTTTTTTTGAACAATAAAAAGGAAATTTTAGGTTCAGTTTATACTGATTTAACATGAAACGTATGTTTTGAAAATTTCATGAAAAAATATTCAAAGTTTTTGAGATATTGTGCGCGTTACGCCCAAAAAAGTGATTGGGAGAGAAATGACTTCTTAAAAGTTTCGAAAATGCCGCTTCAGCTATTGAGTGGGTATAATTCAAAAAGCCGTAACTTCTGTTCTAATGAGAATTTGAAGGAAACAATTATATTAAAATGTTCAGAAAAGATAGAAGATTAACATTTAAAAAATTTAAAATAAAAATTTTTTTTGAAGCTTTAAGAGTTGAGACCCGTTTAATTAGTCTGTTTTTAACAATTTGGTGTTTATTGCTTTTATACTGTTACTGGCCACTGCATTACACATATATAACATTAAAAGTTGTTATCTGGGCCTTAAAAGCCAATGGTACATAGGATACTCTGCCATTATGTATGTCCAAACCGTCCATATCTTTAAGGGTTAATATCTCTGCTAATTACTGACTATTTTTTTTTTTTTAAATCATGATCAACAATGCTTTTATACTTATGCTACGATAGGTACCTTCAGCGCTGCTTAACATTTTTTCCGAATGCTTGTAAATCTAAATTTGTGTGTAACGGTTAAATGCGATTTTCTCAAAAACTATGTGACCTAGAGTAATCATTATAATTTTCCTGCAAGGTTTAAATTAACGTCTACTACCTCTAATTTTTTTCATAATTTTAGTTTCAGTAGATTCGGAATTAGATGGGGGGTGAGAACATTTTTGTGCTACATTTTCGACGATAACTTTGAAAATGTAATTCCTAAAATTAAAAGAAATGTATTCTTGAATTCAGCATTACGAAAGCTTTCACGCGATACCCCACAGAATATACAAAGAATTTTTTTTTTTTTTCAAGTAACTTATTTGCCCCTCCACATTCTTACTAAATATATTTATAAATGTTTAATAATCTGGAAATATGTGGGTATAAATAGTCTTTATTATTTCCCCCGATTTGAACTTTGCACGTTCCATAGTTTACGAGTAAAATGGCTGTGACAGACAGACACAGGGGTGATCTTATAATGGTTCTGTTTTTACTTTTTAAGTACGGAACCCTAAAAATAACGTCATTGCTGCATGTTTTTAAATATGATTGGTTAATGGCATGAGACATGCACAGGTAGTTGATTGTTTTGCATGAATGAGCAAAATTATTTCATACATGATCCTTATTTTATTAAACAAAAAAAGAAATTTGGTTTACGCTGCGAGATTAGCTGAATTTCAACTGAAGATATCAACATACATTCATATTTTTCATATAGCCCATCTCAGGATTGTTTTTTACAATGTTTCTAAAAATGTAAATTTTATGCAGCTTTATTAAAAAAATTAAATCTTAGAGTTTGCTATTTTAGGCTAATTTCAAACAAGTAAAGGTACTATAGTCTGTGGCAGCAAATTTCGATTCTTATAGCTCATTCGATCTGCTTCATCGAGCTAAGTAATTTGCTGCCTTGCATATCGGTTATTGAGTTTTAATAATGACAGAGGGCCAAGTTAAAGTTTAAAATTTCGTTCATTGAAAACCAGTTGTCAAAAAAATAAGATTTAAATTTCTTTATGGTTCTTACACTGACACGCATTGATGATAGTCAGTTTGATACATTGTTCATTCCGAAGTGAGTAAAATAAAAATATTTCTCGCAGTGCGCACAACGAGCAAAGGCTTCTTCAGCTTACTCAGTGATACATTCAAAATAGCTCTGCTTGCTTTCTCTAATTTTAACATTTTCAACTCGGGTGTCTCTTACACAAATTTTATTCGGTTGACACCACTTTTTAAAAGAAGTGTTCTTAAAGTACACAATTTCAAAAATGCTGTAGTTAAATAAGGCAAATGTAATTTCCATTTTCTACTGGTGTCGAAAACAAATTTTGCAAAGAAAGATTATGTCCAGTCAGATTTCGAGTTCGAGAGTTAAAACAATAGTCTGTAGGGGTGACTTAGTTTTCATCATTTTCTTATAACAGCAATTATGTAACCTTATAGTAGTTATTGGCAATGTATGGCACTGTAAAAACAATCAGTAAACTTAAATCGCACTTATTTCTTTGAAGGCATCTGTTTTTCAATGAACGAAATTTTGAACTTTGGCCTGTGAGAATACTTCTCACAGTGTTTAAATTTGGTTTATTTTTATTCCTTTTCAGCTATTTTTCTTGCATCGATGTCTATTTGAACTCAATCTTTACGCCGCGATGTTGACGCTTTTATCTCTCACCGTAAAGCAAGTTCATTTTTCACCGCCGATATTCATATCTGCGTTGGGAGCGGATCGGCAGCTTGCGCATGCACACTCCGCTATTTTAGGAGCACGTCTTGGAGCTCTCGTTTTGTCGGAGTTGATTTGCCTTATGATGACGTCATTGAAATTATGCGCCGCCCTCTTTTGACGCCGATCGCTGACAGGAGAATCGTTTGGTTTCGTTTTCCAATCAGTGAAAACTTTTTTAATTCTGTAGCTTGTAATTCGATTCTCATTAATTTCCCGTAAATGTTAATTTAGCTAATCAATTTAAAGTCTGCCTTTTAATTACTTTGTCAACCCCGTATTCATCATTTAAATACTAAAACTCATTAATTTTTAGTTCAGAATTTGGTTTGATGTTGTCTGAAAAAGATGTAGTCTTTTAACGTAGTTTTAGCGGAGCGCCAGCCCGCTGGCCGGCCGTTCGAATGCCGGGCCGTTTTTTTTGGCCGAATAAGTTTGCTGTACTATGGGTCATATTTTGGTTATGTGGATACGTTCTTTCTCAAGATTTAATTTTTAACGATGTGCTGCACTCATCTAAAGGAATCCCACGGAAGAATTCTAATTAAGAGATTCCGTTCTTTCAGTTCTTTTATTTTAAAAAATGGTGACCAGAAGCAAGTATTTTCCTAACCTTCTACTGCTACTAACGACCGAAATAAAGAATATTGTTTGTTTCATCAGTTTGTCTCTTCACTGTCTCCTGTAAAGTAAGAAGTCTCCAGTTTTTATTATTTCTTTAACGATCAATAGTAATTTATTAAAAGAACTTCACAACATGTACTTAAACCACTTAAACGATCATAAAATTACCGCCACATGGCCCAAACCCCTGTCATTATAAAAACTCAACCGATATGTGAGGTATAAAATTACTAAGCTCGATGAGACGAATCGAGTGAGCTATAAAAAATCGAAATTTGCCTGCCGCCACAGACTATAGTACCTTTACTTATCAGGCGATTTTACTGCTTTTTCAGCCCATAATAACCACTATCAGTCAGATCTGGAGTTATAATAATGAACAATTTACCCTTTTTTATTTACAGTAACACTAAAACCGTACACATAATATAGAACTAGCTCAAGATTTTTTTATGTATTACACAATTCTTTCAATAATATCTCACCTATGGCAGACAGCATTACAGATGTAGAGCCAGGTACTGCATCTTGTGGAACAACTATTTTAACATTCTGATCAATTTTCTTAGAGTTGGGGTTTCTCAGATCCACCAATAAGGCTTTATTAAAGAATTGTGGAGAACCTTCAGGCTGCAACAAAATAGAATTCTCTTAGCATTCATTATTTTGAGAAATAAGTTTAAAATTTTCATAACAATGTCCAGGGGAAAAACAACAACAAAAACATTATTGAGATCACACTGAATTTCAAATTTGCGTGATTTGGATTAAAACAATTCCTAAAATTCGTAGTTTCATTTACATTTGTAAAAACAATGATATAAAAAACACCAACTTAAGCTATTTATAAACATTTATTAACAATGACTTATAATTTCAATAGAAACATCAGTTATTTGTGAATTTTACAAAGAAAAATTAAAGACACAAAAAATTATATATAATCAATTACATTTTTAATACTTATGTGCCCAGCAAACCAATGCAAAAGCGTTCTATGACAAGAAAAAGCTCAAATATTTGTAGAAGCATATGGACAACTTGAAGCTAAGCAATCTTTCTTTTAACTCTAAATTAAAGACAGGTGACTAACTTATCGCTGAGATACAAAACTTAGTTTTTAAAGTGAAATAGCCATGTACAGCAGCTATTTCAGGCCAGTATAAATGTGTCAAATACATGTATCGAGTTATTTTTTCTGAGTGCATATATCAATTCACAGTATACCCATATTTTGAATGCAAAATTTTTTATGCAATATGAACTTTTATAAATTTAATACTGAATTCTGGATTTTCTTTGTCCCTTAAACAGAACATGCTTTTATCCCATAATTTTCTTATATGGAATCTTGTATTTTTATAAGATTCCATTTTTGTATAAATTCCACACCAGAAAAGAATAGGCTTAAACACTTGAGTGCTAAATTCTGAAATAAAATTAGCATGAAAAACTCATGGCATTTATATATACACAGTAAATAGTATAAATGTCAACGATATGCTACTTCAATAACTTATCACTAAGTTTTTGAGTATTTGAAAATACTATGCGAAAAATTGGTAAAGGTGTTAAAGAAATGCAAAGTAATAATGATTTTTCAAACTAAAATATGGTTTCAAAATATCAAGGCATACCAAAAACTATTTGAATAATCAAATACATACATACTAGAATTTAAAAAATCTAGGGACTTGAAAATAAAGACTAGACACATGCTATCAAAATACAACTACAAGAATACTAAAAACTTTTAGTTAATGCTACATAAATTCAATATTTATTAACCAAATAAAAAAAAATTCTAATTGTTTAACCATCCCATGCAGGAAACCTCATGAGATATTAAACAAGAAAAATCAAGCATCATGTATAGATTATGAAACACTTTCAAACACCTCCACACTAACTAGGCTTCACTATTTAGTAAGGTAAAAGATATGCAAACAATTTAGAAACACATAAAATACTTAAACACCTAATTTCAGCAATTAGCACATACAGTCAATAAGATATTTGAATTCTTTTAAGCAGCCCTGTATATTTTCTCTAGATTTCTATTCACCCAGCATGTTTTTCTAAAATTTAATTTCAGGTATAAAATGTAACACAGATTCGAAAATTTATTTTTAACATCTACCATTGAAATATTTTGTACAGTCCTGCGTATGATCTACAAATTTTTATGCACACCACATATTAACATAAAATTTAATTAAGATATGAAAAAACTGAACTAAAATAACACTTCCAGTAATTGCCATCCATAAATAAAACGTTCATATATCTTAGTATATCCTAAATAAATGTTGTTAAGCTGGAAAATGCATAACACAAACATTTCTAAGCACTTCCCAGCCATAGGCAGTAACATAAAAAAAAAAAAAATGAATATCTATATGAGATATAGAATTTATACTCCATGTAATGTACTAAAATTTGATTAAGTTTTAAAACTCACATCACATCAAAAAACAGACTTGCAGAAATTATCCTTCACAGACAGTATTGTTAAATTCTTTGTGTTAACTGTAAATAAATAAATATTACGCATGCCATATTCTGCAGTAAGCCTAGCAATACACAAATTTCATTATGTTTGAAATAGTGTAACACTTTAAAAATACACTGCAAATGACTTTCCTCCCATAGGCCATAATGAAGCTGAATTCTTTTGTGTACCCTTGTAAGTAAATGATAAATACCATGCACTCTATATTTTACAGAAAGAATATTGTATTGCATCTCAATAATGTATATTTATTTCAGTATGTTTGAATTAGTGTAACTTCATTAAAATGACATGCAGGACCATTCCATGAGAAATGAAAAAAATGTCCCGCACATAACACTTACATAAATAACTATATAAAATACAAACTATACATTAAAATTAATAGGTTTAAAAATCTCCACTTTTAAACCAAGATTAGATTTTCATACCATGGTTGTTTAAATTTGAGGATATAATAACATTGTTAAAGCAGCAGAAACATGTAGAAAAGCTGCCCCACACGTGACATGGAATGACACTGCAAACACCCCCCTCCCCCCTCAAGATCATAATGTAAATGAATTCTTTTGTGTCTTTGTAAACAAATATTACACGTCCCATTTTCAATAGGAAATATCCTATGTTAAATCTCAATGACATATACTCAGCTTATGATAATCTAAGAACATACGTAAATTAGAATGTGGACAAGCAGCCAGACAAACCAAAATTATACATTTTTCAACTATGTTGGATGATAAAAACAACCCCAAGTAAACTGTGCATAATTTTTTATTCTTGTATCACATATAAATGTAATATGAAGTTTGATAATGTTTCTGGAACACAGGAACAGACAGCCATTTCCTTTTTAAATAGAGAGTTGGAAAAAGGATAATTAAAAAACATTTAATAATTCTTAATAATAATTTTTTAATGTTTGTAAATGTTATATTAGGGTAATTTTGTTACATTAAAAATTCTTAAAAATTCACTCAATTTTTAAAAATAATTCATTTTGAATCTATGCTAAGTGCAAAGTGTGCAATCTATTCAAAAATATTTTATGCATGAGAAGGTTAAGATAAAATTAAAAACTGATGTAATTTGGAAGTTTTCTGCCACACAGACTACATAAACAGTTTTAATGAAGATTAAGCAACCACATCACAAAAATAAAGATAATAAAAATGGAAACATGCCTTTACGAGCAGCTTCTTGACAACAGCATCACCAACATTTTCAGCTTGGGCAGTCACTTTCAAATCAATATAGCCAAGTTTTTTTGGAGTGATAAGGAACTTCACAGCAACACCATCCTGAGCGTGGACCTAGACAAAATTTACAATTTTTTTCAATTGCAAGAAAATAAATATATGTGATCCTGAAATGAATGATAAAATTAACGTATAAATACATACTTCAACTGTTTTGGTCATTTCATCTGGAACAGATACTTCATTACTAGAAGATGCAAATTCAAATTCACCTTTTCGATTTTCTAAAGTAACATCCGCCTGAAATAAATAATACAAAGGCATTTTGAGAAGAAGTATTTATTTCAATTAAAAATGAATTCAGTAATCAGTGATTAACCCTCTAAGGACTACTCCGAGAAAGCCACAAATAAATTTAAATATTTCTTCGGTCTAAAGCTATAATTTCTTTATGATTGTCCTTGAAGATCATTTAAATGTGTTATACAAGTTAAGAAACAGGCTTATTTTACAAACTTTGCTATAAAGGTGATGCGAAAAATGTTAATTTATTGGAGTATTCAAATAACACAATGCTGAAATCATATGAACTTTAATTTCTTGATGACATTTAATTTTATAATGTGTTATAACTAGCTTCTTCAAATATACGAGGATTAACACTTAAGACAGTTTACAAAATCTCTAGAACATTCTAATTAGAACTAATAGAGCCAATTGCTTTGACAACTTCTGTGCCAATGCTTCATGAAAAATTAGAAAATAATCGCTCTTATTTTTCCCATTTTCAAAATCTAAAGTCCCTGTGCCTGTGATCCATGAATTTCACTTTGATATCTCATGTGTTCAAATCATAGACAATAAATATTAGAGAGTTCATTGATTTGATCACATATATCATAAGTGAAATAAATGACATTACCTAAATTCAAATCCTACATATACATATATATTTTCAGGTATGAAATGCTAATAACTGTCTACTTTTTAAATGTTTCACATCAGTAAAAACAAAGTAAAACATATGCGTGTCATTCTCAGATAAAAGTAAATTTTATGTCCTTGGCTTTAAAAAAGAAAAAAGAATTAAGTCAACTATCAATGTTTAAATTTTTGTCAAAATTTTTTTTAAGTACTACATTATGTACTAGTTTTAAATCCAAGAAGGAAAAAAAATAATTTCAACATTTAAAAATTTTGAAAAGTTGTAAATGTCATTGCCATGCCTTGCTTCAAACTTCACATTTATTAATTGAAAGCATTAGTTTGAAGAATTGGAAAGCTTTAGAATAAAAGTAACAATTATCTGGGTACATCTCATTTTTTTTATATATATATTTCTTTAGACAAAACAGAATATTTTTCTATTAATTAGTGTCATTACCATAATGACACAGTAATTTTTCCCCATTCAGCTCTCCACTAAATGACATTTTTAGTGTTATTAGATGGTACAGTTCTATGTATTCTTACAAAGAGTTATGCCTAATTTTGATTAACTATATAAATATTACTTTATTTTGTTATAGTTGTTCCAAAATTTTAGTCAGTGTATTTGTTGTGTTACAAAGTTTCTTATTGCTGAAATTAATTTTTTACAATTTAACATTAATGAATAAATTATAAAAGATTTGTAACTGCTTTCATAATAAATATACTATAAACTATTAATTGCTTTACTTTAACCCTAAAATAAGTTTAACTTTAAAAATTGTTATTACCTAAACCTTTTAGATTTATGGTTTCAAGGACATAGTAATAATAAATTTAGAATTTAAAAAATTCGTTACTATTCCTTAGCAAAAATTGTCATTTTACTATATAGAGTAATCTGAGCGGAAAATCAGGAATTAGAACAATAAAGTTAAAGCCAAAATTTACAATTATCTGGGAATCACCCAAGTATAGACTACAATGATGGTGTTATCAGCATTTCATTTATATGCACCCCAAAAAATCGAATCAACATAACTGAAATGCATTACAATTTTCTAAATAAACCTATAAAATTCATAAAAGTAAAAAAGATGGAACAAATTAATTACAAATGATTATTTATGCATAAAATACCATTTTAGTTAATGATGCATGCTCGCATGCATATATACATCCTCAATTATTCAGATATTTTTGTAGAAACTTTAGAAAAACTAAATGACTTGGTCAAAATTTTTGTAATTAAATGGATAAATCAGAGGCACTTACCTTCACAGCCTTTTTCATATAATTAAAGACAATAACTTCAACATACAATGATTCAGATCGTATGATAGCATAAGGCAAGTTAAGTTTCACAAAGAAAGGTCTAAAAACAGTAACCTATAAAATAAAGGAATCAATTTTAAACATGCAATTAATTACTCTTTGCTCAAATATCACAACACTTAATTTTTTTTTTTCAATACTCATAGATTTAAGAATTTAGATTTTTATTTTCCCTGAATAAATTTATTTTTATTAAAAACTAGCAGACCCTCAGGCCCAGTCAGAGTCTGCCAAGAACACCAGTCAAACAAGATAAAACTGAAACAAGCCCACAGCCTGTCCCCATTTGCTGTATGGATGCCTACTCCCCATTTGCTGTATGGATGCCTACTCCCCATTTGCTGTATGGAATCAAATGTGGCAGTAACTGCCAAATTTTTGACCAGACATACAAACAAGCTGGCATTTACATTAGTTATGCCTGCTATTCTAAGAATATTATATAAAATTTCCCCATTATTATTAATGTTTATATTTTCTGTTTGTTCACATATCAAGTAAATTTTGTTCGATCTGCTTCGGTTTGCAAATAAATATGAGCCAGGAGCTGTAAAAGTTTTTTCTTGTCCTTGAGTGGTCGTTGTTTAAGAATTCCTTATTTTAGAAGGTTCGTACTAATGTTATATGCTATGAAAACGTGTTGGTTCCATCAACATGTGCCAGGTATTCAGAGGTTTTCGAGAAGTGGCCGTTAAAGGAGGTTTCACTGTATATGATTGCTCTTCTAACATGTCTCTTATTAGTGTTATGAAAAATGTTGTGCATTTTTAATATATCTACTTAGCAAAAAAATGAGTCACATATGCTGCCCACTGAAAAGTTAAAAGTTAATTTATTGTCATATTTTCTCAAATGAAGTAATGATATTTTTATAATTAACTAGCAAGACATGAATCTCACAAACCTTTGCAGTGTCAGGAGCAATACCAAGACCTGTGACGGGATCTACAGCAAAAGCACTAATTATCCAGGATGTGATTGTATCTGGGGCCTTCTTTGAAAGTAACATTTTACCATCAGGGCTGAAAAATTACATGACCTTATTTAGTTAAAGAATTAGAATTATAACAGAAAGCTGAAGCGAAAAGGATATAGAAGATTAATAACAAATATACTTATAAAAAAACTATATTAGATGATTCTCGCCCCCTTGTTTTTCCTGGCATGTTTCAAAATTACTCACTGACACCGGAAAAACAATACACAAAAAGAAAATTCAAAAACATCATAGTTTCAACTCTTTTGCAAACCATTTCAAAAAATACAGAAATTAATTCCTTGAAAAAAAAATCATTCTCCGAAGTCTGTTTTTTGTCTTCCCCCCCCCCCCCCCCCCCCCACACACACACACATTTTGTCGCAGGGTTAACATTACTCATATTGATAAAAAAATACATACTTAATTTTATACAATAGCTCTGAAATTTTAATACTATATACTAACTTCTAGCTAATAATAGAGTATCAATTTGGTTCAGGTATAGTCCGATTTAAGGGTGTAATAATCAGTTTGAAAATCAAATTTCATTCAGGATTTCAAAGTGAAAAAAAAAGTTACACATAAATCAGGGATTTTTACAGTTAATTATCAATATTTTAGAAAGAAACTTACGCAGTCATTTGAAACATCACCCTATTTCCAGCTGCAGTTATTTCAAGCTTTTTTACCACTAAATATCAGTTCTTTTTAAGAAAAACAGATCTTTTCCACAGTCAATGGACAGTCACAGTCAGACAAAATAGAGTTAAAAATATAAAATCATACAGGTTTTAGGTTCATTTAAGAATATTATGAGCTCGGGAAAGTAGTAATTGAATAAGTTATTTTTATTTCCATCCTATATTTTAACTTTATTTTAGCATTTATTAAAAGCATGAATCTATACCATAAAAATAACTATTCTGATGAGTTCTAAATTGTACACAAATCAATTATCTTAAAATTCAATAATCTGTAAACCCTTATTCACATATTTTTGAGAATGAACTTTTTGTTTTAAACGTTTTCGCAGAATAGTAGTTGCATGTACCCTTAGATCATGCAGTTGAAGAAATCTCCAAAAAACTTAAGATCTTCCCTTGTAATATCTGGCAATGAAATTTAAATTGAAAGGTAATCATTTCAAATAAATGAAAAGCCGAGCTTTCCAAAAATTTCTTAGTAAGGGATATAGATTTAATATTAAACTGCCAAGTTTATGTATATCGTAAATAACCAAGCAAATATTGAATTTCATAAATATACAATGTTTGAAACTAGAACTTTATCCCTCCTCTGAGTATGCCACTGTGAACTATCAGCTCACACAAGTGAATCAACCTTCCCAATATCTATTTGTTTAAATTTTTGTATCTGCATTTACTTGGTGTTTTAGTTTTTACTTTACAGGATTGCACACATTAAACAAAGTCTAGGTAATTAATGAAGTTTTACTATTTTAATTCATTTAAAGAACATGAATAATAAAAAAAAAAACTTTCATAATGTCTTGCAGCAATTCTAAGCAAAACAATTCTCTGTTCTTACCCAGCAGGTGAAAGATCCCAAATCCATGTTTCTGGGAAATGTTTCCTTACTCTAGGTTTGCCACCATAACTTCCACTGTTGTAAGCCATAGAATCGCCATCCAGTTGTTGATGTTCTTCTAAAATATCTTCTTCAGGACGGAAAGATCTGTACATAACTGAAAAAAAAAGTAACTTTTTTAATTTTAAAATATTTACATTAAGATTTGATATATTCTACTTTTCAAACTTCGAGGGAGCTTTGTACTCTTTTTTGTGAAGATATAAATTTTCCAATTTTTTTGTTAAGATTAAGTTAGTCATCTATAGCATATCCTGAAAAAGTCACATAAATATCCTGTCAGGTTTGCATTAGTGAGCAGGTAACTAATTAAGATTACTGTTATCTGATCAAGGGTGATCCTCTGACAAAAATTCATGATATACCACATAGTTTGAGTAGGAAACAGTATTTTAATAAGTTAACCCAGTGCACAGAAAGTACTTGCTATATGTAACTTAGTATCGGGCCATATCTTCTATATCCGAGCTCTTAAATGTAAACAATGTTGTATTTGTAAATAATTTGTAAATTGTTTTCTAATATTAATTGAATAGCATTCTTTTTGATAATCCTCTTCCCAACATGCCGATATCACGTATATATATATATATATCTGTGGTGGCAGCATATACAAAATAAAAGAACATTTTTTCCAAGTTTGTGCGGGTGGTGATCGGCGGGTCTAGGAACATTCATCAGCGTGTGGACTAAGAAAGAGGGCAACAGATCCAATGACTAAAAATGTGAAAGGCTTTCTAATGCATCCACTTCCCTTTTAAAGATTCAGAGTTGCAATCATTGAAGTAAATTTTTTTTTATTGTGTTTTTTCAATATATTAGTATGGCCAAAATGCTAAAACTTCAAGATGTTTTCAATTGGTTGGATTTTTTAATGGATGATGCTTATGGTACATTTCATAAAATTAAAGATTGGATTCTCAGTAATGTAGTTTATTTAAAATATATATAACATGTTAAGTAAATAGTCATTTTTACACTATTTTTTACATGTTGGGACTACTTTTTTTAAACTAACTTTTTGGAAATCTTGTCCTTACAGTTATAGGATATAGAGCACACTTGAAAGAAAAGAATGATAAATTATTGTAAAAAGTAAGTTATAGGAAAAGTGGGCTCTAAAAAATTCTAGAGAGTAAAAAAGTAAATGAAAATTTAAATCGTAAGAATTGCATATTTTCTTTATTGAATTATTTTACATATAAAGTCATTTAATAATATGTCAAAAAGAAATTAAATAATGAAAAATACAGGGTGCCTAGTCCAGCTCAGCTACAAATTTCAGAGACTGGGGTTTTCCATACAAATAATACATTTCAGGTATTTAGATTTTGTGATGTTACACACAAAATCTTAAAAAGTTCTGAATTTGAGAATAACTTTCAGAACTGACTGAAGCATAAAAATTTCCGTCACTTTTCCAGGTGGCTACACACACTGAAAAACAACTTAAAAAGGGTACATAGTCCCTTCACAGGCTACAATTTTATTTAGAAGGAAGACGACAAATGAATGGAAAATTTAAGGCTCCATATAGATAAATTTTTGTGACAAGAGTCATAAGCTGTTCCTCTGAGATTTCTTTTTCAAAAGGATCTTTGATCAGTTGTGACTATTTCATTGCTCTTAAAAGGTTTGGATGAAAAGATAAAAATAAAAGACATTCTCCCCAGGGGAGGTGATAAGCATGTCAGGGATCCTCCTCAATTATTGTCCAATGAAGGAATACTCACATCAAAGACACCAAAAAGGCATTCACTTCCATCATGTAGACGTAGGTAGAACTTAAGAGCCAACATTCGTCATCATATGACATTCACAAACTAATGTTAAAACAATGGAAGTATTTTCTTCAAATTTCCCATTTGTATTTGAATATTTTAAAAATTGTCCTTTTAGCATACGATAACCAAAGTCCTAATCTGATGCAATAGTTTTGTACTTTTGATTTCTGTTGCACTTTCATTGGAGCTGTAGATTCTCACCAGTTCAGAAATTGGAAAGTGTACTCAAAATTAAACTGCTACAGAAATTGAAGAACAGAACTATCACTAAGTGAAAATGATATAAACTACATAAAGTTTCTTGAATTAAGTTTATTAACAAGCTTATTTACCAAACTCAATATGGAAATAGTAAATTTAAATATAATGAAGTAAAACTACACAAATTTCAATATTTTCCGGGTTTATTTGAAAGTTTAAGATATAAATTAAAGAAATGCAATATAAATTTAATCCCCCCCCCCTTCATTAAATTAAAGGTAAGACTTCATAATAGTATTGATTCTATCCTTATGGAAGACTCCGCAGGTGTATATTTAATTCCTGCTACAACAGATTTAAGAAAATGGATTATATCAGTATGATATCACAAAAGTTCGAATAGTGTTTGGCAGAACACATTGCAGATATTAAACTAAACTGATGTCAAACATGAATTTCTAGGCTGCTTCAAGAGCAGGAGATTATGATTGATTTTAATAGAGCTAAGATCATAAAGAAGCTATCAGGTTATCAAAAGCTAATTATAGAATTAATTTAAATTCTACGTCAAATTACTTATAAGTGTAATGATACATTATCATACATCATTTTCAAGATTTGGTATAATTTGCTAGGAATAATATGAACTCCCTCCTACTTTAGTTTGAATTTTGGAATAGGTCAAACAACATAACCTTCCCCCATTCTCAGTTTGAATTTTGGAACAGCCCATCAAGTATACATGAATGAACTCAACCTCTGGTTTATAATGATTTAAAACCAGATGAGCACATCAAATGTTTGAAAAGGTATTTGGTTTTGATATTTTAGTTGAACAATCTATATTTTAATAAAACACCTTAAAGTAATTTTAAATGGTATTTTTTGTTTTTACAAAATAATTTATATGACAACTATCATATTAGACTTTGACCCCCAGATAGTCTCTGCAAAAGGAATTTAAAAATACTGAAATGCAAATAAGAAATGTGTAATAAACATTTCTGTTGGTTTAAAGTTAACTTGTGAATGTCATATACTGACAAATGTAAGCTCTTAAGTTTTTCAGTAACTTAACTTTCAAAACATACAATCTATTAAATATATTCTAAAAATTAGAACTCATAGTTTAGAACTACAATTTAAGAAAATTTGCTAAAGACATTTGACTGCAGAAAATCTAACATAAGTATGGCAACACCATCTTGTGCGGTCAGTAAAACTGAGTTTCTCGCAGGAAGCGATGGAGCTAGCCTTTTGCTTGCCACTAAAGATCTCTCTTTCTGACAGTGGGTTCTCCGTTTCGATCCTTGTCGACACGCATCTCCTGCATTGGTGACCTTGGACAAACGAACACTCATTTCACCATCTCTACTAGAGACCAACAGATGGCAGCACTGAAAACACCCCCAGCACACAAAATCTGTGAAACACTCACAGCACGCAAAGCATGTGGAACTCTCACAGCATACAAGCAGCAAGCAAAGCCTGTGAAATGTTCACAGCACGCAAAAGCCTACAACAACTCCCGTAGCACAAAGCCTGTCCCACTGCACATCTCCTGGAGCACACACATGTGCTCAGCAACACAAGTGCACATCGCTCGTCCAACGTCAACAAGATGTTGTTCTCACTGGGGGTGGAGTACTATAGCGACGCCATCTTGCGCAGTTAGTAAAATTAGTTTCTCGCAGGAAGCGATGGAGTTAGCGTTTTGCTCGGCACTAAAGATCGCTTTCTCACCGTGGGTTCTCCAGTTTGATCCTTGTTGCCGCCCTTCTCCTGCAATAAGTTACCTAATTTTAACCTTTTAAATGAAAATAAATGTTACATATTCTAAAATTAAACAAGAAAATGTAACTTACTCATTGGCATAAATCTGTAAAGAAGTCCATTACTTAAAACAACCACTCCTGAATCCTGTAAAAGAATTTTACATATGAGATTCTCACATTTCATATTTACCTTTAGATAAAAATTAAAATTTCTATACTTACATCAAATACATCATGTGCCGTAGCTGATCCTGGCCACCACAGAGATCTTTTCCTTCGATAGTAAGGCCAATATTTTTTCTTTTTACCTCCATCATAAGTTTCAAGTTCTGTGATGACCTGCGTACATATAATGGTATATTTTATATATAGTTACAGATTGGTCAACAGTGTAGTCATAAAAACACCTGAGAGTATATGCTACTAGAGAGTTTATGCTATAACTAATGAGGGTATATGGCATTCATAAAAAAAAATGCAGAAGGTATATGACATATCACCATACACTACATCTTATATTGGTATCAACATGAATATCACCAAGTTTTTTTTTTTATTTTTTTTTAAAAAAGGGTATAATTATCCGCATGAAAAATAATTAAAAATTTGATTATGATCCATTGCATAAAAATTAGAGTTTTAGGTAAAAAGTAGATGGTGGAATTTGTACTACAATTATAGATGATTTCACAATATTTAAATCATTTTAATAACTTTAAAATTCAGTAAAGAAGTTTCACATAATTAAAAACTTTAAAAATCAGTATTTCTTTATCTTTTGGAAAAAACTCACTGAAGTGTGTATTATTTCCGATGCCAAGATGCCTTTTTCTATGCACATACAAAATGCACAATAATAAATGAGGTATCATTCCAAAGGTTTTTTAACAGACTTTTGACATACTACACTAGCATTTTGTTAAATAATGAGATTAAAAATTGCAATTGAAAATTAGTCTAACACACATTGGTAAATATAATCTGAAAGATTGTAGTGCGAGCATTACATACGAGTCCACTGGTAAGAATTCATAATAGCTTTTATTAACAAACAACCGTTATATATTTAAATAAACTTTAGCTAGTACGAATGTAAGAAAAATCGCTTATTAAATATAGGCTAAAAACTATTGCATTTCACTTATAGAAACATTTTAATAAACAGATCCACTAATTTTGTACACACAATCTGCAACATTTTCGCGATCAATAACTATAAAATAAACTATTTTCATTAGAAAAAAGAAAAACAAAAACCACGAGATCACATGTATAATGAAAGCAGATACTAATGGTCATCTGTTAACATGAATTATTTTATGTTATTTAATTTACATAGCACCTTTTGCTGAATTTTAGATAACTCATTCATTGGCATATGTTCTCACTGTGCACATAGATGTCCATTGAGTTTCAGATAATGGATGGGGAATAAAATTTTTATGTATAAATTATTTTATTGTTTAAAAAATCAGTCTGTAAATTATGTAGACTGGCTAAAGTTGTAGTTCTCTTATTGTATTTGATACTTGCTATATGTTCTTTCATCCATGTTTTAAAAACATCTTATTTGTCATTCCTATATGATGTGAGATGAAATCTCAGTGTTTAAATTATGTTACTGTTTTATTTCTTTTGGCCTTATACATCGATGTTCTTTAAGCTTAAATTCATATTTATTTTTGTGCAGATGATTCGTTTCGACCGCAGATCGGCAAGTTCTCCGATGTTTCGCAGCGCCTGGCATGGGGTGCTTCTCCTTTGAGTTTTGTACGATTGTGATGACGTCATCGGAGCAAGTCTCTCACGGCATATGCATTGAATGGGTGTCTATCTTTTGGAGGTGTGTCTAATCGCCGAGTGTGGAAAAAAAAAAAATAAAGCTTTTTAAAATGTTTTCTTTCGGATTTGTTTATTAAGACATTACCTAATATTTTAAATTCTCTAATAGATTTAAATCTTTTCTTTCAGTAACTTTTGAAGTCCCCGTATTCTTACTATAAATTAAAAATTTCGTTAATTTTAAATCAGAATCTGTTTTGTTGGAGAGCTGTCATGACTTAGTTTTGGTTTTAAAAAGATCGCGGGCTCCGGCTCTGGTCTGTCTGCTGATGGATGTGGAATCCGATAAAAAGTTTTTCGAAAACAATGTCTACGATTTTAACAACTCCTGTTAAATTATTTCTAGATACCGTGGAAAAGATTTTAATTATGTTTCTCATCAATACTAAATTTGATTTATGCTGCACTTTAATTTTTAAAAGAAATATCTATCTTCAAGTGGAGTAGATGCTTTTATTGGCAAGAATTAATTTATGAACGGTGACAAATGGGAAGCCTTTTCTTCTCTTCTAAAAAGATGGAATAAACATTTAATTTATATCGTTATCAAGCCTCCTCTTCATTTATTTTACAGACGACACGATCCAAGTAAGAAGTTTCATTTATTTCTATTTTTTTACAATTGCCGACCTCAAAGAACGGAGGGTTTTATTGCAAATATTACACAACGCATGTTAACTAAAAAGAACTTCAAATTAATTTTACTTTTAATTAGCGGTCCATAAATATGCATTATAATGTATTACAAAATATTTCCACCACATATGATACTGATAAACAGTCTTTGTCTCCCGGTATTTTTTAACAAAGCGAAAAGAAAGTTCTTTTAAATAAGATATTCTAAATTAATCATTTTTAATCCGACGTAATTCTGACCAAACTATTCTTTCTCTTTTTAATATTCACGTGAAAATACTTTTGTTAGAAATGAAATATTATTTGCACTTTCCTAACAAAAATAGTTGAAAGTATCCTCTCAAAATATCAAATAAATGTCTAGCTCAATTTCTAAATTTAAACTGTTTAGCAATATTATTTTGTGTTCATTTTATGTAATAACTGTAATATAACGTAATTTCTCCCATTTAAGACTTCTAACACATGTTAATGAATTTATTATTTTACAATATCCTTTCTCTTTTAAAATTCACGTGTAAATAATATAGTTTTTATGACGTAATTTTTAATAAGTTCCTGCTTTTATATATAATTATTTAATTCTAATTTCCAAATGTTTTTTTCTGTTTATAATAGTCACATGTAAATAAATTTTTAATTTGAAACAAACATTGTTTGCGCTGCTTATACAGTTGGCAACAGTTTAAATTAATTCCATTTTCTAAAATACGTAAAAAATCTCTCGAAATGCTGAAAATTTGAATTTAAAATAGAAATAAAACTTCAAAAAATGAGTCAAATTAAAAAAAGAAATACAGTCTGCACACCGGGAACTTCAAACGTATAAAATGATCTAAAAATGATTAAATTCCCATGAATAGTTTTTGCTCCTATAAAACTTCTTTAGTGGAACGATTTTGTCCAACTTTAGCATTAAATATCTCTTAAAATAATTCTTCGATTTGAAAACTGTCTGCATCAGCGTGTTTATCAACATTTTTCTATAATACCACCGATTTTCATATTTTTGTATGCAATATTCTTCTTAATATTAATGAAGAAAGAAGGGTCACAAAAAATTCAAAACCGGCGGCGGTGACAGCGGTAGTTATTTTTTTTAGAACTAGGGGGCTCGGCCCCCTACGAGCTACGCTTGCCAACCCCCGTCCAGACACCGCAGACTCTAAATGCACGCTAATTTGATCGGCTTTAAAAAGATTTCGAAAGATTGAATTATAATTTAAAAAACAGTGGCAATCTCCCTATAAACGAATTTCTATTCATTTCTCTTTGATTGGGAAATTTTAACGCCAAATTCGCTGCAGTACTACTTGATTATCCTGTCGAGCAATTTCGCCAAATTATATAAATCGCCAAACCACTCGCCAAATTATACAAATTGATATAATTTTTATTTTAAATAACAAAAGAACAAATAAATTCGTACAACATTAATAAAAACACAAACAAAACATGAAAATAAAAATAACTTGATGTGTAACAACATACACGTGTAACAACATTTCAACAAAGGAATATAAGCTAATATAAAGAGAGTCTTTGTCTCCTGGTATTTTTTAACAAAGCGAAAAGAAAGTTCTTTCAAATGAGACATTTTAAATTAATTCTCAAAATATCAAATAAATGTCTAGCGCAATTTCTAAATTTAAACTTTTTTGCAATATTATTTTGTGTTCATTTTATGTAATAACTATAATGTGACGTAAATATGACGTAATTTCTCCTAAGACTTCTAACGCATGTTAATGAATTTATTATTTTACAATATCCTTTCTCTTTTAAAATTCACGTGTATACTTTTTATGACGTAATTTTTAATAAGTTCCTGCTTTTTATACGTAATTATTTAATTCTAATTTGAAAGTTTTTTTCCTGTTTATAATAGTCACGTGTAAATAAATTTTTAATTTGAAGCAAACATTATTGCTTGCGCTTTTTATACAGTTGGCAACAGTTTAAATTAGTACAATTTTCTGAAATCTGTAAAAAATATCTCTAGAAATGCTGAAAATTTGAATTTAAAATAGAAACAAAACCTGAAAAAATGAGTCAAAATAAAAAAATTAATGCAATCTGCACTCCGGCAAAATCTAACGCATAAAATGATCTAAAAATGATTACACTGGTATGTATAGTTTTTACTGCTATAAAACTTTTTTAGTGGAACAAATTCGTCCAACTTTAGCATTAAATAACTCTTAAAATAATTCTTCGATTTGAAAACTGTCTGCATCAGCGTGTTTATCAAACATTTCTGTATAAAACCACCGATTTTCATATTTTTGTATGCATTATTTTTGCTAATATTAACGAAGAAAGTCCTCCGGTCACAAAAAAATCAAAACCGGCGGCGGCGGCAGTGACAGCGGTAGTTACTTTTTTTTAGAATAGAGAGATTATTTTTGTTAATATTAACGAAGAAAGTCCTCCGGTCACAAAAAAATCAAAACCGGCGGCGGCGGTGACAGCGGTAGTTACTTTTTTTTAGAATAGAGAGATATATAAATGTATTAAAGTTTACTAAGTAAATACTTTTTTTTGTGAAAGTAAAGCACACAAAGTATAATATTCCACAAGTAAAATAATCCCCTTTTCAAAAGAAAATGGCTTTTAAAGCAAATAAATTAGTTTCCTTAAAAAAAAAAATTACTCCAAGCAATTCAGTTTCCATAAAATACTGACAGCAATAGCATGCTCAAACATTTTGAAACTAAACTAATTTTGTAGTAAATAAAATCTTGAGCATAGAACAAAATTTTAAATAGAATTAATAATTTTTGCACTTAAAAAACTAGAAGACTGTTGAATTGAACATAGAATTTATATTTCGATGACAAAATTTCATTATTTGCACTTCTTTAGATACAAAAAATCTAAAATGATCATTTAAAAAATAAACAATATACAAATTTCAAAAAACTTTTGGAACTTGAAATAAAATTAATATAATGAAATTCAATTGAATGGATAGCAAGCAAAAAATTTAAAGAACACTCACATCATTCTGAGTAATATCATTTCCAGATTTCAACAGGAGGACACTTTGATCAATTCCTAAGAGTCCAACAATAGCATTAGGCTTTGTTTCAACAGAGACATTCACAAGACCACCAGGTTTTGTATCTTTCATATCTGTTTTAACAGAAACCTGAAAAATATAAAAACTTTAAAGAATGCATGTCTTACAAATCAAAGGAAAACAACAGAACATAATAGTTTATAATTCAACAGAAAAAAAGAAACATGTCATTTTCATTTTTGAATACAGAACACTCCCAATTTATTCAATGCTTGATTATACCAGAGTTGGGCAGTATCGAAAAATACATGTACAGTTGGGCCTCATTATCCAGAAAACCGGTTTTCACGTCAGTTTTTCAAAGTCCGGATTTTCTGTATATGATTTTAATGTAAATAAACTAAGGATTTTACGTCGTTGAATAAATTTCAACTCCAGATATCCCGACATTTATGAAAAATTGTCCATTTTTCATAATCCATCTTATAAGCATGGAAATTAAACGGTAAGAAATGTCTTAGCCAAACTTTTCACAAAAGTATCTAAAATACCCATTGAAATAAATGAGAAATTTTAAATCCTTTGTCTGAATAAATAAACCCACACACTATGAATAACCCACTTACGCTCCAGATAGACATATCAGTCTACTTGTGGTCTTTTGTTCTGGTCAGGCGGCACTTTCTTGTGGCTACATGGCATTTTTCATGAGGCTAAAAACTAAGCATTGCATTGAAATGATCAGAAATTATCTTACATCCTTTTCTGAAACAATGAATATTGATTACAATTCGATACAATTACAATGTATAATATCGAAAAATTGTAGAAAGCACAACTATGGATAAGCTAACCTTAATTCATCAATATTTCATGTAATTAAAAAAAAAAGTCATAAATCTAATTTTTATTCTTTTAAATTTTTTGCCTTGTGTTTATTTTGTTTAACAATAATGCTTTATTGCTTAAAACTACAAAAACAGTTATGAATTTAAAACTATCTTAATTTAAAATACAGCTTTTTATAAACATTTTTCTCCAACTCCAGTTACCGCGACACTCCGCTTACGATGACACTTTTTTCTGGTCAGAGTGTTAGGATAATGAGGTTCGACTGTATTTGAAATATATTTTCAAAATACATTTGCATTTTAATCTGACAAATCAAAAATATAATACGATATTATATAATATATAATTCAATTTTTCCAACTCAGCAAAAATGCCTAAGCAAGGACTCAAACCCAGAACCTTTGACTTGCATTGTCAATGCTCAACCGTTTAAACTACCTGGGCTGACAAACAGCAGGCATATTTTGCTCAGATAATCTTATTGGCAATAACATCTGGTCTGCCATGTACACAGGTCAACAGAATAAACCACAGATAATGAATTCCATTTAAACAATAGACAAATAGATACACTATTTTTAACTCAATCATATTGATTAGGTCACCAAGTGTTTATTTATTTATATTATATATAAACTCTTTTGCTGTATAGACAGATATGTATTTAAAACTTTTTTAAAGCTAAAAAGATAATGTAAAATTTGCTTAAAAAATTATTAAAGCTAACCAGCAATATAACAAGCAAAACTTACAGGTGTTCTGAAAACTCCAGCTACATCAAAGTTGATAGCATCTGCTACAATTTCATTGTTTTCTTTTCTGACATAAAATACAACAACTCTAGCCTTGGGTGCCATCTTGTAAGAGACAGGAAGAGAAAATCGATAAGACTTGACATTTGGTATATCAATTGCACCAGCAAGTACAATATCTCCTCGACCCAAAACCTAAGAGATTGAGACAAAATTTACATTTTTGGTTACAAAATCATGAAAGAATTTAAAAATTGATACACCAATTATAAATTATTTACATGAACAGTTTCCAAATCAGATTTGTTGAGCACCAATATTTACTAATAGAAATATTAACTTTATTTTATGAGAAATTTGAGATTAAATAACATTCAGAATTACTGATACTCAAGTATCTGATGGTTTGGCAGCTATGCATGAACTTATGAATTGTTAATGAAAATCAATAGTGAAAATAGGTACAATAAATTTTAAAATTTGACTTACTTCATATACTAACTGATTGAGAGGCTCAGTGGCATTAATTTCAAGTTCTACTTCTTTATCAACAGTAGGATTATCTGTTCTCAATGAAACTTGAATATATGAATTACTTGGTGACATTGCTGCTTCGATGTTGCCAAGATGATACTGGTAACCTCTAAATTCTGCACTCATACCAAATGAAGTTATGTTGGGATTCAATGGAGGATAAAAGTCCACACTTAATAAACCATTATTTGGAACGGCTATTCGCCGAGAATCCCAGTTTCTCTCATCATAGGAGTAGCCATATTTCAGAACAATCTGATCTCCATTTGTGACAGTAACAGGAGTATCATCCTGATAACAAACTTTAAGCTGCAACAAAAAAAGTTATCAGCATTTTAGTATAGTTTATTGATAAGCAAAACAGTAATACAAAAAGGAGAAACTATTTCAAGTCAAGAAGAATATGTTTGCTGTAAATAAGTTCAACTGAAAAAAAAAAAGTAATACAATTTTTATAAGCATTTAACATTATCTTAAAAATCATGCCTAATTTCATGGGGTTCTAAAACATGTCTGTTACAATGTGTGAATTTGACATGGGTCCCAGATTTTCACAAGGAAAAAAAAAAAAAAATAAAATCAGCTTTTCCTGGTACAAAGCATGAACTACAGAATTCATTAAAATAATTTTTTTTTTCAATCTTATGATATGGCAACAGGACAGTAAGACAGCATTTTTATGCATTACTGTAAATGTTATATTATTGGGGCTGCATATATATAACATTTTCAGTTCAGGGAGAAGGGGGAGGGTCTGGCACTTGATATCGTAAGATATCTCCAGAGGGGAGGAGAGGTCTTGCTTGATAGTTACTTTTTATCCAACCAAAATTCTGTTTGGGTAATTTTTTCTTTACATCAAAATAGTCCGTTAACTTTTTCTTAGTCTTATCGGCTTGTATGAAAATACAAAGTTATTATTAAAACATTAAATAATTATAAAACCATTTAATTCCAAAATATAGAATATCCAACATTCAGCATTTCTATTCTTCTATCATATGTACATATAATGCATTATTAGAGAAACCAGGTTCGAAATGGTACTTATAAGCTATTAAATACTTTTAAATAAGTATTTTGTTAAAGTATTTGATAAAATTTCATATATAAGTGATATTTTATTGACTTCTCTTCATTTAAATCATTAAAATATGTGAATAATTGCAAAAATAAAAAGAATTTTTAAACATTGATACAAAATTGCCAAAAAGTTGATAACGTTATATAAGTACAGCCCCATTGCAACAAAGCAAATATTTGTTTCAAATATTTCTCTTCATTTAAAAATCTGTAAAATATGCGAATAATAAATGTATAACATTGCAAAACGTATAAAAATGAAAAATAAATTGTAAAAATAAAAAGAATTTTTAAACTGATAATGATATTACAGAAGGGAAAAGAGGGTGAGATGAATGATAACGTACAATGTAAGGGGTGGAGGTGGTCCAAAATTGCCAAAAAAATTGATAATGTTATATATGTACAGCCCCATTGTAACAAAGCAAATATTCGTTGAATCATATGGCCAATAGATTAAAAAATAAAATGGTTTTTTCAAGATATGACAACAGTAAAGAAAAATAAAAGCATTATTTAAAACTGTTTACTCTGAATTTCTACATTATTTTCTCATCATAATTTAATTATTTTCTGGAAATATGAAGTATATTGTCATTGTGAACACACGTCTGTACACATTTTCTAGAACTCCAGCTTGTCAAAGATGAAAACAATTATAAATTTCTATTCTTATATATGGACTAATTTAAATAAAAGTAATTTTATATAAATTACCCAATACATTTTCTGAATGATTTAACATTCAATTTTATCAGGAAAAAAAGCTATTGAAATAAAACATTGGAATTGTTCGATGATTGATTTATCGATACGTGATTCCTATCGAAAATAGCTTAGCAGTGAGGATAATCACGGACTTCATTTGACGGCTTTTGAATTAGTTTGTGGTTTTCATTTTTTCCAATCTCTATTTGTTTGGTCTTGGCAAGTGAGGGGGAATGTCGTGCACGTAAAACATGTTTAACCCCGCAGTACAAGTCATAAGCCTTGGCCACTTGTCTTCATGTTTGGTTTTTTCTTAGTTACTCTTGGTTTTGTTAATTATTGTTTTAGTTACAGTTTGTTAGATGTTTTTTTCGTGTACTAAATTATATGAATTTGGATTTTTCAATATATATATATATTTTTTTTTTCAGAGGTAAGTACAACTTATTATTACAACTAAACTTACAAAATAAATCTGGCACAATTAAAAGGAAAATAAATTTTAAATATTTTTAACTTTATGCTCAAGAAGAGTTTTTTTTTTTTTTTAAAGGGAGTGGGGAGGGAACGAATTTAAGAGAGAAATTTATATTCCATCCTATTTTTAAAAAAAGTGGAAATCTACTAAAGTATAGAAGATTTCTTAATCCTATTATGTTACATTCAAATGCTGTTCATGTACAATATATTGTTTTCTACAATTCATAAACAGAATTAACACTAGGTATATAGAAAACATTTTGATAGGAACTTTATTTTACACTTAAATATTTTAAAATACATTTTTTAGAAAGGCTTTAATGAATGATTTAATAATGACTAAATAACAGTCATCGATTTAAGATAAAATGAACTAAGATTATGAAAATATGAAATTTAAACTGTCCATTAAAATTAAGATTTTTGAAAAATAAGTATGCAACCAATGCCTGTGATCTATTGAGTTTATATAGTGTTAAACTACACTTACGGACAGATAGCACATACTTAAAGAGTACTAAGTCTATTCTATAATTGTTAAAACTAAGAAAGGGTAAAAACACATTGTAAATACTTGTATACAGCTAGAAACAACGTTTCCAGATATATGTAGAATATTAAGCAATTGAATTGGTAATTATTGAAAGGTAATAAGTCTATATTTTGTCATTTCTAATTTTAAGATAGTTTCAATGTTTTTTCATGTTTATTGACAGTGTCGTGGAGAAAAGAATTCAATCTGTTTCTACCTATGCATGTTTGAGAGAGAAAAATTAAAAAGTTTAGTGTTGAAAGCCACTATGTCCATGATTGGGGAAACTTCAAAACTAGGAATTTGTTCTTTTTAATAAATCACCGATTCAATTATATATTTTTTCTTAATAAACACGAACTTCAACAATTCACTTTTATTATCATCTTTTCTTTATTGTTCTATTTCTTAATTTCTCTTTATTAAATAGGCATTACTTAAAGTTTACTCTAATAAAGACAATCTCTTTTCTTTTCATTCAAAGTTCCATTAGCAAATAAATTCATGAATAAAAATTAATACATTGTTAATACACATTAGCTCAATAAAGTTTCAGCATAAGTAATCAGATTTTATAACGGCACAATTTTCATATGAACAGAACAATTTTAATAACTCAAATGGCCACCACTGTCACCAATAACTAACTATTTGCACTATTAAAACCATTCTGCATTAATGAGGCTTATTTTGGTACTAAAAACACTGTTGTAATAATTACAAAACTTCGCACAGAGTTAACTTTCTTAATAGATGTCATTATCAAAAATTTAAGTAAGAAAAACAATTATCTATTTTAAAATTTTTTGAGAGGAGATTAAAACATAAAACTAATGTTAGGCAGAAATAGACTAAAGTCTGAAGAACGGCAAAATTATTAAAAATACTGCATATTTACAAAATGAGTTTAAAGGACTGTAAAGTCTTCAAATAATTAGCAATAATTTGTGATTCAGTTACCAGTGCAGCACTCAGGTTCAGACTTTACAACTGAGACTGGTTTCCCACGATGAAAAAACAATTCTTCATTCATGAACAATACACCACCTGCAATTTTCTATGCCTTGCGACACTAAAAATTCATCAAGGTACAGCCTTTATAGAATAATTTATCCCCCACTTGAATCTCTGAGAACAGAGTTTCAGATACTCGCTAGAAAGCCTTTGCAAACACCTGGCACTGAGAGGAGAACAAAGACTTCCAATGAAAGTGAAGGGACCTCTCTGCGATTGGAAGTGCCATGGTAGTGGACATGCCCCCTCCCCCTTTTCCCCCGGAGGGAAGATGCTGATGAGGAGAACAGAGAGGAAGTTAGAATGAGACGGTAGTAAAGTTCGTTACACAGGAAAAAGTCCCCGTGAGAACAAAGCAGATCTCAGCACAAGATAGTGGTACATGAATTCAGGCTGAGAGTTGCAGAAAATGACAAAAGACTGGCAACTACTTCTGCCGAAAGAGGCCTTCTGTCTGTGGCTGGATTAACTATTTAACTTAAACTGTAAAACTGTCAGTGGCAATTAAAATAACAATTAAAGCCTTTGTGCAGGAATAATAAAAAGCAGAAAGCTCAGCTTTGCTTTTTCTAGCATGCTGTGTCTTGCTCTATTTTGCACTGAAAAAGAATCTCGCTAGTAGATTCGAAACAGCTGTTTGCTGCAATTCACGTATTATTTCTGCATTTTTAAATGTTGGTTTTCTGCTTTTTATTATTAGTGGCAAGTCAATTATATTCTACTTTGAACCTCTTTATGAACTATATTCATGTAATATTTACATTATCTCTACTCAAGATAAAATTGTTATATTTTTTAAAAGAAAAATTTCTAAGTCCATAGCTATCATTTTCCCACAAATCTTTAAGGACTAGAAATTAGTTACAGGACATTGAATAATGAATAATTTAGCAAGAGTTTATTTCTATTTAAACTATTAATAAAGAATAAAACAAATTATGTTGAAACACTTATAAAAGCACAGAATAAATTATTCTTTTCTTACATGAGAAGTGTACTTGAGACCTGGCTTGAAGGACTCTGCTGATTTCACAACATCTATTTTGATTTCTTTGTCGTATACTTTTATGACACTGGAAGCATTATATTTTCTCTTTGTCAAATATTCTTCAACTTCTGCAATCACATCAATCTCCAGTGTAAGAGTATCTTCTTTTAGACCTAAATCACGGACTACATTCACAGGAATATTAATGGAGCCATCAATCTGAAAGAAAGATTTATTTTAGTATTACTTTTAAAATAGTTAAAGACTACATGAAGGCAAATCTAAATGCTATAAAAAGATCTAACATGAAACAAAAAGAAATGCAAGAAAATGTTTCATAATAATTAAACAATAAGTTTTCCCGTATGTTAAAATAAGATTTTTTGTCCACATAAGTGAATTTTATTACCTTAAAATTGATGACAGGATGATAACTTATGTAAAAAATCTAAAAATTCCCTTTCATTCTTTAAATTGGTAAAAACCAAGTTGCACAGATACATACTACATTTACAACAGATTACTCTTAAAGTCTTTCTCCAACTAATGACTTTGCACAAGATTAAGAACTTTTTATTAGAGCAGGGATAGCAAACCTTTTTACATATGCAGCAAAAATTCACAAACAATATCTCAACATTGTAACATGCTTAACTTTCACCTCCCTTCCCCCTGACATCTAAATATTTTACATGCCGAGAAATTTTCGTATGTGCCATAGGTTCTTCACCCCTGCATTAGGGTATCTACATGGGTGAGAGATAGCAGATGAGGTGGGATATAGTATTTTAGTTTGAAGATAATTACTTTAAAAAAAGGTGCAGATTTTAGGGGTTGACATCAAACTTATCACAGGAACTTCAGAAATCTACATTTAGATTACTGAGGAGTAATTTTTTTTTTTACTCTTTTCTTGTGTCAAGTGAAATTAGAGTATTAGCATTGAAAAATGTTAACATTTGGGTATTTTATAGAGTTAATCTTTGAAACAGATTTTTAAAATATCTATTCATCAATCTTATGCTACAACTCTAGTTTGTTCTACTTAATGAGAAAAAAAAAATAATGCTGTTTTGTAATGTTTAAAAAATTCATTAAACCAAAACTAAACCAGAGAAACACTATGGCAGTGGTACTCTACACAGCCTTATAACTCATTTCATGAAGTCCCACACCACCCCAGGTTAAGCACATAATTAAAAGATATACAGTGAAACCTCCCTGAATGACCACTTTTCATGGAACGAAATTTATTCCCATAGGCTCAATACTAATTGTATCTCCATTCAGAGACCATCCCAGTTGAAATCCTTCCATGAGTGACCCATTTCTTTGATGAAAATGAAACAAATTCAGTTTTTTCCTGGTCGCTTGATGAAGGTTTTATTAGAAAAATAATTCCAGAGAGCGCATTAATCAAACTTCTAAACTTAGCTTAGAAATTTTTTTTTATTTCAGTAACTTTTAAGTGTTTAAACACCTTTGTGCCTTTTTAGGCAATGAATTTAACTCTGATGACAAATTCAGAATGGCGGTCAATAAACTCCCCTGCCCTATTCTGTCAGGAAACTCTCAAAGAAATAGATAAATTAATGAAATCGTCATTATTTGTTCCCCCCCCCCCCCCCCCCCCAAAAAAAAAAAAAAAAAAAATTCATTTATTTACTCAACTTTGAAAGGACTTGGAAATAAAAGTTATAAAAAATAAAACTGTAAAATCAAAGCAAACATCAATGTATTCATTTTTTAAACTCTGCAGTATTAATTTTTCATATTTTATCCTAATGTGAAAATAAATTTTAGTAGCATTAATTGTTACCCTTTTTCAACAATTAAAATCTAGATTTAAACATGAGCTCCATTAAGAGACCACCTCTTGGAGCGACCAATTTTTATTGGAATGGAATGTGGTCGCTTTAGGAAGGTTTTACTGTACATTAGGGTGGAGCGAAAAAACTTTTTCATGAAATTCACATTGCCCGAGTCATAATATGGTGCGAAACTGGCTGAAACAAATTGTTCCCAAATTTCAGCTCAAAATGTTGCCATCTTGAGGTTCCACACCTCAAGTGAATATTTGTATTGCCTCTTTTTAAAGTTTTTAATGTATTTATATAAATATATATATATATATATATTAATTGAATAATTAATTTGTAAATTAATATTAATTACGTTTTCATTAATAAATTGCTTTATTGAAACATTATCGCCAGATGTCAGTACTAGAAAGGGCATTTCGTACTTAAATAGGAAATTTATACTCCAAAATCTAATAGATGGCAGCACGTATTCTAAACTGATAACTATTTTATTATAACCTAAGCAGACACGTGACGTTTATTGTGTTGAATGATTCGTTTTTGCAACTGTTTTCTTTGTTTGTTGCTTGTCTTTGTGTAAACAACTAATTTGTCAACACTAATTCGTTTATTTTTTTTGAGCAGGACAATACAGACTTTTAATTTAAACATAACCTCAACTAGAAGTGAAATTCTTTGCAGTACAACTGAAAGAGATGGTGTTACCAACGTATGCTGATTTTTCCTATGGATCAAAAATGATATATTGCGGAAGCAGGGGAACAAGAAAGATCCTTCAGTAAAAGATATCAGCGAAATTGTTTCTTGTGACATTGAAAGGATTTGGAAAAAAGCCTCCTTGCCTGTGGTATGTCATCAAGAAGTTATCCGTATTATTAGAAATTATAATGAAAAGTACAGAAATATAAAAAAAAATAGGCAAATCTCGAAAGGGGGCTGACAAAATTAGGAAATAATTATTTCACCAAGCAAACAGTACTTTGTTTGATATTTCTGTATGCAAATGTTTAAAGTACGAACAATTCCGTGAAAGTTCCAAGTATAGAACAAAGCTTTTTAGCAGACCAACGACATGAGAGAAAAATGGCAATAGGATCAATTGATGTTTGATCATGTTTCTATAGGACATGTGATTATGGATTAACCCCTTGAGGGGCAAGCAATTAGGTTTGTGAAATGCTGAATTCCCACCGGAATCTTTGAAAAATTCTATTTCAAAATAAGTAAAAGCAATTTTTTGGCTTTTTCCCACCATACTTTGAAAAGTAAAATTTAATAAAATTTTTCTGGTGTAAAACTTTATTAATCGTAGGTGGTATATAATATATACCGGTGCCCCTCAAGGGGTTAAGGCTCTAGTGCGATATTATACAAAGTGTGAGATGAAATCTCACAGTGTTTAAATCATGTTACTTTATTTTTTTTGGCCTTATACATCGATGTTCTTTAAACTTAAATCCATATTTATTTTTGCGCTAGCGATTTCGTTTCGACCGCACATCGGCAAGTTCTCTGATGTTCCGCAGTGCCTGGCATGGGGTGCTTCTCCTTTGAGATCTGTACGATTGTGATGACGTCATCGGAGCAAGTCTCTCACGGCATAAGCATTGAATGGATGTCGATCTTTCGGAGGTGTGTCTTATCGCTGAGCGTACAGCAAATAAAAATAAGGCTTTTTAAATGTTTTCCTTCGGATTTGTTTATTAAGACATTACCTAATATTTTAAATTCTAATAGATTTAAATCTTTTCTTTCAGTAACTTTTGAAGTCCCCATATTCTTACTATAAATTAAAAATTTCGTTAATTTTAAATCAGAATCTGTTTTGTTGGTGTTATGTTATGACTTAGTTTTTGTTTTGAAAGATTGCGGGGCCGCGAGCTTCGGCTCCGGTCTGTCTGCCGATGGATGTGGAATACGATGAAAAGCTTCCGAAAGCGATGTCTGCGTTTTTAATAATTCCTGTTAAATTTATTTTCTGTTGGTTTAGAAAGGCTTTAATTGAGATTTTTATTTATAGAAAATTCACCTAGTGCTGCATCTTACATTTTAAAGATTTTCTTAATGAGGAATAAATTATTTTATCGGCAACGTATTTATTTTGAAAATCTGTGACCAATGGGTGAAGGCCTCTTACTTCTCTTCAACAAGATGAATAGAGAGTTTGATTTGTGCTTAAAAGTCTCCTCATCATTTCTTTACAGATATACAAGTAAGAAGTCTCCCTTTTTATTTTTTTACAATTGCTGACCTCAAAGAACGGACGTTTTTATTGCAATATTATACAACGCATTTTAACTAAAAGAACTTCAAATTTAAATTTACCTTTCATATTATAGCACAAAATATTACCATCACATAAAGCATCATCAAATTCGCTACACAGAAAGGGATTACACTTTCAGAACTTGTTGCCGTTAGTTGTGATGGAACAAAAGTCAACTTTGGGAAGACAAATGGTGCAATTAGGCGGCTTGAAATCCTTGTTGGCCATGAATGCATGAATTGCACTGGTTTATATGCTTATTGCATACTAATGAACTATCTATTAGATGCCTTTTCCAGAATATTGACTGAAAGCCATCTGGGCCACACCAGTTTTCCGGAAAAATAGGAAAATTTCAGGAAACATGCGAAACCCTTGCTCTGACAAATTTTGTCATTGTTCCAGTTGCTCTAACTGAAATTGGTAAAAAAGACCTCAGTGCAGACCAAAAATATCTCTTCGATATTTCTAGGGCAGTATTCTCGGGGAAGTTCCTTCCAGATTTAGCAAACAGAAGTTCCGTAACGATGTCTCATTTAGGATGGCTCACTACAGCCATCAGAATTCTTCGCCTATATGTGTCGACTACCGAACCAACAGAACACTTTAAGCTCCTAGTAGAATATGTCATTAAAGTTTATGTGCCATCCTGGTTTAAAATAAAGAAAATTCCAGGAGCTACTCATGGAGCACGTCACCTGCACGGTATGATAAAAAAAAAAAAAAAAGCAATTCTTTCCAGAAGATTTTAAGTCAATCGCCCACGAAGTTATTCAGAGTAACTGTTATTTTGCTCACTCTGCAAAACATTCTGTTGGCAATGCTGTTAGATGAACGATCACATATTCGAGAACTGGGCCTCAAAAGAAAACTGAAAGCAAAAAAAAAAAAAAAAAAAAAACTGACTGGAAGGTGAAAAATAGGCCAATTTGATCTTCAAATTTTAAATTTCAAAGCAGAGGAATTGTTTGAGATGATTCATTGGGACAAACCTTTGGAACTCCCAGATACCATGAACTTCAGTGACGAAGACATAACAAATACGATCGGAAACGGTTCACAATTTGAAATAGAGAAGCTCCCTTGCAATTCTCAAGCAGTAGAGAGGCATGTGCGACTGGTGACACAAGCGTCATTGGTAACATGTCAAGCAGAAACCAGGGATGGATTTGCAGTGGAATCAAGTCACGAAATGAGCTTCCAAAATTTGAAACCAAAGTCTAATTTTTTGGCTCTCGTGCGGAATCCAAAATGGAATACTGATCAAAGTAAAATGTTTTCTGTTTCTTTTTAATAATTAGAAGTGTTTTAAAGTAAAAAAATAAAGCTATTGTAAAAATTAAAATTAAATAAAAGAAATTGATTTTTTTAATTTTTGAGTTAACATCCCTGTCTTTGACACCATGTGTGGAACCTGAAGACGATGAGTGATTGCGATGGGATTTTTTTTTTTTCAGTGTCTTTTTTGCGAAACTGCACCATTTGTTGAGTCAGGAAATATTAAAATTTAGTTCACTATAGTACATAAAGATATGACTAAAAAAACAAATGTAGCCCTCAAATCTCATTTCTCCAACAGATTTTGGCTTGTACAGAAATTTTAGTGAGTAACACTGCTTTATAGAAACCTTTTATATCTGATGCTGGTCCAATATACAATAATGATTTGCTTAGGGAGGTAAGAAGATATATCTGATGAAACTGTTCAAAATTTATACTCAGATGAAAATTAAGATTTCTAAAGCAGATTAAAGCTTAATTTTAATGATTGTACATTAAACTAAATACAATGTATTTCATTAATAGATAAAACATTGAGCAATGATAAACCAAACTACTAGGATGATTAATACATTTTCAAATACTTCGAAGCTATATTTAAATCAAAATTAACTTACTTCAGCTTCAGTCACAACTGGTTTGTTCTCATTAGCTAAGTAGCCATACCTCAGTGTAGGTTTCACAATTAACTTAACACGACCTTTCACATTCTTGCCATAAGTATATCTAAAATATTCAATAAAATACAGCATTAAGGATGTGACGATTGTTTCCTAAAACAAACTGATATGCGGTGTTGGATAAAAGGGATTTAAAGTTAATAAAATAAACTTTTTAAGTGGTCAATATTTAAGAAATTAAAACCATTGAATAAATAAAGTTAAATTAACATCTTAAAGGCATAAAATCCCTCTATCCAATAACGCATACCGACCGGAAAGAAAGTGGTTAGATATTGCGTTGAAATGTAAATAGAATTAAAGCCATCTATCTAAATTTTAAGAATTCATTAAGTTGTAATAACATCTGTAAAATAAAGAAAGTAAAAAGACTCACCCGTATGATGTGTAGAGATAGAAATACTTACAATATTAAGACAAATAATTTTATTTCTTATTAATGCAGATTATAAAATATATACTCAAAATTTAAATGCTTGGCCAAGTTGTATTTAAAATATTCGTTGATCAATTAATTTACCAGTATAAAATAAACATATTAAACCTTTCTATTTCATATGGATTCAATATTAAATTATACGTGATGATCTTCTGTGTGGTTGAGAATTCACCACTGTCCTATATTGAGATGAGAAGGTTGTAGACTTTAATATTGAGTTCTAAACAGTTTTTGCGGAAAGAGAATGTTCAAATGAAGAACGTTGGATAATGGGAGTATTAACTGTAGACAGCAGCACTTAGAGATCTTTTAGCCGCTCCAGAAGATTGATGTTGAAGAAATTAAGTAGGATTGCTCCACAAACCTTTTTAGAAACTTCGCTGATCACTAGAGCAGGGGCACATATTCTTCTTAAAGCTATTTCATTAATCGAGGAATAAGATTATATAATTTTTTTTTGTAGTATTGCGCTGTTATTGTATTACACCACTCTTGAGTTGAAAGTAAAGCTCTATCTTCAGTGATAAATGATTGTTGAATATCGGCGTTGTAAGATGAAACTTCTGGATATCTTATTTTGTCAATAAAGAAAGGTTCAGGTTCTTGTTATTCGATGATTTAAACTACACACATAATATGGCACTGGTATCTTCTTCAAAATCTATATAGAAGCAGCTTTTAAAAAAACTAGTTATTCCACCTACATCTCAAACTCATTCTGCCCGGACGCAGCCGAAGCTGCGCCGAGCTCACACACCAACGTCTCTCTGCTTAATCCCCAAAAATGACAGACACCAAACAGATCTCAGCCTGAAAGAATGTGTAAGATTTTGAAAACAGCCAATCCGATGCATTCAAGTACCGCGCGTCCATCCGGGAACGCATGAGTTCAATGAACTATCCGCGTGGGTGTTTCGCGATGTCACCGAATTGTACAAAAAAAATGGTGCAGAAAAGCATCCTTTTATCAATGGCGGACAGAAAGCATCGCGCCAATATTTAAAAGTAGGAAAATGCAGAAAACGTTAAATTAAATATCTCCAATATTTATTGACGGATTTTGCTGTAACTTATATCAAATTAATCAGAAAAATATATTCTATCTATTGATTATAGATCGAGCATGCAATATTAAAATATAAATTATTTTTATTTTCGTTGTTTTAGACTTATAAAGAAAGTAGAATCGCGATCTTTTCGGAAAAGTAAACACGAACGTGAAACTTTGTTTACACATATTATTGTTATTGTTTAGTTTAATATATTTTAATGAATGATTGAAAGATAGAATTTAAGTTTGATTGAGGAAAATAAATAAAATTTAGAATAACTTTATTAAGAGGAAACTTAAATATTTTGAAGATAATTTTCTAGATTAGAAGTTGAGTTTAAAATGAATAAATATTAATTTAAGATTGAGGAAGATAAATAAATAATAAAATTGAGATTATTTACTATTAGAGATGTTGCATTTTATAACACAAACATTTTGCATAGCACAATATTTCAAATTATGCACAAGCTAAAGATACTCTTAAAGCTACGGCTTAATTAAATCTAGGATCTATCATTTAGATATCGAATATTACATTTTCAGAAATTTAGAAAATTGTATCGAATCTGAAAAACCAGGAAAGATGATTTAAAAACATGAAAGAAAAATGTATGATTTACATACAAGGATTTTAAAATAAGAAAAAGGTTATATAGAAATTTCATTCCTGGAAAAACAATCTAATCTTATGCATTTAAGATGTTCTATAAAATAAAACATAGCTGCCATCCTTCCTTTTTTTTTTTTTTTTTCTCAAGGTGAAATAAACATTTTGAACCACAGAGTTAGTTCTACGTATAGAGATACATCAAAACAGTTTGCAACATTAAGCCAGTTCACTCAAATTTAAATGCCCTCATTCGGAACAAACAAGCAAATGGGATGAGGGTTGAATTCTTTCGTTCGGGAGTTTTAAGGTTGTTCTCAAATCCAAAAGGGCAACTTTATGGCATACGTTTTAATTAATTTTTGCCTGGAAATGAGTGAAACTGCCAGGTGTTATTCAGAAACTATGTAGTAATCGAAAGACTTTTCAGTTTTTTTTGGGGGGTCAATTGCAATAGACCTTTCAGAAAATTCTGTCAAAGTTGGCATTTTGAACCGAATTTCCAGTTGAAAGCAAAAAAAGAAAAACCAGCTAGCGAAGGGAGAAAATTGCTTTTCACAGGATCAAAATCACTTATAACTCTATAAGTAATTTATAAAAAAATGGAAAAATATTGATTCCAAATTGCTTTCATAGTTAGGTCTGCCAATTTTACACTTTTATGTTTAAAAATGTGTCCATTGTGTCAGAAAGTTTTGTGCTTGTTGAGCAGTGGACTTGAGAACCGCATTAAAGGTCAGGCATACCAAAGTAAACTGCAAGTGTTTGGGCCGAATTGCAGCCTGTTTTAAAGTTAAATTTTTGGCTTCATGCAAAAGTAGAACATTTCCTCTTTATTTTCCTTCTACCTCTATGATTTTGAGCCATAAAATTTAACCGCTTAAGTCTTATTTTTATGACTAAACTGCCCATTTCAGCAAGTAAAACTGTCTTAAAGGTAATTTAATGATTCTTTCTGAACTTAGCTTATTTTTTATAATATGCATAGTTTAAGAAATGTGATTTGTTTTACAAAAATCTTGTGGATGCTTAGGAAAAGCTACAGGCAAAGCCAGTTTTGTAAAAAACATTTCGTACTTCTGACAACAGAGACAGCAAAGTGGTAAAATAAGTCTTGTTTCTATGAGGTAGCAATTAGATTTTATTATTAAGTAAAATGACGAGTTCATAACATGTTTGACTTAAATAACAGGAAGGTTAGAAGCTATGCTTTGTGACATTTATAAGGAATTTAAAGGCTTCATTTAATGCTACTATCTTTTATATTAAAAAGCACAAAAATATCTATCTAAACACTAAACTAAAACAACATTATATACACTGCAGCATGCTCTACTGCTTTGGCAGTAAATAATGACATAATTTCAATCTGTACTTCATCAAATAAAACAAATGCATTCTCAAATATAGTTTTAGGACTAAATTTACAGATTAAAAAAAAATTGTTTAAGCATGTCATTTTTTCAGCCATGTTATTTATCAACACACAAGAAACTTTTTTAGCTAGAGCAATGTAAAGTAACTTTAGCAACACAAATTATGGAAAACTGGAAACATCTGAACTGAAATTTGATTACCACAGTTTTGCAAAGGCTCCTTTTTCAAAAATTCATTAAAAAAATTCTGGATTGTAAATGCAAAATGTTTTAACATTTTTTTTGGTTAGAGCTGAATTTTAAGAATCAAATACGGATGATTGTTCTTACATTCCATCCCAGACTATTGTAAAAGCAAAATTATACAGAACTCAAAAGCAAATAATTTTCTTGAACTGACAAGGAGAGTTTTATAACCACAGCTTAAGTTTTAAATGCAAACAAAATGAGACACTAGAAAGAAGTAGAAAAAAAAATTAATTTGGATAAATAATACAGTAATTAAGACTATGATCTTACTTGGCATCAACAGTAGCTACAAATTCTGGTTTACTATATGTTATATATGGTGGTAAGTTAACCTGCACTTCAAAGTTGGGAAGAACTGCAAACACAAAAACACATTATTTAAGACATAATATTTTACATATTAAGTTAATATATTCTAATTTCCTGAATGTTTGAAGGTATCTATAGAATTTACTAATAGAAATTACGCAATGTACGCTATACATCAACATACATTACAATTAATACATACAATATATATACATTACAATATATATATATTTTTTTAATTTTGAATACACAGTAGAGCGCCGCTAATCCGAACTAATTAGGACTGGTGCCTGTTTGGATTACAAAAAATTCGAATTCCCCAAAATTCCAATAAAAATAGAAAAAAAAAGATGTGTGCTAAAAATAAGTTATAAACACTCAGTAGTACAGTAAACATCCTCTAATCTGACATCCTAAGGTCTGACATGCTGGGTAATTCGGCATGACTTCCGAAAAAAAAGTAGTACTCTTTGTTTCACTCCTGATGTTTACAATAATCAAATGGAACTTCAGAATAAGGAATTACGTAACAACTCATTGCAAACGGTCAGTCACCACGTCGACAAGGGAGGAAGAAAACATTTCTGTAGATTATTTGCGAAATCAAACTGTTGAAAGAAAAATTTTTATCATTAGAATTAAATACTTTTTGCATTTTAGAAAAGAATTTTATAGTGACTGGCAAACAGATATTCTAGTGTTTTTAAGATAATTTCTGCGAGTAAACCTACAGAGCACGTTTACATTTTATATTCATGTATACATACATTCAGTATTTTTTTTTTTTTCTATTCAAGCTGTTTAAAGAATAAAAACATGCTTTACTGCCATTTTTTGTTTCTACATGTTTTTCCTGACATTCATCCTGAATCTGGAAAATTTTGTAAATTAACCTTTTCAATTAGTAGTTCATGTATAATTTTCAAAAATAAAATCTGTTCGGATTAACTGGAATTTTAGATTAGCGGGGTTCTACTGTAATTGATTTTGTATCAATTAAAGGAAAACAAACAAGAGATTTGGGGGAGGGGAGAATAAGATGCTACAAAATGAACAAAACATTTCAGTTAAACTAGTGTTGTGACAATATTAAAACAAAAGGAATTATTAACAAGTATTACAATAAATTTAAATATATTCTTAGTTTTTTTTTTTTTTTTAAATCTCTCCTAATAAAGAGAAAATATACTCTTAGCCAAAAATATTGAGCACCCCCATATTATTAAGTGTATTTTTTAAAGTAATAGATACAAACAACAGCATACTATCATAAATTTGAGTTATTAATGTTTGTAAAAAATTACAGCAAACTATCAACTTTTAATCAAGCTTTTTATTCAATTAAAAAGTATATGTTGAAGTTTAAACATTTTAATTATAGAGATATATTAGAGAAAAATAAAAAAAAATTAATTTAAAGATTGTAATTCCAATACATTTTAAGAAAAATGGATGCAGTAAAAAGCTCTTTTCATATATTTATAGTCTGAATTTTATGTATCTCCATCAGAATATACTAGGGATGTCTAAATACATTTAAAGAGAAAATTGTTATTTGTAATTTTTCACAAAGTTATGGATACAGTCTCTCCTTAACTTGAATAAAACAAGAAAGGAACTTTTAGTAAAACAATGCAGTTAAGTAATTTTATTTATTTATTCTTTTTTAAAGCAAAAAAGTCTAAATATTATTAGTTTCTTGCCATTTCTTACAAGCTGTTACAACTTAATAAAAAAAATTCATAATTGTATGCAGTTAAACATTGATATCAGATTATGAGAGTGTTCAATACTTTTGACAAAAGCTGTATGCTGTTAAAACTACTTAAAACATTAACAGGTATATAAAAAATTTTTACAAAAGAAAATTTTAAGAGTTTAGAACCTTACACTGTTAAAAGTTTGCAGACAACTGCACAGTTATTCAACAGTTTTTATAGAAAATGGTTACGAAACCGTGATTTAACTTCATTCTGACCATAATATGGTCAGATACACTTAATAATTTGTTTGAGAAAATCTTGAGTAAATCGAGTATCTTTAAAAACAGTCAAATGATTTAACAATGTGCTGTAGATTTTTAAGAGTGTACAATAGCAAAATATAATATAAGGAAAGATAACTTTAGAAATGTGCATACCATACTCAGCTACAGTGAAGGATTTCTTGAACATTTGACCCTGAAAGAAAAAAAAAACTCAACTTATAAAATTATATTCAGAGAAACTATTCAAAGTATGATAAATTAAATCACTTCATGACTTCAGAACAATAGGCAGCCTGAAAGTATACTACTATCATTACTGTTTATACAAAGGGCATTCCATAAAAACCAAGGATGCGGAGTCCGAGTCGTGCCCATTTTTGAGCGAAAGAGTCGAATCTTAAAATTCCTAGAGTCGGAGTCGTCCATTTTACAAGCAGGTCTGCACTGTTGGAGCCCGACACTTTTTGAGCGAAAGAGTGAGCCGGATCTGCAGACCTGCCAACCTTTGAAAATGAGAAATCGTAGCACACAAAATTAAAATTAATCTGAGGTTGGTTGGTTGGCTTTTCGTACTTCGCAGCCATCTTTTGACATTCGTAAAAGGAATAAGGTTTCAGTCTTTAAACTCAATACAGTAAATTTTTTCCTCTCAAAATTTTTATACGATTTTTAGAGTTTCTTCTCGTTTTGAAGCGTTTGACATTTCTAAAAGGAGCCTCGTTCCAGTTTTTTTTAGCCCAGTGCAGTAATTTTTGGCAAAATTCACAATTTTTTTCTCCCAAGATCGTTTCAAGACATTCAAAATCCCCAAAAAAAGAGGGTTTTATGTTAAGAAGTTTGTTTTGCAGCTCAGGTTTTTTTTCCCCATGAGAATTTTTTAATACCCGAATTTTTGGACTAATGACCATATTTTTAAAACTTTCGGTAATGAATACTTTGAAATTTTGGAAATTTCGGAACAGAATCACTCATGAAATATATGCTGCGTGAGATAAAAATAGCAATTAGAGACAAAAAAAATGTGTTTGTGTTTTTTGCAAAAAATCTTGGTTTAAGACCGATTTTCGTAGCATCGTAGTTTATAGGTTCAAATCGTAGCAACTACGATTTTTTCGTAGCAGTTGGCAGGTCTGGATCTGTTAAAATTCTCGGAGTCTGAGTCGTCCATTTTTACCACTGACTCCGCAGTCATGATAAAAATAGTTATTTTTTTTTACTGTAGTAGCAATACCACAAAACTAAAAAATAAAATTGCAGGCGATTTTTTCAAGTTGCTAACTGTACGTTTATAAATATTCTAAACGAAGCAGATGATTTTAATTTTTTAGTTTAATGCTTGTTTAAAGAACTGTCTATTTGCCCTACAGAAATGAAGACGAGTGATTTAGAGTAAACAAAATGCATTGTGCCATAAAATTTTGCTATCATTGGGCAAAACAGCTCCAGAAAAAGTTAATGAAAGAAGCTTACAAAGACAAATGTTTTGGTGAATCTTTTTAGATGGGATGGTGATTTAAAAAAAAGGAGGACATTTGTTCCCAGAACTGGTTCCTAAGCCTAGTTCCTAAGCGACCAGAAAGTGTTGTGAATGATCAGAATATTAACACTGTGTGGGCAATCTTGCAAGAAAATCAGCGAATAACATCTGAGGAGATAGCGGCATCAACTAATATTTTGAAAACGTCGATATTTCACATTCTACGTAACAATTTACAGCTTCGCCATGTTTGTTCCAGATGGGTCCCTCAGTACCTTACTAAAGAACAAATGCAAACAAGAATTCACCAACGTTGCGAGTGGAAACAGATGCTTAAAAAACCAATAACAGGTGATGAAATTTGAGTGCATCATTTTGATCGCCTTACTAAGTATGCAACAAGTGTATGGAAACACAGATTCTCCGCCTCTGAAAAAAAATCGGACAAACCAAATCTGCTGGAAAGGTTCATGATTATTTTCTTTGATCATAAAGGTGTAATTTATCAGCATGTTGTGCTTCCAAAAACTACTGTGAATGTTGAATATTATGTTTCAGTTTTGAAAATTTTGAGAACACATATCAAGAAAGTGTCATGAACATGAACTGGTAGGGAATTAGACATTACATCACGATAATGCGCGCCTGCTTGTCGCTACTTTGGTTCAGCAATATCTTAGTAAATGCAATATTAAAATCATGCCACATCCGCCTTACAGTCTAGATCTCTCACCATGCGAATTGTGGCTGTTTCTGACATTGAAGAAGTTCCGTGGCAGAAAATTTAATATAGATTCTGAAGTTATTTCAGCAGTGCAGGGTTCTTTGAAGCAGCTTTGAGTAATAGGCTTCTCTACTTGTTTTGAAAAGTGGGTTGCACAATGGGATCGTTGCATATCTGAGGGAAGGTATTTTTAAAATGAATGATGTATTTTTTGCTGTTAATATTAGATTTTTTATGATTTTACTCTCAGTTTTTATGGAACAACTTTTGTATATCTTTACACAAGTAACAAGGGTTTAAAAATAATTTACTAAAAAACAAATGTGTTTTGGTTAAAAATGTGAAATGAATATTAAAAAATGCAACAACAAATTTAATAAATTCACATTACAGTATATCTTACCAAAACATCAACATTTATTGTCCAGTCACCCAAAACTGGCTGTTCAGATAAGAGCAATTCACCAGATGAAATGCCTAATAAAAAATACACAATTTAAAAATGCAGGCAATGTTCACATTTATACACTAGTGACTAATGTTATAAATTGTACAATGGTTTACTAAAAGTCTCCAGCAAAAATTAAATATATGGAATGGAAGTCCAGTACCTTTAGTAGTAAATAGCCTGTTCCACTGCTTTATTCTGTTTCCACTTGCATCCTAGAAAATAAAAATTTTAAATTTCAAGTTAACTTTAGTGAAGCACAATACATTGCATATAAACACAAAAGGATAAAAAATTAAAACCAAAATTTCAAAAATTAAAATTATCAGTTTCTTTTTTCTTATCTTTAAATTTAAATGGTCAAAACATTTTGCTTTTGATGCACTTTTTTACAGTCAGTTTTGTCAAGAGTTAACCCCCAGATAGTTTTTCAGCAGGATGATCCAGACATCAAAATCTAAGTATCCAATTAAAGTCTTTACTAATTTGACACTTTTGCCCGCTACTAGAAAAAAATCTGAATTGGGAAATAAAAGCAACAGATGTGAGAAACTGCAGACTTTTTCGATAAATGGATTGCTAATTTAACATCATTTGTTGGCATATTTCTTTGAACAATGCAGGGGTCTGTCCAGACTTTTTTCTCAGGGTCCTGTTTTTGTGAAATTGTGAACAGCTTTTTTACATTTGTGAAAAATGTAGTTCTAATTTTGTGAATTTGAAATGATCATTACATTCAGGTTCTTTTATATATGTTTTTAAGAAGATATATAAAGAAAAAATATATATTTTACATACACATATGTAAAAGTGACAGGCAGATTTCACTCTTAAATGATTAAATTTGTGAAAATTTTAGTTTAGAGCTGGAAAATTTTTGTAAAAAGGCCTAATTTTAAGACAAAATTTTGTTAAGGGTCCTGTTTTAAGGTGAAAAATTTTGTGAAGGGTCCTGTTTTAAGGTGAAAAATTTTGTGAAGGGTCCTGTTTTAAGGTGAAAAATTTTGTGAAGGGTCCTGTTTTAAGGTGAAAAATTTTGTGAAGGGTCCTGTTTTAAGGTGAAAAATTTTGTGAAGGGTCCTGTTTTAAGGTGAAAAATTTTGTGAAGGGTCCTGTTTTAAGGTGAAAAATTTTGTGAAGGGTCCTGTTTTAAGGTGAAAAATTTTGTGAAGGGTCCTGTTTTAAGGTGAAAAATTTTGTGAAGGGTCCTGTTTTAAGGTGAAAAATTTTGTGAAGGGTCCTGTTTTAAGGTGAAAAATTTTGTGAAGGGTCCTGTTTTAAGGTGAAAAATTTTGTGAAGGGTCCTGTTTTAAGGTGAAAAATTTTGTGAAGGGTCCTGTTTTAAGGTGAAAAATTTTGTGAAGGGTCCTGTTTTAGGGTGAAAAATTTTGTGAAGGGTCCTGTTTTAGGGTGAAAAATTTTGTGAAGGGTCCTGTTTTAGGGTGAAAAATTTTGTGAAGGGTCCTGTTTTAGGGTGAAAAATTTTGTGAAGGGTCCTGTTTTAGGGTGAAAAATTTTGTGAAGGGTCCTGTTTTAGGGTGAAAAATTTTGTGAAGGGTCCTGTTTTAGGGTGAAAAATTTTGTGAAGGGTCCTGTTTTAGGGTGAAAAATTTTGTGAAGGGTCCTGTTTTAGGGTGAAAAATTTTGTGAAGGGTCCTGTTTTGAAATGAAAAATTTTGGTAAGGGTCCTGTTTTGAAATGAAAAATTTTGTGAAGGGTCCCTTAAGGGTGTATTCCGATCCAAACTGCCTATTTTCTGATTCATTTTAAAATTAGTTTTTTCTCCCAAACGCATCAAACTGGGAAATTCTCTTATTTAGAAACTACATAATGTGCTGTGTTTCTCATTTTTTTGATAAATGCAGAAAATACTGTATTAAACGCTGTCAAAGTTAGCGATTTGAACCGAATTTTCAGAAGCAGGTGATCTGAGAATGAAAAAAATGGTCATACTGAGAAAATAATTGTTTAAAAATCAAATTCTAATTAATTGAGCTGAAAATGAAATCACACGGCATGTTAAACATGTCTTCAAAAATCACCCCCAGCAAGTTTCATCTTTTTACTTTTAAAAATGAGTCTGAAAATGTCTCAGAAAATTTAGAGTTGTTGAGGGTGGAAAAACATTTTTTCGAATACACCCTTAAAGGACCCAATTTTTTTCTAAATAGATCCCTGCAATGCATAAGTTAAATCAGCAACTTTGGCTTGACTTACAAAAGGAATATTCTATACTGAAAAAGAACAAAGTTGGGTTATCTCTACAAACTGATCGCTATGTCTAAATGATTTAACATAAAGCCATGACTACCCTCTCAAACAAAATCAAGTGGTCAAGTTAATTAAAACCAGTGCCAGTGATATCTTACAACGAGATAATTCCAAAGATTGATGTCAACAAAAAAGTAATGAGCCTCTGCCATTACATACATTTGAAAATCAGACTATACATGACAATCAACAGATAATTATGTGGAAGAGAAAGTCTGATAACAGAAGTGTGTTACGAGGGTAAAGAAAAGTGGCTACTTAAAATTGATAAAGATGAGAAGCCATAAATATTTCTTGTGTATTATGTTATTCATACAAAGATTTTGGTGTAAAAAAATTCATTTCTTAATAAGGTACTAAATGCAACTGTAAAATGTATTAGTGCAATAAAATTTAATGCCGAATGTGGCAATCTATAAGAAATTAAAAAAAACAGTATTTACTGCATTATAAAATTTAAAAAATTAAACTTTATTGCTGTAAAAATATTGTAACTTAAAATATAAAATTGGAATCTTACGGTAATAAATATATTTATGGCTCCAGTAACAGATGGCAATAGATGAGGAGTTACAACCAGAACTCTGAATTGCACTGCAAAAAAAAAAAAAAAAAAATTACAATAACAAACAAAAAATAATACCAATTTCATTCCACAGTAAAATATAACAAATTTACAGAAAAAAATATATCAAAAATTTAATTTGAAGAACTACACTAGTTAAAGTTATCACACTTGTTCAATTTAAAAATTTTGATATATTTTGTAAATCATTGTTCACAGCATAACCAGGAATTGATCCAAACTTAGTTTTTTTAAATAATCATTTTATTTAATAATCAATTTCTTGAGGTAACTCTACTAATTCAGACAACTGCATTTAATTTTTTAATAACATTTGTTAGGTAGAAAGTAAGGGAATATTAAAATTAAAAAGGAAGAAGGGGAAATAAATTTAAATTGATTAAAATAAGGAGTTTATAAATCTATTATATGATTTTGATATGAAAGATAAAAGAGAAAGTATACTATCAATATTGACCGAAAGATCGTTAGTGGTTATTGAAAACATTGCATGTGAGAGAAGTAAACAAATATAACTTGGTAACTTCATGGTAAAATATGAATAATAAACTTTAGACTCACCTGAACTATATTACTTTGTCTTGCCTGAAAATCCTGTATATTGAGCATATTTAAAATTGTGCCAAGTATTAAATTTTTATAAGTTTGTAATTAATTATTCTTTATACTTTTATTGCAATAAATTAATTTGGCACTCAGTAATAAAATTATTAGACACGTAAATAACACATATTCACTTAATAAAACAAGTATTTTTATTTAAATGATAATGTAATTAAATGGGGAAAGGGGAGGGAGAAAGTGTACACTTACCAAAAAAAAAAAAAAGATGATCTAACATTTCACGACACTTACGTTTTCAATATATATCAAAGAAGTGGTTAATAATCGTGAATAATAAAATCTAAAATCATTCTTCTACATTGCACCAAAAGAAATATTAACATCATCTGTAATCGTAAATTGTTGTAACTGTCACCAAAGTTCATATCTCAGATACGAAGAAAACTTAAATCGTTCTTTAAAGCACCATGTTTATCCTGTACTTGATCATGAAAACACAAGGCATGGAAATTCCATTCAAAGAGTTTCTCAATTAGAAAATCTGGATGAAGATAGTCTAATAACTTCGTGAGAATAATGAAATGCACTTTTCCACTCCAACAGATATTTTCGTTCCAACGGAAATTGTGGGAGCCGATGAAGAAAAGGATTTCACTTCAACATTAAATCTCAAGATAGAGATTGCTGAATCGCATCGAATCTTGGTAATTCAAAAATAAATGTCAATTGAGAATACACCAATAGAATGAAAGTAAACATCCATTTCTGCTCCACCTTGAATGAACTTTTTAACTCAGTAAATCGTCTTGATGCATCTTGAGATATTTAGTGAACAAATATTAAAAGACAGATGATATCACTATCTCTATTAATGCTTTATAACATGATTATTAAAATTTAGCAGAAGATAATTAAAGAAATTATTGTGATCCAACGGACAAAAATGTAAAGTTTACGGAGCGACTCCACGCCCTTGCTGGCACGTTGCCATCCGAAGCCCAAGAGAGGGAGATGACGCTATGAACGAACGAGCATTCGGCACGAAAGACTGATTGGCCGATTTAAAAACGATGCCACACAGAGTAATAGAAGTTTGAATTAAAGATCGTTACATGATAATTTGAATTTTATGTTTGTAAATTATTATAAAAATATTGTATTTCGGAAGAAAGTATTAATATTAATATTTATAATTTTATTACTGATAATTTTTAACGATCTTTTCTGGTGAATAAATTAAAATTGTTTTTAAGTGAAATTTAACTGAAAACGAAAATTAATGAATATTTAAAGGGAGAATTTAAAATTTTAAAGTAAAAAAAGTTTATTTATTTAATTAAAATATTTTAAAATAATTTTTAAATTTATTTTTAATTGGAAAGGATGTTATGACATAACATTAAACGTAAAACTGTAGTATTTTACAATATGTACAATAAAATGCATTAGAAATAAAACTCATGATACAAATCACACTATGCATTTCACTAGCACTTGTACAAGCATCTATTGTGTTGCCAATTTTCTAGAACAAAATTAAAGAAAATAGAATTTCAAAAGCATTTAATACAGCATGAAACTACTTTCTTTTCTTCAAGTATAAATGCATGGCTGCTCATTTCTAACCAACATGCAATAAAACATCAGATATAGTTAACAAATGTGCACAACGTATTTTCAGTAATATACTCAATGCATATATGAAAGGCTCACAACCATAGTAGACAAAGTCCATTTTGATAAAAGAGATAGTCCATTTAGATAAAATCTGTTTTATCTATTCCCACAGTGAACCAAGCCTTTTTTCACCTACTTTCTCATATATGGCATCTGTTTACAGACTAAATTTCACAGCGAGAGCGAATAAAACAGATTTTATGACCTAAATGAACTATCATTTTTTTTTTTCAAAATGGACTGTCTACTATGGTTGTGAGCCCCTCATATGTACTTTGTACTGTTTTCTGACTTGATTCCAAGCTAACATTATGTTATATGCAGTAAGTTTATTATTAGACAATAAAATCTACAATGTAAATATTCTAAAATTGTTTTTTTTCCCCTCTTAACACCAGAATTAATTGCAGTTAATTAAATTGGGAAAATTTGATCGGGTATCTTAAAAATGTGATGCAAGCACCAATGTAGTGTTAGTGGCCCCACTAATATCCAGTTAATTATCATACATTACAGCAGACCTACAGAGCTCTGCCTTCTATTTATGCTAAAAAATTGAACTTTTAAGCATGGAGTACTTTAAAACTGTGTTGATCAATAAAGTAAAAACAATAACGAATATGATTATTACATTGACATTTATTGGTAAAACAATTTTAGGTAAAATTGAATCTACTAACCTAATTGTCCAGGCTTGTATATTGCCTTATCTGTTTGAATAAATACCGAGTAACTCTTATGTTCATAAGTCAAAACAGTTTGATTTCTAAAAGACATTCCTCCTTCACCTGTCACCATCAAGCTGTAATTTCCTGAGCTCCATTCACCAATCTATAAAAATCCAAATATTATACATGCATAATTAAATTATGTAATAAAATACCACTATGACCAAAAATGAAAGTTTTTAAAATAACTCATGTACTGACGAATTAACGAGAAATGCAATTAATGGTATCCACATGCCTTATAAAAATGAAGTACCCAGTATAAGCATCTTGAATAAATTGCTTAAGACTGTTAGTCAACTCCCCTATTGCCCTCACTAAAGAGAAATTCTATGGGTGTGAAAAACAGTTTATTTAAAATATCTACTCAGGAAATTAATATTTTTAATTTCTTTTTTCTGTGTACTCTTCTTAAAGGATCTATTTCTTTTATTTCCTTAGTTGTCAACTTATTTTGAAAATATATACCTGATTTTATTTGAAGTTTTAAAATCATACTCTCGGATCATCAGCTGTTCTTTTTACCACATAAAATATTAAGTGGAGATTTCACAAATATTTTGACAGCTAAAAAAGGGGGAACATCCTTTAAGAATACAAAAGTTAAAAATTTTAGTTTTCCCGAGGAGATATTTTAAATATATGAATCTATGAATGCATTCTATGACCATAGGTTTAATAATAGCAAGGGGAGAATTGGTGAGAACTGACCAACAGAAGAATGCATATAAACATAATTTCTTTTAAATCGGTAAAGAAAATTATTCAAACTAAATCAGAAAACTGACTTCATGTCCAGGGGAGGGGAATTTTTAGAAAATCTTACCAGCCAAGGATTTATTTTACTCGCTAGCAAAATGCAATTACATTGCTATAATAAAATTTATATGATTGCAAAAATAGTTGATTACTATTGCATAGGCGTAACCAGGGGGGGTGCCCTGGGTGCCCGGGCACCCCCCCGTTTCCGCAGACTAATTATTTAAAAAAATCTAAATCTACAAAAGAAAAAAGAAGAAGAAGTGAAAGCAGAGTTCAATTAGTTTAGTTCAGAAAACTAAACGGCTAAATTTTGAAATGTGATTAAAAAAAAACAAAAAAAAAAAAAAAACCCACGTTCTTTTTTTTAGAAAATTATTTTGTTTATCTTTTTTAAAACTAGAATATTTACATGAATCTGTATTAGTCATAGTAATTCAAAAGGGTGGCTTTATAATCCCACTTTGACGTCCTTTGTCTGTGGGAGATGTTTTTAACGCCGTTCTTTCTATTGCATGTTTCTGCAATTTCATGAGAAATTAACACAAGTTCTTGACGAGGATAGAAACTATTTGTCTCTTTGCTTTGGTAGTTTAAAGTCAAGAAAGAAGCAAAAAAATTTTTTGAAAGGGGATGCAAATGTGAAACGATAATTCCAAATTTCGATTAGCCGAGGTAAAGGGGGAGGGACACATACCCGTGCACCTTTGTAAATGAAAAATAATAGCACAGAAAATTCAAATTAATCTGCAGGTTGGTTGGTTGGTTGAATTTAGTGTTTCGTGGCCATTTTTGACATCCTTGAAAGGAATATGGTTGCAGTCTTTCAAGTCAATATGGTAATTTTTTTCCTCTGAAAATTTGTATACGATTTTTAGAGTTTTTTCTCGTTTCGCGGCGTTCTTCTGAAAGTAGGAAAAGAACCCCGTTTCCACCTTTTAGCCCAGTGCAGTAAATTTTGAGAAATTCGCGATTTTATTATGTGATCATTTCATGATATTTACAATTTTCGCCCAAAATCGTGTGACGAAATTCGTCTTTCTACGCGATTTTTTGTCGAAATCCGCACTTTTCACCACTTACCTTTGACAAAATTCGTGTTTTTTACCGCTATCCTTTGACGAAATTCGCATTTTTTACCACAATATTTTGACGAAATTGGCATTTCTTTAGCACGCGATCCTTCGATGAAATTCGCGTTTTCTTTCCACGATCTTTTGATGAAATTCGCTTTTTCTTTCCGTAATCTTTTGACGAAATTCGCGCTTTCTTTCTGCGATCCTTTGACGAAATTCTCGTTTTTACCGCGATCCTTTGACGAAATTTATTTTCTGTTGCGACAGATTGACGAAACTGATATTTTTACAGGAGATCATTTGTCGAAATTCGGGATAGTATTGCGCGACCGTTCGGAAAAATTCTCGATTTCTTTTCGTATCAATTAACAAAATTCTCTACTCTTTTCCGCAACATTTTGATGAAAATTGAAAAAAAATTTCGTCAATCCTTTATCGAAATTCGTAATTTTTTTGCGCAATCTTTAAACGAAATTGGCGATTACTTTCTGCACTCTTTTATAGAAATTCCCGATATTTTACCACGATCGTTTGAAGAAATTCTCAATTTTTTCCGAGACTGATTCGCGAATTGATTTTGAGAAATTCCATAAAAGAAATAAAAATCGCGGACCTAATTTTTTTTTTTTAAATACTCACTGAAGAATCACAGGTCTGCGAAAGAATTTGAAGGGGGAAATACTGCACAGCATTTTTTATTATGATAGACTTTCCTTTTCTGTGTACAAATCGCGCGATCCCGCACGTTATTTCAAACCTTGTCCGTGAAAGAAAACTTCATTACTAGAGAAGTGGTTGGTTTTTTTTTTAAACGAACATAGAATTAAACAAATCTAGGGTGGGGGTGGGGACTGCCTTCGGCAAAGTACTCCCGAGCAAGCTACGACCTCTTCTGTCTTGAAACAAACGAATCTTGAATTATTGCGTTTTTTATTTCGAACAAAATTAAATTTTCAGCTTTCTTATAACAGCTGATTTGACATTATTCCAATTCGAATTTAATCACGGCAATTGCAAAAATTGCCAGAAAGTTTTTTCTGTTTCAAAAAATGTCAAAAAATCGCCTCAAAGCACGAAAACCCCCGCTAGAAAGCGCATTAAAAATTCGGAAAAGATTAAAAAACACAGGGAACTTAACTAATTGGGTAAAAGATTTAAACCAGATTCGTTTTAGGAATGTCAAATTAAAAAAAAAAAAAATATTACTGCGAAATGCGAAAAAAAGAACCCCTCTAAAGATAACATTAAAAAATTGTTAAAAATTGAAAAATCGCTGTAAGAATCTCGAAAACACTTTATTGAAAAGAAGACAAAGTTTACTGGGTAAAATATTGAAATCTGATTATTTTTTACTTATTTGAAAAAATTGCCGCAAAATGCGAAAAAATTCGCATAAAAAATTAATTGAAAAATTCCAGAAATTGTCTTCCATATGCATGAGTTCAGGCATACAGGTCCTGTCAAATCTTACGGGTGCACGCTGCATTGTTTTTTCAGAGCTCAGCGTGCGCGCACGTACACATACACAGAGACAGACAAGCGCCTATCTTTATTATTACAGTCGCATCATGATAGTATAATTTTTATCATCTTGATAAAATTTAGTGTATATTATCATGATCTGCTTTACCTAATATATTCGACACACTATGAGGTAAAAACCTGAATTACCGTAATTTCCGGTCTATAATCTGTGGATCAAACAATTAGGTTCAGACCCAGAAATCTTGTTTCATAAAACGTAACTTATTAAATCGCGATAAATATTTAACTTAAATAATGAAATAAAATTTGTGGGTCGAAACATGATTGTTTGAGCCGCGGATTATAAGCAGGAAATTGCGCTATTAATGAATATTATAATTATTTATAATATTATAATAATTATTTATATAGACTTTCCTCCAAAATTTCTTGGGTCCCTCCGGTGATCCCTAAGAAGTCATGGAGTTATATTCTGAAAAGATTTCGTGCGCATGTACTGATGTACCGCATGTATTATCTGAGATTTATCATCCGGCAAAATTTCATCTACAAGACTTTGACTGAGATAATTTTAGATCTCATGCAGTGTTCCCCTGTGCCTATAGAAGTTTTCAGCATGATTAAAGGCCTTTTTTAATCTTTATAAGAAGTTAGGGTGCCAAAAGGTTTTACAGTTGTGACCACACTTAGTCACTGTCTTATATCACTGCTACAAGGACATTTACATATCTTTTTTTTTTTTTTTTTTTTTTTTTTTTTTTTAACCATTAGATTTAGTTTTAATGTTTTGAACCCCTTCTCAACCCTCCTCACGCAAACAAAAATTGCGTTTGAACCCTTTTTAAAAGAAATACCACACAATTATACCTTCTAAGATGGAAAACTGTCTAAAACGGAAATTCGATAGGTTTTATTGGATTCGTTTTAGCAGGTTTTATTATATAAGATATTGTTTGTATCCAACATGTTCAGGTTAAAAAGTCTGGGCACCCCCCCCCGTTCAAAAGGCTGGTTACGCCTATGTATTGCTACTAATACATTTATCACATATATTTTTTCACCCTGTAAAATTAAGAAATATACACAGGAGAGAAAAGTTTAATAAAGAATACAACTTAGTACAGAGTTTGCATCGCAGTAATTTGGAAAGTTATAAAGTATAGCTAACTAATAAAAAAAAAAGTTTTTGGCATGAAGTTTTTTAAAGACTGCTTACAAATTTATTCGCTATGTCAGAAAATCTACTTGCCAGTGGCAATTAAAATGATGTATTTCCCCCCCCACACCTGTTATTGTCCATTTTAAAATTAAAACAAAATTGGCAAATTCACATGTTTGAAAAAAAAAAAAATTGTAAACTACATAATATGAACTTTAAAAAGTTCATTGCTTATTTAAGCAATGACATAATAATACAGATGTTACAAGTTAAAAAAAATGTTTTATAATTTCAGAATACTTTTGGTCTGTAATCCCACAGCCATCGTCAAGGAATATTTTTATTAATTGCCGCTTCATTAATTTCAAATACATCACTTTGTTTGAAAAATGTTGAAATTAAATGTTTTGAAATAAATGCAACGACAATTAATGAAAATATTCCCTGGTGATGGCTGCGGGATTGCAGAACGAAAGTAGTACTCAAAATTTAAATAAAATGTATATTTTAAAACTTGTAACTTCTAGTATTATTTGTCCCCTTTTAAGTAAACAGTGAACTTTTTAAAGTTCATATTATGTAGTTTATGACAGGATAAAGGTTTTCAAATTAAAATTTTTTTTAGAGGAACACCTTAAGACTTAGATTTAAATTAAACAGTCAGCTGAATATCTATTGTCTTAGTGTACATTCCTATTCTTGGTTCTGAAAATATGATGCACATCAGCAACTTTTATAAATAATTCAAAATCTATAAAGTAACCTATGAAATCGCTACATTGAAAAAAAACCTCCCTAATGCGATATTGTTTATCTTTACAGAACTTGCATTGCATGGTCTTTACCTGTCTAGGCAATTGTTTTGAGGGCCCTGCTGCCTAGGCAGCGTAGTTTAGGCATTACCTGGAACACACTTTATATAAATTTTACATGAAAAAAAGACAATACTTATTCTAAATTATACAAAAATTAAAAAATATTTTTTAAAAGGATATAAATAAACTTTATTCTTAAGCTCCCTCCCCCCTCCTCTGGAGAAATTTTATTTCAATGAACTGTCTTCTGATAAATTTGATTTAAAACACTATTTCACTCACACGAAAACATAGGAACACTCGCTAGTGTTAATCCTATGGGATATCTTTTATAATATTTTGTTTGCATCTCAATATTTAAAATGTTTTTTATTTTTTATATTGAATAGCCAAGGCTGATCTCTACGAAAACCCTTTACCTTTTCTATCATGGTTGCAATTTTTTGAAACCGGTTCGGAAAGTGAAAGTATGCTTATAAACAAAAAAGCAAAAAAAATACCTGGAACCAAAATCAAAAAAGTAAAAAAGATCTTTGTAGAAATTGACCTCGGCTATCCTAAATAATAATAATAGCAGTTAATATTAAAATGCAAACAAGATATTTTTTTAAATATGTCCCATAGGATTAACATTAGCAAGCAAGTGTTTTCGCATGAGTGAAGTAGCCCCTTAATGCAAAAATTTTCATATACTTTTCCCTGCAAGAATATTTTAAGTTAAGGTTTGCACACAAACACATACAAAAAGATAAAAAAATCAAGTTTTATTTATTTATTTATTTATTGGATTTACAATATAATGGCTGCTGCTAACATTAGTAATCAACAAAACACCCACTAATGGAAGTATTTTTATAAACTTAAAAGTAGGATATATGTACAAATATCTTTGAAGTTCGAGAACTTCAGAGATATTTGTACATCAATGAGATCATTGACAAAAAGCCACAGAAAACACTTCTGAGACAGCAGATAACTTATGAAGCATCCCAGCTCGTAAATTCACAAAATTTAATTACTGCAATAGATTATACAACTTCATAAACACTTTTAAAGAAAAGAAAGGAAAAACTTTTACTTATAAATACATTTTACTTATAAAAGAAATTTCTCAAGAGGAACAAAAGAAAAATCAAAAGATCATAAGAACTCTAGCCTAAGAACAATTTGTTTAAATAAGTAAATATAAAGCATGCAATATATTCTTACCTCAAAACTTAAGATCTGTGTTTCACCTGAAACAAAAAAGAAAACCAATTTAGTTTCAGAACAAAAAGCTTTGATTTTTCATAATGCAAAATTTAAGCAAATTTATCATTAAAAAAAAATTATATTTGTGCAAAGCGTTTCTTTAAAATAGTGCATTTCTTCAGTTTTTGGATAGCTACTAAGAAACAAAATGCAATTTTAACAATACACTATATTTTAAACAGGAAGAGTTCCATATCCATTTCTGGTTGACGAGATTGGCAGAAGAATCCAAAATGATGCCAAAAGGTTGTTTTAGCATCTTACCAAATTTTTCAAGATGGCTAAAAGAACGTGTTTAAATTTCTAACATTTTTATATTATAAATGTTATGCTTGTACTATTTTGATATTAATATGATTGGAATTATACATATATAATATATAAAATACATATTATATACACAAATACTTATATACATTTTTATATATTTATTACACATGTGAAATTAAAACATAACATTATATTATAGAGGTTAATGTTATATGCATCATAAAACAAAAATACACAACAAACATATTTACATAATATTACATCTACAGGAAAATACCATTTAAAAGAAACTCTGAAACTTACAAAAAAAAAAAATATGTATGCAAAATCCACCTTAACCACCAGTAGCATTGAAATATAAAAAAGCAACCCCAAATGCTGAAGATCGTAACAACTACATTGAGATAGTTACAGGGTTTGCCCAAGTGGGTTTTTTCAGGCAGGCCCACCTGAACCCTCCTCCCGTCAAAAAACCCACTGTGGGTTTTTTCAAATTTTCTCACAAATGTAACATTATTTAATCTAAGGTATCAAAATGCAAAAATTAAAGTGGGAAACCAAAATATGAAACTAAATATTTTAACAATTACTTTCATCTGAAGCTTATATGTTTAACAAATTTACAAATATATATAGTATATATGATAAATGCCAATTTAAGTATATTTCAAAAGAACCAGATTTAAAGAAATTTCTATGCAGAGATAAAATGACCAAAAAAGAAATTAGCTGAAAAGAAAGATTTTCATGCCTGTAATCTAAAATGCATCCAAATGCGTGCCTAAAGATTACTGACTTCTATGATAATCTGATATTTAATATGATTGCAATATATATGTAGTACATGTTGCTAAAATTTAAAAATATTATAAATCACATTTTTTTCAACAAAAAGGTTGATATATATATATATATATTACCATTAATTAAACATAACCTACCACCGTCAATTATTATGAATTAAAGCTGTAAGTATTAAAAAAAAAAAAAAAAAAATATTATAAGAATTATTATGGAAGAAAAAAGAAAAAAGTGGACACCGACAAAAATTGAAAAGCTTATACATTGAATATATATATATATATATATATATATATATATATATATAGGGTAGATGCACCAGTTTTGGCCACTTTTAGAGAAAATTCAAAATAGAAATTTTACAGTTCTTGACCGATTTAAGCATATTAAATCATAATAACATCATTCTTTAGTAAATTTAACTGTCTTTCTGTTAGCTATAATGATTTTCTACAGAATATTTTAGATTGTGAGTAATAACTCATCAAGTAATTTATTCCAATTTGTACCAGTTTTGGCCACCCCTACACCAGTTTTGGCCATCTCTATGCACCAGTTTTGGCCACTCCAATATCATGTAGTTTAACAAACGTTTTAATTGATAATAAGTAAAAATAAAGCATTTTTATGCAACATCTATTTTACCACACATATATTTGTTTGCTGTATTAAGAGAATTTTGCAAATTTCTTTATGAATTGATAAAAACATCAAGTAAAATATACTTATTTTGATTTTAACTGAAAGTTTCAATTAAAAAACAAAAAAATATATTTAAATTTGATTAATAAACGGGACAACAGTGCCTATAGGACATAAAGATTAACTATTTAATCAGTTTTATAATTATTCATGGATTGTGGCTTGTTTAGAGCACTTGAATCTTCATCAAAGTGTTATATTTCTTGAAAGCATTTTCTGATTTTGGTTTGATTTTCATCAAAAAGTTATACTTCTTGAAATTATCTTTTGATTTATATTAGCTTATGCCTTATTTATGTACCCTGTTTCTTTGCAAGTTATTTTAGGGTGTGATTTCAGAAGCGAATCATACCATTTCATGCCTGGTCTTCCATCTTGAAATGGAGTTTCTATCTTACCGGCTACAATTTTCTGGACAGAATCTTAAAAGTTGTTCCATTTTTATAGGAAATAGTATTCTGACAATATCTAAGATCCACTTTTCTAATTGATTTTTAACTTCAGATTCCTAGTACCTAGATCTACTACTTGAGATTCAACATTATTACAGGAAAGTGGTGTTCGTCCTACAAACTTCTGATGTAAGGCAAGAACGGGTTACTCCAAAACTTTGCTAGCTTGTAGTGCTGGCATTACATTTTGAATGGCCTTAATTTTACTTCTTATCTTAGAGCAGTGTTCCTCTCTAGGCCATTTTTTAAGAGCACAGAATCTCTTTTAAACTTGTTAAAATGAATCCTGTTCTTTTTAAATAATGTGAAATACATTCTTAGTTGTATTTAGATTCTCTAGTAAAGATTTTCACAATATTTAGTATTTCTAAATCCGTGTGCCTGAAATATTGCAAAAATTATGGAACGTCTTCATTTCTTTAGGAAAAATACAAGCAATTAAATCATGCTATAATTTTATTGAACGTTTTAATTTATAAGTTGTAAAATCTTTCAAAATTTATGTTTTAGTTTATTTATCATACATAAAAATTACATATCACCTCCCCTTTTGCTTTATCAAAAATAAACACAATACTATATTTTCTTTAGTGACTAGCACAATGTCCTTTCTAAAGTGAATTATCTATTGGACAGAGAATAACAAATCTCTTTTATAGAACTGCAATTAGCCTTGCTTTATTATTATTATTATTATTATTATTGAAGACATTACTATATAAAACAAAATTAAATTGATTTTCCCAGATGTTCTTAAATTTATTAAATGGCTAAAATTCCCTCTATAATGAATCATGTGGCCAAAAGTGGAACATAATGTTGTACCCTTTTTGGCCACCCCCATGGCCATAACTGGTACATATAGCAAATTTAATGCACCAGTTTTGGCCACCCCCCATTAAACTGTTAAAATAAGTAATTTAAATGTAAAATTGCAGTAGAGAGAAAGCTTACCTCATAAAACCTAATAGAAATTTGTTTCAGAACAAATAGAACTCTATAAGTGCCTAATGTTGAAAGATTCTGAAAACTTGTCAGCTAAGCAAAAATCTTAATACATGTAAGCACACACTGCAGTTTCACACATTTATTTTTTTTGCAAGTCACATTTTAGCAAAAAATAAACAAATGATATTGTAAATGATAAAAGAGAGTTTGCTTAAAGTGTAAGAATGCATATTATTTGTTAGCATGAATTCACAGGCTAAATATTGGACAAATTGATCCAATGTGGCCAAAACTGGTACAGTGGCCAAAACTGGTGCATCTACCCTATATATATATATATATACAGTAGACTCCCTTAAATCCGCGAACGCCTAAAATCCGCGTATTTTTTCAGATGTAAACAATGGAATTTACAGTTAAGTTGCAAAAACAAACTTCAAGATGGCGCTGAAATCAGCGACTACCGCAATGTTTTTTTTTTACTAAATTTTTTGTTAATCATTCTCTTTTGGCTATTACAGCTGATTTTTTACTAAATAAATTTACATTACTTTTGATTTTGATATAAATTGGCATATCTATATCAAAAATTCCAAGGTTCGAAATAGAAAAATCCACGAAATGGAACGCTATTTAAAAATTATTGTTCGTGGAATTTTTTTTTTTAAATTCTAGACAAATCTATTTCTAAACATACAAAGCAGTATAAGAAAAGCATTCAAGACTCTAAATAACAATGAAAAAAGTTAAAGTGAGTGCAATAAGCTATATATAATGATAATAGCATTAACACTGTTCTCCTTGCTACCACTAGATGGCAGCATGTGACTTTTGAAATCGAATTGAATCGATTTCATTGGTAATAATTTAATTTTAATTTTAATTTTACATAATTATTTTAATAACTACTTACATTTAAACTAATAAATTATTTTAATATTTTACTTATTTTAATGTTTCACTTTATTGTAAGCATTCATTATAATTTCCCTTGCTTAACTACCAATCAAATTAATGTTTCAAAAATGTAAACAAATCAATGACCAGAAATCCGCAAAATTCTAAAATCTGCACAACCCCTGATCCCAAGCTGTGCGGATTTGAGGGAGTCTACTGTATATATATAGGGTAGGTGTGCCAGTAATGGACACACTTCCAGTAATGGACATCCCTTGATGTTTTTGGTTCATAAAAAAATAACTAATAAATATTTGGCTTTAATTACTTCTTTTATAATTCCCCCTTGCATGTTTTATAAAACTGGGTTATTGTTGACACTTTTAATCAAACCAATCAGGAAGCAGAAAATAATGTTTCAAAGTTCCGCTGTTTTTCTGGGAAAATCTTAATGAAGAGGTTAAGAGGTAGCTTCGTTTAATTATTTTATATATTATTTATTTTCTTGCAAAATTTGAATGTTTTTGTTTCAGTAGCAATAGGAAACTTAGAATTTTATAATACTAATGGCCATTTACAAAATTTAATTTATTTTTAAGGTTTTAAGAGGGTGTCCATTACTGGGATGGTCAATTAGTCATTTTCCAGCAATTTACACCCCATGTAGACAGTGCTAAAAATGCAATTTCAGCAATGTTTATAGTGCATAAAATATTTTGACTTAACTACAAACCTAAGTAATCAAATTTAATTTTTAAATCACACTTACCAAAATGTAACACCAAAACTTTTTGTTTAAGAGCACAGTCTCACAGGGCTTAATCCCCTCTCCGTTTAAATAAAAACAATTGAGTTATAGAAGCTATTAAAAAACTATTTTCTGTCTTAAATATTTCCTTAATCACCATTGAAAAAGAAAAAAAAAGTAATATTAATGAAAGTTACAGGTAATATTAATGAAACTAGTAAATCTGCAGATCAGTGGCTTCAAACGTCAGTTCCACATATTACTCATCAGTTTAAAATATTCAACTCACAATATCATTTCTTTCATACTTGTAATATTAATTACTATAAACGATATATCAAGTAGTCTCTAAAAGATTAATTGTTAAAAATAGTGAGACAAAACTAAACACTAATACTCCAAAACTTTTTTCTTTAATTACCCTTTAAATACCCCACTATTTCAATAATTTGATAGCTGTAATTGTCTGATATTTAGTATTTTAAACTATGCATCAAAAATGATTAAAACATCGATCTTCTGATAATTACAATAATTCATGCAAACAGATTGATTTCACAAATTGGTTGAAAACAATAATCACAAATATTGTTAATTACTGGTATCCTAATTGTTAAATTTATTTGAAAATAACTATTCTGTTTCATTAGTATGTATTCAATAAATTCTGGTTGTAAATACAGTCATAAAAACAATTATATTACTTTTTATGGGGTGTCGTCCATTACTGGAACAGAGGGTGTCCATTACTAGGCTTTTGGGTGCTTTGATATATTTCTGTTATTTAAAATTAAATTTCGATTCATATTGGGAAATGAGACTATAGGAATGGTTAAATATTGTTGATAGGTTAATGTAATATTGAAAAAACTGGAATATAATAATTATATCTATTAATAAAAAAAGTTTTAAAGAAATTCCTTAAGGGTGTCCATTACTGGCACATCTACCCTATATACTATCAATGTCTTCAACTGATTTCTGACTGAAGTGAATGGAAGAAACTGCATAAATTTAGCCTGTTCAACTTAAGGTAAGAATTATATAAAGAAATCCAGTTGTATTTGTCTTAATGTATCCTTAATGCAGCAAACTTGTCCCATGAGGTACAAATTTACCTTTTATATTTAACTTGATTTTTTTCTTTATATATTTATTTTTAATTCAAAATTATACCCAGATTTCACTGATAAATGAAGAATTTAGGTGTTAGGGCATAGAAAAATTAAAAGTTTAAAGAGTTCTCTAAAACAACTCAATAAACCCCCCCCCCCCCCCCGCCCTGGGTTTTTGACTAGTGGGATGGGTTTTTTCAAACCCTGGACAGTTATAACTGAAAAAAAGCTTGCCAAAAAAATCAAAACAGGGTAAAAATTAAATAAAACATCTTTTCCCTTGGAGTTCTCATCCCTTTATTTAATGAGTTTGTGAGCCTATAAAGTAAAGACCTTATAATGTCTGCATGAAATATATGCTTTTAAGTCTATGGAAAAAGGAGGATAATTTTCTACTGGGCAGGTCATATTTCAGGAGATTTACTTGATTTCTCTTATGACATCAAATGCTAAAATGTTCCTATCTTATAGAAATGTCACTTTTTTTGGAGAGAATAAAATATTTGGAATTGCACATTACTTTTTAACTCAAACAACAGATAGTAAATGTTACATATGTATAAAAATGCATGAATAATAGCCCTTAAAATTGAATTTTTCGACATGACAATAAAAAAGACCTTTTGTTTTGTCATTATGGTCAGTAATCTGAACCTCAAACAAAGGGTTTAAAAAAATAATAAAAAGGGGGTGAGGGTGAGCTTGGAAGTAAGTAGCACGATTTTCAAAATTGTTACATTAATGTTTGTGATTTAAGATAAGACTAATTAAAACTATAAATAAAAATATTTTTAAAGATTAACTAATAATTGATTAAATTTACTCTAGTACCTTTTCAATCCTGATCATATTTGAGCTTCTTTGAAGTTTGCAAAAATCCTAAATTCGAATTCTATCTACTAGATACTTTACATCACGAAATAATTTTCAATCACCAAATTGAGTACGATTCAGAATTCTATTTCAAATATAAATGCTTCATTTTATAGATTAAAAAGAAAGAGCATCTTTATAAAAATTCGGAAATGAAATCTAATTTTTAGAAGCGATTTATTAAAAACGTTCGGTAACAACATGGTAAAAAACGTAAATAAAAGAATGCGATTGCCAATTGAAAAATTGTAACTTTAGTACAAGGAAGAAAATTACTTCACTTGCTTTAATTTTATTTATCCGTTTATTTAAATGAATGTTTTTAATTAAAGATTGTTTTTAAGAACCTACTTAGGTTTAGACACAAATATAAAAACATTTGTTTTGTGCGCGCAAAAAACAATATAAGAGAAATTTTCTGATAGATGTGCTCTGTGCTGCCATCTGTCGACGAATGTCGATAATGAAAATCATTTTATCAAGCCTGTAAATATACATTTTTCGAAATCACCCTGTCATGTGTCATACTTTAAGAAAATTAATAATGTTATCAAGATTAATTTATGTAATCTCTGGCTTGAAAAGAATTTTGCATTTTATAACGTACACTGTATCAAAAAGATAACTTTAAAATTATTTGCTAGGTAAATTTTCAGAAAATTAAACCAAAAATAAAATTAGAGTCGACTGACTTACCGGAGTTGAGTGTTATTCGTTTTTCTACATTGTTGTACTGACCACTGTCCGCCGGACCTTCGATAGCAATCTTCATATCTAGAGGCTTGAGAACATTGTGAGCAGAGGCACTGACATGGAATGGAATATTTGGACGAAGTTTAGAAGGAGCTATCACAGTATAAACAGATGACTCGGACCTAGAAAAAATTCACAAAGCTATCAAATGAGGTTTGAGAATCATTTTTGCAAAGTACAAAGAAATAAAAAAATTTTAGTGCCCTGGTATTTAGGCAATTTAAGATTTAAATATATATCGTACAATAATAGATTTTCAGATAATTTACAGTAGACACATAACTAGGGCGTAGCGAGAAATGTGAGACAAACTTTTTTTTAATTGTTAAATCTTTGATTAGATCTTCAAAATTTAAATTTTAATACATTTGTTTTCAATACCTAGAATACAATTTGCCTTGATGCAGACTGCACAATCCTAACAGGGTTTTTAGGACATTATTAGTGGTGCAGTTTTGAATCTAGACATTTCCCACGGGGTGGGATTTGTGCAACCCTGGAAAAGACACTGGAGTTCAGTGTTGAATTCAGGGGTGGGCCGGGGGGGACGGGACACCGCCCCCAGATCAATGAGATGCTCCCCCCCCCCGGAAGATTTCGATTGCGTTTTCAATGGTCTAAAAGTGCAATTTCCTTTCCCAGAACTCTACAATATCCCCCCCCCCCCCCCTGGAGCCACAGGAATCCATGCCGGAGAAAAGTGAATTCAACACTGGAGTTCCGGATGGGGGATGGGAGGACTTCACTTCTAGATACTAACCGCTTCCCTTATCTCGAGTTCGTATATCGTATACATTACAATTATTATCCCGAGAAACCTCGGGCGGGGCATAATTTGCCACTACGATTTGTTTTATCACGTTTTTACTCTGTCTAAAGTTTGAAATTGAAAAAAAAAGAAAATATTCTTATATAATAAATTATATATAATATTTAAATGGCAGTTTTCCAAGTTTTGTGATATGAAATGCAAATGATGAAATGCAATGATGCGACTAACAAAAAAAAAAAAAAAAAAAATTGGTAAGGGAAGCGGTTAATAAGCACAAAATCCGAAATCTTATCAGGTTGTGGGGCGGGGGGAGTTCGATGCCCCGAGTGATTTCCCTGCCGATTCTCGAATTTCCATGTAATTGATATATATTGAGGTTTACCGTAGCATGACCAGTATTGATAATGAAGCATGTGGCATGTATAGTTCGTTTACAGTACTAAAAATCTTATATTATGCTCTATACTATAGGGAAAAATCTTATTTTAATCATGTTACACTAAACTGTTTCAAACATAATGAAATTGATATGAATTGCTGGAGGTTATATATACTTTCCGTAGAATGTGGAGTATAAAGCAGTTATTTATTCGTAGGGTCACAGAAAAGAATTCGGTTACATAATGGTCTACGGGTGGAAAAAAACTGCAGCGTATTTTAATTATGTTGCACTAGATATGTAGCAAATTAACACCTTGTAATAATATACTAATTTCAAATGCTAAAAAAAGGTGTGAATTAAAATTTTAAACCAGTAAACATACGTTTATTTCGATTGTTGACATGTTTCGACTCTCCCCGAGTCATTTTCAAAACAAATAAATAAAACTATTCTAAATTTGCACGATTTATGAAACACCACCATTCAGCTTTCCACGTATTCTTTCATATTTATAATTTGGCAGTACAGTCTTGACGAACTTATAATATTTACAAGTCATCTAAATTCAATGAACAACAACATTAAATTCACTATTGAAATTGAACAAAATAAAAGTCTCCCATTCCTTGACATAATGTTAATGAACAAATCAATCTAATCAACAGATCTAGTTTTCAGAAAAAGCATAATTAACCAGGCCATAGCGTTTCATAGACCGTGCAAATTTAGAATAGTTTTATTTGTTTTGAAAATGACTCGGGGAGTGTTGAAACATGTCAACAGTCGTTTTTAGTGGTTTAAAAGTTTTTATTTACACGTTTTAGCATTTGAAATTAGTATATGTTGCACTAGTTCAAAACATAATGGAATTGATATACATTACTGAGAATTGCTACAAGATACTTGCTGTAGAATATGATATCCATAGCATTTGTCGTCCATTTACAGGATCACATAAATCGTTTCGGATACAGTACTGTATCCGAAGTACTGTCTATTATAGCGACAATTGCTGGAAGTGCGTTTTTTCCGTTATGGTATGCGTTTTAAGGTAACTAAATTTTTGTATACAACGTTGAGTGTATAAATTCTATTATAGATACAGGGCTACACAAAAGAATTCTTAAGCAGCATTAGTGAATATGAGCGTGGACTGCTTAAAATTTGTTTTTCAGTTAAGCATTTTCAAGCTGAACTATATTTAGTATACCAAAAGATGTTTGCAGAATAGAAATAAAATCATAATCATATACATGGCCACGCAAAGAACTGGATGTATGGCCGCCTACAGATGGCGATTTCTGGAAGTGGGATTTCAGTAGTTTTAAGCATGTTTGTGCCTGAATTAAATTTTAGCTTAATATGTGGCGACTGTAGGTATAATATACATGGCTGTACAAAAGAATTCAAGTACGCTTCCGCCTGTTGATGTAAATTACTGAAGATTAGAAAGAAAATGCTCAAGTTAAATTAAACTAAATTTTAGCATACTATGTAGAGCACGTATAAATCTATAGATCATATACAGGGCTGCACAAAAGAATCCGAGTACTTTTCCGGCTGTAAACGGTAATGAGAGCAATAGCTGAAATTAGTTTTTCAAATGCCTATTCTAAAATGTTTACTTAGGTATTTTCTTTACCTTATTAAACAGCGACGTTTTGTTAAAGTCTTCTGGAAGTGTTGGAAAGTTTCATAATCAACGCATGACGCATGCTTTCTTTACTGTGTTCAGTTATGCTTGTTTCCTTTTTTCCATTTACGTTTTTTTTTTTTTTTTTTTTTAAAGGACTAGTCAATGGAAAAATGTACTGCACCGTAAACAAATGTCCCTCTTACTATCCTTAGTTGTCAAATTAGATTTATACATGATCACAATTTTAAAATACGCTTATTTAATAAAAATTGCAATTAAAAAAAACTGAACACGGTGGAAATCTCTTGTTTAATGATCCTGTGAAATATATTTTCTTAAAGTGGATTTTTTCTTGGCTTACATCTGCATCAATTGCATAATTATTCTACTGACATGACATTTATTTAAATCAGAAATGTCAGTTATATATTTTCTAGCACGGTGCCGATTCTAACACTTTCTCATGTACTAAACCAGTTGGTTTTAAATGTGTTCGTGAACTTAGTGCCAAAAAAATTCAAATAAATTACAGTTGAAAGACACTAATGGAAGACGGTATAATAATTTTCTTAATCATTGTTTTATTTTACGGATGAAAGATGTTTTACGAGATAATTATCATATGGTAAAGATAAAATAACATTTTTCTTGAAGATATGAGATTAATATTCTTCATTATAGTTGATACTTTTAATATTTAACAATAAAACTTTTTTTGGCGTGGAGAGATTGGGGCGGGGGGGGGGGGGGGGAGGATTTAGTACCGCCCATTAACACATTACCTTACCAGGAAAAGAAAACACCTAAAAAGTTTCACTTCGATTTTCTTGAAATTTTATGTTGCATAATACCCTCCACTCGTGTTTTAATTTATATAATTCATAATTACTGTTGCCAGGTTCCCCGATTTTCAAGGGCTCCAAGATCCATCCCGAGGAACCGGTGAGCAGGAACCAAATGTCACAATTCTTCATGATGTACAAATTCTTTTAGTACCATGCTATTTGCTAAGTCTGCATCAAGAGTAACTTTAAGCAGTAAATCCTTTAAAACACAACCTATCAGTAACGGAAATTTTTTTACGATCTCTACTCAAACTGAAATCCTGAAAATGAATATTATTTCGGTTTCTGGCGATCATTTTTTTTTTTTTTTTTTTTTAGCACATTTTAGTGCATTTAGTTCAGTTAATACTGTAAAAACGGAACCTGGCTTAAAAAAAAAAAAAAAAAAAAAAAAAAAAAAAATAATAATCCAGTCTTATATGTGAAACATCGAAGTCCTTACGGAAAGAACACCACACAATTGTAACTGCTCAATCGAAACTTTAGAATTTTTTTTCGGTCACTAGCGATGCCGCTTACACAGATTTTAACTTTTTAGGTGCGTTCGTAATTATATAAACACGTAGCACCTATAGTCGTCGTTCAGTCCGTCCGTCTGTCCGCATGTAACAGAGCAAAAACTACCCAACCGAATGGTCTGAAATTTCAAATATATGATTGTTGCAAAATTTTGTCGCGCCATTTCAAATTTTAGGAAAATCGGATGTATAATTTAATTACAGGGACAGTCAAAAGTTTTTCTTTACATTACGGCCAATGGGAAAAAATATTGCAAGTGCATTTTAATGATATTACAGCCTTCCGAATGGTCTGAAATTTTAAATATATAATTGTTGCAAAATTTTGTTGAGCTATTTCAAATTTTAGGAAAATCGGATGTATAGTTTAATTACAGGGACAGTCAAAAGTGTTTCGTTACATTACGGGGAATGGGAAAAAATTATTGGAAGTGCATTTTAATAATGTATCAGACTATGCGCTTTATGAAGTGCAAAAAATTATACATTCAGTACAATATGAGGTGCAAAAAATAATTATAAAACTAGTTATAGTACGAACGCACCTCATTTGCCACGTTTGACGAGCAATTTCCAACTTGTTAAGATTGCGTTTATTTAATACAGTAAAACTTGCAAAAACAATCTTAAGTGAACTGAGAAAAATTCTTTTTTAGGCAGGTTTTTGGTCTTGGGAGGTAGATTTGCATAGTACACTTTCCGCCGGGAACTTTGACTTTTACCAACCCAATGCTATGGAGTTTGCATGCAATTTCCACCAACATGCTTAACCAGTGGCGTACCTAGACTTATCATTTCGGAGGGAACTGAGATGTAGTAAAAGTTTCTAAGAAGGAATCGCAAGAAACGGGAAACATTCCGCTTTAAACAGGTTTTTATCTTATTAGCAGGTAACCAGGGACCTCGCTGAGGGGGGGGGGAGAGGGGAGTCTCCCCCTCAAACATTCACGAATGTTATTACACTTGGCAAATTTATAAACTTAGCTGGCAAATTTGTTTAAAACTTTAATCAAAACTACATTTTCTATTTCTGATAGACTTGGCAAAAATTACAAAACTAATTGGGAATATTATTAAACTTAACAAATAAGAACTATACTAAATTTTCTAACTGTGGTAAGTTGGCAAAATTATAAAACAAGTTGGCAAATACTGAAATTTGACTTGGCAATTTAAGGTTCTCTCCCACACCAATAAAAATTGTTAGCGATGGCGCTGCAGGTAACATCTATTATACAATCAAACTTGCTAAGATGAAATTGTATGGGACTGGGCAAAAAAGCAGATTTTCATTTTAACAAGTATAATTCTATGGCTATACCGCATTTTTAAAAATGGAATGCTGAAAATTATCTACTAAAAAGGTATCTCAAATAGTAAATAAAACCGAAATAAACAGCAAATTTAAAATTATTTAAGAGTATTCTTACTCTACCCCACCTCCCTCAACACATTCTCAGACTCATTTTGGAGCATACATGCACGACATTCATAAATGGGATACATTTGATACATAAAATGCGTATAAAACTGGGGGCTGTGTATTATAACAGAAATTTGACTGAAATGGAAAATTTCGTGATCTCCGAAATAACCAAGTAGAAAACCTGCCTAAAACGGAATATTTTTTTGGTTCCTTTTTAATTTTATCTTAGCAGGTTTCATCACATTTTACTAAACTTTCATAATTAAATTTGACCATTTTCTACAAATTTCGGTGGGGGCTGCAGCCCCATCAGCCCACCCCCTGAATAAGCCTCTGTGCTTAACATGTACGCATAAAGACTATTCCACTGATCACTGTCGATGGGAAGTAAAAGAGAGCATTATAAATCTCATATAGGCATTCCAGAGAACTCTGCATTGGATCAGGATTAAGCTGTAGACTGGTTCCGTTTCCATATAGGATTTACTGTGTTTTTATGTTCCGCCACTGTCAAGCTTTTTCAAACTCTCAAACCAGTTTTTTTTTTTTTTTGACCGACAGTGGATCTGGCAACACTATCCATATATTTGACAACCTCCTCCACTCTTTTTTTTTTTTTATTATTATTATTTAAGTAAAATATACTTTGAACCAGAAAATTTATATCCATCTTGTTTCTATCTTAATCATTTGAAATTAGGGTGTAAAAAAAAATGATTTTTTTTTTTTTTTTTTTTTTTTTTTAAAATCAAGAAAAATCTGATTTTTATTTAAATCGGAGTTTTGTGATTTTTTTCCCCAGAGTTCAAATACTGAATAGCTACCTAGAGTTTTAGGCTTCCAAAACAGATAAATCACCAATTGCTAACATAATCTATGTTTTTACTCTTTAATTAATAAAATTATAATTATTAGTAATTACAGAAATTATAAAAACTGCAAATCAGTAGTTTCATTAATTAGTATCATACAATAATGTTATATACATTAATATTGTAATAATTATGTAAAACTTTATTAAATACTAGTGATATTTAACATTAAAATTATTAATTACTGGATTTAATATTAAATAGTTAGCACTACAAATTAATAATTATTAAACAATTAACTCTCCAATTAGAAACATACATTTTTAAGCTTTAATTATTAAAATGGTAATAATGTAATTCATTTTAGAAACAAAAAAAGGGGCAGGATGCTAGTTCCAAAACAGGGCACTATTTCACGAGGAAATATATTAGTAATGTGTTTAGTAATGGCATAAGAAAAAAAAAAAAAGAATAATTTTTAGTATAAATAAATAAAGTGTCCTTAATTTTTAATAATTTTATGGAATCACAAATTGAAAAATACAATTAAATAACAATGTTTTAATAATATCCTGTTTTTCTTCTAAAGAAATAAAGTTCTATTATTTTTGCAAGATCTTGGGCACATGAATTTAGGAATACTGTTGAATGAGGAAATTTTTTTTACAAAAAATCTCTGGCTACAACTACTGGTGAATTTAACTAGTATTTAAGGCAGGGTCGTTTTGCCAATTTCAAAAGGGGCAGGGTGAAAAAAAATGGCCTAGAAGAAACAGTAAGTAATTACAGAATTAATAAAAAATGCAAATGAGTAATTTGATTAGTTAGTAGCACAAATAATAAAACTAACAAATATTTGCTGCTCGTTTTGCATTTGTACTTAGAAAAATTACTGTTAATCACCCAAATCTAAACTTACATGTATGTGTATGCTAACAATTATTTAGAGCTCTTTTGTTTATTCATAAGTCAAAATACCTGTAGAAACTTTCAAATTATGTTCATCTTAGATTTTAATACTTTTTTTTTTGACACTTTAAACATTTAGAAAATTTTTGATTTTACTCAATGATTAAAAAAAATCGGTTGATTAAAATCATGATTTAATTGCTGATTTAAATCAACTGATTAAAATCGTTGACACCCTATTTGAAATCTACTTAATTTCGTTAAAATTTCTGGTTCAAACACAGTAAAACCACCCTAAAGCGACCACGTTCCGTTCCAATGAAAATTGGTCGCTCCGAGAGGTGGTCTTTTAATGGAGGTCATGTTTAAATCCAGATTTTAATTGTTGAAAGAAGGTAATGTTGCTACAATTAAATTAATATTTTTTCCTAATGTGAAAATTTAAGTATCAAAACAAAAGTTAATTACACAAGTTAATTACTGCAGAGTTAAAAAAAAAATGAATGTATTGATGTTTGCTTTGATTTTACGATTTTATCTTTAAACTTTTATTTCTTTCGCAGTTCGGTAAATAAACGCGATTTTTTTTGGGACGGGAATAAATAATGACGATTTCATTAATTTATCTATTTCTTTGAGCGTTTCTTGACAGAATTGGGCATTATTGATCGTCTTGTCATCATAATTAAATTCATTGATAAAAAGGCACAAAGGGGTTTAAAACACTTAAAAGTTACCGGAATAAATAATAATAAAAAGATTCTAAACTTAGTTTAGAAGTTTGATGAATAATGTTGCTTTCTGGAATTATTTTTCTAAAGAAACCTTCAAGCGACCACGAAAAAACAGAATTTGTTTCATTTTCTTCAAAAGAAATGGGTCGCTCATGGAGGGAATTCAAATGGGATGGCCTCTGAATAGAGATAAAATTAGTATTGAGCTTATGGGAATAAATTTCGTTCCATGAAAAAATGGTTGTTCAGGGAGGTAGTCGAACACGGAGGTTTCACTGTATGTTTATTTCAACTGGAGACTTGGCAAGTATGCTAATCAATAACTTATAGATGCAATTGTCTAAATAGGAAATTCTTAAAATAGTAAAACATAGAATTTACGTGTGGTTAATCAATTATGTTACAATTTACTAAAATGAATAACGGGGTTTTATAATGAAAATATATACAAAATATAGAACTTGAGGTATACAATTAATGTAAAAAATATCAAGTAAAAGGGGGGAAAAAAAGAAACATACTCTTGAGAGACTGTCAGCGCTATTAGGGCAGTAAATGCCCATAACTTTAATAACATCTTCGACCTGCAAAGAAAAATAAAATTTTAGTCATCCAAATTTAAGAAAATGTTTCGATATTTGTGAATTAAAAACTAAATATTCTTGTTAATAATACACAACTACATACATAAAATCAAGACAGAAAAAAATCCTGCATATCAGATTTAACCCTTTCGGGACCATAGGTGCATATATGTACCCTCAAAAAGAGCATATAGAATTTGTTTTATACACCAGTAAAAAAAGAAAAGTAATATTTAGTTTAATTTGGAGCATTTTCGTGATTTTTAAAGTAAAGGTAACTTTTATTTTAAAAAAGTGGTGCCAACCGAATAAAATTTGTGTAAAAGCCGCCAGCCCCGAAGTGGTTAATGGCGCTTTTAACGGACAAATACAATAGACCATAGATAAAATGAGCCCGGATAAATAGAAGTATAGGATAAATAACTTAAAATTCCACGCAATTCGCTACATGCAAGGAAAACCATTATGGCACTATTTTGCACAGATTCGTTTAATTGTTAATGTATTTCCTTAAAAGCGATAGGCGCCCTTTGAATTATTTCTTTTGAGTATTTTATACCTTTTTGATATACAATATGGTTTTATGAAGGAAATTTAATCAAGAAAAAAATTTAATTCTTATCGTAAAAGTTTAATATTTTAACTTTCTTCTATCTTTACAAGTAAGTATTGGATTCGTGAAAATTTTCGACTTTCGGTTTTCTACGGATTTACATGTTTTAGGGGTCAGATTCCGAAAAACATGTTTTTACAAAATGTCCGTCCGAGTCTGACTGTATGTGACACAAATTTTGTGGGCGCTCTATCTCAAGAACTAAAGTACGGAATGTAATAAAAAGTTATATTCAGTTAGTCCCTAATATAAATGGATGCTGATTAGTTTTTGGTGTAAATTGGTCAACAGGTGGAGCTGCTATGCAGTATTTTTTACGATTTCCACAACAGCTCAATCTCCAGAACTAATGCACGTATTTTCAAACTTCAGATTCAGTTAGTCCTTGACATGAATTGACGTGTTATACATTTTGGTGTAAATCGCTCAACAGGTGGCGCTGCTATGCTGCATTTTTTGCGAATTCCGCAATAGCTCTATCTCAAGAACTAATGCTTGAATTTTCAACAAACTTCAGATTCAGGTATACCTTGATACGAATTAGTTCTGTTTATGTTTTGACGCAAATCGCTCCACAGGTGGCGCTGCTATACTACATTTTCCAGAATTTCCGCTATAGCAATCTCAAGAACTAATGCACAAGTTTCCATCAAACTTCGAATTCAGATATACTTTGATATAAATTGGTGCTAAATTGATGTAATTTCTTGTAGTATTTAAATGATTTAATTGATGTGATTTATATAGAAGAAAGTTTTGCGATGACCACAACATACTAGTTTTTAATTAAATAAAATTTAAAAATACACTTCAACTTTTAACTTTTTCCTATAATTTTTTCACAAATGTACTCAACTGCAAGACTTCCAAAAAATTAGTTTAAGGAGAGGCAAGGGGGGGGGGGGATGCCATGACATGAAAAATACAGTAACAATGACAATTTAACTTTATTTTTATTTTTTTAAAAATGAGCTATATTATTGGAAATCAGATTAAATTTTATGAAATGCACTCTAAAAAAGATTGCCCAATTAAGAGGGTACTTCACTCACACGATAACAGCCGTTCGCTGATGTTAATCCTATGGCAGATATTTTTTAACACGTTGAGTGCCACGATGACCGACAGTGAAGCTGAAAAATTTACAATGTTTTAAGTAATTTTTAAGAAAGTATAATCCTGTAATAAACAAAAAGGTAAGTAAATTTTAAATATAAATTTTCAGTAATTACTTAAAACAGTATATATAGTTTTAAATCATATTTTAGACCTTCAGGCATCGGTGAATGACGCGCTCTAAACGGGAAGTTCAGTGTCAGTCACCGGTGACTAACGTGGCGCTTAACGTGTTAAAGATATCGTTTGTATTTCAATATTTTTGATTTTTTGAGATTGATCTGTACAAAGGCCGTTTTTAACTCTTTCGATTTTATTTACAGTTTCTTAAAAAAAAAAAAAAAAAACCTGCAACGAAAATCGAAAAAGTAAAATATGGACTTTGGATCGACCTCGACTACTCAATACAAAAAATCGTTTAAAAATATTGAAATGCAAGTGATATCTTAAAATTTTTCTTCCATAGGATTAACATTAGAGAACTGATATTTTCATGTGAGTGAAGTAATCTCTTAAAAGAGTTGACAAATGTCAAAGTTTAGCATTTTGATTATACTGACATAGCAAGAAAAACTGAGAAAAATGAATTAAGATTACAACTTCGAATCATTTAAAGGGAAATTGTTATTCTAAAAAGCCATTTCGTACACACTTATTTATGGGATCTTTACGAAACTTAGAATATACTACGGGTTTCTAAATTTTAAACGAAAAATTGATATTTTCATCATTTTTTGAAAATAAAGAGTAAAATGACGATGGAATGTATTCTTGTATTTAACCCTTAAATGCCTGATTTTTCAAAAATGATTGTAATAATGTTTTTCGGCTTTCATTTTTTAAATAAATCATGGGAAAAATACTTAAAAAAATCATTGTTTAGAGTATAGTTTACGGCTAAAAAACAGTTTGTTACTAATCGGCGATACTGGTGTTTAATTGAAAAAATAATTTCCCTTGATAAAATTCTATAATATTAAACAAACAAGAATTTTAGGAACTATAATAAGAAATCAATTTTACTTGCTCACTGCAGGTCAAAATAGGGTATTTTGCAAGCTCCCAAACAAAACAAAAAGAACAAGTAGCAACAATTGAAAAAAAAACTATATTCTTAAACAGCACAAGTGTTGCCATCTACATGTTGAAAATCAATTTAATAATATTTTCAGAATGTATTTTATTGGCAACATTTGGCATTATAGCTTCAATATTATTCTAATAGTATTTTAGAGCCTAAATTGGGTATGTTGCCGAAAAGCAAAACCAGGCATTTAAGGGTTAAAATATTTCCCCAGAAAACCAATATATTTTTTATTTCTTTTTCCCGTACTCTTCTTAAAGGACGTCTTTTTTCTTTGTCGTCAAAATATTTCTAAAATATATCAGCGTAACTTAATATTTTGCGCGTTAAAATCCTACGAGATGAGAGTAAAATTTTAACATTTCAGATAAAACTAAGCATATAAATTTGAAATGTTTTGCTTGCATTGAATTATGCAATGATTGAAATATGAAATGAAAACTTAAAAAAAAGGGGGGGGGTAGGGAGAGAGATTTTAAAAGGAGTATATAGGAAAAAAGACAATTTCCATACGAGATATTTAAAAAAATAAGACTCCCACAGGTTTAACATTAGCTAAAGTAACTTGAGATTTTATTGATCGCCCCCCCCCCCCACACACACTAAGAATTATTGGATTTAATTAGATACAGCAGATAAAGCATGTATGAAAAATTTATATAATATGGGGATATGTCAGTGGTACGACTTTTCTTCGATTGATCCTTACAATCATGCGAGAGGTCGCTACAGTTGGATATTTGACAAGTGTTGAAAACAAACTATAAAAGAATAGCTCAATTATATTGAGCCAAATCTTCAATAAATTCTTCAAATCACTTTGGAGGGAGGGGGTAGGGAGGTTAGAAAAAGGGCACACGGAAGTTCAGGACAGCTGATTTTTGACAAGATCAGCAGAAAAATAAAATTTTGGGATTTTAATTGCAGATTCCTATTGAATTTACGCCAAGGAGAGAAAAAGTTTGGCGTCATATTAGCATACAAAGGAAAAAACTGACGTGTTCAGCCATCCGACGTTTTTTCTTGTAGACGTCAAGTACGATATACATTTTAGATTTCGAACGAATGATAAATGCGCAAATTCATATTTTGCGAAGTTCATATACACAGCGGATTGTCGTTTCGACGAATTTAATTATCTAAGGATTGTGCTAATAATTCATAAAACAATGTTTCATGATAAAGACAGTTGTTTAGAAATTAAAGTGAACGAATGAAAGTATTATTTATAATCAGTCAGGATCAGATTAGCGTTTAATTTTAGGATGGCACACTATCATCTCAGGACCACTTTCACATGGAAACTCATCAATACTAAATTTCTGCCAATACCAATGCCTCCAAAAATTAGTAGCTATATTTGCTGTATATATAGTTATTCTGAGCGGCTTCTAACTGGGACATCAGGACGTCACAATGGTTGGTTACGATTTCCTACTATCAGCCTACGATTCCGTTCAAATTTCCCGATCAGTTGACAATTTTCCGAAAGTAGAAGGCGGCAAAACTACCTCAAATCAGTGTTTATCAACGACTTTACCACAATAATTTTTAACAAGCCAACAAATATATATTATATATATATATATATATATATTAAATAAAGGAAATTAAATTATCTACAAACTATTCATGATCTTTTTTTCCAAATTATAGCAATAAAATTTAGATTTTAAATATATTATCTATACTAATATTATAAAGAAGTAAAGTTTATTTTTCGGGGGGGTAATCTCGAACTACCGAACAGATTTAAAAAGTAATGGTATCAAAATGGTGTTAGTCCCTGTTCCAACATACGTTATATCATATATCGATGCCACCAACCCAAAGGGGTTGCAGGAGCCTAAAACGTTCTAAAAATGCGAATTGTGTGTTACTGAAGGGACTAGAAACATGAAATTTGGCATGGTAGTTACTTATAAGATATAAATGATCTCAAAGAACATTTTCTAAAAAATTCGAAATTTAAAAAAGGGGTGAAAATACGTGAAAAGCGTTCTAAATTAAGGTTTTATGCAATATTATGAAATACCAAACAGATTTAAAAAATAATGGTTCCAAATTGGTGGTGATAGAACCTGCTCAAACATAAGCTATATTTTATTGTCGTTGCCACTACCACCAGAGGATTGCAGAAGCAAAAAACGTTTTAAATTGCAATTTGTGATACTGAAGAGGCCAGAAACTTGAAATATGACATGGTAGTTACTTATAAAATATAAATGCACTATATAAGCACTCTCGAAAATAAATTCCAAATTTAAAAGGGGTGAAGTGAAGGGAAGGAGTGAAAAGAGTTCTAAAAAGTTCTAAATTACGATTTCTGTGCAATCTCAAAAAATAATAAACCGATTCCAAAAGTAATGGTTGCGAATCAAAGGTGACAGTTTCTTATCCTACAGGGTATATTTTATGCCGGTGCCACTACCACATCGGGTTGACAGGAACAACAAACGTTCTAAAAAAGCCTTTAAAAACTTTATAAAGTTTTCTATGGCATATTACGAAACACCAAAACAGATTCCAAAATTAATGGTGGCAAATTAATGGTGATAATCCCGGTTTCAACATAGGCATTCTATGTTAGTGCCACTACCACAAGAGGGGTGGTAGACCGTTAGACAAGAAGCTTTGAATTTGACATGATGGTTAATTTTAAGATGTATGTAGGAGAGTACCAAGACGGTTTCTAAAAAAATCAAACCTTCAAATGAATACTGAAATGAGCATAAATGCTTAAAAATACTTTAACTTATTTACAATTAGTTTTAGTTCTTATTAATTTAAGTCATTTCTGCCTTATGCGGTGTAATAATGAAGTTTAGTCAAACTGTGGATTAATTAGTAATTTTTGAATTATTCCTAAAAGTATAATTTCTTCCAATAAAAATTAGACATACAAATATTACTTGACATATTTCAACTATTACGCGAGCAAAGCCGCGGGGTTTGCTAGTAATTTTGTAACTTTTTAAATCAAAAAAACGTTGGTGCACTTTTAACTTCGTTATAGAATATCAGTCGAAAAATAAATGCTGAAATATTTACAGTAACTTAAGTGCAAATGAATTTATCTTTTATAATCGTTTGCTCATTATAAATTTTGCAAAGGAAAAAATCCATGCTTGAAAATTATTTTAAAAATTGAGTAAATTACGTCACAGTTTCCAAAGAGATTGCATTTGCAAGTACAGTCGTGGAAAAAAAAAAGTAAATACCCCCTACTAACTCCTCAACAAATTATCGTAGAAGAAAGTTACTGGTACCGAACGATTGGAAATAAAGTCTAATTTTAATGATGTATATAAAATTTGTTTAGGGGTCATCTACATATTAAAACGAACCATAACTTTGTTTTTTTTTCAATAGCAGTACACAATTCTGACAGCATAAATGAATTCTACATCCTTCAATTAGTCTAAAAACAAGTTTTTATGCAATTCATACCATAAGTTTCCGAGAAATTATTTTAAAACGAGCGTATTTTATGGGCTGTATCCAAATTGAAGTTCGGTACTCTATTGTTAACCGAGAGAGCTCCCTTCTTGATCAAGGCACCTTAAGCATTCAATTAAGCCTGTTAGATTATAGGATAGCGTAAGAAATTTCAAAATATTTAGTCACTTCTATCATAGATGGCCCCTTAAACCATCATTTTGCCTTTTTTAAGTATAATTTAAAAACTACTTGGAAGAAAAATGTGAAACTTTGGATTTCCATAAAGCAGGACTTAATAAATGTGAATGCATTAAAAATATTGTAGGTTGCAATTCATAATAATTTTTTCGAATATTAATTTCATAATTCATATCAGAAAATTATAAAAAATACAAATTCAACGTATTTATGTTTAGGTATATTAGTATTATTGCTACACAAAAAATTAGCACATTAGGAGTATAATTTCAGAAGTTATAAATAAAAATAAAAATGTAATTTAACATTAGAAGCACTAAATTTTTAATGTTTATAATTCAAAAAATTATCAATCAAATTACTTGAAATTTGGGGTCTAGGCATAGTTTGAACCAAAGATTTGAAATATCTCGTTAAAATTGGGTATTGCCATTGAAAAAAAATGAAGTTTGGATTCGTTTCAATATGTAGATGGCCCTCTAAGCAAATTTTATATACGTCATTTAAAAGAAGACTATTTCTAATCGTTCGGTACCAGTAACTTTCGTCTACGATAATTTGTTCAGGAGTTAGTAGGGGGTGTTTACTTTTTTTTCCCACGACTGTACATATTTTTCTCTATTCGACGGTATAACCATTAAAATGTGCGATATTTAAAAGTTTAAAAAATGTAGTAAAAGCGAAATTTAACAGTCTGCTGTTGCCAAAATGACGTCAGCGTTACGGACGGACACGTTTGTCCTTTACAATATATAAATAAAATATATAAAAGTTTGTTTATATAGTAAAAAGATAAAATAGTTCAATAGTGCGGATGAAAATACTTTTCTAGATTTCAATTTTTCGAACTTAAAAAAAAAAAAAAAAAAAGATAGTTTAATCACTTGCAAAGCTAATATGAATTTATACATATAGCAATATAACAGTAATTTGAGGGGGAAAAAAAGGAGGGGTTAGCCGATACGAAAAACAATTAAATTTATCATATACGAAGAAAATCCTATTGAAAATATTGTTAAAAATTATCTCATCTCTAATACAGATCAATTTATACTATTTTCGCTTTTATAACTTTTCCAAATCAACTTAGATAAGTGGTTATCGATATGCCACGTAATATGCCACGAAAATTTAAGTTCCGCCAACATTTTGCGAAACATTAAAAAAAAAAAAAATTACGTAATTATGCATTTGGCTCACTAAATATTTCATTTATCTATTTCCAGGAATAATTTACAACCCACATACTAAAAAACTCACGGTGAGTTAATATCCAACAACATTTATAAAGTAAATTAACACATTAATAACGATCGCATAACATTTCACAAATATGACCAGAAGCTTGTTTATTTCCTTCTTTCCTTATCCGTTCCACTCCAATATTCTCCCATTCAAGAAGTTCTTTTAAGATTTTAATGGAGCAGAAACAATTTAGCTCGCCATTGCAAAAATGCATTCACAGAACGTGATCACTGAGCATGTTTGAGATATGGTTATAGTCTGTCATACACCTTTAACATACATTTGCTGAATGGGTTTTATCGACCTAAAGAAATTACAGCAGCACTCGAGCAATTAACCCTTTTCAAGCAAATGAATGTTCCCAAATGGGAACATCCGATTGAATAACGCTGTCCAACAATGAAATTACTTCTAAAGTGAAAGTGTGCAATTTTGTATGAAATTAACTTATTGAACACAAACATTAGCATGGGAATTTTTTTTTTTTGACTCTATAGATCAGCAGCGCGATGATTGAGTTTTTATTAATACATGGGGATGAACTCGGGCTTTCCGGGTTGCATATTCTTTCTTAAACTGATAACTCCAATACATTTTTTACATTGAATATACAGGGCGAGTACAAATGATGGACCAGATTTTAAAAAAATCATAATTTTGAAACTACTGCACATATTACAATGTGATACATGAATTTAAAGAGAAATGTACAGAGTTTTTTTCAGTTACAAATGTTCGATGTGTGACCCTCTTGTTACGTTCAATCTGTAATCCAGTTCGTTCCAAACCAGCACGCACCATCCACCGGTATGGAAGCTCCTCGTTCAAGTAACTACGTACCTGCAAAGACCAATGAGGTGGGGGCTACATCTCGCCGAAACACAAAATCTGCCCTGTCCTCAAGCGGGTGATGGTGATTTACCCTTTAGAAGAAATTTATAAAGATATCTCGGTTGCATTTCAATATTTTTAAATGATTTCTTTTGCATTAGACAGCTGAGATCGATCTGTACAAAGGTTGTTTTTTACTTTTTCTATTTTGTTTACAGATATTTTTTATGGGGGCACTTTCATTTTCGGAACCGGTTTCGAAAGTGAAAACATCCTCATAAAAAAAAAATCTGCAATGAAAATGGAAAAAGTAAAAAACGGCCTGCATACAGATCGATCCCAGCTATCCAAAGCAAAAGAAAAAAATTAAAAATATTGAAATGCGACCGAGATATCTTTATAAATTTCTTCCATAGGATTAGCATTAGCGAACGGGTCTTTTCGCGTGACTGAAGTAGCCTCTTAAGAGGTTACTTCAGTCAAAGACTCATTCGCTAAAGCTAATCCTATGGAAGAAATTTATAAAGATATCTTGGTCGCATTTCAATATTTTTAATTTTTTTTGCATTGATCAGTTGAGATCCATCTGTATTGCAGGCCGTATTTTACTTTTTCGATTTTAATTGCAGATATTTTTTATGAGGATGCTTTTACTTTTGAAACCGGTTTCGAAAATGAAAGTGTCCTCATAAGAAATACCTGTAAACTAAATCGAAAAAGTAAACAACTGCCTTTGTACAGATCGATCTCAACTATTCAATGCAAAAGAAATCATTTAAAAATATTGAAATGCGACCGAGATATCTTTATAAATTTCTTCCATAGCATTAGCATTGGCGAACGGGTCTTTTCGTTTGAAGTAGCCTCTTAAGATGGCTGGTCACTCAGCTTCGGAATTCTCTTCCGTAATGTCAAGTCTATGGACTTATGATGCATTCATATATTTAAAATATCTCCTCGCGAAATTCATATTTTTAACATCCTTTTTCTGTGTACTCTTCTTAAAGGATGCCTCTGTTTTTTCTTAGTTTTCAAAATATTTCTAAAATCTATGCTGAATTTAATATTTTATGTGTTAGGGCGAACTGCGAGTAAGATTTTAACACTTCCAATAAAATTAAGTATACTTTAGAAATATTTTGAGAACTAAGAAAAAAAAGACATCTTTTAGGAAGTGTACACAAAAAATAAGAAATAAAAAATATTAATTTCCCGATTTTAAATATACGAATGCATCCAATGCCCATAGACGTTACATTAGTGAGGGGAAATCGGAAGCTGAGTGACCAGCTCTCTTAATCACATGGCCATGAAGATCTCCAGACCTAACACCATGTGATTTCTTTTTGTGGGGTTACGTCAAAGACATTGTTTATGTACCACCAATGTCGAAAACACTGCCAGAACTTAAGGAACGCATTTGTGCAGCATTCCTAACCATTGACAGAGTGATGTTACAAAATGTTTGGAACGAACTGGATTACAGATTGAACGTATGCCGTGTAACAAGGGGGTCACACATCGAACATTGTAACTGAAAAAAACTTGGTATATTTATTTAAATTCATGTATCACTTATTGTAATATGTGCAGTAGTTTCGAAAATGCGATTTTTTAAAATAGGGTCCATCATTTGTACTCATCCTGTATATTTTTTAGAACGCCCACTAGCAATACCAAAAATCACATCTAGTACATGAAAAATACCAATTATGTGTTCAAATAAAGTTTTGTAATGTATTAAACGCAGTACTTTCGTATTAGCTTCGCATCAATAATTAACAGCCGAAAAAATCGCCAAAGATCCCTATTTACCATCAGCTTTTTTCATTTTAGCGGTTTAATCGCATAGATCAATTACATTCCTTGAATTTGTGTTTAATTTATATTTTGTTGTTTAATTTAGGATTGATGAATGTTTTAATTTCGTTATGGAATGTAAGCTGGAAACAATTGCCAAGTTATTTATATTAACTTAAGTGCAAACGGATTTATCTTTAGTAATCGTCTGCACGCTATAGAAGTAAATAATAAAAAGAAAATAATTCAAAACTATTTTAAAAACAATACTGATTGCGGTACAGTTTTTAAACATATTGACACAGTTTTCAGACAAGTACTTTTTATTCCCTATTCGAAGGTGTAAAAATTTAATATGCGATGTTTAGAAGTTTAAAAAATTGCAGTAAAAGTTAAATTTCATCGTCTAGTGATGCCACCGTCAAAATGACGTCAGCGTTACGCAAGGACACGTTTGTTCATTATACAGATAGATAGTAGTTATACTCCTGAGAAATTTCAGTCCGCCTGAGTGATGCATATCAGTTTCATCATGTTTGAAGTATCATTAAAATGTACTTGAAATTATCCCCCCCCCCATAGACCATAATGTAATAGAATTCTTTTATGTGTGTTTAAACGAGCTATAAATGCTAGATACTTCATTTTCAATATCGAACGTTCTATAACAAACACCAATAACTTAAAATTTTCATGACAGTATATTTACGAGAGAAAGCACGCACAGACGGCAGACAAATTGAATTCTTAAGCGCTTTTCAACTACGTTGGAAATTGATAAAAGGGAAAAAAAAAAAAGGAAGATTAGAAATATATAACGTTGCAGATAGATTTCAGATATCCTATGTAAAAAAGGGTAATTTTAAAGTATGTAAACGAAAAATCTGCAACGAATGTTTCCATTGGTTTAACATTAGACCACGAATGTCGTCGCATGACTAGTGCAGTCTCTTAACCCTTTCAGGGGCAAAGTGCTTCTCTTGTTAAAATGTTCAAAATGACCGATTCACACCAGGATTCAGGAAAGAATTTGACAATAAGTAAAAAGGTATTCTTCATAGTTCAATAAATACAAAATTTTATTACAAAATTCTGGTCTAAATGTGGCAGTTGGGAATTAAAATTAAGTGGGATATATCCCACCGCCCTTCAAGGGATTAACATATTGGATATGTGGTATTTTTTTTTATACCACTTAATTTACTAATGCCACTAGTAATTTGTAATGAAATTTTTCATTTATAATATATACGTAAAAAAAAACTTACTTTCAAATAAATTTGTTTGCAAATTCTGGTGCAATTCAATCATTCCAACATTTTAGCAAGTATTTTGTCCCTGAAAGGGTTAAACAGGGAAAAATAAGGCTGTTCTCAAATCCATCGATCTAGTTTGACATATTTCTGAATTCATTTTTGTTCGGAAACTCATGAAATTGGCGAGTGTTATTCAGAAACTAGATAATTAAATGGTGTTTTCCAATTTTTGGTAAAGGCAGAAGATCTTTCAAAAAACTGTCAAAGTTAGCGTTTTGAACAGAATTTCTGAATGCGAAAGCGCGAGAAAGAAAGATAAAACTTGTTTACATGGCATCAATCGCTTACAACTCGATAAGTATTGGGCGATTACAAAAGTACGTGCCCGATTGCCGATGCATCGAGTTTCGAAGTGTGCCAAAGATGTTTTAAATGGCGAAATGCTATCGAATTGTCAGCATTTAGTCTCTCAGCAATCTCTTTAGCAGTAATCCGTGGATTCACGGATTAAGTCATTATCAATGCCAGAAGGTCGCCCAGAGCGAATTTTATCGTTTACATCAGTGTTTCCCAACGTTTTATTGCCAACGCTTCACCACAAAGCATCTGTAAAGTCACTATGCCAACCCCCCTCTTCCTCACTCTTTAAATAAATAAATTCCTAATTTACAAACTTTTCACACGGCGAAAGCTTAGTAGTCTTAACAATAACTATTCATTCCACATTTTTTATGCATTCGGTTTGTCTGTCCATGCTCCAACTCCCGTAAATAAACTGATTTTCATGCAATTGATAAAGGTTATTTAGAGTCACCAAAGCATGTTTGGTATTGTATATGATGTATGTAGGATTAATAGTTCATTTACAGGGACACTCAAAAATATTCCATTACCTTATGACGGTATACGGGGAAAAATCATTTGCAGAGTATTTTAATGATATCACGCTATTTCAAATTTATTGAAACTGATATAAATCGCTGAATTTCACTACGATCACGTTAGAACAGGGCATTCATAGCATTTTTTATTCATTTACAGGGACACACAAAAGAAATCCCTTACAATACTAAAAGAAATCCGTTATAATACTGTCGTTGAGTAATAATTGGTGGAGTGCGCGGTTTAAAATTCGGTATGCGCTTTTAAATCTAATTTTTTGAACGTTACTATACATAAATTCTATACCTCATATCAGTGGCGCAGCCAGAATTCGGTTCTAGGGGGGGTTTTGAGTTTTTTGATAAAGGTGTTCGCCGGTTATTTGAATCACTGGTTAATATAATCTGTCTTTTTAATGAATTAAATCATAATGCTTTTCACCCGCAGTTACATTGGTTGTGTTTCATTTAAACAGCGTTTACAGTATTAGAGTTGGAAAACCTAAAATGCACCAATGAAATAACCCCAAACTGGGTTAGATTTATAAAAAGTGTTTAAAGATGATGAGGCAAACTTTAAGAGTTGTAAGTGTACAGTCCAGCAAATAATTTTTGCATAGAAAATAACAGAATTCCAATCCACTTGTTCAACCAAAAATACACAGGTTTTCATTCCAAGAAAATCACGAATTCTTGTTTTTAACTTTAATAATAATGAAGCCATTTTCACAAAATTTTCAATATACTTACCGTGCTTTTGTCAAATGTAACAACATCACGAAAATTGGTGGAATTTATCATCATTTACGTCCAATTAGTGCTCAGTTAGGTAATCCATACTCTGGAATGTGTAGATGTTAAACATGGTATTTTATTGTTTTTTTATTGTGCACTTCCAGTACTTTACATGACATCGAATTTGTCATTAAGTAACGCAAATCTGTTGAAAATTTCGTTAAAACATCTCTATTATTGTTAAAGTTCTCTAAAAATATCCGGGTTCAGACTGAAGTCTTACCTGTACTAAATATTATAAAGAAGTAACCTTTTTTTGTAGGGGTTACTTTTGGAACTACCGAACGGATTTAAAAACATAATCGGTCGTGTGCGAACTTAACTCGCATACAAAGGGTTCCATACAAAATATCAGAACTGTTCAAAGATAATATTTACTTGCGTACATATAACAATACCACATGCCATAATTTAATTCTACTGGAATGAAAACCGATGAATATTTCTCCCTCTAAAACACAGACTTTGTACAAAGTTTAAACTTGGTAGAGAACAAACCACGCTTCGGAAAGCGGTCGCAGAGATTCTCACGAAAAGTCACTTGTAAATCACATTTGTAATAGTGGACAATTTTAAAGGAATAAAAAAAAAGTACGCTTAATAACGTGAAACTTTTCTATTCATTTTTAAAAATAAAAGCATATTCAGACATAATTATTGAAATGATTTCTAATCGAAAGTTTTTTTCCTTATAATTGAATTATTTATTGAATTATAAGCTATTTTTGTCGCAAAATTACTGACTGTTAAAGTCTTGGAATTATTATATGAATTATCTTTTTAATATTTGCCTTCAATAATTGAATTCAGTTGGAATAAAAAGTACTTATCACTATGTTTCACCTTACCTAAAACAAAGATCTTATAGAAAAGTTTAAACTTGGCACTGTGCCAAGCACGCTTCGAAAGGTCACAAAGCAGCAACACATTTTTGATCCGTATCGTTGTTTTCTACATGGGTTTTTAATTAATATCTCGGCAAATTACAGACACATTTTTTCGAAAATCATTACCGACAATCCTTGGAAGATTCTACGTCGCTTAGATACACCAAGTACCCTCAACTCCCCCGCTGACCGCCAGAAAAATAAGACGCACGAATGCTCTTATAATAATTCCGATTTTGTTTTTTAAGCGTAGAGCGGAACCTTAATAATAAGCTATATTTTACATCGATGAAACAACGGCTAGAAACATGGCATGGTTGTTAATTTAGAGGCTTAAATGACAGGCTCTGAACAGGTTTTTAAAAATTCGAAATTTTAAAGGGTGCAAGAGCAAAAAAAAAAAAAAAAAACTTTCTAAAATTGCGATTTGTGTGATACATTTTGTATAGAAGGTTAGAATCTGGCATGGTGATAACTTTTGGGATGTATAAATGCTCAAGAACGGTTCCTAAAAAAAATTCAATTTAAAAAGGATGAAATGAGCGGAAAACGGTCTGAAAACGATCTAAGGCTAATGTCAGATGGACGTCTTTTTGCACGCTTCTTTACTTACGTATTATCCCTACACAATGCTAGCAGCATTATGTAGCCTTAATTATGATTTATTAGGAATTGTTAGAGCTAGATACATTAAGTTTGGCATGACTGTTACTCTAGAAACGTAAATGATCACCAAGAACAGTTTTCCAAAAATTCGAAATTAAAAGGATGCAAGAGCAAAAAAACGTTCTAAAACTGCGGTTTGTGCGATATACTCTATCTGGCCAAAGGTGACCGGTCATTTGCGATTTTAGACGTTTTGTTAAATATCTAGAGAAATGCATGAGGAATTAACCTGAAACTGCAGGTGTGTAAACAGTATAGTATAGGTCATATATTTCCACGAAGATTTTTTTCCCGAAACCCCATAAGGAGCCGTCAACAAATTGAAAAGGAACTAATATATTTTGGATAACCCTGTAAAAACTAATGTAGCAAAAACTTTCAAACTCGAGATTATTAATAAATGGCTTATTGTAATATACTGTGTTCATTTTTATGAGGATAGCATGTATACTCGTAGAGAAATGAAAGTTTTTATAAAAACTGTCTCATATTTCGCCAATTTTTTTGCTTATAATTTGCAGAGTTCTTAATATAAAAAAAAGTTATTTTCAGAAAATATGATAAACAACATTGTACATAATACTCTGCAATCAGAATTGAAAAATAATAAAAATCGGATGAAAAATGAGGAGGTTTATTAAAAATGTTTCACTGCGCATGCGCGAATACAATCAAAGTATAATGTGCATAATGTATTAGCTAATTATATAGAGCAAGTTTTGTGATAGTCTCAAATCATAGAATGAAAATTCTGAAAATTATCGTTGATAGAATAAGCTCGAAATCCGTTGTTCCCAAAAAGAAGCAAAAAGATGAGGGGTTGTATCAAATATCTGTTGATTAGTGCCAAGATAGCGTACACAATATTTCGTGTACTACTATAAAGCTAAACGAGTGACTATAAAGCTAAAATTGCAGATTTTTTAACAATGTGCTTATTAATTTAAATTAATACATGATTAGCATAAAATTGTGTATAATTATATTTTATACAGTCTAAGAAAATGTTTTACATTTAAAACCCTCTCTATTCAAAATCCATACTCACAGACATATTATCTATAACTCAATGAAATTACAATAAATGCTCCTTTCCTACGTGACACGGGTGGCAATGCATCTCCGTGAGCAAGCACCAATACTTGTTGCTACATTACTAACTAATGGAATACATTCTTTAAATTTGTGTACATATCTCCTAAGGAACAAATGGTTTGAAAGACACGCTGATTGCGATAACTTGTTCAATCACAATCAAAAACAGCTTTTTACAACTTTATAGTTACAACTTTTTTAATTCTTATTTTACAAAGATTTTTACTTGGGTATGTAAAAAGCTTGGTCTTAGATATAATTGGGAGCAAAAAGCGTAAAACAGGGCGTTTGAAACTGAGAGAGATCTGCAAAGTGTACGTTTCATGTTTTTTCTGAAATTCGATGGTCTATTATTGTTTCGAACATGGGACAAAGACAGGAGTGCAATTAAGAAATGGCCCATTGTATAATACTTAAACTCAAAGCGTTTGTGTGCAGGAAATGACCATTCTTTTAGCTTAAGACGTCTCGAAAAAGTGACTTAGTCCAAATAACCAATTTTCACAAAACCAATGCATGTAATGTGCGCTTTCACAGTTTTAAGTAGAACTTTCGCCATTTAATTGAATCACTTTGTTGAATATAGTTTGATTTCTCAAAGCGGCGGATTTCGAAAAACGCCAAAACGTTTAAATATTAATTTTGGTTTTGATTCATATAAGAGGCAGTTATAGTAATTTTTCTTAGCTCTGGGGGGGGTTTTAACCCCCAAACCCCTCCCGTGGCTGCGCCACTGCCTCATATACAGGACTGCACAAGAGTATTCACGTACCATTCTCCTTATTAGAGGAAATTGTTGAAGGAGAATTTTCAACTGAAGTATATGTATTTCTTAAGTGAACTAAATTTTGGTATGCATGCAGTTAGTAGATACAAATTTATATATCCTATACAGGGCTGCTGAAAAAATTTCAGATAATTTTCCGATTGTAAATGGGAACAGCTGAAATTGGGTTTTGAAATATATTATGCGTTTCCATATGTTTGAATTAGGGTAATAGAAAATTTTTTAACTGTGCATTTTTTTTTTTTTTATTTACATTATTCTGAATGTGTTGGAAAGTATTTCATATCAATGCTTGACGCTTGATTTTTTTTCTTTCCTGTTTTACTTGTGAAACTTCTGTGACAAACGTGTTTTTGGTATAATTCTATAATGCAATGAGGCTATACATCTTCGCCATTATGCCAAAAAAAGTTTTGTATTACTTTGATTTTACTAAATGGTAAAGAAAAGTGTTATACGGTCTGCATTTTTATCTTCGCAAAATGTCTTGAAGAGACTTACATTTAGCGTTAAAATTGATAACGTTCACACATTTTATAAAATTCATTTTTAAAACTTATTAAGAGTTAGTAGAAAAGCTTTGGATACTAAATTTTCTTTGTATGGTTAACAACACAAAACACAAGAAGCATTTCATGATTATCATCTTTATCAATATTAAGTAGTCATTATTCCCCATCACAACACATTCTTTCTGTTTTCCATTTCCCGATATCATTAATTGTCTTGCATGTATTATCTGATTTTGAAATTTAAAATTTATACGTTGTCATGTAAATTTATTTACTGTGTAAGATGACTGCACTAGAAGCAATAGGTATTTACTATCTACCCACTTCCATTTTTAATGCTATAAGATTTATAAATTTTTATAAAGTTGGATATTTTATATATTTTTAAGTTAAGTATGTTCAAGAAAGCCAGATATATATATATATATATACTTTGAAGTAGTGTTACTTGTAAAAGATTCCGTGTGGCATATAGCATAGCTATTTCAATAAACAATCGGAAGCGCTACATAAATTTTTTTATACACAACGTGTACCAGAAAAATTTCAAAGGCTTTTAGTATAGCAAAAATAATCAAAAATATTACTAGTATTATTAACCTGGTGTTGCTTCTATTTTTTAACTTTTGACTAGAAATTTTTAAATGGAAAAAAAACCCAACTTTTTTTTAAATTTTTGCTTGTATTTTTCCTGTACTACTTTTAAGAAAAAAAAGGCAAAATAAACCGATAGCAAATGAGTGAGTAACGAATCTGGAATTGCCCTCCTAAAAAATTCAAATTGCTCCCAGTGCGTCGTACGCCCCACGTTGGGAACCACTGATTTAGATTGAAATTACAATTTCGAAATCGACAAAACCACTTTTTAGCTGTTCTAAGAGCGGGAGCACGATCCAAATAAACGTCTTGAATATTTTTTGTAGCACGTCCAACACTCGCTCCCCTTTTTAAACCCATATAACATGACGAAAATGTAACTTTTCATTTTCCATTTTGAATATTAACCTTGCACACAAATTAATTTGAAAAACGTTTCCTTAACGTTATGTTCACTCACGACACATATAGATAACTGTCCGTTAATAATATGATTATAAAAGAAACATCAGCACAGCCAAATTTGAAAGTTTTTGCCATTTATGAAATTGGGCACGAATATTTGAAAATCACCCAATAATTTTGTTTATCAAAATCGGAATACGCTATTTCGATTCCAAATTGCTTCAATAGTCATCCAAGCCTGCCAATTTAACGAGTTTACGTTTAAAAATGTGTCAGGAAGTTTTGTGTTGTTGAGCAGGCAATTTCAGAAACGCCTTAACTTGAGAATATCATTGGTAAGTTTAGTATAAATTTTGTAACTAAAATAAACATTCTTTAATGATGCTAAAGAACTTTTTTAGTCTGTTAACAAATATACTTAGTGTACTCTGACAATGAAGAAAATGAGGTAAAGTAACTTCACAATGGACTGAAGTATGACAGGAACAAGTAAAACATTTTTAGATAACTTCCTAGACATCTTGGTATTTATTAACAAAGCAAAATTTTTAAGAACTTGCCGTGATTTCACCGTGAGACTTTTTTTTTTAACATGTCATTATTGCTACAATGTGGAATTCTTTGATGAATGCGACAAAAATCTGGCGAAACGCCAACACTTTTGACGAGCTCGCCAATGTCAAATGTTTCATACCGCATGTATTGTTTTGTCTCGAAATCTATTCGCGATTGTAATGACTTAAAACATCTTAAATCGTGCCGCTTTTTACGTGTCAATGTTTTTAATTTTAGATCCGGACACATTGCGAAACTTTTCGATTGTTAGTTTACATACGTTTGCTATTATAATAAAATGCTTTGTTCCTTTGATAGTTAGGGATGTAATTAATAGTGACTTAGCTGAAAACTTTGCAGTGTTTTTTCAGTATATATTTTTTTTCTTATTTTTGTTATTGAAATAACGTTACTACTCTGTTTCGCGTATTTATAACGTTTTTTAAATTGTACCTTAATATAAATTATGGAGCCAGGGGCGTAGCTACAATTTTTTTTTTTCGGAAGTGGGGAGAGAGTTCAAAATTTTCCTAACTTATAATTCAAAAATTTCCCAACGTGAAACAAATTGCTCTATTTTCCAACTAAAATGATATGTTCAATGTGTGTTTAATGATGATACTTCTCCGAAAGAAAAAAAAAAACTTTCCAAAGAAAAATGCTGAAACTAAAAACATAAAAAATTATAATTATTGGTTCATTTAATGAAAGTTTTTGTCTTCAATTGTGTACGAGTCATAATCTTACTTCATATGAAAATAGCCTCATATTTTTAGATTTTTGAGAAAGAACAAAGTTTTGGAGGAAATGTATTAGAGACACTGTTGATGAACAACAGTAGAGAAATTCCGGTCTGGCAGATGTATGATATTTTCGTAGCACACAGAAACAGAGAAATTGAGCCTGACTGCTTTTTGTATTTCTTTTGAAAGTTCAACAATTTTACTATTACAGAACTCAGGAAGGTAGTCTAGTCAGCAAAACAATAAAAAAATCTTATTTTATTTACTTTATTAAAAAAGGAAAAGTGTTTCAAAAATCTAATTTCCCAACTGTAAGCTCAAATTTCCCAAATTCACCTATATTTTGGGGGGGGGGGGGCAAAGGCTCTTCCCCCTCCCCCCCTATAACCCCCATCGCGACGCCTCTGTATGGATCCATTCCATGCCGTAATGTGTAATGGAAGGACGTATTAGAAAAGTTAAATTTCTGCGTTCCGTACATTATCAACATGAAATTGAAAAATCTTTTTTCAGCTTTAACCTGTTCGGGACCATGGGTGCATATATATATGCACCCTCAAAAAGAGCATACAGAATGTTTTATGCACCAGTAAAAAAGAAAAGTAATATTAAATTTATTTAATTAGAGCATTTACGCGATTGTGAAGTAATTTTTTTTAAAAAAAAGTGGTGTATACCGAATAAAATGTGTAAAAACCGCCGGTCACGAAGGGTTTAAAGACCTTGCCTTAATCACTTGTAAGTAGGAGGGAAATATATTTAAGGAAATTCGTAAAACATTCCAAATCTAGAAAAGTGAAACTATTGTAGATAATTAAGCGTCAATTCTCAATCCCCCCCCCCCCCCCCAATCACGTAAACATGCGCTGTATGCATTGCCTAAGCATTTGCTTGAAGCCCAGCTGAGTTCTTCGCGAACTTGTGAATATTAAATTATACGTTCATATTCATGCAAAAACAGGCTCCTGCAATATCGAGATTTTTATCCTAAATTCACCCCTGCAATGACCCAAAAGGTGGAAAAATGACCAAAATGGATCTTTTACACGACTGCAAGAAGGGTTGTGTGTTTGACGCGTATCTGGGGTATGTGGATTTCTTTATACCCTCGAAACATCCCAACGGCTGGATGGAATTTAATGAATGAGGTCTATCGATTCGTCTTCACCGTCCGATGGTTATAGGCTAGGTTTTGTTTTTATAAATTCAAAATGGCGGTAGAAGAAAAAAATTAAGAACCATATTGAGTGGCATATCATTGGAAAGGTCTTTCAAAATGAAGACTATGTTTCATTAAAATAATAAAACTTTGTAAAAAATCACCATAAAATAAAACAATACACAGGATGCGTTTCGAGCTAAAAACATAACAGCTCGTCATCAGCTACAACAAACACGTGTCCGCAAGCGAACTTTACAAAGTTTTATTTTAATTACTTCAAATCGCCAGTTTTCGGTGCTGTTTCACTATGTTTCATTGTCTATTTTACAGTCAGAAGCTCCATTTAAATATTACACAACCTGGAAGTTGTGTAGGTAGGACCTCTAGCTTTACTGTAACTCTAACCTTCATAGACATCTATAGACCTCATCAAAACAGTGTTTATAGATAAGAACTAACAATTAAACACAACTTAAAAGTCATCAGTACAAGCAAATAAAAAATAGTTTCACATTGAATAGAAATAATTAGTTCGTTTTTTACGCAGTCGGGTTTTTTGGATTTTTTAAATTTTATTTCATGTGCGATTTTCATTAAAACTTTCTTAAGTTACATGAAAATGAAAGCTTTTCTTTCAGACATTTGTTAGACAATCCACCTCCGTATCAAACGAATATGTGTAGGTTTCGAAAAAAGACATTCGTATGCATTGAAGAGCCACTCATTTTGTTGCAGCTCAGTAACTGCTATTGGAATGAATGTAACAATTTGAACTGTCACTAGAGAAATCCAAAAAAGGTTTGTTTGCAGTAGACAGCAACAATTTTTATACAGGGTGCACATTAAAGTCTGGATACTCTCAAATAACTTTTGAACGGATAAACCTAAAATATTTCAAAAAGTGTTTGCCTACATTAAGAGAGGAAATCACCTTCAGCAGCTCGATATCGCTTGATTTTAACACAATATTTAAAAAAATTTGGAGCGGTAAATAGTTCTTCAAATTAAACATTTTTTTTTAGAAAAAATTGTACAAATTTTTGTTTACTTATTCCTTTAAATAATTTTAATGATACATAATTAGAATTTAGTATAATTAACAGTGTTGTAGTCGTTAAAAAAACCAGAGTGTAGGGGGAAAGTAGGGTAATGACGCTCAGCGGGCAATCCCGCTCACCCAAATTTCTCTAAATAGAATAGAATTGAAAACGTACGATCGGTACCAGCACCTAGCGAACTTTATCCCAAGTTCCCAGTAAGGATATAGTGCCCGTCGGGAGGAAAGTATTTCTGTGTCCTCACGTTATTAGTTTGAAGTTGTTTTACAATAAAATTCTACAACATCTAACTTGAAGGTAAGTGTACACTCTTATTTTCAAATGTTAATTTACTCATTATTTCTAAAAATTATACATTTAGCTGTACGTTCATTCTTATTTATTTTTGTAGTGCTTTGTTACGCCAACTATAAATAAATAACTCTGCTACTTAAATGCTGCATTCAAATCTTGAGCGCTATTGCCCTACCACCACTCAATCCATTGTTAATTAAATAAAACGATAAAACAAAATTCTAAAACTTTTATGCCGATTAGTTGATTGCAAACTGTTCTTTATGCTTTGGAGTTACACTTCATTAATAAAATATTGTTTTTTTGTGAAAATTTTACTAGATATTCATGTTTTCCTTTAAATGAGCGTCATTCCCCTACATGCTAGAAGCAGAGGGTATACCCTAAATTCATTAACATCATGCCTCGAGTATACGCTACAACTTTATTGGAGAAACAGAGGGTATGCGGGGGTTTCTTAAAAAATCCAGAAGGTATACGGCGTAAATAAAAATAAAAAATACTTAAAAATAGACAGAGGTTATAAAGATATATAAAATACAATAAGCAAAATTTTAAAGTTTCTATGTCACTTAGCTTTGGAAATATGATGCGCGTAATGTCAAAAATATCAGATTTGAGAAAAATGACTTTAAATTTCCCTTGCTTAAAGTTAAGCTGATCTCTCCCCCCCCCCCCCCCTTAAAACGACTATGTATAACACTGTTTCTCAACCGGTGTGTGTCGCGACATATTAGGACGTGAAAGACCTCAGGTATGTCGCGAAACTTTGCAGCCAAGTTCTATTAAGATTTTATGAATCAGTAGAAGCATCTTTAATTAACATACAACATTCCATATTATAAGATTTATTTTGTAATGAAATTCAACGTTAAAGTTTTATTTCTTGTTTCTTGGAAGTATTTCAGTATTTATAGAGTCTTTATATGGGAAGAAATAGAAATTACATTTAAACATTCAAACTGACATTTTTTTTTTTTTTTCCTTCTATATATAAAAAAAAGTTTTGATTTGGAAATGGACCAATGAAAATCTGCGTAGATATTCCCGGCAGATCGGCATCCAATTTGAGTGCTTAAGCATGGCCTTTCTTCGTTAATATTTAAAAAAACTGTTACATAGAAAAATATGAAAATCGGTAGTATTATAGAGAAATGTTTGATAAACACGCTGATGCAGACAGTTTTCAAATCGAAGAATTATTTTAAGAGATATTTAATGCCAAAGTTGGACAAAATCCAGAATTGCCAAGTCTCCGGCTTTTTGCTCACCACTATTATTTTAGAGAAAATCTGGTTTTCTTAAATCGCCCAAATGTCGCAATTGAATAAAACTAAATTTTATGTATTAAAATACTGGTATCCAAAAAAGCCGGAGACTTGGCAGCTCTGAAAATCGTTCCATTAAAAAAGTTTTATAGGAGCAAAAACTGTACATAGGAATTTAATCATTTTTAGATCATTTTATGCGTCAGAATTTCCCGGCGTGCAGACTGCATTTAGTTTAATTCGACTCATTTTTTGAGGTTTTATTTCTATCTTAAATTCAAATTTTCAGTATTTCGAGAGATATTTTTTTACAAATTTTAGAAAATTGTATTAATTTAAACTGTTGCCAACTGTGTAAACAGCGCAAACGGTAATGTTTGCTTCAAATTAAAAATTTATTTTACACGTGACTATTATAAACAGAAAATATAATGAACAATTAAATTTTAAAAAATCAAAAAACCCGACTGCGTAAAAAGCGAACTAATTAATTATTTCTCATCGATGTGAAACTATTTTTTTTTTCAATTCCTACTATTAGCTCACACTCTCGCTATATATATCTTGTTCAAATTTTCAATCGTTAATAAAATACTTATTCATCCAATCAAGCTCAAATAATTTTTTTTAAACTTGTAGTGGATGACACTTGATGTTAATCCAGTTTTTTCAAATATTAATTCATTAATTAAATCAATTTTCAATAATCGACAAAGCCCTCTTCTTGATCAAGGTATTTTAAGACCGAGAGAGCCCTCTTCTTGATCAAGGCATTTTAAGCGCAAGAGGAAGAAGAATGGGAGAAAAAAGATTCTCTTATTGACCTAAGTAGGAATTGACTTAAAATATTTTTTTTATATTACTTGTTTATATATCTTACCTTTTTTTTTTATTTACTTGTATTGAGGACTTTTAAGTTGTGTTTAATTGTTAGTTCCTATTTATGAATACTGTTTTGATGAGGTCTATAGATGTCTATGATGGTTAGAGTTGCAGTAAAGCTAGAGATCCACAATACGTACACAACTTCCAGGTTGTATAATATTTTAACGGAGCTTCTGACTGTAAAATAGTCAATGAAACATCGTCTTCATTTTGAAAGACCTATCCAATGATATGCCACTCAATATGTTCCGTAAAAAAAAAAAAATTTCGCCTCTACCGCCATTTTGTACTTTATGGCCGACATTTCGAATTTATAAAAACAAAACCTAGCCTATAACCATCGGGCCGTTAAGAGGAATTCATAGAGACCTCATTCATTAAAATCCATCCAACCGTTGGGATGTTTCGAGGGTATAAAGAAATCCACCCACACAGATACGCGTGAAACACATAACCCTTCTTTTCAGTCGGGTAAAAAGCAGGAACTCATTGAAAATTACGTCATAAAAACTATATTTACAGGTGAATTTTAAAAGAGAAAGAATATTGTAAAATAAAAAATTCATTACCATGCGTTAGAAGTCTTAAATAGGAGAATTTACGTCACATTACACTTATTACGTAAAATGAACAAAAAATATTGCAAAACAGTTTAAATTTAAAAATTGCGCGAGACATTTGATATTTTAAGATGATCATGATATTTCATTTCTAACAAAAGTATTTTTACTTGAATATTAAACAGAGAAAGAAAAGTTTGGTGAAAATTACGTCAGATTATAACTGTCAGATTCAAATTATAATTCAATCTTCCGAAATCATTTTTAAGCCGATCAAATTAGCGTGCTGTTAGAGTCTGCGGTGTCTGAACGGGGGTTGACGAGCGTAGCTCGTAGAGGGCAGAACCTCCTAGTGTTTTAAAAAATAAATGTTTTCACAAATTCGCGATATAAATGGCTGCGTATGTGGAGGACTTTCGAATGCAGTGCTTTTTTAGGTGCGTTAGTAATTTTATAAATAGGTAGCACCTATAGTCGTCGTCTTGTGCTTCCGTCTGTCTGCATATAACAGCACAAAAACTACTCAACTGAATGGTTTGAAATTTAATATGATAATCGTGGCAGAATTCTATCGAATCATTTCAAATTTTATGAAGATCGAATCAAAACTTAAAGATATTAATGAAAGTTTTCTTGATTCTATTAAATCCTATCATACGTAATTCAATCATACCCATGCTAGGTAATGATTGTAGGTTGCCATCGACATTACGTCCTATTTAAGATCAAGTCATTATTGCCGTATTACTGAATTTAATATACACTAGCAAAAGCCATGCTTTGTTTGGATTCGCGAAGAATTATTTATTAACACTATTTTTTATATTATTTTTGCATCCTTATTAAGCAAAAACGTTATTTTAGGTTTTCGCGCATTTTAATTTTAGAAATGTAAATTCAGCCAAATAACTAAGAATTTTCTCGGAATTTTTTTTTATTTATGATAACGAATTTAACAATTTTATTTGTTTACAATTCTTTTGTTACCACTTTACAAAAATCATAATATAATTCTTTTAAAATGCGTAAGATCGTCTGCGCAAATGAATTCACATAATAAGAATAAATTGTGTACTGGAATTCTTAACACTGAAAAATACTTTTATAATTGGATGTAAATAATTGAATTTTCACAAATTTTAATTCATTAAAAATATGCTATAATTTTCATAAAAAAGGTATTTTAAAAATTTCATAAAGGAAATCGTGAAACTAATTAATCATGATTCTATCTATAATGACTAACTACATGATTTATTTTTTTTCTGAAGATATACGTGTTTTATTTGTTTCATTTTTTATTTGTAAAAACGCGTTCGTAATGGAAAAACATGTAAAATAAATAAAATAAATTTTTAAGGTTATTCTGTAAAAAAATATTGTGCAAATCTACAGATCATAATTTATTTTTATGCTTAATTTCAAGTCAAAATACTGAAGTTTTTTTGTAAAGTGTACGACAAAGTATAATTTGTGTAGCCTAGTAGAGGATTCGCTTAGCTCATCTCAATAATCGTAATAAATTTTATATTAACGCATTTTTGAATAAGAGTGCAACAGCTATTGCACCAAGATCTGAATAGTTATGAAACTACTACGAACGCGCTTCATTTGCCACGTTTGACGAACAATTTCAGACCTGTTTTTATGTCTATTCCTCCACAACTTTTTTTTTTTTAACCATTTGAATTTTTTTTTTAAATAAATATTTCATTAACGTTTTATATCTTTTGATACATCTAAATACTTTTAATTTCTTGATAATTTTTTCATAAAATTTTTAACCAATACCTTAATGAAAAATTTATTATAAACATTTTTATAATATGAAATTCCTTCTATAATTATTACACTGCATAAAAAGTCATTTAAAAAAACTTATCTTAAGGGGGTCTGGGACACAAAATTCTTCAAATTTTCTAAAAATATTTTATTGCAGTAAAACATTATCTGCTGTTTCCAGCTTAAAATGACGTTTAAATTATGCTTCTATCTTAATTAGAAAAGAATATATTAATTTTTTCGTTTGGGTTTGTTTCAAAATCTAGCTTTCAAAGAATGGTTGTCATGCAAACGACTTCTTGTGAAAATACGTTTTTCTTCATGATGAATTTTTTTAGCTATTTCTCGTATTTAAATTGTTATACTCAAGAACCGTTGAAGATAACTGGTTCAAACTTGGAAAATATCTTTTTCAATTAGTTTACTCTAATTTAGATTCAGCAAATTTGAAAAAAATATTTACTTGTGAAAATACGATTTTTTTTAAAGTTACTACTTTTTTTTTTTTAATTTTTGCTTTAAAATATTTTTTTAATTAATATTTTTAAAAATGCTGAATCAAAATTAAAACATTTCTGTTTATTTAAATGATAAAAAATTCAAATTCTACAAATAATATTTCGAGTTATAACGATTTTTAAATTGCCCCACTTTAATAAATTAAAATTTTTTTTTTTAAACAATGAGAAGTTTTATCATGCGATTTTGTTTACAAATGATATGGTTAATCATCACAAAAAAATTCAAAACTCAATAAATAAAAATTATTTTAAAATGTGTCCTTGACCCCCATAAGGTAACGACGTTGGAACGAAATCAAGAACTAGAGAAAAGCAATTGACTCAAATGATCGTGAAATTATAGCTTCTCTTTGACAACTTTATCAATTTTCTTTCGATATTTAATGGCTTTGAGAGAGTAAAAATTCTGCGAGCCATAATTCATGAGAAAGTGGAACTTTTCGACCACGACACATTAAAAGTTCGTATATCATATTTCTCGATGTCATGTGCTACGGCTGTACACCATTGCATTCGAGAGTGTTCTATTGGTTGAACAGATTAGGAAATTGTTGACTCGACGATAATATAAATCCAATAATAAAAGAAAAGAAAATATGAATTTTCTGCAAAGAGACTCGTGGTGCTTAAACACTCCCCATCCAAATGAAGACAAATTTTCTTTTTACACGTGATTTTTTCTAAATGCTATTATTTTCTGTTTTCAATGTTTCATAATTCATAACCGAAAAACAACTACAAAAAAGATAATATTGATTATATTTCAAACGGGTAAAGCTGCTGCACATCTTGGGGCCTCAAAATGTTAGCTCTGCATGTTGCAATTTCATTATGAACTCATTTTAATTAAAAATAGGGGAATTTCCCCACTAATAATTTCTGCCCTTTGATATTTTATTAATAAAACTCTTATATCATATTTCTCGATGTCATGTGTTACAGCTGTACACCATTGCATTCGGGAGTGTTCTATTGGTTGAACAGATGATGGGTTAGGAAATTGTTGACTCGATAATATAAATCCAATAAAAAATTATGAATTTTCTGCAGAGGCGCATAAAAAGGTAGAGACTCGTGGTGCTTAAACACTCCCCATCCAGATGAAGACAAATTTTCTTTATACACGTGAATTTTTCTAAGTACTATAATTTTCCGTTTTCAATGTTTCATAATTCATAACTGAAAACTACAAAAAGATAAATATTGATTATATTTCAAACACAAAATATGGGCTGCACATCGGGGGGGTTCAAAATGTTAGATCTGAAAGTTGCAATTTTATTATGATTTCATGTTATTAACACTTTCAAAGTTGAAAAAAGTTTATGAATTAGGTTTGTCTGCCTGCCCGTGCGTAAATATACTTGCGTAAATATAGTCGGATTGCAGTGAAATTGATATGTTATTGAGACTTACTATGGCATGTTCGGTATTGAAAATGAAGTGTAGCATTTATCACAGGGATATTCAAAATCAGGGATATCACAGGGATATTCCCCTTCACAGGGATATTCAAAAGAATTCAGTTACATTACGGCCTATAGTGAAAAATCAATTGCAGTGTTGTTTTTTCCACAATTTCAAACACATTGAAATTTATATATATCTCTGAAATGCATTACAAGAGGCTTATTATAGAATATGGTATGCATAAAGTTAATCGTTCATTTACAGGGACACTCAAAAGAATTCTGTTAAGTTATAGACCGGGAGGTGGCAGCAGAGATAATCACCTCATCGAGTTGACGGTTGAAATTTTAGAATTAGTTATAACTCGATTCGCATATTAAAACTCAATCGGTCTGGCAAGTCTCATCTTGGTGAAAAACAAATGAAAACCCGATTTTAGCGGTCGACTCTTAGGTTTACCATTGTGTTTTCCTGCTCCCAGTCCTCCATGTTTTTATACCTTTTGGGTGCAGGAAAACACAATGATAAAACTGTTGCATGCGTTTCCAAACTGAACTAAATTTTAGTGATCATTATATGATAAATCTATTGGTAATATACAGAGCAGCACAAAAAATTCAGATATTGTTCTGACTATTGATGACAATTGATGACAATTGCTGAAATTGTGCTTTCACATGTGCTTTCTACAAATTTAGACATATTTCAACTTAAACTGCGAAGCTTTATTAAAGCATTCTGAATGTGTTGGAATGTGTTTTATAATCTATGCTTGACGCATGATTTTACGTTCTAATTTAATAACAGAGGAATTTCCCACTAATAATTTCTGCCCTTTGATATTTTATTAATTACTCTTATTACATTCAACCTAGTTTTGGTATGTAAAAATGGAATTTCGTAATTTATTTTTAACCAACTTCCCGATATGCTAGCATTATAAAAAAAAATACGTTCACAAGTGTGTTTCTGACAACAATACACAATTTTACTATTTTTAGAGCTTAATTTTTAAGGCATCTTTCGGTTAGCACGCCACAGGCGGTAAATCGTCAAATATCTCAGTAACACGTACAATTGTATAGGAGACAAACGATGTATTTATTGATTCGCCAATGCATGCTCACCAAAATATGGTCAAATGACTGTGAAACTGCAACAATGAAAAACATTAAAGGCTAAAAATAGAAAATAAAATAAAGAACGTTATAATAAAAAAAACACTTATGAATTAATAAATTACTATTAATTTAAGATTATACGTTGAGAAATCAAATTAGAAATCCTAAAAAAATAGTTTAAATATTTTCTTTTCCTTAGCCCTATTTAAAAAAAGAAAGAGCAAAAAATATATATTTAATAAATTCAGTTGCTCGCGGTTTATACCAAGCGTAAAAAAAGCAGTGAATTTTTCAAAATAGATTTCGGTGCCGACGCCAAATTAATGTATCGTAACAGAAATTTTTGCGAAAAAAAAAACAATTGCAGACAAAAGAGGAGGCGTGATTTTAAAGATGAACACAGAATGCTTATAATTTACTTATACTTATTTTAAAAATGTAATTATCTGGGACAGAGTGTTTTGATCTCTTTAGGGAAGATTTTTTTATGGTGATAAAAAAAACGACTTTTTAACGATTTATTCGTTTTACATTAATAGGAATTCAAAAAGCAAAAGGGAAAAACAAAAATTCACGAAAACGTCCACATTTGTGGCCACTGAGCGTTATTAATTTACGAGTGAAATGACTTCTTATAAAATAAAAAAACTGTAAATATATCTTACATTTCTACAAATTATTAAAATTTAATGTGTTTAATATCTGATTTTTATCGAATATTAGCGATTTCAAATGATCCAACAAAATTGACTGACGAAAAATTACCTAGCACTTTTTTTTTTTTTTTTTTAAGTATCTCTAACTGTACATCGGAAATAACATCAGTGCAGCCAAACCACAGAATTTTTACTACTCTTGTTGAGGGAGTCTGTAGTGAATAACTTATCAAATTTTTGTTTTTATTATTGACAGTAATCCTATTTAATAAAAAGCCACGCGTTGCTGACGACTGGCTTTTTTGCCAAAGATTGCCACAGATTTTTCTCGGAAAATGAAACATTTGAAGTTACTGAAAAAATTAACAGCTCGAAAAGTATGTCAGAAAATTCTCAAACTTCGTTAGAAAGATAAAAAATTGTATTTTTCTTGATATAAATTTCAAATCTAATGATTGTCGTTTTTCAAATATTGAATTTAAAAAATTACCAAATTTCACAACGGAGCGAAACCTTCAAGCGTAAAAAGATAATGATAACGGCTGTGTCTTGACGTGCATACACGCTATAGCAAAAGTCACAAATTATAGTACCTTATTATGTTAAAATTACTGATGCACCGAATATTCGGTATCTATTCGGTATTCGGCATATTACCGAATATTCGGTTTGGCCGAATATTTCAATATTCGGCCGAACCGAATACTTAAACTAATTTTTAACTAAAATTTTTAAAAACCTTATGCAACTTCTATGTTTAACAGTCAGCTTATAAAGATATTCAGAATAATTAGAAACAGAATCATATTTAAATAAAAGAGAATGTTTTTACATTTATTTGCAGTTTGTTAAATATTATTTAAGAAAATTAACCAGTCATGGGGATTTTCATAGGAATTTTGTACAAATGCAAGTTCCTGAACATTGTCCAGTAAATAATTGTTTTTTTTTTGCTAAGATTTTAAAAACAACGTTTACAATCTCTGAAAATGATTGTCTACTCCAGACACCAATCTAGGATGCATTTAAAAACTTCCTTGCTTAATCAAAGGGAGTAGAATAATTATTATTGCTAAGTTGCCGCCACATAAAATTTGAATAGATTGTATTATTTATTTACTTTTACTTTAGTCTCTTCCTGACAAACAAATAGTATATGATCCTGTACAATTTTTCGTCCAATTTTTTCAAGATATCTTTGATTTTAAAATGTTTGTTTTAGAATTTATGAAAATTTTATTTATTTGCTTTAATTCTCAGAAGCCATGAAGTATAAAATTTTATTAATTAAAATTTTTTTATAAATATCCTCATCTTAAATAACTCAAAGAAGATTTTTTTTCAGTATAAAGTTTACTTTAAAAAAGCTCTGTTTATTAGAATAAAGTTTTAAATATTACGTAAAATTGTTTTAAAATTTAACATTTTAATGCCTTTAAACTTTGAAATATAAAAGTATTCGACAAACGACAAGCCGAATATTCTGTATTCGGCCTACCCAGTTACTATTCGGCTAGCCGAATATTCGGTATTCGGTTCGCCTGTAGGCCGAATATTCGGTATTTGGCCAAAATCACTATTCGGTGCATCCCTAGTTAAAATATAAAAGTGAATTATGATGTCACACGATTTCCTGATTTTTACTTAATTCGGGACAAATACTAGATGGGCCATTTCTTTTTAGTTGTGAATAATATAGGTTAATAAACATATCGCCTCATATTTAAAACGAATATAGGATTAATGCATGGCTTTTACAAGAGAAAGTGATGTCATGAATTTACATTTCTTTTTCAAATTTTCAAGAATCAAGACTATATTTATTTAGGCTTAGGAAACTTTAAATACTGGTATGAAATCAAAATTTCTCAAGGCTTTCAACATATTAAAAAAGAGCATATTTGCGCGGGATTCATAGTCCGTACGGTGTTTAATTTTAGAGTTGATTTTTCTAATCAAACATGTTTAAAACCCCGGGCAACGCCAGGTATTTCAGCTAGTTATAATTATAAAAAACAAACATGTGGCCAATGGCGTGAAGAGATTTAATCTAAAACAAAACATTTTTGTGAAAAATGGCAGCAATGAGCTTGGGCGATTAATTATTCTCATAAACATTAATAATTATTGATAATCCCAGTTGTTCAATTTATTTTAAAATCACCACTAGAGCCCCTCGAATAATTTTAGAATTGCTACATTACTGACACGTAATGGATTTTTAAGAATAAAAATTCTGTGAACCATATTCATGAGAACGTAGAACTTTTCTACCATGACGCATTAAAAGTTCGTATATCATATTTCTGGATGTGTTACGGTTGTACACCATTGAATTCGGAAGCGTTCTATTGGTTGAACAAATGATGGGTTAGGAGATTTTCAACTCCTTGATAATATAAATCCAATAAAAAAATATGGATTTTCTGTTGTCAGCAGTGAAGCATCTTCGACGCTTTCGCTTTCTTTGTATGTGTTCAAAGGGAACTACGGATATAATAGAAAAACAAATGAAGCATGCAGAGTGCGTAGTTATTCGAGATGTTGTAAATCTGTCAAATGTTGAAATTTCTTAGTAAATTCTAGCTTGCGCTCGACTTTATGGTGGGTGTTCGTGGAAAATTGTGTTCATAGACAGATTTTTTTTTTTTGTTGTTGTTGTTGTTTGTTTTATTATCCAACTAAGCAATCGTGATGTATATAAACGACAGCAAATTTATCGATAATTCACTTAAATTTGTGTGTGAATAAAAGCCTGATTTCTGATCAATGCAAGCTATCTCAACATTCGAAATACTTCCTTATAATGAATATTTTTGGATGAATTTTTTCCTTTTAAATTTTAAAACTTCAATCGTTTTAATGATTACATTCTCACGATCAGTATAGTTTTTTGTATAAATATTTTAAGGGGGCTGGTCACTCAGCTTCCAATTTCCCTTCACTAATGTAAAGTCTGTGGGCATTTGATGCATTCGTATATTTAAAATATCTCTTCGGGAAATTAATATTTTTAACTTTTTTTTTTGTGTACACTTCCAAAAAGATGTCTCATTTTTTCTTAATTCTCAAAATATTTCTAAAGTATAGACTTAATTTTATAGGAAGTGTTAAAATGTTACTCACAGTTCGCCCGCTTTTAACACAAAATATTAAATTCAGCATAGATTTTAGAAATATTTTGAAAACTAAGGGAAAGAAGAGACATCCTTTAAGAAGAGTACACAGAAAAAAGATGTTAAAAATATGAATTTCCCGAGAAGATATTTTAAACATATGAATGCATCAAAAGCCCACAGACTTAACATTACAGAGGAGAATTCCGAAGCTGGGTGACCAGCTCCTTTAAGTAGAAGCTGCACGGCTAAAATTTTCAAGTCCGGACTAGACCAAGCCCGTACGAAAGTTTTATTTGCCTGGCCATGTATAAAGCTAACAGTTTCCCCTGTGCTCTATTAGTTGTAAAAGCTGAAAGTTCGTCCCGAGCTCAGCCTATCGCGTTCATTTTTGTCGCAGTTTTATGGTTAAGGTCCGGCCCGGGTCATACAAAAATCAAATTCTGCACAAAATACCGATATTGTTATATCATTATTCTACAATTATTATATACATATATTAAGTATTTACATTTTTATGCAAACATTTTAGATTTAAATAAAGATGCACCACCGCCGCCGAGGATTTTTCTAGAAGTACAGACCTATATACTTGCAGATCAAAGTCTGGTAAAATCTGGTTACTCGAACCAGTACAGGTCTACAATCAGAATTCCTCTTTACTTTTCTATTTAAAATTTGACAACATATTAATAATTGATAATAATTGATTTTAGTAAGCAGATGAAATGCTACTTTCCCCTTTTAATCCACCAAAACCTATAAAAAATGTAACATTGCAACAGAAGGTACTGCTACTTTATGTTACTTTGGACAAAATGAGCATAATTTGTATTAAGTTAACGTTAATTAAGGATTTGATTTCATTACGATAAATTTTATATAATTTTTTGTGGGTTTTTTTTTTTTTTTTTTTTTTTTAAATGGGTAGTGGAAGAAGACGCCGTGTAACTAAAAATAGAACACAGTTGTTACGTTTAGATTTCTCTCAGAAATCCGATTCCACATTTGATTCCATTTTAATTTTATTTAAGTTTGGAAGGAAAAAAAGTTAATAGGAAAGGGAATATCTGCAGATATTTTAACAATGAAAAATCCTTCAGAAAACGCGTCTAAAAAAACTTCATCACCGAATTCGCTTTAGTTTCTTCGAAGTGCAAAATTATAGTTTACGAAATTTCGTCAGTCCTATAATCTTGCGTAAATGTACAAGTCGTAAAATGTTTTTTAAGTCATCGACCTGCAGGTTTTTTTTTTTCTTTAACAGACAACAACATTAAGCAAAAACCTGGAACTTTTAGCTCCAAGGTAAGTGACATAATGAAAACGACCATAATTCCCTGGCAGCAAATCACGTGCGCACGTGCAGCAGATGATTGCTGGGTCTATCACGTTTTTAGAAACTTCGCTTTGGTCAAATAACTTAAATGAACTTTTGACCATGAACGCTCACTGCTGTTTTTTCATTCGGAAAACCTTAAGAGTGGAACAAAATGTAATGCTTTAGAATTATTAAAAACGCAGGTATGTCACACACTGAGCGGGATGTTTCTGTATTTCGATTACACATTCCTTTGAAAAAGAATAATATACTGTGACCGTCAGTTAGAGAATCATTAGCAACGTGCATCAGCGCATTTATGAATCCAATAATTCAGAGTAGAGTTTTGTTAAAATCCGTCGTAATAAGTGATCCAAGTAAGTTGTTTTTAGATTGCAGATAAGGTCTAGTTAAATATTTCATTCTATAAAACTTTTTATATCTATTCCTTACGCAAAAAAACTTAACCGGGGTTCGGTTAGTTTAACCAAATATTCTTGGTGCCGTTTGTAAGTTTGGAATAAAATTAGGTATCCCGGCCCGGGCACACTGTGCCGGAAAGGGTTAAACAATGTACATTTAAAATATTTTGGACTTTCTGCCATATTCTGGTACGACCCTTTAGCAGACTAAAGTTTATGATAGAAAATGACGTCAGATTACCGAGGCGAAACATATTTCACATATTGCTTTATATATTACTACTTCGCCAAGTTTCAAAATGAATTATGCCCAGAATGTATTGCTTAGCTATATTCAAAAAATCTAATATTTTTTTTGAAGATGACAATATTATGTCCCTTAATTTTAATAGCAGTTACTATGCTGAAAAAAATGAGAATGGATAGTAGGATAGACCGGGGATAGTTGGCCGTAGGGGCATGTTGGCCCAGTCGCAATATTTTTTTAACTTTGCGTTAGATAACATTGTCAGTCCAGCCAAGTATGCGTTTCTTCGCTTTCCTCCTACAACATAAGCACCATTGAAGTCTGGGCGTCCGTTAAAGAATTATTGAGAATTTTCAAAATTTTGCAAAGGTGAGTAAATTTCCTCTCTTATATATAATCGTTTTTTATTTGTTTGTAAATTACATTTTAGATTTTGATATATAATAATTCAGAAAAATAATTGTTCATAGTTATTGTAGGGCATGTTTTTTTATTGAAATACTTTCAGAATAATTCGTTACAGTCATGAAAAACAAAAATGGCGATACGGGGTTAGTTGGCCCATTTGGCACGGGGCATGTTGGCCCGCAACGGATTAAGGGAAATGTGATTTTTTCTTATAAAACCTCCCTGTCCCCCCCCCCCCCCCCACACACACACTTTTTTTGTTTTTAATTTCTTTTTGCTGTAAGAACTGCTCCCATCAAAAGCTTGTCAATACAAAAATTGTGGATAATAGTAAAAGGATTTATGATAAACTTAAGGGAATTTGATATCTTGTGAATTGACAAAATTTATTTTAATTTAGGAGGCTATAATGTGTTTTCGTCCGAAAGAAATAAAAATTAAAGATTTGGTAAAATTTTGATCATTTCTTAAACTTTTACACTATCAGAACATTAAAAAGTGACGTGGGCCAACTTACCCCGCAATCGGGGCAGGTTGGCCCAAGCGACTTGGTGTCAATTTGAGCTTCTAAGCTAATACTTTTAGTTAATATTTTCAAACTTTACTATTGTTACGTCTTCCTGAAAGTACACTGATAGTGGTAACATAAAAAGAAATTTAAAATGTTGAATTGTAATTTTTTTTAATTATTTGAAGAAAAAGCGGGCCAACTAGCCCCGGTCTACCCTAAATACTTGCAAATTGAATATCGTTCAAACATTCATAGTTCTTTTTTGCTAAACCTTGAACTTAGTCTTTTTGCTAAATCTACTTAATGCAGGTTTATTTGATGAAGAGGTGGTTTGTTTAATAGACGTTCTCTGAAGAAAGGCTTTTATCCACAGAATTTCGAAAATTGACTTCACCGTTTATTTTAGCTCATAGTATCGTGATGTTGAATATTTTTTTAAATTACCGTATATAATCGTGCATAAGTCGATTCCTGTATAAGTCGACTCCCCCCCCCCCCCTTCAATTCTTAAGCAAAATTTTGAAAAAAAAAAATTGAATTTTCGTGTATAAGTCTAACCATAATTCTGGTAGTGTTGAAAAATGATTTGTAATCGAGGATAAAAATAAAACATTAAATTAGTAAAAACTTTACGTTTCTAATCAATTTTTTTTTAATTCAACGGTTTAAAATTGTATAATTATGTAAAACCTAAGAAGCTTAAACTATGTTGAAACCTATTTACATCTATTCAATGATACTTAAAGGGAAAAAAAAAATGTTTCAAAAATCTATTCAAGACTCATTTACAAGGGTAAACAACTTATACTGCCAAAATATTAAAATATAGTACTCTTTGTGTTGTAGGACTATTCCGGGAGATATCTAGAAGCATTCTCAAGTTGAACTCTTTAAAAAGGGGATTAGAATGTTGAAGGGAATTCTGTACCGATATCTTCATTTCACCGATATCTTCATTTTCGCGAAAATTAATGGTCGCGAAAATAAGTGCTTTTCCAGAATCTGCGAATTTTTACTACCTCGTGTATAAGTTGACCCCCATTTTAAACTCCCAAATTTTGTCTAAAATTCTTCGACTTATACACGAGTATATACGGTAACGGTCTCCACTGTTCAAAACGATACACTGAAAATGAATCTTTTATGGCTATAGATTTGACTATTTATGATGGAATGAGTTTCCAGAAAGGTGTATCAATAAGTTTTGATCATAAGCATTTACGAAATTTTAAATAAACCACCACAGAATGAACACACTCATATTTCCTTACATATGTTTGAAAGTAGGGTTACGTGCAGTGGTGTAGTCGTAGAAAACAACAGACGGTATACGCTCTAAGCAGAGGGTATACGCTCAAGGCTGAGGGTATACCCTAGAGTGTATATACTATAGCTTTCTTGGGAAACAGAGGGTATACGGTGTTCCTTAAAAAAATCCAAAAGGTATACGGCGTATACCCCCGTATACCCTCCACTACATCCCTGGTTACGTGTATCCTTTAGTAGTGAGCAAAGAGGTTCTAGGGGATAACCAGGAAAAAAAAAAAATCCAAATAGGATTTTTCCTCTATATTGGAATCATCCTTTAATTTAACAAAATTTTGATTAAGAAATTTAATATGTTTTAGTAACACATAATCAGGGTCTGATTACCAACGGGGAAAACTTCCATCAGTAAAAAGAAATAGAAATTGTTTCCTTATTCATAACAGTAATTTTGTATAAACAGGGCGTTTAAGGCGAAACGTTTTATTGACACTTAACGGACCAATGCCGCCATAAGCGGTACTGGCACCCTTAAGGGGGCTGGTCACTCAGCTTTGAAATTCTCCTCCGCAATGTTAAGTCTATGGACTTTTCATGCACTCGTATATTTAAAATATCTTCTCGGGAAATTCATATTTTTAACATCTTTTTCCTGTGTACTTTTCTTAAAGAATGTCCTTTTTCTTAGTTATCAAAATATTTCCAAAATCTATGCTGAATTTAATATTTTGTGTGTTAAAAGCGGGCGTACTGTGAGTAAGATTTTAATACGTCCTAAAAAATTAAGTCTATACTTTATAGATTTTGAGAACTAAGAAGAAAAGAGACTTCTTTTAGGAAGTGTACACAAAAAATGGAAGTTAAAAATATTAATTTTACGAAGAGATATTTTAAATATACGAATGCATCAAATGCTCATACACTTTACATCAATAGTGAGGGGAAATCTGAAGCTGAGTGATTAGCCCCCCCCCCCCCCCAGTAGCAAGTGTCTGCAACAGATACTTCAGGTGCAGAAAATAAACTGCAGGTAAAATATTTTAGAATTGAAGCATTAATTAATCAAACGATCACTTACCTTTATTATTATGCATTTCATTAATTTTACTAATAAGAATCTTAATTTTTTTTATTAAGTAATAAAAAGCTAAACATAATATAAAGCGAAATAAAGGTTAGATAGAAAAATAATCTGCAAATGAGAAAAGAAAATCTGCGACGACAGTCTCCCGTCTCGAGCTTTCTGCTACCGGGCCAGCCCCCTTAACCAAATTAATTAGCTTAGCACCACTTTTTTTTAAGAAACTTTTACTTAGACAACATGTGCAAGAGAAATTTACTAAAAAAATTACTTTTAAAATATAGTGGTGCGAATAAGTATAAAAATAGAATAATGTATTTAAAGCTACCGTCCCTTTAAGGGGGTAGGATACCTTTGAGCACGTAGGAAAAGTAAAAAATATCACTATGTTCCAAGCTTCAAAACTTGTGTAATAAGTCAAAAATAAAAATCAAACTTCATTTAAATATAATACTCATATTTAAATTAAAAAATATATATGTACTTGTAAATTCATAAATAAATATTGAAATGATAAGTTTAAAAAATATGATAAGAGAAAAAAATCTTGCGCGCATGATAAAATCTGAACATATGCATATAAAGAGGAAATTTTGGTGAAAATAAATACATAATAGTATTACCTTTATACTAAAACCAGAATATTTGAAAAAAAATATTGACTAAATTAAAAAATTAACAGAAAGAGAAATTTTCACTTTAAAAAATATTTTCAAAGTAAAAAAAACAGAAAAAAAATATTACCTTTTTCTGGTTTTAAGTTGTAGATAATACAGAAATGAATGTTTTGAAAATTTCTTTTGATTGCCATGCATAGTTTTTTAGTAACACTGCGTGCAGTATCAAAATTCATCATTTTGAATAAACGCAACGCAAAGTTTAATTATCCTATGAAGTCTTAATATAAAGTCTTAATAAAACTGCCATAATTAGTAATCTAACGGGAATTTTTTAATGCGGTTTTTTGCATATTGTTCAGAAATGATTACGGAATCAAAATATGCATTAAAAAATTTTCGAAAATTTTGTAGGTTTAAAGGTATCCTATCCCCTTAAGGGTTAAAATTTACTGGTGGAAGTTTGCCACGTTAGTAATCAGGATCTTACATATAATAAGTAAAAATTACGAAGTTTTAACTTATCATTAATGGAACATGCAACTTATAAATACCATAAAAACATTTATTAAGATATTTCCGCTTTTGTACATTCGATTGAATGTGCTTTATGCCTCATTCTTATTGTTATTTTTATAATATACATAGAGAAATTGGGTCCATTTGTCATTTTATTGCAGCGATGTAATTAGCAGAAAATAAAGCTTTTTGAAAAAAATTTAATGTGGCGTATTGTGTTGCAATGCAATTAAATAATTATTGAATCCTTAGCTTTTTCAATAAGAACATATATGGCAGCAACACTAAATTTAATTTTAAAGTCATTAACGTGGCTTCATGCAAAATATAATTCCATGATCTGCAGATTCTTCGATACTTATTTAATATATAACAACATTTTTTGGCCTTAAAATTCTTTCTTCTAATACATCTTAATATTTCAAAAACTAGTTACAAATGTCAACACTTCAGTGTTATTACTTAAATATTACACCAACTTTGATTTTCATCTAAAGTTTCTGCTTCAAAATAGGAGTAAAAACGAGTTAATCTCAATCATATTTAATAAAATCTATATTTTTCGTTATTTTGTTTTACATCAGCTGCTTGAGAATCGCCGGGTTAGCTGGATGCGAATTGCCGGTCGCTGCATGAACAGACGATGTACAATAGAACTATGAAAAATCAAGAAAAATCGCTACTACAAAGCCCCCTTCCGGCGGATTGTTGTAAAATTCACGTGGACCTGCTGGCCGTAGCCAAAAACAAACACATGAAATTTGGTTCAATTCTATGCATAATTTCATACACTTTTCTATGGTACTATAATGAAAATGGCACAAAAATCGCTATAACAGCGTCCCCTTCCGGAGGAATATTTCCAAATTCAAGGAGGACTTGCTGGCCATAGCCAATACACACAAAAAATTTGGTTCAATTCTATGCATAACTGCATACACTTTTTCATGATACAAAGAGGACAGACAGACGTTTTGTATAAACATGTTTTTCGGGATCTCCGATCCCCAAAACAAATCCGTCGAAATCAGGAAAACGAAAAAAATGTCGATTACAATACTTTCTTTAGAAAGAAGTAAAAATGAACATTACTGTTTATAAATACTGGTATTCAAAAATTCGAATAGAGTGGGAACCATGCACTCCGGAAAACACCGAAATGGGATTTTTTCTTCACGAATAAAGATATCCTTGCAGTGAAACACGTTTTACAGTTACAGAAAATCGGAAAAATCAATATTTTTCGTAGCAGATTTGACGGTTTATGTTCTGTTAAATTTGTTCTTAGAGATTATTGGATTGGCCCATGAAAGTTTTATTACGACTTTATCAAGACTTCTTTATCTATATGAAGTTTTAAACTTGGAAATGCATTTGAGTAATTGTTTTCGAATATCGAGCTGAAGTTCGTTTCATGAATATAAGCTTTTATGAGCCGGATCGAGCAAATACAGTAGTTTTCGGAACATTAATTCCGGAATTAATGTTTTATATTAAATATATTAAAATTTTTAAACAAGCATTTGAACTACTTTGTTCTTTGAAATAAATATTAGATAATTTTTTTCAATTTTAAAATAATTCTTTGTTAAAATGATTTGAAGTTTTGCAATTGGGGCAAATTAATTTAGAAAATATTTTTTCTGAGGTGTTATAAAATTAAAATTTTCAATATTTGAGTTTTATTTCAATGAGGTGACAAATTTAGAAATAAATCGCGGGCTCGTCAAATTACAGAAGACGAAGTTGCAGATATGAAATAAATTCCCAATAAAATGAGCAAAAAGGTATTTGAAATATTTAACATTTCAGCTAGAATACTGCGATTTCTTGCACGAGTAGGCTAATTTTTTTTTCCGATATAGCAGTTAACACGTTGAGTGCCACGATGACTGACACTGAAGCGCTGAAAATTTACAATGTTTAAAGTAATTTTTAAGAAAGTATAATCCTGTAACAAATAAAAAGGTAGGTAAATTTTAAATATTTGTTCAGTAATTATTTAAAACAATGTATATTTTTTCAGTTTTGTATCATATTTTAGACGTCAGCCATCGGTGAATGACGCGTTTTAAACGGAAAGTTCGCTGTCAGCCACCGGTGGCTGACGTGGCGCTTAACGTCTTAAGCTAAAAGCCTAATTAAAACATGGATCAACTTGGCCATGGCCTAAATTTGGTGCGCAATTATTGTAAAGCTGAATTTTAAATTATTTTCATTCTGCACTGTATGTAATGAATATTTTGTATTTTTAGCGTAGATAAGATTAAAAACAAATATCTAAATACATATTTATATATTCACATCTGTATTCTAAGACACAGAAATGATTATCTTTTGGTGACGTTATAGGAAGACAATATATTCCCTCAAAGGAATACGACCCTGACAGATACCCTGACAGAATTTCTTAGGCTCCATTGGTCCCTGTTTAAGCTATTTATTACAAATGAAACATGCGAATCTCGCATAACAGTATTTTCCCCCTCTCGCAAATAGCAGCTTTTACTTTTCGCATGTATAAATTAGAAACAATGCTTTTATGTTGGAATTTTTTTACATTTACGCTATTATTTTGGATTTAAAATAAAGTAGATGGAAGGCGCGTATTTTAAATGCATGAAATATCTATTTAAAATGAATGTTATTTCTTTTAAATGAAATGAGTGAAAGTTTTATATTTTAAATGAAAGCAATGGAAACAATATTTGGCGATGTATCACCTGCACCCAGTTAACATAAAAGTACCGATATTTAATCAGTCATAAGTTAAAACAATTATATTAGTAAGAAATTTCAACCAAATCGCCTTATGCGAGAATAAATAGAAACAAAGTTTGTCGTAAAATTTATGAAGGCGTACTGAAAGAATAAAATCCAAATTTAACTCTTTAGGGATTAAAATTCAAAGAGAAAATTTACTTTTAGGTTTAAAAAAATTAAAAATAGTTATCTAAATGATAAAAATTACGGTTTAGTAAAATTTAATGAATATGTTATTTATTAATGTCTAATGAATATAGTTATTTTGCCTACTATTTTTGATATGACTAGGTTGTTTCTGAATTTTTGAAAAAACTTTGAAGAATGTGACATAACAAACCGAAAACAATTTTCCAGCTTTTTTTTTTTTTTGTTAAATCAAATTATTGGTTTCGGCAAGTAGCCTTTACTTTTAAATAAAAAAAAAAAAATTGAAACATGTTTAAAATAAAAGTCTCAGTAGCTGTGTATATAGAACTTTAAATGCATTAGTTTGTTTTTAACACTTTCCAACGCAGTTCAAAAGTGTTTATGAATTCGGTTTGTCTGGCGGTCTGTCTCTACACGCTCTAACTCGCGTAAATATGCTCGGATTTTCATGCAATTGATATACCGGGTGTCCCAAAAAGGACTGACTGATTTTAAAATTCAATAACTTCCAAACGGTGACAGATATTTAAAAAATTCTTGCACGAGGGTTATGCATAAAGTCAGAAGTTTTATTACAGTGATTTTCGATTTTAGTTCGAATTACAAACAATAGATGGCGTTGTAAGCAATAGTCGCTAAATACAGGCTCGATTTTTCGTCCTTTCTGTTGTTCCATGCGGAAAAAGGAGATGGAAATGTATTATCCGGGCCACGAAGTACCAAAAATCGAGCCTGAATTGAGCCTCTATTGATCGCAGCGCCATCTATTGTTTGTAATTCGAACTAAAATCGAAAATCACTGTAAAAAACCTTTGACTTTATGCATAACCCTCCTGCAAGAATTTTTTTAATATCTGTCACCGTTTGGAAGTTATTGAATTTTAAAATCAGTCAGTCCTTTTTGGGACACCCGGTATATTAATGATGTTTACCATGGCATGTTCGGTACTGAATATGAATTGTGTAGCATTAGTTCATTTTCAGGGCGCTCAAATGAATTCCGTTACATTATGGTGAATGAGGGAAAATAGTCTGCAGCGTATTTTAGTGACATTGCGCTATTTCAAACGAAATTGATATAAATCACTGAATTTCTCCACAAGATGATTAGTATAGAATATTGCATTCATAACATGTTTCGTTCATTTACAGGGACACACAAAAGTAATCTGCTTTGAGCAATAATTGCTGGAGTGCGTTCTCAGTTTTGGCATGCGCTTTTAAATTTAACTAATTTTTTTGCTTGTTACCCGTTGTGTATAATTTCTGTTCCTCGTATACACGGCTGAATAAAATAATTCACGCACCATTCTCCTTATTACTGGAAATAGCTAAAAAGGGAATTTAATTGTGGTATATATTTCCTAAGTGAACAACATTTTTGCATGCATGATAGTTTACAGATACAAATCTATGTATCACATACAGGGATGCGCTCAAAGAATTGGGATAATTTTTCGACTGTAGATGGGAATTGCTGAAATTGAGTTTTCAAATGTGTTGTGTTTCGAAATGGTTCAATTAGACATATTTCAATCTATTCAATGGCGAAGTTGTTACATTATTTTGAATGTGTTGAAAGCGTGATAATCTATGCTTGACGCATGTTTCTTTTATTGTTTTATTACTGATTATTGAAACATGAATGAAGTAATAAATGTAAAGACATAGGCATGCAGATATTAAAGACAAAATAGTCGATGTATAGACTATTGCTATTATTAGGTCTCCAGATTCGAAAGTTTAAAGAAAATTTCCGAGAAATTCAAACTTGAGGTTTAAATCAATTGAAAAAATTAACGACTGTGAATCAAAGTAAGATAGTAAATGACAATGTAAAACCAGTCATTAAAAGGGTAAAGCGTACTCTAAAAATAGTGCTTTCAAAATATGGGCATATTAATGTACCATTGTCACTTCAAGTGGCAAATATTAGTCTTGGAAAAAAAGAAAAAAAAAATTCATGGGCCAAGACATTCAAGTTATCCGAAGCAAATAATATTCAAATTGAATACTCGTGCATACAAAATTATGACTTGAATCTATCATAACTTTTTATGTATGCGATATACAAGCGCTGCACCAGTTAAACTCAGCCTAGTAGCAGTATCATAAGCTCAAAAACAAGACATTAAAATGAAGTCGTGAAGGTAATAAAATATTACTTGACAAAGACAATTCAAACTAAATCATACCAGCGTAGATGGCTTTTTGCATTAAAGTACAATAAAATCGCATGCAAGCAATAAAAAAAACTGGTCCATGATGCTCTTGGTACGTCCATCGTGATGAAAGATGAGCTATAAAGCATTAAGCATAATTTATTTAATGCAGTTTTACATACACGATAACCATTCATGCCTATCTTAACAATCGACATGGGGTTCATTGTATTTTTTAAAAATAGTTTTAAAGAATAAGCCAATTTTGATGCGCATGGTTACTTTGTTTTATAGGCCAATAAATATGTATTTCAATTGTAGTGAAATCTTATTTTTCATTAAAGATATTAGCATTAACTCTGAAAGATTAATTTTGGATCACCAGTCCACGCTAACATAGGAACTAACCAAAACTGAAAGCGACCACCTTTTAGTCTAGTTGTTACAGAGAGCAATGCAAAGCAGTGACAAGGACCGAATCAGGGACCCTTGGAACAGTTGAACACTAGAGTCGAGCCAAGTTGTTCTCTGCTAGAAACTGTTTTAACTCGTTCAGGACTGGCATCTTTTACACGAATTTTATTCGTCTGGCACCACTTTTTGTTAATTATTTGACTTAACTTTATAAATCACGAAAATGTCTAAATTAAATAAAATCAATTTTTACTTTTCTTTTTTACTAGTACGAAACTCAAGCGTTTTAATCACTTTGTGAACACACCATGTATATGCATCCTCAAAAAGTTTCAAGACTGGTCTGAGAATACAAAATTTATTAAACATTTTTGTACAGCGAACTAAAATTCTTCGAAATATGTCCATTGGGCATCAACACACCGCTGCCAGCGTTTTTTCCATGGTTCATAGGCTACCTGGAAGCTTTCGCAAGCAAGGCTGTTAAAGGACCTCGTCGAAGCTGCCTAGATCACTGGAATCGTGTCGAATCTCTTTCCTTTCAGGTCTTTCTTGATCCGGGGGGACAAAAAAAGGTCGCTGGGAGCGAGGTCGGGCTGTAGGGTGCTCGATCCTTCAAATGGTGGAGTACTCTAGTAAACTGACCTTACCCGGCGCGTCCTCCCAGACATAAAAGAAGATTGGATTGTTCACCACGACAATGCGCCCTCTCACACGTCGCATGCTGCCGCCGAAGTTTTGGCTAAAGATGCGACCGCACCATCCTCCTAACTGTTAGCAGTGTCGGCTTCGTTTTTTGTGGCGACGCGGTGTCTTTGATTTTTAACGACTTTAGCAGGAAAGGGAATGATGTCCGGCAAAAGAGGAACCTTTCCTTCAAGTAGAGTCGAGCTCCTTATCTCCTGACCCATTGTTGATTCCCCTCATTCTTTTGTCAATAAATCGCAGATGGGTCCAGTACAAAAGCTTTTCCAAGAAAACTGGAGAAGTAGGCAAAATATGCGTGGGTACGCAGCCTAAGTTTAACGTGGCAATACTCTCGCAAGCCCCCTACAGCCCCGACCTCACTTCCAGTGCCTTTGGTTTGTTCCCCCAGATCAAGAAATACCTGAAAGGGAAGCATTTCGACACAATTCCAGCGATCCAGGCACCTCGACGAGGTCCCTTAAGAGGCTACTGCAGTCAAACGAAAACACCCGTTCGCCAATGCTAATCCTATGGAAGAAATTTATAAAGATATCTCGGTCGCATTTCAATATTTTTAAATGATTTCTTTTGCAATGAATAGTTGAGATCGATCTGTACAAAGGCCGTTGTTTACTTTTTCGATTTTGTTTACAGGTATTTCTTATAAGGACCCTTTCATTTTCGGAACCGGTTTCGAAAGTAAAAGCATCCTAATAAAAAATATGTGCAATCAAAATCGAAAAAGTAAAAAACGGCCTGCATACAGATCGATCAAAACTATTCAATGCAAAAGAAATCATTTAAAAATATTGAAATGCGACCGAAATATCTTCATAAATTTCTTCCATAGGATTAGCATTAGCGAATGCGTCTTTTCATTTGATTGAAGTAGCCTCTTAACAGCCTTGCACGCGAAGGCTTCCAGGGAGCCTATGAACAATGGAAAAAAAGCTGCCAGCGGTGTGTTGATGCCCAAGGTTCATATTTCGAAGAATTTTAATTCGCTGTACAAGAATGTTTAATAAAATTCTGTATTATCAGACCAGTCTTGAAACTTTGTGAACACACCATGTATGCACCCATGGTCCCGAACGGGTTAATACTGTGCGTGCGAGATGGCGTCGCCATACTTTTGACAGTACTCCACCGCAGTGGGGAAGACGTCTCGTTTACGTCGGACGTAAGCTCAAACAAGAGACACTGCCATCTGAATTCTAGGCCTGAGCGCTGACACAAAATTGGCGGCTGTCATACGAGGATTTTATTCACAGCGATTGTACGGTTCCTTCAATTTGAATACAAATATTTTTTTTTAAAGTGTTTTCCACTTTATTTTTCAGAGATTAAAGAAGTTGAAGAAACTTTTGGAAAATAACGATGTCTAAATTCAGGATTCAGGGGACCGTACAAACGCCTAAAAATATCCGCCTACGACACCCGCCATTTTTGTGTCAGCTCTCAGGCTTAGTATTCAGGGGGAGGTGGACGACGCTGTCACATTGTCACGCAAACGTATGATGTACGGAGCGATAGTCTTTATGCTATGAGAATGATGACTGTCCGCTAAGGGTGTTTTCTGGTACTGCCATCTGTTGATCCCGAGGAGAGGGTAAGATTGCGGTTTTTTTTTTTTGGGGGGGGGTCTAAAATCACTATTAGGTTGAGCAGGCAAAGTTCGAACCCAAGGGCTCCGGAACAGCAGACGAGCAAAAGGCTAGCTCAGTTGCTCTCTGCTAGAAAGTTTATATACTGTGCGCGCGAGATGGGGTTGCTACATGGCGCTGGCTGTTTGAAAGATGCCGGCTTAGAGTACCGATATTAACAATTATGCAAACAAAATACCAGTGTTGCTGGTAGTTCTAACTTTTAGGTTTCAAAGATTTGTCCTGTGGTGAAAGTAAACTAAACGCGAAAAATGCCGATTTTTCATCAACACAGTTGTTCTCAGTAACTTACAGTATTTATCAATATATCAAAAGGTACCAATGCTGATTAATTTAATATTTTATTGGTATCAGTATTTACAATTTTTCAGGTGGATTTCTTTACTTTTTCACATGTTGCAGAAATATTTCACAAAGATTGTTTGGAAAGAGCGGTACACATAAACTATAAAAATATGTCACCAGAGGCGTCCCTGATGTTAAAAAAATACTATATGATGGAGAACGGCAACTCTGCACCAAGCAGATTCTTTTAAATTTTAGAGTGTACCCATGCTATTTATTATTTTGCGTTAATTCTTAAAATATATAAATCCATTAATAACTTTCCTGCAATGCTATCTTAAAGTGTTAAGGCTGCTACTCACTCGGCTTCCGAATACCCCTCACTAATGTTAAGTCTATGGTCATTTGATCCATTCGTATATTTAAAATATCTCCTCGGGAAATTAATATTTTTAAACTCCTTTTTTCTTATGCTCTTCTTAAAGGATGTCTTTTTTTTTTTTTTCTCTTAGTTTTCAAAATATTTCTAAAATGTATGCTTAATTTATTATTTTAGGTATATTAAAAGCTGGCAAACTGCGAGTACGATTTTAACACTTCATATAAAATTAAGCACATTTTAGAAATATTTTGAGAATTAAGAAAAAAAGATCCTTTAAGAAGAGTACACAGAAGAAAAGGAGTTTAAAATATTAATTTCCAGGGGAGATACTTTACATATACGAATGCATTCTATGCCATAGACTTAGCATTAGCGAGGGGAATTCTGAAGCTGAGGGACTAGCAGCTTTAAGGGGATTCTTCGCGCACTTGAAAACACCCGCTCCGTAATGTTAATCCTATGGGGAGGTTATTTTCGAATTTTTCGTTTCAATTTGAATATTTTTAAATGATTTTTTTTTGCATAGGCTAGATGAGGTCGATCTTTAGTATGACTTTTTTTTTCGATTTTGGTTGCAGATTTTTTTTTAAAAAGGTACTTTCAGTTTCCAAACCGGTATCGAAAATGAAAGTACCTTTTTAAAAATAATCTGCAACCAAAATCGAAAAAGTAAAAAAGAGTCATATTAAAGATTAAGCTCAGCTATCCTATGGGGGGGGGGGAGAATTGTTTAAAATATTCAAACGAGAAATTCGAAAATAACCTGCCCATAGGATTAACATTACGGAGCGGGTGTTTTCGAGTGCGCGAAGAATCCCCTTAAGGTAGGGGCGCACAACCTTTTTCAGAGAAGGGCCACTTATAAAAATGTCTGGGTTGTCGCGGGTCACATCAGTAACACAGAGAGAATTCTATTTCGGGGAGGTGATCTGTGGCCTATAATCAGATAAAAAATGTGGTTTCAGAGGAGGGTGCGCGAAGAATCCCCTTAAGGTAGGGCGCACAACCTTTTTCAGAGAAGGGCCACTTACAAAAATGTCTGGGTTGTCGAGGGCCACATCAGTAACACAGAGAGAATTCTATTTCGGGGAGGGACCTGTGACCTATAATCAGATAAAAAATGTGGTTTCAGAGGAGGGGGGTTGCCCCTCTAGGTTCCCTTACCCAGTCAATATATGCAATTGAGTTGGCAAGTATATATAAACAGTTTACGTTTGTATATATAACACAGATATAGCAAGGATTGTTTTCAAGGAGTGATAATATTCCTTGACTTTATTCGGGGATGTAAATTTTGTTTTATTATAAGTGCTAAAAAGCAAACATAGGCATGAAACTGACTAGTACGTAGTGCCGAAAAAAAATGTGAACTTTATGAAAGAAGGAGAGAAGGAGCCAATCAATGAAATGTATGATTTTTCCACGCCTGATCAATGAAATTCGCGATTTTACTGCGCTCGATCAAAACACTTAGCAATTTTTTATGCGCCTGTTCGACAAAATTTGCTGTTTTTCCGTGAACGATCGAAGAAATTTGCAATTTTTCCGCCCCTAATCGACAAAATTCGCAACTTTTCCGTGCCCGATCGACGAAATTTGAGATTGTTTTCGCCCTTAATCGACGAAATTCGCAATTTTTCCGCGCCCGATCAACGAAATGCACGATTCTTAACTGACTGATGAAATTAGCAATTTTTTTCCGCGGCAAATTGACAGAATTAGCGTTTTTTTCTCGCGATAAACTGACGAAACTCACGATTTTTCCGTGCCCGATCAACGAAATTTGCAATTTTTCCACGCCTGATCGACAAAATTCGGGATTTTTTCGTGCCCGACTAACGAAATTCGCGATTTTTCGAAGCTCGATAGACAAAACTCGCGATTTTTCCGTGCCCGATCGAGAATTTTCGATTTTTCCGAGCCTGATCGACGAAATTTGTGATTTTATCGCGCCCAATCAGCGAAATTCGCGATTCTTAACTGTGGAGCTGACGAAATTTGTAATTTTTTTCCCGCGCCAAATTGACGAAATTCGCGATTTTTTTTTTGACATACAGAGACGAACACGCGATTTTTCCTCAGCCGATCAACAGAATTCGAGATTATCCCTCTCCTAATCGGCAAAATTCGTAATTCTTAACTGACTGACGAAATTTGCAATTTTTTTTCCGCGGCAAAATGACGAAATTCGCGGTTTTTTCTCACGACTGAAGAAACTCACGATTTTTTCTTAGCCCATCAATAAAATTTTCAATTTTTTCGCGCATCCCCAACAAAATTGATGACTTCTCCGTGTCCTATCAACGAAATTCGCGATTTTTTCGAGCCCGATCGACGAAATTTGCGATTTTTCCGCGCCTGATCGAAAAAATTCTCGATTCTTAAACTGACGAAATTTTAAATTTTTCTGAAGCAAGCTGACGAAATTCGTGATTTTTTCGTGCGACCTACAGACAAAAATTGAAAATTTTTCCAGTTATAAAATGACGAAATTCGCGGGCCACACGCTAACTCATCGCGGGCCACTTTTGGCCCGCTGCCACAGGTGGTGCATCCCTACCTTAAGGTGACAAATGATCTGCGGAACCTTATTCATATTTAAGGGGCTACTTCAGTCACCTGGAAAGACTCGCTTGCTAATGCTATGGAAGAATTTTTTAAAGCTATCTCGTTTGCATTTAAATATTTTTTAAGGATTTTTTTTTTGCATTGGTATCTCTATTGGTATATTGATATCTATATCTGCCTTTTTTACTTTTTCGATTTTATTTGCAGATTTTTTTTCAAGAGGATGCTTTCCCTTTCGAAACCGGTTCAGAAAATGAAAGTGTCCTAGTTAAAGATATCTGTAAGCAAAATCGAAAGAGTAAGCAACGTCCTTTGTACAGATCGATCTCAGCTAGTCAATGCAAAAAGACTTGTTTAAAAATACTGAAATGCAAGCGAGATATCTTTATACATTTCTTCCATAGGATTAGCATTAATGAGAGGGTCTTTTCAGTTGACCGAAGTAGCCTCTTAAGAGCCTACACTAGTCACTCAAAAAGACCCGGATGATAATGTTAATCCTATGGGGAAGTTATTTTCAAATATCTTGCTTGAATTTTGATATTTTCGAACGATTTTTTTTGCATAGGATAAGCTGAGGACGATCTATAACCGGGCTAGATTTTACTCTTTTGATTTTGGTTTTTTTTTTAAAAATTACGTTTACTTTCGGAACCGGTTTGAACCGGTTCTGAGATTGAAACTATCCTAATATATAAAAAGAATTATAACCAAAATCAAAAAAAGTAAAAACTAGCCTTAGATCGTCCTCAGCTATCCTATGCAAAAAAAATCATTCGAAACTATCAAAATTCAAGCGAGATATTTGAAAATAACTTCCCCATAGATTAACATTATCATCCGGGTCTTTTTGAGCGACTAGTGTAGGCTCTTAAGTAGAGGTCTGCACGGGCCGGAATTTCCAGGCCCGGGCCCGACCCGGCCCGTACGAAAGCTATCTTGGCCCGGCCCGGCCCGTGTAAAAATTGGAAGTTCGGCCCGAGCCCGGCCCGGCCCGTTGTAAAAATTGGAAGTTCGGCCCGAGCCCGGCCCGGCCCGTTGTAAAAATTGGAAGTTCGGCCCGAGCCCGGCCCGGCCCGTTGAAAAATTGGAAGTTCGGCCCGAGCCCGGCCCGGCCCGTACAAAAATCAGTGAAAACGGGCCCGGCCCGATACAATTTCTACAAAAAAAAAAATCCGTTTTTTCTCAACATACAATTAAGATTCTTTTAATGAATACTACATACATATTTATGGGAACATTTTACAGTATATTTTACTTTACTATGATGTTCGCAAAACAGAAAACGCACAATAGTAAACATTAACGATTACTTACAGTCATCATGTATACAGACATTTCAAAATGGAAATAAGGATTCATTAAAAGATAAATGTAGTTCAGAATAAAGGATTAAAAACAAGATAACATTTGAAGCTGGATAATAAAAAGTAGATTTGTGAAAATATTTCTCTCATTTTTAAGACTTTTCTCAAATCCAAAGGAGCTACATTTCGACACATTTATGAAGTCTTTTCTTTTCGGAAACGTGTAAGATTGGCAGGTATTCTTATTCAAAAGCTATGTAAATGTCGTTTTTTTTCATAGATAAAAGCAATATATCTTTCTGAAAGTACTGTCAAAGTTAGCGTTTTGAATCGAATTTCCGGAAGCGATAGCACGGGAAAGGAGAAAAACGTACAGTCACGTGACAGGAATCGCTGTTATCTCTAAGTAATTTATTAAATATGGGAAAAGCATTTCGTTTCCAAATGCCTTCAATAGGCAGGCCTGTCAATTTTATGCCTTTATAGTTAAAGTTTTTGTCAGAAACATGTGTCTGAAAGCTTTGCATTGTTGAGCAGTGAATATGAGAACCACCTTAAGGTATATTTCCAAAGATACTGTTAAGAGAAGTTCATTATCACTATTAATATTACAAAACAAAATAAATGTTCTACACATCCTGAGATCGATTAAGACCACTTCCTTCCCGGCACGAGTCTGCTGAAAAAAAATTAAACTCGGAATTAGACATCTTGTAACTGTACGATGCCTATCTCTACGATGGACACGTTACATTTCTGTATTGATGTTGTTAAACTCGCATTGGCTCGTGACGCACATTTATACTTCTCGAGAAAATCATATTCATTGAAAATAGCTCGTATTTTATCTGCTTCGCTAAAATTCTTATATCGGGCCGACAGGCCCGATTAATTTTTTTGCCGGCCCGGCCCGGCCCGTTTATTTTGTCTGTCGGCCCGGCCCGGCCCGGCCCGTTGAAAAAATTGTCCTAATTCTGCCGGCCCGGCCCGGCCCGTTTGAAAATTCGCCTTCATTCCGCCGGCCCGGCCCGGCCCGCGGGCCGGGCCGGGTACGGGCCTCGGGCCAAGCCCGGGCCCGTGCAGACCTCTACTCTTAAGTCACAAATTCTGAGACAGCACCTTATTAAACTGCTTCAGTTTAATCTCAAAAGGAAAAGTCTGACCCCAAAAAGGCTACTATTCGTGTTTAGGAGTTAACGTACATTGAATAATTTGATTTACGATATAAAAACGGGATAGAATTTAGCTGAAAATGCTACACAAAAATCAAGGCATGAGATGCAACGCATTTCAATACAGAAAAGCACATTCATTCGGTTACAGTTTATGCATTAGGAACAAAGGCAAATGAAACAATAAGGAGGACCAGACATACCAATTAAAAAGAGAAGTGCGTTAAAAAAAACAGACGAGGTATATGAAAAGGAAATAAAACAAGTTCAGGTCCACGGAACCTGGTTCAACGGTTACGGTCATGCGGTCACGGGAACAGCAATGAATTCTAGATAGATACGCCTTTTGACATAAGACAGTACAAGTGCATGACAATGAAATCAAGTATTGGAAGGCGATACAGATAGCTTGGTTCAGTGACCATTCATCGTCACGTTTTGGATTGTTGAAGAAAGCATCTAAAGGAATCCATATCTAATATTTAACCTTCCTTATTAGGCAAAAAACAAGTCGGAAATTGTACGTCAAACATGGCAAATGAGGTGCGTTCATACTACGACTATTTTTAATAAATATTCAGATCTTGGTGCAATAGCTGTTGCACTTTTAGGCAAATATTTTCATAAACAAAATTTTACATTCATGATCATTAGAGAAAAAAAAAAAAGTTTATATATATCGCAGGCTTCTATAGACTTTACTTTTTTGAAAATAAACATTAAGGAAATGCAGTCTTGGAAAAAAAAAAAATCTCAATTTCCGTATAGATTATGATTTAGATGATTCAACGATTTTTTATGATTTAACAGTGTGGGCATACAAAAAAGGTCTGAAATTGGACGTAAAAACGTGGCAAACGAGGTACGTTCGTACTATAACTAGTTTTATAAATATTCAAATCTTGGTGAAATAGCTATTTCGCACTCATGCAAAAATGCACGAATACAAAATTTATTACGATTATAATAAATAATACGAAAATTATATGACCATATCGATTTGTACGGAAATTATATGACCATATCGATTTATACGGAAATTATATCCATCATAAATATGACGTAATCACTATGACAACCTAGAATCATTATCTATCACGGGATATCAATAAATTAATTACGTATGATGGGATTTAATAGAATTAAGAAAACTTATCTTTAAGTTTCGATTCGATTTCCATAAAATTTGAAATGATTTAACAAAATTCTGCAACGATTATATATTAAATTTCAAACCATTCGGTTGGGTAGTTTTTGCGTTGTTATATGCGGACAGACGGACTGACCAGACGATGACTATAGGTGCTATACGTATTTATATAATTACGAATGTACAGTCGTGGAAAAAAAATGTAAACACCCTTACTAACTCCTCAACAAATCATCATAGAAGAAAGTTATTGGTACCGAACGATTGGAAATAAAGTCTACTTTTAAATGATGTACACAAAATTTTCTTAGGGGGTCATCTACATATTAAAACGAATCCAAACTTCATTTTTTTTTCAATAGCAATACCTAATTTTAACGAGATATTTCAAATCATCGGTTCAAACTATGCCTAGACACCAAATTTAAAGTCAATTGAATGATAAGATTTTGAATTATAAACATTCAAAATTCAGTGCTTCTAATGTTAAATTACATTTTCATATTTTTATCTCCCGAAATTATGCTCCTAATGTGCTAATTTTTTTTGTAGTAATAATACTAATATACCCAAACATAAATAAGCTGAATTTGCAATTTTTATAATTTTATGATATGAATTATGAAATTAATATTCGAAAAAATTATGAATTGCAACCTACAATTTTTTTGATGGATTTAGATTTATTAAGTCCTGCTTTATGGAAATTCAAAAATTCCATATTTTTCTTATAAGTAGTTTTCAAATTAGGCTTAAAAAAACGGCAAAATGATGGTTTAAGGGGCCGTCTATGATGGAAGTGAGTAGACATTTTGAAATTTATTCTGCCGTACTGTAATCTAACATGCGTCATTGACTCCTTGAGTGGCGCTAAAGGTGTCTTGATCAAGGAAGGGGCTCTCTCGGTTAACAATCCAGTACGGAGCTTCAATTTGGATACAGCCCTTAATATACACTCGTTTTAAAATAATTTCTCGGAAACTTATGGTACGAATTGCATAAAAATTCGTTTTTAGGCTAATTGAAGGGTGTAGAGTTCATTTATGCTGTCAGAATTGGGTACTGCTATTGAAAAAAACAAAGTTATGGTTCGTTTTAATATGTAGATGCCCCCCCAAGTAAATTTTATATACATCATTTAAAAGTAGACTTTATTTCCAATCGTTCGGTATCAGTAACTTTCTTCTACGATAATTTGTTGAAGAGTTAGTAGGGGGAGTTTACTTTTTATTTTTTTCCTCCACGACTGTACCTAAAAAGCTAATGTGCATAAAAATACTGTACTATGATATACTGCGGCCGGTTGCAAATGAAGAATTAGGCCGGTTGTCGATCAAACAACACAGCTATGTCGAAAACCAAGCTGTTGATACGTTCTTAGTTGCTACCAAAGCAGAATTATGTACTCAAGATATTGTCGTAGTTCTTAAATCAATTTGATTACATTCGTCTATCTTTGTGATGCTGATAAGATTGCTGAAGTTTTTATAAAAAAAAAGCAAAAATGTTAATATTTATTTTCTCCAAGTCTAACCTTGTTAGGTGCGTTCGTAATTATATAAATACGCAGTATCTATATAGTCGTCGTCTGTCTGTCCACATATAGCAGCTCAAAAACTGCCCAACCAAATGGTTTGAAATTTGATATATATATATCATCGCTGCAAAATTTTGTCATTTCAAATTGTATGAAAATCTAATCAAAACTTGGGACGAGCGTCTTTTGCAGAATTTTTAACCCTTCAGTGTGCAGCTTCGCATGTATGCAAACACTGATTTGAATTTAATATTTTTTTTTTTATTCGCATATGCCTAATTCACACCAGAAAATTAAAATAGTAATATTTGGTTTAATTAAAAAACATATTCCGTATTTAAATAAAGCGAAATTAACCATTGAAACTTTCTGGTGTAAAGTCAGATTCTGTGCACTACGTAATTTATAGAACGTATTCTATCATGGTAATTAAAGGGTTAAAGTTTCATAAAATAAATAATTATATAAAATAAGGTATTTGGAAACATACTTAAAGTATTTACTAATTTGCATTATTTTAGCGCAAAACAGCCACATGACAGTAGTTTTTACTTGTATTGCAGATGTGCAACAAAAGAAAAGATTGACGAATTATATGAAAAATATCTCTGATGTTTTTCATTATTTTTGCTGTGTTATAAACCTTTTAGAGTATCATATATAATTTTTTCGAAACAAAATAAAAAATCGCGCATTTAAGGGTTAATCTATTATCACCGGTTTTTCAAAACAGAAATTTTTGCCTAATTGAATCTGGAAAATGTGCGGATTAAATAAGGGAAAATTTACAATAAAAATTTACTGGTGAGAATAATCACTGATTCTGATCACCTTACGCGGGCACGTATACCGGTCGCTCGTCCCCAAGGGGTTAAAAAGATATTAAAGTTTTCTTCATTCTATTAAATCCTATCATACGTAATAATTTCAATGATATCCCATGATAGGCAATAATTCCTGGTTACCATGGTGATGACGTCCTATATAAGATTGAGTCCTGTTATTTCCGTATTACTGAATATAATATGTAGAATCGTAATAAATTTTGAATTCGTGCATTTTTGCATAAGAATGCAACAGCTATTTGCACCAAGATCTGTATATTTATAAAATATGTTTTAGTACGAACACACCTCATTTGCCATGTTTGACGTACAATTTCAGACTCGTTAGCTTTAGTAAAGATCGGCTAAAATATTTCCATTCCACAAGATGTTTTCTGTTAATATTTTATTCCAATATAGAAAGCTACAAAAAGTCATTTCGGAAGACAACCAATATACTACAACGGAAATACGCTACAGCTGAGAAAACTCACGAATTCGAGCGAATGTGTGGAATAATTGTTTACAGAATGGCAGAAGTTGAAGAAGAAAATAGACTAAGTATTAACCCATATTTTAGGTCACGCAAGTACCAAATCGAGACTACTTAAGAATATTATTGCAGATGTATAGAACATTTCCGTCTTATTTTATCAATTGCTGAAAATCTGAACTAAAATCACGAACTTTAAAACAGAGACGTTATATTCTAAGAAAATCAGATCTATAGCACGAAGAAAATTACCGTCCAACTTCAACCGATCGAGCGATTCACTTTCAGGAATTTTACTTAATACAGAACAAAAACAAGTTGGAAATTCACGTCAAACGTGGCAAATGAGGTGCGTTCGTACTATAACTAGTTTTAAATATTTTTTGCACCCCATATTGTACTAAATTTATATCTTTTGCATTTCCTAAGTGCATGTCCATTTCATTCTGTTCGAAAGGCTGTAACATCATTGAAATGCACTTGCAATATTATTTTATCCATTGGCAGTAATGTAACGGAAAACTTTGGACTGTCCCTGTAATTAAACTATAGTTTACTGGTGTAAAGTCAGATTCTCTGCACTTTGTAATTTCTAGAACGTATTCCATTATGAGAATTAAAGGGTTAAAGGTTAAGTTGTATAAAATAAATAATTATATAAAATAAGCTATTTGGAGACATGCTTAAAGTATTTACAAATTTTCATTATTTTAGATGTGCTTCATTATTCAGATGTATATATACATCTGATTTTCATAAAATTTTAAATGACTTGACAAAATTTTGCTACAATTATACATTTAAAATTTCAGACCATTAGGTTGGGTAGTTTTTGCTCTGTTATATGCGGACGGACAGACAGGACGACGACTATAGGTGCTACGTATTTATATAATTACGAACGCACCTAAAAATCCATGCCGGCTCGGCCTACAGGCATAGGTAGATTTCGAAGTTGAGTACTAATTTCACCAACAAAAACTAAATGCAACCTATATACAGCATCTTTGGGGGTTGTCAAAAATTTTCAACACATCAATTATACTTTTATATCGCCTTTTTTGGCGGATTAACAGAGATGCGATATTTTTTTCTTCTAGAAATCCCCCACCCCCTTTATTTTTTATTTATTTTTTTTTTTGCATATCACTCCAGTCACTGGCATATGAATAGAAAATTCAACTATTTTAGGATTTAAAAAAAAAAAAAAAATGAAGTTTTAGAAATAAAATATTGATTTTACTAACAACGCGTTCAAGACTAGACCAGGGCCTGATAACCACCAGGGAAACTTCCACCAGTAAAAAGGAATAGAACATTTTATCTTATGAGAAATTCTGAATGAATAAGACGTTAAATTTTAATAGAAATTTTTGTTTTATTTAATTGGTGGAAGTTTGCCCCGGCGATAATTAGATCACGGACTAGACTGAATCAACGGCTTTCTTTGCAATGGCTGATATGTTGCTTACACTTCTTTAGGCTTCAAGCCGGACTGGTCAAGCATTTAAATCAGAGAACATTACAATTAAAAGAACATTACAACTGACGTCCTTCTGAATAAAACAACTTTCCGCAATTTTCAAATATGGTGCAGTATGGAAAAACCCACAATTTCACACGTCTGGCACAAACAGTCCTCATTCATGCAGCACGACGGCTTCAAAACTATCCACAAAAAGCCCAAGAACCTAGCACCATTGCATGTAGGTCACTGACACGCGAATGCATAATTCAAAACTCATTTCCACACAAAAAAGTAAAATTTGAGAAATCAGTAAAAAAGCACCCGAGCGTGTAAAAAAAGCAAGAGGATGAGCACAAAATCCTGTCTAATCCCCTGTAATAGCCACTGGGGGACAAAATTGCGATTGTTAGCGAACGCATAGGTCAGTGGGGCGATTTTTCAGATGTTTTTCCCCCTGAAGTCATGCTTACAGGTGAAAATTACAAACTTTCCCTAAATGACGTAGGGAAAGAGTTCGAAAGGAATTTTGAAAGTTTATGAGCAGATCAATCAAGTAAGACTTGTTTTGGGGAAGTGGCAGTGAACTCGGCATTAGTTAAGAAATGGTGGGTAAAAGGGTTAAAGAGTTTAACCCTTTATCTACTGACGGTACCTTATAAGTACCATAAAAATAACTTCCTATAAAATTCATTTAATACATCGAGTAGTAGTAATATAGTTTAGAATGAGTTATAGATGTTGCGGCGACCGGCGAGACAATACCGCACATCAGATGCCTTGAGAACCGTGTTCAAAGGGTCGAGGTCCGATTCCCAGGCAAAGAATTGTTAGCCCAGCAAAAAATTCAAGGATGAGCACCCAGATATCTGGGCACACAGGTGTTTAAGCGTTGGCCAGAGAAAGAGCGTCTCTGCCGACCGCTTTTTTTTTTTTTTACTAATTTTAAATATGATTGAGGCGTTGTCCCTCTTTTATTCACGATGGGATCCGCGTAGATCAGATTTTCACCTACAATTATATTTTAAAGATTGTTTTTACTGCATATATATTATAATAGTTATAGTCAAGAATTAAGTGTGTACTTTTAATTAATAGTCAAGAAGTGAATAATTAAATATTTGTCAGTCTGAACAAGTTAGTTTCTTTTCGCCTGCTTCCTTGTTTTGAATCCTACATAGATGCATTACTTTACCTTGTTCCAAAAGCATTATTGGTTACACGAAAACAAATATTTTAAAAAAGATGATTTCTTTTGCCTTTGCATCTTTTCAGATTTTTTGGTGTTCGGGGGTGGGGGTATTTTTCAATTCGGAAATATTTCTATTGTAAGAACATTATATTTGTACATTTCCTAGATCTACAAAATACAAAGAAAAATATTTAAAATAAAAGATTTGAGTGGGATTATAAATATTGCACAAAATTCCTATAAATTCAAATTTAATTAATCCTTCTAAAATTTATTAAATTATGTAAATCTTCTAATGTAGTTTATACATTTCACGAAAAATGCTTCAGAAGATGAAATTTTCATGAATTCATAATTCAGTACATTAAAGAATTAAACAGTTGAATTTGGTCGGCGCTGCATCGTGCTCTTTCCCGCATGCATAATGCTTTTGTCGCTTATAGCCCCCAGTTTGTCCCCGCCTCTCCTCGAATAAACTATTGCAGTTAAGTTTTCCTCCAAAATAATTTGTATCAATAGTAAAATGACAGAAAAAAATTATAGGGCGTTTCGGATAGTTTAATGAAACTTTATAGTAAGGCGAACATTAAGCAACATTGCCGATTTTATTTTAATAGGTTTATTTTCAATAAGATAAATATTAGAGACAGACTTACCCCCCCCCCCCTCCCTCCTTCCAGTAGCTGAAGGATCCCAGGACTCGTAAAGCTTTAAAATTTTCGATTTTTTTTTTTAGGACGTTAAACTCCTATCTTTTCTGAACATTTTGATATAATTGTTTCCTTGAAATTCCCATTAGAACAGAAGTTATAGCTTTTAGCTCAATAGCTGAAGCGCGTTTTCGAAAATTCCAAGTCATCTTTCACCAAATGACGTTTTTGGGCGTAACGCGCTCGATATCTCAAAAACTTCCGAATATTGTTTCATGAAATTTTCAAAACATGTTTCACGGGTGTCTATAAACAACCTATTTTTTTTTTATTTTATTGTTCAAAAAGAAAAAAATTTTAGGCGATTATACCGTTGAAATTTTCTAAATTTTGCATTAGCTAAGTACAACTTTGTATTAAAAATATGAGAATGCTTTAAATACAAATTTATTTAGGTTCAAGGTAATTATTACAATCTGAAGTATAAGTAGGCACCAAAATTTTCCTTCTAGTTGCAAAATTTATTTTATAATCCTACGCGTAATCTGTTAAGCCAATTTTCTGCTTGTCAAAAGTCTGACAATTTGGAGCCCCTCCCCCCTTGTAAATGCTAATTCTGCAATTTGCAAATTTTTAAATATATGAAATGAAAGAACATACTTATAGCTTTCATTCCAATAAAAAATTGTGCCTTAAAATCAAATACATTTTCAGATATTAAAATGTTGAAAATGGTATTTTTTTTTTCATTCTTTCCAATTTTAAGAGTCCTGAGACCCCTTAAGCTTCGCCCCATCAGTGGCCAAGAGGTTCTGCTCTCGAAGATGGTAGACGGGAGGTTCTGGGTTCGAACCAAATCGTGGCCGTCGGCCTAATCGTTCGGAGTTTTAGTGGTTTTCTTCGAACCATGGATTTCCATGCGTAAATACGGGTTAGGTTTCCTTAGAAAGACCCCCAAACGAAGGGCACCCCCCCCCCCCCCTGGGCCTATATCCCTCGAGTAGATAATTGGCCGTCAAAAATCAACCCCACCCCTTAAGCTTCATTAAAAATAAGTGAAAATAAAAATTTTAGGTATTCTTCATGCGCAACTTGAAAAAATTTCTCTTCTGGAGAAAATTGACAGAAGTAGGGGACGCTAAAATTACGCGAATAAAAGTATAACGCAAAATAAGCCCCCAAAATATGGATCAAGCAAGGATCTGTATTCAGATAAGTATTCAACTAATTCATCTAACAAAACCAGTAGATCGAAATACGGGGTACAGAACATAGATGAAAATAGTTTAATTGAAAATGATTAAACTTTTTTTTTTTTTTTTTTTTTTTTTTTTTTTAAGATAATCCATTAGATTGCCACATCAAAAAGCATTTTCATATGAAAATTATCAATTACGTATTCAAATAACAAAGTTTAGAAACTTATTTAAAAAAACTGCTTCAAATTTTAATAAATTTGTATAATTTTCTTCTTTATAAACATGAAAATTGTATGAAGTAATTATCTATAAATGTCTATTACTGAGAGATGACAGCATAAGATGGATATTTGCTTAAATGAAGACTTTTTTCGGTGTTTATAGATTTCGTTTTTCAAGTTGGCGAAATATAAAAAGCAAGTTTATTTGTATTTTTCTATCAAGGATCCAAAATAAATAAGTCAATCTTAGCTTGTAAGCTTCTTCGAAATACGTATTTTTTTTTAATTGTAAAATTATATGTTCAAGCCTATTTTTAATGCATGTTTGTAACGCCCAAAATATAGAGCGAATGGGTACATATTTTTATTAGTCGTTTAGGGGACAGTTATTTATCTAAAGTCCTTTCCAAGATGATTATGAAATAAATTGTTTTTAAGCCTCAAATAAGATTATTCTTAATTTATTATTAATAATAAATTATGTTATTAGTCTCTGTAAAGAAATATATTATGTTAGTAGTTCATAAAAATACTAATTATAGTATATAATATACAATATAAAAGATTTTATATAAATTTACACAAAACGTATAATTATGCACATTATGCATATACCCATATTTAGTAAGTTAATATTTTATCAAATAAATACAAAAACATTTTAGCATAATTTTTAGTATTTTTCCAGTTCATTTTGCAACATTTTAAAGAGATTTTTTACCTACAAATTTGAAAAAACAAAACTTCAAATATAAATGGGTTAACTATTCCTCCTACGAGAATAAATGTAATGTCTTATAAATACAAGATGCAAAAGTTGAACTAAAGAAATATAGCATAAAGTTGAAGTCTCAATAAAAAGGTGCCCTTTTAGTCTTAATTGGAAAAAAAAAGAAAAAAAAAAATTGAGAAAAAAAGAAATATTGAGACGTTTACAGAAACTTATCTTTTTGCAAGTCTTACCAGAACCAGATTACTGCAAGGGCAATGTCCCACCAATATTTCCAAAAATATTTATTTTAGACTTATTTATGACAAATTCTGAAATATGAACTCGATCGTGCATCATGAGATTTTAAGAAAAGTTATAAACCAATGATTAATCATGTTTTAATTATTCATCTTACGAGAATAAATGTAATTTCTTGTAAATGAAAGATGCAAAAGTTAAACTAATAAAATAAATATAGCATAAAGTTGCAGTCTTCATAAAAAGGTGCTTTTTTAGAATTAATGCAAAAAAAAAAAAAAGAAAAAAATATTGACACATTTACAGAAACTCGTGTCCTTTCGCAAGTCTTTTACCAGAACCAGATTACTTCAGGGGCAATGTCCCACCAGTATTTCCACAAATATTAATTTTAGAGTAATGACAAATTCTGCATTTAACTAGTAAGTTTACTTTAAATAATAATGGAAATTTACCTTTTAGTGAGAAAGTCCCACCGAATTTTCGCTCACGCATATGACCATATGCAACAGCGAAGATTCGAAGCATAATCTTTCAAGCCTGAGATTTTGACTATTCTTCCATGACTGATTGAGATAATTTAGCAACAATATTATCTGACGTGCAATATTTACCGGAGGAAAATTTCTGGGTGTTCTTTAAAAATCAGTTGACATAAATTTGTTCTACTTTCATTACTTTTAAAAAGTGCAAATAAGTAAACTTCATTGTTCAAAATGCACAAACAAAAGTTAAGTTTGGAGGTAACATCTAACGCATTAGTTCCACAAAAGACTTAAAATATCTTAAGCGAAACAGCAATTTACTTTGAAACAAGCTTTCGCTCACTTTCACAGGCAGTTTTGGAAAAGAAAACTTACAAGGAACAATGAAGCTAATATGTAAAAACTAGCATGTCAAGGTCAGTTCAGGTTGGTGGTAACACCGGCGACAGTGTGACAGGTCTACCAACGTATTTTACGCAACTTTCTTTGTATGACAATCACACGATCAGAATAGGTAATGACGAAGATGCATCGGGCAGGTTACAAGAAAACAAATTAACGGCTGAAGTCGAGAAGATTAACGGTTGAAAGTTGTGGAAGAACAAAAAACGGGAAAGTTTTTTTGATCGTTAGGATTTAAGTGCATGTAAAAGTTCTGAACTTTAACAACTAAATGATAAATTTTTAGTTTGTTCCAGAACTTAGTTGTTTTATGGATACGGAAAAGTTTAGAGGTTAGGTAGATAAATTAGCTTTTTCATGACACTAAGAATGACATTTACGTAAACATGCCTTAAACATGGAAAATCTATGAAATAGAACATATATACAGAATGGACACTTATAGAAATAGACGGTAACGGAAAGTTGAGGCGAAGAGTCTTGCGATGGTGTTCAGACACTGGCTACTAGAAGTTTAACTCTTGTGAGCAATATTTTAGTGATGACATTTTTCTACATTCTTGAAGCCAAAATGTAAATGGAACTTTTACTCAAATCTGGCCTCATTTACGGGCGAAAAGAGGGAATATTGAGCATCGAATGTTTTATTTGTTCAATCAAAGTTCATAATTTCAGATTCAAATCATTCAGCAAAAACAATTGCTTCGAAGATAGTGAAGCAATTTTGTAGATAAGGATAATTGAAGTTAAAAATCTATATTTTAAATATATAAGGAAATGACAAGATTATTTGTACTAGATACGAGATGTTAAATATTTGCAGGCCAAGATCATTGTCGGTTGGTGATGTAATGGCAAAGGCATCTCCGCTTTACTAAATGTCTCTCAGTCAAGTTTTTCTCTGAGTAACAATTGCACAATCAATAGCTAAATGATAACGTTAATAAAAAAAATTAATCCCATATATTTCAAATTAACGCATACGAAATGCTCTACCCAATAGCCTATGAAGGGACAACGCATCTATACTGCGGAGACGCCGAGTGTTAAGATGCCGACGGACGGGAGACCTCTAGTGTTAAGGGGATTCTTCAAGCATTTGAAAACACGCTCCGTAATGTTAATCATATGGGCAGGTTATTTTCAAATTTCTCGTTTCAATTTTAATATTTTTAAACTTTTTTTTTTTTTTTTTTTGCATAGAATAGCTGAGATCAATCTTTAATATGTCTCTTTTACTTTTTCGATTTTGGTTGCAGATTTTTTTTTAAAGGTACTTTGTTTCCAAAACGGTTTCGAAACTGAAAGTTACCTTTAAAAAAAAAAATCTGCAACCAAAATCGAAAAAGTAAAAAGAGTCATTAAAGATTGAGCTCAGCTATCCTACGCAAAAATAGTTTATAAATATTCAAATTGAAAAGAGAAATTCGAAAATAACCTGCCCATAAGATTAACATTGCGGAGCGTGTGTTTTCAAGTGCGTGAAAAATCCCCTTAAGATGCCGACGGACGGGAGACCCCGAGTGTTAAGATGCCGACGGACGGGAGACCCCGAGTGTTAAGATGCCGACGGACGGGAGACCCCGAGTGTTAAGATGCCGACGATATAACATATCAAAATCCGATATCCAAATAATATAACAACTATAATACTATTCTTACACATTCACATCTTTTTGAAAGATGAAATCTCTAACGAAACTTGAAAAATAGACTCAGGAAATGCTTCGTAGCGTGAATTTAGAAATCTACTCAAATCTACGCACTATCACAATTAAAACACAAAGTATTCAGAGGCGTGAAACAACAGCTGATACAGTTTTATGCAAACGGCAGCATAACTGAATTATGTGTAAAAGTACCGGGGAATGTTGTATCCTAATGTAACAGGTTTAATTACGAAAACTCTGAAGGAAATCCAATTTAATATTTCAAGAGATTGCAACACAAGTTACATGCGAATGTTTATTGCCCAATTAATGAACACAGGTTTTTCCAATTTCCGCGAAACCTTATATTTTTGCTGAATTCCACGCTTATTCCTCACAAATTCAGAACATGCAGTAACCTTTTTTGAAAAAGATAAAACTAATGATTAGCAACTGTTACGCAACTTTTTTACGCAATTTCAGAAAAATGTAAAAATAACTTTTAGAAAAATGCAATGAATGTGGATGAAAAAAAAAAATCCGTTAGAGATTCCATTTTTTAGATTTTTAACCATTATATTTATGTTCTTATCAGTTTGGAATGCATTTTATGGCAAAATAAATTCGTAGAAAGAATAAAAGTATCACTTTTTCAATTTCACTTTCCACAGAGAGAAATTAAAGAATTTATTTTGCAATTAACATTAAATGTGTTTTTTTTTTTGGATTTCTTTTAGAAAACCCGACATTTGAGGGTAAGAACACAAAACACTATTTGAAATACTGTCCAACATTTAATACAGAATATAGAAAATTTCATGCCTCCTACACAATGCTCACTTTAGTTGCCTCTTCACTTAACACTAGAACGCCCGGAAATTTTACTCAAGTTTCATAAAAATATTTGACACCAGAATTTTTATCTAAAATTATTTGACTGATTTCTTTAACGTAAATCTGCGTTTTTAAAATTTTACTTATTTTGTGAAAGAATTTCCGTTTCCAATTGACATTTAATCATATGGTTGGAGTCGAATCGACTCCTTCCGGGCGTTCTAGTGTTAAAAGCTTAGAAAACTAAGTTTTTTAAAACAGATTGAAATCCTAAACTTTTTTGGGGCTAGAGTTTAGTTTTATATACTCTGGAATATAATGGGCGATTGCAAAAGTTCGAGTCCTATTTTATAGATGGCAGAAACTTCGACTGTGTTGATGTTTCTTTTATAACCCTATTAACTGACAGTTATTTACATGTGTAGTGAGTGAACATAACGTTAAAAAAAAAGGGGGGGGGGGTTTCTAATTTGTGTGCAAGGTTAATATTCAAAATGGAAGATGAAATGTATATTTTCGTCATGTTATATAATACGAGTTTAAACAGGTTGGATTGCTCGTCAAAAGTGGCAAATGAGGCGCGTTCGTACTATAACTACTTTTATAAATATTTTTTGTACCGCATACTGTACTGAATGTATATTTTAGTGCACTTCATAAGTGCATATCAATTTCATTCTGTTCGAAAGGCTGTAACACCATTAAAATGCACTTGAAATAATTTTTTCCCATTAGCCTCAATGTAACTGAAAACTTTTGACTGTCCCTGTCATTAAACTATACATCCGTAATTTTCGTAAAATCTGAAATAACTCGACAAAATTTTACAACAATTATATATTTAAAAATTTCAGACCATTGGGTTGGGTAGTTTTTGCTCTGTTATATGCGGACGGACGGTCAGACGGACGACTAGAGGTGCTACGTATTTATATAATTACGAACGCAACCTAAAAAGGAGCGAGTGTTGGACGTGCTACAAAAAATATTCAAAACGTTTATTTGGATCGTGCTCCCGCTCTTAGGAAAGTTAAAAAGTGGTTTTGTCAATTTCGAAATGGTGATGCCAATCTAAACGATAAAATTCGCTCTGGGCGACCTTCTGGCATTGATAATGACTTAATCCGTGATTTGGTGAATAATAATCCACAGATTGAGAGACTAAATGTTATTAATTCGACTGCATTTCGCTATTTAAAACTACTTGGGTTACAGGGGTGCAGAAAATCTTTACTCCCAACATTTCCCCCAATCCGCATGAAAATTTCCCCAAAATTTTACGGTATGTTATAGTTAAATGCCATAGTATTACCGTAGATATAGAAAATTTATTTTTTCAATATTTCTCAACTTGTGCGCCTGTATATATGGTAGGGCTGATTCTGAGTGGAAAGGAAGTTTCTGAAACACGCAGCATATTTTCCAAAAGGTTGCAGCAGAGTGGGGGAAGGGGGGGGGGGATCCACTTCAGCACTAACTATGTTTTTTTCGCTGCTTTTTGACGAAAATAGCGGTTTTTCGCCATCTTTTAACGAAATTTGCAATTTTTAGCAATTTTTTGACGAAATTTGCAGTTATTTTGCGATCTCATGACGAATTTTGTTATTTCGGCTTCCTTTTGGACGAAATTCCCGGTTGTTTTGCGATCGTTTGACGAAATTGGCGGTTATTTCACCTCTTTTGACGAAATACGCGGTTGTTTCGCGATCTTTTGACAAAATTTGCAGTTCTTTCGCAATCTTTTAACGAAATTTGTAGTTCTTTCGCGGTCTTTAAACGAAATTGACGGTTCTTTCGCGATCTTTTGACAAAATTTGCAGTTCTTTCGCAATCTTTTAACGAAATTTGTAGTTCTTTCGCGGTCTTTAAACGAAATTGACGGTTCTTTCGCGATCTTTTGGCGAAACTTGCGGTTCTTTCGCGATCTTCTGATGAAATTTGCGGTTATTTTCCGATCTTATGACAAAATTCGCGTTTTTTCCGTAATTTTTGGACAAAATTCGCGATTTTTTATATCAGAATTTTCAAATTGATAACCGATTCTTTTAAAATTTTTGGAAATTTCGGAACAGAATCACCCCTGATATACGGTACATATTATTCTGAGATCGATTTTGCGAAGGTCGCTATACGGATTTTTTTATTTGTAGTGAAATTTTTCTATCCCAGGGAATTATGGAATTCGTTATTAAAATTAAAATCAATTGTATATGTTTTTGCAAAATTTCCCCAAGTGGTTAAAATTTCTCCCCGATCCTAGATCGCCGGATCGGACATATTCTGCACCCCTGCTTGGGTATACATCGAAACTCGATGCATCGAAAATTGGGCACGGACTTTTGAAATCAATCGATATAAACTCAATCTGCAGTTTAAAAAATGAATATAATAGCAAAGGAGTAAAAATGTAAAATCTAAAGACCAGCTCTTTTGCGATAGACATACTTAATTTTATTTATTCTTTTAATTACAGTAACACTAAAGCCGTGCATTTTAGTGAAAAAAATAGACAGCTAAGCTTGCATTTAATTCTCTTAAAAGTGCACGTACTAAGTGGTACATTTGAGTTGCTAAAAGATTTATTAAAAAATGAATACCAAATGGCAAACGAGTAAAATTAATATAAAATCTGAAGACTAACTTTCACGATAGACAAACTTAGTGCGTGATTAAAAGAATAAAATGAACCCTAAAATCGCGCATTTTAGTGAAATTAAATATGGTGACACCTAAGCTTGCATTCAGTTATTTTTTAACAAGTTTATGTAATAAGCGATACATTCGAATGGTTAAAAGTTTACATTCTTACAAAAGCAGAATTTATTGCAAAAGTTTTGAAACTTCAAAACTATCTAAGTGCTTCAGTTTTATGAAGAATGCGAAGGACAATCAGAAAGATAATTCATTCTTTGCACCGGAAAAATTAGAGGGTGATTTGCGAAAGTCACATAGCGTTCCAACACTAAATTTGGCAATATATATTTGCACATATTTACTGCAAACCAGCGAAAAATAAAGTGGAAGTACTCACATAATATTAAGAAATTGTTAAAGTTCTGATGCAGAAATGTTTTCCATGAAAATTTCCATTTAAGCTTTTACAGTTTCAAAAATTATGGAAATAATCCATCCCGTTAATTCCATCAAATGTTAAATTTTGAATATTTATGTAAAAAACTGAAAACAAAAATAGTTTTCAGTTATTCGTGAGTTAGAATATTAAGTTAGCTAAGACGGAACGCCAAGTTGCTTATGCTATAGTTATCTTAACACATTGCTGACCAGCATACTACCAACTTAGAAATTTTTTAGGTACTTTCGTAATTATATAAATATGTAGCACTTACAGTCGTCGTCTGGTTCGTCTGCCCTGCCCGCATATATAGCAGTGCAGAAACTAACCAGCTTGGTGGGTTACTGAATGAACTTTCAACTGAATGGTTTGAAATTTAATATACAGGGTGGTTATAATTAAACTTCCCCTATAAACAGCATTCTACAACGCAAACGGGTGAACGAAATGCAACGAAATTTGGTATACAGACTATACACGAGATGCGCTCACAGAATTTCGAAAAAAAATTTTTAGTTCCAAAATGTCCACCAGAGGGCGCTTTTTCCGGAAGAAACAAATTTAACACAATGAACAGCCAAAACAGAATCCAGAATTGTGAATAAATGTTAATATTGTTTCTGGACTCTGTTTTGGTCGTTTATTGTGTTAAATTTAATGTGTTTTCCGGAAAAGGCGCCCTCTGGCGGACATTTTGGAACTAATTTTTTTTTTTTTTCGAAATTCCATGAGCGCATCTCGTGTAAAGTCTGTATACCAAATTTCGTTACATTCCGTTCACCCGTTTGCGCTGTAGGATGCTGTTTATAGGGGAAGTTTAATTATAACCACCCTGTATATAATTTGTTGCTGAATTTTGTCGAGTCATGTCAAATTCTATGAAAATCTAATCAAAACTTAATATAAACGTTTTCTTCATTCTATTAAATCCTATCATACATAATTAATTCTACGACCTCCCAGGATAGTTAATGATTCTAGGTTGCCATGATGAAGTCGTACTTAAGAGCGAGTCGTATTTCCATATTACTGAATTTATTACGTGTATATATATATATATATATATATATATATATATATATATATATATATATATATAACAAATATATCGCAATAAATTTTGTATTCGTGCATTTTTGCATAAGAATGCAACAGCTATTGCACAAAGATCTGAATATTTATAAAATTAGTTATAGTAAGAGCGCACCTCATTTGCCACGTTTGACGTAGACTTTTTAAATTCAAATATTTACCTGAATTTTACAACAGTAATTTGAATTTATTTAATGAGACTTTCCAATATTGAATAAAGGTTGCTACTTAAAAATTCTGGTAGACTGAATAAAAAGAAACGCGGTAAGTTAATGGCGAGTACACTCGTCACCAAAATGCTAAAATTAGATTAGAAAATTAGTTTTAAATAAACATATTTTATTTCCCCGCCAATAAATTTAATTCTGCGTTTCGCTGTTTTTCTTTTTTCTGTTTAAAAAGGTTTTTAAGTTACGAGTTTAAATCTGGATTTCAAGTCGCTTATTTTAAGTTGCTATAATACGTATACTGGTGCTACATTTTAACAAGGATCACCGTACTTTCAGCAGCATTTAAAAAACAAAGAAAACAGGGATCACATGACAGGATTTAAAAAAAAAAAAACCCTTCAAACCGACTAATTACAGGAAAAAAGGTGCTAAGATTAGTTTTTCTTTCCGGAATTTTTTCAAATCATTCATGTGCGATGTATAGAAAGCGTCTTTCAAGAAATTTTTCGAGATTTAATATTTTATAACTTTAGTGAGTCAATGTTTAATCAAGACTTTCGTAAAAAGACTTACAAATATTTCAAGAGACAAAGGAACTTCAAATACTCCATTTACAAACTAATTTTATGCTCCGATAAAGTTATTTAATTTTACAGTAGAACTATTTTTATATCATGAAATCTAATAGATTTTGAATTTTTTCACGCGTCTTTCTGAAATGATGTAATAAACAGTTTAAAATTAAGTGCTATAGTTTTTTTTAATTGATAAAATGAAATTGAAATATTTCCTTAACTTTGCTAATATTTAACCCTGGATCTTTAGACGTACTCGGAACAGTAAAAAAGACTAAATGCTAGTAAAAACGACAAATTCTGTAAATTTTTGCATTTTTATGTGGGGAAAATAGGTCCAAAATTGGTTATAATGTACTTCAACATTTCACTACCAATTTACCTAGAAAACCAAATATATTCTTATGATTATCCTTCTACTTGTCAATCAGCTGTTGCCCGTCAAACAGTCGTAATTGTTACGACTATAAGGCTTCTAAGGTTAATAAAATAATTAAGTGTTTTATCCATACAGGCACCCTCCCCCCTCCGGCTTACGTAAGTAACGCGTTAATTAAAATTTTAAGTAACTTGAATTTTACGTAAGTCGAAATTTGCTTAGGTAAAATTCTGTAAGAAACTACAATATTTAATGTATATATATGTGTGTGTTTAATAATTAATATATTATATATATATATATATATATATATTATCGAAATCCATATTCTTTTTTTCTTCATTATTAATTCTTGTTATATAGTACAAAGGAATTTATTTTATACATAGCAGCTTTTTTATTATGTTTTTGGTATCCATTCAGTGTGTCGGGGACACTGTATTGTTGTGAATTCATTCATACTATCACAATTATTGATGATGGTCAGTAATGTTTAATTAATGGTTATATTTTTTATTTACAGCTTATTATTTCATAAATAAAGCTTCATGCGACAGTATGTACTCATATATAAACTATAAAAATATAAAAAAATATATCAAAAGAAACTTAAACACTTTCAAATATTTTGTGGAATACGGGATTTATAAATCTAACATTGATGAATTGATTTATAACAATTTTGAATCTACATCAAACGAATATTAAGGGGACCAGGAAAGCAAAATTCAACCAAAAAATCGATTTTTACTTTTTTATATCATTAAATAGTTTAAACTTATCTTTCCAACGATGTGTCGCACATGTTTATAGATAAAAAAAAATAAGTATTGAAATTATTCATTCTTTCTAAGAGTACTTCACAGCTTAGTGGCCATTTAAATCTGACTTTTTCACAAAACTTTGATTTTTCAAGTTCATGTTCCTTTTTTTTCAATATCTATTAAACGTAAGAACTCTGCTTTTTTTAATACTTATATTGTATACTTTAACACAGGGATTTAATGATTTGTTGAGAATTATTTATTTTAGGCAGTGAAATCTTACCAAAAATGCTAATTTAAAAATGACTCAATAAATAATAATTTTCAGTTTCACTTAGAAAGAAAATGGTCTTAAAATACGTAAACCATGTTATTCTAACTACTCTAAAAAATCTAGACTTCTATCCTTCATTTCTGAGAAAAAAGTACATAAAGTTGGTGAGCTTAACATGGCAGAGATAGGTCTTTCCCGGTCTTCTTAAAAATAAGAAATTATTAAAGGACTAATTTAACCTATTCTCCGTGAATTTCTGATGGCAAGACAAATGAACAGCACTCGCAAAATAAAATAATCTTTGATAAGCACAAACTGTTATTATGAATTAGATGACTACTATGAATAACAAAGATTAAGTTGTTTTGTTATAGATTTGATTGTATATATACCAATAAAATATAATTCTATCTAATGTATAAACTATATTACGGTTGTGGTTTATATCTATATATTTTATTTATAAAATAAATATCAAAAGTATGCCAACTGCATATCAAACGTGCTAGTATGTTCACAAATGTAATTTTCAAGATTTATTACGTATTGCGAATTTACGTAAGTCGGGGGATGCCTGTTCTTAAAAAAAAAAAAAATCAATACAAGAAAAAGTCGTTCCAATTGAAAATCATTGAAAATCTCAGTTGAATAAACTAAGACGCGCATTTTTAACTTTATGATAATTTCTTTTATAACCCTGGACTCCAAATACGTTCATAAAAGAATATGTATGCCAAACTCCTAACAAACTTTTAATGAATTCTAATTCCAAATTTATGACGCTAACTAAAAGGAACACGTGTTTCAGTTAATCTTCAGGCGACTGCTGCAACCAGAAATCCAAGATAATTTTGAGGTGAATATTTTCACCATAACTATTTACTGAGTACACATGAATAAAATCCTTCGAGTAAACAAGGCATTGCTAAACTTTCGTAAGCGATCATCAGCCGATTCAAAATTGCCCCCTTAGCTTCACAGATTACAGAAAACTGGTTTCGCTTTGGAATCGACATCGGAAACAACAGAAACCTGTTCCCGGTTACTCCATCAGAAAGCAATGGCCCAAGGGCTCAGGAAGAAGCACAGAGTAGTAAATCAGCATCATATGCTTCCAGACGTGCCCAAAATAAAGATACAGTTTGCTGCTATGAAAATTGGGAAAATTTGAGATTTCCAAATTTTGCAGTCTTACTTTCAAGGACCCAATTGTTACGTGTCTCTGGGGGAATCGAATTTTTTTTTTTTTTTTTTTTTTTTTTTTTTTTTGGTAAAGCTGATATTTAAATCTGTTTTCACCATTTACCTCTATTATAAACAATATTTTCTAATTTTAGAGGCAATAAAACTAAAGTCAAAAATATATTCATACTTTTCAACCTTCCGGTTAAAAGAAAAACATTGCACCAGAAAATTTAAATGTCTTGCTTTTATATCAAATAATGTAGACATTTTAATAATCATTTGAAATTTATTTCCTTTCATTTATTAAATAAAATTTGTGGTTTAAATATGTTCATTTGAATGAGAGTTTCCGATTTTTAAGGGAGAGGTAACAAGTGCATTTTATGCAGGTACTATGTTTTCTAAGCCATTATTATTATTTTTTTTGTGTGTGTGTGTGTGTGAGAGAGAGACTACGCGCGAAGGAGGGGATGGATAAATAACTAGGCCATGGATCTATGGCTCGATCATGCTGACCTTATTTATACAATTAACAAAGACGTATAGTTTAGATCAGCCATACTCAACCTGCAGCCCGCGGGCCGCATGTAGCCCGGCAACGTTTTATGTGTGGCCCGAGACACATAATCATTTATCTATTTATATTCAATTAATTTAGATACATATAAAAGAAGTATTCAAGATCTTCAGCGTTGTTTTATATATTCTCATGGGAATATAAAATATGCCCTGTTATTTATAACTAACTTAATGTTAAAAGCCATTTCCTTAGTCAAAAGTTCTTTTTTATGTAGTCCTATAGTAATGTATAACATTTCTTAATCTTTAACAATAATCAAGCATCATTCCAAATTATGTTTGCACTATGTATTTCTACAATTATATATATTTTTTTTCATTGAGCAAAAGATGGATTTGTTAGAGAACATCGCCTTGGAAATTCTTACAGAATATTACGTTTCATACTTATTATATACTACTAATACTACATTTCAGAGTTGAACTTTAGTCGCGGAAAAAACTGGCACCGAAAACATTTTGCAACACTATTGTCAACCATCAAACTTCGCGGTATATTTCAACAGCATTTGCAGTAAAATGTACTAAAGTTTATTATTTGGAAAGAGATGTTAATTTTTTTTTAAATATTTCTTCTGCGAGAAACGTTCAATACTAGTGATAATATTAACTTTGGTATATTGTATTGTTATACTACTTATGTTATTTTAATTACTGTTTTTTAACTCTTCATAAGTGTGTTTCGGCCCACCTAAAGTTGAAAACTTATATTTGCAGCCCACCTAAAGTCGAAAACTTATGTTTGCGGCCCGCGAGAAAAAAAGGTTGAGTGTGGCTGGTTTAGATTAACAAGGACAACGAATCTTGAAAATAAGAAGCAACCAAATGCGAGATTTAAAAGTGCCTTTGAAATTTCGCAACTTTTTTTAATTAAAAAAACTACCATCCTAACAGAATTCCTGTATGGTAATTTGTTTTACTTAGTAAAACAGACATGTTAAATGAAACAAAAGTTACTACACGAAAATTTGTGGTAAGATGACAGGTTTTAATAAAAAATGGGGCTAAGCTGGCACCACTGCTCTAAACATGAAAATCAAATTTTTCTCTTTTGAGAGAAGGACCACGTTACTGCACTTTAGGAAGGGCACATGCTCAGTGCCCAAGATTACACCACCCCTCCCCGCGAAATTAATATAATTCATACTAATTAGTAATGGGATTAACATTAATTAGTAATGAGAGACTTAACATGACAATCAGTAATGAGAGAAAAGGGTCAAAATCTTTATTTGCCCCAATCTCCAGAGTACCGATTTGTCATAATGAAGCCCCGCATCTGCCCGAGAGGCATTTTTGATCTCCGGAAGAATATTGGGAAGTTCCCGAAAGAGGAGGAGGGGGCAATTCCATGCTCTTAAGGGATAAATTTCAGGACTATTCCCCCGTCTCTGGACTATTCCCTAAATTTATCACATCGGACGTCATCGCATGTATTTAAATATTCAGACTTTCCCCTGTATCGAAGAAACTTCGAATCCTGCGGGAGGAGTTGGGGGGCGGTTTTGCCCGAATGCATCACATCACTGTTTTGGGATTAGGTGACACTAACAAAGCACATGTCATTGCAGTCTGATCAAAATACAGGGTGTATCATTAGAAGGTTTAGAAAAAAAAAAAAAGAAGTACAAGTGTTTCAGCTGTGTTTGGAAGCTTAGACAACATATCTAGCACCTCCTGAGACGATTTCATTACTTAGCCCTCTCGTTCGCTTAAGTATTTTCATTTGTGATAATTTAACGTACTGTCGGGTATAAAGGGTTAACCCCTTGGGGACGAGCGGCACGTATACGTGCCGCATGAAGCGCTCAGAATCCTTGTTTTTCCTCACCAGTAAAATTTTACTGTAAAATTTGCCTTATTTAATCAGCGCATTTTTTCGATTCAAGAAGACACAAATTTCTGTTTTTAAAAAACGGTGACAAAAGATTAACAATTTCGTAAAAGGCTCCCGTCCCGAAGGGGTTAATAGGATCACGCTAAATAAATTCCTTTCTACATGGCTTAGAATAACCTTTCATGCACACTAACTTTTTTTTTAATAATTCGTGGCGTTAAACATGCATATGTGACATGTAATTGTTTAATTTCCTTCTGTACATTTTGTTTAAACCAATATTTTCAGGGGCTGCTTTCTAATCAGACATATGGTATAATTCTAACAAGGGAACTCTGAAAACTAAAATTAACCCTTTCAAGCAAAATAATCTAAATCCTCACATTATCCCTTCCACAATTGGGCATGACTTCTTACAAATAAAAAATCTTACTGAATTCAATAACCTTCTCCTAAAAAACTGTTTTAAAGGGGAAAATTGCCATTCCGTTCGCTCCAGTTTCACGCTTGGTTTTTGTTCCGGGATAAAGCATAAACATAGTGTTGAAAATTCCACAATACCACAAAGCAAGCGACACCGATTGTCCTCACCCATAAAAGCATGACACTCAGGATATAAAGATGTTCTACCTGCACGGGAAGAAAAGGAAACGAGGACTTCCTAGAGAGGGGTGTGGCCTCGATAACCTTCAAGGATTGCTCAAGAATGCCAGAGATTTATTTGATGCAACAGGTGCGATAAGGGATGGATAGGTTTATTAGGAATGCATTGATAAAATATGCATGGAATTCAATCATAAAAGAATTTAAGAATGCTTATTTTAACGATATGGTAACATTACAATCTCAGTTTTATAATGAAATCTACATCGGGGCTTCAGAGTCACAGTAAAGTTAGTGCGATCGGTGCCCCTGCACCAGGCGCTGGGCTGAAGAAACTTCGATGCCTCCAGTTATCACTGCCGATGCTTTGATAATACAAAATTAAAAAAAAAATTACCTTCCTGTATAAGTCTTGTAGCTCTCATTGGTATCTTCAACAGGTTGCATGTAGACATGCAATTTTCTTCATAAACGGGATGGATGCATCATTTTAATCTAATATCAGCTTTTAGAATTTTGTGCATTTCCATTTAAGCAGGAAAAAAACAAGATTTGCAGTGCTTACAATTTTGAAACAAAAAGTCTGTTTTATGTAATGCAACTTGTTAAAATATTTGTTGAAAGTATACATATGTCTTAATTGTTAATTGAAAAAGAATGCAACGGCACGAGATAAAAGCACATGAGGAGAAATTGAGATTTCTGATATTTTTTGTATTTTCCAAGTGATATACTGTCGTATCAGAATTTAAGGTTATGTTAAATAAATGCGCCAATGTTAAATAAATGCGATTTAACATTGGCGTAATATTGAATCGGAGAGTAAAACAAAAGATATTTATTATATCGGGTTAAAGAATACTAGGGAACACTCGTTTCGCAAGCAGTAAAGATTTATTAAGAAAAAGATCCGCAAAAAATTTGCCGCAGAATTCGGCTTTAAATTACAATTCCTCAGAGGCCATATTGTACGTGGATGATGTAAAGCATGAAAAGCCACTGGCCTTATCGCAGTCATAAACCGAAAGCACTAGCCCGTATCTTCTCAAAGAAGGATTTCGTCTGGAAATACTGTTCTCGGATATTAAGCATGTAACTGCAAGTGAAGATAATGTTTGAGAGAAAAAAAGAGAGGGGGGTTTCACTAACATCCGACTACAAATACTTCAAAAACTAGACAAGCGATGAAAATAAGAAGAGTTGACATTCAAAATCCTTTAACACTTAAGAAAAAATTCTCCCAATCAGATTGGGCGTGTTGAGTAATGAATTACAGTAAAACCTCCCTAAAGTGACCACGTTCCATTCCAGTAAAAATGGGTCGCTCCGAGAGGTGGTCTCTTAATGGAGGTCATGTTTAAAACTAGACTTTAATTGTTACCCTTTGAAACAATGTTACTAATTTTTTTTTCACATTAGGAAAAAATATGAAAATTTAACTATCAAAACAAAATTTAATTGCATAAGTTAATTACTGCAGAGCTTAAAAAAATGAATACCTTGACGTCTGCTTTGATTTTACGATTTTATCTTTTATAGTTCAGTAAATAAATGTTTTTTTTTTTGTGGGGGGGGGGGGGGAACAAAATGACGATTTCATTAATTTATCAATGTCTTTGAGAGTTTCCTGACAGAATAGGGCAGGGGAGTTTATTGACCGCCATTCTTAATTTGTCATCAGAGTTAAATTCATTGCCTAAAAAAGGTAAAAAGTTGTTTAAACAACTTAAAAGTTACCGGAATAAAAAAAAATCCTAAAATTAGTTCAGAAGTTTGATGAGTAATGCGCTCTCCGGAATTATTTTTCTAATAAAACCTTCAAGCGACCAGGAAAAAACTGAATTCGTTTCATTTTCTTCAAAGAAATGGGTCGCTCATGGAGGGAGTTCAACTAGAATGGTCTCTGATTGGAGGTAAAATTGGTATTCAGCCTATGGGAATAAATTTCGTTCCATGGAAAAATGGTCGTTCAGGGAGGTGGTCGCACAGGGAGGTTTCACTGTATGTGGGTGGCGCGAAAAAAAATGATCTCTGCGAAAAATTATTTCCTGTATATTAGCGATCTCCAAGGAAGATCGGAACTGCAAGAATTTCCATCATAGGAAAATGTCAAAATTCAGTACTGATTTTGAATGTCTAGAGCAGGCATGTCAAACTCGTTAACCACCGAGGGCCAAATTAAGCAATGTAGGGGAGACCGGGGGAATGGCGACACCTTAAGGGAATTTAATTTTTTTCACCTCAAAAAATTGTTTATTTTTTAATAGTAAAAATTCTAAAGCTGAATCATGATCTTTAGTATCTGTATAAATTTAACCGTAATCATAACTGTAAAGTAAGCATACATAAAAAAATATTTTTTAAACCTCTGCACAGTGGCGGGATTACCCAGGATACTGGGGTAATTCCGTCACTGTACCGGGGTAATGCCGCCACTCTTTAATGACCTAGTACATGCATTAAATGGATACTAGGAAATACATAACCTACTGAAAATAGTTAGAAAGCAATGTAATTGAGCAGAATAATGGTTAATGTTACAATTTACTTCATATTGCAAAAGTCACTCTGCTGAATCGGCTCCACTACATTCAAATGAGGCCATTTCTCACCCGATTTGCATGGTGGCGGCATTACCCCGAGAGGACAATATGGCCGAAATCCCCAAGCAAAGCCGAAAGAAGAACCAAACTTGTTCAACACATTGCATCAAAATATCGGCGAATGCATGTAGATTACGGGCCATATTGTCTTAAATACCTAATGTTAAAATAAAAGGTGCTTATCTCTACTCATTTGAAGCTCCAAAATAATAAGCTACTAGATGAAAACTACATTTTTCACTAGAACAAACGAACGATGTACAGCAAAGTCACTCTCACTTTAGGCACCGTTTCTATTGTTGGCCATTATAGTGCAGGCACATTCACTATCTCAAACTGCCGTTAGTTTTTAAACTAAGTGGGGTGGCGGCATAACCCGGGTTGACGGCATTCCCCCGGTCTCCCCTATACAAAGCTACAGGCCACATTGCAAAAAAATAAAAAGCAAAATTATCACTGCACAGAATAAAATTTGTACATAGAAAATAAAATACAACCTTGTAAAAAACAAACAATTGCAAAATTCTAAACTGAATACAGGAAAAATTAAAAACACGCAACGGAAATCAGGACGGAGTAGGACGTCAGCCATAAAAATATATAGAAACACCTATCTACTTTTAAAAATTTAAATCACAATCAAAAAGACACACAAAATGTATTTTTAACTGTATTATACTGATCTTTGAAGATTTTTTATTTTGTTCTTTAAAAAAAAAAACCCCCAAAACAATCGTGTCAGGCGCAATATTATTAGCAATATAAAATTGAATTCTAAATGACAAACTTTAATGAGTCGAAATATTCATAATTTATTAACTATACCTATGGTGGCTGTACGGAGAATAGGAATAAAGCTGCGATCTGTACATACAAGCGTATTCGTTCAAGCCGTAATTTTGCATCAAATATGAGCTAAAGCATAGGGAAAATGACGAAGACATGGGCGGGCCACAGATAAGTTGTCGATGGGCCAAATGTGGCCCGCGGGTCGCAAGTTTGACATGCCTGGACTAGAGACTAACCTAAATTAATTATAATTACACAAGCACAGATATGCATAACTAAATTTTAGAGTTCCTGAACTAGAGAATTTTTTTAAGCCAATAACACTGAAAAGTACAAAGAATATGAATTGCCGTGTCCGTTTAAACAAATATCGGTTAACGGAAAATATCACTCTTAATGCCTAATTTTATCAATACCTTAAATCACTATCAGGTTTTCATGGTAAACTCCGGAGAGTGAAAAGGCGAAACTTTAGCCAGACCTGAAAAGCCGGCCAGCTTTTATTTTTTTTTTTTAATGCCGACTTTTACTGAAAAATAGGTGGTTTTAAAGCCAGTTTACAACATTAAATTTATATTAATTTTTGATGCACTCAAATGTTTACTAAAAGTTTATAAACTTCTGTTAAATATTACCAACTAAATTAAGTGTTCATGACTATTAGAAAAATACTACGAAGGCAATATGCCAAAAAGAAAAATATATACATTTATTGAGAATTCATTAAGTTACACACCAACATAGTACTTTGAAAGATAGTATTACACAGACTATATATACTTTAAAGATCTTATGCAAGGAAACATTGACAAACCACACTTTAAAAAAGGAAAAAAATCCATTTTACTTAAACATTTTTCACATACTGTTTTACTTTTTACATTGATTAAAAGAAAATAAAATACTTTATCTGTCTCATTTTAATAATGTTATCTGACAATATTTGCCATCTACTATATTTATAAAACAGTCTTGATGACATAAAAATAATATTTTATTAAAATATTTTTTTATTGGCCTTTTCTATATCCAAGCTATTTTATACTGTATACCAGATAAGTCCACATGAATATATATATATATATATATATATATATATATATATATATATATATATCTTCATGTGTTGAGAAAGTTAAAGGTTGTAAAAGGAATTGGGAAGAAAATATTTGAGGAGATTTTGGTACATCTAAATTTTAAACAAAAGAAAATATTAAAACGTTAAAAATTATTCTCAAAATAAAATTTTAGAAAGCTTGTTGCTACTCTGAAGATATATTCATGCTATGTTATTCTTAATTATGTTTTCAACAGTGAGAAATAGTTCATTAAATGACTATGCATGATTTTAAATATGGAAAAAAGGGGAGCATTACTTATCAATAAAACCCTTAAAATTAGCTAAATAAAATATATCATTAAGCAATTACTGCCCTCAAATAATATTTAACAAAAGCAATAACATTAAAGAGTTAAAGCCCAGTGTAACACCGAAAACATCAATTAGTAGATACCTATATTAATACTTGGAAATTTTTCCAGAGAGAAACATTCGCTTTGTATACAATATTTCAAATGAAAACTAAATTTCAAATTATTTGCTTAAAAGGCGCAAAGGCCAACCTAGTGAAAAAGATTCCATGCCGGGACTCGAACCTGGGCTATCAGTATAGCGCACTGACATTCTACCGACTAAACCACGTGGAAAGATACCCAGCCTGGAACACGAAACATAATTAAATCAACATCGATTGAAACTATATTAATACTTGAAAAATTTTCCATAGAGAAACATTCGCCTTGCATACAATATTTCAAATGAAATATTCATTTCATTTTCATTTGAAATATTGTATGCAAGGCGAATGTTTCTCTGGAAAAATTTCCAAGTATTAATATAGTTTCAATCGATGCTGGATTTAATTAAGTTTCGTGTTTTCCCCATGCCGGTGGCTCACGGAAAAAGATTCCATCTTGTGCTGCGTTTGTAGCCTTGCAACATGTAATAATGAGAAGTTCCAGGCTGGGTATCGTTCCATGTGGTTTAGTCGGTAGAATGTCAGTGCGCTATACTGATGGCCTGGGTTAGAGTACCGGCATGGAATATTTTTCACTAGGTTGGCCTTTGCGCCTTTTAAGCAATTAATTTGAAATTTGATTTTCATTTTTAATAAGAAAATATAGTAGATACCTTCTTAAAAGTAAGCCTTATTTTGCAATTTTGACTACAAATGACTATCCGCTATATGTTATAATATCAGTGTTTTGCTAATTGAGAAATAATGTTATTAACTTCTAACTCAATAAATACTTTTAAAATTAGTTAAAGAACATACAAAAAATTAAAATTAACTATTTCATTGTATAAAAATGTAGTTTTAGCCAAAAAGGCCAATTTTGGCAAATAACCGTCAGTTAATAACAGACACCCGCATGACGTTTTTTGATTTAAATTTTAGCCGGAATTTTTACAACACTGGCAATATACAATGCTAGTGTAAACAGGCAGAAAAATTGAAATCTGACCTTTTCAACTATACTGGAAAATGATAAAGTTACTTCCCCCACACAAAGAGTCATATCACTAGCAATCTTTGGTCAACGTTACATGGGCAGTTATTAAACGCACGCAATGTTATTTGTGACCCTTATTTCGAAATAGTTCTATATATAGAAGAAAATATGTTTATTTCGGGGTATTTAAGTTTTTTCTGAACCTTTCATCATTTGCTTAAGTGGCGTAAACGGGAGGTGGGGATCTATTTTTATGAAAAGTGAAGTTTACATAAACACAGGAAAGCGATAATCAAAAAATAGGAAAACGATAAGTGACATAGATAAGTCAAATTAGATAAGTAGAGGTTCACTTTCAACTAATTTGTAAACGTTAACTATTTTAATACTTTTTAAATCTACCCTTTAGAAAAAATATATATTTACACATTCCTATTAAAATTGGGTTAATTTCTAATGATCTCCTATAAATGAAGATAGTAAAGGCAAAAGCCCTGACGTGCGACTTCTAAGAATCAACCGAAACAGGTTTTTAAGATAAAAACCGAATTTCGGTAATCTTCCTATTTTCTGCCGAAAACGAAAATGTCCTAATTTTTTTTAAATTAATCAATACATACATAAATATACAGAATTATTAATTATACATGTAATTATACGTGTGGCCCAAGTTAGCTCTCTATGCCTCTGACCTAAACTTTATTTTCATACAAACTTAAATGTAATTAATCCATCTACGACACAAAATGATTTTCTAATTATACGAATTTCGTATAATTAAAAAACGTTTTAGTTATATACACCTCGATTTATCTTTTATAACGAATTTTGTAAATGATCATCTGTTATATACTAGAATTTTATTAAAGAATTTTCGAAACGCTACTGCGGTTTCAAACTAAAAATTTTCTATTTAAGTACTACTGTTTAAGTCTGCAGCTTAAAATGAGCACGTGAAAAGCGTCTTTAAAGTACTGCTTTCTTTATAATTTGCACTCATGTCTTGAGTCAGCCATAACTGATGATTATAAATAGTGAATTTCATAGCAACAAATAAAGAGTTATTTGAGCCGATACATCTCAAATCAATGAGTAACGTTGAAAATTTCCGAAGCATTTTCGCCGAAAACGAATTTTTGGCGAAACTCCGATTTTAGGCCGAAAACCATTTATTGGTCTACCCTATCTCCTAAAATCGGGAGATACATAGAAGCACACTGCGCACCACACTTAGAGAAATGCACTGGCCAAAACTTTCGGGACCAGAGGGTTCGGATCGACCACCCACAGAACATCTTGACCTGTTCTATTTACTTTTTCGCAGTCCATGTGGAAAAAAAAAAAAAAAAGGAACATTAACAATTAGTTTTGCTAGTATATTCAAATAAATACCCAGTGAAAAAAACTAACAGTTTAGAAGGAAAGTAAAATATCGCTAACCCCCCCCCCCCCCACTCCAATCACAAAAATAGATTTCTAAAATTATTTTTTAGTTAGACCAAAATAAATTTATAAACGATCACATTAACGTACGCGCAATCTCTTTTTTACAAAACATTCCGGTCCAGTACGGTCCGGAAAGCATGAAATCAGGCCCGGCCCGAGTCTTCGCAGAAAAGTAAGCCCAAGAACAGTTCGACTCGAATTTAAAGAGAAAATGCAATACCGGCATGAGTAACTAAAGAAATATGACTGGATCCCTGTGTAGACCTTTAGGCTAATGTCAGACGGACGTCTTTTTGCACGCTTTTTCCTTACGTATTATCCCTACACAATGGCGCTAACATTGTGTAGGGATAATACGTAATGAAAAAAAGCGTGCAAAAAGACGTTCGTCTGACATTAGTCTTGACACAAATCCACAGCCGCGCAGAGTTTATTGTGTAAATACAGTAAACTAAGGTGGAATCGATCGGGACCGATGAAATTTTCGCCGTAGACAATATTTCGCCTTGTGCAAAATCTCCCCCCCCCCCCCCCCAAAAAAAAATAAAATAAAATAATAAAAATAAATAAAATAAAATAAAAAATAAAGTAAAATTAGAAAAAAAATAAATGCACAAGTTGTATTTTTTTTGCGCATTTATAACCTTTAGTACCGTTCTTTAAAATTAAATTTGTAATGAAAGTAAACTTTATTAAATAATAAATATAATAATAAATTTAATAAATCTTTAACAATATTGAAAAACATTATTCGAACACTGAAATAAATAGTATTGATTACTGGAATTTAATGATAAATATTCACATTAACAAATACAATCATATACCTCATCTTTAACGTAGTTTCTGACGAGACTGAAAATAATATTTTATCGATGCTTGTTTTTATTTCCGGTTTAACATGCATTCTTCTGTAACACATTATGGTCACATTGTGTTACTCGTTTTTCTGGTTAAAAATTACCATATTTAACCATAAAGTTAAATATGGTTCTTTTGAATTAACTTCATTAATCTATTACGAAATTTAATTAAAATGTTCGAGACTATTTGATGTATATATATACCAGTTTTAAAGTTTCATGAATCAAATGCATTTCATTTTTTAAAAAACATTTTTTCCGCCTTATGCAAAATTTTCGGTTTGGCGGGATCTTAAAAACCTTTCCGTTTCCTCGTTAGGCAGATACCGGTTTAAACAGCATGGATTAATGTTATTTGCTTTGGGTTCGCCGGGACTTAGAAAAATTTCCGCATTAGACAGATTTCCGGCTTACACAGAGTCCGCCATAGACAGAATTTACTGTATCTAAAAGCATTTTTTTTTGGGGGGGGGGGGGGGGGTGTAGTAGAAACTAAAGCATAAATCCTAAACATAGCAGCATAAAATTCAACAAAAGATAATTTAAAACGATACATGTAGTATTTTCGATATTTATATTGTAAACAATGACGAAACAACGAACTTGTTTTTATTGATTCCCCTTACGTCACTGCTTAATGACTGAAGGGTGCAGGTCGAATAATTTTTCCAACCTTGACCGATTCGATTAACTTTTTTCTCACGTAACTTCGAATTTTCCTCTTAAACAGGAAGCTGTGTTCTTCGATGATAATCCAATTACCAATTCACCGGCTGTTTCCAGAAAGGGCAGAAAGAACACTAAGTTTGAGGATCGTCTACATTTAATTCCAAATATTTTAGAAATTCTTTTTCAACTATATTTAACACTTTCTAACATAGTAGAAAAGTGTTCAACCCTTAAGGCTGCTAGTCACTCAATTTCTGAATTCCCCTCGGTAATGTTAAGTCTATGGGCGTTTGATGCAGTCTTATATTTAAAATATCTCCTCAAGATATTAATATTTTTAACTTATTTTTTCTGTGTTCTTTTCTTAAAGGATATCTTTCTTTAGTTGTAAAAATATTTCTGAAATCTATGCTTAATTTTATATGAAGTGTTAAAATTTTAATCTAAGTTCGTCAGCTTTTAACACATAAAATATTAAATTAAAAGTAGATTTTAGAAATATTAACATCTAAGAAAAAAAGACAGTATTTTTTCTGTATACATTTCTTCAAGGAAGTTCAAAATAATTTCCAGAGGAGATATTTTAAATATAAGAATGCATCAAGCGTCCATAGTCTTAACCCTTCACTGCACGATTTTTTCTATTTTTATGAAAAATTTATTTGAAATCTACCGGGTGTCCTAAAAAGGACCGACTGATTTTAAAATTCAATAACTTGCAAACGGTGACAGATATTTAAAAAATTCTTGCAGGAGGGTTATGCATGATGTCAAGTTTTTTTTTTTACAGTGATTTTCACTTTTAGTTCGAATTACAAACAATAGATGGCGCTACGATCAATAGACGCTAAATTCAGGCTCGATTTTTGGTCCTTCGGGATCGGGACCCACTTAATACATTTCCATCTCCTTTTTCCGTATGGAACAAGAGATCGACCAAAAAATCTAGCCTGTTTTTAGCGCCTATTGCTTACAGCGCCATCTATTTTTTGTAATTCGAACTAAAATCGAAAATCACTGTAAAAAAACTTTTGACCTTATGCATAACGCTCCTGCAAGATTTTTTTAAATATCTGTCACCGTTTGCAAGTCATTGAATTTTAAAATCAGTCAGTCCTTTTTAGGACAACCGTATATATCGGTCTAATAAATAGAAAAAATAGTAAAAAAAAATTAAATTTCAAATTTTCAGCTAAAATTGGATATTTTATGGCGCGTACCCTATATGTACATAGTTAGGGTTTTAAAATATTTATTGCTATATTTTACAACTAAATGGGCTTAAATTAATTTTATCTGCTTAACACTCTGCAACTTTTTTTATATTAATATTTTTAAGTATTCAGTGAAAATAATGAAAGTAAATTTTACCTTAATAGCTTGATCGAAATTTTTTTGTTTCCGAAGAACAAATTCTAATTTTTTGTCAAATACAGCCATTTGACGTGGACAAAATAAGTGTTATTCCATTCTTTGGACTGTTCTTGATCAGGGATAGGGATCATATTGGCCAAATTCATGGCACATAAAAATTAGTGTTTTTAGGTATGTGCTAGATGTGGCACGTGGTACAGTGAAGAGTTAACATTACCGAGGGGGGAATTCTGAAACAGTGACTTGCAGCCTTAAATCCATAGTGTAACTCAGGAGTTACATGATTGTTTTGCCATTTGGCGCTTTCTATTGGTGAATTGTGTTACTTACGTGTGGCAACATGCAATTAAGGTCGTGAAGTCTGCTTTTGTTATCACGGTAAGGTATAACATCTTTTGTTGAATTTGCTTGCAATGAGCTCGACTGGCGTTTCTCTATCTTTATAAAGGTAGTAAAATTATTATACAAACTATTAAAAGCATTATAAAAATTATATCGTTGAATAGGTGTTATTGTGCAGTGTAAACACTTACAGTAAGTATATAATTTAAAAATTGTCCATTTTTAAGCATTTTTTTGTTATGTAACTCAGGAATGACATTATGTTCAGCAGAAACAATTTTGTTCACTATTTTTCTAGTGGATAATTAACAAAAATAGACTCAAATATTATGTTTTCCGAACAAAAGGAAAAATCATGCATTAAAAGGGTTAATTCGGTTAGTCTGGCAGTGCTGTAACTCGCGTAAATATACTGAAATGAAATTTTTATATGTTAATGAAGCTCGCCATAGAAGGTTAGCTATTAAAAATGGTGTGTTTATAGTACCTTTACAGCAGGGATGCACAATCTGTGGCCCGCGATCACAATTTATATAATTTTATCGATTTTTTTTTTTTTTACACAATTTCGTCAATATATAACTGGAAAAATTGCAATTTTTTGTCCATATGTCACAGGAAAAAAATCTCGAATTTCGTCAATTTCATCAGAGCCAATTAAGAATCGCAAATTGTTTTGATAGAGTTCGGAAAAATCGCGAAATTTATCGATGAGTCGCAGAAAAATCTCAAATTTCGTTGATCAACTGGGGAAAAATCTCCAGTTTTGTCAGTTTATCGCGAGAAAAAATCGCGAGTTTCGACAATTTGCCGCTGAAAAAATTCCAAATTTCGTCAGAGTCAGTTAAAAATCGTGAATTTCGTTGATCGGACGCGTTAAAAAACGCGAATTTTGTCGATTATGTAATCCTTGATCGGTTGCTGAAAAATCGCGAGTTTTGTTAGTTGATCGGGAGAAAAAATCGAAAATTTCGTCAATTCGCCGTGGGAAAAATTACAAATTCCACCAGAGTCAGTTAACAATTACGAATTTTGTTAATCGGGCACAGTAAAATCGCGAATTTTGTCGATGAGGTACAAAAATTGCAAATTTCGTTGATCGACTGGGGAAAAATCGCGATTTTGTCAATCTGTAGCGGAAACAAAATCACGAATTTTGACAATTGAAAAAATTGCAAATTTTGTCAATTAGTTGCAAAAATATTGCGCAATTTGTCAATCGCTCGTGAAAAAAATTGTGAATTTTCCCAAAAATTAGTGAATTTTGTGAATAGCTCACGGAAAAAAATTACAAAATTTGTGTGTCGGTCCCAAAAAGTATCATGAAATAGAAATCCATTGGTCGCAGGAAAAAAACGCAAATTTCATCGATTGTGCGCGTAAAAGAAATCGCGATTTTCGACAATTTATTGCGCGAAAAAACACGGCCAAATTACATCAACGTATATCAGGAAAAAATCACGTTTCGTCGATTGGTCATTGGAAAAAAATTGCAAATATTGTCAATCCGTCACGTAAAATATCGCAAAATTCGCCAATCACTCATGAAAAAAAAATCGTGAATTTCTTCAATCGTTCATGGAAAAAACTTGCAAATTTCGAAGATCGATCGTAGAACAAAAAGGTCGCGAAATAATTCGATTGGAGGCGGAAAAAATCGCAATTATCCGTTGATCCGTTGTGGAAAAAAATCGTGAAATTTGAAAATTTATCGCTGAAAAAAATCGCCAATTGCGTCAATTTATCGAAGGTAACGCAAATTGGTTTTGTAAAGATTGCAAATTTTGCCAATCGGCAATGGAAAATTACCGCGAAATCTGTCAATCGGTCGTTGATAAAAAATCGCGAATTTCGTCAATCAGATGCACTTGATTGACAAAAGAAAATAAAAAATGAGTTTTGTTAATAGTCCACAGAAAAAAATAGCATTAATTAGTCCATCAAGCCTTGTTATTTCAAAAATAAGTTTCCTTTGATTTTAAATGAAGTTCTTCAATATTTTTTTTATATAATTTTCAATAACGTTGAATTATTTAGAAATTGTGTAATTTTTTTTTCTTCAAGTTACCATTTGTCAAGAAGGAACCGTTAGTCTTCATAAAGTGTTGAATGGTTATTCATACAGATGCGAAGAAGCCCTGCATTCCTTCATACAATTATTTATTTCCGTTCGTTTATTTTTATTGTAGACAAAAAATTATTCATCAAGAATAAAGACTTATCCCCTACCTCCCCGATATAGAATTCTCTGTGTTACTGATGTGGTCCTCGACAACCCAAACATTTTTGTAAGTGGCCCTTCTCTTTAAAAGGTTGTGCACCCCTAGTTTACAGGGATACACAAAATAATTTAATTACATTATGGTGTATGGGTACAAATAGTTTACGGTGCATTTCGTTTAAACTGCTTATTTAGACATTAATTTTATTGAATGAAACGAAATTTCTTATTGGAGGGTTTCATAATCTTTGCTTGATGCAGAAGTTTTTGTTCTTGTTTATTCGTTCGTATGTTAGAAAAGAAATATTTAAAGTGGGTAAATGTGATTAAACTTGCTTTCTAAACACTATCCTTTTGCAAAATCTGTTAGTTCCACATTTCGAAACCGGGGGGTGCACTCTATTCTGAACAAACCTATATCCGAAAGAAACTCCGTTTTTACAAACTATCTATAGATATATTAGTCGAGAGGATCGGGCCCATAGCACGCGAGACACTTATGCGCCCCCTGGCGGTAAAAATTGGAACTAAAATATGTACGGCTATTGTGCATAATATGACAGAGTGGTCAAAGGAGTGTCGACAAAAGTTAGAAAAGTGCACCCCGGGTGAAAAGGGTGGAGGTTAGAAAAATTGCTAAAAATACACAAGTTAGAGCCCGGAGGGGTATATAATATAAGACTTTTTGAAAATTTTATGATTTTTCGTGGGATCGCAAGTGTTATGCTGTAAGTATGCAAAATTTCACATCTCTAACTTAATTAGGGGCTCAGTTAGAAAACAGAAAAAGCTTAAAATACACAAGTTAGAGCCCAAACAAGTAAATGAGACTTTCAAAATTTTATGATTTGTTGTTTGATGTGAGGTGTTCAGGTATAAGAATTCAAAATTTCAAGTCTCCAACATATAGTTTCTAAGAGCGGGCTCTGCGACTGACTGACAGACAGACTGAGGAGTGAGACGAACAGGGTTTCGTCAGATGAACGAAACCTAAAAACGTCCTCCGATTGCAATAGGAAGACTTTGATAGAAAGCACAAAGTGGTTCTTTTCAAATGCGATCATAAAAGTTTCACCTACGCTTTTATATTATTATACTTTTATTATATTATTTATATATTATGTTATATTATGTTTATTTGCTTTACTAAAATCATTTATACAATATTTAGGTTCATTGTAATTGTTTTTGGTGGTTTAGGTTATATTTTTTCCAAATTTTATTTATTTAACACACCGTGAACCAAGAAACCCTTTTGATATGTTTGTTATAAGAATTTACAAAATATTAAAATTTGTAACTGTTTCCTTTGGAAAACAAACTTTCGTTTAGAGTCGACATATCTTTATACAAAATTGTATTTATGTAATATCAATAAATTATATTTCTGTAGTGTCAAATTATTGCAGTATCAATTGTAGTATCAATTTATATTAAATCATTTTTAATTTCTATCTTATTTACTTAGAGTTATTTTTTTTAATTGCATTTAGCCGATTTATAATTTTTATACGGTAAGTTTCAAATTTACGTTACCACTTTCATAGTCTTAATGACTAGTCCTTTGATTGTTGATTTTAGTATAAGTTCCAATTGCGGGTAAATACTAAAAAGAACAAAAACTTTATGGAAAGCACATGTAAAGTTCATTTCATTAGTATATTTAATAAATTCAAAAGCTAATATTTTTTTTAAGTGGGCACCTGATAGTAATTAACAAGTTTTAGAATAAATTCATTAACAACAATTCATTAACACATTTTCTAATTTTAGAAATCGACCTCCCCCCCCCCCCCCCACACACACACAAAATGTATTTTTTAAACGCGTATTGAAATTTAATTAAGATATTCGCAATCCCATTTCGATTAAAATGTTAAAATACACAATGGATTAAAATAACCACAGATAATGAATTGATCATTGAAAATTTTTGCATTGAGTTTTGACATTTCGATTCTCATACTTATTCCTAACAATAGTGAATTAAAACCCATCAAGTAGTTAATGGCTTCGCATACAAACTAATTGAAATAAAACAATATTTCATTTACAAAAAGTTAATGAACAATTTCCAAAACAATATACTTTAGAACAATACAATTTAGAATTTTTAATATCAAAACAGAATTGATGCTGCCAAGTTTAAATTAAAAATCTCCATTTCTAATTAATCCTAGAAATCGTCTGCGGAAATTGAGCTCTTAATATAAGAGACTTAAGAATGGGACTTTAGTTATTCTTCGATTTTCCTAAATCGAATCGAACGGGGCTATAAATAGAATCCGCTTTAGAGGGTTATTTCTCCCGATATCTTTTCGGCCGAAAAGAATAAAAATAACTTCCAATGCAGTTAACGGCGAGATGATTGATCGAGATTGCGAAGAGTTTAGAATTTAAGTTTCGGCGCTTTTAACTTTGCAACCGAGATAGGAAAATTTTCTCGAACTACATTCCTTGCACGATTCACTTAAAAAAAGAATTTAAAAATTTCTTTCAAATTTTAAACTTTTAAAAAGATAACTTCCTGCATTTCTTTTGAAGAAGTTCTTAATATTCTCTAATAAAATTTAAGGAAATGGGATGCTGAATTCTTTTAGTTCTGAGATTATAAGAAATATGAATTTCGGATTTATATAGCCCAACAGGCAAGGATACCTCAATACAAGATAATCTAGTAATGGCCACCTCCACCTTTATCAAAAATGAACCTAAATATTTAGAATTCAACTTCGGAGTAACATTTTATTAGTTTATTATAATAAATATACACTAGACGTTCAAAGATCTCGCGAAAGCCTTACCAGCAACTACTACATTTAAAGAAAATTCTATAATCAAGTTTATTAAATATGATATATTTTATATCATTTTATGAAATATGATATGAAGAAATTGCAAAGACTAACAAACTAATTTTTGCATATTTTCTTAATTTTTCTAATGTGATATATTTATCAAAAATTCAAACCTAATCATTGTAGGCTCATTAATAATACACGAAGAATAGAGAATAACGCACAAAACAAGTAGGTAGAGAACAAAAGCAAGAAGAGAAACTAATTTATATAAGTAAAACTTATTATGCAAATGTCAATGTTGTGCAAATAAGCAATGTAAGAAAGGATTAAAAATTTCTGGCTGTCATCTGTTTTACAATATTTTATTTTCATTTATCTAAGGAGAAATGTTTGTTGAGTTTCACAGGCTTTAATTTGATCAAGGGCGAAAACTTTACATACAGTGTTCATTAACATGCAGCTTAAAAGCCACGAATATATATTTTTTTAATTTTTGAAACTCACCCTTTTACTTTGCTCCTTTTGGTATAAGAGTAAAAATACTATATAAAAAGTTTGAACAATAATTTTAATATTTAAGGCTGATCAACTGGCTCAAAGGCTATAAATAGAAAATAATATTAACTCTACCTTAACATATGTATTTTAAAATTTATTTAATGCATTAATTTAAACTAGTTGGATGTGCCAATTCGAAAACTTTCTGCTTACAACCATTTTTTCCCCCCGGTGTGTGTTTGTTCTCCTCGAGCCTCTGAATAAAAGATTTTAACACAAATGTAAAAAGCAAAAACTGTCTTGCACAGAAGATCGTGTGTGTGTGTGTGTGTGGGAGGGGGGGGGGGGGGGGAGCAAGAGCCTTCTCTATTCCATAATTCGCGGGCATAAAGAGCTTGGTAAATGATAGCTATTTTGAAAAAGCGGGGTTTCACTTTGGCACGGTTTCGCAAAAATTGTCCAGACTGTCAGTTTAATTTCTTTTACAGTAATTATAAGCACTTGAAGAATAAATTGCTATTTTTTCGGAATCAGAGGTAAAGAAAATTCCGTTAAAGAAAAACAACAACAACAAAAAAAAACAGTGCTTTGAGGGAGGGGGCAATGGTCCTTCCCTGCTGCCGTTGCTGGCACGCTTATGTATTTAGGTGTAGTTACCGAAAGCACAGTTCTAGATATCTATTTGCGTTTATTCTCAAATGCCTCCTTTATCAATTAATATATCTGAGCATTAAGTATTCAGGTCTCAAAGCTTCAAAATTTTCGAAATTTTAATTTTTTAAGACGTTAAACTATCTTTTTTGAACATTTTGGCATGATTATTTCCTTGAAATTCCCATTAGAACAGAAGTTATGGCTATTAGAATCATACCCGTTCAATATCTAAAGCGGCGTTTCCGAAATCTTGAAGTCATTTTTCTCCAAATGACGTTTTTAGGTATAACGCGCAGGATCTCAAAAACTTCTGAATATTTTTTCATGAAATTTTCAAAACGTATGTTTCACGTTAGTCTGTATAAAGTAAACATAAAATTTCATTTTTATTTTTCAAAAAGAATATTTTTTTTAGGTGATTATATTGTTGAAATTTTCAAACCTTGTATTAGATAAATACAACATTATATTAAAAATATAAAAATGCGTTAAATACAAATTTATTTAGGTTCAGGGTAATTATTACAATCTGAAATATCATTAGACATAAAATTTCATTCTAGTTTCAAAATTATTTTGTAATCCTGCGCGTAAGCTGTTCTACCAATTTTCTGCTCGACAAAAATTGACAATTTAGAACGCTCTATAAATACTAATTCTGTATCTTGCAATTTTTTAAATACATGAAATGAAAGAGCATACTTATATCGGTTAATTCCAATAAAAATTGCGTTTTTAAATCATATACATTTTAATATTAAATGTTGAGAATGGTCTTTTTTCATTTTCTCCAATTTCAAAAGTACTGAGACCCCTTAATCACATACCATCTTTATCATCCCAGCTCTTCAAATACGTATTTCAAGTGAGTGCAAATTATCCCAGAAGTACTTTAACATTAAGTTTCACTGTGCAGAAATCGCTGCAGAAAAAATCAAATTTTAAAAACAAAAGAAAAACCTTAAAAGACCCTTTTTTTTAAATTAAAAAAAGGGGAAATGTTTCAAATCAATATTTTCATAATCAATCTTTTTAGACGAATTAAAAAGAAAGATATCCAGATACAAACACTTAAATACGGTAATGATAAAGAAAATATCAACTCAATCAACCGCTGCTATTTAATCTTAAGGTTAAATGAAAATGTATAGCTCTTCGTATTACGGTTTCATTTTCTCTTCGGGCATATAATGCAGAAAACTGATATTTTCAATCCTACTGTTAAATAACACCGATGTATCAGTCTCCACGTTATGACTTCATCCGCCTTTCAGTTGCAGAAAACGCGATAAATAGGGAATAATCTGCACTGTTTTTCTAAAAGGATTGAATGGCTAGCTTAAATACAGTAGAATCGTTACAATGAATTTCACTTTAACGAATTTTTCAGTTTAATATTTGGATTGTTAAAAAAAAAAAAAAAAAAATATCCTATTTAAGGGGGTTCGGGACACAATTTAAAATAATTTTTATTTATTGAGTTAAAATTTTGAATTTTTTTTTGTGATGGTTAACCATGTTATTTGTAAACAAAATCATATGATAAAACTTTATATATTTAAAAAATTTTTAAAATTCATTAAAAAAGTGGGACAATTTAAAATCGCTATTACTCGAAATATTATTTGTAGAATTGCAATTTTTTTCATTTAAATAAACAGAAATATACAAGTTTTAATTTAGAGATTCAGCATTTAAAAAATAATTAAAAAAAATATTTAAAGTGAAAGTTAAAAACAAAACAATGGTGTAACTTAAAAAAAAATCATTTTAAAAGTAAATTTTTTTTTTCTAATTTGCTGAATCAAAATTAAAGTAAAACAATTGAAAAAGACATGTTCCAAGTTTGAACCATTTATCTTTAATCGTTCTTGACTTACAGCTATTTAAATATGAGAAATAATGAAAAAAGCTATCATGAATGAAAACGCATTTTCACAAGAAATCTTTTTCATGACAACCATTGCTTGAAAGGTATATTTTGAAAACAAACCAAAACGAAAACTTTAATGTTTCCTGTTCTAATTAAGATATAAACATGGTTTAAACGTCATTTTAAGCAGAAAAACAGAAATTTTTAATGCAATAAAAGTTTTTTAGAAAATTTGGAGATTTTTGTGTCCCGAACCCCTTAATAAAAAAAAAATTATTCACTTCAACGAATTTTTCAGTACAGCGAATTTAATTAGTGCTCCCCAGGGATTCGTTGTAACGAAATTTTACTATATTATAATTGGATATATCAACACATTCAATTGTTTTATACTGATGATTTTTTAACAGTTTGAGTGCGGAAGATCGCGATAGCGCTCCTCTTGTTATGTGCCAAAATTGAAGGAAGCTCGATAGCGCTCCTCTTGTTTTATGCAAAAATTTCGGAGATGGTGATAGCGCTCCCATTTGTTGTCTCAGTCTGGTGTGCATTTAAGCTGGTTGCACTAGCGAAGCTTACGATTTCTGTGTATATCGTCGGCTTACAAGTAATTTTTTTATGTACACCCAAACACATTTGCATTTTTGGCATATATCCACAAAATTTGTTCTGCACTCAAACGGTTAAAAATGGGCACAGAATTTGGATTTCATGGACAATAAAATCTCGTTACAAAGAATCTCTGTAGAGCATTGATTAAATTCGCTGTACTGAAAATTTCGTTAAAGTGAATAATTTAAGTAGGATAATGAGATTTTTAACAATCCAAATAATATTCGTTAAACTGAAAAATTCGTTAAAGTGACATTCGTTTTAACAAGATTCTACTGTATACAGATTTAAGTCTGCTAATTTTTTTGTAGATATCCAACATAAGAATTTTGAAGACATTAAGTTTATGAATCTTTATATTTTCTTTATTAAAATATGCATGCGAACATTTATTTTTGCAATGAATGTAAAATTGATTATAAAAAGATTTATTTTTCTACACATTTTTCCATTCCTTATAGTTATTCCCCTTTGAAACACCTTATTGGAAGAAAACGTAATTCATGGATATTCCAGATCTTTTACTCCTTTTCACTGTAGTTTTTACCATCAAATTTTCACGATCACATATCAGGGTATTTCATCCTCAAAATGAATCAAGCATAGATGCCAAACTTTATCGCCCCCCCCCCGCCCCCTTCAGTCAAACATTTTACTATAAAAACTGCAGTCAAAGAAGTAAAACGTAGAAACAAGACATTTCACTAAGTTTTCTGCTTCAAAATGATTTTTATACTTGAAAAACCAGAAGACTAGCAACTAGGTTGCTGTACATTATTATTGGTTAATGTACAATTTTCCTTAAGGGGACCTACATTAGGAGACAAAAAACACCGATTTTTTTTGTAAGAAAACTGCATGATGGATCTTTTTGAAATTTTAACAGTTTATTGTACATATCTTAAGGTATACACAAGAATCTTTTTCTTTTAGATTTTGTTGCTTCTACTCTAAGTTATAAACAAATATGTTCAACTGCTTTGGAAAATTTCGTCTGGACGGTGGGCATGATAGTGCCTTGTATCTGAAACAAAAATAATTTTTTTTTTTTTGGTAAACTTCTTGAGTATAGCTTCTAGTTAAAGGAACCCATAATTTATTAAAAAAAAGTTATGTAATGGCTGATTAAAAAAAATTCGTTCTTATTTGTTAATTTTTTAAAAGTAATTTTAGTAAAAGCTTTAATTCATATCGAAGGCAATTAAATAAGCATTAATAAAAAAAAAATCAAGATGATACATTGAGTAGTTTTTTTTTTAAATCTCGCCCACCGTGTCAAAAAATGGTGATACGGCGGGCTAGATAAAAAAAAATACTCAATGTATCATCTTTATTTTCTTTTTAAATTAATGCTTATTTAATTGCCTTCGATATGAATTAAAGCTTTTACTAAAATTATTAAAAAAAAAGAAGTTATTAAATGAACGAATTTTTAACAATTTTTTTTAAAATCAGACATTACATAACTTTTTAAAAATAAATTTATGGGTTCCTTTAATTTAACTAGAAGCTATACTCGCGAAGTTTACGAAAAATTTATTTTTGTGTTTCAGATAATTCTACAAGGCGCTATCATGCCCACCGCCCAGACGAAAATTTCCAAAGCAGTTGAACATTTGTTTATAACAGAGTAGAAGCAACAAAATCTAATAAAAAAAATTCTTGTGTATACCTTAAGATATGTACAATAAACTTAATATTTAAAAAAGATCCATCATGCAGTTTTCTTACAATCATAAAAAAGCGCTTTTTTGTCTCCTAATGTAGAAGGTCCCCTTAATTCTACTCCTTTACACTTAGTGGTAAAAACACTTATGCTTGGATAAAAATTTACACATATTTAGTTGTTTTGAATTACTATTAGCGGCTAAGGAAGAAAAAAAAAAGAAAAAAACAGTACGAGATTTTTTGATGCTGAAAATGTCAAGAAACTGACCTAAAAATAAAAAAATTTAAAAAATTGACTAAGTTTCTCAGGTTAACCCCTTGGTGACGAGCGACCGGTATTCGTGCCGCATAAGGCGCTCAGAATCTGATTATTCTCATCAGAAAATTTTTATTGTAAATTTTGCCTTATTTAATCCGAGCATTTGCCCCGATTTAATTAGGCAAAAATTTCTGTTTTAAAAAAACCGGTGATAAATGAGTAAAAATTCTGCAGAAGACGCTCGTCCCGAAGGGGTTAAGAAAATAAATTTCAAAAATACGCCTTTGAACATATGACTGTAAATGTGGTTTTGCCTTATATTACAATTGTTGCAATTACAATTGTAATACATATTAATTATTAATATTACAATTGTAATATATTAATTGTAATATATTAGAATTGTTGAGAAACTCTTCGCAAAGAACAGGCGTTTCAATAAAGTATTTTAAAAATTTGATTTATGTTCAAAAAACTGACCTGAAAAGAACAGATTGGCCAAGTTTCTCAAATAAAGAAAATTAATTTCAAGACTACGCCTCTGCCTCTGAATATCTGCCTGTAAATGCGGTTTTGCCTTTGATATATTATGATTGTTGAGAAACTTTCTTCGCAATTATCAGATATTGAAATAAAATATTTTTAAAAATTTGAAATGTTGTACTGTAATATATTTTCTCATGTGACAATGTTTTGGATATGGGAGCCTTTTCACACTTTCCAACATAGCTGAAAAGTGTGAAGTGTTTTTCCGTGCTGTAACTCTCGTAAATAAACTCCGATTGCCATGTTATTTTTATAAGTTATTCATGTTAACTATAGAATATTGAAAATGAAGTGTGTAGCTTTTACAGTTCGTTTACAGAGACACACAAAATAATTCAGCTATATTACGGCCCATTGAAAAATGTCGGCAGATTTTAATGATGTTACAGTACATCAAACAAGGAAATTGATAAGCATCACTGAAGTGGATTAACACATGCTTTCTTAAGAGAATAGAATAAGTAGTATTACATGGTGTATCATTGCGTAAGTATTCACATGGACGCACCAAAAGAGTGCTATGACATTATGCTCTAAGCAGAAAAATAGTTTAGGATGCATTTTGATGACGTTATAATATTTCAAACATAATGAAATTAAAAAGGATCATTACAACATGTTTTCTATACATTAAGGAATGGTGTAACATTTAAAGAGACGCACAAAAGAAATCTGTTACAGGACGGATTATCATCGATTTCATCGCATAGAAAAACGAAATTTAATTTTCTTTCAATGCTTGGAAGTGTTCTATAATCTATGCCTAGATGCATGTTTTTTTTTCATTCTTTTTTCTTTGTGTGTGTGTGTGATTTTACTAGGCGAGATCTTTTCCAACACAATCTTAATAATTGTATTTAATATTTTAAAATCATTTTAATTAAAAATATACGCGAACTTTATATGTTTGGACAAATATGTTTATATGCTGTTTTACAAATAAGAAAATTTAATACTGAAATATAACATTTAGCTTAAACCGATGTTTCTTGAACATTAATTGGTTTGCTGTCCAGACTTTCCTCACAGGGCTCTGTATTTGCGAAATTGGGAAGTTTCTTGTATTTGTGAAAATTCTAGTCAAATTTGTGAATTTGAAATTATTTTCAGGTTTTATCCTTCATGTATTAAAGAGCCAAGTAATATGTTTTATGATAAGTTCAGCTGTTTTGTTACAGATTAGATTTTATTTGTAAATGATGAAATTCGTGAAGTTTCAATTTGAAAGTGGAAAAATTCTGTGAAAGGTCTATTTATAAAACAAAGAATTTTCTGAAGGGTCCTGGGTTTTGGAATGTAAAGTTTTGTGAAGGTCCTGTTTTGAGATAAAAATTGCGAAGGGTCCTTTTAAAAGACAAAATATTCCTAAACTGATCCCTGAATAAGCTCTATTTTACTAATCACTGATTAAAAGATCTATGGAGATTTCCTTTTCTATGGTTTTTGAGAGATTAATTCATATGTAATCAAGATTCGACTTTAAAATAAAATATTACATAAAACATTTAAACTGAAGATATATTGAAGCTGTTCAAAGACATCGTGAAGTACACTGCTGAAATTTAAACAAGTAGCAAATGCTCAAATACACCTTCAAATGGTTTACGTGAAACACGATCAAGTGAAAATAGGCCACATAGAGAGATGCCATCTGTTATGATTTTAACCGGTATTAATTGCGGTTTTTAAATAGAAAAACTAAATTCTGCAAGCAATTTTTTCAGTGATAAGATATTTCAAAAATCTCTCGCCGTAATCATTCGTTAAAAGCTGTAAAGATTACTCAGAATTTGTAATAGATGGCATCTCTTACGCAAACAGATTTTGACCTCATCTTCACTTATCTGTTCGTGAAAGACGAGCATTTTCAAACTCATTTTTCACGGTAAAGATTTCCTTCGCCCACATTTTCCATTCAGCCATGGTAAAATCAATAGTTTAAGGAAAAACACTTGTTCTCCCATTTCCATCGCACAAGAGCTCTATTTTCAGTACATTCCTTGATAAGTGACGAAGTGTTTATTTCTCGAGACAAAAAACAGATTATAGCGTAGCGAGTGATTCGCTTCGTCTTTAGGCCTCCAGAGGGGGCGGAAAGGAGGACATTTTTCCTCTCTGGATTTTAATATTTAACTAAATTTACCTCTGATGGCTCTTAATGAAGTAACTTATCCTTCACAAATGACAAAATAAAAAGAAGTACCTTTTATCACCATATTTTTCTTTTTACGTTCATTCGTTTGAAATTTGTCTTAACCCCTTAACGCTCGAATTAAATTACGGTTGAAAAATTAAAATTGCTTATTGGCACAACTTTTATGAAAAAGAAATATTCACCTTATTGAATGACAGGAAAAACGATACTAAAATATAGCCAATTTCACTATTTTATAAAACTGGTGGGAATCAGAGTAAAAAACACAGCCCGAGAATATGACGGGAGCGAGAATTAAGGGGTTAAGGGTGTTCTTAAATCCAAAAGGGCAAGTTTCTGACATAAGTTTTAATTTATTTTTGTTCGGAAATGCATGAAACTAGCAGGTGTTGTTCAGAAACTATGTAATCGAGCTATTTTTCCGTTTTTTTTGCAAATAAAAGATCTTTCAAAAAATAGTGTCAAAGATGACGTTTTGAACCGGAGTTCCCGAAGAAAGAGAAAAACCAGCCCGATAAGGGCGAAAATCGTCTTTGTCACGTGACCAAAATTGCTTATAACTCAATAGGTAATTTATTGATCCAAAAATGGAAATAAAAAAGAAAAGTGCCCAGCTAAACTGATGGCATTGAGCTCACAGGCTCTTCGCACTAATTGTATATTACTCTTATTTTAAAGAATAATGCCCCTCAAAAAATAAGTGAAGGGGGATTTAGCCACCTTTATCTTTAACCAATGAATCCCCAAAACTAATCAGGGAAGCTCCTTAACATAATAACCCTGTATACCAAATTTGGAGCAAATCGAATAATCCTGCATGAAAAACCCATTTATATCTAAATTAAAAGGGGGGGTGGACTAGCCCCCCTTTCCCCCTTTATCCTTAACCAATGAACCGCCAAAACTAACCAGGGAAGTTTCTTAACATAATAAACCGGTATACCAAAATCGGTAATCTAATAATTCAGCATGAAAAACCCATTTATCTGAATTAAAAGGAGGTGGACTAACCCCCCCTTTATCCTTAACCAATGAACCCTCAAAACTAATCAGGGAAATTCCTTAACATAATAACCCGGTATACCAACTTCGGGGCAAGTCGAATAATTCTGCATGAAAAACCCATTTATCTGAATTAATGGGGGGGCGGGCTAACCCCATTTTTCCCCCTTTATCCTTAACCAATGAACCCCCAAAACTAATCAGGGAAGTTCATTAACATAATAAACCGGTATACCAACTTCGGAGCAAATCGAATAATTCTGCATGAAAAACCCATTTATATGAATTAAGGGGGGGGGGGGGGGGTTGGACTAACCCCCCCTTTTCCCCCTTTATTCTTAACCAATGAACCCCCAAAACTAATCAGGGAAGCGCCTTATCAGAACGAAACTAGAAAAAAATTTGAAGCAAATCGGATGTTTCTATCAAGAGTTATCGCGTTACGTACAGTCGTGGAAAAAAAAAGTAAACACCCCCTACTAACTCCTCAACAAATTATCGTAGACGAAAGTTACTGGTACCGAACGATTGGAAATAAAGTCTACTTTTAAATGATGTATATAAAATTTACTTAGGGGGTCATATACATATTAAAATGAATCCAAACTTCATTTTTTTCCAATGGCAATACCCAATTTTAACGAGATATTTCAAATCTTCGGTTCAAACTATGCTTAGACACCAAATTTCAAGTCATTTGAATGATAAGTTTTTGAATTATAAACATTTAAAATTGAGTGCTTCTAATGTTAAATTACATTTTCATATTTTTATTTATATCTTCTGAAATTATGCTCCTAATGTGTGCAATTTTTTTTTGTAGCAATAATACCAATATACCCAAACATAAATACGCTGAATTTGCAATTTTTATAATTTTATGATATGAATTATGAAACTAATATTCAAAAAAATTATGAATTGCAACCTACAATTTTTTTGATAGATTTAGATTTATTAAGGTCTGCTTTATGGAAAACCAAAATTTTACACTTTTCTTCCAAGTAGTTTTCAAATTATGCTTAAAAAACGGCAAAATGATGGTTTAAGGGGCCGTCTATGATTTAAGTGAGTAGATATTTTGAAATTTATTCTGCTGTACTGTAATCTAACAGGCTTCATTGACTCCTTGAGTGGCGCTTAAGGTGCCTTCATCAAGTAAGGGGCTCTCTCGGTTAATAATAGAGTACGAAACTTGGATACATCCCTTAAAATACGCTCGTTTTAAAATAATTTCCCGGAAACTTGTGGTACGAATTGCATAAAAATTCGTTTTTAGGCTAATTGAAGGGAGTAGAATTCATTTATGCTGCCAGAGTTGTGTACTGCTATTGAAAAAAACAAAGTTGTGGTTCGTTTTAATATGTAGATGGCCCCCTAAGGAAATTTTATATACAACATTTAGAAGTAGACTTTATTTTCAATCGTTCGGTACCAGTGACTTTCTTCTACGATAATTTTTTGAGGAGTTAGCAGGGGGTGTTTACTTTTTTTTTCCACGACTGTACGTACGTACATACATACGTACGTACATACATACAGAACCGGTGGGCACATAGCTCTCAGGCTTTGATAGCCTGCGAGCTAAAAACAGCTCGATTCCAAATCGCTTCCATGACCTGGCTTTCCAATTTTATATCTTTCCGCTAAAAAATGAATTTGTAAATGTGCCAAAACGTTTTGTGCTTGTTGTGCCGAGCAGTTAAGAACAGCCTTAAGGTATCTTGTATGCCTTTAAGGGGGGACCTGGAAAGCCTCATCTCCGCCATGTTAAATCCACCAACTTTATGTACATTTTTCTCAGAAATAGTGAAAGATAGAGTTGAGATTTCTTTTTAGAGTAGTTAGAATAACATGTTTTGCGTATGCCATTTTCTTTCTAAGTGAAACTGAAAATTAATTTTTTATTGAAAGTCATTTTTAAATTAGCATTTTTGATAAGATTTCACTGCCTAAAATAAATAATTTTCAACAAATTATTAAATCCCTGCGTTAAAGGATACAATATAACATCATATAAGTAGATTAAGTAAAATAATGCTATAAAAAGTGATAAAATATCTTTATTAAGATTGACGATCGTTTCGTCGCACCAACGGCGCATTTTCAATATCATTAATGATAGAAAATATTTTCACATAATTTTAAAACAAACATAGTAAATAATGTCACGAGACATGATGCATAATGGAAAACATTGCAAACATAAAATTAAAATTAAATTAGCTATTTGTGAGCGTGGATTAATTTTCATATAATTTAATAAAACAATAACATGGTAAACAATGTCCCGAGACAACATGCATAATGAAAAACATTGCAAAACATAAAAAAAAAAAAAAAAAAAAAATGCAATTTAACAAGTTACAACGACCATTTGGAAAATGATTTTTTCAAAGACTAAAATTTAAGACATAAAAAATAGCACGGAGTTGATCCTACATTACGTACGCCATGAATTAAACATTGTGTTATTACACGTAAAAATTGAAAGCGACGGAAATCGACTGCGACTCGTACGTATTATCCACCTGAAACAAACATTATCCAAGCATTTCATTGGCTGTTCGGGAAAAGGCTTTTCCATCGTCAGATTTCCAAGAAATCTGATAACCCATTTTAAATGAAATTTCATTCTTAAACTTCTAAACATCCCACACTATTACTTTTCACACCGTCGTATAGAGAAAAAAATGTACTTTTAAATGCAATTTGTTTGAAAGCTGTATCTCAATTTGTTTCTGAGTTATTTTTTTTTTTGTAGTTTTTATTACTTTTTTGTCATAGTGGCAACAGATCTCTGTTGAAAGTAAAGGGAAATACATATTACTGTATAGACCAATCAGAAAAAAATAAAATGCGGATTAAACCAATAGAAACCTTCAGATATGCTTTTGATTTCCCATCCTGACGAGAACAATAACCATTTTTCCAAATGGTTAATAAAATTATCTTGGCTATTTGCGAGTGTGGATTAATTTTTATAATTGTCATTAAAATTACATAGCATCGCTTTCCAAATTTTAGTTAAATCAAGGGACACTTGGATGGATGGATGGATACAAAGAAAGTACCATAGAAAAATTAATTAAGAGCTTGAAGAATAAAAAGAAAAGTTTCAATCCACAAAATTCCATGTTATCCATTTTACAATATTTTCCTGGTTTCTTCGAACGTTTGAAATATAAACTCAATAAATTCAATATCTCCCTAGTCGCAAAACCTTCTATGAAATTAAAAAATATAGTATGCAAGAAAATAGATCCAATAGAGTCAAACCAGTTATCAGGAGTATACGAAATACCCTTCACAAAAGAAGATGGAACAAAACAGTTTTATATAGGTAAAACAAGGCTTCTGACAAGTAGAAAACTTAAAACCAGAATCAAAGAACATATAGCAGACATCAAGTACAACAAAAGAACCATAGCTTTGGGCAGATTATGCAACGAAGAACCGTTACAGATCGATTTTAAAAATGGCAAGTTAATTTATACATCAAGATTTTAGTTACCATCCATAATCCGAGAATAAATAGAGATTTTTTACGCAACAAGAATATTTGCAATGATTCAGTGTCCCTTGATTTACCTAAAATTTGGAAAGAGATGCTATGTAATTTTAATAACAAAAGTAAAAATTAATCCACACTCGCAAATAGCCAAGATAATTTTTATTTTGTGTTTTGCAATGTTTTTCATTATGCACGTTGGTTGTCTCGTGACATTGTTTCCATGTTATTGTTTTATTAATTATATGAAAATTAATCCACGCTCACAAATAGCTAATTTAATTTTACGTTTGCAATGTTTTCCATTATGCATCATGTCTCGTGACATTATTTACTATGTTTATTGTTTTTTAAATTATGTGAAAATATTTCCTATCAAATGATTTTGGAAATGTCGCCGTTGGTGCGACGAAACGATCGTCAATCTTAATAAAGATATTTTATCACTTTTTATAGCATTATTTTACTTAATCTGTTTATAATCGATTTTTATACATGTTTTTATCATATAAGTTCAAAAATCCGAGTTCTTAAGTTAATAGACATCGAAAAAAAGGAACACAAACATGAAAAATCCAAGTTTTGAGAAAAAGTCAAAGATTTAAATGGTCATTAAGCTGTGAAGTACTCTTAGAAAGAATGAATAATTCCAACACTTCTTTTTTATATATATAAAAATGTGCGACACATCGTTGGAAATATAAAAGTTTAAGCTAATGATATAAAAAATTAAAAATCGATTTTTTCCCCCAAAATTTCGTTTACCTGGTCCCCTTAAAACGTCATTTTCGATCAATAAATTTTTCATTTTTGCGATAATATAAAAATCGAATGTTTTATCAATCGAATTTTTAAATTGTGTCCATCTTAATTAGAACCAGAGTTACAGCCGTTTAAAGTTACAGCTACTATAGTTTTTGGATTGAATTTAAAAGTTAGATTTTCCTCAAAATGAAGTTTTTCAAATGTTTACTATATGCGAAACATATTGTAGCAAAAATTAAGCATGAAATGCCTTGAAATTGTCTGTACTTTTTTTACTAATTGCTCACCTCCAAGAAAAGTGACAGATCTCGACAAAAGTAAACTTAACAGGAGAGCAAAAGATTTGCATGTTTTTACTGTAACATTAAATTATACCACTTAGCTCTGCATGCAGCACTAAAAACGTGCATAAAAGTGTAAAACCCTTATCAAAGAAGCCGTAGATGACGATTGGAGGGTTGAGTCATTTTACCTCCCCACACAATACACCCACCTTCTGTGATCACGAATGGACATATAGCGTAATAAAGCGATTTCCCGGATAACTACGCACTTATGAAACATTTAATGTAGCAAGACGAACCTATGACAGACCTATTAGTGGAATAAAACGCAAAATAAATTTTTGCGAGATGTGCCATTTTTCTCGCGGGTGAGCAAAATGTTTATTGACTACACTCATAATATTCATTAGTTTTATATTTACACTGGTATAAGTGACAGGGTTGCACAAATTTTACGAATTTTTCATTACATTAGTATTTTAATTGCCACAGCATATGAGATAAAGATGCTATCACAATGATCTATATCCCAGAGAAAGTTATCTTTTATTATGCAACTTACAAAATGCCAATGCATTGGTTTGTTTTAGAGTTATGTTTTGCGGAAATGCCAATTTCGCATAATTTTGACTATTTTTCACTTAAAAAAAATATTTGTGTAATTGTTAAAATTTACATATTTTTCAAAGTTTTAACTTAAATGATTGGTAAAATTGTTATAAAGAGGAAATTTTAAATTCAAAAAATCACTTCCAAAGATGTACACACATACCTCGAACGGGAGAAGGGGTGGGGAGGGTTCAGTAGGGTAGAGAAAGAATAATTTCAATTCTCCATTTTGAAAACTGTTCGCAGAATTAAAAATATTTATTTCTTTAAAATGTCTTATTGCGTTTTACGTTTATATGTTTAAAGATTGCCATGTTCTCACATTTCCATCGCAAAAGAGCTCAATTTTCAAGACATCTCTTGATAAGTGATGATGCGTTTATTTCGCGATGATTCAGTCGTCTCCTTAAAATATTTTGGTCTCTAAAGAGGGCTAAGTAAGTAAAGATGAGACGGGCTCGAGATTGATTTTTCTACCAGTCTACGGGCTCAATATACAAATTTATTCACAAATTGAAAAAAAGTCGGAAATTGTATGTCAAACGTGGCAACTGAGGTGCGTTCATATTATAACTAGTTTTATAAATATTCAGATCTTGGTGCAATAGCTGTTGCACTCTTATGCAAAAAATACATGAATACATAAGTTATTACGATTACCTATATATTAAATTCAGTAGCATGGAAAGAATAAGACTCCATCTTAAATAGGATGTAATCCCCATGGCAACCTAGAACCATTACCTATCATGGGATATCGAATTACGTAGGATAGGATTTAATAGAATGAAGAAACTTAATCTTTTAAAGTTTTGATTCGATTTTCATAAAATTTGAAAATATTCGACAAAATTCTGCGACGATTATATATAAAATTTAAAACCATTCGGTTGGGTAGTTTTTGCGCTGTTACATGCGGACGGACTGACGGACGGACGGATCAGACGACGGCTATAGGTGCTACGTATTTATGTAATTACGAACGCACCTAAAAAGGGGAATAAAGACTTGCTATATTAAAAACAACAAAGAAAAAAAAAAACAAGAATATAGTTCAAGCTTGTTAAAGTTTTTTTCAATCCTTTAAAAATAAGTTTGAAAGGGATTTGAAATTTTATTGATGGGATATAAGGAGAAATAATATATCAAATTATAAAGACTTTTCACGGTCAGTGTTAGTAACACAAGAAAGCCGTGGGATATCAATTTTCACTTTTTGTTTAAAGTCTTTTCAGAATCACTAAAAAACAGAACTCAAGTCAAGCTGCCATCAATATTTTAAGAGAATCAATTGTGACTTATGCAGTTTTTTGCCAGCTATTAGTATATATATCAAATTTGGTAATAAAACAGATTTTCAGAGACTTTAAAATCAAGAAACCTGAGGAGGTATTTAGGATTAATATTTATTTCTATGCAAGAATCTATTTTAAATAAGAAAATCTTGAAACAATTTTAAAACGTTAATTTTATACTGTGTACTTTCGTATCGGGGTGGAATGACAAAATATTTTGGTCTCGGCCGGTTTCGGATATCAAACAGTCAGGATTGGGTGATCTAAAAAAAAAAAAAAAAGCCCCTAACTCATTTCTAGTAGCAAGGGGAATTGATTTTTTCCAGTCAGGGGGTTTTGCCCATTTGAAAATCCCGAAGAAAATTTAATTACGTCTTCATTTCACGTGTTTCAAATTCATATTAAACGGGGGGTTCATATAAAAGACGAAAAAAGAATTACAGTGAAACCTCCATGTGCGACCACTGCCATTAAGCGACCACCTCTCTTAGCGAACATTTTTTCATTGAACGAAATTTATTCCCATAGGCTTAATACTAATTTTACCTTCCTTCAGAGACCATCACAGTTGAACTCCCTCCATGAGCGACCCATTTCTTTGAAGAAAACGAAACAAATTCCACTGTTTCCTGGTCGCTTGAAGGTTTTATTAGAAAAATAATTCCGGATAGCGCATTATTCATCAAACTTTTAAACTAAGTTTAGAATTTTTTTTATACCGGTAACTTTTAAGTGTATAAACCCCTTTGTGCCTTTTTACGCAATGAATTTAACTCTGATGAAAAATTAAGAATGACTGTCAATAAACTCCCCTACCCTATTCTGTCAGGAAACTCAAACAGACAAATTAATGAAATCGTACGTATTTGTTCCCATCCAGAAAAAATTGCATTTATTTACTGAACTTCGAAAGGACTTGGAAATAAAAGTTATAAAAGATAAAACCGTAAAATCAAAGCATATGTCAATGTATTAATTTTTTAAACTCTGCAGTAATTAACTTATGTAATTAACTTAAATTTTCATATTGTTTCCTAATGGAAAAAATAAATTTTAGTAACATTGTTACTTTTTTTTGAAAAATGAAAATCTTGATTTAAAATTAATACACTGTTATAATCCCCCATTAAGAGATCACCTCTCGGAGCGACCAATTTGTATTGGAACGGAACGTGGTCGCTTTAGGGAGGTTTTACTGTAATTTCAATGTTCCATTTCGAAAAATACAGATAGAAATTTAAATTTTATTTTATTGTTCTGCATTTTCTTTTTAAAGTTTATGCAATTAAATATTGTTCTGTCATTTCAAGCTCTATTTTCAGAAGATCCCTCGATAAGTGATGAAGTGTTTATTTCGCACGACAAAAAGCAGAAGATTCTGCGACGAGTGATTCACTCCCCTCCCGGAATGATTTTGGGCCTCTAGAGGGTGTAGTAAGGGGGCGTGTAGAGTAGATCTGGGTCAGGAGGTAGAGTGGCATGGCAGGAAGTAAAGCAATGTCACTGATATCTTTTTATGGATCATTGCGAACTCAACCAGGACTTGCACTTGGGAGGCCAGGGGAATATAACGGGCAGAAAAATAAAACTAAAGAAAAATAGATATTATGTTATTCATTTCTCATGCTTATCTCTATACTATTTTGATAGTTTGTATATTTGAATACTAATAAAAAAATTTTATATGATGCAACTTTTTTTTTCTTTTTAACATATAGGGTTGGGCACAGAAGCCATAAACTTCATAGGCTGCCAGCTGCACTCGGTCCAATTCATATTTTATAAAGATGAAATCGCAAATATATGAACAAACGGTAAAATTCTGAAGATGAACAAGATATGAACATAGTAAACCAGTACGTAAAAATAAGATACTGAATAACACACAGAATCATCAGAGGAGCTTGCAGGTTAATTCATAGTGAAGGTGCGTTATTTCATCCAATTTTGTCGGCATTAAGCCTAAAATGACAAAATTTAGCTCCTAATAGCGCATCATAAAAGAAAATAAATGATAAAAAACCAAGAGATCTAAAGAAAGATATACCTCACACAGGATATTGAAAATTATTAGAGCACAATACCTCAATTATATACTAGGATCCAAAACTTCAGAAAGTTGACTCACTATATTAAAGCATGTGAGGATGCAAACAGATTTAGGACTATTAGAACATGTGAGCAGCAGTTGCTGAGAACCAAAACATTGCTGCCAACTGGTGTGAAAAAGGAGAACTATATTGTAATTAGGTTTTTAATAAAAATGTTTAGTGCTGCCATCTATACCCATAAAAAAGAAATGAAATTAATTGAAGAAATCAAGAAATGACTCAGATTAACATTTATTTAAAGTAGAATGAAAAAATAGGAATAAACTTAAGTACTTAGTAAATATAAAATAAAATATATAAAAATAAATAAGAGTATTGATTAAATTAACTAGTTTAAAAACAACAATAAAATAAAAAATGAGTATAAATAACATTTTAAAAAAACGAGGATTATTTTGAGATAGTAAAATATAGCCTTGTATTATGTACCAATATGTGAAAATTAATGACAAATTCATGATGTTAAATACATAACCTTTTTTTTTAATATATCCATACAATATATAAGCACACATACTCACACACACATAAACATAAGGTATTTAAAAGATAAATATGAAGCAACTTTAAAAAGGGAAAAAAATGAATTTGTTTCAAAATATTTAAACAAGATAAATTCTTTCATTATATTACTTTCATGTTTCAACTAACTGCCAACACATTGAAGCAGTGAAGCTGCACAATTATTAAGTAGCGACAAAGGAATGCATTTTACTTTTAAACATGATAAAAACCTCATTTACTCAACTTATTTTAATTCTAAGTATTGAAAATTTATATTCCTAAGGTTTATCTTAGGTGGCAGGGCCTCATAATAGATGGCCTCAAATTATGACTATAGCTGTGACACCGAGGATTATTATTATTATTACTATTATTTTTTTTAACTCAAAAATCAAATGGACTTGTAAAAAAGCTTTTGAAAATCAATGCATTTTATTTGAATGGGGGTAAAAAAAAAAAATAAAAAAACCCAGCAAGACTTATCCAGTGTTATAACATTTGTTTTATAGACCAGTATCCTATATTGACGGATATAGCTTACTCTGTATTCATTTAAGAATTAATCAGAGGTGCCAAGGGCAAGATAAACACGAGGCATATAAAATTTAAAATATTGTTTCAAAATGAAGTGTCTAAATGAGCACGCATTTTTTCTAGTTTAACAGGGATATGTACCGACTTAATGGTGGTGGTGGTGTGTGTGTGTGTGTGTGGGGGGGGGGGGGGGGGGAGGCAAATAAGGCAAACTTCCACCACCAATTTTAAAATATTTGTCTTAATCACAGCTATGAAATAGGACAAAAACACTTAAAATTACGGGTAGAAGTAAGCCTGATTACCCATTTCGTCCCCGTGAGCCTGCGCCTATGATTATAGGTTACATTTAGGATTACAGTAATCGAACGGGTCATATTTGAGAGCCATTGTACTCAAATAATCCTCGCTTTAGGTAATCGCATAATTTTCTATTAAATGAAGAATATCACTATTCATAAAAGTTGCATTCAAAAATTATAACCCGTGGGAATCTTGCCTATGTTTGACTTTTGATGAAAGCTACAATTTACAAAAAATTCAGTCATATATAACAAAATTAATTCCACATACCTTTTTTCAAAGCACAATTGAATACTTTAAAAATTCACTGCAAGTGGAATTGGTAAAATAAGTCACATGAAGTGATGCCCGTATATCTAATTTTCATCCACTCAATAGAATTAGATTGCTTACCTAAAAGAAAAATTATATCATTAAATATTTAAATTACATTTTTATATACGTTTTATACACTTCAAAAGAAATATTTATAGAAAAAATAATAAGTGTTCATATTTTATTCTGTTTTAATGGTAAAATTTACCTAATCAACTATTTCGTGGAAAATCTGTACCCACGACTGATCAAACAATATAAGATGCTAAAAACATTGGTTGTTAGTAGACAACAGATCAAAATTTCTTTAAAAACTGTTGAATTAACGTCGCAAGACGCGTCGTCTCATATCAAAAAGTCGCGCTGTGACGTTGCCGTGATGTGTTTGTAATGTTACGATGTTCCAAGAGATGTTAAATACATTTTTTTTTTTTTTTTTTTTTTTTTAATAACGTATGGGGTGAAAAATCATGATTATTCGCTCTTTCGGTATATAGGTATGAATACTGACCATACATTAGGCAAAACTTATTTTCTAAATGTTGGGAATTTAAAGTTTGCTCTAATACAAATTAACGAAGTAAAAAATGCTGACGGAATCTCAAATTATGTATACAATATTAAAATTCAGAGTATTTACTGGAATAATTCGGTAGAATAATTCTCCCCAAAAAATTCATTCTATAAGACTGCTTAACCATATTCTGCTAGATATGAAAAAAAGTTTAAAATGAAATTTATATTTCTTCCTTACAATTAAAGAACAATTATTCCGAAATTTTGGTTCAGTTCTTCCGCTATGTATCATCTCATCTCGGCATATGTGGATCCAGTATTCGAAAGATAAATTATGGCAAAGGTAGAAACTCATGTGCTGATAAAGCAGAGAAAATTATACATTACGGATTTCAAGATTTGAAGAGAGCATTCGCAGATAGAAAGTAATTACAGACGCTGTTATCACGGTGATACTCTAGCGAAATATAACCGGGTCAATTAGGATCGTTAGCTATGAAAGTTCTTTAGATACTCCAGCGATGTAATGGAGGATATATTGGGGGGGGGGGGGGGGGGTTGTATACGCTCTATACCTTCTGGATTTTTAAAAGGAACACCGTATAACCTCTGTTTCTCAAGAAAGCTATACTATATACGCTCTAGGGTATACGCTGTGCCTTGAGCGTATACCCTCTGTTTTTTTTACGACAACACCACTGAGATAGTCCACTTTAATAAAATGAAATAAATGAAATTTCAAATCTGGAATTTTAAGTGAATGAGAAACCTGTTGAAATTTAGGGCTAAAAGGCTATTCAAAGCAAAGACAATTTGCACTATTGCGGTTATGATGTTCCCTAGCTTGTAGCTACCAAACACTCAGCTTTGGGCGTCCTTGAAAAAAAAAATTAAACATTTCAAAAGCAAGGAAGAAACGCTTAATATCTTTCATGTGATTGCAGACCTGATGTAGAAAATTTGAAATTAATATACCCAAAATAACCTTCTGAAGAATTTAATTTTTCGATAAGGGACTGAATGAAATTTAGCCACTATGGTCAGCCGGATCCAACAGCCGCAAATTAACCACTTAAGGTTGTTCTCAAATCCAAAGCAGCAACTTTGACACATTTCAGAACTCATTTTTGATCGGAAACGCAAGAAATTGATAGGTATTCTTATTCAAAAACCATGTTATCGAATGGAGTTTCATTCAGTGGGAGAGCAGATAGTCTTTCAGAAATACTGTTATAATGGGCATTTTGAACTAAATTTCCGACACGACAGCACGAGAAGGGGGGGGGGGGGGGCTTGTCACGTGACAAGAATGTAGCTTAACTAAAAAGTAATTTATCAAAAAATAGAAAACTATTCTATTCCAAATCACTAACAATAGTCAGGCCTGCCAATTTTATGCCTTTAGTTTAAAAACGAGTCAGAAAATGTGTCAAAATTTCGCGTTGTTAAGCGGGGAATTTGAGAAACAGGGTAAAAAGAAAATCTGCTAAATTTTAGTGGAACTTTACTCTTATTAAAAAATGTTACGAGAAATTTGCAGCAACAAAACTTTTCCGTTTACAGATATAAAAACAATATAAATAAATACAAGGTGTGTCTTAATTTCCAGGACTAACAAACATTCTTAGAATTGGAAGTTCATTGTTTGGTTATCGATGGTAATTCAATGGCCACGTATCTGCGCACAATATCTGCCCTGCGCGTCATTCTGAATTTACTTTATGCTGTTGAAATATGCAAACAAATGTTCGATGTCAAAGCATTGTTGTTAAAGTGAAAAAGCACAGAAAAGAGATTAAATTTTGTTCCAAAGTTTGAAACGGTGCTCGCGAAACACTTAAAATGTTGAACAAGTGTACGGTTATGGCACGGTCTCGCATTTTTGAATGGTTTCGACGTTTTCGACGATTTCTGACGTTCGGAATTAAGAGGATTCGTAAATGACTTTGCAAGTCGTTTCAAATAATTGTACAGCCGCAATGAATAGCGTATTACATCAGACGGAACTTATTTCGAAACATATTAATCAGTTATGTACTGTAACATTCATATTTCAGAAGATATTTCACCAGTCCTGGAAATTAATAACCGCACCTTGTATATTGTGACCCTAAGAATCGTGAGATTTCCAAAACGGGAACTTTTATTAGTCTAATTATTCTTATGACTATTTTACAAAAAGAACTATAACTACCGATTTATTAAATCAGTTTTAAGGAAAAAAAAAAGAAATCTAAAGAAAGGGATCTAAATTTCATAAATTCTCTAATATATGTTTCGGCAATTGAGGAAGATAGAAGTGGAACAATTTCTTGACTCAAAATTTGGGGCATAAAGGGTTAAAATTACTGACCAAAATAATTTTAATATAAAAATCCTATTTCGTAGTATGGCTGAAAACTCCTAAACGTTGAACGGTTTAGCTAATACTTTAATTTTAATAATTTAGTTTTAATATGCATCTTATCACTTGACGGAGCAACTTAAATACATCACCGACTGCATCATTAACCCAGCATTCCATTAAAATAATGCTGCATACCTGAACTCAAAATGCTTCAAGCCATCCGTCAGTCTCTAATTTTTTTTTTTTTTATCAGTCGAAATAAAAGTACAACATCTTCTATACAGGTTCATCTCATGTTCCGTAACTAGCCGTGAAATGTATTTGAAGAGCTCATTAAGGCAGCTTTTTTGTTCTTGATACCCTTGTTCCCGCCGACCGATTACTTACAACAAAATAAAACCTGTTGCTTTTGGCTTCTGTTGATAGCATCGATGCTTAATCTGCTTTTCGGCGTAGCATCGTGTTTTGTTGGTAAGCTTAGGAAGTTGTACGACTGCTTTATTTATCCTACTATCATATCACGTTGTAACAAAACGTATCTAATTGCTCCCTATTTACTAACTCTTACGGATGTGAAATATATCTGCGTAATCTTCCGCTTATATTGGTAAGATTTTTTTTAAAACTTGTTTCGCACATTGTTTTGAATCTTTTGCTGACCCTTAACTGCTGTTAGCAGTTTCAAAGAAAGATTCTCTTTTCTATTTTTAAACATTTTTTTTTTAACTATGGATCTTAGTGAAATTTCGTTTGGAACCCTAGTACTATTGCTATATACCCCATAAGCGATTTAATTATGATAGTCCCGTACATAAAGTTTAGTACTGAAACAGCATCCTATTAGTTAAGTGAGCTTTTTATTCATCTTTCAATCAAGCGATCGTAGAGGTCGTTCACAGTAGCTATGCGACAATATCTGTCACAGCAGTTAAGCCTTAACCACTTGGGGACGAGCGACTGGCATGTGTGTCATATAAGGTGCTCAGAATCCTTCATTACTCCAACCAGTTATTTTTTATTGTAAAGTTTACCTTATTCAATCTGAACATTTCAGCGATTCAAGTATAAAAAAAAAATTCTGTTTTGAAAAACCGGTGGTAACAGATGAAAAAGTAAGCAAAGGGCTCTCGTCGCAAAGGGGTTAATATTAAAAAAAAATCCAAATTATTTTTTTTAAGCAAATGTTCTTTGTTTCATGACATTTAATACAGTAATTCTCCACATTAAGAATAGATTGCCCCCTCCCCAAATAATGTACTTTTTTTCGTGTATGTTACACCTTCGCGTAACACACGGCTCTTTATTTTTAACACCTTATTTAAAGAAAAAAAATCCGAAGTAAAAAGTTAAGGAAAAAAATTCAAGTAGAATGTATTCAATAAAAATTTAAAGGATATTAAAATTTTCATTATTCACAATGTGAAACTTCATGATTTACTAAACAAATATTTAATTTTCGCCCATCCATTTTATGCAGTGATCAACGGTCATATGTACAGACACTATTTAAAATTTCAAATACATATGTGCACCCCGATTTTTAATAGATTTATATGGACATCACTGCGCAATGGATTAAAGAACTAACATACGGTGCGCGGTTGGTAAGTCTATGAACTTGCCTTTTTACCTTTTCAAAATTGATTTGAATTGTCAGTTTTTGGATAGGCATTAAACTGTTAGGAGGTGGCAATGATCTTAGGTGTGATCATAGACGTAATAGAAATCCATGGAATTACACCGAAAAAAATTTTTTTACACACCACTTATTTTATTACACTCCACTTGTGAACAATAAATTCTATGATCAAGCCAAATTTTTCACACCATCCCATATAATATAGGCACTTAGAATCAGGTATTAAAAAAAATTGTAATCTTAACTATAAATCAATTAATATTCATTCATTTTATTTATTTTTTTATTATATTCATTGTTTTTATTTAAAACATTTTGAATACCAAGAAACATCAGTTCCGGAATTGAGGTCTGGTATCAGTTTCTGAGTGAAGTGCAGCAGTCCTGTATGGATCGGGTTATAGATATTTTAAACTATGTGATCACAATCCATTTTGTATCCAATCAACAAAATTGTGTTAGCGATCAGGGCTAGTATTCAGGGGGGCGGTGACTGGTCTATACCCGACTGTCCTACAAGTTTTTTTTTTTTTTTTTTTTTTGTTGATAAAGAATAAAAATGTTCTGTAAATGTTTTCTATGCCAAAATGTCTTCCTTGAAAAGTTTGCTGCCGTAAGTTTAATGTTCGAATTGCGCAAGTGCAACAACTTCATACTGATATTTAAATAAGGAAGTTTTATTGGATTTGTAGCAGATTTCAGAGACCAATAATTTCTGTTTATCTTTTACATTTTCATTTCTCAAGTTGCAGGTAAAAAAAAATAGAGCAGATAAAACTATCGGCGCATATCAATCTACGATCATACGCATTATCCATGTAATAGACCAGCCACACTCGACCTTTTTTTTCTCGCGGGCCGCAACATACTTATACAGTAATGTAAGAAAAGAGTAATTAAAATCTATAACAAAAATAGTGCATCAAATCTCTAATATAAATCAGGATTGGACGTTTGTCGCAGAAGAAATTTTACCAAAAAAATCTAAAAAAATATTTCTATACAATATGCTGTGATGTAGATTTCTATTGCAAATGATCTACAAAATATGCATAGAAAATTGTTTTTTGGAAATAGTGGTATAAAACATTTTGTTGCCAGTTTTTATTTCACGGCAAAAGTTTAACCCTAAAAAGCTTTATTCGCTATATGATAAGTGCAAAATGTAATGATATATCAATGCATCATTTTCAAGTTCTTAAAATCAGGAAATTTAATAAATCAGGCAATTTCTCAATGCAAAAACTTTTTCAATTTTGAAATATATAACGCAACGTTAATTTTGAATAATTATAATGTTTGTAAAGTTCTGAAGATTAAGAAATGTATACACCACTATCGCACAAATACGAGTAGAACTACAGGTAAAAAAGAACTTTTGACTAAGAAAACGGCAATTGAAATGCTTTAAAATAATTTTAAATTAGTAATTATAAATAACAGGACAGATTTTGTCTTCCTATGCAAATATATAAAAGAACAATGAATGTCTTAAAAATTTGTGTGCACATTTTAATTAATTTTACAAATAAGGATTAATGATAATATGTCACGGGCCGCACATAAAAGGTCGACGGGCCACATGAGGCCCGCAGGTTGAGTATGGCTTCTGGGGTGGGGAATTTCTAGAAAATCTTACCAGCCAAGGATTTATTTTACCAGCCAGTAAAATGCAACATAGTTGAAAATTTTTAGGACAAAATTTACGCAACTCAAACATAGTTCGTTACTATTACTATAATGCATTTTCATATTTTTCCCCCTGTAAAATTAAGAAATATAAACGAGTTGAAAGTTTCATATAAAATATAACTTAGTACCATGTTTACATCGCAGTAATTAGGAAAGTTGAAAAATATAGCTATCTACTACAAAAAAAAAAAAAAAAAAAAAAAAAAAAAAAAAAAAAAAAGTTGTCGCATATCTCTATAGTTTGCAGTTTTCAAAAACTACCTAAATATTAACTCGCCCTGTCAGAAAATTCACTTGCCAGTGGCGAGTAAAATGATGCATCCCCCCCCCCCCTTCCCTGGTCATAGACAATATCAGATATCTCACCAAAAGGTTTTTCCATAAGGAAAACAGTCGAATTTATTATTTAATTATAGTTTACCTCTTGCAAATTCGTCAATGACGAACTTATTTGTATCACTCCTGTGGTACGGATAGGCTAGAATTCCACCCATCAGAGCGCTCTAAAAATAGTTCTCGGTTCTATGACTTTACACAACTTTCTGAAACAAAACACTTAGAAGCAATTAATTAGCAAATACTTATATTAGCGGGTTTTATTCAGTTTTCAAAAATAACCCAACTAGCAACGCGAATAAGCTGTTCGAAGGAGTATTCTCAAACTTCGCCGTATTCTCCATATATGAGGCATTGAGAATCAGAACGGACTATCCCACATTTTCATGAAAAATGATTTTGAATTGTCAAAGAATGCCATCTATTTGATGCATAATGAAATCTATTAATTTCGAAGTTATTCAAGTGATGGAGTCACTTTAACAGATGGTGCAAAGTAACTTTGAAATCAAGCTGCCAGTGCAAGAGTGGATCAAATGACTCTGCCCACTCTGGCACTGCCAACTTAATTATATGCTGCTAAAAAACCTTGGACTCCTCTCTGGCACTGGCAGAACTGGCTAAAAGTTTGACAAACATTTGTACAAATTTTGGAAACCCTGTTCAGTGTTGAATTCAGACACTTTTCTCCGGGAGTGATTTCTGTCGCTCCGGAAGGGGGGGGGGGGATTATAGAGTTCCGGGGGAGAAGTTGCACTTTTTGACTATTGAAAATACAAAAGCTCAAATCTCCCAGGGGGACATCTCATTACTACTACTCATTACCTAACAACGAATCCCGAAGCTGAGTGACCAGACCCAATTTGAACAAAGTCAAAAAGAGTGTCTTTTCCAATAACATGAGTTATAAATACAGATCAGAGTTCAGAAAATCAACTGGAAACTTCACAATCTGTTGATTAATATTAAAATTGTGCAAAAGTCCATCGTTTTATAATATTTTAGGGTAACTACTTTAGTAGTACGAAATCGTTTAAAATACTCCAAATTAACTGTAAAACATCTTGTAGATAATTACCTCAAAAGATACCTATATGCATATTAGACATTTTTAAGTAACGGTGTGGCGTTACTAGAGAATGGAATACTCTGAAAAATTCCGAAAATTTTAGGGGTGGGAGATAGCTTTTGATCTTATTTGGAAAATTTGAAATTTCATTTATAAAGAAATGCATTAAAATTTTCATAATATCTGCATTCCGATGATTTTTTTTCCCCCATGTTTAGTGTCCTATATGAAAACAACTTAGAAAATAGATAAATATCAATTTTCTGATTAAGAAGGAAGTCTTGAAAAATTATATCAGTGAGTGGAAATGACAAGATTGAAACCTCAAAATAGTAAAAATTCAGATAAGACATGATGCTATGCAATCTAGATAAATATAACATTGAGCACCACTTGCAATACTTAGTAAACGTTTTGGTGCCTAAAGTATATTTGCTTATAGGGTGTATCATTAGAAAAGTTTATTCCTTTTTATTACCACGTGTAATTTTTCATATAATCAGACAGCAATAACCAGAAATATTTCACTATTAGATATACACGTATTTCATACTTTGAATTTTTAATGCAGTCTGCATCAAACACTGCTAAGGTCTTGTAAGTAAAATCCCAAAGTAAAATTTGTAATGCTCAAATTAACATTTTGGAACTGTGATTAAAACGAACCTATTTAAAATTTAACTTTGCATAGATGCAGTGGCGCCAACTTATATGGGCCCGTGGGGCGCGAGCCCACCCAATAATTTGGTAACTCCGCCCACCCAATTTCATTTGATTTAATTCATTATTTATTTAATAGCTGAAACGAAATTTGGTTTTATTGACGTTCTCAAAATAATTTTGTTTGAAAAATAAAATAAGGACATCAATTAGACTTACAGGAGTACTAAAAGCCCCATCCAGTGGGTGTATAATTAAATTTCTTTCGAAAATAAATTTCCTGCCTGTTTTGCCATTTGTTTTAATGTCTTGAATTGATAAAGCAATTAGGTGACTAAACTGTATATTTTTCTTGGGATTTAGTTTTTTTTGCACTTTCAATAGTTCGCAATTTTTATATTATTTATAATAAATATTTATGTATTTATAAAGAAGAATTTATAAAAATATAACTTAATAAAATTTATTAAATTATAAGGATTTTATATTTTGCTTAGAAAAAACCAAATTTAACTTCCAATTGTCATCTTTAGTCATTTGCTCCTTCCCCGCTTCTGTCTCTACACACACACACCTACTAAGGAGGAAAATTGTATGTGTTATTTTACTCAAAGTTTTGAGCCCATCCAATATTTTTCAAAAGTGTGCGCTACTGCATAGATGATAGAACTTAAAATTTATTCGGATCTAACATTTAAAAGTTTTACGGTTAAAATTTCTAGTGCTCACGTGTCACGTCAACTGAAAAAAAAAAACAATTTGACAAAAGTTATTCAAAATGAAAAAAAATCAATCTTGTAAACTGTAATGGGGCCATGGAAAATTTTAACCCATTTATGCCTAGCGTCCCATTTTTGGGACGTTTCAAATTTTAATGCATTTGTATAATTTTCTTCTTTATAACATGAAAATTGCATGAAATCATTATTTATAAATGTCTATCTATAACCGAGAGATGACAGCACAAGGTGGATATTTATTTGCTTAAATTAAGGCTTTTTTCGGTGTTTACAGATTTTTTATTTTTCAAGAGGGCGAAATGTAAAAAATAAGTTTATTTGTATTTTTTCTTTCATGGACCCAAAATCGCAAGTTAATCTTAGCTTGGACTTTTTTGAAATACGTATTTTTTTAAATTGCGAAATAAAAAGTTCAAGCCTATTTTTTATGCATTTTTCTAATGTACAAAATATAGGGTTCTAGGCACAAATGGACACATATTTTTGTTAGAAATTTAGGACAGAGTTATTTATGCAATCTCCTTTCGAAGATATTTATGAAATAAATTGTTATTAAGCCTGCAATACGATTATTCTTATTTTATTATTAATAATAGTTATAACGTTATTAGTCTCTGCAAAGAAATAAATAATTTTTTTTGCTTTGTAGTTCATTAAAATACTAATTATAGTACATAATATACAATTTAAAAACATTTTAAATATAAATATAGGCAAAATATATAATTATGCAAAATTATTCTATTAGAAATACTCATATTTAGTTCTTTTACATTTTATCAAATAAATACAAAAAAAATTAAGCTTAATTTTTTTTAGTATTTTTCCAGTTCATTTTGCAACATTAAAGTAATTTTACCAAAAAAATTTGAAAAAACAAAATTCAGACACAAATGGGTTAAACAAAAATTAAACTTATGGTAAGTACAAGCGAAACATTGCTAACTGGAATGAAGTGCAAGTTGCAATTCAAGAACAAACACTAGCTGGTCAATATCATTTGCACTGTATGTACAATATCAGACTGTCAGTTTATTTTATGCAATAATGAAATTATTTTTGCCGTATTAGGAGTCTGAAAAGAAATATAGCAGATTAAACCACATTATAAAAACAATCAGCTATGCAGACTCGGGTAACATATTAGCATTGTTTATATCAAGCACCTATTTGGAGGGGGCAATGTAACTATCTACTGTCGGTACTTATAAGTACCCATTAAAATAACTTGTTATAAAATTCATCTAATACATCGATTAGTAGTAATAGTTTAGAATGAGTTACAGATGCATTACTTTATCTTGTTACAGAAGCCTTATTGGTTACAATTTTTTTTTTTAAAGGATGATTTATTTTGCCTTTGCATCTTTTCAGCTTTCTTGGCGTTTGGGAGGGGGCGGGGGGGATTTTTCAATTCGGAAATATTTCTGTTGCAAGAACATTATATTTGTGCATTTCCTAATTCTACAAAATACTACGAAAAATATTTAAAATAAAAGATTTGAGTGGGGTTATAAATATTGCACAAAATCCCTATAAATTCAAATTTAATTAATCCTTCTAAATCCTTCAATCATTCTAAAATTTATTAAAGGATTATGTAAATCTAATGTAGTTTCAAAAGTTCATGAAAAAAGATAAAATTTTCACGAATTCATAATTCAGTACATAAAGAGTTAGAGTCTACTGAAGCACTGACCCTCTGCTGAAAATTCTCTTCTTTCCTCTGGGGAGAAATTTTTATGCTACATTACAAACGGACTAAATTCTTTCAATTTATATATAGCCTTTTCCAAATTTCAAAAATAACCGTCCACCCCTTCCGAAACAAAAATAATCAGAAACGCTGTAGATTATTAGGTTGATATCGATGAATGAATGAAAATTAGTTTGATATACCTAAAAAGAAATTTAGAAAACTGAAAATGCACATGTTACGAATTTATTCATATACTAATCGTTTTCTCTATAGATAACTTAATGTAAGCCTGTTATTATAAATAGAAATTGCTGAAGTTTATTCACAGCAAAAGAATTATAAAATTAGAACGCCTTTATTTTTTTTTTAAACTGAATCTTATTTAAATTTAGGATGACTAATGTATTACAATGGGAAATGCTTAATGTAACACTAATTCAACGAACACTGTTTTCATATGAGATACAAAATGAAAACTACGCGAATTTTTATAAACACAAGTTTAGAACCTATGTCACCTTAAAAATTATCCTCCGAGTTCTAGAATTAAATTTTAAAATCTCGTATCGGAGAGAAACGATAAAGACAATGTTCCAGCATTAGTACTCTAAAACAAAACCCGGAAACTACAAAATCCGCGCTCAACGCTAATTTCCTGAACAGAATCGCATATAAACTAATTAATCGCACTCCTCTTCTAATTAACGTCGTCCTTACGTTCAGAATTACGAGCTTCCACTGAGACTGCAATATTTAAAACCCAGCCTTGAGTCACTTTTGTGGATAATTTCGGGCATGCATCCATCTCATTCTATGAGAGCGCCCCCACACTAACTCACACCGTGAATTGACCTTCATTCTCTAGTGCTCCACGCTTTCCAGTTCTGCGGAGAAACTCGAGAGAGAAACGGCGGAGCAGCGTGTCCGTAATCGGATGGACATATAGCGGTTATTCAGAAAGGAGCCGCCGAAAAATCAGATACGTAGGAAAGAGGCGGGTCCAGGTGGGAGGAGGGTGGGTGACAAACCCTCCCCATTGAGATTCAATTTTAACCCTTCCAGGGGCAAGGACAAAGTACTTATGTTACTAAAACGTTTAAATAATTGAATGATACAAGGATTTACAAACTAATTTATCTGAAAATAAGTAAGTAAAATTTTATTACAAATACTATTGCCGTCGCGGCATTTGAGGATTAAAATCAAGTGGGATATATTATATCCCACCGCCCTTCAAGGGCTTAAAGTCGCACAAACTGCCCCAAAGACTTATTTTCTAATTTCAATGATTGATAATTTATCTCATAAAAAAAAAGTTTGCACATAAACATGTAAATGTTCATTACATTTCTAACACAATTAATGGAGAATAGGCACTTCCTTCCTATTACCTTATAATTCGATAATTAAAATATCGATTTATTGATAGTGGTAAATTATTAGTTTTAATGGTTTACTCTTCTGTATATTGCATTTATTAGTAGCAATTCTAATTATTCACCTCATTTGAAACTGACTACCTGAGTCTCCGTCCTCCCCATAAATTTTGAATTTTTACTACCATTGCCGAAAAGCCCAGAGGATAAGAACGTGCTAATATTATGATCCGAAACATGTGCATGAATCGATTCACGTATCCCAGATTTTCAAACAACGGCCTTGATAGGAGATCGATACCGAATGAGACATTTTCGATTGTCCAAGAAGATGTCTAAAATTGCTGTTGTATATAGAGTATTTGGGGGATTAGACGAAGGCCAGTTTTTGCTACGTTACCATGGGGATGCGTTCTACTTTAAGAGACTAAATTCAATACGCTAGCGAAAATTTTAAAATGATTTAAGTGAGCTGTCAACAAAATTGCCAACGCCAATTTACCGATTGGACAGTACAATTCGATCCAGTTTTTCAAAGCAAAAGCAACTAGATGAAGAAAACCCTGTTAATTCAAAAATTTTAAAGAAAAATTCCTTAATTTCAATAATTCTATTTGCACACACATTTCAAAAGAAAGTATTAACAGAAATAATTTAAAAATTTAAAATATTAAACTTTCTTCACAAACTCATATTTAACCTGATATTAACCCTCCAGCACTCGCGTCGGGTCATAGCGACCCGGCTAATGGCTTGTTATTCTCAAAATAAAAATACAAATAGTGGGTTTATCGGGCAAATTTTACATTCAAATTAATGAGAATTAAACTTTTTTACAGAATTATGAGTGTTTTTTTTGGTTTTACAACCTTTTTAACCACAAAACTTTTATTTAAGTTTCCGGACAAAAGACTTGACGCGAGTGCAGCAGGGTTAAGAATGTATCTCGAACTCTTTGGCTTCTCAAAACATTAATATTTCGTGAACTCCTTCAGGATTAATTTGTAAACAAGGTGGTGCGGTCCAAGACAACGCTTTGTTAAGTAAGCTTACTTTAAGAAAATCGTATATTTTCAATGTCAAAACCAAATGTCTTCTATGCGAAAATTTGAAAACTTAATAGCAAGTTGTATATTCCAAACAAAAATCTATAATTTCATACTAATATTTGAAGGCGGGTGGTAATCTTTCAAACTGTTATAATAAGAGTGATAAAAATCGTAACTGCATTGCTTCAATATTCAACTAAAATCACATTCCGAAATATAAAACTTTTTTCAACTGCACCTTTAACATTAATTTTCCTTTAAAAGTAGGATTTAAGTTTAAAATCCAATATAAAAAAGGTATAAGCATTTTGGAAAAGGGTTAAATTACAAACATTAAATTTTATAATGCATTAATTTATTTTAGGTCAAATTTTTTACCTCTCTAAACGCAGTTATGTCTAACAATTGTCTGAAAAACTTTTCGAGTATTATTTTTTTCAGTAACTTCAAATGTTTCATTTTCAGAGATTAATCCGTGGCAACGATTAGCGAAAAAGCCAGCCGTCAGCAACACATGGCTTTTTATTAACCTTTAACTGATGTGACGTGACTAAAATTTGTCGCACAACTGATGCGATCCGGTCTCCCAGACCCCTCGAATAAAATGAATAAAAAAAATAACTCAAATGGTTGAATTTACTTAAATTTTGTCCTAACAATATCATACTTCTCTTAGGAGCATGTGAATTAAATTGCATGAAAAAGTATTTTATTCATATTATTTAACTTCAGTACAGAAAAGTAAAAAGCTGTAAAAGTGTTTACAGCTGGGAGTCGCGGGGTCTGGGAGACCGCGTGACATCAGTTAAAGGTTAAAGAGGATGATATAGAAGATAAGCCGAATTCGTGAATTGCTGCCAAAATTACATAAAGATATCTACTTTCATTTAGGTGATAAAATGCTGCTGTGTCAATTACATGTAGTTCCTGTTTAGTAGTAACCCGTTCCGGGTCTGGCGTACTATTAATAGTACATGTCTATTCATCAAGTATTATATTGTTTTAATTACTTTAGTTACTATCTACATTTTGTAACGGTAGTATATGTCTATGCAGTATATGACTACATTTATGTTTTGGCATTTACTAATAATAAAAGTTTGCTTAACCTTTAATGATGTGACAGAAATTGTCACATGAGTACTGTGAAGCGGTCTGTGAGACCGCTCCATCTAAATATTAATAAAAGGCGCGATTAACTCATAGGATGGTGTTTTTGTACTAAACGTTTTGTAGAGGACCGTTATAATTAAAATTCACCTATTCAAAAGTCTCTGGTGATAGTACTAAAGTTCCAAACGAAACAAAATTTCGGTAGTGTTTATAGTTAAACTGAAAGTTGCAAATTAAACTATAAAAACTGAAAAAAAGCAGCGGTCTGTGAGACCGGTAACATCAGTTGAAGGTTAAGGCGTAACTCTTTGCAGCCTTGGCGATTCTTTCATTTTAAACGTATATTCCACTCTTTAAATTTTAAGCATAGGTTTTAATTCTGAACGAATCATGTGCGATAAAATGAAAAAAAAAAATATTAGAAAGTTGTAATATCTGTTAAATACCGTTGACATACGATATTTTCTAAATACAGTGGAACTCTTAAGACGCGTTTCAAGGGAGTGGACAAAAGTCGCGTATTAAACGTGATTTGTATAATGTTGCATGAGCTGGGCTTATTTACGCATGTATTCGTTTAAATGAGTTAAATTCATATTTAGTATACTTGTGATTGTGATAACGAGTACCATTATAATTTGTCCTTTTTTATATAAGAAAAACTATCCTCATTAATCTTTCGGTAGCATAGCAAAAAGTAAAGAAAGCATTAAAAACATAAAAGAATTATACAACCGCAGTCGTATTTGTTTAGTCTATATGAGTTTAATTGTTTTGCCTATAATGCATTATAAAACATATTTGTCATATAACGTACATTTAACCCCTTGAGGGGCGGTGGGATACATTATAGTCCAGCTAAGTTTAATTACGATTTGCACCAGAAAGGTTTCACTAAGTTTTACTTGTATAACTTTCAGGGAAGAGTGTTGAAAAATTGCTTTTTCTTATTTAGAAATAAAATTTTTCAAACTTTCCGGTGGGAATTCAGCATTACACAAACGCAATTGCTTGCCCCTCAAAGGGTTAAAACTTCACTAACAACAGGTATAATCGTCTCTAATCATAATACTTTTTATGACGTATATGTGTATAATGAATTCGTCTATATCTCTACTACACTGAAAGCTTACACGAAAGCAAAAGACAAAGAATATTAGGACGGGGGATCAAAGAAGAATGGCAGTGTTGGTAATTTAGAGGGATTTTTTTTTATTCCAATATCTGCCAAATATTTATGATTAGTAACATTCGCCTTAATTAATCTATTATTAAATAAAGTAAATATAACTATTCGGAAACTATGATTTTTATCTGAATAAAAAACATCCGCTAAATTGGCACACTGCAGTAGAGAGAAAGAATTCGCATCTTGATCAATGAATTCGCGTATTAAGCGTGATTTTTTTACTTAAAAAGGATCGAAAATCTATCGCGTATCTACTATTAACATTAACGCAATTTTTTTTCTCCGAATTTCCGGTAGCAGAAAGTTCGAGACGGGAGTCGCAGTTTTTTTTTTTTCTCTTTTGCAGATTCTTTTTCATCGAACCTGTATTTTTCTTCATATTATTTTTAGCTCTTTATTACTTAATACAAAAAGTTTATTAATAAAAATTTATAAAATGCCTAAAAACTCTACAGGTAAGCGATTATTTGACGCTTCAATTGTAAAAATAATTTACCTGTAGATTATTTTTATCCCTGAAGTATCTGTCGCAGACCGGGGCCGTCGCGAAACAGCTTCCTTCTCTTATTGAAGAAGAGAGAAGAGTTGTTTCGCGACGGCCCCGCGCAGACATCTGGAGAATTTTCTGCTACTGGGTCGGAATTGAAAAAAAATCGCACCCGAAAGGGTTAAGTCAACAAAAGCATAATTTGAACCGTGCATTTACCTTCAATCAAGCACAGCAATTAAATCTACAAAGTGTTTATTTTAATTTCGTTAAGAGTGCGCTAGTAATACTAAGATATTCACAAGCTAATGTCAAACTTATGGCAGCGTTCTTTTTTAAATTTAGGATTTTTTTTTTGCATGGGATACTTGAGGTCTAACCGAATACTTTTGTACTTTTTCGATTTTGGTTACAGTTTTTTCTTCTGCCGAGGACACTTATTTTTAGAAACGTTCCTTAACCCCTTCTGGACCATGGGTGCATATATGTACCTTCAAGAGAGGCTCAAAGCTCTAAAAAAGAAAAGTAAAATTTGCCTTATTTAATTAAGACAGTTTCTCGATTGATGAATTAAATTTATTTTACAAAAAGTGGTGTCAACCGAATAAAATTCATGAAAAAGATGCTGGTAACCCTGCAACCAAAATCGAAAAGTAAGAAATATTCGGCTATTTCACACTTCACGTTCGATGCAAAATCATTTAAAGATATCAAAATGGAAACAAGAAATTTGAAAGAACGCTACTATAGATCTAAAATTAGATTTCAATTGTTTTCGCGTTACTATAGCGTATGCTCTTAATTCGATAAATCACTAGTCTGAACAAGTCGGACAAAAATTAAACTAGAATAATGGAGTTAATCAGAAGGTCAATCAAGCCCGCTATTCAAACAATGAACGACTTCTATAGCAACTCTCGACACAAAATATTTATCAATATTTTTCTTTTTATTGATTAATTCGATCACTTTTAAAAGGGCACTTAAATGCAAGTGGACTATCACACTGAAACCGCTTGATAGTTAATTTGTATTCGCATTCAGATATAATTTTCTGCTCTTTAAGAGCACCGAGGGCGTCCAATTAATTTGTAGTTTTCATTTTAAAACTTTATGAAATGTATTCGATTACGATGAGCATTTTTATTTGTACATTACAAGTTTTGAAGTAACGCGTAAAAGGACTTAAAAATGGATATTCAATCAAAGTATTAGGACCCCGTTCGACAAAAACCATACTACAAATTTAAAAGAGTACGAGACCGTTAAAGAATCAATGTTTAAATCCGTTAAAGTTTGCATATAAAGCGACATTTTAGAATAGCTGTAAGAATATGAAGAAATAAGAGTCTGAAGTTTTGTCTCATATCAAAGAAAGATGCTAGCTTATTAAATATTTAAATATATAATAAGCTAACAACGTATTCTGAAAGATTCTTTTTGTAAGGGGTTATGCATATATGACGTTATTAATTTGGGGGGGGGGAGGGGGGGGGCACATGATATCGTAAGATATCTCTAGAAGGAGGGGGGTTGTCTTGATATCGTTATCATTTTTTATCCATTTTTATTTGTAATTTGGTCTTTACATCAATATAGTATGTTATTTTTTTTAGTATGTTATCGGTTTTTAATGAAAGCGCAAAGTTATTAAAATCATTAAATGATTATAAAATTTATTCAATTCCAAAATATGGAACACCCCAACGTTTGGCATTCCTATTCTTCTGTCATAGGTGTATGCATATATAACCGCTGTTCGACAAACCATGTGTGAAGTATGAAATGATACTTGTGTTTACTAGTAAATAAAAGAAAGAATACTGTATGTTTTGTTCATAAAAAGTTCTTGCTGCCTCACTCCGTGTAGAGGGCAAGTGCAAAAGACATTACTGTTGAATGCATTATGTAACAAAATTATTAAATATACTTTTAAAAAGTAACTATATCTTTAAAGTTTTATTTGATATATATAAACTGATATTTGAATGACTTCTTTAAATTTGAAACAAAGTATGCGAAAAATAATCATTTGTATATCATTCCAAACAAAAGAAAAAAATTTCAAAAATCTAAAGAATTTTTATACATTGATAACGATATCATTACAGGGGAAGGGGGGGGGGGTTCCAGGGATGATAACGTATGATATCGTAAGGGGGGGTAGGGGTATAAAATTACCAAAAAGTTGATAACTTTATATATGCACAGCCCCTAAGGCGTACTGGTGGTAGCATTGCAAAGCTTTTAAAGACAACGTGGTAGCATTGCAAAGCTTTTAAAGACAACGTGGTAGCATTGCAAAGCTTTTAAAGACAACGTGGTAGCATTGCAAAGCTTTTAAAGACAACGTGGTAGCATTGCAAAGCTTTTAAAGACAACGTGGTAGCATTGCAAAGCTTTTAAAGACAACGTGGTAGCATTGCAAAGCTTTTAAAGACAATGTGGTAGCATTGCAAAGCTTTTAAAGACAATGTGGTAGCATTGCAAAAGCTTTTAAAGACAATGTGGTAGCATTGCAAAAGCTTTTAAAGACAATGTGGTAGCATAGCACAGCTTTTAAAGACAATGTGGTAGCATAGCACAGCTTTTAAAGAATGTGGTAGCATAGCACAGCTTTTAAAGAATGTTGTAGCATAGCACAGCTTTTAAAGAATGTTGTAGCATAGCAAAGCTTTTAAAAACAATGTGGTGGCATAGCAAAGCTTTTAAAAACAATGTGGTGGCATAGCAAAGCTTTTAAAAACAATGTGGTGGCATAGCAAAGCTTTTAAAAACAATGTGGTGGCATAGCAAAGCTTTTAAAAACAATGTGGTGGCATAGCAAAGCTTTTAAAAACAATGTGGTGGCATAGCAAAGCTTTTAAAAACAATGTGGTGGCATAGCAAAGCTTTTAAAAACAATGTGGTGGCATAGCAAAGCTTTTAAAAACAATGTGGTGGCATAGCAAAGCTTTTAAAAACAATGTGGTGGCAGAGCAAAGCTTTTAAAAACAATGTGGTGGCATAGCAAAGCTTTTAAAAACAATGTGGTGGCATAGCAAAGCTTTTAAAAACAATGTGGTGGCATAGCAAAGCTTTTAAAAACAATGTGGTGGCATAGCAAAGCTTTTAAAAACAATGTGGTGGCATAGCAAAGCTTTTAAAAACAATGTGGTGGCATAGCAAAGCTTTTAAAAACAATGTGGTGGCATAGCAAAGCTTTTAAAAACAATGTGGTGGCATAGCAAAGCTTTTAAAAACAATGTGGTGGCATAGCAAAGCTTTTAAAAACAATGTGGTGGCATAGCAAAGCTTTTAAAAACAATGTGGTGGCATAGCAAAGCTTTTAAAAACAATGTGGTGGCATAGCAAAGCTTTTAAAAACAATGTGGTGGCATAGCAAAGCTTTTAAAAACAATGTGGTGGCATAGCAAAGCTTTTAAAAACAATGTGGTGGCATAGCAAAGCTTTTAAAAACAATGTGGTGGCATAGCAAAGCTTTTAAAAACAATGTGGTGGCATAGCAAAGCTTTTAAAAACAATGTGGTGGCATAGCAAAGCTTTTAAAAACAATGTGGTGGCATAGCAAAGCTTTTAAAAACAATGTGGTGGCATAGCAAAGCTTTTAAAAACAATGTGGTGGCATAGCAAAGCTTTTAAAAACAATGTGGTGGCATAGCAAAGCTTTTAAAAACAATGTGGTGGCATAGCAAAGCTTTTAAAAACAATGTGGTGGCATAGCAAAGCTTTTAAAAACAATGTGGTGGCATAGCAAAGCTTTTAAAAACAATGTGGTGGCATAGCAAAGCTTTTAAAAACAATGTGGTGGCATAGCAAAGCTTTTAAAAACAATGTGGTAGCATAGCAAAGCTTTTAAAAACAATGTGGTAGCATAGCAAAGCTTTTAAAAACAATGTGGTAGCATAGCAAAGCTTTTAAAAACAATCTGGTTTATTTCTACAGAAAACTGAAGGAATTTAAAGTAAATTTGAAAAATTTAGGTAGTTTGCAATACACTCTAGAATACAAAAGAAAATATATACTTCTTAAATAAATAAAACTTTTCAACACCGGGCAATTCCGTAATCTTTCTCATTTTGGAAACGGCGAATCAAACATTGGCAATAAAATAGTTGCGTGCATCTGATTCAACTTGCATTGTAGTATAACATTTGTGAAGAATTCATAATTTATTAAACTATCTTAGTTGGATACCCCATTGTTTCACTATGCAATCTCCAGGATATCCTAGTCAACGAAAGCAAATTACCTACCGCAGGGAAATGAAAATCACAGGATTTTATTCATGCTCTTCATTATTCAGAAAAATCTTTGTACAGCCACCAAAAACGCCTCAGCAAGAGCTCCAATTTCGGGAGGCCCTCTTTTAAACGCTCGACCAACTTCCTGCTGAGACGTTTTCGCATGAACCCCCTCCTACTCATTCAGGTAGGAAGGCACCTTTTCTCATTTACGTCATAAAAGGTGAATCATGGAGCATGAAGCACCAGCACGCGGATCTAGCCACGCAACTTGGCCTATATATGAAAGACAAGGAATGATTGCAAGCATGCTGTGACAGAAGTTGTGTTTACATTGGTGTTCCATTTTAAGGTACCCGTCCCTTTCCGTACAACTCGAAGATTTATCTTCTTGAATGGAGTTTTCTAAAAGTAGTTTTTGAAATTTTCCAGTAGGCTGAAGAATTCGTACGCCAGGAATAGGTCACTAAAACTTTGTAGTGAAATTTAATTTTTTGGGATGCGGAAAAGACAATTAGAATTTATTTTTGCTTAAGGGCAGTCGGAATCACTATACCTGCCATGTTAAACTAATGTACCTTTTCTCATAAACTACTTAAGATATGGACTTGAAAAATTTTTTTATGCGTAAAATACAGTTCTTAATAATCTGAATCTTTATAATTAAATAAAGCTTAGATATTAAAAAAAGAAAAAATCTGAAGTAGAAACCACATTTAAATTTTAAAAAAACATGCAATTTTTTCAAAGCTAATGATGATAATTAGGGATGCAACGAATAGCGATTTTGGCCGAATGCCGAATACCGAATATTCGGCCCACAGACGAACCGAATATTCGGCCGAATACCGAACATTCGGCTTGTTGAATAACTTTATATTTCAAAGTTTGAAGGCATTAAAATGTTAAATTTTAAAACAAACTTTCATTTTGATAATCAAGAGCTTTTTTCATGTAAACTTTATTTTATGCTGAAAAAAACCTGCTTTGAGTTAATTAATGAGAGGATAGTTATAAAAGTTTTTTTAATTAATAAAATTTTAAATTTCATGGAGGCTTCTGCGAATTAAAACAAATGAATAAAATTTTCTTAAATTCTAAAACAAACATTTGAAAATCAAAGAGAAATTGTGAAAAAATTGGAAGAAAAATTGTACAGGATCATATATTATTTGTTTGTCAGGAAGAGACTAAAGTAAAAGCAAATAAATAATACAATCTATTCAAATTTTATGTGGAGGCAACTCAGCAAGAATAACTGTTCTACTCCCTTTGATTAAGCAAGGAAGTTTTTAAATACATCCTAGATCGTTGTCTGGAATGGGCGATCATTTTCAGCCCACTCCAATGTAAATGTTATTCTTAAAATCTTAGCAAGAAACAGATTATTTACTGGACAATATTCAGGAACTTGCATTATTTGTACATAATTCCTATGAAAATCCTCGTGATTGGTTAATTTTCTTAAATAATACTTAAACAGCAAATAAATAATGTAAAACATTCTCTTTTATTTAAATATATGATTCTGTTTCTAATTATTCTTAATATCTTTATAAGTTGACTGTTAAACGTATGAGTGGTATAAGGTTTTTAAAAATGTTTTAAAAGTTTTTTTTAAGTATTCGGTTAGCCGAATATTTCAATATTCGGCCCAACCGAATATTCGGCAGGCCGAATAGTTTGCTATTCGGCCAAACCGAATATTCGGTATACCGAATAGTTTGATATTCGGCCAAACCGAATATTCGGTAGCATGGCCGAATACCGAATAGATACCGAATATTCGGTGCATCCCTAATGATAATAAAGGTTCTGTTTGCGAATTTAAACAATTCACCTCAGATTAAACAGGGATATGTATAGAAAGTTCAGGCAAAATTTCAAAGCATAATGTATAATAGTTTTTCAAAAAAGTACATCAAAGTTAAAAAAAACAACATTTTGAGAAAATCAAGTTTAAACTAAATAAACGCACTAGTAAAGTAGATAAACAGAATTACTAAAAATTTCCCAACGTGATGCTCGGATGCACCAATGGAGGTGTACGAAAAGAGCATCACGTCACTCTAGCGGCCTGTAAAAAAAGACACTTGAGATGCACCGCTGTAGCCTGTCCTTTTTCGTTAGCCTCGGATAATGTGCATGCATACATGCTAACCTCCGGCTTTTTAAAAATCAAAATATACTTCCAACCAGAAATTTATTTAACAAAATTAAGTAAATTTCAAACGACTCATTTAATTCCAGACACTGCTAATTAAACAAATTTGATTCAAAATGTTTTCTTAATTTAAAAAAATGCCGGAGGTTGGCAACTCTGTGCGAGGCTAATGAAAAAGACAGGCTACCGCGGTGCATCTCAAGTGTTTTTTTTTTTACAGACCGCTCTAGTGACGTGATGCTCTTTTCGTACATGTGCATTGGTGCATTCGAGCATCACGTGACTCCAGCGGTCTGTATAAAAAGATACGTGGAATGCACTGCGATAGCCTGTCTTTTTCGATAGCCTTGACTGTGCATGTGACGTCATAAGTGGAATATGGTTCGAGTTTGCCTACAATGAACCAACTGGTCACTGGTCAGTCCTATGGAACGGATACGCAATGCTAACACGAAGAATACGCAATACGTTGAAAATGAGACTTTACAATCACATGTTATTGATGATCAGAATTCGCAAAATAAACAAAAGTTAACGCATTCTGAATTTAAAATAAGCTGGATGCTAAAGTAAATTTTATGAAGACCTATACAAAAATGTTGGCGCCGAAAGTCAGCAGGCCCTAGATCCAGGCCTATTACGGCTAAGCAGAAATCTCGTCATGTTTTATTATGTTCGCAATCAGGAGATTACTAAGAATATCACAGTATTTTTCACGTGGCATCGAAGGTTTGAGTTTACGGGACCAAGACTGAATTCTGCAATGCAAGTTGCCACTGTTCTAACAAAAACTTCCAATTAGAACACACGTCCTGTGCGTATGTTTCTTTTATGGAAGGTACTTTTGAGTCTTGATCAGACGAACTCCATGGAATTCAAGGGTAAAGGTCAACAATGAACTTTCCAATGCGACGCGTCAGTTGCAGGTACAGAAGTAAACACTAATACACATGAAGATTCTTGCAATAAATGTTTTGCCACTGTCCAATCTACAATCTGTTTTAAAATGCAGATACTCAGAGGTGTGGCTATAGATTTTGGTGGCAATGGTTCCATTAAGAACTTAAACTGGTCAGCATACGAGATTCACAAGCTAATGTTAAATCAATAGAATCACTAAAATTTCTCCTTCGCTTAGGATATCAGGGTCTAAGGAGGTAGTTTTGTACTTTTTCGATTTCTGTCGTCGTTTTATTCTCACGCAGGTTCCGAAATTGAAAGTGCATTTAGAATTAAACGACGACATAAATCGAAAAGTACAAAACTATCCCGATAGCCTTTACATATTTCCATGGAGAGAAAAAGAAAAATCATACGTCAAGCATGGATTATGAAACATTTCCCAACATTTCCAGAATACTTTAACAAAACGTCACTGTTTAATAAAGTAAACAATAAAAGAAAATACTTAAGTAAACAATTTAGAAAGCGCATGTAACATTTGAAATCCAGATTTAAGCAATTACCATCTATAGCCGGAAATATACTATTTCTCATGTGTGACCTAAATGAATAAATGCTTTGCACTCCATATTCTACAAAAAACATGTTTTGGTACAACTGAGAAATTCATAAATTTCATTAGGTTCCTAATAGTTTACAATTAAAGTACACCACAAACTATTTTTCCTTATAGACCGTAACAATCTTTGAGTGTTTCTCTAAACGAACTATAAAAACTACGCACTTCATTTCCATTACAAATATGCCATTGTTAAAATCAATAAAATATCAATTGGAGGACGGGAGTTTCAAAACTCGACTTACCAAGAAAATCGAATTTTTGGAAATCGCAAAAAACCTCCGATTCCGTCCATTGGTTTTCGTTGTAAACCAAGATTTTACAATGCCAGAAGTACATGATAAAACTGGTTTTTTTTTTTTTTTTTTTTTTTTTGCAGATTGTAGTTTTTTTTTTCGGATGCAGGTTCACCAATAGAACAGATTGAAGAGGAAACCCGATTTTTTAAATTTTTGATAAAGTGAGTTTTGAAACTCACGTTCTGAATTAAGGGGACTCCTGACTCAAACCTCCAAAATTTTCGAAATTTAAATTTCTTTAGATCCCAAACTCATTTTTTCTGAACAATGATAACTGTTTCCTTGAAATTCCCATTAGAACAGAAGTTGTGCCTTTTAGAATTATACCAGCTCAATAGCGGAAGTGAAGTTTCCGAAACTTTGAAGTCATTTTCTCCAAATGACGTTTTTAGGCATAACGCGCAGGATATCTAAAAAAGTTCGTAATATTTTTTCATGAAATTTTCAAAATATGTTTCACGTCAGTCTGTATAAACTGAACCTGCAATTTCATTTTTATTGTTCAAAAATATATTTTTTATGTGGTTATACTGTTGAAATTTTCAAAAATTTGTAGTAGCTAAATACAACTCTGTATAAAAAATATAAAAATGTTTTAAATACAAATTTATTTAGGTTCAGAGTAATTTTTACAGTCTGAAGTATAAATAAGGCTAAAAAAATTTCATTCTCGTTTCAAAAAATATTTTGTAATCATGCGCGTGAGCTATTATACCAATTTTCTGCTCGACAAATGCCCGACAGTTTGTGGCCCCCTATCCTATAAGTATTAATTCTGCATCTTGCAATTTTTTAAATCTATGAAGTGAAAGAGCATGCTTATATCTTTCATGCCAATCAAAATTGTGTATTTAATTCATATACACTAAGATATTAAATGTTGAAAATGATCTCCCCCCCTTTTTTTTTCCATTTTTTCCAATTTTAAGAGTTTCGAGACCCCTTAAATGGCAATCTGAATATATTTCCGAAAGTTAGAATACCGGCAGACACACTGAAATCAAACAGTTTTCAATGTTTAAAGTTAAATAGTTAAAAATACTGAAATGCAAACGAGAAATTTATAGAAAATGCTTCCATTGGAATATAACTTGCATGCGTCGGATGCTAGCAGATGTAGGCTTTTAAAAATTGTGCCGTCTGGTCAGTACATGTCCTTTTAATACGCGCACGGCGGAATACAGAAAATTACATTAATCTCAAACAACTTAGATGTGGAATTCGAACTACACAGTAGAACAAAAGAATTGCACGTATCCAATGTCCCAATCGGGAAAACACATTTACAACTGTCAACAGCATGTAGAAAATCAAGATAGTCTTCCGCCTAGAAGAATTTACGCAGCTAAAGATACAACTTTGAATACAAACTCTGAAACCGTCACAGATAATTTTACAATTTTTCCGCACGGCTACACTTTTGCGTAAAAACAAGCAAATGGGTGTTCACCACGACACTAACAGTCAAGGTCACCTTGAAGAGTTCACCTGTCCAGGCAAAAATTAATTTCCCCTCAACTGCTTGGCAAAAATGCCATGTGATCAGTCAAATTCTTGCAAATGCATGCTGTAGAGACAGAATTTAAGGCTGATTGAAACTGAAAAATGTTCCAGTTGAACTGGAAATATAAATTGTTTAGAAAAAATACATTAGCATAAAAGCTTCTAAGTAGTCGGTTGTAAGGGGAAAACCCACAAGGAAAAATTTTCTATTTAAGAAAAGCAAAGTTATTTAAGACCGTGTGTGTTCCCGTATAAAACATCGTTTCCTTTATAAAAGAATGACAGCTCAAAAAATTTCAATATCGGGTTTGAAGATTCAATTTACCCTTTTATACCAATAAGGCACTGCAGATAAATACGGTGAAATATTGTAGTTTGCTGGTAATGCAAGTTTTAATCATGGATTAATAAATTCGCGATTTCCAACTACAGGTTGTCCCATAAGTCTTCACTTTTTAAAAGACCAAAAATTAAATTGAGTCTGAATACGGTTTGCACCATAAGATTTGTTAAAGAGAGTTTTTTTTTTTTTTTTTTTTTTTTTTTTTTTTGGTGTGTGTGGCAACAGAAAATAATGGCTCAAAGCTATCCAAAAAGCAAGTTCAGATTTCAAAAAGTCGTGAAAATTAAGAACGGTTTACATTATGTGTGAAATTGGAAAAAATATTTTTATGTCAAAAGAAAAAAATAATTCAAAAGAGTCTTGTAAGTCGGGGTCAGACGTCAAAAATTCATTAAAAAAAAAAAAAAAAAGTAAGAAAAATCCTGCGTACAGCATAGATTATGAAACACTTTCCAACACTCCCAGCTTTAACGAAACTTCGTTACTTAAAGAAATAAGGTAAATAAGATAACTAAGTAAACATTTAAAAATCTGATTTCAGTAGTTACCGTCCATAGCCAAATATGTATTCCTATTCTTTTGAACAGATCTGTATTCGACCTGTGTGTTGATATATATACTATATAATGGAAAAATTTAGTTTAGCAAGAAAATGCATAACAGGTTGAAATTCATCTTTCAGCAATTTATATTAATAGATGGAAACATACTTTAATACTTTTGTACAGCCCTGTAGTTTACCTAGTACCTTTATTGCATGCCACTATTTAGCTAAAATTTAATTCAAACTAAAACACGCTTAAAACTATTGAAATTACATTTCCAGAAATTATCACCCATAGGCGGCCATGTATCGAACTCTTTGTGTGACCCTGTATATCATTTTATCTATATTCTACAAATATTTCTTAGTACACTAAATTCAGTTCAGCGTAAAAATGCATAACTCCTTTAAAACCCACCTTTAAGCAATTTATGCTCATACTCAATAACCTTTATGAATTCATTTCTGTAGCTCTGTATATGAACTATAGCATTTATACGCACTTTATAGTATGCATAAATATAGTGAACAAGTAGGTAAGTGTGATCACAGATCGCACAGAGGGTTTCGTTTAATATTCCTTTCAAAACACTTCATCCTTTTGAAAGAGCTGTTAGTTCCACATTTCGAACCAGAGGCGCACTCTATTGTAAACAAACCTCTATCCGAACGAAACTCCGTTTTATAGACTACCCGCAGATATATTAGTCGAGGGGATTGGGCCGATAGCACACGAGATAAGTAGGCGCCCCTGGTGGTAAAAAATTGAGCTAAAATATGTAAGGCTATGGTGCATAATATGAAAGAATGGTCAAAGGAGTGCCGGCAAAAGTTGAAAAAGTGCTACCCGGGTGAAAAGGGCGGAAGTTAGAAAAATTGCTTAAAATACACAAGTTAGAGGCCGGAGGAGTAAATAAGACTTTTTGAAAATTTTATGATTTGCCGTGTCGTCTGAGGTATTCAGCTATACGTATGCAAAAATTCATGTCTCCAACTTAATTAGGGGCTCTCTTAGAAAGAATTGCTTAAAATACATATATGGTAGCTCAAATGGTTAAACGTAAGACTTTTTCAAGATTTTATGATTTATCGCCTGGCCTTAGGTGTTCTGCTATAAGTATGCAAAATTACAAATCTCCAATTTAATATGGGGTTCAGTTAGAACGAATTGCTTAAAATACGCATGTGGGAGAGCCCAAAGGGTTAAATGTACGATTTTTTTTTCAAAATTTTATGATTTGTCCTATGATATGTGGTGTTCAGCTATAAGTATGCAAAATTTCACGCCTCCAACCTAAATAGGGACTCACTTAAAAATAGAAATAATTGTTTAAAATACACATGTGGGAGCCCAAAGGGTTAAATGTACGACTTTTTCAAAATTTTATGATTTGTCGTATGATGTGGGGTATTCAGCTATAAGTATGCAAAATTTTAAGTCTCCAACATGTATAGATTCTGAGAACGGGCTCTGTGACAGACGGACAGACAAACAGAGACAGAGGAGCGAGACGAATAGGGTTTCGTCAGATGAAAGAAACCGTTAAAAAAGCGCATATCATAATTAAAAATGCATTTCCAGCAATCATTACTAATATATAGTAATTCGGATACAATATAGTACCTGAAATTTTTTCAAATACACCGCAAACAATTTCCCCTATACCATTATGAACGGAATTCTTTTGTGTGGCTTTGTAAATGAACTATAACTATTCTTTGCACCGCATATTCAACATAATGCATTAGTGGACTTCATAAATGAATATCAATTTTACTATGTTTGAAAGAGTAACACCATTAAAAATCATTTGAAACGTTTTTTCCCATCAGCCGTAATGTAACGGAAAAATTTTTACTGTCCCTGTAAATGAACTAAACATGCTACAAACTTCATTTGAAATGGGAACGTGCTATGGTAGAGGTCACAAACATCCAAAAATTTCAGAACGATGCGAGCATATTTACGAGAGTTGGAGCGTGGACAGACTGACAGACGGCCAGACAAACCGAAGTCAAACACTTTTCAACTTTGTTGGAAAGTTAAAAAAAATGGCCGTACGGGAATGCGGTTTGTACCATAAGAGTTGTCAACGATATTTTTGGTGGCAATCGAAAATAGGGTTTCAAAGATATTCAAAAAGCAAGTTCAGATTTCAAAAAGTCATGAAAATTTAACAATTTGTGGTATTCAAGTACGGTTTACACCGTAAGACGTGTCAAAAGGCGGAAATTTTCGGGGCAAAAAAGGATACAAAGTTTTGTCACATGTCTTAAAGTTTTCAAAATTTAAATTGCCGTATGGGAATGCGGTTTGCACCATAAGGTTCGTTAGAGTGATTTTTTGTGTGGCAACAGAAAATATGGTTTAAAGATATCCAAAAGCAAGTTCAGATTAAAAAAAAATTCGTGAAAATTAAGAACGGTTTACACTAGGTGTGAAATTGGAATACATATATTTTTTTTATGTCAAAAGTAAAAAGAATTTAAAGAGTCTGTCACATGTCAAAAATTTATTAAAAAAAATTAAATTGCCGTGCGGGAATGCGGTTTGTACCATAAGAGTTGTCAACGATGTTTTTGGTGGCAATCGAAAATAAGTTTTCAAAAATATCCAAAAGGCAAATTCAGATTTCAAAAAGTCAAGAAAATTTAACAATTTGTCGTATTCAAGTACGGTTTACACCGTAAGACATGTCAAAAGGCGGAAATTTTCGTGGCAAAAAAGGATACAAAGTTCTGTCACATGTCTCAAAGTTTTCAAAAATTAAATTGCCATATAGGAATGCGGTTTTCACCACAAGAGTTGTCAGTGTTTTTTTTTTTTTTTTTTTTTTTTTTTTTTTTTTTTTTTGTGTGTGTTAATGGAAAAAAGTTTTCAGATTAAAAAAGCTCTATATATCTCAAGCAAATCTGTAGCATATACCCTTGTCATACACCGTTTACCTATAGCGTCTGTACACCCTTTTTTTTTTTACGTTAGAACACTGTTTAAGTGAATGATTTACAGCATCATTCCGACATTAAAAATTCAAGTTCAAAAACGTTTGAACAAAGGCTTTATTTACGAAAATGCTTAAAGAAACAAACCATCCATAAAGCGTTCTTTCCGCCTTTGTTTTCTGAGCACCAGACCATACACGTTTTTTAAGTAATAGCAGATGACGAAAGATATTTTAGTTCATCTCGTTTAAAAATAAAACGAGGAACAATGCATTGATGGCATCTGAGAAAAAAAGAAAAACGTATGCCTTCGTAAGTAAAACTGGTAATGACCGGTATCATGCTGATGATCATGTCGAACCGAGCATCATGAGGCAGATTAACCTGTATAAACTGAATTATTCTTGATAGGGAGACAGTGACATCAAAAGCCCGTGATCGCGGAAGTGAATAATTTATGTAAATCGATAGTAAACAGTCAACGAACAAAATAAGCTAGGTATACTAGATTAATTTTAACAATTATTCTAATTGGTAAATAAATCATATGTAAATTTCCAACTGGGCGAAAAATGTCCGGACAGGGATCTCTTGGCTGAAGCCGCCAATGCTCTCTCATCTGAGATATCCCGGACGAATCTTGTGGGTCTTTTTCACCCAGCTAACCATATTGATTATAGCATCTGGTCTGGAATCTGGTTCAGCTCAACAGAATAAATCGCACGTAATGAAACTCCAGAAATCGCTGAGTGAAAAAGTCCCACCAGATTCGCCCGGGATAGCTCAGCATTGGCGGCTTCAACCAAGAGATCCCTGGTTCGAATCCTGGTCCGGACATTTTTCGCCCCGTTAGAAATTTACATCTCGTATGTCAAATCATAAATCAAAATCTTACTTACAATTCGCCTGCTTCACTTAGATTTTAACACATTGCCGACGGGCAATTTTTAACAAATCTGAATTTTAACAGTAGAAGCTCCCCCCTGTTCTGAAAGTCTTTTGTAAATGGGTGTTCTAGATAGGTTTCCCAAGTTTATGCATCGGTAAATATCTTTCAATGTACAAATTTAATATAAAATGTCTTACAATCTAAAAAAAATGGACAACATGATATAAATGCATTTTCTGTAAGGTAGAAGCCACGCTCTTAGTCAATGATGTTTTTTGAATGAAAACTAGAATTTTCGTTTCTGTTGTGAATATGTTAACACTTAAAATAAAATTAAATACATATTTTAGAATCATTGACAAACAATGAACATTCTTCAAGGAGAGCATACAGAAAACAGAGGGAAATAATTTTAATTTTCCGAGGATAAATTTTAAAAATTCGGATCCATTCCAAGCCTATAGGTTTAGAATTAGACAGGGGAATTTGCGTCTTGACTGATAAATAGCCTTAAGAGAAATCTTAAAAGATATGTTCTGCCAAGGTGTCTATTCCAAATCGGCAACAAACTTCCCGGACTTTTCCAGGTATCGAGATTTTGTGATGTTACACACAAAAGCTCTTAAAAGTTGGGAATTTGAGAGTGGAACTTTCACAAATGATACTGAAGTAACAACTACTGAAACGTTAAACAAATTCTCGCAAAATTTCCAAATTGTTGAACTTTTTACATGCTAAACATTTTGCAAATACACACTTTTAGCATCAGGTTCTATCCATTTTGTCAAATCAGCATGAAATTCTTAATCACATCAGTCACGCAATTAAATACATTTTGCTTCAACATATTTTAACACAAATATTCAATAAATTAAGTTAACAAATGTTCGGTTCCAAAACAAAGATAACTGAACAGACTGAAACATCTAATCAATCCTACAACATTCAGCACAAAGATTTAATGAAGCTAGAGTTGAAAATACGCGAGTTACAAGGAAGAATTGATAAGGGGTAGAAGACAAAATTATTTGCACTTTATTAAAGCAGGGTTGCAAAAAAGCCGGCTAAAATTAAAAAAAGCCACGTCGGTGGCTTTTATTGGTTTTAACCGGCTTTTTTTGGCCAAAATTGGCCATAACTGCCTTTTATACAACGAAGCACTGTAATTATAAACTACATTTTTAAAGTGTTTTTAATTAGTTTTAAAGACATTTAATTGATTTAGAGTTTAATAAGTAACCCAATTTCTCAATTAAAAAGACATTAATACTGGAATAAAACTGGTTTTGCTGGTGATTTGTAGTCCAAATAGCAAATATGTCAGCTAAATTTAAAAAGGGCCATACCAACTGTTTTATCTGGTTTACAATGACCTTTACCCCTCCCCCCCCCCTCCCAATTTTTACTGCTTTATAAAATTAAAGAGGACAATAGTTATTTAGTTACATGTTTTATTACTTAATTTTAAGACCCATTAATATACAAGTCTTATTTTATTTGCAGTAAAAATTTAAAATTATAAGTATACATAGTCATAATAAAAACACCATTTCTCACTACTAAAAACATTATAAATAGCATATGCATGAATATGCTTAGCAACAAGCTTTTCAAAATTTTATTTAGAGAATTTATTTTTTTCTTTTTTAAATGCTCCATTTTTTTTTATACACCTATGTACAAAACTCTCCTAAATATATATCCTTTCTAATTTCTCTTTTAACATTTATAACTTTATCTCTCCATATGGGCACATAAGAATGTTTCCAGAATTTCCATGGTGTGCTACATTGTCATTGTTTATTTAAATATAATCTTTAAAATGAGTAGTATATGTGTAGCTAAATATGTAATTTCAAAACACCAATTTGGAGTCTAACTTATATTCTTTTCAATATTTATAATTTTTTTTCACACATAATTGCCTTCACAGTTGCCTTCCAGAAGTTATAAAGACTTATTTGACAAAAATTAAAAAAAAATTTTACTAAAAAAATTATTAAGTGTATTAAAAATCAATTGATCCAAATTTAAAACGAATTAACTGTAAACCAACTTTTAAAAATAAAAGCCGGCTTTTTTTAAGCGGTTAAAACCAAAAAAAAAGCCGGCCGGCTTTTTTTGGCCTGGCTAAAGCCGGCAACCCTGCTTTAAAGTACTTATAAAGAGCAAAATTTCACTTTCCTGATGCTGCAATTTCAAATCCTTAGTTTTTATAATAAGAAATTGTTTCTTGGAAGTTTCAAATTTTTAAACTCTTTCCCCGACTTTTCCAGCCCACAAATTTCCCCGACTTTTCCAGCCCACAAATTTCCCCGACTTTTCCAGCCCACAAATTTCCCCGACTTTTCCAGCCCACGAATTTCCCCGACTTTTCCAGCCCACAAATTTCCCTGACTTTTTTCCAGGTGGCTAGACACTCTGGTTCCGCGGATGTCACGAAATAAAGTTTTCTTTCAAGACAATATAAAAACAAATTACAAAAAAATATAAAGTTACGAAAAGTGATGTCACTTAGCAAATGAACCGAAAAATAGAAATTCACCGCCAGATGAGGCACTCTCCTTTTTCGCTTGTTTTAAGAATGAAAAATTCGACCTTGGTTGAAAAAATTGCGACACTTCAAAGGTCAGACCTACGTCCAAATTCTTCAGTCACTTATAAGAGACTTCCTTTTCCGAGATTCGGTACCAGCTGATTCAGAGGAACAATGAATTTTTTTAAATGTAAAGTCAATACTCTTGCAAAACATGGCATTCCAACGATAAATGCTGATAAGTAGTAGATAGGGATCTACGAATTCTTTCTCTCCAAGCGGTAATCATCATTCAAGAAATTTGGAGGTCGAGTTGCAATGCAATGAGTAATTACGCTTAATTTTAGGTCGTTAAATGCACATTTTAAACCATTAATGTTAGTAAACATTAAAAAGGATGACGAAAGAATGGTGTAGTACAAGAGTCTGCAAACAAGACACGTGTAGGCGCAGTCCAAGATTACTTGTTTGCATCCTACTCGTTTTCGAGTGAATAAAGATTTGTCTTTTCTGTTACTATATAAGTGTATATTGTTGATACAATACAAAATTATAAAATGAGGAAAAACTTATTTTGGCTAGTTTGCAATTACTTTTGATGAGAAATATACACGTCTCAGATATGGAGCCCTATCGGAAAGTGTTTAACACTTAAATGCATAGTAATGCATATCTGCATCACTTTTTTTTTTTCTCTTAGCAACCACTACATGTATATAAAAATATCAATCCTGTAAAAAATGTACAAAATATGCTACTAAATGAACTTAACAACCAGAAATTTTAAGATAGATTTTTATCTTTAAATTAAGAATATAAAACAATTCTAAAAGAATAATTCATGCATTTAAGGGTAAATTTTACAAAATAAAAAATTATATAAAATAAGGTATTTCGATTCATACTTATTAAAATATTTACCAATTTGCAATATTTTAGTTTTTACTTGTATTGCAGATGTGCAACATAAGAAAAGATAGACGTATTATACGAAAAATAACAGTTTTTTTTTTTTCATTATTTTTTCTGTGTAATAAAACTTTGAGAATACTATATAATTTTTTCGAAATAAAATAAATCATGCATTTAAGGGTTAATTTACTTTGGAAAAGTATAGATTATGAGTTTGTATAAGATTTTGAAATAGTTTTACGGTATACAGGGCTTGAGCTTGATTAACCCTTAACTGCTGTTAGTGGTATCAAAGGTCAGGAACGTAGCCAGGGAGAGGGCTAAGGGGGCTGAAGCCCCTCCCGAAAGTTTAAAACGACTTTGCAAAGTTATCTCTAATGATAACAAAAATTAACAATATTTTTCTAGTTTTTATCTTCCATTACATTAAAACTACGCATATTTTTAATTGTAAAAATATAAATTCATTCAATTACAGGTATAGAAATCACTCGTTCTATCGCTCATTCGGATCTATTGTTCTTTATTCATATCCACCACTAAAAATATTACTTCATCTTAAAACACAATTTTAACTGTGTTTATGCACAGTAAAATTCGATAAGAGTATTCCATATCATTAATTTGACTAATATCAAGTCTAATACGCGTTTTTTCACATAAAAAAAAAATATGCGTAATTAATTTCATCTATGGGTTAATCATTTTAATACTCTGCGCTCGTAATGGCACTCGCATTCTAGCATTAATCCTGTGCTTTAAATCTATTCAAATTACTTGTTTGCATTTCAATATTTTTCAACGTTTTTTTGATAGGATACATGAAGTTCATCTCAAATATTATTAGTTTGTGCTTTTTTATTTTCGTTGCAGTTTTTCCCTAAAAACACTTCCGATTTCAGATCCTGTTTGGAAACTGGAAGTGCTCTTGAAAACCACAAATTGTAACAGAAATTGAAATAATACGAAATAATTTTTGTCATGGACATCAAGTATCCTATGCAGAAATTTACCTTAGTTTTAGCCTTGCTTATTTTTTATTTACTCTTTAAATTAAGCAAATTACAGCTGTTATATTAGAAAAAATTGCAAGATTACCCCCCCCCCCCCGAAAGGAAATCCTGGCTATGTGCCTGTCAATGGTTGCTGTTTCTTCCCCCCTCCATATTTTCAAAAGTTAACTTCTAATTCTCAGTTTAAGTTGAGATATTAGTGAAACATTGTTTCGTTTGAATAAATAGTACTATTATCGGTAGACTTCTGAAAAAGAGAATTTTAATTATAATAGTACATAAAGTCTTGTACAGAAACAATATCCTACGAGTTAATCGTGCTTTTTATTCATACTTCGATCGAGTGGTCTCAGAGACCGCTCACAGTATCTATGTCACATTTCTTTTGCGACAGCAGCTAAGGGTTAATACCTCTAAAACTAGAGGAAATACGGTATCATTTTGGGGACTAACTTTCAACCGGAAAAGTTGTCTAAGTTCTTCACTAGAGATGCAACGATTATCTGGCCGTAGCCGAATAATCGGCCCATTCGGCCTATCTGCCGAATATTCGGCTTCGGCCGAATATCAAGTCCATTAGTCGGCCTTAGCCGAATAATACTGTAAAAATTGTTTTTATATTTACACAATAAATTTTTTAATTTGAAATTTATATTCGTCATGTATAATGAAAATTTTATTTGAAATTAAACACTTTCCTTTTCTCTAACTTTCATACCCTGAATGGGTTTTTATCTACCCATTTTTATATAAGAGGGTCATTTAGGAATCATGTTAAAACTTATGCTGTATTTATAAGTACAAAAAGTATCTGTAATAATCTAATGTAATCTGTTAAATTTAAAATTAATCTATTCTAAATTATCCTAACAGAGCCATACTATGTAAATTCTGTTTTTTTAAAGCATAATGGGAAGTTTAATATTATCCCTTGTTACATTAAAAAATCTTTGTTTCAATAATATTTTTAATTAGACCTATAAAGAACATAGACTGAAGATTAGATATAGGTGTATTAATCTATAAAAAAAATATTCAAGTCGTATATGCTGCAATACTTAAGGATTTTTTTTCTTTGAGTAAAATGTGCTTAAAAAGTGAAATATAATTTAAGTAATTTTTTTTAAGTGTGTTACTATTTCTATTTACTATGAAAGAAATGTAAGTACTAAATTCTTTTAATTAGTATGTTTTACATCACTATTTAATATAGATTTTCTTTCATCTGAAACTTGAAATTTGTTGCCTAGTACTTTTAAAATTTTGTTATTTTAAAATGTACCAGCAACAACATACATAATATCTATTAAATTGTAACAATACAGTACCCAAGATACTGCATAGTCAATATTTTGAAATTTATTTTCTTCACAGATACTTCCTTCCTCTCAATCTGAAAACATTCGTTATACACTTCTTTTCTTAATAGTGATATAGCAAAAACATCGCTTTTTTGTTAATTCTGTCAGCTTTATAAAGTCTACAGTGATTTATTTCCACCATTTTAGAGGATATTTTTTTATCAGTGAATTTTCTTAAGATATTAAGATTTACTTTTTATTTTCTTTCATCTGAAAGTTGAAATTTAAATTTTCTAGTACTTTAAAATTGTCATTTTAAAAATGTAACAACAACATACATAATATCTACTAAAATGCAACTGTACAGTACCTAAGGAGAAACTTTTGCTAAGATTTTTTTTCTTTGGGGGGAGGGGGGTGCAAATTACTAAATTATTAAGGCAATTTTTAGGCCGAACATAGCCGAATATTTTTCAGAATAAAATAATGCTTTAAAAAAATTAAATTTGCATATAAATAATTTTTTTAAAAGAAAATGCATTTTAATTGTGAAATATAAGAATTGTGCATACAGTGCAACATACTATAGTGCGTACATACTATATTTTGATTTTAGACAAAAATGAGTTCACTATTCGGCGGCCGAGTCGGCCGAATAATCGGCCATAACTAGGCCGAATAATTGGTATTCGGTTATTCGGCCAAACCATTATTCGTTGCATCACTATATCTACACACATGGAAACTCGTCGATGCAACAAATATTACCTGCAGAGATTTAACCGAGTTCCCATATTTCATTAAACAGATTTTTTTAATGTTCACTCATAGAGAGTATGTAGATGAATTTCCGGATTCCTCCGGACTTGCTCCTGAAATTAAAATTTTTTTTTTCCGCGACCCAGTGAATTTCGCGATTTTTTTCCGTAACCGACTGGCTAATTTCTCGTTTTCCACACTGCCGACTGACAAATTCGAGTATTATCTGCGACCAAATGACAAAATGTACGATTTATTTCCCGCGATCAGTGGACATTTCCATAAGTTTTTTTTCTCCTGCAACAGAAAAACGAATCGAAAGGTCATGTCAAAAATGGCAGTAAGGGCTACTAAGTGCGTAAAATAATAAAAAGAAAAGTGCCCAGTTAAACTGATGGCATTGAGCTTACAGGCTAATCACACTAATTGTATATTATACTCTTATTGCAAAGAATAATGCCCTCGAAAATTAAATTAAGGGGGAATTAGCCTCCCCCCGTTTCACAACTTTATACTTAACCAACGAGCCTCCAAATCTCCTCAGGAAAGCGCCTTATCAGAATAAACCGGTATACCAAATTTGAAGCAAATCGGATAGAAAAACCCATTTATCTAAATTAAGGGGTATTAGCCCACCCCCCGTTACCCTTTATACTTAAACAATAAACCTCCAAATTTAATTAGGGAAGCGCCTTATCAGAATTAACTGGTATAACAAATTTGAAGCAAATCTGATAATTCTGCATGAAAAACTCATTTATCAAAGTTAAGGGGGGGGGGAGATTAGCCCCGTAACCCCCCCCCCCTTTTATACTTAACCAATGAACTCCCAAAACTAATCAGGGAAGCGCCTATCAGAATGAACTTAAAATTTTTTAAAAAGCAAATCCGATATTTCTATCAAGAGTTATCCTGTTACGTACATACAGAACCTGCGGGTACATTAGCTCTCAGGCTTTGATAGCCCGTGAGCTAAAAAGAACTGCCATGAGAATAAAGTAATTAAAAAGGGCCACCAGTGCCCTGCAAAATTGGCCTAGAGGTAACACTAATAGCTATTGTGAAAGATCTCAGAGACCGCTTGATCGAAAGATGAATAAAAGCTTCGATTTACGGTTTCTGTACTAAACTTTCTGTACAGAACTATTGCAATTAAAATTTCCCTATTCAGAAGTCTAGCAATAGTACTGGGGATTAAAAAAAGAAATCACTAGCATATGAAACTGAAAATTACAAGTTAAACTGAAAATTGAAACAAGTTGGAAATTGTAAGTTAAACGTGGCAAATGAGGTGCGTTCGTACTATAACTTGCGATTAAATCTTTGTAAAATGCTAATTTATAGCAGATTCGGTATTGAAATACTGTTTTTACATTTGGAAGTGTTTACAAATAGTTAATGCACTAATTTGTATTACTTTAAAATTTAACAACCCAAAGATTTCTAAAGATAAGTAAATGTACGGAAATATTTTATAATTTGATTACATATCTAATTTTATATAAAAGTAAAGGGAATTAAATTGCATTAAGCAAAAAAAAAAAAACATTAAAATTTTTATTTAGAATTAAAAAAAATGATTAATCATGGTTAGAAAAATATTTTCATATTTAACCCCTTAACAGTGACATTTGTTTTCTTACAAAAAAATTAAAAATGGCGCTGGACACCACTTTTTCCATACTAAAATATTTACCTTACTTAATCGAAAAATATCTGACAATAAAGATAAATTTACAGTTACAAATTAGTGGTATCAAAATGCTTTTAATAACGAAGCAAGCAAAGTGTTCTTGCCCGAATCCAGTTCGGGCCACACTGTTAAGGGGTTAATATAAAAGAAGTCTGAAATTGTACGTCAACCGTTACAAATGAGGTGCGTTCGTACTATAACTAGTTTTGTAAATATTCAGATCTTGGTGCAATAGCTGTTGCACTCTTATGCAAAAATGCATGAATACAAAATTTATTACAATTATAGATATTAAGTAATATGGAAATAATAGGACGTCATCACCATGGCAACCTACAATCATTACCTATCAGGGGATATCATTGAATTACGTATGATATGATTTAATAGAATGAAGAAAACCTTTTTAGGTTTTGATTAGATTTTCATAAAATTTGAAATGACTGACAAAATTCTGCAACGATTATATAAAATTTCAAACCATTCGGTTGGGTATAGTTTTTGCGCTGTTATATGCGGACAGATGTACGGACAGAAGGGCCAGACCACGACTATAGGTGCTACGTATTTATATAATTACGAACGCACCTAAAAAGTAGCGATATTTCAGATCGCTAAACAGCAGTTAAGGATTAAACTAAAGTGTCTCTAGTTTCGTTAGATTGAAAGTACAGAATATGTTCCGTAAAAGTATTTCTTTCTTTCCTTATTAATGATTGTCATAAATATTGTAATTTCTTTCGAAGAATTAACTACAGTTCTAACTTCTCACTGTATTTATCGATTTGTTTAAATTCATATAAATTAATTCAGATTAAAGAAACTTTAGTTATATTTTAAATCAAACTTTTTTTTAACCTTTTTAAATAAGGTATAGTAAAATGGCTATATCTAAAAGGGCAAAAATTTAAAGCCGTATTTACAAAAATTTTAGAGGTAATCTAAATATTTATTCCAAATTTGGCATGTTACCAATACGTAAGCTGTTATTTAAATTTCTAAGAAATACACAATATTTTATGGAAATAAATCGTTTAGCCTTTCAAAATATTCGCCTTAAGCTTCTGAATGGGATTTCATCCAATTCAGAACTGAAATTTTGTTAGAAAATATAAATGCTTATGCAGTAAATCTATATTTATGCACACATAATGCCTTTATAAGGCTAAGAATATTTTGAATATAATTTATGGATTTTCCTTATTTGCATGCACATTTTGAAACTCATACATGCGATTGAATGTTGAAAAAAGTAACTTACGCATAAAGCATTTCTTTACTTTTGATTTCTACAAAGTCATATGCTCTATAAAGCAGCGCAATAAATATTACATATAATTTTGGAACTAAAACTAAGGATCGACCGAAACCGAATTTCGGTGATCTTTCTATTTTCGGCCGAAAACGAAAATGCCCAAATTTTTTAAAGTAATTAAATTGTATGTATTAAAGTAATTAATACATACTTAAATATACATAACTATTAATTATAAGTGTGGCCCAAATTGGCTCTCTGTCTCTTAGACCCAAACTTTTTATTTTCTTATAAAATAAAATGTAATTCATCAACGACACAAAGATTTTCTAATTATACGAATTTCATTTAATTAAAAAATAATTTTAGTTTTATGCATACACACCTCGATCTATCTTTTATAATGATTTCTATAAATGGTCATCTGTTATACTAGAACTTTCTCAAAGGGTATTCGAAACACTTCTGCGGTTTCAAACTGAAAATTTTCTATTACTGTTATGTCTGCAGCTTTTAATGACCACGTGAAAAAGTTTAGCTATATATGCATTGCTTGCTTTATAATTTGCATTCATGTCTTGAATCAGTCATGACTGATAATTATAAACAACGAAGTTCGTAGCAATAGTCTCATTTGAGCCGATAAAGCTCAAATTGATGAGTAATGTTGAAAATTTCCGAAGAAAGAAACGAGATTTTTGGAATACAGATAGTTTCGGCCCGGTCGAATTTTCAGCCGCATGCGAAACTCAGATTTTAGGACGAAAACGAATTTTTGGTCGATTCCCAATTAAAACTTTAGTAACACTATTTCTTGTTCAAACCTTTATATAAGGGAATTAGAAATTTCACGAACTTTACGATCTAGTTCTGTACAACCCATGTCTCCGGATGTTCAGAGAGCACAGTCAGACAGACGGACAAACCAATCTAATTAATAATCAGCATACCCATCAAATCCCATCTACAAAAGAAAGGTATGCTGTATTCAATTTAATTTCAATGGTATATTATAACAGTTTAATTTAGACTATTAATAACAAATAATACATCAGATTAAAGGTACACTAACCTAGTTTTTCTTACAAATGGTTAACATGCGCACCTTTAGTTAGGGGAGACCGGGGGAATGGCACCACTCGGGGTTATGCTGCCACACCGCCTAGTTTAAAAATGAACGGCAGTTTGAGTTAGTGAATGCGCCTGCACTACAGCGGCCAACAATAGAAACAGTTCCTAGAGTGAGAGTGATTTTGTTGTACGTCGTCCATTTGTTCTAGTGAAAAATTTAGTTTTCATCTAGTTGCTTCTATTTGGGAGCTTCAAATGAGTAGAGGTAAACACCTTTTATTGTAACATTAGGTACTTAAGATAATATTACTCGTAATCTACATGCATTCGCCGACATTTTGATGCAATTTGTTGAACAAGTTCGGTTTTCTTTCGGCTTTGCTGGGGGATTTCAGCTATATTGTCCTCTCGGGGCAATCCCGCCACCATGGCAAAGGGTGACTTTTGCAATTTAAGTTAAGTTGTAAGCTTAGCACATTAATAAATATAGCTCAAGGAACATTGTAATTATTCATTATTCTGCTAAATTGCATTGCTTTCAAAATATTTTCAGTAAATTATGTGTTTTCTAGTATCAATTTTATGTATTTACTAGGTCATTAAAGAGTGGCGTCATTACCCGATACAGTGGCGGAATAACCCAGTATCCTGGGTAATCCCGCAACTGTACAGAGGTTGAAGAATATATATATATATTTTGTGTGTGCTTACTTCACAGTTATGATTACGGTTAAATTTATACAGATACTAAAAATCATGATTCAGCTTTTGAATATTTACTATTAAAAAATAAACATTTTGAGGTGAAAAAATTTAAATTCCCTTAAGATGTCGCCATTCCCTCGGTCTCCCCTATATAGCACACATCTAACCTAAAGTTAATTCTTCCCACACTTCGGTTAACAGGTCTGGAGTAATGGAAGCAATAGCCTCTTCAATTCTGTGTCTCAGCCCTGGAAAATCATTAGGTAGCGGCGGAACGTAGACGCGATCTTTTATAAATCTCCAAAGGAAAAAAATCGGATGGTTCTAATGGCTTATACGGCACTGCAAGCCAGTCAATAAGAAAGCAGTACTCGCACATGCGCTTATTTAAAACTGAGTTGCTCTTTATTTATGACCTTGAATTAACAGTCTACAACGTTTACAGTTGATACTATTAAAATTTTATAACTGGGATATCCCTTTATGGATATTCTATATTAAGGGGACCCTGCACCTTTATTTGTGTAAAAATCCACCCCAAGATCGACATTTCTTTTTCTGTATACTAGGGGGCTCGGCCCCCTACGAGCTACGCTCGCCAACCCCCGTCCAGACACCGCAGACTCTAAATGCACGTTAATTTGATCTGTTTTAAAGATATTTCGAAAGATTGAATTATAATTTAAAAAACAGTGGCGATCTCCCTATAAACGAATTTCTATTCATTTCTCTTTGATTGGGGAATTTTAACGCCAAATCCGCTGCGGTACTACTTGATTATCCTGTCGACCAATTTCGCCAAATTTATAAATCGCCAAACTATACAAATTGATATAATTTTTATTTTAAATAACGAAAGAACAAATAAATTCGTACAACATTAATAAAAACACAAATAAAACGTCGAAATAAAAATAACTTGATGACGTATACACCTGTAACAACATTTCAAAATAAGCTAATATAAAAGGAATTAAGTAAAGAGCGTCTTTGTCTCCTGGTATTTTTTAACAAAGCGAAAAGAAAGTTCTTTTAAATGAGACATTTTAAATTAAATTTCAAAATATCAAATAAATGTCTAGCGCAATTTCTAAATTTAAACTTTTTTGCAATATTATTTTGTGTTCATTTTATGTAATAACTATAATGTGACGTAAATATGACGTAATTTCTCCTAAGACTTCTAACGCATGTTAATGAATTTATTATTTTACAATATCCTTTCTCCTATAAAATTCACGTGTATACTTTTTATGACGTAATTTTTAATAAGTTCCTGCTTTTTATACGTAATTATTTAATACTAATTTGAAAGTTTTTTTACTGTTTATAATAGTCACGTGTAAATAAATTTTTAATTTGAAGCAAACATTATTGCTTGCGCTTTTTATACAGATGGCAACATTTTAAATTAGTACAATTTTCTGAAATCTGTAAAAAGTATCTCTAGAAATGCTGAAAATTTGAATTTAAAATAGAAATAAAACCTGAAAAAATGAGTCAAAATAAAAAAATTAATGCAATCTGCACTCCGGCAAATTCTAACGCATAAAATGATCTAAAAATGATTACACTGCCCTGTATAGTTTTTGCTGCTATAAAACTTTTTTAGTGGAACGATTTTGTCCAACTTTAGCATTAAATAACTCTTAAAATAATTCTTCGATTTGAAAACTGTCTGCATCAGCGTGTTTATCAAACATTTCTGTATAAAACCACCGATTTTCATGTTTTTGTATGCATTATTTTTGTTAATATTAACGAAGAAAGGCCTCCGGTCACAAAAAAATGAAAACCGGCGGCGGCGGCGGCGGCGGCGGTGACAGCGGGAGTTACTTTTTTTTAGAATAGAGAGATTATTCTTCTCCAATCTGTACTACGTTATTCGTGAAAACCGCATGCAGGTGCGATTATTTTACGTAAAGTCACAAGCGTTTTAATTTTGTTCACAGACATTTTTTGGCCTTTTAATATACTTTAAATCTGTTTTCTCAATACCGATGTTTCAGCTTAATTCTCTTTGCTACTTAATTTTTGATCAAAATACATGAAACTGATAAGGAAGAATTCTGATATTGCTTAAAAAGAAACTGTACGCATCTTAAAATTAGACTTCTTTAAGACAATTAAAATTGATTTTTAACTTATAAGGCAGCATTTTGATGAAAATCGGTATGGAATTCAGAAAAATCTAAAAAATTAACCATTTTAAGGATTAAAAAATTGATACACAGATTTGTAATAGAGTTTTAACATATTGTATGCGGGACGCGTAAAAATACGTTTTTGTGGGTTGGGGACAGAAATTATTACCTGCACCGGAAATTTTGTACGGACGAAAAAAGGTGTAATCCAAGCATGCTTGCTTCTTATTGGTTGTGAGCTGGTTTTAATTTACAGTGGCATTTGTGAACGTAAATTTAGTGCTCATTTTCGAAAAATTGCCCGCATATAATGTGCTAAGTGATTAAAATCCAAAATCGAGGAAATATCCAAAAAATTAAGACGCAAGGAGCATTTTAAAAATGTAAATTTTTTAAAAGATCTTAAAATTATAATGTTGAAAGTTTCTTTTAAGGTACTCTATATTTTTATGGTGAAATGTATATTTGCGCAAAATTTCAAATCTCTATTATGAAAATTAAAAGATTTTTTTTTAAACGTCCACCATCCCCTTAAAAGAACTTAAATTTAAATTTGTAAAATTGCTCAGGTTTTCCAATTTAATTCTATACTATAACTACCCCATCCATAAATCTTAATTTTAAAGTCCACTAAAAAGATATTCATCCGCTTAACTATTACTAAAATAATTTAAAACTAGTTACAACTAGAAAAAAAAATCCTTACTCTCATTCTCTTTCCTAGTCCAATTTGTTAGAAGCTTTAATACTCTATTCGACAAATATACCGAAATTGTTCAATATTCATCAGCCGTGATTCCGGCGAGATAAAACTATATCCGGGAACACTAAATAAAATATAGGAAATCGTCCAACAAGTGGAATTGGCGACATTTGGGCGTGTCCTTGGAGTAGCCTTTTCAAAGTTATTTAACATCTGACTAAATTATCCGAAGATGGATCGACTTATTTCATCGAGTTGAGGGAAAACAGAATGGAAGAGACTAACGAAACACATTAAAGGCAAGAATTATAGCTGAAAGTAAGTGATAAATTGAGATTTTGTATAACATGGGCTTTTAGATGCGGAATTTTAAAATTAATGTATCTGAAAAGTTATTCATCGTTTGTTAAATACCAGAAGTGAAGAAATCTCATTTTAAAATAAAAATGAGCTTAAAAGATACTACTATCTTAATTTAAGGTTAATTAGACTTTATCCTTAACTGCTGTAACGGAAATTGTCGCATAGCTACTATGAGGTGGCAGGGTTGTAGTGGGTAGCTGCCCGGGTACCCATCCAGCTACCCACCCGGGCTGGGTTTTTTTTAATAAAAAAACCTGGGTTTTTTACAACCCTGTGAGGTGGTCTCTGAGACAGCTTGACAAAAACCAGCGGTGTAGTCGTAAAAAAAACAGAGTATACGCTCAAGGCAGAGGGTATAACCCTAGTGTATATATACTATAGCTTTCTTGAGAAACAGAGGGTATACGATGTTCCTTAAAAAATCCAGAGGGTATACGGCGTATACTCTCCACTAAATCCCTGAGAAAGAATAATAAAAGGCTCGATTATTGCATAGGTTACAGTTTATGTACTAAACTTGATGTACAGAACTATCATTGAAATTCACGTAGTCAGGAGTATCTAAAAGACTTCTTCAGGAGTATCTAAAAGACTTCTTCAGGAGTATCTAAAAGACTTCTTCAGGAGTATCTAAAAGACTTCTTCAGGAGTATCTAAAAGACTTCTTCAGGAGTATCTAAAAGACTTATCTAGTTTAACTAAAGTTTCCCTGTAGATGCTAGTGAAAATTTGATAAACAAAATTACAAGTTAAACTGTGAGCATTGAAAAAAAAAGCAGTAGTCTATGCAGCCGTTAACAGCAGTTAAGGGGACTGGTCACTCAGCTTCGGAATTCTCCGTAATGTTAGGTCTGTGGACTTTTGATGCATTCGTATATTTAAAATATCTTCTCGCGAAATTCATATTTTTAACATCTTTTTTCTGTGTACTCTTCTCAAAAGGATGTCTTTTTTCTTAGTTTTCAAAATATTTATAAAATATATGCTGAATTTAATATTTTGTGTTAAAAGTGGGCGAACTGCGAGTAAGATTTTAACACTTCCTATAAAATTAAGTCTATACTTTAGAAATATTTTGAGAGCCAAGAAAAAAAAAAAAAAAGACATCTTTTAGGAAGTGTACACAAAAAATAGAAGTTTAAAATATTAATTTCCTGAGCAGATATTTCAAATATACGAATTTACCCAATGCCCATAGACTTTACATTAGTGAGGGGAAATCTGAAGCTAAGTGACCAAATCCCTTAAGGGTTAAACTTTGTTCTTGCAAGAACTAATCTTTTACTTAATAAAATGCACTCGTCCAATCATCTTAGTTGTAATCGAGCTCCGATTGCTACATAATGAGATGTATCTATAGACCTTTTAAGCGATGTTGCCCCTTTTTATAGAAAATTAGTCATTAAATTATAGCAGATGTTATTGAAGGAAAGTTTTTCAAAAATTATCTGACCATCTTTTCGCAAATTGATTGCACCGTAAATTTACGGTAATACAAAACCAAGGAAACAAGTACTTAATGGATATCCACTGTTTGAAAATAGATATCCATTAGTCATTTGGATATTCAGTTTCAAGCAGTGTTTCAACAGTGAGATTCATTTGAAAATTGATCAGAATTTAGATAAGTTCTAATAATAATTGATACTGTTGACCTCAAGTAATGAAACTGTAGCCGAGATATTATCTAAAATATAACTTTAAAGCTACAAGGTACCAGAATAAAGCAGCAAAAATTTAATGCTTCACCACATGCAGCTCCCCACTCGCAAGCTTGAATTGCTCAACAAAGTAAAGATGTTTTCTCGAAGTAAATACAATCTTTAGATTTAAAATTTTACGCAAGAACTCAAAATCAACAATTAATACGAAATTACAAAATCTTTTAACTCCTACATAAAAGGAAATTTTCACTTTATTCAACTTCTAAATCAACGGTTAAACTTGTTTTTTAATCTTATCGCATGCTTGAATCTGTAATTAAATTCTGCGACACACTTTAGTTTAAATAATGAAAGAAAAAAGACATTTTAAAACAATGCAACTTTTTTTTTCACATAAATACGGTATATTTAAGATGAAATCATTAAATGCTCGGACGCTTATTTAAATGGCAATAGATTGGCTCCAAAATATTTCGAAAGAATTTTAAAATGAAAGTTACATTCAGATATGCATCCCAAAGGACATAATCGGCATATGGAAAAATATACTGAGATTCAAATTATGCAAATATGTATCGTGAAGCCAATTTCACTGAAATATCTACTTTAAAATATTTCAAGCTTCAAAATAGCCCTTAGAGTTGAATACTCTATTGAGTATTTCTTTATTGACCATCAAAGTATTACGAAGACGAATTTTTGGCCTCCGACTATTTTTTCCAGACTTGAACAATAACAAAACCTTAAAAAAAGCCCTTCAAAGATATGCATTTTATGTATAAACTAGAGTTGTTTGGTTAATGCAAATCTAGATATTTTTACGATAGATTCGAAAAAAGTATGAGTAATCTGTCAAAACTTCACCAAGCAGAACTAATAGTGTCCACAACTGGTATATATGCCTGAGGCCAGGGGTATCAAAATGCAATATGCGTAAAGAGAAAGCTCATTTAAGATTTGATATTTGGATTTCTTATATAGAAAAACCGATGAACTAGAAGTTCCGGTGATGAAGGGATGAATGGAAACTTGACAAATGAACCAACTCTGATTTCATAGGTATAAAAAGGAACCTTGAATCAAACCGTGAAATCATTATCTCTCAAGCAAATAAGAGTAAGAAAATACAAGTAAAACTTGGAAGCTATAGTGTTCCGAGTATTACAGTGGATTTTTTAAGCGGATATTTACTGGTTGGTACAACGAAAATTATATCAACTGAAGTAATTCATTTTTTGATAAAGAATATAAACTATCGGAATTGAGATAAAATCGCTGCCGTTAAAATAAGGTTACTAAAAACTAATTCGATAGGATCTCATTTCTGTTCTATAACAAAAAACACTATAGTGATCAAGTTTCTTTACTCAAAGAATTCCATTTCAGTTTAGATCTATTACAGATTAATTTCATTACTATTAAAATTTATAATTTTTTTTTTTTTTTTTTTTTTTTTTTTAAGATGAGGAAGAAATAAAAATTAAAAATAGCTTTAAGTCAATAAACTTATCAAAATTAAACACGCAAAGCCTTCACGAAAATTTGTAAGTGAAGAGTAAACAATCCGGAAATTGTTCATCAAACATGGCAAATGAGGTGTGTTTGTACTATAACTAGTTTTATAAATATTAGGACTTCATGCATTTTTGCATAAGAGTGCAACAGCTATTGCACCGTATGAATACAAATTTTGTTACTTATACCTATTAAATTCAGTAATACGGAAATAATAAGGACTCCATCTTAAACAGGACGTAATCACCATGGCAACTTACAATCATTACCTATTATGAGATATCATGGAATTAACGTATGATAGGATTTAATCGAATGAAGAAAACTTTATAGTTAAGTTTTAGTTTTATTTTCATAAAATTTGAAATGACTCGAAAAAAATTCTGTAACGATAATAAATTTCAAACCATTCGGTTGGATAGTTTTTGCTCTGTTATATGCGGACAGACGGTTGGACCAGACGACGACAATAAGTGCTACGTATTTATATAATTCCGAACGGATCAAAAATATTTAAATAAGAGAAAGAAAATAGAAAAACATTTAAAAAAAAAAAACTGCTTTAAACCTTTTTCGGTGCGTTCGTAATTATATAAATACGCAGCACCTATAGTCGTCGTTCAGTCCGTCTGTCTGTCCGCATATAACAGAGCAAAAACTACCCAACCGAATGGTCTGAAATTTTAAATATATAATTGTTGCCAAATTTTGTCGAGCCATATAAAATTTTATGAAAATCGGATGTATAGTTTAATTATAGGGACAGTCAAAAGTTTTTCTTTACATTACGGCCAATGGGAAAAATTATTGCAAGTACATTTTAATGATGTTACAGCCTTCCAAATGGTCTGAAATTTTTAATATACGATTGTTGCAAAATTTTATCGAGCCATTTCAAATTTTATGAAAATCGGATGTATAGTTTAATTACAGGGATAGTCAAAAGTTTTCCGTTACATTACGGAGAATTGGAAAAAAATTATTGCAAGTGCATTTTAATGATGTTACAGACTATGCACTTAAGTGCAAAAAAATATACATTCAGTACAATATGGGGTGCAAAAAATAATTATAAAACTAGTTATAGTACGAACGCACCTCATTTGCCACGTTTGACGAGCAATTTCCAACTTGTTTTTTTAGTTGAAGCAAAAGTATTTTAACGGATGTGGTAAAACTATTTTCAGAAAAATCAGAAAGCAGTGCGCAAATTCATAAGTAAGATTCTGAAAGAAAGAATAATCTTTAACTGTCGTTTAATGCATTTTAAAAGGAATCTTTCGAATCGCTGTCGATAAAGGACGTTAAATGTATTAAAGTAATAATAAAGACCAAACAGTGAATTCAATCAGATTTAACCCTTAAATGCCGGGTGTTGCTTTTCGGCAACATACCCAATTTAAGCTCTAAAATACTATTAGAATAATATTGAAGCTATAATGCCTAGTGTTGCCAATAAAATACATTATGAAAATATTAAATCTATTTTCAACATGTAGATGGCAACGCTTGTGCTGTTTAAGAATAAAGATAGATTTATTTTTTCAATTGTTGCTACTTGTGCTTTTTGTTTTGTTTGGAAGCTTGCGAAATAACCTATTTCGTTCTGCAATGAGCAAGTAAAATGCATTTCTTATTATAGTTCCTAAAGTTCTTGTGTGTTTAGTATTATAGAATTTTATGAAGGAAAATTATTTTTTCAATTAAAGACAAGTATTGCCGATTAGTAACAAACTTTTTTAGCCGTAAACCATACTTAAAACAAAATATGATTTTTTTAAAGTATTTTTCTCATGATTAATTTAAAAAATGAAAGCCGAAAAACATTACAATGATTTTTGAAAAATCCGGCATTTAAGGGTTAAAACACATTACAGAGATTGGTCCAGACATTTCTCCCAGGGTCCTGTTTTTGTGAAATTTGGGAAGTCTTTTACATTTGTAAAAAAATCTAGTCATAATTTTGTGAATTTGAATCTTATATTCAGGTTCTTGTTTATACATTAAGAAGATATGTTATGTAAAAATACACATATTTTCTTTATGCAAGCAAAAAAGACAGGTCAGACCTGATTAAATTTGTGAAAGGCCTATTTTTCAGACAAAGAACTTAGTGAAGGGTCATGTTTTAAGGTAAAATTTTTTGTGAAGGGTCCTGAAGATATGAAAAATTTTGTGAAGGGTCCTTTAAAGGACCTAATCTCCTCCTAAACAGATCTCTGCCTTATAAATATTTTTTAAGACAAGGGATGGAAATTAAAATAGCAATTTTATCTCTTCAGAATATTCTAAATTTAAAGCTAAAAAAATATTTTGATATTGAGTTTAAAAATCCAAGTACGTTGATAGAACGAGTATCTAAAAATTTGCTATCTGTCTTATGCTATTAAACGTAAAAATAAACTAGAGAAACTTTAAGGGGGTCCGGGACACAAAAATTATCAAATTTTCTAAAAAAAAAATTCATTAAAATTGTGTTTTTGGTCTGCTTAAAATGACATTTAAATAATGCTTCTACCTTAATTAGAACAGGAAATAATTTTTTTTTCGTTTTGGTTTGTTTTGAAAATCTAGCATTCAAGCAATGGTTGTCATGGAAACGACTTCTTGTAAAAATGTTTTTCTTCATGATGGGCCTTTTTTCACTATTTCTCGTTTTTAAATTGCCATACGTCAAGAACCGTTAAAGATAAATAGTTCAAACTTTGAACATGTTTTTTTTTTAAGTTTTTTTTTTAAATTTTTATTTTAAATATTTAACTTTTTTTAAATTAATATTTTTAAAAATTCTGAATCAAAATTAAAACATTTCTGTTTACTTAAATGAAAAAAAAAATGCTGTTCTACAAATAATACTGAGTAAGTTGTGATTTTTTTTTTTTTTTTTACGAATGACATGGTTAATCACCACAAAAAAAATTCAACATTTTGACTTAAATAAAAATTATTTTAAAATGTATCCCGGACCCCTTAACCTTTTTTCTACTGACGGTACTTATAAGTACCATTGAAATAACTTGTTATAAAATTCATTTAATACATCGATTAGCAGTAATACAGTTTAGAATGAGTTACAGATGCATTACCTTATCTTGTTCCAAAAGTATTATAAAAGGATTTCTTTTGCCTTTGCATTTTTTCAGCTTTCTTGGAGTTGGGGGGGGGGGGGAGGGGGGATTTTTCTATTCGGAAATATTTCTATATTTGTAATGCAGGAACATTATATTTGTACATTTCCTAATTCTACAAAATACTAAGAAAAATATCTAAAATAAAAAATTTGAGTGGGGTTATAAATATTGCACAAAATCCCTATAAATTCAATCTAAATCCTTCAAATGCTTTAGAAGATAAAATTTTCATGAATTCATAATTCAGTACATAAAGGGTTAAGTTAAAAAAAAATAGATATTGAATGGGTTTAAATTTCTAAATAAACTACATTGATTCAACGAACATCTAAAAACTTGCTATCTATTTTATACTTTTAAATGCAAAAATAAATTAGAGTAACTTAAATAGCAGAAACATTCAACACCTTAAGGTCTTAATAGCAAATGTTAATGTGTCCAAAAACTTAACGTTATAACGTAATTAAGTCTTGAGAGCAAGAGTTAATGACGCAAAACTCTAGTCGCATAACTAAGTTATAAGCACCACATCTTTTCAATAATCAAGTTGAATCAATAATGAAGTTAAGAGCTGGAATCTCAAATTGGAAGAAAAGTTTTCAAATTAATCTAGAAACTGAATTCTATAGATTGGGAAATAGTTACTCAAAACGTGAATATTTAAACTTTTAAACTATTTTATTTATAACCTTGCGATTAAATCTTTATAAACTGCTAACTTATGCATTTTAAAAGGAATCATTCGAATCTGTGTCAATAAAGGACGTTAAATGTATTAAAGAAATAAAGATCAAACAGTGAATTCAATCAGATTTAAAACCTGTATATTTTGAAATCAAGGAAAGAAAATTAAAATAGCTTTTTTATCTCTTCAGAATATTCTAAATTTTAAGCTTAAAAAACATTTCGATATTGAGTTTAAATTTCCAAGTACGTTGATACAATGAGTATCTAAAAATTTACTATTTGTCTTATGCTATTAAATGAAAAAATAAACTAGAGTAACTTTTTTTTATTTTATTTTAAGTAGCAGAAACACATTCAACACCTTAAGGACTTTATAGCAAATGTTAATATGTCCAAAAACTTCACGTCCTAACGTAATTAAGTTTCGAGAGCAAGAGTTAATGACGCAAAACTCGAGTCGCATAACTAAGTTATATAAGCACCACATCTTTTCAATAGTCACTGGCAGACAATTCATAATGTACCGACACCAAGTTATGCTTCATTTGTTTAAATGAATAAGTTAAGAGCTGGAATATCAAATTGGAAGAAATAAGTTTTCAAATTAATCTAGAAACTGAATTCTATAGATTGGGAAATAGTTACTCAAAACGTGAATACTTAAACTTTGCGATTAAAATCTTTGTAAAATGCTAATTTATAGCAGATTCGGTATTGAAATACTGTATTTACATTTGTAAGTGTTTACAAATAGTAATGCACTTAAATTTGCATTACTTTAAGATTTAACAGTACGAAAATTTCTAAAGTCAATATACGGAAATGTTTCTGATAATTTGATTACATATCTAATTTTATATAAAAGTGAACAAACTAAATTGCGCTAAGGAAAACATTAAGATTTTTATTTATAACCTTGCGATTAAATCTTTGTAAATGCTAATTTATAGCAGATTCGGTACTGAAATACTATATTTACATTTGGAAGTGTTTACAAATAATAATGCACTTAAATTTGCATTACATTAAAATTTAACAGCACAAAAATTTCTAAAGATAAGTCAATATACAGAAATATTTGATAATTTGATTATATATCTAATTTTATATAAAAGTGAAGAAACTAAATTGCATTAAACAAAACAAACATTAGAATTTATTTCTAATTAAATGATTAACCTTAATGATTAGAAAAAATATTTTCATATTTAATTTAAAAAGAAGTCAAATTGTACGTCAACCGTGGCAAATGAGGTGGGTTCGTACTACAATTAGTTTTATAAATATTCAGATCATGATGCAATAGCTGTTCCACTCTTATGAAGAAATGCGTGAATACAAAATTTATTACGATTTTATATATTAAATTCAGTAATACGGAAATAGGACTCCACCTTAAATAGGACGTCATCATGGCAACCTAGAATCATTACCTACCATAGGATATCATTGAATTACGCATGATAGGATTTAATAGAATAAAGAAAACTTATTAATATCTAAGTTTTGATTCGATTTTCATAAAATTTGAAATGACTTGACAAAATTCTGAAACTAGTACAGTAAATTCTGTCTAAGGCGGACTCTGTATAAGCCGGAAATCTGTCTACCGCGGAAATTTTTCCAAGTCCCGGCGAACCCATAGAAAATTACATTAGTTCATGCTGCATAAGGCGGAATCTGTCTAACGCGGAAAGCATTTTAAGGTCCCACCGAATACAAAATTTTGCATAGGGCGGAAAAAAGGATAATTTAAAAATGAAAGGCATTTTGTTTATTAAACTTTAAAACTGATAAGTCAAATACCCAATGTCGTGCATGTTAGTTAAATTCCGTAATACTTTGAAAAAGTTAATTCAAAAGGACAGAAACTGTTTAAATTTTAAGGAATTTATGCTTGTGCCATTTTTTCTCATGCAAAATTATATTTAAAAGTTAAAATTTCTAGTAGAATGAACATTTATCAAAATATATATTTTCGAAAGTGCAATATATTATACTTTAAGGGTGTACTCAAATTCGAAGTTATAGCGTTCTGTCTCATTCTCGAAGTTTATTGGAGGGGGTGTGGGGGGGGGGGTCTGTTAGGTTTTTTTTTTGTGTGTGTGTAAATAAACGCCCAATTCGCATGTATTACAGCAGTACTAAGAAATTGAATAGCGTTTCTCATTTATCTATAAAGACAAAAGATCTTTCCGAATTTCAGTTTTCAACCGATTTTCGAGTCAGGAAAACCAATAAAAAAATCAAATTCGAGGGGTTTTTTTTTTGGGGGGGGGGGTTGCATAAGCCGGAATATTGTCTACCACGGAAACTTTTCTCAGTCCCGATAGATTCCGCCTTAGGTAGAGTTTACTGTATATCTTAAATTTCAAACCGTTGGGTAGTTTTTGCTCTGTTATATGCGGATAGACCAGAAGACGACTACGGGTGCTACGTATTTATATAATTACAAACGCACATAAAAATGGCTACAAGAATCACTTTCAAAATTGCACACCAAAAATACACATATCCAAGACAATTTTTTAAAAATATTTAACTGAAAAACTTTGTACACTGTTTCATGGGTTTATCTTTCATAGCAAGTTATGTAGATCAATTTAAATATCAAATCTTGACAGGGGCTATGCATATATAACGTTATCATTTTAGGGGGAGGGGGGGCCTGGCACATGATATCGTAAGATATCTCTAGGGGGAGGGGGGGTTGTCATTTGATATCTTTATCATTTTTGATCAAACCAAAATTCTCTTTTTATTTGTAATTTGTTCTTTACATCAAAAAGTATGTTATCTTTCTTAGTATGTTATCTATTTTTATGAAAATACAAAGTTATTATTAAAATCATTAAATGATTATATAATTATTCAAATCCAAAATATGGAATACCCCAATGTTTGGCTTTCCTATTCTTCTGTCATATGTGTATGCTTATATAATCCGCTGTTCGACAATCCATATGCGAAGTATGTTTGAAATGATACATGTGTTTAAGAAGTAAATAAAAGAGAATGCCGTCCACCTGTTTTGTTGGAAAGAAGTTCTGTCTGCCACACCCCGTGCTGGGCAAAAAGACATTACTGTTGAATGCATTATTAAAAAAAAAAAAAAGGCTATTATTAAATACTTTTAAACAATAACTGTTTCCTTTAAGTGTCATTTGAGATAGTTATTTCATATATAAAATGATATTTTATTGGCGTATCTTCATTTGAATCAATAAAGTATGCGAAAAATAAATGTAACCCTATTTGTATATCACTCCAAACAAAAGACAAAATTTTCCAAAAATGTAAAAAATTTTTATACATTGATAACGATATCATTACCGGGGGGGGGGGGGGGGGTCGAGGAATGATAACGTTTGATATCGTAAGGGGGGGGGGAGGGGGTCCAAAATTACCAAAAAGTTGATAACGTTATATATGCACAGCCCCACACAAGGCATTCTGAGATATTTAAATCTTGGACGATGAGATGGCAACGACAACCATAGTACAAGTTAAAAGTTATAAATAAAAGTTGTATATAAAGTAAAAAATAAAAATTTTTCATCCAGTTGTGTTTACCGGCAATTTATAATAAAAACTTCATTGTATTTTTTTCATTAAAATATTTCGATATATTAATGTCAAGAACTAAATGAACTAGTCGTTGGGAGTCACTGTAATACTTACCTATCATGGATATGCATAATATAAAATATGAAAATAAAACTTAAAATAAAATGCATTGCAATTCCGAAATAAAATTTAACGATATATTTAAATATTTTTAATACATTTGGTATATAATAAAAGATTCAATTCATATGATTCAAGATATTCAATTAATGCTCTATTATTGGATTGCGGGTACTACTTGATTATCCCCGTCGACTCATTTGGAAAAAAATATATAAATCGCCAAACTACCCGCAAAATTATACAAATTGGCATAATTGTTATTTTAAATAACGAAAGATCAAATAAGTAAAAGATTAATAAAAATGCAAATAAAACGTCGCATTAAAAATCACTTGATAACGTAACAAACACGCGTAACGTGTTTAATGTCAAGTGAATGTGACATTTACGATAAGCCATTATTGGCATTTAATCTTAGTTCGGCAATAGTTTTCTGGTCGACGAAGTAGTACCGAAGTGCGTAAAAGAAACGCCCTTATAACTCCAAAAATGATAATCATATTAAGGGTGTTCTCAAATCGAAAAGGACCACTTTCTGACATAAGTTTTAATTTATTTTTGTTCGAAAATGTATGAAACTAGCTGGTGTTGTTCAGAAACTATGTAGCGGAGCTGCTTTTTCCATTTTTTTGCAAACACAATAGATCTTTCAGAAAATAATGTCAAAGTGGGCGTTTTGAACGAATTTCCGCGCCAAGGGAGAAAGAGCACTCAAAGAGCGGGTGAAAACGGGTTTGTCACGTGATCGAATTCGCTTATAACTCAATAGATAATTGATTGATCAAAAGATGAGAACAGTTCCATTCCAAATCGCTTTCATGGCCAGGCTTACCAATTTTAAATCTTTCCGTTAAAAAATGAATTAGTAAATATGTCAAAACGTTTTTCGCTTGTTGAGCAGAGCATTTAAGAACAGCCTTAACAGATTACTGCGTCAGATTAAGCGTCTCATTTCCAATTAAAATATGTCTTTGAATTGAAATTTGAATGAAATACAGGGTCGTAAAAAGAGTGTGAAAAATAGGATTACAAATATCTCGGCAACTAATTATCCGGTTGACTTCATTATTTTTTATATCCACTCCTTAAAATAATTTCGAAAAATTTTATGTACCTTTTATCAGAACGAAGAATATTTAGAGTCCGGAAAAAACAGTTCCGGATAATCGAGGTTACTGATATTCAATAGGCTTCCTCCCATTATTACATACTAAGTACACACCAAATTTCAAGTCTATCTCAATTTGTTCGGGAGATAGAGCGTTTATAGACACACAGACAGACGGACGGCAAAAATTTTTTTCTAAAAATGTTTTTCGGAATCTCCAGTGTCAAACGTGTAAATCCGCCAAAAATTTTTTTTTTCGATTTTTAAAACGATTGGGTAAATAAATTGTGAAAATTTTTCTTAACAGAAATGTTTGGTAAGTATCAGAAATATCCATCAAATAAAAGATTTTACAGCAAATACCAGCACATATTACCAAAAATGTAGACTTCCACATCCTAATGTAATGAAGTCTTGAGAACCAAAATTAATGACGCAAAACTTCAGGCCGATAACTAAGTAATAAGCATTACATCTTTTCAATACTCAGTAGCGTATAATTCATAAAACACCGGCACCAAGTTACACTTCATTTGTTTAAATGAAGTTAAGAGCCGGAATTTCACAAACTGGAAGGAATTAATTTTCAAATTAATCTAGAAAGTATGGCAAGTATTTTGAAACGATTCTATACATTAGGAGAAATAGTTTGCAAGGACTGAATTTGAAGTGAATAGTTTAATTTTGTTGCTAAAATATATTCGTGAAATGTTAAGTAGGTAAATGTTTGAAAACCTTATGTTTAAATAAAATTCACAGTTTCACGCAGATTTAACTGGTTTTAAAAAATTCAAAACTAGAACACTTTTTAAAAAATTTTATTTAATCTCAATTTTTACTCGCGCGAATGTTTTGAATGCCCGAATGTTTTGAAAATTTACGGGGAAAAAAAATTTCATTTTCATCTAAAGAATTGCTATTTCGATTTCGAAATATTAAATTTCGAGGCTATGATTAGCATTGCATTGCCAGGTTCATGGTCCCAAAAAGTGCGACAGTCTTCAAGATCAGGACATAAAATGTAATAAAAGTAACCGGTTTATAACGAAACCCCCTCTGGAACGTAAAAAAAATCATGGTCCCTAACCGAAGAAAACTGATGCAATTATTTCTACAAAGATATAAACCTGTCTAAAACGGGAATATTTTCGATTTACTAGGTTTAGTCTTAGATTTTACTTGCACAATAATACACAGTATCGTATACAGCAAATGCCTATGAAATCGGAAGGAACTGAAACAAGATTCCGTTTTGGAAAAGCTTCCGATTGAGCATTTATAATTGTATAGTATCTTACAACAAAAAGGGTTCGCTGATTTAAATCAACTCGATTTTAATCAGGATTAAAATCACGATTTCAATCGATTTAAATAAAAAATCATTGATTTAAATCAATTTTTCTTTTAAATTATTTTAAAATAAATTAAAGATGTAAACAAACATAATAATGTACTTTGACAATTTACTTTCATATAATTTAATACAGATAGCACAGATAACAGCTCTCAGAAAGATAAAGCTCAATCTTTGTAAAAAGTAAAGTACCATGTAAAGTTTAGAAAAGAATTCTTTCAAATTTCGTTTGAATCAAATTATAAAATCTTGAAACAGTAAGGAAATCTAAGCAGGAATATATTATATATAGGAATATTTACTTGTTAGTACTTAGAAAAACGTCTACAAGTTGAGGTAAAATAAAATTAACTTTTTCTGCTCTCTACGTTGATGCCTATTAAAGTTTGAGCAAAATCTGAACCATTCAATGAAGTTTCGTTTAAATCAAATACAGGGTGTCCCAGAAGTAATGGGACAAACTTTAAGGGGAGGTAGGGGACATCACAAGGATTCAGAATTGCATAGCAACCCATGGTCGGAAACGGTCTCGTTCGCCGCTAAGTGGTGTTGCTCACAAGACCCATGCTCTTGGCCACCACGGTCTCCCGATTTAAGCAGCATAGATTTCTTTCCCTGGGATGCACTGAAAAGTGCTTTGTACGTAACGCCTGTGTATTCTGATATGGATTTGGTTGAAAGACTCGACTGTACTGCTGCGGATATCCAACAAAATCCAGGTGTATTTGAGCGAGTCCGCCAATCCATGGTTCGACGGTGTAATGCATGCGTCGCTAGCAATGGTGGAAACTTTGAACATCTTTTGTAACATTTTCACATATCATCTACCACAGTAAATGTAATATCGTTGACCAATAAATTATTTCAGATGATCTCAGTCTTGTGTCTCTTCGTCCCTTGTACCTGTCATACTACCTTCCCATGACGTTTCCGACCATGGGTTGCTATGCAATTGTGAATCCTTGTGATGTCCCCTACCTCCCCTTAAAGTTTGTCCCATTACTTCTGGGACACCCTGTATAGGGGATATTGGTTCTTTAGAATGGTGGAAGGTACCTGTTACAGTTATCGAAAAGGCTGATACTAAAAAACTTATAGTATTCATGATCAGCTAGCTTTTTACTGCAATAGCTTCATCTGCTTTAATGGAACAAATGTTTCTGCCTTTGAGTTGGTCCATGTGAAAATTAGGAATCGACTGATAAAGCTGCTAAACTCGTTTTACTGTACCAGCACTTAAAACAAAATTTAACATCTTAGTTTGTTTCTAAATTTGTTATAAAATTTTATGTCCTGCAGTTATATTTATTTTAACTAACATACTTAAAGGCTGAATCCATATCAACTCAGGCAGGGGGGTTACCTTCATAGTCTCAGAAGTTTTTGAATTGAACATATGTTAAAATTTAAGAAAAAGTAAGATACTTGTATATTTTCATTTTGCCCAAAAAAATTCCTGGCCCGAGATACAGGCCGCCAAAGATGACATCCCCGGCAGCGCCATTACAATCCAACAAAACTTGAAGGGGGAATTGGCAGCTTTTGGCACATTTGTTGGTGGAGCGAAACCAGTTCTTAGGGAGGAGAAATGCATCGTAGTTCTTCGTATCCTGTGGTACTGTACTGTGTAATGTATTGTGAAATGCTTTGGAAATAGAAAATTGCTCTTATGTACCTAAAACAAATGATAAATTTCACCACTTTTTAAGATAATTTATAATTCTGGGGGGGGGGGGGGTTATGCGAATAAATGATTTAATTTATATAGATTTTTCAAATCTTTTCCCATTTTAATGTTTTTATTGCACATTGTTATTAGTTTTTACTACACCTGTAATATATTTTGCTAAAATTTCCTAAAAATTTTTAGTACTTTGTTAAGTCTACACCGTTTCTTCGTTTTTCTAAAATCGTAAATCTTATAAAAATGTTGTAAAGTGGGTTTTGGTGATAAAGCAAATACCAAAAAAAAAAAAAAAAAAGTAAAATAAAATGAAATAAAATAAAAAATAAAAAGGACTATTTAATAAAAAGGTTGATTATTTAGTAGTTAAAAGTTAAATTGCTTCAGGAAAGATGTTGTGAACATCATATATTTAGTACGTATATCAAAAATGAAACTTTATTAATTGTACTGTAAGAATTGTTAACATAAACAAAACACTTATGAATTTTGTATGTACCGACAGAGGTGGTGGGAAACCCCTGCTCGGCAAAAAAAATATCATCATCTAAAGACCAATATTAAAAAAGTATCAAATGTACAAACTGAACTGGAAAAAAAAAAAAAAAATATTTTGAATTTGAATAAGAACACATGAATAATTTTGTAATGTATAATACTTTTTTGTTAAAGGTATATTCTAAATTAAAATGCATAGCTAAATTCAGTATTTTGTGTGATTATCAAATTTCTAAACCTTGTAGAATGCCAATCTTTCAATTATTTTCAGACCCATGAAGTAGTGTTTTCTTTAATTAAAAAAAAAAAAAAAAAAAAAAAAAAAAAAAAAATTATACAGTGAATCAATTTAAACAATGTTGATAAATATATTGTAAGCTAATAATGAAATATCATTACAAAATTAAAATCAATATTTGAGATAACCTGGTACAGTAGGGACAATATTACTTTTTGTAACTAGAAAACATAATTCTTGCATTCGCAAAAGAAAAGGATAGCCCACCCACCCCCTTTTTTTAACATTATAAATTAGATTTGTAAATTCGATAACTTAAGGCTCTTCTTAACTGCTCTGCTCAACAAGCGCAAAACGTTTTGACTCATTTTCAAATTCATTTTTAACGGAAAGATATAAAACTCGAAAGCCTGGCCATGGAAGCGATTTGGAATTGTACTGTTTTTTACATTTTTTGACGAATCAATTACCTATTGAGTTATAAGAGATTTCGATCACGTGACAAACACGTTTTTCGCCCGCTCTTGAGTCCTTTTTCTTCCTTCGCGCAGAAATTCGGTTCAAAACGCCCACTTTGACAATATATTCTGAAAAATCTATTGCGTTTGCAAAAAAAAAAAAAAAAAAAAAAAAAAAAAAGATGGGAAAAACAGCTCAATTACATAGTTTCTGAACAACAACACCAGTTAGTTTCATGCATTTTCAAACAAAAGTAAATTAAAACTTATGTCAGAAAGTTGCCCTTATTTGAGAACACCCTTAAGGGACAGAATGTATATGAACATATATATTGTAATTCTATGATAAAAATATTTAATACCACTGTAATTTAACTCTTTATGTCTCAAATGATGAATTCATGAAAATTTCATCTTCTAAAGCCTTTTTCGTGAATTTTTGAAACGACATTAGAAGATTTGCACAATCATTTAATACATTTTAGAAGGATTTTTCCATTAAAATTTATTAATAAAATTTGAATTTATAGGGATTTTGTGCAATATTTATAACTCCACTCAAATCTTTTATTTAAAATATTTTTTTTTTTTTTGTATTATGTAGAATTAGGTACAGATATAATGTTCTTACAATATAAATATAGAAATATTTTCTAACTGAAACTTTTCTCCCCCAGTCATTCAACGTCAAGAAAGCTGAAAAGATGCTTAAGGTAAAAGAAATCATCCTTTTAAAAATATTTTTGTTTTGTGCAACCTATAGTGCTTTTGGAACAAGATAAAGTAAAGAATCTATAACTCATTCTAAACTGTACTACTACTAATCGATGCATTAAAATAATTTTATACCAAGTTATTTTATTGGTACATGTAAGTACCGTCAGTACATAAAGGGTTAAAATCCATTCATTTATTCTTTCATGACATAAAATTTTTAACATTTAAAGAAAATGTTATTGAAGCGCTGCTGTCATTATGTTTTCTGAAATATTTATTTTTTAGATTTAGTTTTTATAATTTTTATAATCAACTTATTTTATTCAAAATTGTATGATATCTTAAAGTGAAAGTGCTCTAATGGTTGATCACGTGTACTCTTTTTAAATTCGTTTCATGTATGAGTCAATAAATAAGAGCAAATTAAAAAAGAAAATGTTTAATAATTAAGAATAAAAAAATGAACTTTGAATATCAGCTGTTGAAACATTTAGCAATAATCTAAATATTGTTGTCTTATGTACGATAGAGCTTAGATGGTAAACGGAGTTATCTAATTTAGAAAAATTTAATATTACTTTTGGATACTCTCTAAAATGTTATTATTTCTTTTAAAATATAGCTTTGAAAATTCGCTATTGTTAACATACATATTGTGGTTATTTTTTTAATTTCCCTTTAATTAATAAACGAACAAATGTGTTTTTCTATTTAAACTAAATAATTTAGAAAATAGTTTTCTTTTAATTTTTTAACAAATCATTAATGAACATGCAATCATAAAAACATAAGTCAGCATATCATGCCATTTTACCGGGTAATCAATCATCATGTTCATTCTTTAAAACGCAAAATATATAGCTATATCATAGGACATATGCAATGCAGAACATGCACTTAAAAAAAAAAACAAAAAAAACAATGACAAACATCTTAGGTAGTGTAGGCGATTTTTATAAACCTTGAAAATAACTTTTTGTTTTAGCACCCCCCCCCCCCCCCCCTCCTCCCAGAAAGTTAATCCTGTTTCTTTATTCACAGCACCCTCTTCCACAAACAAAAAGATGAACTGAAACAGTCCCCCTCCCTTTCTCTGTAAACAAATGGGTTACTGGAGTAAGGGTAGAAAGTGAAAATTTCAGCGCTCTTGGCTCATTTGTTTTATCTCGCCAAACACTTCAAGTTTTGTTGGTTTGTAATCTAGCTCCCCGGCATCCTTTCTCTCTCTCGCGATTTTCGATAAAAATTTTAAAGTGCTCTATCTCTAGAACGGTGCAAGATATTTTGTTGCGGTTTATTTTATTTTAAAGATAATATTCTTCTGTTTAAAATGATATCCCCAATTTTGAAAAATGTATTCAACTTTCTTGTGGCAACCTTTTGAAAAAAAAAATTTTTTTTTTTTTGAAAAAAAAATTTTTTTCAAAAAAAATTTTTTTTTTTGAAAATGCCAATCCTAAAAAATTTGATTTTTTTGCTGTTGATCAATACCATTGGGAACTATCTTCACTGTAAAGGAGAACTTCCACTTTTGAGTTTAACAAATTTTAGAAACATTTAAAAAATTCAGAATTTTACAGGAACTGTATATATACAGTTCCAGTAAAAGTCACTGAATTTTGCTTATTTGTATCATATTTGTAAGGATAAGCCTACTATATGTCCTAAACAAGTTAGAAATTGCAATATCAAATGTGGCAAATGAGGTGCGTGCATACTATAACTAGTTTTATAAATATTCAGATCTTGGTGCAATAAGTTACACTCTTGGGCAAAAAGGGCATGAATACAAAATTTATTGTGATTCTACATATTAAATTCAGTAATACGGAAGTAATATGAATTCATCTTAAAAGGACTTAATGGCCATGGCAACTTAGAATCATTGCCTATCATGGTATATCATTGAATCAATTATGTATTATAGGATTTTTAAATAGAATGAAGAAAACTTTTATTAATGTCTTTTATGTTTTAATTTGATTTTCATAGTATTTGAAGTGATACATACTTTATTTTCAATACCGAACATAGTAAAACAATCTCAATAACATATATCATTACACAGCAATACAAATTATATTAATGCAAGTTAGAGTTCAGACAGATGGGCAGACAAATCGAATCCATAAAGACATTCAACTATGTTGGGAATTGTTAAAAACACATTAAATAGGTTGAAATTTGACATTTAGAAATTTATGTCAATAGACGGAAGCATACTTGAATACTTTCATACAACCCTGTATTTTACCTACTATCTTTATATACATGCCACTATTTAGCTAATATTTAATTAAGATTAAAACATCCTTAAAACCAGTGAAATCACACTTCCAGAGATTATCATCCATAGACGGCCATGTATCTAATTCTTTGCGTGGACCTGTATATCATTTTATCTATATTCTCCAAACATATCTTAGTATACTAAATGTAGTTCAGTGTAAAAATGCATAACTCATTTAAAAATCACCTTTAAGCTACACTTTCATTCATACTCGGTAAACCCTTAAGATTTCTTTTGTGCAGCCCTGTATATGATCTACAGCATTTATGCACACAACGTAGTATGGAAAAATTTAGTTAAACTTAAAAACTCAAACACAACTAAAAATGCACTTCCAGCAATACCCTTACGATTTCTTTTGTGTAGCCCTGTATATGATCTACAGCCTTTATACACACAACGTAATATGGAAATATTTAATTAAACTTAAAAACTCATATCGCAACTAAAATTGCACTTCTAACAATCTTTGCTAATGTGCAGTATTTCCAATAAGGTAAAGTATCCGAAATCTTTTGTGTGTCCCTGTAAACACTATGCACTTTCTATGACACAGGAAGTAATTTTTTGTAAACCTCTGCAATAAAGTATGTATCACTTCAAATGCTATGAAAATCAAATTAAAACATAAAAGACATTAATAAAAGTTTTCTTCATCCTATTTAAAAATCCTATAATACATAATTGATTCAATGATATATCATGATAGGCAATGATACTAGATTGCCATGGCGATTAAGTCCTTTTAAGATGGATTCATATTACTTCCGTATTACTGAATTTAATATATGGTATTATAGTAAATTTTGTATTCATGCCTTTTTGCCCAAGAGTGTAACACTTATTGCACCAAGATCTGAATATTTATAAAACTAGTTAATACTATGCACGAACCTCATTTGCCACATTTGATATTGCAATTTCTAACTTGTTTAGGATACATAGTAGGCTTATCCTTACAAATATGATACAAATAAGCAAAAATTCAGTGACTTTTACTGGAACTGTATATATACAGTTCCTGTAAAATTCTCTGAATTTTTTAAATGTTTCTAAAATTTGTTAAACTCAAAAGTGGAAGTTCTCCTTTACAGTGAAGGTAGTTCCCAATGGTATTGATCAACAGCAAAAAAATCAAAATTTTTAGGATTGGCATTTTTGAAAAAAAAAAATTCTTTCAAAAAAAATTTTTTTTTCAAAAGGTTGCCACAAAAAAAGTTGAATACATTTTTCAAAATTGGGTATATCATTTTAAACAGAAGAATATTATCTTTAAAATAAAGAAAACCACAACAAAATACCTTGCACCGTTCTAGAGATAGAGCACTTTAAAATTTTTATCGAAGATGGCGAATCGGAAATGGTGCACGGGATGCCATCTTGGGCGGCCTGTATCTCGGGCCAGGAATTTTTTTGGGCAAAACCAAAATATACAAGTATCTTATTTTTTATTGAATTTTAACATATGTTCAATTCAAAAACTTCTGAGACTATGAAGGTAAGATTTTTTCTTTGGCTGCCTGAATTGACATGGATCATACCTAAAGTTGAATTTTTGACATCTGATTTGTAGTTTTCCATGCATTCAGTGTAATAAGATTTTTCCCTAGCCTAAAATGTTACCTTTTAATCATTTATGTAAATTGTGTAATATTAATATATATTGGTAGTACTTATAACATGCATGTATGTGTGTGTATAATTTTTATTTTAAAAATTATAAAGAAAAGTCAAAATGCTGTGTGAGGTTTAAAAAAAAAATTACTGATTTTTATTTAAAAAATAAATCGCGAACCCTGTCTTACATGGAGATTAAGGAATTTTTGTTTAAAACAGGGTTCTGTTATAGACATATTCCGTTTTCAAAGGCTTTACTGAAGAAAGTACAGTAAAATCTAAAAACAATTTCTAGGAACAGGAAAAATATTTCGCTTTAGACAGGTTTCCGCCTTAGAAGGTGGATTTGCACTTTCTACTGTATTTCATTAGGCGGGACCATAAAAAAATTCCGTCATAAGTTGTTTTCAGAGGTTTTACTATATTAGAGTCCAGTCGATGCACACTAAGAATTAGCATGGTACTAAAAGAAATTAACTGTGGGACAAATAATTGGGACATTTAGCGTGTCCCGCGGGACGGATCTTAGAGCCCTTGAAAATCGGGACACCTGGCAATACTAACAATGCTGGAGGGTTTTTTTTTTTTTTAAATGGGGAGGTGCGTTCGTATTCATATAAATATGTAGCACGTGTCGCCTATGGTCAGTCCGCATATAACGGCGCAAAAACTACCCAACCGAATGGTTTGATATTTAATATATATATATAATCGTTACAGAATTTAGTCATTTCAAACTTTATGAATATTAATAAAAGATTTCTCCATTCCATTAAATCCTATCATACGTAATTAATTCAATGATATCCTATGACAGGTAATGATCCTTAGTTGCCTTGGTGATGACGTCCTATTTAAGATGAAGTCCTATTTCTGTTTTACTGAATTTAATATATTGAATCTTAATAAATCTTGTATTAATGCATTTTGCATAAGAGTGCAATAGCTATTGCACAAAAATCCGAAAATTTATAAAACTAGTTATAGTACAGGGTTCCCAACAAAACATGACGGGCAAATTCCCTGACTTTCCATGACCAAATCTCAAAAAATTCCCTGATCAAACAGGCATATAACGAAATTTGCAACTTATTTTTGCAATCCTTTTTCAAACTTAGCGATTTTTTTCCCCGAGACTATTTGATGGATTTTGCATCATTTTTTCTTTTTTCTCTCCAAGACTTTTCCATGACTTTAGAAAATATTTGTAAATTTCCTGACTTTTCCTATATATTTTGAAATTTCCCTGACTTTCCATGACTACTTTGAAATTCCATGACTTTCCAGATTTTCCATGACGCTGGGAACTCTGTAGTACGAACGTACCTCATTTGCCATACAATTTCAGACATGTTTTAATCTGCGATTTGAGAAATGCTTCATATTTCACGAAGAATAGCCAGAATTTACACTAAGGAATCCTACCATTAGTACAGTTTTATAAAATCGGTATTTAAACCTTTCATATCAAAATTTTAATTTTGGAAAAAAACACTTAGGCTTAAAAAATTAAAAATAGCGACCCAAATAATAAAAGTTACGGTTTATTTAAAAAAAAAAAAAAAAAAAAAAATAACATATGTCATTTATTTAAATCAAACAGTTACTTTGCGCGCTAGTAATATGGCAATAAACTAAGAAAGAATGTTTGAAGAAGTTTGGAAAACGTACTGACAATATTAAATAGACAAATTCCCAGTATTTTTAGAACTTTTATCAAATTAGTGGTTCGTATAAGTTTTCCTTTCTTTCAATTTAACCCTTTATATCCTGATAGTACTTTTAAGTACCATTGAAAAAAAATTTAATGTAAAATTTAATTCGTCTTTTAATAAAAGTAGATTGCATTCTTTATACAAAATAATTGGCTCAATCCTATTTAGAGAGCACAGTGAAACAGCCGAAGCTAAATGTTTTTTAATGTGGTTATTATTTCAACCACTTACCTAAGGTGTAGCTTTTATCCTATTAAAAATTTTTACTGTTACCACTTTCAACATGTTTATTGTTTAAGGAATGAAACATGTTTGAAATAAAAATCACCAATCGCGGAAAGGTATTAAGTATTTTTTTATTTCTTTCTAAATGCTGAAACAACTGAGATAATATCATTAGACATACTATTATTAACCTTTAACTGGTGTTACCGGTCTCACAGACCGCTATTTTTTTCCCCATTTCTATACTTTGTAGTTAAACTAAAAGTTACAAGTTAAACACTTCCAAAATTTTGCATCTTTTGGAACTTTATACTATCACCAGAGACTTTTGAGCAGATAAATTTTAATCATAAGTCCTGTACAAAAAGTTAAGTACAAAAACTATCCTATGAGTTAATCTCGCCTTTTATTTATCTTTCGATGGAGCGGTCAGACAGACCGCTTCACAGTAGTTATGTGACAGTTTCTGTCCCATCAGTTAAAGGTTAATTAAGGTGCTACTTAGTTATCCCGTCGACCAATTTCACCAAATTATGTAAATTGCCAAACCACTCGCCAAATTATACAAATTCACCCAATTTTTGTTTTAAATGAGGAAAGAATAAATAAAATAGTATAACATTAATAAAAATACAAATAAAACGTCGAAATAAAAATCACTTGATATAAACACGTGTAACTTGCTTAAAGTCAAGTGAATGTGACATTTACGATTAACAATTACTGCATTTAATCCTATAGTTTGGCGATAGATTTTTGGTCGATGGGTTAACTGAGTAGTACCTTAATTACAGATAGGTTCATAACATTTGTATATACATGTTTAAAATAAAAATCACCAATCCCGGAAAGACATTTAAGTATTTTTTTTTATTTCATTCTAAATGCTGAAACATAAATGATGAGATAGTATCATTAGACATACTATTATTAATTACAGATAGGATCACAATATGTATTTACACTGTTCTTATAAAAATTGTGAGATTTCCATAACATTTTTTGTTAATCTAATTATTCTTGTAAATATTTTACAAAAATAACCGTAACTACCGATTTATTAAATCAGTTAATTTTTTTTATAAAAATAAATTATGTATGTTGTTCAGGATATCTTAGACATTAACGTAAATAATTATTCAAGTGAAGCAATTTTTTTAATTCAAAATTCAGTATATAAAAGGGTTAAAGAATTAAATGTGTTAGAATTATATAAACCGCAACAAGAGAACTACAGCTTCAGCTAGACTATGCAATATAGAACCTTTATAAGTTAATTTTAAAAGTAGTAAAATAATTTATCAATCAAGATTTCCCCCCCACCATTCACGAGTCAAAAAGTAAAGAGAGCAGAGCACATGCAGTGAATCAGCCTCTTTTGATTTACCAAAAATTTGTCACGAGATACTACATAAGTTAAAAAATAAAATAGTGTAAAATAATTCACGTTTATGGAAGATAATTTTTGTTAAAACAGAATGACTTGACGGCGTTCTGCTATCTTGCGATGTTTGATTATAAAGTACATATTTAAAATTTTATAGAAAATAGTTTACCATTACAGGCCTTGAGAACGTCACCGTTATTGTGTGTATGAAACTTGTGGATTTGCTTATTAAAAAGGTCTTGTGCCTTTATATTTATTGTTATCACTTCCAACATGTGTATTTTATTTTTTTAAGGAATGAAAACATGTTTGAAATAAAAATCACCAATCGCGGAAAGGCAAGTATTTATTTATTTGTAAATGCTGAAACATAAATGCTGAGATAATATCATTTGTCATATTATTAATACGTACACATAAAAGTAATTAACCATTTGTAACTCCAACTCCGATTCGGAAAATGTTAGAATACATTTTAAGCAAGTAAAAAACAAAAGGTTTCACAACTGCAATAATCAGAAAATTACATACTTCTGATAAATATTGTCTATTTTCTAATACAAAATTGTAAAGTACACGAAATTATCCACGTAAAAAATATTTTTGAACGTCTCCACTTTAGTTTAACAAAATTCATTTTTGCAATAACGGTGCATAACTGCTGAAATGTTAAATAAAACTCTGGCTTGCAAAATTAACTCAGTATCGCCGTCTGTTGCAAATTCTATGAATTAACTTCTGCCTTGTGAGATGGCAGCAATAATTTTATTAAAAAATAGATGGTGTCGTTAGTCAGTTTGTGGTATTAAAGTGTTTACGCTGTACAACGGTGTCCTTGAAAGGTTAACTAAATTTAACGATATTTACTAAATGTGTGTAAAAAGGATTTGCGAAATATATTTTGTATACCGTGACAGCCGGCTGTGTATGTAGCACTTTAATAAAATATGTTTTAAAGACCGCTTTGCTTTACAAGTAACATTTTATTTTGGGGTATGTTGCAGATACGCAACGCAAGAATACAAAGGCTTAAGAAATAATAGTCAATGAAATACATCGGTTAAGACGCCAGATCCGAACAGGTTAATTAGTGCAGAAATCAGACATAAGTTAGGATACGATAATTTTATATCTTGAGATTGATGACATATCGGGATTGAAGCCATTTGAGAGGCGAAAACTCAAGAAAGAAAATACACGAGGGAAGAAGAAAAAAAAAAAAAAAAAAAACGCTTTGAAAAACAAACGGTGAGAAATAGAGGCTTTGAGAAAAAAAAATGAAAAAGCGGAAAGTCGATTTTTCATTTTCCGTTTTTTTCTCTCCCCCCATTTGCCGCATATTGTCTCAAGTTTTAAAAATAAATTGAAAACTTTAGAGAGGAAGACAAAGGGGAAAAAAGATCGGTAGTATTTATTTTTACCGGTACAAACTGAAGAAATCAAGTTTCTAAACAGGTGGTTATAAAAAAAAAGAAAAAAAAAAAGAAATTCAAAAGTCTGAAACGCACTTTGCAATATCAAGGTCGGTATAAGTTAGCAGATGTGAGGTCAAAGCAAGAAGTGAGCGATCTTGTTCATCTGGTTCGGCATTTTTCTAACCGAGGTAGGTTTTTTACGACTGTTTTAAGAGTTCTATTCCTGACCATTTAAAACATTCATTCATTAATTACACTCAATTCAGAGTCCTGCGGGTTGTATACGGCCCCAAACCGAAAATTCTGTTTAAGGGTGTATTCCGATCCGAACTTATTTTCAGATTTATTTTTAAATTCATTTTTGCTCTTAAACGCACGAAACTGCCAAATTCTCTTATTTAGAAACTATAGTGCCGTGCTTGTCGACTTTTTGATAAATGCAGAAAATATTGTAAAAAAATGCTGTCAAAGTTGGCGTTTTGAACCGAATTTTCCGAAGCGAGAGATCTGGGAATGAAAAAAAAATGGTCATACTGAGAAAACAATTGTTTAAAAATCAAATTCTAATTAATTGAGCGAAAAATGAAGTCGCACGGCCTTTTATACATCGTCAAAAATCACCTCAGCAACTTTCATGTTTTTGCTTTTAAAAATGAGTCTGAAAATGTCTCCGAAATTTTCGAGCTGTTGAGGGTAGAAAAAATATTTTTCTAATACACCCTTCACATGTTGAATGACACAATATACAGGGTGACTCAAAAAAAGTTTACAAAATGACATAGCAAATCAGGCATACAGCAAGGATAAATTCCATAGAGCCATAAGAAATTTCAAAATATTTAGTCACTTCTATCAAAATATTCATCACTTCTACCCCTTAATCCATAATTTTGCCTTTTTTAAGTATAATTTAAAAACTACTTGGAAGAAGAACGTGAAACTTTGGATTTCCATAAAGCAGGACTTAATAAATCTGAATCCATCAAAAAAATTGTAGGTTGCAATTCATATTTTTTTAATATTAATTTCATAATTCATATCAGAAAATTATAAAAATTGGAAATTCAACGTATTTATGTTTGGGTATATTAATATTATTGCTGCACAAAAAATTAGAACATTAGGATCATAATTTCAGAAGTTATAAATAAAAATATGAAAATAATTTAACATTAGAAGCACTAAATTTTGAAGGTTTATAATTCAAAAGCTTATCATTCAAATGAATTTAAATTTGGTGTCTAGGCATAGTTTGAACCAAAGATTTGAAATATCTCGTTAAAATTGTGTATTGCTATTGGAAAAAATGAAGTTTGGATTCATTTTAATGTGTAGATGGCCCCCTAAGCAAATCTTACATACGTCATTTAAAAGTAGACTTTATTTCCAATCGTTTGGTACCAGTACCTTTCGTCTACGATAATTTGTTGAGGAGTTAGTAGGGGTGTTTACTTTTTTTTCCACGACTGTACAAGTTTCCCAATGTGAAATTATTAGAAAGAAGTAGATGACAAAATACCATTTGATTAAAACGATCAACTCACACCATGATTTACGGACAATTTTGCTTGTTTTTGCATTCTAAAAGGAAAATTTTATAAAAGAAAAAGAAGGTGCCGTTTGTTAGTTTGGAATTCAAGCGTTTATGCTGAGCAAACGGAGTCCCTGAATGGTTAATTAACAAATTCAGTGATATTTACTAAATGTGCAAAACGGGTTTGTGAAATATATGTCGTGTACAGTTGTTACAGGGTGTAACAGCCGGCGGTATAACATGACACTTGAATAAAATATCCAAGTTCCATGTATAAAAATCTAACAGTTAAAATGTGTAGCGTGAAATCCAGCGGTTACACATCGCACTCAACGTGTTAAGGGGGTCCGGGACACATTTTCAAAAATTTTTTATTTATTGAGTTAAAATTTTGAATTTTTTTGTGATGGTTAACCATAACATTTGGAAACAAAATCAAATGATAAAACTTCTCATAGCTTTTTGAAATTTTGAATTTTTTTGTGATGGTTAACCATATCATTTGGAAACAAAATCAAATGATAAAACTTCTCATAGATTTTTAAAAAAAAATTTTTATTTAAAATTTATGAAAAAAGTGGTATAACTTAAAATCGCTATAACTCGAAATATTTGTAGAATTTAAATTGTTTTTCATTTAAATAAACAGAAATATATATATTTTAATTTAGAGCCAGCATTTTAAAAAGTATTAATTTAAAAAAAATTAAAAATATTTAACGAAAAAATTACAAAAAAAGTGGTGCAACTTTTAAAAAAAAAATCATATTTTCAAAAGTAAATATTTTTCTTCAAATGTGCTGGCTCAAAAGTAAAGTTAAATAATTGAAAAAGATATGTTCCGAGTTTCAACCCTGTATTTTTAACGGTTCTCGATTTATAAGAATTTAAATATGAGAAATGGTGAAAAAACCTACCATGAAGAAAAACGCAATTTCACAAGAACTCGTTTCCTTGACAACCATAGCTTGAAAGGCAGATTTTGAAAACAAACCAAAACGAAAAATTTAATATTTCCTGTTCTAATTAAGATAGAAACATGATTTAAACATCAATTTAAGCAGAAAACGGCAGAGAAATTTTTAATCTAATAATAATAATAATAAATTGAAAATTTGAAGATTCTTGTGTCCTAGACCCCCTTAAAGTCAACACAAAACAAAGCAAGATAATAGTCAAACGGAAACCAGATTTCAACCAGCACTTAAACCCGAAATGAAAGAAAATTAATACCCATTTTAATACAATTATAAAAAAATCTACGATCATTACCTTTAATACCCGATCCTTAAGAATTACAATCCAACTCTAACTTTAACAGTGTGTCTACAGAAATTGCAAAAGAAAGTTCCCTGATTTTTCCTTGATTTCCCTGCCTATCTTTATCAGACTTCCCTGATTTCCATTAACAATACCCATAAGGTATCTTTTCATGTATGCTGCTTCCTCGTACAACACTTTGCTCATTTGGGAGAAAAAAAAACAAAAAAACAAGAGGAAAACAAATATTGCCTAATATTCAGAAAGTATTTGTTGACAGTTTTATAAATCCGAACTCAAAATTTAGTCCAACATCTTTAGTGGCCAATAGATATACGGTGACCAGAAAATTTCCTCATTTTCTGAAAAACGTTTAATTCTAAGACATCTACATCTGACGGGATAGCTAATTGGATTAAGCTGGTCAACCTGGTCAGGTTATGCTAATGTATCATTTAAAATTTTCAAAAACGGATAAATTGCCTTCACTATAAGCACTATCCACAGATGAGGACATCGGATCACCTTGTCTTAAATATCAAAAACTCATACCACGTGCATCTTTTCAAAAAATAGTGGGAAAGACTAATCAGCACGAGGAAAAAAAAAAAAAAAGGTATATAAAATAGACGAATCAGTCTCGTTGGCAAGGCGAAAATGCAAATATTTTTGCATATAGACGAATTTCCCCGATTTTCGAGTTTTTTTTTTTTTTTTTTACAAAATTCGACTTTTCCAGATTGATAAACCTCCCTGAATTTTCCCAGATTTCCAGATTCTATAGACACCCTGTTATCCCTAAATATTTAAAGTGAACCACACCCGAACACGATTCGCAACGAAAAATAAAGCGTCAACCCGAATCGGAGCAGATTCTGATAAAATCTAATTACCCGACCCGATGCCGGAGACACCTGCCTTTAATAGACGAAAGCATTGGATAAATTGAAAATAGAATTAACGTTCCTCTTTGAAAAGCTAACTTTTTAAGCAAGCACTTCTATATTCGCGAGAAAAATTTTGATTTAAAATTTTTTATTCTAATCCAAACTGCTTATTTTCTGATTAATTTTTAAATTCATTTTTGCTCTCAAACCTATCGCCCTGGGAAATTCTCTTATTTAGAAACTATAAAATGTGCCGTGCTCTCGATTTTGATAAATGCAGAAAATATTGTAAAAAATGCTGTCAAAGTTGGTGTTTTGGAACCGAATTTTCCGAAGCGGGAGATCTGGGGATGAGAAAGGTCATACTGAGAAAATTGTTTAAAAATCAATTTCGAATTAATTCAGCGAAAAGTGAAATTACACGGCCTCTTATACACCTCTTTAAAAATCCCCTCAGCAAGTTTCATGTTTTTACTTTTAAAAATGAGTCTGAAAATGTCTCAGAAAATTTCGAACTGTTCAAGGTGGAAAAATATTTTTTCGAATACACCCTTAACATTAAAATATATTTTTTAAAAAGGTATGTAAAGTCAAGGACAGTTCCAAAGAAATAGCCTGAAAGGAGTAAAGAATTTTTCAGTTACTGTACATTTTTTTTCCGCTTAACCACTTAATTTTTGCCCGAACAGTGTTCGGGCAAGAAAAAAGTTAGCTTGCTTCGTCACTAAAAGCTTTTCCACAGCACTAATTTTTACCTGAAATCTTTGGTTCATTTAAATGGCAAACTTTTCTTGGTTATTTAAGGCAAATATTTTTGTACTTAAAAAGTAGTATTGGCTCCCTGTTTATAGTTTATGGTGGGGAAAAGTGTGACAGTTAAATGGTTAAATACAAACTAATCGACAAGCTATCAATTGAAATTTTGAATAAAGTTAAATCTAATTGAAATTTAATATGCTAATTTTCTTGTAATTGCAACATATTTTAATTTTAAGATATTTTGCATACCACTTCGAGGGGGAAAGAAAGCCCCGTAGAAAAGTAAATAGATTAAGGAAAAGCGGAGAAGGAAATTTTACAAAAGCTGTCAAATGAACATATTAAACTGTCTCGCCTGCAATTTTTATTGGAGCACAAGCGGCCAGTAAAAAATTTTATAAAATTTAAAAGTTAGTCATTCTGACGCTTGAATAAAATTTTGCCAATAAGGCAGTTGTGTTTATTATTGATTTGGAAATCTTAAGCAATTGTTTTTTTTTTCCCTTTTGTTTATTGATGTATACTAATGTTATAGCTACTGACCTATTTCTATCAGTTTTCATGGTAACAATTTTCAATTTTCGTATTTGACCGAAATAGTCAAGGCCATGGAGGGTTGCTCGCTTTTTTTTTTTTTAGCCATATTAAACAGAAATTGTGCTGATTTATATTTAGGGTTATTTTAAGCACAGCAAATGACAAACTTTTTTTTTGTTTTTTTTATGACAGTATTCATTCAGATTAAAAAATATATATACATATTTAACCCTTTAAGACCCAGTCCGCACGATCGTGCGGTTTAGACATTCATTAAAATTTTTGCTTCTGAATCATATGCAAGTCGTATGCAATAAAAACCCAAATCAGACGGTCCTTCTGGTTTGCAGAAAGAGTAAAGTATTTTTTTTAATCAACAGATAGTGGTTGTAGTACATGTTTTACTTTCAACCGGTATGACTATCTTTGTTTACAAGTACAAGGGATACAGCTCATCGGGTCTTAAAGGGATATATTGAGAGAGAATAATGACAAAGTCCGACGATTTGATGAAAGGAAGGATTGAGGGGAAAAGGAAAATTTCTCGTATTAATAAAATTAATCCGTGAAGGCGCAAATCCAGTCTTCGAATTTTAAGAAAATGCACATATTAAAAGGAAGAATTTTTTCAATATTAAGGGATATTTCGGGAGAAATAACGGAATTTTATTTGATTCGGGTGCAGAGTGAGGAAGGTATGAATAATTATCTTTTGATCCTCCAGAGTTCGCGATTTCCCTCAAAAAAGTCCTGTTTATAGACAAAAGCAGATGTCGACGAAACATCGATAAACTGCAGAACACCATCAAGAACCGTACTTTGAAATGCAGGAATAAATCATTTCTACATCAAGAGAAAGCACAGGCCCAAAAGAAGGATTTTAATATACCTACCCTCAAAAAAAGAAACACTTTAATCCTGGTTTCTGAGGGTGCAACTTCCCCTTCTTGTCGGACCTACTTCGAGTTTTGTAAGGATGAGGTCCCCCACGAAACTCAATCATATGAAGCTGTCATAACAAATGCACGTGCTAAATTTCCTGAAAAGCTGTGGAAGAGTTCCGTTATGCGATACTATAGCATCAACCCATTTTTTCTGGCAAAAATATTAGGTATTAGTTTTACAGACGCTTATGAAAAATTCCTCTTCCTTTCCCACTTTTCCAGTAACATAAGGTTAAACACATTACATATGAGCGCTAAAAAATTAGCAACATTTGAATTTTAAAGAATATTTACATGCGAGGAACATTAATGCATGTATGAGTGAGTGTTGCGTGTACAAGCACACTTGTGTTGGATTATGGATTACTTTGCCTTATCACTAAAAGTAAACTGGGATCTGCAACATCCCTACAGTTTCATTATTAATATACTTCAAGAATATTTTTTTAACTGCTTTGGTAAAATGATCATTTTTGAGAATTAAACAGATTAGAGTCCTTGCATGGGTCGGGTTACACGATTTTACGCGAACCCGACCCAACTCGTATTTGGGGCTGGGTCAATGCCAAGTTTTTCGGTGCTTGTCAGGTTGACTTTAAACGTTTCAGGTCGAGTTCTGGTCCTTCGGTTGATCCGACATTTTAAAAGAGTCCAGAATATATATATATATATTTTAATGGAAAAATATATAGTATTTGAATATTAATGAGTATGTGTTCATTTTTACAAAGCCAAAATTGATACTAGAGATATAATAGAAGATTACTTTTTCATAACTGAATTAAACTATGAATTTATTTCCTTTCTGTTCGGGTGGAAGTGTCCAGTTTCCGTTTAACGAAATTTTCGTAGGGTTGGTTGGTTGTCTATAAGCAGAATTTTCTGGTTCGGGTTCAGGTACAAGTCAACTTGTGCTAGACTCCAATACAGATTAAATTCCTTGCAATTAAAATTCATAGATTTATTGAATATATTTAGAAGTGAATGAGAAATATTAAAATTAAGGATTTTCAGAATAGCTTTAATAATTGGACTAAAACAATACACAATGCTTAAAAAAAAAACTTGACAAAATTAGAAATGAAAGGGGAAAATCTGCAAAAGAGAAATTACATGAGGTTACATAAGGGATATACCGGTTAAGAGTGGGTTGGGTAAATTCCACCAACATGATAAATTTAAAAAAATAACTCGTAAATTTATACAAACGAATCGCAATGCATCGGAAAAAACTAAACTATTCAATTTTCGCAAGAATAAAATATTAAAACACAAGAGCGAAATATCGAGAATACCTTACAAATTTAAAACGCAGAAAATCGGAGACACCAGGGACATTTTTATCCTTGTATTTCTAATAAGTAGATTACTTGAAAAAAAAAAAAAAAAAGAATTCAGTAATTTTGCTGGTGATCGATTCACAGTATCAACGGGTGACGTGGAATATATTTAAGATTAATCTGTTTCACTGAAAGTTTTATTTCAGCTAATTACTTTCAGTCAAAATTTTTGTGTAGAATAGATCCTAGTTGGAAACTTTGTACATAACTGTAGAGGGAGGGCGCTATTACATAGGATTTTGCTTTGAAGAAAATGCAAGGGAAAAGCTTTAAATTAATTTTGTATTAATAATTACATTGTAAATGCTCATCCATCATATATTCCCCTCATTTTAAAAGTGCCATAGATTTAACGAGTTTATAAAACCAAGGATAATCAAATTTGATAAAAGTAATAGATCACCTTTTGACAAGATTTTTCCCCAAATTTTTGCAGAGATGACAACGTATTAAGTCTATAATAAACAAAAAAATCTTCATTGCCTAAATGGAATTGAAATTATTCAAAACGCGATTTTAGTTCCAAAAGTAAATATTTTCGAAATATATTGTATCAAACTTTTCAAAAAATATTCCATTTTGGTAAAGAATTATATGAACATTATGAAATTTGGAAACAGATCTAAAATTATCCTCTATATCCAATGGCCTTTGAATGTATTCGTATTTAAACTTTTATAACTCAAGATTAAACTTTTTTTTTTTTTTTTTTGTATACTCTTCTTAAAAAGCGATTCTTTGCTTCCTTCTTGGAAACATTTCCAAATATACAGGGTGGTTATAATTAAACTTCCCCTATAAACAGCATCCTACAGCGCAAACGGGTGAACGGAATGCAGCGAAATTTGGTATATAGACTATACACGTGATGCGCTCACGGAACTTCGAAAAAAAAAAATTAGTTCCAAAATGTCCACCAGGGGGCGCCTTTTCCGGAAAAAACATTAAATTTAACACAAACGACCAAAACGGGTCTGAAAATAGTCAATAAATATTAACATTGTTTCTGGATCCTGTTTTGGTCGTTTATTGTGCTAAATTTAATGTTTTTCCGGCAAAGGCGCCCTCTGGTGGACATACTGGAACTATTTTTTTTTTTTTCGAAATTCCGTGAGCGCATCTCATCTATAGTCTATATACCAAATTTCGTTGCATTCCGTTCACCCGTTTACGCTGCAGCACGCTGTTTATAGGGGAAGTTTAATTATAACCACCCTGTATATTAAATTTCAGTGTTAAAATATTGCAGCTTGACAGCTAAACTAAGGTTTTAAAACTTAATATAAAATTAAGTATATATTTTAGAAATATTTTTGCAAGTTAAAAGAAAGCATCTCTTAACTCCTTAAAGAGAAGTTAATTGTGTTTCTGAAATGTTGAATGCACACCAGGATTTCGTAAAAGACTTAAATGTTAGCTTTAAAAAACATTTATAGAAAAAAAAAAAATCTGGTAAAATTTATTAAAACTAAGTTGGATAAAATACCACTGTCTTTCAAGGGGAAAAGTAAAGTGTACTGGAAAAAAACTTCAATTTAATTTACAAATTAAATTTCCATTTGGAAAAAAAAGCTAATGCATTAGAAGCTTGCAGGTTTAACATTGAAGAGAAATTTGCGGTCTGACTGATAAACATCAAGTCCAACTTGATCATTTGGGCAATTAAAAGCCAATGTTACCATTTGTAGTATTTTATTTTTTACATCAAATAGGTAATACACATTTTCTGACAGTACTAAAGCTATATTTTTTATATTTGCAACGTATTTTATAAAAGGTTAAATGAAAAATCAATAAAATCCATTATAAAATCCACGGCGTCTTTTTATGTGCTTATTTGTTTGTTACATATTGAATGCCGGCCTGTTACAGGTAAGATTACATATTTTTCATAACTATATTGTGGCAACAGTCAAATTTTCTAGAAGTCGAATGTTTCTGAACTGCCTCTGAATGAAAATACATTTGTTATAAATTGTATGTTATTTTATAAATATAGATAAACATTAAGGTCCGAAAAGCATGGTAATTCATGTTTGTTACTATATCACTTTTTTTAAATCAAAATTATTCACATTAAATAATTTATTTATAATAGTTATATAAATTTATCTTTTAATATACTAATTGTAGCCATCTTTTAATTATCCGATTATTTTTAAAATAAGATAGTCATTTTTTCCTCTATGACTGTTAGTCTGTTACAACGGAATTGCTCATTTGCTAAATCCCTTAAGAAAAAAAAGTAAATTCTTTAGGAAATTAGTTTTTCCTAATTTGTAAATTATAAAGTTAAAGATTTGCATCCCCCCCCTCCTCCTCTATTATTGTACGTATTTAAACATTTGAGACTTCTCGCGTAAGGCACATCGCCTATATTTTTTACTAAAAAGTTGAAAAATAAACAATTACAGATCAATATTTAATGCAATATAAGAAATGTGCGATTAAAACTTTAAATTGCAATTTTACATAGTATGACAATTACTGGGCTCTGTTTAATCGATATTTTTTAATATTGCTCTATATAAGACGCCATTAAAACATACGGCATAACAAATTTAAGGAAAAAAATAAAAACTACCAACAATATGATACGCAGATTAACAAGTTAACATATTTTGAATTTGAAATTTGTAACTCATTCTGCATAACCCTTTCCGCATTTTCATAAAAATAATCTTAATTTAAATTTTCTTTCCCTGTTTGTTTCTAAAATACACTTCATGCCCCTTTATAATTGAAATACATTTAAAAATACAATTGTTTAAAATATTTTTTTCTAAAACAAATTTAAGTTTTTGAGAGACTTAAAAATACGCCCAAACCGCTCAGGGGGTAGCTTCCGCTCTCCAATGTTAAACCCATTGCTTGGAATACATCCTTCAAATTTAATCTCTGAAAATTAAAATGTTTACCTTTTTTCATGTACACTCTTAAAGGATATTTCTTTTGACAAAATGTTTCTATATTATCTATTTCATACTTTAAATGTTAAAATCCAAGTTGAGCAGGCGAGCTGTAAATAAGATTTTAACACTTGAAATAAATATTTTAGAAAGATTTTTCTGAATAAAAAAGGAAGACATCCTTCAAGAAAAAAGCATGCGGGGGAAAAGGAAAAAAAAAATTTTTTTTTCAGAAGAGAAATTTGCAAAATACGAATGCATTCCAATCCAATAGGTTTAATATTAGAGAGGTGTTTTAAAAAATACTTTGAAAAGGTTAAAAAGTATTCGATACTTCTTATAAAGGTAAGTAGTAATGTAACACGTCAATGTATTTCAAATTCATTTTTTCTTAAAAACGAATTTGTGCCTCCATTTCTTTTAATCCGAGAATTACTTTAAAAAATCTGATACAAAACACATGTTAATGCCAATCTGAATCAGAGTCCTGCATCATCCGGTCAGGTAACCAGATTTTATCCGAACCTGGCCCGTGGTTCTGGTGAGGTCGGGTTGATACTAATTTTTTTCGTTGTGGGTCGGATATACTTTAAAAGGTTTGGGTAAGGTTTTGACCGTTTCGTGTCGGATTTACCCAATTTTTGAAAGAGCCCTGAACATTTTTCAAGTGAAAACTTATATAATGAATGTATGTTAATTTTTATACAAAAGGAATAAAATTGATATTTGAGGTTTTCATTACCTAACTTTATAAAGAAACATGAAAACATACTTTCTGCCAATTATATAGATATTTTTTTAGATTTGAAGACAAATTTGTTAGTTTTGCTCTTTTCAGTACTGGTTATCTCTTTAAGGGGACAGTTTCTTTTCAACAATTTTTTTTATCTTTGAAAAAAAATTCAAATGATGAACTAGCTGCATTTCCATGTTCAAATTAGAGATGCACCGAATATTCGGTATCTATTCGGTATTCGGCCATGTTACCGAATATTCGGTTTGGCCGAATAGCAAACTATTCGGTATGCTGAATATTCGGTTTGGCCGAATAGCAAACTATTCGGTATGCTGAATATTCGGCTTGGCCGAATAGCAAACTATTCGGTATCAAAATATTCGGCCGAGCCGAATACTTAAACTTTTTAAACATTTTTAAAAACCTTATACAACTTCGTTTAAGAGTCAACTTAAAGGTATTCAGAATAATTAGAAACAAAATCATATTTAAATAAAAGAGAATGTTTTTACATTATTTATTTGCTGTCTGTTAAGTATTATTTAAGAAAATTAACCAATCACGAGGATTTTCATAGGAATTATGTACAGATGCAAGTTCCTGAATAATGTCCAGTAAATAATCTGTTTCTTGTTAAGATTTTCAGAACAACGTTTACAATCTCTGAAAATGATTGCCCACTCCAGACACCGATCTAGGATGCATTTAAAAATTTCCTTGCTTAATCAAAGGGAGTAGAACAGTTATTCTTGCTAAGTTGCCACCATATAAAATTTGAATAGATTTTATTATTTATTTACTTTAGTTTCTGCCTGACAAATATAGGATCCTGTACAATTTTTCTTCCAATTTTTTCACATTTTCTCTTTGATTTTAAAATGTTTCTTTTAGAATTTCAGAAAATTTTATTCATCTGTTTTAATTCTCAGAAGAAGGCATAAAATTTAAAATTTTATTAATTAAAAAAGTTTTATAACTATCCTCTTAAATAACTCAAAGCAGATTTTTTTCAGCATAATGTTTACTTGAAAAAAGCTCTTGTTTATTAGAATAAAAGTTTGTTTTAAATATTATATAAAATTGTTTTAAAATGTAACATTTTAGTGCCTTTAAACTTTTAAATATAAAAGTATTCTACAAGCCGAATATTCTGTATTCGGCCGAATAGTTACTATTCGGCAGGCCGAATATTCGGTATTCGGCCTAGCAGTTACTATTCGGCTAGCCGAATATTCGGTATTCGGCAAAAATCACTATTCGGTGCATCCCTAGTTCAAATAAAAGTACATTTTGAAAAAAAAAAAAAACATTGCATATTTAATTACAATTTTTATAAAAATTTGAATTTAAAATCCCTACTAAAAAAAATATTTTTGCCCCAATTTTTTTATTTTTTATTTAAGATTTCCAAATGTGTAATACACAAGACTACGCATAGATTTTTAGATACATCCAATATTACATTTAAATTTTTTTTACTGATGTATATAGCGCAAAACTATGAAATCCAACACATCTTCATATACTTTTATTTTTTAAAAAACCTGAAGGTACCATGCGCAGATTTATCACATGTATAATAAAGAACATGTACAAAATTTTTTAAATCTCAAAAAAGGCCTTAGCATTTTTAAAACATGAATGGGAAGAAAATATGAGCATGGAGAAAAAGCTATTTTAAGTTTTAGTTTGTGTGGGTAATTGCGCTGGTTGTATTATCAAAATTTACAATGTCTCGTGATATAATTACCGTATGGGTAAAAATGATGCGTCAAATATTCACAATCAAACAGGCTTCCATTTAATATTAAAAAAGAAATATAGACTTTCTGTCCAGTTTTAAGGTAAACTGTCTTCTTAATGGCAAAAAAAGCGCGAATGTCAGGAAAATAAAAGCAGGAATTGTTTTACCAGTTAGTTTTTTTTTTGTTTGTTTGTTTGTTTTTGTTAAAAAAAAGCGTAATTAAAGTCAAATACACGAAATATTCCTATAACTTGGTCGAAGCACAGCTGGCAAAACAACAAACAAGTGCGAAAGTTTGATCCAATGGGGAAGGCTAACACCAGTGTAAGTGGAATTTGAATAACATATATTACTGCTAAACCATGTATCCTCAATTTTACTTTTCAATATTTTTTGCATTATACTGTGTGTGGGTAGTTATATAAAATTTTTTGAAGTTAGGGGACATAAGTTTCACATGTCTTCATGTAAGATACTAAATTTCTAAAACTTTTAAAAATTAGAGTTAAAGAGTTGAATCTTTACATCTAAAATGTAAAAAACATTTACTTTATTAAATTATATGTTGAGATTTACCGAATATTTTGCGAATCAATAACAAAAGTTTCGAGCAAAACAGCATGTTTCTTACTCAAAAAGACCGGGAAATATTTTACCTCTTAAGGGGCGGTGGGATATATTATATCCCACCTAATCTTAATCAAGATTTGCACTAGAAAACTTTAATTAAATTTTACTTTTATAACTTTGGTAGAAAAAAAGTTGTAAAATTGCTTTTCCTTATTTTGAAATAAAGATTTTCGAAAATTCTGTTGTGAATTTAACATTACAGAAACACAATTACTTTACCCTGAAAGAGTTAACATTATGCGTAATTAAGATCAGTTTTAAATATTTGTGTTAATTAAGCGGAGTATCTGATTTATAGTAACCGATATTTTTAGAATTTTAATATGACTACATATAACATATCCTCCGTAAAAGAGAGACAAAAAAAAAATTCATTTTTAAACTCATTTTCAAAAACTACAAACAATAAAATAAACAGTTTAATCAGCGATTATAAATTTCAAATATAAAAATACGACAACTCATTCAACATCGACTGCAAAAAGCGCGAATATTTAAAAAATAAAAGCCGGAACTGACTTACCTGAGAGTTTTTTTCCCCACGAAGCGTAGTGAAAAAAGTTAAGTCCAGAAAAAATTCCTTCTACTTAGATGAACCACAACCGACAGCACAACAAACTTCTAGCAGACTAAAAATTTTGCTGAGCGAAAATTTGATTCGGGAGAAAAGGCAAACGCTAGCGCCATGTATATTGCGGTGGTGGAGTTCTGAAACTCGTTTCGCCCGAAAATCTAGCAAGAAAATTTTCCCGGCTTTTAAGAGTGGAGTGGTAGAATTGAGGTTAGCGAACTCTCAAGAAAAACTGATGACCTATATTTCAGGATCTCTTTTAGGATTTTTTTTTCTTTTTGTCAATAAGAATTGCTTTATTCGTAGAAATATTGGAATGTTTGCGGATATGTAGTAAAACGGTATTACACTTGTAAGGAAACTGAGTAATTGTCATAGGTAAGTGTCTCGAATTCGCTGCAAACGATTTAAAGGAAATATTTTAGTTTAAGGGTTCATAGTAAGTTGAGTTTATCAAAATATCAAAATGATAGCTTTGATCGAACTCAAACTACTAATATTAAAGAAGTACCACACCACCTGTATAACAATGCCAGGGCCGCACAAAAAGACTGCGATCCAAGGTAATAACTCCAACGCCCCCCCCCCCCCCCCCCAACACACACACACACAAACAACCATAAGTATGATACAATAAAATCTGCTTAGACGGAAACACAAACAACCTGGGGAAAATGCCGTTTTATACAGGTTATTTTCATCTTAGGAGGTATAATTGCATTATATTTTTTGAGGGAGCTGGGCTATGATGTTTTTCGTTTATTGCAGGATTCCGTTATAAACAGGCTTTACTCTATTAAAAGGTAAATTTAATGGATAGTACCTCTTTTAAAAATCTATATAATGTTTGCTTACAATTTTATTATATTTCTTTTGCAGTATTACAATTTTTGTCGCATTTGTAACACTTTTTCATCTAAAGATTTTAAATAAAAATTTAAAATATTGAAAACATAATGAAATTTTAATGGAATTCATCAATTAACTTTGAATAAAAAAGTTTAACGTATGAAAAAAATAAAATTCGAAACCTTAAGCTGTTACTTTACCCAACTTTCCACCTAATTCCTGTTCGCGCGGCTGAAATTAGCCACATCATTAAAACACAAGCAGCATTTCAAAACTTCTTGATATCGAATGAACTTACAAATATTTGATACATACTCAGGAGTAAGGTCCCTGAGCGCGGCCCATAAAGACGTTTTAGCAAATTCGGACTTTTGAATTGTATTACAGTGGAACCCGGCTAAGACGCGTTTCAAGGGAGTGGACAAAAGTCGCGTATTAAGCGGGATCGCGTATTAAACGTGATTTGTATAATGTTGCAGGAACTAGGATTATTTACACATCTAGTCATCTAAATGAACATCGGAACTTTCATTTATATGTTTACGGTCAAAAGTAGTTTCTTTTACGTATATTTAGATTAAAATTTAATTGTATTCTACTTCAACTCATTGTTTCTTTTTATAGGACCGAATGGAGTAATAATAGAAGATTAATATGGATTCTAAAATGCGCTTTATTGTCGATTAATACATTGCAATCAAAAATAAAACAAAAATAATTTTCCTACTAGACTTATTTTCTTTAATAGAAAGGAAAATATAAAATCTTTGAAGCACAACCCAGTTTTTAAAATCACATTTACTACTTATAATAACGAGTATCGTTATAATCTGTCCTTTTAACCATAAGAAAAAAACTATCCTTATTAATCTTTGTGTAAGAAATATTGTTAGCATTGCAAAAAGTAAAGAAAACATAAAAGAGCCAACCAACCACAGTCGTATTAGGTTAATCTTTCCGAGTTTCATTTTTGTTGCCTATAATATGCATTATAATACATGGTAGCGATATAATGTGCATTTAAAATCTCATTAACAACAGGCATGGTCATCTCTAATCATAATAATTTTTATGACGTATCTGAGTAATACCCTCCATATCTCTCTACTAAAGTTTAAATATACACGAAACGAGAAACTAGAATATTAGGAGGCGGGATCAAAGAAGAATTGCATTTTTGCTAATATAGCGGTACAAATATTCAAATATATGTACCACTATTTCCGATTAGGAATTTTCGCCTTAATTTGTTATTAAATAAAGTAAATAATACTATTAGGAAACAATGTTTTTTACCTGAATAAAAAAAATCCGCTAAATTGGCAACACTCGAGAAGATAGAAGGAATTCGCATCTTTACCAATGAATTCGCGTCTTAAGCGTGATATTTTCCCTCAAAGAAACAAAAGTCTATCGCGTATTAAGCGGGATCGCGTAATAACCGTTCGCGTATTAAACATGATATTTTTGCATTAGCCTTATGGGTGATGTTCAAGAGATCGGAAAAAATCCGCGTATTAAGCGGGATTGCGTATTAACCGTGAGCGTCTTAACCGGGTTCAACTGTATTTGAGGAGCTCATAGCCACAGTAGACCAAGTCCATTTTGAAAACAAAATGTGATACAGTAGAGTCCCGATAATCCGAGTCCCGCTTAACCGAGTTTCCGCTTTAACCGAGTTATTTTCTTGTGACGGACTGATGGCTTCCATTATTATGAAACAGCCATTATAAATGAAGTGTTAGGTGAAGATGAAAGAGCAGCCGTAAAAAACGTAGAATTGTGATTTTCTGGTCAGAATTTAAAAAAATGCCCCCCCCCCCCCATTCTGACCAGAAAATCAGAGTTCTAACTTTTTACGGCTGCTCTTTAATCTTCACCTACACTTCATTTATAATGGCTGTTTCATAACAATGGAAGTCATCAGTCCATCAGAAGAAAATGATCCATTCCAAATGTATAAGTTCGATTGAAAAAAACTAATGCTTTGGACAGAAAAAAAGGCTACATTTGCAATTTTCATGACATTAATAGAATCACATAACTGCCAATTTGTACGGTTTTGTTACCTCCAAAATTTAATAAATTTTTTTGCCATATTTAACAATTGATTATATAGCGTTGACAATTGTTAGATTTTGGCGATAGAATTAGGCAAAATTTACTGGTAAGTTTTAGTGGTAAGGAAAAATCTTAGAAATTAATAGCTATGCAGTAGCGTAATACTTAGTTCCATGAAACTTAGTTACTTAGTAGAAACATACTTAGTTCCATACTTAGTTCCATGAAAAAACGATCGTTCAGGGAGGTGGTCGCACAGGGAGGTTTCACTTTTTTTTTTTTTTTTTTTTTTCTTTAAACCAAGACCGAAGCCGACCTCCTAAAAGAGCCAAACCCTGGTAATTCTTACCTTTTTCCCCCTTTTGTACAGGCTTCATCAAAGCCGTAACAAAGCAGCGTAGACAGACAGGGCTTTAAAATTTTTTGGTGGGGCTAATTCACCTGCCTTTTTTCTATCAACTTTGATAATGAATAAACTTAAATGCAAGTATAAGAACAGTATTTTTGCCATATAAAGAAGGATTTGATATAAAAATTATAAATTGAAAATAAATAAAATTTCTCAAAACAGAAAACGCTATTACAGACACAGCGTTATTTACATGTTGGAAATTTTATTCAACATTTGGGGAACCTTACAAATAACATGTAACTAAAATAATATAATTCAAAAATCTCATGTCTTATTGGAAGATCTGGTTAGTTTTTAGTACTAAATATCTTTTGATGGTAGATAATGTCACTAGTTCCAGCTGCTTTATATTTAAAATATTTTTATCATTAATAATAATGATAGAACTATACCTAAACTGTTTCTTTATTAGTTTTCCGCACTTATATGGTTACCTATATCTATTAACTTATAAGTTGATAAAATATAAACTGTCCATTTAAAATAACAAAACTCCCCTAGATTTTCATATTCGCATACTTGTTTTAATTTGAAGATATAATAGCATCGTTAAAAAAGCAGAAATATGCAGAACAGCTGTCCCACACGTGACATGGAATTAAGCTTTATTAAGTTTTCATGTTACGAGCAATATGTTTTAGTTTCTAATTTATACTAACTCTGAAAATATTTATAATCAGCAGTAAGTTCACTAGTTTTAAAATATCGGATATATATATAAAATATCGGATATATATGAAAAATATCGGATGTATATAAAAAATATCGGATATTTTTTATATTTTCGGAAATATGATATTCACGAACTCTGAGTAGACCTGGCAACGCTATTTACAGTAAATATATTAATTAGATTGTAGAGAAAAATACAAATTGTATGTGAGTAAGCAGATGGGTATGACAGAAATAGGGAAGCGTGGAGCAGGTGTGAGAAAAATCCCCGTTGACCCAAGGGAAAGGAGCTCTCCGCCACTATAAGTATTTTATAGTATTATAGGGAAAATATTTTTTCGAAACTTTCAAAGTTTAAATCCTATTTTAATGGAGGATTGGAATGAAAAAACAGACTTCTTAAAACCACATATATAAGTCTATCCTGATTTAAAATAGTACCAGTGGACCTGTGCGAAGAATTCGCATTTTGCCCCTTTCTGTTATCCCCTGCCGTCCCAGTTATCATCTTCCGTCGGCTCCGTTATTCCCTCCTTTATCCTCTCCGTTATCCTTTTCCGCATCCCCGCATATCTTCAGTTTTTAATTTAAGACTGTTCTCAAATCCATGAGCACAACTTGATAACATAAGTTTTAATTTATTTTTGTTTGAAAATGCATGAAACTAGCAGGTGTTGTTGTTCTGAAGCTATGGAATCGAACTGTTTTTTTTCCGTTTTTTTGCAAACGTAATAGATCTTTCAGAAAATTGTGCCAAAGTGGGCGTTTTGAACCAAGTATCCACGCGAAAGAATAACCACCCAAGAAAGGTTGAAAATCGTCTTTGTCACGTGATCAAAATCGCTTATAAGTCAATAGGTAATTTATTGATCAAAAAATGGAAAACATGGCTCAATTCCAAATCGCTTCCTTAGTCAGGCCTTCCAATTTTATATCTTTACGCTAAAAAAATGAATTTGTAGATGTGTCAAAACGTTTTGCGCTTGTTGAGCAGAGCAGTTGAGAACAGCCTGAAGGCTCTTGTCCCTGCCGGCGAAGGCACTCAATAGCTAATACTAATCCTATGGGGAAGGATTTTTCTAATATCTCGTTTGCATTTCGACATTTTTAAATATATATATATATATATATATATTGCATTGGATTGCCGAGATCCGTCTCTACATCGCACCTTTCTTTACTTTTTCGCTGTTGGTTGCAGATATTTTTTAGAATGACACTTTCATTTTCAGAACCGATTTCGAAAGGGACAATAACTTTATAAAAAATATCTGCAACCCAAATCGAAAAGGTAAAAAAGGTGTGATGTAGAGACAGACCTCGGCTGTCCAATGCCAAAAAAATATATATATTTAAAAATGTCGAAATGCAAACGAGATATTAGAAAAAATCCTCCCCATAGGATTAGCATTAGCTCATGAGTGTCTTCGCCGGCAGGGGCAAAAAAACAAAGTCTGTTAACGAAAATTCAGCATGCAATGTCAGGCGTGGGCAAAAAATCCCATTCAGTGATACTTCATTCATTATAGTACGTTGCATATTAGTCAAATTCAGTATGCGATGTCAGATGTGCGCAAAAAATCATGTTCAATGATATCTCATTCATGGTTGTACGTTACGTAGTAGTCGTGAAAAAGAGATGTTGACAATGGAAATAATACAGGACGTCCCGGAATTCATGGGCCAAACTGTAAGGGAAGGTAAGTACAAATATGTGAGCCAAAGTAAGGAGCCAGTAAGGGCCAAACTGTAAGTACACATAAAGAAGAAATTTTAGTATAACAATGTGGGGTCGAAAATAAAAAGTTTTGGCGAAAAACAAGAAATGCAGAGGAAATGAAAACAAATGTTTTATTGACATAACAATGACAGTAAGTGCTCTAAGGGGTCCCAGGGTCTTAACTGGAATTTAGAAACGTGAGAATAACTACATAGAATAAGGATCCCAGAACTGAAGTACGGATTAAAAGGAAGCAATTCATTCAAAATTTATTTGCACAAAAACTTCAAGGAGCCGCGTTTCAGGCCCCAAGGGTCCAGGGTCATAACTGGAAAGTAGAAAGGCGAGAATTACTATATGGAGAAAGTTCCCCCAAACCGAAGAAGATTGGATATAAAGGGGACAAGTTATTAACAATTTATTGCATAAAAACTTAAAAGGGCACAGGGACCCTTGTCCTTAAAATAGCCATTGCACACAGAAAGACTGACAGACTGACAGACAGAGCAACTTGTTCTTTTATTAGTATAGATTTCACAAAACTATTGCAGTATTTCTATTAAAACCCTTATTTATTTCTATTGTTTCCCATATGTATTGTATCGTGTACGTATATGGGGCATTCTCACAATCTTTTGACTTTCGGGAATAAAAATCTGGTGAACTTAAACTTGCTAAAATAACATTTTAATCTGATAGACAAATGCCTTAATGATTCAAAATAAATAAAAAAGGGTCAGCAGCGACATTTTTTTTTTTAAACTGAGGTTTAAGTTAAACTTGCGAGTTTAATTTTCCTTACGATTTTATCACTATAACTTTCTATTTTCTTCTAAATTTTTACTTATAATGCATTTGCATAGTACCCACAGGACATTCAAATAAGAAATAATAACAATGTAGTATTTTTAGTACAAAATTTTGCTATAACATTGTCTTAAAGAGGTGTTAAAGAAGGGACGGAAGGAAAAAAAGGGGGATGGTATAGGAAAAAAGGGACGGTAATGAAAAAGAAAAGGATGGTAAGGAAAATTACCACTATTTTTAGGTAAATCATGTTAAGACTAAGTCATAGCCACAATGCTCATTGATTTTTAGGAACAGTTATTTACATTTGATTAAATAATAATAAAAAAAAATTAATTTACTTCGAAAAGTGCAAGAATAAACCTTGGGGACGGCAAGACTACCAATAAAGCCACGATGCTTGAAATTGATATTTAAATTCTGCAGTAAATTTCCTGTCAAAGAATTTTAGAAATTCTTTCTCTAGCATACTTCTGCATGAGAAAAAACTTGAAAAAAAAAATTCTGTGGCTGCATCTGAAGTGATTTTCTGTATAAGTTTAGCAAGAGGGATGGTAAGGAATCCAAAACCCTGGGACAGGGTTAAAAAAATAATATCAACTGTAAAAATGTCTGCAAGTTAATTTTTTGCTGCATATTTATATAAAACAATTGTCCCAGTTTCGGCAAAAAATTACATCGAATTACTTTTGTAGAAAGAATTTTATACAGACAGCTCCAAACTTAAAAATCAGCATTAGGGACACGGGACGGTATAGGAGTTTTCCTGGTATTTGGACACACAGCATCGTCCAAAACTTATTTATCTCGTTAATATTGTTATGCAATCATGCAATGGGATGTTACCCAGTATATAAAATAAAAAAAACACAAGAATATGTACTAAAATAAAAATTATTATTCACGGACTTAAAAGTCAAAAGATTGTGAGAATGCGCCATATCATGTTGTATCACTTTTATTTTAAGAAAGTTGTAAAAAAGAGGCCAGTAAAATTTGAAATAAATTTAAACAAGTTAAAAAAAGTAACTTAAGAAACCTTACATAATATCTTAAATTAATGTCTTATTTTGAAATAAAATTGGTCGTAAATGTGTTTAACTTTGCAAAAGAATCACCTGTCTCTAAAATAATACTTTTCAACATATTAAAGCTAATTACTTACAGAACTTATACATAAGCTATGATTTATTTATTAGAATATCCACTTTTCTTTCCAGTTTCTTCTCCCGAATATTGTCTATTCTCGAACTTCAATTTATTTTTTATTTTTAAAGAGTTCATTTTTATAGCAATAAAGGGCTTCATATCTGGTACGAACACCTGTTTCAGATCCAAGATTTTGGAAAGCTGAATGTACGTTGCAAAAAATATGGGGCCATTTAAGGGACTGAGAACGTTTTTTCCCTCTTTGAGCCTTTTTGTTCTTCATGATTGGTGGGCTTTGCTAACAGCTTACAAAGTCGTTTAGTAAATGTTTCTGAGAATAACTAATCTGAGTAAAACTTTCAAAGTAGATAATCTGTTAAGTTTTACCACAGTATAAAATAGTTAGTATTTAAAATAAAAATTCTGTTGGGAATTATTTTTAAAAAACTTTAGAATAACTTCCTGATATGTTTAATGATAAACAGCTTCCATTTGATACAAAGAAAGGTATGTGTTCTTCTCCAAAATTTATGATAAACAAAGTCGAAATAAATAAGTTTAATAAAATAGATAATATTAAAAATAAAAATTCCGTTGTGAATTATTTCTATAAAACTTTAGAATAACTTCTTGTTATATTTAATGATAAACAGCTTCCATTTGATGCAAAGGAAATATGAGTTCTTGGCCAAAATTTATGATAAACAAAATCGAAATAAGTAAGTTTAATAAAATAGATAGTATTAAAAATAAAAATTCTGGTGTGAATTATTTTTTATAAAACTTTAGAATAATTTTTTATATGTTTAATGATAAACAGCTTCAATTTGATGCAAAGAAAAGTATAGTAGGTGATCAGTTAACAAACTGTTCGGTTAACGAACACTTTCGCGAGAGATTTTTATGTTCGGATAACGAACACTTCACAAAACAAAGCTAAGAAGAAGCAATGCAGCGTTTCAGATTTAACGAGCTGTATTTAATTGCATCTCTTGTCGACTTAGAGAACATTTTAACAGTTGTAATACGCATGGCCTAATTAATTCATATTCTGCCGGAGATTCGGGCTCTACATTTTAAAGCCCCCAAATTAGAATGAACAGATTAGAAAGATTAATTTTTATATTTTGTGTCCCTTGTTACAGAAATATTTTAAATAAAAAATTAATTATTTTTATTCAAATTTAGTTCACAAATTATTAACAGTCTCTAGGCTCCAATTGAGCTTTATCGGGCCCTGCATTAAACACGATCTTTTAGAGAACTAAGGAGTTTTTAAAAGGCCAAAGTGACAAATTGAAATGATTTAATGCCGTAGTCAGTTAATGTAATCCTAAAAGTTATTTATAAAGAGCATGTCATTTATTTTTTTTAATGCGTCACGACAAGAACAAAGCCATCAACAAAAGATCTGTCCATTTAAATAAGAACTACATTAAATCTATTATAAAGGGAATATTTATATTAATTTTTATACATTATTTAGATTTTAAGAACGAATTAACTAAATTCCCAAAGAAATCAATACAAAATCTATGATCGGTCAACGAGCAATTCGGTTAACAAACACTGTTTTGGAACGGATTAAGTTCGTTAACCGATCATCCACTGTATATGTTCTTGGCCAAAATTTATGATAAGCAAAGTCGAAATAAATAAGTTTAATAAAATGATTGGATAGTATTTAAAATAAAAATTCTATTGTGAATGATTTTCATAAAACTTTAGAATAACTTTCTGATATGTTTAATGTTAAACAGCTTCTATTTGATGCAAAGAAAAGTATGTGTTCTTAGCCAAAATTTATGATAAACAAAGTCGAAATAAATAAGTTTAATAAAATAATTAGATAGTATTTAAAATAAAAATTCTATTGTGAATGATTTTCATAAAACTTTAGAATAACTTTCTGATATGTTTAATGTTAAACAGTTTCTATTTGATGCAAAGAAAAGTATGTGTTCTTAGCCAAAATTTATGATAAACAAAGTCGAAATAAATAAGTTTAATGAAATAATTAGATAGTATTTAAAATAAAAATTCTATTGTGAATGATTTTCATAAAACTTTAGAATAACTTTCTGATACGTTTAATGTTAAACATTTTCTATTTGATGCAAAGAAAAGTATGTGTTCTTAGCCAAAATTTATCATAAACAAAGTCGAAATAAATAAGTTTAATAAAATAATTAGATAGTATTTAAAATAAAAATTCTATTGTGAATTATTTTCATAAAACTTTAGAATAACTTCTAAATAAGCTTTAGAATATTTCTAATTAAAAATTAATTATTTTTATTCAAATTTAGTTCACAAATTATTAACAGCTTCTAGACTCCACTTGAGCTTTATCGGGCCCTGCATTAAACAGGATCTTTTAGAGAACTAGGTAGTTTTTAAAAGGTCAAAGTGACAAATTGAAATTATTTAATGCTTTAGTCAATGAATGTAATCCTAAAAGTTATTTATAAAGGCCATGTCATTTATTATTTTTTTTAATACGCCACAACACGGACAAAGCCATCAACAAGCGATCTGTCCATTTAAATAATGGCCACATCAAACCTATTATAAAGGAAACATTTGTTATATTGATTTTTAACACTTTACATCAAAGTTAAAAAGTGTTTATGCATTCGGTTTGTCTGTTCACATGACCGTCTGTCCATCTAGCCGTCTATCCACGCTCTAACTCCTGTAAATATACACGGATTTTAATGCAATTGATAATCCTTATTTAGGGTCACCTAACCATGTTTGGTATTGCATATGAAGTATGTTGGATTAATATTTCATTTACAGGGCAACCCAAAATAAATTCATTACATTATGGTATAGGGGGGGGGGGATCATTTGCAGAGTATTTTAATGACATTACGCTGTTTCAAATGTATTGAAACTGATATAAATCACTGAATTTCAGTACAAGATGTTTACGACAGCATAGGGTATTCATAGAATTTGTCGTTCATTTACCGGGACACACAAAAGAAATCGGTTACAGTACTGTCTTTGAGTAAGAATTGCTGAAATGCGTTTTCAATTTCGGCAAAGCGCTTTTAAATTCAACTGTTTTATTCACATACAGGGTTGCTCAAAGAATTCGGATAATTTTCTGATTGTAGATGGGAACAGCTGAAATTGGGTTTTCAAATGTGTTATGCGTTTCGATATGGTTGAATTAGACGCAATATTTTAACTTATTAAAGTATGAAGTTTTGTTACATTGTTCTGCATCTGTTGGGAAGTGTTTCATAATCTATGCTTGACGCATGATTTTTCTTTCTTGTTATACATTATTTAGATTTTAAGAACAATTAATTGAATTCCCAAAGAAATCAATACAAAATCTATCATGGGTTAAAGAAAAATTCGGTTAACAAACACTGTATTGGAACAAATTAAGTTCGTTAACCGATCACTCTCTGTATGTGTTCTCGACCAAAATTTATGATAAATAAAGTCAAAATAAATAAGTTTAATAAAATAGTAACATACTATTTAAAATAAAAATTCTGGTGTGAATTGTTTTTATAAAACTTTAGAATAACTTCCTGATATGTTTAATGTTAAACAGCTCCCATTTGATGCAAAGAAAAGTTCGCGTTCTTAGCCAAAATTTATGATAAACAAAGTCGAAATAAATAAGAAAATAAAAGGATGGATAGTGTGTCTAAAATCAACTAGCTAGTCAACGTTTTTCTTGTGACGTAATCCTTGAGCGATAGTCATCGTTTACGAAAACAGAACCTGAAAATCCAGTTTCAAGTTAGATCTGTATCATTTGAATATTGTTTTTATTTATTTATTTTATTTTACTCTTTTTTGCGGATGCTTAAACATCTGAAGGAATCATTAAGCATAAAAGTGCTCTAGATACATTGTATTAAATGAGTTTAAAAGAAAATATTTTCTGTTAAGGCTGTTCTCAAATCCAAAGGAGCTATTTTCTGAAACATGTTTTAATTCATTTTTGTTGGGAAACGCATGAAATTGGCAGGTGTTGTTAATAAGAAACTTAGTAATCGAAAGCCTTTTTCATTTTTTGATAAACGCAAAAGAACTGTCAGAAAATACTATCAAAGTTGGCGTTTTGAATAGAATTTTCGAAAGCGATACTGCGAGAAAGAAGAAGAAACGTTTGTCATGTGACCACAATTGCTTATAACTCTATAAGTAATTCATTTATTAAACAAGAGAGAAAAAATGATGCGTCAAGCATAGATTATGAAATACTTTCCAACACATTTAGAATAACGTAACAAATTTGCACCGTTTAATAAGTTAAAATATTATGTCTCATTCAACCATATGGAAACTCATAACACATTTGAAAACTCAATTTCAGCTGTGGAATCTACAATCGGAAAATTATCCGAACTATTTGAGTAGCCCTGTTTATGATATATATATTTGTATCCATTAACTACATGTATGATAAAATTTAGTTCAGTTAGGAAATACATACCTCAGTTGAAAATTCCCCTTCAGCAATTTCCGCTAATAAGGAGAATGGTACGTGAATTCTTTTGTGCAGCTCTGTATACGAGGTATAGAATTTATATACAACGAGTAACATGCAAAAATATTAGTTAAATTTTAAGCGCATACCGAAATTGAAAACGCACTTCCAGCAATTATTGCTCAAAGACAAATGAAATAAAAGACAAAGAAAACGAATCACTTATGCAACCTTATTCATTATCTGGGAGTTTTTCAAAACTTTTCGAAGAGTTTTCTCCCAATTTTATCATATGACGGGAAATTACGTTCTTAAATAACAAGAAGTGCATTTTATTTTCTTAAGTGAATTCTAAAAACATCGGCAATATGTCTGTGTTGTTTTTGATCATTTAATTCTCCCTGCCAGAGTATCAGCTTATTCTTAAAAGCTTCAATTTTACTGCTCGGTGTTTAAATGTTTGTACTACTCCCTCCCTGTATACTTAAATTGAAATCGTTAAATATTTCGAAGATGTCAACCCTGTAACTGAGTTTTCCATGCCTAAACTTGCCAACTAGGTTTATTTTCTACCAAACAAATGTAAACTTCATTTCTCAGTTGGAAAATACGTTGCAGTATTTTACCGCATAAGAGCCATCTGACTTTGGTATTTAATAAAATGTCTCGTACACAGAAAACCATTGCATTAACCCTTTATCTACTGCATTATGATCTACTGCAATTTTTTTCATGTAATTTTTTTTTCAGTTACTACAATGAAAATTAAAAGATAAACATAAAAAAATACTCACCCGTGAGAAATTTAATTTATTAGAGGCAATTAATTAAAGTGGTACTTTAAAGTACCGCCAGTACACTATGACTAAAATATCGTAACAGAAAACCCACAAGGTATTTCAAATGGCATCAGAATTGTGGTAAAATATTTTCGGTTTGATAAGTATGTGAAATATAGTCTTTTTCATATTTATAAATAAATTTTTTGGAAAATTCCGGTGGCAATAATTTATTTCAACACTTCAGCATTGAAAATGCTTTGCCCCTGAAAGGATTAAAAAAACTATTTTTTTTTTAGGTTTCGATCTTGTTAGCAGTCCTTTAGTTATGCGACGTCTATATTCCAGTGACAACATGTTCTCTCGCATCTCCACATATTCAACATATGAATTTACATATGCCATTTCTAGCATAGCAAAAAAGAGCTGGTGCCAGAACTTTTTCGATTTCCTATGAAAAATAATAATGAAACAGAAAAGAAATACTAGGAAAATTATTACTACACTAAATTTTAGTAATTACATTTTAAAGCAGATGAAAACGATGGACACAGACGAAAAGTAAACAAGAAGTTTTTCTCCAACACCCAGTGTACTGACGGTACTTATAAGTACCACCGAGTAATTCAACTGTCAAATCAAATACATACACAGTTCACCTAAAACAGCTAGTCAAATTGTATTCTAAAAGCATAATGAACACATAAAAAAAATCCATATCTTATATCCTTTACCGTGTTTGCAGCAATAAAAAGTCAAGCGTGACAATCTGTACAAAACGTGGACACATAACACATCGACTGTTTGAAAAATAGCTTCCTTCCTCGCTAAAATAACAAACCTAGAACTACTGCTGCCATGTATCTGGATAAAGCGGAGTTTAAAGAGTGTTTTTGCAAAGTACCATTAGAATATTAGTAATACTCACGATGGGATGAAAGTTTAAAGTGAGTGGTACTTATAAGTACCGTCAGTAGATAAAGGGTTAAAAAGTATTGAAAAGAGACGGCTGTTTAGGTTGTTGCTTTTAATGTAATTAATTTCAATAAAAATTAACAAAAGCAGTATACAAACAAAATCATAGAATGCACATACATGAACGTATATAAGAAGCAGCAAAACCAAACTACTGAGGCACAGAGGAAATGAACTGCACCGTCTGGCTGTGACCACAGTATAAAGACAAATAGCAGTTGGGAGGGAGCAACCTAAATTGAAAAAAAAAATGTAATATAGATGGCTACTACTAAACGTCAGACCGACCAAAGTCGCATATGAATAAAAGCAGGGAGTAAGTAGAGGGCATCTATCTCAAATTGTCAATTATCTTTTATTACTATGTCTGTTCGCCTGCCGGGTGCCGAAGCTTGGATAGGTGTTATATACGAATACAGACAATTGTTTTCGTAAAAAGTATAGTTCAATTTTTATAAATAATCTTATCTCATGCCACTATTTTTCTGGTATTATTATCGTTGGTACCTAATATTTACTGAAAAAGAGCCTTATATGTATATATATATATAATAAAATTCTTTGAATTTGGTGACCCACAAAATTTTTTCTCGCGACTCGAAAAGGGGGTCTCGACCCATAGTTTAAAGTAGCAAATACAACTTATGTAAGAATTATCACTTTGACGAGAGAGACATAGCCCTTATTTTGTAACTAACCTTCTTAATCTGATCTTCCTCATCTCATTTCCAAAGTCTCCTGAGAAAGTGCCTTTATAAACACCGTTGCAATTTCAACACCTGGAGGGGACAGGGATGTACCATCTCGTTTTCTATTGGTCAGTCTTGTGACAGGCCATCGTCCTTTTCAAGTGATAAGGTTGTCCCAGTCTGTTGCCATAGTGGGACAAAGCTATCTCAGCTGAAAATCCGATTCACAGATCACCCAGACCGCCCGCTGTCGACTTGAGAAAATGAACAAGGAAAATTCCACGCTTCCCAAAAGGTTGCAATCTTCAACCGAAAAATGTCCTAGGAAACAGGCGCTAGCGAATCTGACACACATCCGCATTTGCGTATTTTTGGAAGCTGCAATCGTTTTAGCAACCCTTATCGGTGATTTTTCAAACAAAATATATTTTAGGTGTAAAAAAGAAAAAAGTCATACATTCTCTTAATGCTCTTAGTACAAACCTACACACTTCCGTATCGCTTTTTGTTTTTGTTTATGAATTTTTCTAACGAGTTAAAGTAATAGAGACGAATCTATTGCTTGCTAATGAGAACTCTTCCATTTAAGGAAATTTCTATTATCTAAGTTCAACTAAAGCTTAATAAATATAAATTTAAATCGTAGAACTTTTTTCCGTAATCACAGTGTCTCATAATTCTTTATAATAATGCTTTTTCAAGAAGCGAAAACAACGCTACTTTTTTGTCAATAACACATAGAACAGAACTTTATTTATTCTATGTTGAAAATTTTCCGAGCTATTCTGTGTGTTCAAGGACTTCTTTTTTATCATTTACGTAATACTGTAGAATAATAACACTACTTTTACGGTAAATTGTTATTGAAAGTGACAATAGCAATAAAACGCAACCATGTGCAAAATTTTCTGACTTATTGAGATAAATCAGCTATCACTAGGTAATCTATGGCACTCTCAGATTATAATAGTACCTCTAGGCGTAAAAACTTGATGTGCTATTTCTAGAAATATACCGAATAACTCTTTTTCTTTTCATACATGACATCTAGTGAACCATTATTCCCTTCATGTATTTTGTTACGCATTGAAAAAGTGCACTATAACAACGGATATCGCATATCTTCCCCAAATATGTAATGTTATTATAGTTATTTTTTATCGCTCTATTTTATAGCAATCTTACATGCTGTCAAGACTGCATTCTGTTAGCTTCATACATCATAGCAACAGACGTAATAACAAGGATGAAAAAAAAATTACATATGTGACACGATGAAGAATCCATATAAGATCTCATGAATATCCTTTCCGTTTATTAAGAGATGAAATATCGGAGCATAAAAATTGGGAGGATGATATTAGAGACAAATGAATGCCTACAAAAAGTTGTTGCCATTTTTTTCGAAACAAATATTCTGATTTCTTTTTTACTATCATTTTATTTAAGAAAACTGTACACCTTTACTTAATATGGAAGTTTTAAAGTTTGTTATGTTAAAAAAAAAATATTTGAACCACTTGAACAAAATGTTAAAGGAATATAGAGCGTTCGCACAAAGTAGTAATTGAAATATTCTGTAATTGAGGACCATAGTAGACCAAATACATAAAAAAAGAGACAGTCCATTTAGAAGCTGCATAAAATCTATTTTATCTACTCCCACAGTGAAACAAATCTGTTTTAACATACTTTATCATACATGGCATGTGTTGACAGACTTGGTTCCCTGTAGGAATGAATAAAAAAGATTTTATGCACATTATTCTAAATGGACTACGTAATTTTTTTTTTTAAAGTGGACTTGGTCTACTAATGGTTGTGAGCCCCTCAATTAATAATAGCAATGCTTTCGCAACAGCAAAAATAATGGTTCCTTTATTTCTCATAAGATTTATTATAGAACCCTATTAAATATTTCGTATAATATTATAAATATTTACAGCATGTTTTAAAAATATAAATTTAGCGTCATTATGTAGAATAATATCAATACTTTTACAGCAAAGTGTTGATAACAACGTAACTCAACCATGTGAAAACATCGCTAACTTATTTAAATATGTCAACTATCACTTTATAACCTATGGCTCTCCTATAATGTAATAGTACCTCTAGGCGAAAAAAATTGATGTACAATTCCTATAAATATCTGCATAATAATTCCTTTTCTTTTCAAACATAACATCTAGTGAACCATTATTCCTTCGTGTATTTTGTTTGCATCGGAAAAGTGTCATACAGCAACGAATACCGCGTACCTTTTTCCTACATATGACATAAATATGGTAATTTTTTACTGCTGCATTTTACAGAAATCTTACTTGCTGTCAAGCCAGCATACTTTTAGTTTCATCATGGAACTATTAACCCTTTGGGGACGAGCGGCACGTATACATGAGGCTCTCAGAATCCTTGTTTCTCCTCACCAGTAAAATTTTACTGTAAAATTTGCCTTATTTAATTAGTGCATTTTATCGATTCAAGAAGATACAAATTTCTGTTTTTAAAAAACGGTGACAAAAGATTAAAAATTTCGTAAAACGCTCCCGTCCCGAAGGAGTTAATAAAAAGGAACTGACATATCCTTAAAATAGTGAAGCTTCAACTGTAACTGCTTTCGCAAGGGCTGATTACCTCCGATCGAGGATTCCACCAGTAAATTTATATAGAAATTTTCTCCGTATTTAAAGGCGTTACTAATGCAAAACTTCAGTCATAAATAATCACAGAAAGAGATTTAAATTTTAACCGGTGTAAGTTTATATTTGCGGTAGCCAAGTCCTTCGTTTCTGCCATATTGTGACAACCGGTGATGCAATCTGACTGTTTCACCTGTCACACTGACACCAGAAAATATTTGTGGGAAAATATTTCCATGAATAAGACGCTTAAATAAGACACAATTTTCTATTCAGTTATACTGGTGGAAGTTTGCCCCGGCGGTATTTTGAAACTGTAGATCGGATTTTTAAAAAAGCAGCCGCCATCTTGTGACAACCTTCTCAGTTACTTCACTCGCAACTGGTAGACAGTACACTATATGTCTCCTCCTCTTTATTCATAACTCCATTAGTATCATGTATCATAGCAACATATGTAATAACTATTTATTTAGTTATTTAAGCTATGAGGTATTCGCTACGGCTTTTGCCGGCATGACCTCAAATGATCACAAAAATGACGTTATTTCCTTGGGACAACCACAAATTCAACCTTCCTCCACGAGGAAAAAAGGCAGAACCTTTCATGTAATAACAAGGATGATAAAAATGACACATGTGACACTATGAAGAATCCAAAAAGGATCTCATGAATATCCTTTCGGTTTTTCAAGAGATGAAATATCGAGCCTCTAAACTTGAAGGATTATGATAGAGACAATTGGTTAAAAATAGGTTTTATTGCCATTTTCTATAGCGAGATATTTTGATTTTTTTTCCGAATATTCTTTTATTTAAAATATATATTTGAAACAAAACATTATTCTCGATTATGAAATGCAGTTGAAAACATTTAGTAAAATTTTATGCATGTGGGATTTATTATGCAATAAATCAACTAAAAAAGTCAATTTGGAATATTTTTTTTTATAAAAATAAAATGAAAAAAAGTGTTTGTAATTATTAAATATCGTATTTGTTAAGCATTTAAAATAAGTACTAAAAAAAAAAAAAAAAAAAAAAAAAAAAAAAAAAAAAACCTGTGAATGTCAATTTTCTTTACTTCCCAATGCAGATGCAATTATTTAATTCTATACATTTTTTCTTGAATATTTCTTTTTGTTATTTTAAATGTCTACAGGTTAATTTTTAAACAAACAGATTACATAATTCTACTGAATAATAGGATTACATGCACCGGAAAGTGTTGCTGAAAATGTCCGTAGCAATAAAACGCAATCATGCGAGAAAATTGCTAGATAACTCAGTTAATCACTATATGATCTATACGGCTCTCCCAAAATATAATAGTATGTCGCATACAAATTCAATACATTATTTGTATAAATATCCACATGATAATTCCTTTCTTTTCATATATGACATGTTGTGAACTATTATTCTTTTCATGTATTTTGTTACGCATCGGAAAAGCTCCATATAATAAAGAATATCGCATATATTTCTCTTCATATAGTGTTATTATAGTTATTTTTTATTATTCCATTCTTACGAAATCTTACATGCTGTCAAGCCTGCATTCTTTTAGCTTCATACATCATACTTACAGGCGTAATAACAAGGATGAAAAAAAATGGCACACGTGACACGATGAAGAATCCAAATAGGATCTCATGAATATCCTTTTGGTTTATCAAGAGATGAAATATCGAGCATGTAAACTTGAAGGATTATACTAGAGAAAAATTACCTACAAAGAGATGTTGTTGTCATTTTCTACAACGAAATGTTTTGATTTTTTTTCCAAATATCTTTTTATTTAAATGCATATTTGAAGTAAAATATTTTTGTCTATTTTGAAACGTATAGTTTGGAAACCTTTAACAGAATTTTATACATTTTGGGATTTATTATGCTATAATTTAAATAAGAAGGTCAATTTTAAAGGTTTCGAATTATAAAATATAGTATTTATTTCGCATTTTAAGATAAGATCCTTTTTAAAAATCCGTGAATTTTAATTTCTTTTATTATTTAAAAGTAATTGTCGTAATTGTGTAATTTTTCTATAAAGATGCAAATTTATTATGTTAAGATATTTCGTATATTTTCTAATCGTACTTTAAATGTTCACACAAATAATACAATACAATAATCAAAATCTTTTACAATAATTCACAATAATTCTTTTTTAAGTAAACAAATTATAAAAGCTTCTTTGTCGCTAATGATTCATAGTGCTGAATGCTATACATTTTTCCTTAAATGTTTTTTTTTAACTATTCTAAATGTCTACAAGTTAATTTGTAAGTAAAATATTACATTATTCTGCTGAATAATAGCATTACATGCACGGGAAATAACGCAATCATGCAAGAAAATTGCTAGATAACGCACTAATCACTATATAATCTATACGACACTCCCAGAATATAACACTACCTCTAAGCATATAAATTCGATATACTATTGCTGTAAATGTCCACATAATAATTCCCTTTTTTTTCATATATGAGATCCAGCGAACCATTATTCTTTTCATGTATTTTGTTACGAATCGGAAAAGCTTCATATAACAAAGAATATCGCATATATTTCTCATGCATATAGTATTATTATAGCTATTTTTTATTACTTCATTCTTTCGAAATCTTACCTGCTGTCAAGCCTGCATTCTTTTATATTCATACATCCTAATTACAGACGTAATAACAAGGATGAAAAAAAAATGACACATGTGACACGATGAAGAATCCAAATAGGATTTCTTGAATATACTTTCGGTTTTATCAAGTGATGAAATATCGAGCATGCACTTCAAGGATTACACTAGAGACAACTGGCTATAAAGATATGTTGTTTCCATATCCTACAACGAAATATTTTGGGGTTTTTTCAAATATATTTTTATTTAAATGCATATTTGAAGGAAAATATTTTTCTCTATTTTGAAATGTAGTTGAAAACATTTAACTGAATTTTCTAAATACTGGAATTTGTTATACAATAATTCAAATATAATTTTTTTTTAAATATTGTTTATACAAAATGGAAGGAAAGAAAGGTTTCCAATTATAAAATATAGTATTTATTTTACATTTTAAATAAATATTTCTTTTTAAAAATCCGTGAATTTAATTTTTGTTTTGTATTATTTCAAAGTGCAGTCGTAGTTATGACATTTTTCTATAAATATACAAATTTATTATGTATAGTAAGATGTTTCATATATTTAATAATCGTACTTTAAAAGTTCGCACAAAGTAATAATCGAAATACTCTGTAATATTTTACAACAATGCTTTTTTAAGAAAACAAATTATAATATCTTCTTTTTCGCTAATGATGCATTATACAGAATTTTATACATTTTCCCTTAAATATTTTTTTAAACTACAGTCGGACCTCTATTTAACGAACCTCTATTTTGCGAACTTTTACTTGGAAAGAAGAACATTTTGCAAATTTGTTCGTAAAATAACCTCCAAATAGCGAAGTGCATTCTCTATTTAACGAACATTTTCTTGGGATCTAAATTTTTTTTCTCCCTATTTCGCAAAATATTACTGGACATTTCAAACTTATTCTTTCTTTTAACACATTGTATGATGATCAATGACCAAGGCCATGTCTTACCAGGCACCTAACTCACCAAGAATAGTAAAATCGCTGTGATTCTTTGCTTTTCATCGAAGAAGTGCAAACTTTCAATGTCCCCTTTTAACCCTCAATGAAGCTGCCCCTAGAGTCTCCCGTTTTCTAGATTGATGACCATGATCAGTCGTGTGGGTAATTTCGGTTCTTGTAGCTCGAAAATGGTCAAAGGAAAGTGCTTGAGCATCAAAGAAAAAAAAATACTCTTGATGAGGTAGATAAAGCCGTGAAGAAAAAGAACACTGCTTTAAAATTTGGTATTCCTCCAAACAGCTTATCAGCCATAATAAAAAATCGTGATTTTAATGTAAGATCATTTTTTAAACTGAAAATACAATTTATTTCTAGGCAATGTTTTGTTTCATTCTTATTTCCCTTGCAGATTTCCTTTTGATGGGTAAAATAAATAAAACAAATAGATATAATTTATAAAAAAAGTGTGGCTAATTACTTTTTAAAATTATATTTAGTGTTTATTTACATATTTTATGTAGTTTAAAGTGTTCTAAAAGGTGACTCTCTATTTAACGAATTTTCCATATAACGAACTTTTTTTCGGGATTTAGCGACTTCGTTAAATAGAGGTTCGACTGTATTTTAAACGTGTATAGGTTAAATTATAAACAAAAAAAATTACATTATTCTGCTGAATTACATGCACGGGAAATAGTTACTGAAAATGTCAATAGCAATAAAACGCAATCATGTGAGAAAATTGCTAGATAACTCACTTGTCACTATATAATCTATACGGCACTCCCAGAATATAATAGTACCTCTAGGCATATAAATTCGATATGCTATTTATATAAATATCCACATAATACATCTTTTTCTTTTCATATATGACATCTAGTGAACCATTATTATTTTCATGTATTTTGTTACGTATCGGAAAAGTGCCATATAACAACGAATATCGCATATCTTTGTCATACATATAATATTATTATAGTTATTTTTTATTACTCCATTCTATCGGAATCTCATATGCCTGCATTCTTTTAGCTTCGTACATCATAGCCACAGACGTAATAAGGAGGATGAAAAAAAATGACACGTGTGACACGATGATGAATCCAAATAGGATTTCTTGAATATCCTTTTGGTTTATAGAGAGATGAAATATGGAACATGTAAACTTGAAGGATTCTACTAGAGACAATTGCTACAAACAGGTGTTGTTGCCATTTCCTAGAACGAAATATTTTGATTTTGTATCCAATTTTTTGTAATTTAAATATATTTGAAGCAAAATATTTTTCTCTAATTTGAAATTCAGTTGAAAACATTTAGCAGATTTTTTGCATGTGGGATTTATTATGCTATAACTTAAATGAAAAAGTGAGTTTAAAATATTTCTTTATAAAAAAAAAAAAAAAAAAAAAAAAGAGTCAATGTTAATTACTTTTAGTATTTCAAAGTTCATTTGTAATTAAGTAATTTTTCTATAAATGTGTAAATTTATTTTATATAGTAAGATATTTCGCATATTTTCTAATCGTACTTTAGACGCAACGTAATAATTGAAATATTTTATAATAATTAATAATGCGTAGTAAAGAGTTTTATACATTTTTCCTTGAATATTTCTTTTTCAATTCTAAATTTCTTCAGGTTAATTTTTAAACGAAAAAATTGCATAATCCTGCTGAATAATAGCATTACATGCATGGGAACGTGTTACTGAAAATGCCAGTAGCAAAAAAAGCAATCATGTGGTGAAAATTGCTAATTTAATTAGATAATTATATTTAGTAGGATTTTCTACATGTGGGATTTATTCTGCTATAACTCAAATAAAAAAGCGAATTTTAAATATTTTTAATAAAAAAAGAAGGTAAAGAAAGGTTTTTAGAATTATAAAATATATTATTGGCTTTGCATTTAAAATAATTATTTCTTTTTAAAAAACCGTGAATGTTATATTCTTTTTTTAGTTATTTCATAGTGCAGTTGCAATTATGTAATTCCATACATTTTACCTTGAATATTTCTTTTACTACTCCTCTCTTTTACTATTTCTTTACCTACAGGTTAACTAAAAAAAAAGATTACGTAATTCTGCTGAATAATAGTATTACATGCATGGGAAAGTCTTACATAAAATGTCAGTAGCTATAAAACGTAATCATGTGTGAAAACTGCCGGCTTAGATAACTTATTTATCATTATATAATCTATAAGGCACTCCCATAATATAATAGTACGCTTAGGCATATAAATTCGATATATTATTTGTATAAATATCTACATAAAAATTCTTTTTCTTTTCATATATGACATCTAATGAACCATTATTATTTTCATGTACTTTATTACGCATCGGGAAAGTGGCATATAACAACGAATATCGCATATCTTTCTCATACATATAGTATTATTACAGTTATTTTTTATTACTACGTTCTCTTAAAATTTTACATGGTGTCAAGAGTGCATTCTTTTTGCTTCGTACATCATAAGAAGAGACGCAATAACAAGGATGAAAAAAAAATTACATGTGTGATACGATGAAAAATGTAAATAGGATCTCACGAATGTCATTTCGGTTTAACAAGAGATGAAATATCGAACATGTAAACTTGAAGGATTATACTAGAGACAAGTGGCTACAAAGAGATGTTGTTGCCATTTCCTAGAGGGAAATATTTTCATTTTCTCTCAAATTCCCTTTTATTTAAATATATCTGAAGCAAAATATTTTTCTCTATTTTGAAATGCAGTTGAAAACATTTACTAGATTTTTTGCATGAGGGATTTATTATGCTATAATTGAAATAAAAAAATGAATTTGAAATATTTTTTTTATACAAAATGCGACGAAAAAAGTTTTCGAATTGTAAAGTATAGTATTTGTTTCACCTTTAAAATAGGTATTTTTTTTAAAGTGTTTGTTAATTTCTTTTATTATTTCTAAGTGCATTTCTAATTATTTAATTTTTCTATGAATTTATTTTGTATAGTAAAATACTTCGCATATCTTCTAATCGTACTCTAAATAGTCATTCAAAGTCATAAGCGAAATATTCTATAATATTTTAACACAGTGCTTTTTTAAGAAAACAAATTAAAACAGCTTCTTTTTTGGTAATAATGCATAGTACAGAATTCTATAAATGTTCCCTTGAATATTTCTTTTATTATTTTAAATGTCTACAGGTTAATTTTAAACCAAAGAATTACGCTTTTCTGCTGCATTACATGCACGTAGCATTACATGCACGGGAAAGTGTTGTAGAAAATGTCAGTAGCAATTCAACGCAATCATGTGCGAATATTGCTGATTTACTTATAGATGCAAGGATGAGAATTCTCCGCTTTTCTTCATACTAGTATAATCTTTGAGAAAATGATATTTTGTTTAATCGGAAAATACTGCGATTTAGCAGAAAAATATTTTCTCTAATATTATACTCGTATGAAAAAAGCGGAGAATTCTCATCTCTGTTATATAACTCTGTTATCACTATAAATAATCTATACGGCACTCCGACAATATAATAGTACGTCTAGGCATACAAATTCCATATACTATATGTATAAGTATTCATGTAGCAATTCTTTTTCTTTTCATGCATGACATCTAGTGAACCATTATTATTTTCATGTATTTTGCTACTCACCGAAAATGTGCCGTATGACAATAAATATCGCATATCTTTTTCATACATACAATATTATTATAGCTAATTTTTATTTCACTATTCTCTTGAAATCTTCTCTGTCAAGACTGCATTCATTTTGCTTCAAACAAGGGTGGTTCAATAAGTTTATGCCCTCACATAGAAATTATTGAGTGAAATTTATGAAATTGCTACATTGTATTAGTCCTTTTCTATATAGTCATCGTGCACAGTAACACATTTCTGCAATCGGTATTTCAAAGAGAGGGGGGATAATGTATTCCAGGAGGCGCGATAGTAGACCCAAAGGGGGTCATTTTTCTAACTTTTGCCGACGCCCACATGTGACATATTGTTGGAAAGGCATAGAATTTATGCTTTATAGAATTCTGTACTATGCATTATTACCAAAAAAGAAGCTATTTTAATTTGTTTTCTTAAAAAAGCACCGTGTTAAAATATTATAGAATATTTCATGGTACGCACCTCCCGAACCCCTCATTCGGAAATTTGCCTTCCAGGGGGAAGGGGGGGGGGGGTTACTTTTCTAAATTTTGCGGACATCATTCATGCCCCCGGTGTGAAGTTGGTGGAAGGGAGGGGCTCGGGAGGTGAGTACCATGAATAAGTGGTCACAGGCCTTTCCAACAATATGTCACATGTGGGAGTCGGCAAAAGTTAGAAAAATGACCTCCTTTGGGTCTACTATCGCGCCTCCTGGAATACATCCTCCCCCCTCTCCTTTAAATACCGGTTGCAGAAATGTGTTACTGTGCACCGTGACTATATAGAAAAGGACTAATGCAATGTAGCAATTTCATAAATTTCATTCAAATTTCTATGTGAAGGCAGAAAATTATTGATACACCCTCGTATATCATAGCAACAGATGTAATAACAAGGATGAAATAGAATAACACATATGTGTCAATGAAGAATCCCAATAGGATTTCTTGAATATTCTTTTGGTTTATCGAGAGATGAAATATCGAGCATGTAAACTTGAAGTATTATACTAGAGACAATTGGCTACAAAGAGATGTTGTCGCCATTTCCTAGAATGAAATATTTTGAATTTCTTCCCAATACCGTTTTATTTAAATATATATTTGAAGCAAAACATTTTGCTCTATTTTGAAATACAGTTGAAAACATTTAATAGAATTTTCTGCATGTTGGATTTATTATTTTATAAATCAAATAAAAAAGTGAATTTAGAATATTTTTTTAATACAAAATGAAGGGATAGAAAAGTTTCAAAATATAAAATATTGTATTTGTTTTGCATTTAAAATCAGTATTTCTTTAAAAATAAATAAATAAATAAATAAAAAACAACAACCGTGAATGTTAATTTCTTTTACTATTTCAAAGTGCCTATGTAATTAGGTAATTTTCTATAAATATGTATTGATTTTTTTTTTTTTTTTTTTTTTTTTTTTTTAATATCGTTTCCGTTTATCAAGGGATAAAACATCGAACATTTAAATACGAGCATTTAAACAGTGGTTAGCTATCTCGGCAGCAGGTCATGCAGTCTTTATATCCCTAAATCAAACGGAAATAAACGGAAACGGATAAAAATCGCCACTGGTCGTTTAATACTAATTCAATCTTCCGTAATCTTTAAAAGCAGAGAATATTAATGTGTTTTTGGCGCCTACGGTATCTGAACGGGCGTTCGAGAGCGTAGCTCGTAGGGAGCAGAGCTCCCTAGCCATGTAAATAATCATAAATTTTATTACAGTCTCAAATTTATTTAAGTAAGAATATATGAATAAGATTTTTTTATTTTATGAAATTAAAATTTACTAAAATATTTATGTATTAACATAATTAATAAACTCATTTTAGAATCAATTTTGAAACTCTCAATGGGAAATTCTTTCATTGTTTCGAAATGGAATTGAAATTATGTGAATTTATAAACAAATGTGAAGTACCGAGACAGTACTTCGGATACATCGAAGAGTCATAATTGAAATATAGTAATATTTAATGTACAATCTTGGCTATATGATAAGTTATATAATAATATTTAATGTACAATCTTGGCTATATGAAAAGTTAAACATAATTATATACAGAATTAGGATTACAGAAATTGCGGCTTACTAGCCGAACTTATAAGCTTACAGAAAACTCTGGCGTGACTGGGAGGTCTGTCCTCTCCCAAAGCCCGTGAAAAAGTCTCACACTACTTATATTACATTTTTATTCTCAGCGCTTAAATCTGATGAGATTTTTCCTTTGCCTTGTGGCGAAGTTATGTAAGACAGAGGAATGGGTTCGTGAGAAAGTGCTGAGATCGCCTCTTACCATGCTATCAGCCTGCGACACTCACTGATATGTAGATTTATTATGTATAATAAACTATTTCTTATATTTTTAAATATTACTTTAAATGTTCACACAAAGTAACATTCGAAATGTTCTATATTTCTATTAGCAATGGCTTTCGCAACAAGCAAAAATAAAGCTTACTTGTTGCTAATAATCCAAAGTACAAAACTATCTCTATGTGTTTTAAATATTTCTTACACAATTTATTCTAAATGTTTACAGGATTATTTTTAAATAAGAAATTTACTTAATTCTGTAGAATAACATTTAGAACTACTTTACGGTAAAATGTTAGTGAAAGTGACAATAGCAATAAATCGCATCCACATACATTATTTGCTAAATTATTTAGATGCCGGTACCGACGCTAATGAGAAAGCCCGGGCACACTGAGAGTGGCGACACTAACCTCGGTCAAACAATGGTGATCTCCGTACTTTTTGCCTTTTCGTTATTATGTATTTAGCGTTGATTCCAAAACTTATATCAGCGGGGAGTTGTGCACACCGCACAAAAAATAGACATACAAAAAATCCCCATCCCTCTTTTCACATCTTTTAATAAAAAATAAAATACATAATTCCTTAATATCTGTGTTTTTTATTATTTATTTTTATTACCAATTCATTAATAAGAAAAATGTACATCTAATTAAATAAAAAGTTTTGTATAAATCTCCATAAAATATAAAAAAACACACAGGACACGTTTCGAGCTAGAAAATTAACAGCTCGGCATCAGCTACTGTAAACACGTGTCCGCAAGGGGACAAGATCACAAATGAACAGAAAGGGAAAGAGGAGAGATTACAAAGAGTGTGACAGGTGGCGCTAGCGGTAAGGTAAACACCAAAGAGAAGCACATGCAGAATTGGAAAGTGTTGTCACCGCGGAGCTATAGAAGGAGAAACTTCTCTTATGGCATCTTCCAAGCAAACTTGACCCTAACGCTGAAATGGCCGCATCGCGGCGCTGCACACATTACCTGCATTCAGGGGTCGTACTTGTCCTGAAATTTCACGACCAGGAAATTCTTCGGTACCAGTATTTTCTTATGGGAAAATCTCTTCTTAAATAAGGCGAAATTTCGCGCGTCTAACGTAGATTTATTTTTTTTATAAACAAATAGTGATATTTGTCCTGAAAAAATTCCTTAAGCGCACGACCCCTGCTTGCATTACTATAACACTGTTTTCAATACGAGTGCGTTATTACTTCCTTTATAAATTAATATTTTTACATTGTAATTTGATATGGCGCAGAAATGTTTCGTATATGCATGTGACACGGGCTATAGGAAAGCCAAAAAACGGACTAAAGAGCTGGGAAATAAACGCATTAAATAATTAACGCAATAAATAATTATGGGAGACATCTTATATTTGACAATGAAACTTCTATCTGCATTTCTGTAAATAAAAGATTGATATATATATATACATTACAATTAACATTTAGTGAAATTTAAACTCCAAATTTGTAACTAAAATGTTTTATTCTTTTATATATTGAATAAATATTTAATGATATGCGATTTTTTAGTAAATTCTAGAAAAATTAATTGGAATTTGCTGAAGCTGCCATCTGTTGCTAATAAAAAAAAACAAAAAAACAAAAAAACCAATATTTTCTTATTAAATAATATTCTATTGTTGACTAATTATTTCGTAAATAAAGACAATGTACATTTTCTTATGTAATCTTTATTTAAATATATACACACACAGAGCTTTAGTTTATTAAAATACCTTTATTAAATGTAATATAAAAACATCAGCTTATATTTTGATTTCGAGAAAAAAAATTGACAATAAATTAACTTTATCCCAATAGAACAAGAAGTTATTGACGAGTTTCTTGATTACACGAAATGATTCATACGATACACTTTCATTAATTTTATGCTACTGTAAAAGTATAAAATCTCAGCATTCACTTGATACTGTATAAATTATTTTTAAAGACATCTGAGTACAGTAAAACTGAAAATAAAAAATAGGTGTCTAGGACTTGTTTTATATAAGAATTAACATTTTGCGCTCCTTTTAAATAACGCAGCTGAAAAAAAAACGTTTTTACTTATTTGCAGTTTGTCAAATTTATTATGAATATTTAACGAATTCACAAACTGTATTCTTGTTTTCGTGGTTTTCAAATAAAATGAAAAAAAAAAAAAAAAAAAAAAATGAAACAACACAGTATTTATTTATTTTTTTTAAGTTAATCTATAACATATTTGCAAAAATTACTTACCAAATCTAGAACACAATTTTTATGTAGATACACCCTTAATTACTTTGAATAATGAAAGTACACTAAAATTTAAAAGAAAGAAATTTATTCTAGATTTGTCTTGAACAAGATATTTGTTCAAGAACTGATATTTGTTCATTTATAATACGGCTGAAAAAAAGTTAGTTTTTAGTTATTTGCAATTTGTCAAATTTATTATGAATATTTAATAAACAATAATAATTCATAAACTAAATTCTAGTTTTCATGGATTTTAATAAAATAAAAAATGTAAACAAAAACATTGCAGTATTTATTTAAATTAAAAAAAATAAGTTAATCTACAAAATATTTGCGAAAATTACATGCCAAATTCAGGACACCATTTTTATATAGATACACTTGATTTAAATAAGTCTTACTTAAAATAGTCTGGGTACAATAAAATTTAACAGGGGAAAAAAATGTATTCTAGACCTATCTTGAACAAAAATTGGTATTTTTTGTTCCATTTAAATAACACAGCTGATAAAAAGAAAGTTACTTTTAGTTTGTAAAATGTATTATGAATAATTTACAAAATTTAAAATAATTTGTTTTATGATATTTATAATAAAAAAACAAACAAAAAACATTCACATTAGACAAAACAGCTACTTTATATTTAAAAAAAGGTTCTCGTTTCTAACTTCAAATGGAGATAATAGATGGCGCTCCGGCCAGTACACGCATTATCGAACTTCTCTCTTGCTGTCAATTCTCAAACACAGCGTTCCTCTACCTTCTATTCTAATATCATGGTTGTCACAATGATAGAAAGAAGAAGAAAAATTACAAAAAAGATAAGAGAAAAGGAAATAAAAAAAAAATAAACAAAATTAAAATGAAATAAAGAAGTAAAGTAAATAAATAAATAAATAATACAAAATTAAATAAATAAAAAATGCAAAATTAAATAAATAAAAAATACAAAAATAAATAAATAATAAATGAGAGAGAGAAACACAAGAAAGTTTTTTAACAATAAAAATGAAACGAAACAAGTTTGGTCAAACTAAGGGAGCATCAGCATTAAAGTTCAGATTAAGCGAACCCCAGAGATATATATCAAATCAAGAAATCTCTAAATCTTTTATTGCCTCTTGCTGTTGGACTTCACGTGACTATTTCAATTTCTCCATAGACAGAATGATTTCTTCTCCTGTCTCTCTCACTCACTTGGATTTTCACGAAGCTTATTTTATTTTTAAAACTCTGATAAAACGTGTCAATGATCTTTCATCACCTCCTTTTCTCTCTTCAGCTTGGAAATTACTTTAGTAATTCTTTTCGCACTTTTACTTTTTATCTTTTTTCTTTTCATTTTTATCGTTAACAAAAACTTTCTTTTGTTTTTTTCCTCTCTCTTTTATTATTTATTTATTTATTTAATTGTATTTATTATTTATTTATTTATTTATTTATTTATTTTTGACTTTACTTCTTTATTTTATTTTAATTTTGTTTATTTATTTTATTTCTTTTTCTCTTTTGTAATTTTTTTCTTCTTTCTGTCATTGTGGCAATACTTTCCAATTGACCACACGCATTGGGCGGAGCTTGCAATGTTTCCCACAAGCACTAAGGTATTTGGTTGGCTTTTCGTTAACGCTTGTAGGAAAAATCGAGAAGCTGATTAGCTATAATCCATCGTGACCTTGCATGACGTTAGGAATGCTTGTCGCCCATTCTGCATGTGCTCCTCTTTGGTGTTTACCTTAACGCTAGCTCCACCTGTCGCACTCTTTCTAATCTCTCCTCTTCCCCTTTCTGTTCATTTGTGACCTTGTCCCCTTATGGAAGCGTGTTTACAGTAGCTGATGACGAGCTGTTAATTTTCTAGCTCGAAACGCGCCCTGTGTGTTTTTAGATTTTTATGGCGATTTATACAAAGTTTTTATTTAGTTGTTTTTTGTCGCCAGTTTTTCGGTGCTGTTTCATTTAAATGTGCATCTAATTCATTATTTTTTCTTTTCTATAATGTAATATTTTAATTATCCCATATTGCCGTTTCATTTGTTATAAATATATTCGTTTTAGAAAGAAAATTCCATTTTTTTTTTTCATTTCAATAAAAATAAAAAATAAAAAACTTCTTTTTTCTTCTATTGTGCAAGCTAAAAGTTTTTATTTGGGTTCTAATCCATTTTCGAAATAAAATCCAATTCGTGTTAGTTTATTATGATTATTTCTAAATCAGAACAGTAGAGTCGGTGTTGGCTATGCTCACCAGATAATCTATGGAAATGGCAGAGCATAATAGAACCCTTTGGCATAAAATTTTAATATACAATTCCTACAAATATACATACGATAATTCTTTTACTTTCATACCTGACATCCAGTGAACCATTATTCTCTTCTTGTATTTTGTTCAGGAATCGGGAAAATGCTATATAACAACGAGTATCATATATATCGCTCAAAGATATAACATTATTATATTTATTTTTTAAAGCTTTATTTTCTAGAAATTTTCATGCTGTCAAGACTGCATTATTTTAGCTTCATACATCATATCAACAAACGTAATAACAGAGATGAAAAAATATATATATATGTGACACGGTGAAGAATTCAAATAGGATTTCATGAATATCCTTTCGTTTTATCAAAAGATAAAATATCGAGTATATATATTCTGAGGATGATATTAGAGACAATTGGCTACAAAAAGATGTCGTTGCCATTTTTTACATCCAAATATTTTGATTTATTTTCGTTACACTTTTATTTAAAGCAATATCCTACATTCCGCCCTTTCCCCCCTTTCGAATGTACTTGAAAAGTTTTAGTAAAATGTTCTGTGAGTATGCTTTTTTATGCTATAATATAAATAAATTAGTGAAATATGCAAAATGTTAAAGTTTTTAAATAATAATAAAGGCATATTTTCTGTTTATCATTTGGGGATCAGTCATTGTTAGTTTATTTAGTACTTTTTAAATCTATGTGATGTTATGCAGATTTTTGTAAACATTTGTAGATTTGATATATGGTAATGTATTTCTTTTATTTTCTAATCTTGTAATGTTTTCGAAATGGTGACTCTGAAAATAGAAACCTGGGGTATTTTAATTACCTAGCATATTATAATTTTTTTTTCTGATTTATTGCACCCCAGTGGCTACAATTCATGATCTATCACGGGCATTGCAGATGATATTTTGTTATGGCGAATTTTAAAACATAGGGGTGGAATATGAATGATTTTTAAAGAAAAATATATACCTCTTGATCTGCTTTTTTTTTTTTAATTCAGCCCCTTGCCTCCTGAGGGTAAAATTATATCTAATGCTATATCAGATCCTCTTTCAGATGATTTTTTTTCTTTTTTTTTTTTTTTAATTATTTAGATTTTTCTAACGAGATGAATCTTATACGTGAATAAATAAAGATAATATATAAAGAGCTGCCTTAAAGGAATTTGGCTCGATGTCTTGAATATATAAAGCCGTTGCGTGAAATATTTATGAGATTTATATGTAACAAAATCTAAATGCAAAATCCACGAAATGCTCGGAGAAACTTTTCCGAAACAATGACGTAACCGAGTAGTAAATTAAACTCTACTAAATTCCTTTTGGAATTACCCACGATTTCGTCAAGCCAGCTTCCGCCGCTTCACTACGCATTTAGCAATTCATCTGCTATTCACTGTCAACCGCACCTTTTCGTCAGAACGTCTGTTTTTTCATTCAGATCCCAAGCGGGTCACTGTGTCAAAAGAGGCGTTGAGCGAGGATGAGGAGAAGCTCCAAACACAAACGGATGCAGGTACCTGCGTCAGCCTCTGCACTGCACATAATCGTTTGGACAGGGAGGGGTTTTCCCGAAAGTGATTTCACCTGATAGAGAAGCGAGAGAAAGTTGAGAGACTAATTTCCAAGGATGATACAGTGTCCGTGAAATTTCATTTTCGATATCACGGCTCGAGTGTCAGAGAATATTTCAGTTATGGTTTCGTTTCGAAAGCAATAATTGCAGCTTAAAAAATTCCGAAAAGGGTATTGGAAATCAGATATTTAGAAAAGTATTACTGTAAAATATATCTGCGTGTGCATATTTGAGTTCTGAGTTTATGAAATAATAATAGTAAAGAAAACTAGTTCGCCAGTGAAAACTACTTACTTTACACGAAAAAAAAAAAACAAATACTGTTTTAGATAGAGGTTACTCTGTAAAATACATTTACGTGGACATATTTACTTGCTGAATTTATGAAATGATAATGATAAACAAAACGTCAACTAGGTCGGTTGTAAAAATTACTTTACTACAAAAAAAAAAAAAAAAAAAAAAAAAAAAAAAAAAAAAATTAAAAAGAAAAACTGTTTTCAACTTTTTTTTTTAAGTTAAAGTTCGAAAAATCTTTGGATCTCCTATTTCTTCCGTAAAATCAACAACTGTTTTTTTTAAATTATGGAGGTCAGTTTGTTAATGTATTAAAGCGTACAGTTTTTAAACTATCTCAACATTTGACCCTATAAACTGACCTTAAAGTTTACAATGTTTATATTCATCAAGTGAAGGATTGCCTCTAAAGGCGAGATGGGAAAGCAAGGATGAGACCCAAACCGTCTCTGTACATCATCGTTTGGGACGGGAGGGGTTTTCCAGAAACTGATTTCACCCGATAGAGAAGCCAGAGAAAGTTGAGAAACTAATTTCCAAGGATTATACAGTGTCCGTGAAATTTCATTTTCGATATCACGGCTCGAGTGTCACAGAATATTTCAGTTATGGTTTCGTTTCGAAAGCAATAATTGCAGCTGTCCGAAAAGAGCATCGGAAATCAGATATTTAATATATTATTACCAAAAAAGTTAACATGACGTATTTTCAAATTATCTCGGCAGTTAACGGGAAAAACTGCGCGAGATGTTTATGGCGTTTTATAATGCTTTCATGTGTAATTAAAAAATTAATGCTGTTATTCATAAACAAGTTGGAAATTGCTCGTCAAACGTGGCAAATGAGGTGCGTTCGTACTATAACTAGTTTTATAATTATTTGAACCCCATGTATAATTTTTTGCACTTCATAAGGTGCATAGTCTTTAACATCATTAAAATGCACTTCCAATAATTTTTTTTCCCATTCCCCGCAATGTAACGGAACACTTTTGACTGTCCCTGTAATTAAAATATGCATCCGATTTTCATAAAATTTGAAATGGCTCGACAAAACTTTGCAACAGTTATATATTTAAAATTTCAGACCATTCGGAAGGCTGTAACATCATGAAAATGCACTTGCAATAATTTTTCCCATTGGCCGTAAGTAAAGAAAAACTTTTGACTGTCCCTGTAATTAAACTATACATCCGATTTTCATAAAATTTGAAATGGCTCGACAAAATTCTGCAACAATCATATATTTAAAATTTCAGACCATTCGGTTGGGTAGTTTTTGCCCTGTTACATGCGGACAGACAGTTCAGTCCGTCCGTCGTTCAGACGGACGGACTGAACGACGACAATAGGTGCTACGTATTTATATAATTACGAACGCACCTAAAAATTATTAGCATCGAAAATTATTTTTAAAAGACCGGTAATTCTGAGTTAAATAGAGGTTATACTGTAAAATATGTTTGTATGAGTACATTTATTTGTTGTGTTTATAAAATAATAATAGTAAAGAAAATGTCAATTAGGTCGCCAGTGAAAACTACTTACTTTACTGAAAGAAAAATACTGTTTTCACAGTAATACTGTTGATTCAAAAAATACCCCCCTTTTTTAGGTGCTGTCAAATACAGTGTCTTACTATCAAAACTGAAAATTTCGAAAAATCTTTGGAGCCCATATTTTTTCAGTAAAGTCAACAACTATTTTAAAAGTTATATAGGTCAGTTTGTTATTACATTAAAGAGTACAGTTTTTAAACCATCTGAACATTTAACCCTTTAAGGGGTCTCAGGACTCTTAAAATTGGAAAAAATGAAAAAAAAAACACCATTTTCAACATTTAATATCTTAAAATGTATTTGATTTTAAGATACAATTTTAGTTGGAATAAAATATATAAGTATGTTCTTTCATTTTGTGTATTTAAAAAATTATAAGATGCAGAATTAGCATTTACAGGGGGCTCCTAACTGATAGACATTTTTCGAACAAAAAATCGGCATAACAGCTTACGCGCACGATTACAAAATAAGTTTGTCAACTGGAATGAAAATTTTGGTACCTACTTATACTTCAGATTGTAATAATTACTCTGAACCTAAATAAATTTGTATTTAAAGCTTTTTTTATATTTTTAATACAAAGTTGTATTTAGCTAATGCAAAATTAAGAAAATTTCAACAGTATAATCACCTAAAAAAATATTATTTTGAACAATAAAAAGGAAATTTTAGGTTCAGTTTATACAGACTAACATGAAACATATGTTTTGAAAATTTCATGAAAAAATATTCATAAGTTTTTGAGATATCGTGCGCGTTATGCCCAAAAACGTCATTTGGAGGAAAATGGCTTCAAGTTTCCGAAACGACGCTTCAGCTATTGAACGTGTATAAATGTAAAAGCCATAACTTCAGTTCTAATAGGAATTTCAAGGAAACAGTTATATCAAAATGTTCAGAAAAGATAGGCGTTAAACATCTAAAAAAATTAAAATTTCGAAAATTTTAAAGCTTTAATAGTCCTGAGACCCCTTAAACTGACCTTAATATTTAGAATGCTATTACAATATTTATTCATCCAAGCGAATGGTTAAATTAAGGCGCGTCGGGAAAGCCAGGAAGAGAACTCCAAACGCAAACGGATGCAGTACTTGCGTCCGCTTCTGCACATCGTCGTTTGGGACGGGAGGGGTTTTCCCGAAACTGATTTCACCCGATATAGAAGCCAGAGAAAGTTGAGAAACTAATTTCCAAGGATGATACATATACAATGTCCATGAAATTTTACTTTCGATATCAAGGCTCGGATGTCATGCAGTATTTCCAGTTATGGTTTTGAAAGTCACTACTGAAGTTTTTGAGATTTTTGAACAGTGTTAGACAAAGATAGTTTAATTTAGAATTACTGAAACTGTTAAAAGAGTATGACTTGTAATTAATCATAGAAAATAGTTTTGGTGTTTACGATATTTTTAAAACATTTTCGACGCCATTTGTGTGCTTTATATATATATATAACCATTAATTAAACATTACCGACCATCATCAGAAACCGCAATATTGTGAATGATTGACAACAAAGCGCCACAAACCAACAATATAGAAATGTATGTATAAAATAAAGTACCTTATACCTAATTACAAGAATTAACATGGAAGAAAAAAAAGAAGAATATGGATTCCGAAAAAAATTGAAAAACTTATATATTGAATTACGTTTTCAAGAGTACAGAATTCAATGATATAAGCAAATCGGTTGTTTTCTGTGAGAAAAAAGCTATAAGCTGAAATTTTTTTTCCCCTGTACTCAAACAACCAATATAACCAAAGGAATAGCCCCAAGATGAAAACAAAACATATATATATATATTAGAGGTTAATTAAACAGAGGTAGTTACATGTTACACTGAGATGTTCATTTTATTGAATCATTTTTTGTAACGAACAAATACAGAATTTTATTAAAAACTGAAGAAAGTTCGCAAAAACTCAAGATACATTTCTGTTAAATAAACGATTTTTTATACGGTAAAAAAAAAGAAGATTTTGATAAACTTAAAATTACACTATTTGCAAATTACTTAAAAGATGAAAAAACATTTAAAAAGGTGTAAAATTACTTTAATATCCCAAGTACTTTCAACCATATACATAGCCTTTGTAAGAGAATACAAAAATACAAACGTCTTATTTTCAAATTTCACGTAGTTGGTATCAAAAAGCGTGAAAGTCAATTTTTATATCCGGAAAGCAATGGGAAAATAAAAATATGGATATAGAGGGAAGTGGAATATTACGTGTTTTATGATTCTTTTAGCAAACTGAGCCAAATTCTGGGTATGTTGTAGGATAAAACGTCATTACAAACAGTATTTTCTTTAGTAATAAGTTCCATTGTTTCACGGATCATTAAATCATGATAATTCTTTAAAGGACATACAATTTTTGTATCTTCGAAATTAAACTGTATATTCCTATGCCCCTTATGTATGTCCCTTAATGAATTATCATGATTTATTTATCCGTGAATCAATAGAAATTATTACTAAAGAAAATACTGTTTGTGTAATGACGTTTTATCCTACAACATACCCAGAATTTGGCTCAGTTTGCTTAAAGAATCATAAAACACGTAATATTCCACTTCCTTCTATATCCATGTTTTTATTTTCTCAATGTTTTCCGGATCTAAAAATTGACTTTGACTTGCACTCCTTTCGACACCAACTATGTAAAATTTAAAAATAAGACGTTTGTATTTTTGTATTCTCTGACGAAGGCTATGTATATAGTTGAAAGTACTAAGGATATTAAAGTAATTTAACACCTTTTTAAATATTTTTTCATCGTTTAAGTAATTTGCACATAGTGCAATTTTAAGTTTAACTTTTTAAAGATGAATTTAGCATTCTATTTATTTGCTGAAGCTATTGATTCTACAGTATTATAAGTTAGGATGCCAGAATATATCTATTTTTAAGAGAAAAAAAAATCTGAATTTATAACGAATTTTTTGTTATTTTAACAGATTTCCCCCGTGAAATACACAAATTTTTAGTGTCGTTCTGGTTAATAATCCTTTTTTCAAAAAAAAAAAAAAAACCCTAGCTTTCATATTACAATATTAAAATATTTATTTGCTTAAAAGACGTTATAAAAACACATTAAAAGTAAATTTAAAATCTATATTTACATGTTTCAACTCATTTTCTGAGTCGTCATCAGAATGTATAACATAAAATTACAAATGCATATGAAAACTGGAAATTTTTTTTTCCATTTTTCATATGCATTTGTAATTTTCCGTTATATATTCTGATGACGACTCAGTAAAAGAGTTGAAACATGTAAATATAGATTTTTAATTTACTTTTAATGTGTTTTTATGACGCCTTTTAAGTAAATAAATATTTTAATATTGTGATATGGTTAGTAGTAGACGTAATTTTGACTTACTACTCGCACTTATTTACATTTGAAAACAGATTTCATTTTACTGCATGTCATCAAGGGGCCAAAAGGACATCGGAAATCAGATATTTAGTATTACTGAATATAGTCAACATAATGTATTTTCAAATTATCTAGGCAATTATCGAAAAAAAAAAAAAAAAAAAACTGCCCAAGATGCTTATGATGTTTTTATAATGCTTTCAGGTGTAATTTTAAAACTAATATAATAATTAATTAAAAAATGAGAAAAATTAGGTATAATTTAATCGCTGATTTCAGCAATTAAATAAGGCGACGATTTCTATTTGGAAATACTGGTAACAGAAATCGTAACAGTTGGCTCCTCGGTAAGGTAATTATTTAAAAAAGATCGGTTATAGATAGAAGTTACACTCTAAAATATATTTGTGCGTGTATATATGCTTGTTGAGTTTATAAAATAGAATAGAAAACAAAACGTCAATTAGGTCGCTAGTGAATAGGGGAGGTAGGGGAGGTTTGATACATAGGGAGGGTTGACACATTGACAATTTTTCTCAACAAATGGCATTAACAGCCATTGTAACAGATGTAAAGTCTTCTTTTATTAGCAGAGGTCATCATTATCTGGACTTAGCAGTGAAGAACTGACAACGTTTTTTTTCTTTTAATTTTGAAGACTTTTGGAATGTCAATGTAATTTTTTTTAAATATTGATTTTTTTTCATAACTCTTATTATTGTGAAGATAATATCTTGTAACTTTTTTTTTGTAATGCACATTGTTAGAGTGAGTTTTACCAGAAAGCATATTGGCATTTTGCAACTGCATTTATACAAAATGATTGAAAATCCAATTAGGCATGATAGGGAGAAATGATACATTAGTGCTGGGGAGAAATGATACACTTGTATATTTGAAATTTAACAGTTTTTTTAAATTGTAAACTAATATAGGACTGTAATATTCATTATTGTTTTACAGCAAGAGCTACTGAAATTGGTAAGGAAGAACAAAGAGACTCTTCATAGACATTATGTAGGTTACATAGAAAAGCAGTGCTATGATAGATGGTTAGTTCGTTTTGCTCGTCATGTAGAAGGAAAAAAGTTTAAATGGTCTGAAAAGGAAGATGTTTCTATAATTGACGAAGTGAAAAAAAAACAAAAAAACAAAAAGTTAAATCCCCCGTTTTTACTTACCAAAATGATAGAGTTATTAGTTTTTCTTTTAACCATTTCAGGGGTTGTGGTATGTTTATAAAACCACTTAATTTTAATTCACAAACGCCACATTAGCACCAACATTTTGTAAAATATTTTTCATTTAATATGAAAGTGAAATATAGCCCTTTTCTTATTTGCAATTAAATTTGTTGGTAAATTCCGGCACCATTCATTTATTTAACCCTTTAGCATTGAAAATGCTTTGATCTGAAAGGGTTAAAGAAATCTTAAATGTGCTAAATTTATGTTAAATTGTTTGCAAATCAGCAAGGTTCACTTCATTTTTTCTTGCAGCAAGATCTCTGAGTTTTTTTTCATTATTTATTTTCTAAAAAGTGTGTTAATAGAATTGTTTAAATATTTTTGTAAAAAACATTTCTGAAACAAAATGTATCAATGTTATTTCTTTTTAAATTTTACTTAAATATTTCAAGATTTATCATATAAAATTGTATGACACATAAATTGATAAATTATGTGTGTGCATGACACATAAACTGTCTGCATTTTTTTTAAAAATTTACATAACAATGTATCAAACATCCCTTGCTAGTGTATCAATATATTTTTTGAATGATAATTTTTAAAATTCACAATATTTTTAATGAATGAATAAAAGGTCACTTTATACGAAAACACGAAAAATTTGTTTAAAAATAGGTTTCTAAGGGTTGTAAAAAATTAGTAAAAAAAAAAAAAAATGTATCATACCTCCCCTACAACTTACTTTACTGAAAAATAAAATAAATTGTCTTCCGTTGTCAAATATAGAGTTTTTTAATCAAAGAAAGAAAATTCAAAAAATTTTTGGATCCATATTTTTTCCAGTAAATTCAACAACAGTTTTTTAAATTATGGAGTTCAGTTTGTTAACATATTAAAGAGTACAGTTTTTAAACTGCCTGAACATTTAACCCTTTAAACTGACTTTAATATTCACAGTAATTACATTCATCCATGCGAATGATTGAGTCTAAATTCGCGTTGGGTTGGTTGTATGAGGTTTTATGGCGCAAAATCACTTAAGGGATATGCTGTGCTAAAATAAGTATAGTAAAAATACCAAAAAGTGCGAAAGAGATACTAAAAAAAGCAACCTGGAAGGTGGATCCCATCCATATGTAGTCAGAGAAGTGTAAATAAATTAATTTTAAATCCTAAAAATAATAGAGTTTTAAAGAAATTCAATAAAGAGTGATGTCTGGATGGGGAAATTCGCGTTGGGAAAGTTCGGAGCTCTCATACCAGGAGCAGAGGCCAAAGCAGCGTGTTGGTTTCCCTCAACTGCCAGGATCCTCCTTTCCAGGGACACGCACGGCAAACACGTGGATGGTTTACAATTTTCCATATGTCGATACAGACAGGATGATATTGGCTTATGCATAATCACCCTCCTCTCCAAACAGGAAAACACAATGAGAGTGAAACTAAGAGGAAAGAATATACAAGAGAAGGAAGAGGAAAAAGAAAAGAGAAAGATTGCTCAGGTGCCTGGATTGCGAAGCCCGTGAATACCTAAAGAAGGTATATCCCTAGGGGTGAGCGTTCGGGTCAACCTGAGCCTGTGAAGACCTCTTTTCCGAACACAAACAGATGCAGGTACCTGAGTCAATCTCAGCACATCATCGTTTGGGACGGCAGGGGTTTTCCAGAAAGTGATTTCATACGATATAGAAAGGAAAGATAGTTGAGAAACTAATTTCCAAGCATGATACAACAGTGTCCGCGAAATTTCACTTTCGATGTAGGAGAGTATTTCCAATTGTGATTTTGAAAGTTTTAGTGCTTTCATGTGCAGTTTAAAAATTTACCTTATTGTTAATAAAACAAGTAAGAAAAAAATCATGCGTCAAGCATAGATTATGAAACACTTTCCAACACATTTAGAATGATGTAACAAAACTACACCGTTTAAAAAAATAAAATATTATGCCTAATTCAACTATATGGAAACGCATAAATCATTTCAAAACACAATTTCAGCTGTTCCCATCCACAATCGGAAAATTATGCGAATTTTTTCAGCAGCCCTGTATATGATATATAGATTTGAATTTATTAACTACATGCATGCCAAAATTTAGTTCACTTAAGAGATACATATAGTACTTCAGTTGAAAATTTACCTTCAGCAATTTCCTCTAATAAGGAGAACGCTAAGTGAATACTTTTGTGCAGCCCTGTATTTGAGGTATACAATTTATATATAACGAGTAAGATGCAAAAATTAATTTAAGTTAAAAGCGCATACCGAATTTTAAACCGTACACTCCAGCAATTATTACTCGGAGACAGTACTGTACTGTAACGATTTCTTTTGTGTGTCCCTGTAAATGAATAAAAAATGCTATGAATGCTTTGTTTAAACGTGATCATAGTGAAATTCAGTGATTTATATTAGTTTCCATACATTTGGAATAGAATAATGTCATTAAAATACTCTGCAAACGATTTTTTCCCATATACCATAATGTAATTGAAAACTTTTGAGTGCCCCTGTAAATGAACGATTAATCCTACATACTTCATATACAATACCAAACATGATTTGGTGACCCTAAATAACCTTTATCAATTGCATGAAAATCCGTGTATATTTACGGGAGTTAGAGCGTGGACAGACGGCCAGACGGACTGACAAACCGAATGCATGAACACTTTTCAACTTTGTTGGAAAGTGTTAAAAAGGACAAAAATTCTGTATAATTTAATTTGCCGATTACGGCAATTAAATAAGGCGAAGATTTCTATTCTCCTAAATATTGGTGTATAACAAATTGTAGCGGTTGGTTGGTCGGTAATTATTTAAAGAAGCTCGGTTATTCAGAGTTAGATAGAGGATACACTGTGAAAAATAATTGTGCGTGCATATTCGCGTGCTGAGTTTCTGAAATAATAATAATAAATAAAACTTCAACTAGATTGCTGGTAAAAACTACTTACTTTACCGAAAAAAGCTGTTTTTTTACTGTCAAACATAGCGTTTTTTACTTTCAAGAAAGGAAAGTTCGAAAAATCTTTTCCTGTAAAATTAACAATTTTTACTATCAGCTTGGACCTCGTATTTTTTCAGTAAAGTCAACAAATATTTTTTACATTATAGAGGTCAGCGTGTTATATATTAAAGTGCATAGTTTTTAAACTATCTCAACATTTAACACCTGCGTCATCATATTATCTGTTGGGACTCTGAGGAGTTTTCCCGAAAGTGATTTCATCCAATAGAGAAGCGAAAGAAAATTGAGAAAGTAATTTCCAAGGATGATACAGTGTCGGGAAAATATCACTTTCGATATCACCGCTCGAATCTCAGAGAGTATTTCCAATTATGGTTTCGAAAGCAATTACTGAAGCTTTTGAGATTTTTGAGCAGTTTTAGACAAAGATGTTAAAAAGCAGAAAACCAACGTTTAAAAATACACAAAGAATAAAAGAAAAGCAGCAAACAGCTGTTTTGAATCTACTAGCGAAATTCTTCTTCAGTGCAAGACAGGGCAAGGCACAGCATGCTAGAAAAAGCAAGGCTGCCGGCAAGAACAAAGACGCGCCGGCAAGAACAAAGACGCGCCGGCTTATATACCCGATTCGGGTAGAGAATGCGCCAAAAACAACCAATGAGAGAGAAGCACAGGCAACGACTGAGTGGACAAGTAGCGACATCTACCGGAGAATTAGAGAAAAAGAAAAAAAATGGAAATTAAATTAATGCTCCCCAAATATTTGGAAAATCAGCAGTACTAGATAAGTCATTGACTAAAGAGTGAGGATTTTTAATGATGTGGTAAGCTTCCCAAAAATTGTGATCAAGGTTAGAAGAACATTTTTGGATAATGATAGTTGAGGAAAAATTGAACCTATGTTGAAAAGACCAACAATGTTGAGCAATAGAAGAACGTTTAAGCTCCTGGTTTTTAACATAACCTTCATGCTCTTTTTAACGAAATCTCAGAGCACGTTTAGTCTGGACAATATAAGGCAGACCACACTGGCAAGGGATTTGGTAAATACCTCAGTTATCTAGACGATCAACGGGGTGTTTGAGATTTGAAAAAGCGATTTTATTAACAGGAGAAAAAATAACATTAAAATCAAACCTTCTCAAGATTTTAGCAACTTGCTGACTGATTTTAGGAAAAAATGGCAACACAACTGAAGTATTAGAGTTGAATATTTTTCAGAATGGACGGGTTTTATCAATTTCTTATAAATAGAATCTATAATATTAGAGGAATAACCACGATCAACAGCAATAGCTTTGAGGTAATTAAGTTCAGCACTAAGTAACGAGGAATGGAACAAATATTGGTAGACCGAAAAACAAAAGTATTGAAAGAAGCGAATTTCTGGTTAGGGGGATGAGAAGAATACCTGTGAGGTGGGAGATTGACAGATCATTTATTATTTGTGCATTTTTAAACGTTGGTTTTCTGCTTTTTAATATTGTTGCACAAAGGCTTTATTTGCTATTTTTATAGACAAAGATGGTTTGATATAGAATTACTGAAATTTCTAAAAGAGTACAGCTTATAATTAACCGTAGTCTTGATGTGTTAACAAAATTTTTGTAATATTTTTGAGAAACCTTTTTGCTTTTTCAGTTAGTTAAAATTATTTGTCAGAGTTTAATTAATCAGAGTTTCTTACGGATTACATTGTATAACATCGACGTTTATTTTATGTGGAAAAGATATATATTTGTAACAGATTAATACAGAACCAAAAAGTAAAGAAATTTAGTAAAAATTTAGATACGTTCCTGATAAAAAAATGTATTTTTGGCAGAAAACTTTATTAATTTTATAAAAACAAACTGTTCTCAAAGACGCCAGTGAAAGATTTTTTAAGTTTAGGGGAAAAAAATCTATGTTTAATATGAATTTTCTGTAAGTTTAACTAATTTTCCCTGTGAAATAACAGTTTTTGCATTAAAATTTAATTCTAAAAAATAATTTTTTAATGGCAAAATTTGTATGATTACCCGTTCTCTCCATTTTTAATCTTATTTCTCATATCTACCCTATATATATATATATATATATATATATATATATATATATATATATATATATATATATATATATATATATATATAATCCTAATGAAACGAATTTATGAAACGAATATATGAAACGCCTGAAATGTAACGATTCTTTGAATCGACTGATTAAACAACTGATTATGTTTCACGGTCATTTCTCCTAAAAAAAGGAATACTTTGCGATGAAATTAACACCAAAAATCAATATTGATCCGCAGATTTCAAAACTGGTATTAGAATTTTTAAATTCGAATTAGTTTTCGAAATATTAATTTTTTTCTAATTTTATATACATTTTTCTAATGATGGTAACTCAAATTTTAATCAAACAGATATTTTTTTTTTCAGATTTTAGAAAAGGTTACTATTTTAAACTAATTTGGCGAGAAGTCTGGCCTCCCTTAAATGTATGCTAAGAAATGTATCATGTTACTTTTATTCATAATTCAATTTGTATTTCATTATCATTTTATTTAATACAAGCAGAAACATTTAAAATAAATGGCTTTCACTTCTTTATTTTTTTTAAACGAAATGAAAAGAAAAATATTAGGCACAGATATCATATACGCACCGGGGTACCTAATTGGCGCCAAAATGGCATTATTTTGGTTGACATGGTAACCCGGCTATTGTTGTTTATTTAATAATAAGTGTTTTTTTACTTTATTTTCCTTTTTTTAAATTACATAAATTGTTTTGTTCTATAGTTTATTATTTTTCATGTTATTTTCCTTTAAAAATAAAAAAATAATAGAAAATAATTAAAAAATACGGTACTACTTAGTTATTCCATCGACCCATTTCGCCAAATTATATAAATCGCCAAACCACTTGCCAAATTATACAAATTGACATAATTTTTATTTTAAATAACGAAAGAACAAAGAAAATAGTATTAATCAATTAATCAATATACAAATAAAACGTCGAAATAAAAATCACTTGATGACGTAAAGACGTGTAACTTGCTTAAAGTCAAGTGACCGTGACATTTATCAACCATTATTGGCATTTAATCTTATAGTTTGCTGATAGATTTTTGGTCGACGGGATAACTAAGTAGTACCAAAAATACATATGTAACTGGTATTTGAAAACGAGGATTTCGCCAAATTTTCGTAGAAAAAATCACGCCAAACCGGGTGCGTATATGGCATCTGGCCAAACATTAAATGATGTAACAAACGATGACATTTAATTCCAACTTCAAAGCAATGTTATAATTTACCACTCGAAAAATAAAAAAAATGCTAACTGGCGAGTTGAAAAATAGTTATTGGCTTGATTTGCACCCGGCTAGCGTAACAGTACCAAGAATTCTTTGCGACAATGCTTTTATGTAGTATTATTCGAAAAACAAATTGATTTTTTTTAATCGAAATGGAAAACTTTCGGCACAGATGCCACATACGGTCCCATATTGGCGCTATTTTTTTCTGACGCCAATGGCATATACGCAACGGGTACTTAACTGGCGCCATAGTATCGTTATTTTACTTGATTTGATAAGCTGGATGTTGTTGTTTATGCTGTTGATCTTTTCCCCAAATTAACGTCGGAAAAAAATCGCGTCAATATGGGGCCGTATATGATATCTGGGCCAAACTTTCATATGAAAAGCGAAGGGATCAGAGCGTATTTATTTATGGCAGTTACATGACTTGGACTATTATAATATAGATGAAATGATGGCGATATAATAATATTTGACGACTTATCACCTGTACCTGGTTAATATTAAAGTACCAAAATGGCACCAGGAATATAAAAAGCGAAGTGGTTCGTCCGGAACTCTTGATGATAGTCTCATGACTAGGGCTATTGTTATAGAATTTGTTTTAAAATACCGGGAGACAAAGACTCTATACACTTAATTCCTTTTATTTTTAGCTTCTTTTCAAACGTTTAACTGATCCTCTTTAATCAAACACGAAAACAACCATTGGATGTCTTAACAGCAACTGATTCGGCCTTAAATTTTTGAAATCAAAGGAAATTGAATGGAAACGCGTTTACAGGGAAATCTGCACAGCTTTTTTCAGTAGAATTCAATCTTCTATAATATTTTTTAAACCGATCAGATTAGCGTGTTTTTAGATTCAACGGTGTCTGAACGGGGGTTGGCGAGCGTAGCTTGCAGGGGGCAGAGCCCCCTAGTACATATATAATATTATCAGTATATAACTACTTTTTTCTAATATAATATGATAATACATGTAAAGTTATTTTTAGGGTTTCGTTCATCTGACGAAACCCTATTCGTCTCGCTCCTCTGTCTGTCTGTCTGTCCGTCACAGAGCCCGTTCTCAGAAACTATACATGTTGGAGACTTGAAATTTTGCATACTTATATACAAACACCACACATCATATGACAAATCATAAAAATTTGAAAAAGTCGTACATTTAACCCTTTGGGCTCCCACATGTGTATTTTAAACAATTCTTTCTATGTGAACCCCTAATTAGGGGGGAGGCGTGAAATTTTCCATACTTATAGCTGAATACCCCACATCAAATAACAAATCATAAAATTTTGAAAAAGTCGTACATTTAACCCTTTGGGCTCCCACATGTGTATTTTAAACAATTATTTCTAAGTTAGCCCCTAATTAGGTTGGAGGAGTGAAATTTTGCATACATATAGCTGAATACCTCACATCAAACAAAAAAATCATAAAATTTTCAAAAAGTCGTACATTTAACCCTTTGGGCTCCCACATGTGTATTTTAAACAATTCTTTCTAAGTGACTCCCTATTTAGGTTGGAGGCGTGAAATTTTGCACACTTATAGCTGAGCACCTCGCATCAAACGACAAATCAGAAAATTTTGAAATAGTCGTACATTTAACCATTTGGGCCTCCACATGTGTATTTTAAACAATTCTTTCTAAGTGAGTCCCTAATTAGGTTGGAGGCGTGAAATTTTGCATACTTATAGCTGAGCACCTCGCATCAAACGACAAATCATAAAATTTTGAAAAATTCGTACATTTAACCCTTTGGACTACCACATGCGTATTTTAAGCAATTCTTTCAAACTGAGCCCCTTATTAAATTGGAGATTTGAAATTATGCATATTTATAACAGAACACCTAAGGGCAGGCGACAAAACATAAAATCTTTAAAAAGTCTTACGTTTAACCCTTTGAGCTACCACATATGTATTTTAAGCAATTCTTTCTAAGAGAGCCCCTAATTAAGTTGGAGACATGAATTTTTGCATACGTATAGCTGAATACCTCAGACCACACGACAAATCATAAAATTTTCAAACAGTCTTATATTATTTACTCCCCCGGGCTCTTACTTGCATATTTTAAGCAATTTTTCTAACCTCCGCCCTTTTCACCCGGGGAGCACTTTTCCAACTTTTGCCGACACCCCTTTGACCATTCTTTCATATTATGCACCATAGCCTTACATATTTTAGTTCCACTTTTTACCGCCAGGGGCGCCTACTTATCTCGGGTGCTATGGTACCAATCCCTTTGATTAATGTATATACGGATAGTATGTAAAATGGAGTTTCGTTCGGATAGAGGTTTGTTTAGAGTATATTGCGCCCTGATTGCAAAATGTGGAACTAACAAATTTTTCAGAAGGCTAAAGTGTTTTGAAAGGAATGTTAAACGAAACCCTCTGTGCGATCTGTGATCACACTTACCCACTTGTTTTTCATTTAATCATTCATATTCATTTAAGCATGTCATCGTTTGGGAAGGGAAGGGTTTTCTCGAAAGTGATTTCAACTGATAGAGAAGCGAGAGAAAGTTGAGAAACTTATTTTCAAGGATGATAAAGTATCCGTGAAATATTACATTCGATATCACGGCTCGTATGTCAAAGAGTATTTCCAGTTATAGTTTTAAAAGCAGTTATTCCAACTCATCAAAATTTCGAATAGTGCTGGACAAAGATAGTTTATTTATAGAATTACTGAAATTGTTAAAACAATATAATTTGTAATTAATCTAGGAAAATAGTCTTGATTTTACGATATTTTGTAATATTTTCAAGAACCATTTATTCTTTTTAAAATTAGTTCTTAGTCAGAACAGAAGTTAATTAAACAGAAGTAACAGGTTACAGTGTAAAATATATGTTCAATTATATATTTTTCACAAAGATATCAATCTTCGTCAGGCATTATCGTATGAAAAAGAGAACGAATAGTTTTATCCGCTATATTTCATCACGAAAGAAGTAGTAATATATTTTTTAAAAATAGTTTAATAGTGTCTTTAAAAATACAGGAATTATACAACACAAAAATATTACATTCGATATCACGATTCGTATGTCAAAATGTATTTCCAGTTATGGTTTTAAAAGTAGTTATTGCAACTATTGAAAATTACGAATAGTGCTAGACAAAGATAGTTTATATATAGAATTACTGAAATTGTTAAAACAGTATAATTTGTAATTAATCTAGGAAAATAGTCTTGATTTTACGATATTTTGTAATATTTTCAAGAACCATTTGTTCTTTTTAAAATTAGTTCTTAGTCAGAAGAGATGTTAATTAAACAGAAGTAACAGGTTACAGTGTAAAATATATGTTCAATTTTATATTTTTCACAAAGATATCAATCTTCGTCAGGCATTATCGTATGAAAAAGAGAACGAATAGTTTTATCCGCTATATTTCATCACGAAAGAAGTAGTAATATATTTTTTAAAAATAGTTTAATAGTGTCTTTAAAAATACAGGAACTATACAACACAAAAATATTACATTCGATATCACGATTCGTATGTCAAAATGTATTTCCAGTTATGGTTTTAAAAGCAGTTATTGCAACTATTGAAAATTACGAATAGTGCTAGACAAAGATAGTTTATATATAGAATTACTGAAATTGTTAAAACAGTATAATTTGTAATTAATCTAGGAAAATAGTCTTGATTTTACGATATTTTGTAATATTTTCAAGAACCATTTATTCTTTTTAAAATTAGTTCTTAGTCAGAACAGAAGTTAATTAAACAGAAGTAACAGGTTACAGTGTAAAATATATGTTCAATTTTATATTTTTCACAAAGATATCAATCTTCGTCAGGCATTATCGTATGAAAAAGAGAACGAATAGTTTTATCAGCTATATTTCATCACGAAAGAAGTAGTAATATATTTTTTAAAAATAGTTTAATAGTGTCTTTAAAAATACAGGAATTATACAACACAAAAATATTACATTCGATATCACGATTCGTATGTCAAAAGGTATTTCCAGTTATGGTTTTAAAAGCAGTTATTGCAATTATTGAAAATTACGAATAGTGCTAGACAAAGATAGTTTATTTATAGAATTACTGAAATTGTTAAAACAGTATAATTTGTAATTAATCTAGGAAAATAGTCTTGATTTTACGATATTTTGTAATATTTTCAAGAACCAAGATTTATTCTTTTTCAAATTAGTTCTTTGTCAGAACAGAAGTTGATTAAACAGAGGTCGTTACAGGTTATAGTCTAAAATATAAGTTCATTTATACTTTTTTACAAAGATACCAATCTTCGTCAGGCATTATCTATGAAAAAGAGAACGAATAGTTTGTATCCGCTATATTTCATCTGAAAAAAAGTAGTAATATAGTTTTTTAAAAATCGTTCAGTAGTGTCTTTAAAAATACAGAAACTACATAATACACAAAAATATCACTTTCGATAGCACGACTCTGATATCAGAAAGTATGGTATTTCCATTTATGGTTTTGAAAGCAATTATTGCAGCTTTTGAGATTTTAGAGCAGTGCTAAACAAAGATACACTGTTAAAAAAATTAATGGACTTTCCGTTTCGGAAAAGGCAACTAGTTGCCTTTTCTGAAACGAATAGATTCTTTTTAGAATGAAAAGTTTTAATTTGCAACACGATTAGTTTCACATCTGGCAATGAAAGTAATCTTTTTGGTAATGAAAGATGTCACTTTCATTGCAGATGTGAAACTAATCGTGTTCTAAATTAAAACTTCTCATTCTCAAAAGGAGTCTATTCCGTTTCGGAAAAGACAACTAGTTGCCTTTTCCAAAACGGAAAGTCCATGGATTTTTTTTACAGTGTAGTTTGGTATAGAATTACTGAAACTCTTAAAACAGTACAATTTGTAATTAATCATGGAAAATAGTCTTTATGTTTGCGATATTTTTGTAACATATTCAAGAACCTTATACTTTAAAAAATTAATTAAATTTATTTTTGTGTCGGAGGTTAATTAAACAAACAGAGATAGTTACATGTTACATTTTAATATATCGATGTTCATTTTATTTATTTTTATTTTTTACTTTAATTTAAATTTTTTTTACAGACAAATACAGAATTTTACTGAAAAGTAAAGAAAGGCTGTAAAAACTCAAGATGTAGATTTTATACTTTGTTTACAGGGGCACACAAAAGCAAAACATCCAAAACTTGTCATCACGATGATGTCCGAAATATTGAAACAATTCAAACTTAATTAGTACAGTGTATGGATCTTACAAGTATCTTGAATGAGTTTATTAATCAAGTATGTAGATCTTATAGTTTGTTTACAGGGGCAAACAAAAACAAAATATCCAAACTTGCCATCACGATGATGTCCGAAATATTGAAACAATTCAAATCTAAATATGACAGTGTATTGATCTTGCAAGTATCTTGGATAAATTCGTTAATGAAGAATGGTTCCGGTACCCCAGGAGTCTCCTAATGGAAAAATCGGCGTTGTTGAAAGCACAATGTATAAAATTAATGATCACATCTTTACTCTGGGTTGCCCGATTCCATGACAATCTTGCCTAAATTTCGTTACTTGTTTTTTGTGCCGGAAAACGAATCAAATCTTCTTTTGACAGCTCCTACTATGTCCACGATATGTCCACGGGACATATTGCTCACCCGCAACAAAAGTAACACAACCCTAAAAAATCCATTTTGCGTTTTATTGCACTAATAGGTCTGATTTAGGTGCATCTTGATACAGGAAAAGTTTCATAAGTGTATAGTTATCCGTTAAATCGCTTTATTGCGCTATGTATATATTTGACAACACAGAAGGGGGCGTAGAAATTTTATGGTGGGTTTAATTACTGAATCCTCCAATTCTCTTCTACATCTTCATTCTTAAGAGTTTTATGCTTTTACAGCTGCATGCAGAGCTAAGTGCAATAATTTTATGTTACAGTAAAAACATGAAAAACTTCTTCTGCTACTCGTGTGATGTATAAGATTTTTGAGTTGTGTCCCTTTTCTTGCAAGTGAGCGATACCCACTGGTTTCGGCTTTGGTTTAGAAGTTAATTAGTCATACAGGGTGTTCCAAAATTCGACCGACAAATTAAGAGGGGTGATAGAAGGCATCAAGAGAATGAAAAAATGCCATAGAACATGGGATCGCAAACCAGGGTACATATAGGGTGTTTTATCCTAAATGAACTTGCGTTGACGGTAATCATTTTGAGAAAAATCAAAACATTATAATGAAAATGCAACGATATGTACCAGGGCCGAAACCAGCCTTTTTTGCACGCAGAGAAAACATGGATTTTGGCGCTCCCCCCCCCCCCCCCCTCTTCCGCAAAGTATATTTACAAAGAGAATTTTACTAATTTTCTAGTAGCCGATTTATTTTAAAATTTAAAATATGTAATCATAAAATATGTAATACTGAACTACGTAATCTACAATGGCGGATACAAAGGGCAGGTCACGGGGGTCATGAGCCCCCTCTGAATGCCAACAAAAATATTCTAAAGATCATTTTTAAAAGGAAATATACAGTAGAGTCCGGATTATCTGAGTCCCACTTAACCGAGTTTCCACTTTAACCAAGTTATTTTCTTCTGATGGGCTGATGTCTTTCATTGTTACGAAACAGCCATTATAAATAAAGTGTTATTAGAGCATAATTTTGTTTAAAAAAAAAATGGCCATTTTTCCCCCATTCTGACCAGAAAATCAGATATCTAACTTTTTACGCCTACTCTTTCATCTTCACCTAACACTTCATTTATAATAACTGTTTCATAATAATGGAAGACATCAGTCCATCAGAAGAAAATTATCCATTCCAAAGGTATAATTTTTAATTTGGCGCCCTTGCGTTCTGGCGCCCGGGGCACATGCCTCCTCTGCCCCCCCCCCCCCACCTTAGTTTCGGCCCTGATATGTACCTTATTTTGTGTGGAATGTTATAACCCGAAGAAAAGTCCTGGAAAAACAAGGTGCTCCAGCAACCGATGATACCGTATATGAACTGGCACTCGCAGTCCAAAATATGGAGCGTCAAGTGCATACTGCTGGCCCGCATACTGGAAAGTTCTACCACTTTTTTCGATATTATCAGATTTACAACAAAGGGGAGAATGTCTGTTAAAAGTTTTATTATAATATACTTCAGTTTTTTTTTATAGTTATTGCCGACAACACAAATTGAATTTGGACAGAGACCCTGTATTTTTGATTAAATACTTGGTTTGTTGTTAAAGAGTATTAGATTTAAAACTATCCGAACAACAATTAATCACAAAATTTGCGATATTTACAATCTTTATATTCATCCAGGCAAGTCACTGTGTCTAAAGGGGCAAAGAAGAAAGCCCCACTCTAAACACAAATGGATGCGGGTACCTGCATCGACATGTTATCCTTTGGGGCAGGAGGGGATTTTCCTGAAAGTGATTTCAATTGATAGAGAAGAGGTAGAGGTCTGCACGGGCCGGAATTTCCCGGCCCGGGTCGAACGAAAGCTATCTTGGGCTCGGCCTGGCTCGGTCTAAAAATTATAAGCTCGTCCCGGCCTGTTTTTTGCAGTTCATGACTCGGCCGGACCAGTACAAAAATCCGTGAAAACAGGCTCGGCCCGGACCGGTTCCTGGAAAAATCAATTAAATCAGGCGCACGATCCGGCCCAACTCAATTTCTACAAAAAATTCAGATTTTTCTTAACATGCAATTAAGATTATTTTAAAAAATACTGCACACATATTTATGGGATAATTTTACAATGTATTTTAAAATTACGATGTACAAGACAGAAAATACAAAATAGCAACATTAATGATCACTTAGAGTCTCAGACATTTTAACATTCAAATAAGAATTTATTAAAAAATTAATGTAGTATAGAATAAAAGAAAAAAAGAGGGTTAAAAACATGATAACTTTTGAAGCTGCATAATAAAAAGTAGATTTGTGACAATATTTCTCCCTCATTTATTAAGGCTTTTCTGAAATCCAAAGCTGCTATTCTGACACATTTCAGAATTAATTTCTTTTCGGAAATGCATAAGATTGGCAGGTGTTCTTATTCAGAAACTATATAATCGAATGGCGTTATCCATTTTTTGATAAAGGCAATATGTCTTTGAGAAAATACTGTCAAAGTTAACGTTTTGAATCGAATTTTGGGAAGCGATACCACGGGAAAGGAGAAAAACATGCAGCCAGATGACAAGAGTCTCTTATATCTCGATAAGTAATTTATTTATCAAAAATGGAAAACGCTATTCCATTCCATATACCATTGTGAAGAATCCAATGGGATTCACAAAAAAAAGTCCCATATATTTTCAAATAGAACTCTAGATAGGAAGAGCAATGTATAAGCATACCAGCTCAAAATATTTCTAAGTTTCAAGGTTCTGCAGGAAATGATAAAAAGAATCAATCCATCTAAACCAATCTTAAAGGTTGACGGAAAAGTAGAACGGCATGAAAGAAAGAGGAGTTATGGAATCCCTTTTAAGTAGCAAGTTTGCCGATATTTTCCCAGGATAATTTAAAAATGAAACTAGATGCGAAATTTTCTCACGCTAGCAGCGAGGGTCTCTCTTGGCCTATGAGATTGAAGCTTGTTAGTGATATCATTCAAGCTAGGCTCTGAGTGGGCCGACAGATAGCCTTTGTTTTAGGAAGGTGAATTTGAACGAACAGAGAAAAGAGAGAGATGCGTTTTTGAATCCCAAGGAGAGAGCTGCTCTCTGAGTTGGGAGTTGAGTTTTCGGATAGATTCGAAGGGATAGAAGAACCTGCCGTTTCGGGGTGGGTAAGATTTATCCAGTGGAAACCTCGAGATATTGTGTAGTTGACAACGGACTGATATACACCAGAAAACAGAGGCAGCTGTTTCTTACCAGACTATCGTGACAAGATTTTGGATTTGTATCGAGAAAGAAGCTAATAGAATTTGAATGTTAATCGTATACACTGAACATTAAGTCTTTAATGAACATTGTCATCAGCTGAAAGTACTCAAAAATATAATGTAGTTGTAAATACAAGTAATTAATCAAGAAATATTCATTTATCTTATGCATTTAAATAAATTGTTTGATTTAATTATTACTTGGGCCTCCGCTTGACTGAAGTTCCGCGCTACCACTTCCACCTGTTAGTCGAAGGTTTTACACCATCAATAGCCATGCCTGTCAATTTTATGCCTTTATAGTTAAAAATGAGTCAAAAAATGTGTCAGATAGTTTCGCATTGTTGAACAGTGAATTTGAGAGCCACCTTAATGCATATTTCCAAAGATTCCGTTAACAGAAGTTCATTATCGCTGTTAATTTTTTTTTACAAAACATATTGCCTGCCCTCGCAAAACTGGGAAATGATGTGTTTAAAAGATCATGTGTTCAAATAACGCAAAGAAAAGTGAGAGATTAATTAAAGTTAAAATATGTAAGTTTGGCAACTTCTTTACATATTTTGTTTATCCTCAGTAATTTATTATTTTGTATTAACAAACTGTCGCTCATTTGCTTTTAAACTAAAAACTATTAAATTAACCCATAACAGGTATTGCCGGTCTCACAGATCTTTAGTGATACTGATACTATTGGATCGTTCGTAAAGTCATCTCCGTTTGGGAAAATCAATTCGTACCGAAAAATCCTATCATTTAATTATTAGACATTGATTCCGATATCTAATGTCTAATAATTACAGGGCAGAATTTTCCGGTACGAATTGATTTCCCAAACGGACACGACTTTCTGAACGTCATAATTGAATGAATAGCATTAAAGGTCTGTGAGACCTGCAATACCTATTATGGGTTAAAGAAAAATTGCTTATTTCAGCATTAAGTCGGTAACTTATTTAATTTCTGTCAAAAACTAAATTCAATTGACTGAACGAAAGGTATTACTTTACACCATTCAAATGTTTACATCGTTTATCCCTTTATGTCCCAAATTATGAATTCATGAAAATTTCATCTTCTAAAGCATTTTTCGTGAATTTTTAAAACTGCATTAGAAGATTTGCACAATCATTTAATAAATTTTAGAAGGATTTTGTCAATTAAAATTAATTAATTAAATTTGAGTATATACGGATTTTGTGCAATATTTATAACTCCACTCACATCTTTTATTTAAAATGTTTTTTAAGTATTCTATAGAATTAGGAAATGTAGAAATATAATGCTCTTACAATAGAAATATAGAAATATTTCTGAACTGAAACTTAATCCTACAATCTTTCAACGCCATGAAAGCTGAAAAGATGCAAACGAAAAGAAATCCTTTTAAAAACATTTTTGTTTTGTGCAACCAGCAATGCTTTTGGAACAAGATGAAGTATCTATAACTCATACTAAACTGTATTATTACTAATCGATGTATTAAATGAATTTTATAACAAGTTATTTTAATGGTACTTTATAGTGCCGTCGGGGTATAAAGGGTTAATGTGGACTTCGATCACAAAAAATGGCCTCCCTTTCAAGTCCCCACTCCTGAGAATTCACTGTTATTATTGTGAAAGTACTGACCATGATGTTTGATATTTTAGTAATATTTAAGAGTACAGTTTATATTTTTAAGCTACTTAAAATAGGTTAAGTAATCAGTGTTTAATTAATCAGATTAAGCAGAGGTTATTACCGCATAACAATATATTGTGTTGAGTTTACGCGGGATAAAAGAACTGTCAACTTGTGTGCCAATAAAACCGCTTATCTTACTAAAATAAATAGCTTATTATGTATAGCAAATATATTATAAATAACATAAAAAATGTTTTATTATTATTTTAAAAGGTCTCAGGACTCTTAAAATTGAAAAAAAAAAAAAAAAAAACCGTTTTCAACATTTAAGGGGGCTGATCACTCAGCTTCGGAATTCTCCTCCGTAATGTTAAGTCTATGGACTTTTGATGCATTCGTACATTTAAAATATCTTCCCTGGAAATTCATATTTTTGACATCTTTTCTCTGTGTACTCTTCTTAAAGGATGCCTCTTTTTTTCTTAGTTTTCAAAATATTTCTAAAATTGATGTTGAATTTAATATTTTATGTGTTAAAAGCGGGCGAACTGTGAGTAAGATTTCAACACTTCCTATAAAATTAAGTTTATACTTTAGAAATATTTTGAGAACTAAGAAAAAAAGAGACATCTTTTAGGAAGTGTACACAAGAAATAGAAGTTAAAAAAATTAATTTCCATAGGAGATATTTTAAATATACGAATGCATCAAATGCCCATAGGCTTAACATTACGGAGGAGAATTCCGAATCTGAGTGACCAGCCCTCTTAATATCTGAAAATGTATATGATTTAAAAGCGAAATTTTAATTGGGATGAAAGATATAAATATGTTCTTTCATGTCATGTATTTAAAAAATTGCAAGATGCAGAATTAGTGTTTAGAGGGGGCTCCAAACTGTCAGACATTTGTAGAGCAGAAAATTGGTATAACAGCTTACGCGCAGAATTATAAAATAAATTTTGCAACTTGACTAAAGTTTTTTATGTCTAATTATACTTCAGATTGTAATAATTACCCTGAACCTAAATAAATTAGTATTTAATGCACTTTTATATTTTTAATGCAAATTTGTATTTAGCTAACACAAAATTTTGAAAATTTCAACAATATAATCACCTAAAAAAATATATTTTTTTGAACAATAAAAATGAAACTTGAGGTTCAATTTATACATAGTAATATGAACCATATGTTTTAAAAATTTCATGAAAAAATATGCAGAAGTTTTTGAAATATCCTGCGCGTTATGCCCAAAAACGTCATTTGGAGAAAAATGACTTCAAAGTTTCGGAAATGACGCTTCAGGCATTGAGCGGGTATAATTCTAAAATCTATAACTTCTGTTCTAATGGGAATTTCAAGGAAATAATTATATCAAAATGTAGGAGTTTAAAATCTGAAAAAATAAAAATTTCAAAACTCTTTTAGCTTTAAGAGTCCCGGGACCTCTGAACACTAACCTACAGTATTTTACAATTTGAAATAAAAATCTCCCTCCTAAAATAAATGGTTTCTAAACGTCATTTATCTTATTTTATTTTAAAACAACAACAAACAAAACCCCCCAGACTTTAAAAAAGTATAAAAATCAAATAATCAAAGAGTGTAGTTTTAAATTATCTGAACAATTACACTAGTAAACTTCCCGCGATATTTACAATGTTTATAGTCATCCAAGAGGGTCATTGTGTCAAAAGGGGCGTTGAGAAAACATTAATGAAAGTTCCAAACACAAACGCAATCGGCAGTGTTACCAGATTGGCTTATTCTATATACGAAATTTTTATCATTTTACAGACTGGTAATTTTTGCTTAATATGATCATGGCAAGTCTGACATTGAGTAAAATTAAGATTGTTTTTTTTTAAATTTCGGTAGGAAAAAATAATCCAACTTGGCAACGCTGGGATGCGGGTAGAAGCAACGCCTTCTATATGGGATGGGAGATATTGTCCTGAAAGTGATTTTAACTGATAGAGAAAAGCGATAACGTTGAGATATTAATTTGGAAGAGTGATACACTGTCCGTGAAATTTTACTTTCAATACCACGGCTCGAGTGTCAGCGAGTATTTCAGTTAAGGTTTCGAAAACAATTATTGCAGCTTTTGGGATTTTTGAAAAGGGTATCGGAAATTAGATATTTAATATACTGGTATTGAATATACAGCGTGATTAAAAAAAAAGTTTACAAAATGACATGGCAAATCAGGCATACAACAAGGATAAAAAATCACATAGGACATAGGGTCGCAAATAACTTATTTAGTCACAGATATAGGGTGTTTTACCCTAACTGAACCCGGGTTGACGGTAATAATTTTGAGAAAAATAAAAACATTGTAATGAAAATGCAACGATAGGTACCTTGTTTTGTGTGAAATGTGATAACATCACAAAAAGATCTGGAAAAACATGTTGCTCAAGTAATCGTGATATCATATGAATTGATAATCACAGTCCAATATGTCCAGTGCATACTGCTGGCACATATAATGCAATCTACTTTTGTTTGGTGTTATCACATTTACAACAAAGGTGAAAATGTCTGTTAATTTTTTTTTTTTTTTTTTTTTTTGTAATATACTTCAGTTTTCTGAAAGTTATTACTGTCAACCCAAATTGAGTTAGGGTGAAACGCCCTGTATTTGTGACTAAGTAAGTGGTTTGCGACCCCATGTTTCTATGTGATTTTTTATCCTTGTTGTATGCCTGATTTACCTTGTAATTTTGTTAACCTTTTTTTAATCACCCTGTAGTTAACGTAACGTATTTTTAAATTATCTATACGCAGTTACTGGAAAGAACTGGCCAAGATGCTTATGGTATTTTTATAATGCTTTTATATGTAATTTTAAAATTTACATTATTGATAATAAAAAAGTCGAAAAATTAGGTATAACAGGACGACAATTTCTATTGGCAAATAATAGTATCGAAAATTGTAGCTGTTGGTAGGACAGCAATTATTTTAAAAAAAAGTTTGGTTAAGGGGGTCCGGGACACATTTTCAAAAAAATTTTATTTATTGAGTTAAAATTTTGAATTTTTTTGTGATGGTTAACCATATCATTTTTAAACAAAATCAAATGATAAAACTTCTCATAGCTTAAAAAAAAAAATTAAATTTTAAATTTATGAAAAAAGTGGTATAACTTAAAATCGTTATAACTCGAAATATTATTTTTAGAATTTAAATTGTTTTTCATTTAAATAAACAGAAATATATATATTTTAATTTAGAGCCAGCATTAAAAAAAATATTAATTACAAAAAATTAAAAATATTAAAAGCAAAAACTTAATAAAAATTGATGTAACTTTTTTAAAAAAAATTCAGATTTTCAAAAGTAAATATTTTTTTTCAAATTTGCTGGCTCAAAGTTAAAGTAAAGCAATTGAAAAATATTTGTTCCAAGTTTCAAACATTTATCTTTAACGTTTCTAGACTTATAACAACTTAAAGATGAGAAATGGTGAAAAAACCCATCATGAAGAAAAACGTAATTTCACAAGAAGTCGTTTCCTTGACAACCATAGCTTGAAAGGTAGATTTTGAAAACAAACCAAAACGATAAAATTAATATTTCCTGTTCTAATTAAACTAGAAACATGATTTAATCGCCATTTTAAGCAGAAAACGACAGAGAAAATTTTAATCTAATAAAATATTTTTTGAAAATTTTAAGATTTTTGTGTCCCGGACCCCCTTAATCAGACTTGAATAGTATAGAGGTAATACTGTCAAATATATTTGTATTTGTGTATTTGAGGGTTGCCTTTATGAAATAATAATAATAAACAAAGCGTCAACTAGATTGACAGTAAAAACTACTTATTTTACAGAAAAAAACTGTTTTCTACTGCCAAATACAGTGCTTTATTTTCAAAAAAGAAAAGTTCGAAAAATCATTTCTCATAAAATGAACAGCTTTTACTATCAGCTTGAGCCCATATTTTTTCAGTAAAGCCAACAATTATTTTTTACAGTATAGAAGTCAGTTTCTCTCTATTCTAAAAAAAAGTAACTACCGCTGTCACCGCCGCCGCCGCCGCCGCCGCCGGTTTTGAATTTTTTGTGACCGGAGGTCTTTCTTCGTTAATATTAAGAAAAATAATGCATACAAAAATATGAAAATCGGTAGTATTATACAGAAATGTTTGATAAACACGCTGATGCAGACAGTTTTCAGATCGAAGAATTATTTTAAGAGATATTTAATGCTAAAGTTGGACAAAATCGTTCCACTAAAAAAGTTTTATAGGAGCAAAAACTGTTCATAGGAATTTACTGATTTTTAGATCATTTTATGCGTTAGAATTTGCCGGAGTGCAGATTGCATTAATTTTTTTATTTTGACTAATTTTTTGAGGTTTTATTTCCATTTTAAATTCAGATTTTCAGCATTTCTAGAGATAATTTTAACAGATTTTAGAAAGTGATATTAATTTAAACTGTTGCCAGCTGTATAAACAGCGGAAGCAATAATGTTTGCTTCAAAAAAAAAAAATAAATAAAAATAAAAATAAATATTTATACGTGTAAATAAATTAAAAATTTATTTACACGTGACTATTATAAACAGAAAAAAAACATTTGGAATTAGAATTAAATAATTATGTACAAAAAGCATGAACTTATTAAAAATTATGCCATAAAAACTATAATTACACGTGAATTTTAAGAGAGAAAGGAATTTGTAAAGCAATAAATTTATTAACATGCGTTAGAAGTCTTAAATAGGAGAAATTACGTCATATTTACGTCACATTGCAGTTATTACATAAAATGAACACAAAATAATATTGCAAAACGGTTTAATTTAGAAATTGCGCTAGACATTTATTTGATACTTTTCAACTATTTTTGTTAGAAAAGCGCAAATAATATTTAATTTCTAACACGAGTATATTCACGTGAGTATTAAAAAGAGAAAGAATAGTTTGGTCAAAATTACGTCAGATTAAAAACGATTAATTTAAAATGTCTCATTTAAAAGAACTTTCTTTTCACTTTGTTAAAAAATACCAGGAGACAAAGACTCTGTTTACTTAATTCCTTTTATATTAGCTTATTTTGAAATGTTGTTTTATTTGTATTTTTATTAATGTTGTACTAATTTATTTGTTTTTTCGTTATTTAAAATAAAAATTATGTCAATTTGTGTAATTTGGCGATTTATACAATTTGGCGAAATTGGTCGACGGGATAATCAAGTAGTACCGCAACGGATTTGGCGTTAAAATTCCCCAATCAAAGAGAAATGAATAGAAATCCGTTTATAGAGAGATCGCCACTGTTTTTTAAATTATAATTCAATCTTTCGAAATCTTTTTACAGCCGATCAAATTAGCGTGCATTTAGAGTCTACGGTGTCTGGACGGGGGTTGGCGAGCGTAGCTCGTAGGGGGCCGAGCCCCCTAGTGTTAATATATTAAAGCGCATAGTTTTTAAACTATCTGGAACTTTTAACTTCGTATATTGCCCGTATTTATTATAGTATAGAGGACAATTTGTTAATACACTAAAAGGCATAGTTTTTAAACTATCTGAACATTTAACTCCACATACTGCTCGTTTTTTTACAGCATAGAGGTCCGTTTATTAATATATTAAAGCTCATAGTTTTTAAACAATCTCAACATTTATCTCCATATATTGTATATTTGTTACAGCATAGAGGTCAGTTTGTTAATATATTAAAGCTGATAGTTTTTAAACTATATTTAACGTCATAAACTGCTCGTAATATGTACAATGTTTATATTCATCCAAGCGAGTTATTGAGTCTAAATAAGAAGAGTTACGGAAAACAAGAAAACAGCTCCAAACACAAACCGATGCCAGTACCTGCGTCAACATATCATCGCTTGGGACTCAGGGGTTTTCCCAAAAGTGATTTTAGCCGATAGAGAATCAGGAGAAAGTTGAGAAACTAATTTCCAATGATGATATACGGTGTCCGTGAAATTTCACTTTCGATATCACGGCTCGAGTATCAGAGAGTATTTCCAGTTATGGTTTCGAAAGTAATTACCTGCAGCTTCTGACATTTCCGAACAGGATAGTGTGATATAGAATTACTGGACATTGTTAAAAAGATATCGTTTTTTAAAAAGTAAAAAAGTTATTAGTAAAAGAATGTACTTTTTATTTTACTGTTTGAAAAATAAACCGTAAAAAGTGACTACGATGTTTTTGTAATATTTTCTTATAGTTATTAGTTTCATTATTATGTTATTATTATTATTGTTATTTTATTATCATTATATTATTTTTATTGTTATGTTATTATTATTATTTTAGTTATGATTTCGAAAGCAATAATTACAGCTTTTGAGATTTCTAAACAGCGGTAAAGATAATATGATTTGTTTATTTGTTCTAATTAAAAGTTAATTTTGTTAAAGGAGTTCATTCTTTACCCAAGTAAGCATCCCTTCAGCTATTTCTAGCGTATACTTTCACTGCTTAAATTTACCTGCGAAATAAATAAATTTTGATTGATAAAAACGGTTTGATATAAATAGATTTTGATTCATAAAAAGGTATGTCATTGGCAAAATACTTACGATGGGTTCTTATTTTTCTAAGTCCACCCCCCCTCCCCATCCACAAATTAAATGTCTTTACATTCTGATCTATGGGTAAAAATATTTTTCAGTGTATTTTAATGATGTTAAACTATTTTAAACATATTGCGATTGATATACATCATTGAGGTGCCCTACAAGATGCTTACTATTCATAGGGTATACATAAAATGTACTGTTCATTTTTCATTTACAAAGACACACAAAGGAATTCGGTTACAGTATTGTCTGTGAGCAATAATGGATGGAAATGCGTTTTCAATTGTTCTATGTGTTTTTAAATTTAGCTAATTCTTTGCATGTTATTTGGTGTGTATAAATTCATTTACAGGGCTGTACAAAAGAATTTGATTACATTTCCTCTTGTTGACGTAAACTTCTGAAGGGGAATTTTCAGCTGTGTTATGCGTTTCCTTTATATTTTGGCATACTATGTAGTAATGCATACAAAACTATAGATCATATATAGGGCTGCACGAAAGAATTCGGAAATTTTTCCGACAATGGATGGTAATTGCTAAAATAGTGTTTTCGAATGTGTTAAGTATTTTCAAAATTGTTTTACATTCAGACAGTAGTTCTTCAGTGAAGGCAATGTTTAAGGCATTTTGAACAGACCCAATTGTGAAATTAACTTTTACCAAGTTTTTAGCTTTGAGTGACAGAATTGTCAATATTGGCTGGATAAAGGCCCATGTCGGAATCCTCGGCAATGAGCGTGCTGATGAGTTGGCAAAATCCGTGACACTGAAGGGCGAAGATGTAAATATCCTGAATCCTTTTCTGAGATTTTCAATTCACCCGTACTTCTGGAATAAAATGACTTACTTACTGGCAGCAGAATTAGTCAGACTCTCTCAACGGCCGTAATATATTTCAAATATTAAACAAGGTTAATGAAGATTTTATCTGTTGTGAACAAGTCCTAGTTTACTATCTAACAGGACATATCTGTTTTCCTTCATATCTGAAGAAAATAGGAAAACGAGACAATGACCATTGTGACTGCGGTAGGATCGATGATATTTTTCATTTTTTCTCTTTGGGAAATGCCGACTCATGCCTCATCATTTTCACTTCAACGGCAATCACACGGTAAGATAGAACTTATGTAATATTTTGTTTGGTCTAAAATATTTTAAGTAACTGGCAGATAATTAAAATAGACTTAATGTATTTATCTATATTCTTTTATTAGATATAAATTTCGATTATATATTACATTCTTCTATTATCTGACCTTACTACATACTCAACAGACTACGTCAGATCCTCAGTTATATGTGACTGCATATGCTGACTTTCGGTAGAGTCATTATGTTATTTTGCATCGACTTCTGCGGATTTTATCTTGTTACCAGCGGCTTCACTTGCGAAACATTTGAAACAATACGTGTTTTTATTTTTCAGATATTCATTTGGAGTCTTCTTTCCGTGTATGAAATACTTATTCATGGGCTTTCGCTTTCCCATTAATAATGCTACTTTTATTGCACTTCAATCGATTTTAATCGAATTCGTTTTAATTCCAATCACAAAACGAACAAGTAAAAGTTAAATTTAAAAAATCAAAAAACCCGACTGCGTAAAAAGCGAAGTAATTAATTATTTCTCATCAATGTGAAATTATTTTCTATATTATTTACCTATTTTTTTATTTACTTGCATTGGTGACTTTTAAGTTGTGTTTAATTGTTAGTTCCTATCTATAAACACTGTTTTGATGAGATGTCAATGACGGTTAGAGTTGCAGTAAAACTAGAGATCCTACCTACACAACTTCCAGGTTGTGTAATATTTAAACGGAGCTTCTGACTGTAAAATAGTCAATGGAACATCGTCTTCATTTTGACAGACCTATCCAATGATATGCCACTCAATATGCTGCGTAAAAAAAATGTCCGTCTCTACCGCCATTTTGTATTTTACGACCGCCGTTTTAAATTTATAAAAACAAAACTTAGCCTATAACCATTGAACGGTTAAGACGAATCGATAGAGACCTCATTCATTAAAATCCATCCAACCTTTGGGATATTTCGAGGATAAAAAGAAATCCACATACGCGTGAAACACATAACTCTTCTTGGCAGTCGGGTAAAAAGAGAATTTCGCTTCAACACTCTGCTCCTGATAGGATCCGGCACTGAAATACAGTGAAATATGTGCTCTTAACGACAATAAACCTGTGTGCAAATTTTTTGTAAAATCTTTTCATTAGACATGTGATTTTGAAGAAAAACGCAAAAGAACATTTCTGCCCGAGTTCAGGCCCTGATGACGTACGGCCCTAAAAATGCATAAATATTGCATTGTCACCGACAACGAGCTTGTGCAGTAAATTTCAGGAAAATCAGTCTGATTGTAGTGGCCAAAAATTGATTGCACGATTTGACCCAGACAGACAGGCAGACATCTAGTCCATTATACATCTCTGTTAGATCTCTACAATAATCTTAAGCTATTTGGCATATTCTACAAAAATTATATTTTTTGAAGAAATTCTATAACCCATAAACATAAGATTAAAAAATGTGTATAATTTCAGCAGAATGTAGAACACTGTTTAAAACTAAATAGCTTTCTCAGAAATTTCCTCAGAAGTAAGTTTTCTTAAAGTGTTAAATCCAAATTGTTCGTTGAAAATTTTTATTTCTAAATAGGAATAAATGAAATAAAATATATTTTAATAATTTAGAATTACATACATCTTTTGAAGAAAGGAATAAGACTTGTTCTTTAAAGTTAAATCTTGTAGAGATTAAAATTTACAAATCAATATTAAACTTTAAACCGATGTGAAAACTCAATTTTTAACTATATTTTTGTTAAGTAGTTTATTTTAGTTTCATTATTTCCTTAAACTAAATAAATAAGTAAATAAATAAATATTATTTTTAAGCAGAAATGTAAATCCTTAAAGATCCATTAATTAAGAAGTTAACTGCATTAAAAAATAAATAAAACATTTCAGAATCTCTCTAAATTTAATGATAATTTTAAAGGTAAAATATTTTTACTCACACAGTCATATGTATGTAATAAAAATATGCAATGTATTATTTCTTTCAATTCACTTTAAATAATGCCTAAATAATTTTAAATAAAATGTATACAGGACATAAATAGTTTGTCTTTATAGTAACTTTAATAAACTTCGATTTAATTCCCTTCGCGGCGAGCGTCATTTACAGAATTTTTAATCTTTTATCACTGGTATTTTAAAACAGAAATTTTTGACCATATGAATCGAGAAAATGCCTTGATTAAATAAGGCAAAATTTACAATAAAAAATAACTGGTAGGAATAATCATTGCGGAATAATCACGAGCGTATATGTGACGCTCGTCCCCAAGGGGTTAAAAATATTTCATGACTATTCAGATATAAATTTATATCTAAAAATATAGGTGCTGGAATGGTCTGTCTGTAAGGTTCATATATATTTGCACTAAAGTTAACAACAACAACAAAAAAACTACAGTGTATATATATATATATATATATACACTTAATAAATAATATATATATATACACTTAATATATATAACCATTAATTAAACATTACCGACCATCATCAAAAACCGCAATATTGTGAATGATTGACATATATATATATATACATACATAAATTATTATTCTATTCTGTTTTTTCTTAAATATTGTTTTTCGTGTTAAAGTCTAAGAACTTTCACCCGAAATCAGGTTTTACAGGTTTGTATAAAAATTTTAAGATCCTGCTTATTGAAGTGAAAATAAAAATCACCATAATTGCATTTATGAAATACATAAGATATACATTTTAAAATATCATATCTAAAAATATTCAAACTTATTCAATGACCACAGTCGTTGCTTGACATCTATTGTCACACGATATAACAGCATTTTTGCATATCTAAATAATTTTAATGTATTTTATTAAAAATGTACATTGAATATTATTTAACAATTATAATAACCTTTTATTATCATTTAATATTAATCTTCATTGCAGTTAGTAGAATGTATATTAGTGGAGATTATGACAAATATTTTTCTTTCCTTTCACTCTTGTATATTCAAATTTTCCCATTTAGGAAATGCTCTTCTTTTAAATAAACTAGGGGGCGCTGCCCCCTACGAGCTACGTTCGTCAACCCCCGTTCAGACACCGCAGACTCTAAAAACACGCTAATTTGATCGGCTTAAAAAATATTTCCGAAGATTGAATTATAAGTTTAAAAACAGTGGCGATCTCCCTATAAACGGGTTTCTGTTCATTTCTCTTTGATTGGGGAATTTTAAAGCCAAATCAGCGGCTGTTAAATGATACAATGTCTGTTTCCGTCTTTGATTAAATGAAATCAGTTGACATTTCAAAATAAGCTAATATAAAATGAATTAAATAAACAGTCTTTGCCTCCCGGTATTTTTTAGCAAAGCGAAAAGAGAGGTTTTTTTTAATGACACTTTAAATGTATCGTTTTTAATCTGACGTAATTTTCACTAAACTTTTCTTTCTCCTTTTACTATTCACGTGAAAATAATTTTGTTAGAAATGAAATATTATTTGCGCTATCCTAATAAAAATAGTTGAAAATATCATCTTAAAATATTACATAAATGTCTCGAGCAATTTTTAAATTTATACTGTTTTGCAAAATTATTTTTTTTTTCATTTTACATAATGTGTAATGTGACGTAAATGTGCCGTAATTTCTCCTATTTAAGACTTCTAACGCATGTTAACGAATTTATTACTTTACAACATTCTTTCACTTTTAAAATTCACGTGTAATATGGTTTTTATGATAATTTTCAATGAGTTCCTGCTTTTTATATTTTCTTGTTTATAATAGTCACATGTAAATAAATTTTTAATTTGAAGCAAACGTTATTGTTTCCGTTGTTTATACAGTTGGCAACAGGTTAAATTAGAACAATTTTCTAAAATAAGTAAAAAATATCTCTCGAAATGCTGAAAATTCGAATTTATAATAGAAATAAAACCTCAAAAAATGAGTCAAATTAATAAACTGAGTGCAGTCTGCACACCGGGAAATTCTGACGCATAAAATGATCTAAGAATGATTAAATTCGGATGTACAGTTTTTGCTCCTATAAAACTTTTTTAATGGAACGATTTTGTCTAACTTTAGCATTAAATATCTCTTTAAATATTTCTTCGATTTGAAAACTGTCTGCATCAGCATGTTTATCAAACATTTCTCTATAATTCCACCGATTTTCATATTTTTGTATGCAATATTTTTCTTAATATTAACGAAGAAAGACCTCCAGTCACAAAAAATTCAAAACCGGCGGCGGCGGCGGCGTCGGCGGTGACAGCGGTAGTTACTTTTTTTTTAGAATAGAGAGATTTAACAAAGTAATTGTGAATAATAATAACAAGAACAACAAGGAAAAATCAATCTACAAATGTATTTATTGTATGCTACACTTACACTATAAATTGGAGGAAAATTGAAAATGATAGGTTTTTGAGGGAATAAACCGGTAAAAACACAGTTTTTACCACTGTCATGTCAAAAACCAGTTTTTGACGTCAAAAACCCAACCTTGAATAGAATTATAACAAAAAAACAAAAAAAAAAACAAAAAAAAAACGTGCATTGAGCGTAGATTATAAAACACGTTCCAACACACTCAGAATATTGTAACAAAACCTCACCATTTAATAAACTGAAAAATCTAAGTAAAAAAAGAAAACGCATAATGCATTTGAAAACCATTTCAGCAATGAACATCTATCCTTCTATATATAAAAAAAAGTTTTGATTTGGAAATGGACCAATGAAAATCTGCGTTGAGATTCCGGGTAGATCTGCATCCAATTTAAATGCTTAAAGCATGGCCTTTCATCGTTAATATTAAAAAAACTGTTGCATACAAAAATATGAAAATCGGTGATATTATAGAGAAATGTTTGATAAACACGCTGATGTAGACAGTTTTCAAATCGAAGAATTATTTTAAGAGATATTTAATGCTAAAGTTGGACAAAATCGTTCCATTAAAAAAGTTTTATTGGAGCAAAAACTATACATGAGAATTTAATCATTTTTAGATCATTTTATACGTTATAAGTTCCCGGTGTGCAGACTGAATTTATTTTTCTTATTTGACTCACTTTTTGAGGTTTTATTTCAATTTTAAATTCAAATTTTCAGCATTTCGAGAGATATTTTTTACAAATTTTAGAAAATGTTATTAATTTAAACTGTTGCCAGTTGTATAAACAGCGCAAACAATAATGTTTACTTCAAATTAAAAATTTATTTATACGTGACTATTACAAACAGAAAAAAAACTTTAAAATTAGAATTAAATGATTACATGTTAAAAGCAGGAAAATTACGCCATAAGAACCATAGGCACAGATGTCATACACGCCTCATATTGGCGCAATTTGTTTCCGAGGCCAATTTGGCGAAAACATCAATAGCATAAACAACAACATCCGGGTTACCATATCAAGCAAAATAACGACACTTTAGCACCAGTTAAGTACCCGTTGCGTATATGAAATTGGCATCAGAAAAAAATTGCGCCAACATGGGTATATGACATCTGTGCCGAACCATATTTAAACTTGAATTTTAAAAGAGAAACAAAATCTTAAAATAAAAAAAATCATTATGCGTTAAAACTTGTAATTTTAGGAAATTACGTCATATTTAAAATGGCAAAAAATATAGCAAAACAATTTAAATTGAAAAATATATTTGCGCGAGATATTTTGAGATAATCTTTTCAACTATTATCGTGAATTCGAAGACAGCGCAAATAATATTTCCTTCTAACAACAAAAGTATTTTCACGTGAATATTAATAAGAGAAATAAAACTTTGGTGTAAATTACGTCAGATTTGAAACGATACATTTAAAATGAATTATTTAAAAGAACTATCTTATAGCGCTGTTAAAAAATACCGGGAGACAATGACACTCTTTATTTAAATGATTTTACATTAGCTTATTTTCAAATGTTTAACTAATTTTTTTAATTAAATACGAAAACAGCCATTGTATCTCTTAACAGCAGCAGATTTGGCCTTGAAAAACCCCCAATCCAAGGAAAACGAATGGAAACCCGTTTACAGAGAGATCGCTACGGTTCTTTTTTTTTTTTTTTTAATTTTAATTCAATATTTTTAAAGCCGATCAAATTAGCGTGCTTTTTGGATTTTGGTGTGCCTGAACGGGGGTTGGCGAGCGTAGCTCGTAGGGGGCGGAGCCCCCTAGTAGTCTAAAAAATATCCGAATTCTTTTGTGCATCCCTGTATAGGACAAATATGTTTTCATATATACTGCTAATTAGGCTAAAATTTAGGAAATTCGGTACTACTTGGTTATCCCGTCGACCAAAAATCTATCGCCAAAGTATAAGATTAAATGCCAATAATGGTTGATCATAAGTGTCACATTCACCTGTAACCAAGTTACACGTGTTTACTTCATCAAGTGATTTTATTTCGACTTTTTATTTGTGTTTTTATTAATGTTATACTAATTTATTTGTTCTTTCGTTATTTAAAATAAAATTTATGTCAATTTGTATAATTTGGCGAGGGGGTTGGCGATTTATATAATTTGGCGAAATTGGTCGGCGGGATAACTAAATAGTACCGGAAATTCATATCACACTTGAGCTTTTCCTTTGACACACCTCTTCAGCTTTCGCCGTCAATAAAGAAAAACGGCACTTAAGTTCTATTGTGCAACCCTGTTCATGATCTATAGAATTTATATACACTATTAGTATGAAAAATATCTGCTAAATTTAAAAACACATATCACAATTAAAACGCATTTCCAACAACATTCCTCATAGACCGTACTGTAAACGAATTATTTTGTGTGTTCCTGTAAAGAACGATAAATGCTATGTACTGCATCACCTTTTTCTGTATGAAGTTCGATATGTTTGAAATATTGCAACATCATTAAAATACACCGCAAACGATTTTTTCTCATATACCCTTATGCAATAGAATTCTTTTGAGTACACATGTAGCGAACTATAAATGCTACAGATTTCATTTTCAATACCGAAAATGCCATGGTAAACCTCAATATCATACAGTAAAACCTCCCTAAAGCGACCACGTTCCGTTCGAATAAAAATTGGTCGCTCCGAGAGGTGGTTTCTTAATGGAGGTTATGTTTAAATCTAGATTTTAATTATTGATAAAAAGGTAACAATTAATGTTACTAAAATTTATTGTTCACATTAGGAAAAAATATGAAAATTTAAGTATGAAAACAAAAGTTAATTACATAAGTTAATTACTGCAAAGTTTTAAAAATGAATACATTGGCGTTTGCTTTGATTTTACGGTTTTATTTGTTATAACTTTTATTTCCAAGTCTTTTCGAGTTCAGTAAATAAATGCATTTTTTTTTTTTTTTTTGATGGGAACAAATAATGACGATTTCATTAATTTAACTATTTATTTGAGAGTTCCCTGACAGAATAGGGCAGCTGGGTTTATTGACCGTCATTCTTAATTTGCCATCAGAGTTAAATTCATTGCCTAAAAAGGCACAAAAGGGTTTAAACATTTAAAAGTTACCGGTATAAAAAAAATTCTAAACTTAGTTTAGAAGTTTGATGAATAATGCGCTTTTCGGAATTATTTTTCTAATAAAACCTTCTTCAAGTGACCAGAAAAAAACGGAATTTGTTTCATTTTCTTCAAAGAAATGGGTCACTCATGGAGAGAGTTCAACTGGGATGGTCTCTGAATGGAGGTAAAATTAGCATTGAGCTTATGGGAATAAATTTCGTTCCATGAAAAAATGGTCGTTCAGAGAAGTGGTCGCTTAATGGAGGTGGTCGCAAGGGAGGTTTCACTGTATAAAAATTACATGGCAATCCCTGTATATTTACGCGAATTAGAACACGAACAGACAAACTGATTTCATAAACACTTTGAAAAATGTCTGAAGGAAAAAAAACCCCCCAAAACGTGTATCAATTAAAAACATTTAATTTTCAAAAAATCAAGATTTAAAATAAGGGTAAGTTTTCTCATACTCCACAAATGAGTGAAATGTTCAGTTTTAAAATCTTCTGCTATTTTTTACCCTTTAAAAGTGCATCGCCCCTTGAATCGAATTATCACTTACTATTTTTACTTAGTAATTATATGCGGTTTATTTTTTTGGTGGGATGAAAAAAAAAATGCTTATGAATAAGCCACCAATCTCAAAATTGTTTTAAAGTATGATGAACCCGTTGCGTAAATTATAATTTTTTTTTCATATGATTTTACAGCTGGTTATTTAATACATGATTCTTGCAGACACATATTTTTTTTTAACATTTATTTATTTCGATTTCATTTGAACGGAATGCAAGTCTTTAGGGTGTTTAAAGTATCATGTTGCATGAATTTTATTTTTAGTTTTTAATGTTCAATTGGTTTAACATATTTGTTACAAAAATTTAACATTAAATGTAGAACGAATTGAATGAAATATCTTAATATCTGTCCCTTCTCGGGCTTATACAATGTAGGAAATAAATTTTGTTTTTTTAATTTGTTTTTCAAATTACGTTTTTGTTTAATATGTCAAGTTTTTTAATAACTACTAAATCCAGACGAACACATTTCAAAATTAATGGAGGGTACCATTATCAGGCTTTGATTCATGCGCTATCGTATCGCAATTTGTGATGCAATTTACTTATGTATAATTCAAAATCTTTTACCAGTGCAGTAATGCAAGTTGCTGTACTTTGGGCTTACAAAAGCTTCCAGTCTAAACGTAAAAAATCTGTTTGAAAATGTCATTTTTATTTCTACTATGACGCCATATTCAACTTCTTTTTCATTCATAAAAAAATTATTTCAGTAATTTTTCACGTGAAAATCATTCAACTAAAAATAGACAAATTATTAGTACGGATTTTGAATTATTGACAACAATGATAAAGAAAAGGTCAAATTTTATTGGAAAAATGTCCGTTGATTTTCAATGAAAAAAAACGAAATTTGTAATTATTAAGAAAAATATTTGAAAAACGTAAATAAAAATTAGCCCATGTTACTCTCTGGGTTATAATTCCCCCATATGCAAACGTATTTTATCATCCGTTTAGACCCCAACGTCAGGCAAACATTTTCACACTTTAAATTTATAATATTATTAGAATTAGTAAAGAAAAAAAAATGAGTGGCATCAGGGACAAAAAGGTGGGAAGAAAAAAATGAAAAAGTTATCATCGCCATAGGCTTTTCTATGTTAAATTAACATTGAGAAGTGACACTGGAAATAAATAAGTATTGCGCTGCCGCGCAATACTTAAATATCCATGAAATTACTTTTATTCTTAAACTAGTAGACCAACCTTGCTTTGCCCGAGTTTTCTTTTAAATATATCTAAAATTACCTTATATAATATACACACAAACAGGTGGGGTGCCCACTGCCTTCGGCATTGTACTTGAGTCATGGCTGATATAGCAATCATATATATATAACGAGGGAACTAACAGGGAACTTCGTTAATACGCAAAATCGAAAAAAAAAACTTTATAAAGGTATTATTATAAACAAAAATGTCTCCAGAAAAAAAAGAGTAATCAGAAAATTTTGGCCTTGCTCGTAAATTGATAAAACCAAAATTGCTCTAACGAGGATCTTTCGTTAATACGCGACATCATAAAAATAAACTATTTTGTTAAAACATGCAATCGTAAAATAATTTTATAAACACTCAAAAATGTCTTCGAAAAAAAGAAGAAAGAGAAACGGAAAGAAGAAAAAGAAAATTTTCGATCGCGCTCCATAAATCGTTAAAATAGTAATCGCAATAATGGGGATCCTGCATTATCACGCCACGTCGTAAAAAAAAAAAAGATATATATATATACATTTCGTTAAAATCTACAATCATTAAAAACATCAAATAAAAAAATGACCACACGAATTTCCTACTAAAAAAAATTAGAAAATTTCTGGTGTTTTTTATGCGCTTGGAAATTCCGTTTTGTTATAGTTTCTTTTAAAAGTTCGTCAAAATTCAGTATATTAATATTTTTTGCAAATGTTTTTAAAGAATTTCCGAATATTATAGGGATATGAAATTTAACTTTCAGTGACAAATATTAGATTCCGAAATACTTTAATAAAGACCAAAGCCGCGAAAAAGTGGCTTTAAAGAAAAGTGTAAAATCAGAATGTCGCTCTACAAAACACGAATAAAATATATTGAAATGAGAACAAAATTTACAGTATTGCATTGAAAGATTGAAACCGGATTCATTTAACGAATGTCAAAATATCGCCAAAGAAAGCGAAAATTACCTTAACAATAATATACACACAATCCTGATGATGGGGTACCCACTGCCTTCGGCATTGTACTTGAGCCATGGCTGATATAGCCATCACTATAACGGGGGAACTTCGTTAATACGCGAAAAAAAAAATTATAAAGATATATAAACAAAAATGTCTTCGAAAAAGAAAGAGTAATCAGAAATTTTCGGCCTTACTCGTAAATTATTAAAACAAAAATTGCTCTAACGAGGATCTTTCGTTAATAAGCGACATCATAAAAATAAACTATTTTGTTAAAACGTGCAATCGTAAAATAATTTTATAAACATTCAAAAAAGTCTTCGAAAAAAGGACTAGAAAACAGGAATTCTGCTTTTTTTCACAATTTAGTGTCGCCCCCGATGAAAAAAAAAATATATGTATATAAATATAGATAATACAAAACATATTTCAGTTTTAAGCCTTAAAACACACGTTTTTATTTTATGTAAAATGACGTCATTCACATCCGGAAAAAGAATTCCTCATTTACGACCCAGACTTAAACAACATCTAAAGTAAAGTATACATAGGACGTCACTATTGCTGAATAATATACGAAAAAAAAAAAAAAAAAAAAAAAAAAAAAAAAAAAAAAAAACCCTCCAGATGTCAATCAAGAAACTCGACAAAAAAAAATCGGCTATCTCATGATTCATATGCCTTTATTTGTTTGTAAGATTAATATAGATACTTAAAATTAAATATAGTTTATAATAGCTCCATGTTTCATTAGACATCATTCATTTATATTTTTCAAAATGGCACGTATTTTAAGTACATTTTTTTTCAGTTTTTATGGGTAAATGGCAACAAAAAGATATAATTGCTATTTTCCAACTATTTTTCCTTTATTTTCTACAGAAATGGAGTACTTGAGCTGCCAAAATTAAACAAATGATGCTAAAAAAAAATAATAATAATATTGTCTCAAAAATAAATGGAGATGCAGTTTTCAAACAAATTGCATTTAGAAGTACGTTTTTTTCACAATACGATGGTATAAAAATGGAAAATATGCGATGCTTAGAAGTTGAGAAAATTTCAATAGACTATTTAACAGTACAGTGATACATCTGTTTTGTTTTACGGCTGGGTTATACAACGGAACGTTATTTTTTGGAGACGACATTTTATTAACCGGGAGAAAGAAATAGCATATCGGGAGCTAAAAAGAAAAGAGAAAAGAACTAATTAAAAAATCTTGATCATGCTCCATGAATATTTAAAACAACACTCGCAATAATGGGGATCTTGCATTATCACGCTACACTGTTAAAAATAAAGGTTTAACTTTTCTCCAAAAAACTGGATTAAGGAGGAGGTTTCACCATGTTTTTCGTTCAAGTAAAAATGTCTGGAAAAGATAATTACATGTCGGATGCACTATATCCGAAATTATGGTTCAACATTTGTTATCGTTGAGTGGCAACAATCGATAAACTTTAATGGCGTCTTCCGCTCTGCCGATGCCGAATCAAAACTTGGATATCTCAAGCAGAAACGTGGATACTGGTATCCAGGTTTAGTTTTTCGCCATGTCAATCCATGAAATACTCGAAGTAAGTGCACTAGTGATTGTTTATTTTACTGTTATACACATAATAATGTTTTACTGTAACTCTCGTAAACAAAATTTCGTATCAACGTATTTCTTTTACCGGCAAATGCTGAATATTTTGCTTAAGCCTAAAGTATTTCCGATCTGCATTATATCCGAATCGAAATTCGTTTGAATTATTGTTTTAATGTGTGGTATAAATTCTATTTTGTGAGTGAAATAGTGCATTCCTTGAATGAATAGAGTGTCTTAACTCAATTTTATAAACATTTGATCATGAATAATAACATTCTCTCATAAAAATTCAAATTCATAAAACGAAGAGTATCGCCTTTTCTAAACATGCAACTTTTTACTTTTAAAAACTTATAATATATATCTCTATCAGTATCTTAAACATTAGTTACCATGTTTAAAGTAATTTATACAAACAAAATAATAAAAAAAAGAGATTTATATGAATTTTAAGCATTGTTTTTAAAAAGTTACATGTATCCAGATTTTTTTTTTCTATTATTGTCTTTATATTTGATGTAACATCATTTACATTCATGATAATTTTGTTTTGTGAGGGAATTACTGCATTCCTTGAATGAATAGAGTGCCTTATTCAATTTTATAAACATTTGACCATAAATAATCACATTCTCTCATAAAAATTCAAATTCATAAAACGAAGAGTATCGCCTTTTCTAAAAATGCAACTTATTACTTTTAAAAACTTATAATATATATCTCTATCAGTATCTTAAACATTAGTTACCATGTTTAAAGTAATTTATACAAACAAAATAATAAAAAAAAGAGATTTATATGAATTTTAAGCATTGTTTTTAAAAAGTTGCATGTATCCAGATTTTTTTTTCTTTCTATTATTGTCTTTATATTTGATGTAACATCATTTACATTCATGATAATTTTGTTTTCTGAGGGAATTACTGCATTCCTTGAATGAATAGAGTGCCATAATTCAATTTTATAAACATTTGACGATGAATAACAACATTCGCTCATAAAAATTCAAATTCATAAAACGAAGAGTATCGCCTTTTCTAAAAATGCAACTTATTACTTTTAAAAACTTATAATATATATCTCTATCAGTATCTTAAACATTAGTTACCATGTTTAAAGTAATTTATACAAACAAAATAATAAAAAAAAGAGATTTATATGAATTTTAAGCATTGTTTTTAAAAAGTTGCATGTATCCAGATTTTTTTTTTCTATTATTGTCTTTATATTTGATGTAACATCATTTACATTCATGATAATTTTGTTTTGTGAGGGAATTACTGCATTCCTTGAATGAATAGAGTGCCTTATTCAATTTTATAAACATTTGACCATAAATAATCACATTTTCTCATAAAAATTCAAATTCATAAAACGAAGAGTATCGCCTTTTCTAAAAATGCAACTTATTACTTTTAAAAACTTATAATATATATCTCTATCAGTATCTTAAACATTAGTTACCATGTTTAAAGTAATTTATACAAACAAAATAATAAAAAAAAGAGATTTATATGAATTTTAAGCATTGTTTTTAAAAAGTTGCATGTATCCAGATTTTTTTTTCTTTCTATTATTGTCTTTATATTTGATGTAACATCATTTACATTCATGATAATTTTGTTTTCTGAGGGAATTACTGCATTCCTTGAATGAATAGAGTGCCATAATTCAATTTTATAAACATTTGACGATGAATAACAACATTCGCTCATAAAAATTCAAATTCATAAAACGAAGAGTATCGCCTTTTCTAAAAATGCAACTTATTACTTTTAAAAACTTATAATATATATCTCTATCAGTATCTTAAACATTAGTTACCATGTTTAAAGTAATTTATACAAACAAAATAATAAAAAAAAGAGATTTATATGAATTTTAAGCATTGTTTTTAAAAAGTTGCATGCATCCAGATTTTTTTTTCTTTCTATTATTGTCTTTATATTTGATGTAACATCATTTACATTCATGATAATTTTGTTTTCTGAGGGAATTACTGCATTCCTTGAATGAATAGAGTGCCATAATTCAATTTTATAAACATTTGACGTTGAATAACAACATTCGCTCATAAAAATTCAAATTCATAAAACGAAGAGTATCGCCTTTTCTAAAAATGCAACTTATTACTTTTAAAAACTTATAATATATATCTCTATCAGTATCTTAAACATTAGTTACCATGTTTAAAGTAATTTATACAAACAAAATAATAAAAAAAAGAGATTTATATGAATTTTAAGCATTGTTTTGAAAAAGTTACATGTATCCAGATTTTTTTTTCTTTCTATTATTGTCATTATATTTGATGTAACATCATTTACATTCATGATAATTTTGTTTTGTGAGGGAATTACTGCATTCCTTGAATGAATAGAGTGCCTTATTCAATTTTATAAACATTTGACCATAAATAATCACATTCTCTCATAAAAATTCAAATTCATAAAACGAAGAGTATCGCCTTTTCTAAAAATGCAACTTATTACTTTTAAAAACTTATAATATATATCTCTATCAGTATCTTAAACATTAGTTACCATGTTTAAAGTAATTTATACAAACAAAATAATAAAAAAAAAGAGATTTATATGAATTTTAAGCATTGTTTTAAAAAAGTTACATGTATCCAGATTTTTTTTTCTATTATTGTCTTTATATTTGATGTAACATCATTTACATTCATGATAATTTTGTTTTGTGAGGGAATTACTGCATTGATTGAATGAATAGAGTGCCTTATTCAATTTTATAAACATTTGACCATAAATAATCACATTCTCTCATAAAAATTCAAATTCATAAAACGAAGAGTATCGCCTTTTCTAAAAATGCAACTTATTACTTTTAAAAACTTATAATATATATCTCTATCAGTATCTTAAACATTAGTTACCATGTTTAAAGTAATTTATACAAACAAAATAATAAAAAAAAGAGATTTATATGAATTTTAAGCATTGTTTTTAAAAAGTTACATGTATCCAGATTTTTTTTTTCTATTATTGTCTTTATATTTGATGTAACATCATTTACATTCATGATAATTTTGTTTTGTGAGGGAATTACTGCATTCCTTGAATGAATAGAGTGCCTTATTCAATTTTATAAACATTTGACCATAAATAATCACATTCTCTCATAAAAATTCAAATTCATAAAACGAAGAGTATCGCCTTTTCTAAAAATGCAACTTATTACTTTTAAAAACTTATAATGTATATCTCTATCAGTATCTTAAACATTAGTTACCATATTTAAAGCAATTTATACAAACAAAATAATGAAAAAAAAAAGAGATTTATATGATTTTTAAGCATATTTTTTAAAAGTTACATGTATCCAGATTTTTTTTTCTATTATTGTCTTTATATTTGATCAGGATGTCAATGATTTAAATCAGCGATTTGAATCATGATTTTAATAAAGTGATTTTTTTTAAATCATTGATTAAAATCAGAAATTTTCTAAATGTTTAAAATGACATAAAAGTATTCAAATCTGAGATGAACATAATTTGGATAGTTTCTACAGGTATTGTGACTTGGGTTGTTCTCTACAATACTTGCAAATTTGGCCAGCAGTCTGACTTGAATGATGCATATGTAAATTTTCATAAAAATTAGATAAATGGTAAGAAATCAGACAATTATTGAAGATTTTAATAGCAACAGAAATTGTTTTAAAATTTTGACTTAACAAAAAAAAAATAAAATAAAAATTTGTGGAAAAAATAAAATAAAAAATGTGAGGGAATGATGAAATAAGACATTTTTACTAGTTGTAGGGGGGAAATGCAAAATTATGAAGAAATCCAAACTGTTTCCTTTAAGAGAAACACTTAATATATAATTTATGATAAAATTAAAATTTTTGATATTTACAAAAAAAATGAATATTCTGTGTGAGGGAATGACTGCTAATAAAAACGCTTCCGGATATACTGACTAAAAAAAAATTCTGTAAAATTAACAAAATCTTACACCACCAATTTATGTTGCTGGACTGACAAGTGCTCAAAATAGCTTCTTCTCTGTGAAGGATGCTAGACTGCTACTGCTCATTAGTGGTAGATATTTGAGATAATAGCAATGTGTGAGGGAATGATGGTCTAACATGGGGAAACATATAATTTAAACATATAATCTAATATAACTTACAATGTCAGAATTTCCTTTTAATAATCAAATTATTCATTCTTTTATATACAATAAACATAGCAATAGAGTGTCAGTGATTTTAATCAACTGATTTAAATCAGATGATAAAATCACATATTTTCTGATTTTTTGAAATAGAGTAAAAAAGCATTATAATCAGTAATGAAAATTATCACTAAATCACTTGTAAAAACTGTAATATTTGTTATTGTTAATTATAACAATGTTAAACTGTGTAAAAAGAAGTATTATACATTTAAAAAAACATCTAACTAAATGTTAAATAACTTCAAAATATTATAATATTTAGTAGCTATTCAGATATTTTAATGTTGTGGGGAAACAATCTGATTTAAATTTCAAAATACAGTTTTTGTAATCTATTTATAAATTATGTGTGAGTTTGCTGTATACATTGCTATAATTTTTGATCAATTTGACATAAATATGCTTTAGAACCTGTGTAAAATTATTGGCCGCTTTATGAATTTATCAAACGATTATTTATCACCTTTTTTTCAACCACTTTTTCAAAAATGTAGATTGTGTTCTTAATTAAACAGTTAATTGTTTAATAATCACTAAATTTAATCTGTATCATAAATTTGCAATTTATCAATAACTTTAAAATATAAGGAGTATTTAATATTGGTTTATATAATTATTACAAAATATTAGTGCACCTAATGTTATATGCTACTAAAGAAATTTTTAATTTGCAGTTTTTTTAAAAATTTCTATAATTACATAATTAAAATTTTATTAATTAAAGCAAAAAAAAAAAAAAAAAACAGATTATGTTATTGGAGAGTTATTCATTTTTGAAATGCTTAATTCTTGGTAGATGTTTAATATTCTAACACAGGGAAAAAAATAAAAAAAATCCGATTTAAATAAAAAAAATCAGATTTTTTTTTTTTTTTAAATCATGATTTTTTTACACCCTGTATTTGATATAACATCATTTACATTCATGATTATTTTGTTTTGTGAGGGAATTACTGCATTCCTTGAATGAATAGAGTGTCTTAATTCAATTTTATAAACATTTGACCATGATTAATAACATTCGCTCATAAAAATTCAAAATCATAAAACGAAGAGTATCGTCTTTTCTAAAAATGCCACTTATTATTTTGGTTTTCTACTTCTGCTCATCTTAGATTTTAATAATTTTATATGTCATTTTAAAATTTAGAAAATTTGTGTTTTTAATCAATGATTTTAAAAAAAAAATCAGTTGATTAAAATCATGATTTAATCGTTGATTTAAATCAACTGATTAAAATCGTTGACACCCTATTGCAGCCAAATGGCAAACGTCAGTTTTTGTTAATCACAATTGACGAATTTTTTTCCTCAACCAGCTGACACTTTTTGCAATATTTTTCCACATTTGATTCAAGAATTTCACAATATTCTCCTTCTACCTAACAATTGGAGAATTCTGCAGTCTTTTCTTACAAACTTACTTTGCAGTTATCCAAAATTTTCAACATAATAAAATGTAAAATTATGACTAAAAATTAAATAAACAGTACATAAAGAAAAACTATAAAATTATTTAGATATTTCCAATATTTCAATTGACTAAGGTTTACGTTTAATGCAGTTTTATTTATTTATTTTTTTAAATAAATAAAATTGTGTGATTTTTGCTTGGTTGTGGTTTTCTCTGAGACGGGAAAACTTAAGTTTACCTGTGAGTGTGACCCTGTGAGAGAAGGGGGAACAAGTTATTGATCCTGCTAACTACTAAAATTTTCAAATTAGTGGTCCAATGTCCAATATCATTTTTGGTTTTCTCTGACCAGTGGACCATCAATGATTTCGAACACTGATTGATTTTTCAAATGCTGAAGATTTCCTTGTAAAAGAGATTTGAATTATATGCTGTTTAATTTTTTGATTATTTCCCCTGTGTGAAATTTGACTTTTATTGTTATGTCTGCACAAGAAACAATTTTATGTCTTAAAATATTTACTCTTTCATTTAAAACAGGTGGAGAAATTAACCTGATGCTTGGATCTCTTCCATTTTACCTGACTGAAATCCTGATTCAGAATATACTAAGCTTCAAGAATTTAAATATTTGATGACCTGAATGGTCAGACAGAGAGCAGCACCCTCCTAAAACTGTCTGAGAGAAACTCTATGTAAAATGATATTATATTACAATAAATATTAGTCTGACATACTATACATATAATCTAATGATTATATAATTTGTATTTTCAATAAATGGAGCGGCATACCGCAAACCAACTTAAATGTGTTGCTATTTAATTGTGCCTGTAATCATTTCTTTTTTCAGCTATTGCAAGGCTGCTGTTGGTGAATATTTTTCTTCTCTACGAGTATTGTTAAAAAATAAATAAATTGTCATCATAGATTATCATTTAGGAATACTGAAAAAATATATATGTAACAATAATTAGTCGCTTGTTGGCGACACTGCTGTTATTAAATTAACCCTTCAAAGTAAGTATTTAATATACTATGGATGTACATTGTGTATTTAAAAAAAGCTTTAAAATTTAAAGTAATACTTTTGTATTAGCTGATATTAGAGGTTAAATGGATTCTGCTACTTATAGCTGCCTTTTTCATGCTGATTATTTCAGTGTTTACGCATATACTTTTATTATGTATCCGTTATGTTTTGTCTTTATTTATTGAAAAGTGTCATATTCATTATTGAATGTTAAAGAGAAACAAATTCTGAGGGTTTTTTTTGTTGTTGTTTTTATATCCAAATGAGCTAATTTTGCATAATCGAGCTGTGTGCAGTATAAATTTTTAAAAGAATCATGCTTGAAAATTATTTTTAAAACTATGAAAAATCAGTAAATTGAAATACAGATTTAATTTAATTGCATTTCACATTGCAACCCCCCCCCCCCTTTTAACGACGTAAAAATGAAAATTATGTGACAATAATTCAATTTGAGGAAAAGGGGAAGTGGATTGCTTAGATTGTTACTGTCGATATATGTCAGCAACAGTAGAAAAATTAATTTTTTTTTAGTCAATTTTACTGTTCAAAAATAGTACTATTAAAAATTATGTAACTTAAAATATGTGAAATTTTCATATGTGTAACAATTGTACCTTTATATTAAGTATATGCAGAAATGTCTATAAATATTTTTTGCTAATTAAAATACTTTTATTTTTTGTTTTGTGAAAAGAAGGTAAAAATTTGAAAACTGTATAATATAAAAATTTCAGCATCTGGGCGATTCCATGTGGAGAGTCACACACATAACGCAGGCTTTAATTTGCATTTATTCAATTATTTATTATATTTTAATGTTAATTCTGATTTTAGGTGGTATGGTAAATAAGTTATTAACATATTTTTTAGTTTAAATGTGTGTGAGTAAAACTCACAGAAATATATAATTTAATTACTCAAACTGTGCTTTTTTTTCTGAAGTAGAAAAAAAGCACATTTTGAGTAATGAAATTAAATGATATACTTCTGTGAGTTTTATTGCCACACATTTAAATTTAAAAATATATCAATAACTTATTTACCATACCACTTAAAATCAGAATTAACATTAAAATTTAATAAATAATTGAATAAATGCAAATTAAAGCCTGCGTTATGTGTGTGAAACTCTCCATGGAATCGCCCATCTATAGATTCACAACAATTAAAAAAAAAAAAAAAACAATTACAGATCATGAAAGCAGCAGCTAACTGCATTGTGGAAAAAACTTTTTCAAACCTGTGCAAAAATTAATATTGGTTGAAGAAATTCATTCAGCCATTGTTTAAATTAAAATATAATAAAAACTGGGTATGCATTTAAATCTAAGAAAATTATTATTATTTTTTTAATATTTTTTTGTGAATAAGCAAGCACTAAATGGACTAAGTGTAAGTGAGTGCAGAGAAATATTCCAAAAAGTACAATGACAGAATGGTAATATTTGTGAGAAGAAAAAAAAAATGCAGTTACTTTGTGAAATCAAATTAGATCAAACTGGTTTACATTTGTTTTTTAAATATGTTTCAAAGACAATCGAATCAATAATTAAAAATTTAATAATGTTCGGTTTAATGAAAATATATATATATATGCTTTCCCTACTGCAATATAATCTCGCATAATCTGAAATTTTGTTTATTATACAATAAAATGATAAATTGAAAACCAAAGTGAGGGGAAAAAAAAGAAAACTACAATCCGGTGTAACCTTTCCTCATAAAGATGAGAGAAAATCCTGAATCGTGGTTCAACCAAAATTGGAATAGAGAAAACCTTGAATTATGATTTAACATTTCACCAGAAAATGTTATTTAAAAAAACTCTGAATCATGGTTAAACCTTTCACCAGAAAATTGGATTTAAAAACAATCCTGATTTGTGGTTCAACCTTTTACCAGAAAATTCGATTTAAAAAAAAACTGAATTATGGTTCAAACTTTTACCAGAAAATTGGATTTAAAAAAACACTGATTTATGGTTCAACCTTTCACTATAAAATTGGATTAAAAAAATCCTGATTTATGGTTCAACCTTTCACCAGAAAATTGGATTTATAAAAAACCTGAATCATGGTTTAACATTTCACTAATATAATGGTATTTATGAAATCACCAATAAACTGGTGAAACTTATCACCTATATCTTGGTTGCAGCTAAATTTCAGCGACTTTTAACCATTTTCGTGGTGAAACATCGCACTTTATTTTTAACAGTGTACGTCGTAAATATATATATATATATATATATATTTCGTTAAAATCCACAATCATTAAAAACATCAAATAAAAAAAAAAATTAACAGTCGAATTCCTTATTAAAAAAAAAATTAAAAAAACCTAGAAAATTTCTGGTTATGCAGAAATTTTTCAAAAATCAAATCAAAGAAGAGCGGTCATATACTCTTTCTAAGTTAAGGGTGCATAGCAATCGGTTTTTCCCATTAAGAAGGACGGAGAACTGGGTATTTTTTTATGCACTCGGGAATTTCGCATTGTTATAGTTTCTTTTAAATTTCGGCAGAATTCATTTAATATGTTTTGCAAAATGTTTTTAAAGGATTTGCGAATGTTACAGGGATATAAAATTTAATTTTCAGTGACAAATATCAGATTCCGAAATCCTTTAATAAGAGCAAATCGCCGAAGAGTGGCTTTAAAAAAAGTGTAAAATCAGAAAATTGCCCTACTAACTCCGAATAAAATGTATTCAAAAGAGAATAAAATTTACTAGGGTTAAAAGATTGAAACCGGATTCATTTTTCGAATGCCAAAATATTACCAAAGAAAGCTAAAACAAATTCAATCGGTCAAATGCGACTATTACTCGCGCACAGAGGGTTCCGTTCAATAAATATATTAATCATTAAAGTTAGAAGCCGATGGCGCATAGTGTATGCCGCCCATGTCTTAAGTACGCCCCCGCCATCCGTGTTGTTAAAGGTTAATATCTCGGTTAAGACTGTTCTCAAATCCAAAGGGGCAACTTTCTGACATAAGTTTAAATTGATTTTTGTTCGGAAACGCATAAAACAAGCAGGTGTTGTTATTCAGACACTGTGTAATCGAACTGTTCTTTCCGTTTTTTTGTAAACGTAATAGATCTTTTAGAAAATGCTGTCAAACTTCACGTTTTGAACAGAATTTCTAGACGAGAGAAGAAAAAGAGTCAGAAAGGGAGAAAAAACGCCTCGCTCACGTGACCAATTTCGCTTATAACTCGATAGGTAATCTATTGATCAAAAAATGGAAAAAAACAGTTCGATTCCAAATCGCTTCCCTAGTCAGCACTGTCAATTTTGTACGTTTACATTGACAAATGAGTTAGTGAATGTGTAAAAACGTTTTGCGCTAGTTGACGAAAGCAGTTGAGAACAGCACTTAATTACCCACAATGTTTTTCGAAAATCATTATCAACAATCCTTTTATACTTCGCGACGATACGTACCTCTAGCACTTCTCAACTCTATTGCTCAGCGCTCGCAAATTGAAATTTGTGTGTAACGGAAAATGCGATTTTCTCAAAAATTATGTGACCTAGAGTAATCGCTATAGTTTTCCTGCAAGGTTTAAATTAATGTCTACTACCCTATTTAAAAAAAAAAAAAAAATTTTTTTTTTAGTAGATTCGGCCATAAAGGGGGGGGGGGTGCATATTTTGGCATTACATTTTACACGATAACTCTGAAAATATAATACCTAAAATTAAAACGAATGTATTTTTGAGTTCGGTTTTACGAGCGCTCTTACACGTTACCCCACACGATACACACACACATATATATATAAAGATTTTTATTTTCAAGTAACTTAATGAGCCCCCCCCCCCCCTTACATTTTCTCCAAATATATCTGTGAATGGATAATAATCTATGAATAGGTGGGTCAATAACCTTTATTACTTAAGCCAAATTTTAACTTTCCACGTTCCACAGGAATAAGGGTTATGGCATGCATTTAAATTAGAATGGAAAACATTATCGATCCCAAAATTAATTCAATAGTCATTCCTACAAATTTTATGGCTTATATAAAAATTGGCGTGAATATCTCAGACTGTTTCACATCGTTGAGCGCAGAAAAATAATTCTTTGGCTTAATGTTAAACAAAATAGTTTATTATTTTTTTAAAGGTTGTTTTTGAAGCAATGGCTTAATTAGAAAAGTTAACTAAAAGTTGAGTTGTTCATTCGCTGTCATTTTTTATAAATTATAACCACTTAAAATATTTATTCATGTTTATATGGAGTTAAACATTTCTATTCAATTATTACTTTTAAAAGTACATTAAAAATATGGGGCTGCTTCAGTACTTTTGACCAATGTTGAAGATTCATCGCGTGAATTTTCTTTCATTGAAAACGCGATTTGTCAGGGAGGTGTCTGGGAAGAGTTAGTCGCAGGTTTTGGTGAAAAAAACTTTATTATTTAAGCTTTCATTGTTATAATGATGTCCCCTGCCTGACAAATCGCGTTTTCAATGAAAGAAAATTCATGCGATGAATCTTCAACATTGGTCAAAAGTACTGAGCAGCCCCATATTTTTAATGTACTTTTAAAAGTAATAATTGAATAGAAATGTTTAGCTCCATATAAGCATAAAAAATATTTTAAGTGATTATAATTTATAAAAAATGACAGCGAATGAACAACTCAACTTTTAGTTAATCTTTTTAATCAAGCTATTTGCTTCAAAAACAACCTTTTAAAAAAATGTAATAAACTTTTTGTTTTTCTGGAATTTCGTTGTTGTGTTATGCCAGTTAATCGTTGATCTCGAAAGTTCTCACAGAATAATATCTCAAAGAATAATTCTCACAAAAAAACTAAAAATAAAGAGCTTATTCTCTAGCAATAAAAATTATAAAATGAAAATTTGCTAAAAAATCAATAAGGAAAATATTTTAAATAAGTTGGAAATTGCACGTCAAACGTGGCAGATGAGGTGCGTTCGTACTATAACTAGTTTCATAAATACAGTAAATTCTCTGTAAGGCGTACTCTGTGTAAGACGAAAATCTGTCTAACTCGGAAAGATTTTCAAGTCCCTGTGAATCCATAGACATAGAGTAAAATTTCTCTAAGGCGGAATATTGTCTACCACGGAAAATTTTCGCTGTCCCGATCGATTCGCCTTAGACAGAGTTTACTGGATTTTTTGCACTGCATATTGTACTGAATGTATATTTTAATGCACTTCATAAGCACTTTCATGTACTTTATATCAATTTCATTCTGTTCGAAAGGCTCTAACATCATTGAAATGCACTTGAAATAATTTTTCCCCATTGTCCGTAATGTAACGAAACTTTTGACTGTCCCTGTAATTAAACTATACATCCGATTTTCATAAAATTTGAAATGACTCGACAAAATTATGCAACAATTATATATTTTAAAGTTCAAACGATTCGGTTGGGTAGTTTTTGGGCTGTTATATGCGGACGGACAGATAGACAGACAGACCGGCTGAACAACGACTAAAAGTACTACGTATTTATATAATTACGAACGCACCTACAAATTTTATTTTTTATTATTTTTATTAACACACATTAAAAAAAAGTAAAAGAAATACATATAAATTTTTGAAAAATGTTTTTGTTTCTATATACATGAAGTTGTATCACTAGTATTTTTAACCGAGAAACCTTCTTTATGATTTTACTTTTCGATTATTGAAGCTGTACTTTAATAACCTAATGATAGGGGCACAAAAAGTACGTAAATGTTGAAATCCGACCTTGACATGTAAATAAGTAACCTATGTGCAACTGTATATTGATTTATAAATCTAATTCTTCATAACTAGCGAAATACCAGTTTATTCATAAAAATGGGAAAAATTTCTAAATCAAATTTGAAATTTGTTTTTCAAATAAAAATAAAAATAGTTTAAAAAGAAAATTCTTTTATAAGCATTCAATGTTCATCTTGAAAATCATGCCCATTTTTTTGTCTGCAATTTATGTTTTTTTCCCCCGAAAATTCCCGTTACAATGTTACACTAATTTGGCGTGGGCAACGAGATCGATTATGAAAAACTCACTGCTTCTGTTACTCATGGTAGAAAGCTCAAGCAAATGATTTTTTAAAAATGTCTAATTTTTGCTCTGTTTACTTATTAAGATAGGGAACAAGAAAGAAAAAAAAATGAAACGTTATTTAAGCTGTCTTCTTGGGATTTGTAAATGGATTTCTCAACGTATAATAGTAGATTAATTACTATTTAACAATTATATATGTAATAGAGCTAAGTGTATAACACTTCCGGAGTGAACTCATCTGAATACCTATAATTTTTCGTTAAAATCAGCCATTTTATTTTAGTTTTCAGAGATTTATTTTTTCAACAAAATGTATAACATTAACCTTTTTAGAAAAATTGTGAAAAACAAAACAACTTGAGTGATGAGCTACATCGTAATATGCAAGTTTTTCCAAATATCTTGCATTGAAAATTGTATCACTCAGCAATCAGCGATGGTAAACAATATAGTCCAGGCAATAAGGGATTTTACCTAGCAAAATTAATGGTAGTTCTGGAAATCGGCTTACTTTATGTTTTTTGGGTCGCTGAATCCGAATTTGTAACTTCCCACCAAAATTCTCCCGGGCAACCCCCCCCCCCCCAAATTTTGGTAAAATGCCCCCAAAAAGGTTTTTATTAAAAAAATGTTTTTATTGTTTTAGGGAAAAAGTATCTAGAAATTCAAAAACTAGACAAAAATTTGCAACAAATAAGATATATGACATTATGACGTAGGATGAATGGGGAGGGGTGATCTGCCTCGGAACATGCGCAGCGGTGCTGCGTGGACTAAGTTGTGCAATTCCACTTAACCACTCACATCGTTTACATTCGCTCTCCCGTCTCCCCTCCGAACTTTAACCTATAAGGTTTACTTTAAGTTTTTTGGGTCGCTGAATCCGAATTTTTAATCCCCCCGCAACCCCCCCCCCTAAATTGTTGCTTTTAGATTAAATTTTTTATTATTTTAAGGGAAAAATATGTAGAAATTCAGAAAGTAGACAAAATTTGCAACAAATAGGATATATGACATTATCACATAGGATAAACGGGAAGAGGGGGGTTGCCTCGGAACATTCCCCGCCCGCTGTTCTAAAACACCAAATTTTTTCAAAAAATCAATTTTTTGGGGGGTTGCCGTGTGAAATTTTGGTGGGAAGTTACAAATTCGGATTCAGCGACCCAAAAAACATAAAGTGAGTCGAAATCCAGAACTAGCATTAATTTTTCCAGGTAAAATCCCCTATTGCCTGGATTTGCATAACTTAGTGCACGTAGCGCCGCAGTGCATGTTCAGAGGCAGCCCTCCCCCCTCCCCGTTCATCCTACGTCATAATGTCGTGCATCCTATTTGTTGCAAATTTTGTCTGCTTTCTGAATTTCTACCTACTTTTCCACTAAAACAATAAAAAATTTAGTTCAAAAACAACTTTTTTTTTTGGGGGGGGGGAGGGGGTGATTTTGGTGGGATGTTAAAAATCCGGTTTCCTCGACCCAAAAAATTTAAAGTAAACCTTATTGGGAAAGTTCGGAGGGGAGACGGGAGGGCGAATGTAAACGATGTGAGTGGTTAAGTGGAATTGCGCAACTTAGTCCACGCAGCACCGTGGCGCATGTTCCGAAGCAGATCCCCGCCTCCCCATTCATCCTACCTCATAATGTCATATATCTTATTTGTTATAAATTTTATCTATTTTCTGAATTTCTAGACACCTTTTCCCTAAAACAATAAAAAAAAAATTGATTTTTTTTTAACAAAAACCTTTTTTGCGAAGCATTTTGTCAAAATTTGGGGGGTTGACGAGAGAAATTTTGGTGGGAAGTTAAAAATTTGGATTCAGCGACCCAAAAAACATATAGTAAGCCTTTTTCCAGAACTGCCATGAATTTTGCTAGGTAGAGCCCCTTATGGTCTCTATTGCCTGGACTAATATGCGATTCATTCCTTTGAGATTCATTAAAGTCTAGACCATGGATGCAATAATTTTGCTCAATGGCAACATAAAAAATAGAAATTGAAAAGCATTTTACTGCTTTTTGCAATCATTTCCGATTAAAATATAGAACATGGAGCTCATTGGCAAGATAGCGATCTAAACGAACTCCATGCATTAAAACTTTCTTAAAAAATGACAATTTAAGGCAAGCGAAGGTGTGCATTAAATGCATATTGTTAGAATTTTTATATTCGTGCTGATTTATTTTTTTGTTCACAGCTGTGAATGACTCTAGAGACATTGTTATTCCTAAAAATATATATATTCTTCCAAGTGGCATCACGAGTGAATGCGTACTGTTTAGATTTCATTTTTCACTCTTATACGTGTGTTCTTTTTTACTATTAACTAACAAATTTATTAGGAATTTAAGACTTAAAGTTTTTTTTTAATTTATAAAAAATTGAAGGTTATAGATTTTTTAAAAATTCAATGAACGAAGACGAAAGTCCCATTGCAAGAAGACGGCTTTTACCAATTCGATTAATAATTTTCTTGCAAATTAAGTTTGAATGAAAAATGGGCTGGTTTGATAACTATTTTACTCCACCTGACAGTATTAGTCAGATAAGATAAAATTTATTACTTCATAATTCATTTTATAATGCAGTGCTATATAATTCTTTTAAAAATGCAAATATGTCATTCTGACGGGCTTCTAGTTACTTGATAAAAGCGTATATATATGTAACGAATTCGCCGCTACTCCAGTTATGGATCTTCTGTCGTGGCGTCGGTCAAGGCCCGACCGCTGGGGGCAGGGGCGCGAACCGCGGACGCGTGCGTGCCGATTTCTGAGCGAACCCTCGGAACTTCTATCATAGTTAAAGGGTCGCAGGCCGTGAGTGGTATCCGGGAAATCGAAGTCAGATTAAGATAGTAATTGTTCCAATAAAGACACAGTTTTTCAGGGGACCTGATTTATTGTTCCTTTGTTACATCCTTTTGAGAAATCAGGCCCCTTTTGGCTTGAGAGCTGCTAATTTACTTTATGGACATCGGGCTTGGGAACTGTGTACCGCCAAGCGATACTTAAGAGAACCGTGTGACGTGGAGTTAGTGCATTCTTTTGATGGTAAAAAACTCTGTCCGGGGACCCGTGCATCGGTATAAATATGCTGTATTTCGCATTATTCCTGCTAGGGGCCGTTGAAGTCAAAGGAGACGTATTTAAATTATAATTGGTCGTTAGCTGAATGATTGACTGCCCGGGATAAAGGCTGTGGTTTGAGTTTGGCCGATCGAATGCAGCAAGACTTACAAATTGCACTTATTCAGCAAAAGTATTCTTATGAGATGTGCCAAAACGATCTTTGAAAGTTATAAAATGCAACGCGGGAAAACTGACTTAACAGGGGCAACTTCATTCAATCAACTGAGACACAATTACAAAAGCATTTTAAAAGTTTTAATTTTAATTTCTAAATTTAAATTTTAAAACGGGACAAAAAGGGGATTTTAAAAAGGGGCTTAGCTTTTATCGTTTCATATATATTTAAAATGTTACTCTCCATTTTTTATTTCTAATCTATTTTCGGAACAGATGTCATATCTGTCACCCGCATCCGCCATTTTGGATTTTTTTTCTTGGCGTGCATAATTTTATTGCAGAAATGTTTAATTATATTTACATTTTAAATGTTTAGAATTAGAAATTATTACATTAGAAATTATTGCATTATTAGAATTATTATATTATTTGAATTAGAAAAAAATCCAAGATGGCGGATTCGAGAATATATGACATCTGTTCCGCATGGGGTTGGCTATGTCCAATGTTTTTTCAACTCCCATACAAATAAATGTACGGGTTACAAATAATATTTGGCGATTGATCACATGTGGCAGGCAAATTAGAGAATGACTTAAAATTAACGCATTACTTAATAATTAAGTTACAAAAAATTAAAATGTTATATGTTCATAGGAAAAACACCTTTATATATATATACTAGTCCAGGGACGGCGAACCTATGGCACGCGTACCACTTTTGGCACGCGAAAGAATAATTTTGGCACGGCAATGCTCGTGACTCTGAAACAAAATAAAGTGAGATAAAATTGCGACGGATCTTTTCTAAATTCGATTAAATGGAAATTGAAAAACTTTAATTGCGGTACATTATATTCCAATCTGATTAATGGGAAAAGTTTGAAAAGTCTCAAAACTTTTTCAAACAGAGATAACATTTGAAAACTATCGACAAGAATTGGTTATTAGACATTACTAAATTCTAATGATAAAGTTACCGCACTTTGAATTTATTGCAGAGCTATTCAAAGAAACTGGTGTTTGCCATTTTAATAGTTTTTGTGCCTGTCTATGCTTTCAAGCCACTGTTTTCACAAATGAATAATATCAAAACTCATTCTGAAAGCACTTGTCAGGTAAATCCGGTGTTTAGTTTGCATTAAAATTAACCTGCTATTAAGATGCAGTAAAAGAAATCAAATTACATAGCATTAATTTTTTTAAATTAATCTCTAAAATATATTTGTTGCCATAATTATTATAGTGTAATACACATATACGTACATGTATGTTCCTCATATTTTTTAAATCTTAATAGCAAATTTTAAGCAATTTTAATCCACTATTTTTCCACCTACTAAATTTGTTTTTTAGTTGGCATGTCAAGGTCACGTAAAATATTTTTTGATCAAATTTGGCACAACAAAAAGGTTCGCCGACTCTGAGTCTATCACCCCCGTCAAAAATGACGGAATTTTGATCTACGTTTCATTTTCATAAGACTTCATCAGACAATAAACAGCATGACAATTTTATTATTGAAAGGTTTGTTCGAGGGTGTATCAATAAGTTTTTTTGCCCTCACATAGAAATAATTGATCAAAATTTATGAAATTGCTATATTGTATTAGTCCATTTCTATATAGTCACCGTGCGCAGTAATACATTTCTGCAAACGGTATTTCAAAGAGGGGGGAATGTATTCCAGGAGGCGCGATAGTAGACCCAAAGGGGGGGGGGGATTTTTCTAATTTTTCCCGACCCCCGCATGTGACATATTGTTAGAAATGCCTGTGACCACTTATTCATGCTATGCACCTCCCGAGCCCCTCTCCTCAAATTTACCAACGGGGGCATGAATGATGTCCGCAAAATTTAGAAAAGTGCACATCCCCGGAGGATAAATTTGGGGGGCAGGGTAGGGCTTGAGAGGTGCATAGCATGAATAAGTGGTCACAGGCCTTTCCAACAATATGTCACATGTGGGGGTCGGCAAAAGTTAGAAAAATGCCCCACTTTGGGTATACTATCGCGCCTCCTGGAATACATCCTTCCCCCTCTCTTTGATATACCGTTTACAGAAATGTGTTGCTGCCCACACAGCACACGTTATCTATAGGATGTCGATGTATAGTGTAATTACATCTATAGCGTCCACAACATCTTTTACATGTGCATAGCATTAAACCAATAGATGTCTATCGGGCATTTCCCATTTAGATATGTATTAAACGTCCATGACCTGCTATAGACGTATTATAACTATGACTTTTTTTATGTCTACTGGAAATGCTCTGTTTAATTTCCAGAGGATGTACTCTTTAGTGCATCCAGTGGATTTGCGAATAACACCTATTACGCACATCTTATGGAAAAAAAATACTGCTACTTCAATCTTGCCGCGCATGCGGAAATGGAAAGTCGAAGGTCACTCCTAGAAACTCCAGACGCGAACGATGTTAAACGTCTCTCCCGCTCAACCCGCGTGATTCACCATTTATTTGGTAAGGCTCTATGTGCATTTCCCCCCCAGTTTTACTCTGTTCAGCCATTAACGACTTGCATAAAAGGTAAGTTATTCATTTCTTATTTCATGTATTTACTTTTCTGTATAGTTTATATTTTAACACCCGATTACTGCTATATCCGTGTATCGTGCAGATAGATTTAGGCTTAATGCTACGATAATTTTTTTATAAAATGAAAATAAACTTGCAAATTGTTGCTGTATTAGTTGCATAAATATCGAAATTTAATCACATATCTTGCAGATATAACGAACGGTATAGTAAAAGAGTGTTAGAGCCACATATTGTTTTGTTTATCACCAATCGCCGATACAGTCTTGGCTATTTTGAACTTGACCTTTTGAAAGGCTGTGTTGTTATGTTATTTATACAATAAATTTTAATCCTCAGCCATAATGTTTACCAGAATTTTCAAATAACATTTAGGTTTTATGTTGTATGTGTAGCAGAAAAAAAGCAGTTAATTTTAAATGAATTCCACTAATTCTGGTTTCAATAAAATAGAAAAAAAAATTTCAACATCTTAGCAACTGAATTATTTTACCCTTAAAATAAGTGTTGTATTATTTACAATGGTGGGTCCAAGGGGGAAGTCACGGGGGTCACGATCGCCCCCCCCCCTCCGTGAACAACAGGAAAATGCTAAAAATTATTTAAAAAATGAAATATATTTTAAATCCCCCCCCCCCCCCTTCAACAATGTGAATCAAATCAAAATAAGGTAATTTCTGATACATCCGTGAAAATCTTTTTAATCTCTAGAAATTTGCAAGTTCACTTATTCAGAAACTATGTGATCAAATAGTGTTTTCCATTTTTCAATTAAAAAAAAGTCTTTCCAAAAATTCCATAAAATTTAGCATTTTAAACTAAATTTCCGGACGTGAATGCTAATTGCTCCCTCATGACTACATTTCTGTGGCTCTTAAGTCCTAAAAATTGGCTTAATATGGTAACTTGACAACATTTCTGAATCATTCTTAGCATTTACAAGAAAATGAGAAACGCTTCAATTTCTTGGTATCTGAATGAAATCTATAAATTATATATTTTACGAATACCAATGCAAATTTTTAGTATAAATGAATTCATGAAAGTATCAGAAAAATTGTCAGTTTTAATTTGGGAATAGCCTCCAATATAAAAATTTATCATGAAGTGGGGTGACGACCACCTCTGCAAAAAAAAAAAGAAAAAGAGCCATGACCCCCCCCCCCCCCCTCCTCTAAATTGAGGGCTGGATCCACCCTTGATTATTTAGAATAAAGTTAACTTCAATTATTACATATAAATGTTCCAATTGCTTAAGAAACTACTTTTGTATTTATTATAATCTAAAGTTCCCTCTTGGCATTATTTAAGGGTGCTCCTTTTTTAAAATATTGAAATGCATCTTTAGTTTTAGCCAGAGATCTCTTGTAAAAATTTTCTCCAGTACCAGAGTATTTCTAAATAAATGTGCCCGAAAACTTGCAAAAATTATAACCTTTTTTATTTTTTTTTTAGGAAACACAGACTATTATTAAATCATGTACTTTTTTTATCATTACTTAACAAAATTTTTTCTTGAAAAGGCTCATTTTTTTTTTTACTCAATAGTGATCTTTTACTGCTGAAGTTGTGCCTTTATTAGTGGCTGGCACCCTACCCTTTTCTTTCTAGTGTGAACAGTATATTAATCAATAAAATTTTTATAACTGTATATTCCCAGTAGCAGAAAATTCAAGACTGATATCGCATATTTTCTTTTCTCTTTTGCAGATTATTTTTCTATCAAACCTTTATTTTGCTTCATAATTATGTTTAGTTCTTTATTACTTAATACAAAACTTAAGATTATTATTAATAAAAATGAATAAAATGCATAATGACGTCACATGTGATTGTTTGATTAATTAATGATCCAATTGTAAAATATTTTACCAGCAGATTATTTTCTGCCCCTTGAAGTATCTGTCGCAGACACTTGGAGTATTTTCTGCTACTGGGACCATATTTAGTTTTGACTCTAGAAAAAAAAAAAAAAAAAAAGCTGCCATGCAGGAATCTTTTAAAAAGTGCACACTATTCTAAAAAAAAGCACAAAAGATATTTTTAATTTGTTTGTTAAGAGTCCTTTTTTATCAGTAGAATTTTGTGATATTTTCCCACGACAGATTGAATTTCATGATTTGCCCCTCTACTGACTGACAAATTTTGAGATTTTTCCAGCAACCAGTCGATGAATTTTACATTTTTTTCTGCAACCAACATAAGAATTTCACGAATTTTTTTTTCCTGATAATTGACTTCTGAATTTCTAGATTTTACTATTTATTGATCTTGGTAATCTTTTAGCAAATAATTTTCAGATTAAAAAAGTATCATATAGTTATGGAAAAATTATAGGTACTTGTTAAGATGAAAACATTGAAAACCTACCTAAAACGAAATTTTTCCCAGTTCCATGCAATTCCATCTTAGCATTTTGATTATATATAGCTTCTATGATAAAAACCTATTTAAAGAGAATTTTTTTCCGTTTCTTGTGATTCCCTCTTAGAAACCAAGGTCGAAACTAGGGAGTGCAGAGGTGCCGCAGGCACCAGAACGAAAGGCGTAGGGGGTCGCCTAATAAAGATTTTGTTTGTTGTTTCATGCAAAAATGTATATATATATATATATATATATGAAATATAAGGAAATTTGCAAGCTAATGTAAACCTGTGGAAGCATTCTTTTCAAAATTTGTGGAAGTGAAAGTAAATTTATTTAAGAAAAATAATCTGCAACCAAACTCTAAAGAGTAAACACTGACCTGGTTAGAATTCAATTTCAGCTATTATAAGCAAGAAAAAAAAATCATTTAAAACTATTAATATGCAAGTAAGAAACTTTAAAAAGAATGCTCCCATAGGTTTAAGATTAGCGATTCAGTTTCTTCGCATGACTAGTGTAGGATCATAATGCTCAAGCTAATGTTAATCCTATGGGAGAGTTGTTTACATATTTCTTACTAGCATTTTAATTGTTATTAAATTATTTTTATTTTTTAAGGAATTTTTTTTTTTTTTTTTTGCATTGGGTGCCTGCAGTCAGTAACTTTTATTGTGCATGAGGAGGAAGAGGGGGGGTGCAAAATCCATGTTTGCCCTGGCAAACATGGGAGAAAAAGGCTAGTTTCAGCCGTCTTTTACTGTATGTCAGCCCCCTCTGAAATGATGAAGTCTAGACATGCCACTGCTCATAGCCGCTATTTATATTACATTCATTTCATTTAAAATATAAGCCTTTAACACACTTTATTTAAAATATATTACATTAGAAATACATTCTTGTACTTATTTTATTTAAAAACAAAAGAAATAAAAACTACTACTAGGACTTCCCTCAGAGGGGCGGTATTGTCGGGGCGGGCAGTCTGAGCGATATTGTATTATTATAGCCGAGTATCATAGTATTTGGCCGCGCTCAAATATTGCTATCAGTTAACACTGTGACTGACACTTAAGCTGAAAAATTTACAATGTTTAATTTTTAAGAAAGTATAATCCTGTAATAAATAAAAGGTAAGTAAAATATTAAATACATTTTCAGTAATTACATAAAACAAGTATATTTTTTTAGTTTCATATCATATTTTAGACCGTCAGTCATCGGCGAATGATGCATTCTGAACGGAAAATTCAGTGTCAGCCACCGGTGGCTAATGTGCCGCTCAACGTTTTAAATATTTATAATCATGGGTGGGAAATTACCTCATTTTACTCATCGCTGATGAGTTTTTAAGTAGTCTCTTAAAAACTACAGGCTATAATCAGGGTTGCCAGCTTTTAGACAGGCCAAAAAAAAGGCGGCTGGCTTTTTTTTTGGTTTTAACCACTTAAAAAAGTCGGTTAAGTTGGTTTACGGCTAATTCGTTTTAAATTTGGATCAATTAATTTATAATACACTTACTTATAAATATTTTCTGCTAAGAAAATTATGAATTTCTATTAAATTTTGTCAAATAAATGTCTTTATAACTGCTAAAAGGCAACTGTAAAGGCATTATATCTGAAAAAAAATATATAAGTATTGAAAAGAATATAAGTTACACTCCAAATTGGTGTTTTGAAATTCTATATTACATATATAGCTCCACATATACTACACATTTTAAAGATTATAATTAATTAAACAATGACAAAATGTAGCACATCAAAATAGAAACATTCTTATGTGTCCATATGAAGAGTGAAGTTATAAATGTTAAAAGAGAAATTAGAAAGGATATAATATTTGAGGAGAGTTTGGTACATAAGTGTATAAAAATAAAATTTCGAAAAGCAATTATGCTATTCATAATGTTTTTAATAGTGAGAAATGATATATTTTTTTATATGACTATGCATAATTTTAAATGTTTAATAGAAATAAAATAAGACGTATATTAATAGCTCTTAAAATTAAGTAATAAAACATGTAACTAAGTAACCAATGTCCTCTTTAATTTTATAAAGCTGTAGAAATGAAAAAATTGGGGGGGAGGGGGTGTCTGTTAAAGGTCAGTGTAAAACAGATAAAGCAGTTGATATGGTGCTTTTAAAATTTAGCTGACATATTTGCAATTCTAACTACAAATCACTAGCAAAACCATCTAAGTTTTATTTCAGTTAATGTCTTCATTATTGAGAAATTGGGTTACTTATTAAACTCTAAATAATTGAATGTCATTAAAACTAATTAAAACACTTTAAAATGCATAGTTTATAATTATAAAGCCAATTATAGCCAAAAAAAGTCCATTTCTTGCCAAAAAAAAAAAAAAAAACTTAAAACCAATAAAAGCTGCCGGCGTGGCTTTTTTGCAACCCTGGCTATAATAGAAGATATATGTTTTACTTGTTAGCTATATTTTTTAACTCTCCAACTTACTGCAATTGTAAATGTGTTATTAAATTCTATAAAATTTTCTTCTGTGTATATGTAATTCTTAATTTTATAGGAAAAAAATTAAAAATCTATTTTGGTAATAGTAATTTTTTTTAATTTTTGTAATCATGTAAATGTTGTCATAGCAATTTTCAACTATACATGGCTTCTTACTAGCTGGTAAAATAAATCCTTCGCTGGTAAGATTTTCAAAATCTCCCTCTCTTACCCCCCCCCACCCTCTCGTCCCACCTTCCGTGTTCATAATTATTCATTAATTGTTTGCGTGTTTAAGTATCTTAAATAAAGCTTATTTATACAGTCGATTCCCTGAAATCAGTGTTCAATTCAGATACTTTTCTCCCGGGGGGAAGGTGAAAATTGCACTTTTTGACTGTTGAAAAACACAAAATCTCAAATCTTCCGGATCCACTCCTTGAATTCAACACTGTCTGAAATCTTCACTTCAATGCAGATGTAAACAGTGAAACTCACAATTAAGATGTTCAGGGAAATTTCAAAGTTTTTTTTTTTTTTTTAATGTCATTGTTAACACATTTTATATGAAATTCTGGTTAATATGACTGAATTAATGCTTTCTCATGAATGAAATGAATTTATTTCCAAAGAAATTCAAGATACAACACAGATATCTCTGGCAAGCATAATCTTTTTTTTTTTTTTTTTTCCAAATACATTTGTGTTACTGCAGCTTTTTTTATCTAATAGCCTGATTAAACATGAAATAAAACATGGTTATTTTAAGATTTATTTATTTATTTATTTTTGTAATTTATTACTTTACCTAATAGAATTTTGTAATTTCTTTCCCCGCAACTGATTGACGAATTTTGCATGTTTGTCTGCCACCAACTTAAGAATTTTGTAACGTTTCCGCACAATTGATTGCTGAATACAATGTTTTTCTGTGACCGATTGATGAATTTCCCAATATTTTAAAGCAACCAACTGAAATATTTCTGTGTTCTCCCCCCCCCCCCCTACAATCAACTGACAAATTTTGTGGGTTTTCTTTGACGGCAGAATGTCGATTTTGGCAATTTTTTTCCTGAAACCGATTGATGATTTTTGTGCTATTTATTTCTCCGATTGCCAAAATTTGTGGGAATTTTTGCGACTGATTGGAAAAACTCTTGTTCTATTTTCCATACAGTGCAGGGTTGCCGGCTTTTAGACAGACCAAAAAAAGCCAGCCAGCTTTTTTGGTTTTAACCGCTTTAAAAAAGCCAGCTTTTATTTTTCAGAAAGACGGTTTATAGATAATTCATATAAAATTTAGATTAATTTATTTTTAATACACTTATACATATTTTCTACTAAAAAAATATAAACTTTATTAAATTTTGTCAAATAAATATGACCTTATAACTGCTAGAATGCAACTGTGAAGGCATTATGTCTGAAAAAAAAATTATGAATATTCAGAAGAATACATTAAATTAGACTCTAAAGTATTGGTTTGGAATTCTTTATCATGGTTTTACACATACTACACATTTTAAAGATTATATGAAAGAATAAGAAAATGTCACACATTAAAATAGAAACATTCTTTCATATACCTACTGATATTTACTTTTAAAATTGATTAAAACCAAATAGCTATATGTTTAATAACTGAAATTATCTTATATAATACTTGAGCAATAATAAGCAATTGTTAGATAAAAAATACTTATAAAAATGATCGACTTATAAAAATGATATATGTAAAAAGTTTTTCTACTACTAAGCTGTTATGTAACTTATTCCAGATATGTCCATACTGACAGATTAAAATCATAGAATGAACAATTCTGAAAGAGAAATTAGGAAGGATATAACATTTGAGGAAATTTTAGTACATGTAAGTGCTAAAAATAAAGAGAATTTTTTTTTTTTTTTTTTTTTTTTTTTTTTTTTTTTTTTTAATTCTCCGAATAAAACTTGTTGAATTAGAATTTTGAAAAGCTAGTTGTTATTTAAAATAGTGCATATGCATGCATATGTTATTCATAATACTATTTTAATAGAGAAATGTTTTTATTAATGACTTTGTGAGTGATTTTAAATAAATGTTTATGAAAAAAAAATAAGACTTGTAATATTAATATCCCTTAAAATTAGTTAATAAAATATAGAACTAAGCAACCATTGTTCTTTTTAATTATATAAGAAGTAAAAAAAAAAAAAAAAAAAAAAAAAATATTTAAGGTCAGTGTAAACCAGACAAAGCAATTGGTATGACCTTTTATTCCAATATTAATGTCTTCATTATTGAAAAATTGGGTTATATTGATGTCTACCTCAATTAAATATCTTTAAAACTAATTAAAAAACACATAAAAATGAGTCGTTTATAAATAAAATGCTTTACTGTATAAAAGCCAAATTTGCCAAAAAAAAGCCGGTTAAAACCAATAAAAACCACCGGCGTGACTTTTTTGCAACCCTGATACAGTGGGAGGAATTTTGCAGATTTTTCCTGCAGATGATCAATAATTTCATTTTTTCCTGTAAATAGTTGATGAATTTGTAGATTTTTCTCAGTGATCTACTGGCAAAACTCGTACTTGTTTTTTCATGCAATTGATGGACGAATTAAGTTGTTTTTTTCGTAACCAACTGGCAAATTTATCATTTTTTTTTTTTTTTTTTTTTTCTTTCAAAGACCAAATGACAAATTTCACGATGCTTCCCTGCGACAAAATGTCAAAATTTACGTTTATTTTCCAAGATTAATAGATATATTTTGTGGGTCCCCCGCCTCAGCCAGGAAAGAAATGAATTGAAAATGCATGTCAAAAATAGCAGCAAGGGACACAATATTATGTAAACAAAACAGTGACCAGAAATCTGCGCAAACTCTTGATTCCAAGCTATGCGGGTTTGAGGGAGTCTACTGTATAAATAAGTAGTAGAAAAAAAATGTGGAGTGCTATCCACTAATAAAAGCACAACTAAAACAGAAAAGGGTCAGTAGTTCAGCAAAATTGTTTTACTCACACACAAAGGGTTCTGTACAATAATTGAATTCAATTGCAAAATGTTGACTTATTCATCACTGTGAGTCGGCAAATTTTGAAAAAAGCACTTAATTTTATCTCTCACAGACCCAAAAATTGAAGGAAAGATGGAAAAAACTTAAAATTTGGTTATTTCTGTGTACTCAAAAAGAAAAAAGTGAAATTTTAGAATCTTGGTTCACAAACTCAAAAATCTGGAGAGAAAAAAAAAAAAAGAGTGAATTTAAAAAATCAGAATGAAAGGAAGAAAAGAATACTCAAAGCATTACTAGTAAACAATCAGAAGGTATTAAAAGTAAAACTATTCCAAATGATCAAAACAAAAAAGTAATTATTTTTTAATTAAATTCTAATTTCACATCTGAAACTGATTTAAATATTAAGATTTCTTTAATTTGGCATGCTCATATCCTTGCAAATAATTGTTCTTCTCATCCCATAAGTAATCATATTCATATAGAAGTTGATGTGAAATATAAACACGCAGTCACATTTTAATATAATAGACAATGCCCAAAAAAGAATGAAGGTTTTCTTGATTTCTTTTACAGATAGAACTTCCAGTCGGAACACACCGTCACAAACATTTGAAGATAGCCTTGAAGAAGTCCTAGATGAGGAAGACTTGTATGAATACTGAGTTAGTATATTTTTAAATTCAAAAATCCTTTTTTGTTTCTTTTTTTTAGACAAATTAGTTTGTGAGATTTTAAAATAAGTATTAAACCAAAAATTTTTAAATAAAATATTTAATGTATAATATAACTCATGTAGTCAGGACTGACACAACCTTCGAGCAAACGGTTAGCTGCCCACTCCCCTGTGCATATTGGAGTCTTGTTTGTGTCGCCAAGCCCCTATATATTTCAAAATAATAGTTGCTTTGTAATAAATGATAATCATTTTGCTCTAAATTTATTTTAAAATGTTCTGTGAGTAAAAAAAGTTAACTTTATTTCTTACAGGCAAAATTGATATTATTGTCGGTGAATATATGGATTTGATGACCTTGAAATTAACTGTGAATTCAAAAAGTAAATATTTAAAATATTGTAAAAATAGAGGATTTCTGGAAATTAAAAATAATTATGTTCATTAAATGTAAAAGTAGTGGTATTTTTAATGCATTTTATCTCTACATGTATTTTTTTCTTACATAGCAAGAAAATAATGAAAATCTGTAGTTTACTGTGTGGCAACAACCATAAATTAACGCATCACCTAAAATGTTATTGACACCTATTTGCTATAGGTCCAGATTCACAGTTGCCATGTGGCGAGTAATTTTCTTTTTTTGTGTGTCCATTAACTTTCGGTGTCTTAAGTCGCCAAGATTTTTTTTTTTTTTTTTTAGAAAAACAAATGTTTGAAGTACATTTTGATTCTTATAATGCGAGATTCTCACCATATTCACAATTTTTTTAATGTGTATTTTTATATGACAAAATCAAAATAAGAAATATTGTTTTCCTAATACTCCTTAGTCATGATTGCTTAACTTATACATACATATTTTTATCTATATCTAGCCCAACTTTATATTCTAACGGTACATAGTTTAAGATGCATATATTTAAGTAATATTGAGATTTGAAGAATTTTATGATTAAATTAAACACATTTGATGTAATTAATCTGTTTTGTTGTACATGCGTTTATATTAAGTAAATTATTTTTCACTTTGAATTCCTGAGATTTTTATCCATATAAAACCAATCGCTATTGTTTTCATACTTTTATTACATAGTGTAGCCACTAGATTTTTTTGAGTTTAGGAGCCACTGACTCCTTCCAGATTTTGGAAATCTGCACCTATTACTCAAAATGTATTTAAAGAAGAAACACAGGTTTCAACTAATTGTTTTATAAAATTGGATATTAAAACTTTTTACAAGGGAGGAAAAAGAGGAATGGTTTTGCATGAAAAATTACTTGTTTTTAGCATTTATTTTAATTTATAAATCTAAAATATTTTTGCTTAACTTTCCTAATGATGTCGTTTTTAGTTTTCAAAATATCTTGTTGTTGTGAAGAAAAAAGAAAATCAGATTATTGTTGATGCCATTTTCCACTAATAATTTTATTAAAGTGTTTAAGGCTTTTTCTATGGGTTATCAAGATTGGACAGTATTTACCGTCTGATGGTTTTTATCGTCCTTGGTAAAACGTGTTTTTACCATCTTTTGAAAAAACTTATTAATTAGTGTTTTTTTCACTTTTATGAAAATTTATTTACCAATTTTTCATTTTACCAGAAGTAAAAATTTTACGGGTATTTAATACTACTATAACAATATTCACCTAATTTAGTTTCTGACTAGGTAAGTAAAAGAATGTTGTATGAAAATAGTGATTTTAAAGAATATAAAAAGGCCGGAAAACTTTCATCCAAGTTTCCCTCCTACAAGAATTCAAATTTTAAAGATATTGTTGTATATTTTTTATTATGAAATCTGAAATTTATATTCTATATGTGTATTTCTCTTACATAGCACGAAAAAATGCTGAATTTGTAGCTTTTCTTTTGGCAGCAAACACAGTAACATAAAATAAATTTGTCTTAAAACATTCCAGCTATTAGAAGCATAATTTCACCGCTGAAGCTTGCCTCATATTTAAAAGAAAAATTTCAATGGTTTTCATCAAATGTATTTTTTTTTTTTTTTTTTTTTTTAGCTGAACCAATGAATTTAAGCATAAACAACTTTAATCTTCACGTATTTAACTAAACAATTATTGCCTCTTTTCAGAAATAATGAATGAGAGAAGAAACATAATTTGTAAATTTCATATAGAGTGTTTTCATTTGTGTTTTATGAGAGTTGCTGCAAAAAGTGTGGAGCAAGAAAAGCGAGTATCCGTTCTTCAAAAAATAATAATAAGCTTGAATTCTGCTTTTTCAGAATTTAGTGTTATCCCCGATGAGAGGGGAGACTTTAAAATTTATTAGCGCCATGGCCCATTAAAAAATTGTACAAAATTAAAATTTTTTTTTCAACTTTCATTATACATAAAATGACATCATTTGCATCTGCTGAAGAATTCCACATTTACAATCCAGTCTTAAAGAACATCTATAGAAAAGTAGCGTATGATGTCACAATTGTGGTATAATATGCAAACGCAGAAAAAAACCGATGTAAATTCGACAAAAAGATTGCCTAGCTAATGTATGCCTTTATTTATTTGTAATGTTAATATGGATACTTAAATATAGTTTATTGTAGCTCCATGTTTTATCAGAAATCGTTCATTTATATATATATATATATATATATATATATTTTTTTTTTTTTTTTTTTTTTTTTTTTGAAAATAGCATGTATTTTAATTACATTTTTTTTTCAGTTGTAATGAGAAAATGGCAATAAAAAGATAGTAATCTAGTATTTTCCAACTGTTTTCCCTTTACTTTCTACAGAAATGGAGGACTTCAGTTGCCACCATTATAAAAATGATATTAAGAACTAAAAAAAAAATGAATATCTCTAAAATAAAATGAGATGCAGTTTCCAAACAAATTGTAGTTAAAAGTACTTTTCCCCTTAAACGAAGGGTAAAGTTTGAAAATGTGTGATGCTTAGAAGTTTAAAAAAAATTGCAGTACAGATTATCAATATTTAACCATACAATGATACATTATTTAACCATACAATGATACATCTGCTTCGTTTTATGGCTGGCTTATGTAACGTTACATTACTTTTTAGTGACATTTTAATTGTTGACTGAAAGAAATAGCATATTGGGAGCTAATAACTTTTTATTTACAATTATTTCAAAAGAAATTTATTAGCATAAGAAGCAGGGCCCGACTTATGCAGGGGCATGCGAGAAAATCGCCCCATCACCTCCCCTTTTTAGCAGGGTTGTAATTTTAGCCGGTCAAAATTGATTTTGACCAGGACACTGGATAAAAGTGGTTTTAACCGTCCAAAATTGGTCAAAAGTGGTCAGAAATGGTCAAAACTGTTAAAAATGGTCTTAATTTTAATAATTATTTTTTCTTTGCAATTAAAAGTAACTTAATAAGTAATAAAAATAACAGGCAGTTAAAAAAATAATACACTGATAAGTTAAGGAGGCTCATTAGTAAAATATGCTTATGCAATACAATAAGAAAGCTAGATCCATAATTGCCATATCATTGTTAATAGTGTATCAACAGGGAAAAAATCATTCTTCCTTTAGCTGTTGATACAGGGGCATCTGAGAAATCTGCCCAGTATTGTTTAAAACTAGCAGCTGATGCTAAAGAAGAGGTAAAAAACAAGTTTGCTTGTAAAGTAAGAAGTTTTGTAAGTGACAATGAAAACAAGATGAAACGCATGAGAGAAGATTTTCAAAATGCATATAGAGCCGAAGTGTTTATTTCTTATGGATGTGCTGCGCATTACTTGAATCTTGTACTGTAGGACAAGATATTACAAACACAAACAAAGTTAATTCAATAATGAAGCATGTTATTGAAATGAAAAATTGCAGATGAGCATGAAGATAATATTGATAACATTGTTAAAATCATTAACAATGTATACAAAGAAGTAAAACATTTATAAAATCAACTTAAGCCTATTTCCCTTGCTTTAGATAAACTTAAAAAAAGAAGATGCTACTATATCTGATGCATGTGACGAATGGTTAAGATATAACTAAAAGAAAAAGATCTTGAAATTTATTCTAAAATGATAGTCTCAATTTAATGAAAATATTACCCCAGTTCATTTTCTGGCTCATATGCTGAATCCTGTCAACATGAGTAAAAGTATTGATGAAGAGAAGCAAAAAATAGCAAGACAGTGGTTACACAATAATATTGATCCTACCTTTTTGCCTCTTGTGATTGTTTTTCAAGCAGAATCCTCACCATATCCAAAATCCTATTTTTCTGAAAGTGTAAAAGATACAATTGGGCTGATGCCTGGTGGGCAGCAATGAAGAAGGTTAAAAGCATTGATATAAAATTTGTTGAATTCACATTACATCTAATAAACTGTTGTGCCAGCTCATCATCAATTGAAAAATTGTTTTCTAAATTTGGAATAATCCAAAATAAATTACGAAACCATCTAAGTTTAGAGACAACTGCAAAACTTGTTACTTGTAATAATTTTTTTAATTCAACACAACTTACATAAAAAAATAAAAGAGTTTGTGTATAAAAAATAATTAAAACATTTGTGTTGTATCTTGGTGTTGTGTTATTTATGTTATGGCTTTTTTAATTTGGTATTTGCTGGTGTTATGTTACTTATATTATGACATTTTTAACAAATATTAACTTAGTTTTTAACATATTCTAGTAAAATATATTTGATTAGTAGTAAATAAATTGAATAGTCAATATCAGTGGTCAAAATGGTCAAAATTGATTTTGACCAGGACGGTTAAAACCGGTTTAAACCACTGGTTAAAACCACCGTGGTTAAAACCGAGACAACCTTGCTTTTTAGAGCCCCCCCCCCATGAGAGTAGTCAGGATTTTCATTAAAAGATGCCAAGTGATTAAAATTAGCCAAAAGTGGCCAAAATTCATATATTTTCAAACATTTAGGGAGTGCGGTTTCCCTTCCCCTCTCCTTCCAGTACACTCTCCATCCATGTAGAAAACAAACTATATCATAAGAAAACTAATGATTAATATTTTATTATGACTTAGTATTCTATTGTTTTCAACAGAAATTCTTTATTAATGTTTTCCTTGTAATGTGGCAAGTGAAAACCATTAATTGTGACCCATTTGGGGCATTTTCTTTTAGACATGACATACACAGATAAGCAAAGTAAAAGTTTGCAAAGAAATACTCGTATCAACCAATATATCACTTTTTTTCTACTGTTATCCTACACTAGTATTTTTTCTTAAAGGTGTGACCATCTTTTTGTGACACTCTGTATACAAATGTGAGCAGTACCGGGTACAAAATGTATGCATATAATACAACATGTATGAAGTTTAGTACTAGACACTTTCACATTATTCACAAAAAAATCTATAGATAGAAGGGAGGCCCCCAGAATGATTCTTGCCCCCCCCCCCCCATAACCTAAGTTGGGCCCTGATAATAAGTATATATTTAAATGCAGTTTTACAATATAAATAATAAAGATATTCATAATTTTATTGCTGTTTAAATAATTTTAATGCAAATAGAATATTTCTTATTTTATCGATAGCACTTCAACTACATTTCAAACTGTTTTTTAAGCAATTGTAAAACACTTTAAAGAAACTTCAAATTCACTCTTGTTTCTCAAATAACTTTTTTTTAATACTTTAATTACTAAATGTTCACTTTGACCCTGAGCCCGAAAACTACTATAAGAATCGAGCCCACTTCCTGAGTGGGATTGAGATTTACATTAAATGATTTTTTCATTAAGGTTACAGACATACTTTACATCTGAGCTATGTATGAGATTTAATGTTTTAATTATATAGCGAGGGAAGATGACTCGTAATTATTGTTGTATATATATATATTTTAAATGATTTTTCTGTTGCCTATCCTTAATTACTAAAATAGTGGTCTTTTTCGTTTTATTGTAGGTGCTGCTCAAAGAAATCAGTTTATAACCATTGTAGTGAAAACATAAGATCTGCTTCCGGCTTGTCAACGCCCATTCCAAGAATTATCTTTGTTAATAACTATTAATATTATTTTTTTTAAATAAAATATTATTTCTTCATGTAATAAAGTCTTAATTTTCTTTACTTTTTCTATTTCAGTAAATTCTGTGCCTCCTAGTACAAGTATTAATAACAAAATTTATTACTTATATGTTTATTAAATTTTATTGTGTGAAAGAGTATTTGAAAAATAAGATGTATCCTAAAAAAATAATAATAATAATAAATAAAGCATGCAATAATTTTCGGCATTTAAATAAGATCATGTTGCAAGATGTAATTTTTGTAAAATTGACTGCCTCCTATCTTTTCTTTCTTTTCTTTTCTTTTTTTTTTTTTTTTTATTACTTTAAATTTTTTTCCTTTCTTTCTGAACATGCAAAACTAGGGTAACAGGCAATTCCTTTCTCAAACTAAGATAATTGAGTTAAAAATGTTTTGATGTAAGCAGACATGAGAAAAAAAAAAAAAATTCTGAATGGTCTGTAATGTAATGTGTTGATTGCAATATTTTTATTGATAAAAGTTTTAAAATATTGAGTTCAGTACACAAAATGGATTTTTTAAAACATTTCTAGTAATGTAATCAAAATAAGTTTTATCTCTTCTCTGTATTGGTAAATTAAAAACAGAATAAAAAATTTATTAGTTTGCATTAAACCCTTCAGGTAATATAAAATTGCCATTCCAAAATATTAGTGTAAAAAATTAATGATTATGTTTCCTGTATGTAATGTATATATGAATGATGTTTGTTGCAAAAGTCATATCCCCCTGCCGATTCTTTTATACACACGAATACAATTGCAATAAACACGTAAAGTTTTCTATTCTATGTTAGTATACTTTTTCCTTCTTTTTTTCCTCCCTCTGAAAGGAAGATTTGTTACCTTTAAATAATGAGAAATAGCAAATCTTTTAACCTCTTCATTTTCTTTGCAAAATACTGGATGATTAAGAAATTTCTCCCAAAGTAAAACTTAGCCAAACTGATTTTAAATACCATATTTATGCGTGTATAAACTATAAAGTGCATTTTGATTTAGATTAGGAATTTATTATTATTATTACTATTATTATTTATTTTTTTTTTACATATGCACAACATTCTATTAACATAAAATATAAAGAATTAAAAAGAAAAAGGAAAAACTTGTAGAAATCGCGATTTGAAATTTTTTCTCAAACCTAAACTATCAGATTTCCTCATGTATATTTTGCCCCCTTGTTAAAATACCATAAAATAAAAGGTTTTTGCAGAAAGTCGATGTCACATGATTGTTCATAATACACAAGATATTGCATAGATACAATAATACAATTACTTCCGTTTTATTTTCTACTTCTATATTTGTATAAACATATTTGTATCGCAAAAAAAAATGTGTATTATGTACTCACGACTTTTTAGACATGAAATTTTGGGGAAAATGTATGCAATATGTTAAATTATTGAACAAAATGGTTAATCTTAAATAGCCCAATTATAATACAGTTTTTAATTAGATAAGAGGGGGGGGGGGGGGTCTTCAATTTGGATCCTGAAAAGAAATGAAAGTAAAAATTGAATGCTTCATGTATCCCAAAAATGAAACTAAAATTTCTCCGTGACATGAAAAGCAGGGCTTGTGAGAGCTCAAGTCATTTGGTAGGCCTCCCCACCTGGTTGACCCTGACATGAAAAAGCAACAACATAAAAGATGTCTATTGGAAATATCTAAAAAATTAGTCAGTGCTCTTTGGGTGTTAATGTTAGAATAATGCTAATATGGTGCTAATTACATAATTGTTTTAACATTAGCAACTGTTAACTGTTTGGCTTATTTAGTATGCCATTAGTGTCTTTAAAGGTTATTACAGTTTGTGAGAAAAATGGCAGCAAACCAAGTACTGTACTTTTAATTAAAACATTTGCTTGGAAAAAAAAAAAAAATTCTTACTCAGTGTTTCATTAATGAAATTTGCATGGCATAGCAATTGTTATGCTTATGCTAGTACAATAGATAATTTTAGGAATTATTCTAATTTTCATGATTAAGTACATATTTTATAATTTTTATTGATGCGTTAAAAATAAAAATCATGTATAAATTTAAAAGTTTTTTTAACCATAAGATTTCTTTTTTTGTTGTTGTTGAAGACAAGATTATTTGTATTTTGAAATTCCAAGAATTATTCTGATTTTCATATAGGTAGGTATACTTATGACATGTAAAAAAATGTCATTTCATGGGAAATACATACTTGACCGAAGGTATTGAGCAACCTCCCTTCACCCCAATATTTTTAATATATTTGTAAAAATAATAGTTATATAAAAAAAAAAAAAAAAAAAAAAAAAAAAAAAAAAAAGCCAACGAACTCATATAACAACATAATACAACCAACTCAACGGACTATATCTATTAATTGGCATGTATAACACAACAAAGTAAACATATATATATATATATAATGACTTCATTAAAAAATTAGTTGTTACTTTGTATTTTTTCTTCAACTGTAATAACTCAAAAAGAAAATTCATAGTTGTATGCAGTTAAATATTTGTGTATTACTATTATATTTACAAATACATTAAAAATATATGGTTGCTCAATACTTTTAGCCAAGGCTGTATTTCCCATGAAATGACAGCTGTTTCTTGCCCATCTTAAGTATATCTATAAGAAGTACCGAATATCAAAAAATAGACGAACATTTAGAGCTCTTATAGATGCTTATCAGATGTACCTGGGTAGCTACAGTGCAAGTCTTGGGTGCATCTATAAGAAGTACCCCATGTCGAAAAGTGATCTATGCTTGGAGGTCTTATAGATGTGGTCTCATAGATTTTCTGGATATAATCGACGTCTGAAGGAACTCAAAAACGACACACATGTTATTTCTATTAGATGTGAAAAGAGTGTATCGTGGATATTTTTAGACTACTTATAGATGTGTTGGCCGTCTTGTGTTTACAGCTTGTAGATGACTTATGGATGGTTGTGTGCTGTGTGGGTGTGCACGGTGACTATATAGAAAAGGACTCATACAATGTAGCAATTTCATAAATTTCACTCAATTATTTCTATCTGAGGGCAAAATATTATTGACACACCCTCGTATTGTAGAAAAATACATTTTAAAAATGACATATGATTTCCACAAATACAAATGATAAGGATATATATATATATTTTTACTCAATATTCAATTTCTGAAATAGTTCCAATAGATCTAGAGTAGAATTGGAGCCTAAAGGCTCCGATTCTACTCTTTAGAATTAAGAAATAAAAAATAAGTGAAAATTCCGTCATGCTGACAATTATATAAAATTTTCTTCTTACTTTTATTAATGTAAAAATACATTTCAAGCTACGAATAATGTCACCATTGCAAACTTTTCAAACATACTTTATATAGGTACTTTTATGCTTAACCACAGCATATTCATATAAAAATGTATTCGCTATGTAATTGTAATGAAAAAGAACTAATAAAGTCATAATGCATAAAGATAAAATAAACCCAATAGACTATTATTGCGATGTCGCAATAAATGTGAATTTTTATTCGCTTATAAAAACAAAGTACACGTGCATATATTTTTTTTTTCCTGAAGATAACTTGCAAATGAAAAAATGCATCCAAAAATCCCCATTTCAGAATATTTTCCATTATTTCTCTTTCTTTCTGAAACAATGGAAGTAATCCGATTGCCACCATTTTGAAGAAATTTTATAAAAAACATTTTAAATTAAAATTAAAATATAATAAACGGTCAAGTGCGAGTGTTACTCGTGCTCAGAGGGTTCCATACAATAAATATAAGTATTATTAACAGTATTATTAACAAAATCGTTGCTAAAAGAATAATAAGACTTTGTAAAAAACAGTACAACTTAGGGTTGGGTATAGCTGTATGTACTAGAAAAGTATAAATGGGTATACTATAAAAGTTCAAAGAGATATGAAGCCTAAATAATGTCAAATATCACTATTCTGTATAACTCTTTTTTAATCTTATCCTAATATGTTTCTGATGAACTTAATCCGGTACTGACAATAAAAATAGAGCATATTTAAATTTCATTTGGTATTCCATAAAACTAAATTCAGCGTAATAATAATCTTTTCTTTTTACAGTGTAGCTAAAACAAAACCTTTGTTCAATGTTTAAACTTGCATTGTGCTAAGGGCGCTTCGAAAGGAGGTTGCAAAGTTGCAACGCCGCCTTGGTCCGTGCCGCGTTTTTCCACATAGGTTTTTAATTAACTTTTAAACACAGGGGAGGCGTATCAAGATATCCACTCAATGCAAACTAGTCGCGAATCCCATAGTATTTATGTGATTAATTCTAGTTAAGAGGTCTTGTGCCTTTTAAACGTGACGAAAATTAACGAAAAAATTCAACATTTTAATTAGTCTATCTTCAAAATCTTTTTATGGAAAAACAAGAAATTTTGACTATTGATTAACAGATTGTGCTTTGTAATATGCTCTAATTATATTAGTTTTTTTTTTTTACAATTTGACGTTTATTGCTTTTATACTGCTGCTAAGCATTGCATTACACAAGTTCATCGTTAGCAGTTGTTACCTAGGCTTTAAAAGCCGATGGTACATAGAGTACGCCGCCCCTATCATTATGCATGTCCAAACCGACCGTGTCTTTAAGGGTTACTATCTCGGCTAATTACCGACGATTTTTTTTCGAAAATAATTATCAACAATGCTCTTATACTTCTGCTACTATAGGTACCTCCAGTGCTCCTCACCACCCTTGCTGAATGCTTGCAAATTGAAATTTATGTGTAACGGAAAAATGCGCTTTTCTCAAAAACTAAGTGACTTAGGGTAATCGCTATAATTTTCCTGCAAGGTTTAAATTAACGTCTACTACCTCTAATTTTTTCATAATTTTAGTTTCAGTAGATTCGGAAATAGAGGGGGGGGGGGACATATTTTTGCACCACATTTTCGACTATATCTCTGAAAATACAATACCTAAAACTAAAAGAAATGTCATTTTGAGTTCAGTGTTATGGAAGCTTTCACACGATACCCCACGCGATATACAAAGAAAAGAGTTTTTTTTCAAGTAACTTAATTAGCCCCTCTACATTTTTCCTAAATATATTTGTGACTGTTTCATAATCTGTAAATATGTGGATCAATAGCCTTTATTACTTCCCCCAAATTTGAACTTTATCCATAGTTTACGAGTAAAGTGGCTCTGATAGACAGATATAGGAGTGATCTTACTTTTTAAGTACGGAACCCTAAAAATGGCAATAATTTCAAAAATAGTTAGTGCGAGCGCATCTACAAATAAACAGCTTTCATAAAAAAAAGCAAAATCAGTTCACTCAGGGCTAATAACTAAAAAAACAGCCTTAATTCTTATATGTAGTAGATAACACGGTTCGCCCTGGAATGGTTACCTATACTTTCCTACATTTGGATTTTATATAAGGTGATATATTTTTAGGTAGATTTCGTAAGAAATACTACCTATTGCAGTCGTTACCATGGTGCGACTTTTGAAAAATTCCTTCATAACTTTTCATTATATGACCTCAGGAACCCAAAACCACCCCCACCTAAAAAGTTTATATATATATATATGTATTTATGTATGTACTAAATTTTGTCCGCACGATAAAAGTCTCAATTATGCACGGATCATCTTCAAACTCGCCAACAACTTTGAGATGGCTAATATCTCGCGCGGGAATTGAAAATGGGCAAAATCGGCCCAAGGGAATGGAAATGGGGAGGGTTCAAAATTTTGAATACCGTCTTAACATGATTCTGATAAAACCAGCTCTTACCCAACAATGACAGGAAAAAATAAATATTTTTCGTTATAGCAGTTGCCAACAATTAAAAAAAAAACAATAAAATTCTCACCACAACAATTACTTTTCTATTGCAAGTTTTCACTTGAAAAATTAAATTAAATAAATAGTCTGAGGAATTTAAAACAAATTGAATATTACGTCATAAGTTTTCTAGAGTAAGATTTCCGAATGAAAACTGAAAATGGATTAAATAGTTTGACGAATTAAAAACAAAAACAAAATATTGCGTCATATTGGAAATAAAATGGGCCTCAGCAGGTGAATATGTAACGTCATGTGAGTTTGAAGAAACGCATTAAAACATGATAAAAAACCGACTATGGAAATATTAACTTATTTTAACACTTTGAGGTTCTCTGAATTTGCTTTAGCTATTTTTTAAACCTATTCCAGATACATGCGTGTGTGTATTCATGTATATTAGAGTTTTCCCAAAATGTTTAGCTCCCTAGAGCTCATTTTTAGTGAAGGAATTGGGTTTATCTCTAATATTGATTTAAGTTTTGTTGGTGAATTTAGCACTTAACTTCAAAATCTACCTCCGCCTGTAGGCCCGAGCCGGCAGGGATTTTTTTATAGTTCTGCCCTATCAGGAAGTGGGTTAAAAATCGATTGCAAAATACCGTCTTTGCATACAAAACCAGGTTGAGTTAAATAGAAGTGTGTAAAAACCAATCAAACCTCAATTTTACATGATATTGGATTAAAAACAATCAGCCATCACATGAATCTGTTTTTCCAGTACTTTTAATTCGTGATATATTTTTTACGGATGAATTTTCTTAGACTTTTTAGAGTCTTTTGATAAAACGTCATTAAAACACCATTTAGTGCAAGCAGGTTTTTCTCGTTTTAGCCATGTTGATCAACAGCAAAACGCACAAACAACGGACCATAGATCTTTTTGTGGGGTTGACAGTGGAACTTAGAAATGAATAAAAAGTTTGTTTATTTCTTTTTATGTTACGGCTTGAGTCTCATTTTTCTTTTGATTTGAAGCGAAAAGGTTACTGACCTTCAGGTGGGCTGTTATTGGCTGTGGCATTCAAATACTATGTTATTTAATATATTTTTTAATACGATTTTATCTTTTTAACATTTATTGCTGATTAGATTTTTACGTAGATATTTAAATTTTTGTAAGAATAGATATGTATATTAAAGACATGCGGTAATTTATGCCATAAGGGATCAGGTACATTTGAAGCTAAGAAATTGCATGAAAATGAGACCCATATACGAATTACTATAACTCCATATCTTATTAACTTGCGGATAGGGAATTTTAAACGCACATTAAAAGGGAGATATGCTAATAGTTAATGTTCTGAATAACAGCTTAGATGCATATAAGGCTTTTTTAATTCCATTTGAAATATAATGTTTTTTCACCCTGCATGCCTTGTGCGCATGATTTCTCCTAATTGAATTGTCACAGTGAGCCCTAGATTTTTTTATTTAGTAGAGATATAATATGCGTTTAAAATAACGTACACTGGAAAAAATATAATGATTAGTTCTTGACAAAACAAATGTAAAATCAAAAATCTCAAAATTTTGAATATTTTTTTATATAAAAAAAGTTATAATTTCTAAATTTCTTACTCGATGTACATAATAGTAGGTCATTTTGTTGGTCTAATAAGATTTATACCTAAATTCTATCCAGCCATTTCTTAAAAATCTTCCGCGCAATGACCAAAATTAACGTTTTGAAAAAATTTAAGATTGAATTACCCCTTGATAATATAAAGAGAGCTCAACCTGTTTTAGTCATAACTTCCCTTCAAAAGCAAATTTTTGCATGGGATTTCTTTTAAAATGTTCCTTAAAAAAAAATAAATCTACCCTATATATATAAAATCCTAATGAAACGAATTTATGAAACGACTTTATGAAACGATTTTATGAAACGACTGATTAAACAACTGATTATGTTTCACGGTGATTTCTCCTAAAATAGGGAATATTATGCGATGAAATTAACGCCAAAAATCCGTATTGATCCGCAGATCTCAAAACTGACATTAGAATTTTTAAATTCGAATTAGTTTTCCAGATGTTAATTTTTCTTCTAATTTTAGGTACTTTTCTCTAATGATGGAAACTAAAATTTTATTCATAACAGATTTTTTTATCCATATTTTAGAAAAGGCTATAATTTTAAACTAATTTGGTGACCAGTTTGGCCTCCCTTAAATGTATGCTAAGAAATGCATCATGTTACTTTTATTCATAATTCAATTTACTTGAACAATCTTTCGCCAAATTGAAAGATTCTGATAGAGAAATCAAGAACTTAGCATTTTTATATTAGCGCGACTCAGGCGATAAATTGCCAAACATTTCTCCCGTCGCATTGTTTTTTTTTGTTAATTTCATTATCATTTTATTTAATACAAGACTTTCATTTAAATCTGAAGCATTTAAAATTAATGGCTTCCACTTCTTTCTTTTTTTTTTTTTAACGAAACGAAAGGAGAAATATTAGGCATAGATGTCATATATGCACCGGGGTACCTAATTGGCGACAAAATGGCGTTATTTTGCCTGACATTTTAACCCGGCTATTGTTGCTTATTTATTAATAAATGTTTATTTACATTTATTTTCTTTTTATTTTAAAAAAAGGTTATAAATTGTTTTGTTCTATGGTTATTAATTTAACTTCTTTTTAATTTATTGTTATTTCATTTTAAAAATAATAGAAAATAATTTAAAAATACATATGTAACTGGTATTCAAAAACGAGGTTTTCGCCAAATTGTTGTAAAAAAAAAAAAAAAAAAACAACAAAAAAAAACCACGCCAAACCCGGTGCGTATATGACATCTGTGCCAAACTTCAACTTGAAAACTTTAAAGCAATGTTTAAATGGTACTACTTAGTTATCCCGTCGACCAATTTCGCCAAATTATATAAATCGCCAAACCACTCGCCAAATTATACAAATTGACATAATTTTTATTTTAAGTAACGAAAGAACAAATAAATTAGTATAACATTAACAAAAATACAAATAAAACGTCAAAATAAAAATCACTTGATGGAGTAAATGCGTGTAACTTCCTTAAACTCAAGTGAATGTGACATTTACGATCAACCATTATTGGCATTTAATCTTATAGTTTGGCGATAGATTTTTGATCGATGGGATAACCAAGTAGTACCGTTTTAATTTACCACTTGAAAAAAAAAAAAAAAAAATGCTAACTGGCGAGTTAAAAAAAAAAAAAAGCTATTAGCGAGATTTGCACCCGGCTAACATAAAAGTACCAAGAATTCTTTGAGATCATGGCAACTTTTATGTAGTTTTATTTAAAAAAATAATTTTGATTCTTTAATCAAAATGGAAACCTTTCTTATGAAAAGCGAAGGGATCAGCCCGTAATTGTTTATGCCAGTTACATGACTTGGACTATTATAATATAGCTGAAAGGATGGCGATAGTATAATATTTGGCGACTTATCACTTGTGGCTGGCTAACATTAAAGTACCAAAATGGCCGCCTGGAATATAAAAAGCGAAGTGATCCTCCCGGAACTATTCATGATATTCACATGACTTAGGCTATTATTACAGAGATTGTTTTCAATTCTAAAAACAGCGCAAAGAATAATATTTCTTAACGATTAAAAATTTATTTACACTTGACTATTAAAAACAGAAAAAAAACTTTAAAATTACTATTAAATGAGTACGTGTTAAACGCAGGAAAATATTGAAAATTATGTCTTGAAAATTGTATTTACACGTGAATATTAAAAAAGAAACGAAATTTTAAAATAATAAATACATTAATATGCGTATAACCCTTTCAGGGGCAAGGTACTTCAATTCGTAAAATGTTGAAATTAGTGAATGACACCAGAATTTACAAACAAATTTCGAAATACGAAAATGCTTTTGTTCACTTACTTAATAAAAGGAAAATTTTCATTCCAATATTCTGGTGCCAATGTGGTATTTAAGAATTAAAATTAACTGGTCCAAAAATGAACTACCGCCCTTGAAGGGGTTAAAGCAGTAAATTGTAGTAATTGTAGTAAATTGTATTATGCCAATCATTTTACAACGCTGTTAAAAAATACCGGGATGCAAAGACTTTGTTACTCAATTTTATTTTAGGTTCCTTTCAAAGGTTTAATTGATCTTCTTTGATCAAACACGAAAACAACCATTGAATGTTTTAACAGCAACTGATTTGTCCTTAAATTTTCGCAATCAAAGGGAATTGAGTGGAAACACGTTTACAGGGAGATCGCTACAGGTTTTTTCATTATAATTCAATCTTCCCTAATCTTTTTAAAACCGATCAAATTAGCGTGCTTTTAGATTCTCCGGTGTCTGAACGGGAGTTGGCGAGCGTAGCTTGCAGGGGGATCTGCCCCCTGGTTTTAATATAAGATATTAATTAGAAAAAAATTGATTTTTGGATACTTTCAAGGGTACCTAACTCCGTGCTGAATTAGGATCTTCTACCCACCACGAGGAGTGAGGGGACTTTTGCATTCTAGAGCTGGGAAAGAAGCATTGTGGGATTTTGAGGGAATTATTATTATTATTATTATTATTATTATTTTGAGCCATTATTACAACAGAAAATCTGTAATCTTTTGGGGATTTGTGTTAAGCCAGTTAAATTTTTTTGTAAAAATTTCAACGATTATTTACACACATTTTAATATACAGGGTGTGCATAAATGGATATCCCAGCTTTACAGGGCTATTAAAAAAAAAGAAAAACTGAAAGTTGTTGTTCATCTGAAATAAAAAATAACAGTTGAAAGTTTACGAATATGGCGATAGATCGCCGAGCACCCCAGGACCTTGCTCTTCATCAATGGTCTCTTCGCAGCCCTGAAATCATTCCCTGTGATTTTCTTTATTTTTGCGGGGCCTCATCAAAGATCAGGTGTTTGTTCCACCGCTACCAACTGACGTTGACGAACTTAGGACACGAATATCTGCTGCTATTTCAATGAGTCACACTGGACCATGGAGCTATGAAGATTGAAAGGAGACGACATATCAATCTAGCACCATGTAGAGCGTTGAAGCCGAAAAACGAGTTCTTTCCCCTTCTGCGGCGTCCGCCATATTTGACTTTTACCGTATTTGATTCGCGCAGTGAGAAGAAACTGGCTCACTGCGCAGCTCACCACGGTCAACTATGGCGGAAGCAGGGGTGTAGGAACAGCTTCAAGTGACGTCATTTATGTCGTCTCCTTTAATCTTCATAGCCCCATGTATACTGGACATACTGAATAGCCCCACTGGACACTGAAAAAAGTGTGGGATGAGTTATCGTATCGCCTCGATATCGTTCGTGTTTCTGGAGGGGATCACATTGAACACTTATAACTGTGTTGAATTTAAACTTTCAACTATTATTTTTGATTTCCGATGAACAATAAGGTTGTACTTTTTTTTGTTTTCCTTTAATAGCCCTGTAAAGTTGGGATAGTCATTTATGTACATGTACACCCTGTACGCTAATCTTTGACAATCAAATAAACGGAAATTTCTGTTGCATTTTTAAAGCGAATTTATTTTGAAAATGTTGAAATGTTTGATAGCAAGAAATTAATATAAACAAAGAGAAAGAAACGAGGAAAAATTATTACTTCAAATACTTTTGAAGTAGCTTTTCAAAATTAAGACCACTATCTACACTACACACAGAAAATATCACGAAGGGAATTTGTGTTTTCGAAAATAAAATAGTTTTGACAGTACAATATTGAACTTCAATAAATAAGGCCTTACATGGAGCATAAAAAGCCTTAATAACTTTGAACAATATCTATGAATCAAAGAAATGATACAGTGAGGGTGCCATGTTAAAGAACAGTTTTAAGTGATAGAAGAGAAATTGTTTAAGATTTGATAAAACACATTGTAATTGAACCTGAAAACGAATAAATCAACTCGAAATGCCTTCAATGCAACATTTAAAAAATAAAAACTGATATCACACATACTCTGAATCTTTAGACTGTTTAACTAATTATTATAAGAATGTTTTGAACAAAAAAATGTGTACTTAAATTAATGTTTTTAATGCAAGCAATTAAATGAAACACTTATCTGTAAAACAATATGAAGTATTGTAAAAGTTTCTGTTTTGTATTATGCGAACTTTCAGCCTTATTCGAAAATTGTACCTATGTACAAGATATCCAGTGTGATTATAAAATACCGTGAGGTATTTTGAGGCCTCTAGAGCAGTGGTTCCCAATCTTTTATTAACCTCACCTCACCGAAGCATCTGTAAAATCGCGATTGTCCCCCTTTTCTTTCCCACACGAGCCTTAAGGGGGCTGGTCACTCAGCTTCTGATTTCCCTTCACTAATGTAAAGTCTATGGGCATTTGATGCATTCATATATTTAAAATATCTCCTCGGGAAATTAATATTTTTATCGTCTATTTTTTGTGTACTCTTCCTAAAAGAAGTCTCTTTTTTTCTTAGTTCTCAAAATTTTTCTAAAGTATAGTCTTAGTTTTATATGAAGAGTTAAAATCTTACTCACAGCTCGCCCGCTTTTAACACATAAAATATTAAATTCAGCGTAGATTTTAGAAATATTTTGAAAATTAAGAAAAAAGAGACATCCTTTAAGAAGAGTACACAGGAAATAGATGTTAAAGATATGAATTTCCCGAGAAGATATTTTAAATATACGAATGCATCAAAAGTCCGTAGACTTAACATTACGGAGGAAAATCCCGAAGCTGGGTGACCAGCCCCCTTAGCATTAACTATTCATTTCGCATTTTTTAAAACTTATTAAAGAGATGGATTTTCTGTCAGAAATGTATTTTTTAAAATTTTATAAATGAGGCGATAGATACATCTTCACTTTTATGCCCAAAAGTGTTTTGTTGTGCCTTTCCAACTTACCGAAATATTTAACAAAAGTGTCATATGGTCCGCATTTTTATCTTCACAAAATGCTGGAGAGACTCATATTTAGCATTAAAATTGATAACAAATAGATACTTTTTTTTCTATGAAATAACAAAATACACAAGAATCATTTTCAAGATTCTGAACTTTATCAATTTTAAGTTGTCATTATTCCCCATAAAAACATATTTATCTTTTTTTTCCCCTTCTCTATTATCGTTGTTGACTGCCATGTATTATCGGATTTTAAAATTGAAATTGTATATGTTTTATATTCCTTTACTGTGTTGGAGTGACTCTACCACGTTTAGATACTCCAAATATTTTTTGCCTTAAATAGGTTCAAGACAGTAGAATTTAAATACACTTTTAAGTAGTTTCACGTATAAAATATTCTTCATGTTACATACAACAGAGCAAATCGATATACGAAGCTCATTTAATAAATAATCGAAAAAGTTGAGAAAATTTTAAATTAGATCAGTTACCAAAAAAATTATAAAATTATTTAAATATTAAAAAAGAATTTTAAATTTTTTAAAAGTTGTTCATGTAATTATTATTATGTTGATTTTATTTTAAACTTTTGATTCGGAACTTTTTAAAAATTCAACAAAAAACTTATTATTATTATTTAATTTTGCATGCATTACTTTTATTTTTAGTATAAAAGGTTACTTTTTCAAAAAACCTCACAATAAATGTGTGAATTACAAATTTGAAATTGCCCCCCAAAATGTCAAATTACCCCCCGGTGGGGCGTACGCCCCACGTTGGGAACCACTGCTCTAGAGGATAATCTATTAGGCAAAATATAAATCCATTTGCTGTATGCGAACAGTGAAGCATGCGGTTTCGAGATTTCTAAAGAAAAGAAATTAGTACCAAAGCTCGCCCCTAGGTAAAATTTTGGCGCTTCAAGAGTAACATTTGTGATAAATAAATAAACTTTCAGCCTAATGAATATACGTATAGATACTAGAAGTCAGAATGACGTGTTTGCATTTTTAAAAGAATGATGTAGCATTGCATTATAAAAAGAATTATGAATTAATACATTTTATCTTATCTGACAGGGTCAGTTGGGGTAAAATAGTTGTGAAAACAGTCCATTTTCTTCGCCATCTTCTTGTAATGGGACTTTTGTCTTCGTTCATTGCATTTAAATAAAGTTTTGTTGAAGTATTCTGGAAGTGTTGGAAAGTGTTTTATAATCTATGCTTGACAAAAGATTTTTCTTTCTTATTTTTAATTATTACTTCATTTACTATTATTATTTTTATAAAAATGTTATTGGTTCCTTCGGGTACGTTTGCGGGCCACAGAAAGAGACTTCACGGGCCACCAGTTGGACTACACTGCCATACACCATTATACAAATTACAAATTATACCACTTCAAAAAGTTATATTTTAATTACTTATTATTTGGAAAACACATTTAATTAGAAATGCAAGTGGAAAGTGTTTATTCTAATATTTTATGAAAAACGCTAAATTAAAGGAATATCTTTGTACGTGTTCGAAATGTAAGTATAGTGATAATAATCGTCAGAAATCATTGATAGTTTTGGAGGAAAGTATATACCTATTTATGGTTGCCGTACACTTAATTACACAAGCAACAGATGTCATACAATTGTACGAAAAACATGAAATCTCAAATTTACAACTACTCTTATAGATGGATGTTACTTCACTCCTGTATTTACTTTATTACATGCGTCTTACATCTGCTCAATTTTATTTGTCATATTTTAGAATTGCTAATATCCCCTTTTAAGTATATTCCTGTTATTATTTTTTATCTTTTGTTCATGACTTATTAACATATACAATATACGTATATATTTAAAACTATTTATCTTATTGTATTCTGGCGTACTTTCCATTATTTTGTTAAAAAAAAAAAAAAAAAAAAAAAAAAAAAAAACTTACAAAACACCGACATTTTATTATAAAATATAATGATGTTAAAGGAATATATTTATATCTGAAATTTCTTCAGAAATTTTTTATAAAATAACCAAGAAATCTGATCGATTGCCTGGCCTATTATCTTAATTAACGAAATTAAAAAAAAAATTGCATTGAATAAATGTGCATTAAATAAGTCTATGTATAAAAACGAAAAATACATTTACTGCAACAGCTTTCAGACTTAAGAAATAAAAACAGCTCAATAAAAACAACAAAACTGGTAAGTTTTATCTTATTGGTAAATGACAGCTTATTTTAGATCATCTGTTTAGGTCTACGTTAGTCTTTTTTTTTAGTCAACTCTGGCCCCCCGATGAACAAGAAATAAAAATCCTACACCACGCATAAATTATGAAACACTTTTTAACATTCTTAGAATATTGTTAAGGTAAAAGAAGAACTGAAAACAAAAAACTTGGCCCTTTAGTGTTTTACTCTGCAAATATTCTACAATTACGAGTTACGAAGCTTTGATCAATTTCATACCCCAAAACAAAGTAATATCATAAACAAAGAGAACAAGAAAGAAAAAATCATGCTTCAAGCACAGGTTATGAAACACTTTCCAACACATTCAGAATAATGTAATAAAACTGCACCGTTTAATAAGTTAAAATAGTATGTTAAATTCAACCATATAGAAACGTATAACACACTTGAAAACCAAATTTCAGCTGTTCCCATCTGCGGTCGAAAAAGTATCCTAATTGTTTGATCACCCCTGTATAGGATATATAGATTTTTATCTGCATGATAAAATTTAGTTCAGTTAAGAATTATATATATACTTTTGTTTAAATTTCCCTTTCAGCAATTTCCGCTCATAAGGCACGTGAATTCTTTTGTGCAGCCCTGTATATGAGGTGTAGAAATTATATACAACTAGTAAAATGCAAAAAAATAGTTAAATTTAAAAACGCATGCTGAAATTGAAAACGCACTTCTGGCAATTATTTTTCAAAGACAGTACTGTAATCGATTTCTTTTGTGTGTCCCTGTAAATGAACGAAAAATGCTATGAATGCCCAATTCTATCGTAATCATCTTTTAGTGAAATATTCAGTTATTTATATCAGTTTCAAAACATTTGAAATAGCATAATGTCATTAAAATACTCTGCAAACGATTTTCCCCCATATACCATAACGTAATGTAATTCTTTTGGGTAACCCTGTAAATGAATTATTAATCCCACATACTTCATATACAATACCAAACAAGCATAGGTGACCCTTAATAACGTTTATAAATTGTATGAAAATCCGAGCATATTTACGAGAGTTAGAACGTGGACAGACAAACAAAACGAATGCATATGTTGGAAAGTGTTAAAAGAGCACTGATTCAGATGGCCAGTTTCTAAGCGTGTGCGTAATTTAGTTAGCAACAATTTCAATTCAACAATATAAACACGAAAGAATACTGTTACGGCAAAAATAGAATTGAAAATAAAAACTTGGCTGTCTCAGTGATTTATTCTGCAAACATACGAAAACTAAGACGCTTTGATTAATTTCATATGGCAGAATTTCCGAAAATAAATTGATGTTGTGAGCAAGTAAAAAAGGCCATTGATTCAGATGGCCAAATCCTAAACGTGTGAGTATTTTGTTAACAACAATTTCAACGCTCCTAGAATATTGTTATGGAAAAAGGAGACCTGAAAATTAAAAAAAAAAAGTGTTTTATTCAACAAATATCCGCCAATTACGACGCTTTGATCAATTTCAAAAGACAGAATTGCCGAAAACAAAATAATACTGTAAACAAACAAATAAGCAGACCAAAAAAAAGATCATTGATTCAGATTGTCGGTTCTCAACATATGAATATTTTATTAGCAACAATCCCAATAACAAACTAGTAGGATTTGCCAATCCTAAAACTTTCTTTATCTCATACATCTTATTATTTCAAAAAGCAGTTACAGATGTTAATACTTCAATATTAATAGTTCAACACTACACCAACTTTGATTTTTATCTTAAATTTCTGCTACAGTCAATTAATTTGAGTAAAAACGAGTTAATCTCGACCATGATATTAATTAAAATCAATCCTTTTTCGTTATTTTGTTGTGCATGAGCTGTTCGCGAATTGCCGACATAGTAGGACGAGAGTTCCCGTCGCTGCATGAGCTTCCGATGGACAATAGAACTACGAAAAATCGAGAAAATTACACAAAAATCTATCACAACGCCCCTTTCCGGAGGAATATTTCCAAATTCAAGAAAGACCTGCTGGTCATAGCCAAAAACATACACAAAAAATTTGGTTCAATTCTATGTTTAACTGCATACACTTTTGGATGATACAATAAAGAAAATGGCACAAAAATCGCTATTACAGCGACTTCTTCCGGCAGAATATTTCTAAGTTGAAGGAAAACCTGTTTGCCACAGCCAAAAACATAAAAAAAAAATTCGTTAAATTCTATGCATAACTTCATACACTTTTCGATGGTACAATAATGAAGATGGCACAAAAATCGCTATTACAGCGCCCTCTTCAGGCGGAATATTTTTAAATTGAAGGAGGACCTGCTTGTCACAGCCAAAAACATGAATTGAACATAGAAGAATTGTAAGATTCTATTGAACATAGAAGAAAGTAAAAAAATGTAAGGTGTTCTGAAGTTTCAAATATCGCAAGCGATGGTTTACCATTTGACTTATTCACTGAATGTGTAGCACTTCTATTTACACTCTTGTTTTAGTGGGGAAAAAAACTGGATTAGTATCGATAAATCTTCTATAATGAATAGAAGCGAGTAGAGACTTCATTAGAGAATTTTCGAAATAAATCACCAAGTCACCAAAAAAAATTCACCAAACTCATTCCAAACTTCGGCTTCTTTTATAACAGTCTGTGTACATTATATTTATAATTCACAAATGCCTGTACAACTAATTTTACAGCAGCAGTAGTTAATATGCAGAAAAACGATTTTTATAATTTTGTTCCAAAAATAGTAATTTCGTTCAGGGATAAAATAGTAAATAAAATAAGGGGTTAAAATAGTAAATAAAATAAGGGGATAAAATAGTAAATAAAATAAGGGGATATAATAGCAAATAAAATAAAGGGAAAATAGCATATTCGTTCACGAGGACGTAATAACATGCATAACGTATTATTTTGTGTAGATTTGTATAAGGAATATAGATTACTCCCTCTCACGCCATAGTACTAAAACATAGTTATTTTGAAAAACTCACAACATAGTTAAAAACTTACTTCTAGAAGTTACTGTTCATAGAAATACATAAGTTTAAATTCTTTTGTCCAGCCCTGTATGTGATTTCAAGATTTTATACTCACCACATAGTATACTAAAATTTAGTTCAATTAAAAAAATATATAACAAAACTGATAATTCACTTCTATGAATCAATATACTTAGACATTAAGTTTTTTTTTTCTGTTCTGTTAAAAAACAAACAAATAATCTCAAAAAAAAAAAAAAAAAAAAAAAAAAAAAAACTAACGCTGTCTTGGCCGCAGTAAATGAATCTTTTGTGACCTAGGATCTTTCTTCGCTAATATTAAGAAAACTACTGCACAAAAATATGAAAATTGGCAGTATTATAGAGAAAAGTTTGATAAACACGCTGAAGCAGACAGTTTTTAAATGAAAGAATTTTTTTAAAGAGATATTTAATGTTAAAGTTGGTCAAAAATGTTCCAATAAAAAGTTTTATAAAAGCAAAAACTATAAATAGGAATTTAGTAATTTTTTCAAAAGATATACATTAGAAGTTCCCGGTGTACAGGCTGCATTTATTTTTTTTAATTTGACTCATTTTTTGTGGGTTTATTTCCATTTTAAATACAAATTTTCAGCATTTCGAAAGAGATTTTTTTCATATTTTAGAAAAAGTTATTATTTTAAACTGTTGCCAATTGTAAAAACAGCGCAAAGAATAATATTTTTTTTAATTAAAAAGTATTTACACGTGACTATTAGAGACAGAAAATAACCCTTTCAAATAAGAATTAAATGATTACGTATTAAAAGCAGGAAAATATTGAAAATTACATCATGAAAACTATATTTACACGTGAATTTTAAAAGAGAAAGAAAATTTTAAAATAACAAATACATTAATATGCTCTAAAAGCTGTAAATGGAGGAAATAACGTCCTATTTAAAATGGCAGGTTAAAAAAAAATAGCATTTACACGAGACATTTATTTCACGTTTCTAGATGATCTTTTAAACTATTGGTGCCAATTCTAAGGCTGCGCAAATAAAAATATTTCCTTTCTAGCAACAAAAGTATATTCACGTGAATATTAAAAAAGAGAAAGAAAACTTTAAAATAGTAGATTAATTAATATGTGTTTAAAGCAGTAAATAGGAAAAATTACGTCATATTTAAAATGACCAAATAATAATACTGCAAATCAGTTTAAATTTAAAAGTTTATTTTCAAGAGACATTTATTTCATATTTTAAGATGATCTTTTTAAATATTGTGAATTCTAAGATAGCATAAATAAAATTTCTTTTCTAAAAACAAACATATTTTCGCGTGAATATTAAAAAGAAAGAGAAAACTTTGGTGAAAATTACATCAGGTTTAAAACGATACATTTAAAATGTGTCATTTAAAACAATTCTCTTATAGCGTTGTTAAAAAAACACCAGGAGGCAAATACAATATTTACACAGTTCATTTGATATTAGCTTTTTTTCAAATGTTTAATTGACCTTATTTAATCAAACATGAAAACAGCTAGTAGTTGTTTAACAGCAGCTGATTCGGCCTTAAAATTCTCGAATGAAAGGGAAATGAATGGAAACCCGTTTACAGGGAGATAGCCAATGGTTTTTTAAAATTATAGTTCAATGCTCCGCAATCGTTTTAAGCCGATCAAATTAGCGTGTTTTGAGAGCTTTCGGTTTCTCAATAGGGGCTGGCAAGCGTAGCTCGTAGGGAGCAAAGCCCCCTAGTAGTTATAGAGAAATATAAAACTTTGCATGTTTCAAGTAGACACAACATTACTGAAACTCAATTTAAAATAGTACAGTCAATTGACTGCAAGTAATCCAAATTCTTTTGTGTGTCACTGTAAATGAGTTATTAATACGACAAACACAGTTTTCTATAAAAAATGTGTTGTGGTATATCTAAATTATGCATTTCAATTTTGTGACATTTGAGCATTGTAACTACGAGGGTGATCCACAAAATAACGACCGTTTGGCTTTAAAACTTTGAAAACCAACATTTCTTTAAAAAAAAAAATATTTCTCTACTTAAGTGTTAAGCCTATTTTATTACTCCCCATAATCACCCCCCTACATTTAGGCATTTGTCCTATCTGTCCAGGAGCTTTACAATATTCATGTTGTACTCGTTTTCCACCAGTCCTTACTAAGTCGGTTGTTCACGGCAGTCTTCAACTCATCATCATTTCACATCGTACACAAAGTTTCCTGTAACCAGGATGTTTTGACACAGTTTCACCAAGCAAAGAACGTAAAATGTGTGGGAATACGATGTGCAACTCGTCAAGGGCGCATAACCCTCGACGTTTAATGACTACGGTAATGTCCTCGAAAAAGAGTTATGTGCCCTCGACGAGTTCAACATCGCTTCCCAGACATTTTAGTTTGTTTTCCTGGTGAAATTGTGCCAGAACATTTTGGCTACAACGAAATTTGTGCACGATTGGAAGTAATGATGAGTTGATGACTGCAGTGAACAACTGGCATACCACAAGTACAGTGTCTAGAAATATATAGTGTGGAAATCGTATATACCGGTAATGCATAAGAATGTATCCAAAAAATTACATTTTCTTAGGCGGCGCTGTAATCGAATTTATTGTTTGAAAGTGTAAACACTAAGCGTTAGTTATAGCGTCTAGAAATATGTAGTGTGAAATTGATTTAAAATATTACATTATTAAGTATGAAAATGTCCAATTTAAAAGCAGTTTTTTTTTTATTTAGAAATTCCGAATTCTCACCAGAAAGTTTTAATAGTCATTTTTACTTTAACAGGTGACAGATATTTCAAAAATAAATTAAAAGTAATTTACCAGCCAAATTTTTCTGGTGTAAATTGAGAATTTCTTAAAAGAAAGAAAAAAAAAAAAAAACGCTTTCAAATCGGACTTTTCATACTCCACTGACCTAATATATGCCTACATTTTCGTTCATTCCTAATGTATCGCGTATTACAACACAAATCTTTTAAATTCCATTTTTCGCAAAATTTATCTTTCAAAAATAAATTCCCGTAGTTTAATTTGCATTATACATACAGGGTGTCCAGCGAATAAGACCCTGATTTCAAAATTAAATATCTCAAAAACAACGATCAATAGAATTATGCGGTAAACGGTTTGTTTATTAGCTAAGCTGTAAAAATGTTATACGGAAGTTTCAAAATTTAGTTGCAAAAACCGTTAACAGATGGCGCTGTAATCGCAATACTTGTAAACTGCTTTGAAGTCCAGAGCAATGGCGTCTCATTCCTAGATGGCTCCCTACGTAAAAACGAATATTGGGAAAGTCCATTTTTTCATTGGAGTGATGTGCAGAAGTGGAGACATCTGGTCACAGAATTATTGCATCAGCTTTAACTTGAGAAAATTTCAATTAATAGAATTTTCAATAAAAAGTTTAGAAATCATTATAAGAATTTATTAAATATTTTATTAAATTCAATCTTTAATGCCATATAATTATTTAAATCAAAATGCATATATTTAGAAAAATAATTTTGCACTTTTTATTTATTTTTTATATTTTTAAATCACGGAATAATATTTTGGTATTATTGTTTATACCTGAATTATTATAAATAAAAAAGTAATTTTTCACTTTTAATTTATTTTTAAATTACGGCATAATACTTTGGTTTTAGCACAACGCATATATTTCTTTTCTTTGTAAACAAAGTTTTAGAGACAGAAATTATGCATTAAATTATTTCTTTTTTTAAAAGGAATTGATGATAAGGCATATCATCAACGTCAAAGCAAAAGTATTTTGGATGCTGCATTCCTTTCGAACACTTCGGATCCTATCGCTAGAAGCTGCACCATATTTCTGTGCATAAATGATAAAAAAAATGAAAACGAGTTTTTAAAATTAAAATTATTTTTTAACTTAATTAATTTTTTAAAAATAGAAACTTTGTATTTTTTCATTCAAACTATTCTCTACAATAATAATAAAAAAAAAGATTTATGAATCATTATTATAAGTGCTCAATGATTTTTAAAAAAGGGTTTTCTTTTAACTTAATTAAATTTTAAAACCAGAAACTTTAGATTTTTTTATTCAAACTTTTTTCACAGTTTAAATAAATATTAAAAAGTAAAGATTTCCATTTTTTTTTCAAATCCTCCTCTACTTGGATTCGATTTCACGATCTACCAATTAGGAGAGAAAACACATACCACAGAGATATTGGTAACCTGACTGAAGTAGCTTATGACAAAATTTGAAACAAATCTTAATTCTGTCAACACATGGCTCCGCTTCTGTACATTACCCAAATAAAATATTTTTTAAGTTCTTATATAATGATTGCTAAACTTTTTATTGAAAATGCTATTGATTGAAATTCTCTAAAATTGAAGCTGATGCAATAATTCTGTGACCAGATGATTCCACTTCTGCACATCACCCCAACGAGAAAGCGGTCTTTCCCAATTTTCGTTCTTCCATAGGAAGCCATCTAGGAATGAGACGCTATGGCTCTCGACTTCAAAACACAATTTATAGGCATTGCGATTACAGCGCCATCTGTTAGCGGTTTTTGCAACTAATGTTTGAGACTTCTGTACAACATTTTTACAGATTAGCTAATAAACAAACCGTTTACCGCATAATTCTATTGATCATTGTTTTTGAGATATTTAATTTTGAAATCAGGGTCTTATTCGCTGGACACCCTGTATCTAAACACACATTGGATTTCTGTTCCTTCGCAGCAATAGACTAGGTCATAGCGTCCTCTGGTGAAAATGTAATTTTTAGATTTATTAGCTTGTTGATTTCCACACTATATGCTTCTAGACACTGTACCACGAGATTGGAGGCAGCCGAGTACAACATGGAGATTGTAAAGCTTCTGTACAGATTGGACAAATAATGGAGTTATGAATAAAGAAGAGAATACATGTAATGCACTGTCTACCAGTTGCGAACGAAGTAACTGAGGAGGTTGTCACAAGATGGCGGCTGATTTTTTAATCGTATCAACAGTTTCTGATTACCACCGGCTCTAACTTCCCACCAGTTAATTTGAATAGAAAATTTCGTCTTATTTAAGCGCCTTATTCATGGAAATATTTTCTTACAAATATGGTAAAAATTTCTATTTGTCTTTACTGGTTTCAGTTTGCCTCGGTATTATAATCTTTTTCACTGACTGAACCTGACAGTGGGTTGTCTAGGTTGTCACAATAGGGCGAAAACGCAGGGCCTAAGTACCGCCAAAGTAAAGTCCCAACAGTAAAAATGAATACCTGTTTCTGCCATTATTTATGACTGAAATTTTGCATTTAACAAGGCGTTTAATGGTGTTATTACACGAGGAGTCGAAGACGCTTGAAATCCCAGGCGTCTGGCGACAACAGCCGCCTCACGGTCCGTCTTTTCCAAGCATTTCATTGGCTGTTCCGGAAAAGGCTTTTCTATTATCAGATTTCCAAGCATTTGATTGGCTGCTACTGGCGAGTCGCTTCGCTCTCAGGCGTCAAAGACGCCCGACAGAAAAAAGACGCTCGCTCTCCAAGCGACTCCCCTGAAGCCATAGGAATACATGGAGACGCCTGGAATCTGAAGCGTCTTTGACCCCTCGTGTAATAACACCATTAGTAAGAAAATTTCTATTTAAATTGACTGGTGGAAGTTTGATCCGACGGTAACCAGCCCCGGCGAAAGTGGTTACAGTTGAAGCTTTACTGTTTTAAGATATGTCAGTTCCTTTTTATTAATAGTTCCATGTGACAAATGGCTAAATGTAGGGGGTGATTATGTGGAGAAGTAAAGTAAGCATCACTTATGTAAGGAAATAATTTTTTTGAAGAAATATTGGTTTTTAAAAAGTGTTTTGCCAAACGGTCGTAACTGTGGATCGCCCTTGTATATTACAATATGCTTTAAATAATATTCACCCATAAATAGTAATATAATAAAACTCATTTCGTGTCCCTGTAAACAAAAAAAAATTGAATACACATAATTTTTAATAGTAAACATAATGTAGTAAGCATCGATAACATATATTAGTTTTGTGACAATCGAAATATATTTAAGGAAGTTAGACACATTGACGAACCGAAGTTATAAAAGTTTTTCAACTATGCTGGAAATTATTAAAAATGATCCATTATTTGAGGGGCGCACAACCATAGTAGACTAACTAGGGAACGTTCCCAGGTGCAAGTTGTGGATTTGGACGAGAGTGGTATCAAAAGAAAGGTCTCGTCATGTACATCAAAAAGTCCAATGGAACTACCCGTCGGAATCCAACCGTTTTCGAGATATCCTCACTTGAAGTGTGAATAAGTAAATAAATAAATTGGCTGGCAGGCATATAAATTGTTCGCAAGTTAAAAGTTTCTTTGCATTGTTTTAATCCTCTACCAATACCTTTTCCCGAGCTACGAGCAAAATCCTTTACACCCACACATTGCCGATTATTTCCCCTCTATTAGACAGGCACTTCGCATTCTACGAAGTTTTCGTGTTGGGCTGCATTCGGAGATTTTTTCCATCTGTTTTTGTTATTTCCAGCACCTTGTTTTATGCAAATATTTCGGCAAATGTGTGGGTGTAAAGGACTTTTCTCGTAGCTCGGCAAAAGGTATTGGTAGAGGATTAAAACAATGCAAAGAAACTTTTAACTTGCGAACAATTTATATGCCTGCCAGCCAATTTATTTATTTACTTATTCACACTTCAAGTAAGGATATCTCGAAAACGGTTGGATTCCGACGGGTAGTTCCATTGGACTTTTGATGTACATGACGAGACCTTTCTTTTGATATCACTCTCGTCCAAATCCACAACTTGCACCTGGGAACGTTCCCTAGTAAGTCCATAAAAAATGAGATAGTCCATTTATATGGCATCTGTTTACAGGCTTGGTTCACTGTGGGCGTGAATAAAATACATTTTATGCACCTTCTAAATAGACCGGGAACCGGCAGCACAGACACATGGTTCGTACGGATACCGTTATTTCTCCAGGAAAACTATCAGTATATTTTTATAAAAAAAGAAATCTGGGTTAAACGCATGAAATTTCGCCTTCTTTTAAGAAGAGATTTTCTATAAGATAATACTGGTACAGAAAAGTTTTGTGGTCTGCAAAATTCAAGGAGGCGTACGAACCATGAGACAACCACCTCATCGAGTTGGAGGCTGAAGTTCCAGAATTAGTTAAAACTCGAATCCCATATTAAAACGCAATCGATCTGCCTTCATATCTTGGTGGAAAAAAACCTAAAAACCCGATTTTACTGGTTGACTCGTAGGTTTACCATTGTGTTTTCCTGCTCCCAGTCCGCCATATTTTTATACCTTTGGATGCAGGAAAACGCAATGGTAAACCTACCAGTCGACCGCTAAAATCGGGTTTTTAGGTGTTTTCCACCAAGATATGATTTGGCAGACCGATCGCGTCTTAACCCTCTCACTGCGCAACTCGAAATTTCCTCAGGGATGCATTTTTTCGTCTAATTAATCCTCCTTGATTATTACCACCAGTTACTTTTTTTATTGTAAATTTTGCCTTGTTTAATCGGAGCATTTTCCCCTTTAAATTATACAAAAATGTTTATTTTGAATAACCGGTTTCAAAGGAATAAAAATTCTTAAAAGTCGCTCGTCGCGAAGCTATTTTGATAAAACAATTACGCAGCGAGAGGGTTAATATGGGAATCGAGTTTTAGCTAATTCTGGAATTTCAGCCTCCAACTCGATGAGGTGGGTTGTCTGTGATGCCGGCTCCCGGTCTAAAATAGACTATCTCATTTGTTTTAGGGTTTCGCACTTAAAAAGTAAAAACGGAACCATTATAAGATCCCTCTTGTGTCTGTCTGTCACAGCCATTTTACTCGTAAACTCTGGAACGTGGAAAGTTCAAATTCGGGGAAGTAATGAAGACCATTGACCCACATATTTTCAGATTAATAAACATTCATAAATATATTGAGTAAAAATGTAGAGGGGCTAATTATGGTACTTGAAAAAAAAAATATTTTCTTTGTGCATCATGTGGAGTATGTGAAAGCTTTCGTACTGAACTCAAAAATACATTCCTTTTAATTTTAGGTATTATATTTTCAAAGATATTGTGGAAAAGGTAGCGCAAAAACATGTCCCCCCCCCCCCGTCTAATTCCGAATCTACAGAAGCTAAAATTATGAAAAAATTACAACGTTAATTTAAACCTTGCCGGAAATTATAGTGATCACCATAGGTCTCATAGTTTTTGAGAAAATCGCACTTTTCTGTTCACACAAATTTCGATTTACGGGCATTCATAAAATTGTTGAGCATCACTGGATGTACTTATCGTAGCAGAAGTATGAAAGCATTGTTGATAATGAATTTCGAAAAAAACATCGGTAATTAGCCGAGATATTAACCCTTAAAGATACGGCCCGTTTGGACATACACAATGACAGGGACGGCATACTCTATACCTAGTTAACAACTTTTAATGATATATATGTGTAATGTAATCTCCAGTAACAGTATAAAAGATAAATATGAAATTGTTAAAAACATACTAATTTCAGGGGTCTCACGACTCTAAAAATTGGAAAAAATAAAAAAAAAGACCATTTTCAACATTTAATGTCTTAAAATGTATATGATTTTAAAACACAATTTTAATTGGGATGAAAGATATAAGTATGTTCTTTCGTTTCATGTGTTTAAAAAATTGCAAGATGCAGAATTAGTATTTATAGGGGGTTCGAAACTGTTAGACATTTGTCGAACAGAAAATTGGCATAACAGTTTGCAGGATTACAAAATAAATATTGCAACTAGAATGAAAATTTTAGTGCTTACTTATACTCGTACTTCAGATTGTAATAATTACCCTGAACTTAAAAAAATTTGGATTTAAAGCATTTTTATATTATTAATGCAATGTTGTATTTAGCTAATACAAAATTTTGAAAATTTCAATAGTATAATCACCTAAAAAAATATTTTTTTGAACGATAAAAAGGAAATTTTTTGTTCAGTTTATATAGACTAACATGAAATATATGTTTTGAAAATGTCAGGAAAAAATATTCAGAAGTTTTTGAGGTATCCTGCGCATTATGCCCAAAAAACGACATTTAGAGAGAAATGACTTCAAAGTTTTGGAAACGCCGCTTCAGCTGTTGAGCGAGTATAATTTTAAAAGCCATAACTTCTGTTCTAATGGGAATTTCAAGGAAACAATTTATATCAAAATGTTCAGAAAAGATAGGACTTTAACATCTAAAAAAAATTAAATTTCAAAAGTTTTGGAACTTTAAGAGTCCTGCGACCACTTAACCCTTTCCGGCGCGGAGTAATTCTAGTTATAAACTTATGAAATAATGGACTGACACCAGAATTTATAAACGAATTTATTAGAAAATATGAACTTGCTTATTTTCACGAACATGATAAAAGGAAATTTTTAATTAAATATTCTTGGTGTCTTCTGTCTGTTTTGGAATTCAAATTAGGTGTCTTTTTTTAAGGACACTGCCCTCGAAAGGTTTAATTAGAATGAATCACATAAATACTGTGGGATTCGCAACTAGTTTGCACTGAGTGTATCTCTCAATACGCCTCGAGTGGCTTTAAAGGGTAATTAAAAACCTATCTGGAAAAATGTGGCACTGACAAAGGCGGCGTTGCAACTTTGCGACCTCCTTTCGAAGCGCGCTTAGCTCAATGCCAAATTTAAACTTTGAACAAAGGTTTTGTTTTAGCTACACTGTAGAAATAAAGGTTATTACTAGGCTGAATTTAGTTTTATGAAATGCCAAATGACGTTTAAATATCCACTGCTTTTATTGTCAGTACCGAATTAGGTACATCATAAACAGATTAGGATAATATTAACAAATGAGTTATACAGAATAGTTATATTGGATATTATTTAGGTTCCATATCTCTTTGAGCTTTCATGATATATCCATTTACACTTTTCTAATATATACTGTTATACCCAACCCTACGCTGTATAGTTTTTTACAAAGTCTTAATATTATTTTAGCAACGTTTTTTATTTTTTTATAATACAATTACAAATTCATATATTTATTCGCGGAACCCTCTGTGCGCGAGTAATACTCGCACTTGACCGTTTATTTTAAAATGGACTTGCTCTTCTATGGTTGTGAGCCCCTCATGTAAGGTTTATAGTCCATTTTTCTACGAGCTACGCTCGCCAACCCCCGTTCAGACACCGCAGTCTCTAAAAGCACGCTAATTTGATCGGCTTTAAAAAGATTTTGGAAGATTGAATTATAATTTTAAACACTGTGGCGATCTCCCTATAAACGGGTTTCTATTCCTTCCTGTTTGATTGGGGAATTTTAAGGAAAAATCAGCTGCTGTTAAAAGATACAATGGCTGTTTTCGTCTTTGATTAAATAAAATCAGTTAAACATTTCAAAATAAGCTAATATAAAATGAATTAAGTAAACAGAGTCTTTGTATCCAGGTATTTTTTAACGAAGCGAAATGAAATTTCTTTTAAATAAGACATTTTAAATGTATCGTTTTTAATCTGACGTAATTTTCACCAAACTTTTCTTTCTCTTTTTAATATTCACGTAAAAATACTTTTGTTAGAAATGAAATATTATTTGCGCTGTCCTAACAAAAATAGTTGAAAAGATCATTTCAAAATATCAAATAAATGTCTCGCGCAATTTTTAATTTAAACTGTTTTGCAATATTGTTCCTGCTTTTTGTATGTAATTATCTAATTTTAATTTGAAAGTTTTTTTTTCTGTTTATAATAGTCACGTGTAAATAAATTTTTAATTTGAAGCAAATTTTATTGTTTGCGCTGTTTATACAGTTGACAACAGTTTAAATTAATACCATTTTCTAAAATAAGTAAAAAATATCTCTCGAAATACTGAAAATTTGAATTTTAAATAGAAATAAAACCTCATGAAATGAGTCAAATTAAAAAAATAAATGCAGTCCGCACACCGGGAAATTCTAACGTATAAAATTATCTAAAAATGAATTAAATGAAAATATAAAACTTTTTTAATGGAACGATTTTGTCCAACTTTGGCATTAAAATCTCTTAAAATAATTCTTCGATTTGAAAACTGTCTGCATCAGCGAGTTTATCAAACATTTCTCTATAATACCGCCGATTTTCATATTTTAGTATGCAATATTTTTCTTAATATTAACGGAGAAATACCACCGGTCACAAAAAATTCAAAACCGGCGGCGGCGGTGGCGGCGACAGCGTAAGTTACTTATTTTTTTAGAATAGAGAGATACATATATTTAGGATTGCTATCACTAGGGAAGTAATTTGGAAATTCTGAATTTTAATGAAAAGTTCGAAATTTTGAATAACATCTAAAGAAGAAAAATTGTTACAATGGCTGCAAAAGTTCTCTCAAAAACATGTGAAGCAAATTTTAAATGAAGGCGAAATAAGCACTTTTGTTCTAAAAACAAATATGTATTCTACACTAAAAATTCTAGTTATTTTAAAAGTGCAATATTAAAATGCTTTATGTCGTTTTGAAGTTATTTTCATGGATTGTTAATTTACAAAACGGAGAGAAAAACATTTCGTAACTTTTCAATCAAAACGATTTCTCAATCTTTAATAGGAAAACAATGAAATGAAATTTTATGTGTCGGAATTTTCAACACAAAAATGTGGAGATTCGTATTGCACTTAGAAAAAAGAAGTTAAACAATTTTGACATGCTCAATTATGTAAGTCTTTTGAAAATATTTTCTGACAATAATATATGGCGTCATATCAAATTCTTTTCGCACGTATGCCGTAACTGAAATTTTCTAGTTAAATAACATACAAGGTGATTTATCACATGTTGCATTATTCGTTCAATATTAAAATTAAAAAAATAATGATTCAAAGTAGGAATTTCCAGTGAGATATTCATGTAACTTATATTTTTACATTCGATTACTCATATCAATAGCATATTGTCAATGGTAGTTAATTGGAAATTGTGTATAAACTAGAAAGATAGCCCGTCAAAAATGACGGAAAATGAAATATAAAGATATATACAACACATGAGCAATAATGTGTTTTTCCCGATTGTTTCGCAGTGATGGATGAAAATAACATTTATGAAAAACTATGTATGTAATGAATACATTAAAATGCAATTTAAGGATAAATTAAAACTTAACCACAAAATTTCAGGATGTGCAATGTTTTTTTTTTTTTTTTTTTTTTTTTTTTTGTAAAAACTCTTTTATTATTTAAATGCTGACTTTGGTCTTCAATATCTTCACCATAAAATTTAAACTGCCCTTCCTCTTTACATCTTGAAATACATATAATTGTCCATCAGAAAAAACTGTTCTTTTAAATACAGTTCAACTGTAGAAAATGTTTTTCCTGTAACTTATTCAACATCATTGCAAATGACACTATACCTGAAAATGTCATTCATTAAATTCATTACTCTTTGTTCAAACGCGCCAATGCAATTTAACTCTTTTGTGATATTATATAATATTATATACGTGTATATATATATATATATATATATATTTTAATGTGAGTACTGTATTACTTAATCGAAATTGATGCTCTTCAAACTGTGAATACGTATAAAAAGGTTTAATACATCACCAAACATACAGCTTAATATTCAAAATAACATTGTAGAACTCACAAGCTTCCCTGAGCCTTGCGTTAAAAATCACCAACCAACTCCATTGCTGAAAAATCTATAGAACAACCATATCCCGCTCTGCAATTTTGAGTTCACGTTTTACGAGTCTCGCTTGAGATATCACGTTCATTTAACCCTTGAGTCGTATATTTTATTCCCCCCCCCCCATATATATATTTACATATAGAGAGAGATAGATATATATGTAAAGTTGGTGTACACGGTTTTATTTTTTTCTTGGACATGAGAAAATAAAACAATTTCTTTTCTGGCCCCAAAATTATATTCTTTTTTTTTTAGAGCATTAAATGTACATATGTGTTTTCTACATTTTTGTGGATGTTAACGAAAGTATGTTAAAAAAGCACACTTATTTTATTTTCAATTTTTTTTGTCATATACCTCTTTTTTAGGTGCGTTCGTAATTATATAAATACGTAGCACTTATAGTCGTCGTTCAGTCCGTCTATCCGTTCGCATATAACAGAGCAAAAACTACCCAACCGAATGGTCTGAAAATTTAAACATATAATTGTTGCAAAATTTTGTCGAGTTATTTCAAATGTTATGAAAATCGGATGTATAAGTTTAATTACAGGGACAGGAAAATGTTTTCCGTTAGATGACGGCCAATGGGAAAAAAGGATTTCCAGTGCATTTTAATGATGTTACAGCCTTTCGAACAGAATGAAATGGATATGTACTTATGAAGTGTACTAAAATATACATTGAGTATAATATGCGGTGCAAAAATATTTATAAAACTAGTTATAGTACGAATGCACCTCATTTGCAACGTTTGATGAGCAATTTCTAATTTAAAAATTCTTATTTTATAAATTTATTTTAGACTTAAATTTTTTAGTCTTATAGTGCTTTATAGAATTTTTAAAATTTAATATTTAAACTTTTCACCCCCCCCCCCTCCCTACATATAGTACACACTATGGTGCAGATAGTTCAAAATAATGAGGAATTTGGTACTTTTCCATTATAGGGGCCTTGGCGTTTTTTTTTTAAAGCTTGGTGGAATCCGGGCATCACAAAGTGAGATTTGTTGCCAAATGATATAAACAGCTACGAAAAGAAACTTCATGAATTTTTTTGTTTGTTTATAGTATACATATTTTAATTAGGTGTATATTATTGCTGTTTTTTATGTGCAAATTACTTCTGTTTCTGCATAAAATTAGATAAATGGCTTCTTTATATTAAATAAATTGTATAAATATCGAAAAAGAAAAACCGTGTGTATGTGAAATGAAACAGTGAATAGGTTGCCAGAATATATGTTGCCAAATTTCGTTCTTCGCTAAGGCAGTTTTCTCTATTTCGCAAAGGCCCCGCAAAGCAAATCGAAATACGAAAAGTTAGAACTCTGATTTTCTGGTCAGAATGGGGAAAAAATGGCCATAAAAAAATTTATGGCCATTTTCCCCCTCCATTCTGACCAGAAAATCAGAGTTCTAACTTTTTACGGCTGCTCTTTCATCTTCACCTAACACTTCATTTATAGTGGCTGTTTCATAATAATAGAAGCCACCAGTCCACCAGAAGAAAATAACTCGGTTAATCGGGACTCTACTGCAGTAAAAAACATATTTCAATTTTAAGACTTAAAGCACACGTTTTATTTTATGTAAAATGACGTCATTAGCATCCGCTTAAGAATTCCACATTCACGATCTGCTCTTAAACAGTTATAGTAAAGCATGCCTAGCACATCACTATTGCAAAATAATGCACAAATGCAGCAAAAGATGCCGTCATTTAAGAAAATCGACAAAAAAAAAAAAAAAAAAAAAAAAACGGCTATCTAATGATTCATAGATACTTAAAATTAAATATAGTTTATAATAGCTCCATTGTTTTAACAGAAATCATTCGTTTATATGTTTTTCAAAATAGCACGTATTTTAATTACATTTTCTTTCGGTTGTTATGAGAAAATGGCAACACAAATATATAATTACTATTTTAGAACTATTTTTCCTTTACTTTCTACAGAAATGCAGTACTTCCGTTGCCAATATTAAGCAAATGGCTCTAAAATCTACAAAAAAATTAATATTTCAAAAATTGTTATAGAGTATTTAATCGTACAGCTTTGTTTTACGACTGGCTTCTGTAAGGTAACGTTATTTTTTGGAATACACAAAATAAGCTGGGAGAAAGAAATAGCATACCGTACCGGGGGCAAAAAAGTACAACCTTGTTGTTCATCGGAAATAAAAAAAATAACAGTTGAAAGTTTAAATTCAACACAGTTATAAGTGTTCAGTGTGAGACCCTCCAGAAACACGAACGATATCGAGGTGGTCATCCCACACTTGTCTCAGCATGATTTTTTTTTTTTTTTTTTTTTTTTTTTTTTTTTTTGTGGGACCTCATCAAAGGTCAGGTGCTTGTTCATCCGCTACCAACTGATGTTGAAAAACTTAGGACAAGCATATCTGCAGACATTCAAAGTGTCACACAGGAGATGCTGAAAGGGTATGGGGGAGAATCTGGGATGAGTTATTGTACCACCTTCGATATCATTCGTGTTTCTGGAGGTGCTCAAATTGAAGACTTATAACTGCGTTGAATTTAAACTTTCAACTGTTACTTTTCATTTTCAATTAACAACAATATTTTAACTATTATTTTAATACAAACTGATTGGTAAAGTTATCATACGAATTGGATATTTCCAATTGACCGAAAAAAGGCCCAGGTTGGGAATCGAACCCAGATTCTTGTCTGGCAAGGCCAATGCTTTACCGTTTAAGTTAACTGGGCCGACAACCAGCCAGCATATTTCGCTCAGAAAACCTTATTGGTAGTAACATCTGGTCTGCCATGTAGACAGCTCAACAGAATAAACCGCAGGTAAAGGAACTCTATATAAACGACGGATACGTAGATGAACTATTATTTTAACACAAACAAACTGATTGGTCAAGTTATCATACGAATTGAATATTTCCAACTGAACGAAAAAATGCCCAAGCTGGGAGTCGAATCCAGATCCTTGGCTTACAAGGCCAATGTTTCACCGTTTAAGCTAATTGGGCCGACAACCAACCAGCATATTTCGCTCAGAATTTTTTTTCACTGATGTCACTACCAATAAGGTTTTCTGAGTCCAGAATCGATTCGAGCCTGGGCATTTTTTAACTCAGTTGGAAATATTCAATTCGTATAATAACAGGGTTTTACTTTTACTTTTGTTTTCTTTTAATAGCCCTATAAAGTTGGGATATTCATTTATAATAACCCTGTACTTCCTCAAGACTTAACACCTCTTTAAAAGCAATTTTAACTTTTTCAGCATCAGATTATATTTCTCAATCTGTATCTCCTGAAATCAACGCAGAAGATATTATTTCTGCATGAGTGACCTTTTCTGACTCCAATAATTCATCCTGGGAAGCCATCAAGACAGGGTTCTCGCTGCCGCTCGCCATTGCGCCAAATTGCGGCTAAATACTTCATTTGGCGAGTAAACGAACAATCAGGTTCGCCAAATTGCGAAGGCTCAATTTCTGCTGTTTCTAAGCGTGTGCCAGTACAGTCCAGAATCTTTTCCGCGTTACTGAACGATTGATGTCACTTTTCATGTTCAATCGCATCGTCCCATTTACATTACTCTATTTATAGAGATACTAAGTCAATACCAATTCAATCTAGCAACAGTCAAAGATACAGAAATTATTATGCGCAGGTATTTCCCTATTGTCAGTTGATCACTATCTAAGCATCGGCATCGCGCCGGTAAAATCACAAACAAAATTACTTGCATCAGGCGCCAAATAGAGAAAAGTTCTTCCGGAATGCGGCTTTGAAATTAGCCATTTACAGTACTATGATATTTATTAGTTGTGTGCAAAGTACCAGTGGCGAGGCTTTTCGAGTAGAATCGAGTTAGAGTAGAAATCTCATAGCAATTTTTAGTGTATATTTTCATAACGGTAAATCAAAAATCGTCGCTGTTTTGAATTTTTATTTAGACTGCTAAAAGAATGTCTGAAACATTTACACATTTAGGAGACATTCAGAATGTACTTATTTTTAACAGATTCTGTGGCAGATAGTCGAATTTCTATTTTATAAGCAATTACAAAAAATTAGGTCGTTTTAGAACATATTGAGAAAAAGAGACACAGTAAGGAGTTAAAGATAGATTTTTCAGTGTTTCACGCCGAATCTCTTTTTGCTAACATTTTTATCTCACAGGCTATCAAAACCTGAGAGCTAATGTGCCCGCCCGTTCTGTATGTATGTATTTATGTATGTACGTACGTACGTAACGCGATACCTCTTGACAGAAACATCCGATTTGCTTCAAAATTTTTTTCTAGGTTCGTTGTGATAAGGCGCTTCCCTGATTAGTTTTGGGAGTTCATTGGTTAAGGACAAAGGGGGAAAAGGGGTTAGTCCACCCCCCTTAATTCAGATAAATGGGTTTTTCATGCAGAATTATTCGATGTGCTCCGAATTTGGTATACCGATTTATTATGTTAAGGAGCTTCCCTGATTAATTTTGGGGGTTCATTGGTTAAGGATAAAGGAGGGAAAGGGGGGTTAGTCCACCCCCCCTCCCTTAATTCAGATAAATGAGTTTTTCATGCAGAATTATTCGATTTGCTCCGAATTTGGTATACCGGTTTATTATGTTAAGGAACTTCCCTGATTAGTTTTGGGGGTTCATTGGTTAAGGATAAAGGGGGAAAAAGGGGTTAGCCCACCCCTCTTAATTTAGGTAAATGGGTTTTTCATGCAGAATGATTCGATTTGTTCCGATTTTGGTATACCGGTTTATTATGTTAAGGAGCTTCCCTGATTAGTTTTGGGGGTTCATTGGTTAAGGATAAAGGGGGGCTAGTCCACCACCTTAATTTAGATAAATGAGTTTTTTTTGCAGGATTATTCGATTTGTTCCAAATTTGGTATACCGGTTTATTATGTTAAGGAGCTTCCCTGATTAGATTTGGAGGTTCACTGGTTAAGTATAAAGAGGGAAACGAAAGCTAATTCCCCATCACTTATTTTTTTAGGGGCATTATCCTTTGAAATAAGAGTATAATATACAATTAGTGTGAATAGCCTGTGAGCTCAATGCCATCAGTTTAGCTGGGCACTTTTCTTTTTTCTTTTTAATTTGGCTACTGTTTTTTATTTCTTATTCGCCAAATCGCGAATGTTGATCAAAACCCAGCGAGAACACTGCATCAAGATAATTAACACTATTTCTTCCAAGAGGTGTCAAAAGCCACCTTTCGGATTTTAACTTAAAATTGTTCTCTAAGTTTAATCATGTCTCCGCAATTCATTTTTTGACTTTTCATACAATAGTTGTTAAATTAATTCAGTAATATAATTCCCCCCCAGCTCATCCTGGATCCAAAAATATGCATAGGGTATACCTATTTCTACCATGAAGTGTCTTTTGACACCTTAATGATATCATAATTTATAATTTCTAACGATTTCATAATTTCTAATTTTAAACAATTTTACATATAAAAATGTTTAAAATCATGTTGGAAATCAACACCATTTTACAGCATCATATCAATTATAATCAGATTATAGAATACTGAGTTCAGTTGTAAAGGGAAATATAAGAGTTGCTGGATAACTTTGATGTTAGCTTGTTTCCCGCCATGATGCATTTTAGCGTTTATCATTGCAGTGACTAGTTCTAAAAAATTGAATAACGCGCTTTGTTCTCCAATTCTAGCAGCAAAAACAACTGTGGTATAGAATAAGGAAAGAATTTTTTACTCTGCTGTTTTTATGATTGTTGTTGTTGTTGTTGTTTTTGTTACAAAAGTTGAATTTTTATACATGAGAAATTTTATGATGATTTTTATACTGAAAGTTTGATAAGTTAATAATATTAAAATGTTCTATTTTCTAATAAAAATTATAAAAATGAAGAAAACAATATTTTTTTAATTGTTGTTCCTGTTGACATAAAAATATGTTTGATTACATTTATGTATATTTATATTTTGCAGATTGTTGAATTAAGTGAGAATTTATAATCTGATTAAATGATTTCTAATAAATAAGTATGAATGTAATAATGAATATATTTCTCAAATTATCTACTATTTTTAACTAATAACTGGAAATTCCAACATTTTTGGCAATTATTCGCATACAAACACAAAGGTGTCAAAAGATACCTTTTGGTACAAATAGATATACATAAAATCGTGGTAGAAATAGTGTTAAATCTTCTGATGATGATGAACTGAGAATGATGAACTGAGAAGAGAAGCTAATGCCTCTTTTGCGAACTTTAGTAATCATTTGCTTTTTCTCGTGCACTACATAATCCAAATCTAGTGAATTCAGACCATCATTTTGGCTATCAATAAACAGCATTCCTGGCCATAAATTTTTCCAGTCATTAATTCAACGTGGACGCAATAACGTTAAGCGAACTGAATGTGTTCTGAAGATGATCGGTCCATGGATGACAAGACGTGCTTTGACAAGAAGCACGTTAGATCCCTTTTCATATTTTTAAAATAAGAATGAATATTTTTAACTCCCTTTTTCAGTGAACAGTATAACCGTACAACAATATACATCTTCGGGACCGAGACTAAGTCAGATTTTTGAAAATTCCAAATTTCTGAAAGAATATCAAAAGCACTTCCGATATTCTTAAAGGTGGAAAAAATATCTTCTTTTATTGCAATTTTTTTTAAAACTGAAAATCAATTTACTGCTTTTTTACGGTTTTAAAAAATATTTTCCCAGCATTATTAAAAAATAAATAAAAAAATAAAAATCTCACTCTATTGTATGCAGCCATATAACAGAAGATGAATCCTTTTCCACTTAAAAAATCATACACAGTTCAGGTTTTGTTTCCGGATAATATTCCATAACTTAATTAAATATTCATAAACAAATAAATAAAGTAAAATAATATAAGTAACGCACAAATTTAACAGATATGTAATCGAACTACGCACATAAACCAATCAAAATATCAGAATCAAAACGACTGCTGCAAATAGCGAACTTTTCGGCGATTTCTTCAGATATTAACTCCTGACATGCGGTAAATGCGAAAGCAGGGCTTTTAATAAATTTCAAAACTTTGTTTGAATGTATAATTGATATTTTTCATAGGAAAATGCTTTTCAGTATTGTAAGTGTGTAATGTAAAAAAATCGGTTAGGTGCGAGTATTGTTCGCGCACAGAGGGTTCCGTAGAGGGTATATATTAATTAGTAATATTACAAAAAAATCAATGCTAAAAGTCTTCATAAAAAAACTATACAACTTAGGGTTGGGTATCGCTATATAGACTAGCACCCTTCTTGTCTTTAAAGGTTAATATCTCGGTTAATTACAGACAATATTTTTTTGGAAAATCGTTATCAACAATGCTTTTATACTTCCGCGACGATAGATATGTAGCGATCTCATCTCACTCGATCAGTATAAAGCGAGTTACTAGCTTGGAGTAAATAGCTTGGCCTTTTGCTCGTCGCTAACCTTCTGGCCTCCTGATCATGAGATCCCTGGTTCGTATCCCATCGGCGCAAATCCACCACTATATCTAAAGTGGTGACACAGACAAACACGCAAACAATAACCTTCAACAACAATCATCTCTTCTTATAACCAACAGATGGCAGCACCAAATAAATCATCTCCAGCAAGCAAAGCCTGTGAAACACTCACAGCACATAAGCCTGTCATACTGCTCATCACACATGCGTACGACAGCATCACTCCCGAGTGCATATCGCTCGTCAGACGTCAGCAATACGTCTTTCTCACTGGGAATGGAGTGTGTAGCGATCTCATCTCACTTGATCAATATAAAGCGAGTTACTAGCTTAGAGTAACTGGCTTGGCCTTTTGCTGGAAGCTAACGTTCTAGCCTCCTGATCATGAGATCCCTGGTTCATATCTATAGGTGCAGATTCCCAAAATTTTTAAGGAGCCAGTGGCGCCTAAGCCCCAAAAATCCAGTCGCCAATTTGGCTCCTAACCAAAATCTAGTGACCATATTGTGAAACAAACTCATAAAACAATAGTATTTATGTGGAAAAAACTTAACAAAAAAACTTAGGAATTCAAAATGAAAAATAGTTTAATTAATAAATACACATGCACAACAAAATACAGACTAGATACAACAAATGTGTATATTTAATTTAATCCTAAAATTCTTGAAACTTTCATATTAAAAAATTATAATATAAAACGAAAAAATGCAGCGCGAACCCGACCCGATGCAAGACTCTACACACTAGATCTAGATGCAATAAGATAGTGATAAGGGAAATTACAGAGGGTCTAAATTCACAAAACTCGTGATAAAAATTCCTTCTATGAAAATCTCGCACTTGCAGAAAACGTTTACACAGCAAGAATATACCTCGCGTTAAGTATTTTTTCGTGAGAGTTTCTTTTTCTTTTTGTTCTTTTTTCTTCAGAGTTCGGAATCCTCTATCCTTGCAACTCCATGATCCAAAGTCCTTAAATAATTTCCATCGCATCGGAAACTTTGGACTGTCTCGTGAGCCGCTCTGCAATTAAGGAGTATTTATTTCAACTCCGAATTTCGGGCGAAACCTTCGAAGAAATGCTTGTTTTCGCAGGTGTCCAAAGAAGGAGCTTGACCATTAGCGCACTCATGTGCCGAGCTTTGCAGATGCTAAACTTTGTAGTGAAGCGGACATGCGCAGAATTATAATCGAACATAATGTTCGGTAAAAAAGCAGTACATCACAGGGCCAGCGTTCACGACGGTAACTGAGATCACAAAAATTCCCTGACTTTTTATCAAGGTCATATTTGATCTTGGCCAGTGAAAAGAGCAGGTGCTTTTTTATTTGCAAAAGAAAAAAATATCAAAACTCCGCAACGGGGATTGGGAACACTGGAAATTGATCTTTGGCGACTAAGACACTGAAAGTTAGTCGCCACAGCAAAAAAATTAGTTACCACTTGGCGACTGGCCACCGTAAATCTGCACCTATATTCATATCCCAGCGGCGCCATTTCACCTCTCCTCAGATACCTCGAGCGCCCCTCAACTCCCTTGCTGAGCGCCCGCAAAGTGTGTAACGGAAAAATTCGATTTTCTCAAAAACTATGTGACCTAGTATAATCGCTATAGTTTTCCTGCGAAGTTTAAATAAACGTCTAGTACCCCTAATTTTTTCATAATTTTAGTTTCGGTAGATTCAGAAATAGAGGAGGGGGGGAGCATATTTTTGCATTACATTTTCAACAATATCTCTGAAAATATAATACCTAAAATCAAAACTAACATATTTTTGAGTTCGGTGTTACGAGAGCTTTCACACGATACCCCACACAATATGTATAAAAAAGGATTTTTATTTTCAAGTAACTTAATTAGCCCACCTACATTTTTTCTAAAATATATTTGTGAATGGATAATAATGTACAAATATGTGGGTCAATAGCCTTTATTACTTTTGCCAAATTTGAACATTTCACGTTCCATAGTTTACAAGAAAAACGGCTGTGACAGCCGGACAGACAGACAAACACACGAGTGATCTTATAATGGTTCCGTTTTTACTTTTTATGCACGGTACCCTAATAATATTAAATATAAAAAATCTATTAGAGTTCTCAATAAATAATAATAATAAAGTAATAATGGTTTTGATCTTTATTCTGTAACTCGGAAAGCCAGGTTGTGTCACGTCTAGTTCTTAAAAAATCCAATTTTTGTATTTCCTTTGGTTTGGGTAATTTTATTCTAAAATCTCTGTATGATTTTTCGTTTTTGTTTGATGTTGCTTTTTCTTTTTCTACAGGTTTTCAAGGAAAATCAACTAAAAGAAAGAGGTTCGTTACACTCCTACGAACCAGTCTTCTCTACAAACCATCTTGGCTTACTTATGATGCTTAGTTGAGCGTGGAAAAAATATGGCAATTTTGTGTCTGCTGCATACACGAGTCACGATTTAACATGTCGTTTACTTAATGCATTATGAGTAATTCGATTTTAGCATGTTATCTAATGAATTTTAATAAATTGTGTTTTAAATGCAATGCAGTAAATTTCCACGTGAATTCTAAAAGAAACAAGAAAGAAAAATCATTCGTCTAGCATAGATCACGAAACACTTTCCAACACTTCCAGAGTACTTTAACCCCCTTGGGAACGAGCTTCAAGTATAAGTGACGCATAAGGTTCTCAGAAACCTTGATTATTCCCACCAGTTATTTTTTATTATAAATTTTACCTTATTTAATCAAAGCATTTTCCCCATTAAATCAGGCAAAAATTTCTGTTTTGAAAAACCGGTGACAAAAGATTAAAAATTTTGTGAAAGACGCTCGTCGCGAAGGGGTTAACAAAACTTCTAAGCTGAAAGATAATGTCTAGATAGACAACTTAGAAAACTCATAATACATTCGAAAACGAGTTCTTTTGTGTAGCCCTGTAAACGATCTGTAGCATTTATGCCTATCCCGCAGTATGCAAAATTTAGTTAAACTTAAAAACGCATATCATAACTGAAAACACACTTCCAGATAATATACTGAACTATGGATGCAGTACTGTATCCGAAATCTTTTGTGTATCCCTGTAAATGAAACATAAATAATATGCACATCATATTTATTCTACAGCAAGTATCTTTCAGTAATGTATATCAAGTTCATTATATTTGAAATAGAGTAACATAATTAAAATACGCTGCAAATAGTTTTTCTCCCTAGAACGTTATGTAATAGAATTCTGTTTTGTGACCCTGTAAATGAACAATAAATGCTTTGCACCCCATATTCCATAGGATGCATACTTTAGCGCACTTCATAAATGCATATCAATTTCATTATATTTGAAATGGTACACCATCATTAAAATGCACTTGAAACGTTTTTTGCCCATTGATCTTAATGTTACAGAATACTTTTGTCTGTCCCTGACAATAAATGAACTGCAAATGAACTATAAAAGCTACACGCTTCCTTTTCAATAGGGATTCTGTTATAGTAAATGTCGATAACATATTAAAATTACAGAGCAATCCGAGTGTATGTTATAGCAGGGCAGACAAATCGAAGTCATAAACACTTTTGAGCTGTGTTGTAAAATGTTAAAAAGAACTAATACAATTTATTAGCTCATAGACTATCAAAGCCTGAGAGCTTATGTACCCACCGGTTCTGGATGTATGTAAGTACGTACGCACATACGTAACGCGATTAGAGGTCTGCACGGGCCGGAATTTCCAGGCCCGGGACCGGCCCGGCCCGAACGAAAGCTATCTTGGCCCGGCCCGGCCCGGTGTAAAAATTGGAAGTTCGGCCCGAGCCCGGCCCGTTTGCATTTTTACAGTTCTCGGCCCGGCCCGACACAATTTCTACAAAAAAAAAAAGGAAAAGAAAAAAAAATCCTTTTTTCTTTCAACATACAATTAAGATTCTTTTAATGAATACTACATACATATTTATGGCAATATTTTACAGTATATTTTACATTACTATGATGTTCGCAAAACAGAAAACACACAATAGTAAACATTAACGATTACTTACAGTGTTTTAGTCATCGTGTCTACAGACATTTCAAAATGGAAGTAAGGATTCATTAAAAGATTAATGTAGTTCAGAATAAAGGATCAAAAACATGATAACTTTTGAAGCTGTATAAGAAGTAGATTTGTGAAAATATTTCTCTCAATTTTAAGGCTTTTCTCAAATCCGAAGGAGCTACATTTCGACACATTTATGAATTCTTTTCTTTTCGGAAACGCGTAAGATTGGCAGGTATTCTTATTCAGAAGCTATGTAAATGTCGTTTTTTTTTCATAGATAAAAGCAATATATCTTTCTGAAAATACTGTCAAAGTTAGCGTTTTGAATCGAATTTCCGGAAGCGATAGCACAGGAAAGGAAAAAAACGTACAGTCACGTGACAGGAATCTCTGTTATCTCTGTAAGTAATTTATCAAATATGGAAAAAGCTATTCGTTTCCAAATGCCTTCAATAGGCAAGCCTGTCAATTTTATGCCTTTATAGTTAAAATTTTTGTCAGAAAATGTGTCTGAAAGCTTCGCATTGTTGAGCAGTGAATATGAGAACCACCTTAAGGTATATTTCCAAAGATACTGTTAAGAGAAGTTCATTATCACTATTAATACTACTAAACACAATGACTGCTCTACACATCCTGATATCGATTAAGACCAGTTCCGTCCCGGCACGAGTCTGCTGAAAAAAATTAAACTCGGAATCAGACATCTTGTAACTGTACGATGCTGATCTCTACGATGGACATGTTGCATTTCTGTATTGATGTTGTTAAACTCTCATCGGCTCGTGACGCACATTTATACTTCTCGAGAAAATCATATTCATTGAAAATGGCTCGTATTTTATCTGCTTCGGTTAAATTCTTATATCGGGCCGATAGGCCCGATTAATTTTTTTGCCGGCCCGGCCCGGCCCGTTTGTTTTGTCTGTCGGCCCGGCCCGGCCCGTTGAAAAAATTGCCCTAATTCTGCCGGCCCGGCCCGTTTGAAAATTCGCCTTCATTCCGCCGGAACGGCCCGGCCCGCGGGCCGGGCCGGGTACGGGCCTCGGGCCAAGCCCGGGCCCGTGCAGACCTCTAAACGCGATAACTCTTGATAGAAATAACCGATTTGCTTCAAAACTTATTTCTATGTTCATCCTCATAAGGTACTTCCCTGATTAATTTTGGGGGTTCGTTAGTTAAGTATAAAGGGGGTACGCGTAGACTAATCTCCGCTTAACTTAGATAAATGGGTTTTTCATGCAGAATTATCAGATTTGTTTCAATTTTGATATACCGGTTAATTCTGATAAAGCGCTTCCCTGATTAGATTTGGAGGTTCATTGGTTCATTGTTTAAGTATAAAGGGGGATCGGGGGGGGGGGGTACCCCCCGTAATTTTGATAAATGAGTTTTTCTATCCGATTTGCTTCAAATTTGATATACCGGCTTATTCTGATAAGGCACTTCCCTGATGAGATTTGGAGGCTCATTGGTTAAGTATAAAGATGTGAAACGGGGGAGGGAATCCCTCCCTTAATTTATTTTTCGAAAGGCATTATTCTTTGAAGTAAGAGCATAATATACAATTAGTGTGAATAGACTCTGAGCTCAATGCCTTCGGTTTAACCTTTAACTGATGTTACCGGTCTCTCAGACCGCGACTTTTTTCAATTTTTATAGTTTAACTTGCAATTTTCAGTTTAACTACTAACACTACCGAAATTTTTCTTGTTTGGAACTTTAGAACTATCACCGTAGATTTTTGAATGGGTGAATTTTACTTATAACAGTCCTGTTCAAAAAGTTTAGTACAAAAACACTATCCTATGAGTTAATCACGTCTTTTATTCATCTTTCGATGGAGCGGTCTGACAGATTACTTCACATTAGTTATGTGACAAATTCTGTCACATCCATTAAAGTTTAACTGGGCACTTTTCTTTTCTTTTCTTTTTTTTTTTTTTCTTGTTTAATGTGATTTTAAGGTGAATAAGGTGAATTTAAGGATTTCAAGAAATTGACATGTTATGTCATTTTTTTAACTAAATACATTTTTTAATTTAATGATGATTATTAATAAATACAGTAGAATATCTTTTATCCAAAACTTTTTAAACCGGAACTCTCGGTTAACCGAAATCCATTTTTAAAGCTTGCTTTCTCTCTCTCTTTTTTTACTATCACATTCCTTGTGTTCAAAACCCATTTTTAAAACTATTTTTACCCTAAAAGAGTGAAATATATTAATCCTTTACAATCTAAAGTTCTATGTACAGCAGAACATCTTTTATCCGAAACTCTCGGTTAACCGAAATCAATTTTTAAAGCTTGCTTTCTCTCTCTTTTTTTTTACTATCACATTCCTTGTGTGCAAAACCCATTTTTTAAACTATTTTTACCATGAAAACAGTGATATATATCAACCCTTTACAATCTTAAGTTCTGTGTACAGTAGAACCTCTTTCATCCGAAACTCTCGGTTAACCGAAATCCATTTTTAAAGCTTGCTTTCTCTCTCTTTTTTTTTACTATCACATTCCTTGTGTGCAAAACCCATTTTTAAAACTATTTTTACCCTGAAAACAGTGAAATATATTAACCCTTTAAAATCTTAATTTCTATGTACAGTAGAACATCTTTTATCCGAAACTCTCGGTTAACCGAAATCCATATTTAAAGCTTGCTTTCTCTCTCTCTTTTTTTTACTATCACATTCCTTGTGTGCAAAACCCATTTTTTAAATTATTTTTACCCTGAAAACAGTGATATATATTAACCCTTTACAATCTTAAGTTCTGTGTACAGTAGAACCTCTTTCATCCGAAACTCTCGGTTAACCGAAATCCATTTTTAAAGCTTGCTTTCTCTCTCTTTTTTTTTTTACTATCACATTCCTTGTGTGCAAAACCCATTTTTAAAACTATTCTTACCCTGAAAACGGTGAAATATATTAACCCTTTACAATCTTAAGTTCTATGTACAGTAGAACCTCTTTTATCCGAAACTCTCGGTTAACCGAAATCCATTTTTAAAGCTTGCTTTCTCTCTCTTTTTTTTTTTACTATCACATTCCTTGTGTACAAAACCCATTTTTTAAACTATTTTTACCCTGAAAACAGTGAAATATATTAACAATTTAAAATCTTAAGTTCTATGTACAGTAGAACATCTTTTATCCGAAACTCTCGGTTAACCGAAATCCATTTTTAAAGCTTGCTTTCTCTCTCTCTTTTTTTTACTATATCATTCCTTGTGCGCAAAACCCATTTTTTAAACTATTTTTACCCTGAAAACAGTGATATATATTAACCCTTTACAATCTTAAGTTCTGTGTACAGTAGAACCTCTTTCATCCGAAACTCTCGGTTAACCGAAATCCATTTTTAAAGCTTGCTTTCTCTCTCTTTTTTTTTACTATCACATTCCTTGTGTGCAAAACCCATTTTTAAAACTATTTTTATCCTGAAAACAGTGAAATATATTAACCCTTTACAATCTTAAGTTCTATGTACAGTACAATCTCTTTTATCCGAAACTCTCGGTTAACCGAAATCCATTTTTAAAGCTTGCTTTCCCTCTCTCTTTTTTTACTATCACATTCCTTGTGTGCAAAACCCATTTTTAAAACTATTTTTACCCTGAAAACAGTGAAATATGTTAACCCTTTACAATCTTAAGTTCTATGTACAGTAGAACTTCTTTTATCCGAAACTCTCGGTTACCGAAATCCATTTTTAAAGCTTGCTTTCTCTCTCTTTTTTTACTATCACATTCCTTGTGTTCAAAACCCATTTTTAAAACTATTTTTACCCTAAAAGAGTGAAATATATTAATCCTTTACAATCTTAAGTTCTATGTACAGCAGAACATCTTTTATCCGAAACTCTCGGTTAACCGAAATCAATTTTTAAAGCTTGCTTTCTCTCTCTCTTTTTTTACTATCACATTCCTTGTGTGCAAAACCCATTTTTTAAACTATTTTTACCATGAAAACAGTGATATATATCAACCCTTTACAATCTTAAGTTCTGTGTACAGTAGAACCTCTTTCATCCGAAACTCTCGGTTAACCGAAATCCATTTTTAAAGCTTGCTTTCTCTCTCTTTTTTTTTACTATCACATTCCTTGTGTGCAAAACCCATTTTTAAAACTATTTTTACCCTGAAAACAGTGAAATATATTAACCCTTTAAAATCTTAATTTCTATGTACAGTAGAACATCTTTTATCCGAAACTCTCGGTTAACCGAAATCCATATTTAAAGCTTGCTTTCTCTCTCTCTTTTTTTTACTATCACATTCCTTGTGTGCAAAACCCATTTTTTAAATTATTTTTACCCTGAAAACAGTGATATATATTAACCCTTTACAATCTTAAGTTCTGTGTACAGTAGAACCTCTTTCATCCGAAACTCTCGGTTAACCGAAATCCATTTTTAAAGCTTGCTTTCTCTCTCTTTTTTTTTACTATCACATTCCTTGTGTGCAAAACCCATTTTTAAAACTATTCTTACCCTGAAAACGGTGAAATATATTAACCCTTTACAATCTTAAGTTCTATGTACAGTAGAACCTCTTTTATCGGAAACTCTCGGTTAACCGAAATCCATTTTTAAAGCTTGCTTTCTCTCTCTTTTTTTTTTTACTATCACATTCCTTGTGTACAAAACCCATTTTTTAAACTATTTTTACCCTGAAAACAGTGAAATATATTAACAATTTAAAATCTTAAGTTCTATGTACAGTAGAACATCTTTTATCCGAAACTCTCGGTTAACCGAAATCCATTTTTAAAGCTTGCTTTCTCTCTCTCTTTTTTTTACTATCACATTCCTTGTGTGCAAAACCCATGTTTTAAACTATTTTTACCCTGAAAACAGTGATATATATTAACCCTTTACAATCTTAAGTTCTGTGTACAGTAGAACCTCTTTCATCCGAAACTCTCGGTTAACCGAAATCCATTTTTAAAGCTTGCTTTCTCTCTCTTTTTTTTTACTATCACATTCCTTGTGTGCAAAACCCATTTTTAAAACTATTTTTATCCTGAAAACAGTGAAATATATTAACCCTTTACAATCTTAAGTTCTATGTACAGTACAATCTCTTTTATCCGAAACTCTCGGTTAACCGAAATCCATTTTTAAAGATTGCTTTCCCTCTCTCTTTTTTTACTATCACATTCCTTGTGTGCAAAACCCATTTTTAAAACTATTTTTACCCTGAAAACAGTGAAATATGTTAACCCTTTACAATCTTAAGTTCTATGTACAGAAGAACCTCTTTTATCCGAAACTCTCGGTTAACCGAAATCCATTTTTAAAGCTTGCTTTCTCTCTCTCTTTTTTTACTATCACATTCCTTGTGTGCAAAACCCATTTTTAAAACTATTTTTACCCTGAAAACAGTGAAATATATATTAACCCTTTACAATCTTAAGTTCTATATACAGTAGAACTTCTTTTATCCGAAGCTCTCGGTTACCGAAATCCATTTTTAAAGCTTGCTTTCTCTCTCTTTATTTTACTATCACATTCCTTGTGTGTAAAACCCATTTTTAAAACTATTTTTACCCTGAAAACAGGGAAATATGTTAACCCTTTACAATCTTAAGTTCTATGTACAGAAGAACCTCTTTTATCCGAAACTCTCGGTTAACCGAAATCCATTTTTAAAGCTTGCTTTCTCTCTCTCTTTTTTTACTATCACATTCCTTGTGTGCAAAACACATTTTTAGGTGCTTTCGTAATTATATAAATACGTAGCACCTATAGTCGTCGTTCAGTCCGTCCGTCTGTCCGTATGTCCGTCCGTCTGTCTGTCCGCATATAACAGAGCAAAAACTACCCAACCGAATGGTCTAAAATTTGAAATATAAGATTGTTGCAAAATTTTGTCGAGCCATTTCACATTTTATGAAAATCGGATGTATAGTTTAATTACAGGGACAGTCAAAAGTTTTTCTTTACATTACGGCCAATGGGAAAAATTATTGCAAGTGCATTTTAATGATGTTACAGCCTTCCAAATGGTCTGAAATTTTAAAGATATAATTTTTGCAAAATTTTGTCGAGCCATTTCAAATTTTATGAAAATCGGATGTATAGTTTAATTACAGGGACAGTCAAAATTTTTTCTTTACATTACGGCCAATGGGAAATATTATTGCAAGTGCATTTTAATGATGTTACACCCTTCCGCATGGCCTGAAATTTTAAATATATGATTGTTGCAAAATTTTTTCGAGCCATTTCAAATTTTATGAAAATCGGATGTATAGTTTAATTACAGGGACAGTCAAAAGTTTTTCTTTACATTACGGCCAATGGGAAAAATTATTGCAAGTGCATTTTAATGATGTTACAGCCTTCCGAATGGTCTGAAATATTAAAGATATAATTGTTGCAAAATTTTGTCGAGCCATTTCAAATTTTAGGAAAATCAGATGTATAGTTTAATTACAGGGACAGTCAAATTTTTTCTTTACATTACGGCCAATGGGAAAAATTATTGCAAGTGCATTTTAATGATGTTACAGCCTTCCGAATGGTCTGAAATTTTAAAGATATAATTGTTGCAAAATTTTGTCGAGCCATTTCAAATTTTAGGAAAATCAGATGTATAGTTTAATTACAGGGACAGTCAAAAGTTTTTCTTTACATTACGGCCAATGGGAAAAATTATTGCAAGTGCATTTTAATGATGTTACAGCCTTCCGAATGGTCTGAAATTTTAAAGATATAATTGTTGCAAAATTTTGTCGAGCCATTTCAAATTTTAGGAAAATCAGATGTATAGTTTAATTACAGGGACAGTCAAAAGTTTTTCTTTACATTACGGCCAATGGGAAAAATTATTGCAAGTGCATTTTAATGATGTTACAGCCTTCCGAATGGTCTGAAATTTTAAAGATATAATTGTTGCAAAATTTTGTCGAGCCATTTCAAATTTTAGGAAAATCAGATGTATAGTTTAATTACAGGGACAGTCAAAATTTTTCTTTACATTACGGCCAATGGGAAAAATTATTGCAAGAGCATTTTAATGATGTTACAGCCTTCCGAATGGTCTGAAATTTTAAAGATAAAATTGTTGCAAAATTTTGTCGAGCCATTTCAAATTTTAGGAAAATCGGATGTATAGTTTAATGACAGGGACAGTCAAAAGTTTTTCTTTACATTACGGCCAATGGGAAAAATTATTGCAAGTGCATTTTAATGATGTTACAGCCTTCCGAATGGTCTGAAATTTTAAAGATATAATTGTTGAAAAATTTTGTCGAGACATTTCAAATTTTAGGAAAATCAGATGTATAGTTTAATTACAGGGACAGTCAAAAGTTTTTCTTTACATTACGGCCAATGGGAAAAATTATTTCAAGTGCATTTTAATGATGTTACAGCCTTCCGAATGGTCTGAAATTTTATAGATAAAATTGTTGCAAAATTTTGTCGAGCCATTTCAAATTTTAGGAAAATCGGATGTATAGTTTAATGACAGGGACAGTCAAAAGTTTTTCTTTACATTACGGCCAATGGGAAAAATTATTGCAAGTGCATTTTAATGATGTTACAGCCTTCCGAATGGTCTGAAATTTTAAAGATATAATTGTTGCAAAATTTTGTCGAGACATTTCAAATTTTAGGAAAATCAGATGTATAGTTTAATTACAGGGACAGTCAAAAGTTTTTCTTTACATTACGGCCAATGGGAAAAATTATTTCAAGTGCATTTTAATGATGTTACAGCCTTCCGAATGGTCTGAAATTTTAAAGATATAATTGTTGCAAAATTTTGTCGAGCCATTTCAAATTTTATGAAAATCGGATGTATAGTTTAATTACAGGGACAGTCAAAAGTTTTTCTTTACATTACGGCCAATGGGAAAAATTATTGCAAGTGCATTTTAATGATGTTACAGCCTTCCGAATGGTCTGAAATTTTAAAGATATAATTGTTGCAAAATTTTGTCGAGCCATTTCAAATTTTAGGAAAATCAGATGTATAGTTTAATTACAGGGACGGTCAAAAGTTTTTCTTTACATTACGGCCAATGGGAAAAATTATTGCAAGTGCATTTTAATGATGTTACAGCCTTCCGAATGGTCTGAAATTTTAAAGATATAATTGTTGCGAAATTTTGTCGAGCCATTTGAAATTTTATGAAAATCGGATGTATAGTTTAATTACAGGGACAGTCAAAATTTTTTCTTTACATTACGGCCAATGGGAAAAATTATTGCAAGTGCATTTTAATGATGTTACAGCCTTCCGAATGGTCTGAAATTTTAAAGATATAATTGTTGCAAAATTTTGTCGAGCCATTTCAAATTTTAGGAAAATCAGATGTATAGTTTAATTACAGGGACAGTCAAAAGTTTTTCTTTACATTACGGCCAATGGGAAAAATTATTGCAAGTGCATTTTAATTATGTTACAGCCTTCCAAATGGTCTGAATTTTTAAAGATATAATTGTTGCAAAATTTTGTCGAGCCATTTCAAATTTTATGAAAATCGGATGTATAGTTTAATTACAGGGACAGTCAAATTTTTTCTTTACATTACGGCCAATGGGAAAAATTATTGCAAGTGCATTTTAATGATGTTACAGCCTTCCGAATGGTCTGAAATTTTAAAGATATAATTGTTGCAAAATTTTGTCGAGCCATTTGAAATTTTAGGAAAATCAGATGTATAGTTTAATTACAGGGACAGTCAAAAGTTTTTCTTTACATTACGGCCAATGGGAAAAATTATTGCTAGTGCATTTTAATGATGTTACAGCCTTCCGAATGGTCTGAAATTTTAAAGATAAAATTGTTGCAAAATTTTGTCGAGCCATTTCAAATTTTAGGAAAATCGGATGTATAGTTTAATGACAGGGACAGTCAAAAGTTTTTCTTTACATTACGGCCAGTGGGAAAAATTATTGCAAGTGCATTTTAATGATGTTACAGCCTTCCGAATGGTCTGAAATTTTAAAGATATAATTGTTGCAAAATTTTTTCGAGACATTTCAAATTTTAGGAAAATCAGATGTATAGTTTAATTACAGGGACAGTCAAAAGTTTTTTTTTACATTACGGCCAATGGGAAAAATTATTGCAAGTGCATTTTAATGATGTTACAGCCTTCCGAATGGTCTGAAATTTTAAAGATATAATTGTTGCAAAATTTTGTCGAGCCATTTGAAATTTTATGAAAATCGGATGTATAGTTTAATTACAGGGCCAGTCAAAATTTTTTCTTTACATTACGGCCAATGGGAAAAATTATTGCAAGTGCATTTTAATGATGTTACAGCCTTCCGAATGGTCTGAAATTTTAAAGATATAATTGTTGCAAAATTTTGTCGAGCATTTCAAATTTTAGGAAAATCAGATGTATAGTTTAATTACAGGGACAGTCAAAAGTTTTTCTTTACATTACGGCCAATGGGAAAAATTATTGCAAGTGCATTTTAATTATGTTACAGCCTTCCAAATGGTCTGAAATTTTAAAGATATAATTGTTGCAAAATTTTGTCGAGCCATTTCAAATTTTATGAAAATCGGATGTATAGTTTAATTACAGGGACAGTCAAAAGTTTTTCTTTACATTACGGCCAATGGGAAAAATTATTGCAAGTGCATTTTAATGATGTTACAGCCTTCCGAATGGTCTGAAATTTTAAAGATATAATTGTTGCAAAATTTTGTCGAGCGATTTCAAATTTTAGGAAAATCAGATGTATAGTTTAATTACAGGGACAGTCAAAAGTTTTTCTTTACATTACGGCCAATGGGAAAAATTATTGCAAGTGCATTTTAATGATGTTACAGCCTTCCGAATGGTCTGAAATTTTAAAGATATAATTGTTGCAAAATTTTGTCGAGCCATTTCAAATTTTAGGAAAATCAGATGTATAGTTTAATTACAGGGACAGTCAAAAGTTTTTCTTTACATTACGGCCAATGGGAAAAATTATTTCAAGTGCATTTTAATGATGTTACAGCCTTCCGAATGGTCTGAAATTTTAAAGATATAATTGTTGCAAAATTTTGTCGAGCGATTTCAAATTTTAGGAAAATCAGATGTATAGTTTAATTACAGGGACAGTCAAAAGTTTTTCTTTACATTACGGCCAATGGGAAAAATTATTGCAAGTGCATTTTAATTATGTTACAGCCTTCCGAATGGTCTGAAATTTTAAAGATATAATTGTTGCAAAATTTTGTCGAGACATTTCAAATTTTAGGAAAATCAGATGTATAGTTTAATTACAGGGACAGTCAAAAGTTTTTCTTTACATTACGGCCAATGGGAAAAATTATTTCAAGTGCATTTTAATGATGTTACAGCCTTCCGAATGGTCTGAAATTTTAAAGATATAATTGTTGCAAAATTTTGTCGAGCCATTTCAAATTTTAGGAAAATCAGATGTATAGTTTAATTACAGGGACAGTCAAAAGTTTTTCTTTACATTACGGCCAATGGGAAAAATTATTGCAAGTGCATTTTAATGATGTTACAGCCTTCCGAATGGTCTGAAATTTTAAAGATATAATTGTTGCAAAATTTTGTCGAGCCATTTCAAATTTTAGGAAAATCAGATGTATAGTTTAATTACAGGGACAGTCAAAAGTTTTTCTTTACATTACGGCCAATGGGAAAAATTATTTCAAGTGCATTTTAATGATGTTACAGCCTTCCGAATGGTCTGAAATTTTAAAGATATAATTGTTGCAAAATTTTGTCGAGCGATTTCAAATTTTAGGAAAATCAGATGTATAGTTTAATTACAGGGACAGTCAAAAGTTTTTCTTTACATTACGGCCAATGGGAAAAATTATTGCAAGTGCATTTTAATTATGTTACAGCCTTCCGAATGGTCTGAAATTTTAAAGATATAATTGTTGCAAAATTTTGTCGAGCCATTTGAAATTTTAGGAAAATCAGATGTATAGTTTAATTACAGGGACAGTCAAAAGTTTTTCTTTACATTACGGCCAATGGGAAAAATTATTTCAAGTGCATTTTAATGATGTTACAGCCTTCCGAATGGTCTGAAATTTTAAAGATATAATTGTTGCAAAATTTTGTCGAGCCATTTCAAATTTTATGAAAATCGGATGTATAGTTTAATTACAGGGACAGTCAAAAGTTTTTCTTTACATTACGGCCAATGGGAAAAATTATTGCAAGTGCATTTTAATGATGTTACAGCCTTCCGAATGGTCTGAAATTTTAAAGATATAATTGTTGCAAAATTTTGTCGAGCCATTTCAAATTTTAGGAAAATCAGATGTATAGTTTAATTACAGGGACAGTCAAAAGTTTTTCTTTACATTACGGCCAATGGGAAAAATTATTGCAAGTGCATTTTAATGATGTTACAGCCTTCCAAATGGTCTGAAATTTTAAAGATATAATTGTTGCAAAATTTTGTCGAGCCATTTCAAATTTTAGGAAAATCAGATATATAGTTTAATTACAGGGACAGTCAAAATTTTTTCTTTACATTACGGCCAATGGGAAAAATTATTGCAAGTGCATTTTAATGATGTTACAGCCTTCCAAATGGTCTGAAATTTTAAGTATATAACTGTTGCAAAATTTTGTCGAGCCATTTCAAATTTTAGGAAAATCGGATGTATAGTTTAATTACAGGGACAGTCAAAAGTGTTCGGGGAATGGGAAAAAATTATTGGGAGTGCATTTTAATGATGTTAATGACTATGGACTTTATGAAGTGCAAAAAATTATACATTCAGTACAATATGGGGTGCAAAAAATAATTATAAAACTTGTTATAATACGAACGCACCTCATTTGCCACGTTTGACGAGCAATTTCCAACTTGTTAAAACTATTTTTACCCTGAAAACAGTGAAATATATATTAACCCTTTACAATCTTAAGTTCTATATACAGTAGAAATTCTTTTATCCGAAACTCTCGGTTGCCGAAATCCATTTTTAAAGCTTGCTTTCTCTCTCTCTTTTTTTACTATCACATTCCTTGTGTGCAAAACCCATTTTTAGGTGCGTTCGTAATTATATAATACGTAGCACCCATAGTCGTCATTTGGTTCATCTGTCTGTCTGTCTGCCCGTCCGTCCGCGTATAACAGAGCAAAAACTACCCAACGGAATAGTCTGAAATTTTAAATATATAATTGATGTAAAATTTTGTTGAGTCATTTCGAATTTTATGAAAATCGGATGTATAGTTTAATTACAGGGACAATCAAAAGTTTTTCGTTACATTACGACCAATGGAAAAAAGTTATTTCAAGTGCATTTTAATGATGTTACAGACTTTCAAACAGAATGAAGTTTATATGCGCTTATGAAGTGCAATAAAATATACGTTCAGTACAATATGCGGTGCAGAAAATATTTATAAAACTAGTTATAGTATGAACGCACCTCATTTGCCACGTTTGATGTGCACTTTCCAACTTGTTAAAACTATTTTTTTGGCTATCACATTGATCAAAGCGAAAGAGAGGACAACGATGTGGGCGAAGAAAACGAACAAATTAGCAATTCTGAAGCTTTTGAATGATTTGCAAAATATTTTGTTATGGATGAAGCGGCAGAAAGACTGCGATACTGGTGAACTAATAGTATTAAAAAAAAACTTCGTGATAGAGCTGCAAAGCAAAGGCAATCGAAACAGCGACAAACAAACCTTTTTTTGAAAGCCTTGTGAAATATGTAAAAAGTACTTAATTTCCAAATTAGAATTCAGGTAATTTATTCTTGTTTCTATTTTGCTATTACTTTATTTTTATTAAGCACTTGTTACCATTAAGAAGTAGCGCATATATTTGTTCTTAATCTTAAAATTGAAGCATTCTCGATTATCCGAAAATTTCGATTTTCCGAAAGATGGTCGGCCCCAATTACTTCGGATAATCGAGGTTCTACTGTACGTATTGGAAAAGCACCATAAAATATATTTAAAAACATTGTATTCAAATTAAATACAACTTGCTAAATGGTACATAACGTATAAGTGATATAAGTGGTTAAGATATGTTGACGACGTGTTCATCTTGTGGACCTATAGATTACCTGATTTACAGATTTTTCTTCTGGAAGTCAACAGATTAAGTGATAACGTTAAGTTTGCCTTCGAAATAGAATAGGATGCAAATTTGCCTTTTTTAAACGTTCAGATTAGCGGGAGCAGTCAGGGCCAAAACTAGCCTTTTTTGCACCCGGGGCAAACGTAGATTTTGGCGCCTTTTATGGGGAAAAAAATGGCCATAATTAAAAAAAAAAAAATTATGGCCTTTTTTCCCCCATTCTGACCAGAAAATCAGAGTCCTAACTTTTTACGACTGCTCTTTCATCTTCACCTAATACTTCATTTGTAATGGCTGTTTCATAATAATGGAAGCCATCAGTCCATCAGAAGAAAATGATCCATTCCAAAGGTATAATCCTTCATTTGGCGCCCATTCGTTCTGATGCCAGGGGCACATCCCCCCTCTGCCCCCCTCCTAATTTCGGCCCTGGGAGCAGTTCCCTTTTTGCCCTTTCTTTATACAAAAACCTTTAAAAGAAAACACGGACATATCTTTTTGTGCAAATGTGCACTTTAAACATAGAATTGCTGCATTTCAGTCATTCATTAGACGTGCTTATAGAATATGTTCAGATAACCAGCTTAACGGTGGAATTAATTTTATTTAAAAAATTGCCTTAGAGCATGGTTTTAAGTGTCCACACATTGGCAAGATAATTCGGCAATAAAATACCCCCCCCCCCCCTTTCAGGCCAGCGTTTTGTTAACTGTTTGCTTATGAACTCCAGAAGTTTCCATTATATTCCTATTATGTATGAAAAGTTAAAACAGGTTCTTCAAACATTCAATATAAAATTAGTAGCTATCCCCCTCCTTATCTCATTCAAATTCTCAGTAGCAATATTGATTAGATCACGAATCATCAAACAGCAGGTGTTTATGAAATTCCGGTTACCCTTCTAAATAATGAAAGAGTTGCCTACATTGATGAAACTAAACGGAGATTTTCAGAGAGGTTAAAGGAGCACCGAAGAGATATTTCGCAATGGGAACAGAATACATTTCTTGCAATATTTTATTACTCAAATGAAAGTAGCAGAGTTGAGTTTGATGAGGCTAGGATTATAATCCCATGTAATAATCCGTATGTGGTAAAATTTTAGTGTCACTTGCGATTATTAAGCGTTTAAAGCTTGTAATGATAATTTATGATTTAACATTCAGAAAATCTGGCATAATCTGTTATAATTAATTAATACAGTCTGTTCAATTTGTTTTTCATCCGCCCCTCCCCTTTGGGGCCTCCGTGGCCGAGTGGTTAAGACACCACACTGCTAATCGCTTTAGAGTGTAGGAGGCTTGTCGGGTTCGACTCCTGCTGGCTTCATTGCACACTCTTTGTGGAGCTCCCGGATGTAAAAATTCTCTGTGTTGTAAATTTCATTGTGCTATCTCGTCCCTGTATATCGACGATGACTTATAAGCGGGCCTTGTTGTCAAGCACACAAGTCTGATGTATGTGTCCAATAAAACAAACAAAAAACAAACCCTCCCCTTTAAAAAAAACAAACAAACTTGGTAACCATAGTAACTTTGCGACGTTTTTGTACTCTTCGTTCAGAAATTCTTCTGTGCTGTTAGACTCTTATTTCAGTTTTGAAATTTTAGACTTGTGTAACATCATTTTATCCTGATGACGATCGCGGAAGCAATTCGAAACGTAGATTTTTAATGTGTTTTTAATATCTCTTAATGTTATATGTACCATTACCTATATTTAATTTGAACTAAGAAAAATGATTGTTATTATTATTTTATATCGCTAAAGAACCGACGGTGTACCACAAAACGTTGATTACCTTTTTTTTAACACCTTTCCAGTATAGTTGAAAATGTTTATGATGACTGTTTGTTTGTCTGTCTAGGCTCTAACTCTCGTAAAGTGCTTCAAGTGCCACGAAATTGATATGTTATGAAGGTAGCAGAGCATGCTCCGTACTAAAATGATTCGTGTGGCATTTATAATTCGTTTACAGGCTACTCAAAATAATTAGGATGCATTATGATATTTGGGCGATAATAGTTTGGATTGCATTTTAAGACCATTGCACTACTTCAAGCATTACAAAACTAATATCAATTACCATTGTGTACTGCAATATGTACAAGGTGGACACAATTAATCTGACAGTATTCAGAGTGTTCTGTACCGCAATCTAATTGAGAGAATAACGCCAAATTTTGTGAGAAGATTAAACAAGACGGGAGACGAAAGATTCCTCAAAAAAATTAATTCCAAAAGTCACCGAAAGTGTACAAAAATATTTATATACATTACTGTTTGTGGACGATAATTGCGGGAAACTTTTTAAGATTGTTTTATGTGTTTTCTGCATTGAAAAAAAAAAAAAAAAAAGAAAATTTTCAATTTTAGTGCCAGGGGGAAAACCGTTTATTTTACAGATAATATCTGTAATTATTTAACAAAAACAGCATTTTTCTGTAAAAATTACAAAATCCATATTTTTTGCAGAAAAAAAAAACCCGTTTTTCCTTTAAAACTGTTTTCTTTTGTTCAGTTTTTTTTTTTACAATATAGCTGAGTTTAAGTTTAGTTTCTCTATGTGGCATGTACTATAAAAATCTATAGATTATATACTGGGGCTCTTAAAATAATTCGTATACATTATTGCCTATGAATAGAAATTGCTATATATATATATATATGTAATAATAAAAATTTTCGCCCTTTTACCTTAGTAAAACTATTTCAAATTCTTAACATTTTTCCCTTTTTCACCTATCTTTAATAGCCCCACCAGTGGCCGAGAGGTTCTGCTCTCGAAGCTGGTAGACGGGAGGTGCTGGGTTCGATCCCAATCGCGCCCGTCGGCCTAATCGTTCGGAGTTTTCGTGGTTTTCTTCGAACCTTGGTTCTCCAAGCGTTAATACGGGTTAGGTTCCCTTAGAAAGACCTCCACGGAAGGCACTCCCCTCCCTTCGGGCCTATATCCCACGTGCTGATAATTGGCCGACATAAATACAACCAACCTATCTTTAATAATATCTTAATATCTTTTGTCTTTTATTTCATGCATTTAAACCTTCGCCCCACCAGTGGCCGAGAGGTTCTGCTCTCGAAGCTGGTAGACGGGAGGTGTTGGGTTCGATCCCAATCGCGCCCGTCGGCCTAATCGTTCGGAGTTTTCGTGGTTTTCTTCGAGCCGTGGATCTTCCATGCGTTAATACGGATTAGGTTCCCTTAGAAAGACCCCCACGGAGGGCACTCCCCCCGGACCTATATCCCTCGTGTAGATAATTGGCCGTCAAAAATCAACCCAACGCATTTAAACCTTCGTATTCTTTTATTAGTCTAAAAACCTTAATCCATTCGCCTCATCTTATAAAACCCATTAAATTACTTTTTTCATTTTATTCTAAAACTAAATTCTTTTTCTTTCGAATGTTTTTAATAGCATTGTTCGATGATGTTCTTTTTCCCACAATTCTTTGCAAGCTTCGCGCCAGTATTTGTTTGCGTAATAATTCTGACGCCGAGGCTAAATAGGTCGCATCGTCGTCACATGTGCCTTTCCCCGCTTCCTCCTGGAACTAGTCCTATAGTATTCTGCTCTTATCGCGTCCTTCCGGCTACTTGTACGGGATTTGTAATTTATCATGTATTGTATTCATACGCATGCAGTTTTCGCAAGTAGTATATAACCCGTTGCATGAGCTACGAGAGGGAGATTTTTACAATTATTGAATTGCTTAATTAAACCACGCCACCTGGAGAGCTTTTTTCCTGAATCTTCGTCATGTTGTTCTAAGACGTAACATCTAGTGGTACATTTTACGACGTAGTAACTGCCCGCACATGGATCACATATAACTAGTTGAATTTGGTGCATTATATGGTCGAATAATAAATGTTTTGATGCATACAAAGGCTTCGATTATTATTATTCGGAAAACCTTCTAATGAACGGCAGCCTGACCTTCCACTCTTCCATCACGATTTTACGACTGCAAAAACTATGATTTCTTCATTGAGTTACATAACGAGGGTATGCTGTTGCTTAAGATCGACATGTTTATATGATACTAGTGAAATCGTATCATATATATATATATATATATATATATATATATATATATATATTTAAACTAAGTTAAGCATTTTCTAAACTGTTTACTTAGATATTTCCTTTGATTACATGAAACAAGTTGGAAATTGCTCGTCAAACGTGGCAAATGAGGTGCGTTCGTACTATAACTAGTTTTATAATTATTTTTTGCTCCCCATATTGTACTGAATGTGTATTTGTTTGCAATTCATAAGTGCATAGTCTGTAACATCATTAAAATGCCCTTGCAATAATTTTTTCCCATTCCCCTTAATGTAACGGAAAACTTTTGATTGTCCCTGTAATTAAGCTATACATCCGATTTTCATAAAATTTGAAATGGCTCGACAAAATTTTATAGCAATTATATATTTAAAATTTCAGCCCATTCGGAAGGCTGTAACATCATTCAAATGCACTTGCAATAATTTTTCCCATTGGCCGTAATGTAAAGAAAAACTTTTGAATGTTCCTGTAATTAAACTATACATCCGATTTTTGTAAAATTTGAAATGGCTCGACAAAATTTTGCAACAATCGTATATTTAAAATTTCAGACCATTCGGTTGGGTAGTTTTTGCTCTGTTATATGCGGACGGACGGACAGACGGACTGAACGACGACTATAGGTGCTACGTATTTATATAATTACGAAGGCACCTAAAAATGAAATTTCATTGCATAATTCTCGTAGTGTCGGAAAGAGTTTCATAATCTATATGTCATGTATGATTGTTCTTTCTTATTTAGTGTTGCATTAAGTTGTAAGAATTGAAGCTAAACGTCCGTTTCTGATATTTATATTTATGAAGGTTTCATATTCATTTGTGTTACTTTTTATTCAGTTTTGCTTTCATTTCCTGCAGGCATGGATGGGAAATCAACTAAAAAAAAGTTCGCTACACTCCATGGTTATAATTGAGACTTTACTTACTTATCAGGCTTAGTTGAGCATGGCAAAATTATAGCAATTTTATGTCAACTGCAAATACGAGTCACGGTTGGACATGGCGCCCACTTAACATACTATGATGAATTCGATTTTAGTATGTTATGTAATCAATTTTAACATGCAAAATAAAAACTGTCTGACGCGTAGTGGTAACAGATTTCGGTATATAAAATGACAAAAAAAGAAGAAAAAAAATATTTCGTAAGCTTAAAAGTTATCTCTCTCTCTTTTTTTAACACTTTCCAACAATATTTAAAAGTGTTTATGACTTCTGTTTGTCTGTCCGTCTGTCTGCTCTCTATCTCTTATAAATATACTCCGATTGTTCTGAAATTTTTGGATGTTATTGACCTCTACCATAGCACGATCCCTATTTCAAATGAAGTTTCTAGCATGTTTAGTTCATTTACAGGGACAGTCACTTAATATACTATGATGAATTCGATTTTAGTATGTTATGTATAGTAGACTCTCGATTATCCGAGATAATATGGACCAAGCTCATCTCGAATAAGCAAAAAACTCGGATAAACCGGATTTACACAAATCGTCACCAACTAAGAAGATGAAATATAAATTTTCCCTTAATTCATTCATTTTTATGGTACTAGTAACATTTCTTTGATGCACATTTCCGTTACTTTTAAGAAAAACGGGGAATGATATTGTTTATTTGAAAAAGCCCTTGATAGTTTTTTGTTTTAAAAAGCAGTAAACCAACGTTTAAAATGCACAAATAATGCTTGAAAAGCAGCAAACGGTTGTTTCGAATCTACTAGCGAGATTCTTCTTCAGTGCAAGAAAAGAGCTTCAGTGCTTCTTGCACTGAAGAACAATCTCGCTAGTAGATTCGAAACAGCTGTTTGCTGCTTTTCAAGCATTATTTGTGCATTTTAAACGTTGGTTTACTGCTTTTTAATATCCCTGCACAAAGGCTTTAATTGCAATTTTAAAGATTTTTGTTTGTTGAATGTCAATTTTGGTGCAGTTTTCTTTTCTGCAGTATTAAGCTACTGCATAACTACCAATTTCTAAGATTGTTTCTTACTACTGAAACTTACCAGTAAATTTTGCCTAATTTAGTCGCCTAAATCTAACAATTGTCAACGATTAACTATGGCAAAAATTTGTATTGAATTTTAGAAATAACAAAACCATACAAATTGGCTGCTATGTGTTTCTATTAGTGTCATGAAAATTGCAAGTGTAGCCTCTTCTTTCTGATCAAAGTATTAAATAGTTTTTTTCAATCGAACTTATACCTTTGGAATGGATCATTTTCTTTTGATGGACTGATGAATTCCATTATTATGAATATCCATTAATATAATATCATTATATATATTTTTTTTCAAAAGAAATTATGGCCATCTCCCCCCCCCCCCCCATTCTGACCAGAAAATCAGAGTTCTAACTTTTTGCAACTGTTCTTTCATTTTCACTTAACACTTCATTTATAATGGCTGTTTCATAATAATGGAAGCCATCAGTCCATCAAAAGAAAATAACTCGGTTAAAGCGGAAACTCGGTTATAAGTGGGACACGGATAATCGGGATTCTACTGTAATCAATTTTAACATGCAAATTGAAAGTTGTCTGACGTGTAGTGTAATAGATTTCAATATAAAATCACACATACACACAAAAAAGGTAAAACTACTTCGTAAGCTTGAAAGTTATCTCTTTTACAGTAGAAAAAAACATAATAAATCCGATTAAAATCAACTCACTAAACATGCTATTGCAAAAGCATGATTCAGAAATAAAGTTCATTTGTGACTCACTAGATGTGATTTTAAACACTTTTATTATCCTAATGAAAGAAACGATGTAAAAGTCAAGAAAAAAAAAAAGTTAAAGTAGTATTTGACTCTAATTTCAAGACCTTAATTGCCAATTTACAATTATATGTTTAAATATCGCGCGATGCATGAAGTGTAGGGCAATTTCATCGTAACTGACGTAACATTTGATCATCGAATTTTGTTTTCAAGACTATGTAGAAAATTTACTAATAAAGCTAGAACAAATTTTTAGAATTTAAAATGCTTCTTACTAAGGACTTAATACCCAAATAACTGCAGAATATTTCAATCTCTCTTTGAGTCCCAAAAATTGCAATTCAAAATTCTGTAACTGGCGTAACATAAAATATACAAACATTTTTTTTCTGCCTTCATTGAAGCGCAAAAATTATCAAAACTACCCCGTTAAAAAAAGTGATTTAATGTTCTCAACAACACTAAGTAAGGCCAAATTATAACAGTAACTTGTTTAATTAATTTCTGAATAATAAAAAAGAAAAAAAATGGCATTTACACGCGTAACTGACGTAACTTTTATTGTGTAACTGACGTAACAATAACTTTACAAAGACAATAATGATACTTAGTTTGTTATCATTAATTTATAATGCTTTTTTATTAGGATTTTATTAGAGAGTATAAAATATAAAGTTTTTCAGTCATACCCTTAAATTAAACATACTATAAATCTTATTCCCCCCACCCTCCAAATGATAATTTTCTGTGGAATTGCCCAGTAACAAGAGCTGCATGTAATTTTATTTATTAAACCATTCCAATGTAGTTGAAAACTGATGAAACGGCCCGAAAAACTGTCCATAACTCACAATTAAATAATAAAACTTTGTATTAATCACCATAAAAGAAAAATAGACACAGGATGCGTTTCGGACTGGAAATTTTAACAGCCAGTAGTTAAAATTTCCAGGCCGAAACACGTCCTGTGTGTGCTTTTATTTTATGGTGATTAATACAAAGTTTTATTATTTAATTATAGTTGAAAACTGTTTATGACTTCGGTCCGTCTATCTGTCCATCTGTCTGATGACTATTATCCGCGCCATAAATGTTATAAATGTGATTTGATTGCTACTAAATTGATCTATGTTATTGAATTTTAAATAACATGTTCCTTTTTGAAAAGGAAGTGAGTAGCATCTGTAGTTTGTATTATAGGGGCCCTCAAAAGATTTCATACGATGCATTATGGTCTATGGCAGAGCCTGGTTACATCAGGCGTACCTAGTTACCATTATTTTTTATTAGCAAATATCGGCCTAGTAATGACAAAATTCTGTATTTAAATAAGTAGACGATTACTATTCAGAAATAACTGTGTTTGTAGGCCCTTGCGAAAATTAGTCTCTCGTCTATGATATAGGTGCAGATTTACGGTCGCCAGTCGCCACGTGGGGACTAAATTTTTTGTTGAGGCGACTAACTTTCAGTGTCTTAGTAGCCAGAGATCAATTTCCAGTGTTCCCAATCCCCATCGCGAAATTTTGATATGTTTTTTTCTTTAAAGATCTGTCGAGATCTATCTAGACTGCCCGAGTATGACCTTGGTAAAAAGTCAGGGTATTTTTGCGATCTCAGTTACCGTCGTGAACGCTGCCCCTGTGATATACTGCTTTCTTGCCGAACATTTTGTTGTAATTAGTCGGTGTTTATTAAGTAAACTATGTTTCATTTTGAATTCCTGAGTTTTTTTGTTCCATATACACACTATAGTTTTGTGAGTTTGTTTCACAATGTAGTCACTAGATTTTGGTTAGGAGCCAAAGTGGCGACTTAATTTTTGTGATTTAGGAGCCACTGGCTCCTTAAAAATTTTGGGAATCCGCACCTATAGTCTATGGGCTATATGTTTGAACATTTTAATAGTTTGCATTACTTTATCTAAACTATTCAAACTTAACAAGATAGATTTGTAATAATGCACTACACCGTGTTTCCTATAGAAAATGGTATGCAGAAAATTTATTGTTTATTTTCAGGGCTACACAAAAGGATTCTGGTATATGGGCAATAATTGCAGGAAGTATACATTTACAGTTGTGTTATGCATTTTAACGGTTAATTAAGTTTTATACCAGGACCCGATTATCGCAGGGGCAAACTACCACCAGTATTTTAGCACAGAAAATTTCATTTTTTTAAAAGCAGAATTTTTGTCTTACATAAAGCACAAAACAAAGTTTGCCCCGTCGCGCGTCTTTAATCAGGTTCTGGGGGAACTCCAAAAAAATTGATTACCATCTCTGGATATAAATTGCTAAAAGTGTGTTTTGAACTGTGTTTTCCTTATGAACATAGTTTAATACACGAAGAGATGTTTGAAGAATATATATAAATTTTACTATGCTAAGTGGTTAAGGTATAATATAAATGAGTTCATATACAGAGCGGTACAAAGGTTTTGGATACATTGTCTATGTACGCTGATTGCCAGAAAAATCGCTTTCGGCTGTGTTATGCAGTTTTCAGCTGAATTAAGTGTTAGTATGTTATGTGGGATGTTTACAAATGTATAGATTATATACAGGGTACGCAAAAGAATTGAAATACGGTATGTGCGGTAATTGTGGTAAATGAGATTTTAACTGTGTTACTTTTTTAAAATCGCTTATTTAGATAATACCTTTCATCGATCAAATGATTGTATATTTTCGTTCGTGATTATGTTATAGTTTCAAAGATTAAGAAACACTCCCTTTTTTTACAGTGTACTAAACAAGTCGTAAATTGTACGTCAAACGCGGCAAATGAGGTGTGCGTTCGTACAGTAACTAGTTTTATAAATATTCAGATCTTGGAGCAATAACTGTTGCACTCTTATATGCAAAAATGCATGAATACTAAATTTATTACGATTATATACTATATTCAATAACACGAAAATAATAGGGCTCCATCTTAAATAGGAACTAATCACCATGGCAACCTAGAATCATCATAAACCCATCATGGGGTATCATTGAATTAATTACGTACAATAGGATTTAATAGAACAATCCTCATGGCAATCTAGAATCATTACCTATAATGGGATATCATTGAATTAATTACATAGAATAGGACTTAATAGAATGGAGAAAACTTTTATTAATATTTTTTTAAGTTTTGATTCGATGTTCATATAATTTGGAACGACTCGACAAAATTTTGCAACGATTTCATATATATTATATTTTAAACTATTCGGTTGGGTAGTTTTTGCGCTGTTATATGTGGACAGATGGACGGACCAGACGGACAAATAGACAGACCATACGACGACTATAGGTGCTACGTATTTCTATAATTGCGAATGTACCTAAAAATAGTAAAAATGTGTGATAACTACGCGAATAAATACGGTGATTAAAACATTTCTACTTCATCACATGTCGCAATACTCTACATTTTTTCCAGGAAAATATTATATTTAAAGAAAAAAAAATGTGAAGAAGAAAAGTCCCAATGACAACTATGTTTCGTGCTATATAGCAATATTGGACAGTTTTCCCCATTTGGGTGTGAATTATTTGTGGGGTTTTTCCATATTTTTTATTTTTGAACGAAACTTTTCCTGATTTATTTACAGATATTTTTCTTTTCAGCTTTTGTCATCAAAGCTTTTCATCCTTTTAATTGCACCTGCACTGGACATATAGAAAAATGACCTCGGAACATGCGAGGGATTTTTAAAATATGGCGTTCACAATGAAGAAAGGGAAAAAAAAAAAGCGACTTCCAAACGATTTGAGTTTGAAACAAAATCTGTAATATATTTAGAAGGCGTTTCTTTTTTATGCCTTTATCGGACAAAGAAAGATTTGTTCTTTTTGATGATAATTAAAAATAAGAGTTTTATGTAGATCTGCTAAGGATGCTAAGGAGAAAAATGAATCCAGAGACTTTATGTTAGCAGCTTTTAATCTGTGAATTATGTCCTATTGCAGATTATAAGAATACAGATTTTAAGAGATTATACGACCTAATAAATATGAATACTACACCCACTATTTTTTTTTTTTGAAGAAAATACACGGTGTATTTCAATAATGTATACCATTTTCGTTTTGTTTGAAATAGTACAATGTCATTAAAATGCACTTCAAGTAACAATACTCATATCTGATAATATATTCGAATTCTTTTGTGCGCCATCGTAAAAAAACTACACAGCTCAAAACAATTAAAGGATATTTGAAGTTTTATATAAAATAAAGATATAAACGAAATTTTTTTTGCCGAAAATAGAAGAAGAGAATCACAAATGCAAATTTTTCTGGTTTTCAAACTGTGGAGTATGCAAATTTTGAGTTCGACGTCAAAAACGTCGCTTCAGCGGCAGCGAATGAAATTTGACTTTCAACTGGATAAAAGAGAATGAAGACAAGGATGATCGGCATTCAGTGATTGCTTTGTTTCGATGAGTACGATGTCTCAGCGAAGTCATTTGACAGATTCAGAAGCTTTGAGAATTGTTGGTAGGTTAGAAGGGGGCCAAACTCAAGCCGAAGTAGCGCAAGCCATTGGAGTGTCACAAAGTGTCATTTCCAGGATCTGGAACCGTTTTTTGGAGAGTGGATGTGCAGGCCGAAGACCAGGGCAAGGTCGTAGACGGGCAACAACGCCCAATGAAGATCGGTATTTAGCGTTAACAGCTCGGAGACACCGAACCATGAACGCTACTCTTCTCCAACAACACCTTCGCTCGGCTACAGGCACCACGATTTCAACTCAGATTGTCCGAAACCGGCTCCATGCTGTAGGTCTGTATGCTCGCCGACCGATGGTATGTGTTAGATTAACATCAAGGCATCGTCGTGACCGCAGGGTGTGGGCAACCGGGCATGTCAACTGGAGGAGAAATGAATGGAGCAATATTCTGTTTTCTGACGAGTCCCGTTTTTCTGTGCATCCTCATCTGCATTTTCATTTGGAGGGACCGTGGCAGTAGGAATAATCCTGCGTTCGTGCACGAAAGTGTCAGATTTGGCGGTGGAGGAGTGTTGGTGTATGGTGGCATCTCCATTGACGGGCGCACTGACCTCTACATCATTCGAGATGGAGCTCTGACTGGTCGCCGATATAGGGATGAGATCCTCAGACCTATTGTAGTCCCTTACGCTGCAGCAATCGGAGATAACTTCATTTTAATGGACGATAACAGCAGGCCACATCGTGCAAACCTGGTGGAGGATTTCCTTTTCGAGGAAGGAATCGTTCGAATGGAATGGCCAGCGTGTTCTCCAGACATGAATCCAATCGAGCACGTTTGGGACGCTCTAGGAAGACGAGTTTCTGGCCGCCAAAAACCCCCACAAACTCTCCAAGAACTGGAAAGAGCTCTTCTGGAAGAGTGGGGCAGAATACCCCAACTCGTCATTAATAGCCTCATTGAGTCCATGCCTCAAAGGTGTTCAACGTTGCTGGCCGCCCGTGGAAACCATACCCCCTACTGAAAATGATTTTCTTTGAAGAAAACACCTTTTTTTATTCTTTTTTTCTCATATGCACAAATTGTGTTTTTTTCCTTTAGTACACAAATGCGCAATAAAATGCATTTTTTTCTGCCAAACATGTGTAATTTATTCTCATATAACCTACTATGTCTGTCGACCATGCATCAATCAGCTAAACAGTTTACCAGATACAAAATCCACCTAAAACTGCAATATCCTTTAATTGTTTTGAGCAGTGTATTATAAAATGCTACTCATACAATTTTCAGCAAGGAATATCAGAAGCATATAAAAAATTAAAGTGGTTATCTAACCGTATTTGCGAAAATAAGACCGCAGACGGACAGATCGAGGTTCACATTGGAAGAGAAGCAAAAGAGGCATACGAACCGAAGTCACAAACGATTCAGAGCCGTAAGCAGCCGGCAAAATCGGAGTGGTCTTTGAACATTGATACATTTACGAACGGATTGCAGCATCTTAAACGTTAAAGAACGATTTTTAAATTGGTGTAATAGAATTTTGTGTAGTTAAGCGGACGCAGGGTTCGATAAATGTCTCTCTCTCTCTGTGTGTGTGCGTGGGAGGGGGGGGGGGGATAGAAACACGAATTCGACTTTTTAAATTAATTTTTTTGAAAGGGTTAGTAAATGTTTCTTGAAACGGATTGCTACGCTCTAAAACGTAAATTTGGCTTTGTGTCTTCGTTTTCCAGTATTTCAAACGGTTCAGCCGATGCGTGTTTGGAAAGAGTGGGCGGAAAATAAGCTGCTTTCGCACTTTCGGAACTTCTCTGCTTCCGCACTTCTGGCATGCACCGCCGCGATGTTTGTTCGGCGGATCCTTTTTAATCGTGGGTTTTACTTAATATCTCGGCTAATTAAGGGAGAAAAAAAAAGGAAAAATCTGAGCTTCAGCTGCATTAGGAACTACCTTGGATTGTCCTTATCCAAATTTTCAGACATCTATGCGCGGTAGATTTTCCTAGCTATCACAGACAGACAGACACACAGAGTCAAACTTTTTCCTTTTCTAGAAAGAATATACCGTTTTTAATACATTTTAAATCCGATTTTTCTTAACCCTTTGCACTCCGTTGTTGCCGCTGCGGTGACATCATCTTGCCTTAAAAATTTTGTTTTTTGCAGCAGTAATAAAAGAAAATAAAATTTGCCTTATTTAATGAGAGCATTTTTTAAATTGTGTACTTTTCATCTTTTAAATAAAACTTCTTTTAAATAAGTGGTGCCGGTCGAATAAAATATTTGTGTAACGACGCTGACTTGCTGGTAGCCCACAGTCAAAATGACGCGGAGTTGCTGGTAGCCCTTACTCAAAATAACGCGGAGTGCAAAGGGTTAATTGTACTTCAACGTACCGTCGGAGCATTAAAAGGTTTAAAAACGACCCTTTACCACCCTGTTTCTCTCTCTTTGCCCAAAGTGAATATTTCACGATTGATTCTTTAGCATTACTTCCGTTGTTCATTAATAAATATTTCTCTATTCTGTTCTTGGATATCAAAAATATCAAAACTTCTTTAATTGGAGCTTTAGTTTAACAATATTAAAGATGATTCCTTCTGTTAATATTATTATCAGTATAGTTTTGACGTTGTTACGGCGAAATCCGCGCTTATTTTCTTTTCGTGACAGTTTTTCTTGATAACGGTCGCATGCATAGTAATGTTTGCCAATTTAAGCTGTTCACACAACGATTTGTCCCCATTTTGTTTTTTAAAATCTGGTTTATTTGTGGTAATTCCTTTTAAAACAAACATAAATGTTAATGTGAGGCAGATGTCAATTGATACTATAGCGTTATTTTTCTGTTATTAATATATGTCATCATTAAGAAATTCCTCCCTCCTCCCCCTCCCCTGAGCTGTATAACAGCTATCCCTCGCTTAGTGCGATAAACATTTTTTAGATGTTCCCTAAATTAGATCGCGCAAAATTTCGAAGATGGCGTCGAATTTTTTATAACGAAATTTTCAGAAAATGCCGAAAAGAAGTAACGTTAAAAGAATTCCAAGAAGCTTTTGAAAAACTAGAATTCCTCAAACAGCATTCGATAGATACAGACGCAGACATCAGAAAAAGTATGAATTGCACCGAGGACTAGAAAATCAAATTTTGTGTTATCACAAGACGTATTTCAAGCAAAAGGGGACAAGAAAAAACAAAAAAAAAAAACATACAATTGGCAATTTATAAGTTTTTGTTTAAATAAGTTAAAATATATATCAGTTTGAAGTAATAAAATTGTATTAAAATTAGTTTTAAATCAAATTATTTTAAATGCTTAAAAATTAACAGAATGGTAAGTAAGCTAACACGAATAACCTAAAGAATCGTAATAAATAAGAATTAAAACGAAAATTGACTTTTCAATGTTTCCCAATTGTTACTTATTAAATTAGCTCCCATGTTTATGTTAATTGTTTGGTTCATTAAAATGAGTTAACATTTTTAAAGTCAAAAGGTAACTTTCAAACAATAATACGTAAAAATAAAAATTTTAGCTCATTATTCCATAGTCTAATGAAAAAACCAATCTACATATATTGGGTTTTTCAGAAGTTGCCTACTGCAGTGGATCTACTGCAGTTTTTCGCTTTCAGTGACTGTTTTGATTAGTGAGGTAATATCGGGGATTAATTAACCGCAATAATCGAGGGATACTTGTATGCCGTATTTACTCGTTTATGTTAATGGTTTGGTTAAAATGAGTTGAACATTTTAAAAGTCAAATTGTAACTTTCAAACAATAATACGTAAAAATAAAAATCTCAGCTCATTATTCCATAGTCTATTGAAAAACCCAATCTACATATATTGGGTTTTTCAGAAGTTGGCTATGGATCTACTGCAGTTTTTCGCTTTCAGAGACTGTTTCGATTAGTGCTGTAATATCGGCGATTAATTAACCGCAATAATCGAGGGATATCTGTATGTCGTATTTACTCGTGTATGCCCCGTGTTTTTTTTAGAAAAAAAATTAATTAAACAAGAACCAAAAATCACGCACCAAACATAGAATATGAAACATTTTCCAACACTAACAAAATATTATTGAGAAATTTCATTTTTATGTACAATGAAATTAATCGTAGTCCCCCCTGTAACCGAATACTTTTACGCGTCCCTGTATATGAAGATAAGTGCTACGCATTCCTTAATCTATTGTGACAGCAAGAGAAATAATTGCAGGATAATCGTTTGGAAACACAAGCGTTATTTATTTACATCTTCACAATAACATAACTGAAGAAAATTAGAATTATGGAAGTGAAATACATAGAATAAAGAGCTTAACTTAAGCTCTGTGCGAAGAATTGTTCAGTATTGCGCGTAGCCCTAGGACGAGTACAACTGTACTTAACTTCAGGTATCAGTTTAGGCAGGGACATGTTTAGGAAAATTTTAGGTCCTTTAAAGGACCCTTCACAAAATAATGTATCTTAAAACAGGACCCTTCACAAAATTATTTATCCCAAAACAGGACCCTTCACAAAATAATTTATCTTAAAACAGGACCCTTCACAAAATTATTTATCCCAAAACAGGAGCCTTCACAAAACATTTTATCCCAAAACAGGACCCTTCACAAAATTATTTGTCTCTTAAATAGACCTTTCGCAGAATTTTTTCACTGTCAAATTGAACTTTTCACAAATTTAGTCATTTAAAAATAAAATCTGGCCTGTAAGTAAGCAGTTGAACTCACATATCATATTATTTAGCATATGATATGTGAGACATGTGATTATAGTAAGCAGTTGAAGAGCATATTATTTAGTTTTTTATACATAAAGGATAGGACATGAAGACATCGATAATTTAAAATTCACAAAATTATGACTAGAATTTTCACAAAAATAAGAAAAACTTCACAATTTCACAAAAACAGGACCCTGTGAGAAAAGTCTGGACAGACCCCTGGTTTAGGCCATCCGACGGAGTATAGCTTCTCGCAGCGTCCTGATCTTTCATATACGGGACAGCCCTGGGCTTTCATAAGAGCACAGAAAATTAACTGCGCTTAGCAGATTGCTATACAAAAATCCTCAAACGGCTCCAAGTGCAGTCGTATACATATCTAGAATGGATTTCTTTGTTAGTAACTGCTCTTGAAGAGGCAACTCAAGTAAAAGTTATATCCAGACTGTCTAAAATACTGTCAAAGTTAAACTCTTGGTTTAAATTATGTCTTTTATGCTGTCAGAAGGAGAGTTTTGAAGTGGAATTTACTTCATGTTTAATTGGTACGTTAAAGATTTTTATAATGCATAACTTATATCGGTTCGTATGAAAGGAGGAATATTTAGGTTTAACATCTGCTTCTATTGACGATGTGCTATTAAGTAGATCCAGACATGACTATGCTTACAAGACACTATATAAAACATGCTAGTACATCTCAGTGATCTTTTTGGATTTTTTTTTCTGTGAAGTTTATGACATCATTAAAATGAATCGCCATCGATTTGTCCCCATAGATCGTAATGCAATTTGGCGTCCTTGTAACTTATTCTATATTCCTAACAAAATATTATTAAGAAATTTAATTTTTTCGTGCAATGAAATCGATCACAATCCGTCTTGTAACCGAATTATTTTATGCATCTCTGTAAATCAAGATAAATGTTACGCACTCTTTAATCTATAGAAAACATGTTGTAGTACGTTTCAGTGATCTTTTTAAATTTCACTATGCTTGAAATATTAAAACCTCATTAAAATGCTTCGAAAACAATTTGTTCCCATACATTATATTGTAATATAATTCGCTGTGTCCCTGTAAACGAACTATACGTGCTACTTATTCTGTACTCCTAAGGAAGCATGTTTAGTTCACCTCATTGAGGCATATATCAGTTTCATTGTATTTCAAGTATTGTACATCGATCTGAAACAATTTTTCCTTCATAGACCACAATGTAATGAAATTTTTTTTGTGATGTGCCTCTGTAAAGGATAAATGCTACACACTTCTTTTTCAGTACCGAATATTCTATCGTAAACATTTATAACACATAAAAGTTTCATGGAAATCCGAGTACATTTACAACAATTAGAACACGGACAGACATACAGGCAAACCGAATTCAGAAATCCTTTTCAACGATGTTGGAAAGTGTTAAAAATCGGAGGATGCGCTTAATATAGAGAGATATCTTATTTGAATACTGTCACTGTTGGGCTTATCATACTGTTATATCATCATTGACATCTGTAAAAATGGTCGTTAGACGACTATTTACTTTTTTGGGTGTACTGAAACAATAGACTCGTGCGAGGCTTTCGCACTGTAATCTTTTAGTTTATTTCTGATATATTTTTCATTAATTTATAATTAACTCAAAATTTTTTAATCTAAAAACTTGTTTTAACGGAATATGAGTCTACTATGTTAAAAACCTGTTAAAAACCTTTTGTAAAATACCCCTTTAATCGTTGTGCGCTTTGTATGTGTATAGAAAAGGGATTTTGACATCAGAAATAATATGTATGATGATATTTAACCTAAAAGTACAACGAGAATTCAATATGCGATATCAGATGTTGGCAAAAAAAAAAAAAAAAAAAAAAAAGAAAAATCTTTTCCAATGATACCTTGTATATCAATGATACGTTGTATGCTACATATTAGTTAAATTCAGTATGCGATGTCAGATGTGGGCAAAACAAAATTTTTTCCAATGATACCTCATTCGTCATTGTATGCTACATATTAGTTAAATTCCGTATGCGATGTCAGATGTGGGCAAACAAAATATTTCCAATGATACCTCATTCATCGATGTATGCTACATATTAGTTTAATTCAGTATGTGATGTTAGACGTTGGCAAAAAAAAAAAAAATATTTTTCAATGATACCTTATTCATCGTTGTACACTACATATTAGTGAAATCAGTATGCGATGATCAGATGGGGGCAAAAAATGCTATCCAATGTTACCTCATTCATCGTTGTACGCTACTTGTTAGTTGAGGAAAAAGGATGTTGACAACAGAAATAACACATATAATCATGAAACAAAAAGTTTGCAAATATTGTCCAATATTAATTATTATAGTTAAATTTTAATTCAATAAAATCTGTTTCAGTTATTTTTTAATATCTTTCATAATTTCCCCCCCTAAATGATACATTAAAACTCGGTTTGCATGTATTTGCCGAGGACGCGGTATCCACGAGTAAACATTGTATTTTTAAAAATAAAACTCATTGACAGACTTGCCTGGTTGGAGAACATTTTTATTCACAATATCTACCACTTTTTTCGATTACTAATCTTCGACTTATTTAGTTGTCTTATTTAATTATTTAACGGAATTTCTATAATTAAATAAAGCGAAGATTACTATTCGGAAATAGCGGTAGGTATTTTGAATAAAAAACACAACAACTCCGCCACTTGGCAAACAATTCTCGTTGAATTTAAGAGCCTTCCGTTGAATTCATCAGTACTTCCAGAAAATTGGAAGTTTTGCTTAGTTTTGAATACGGTTTTGATTTTCCTTGAAAGAGACCTCGCTTAACCTTTTATGTCCCTTATGCGGTATTTTAAAGTACCACAGTTTTCTATCCCAATTAAAACACAGTTATTGAATGCATTAGCAATGGTACTTTTAGGAAACAATGGTAAATACTTCCCTTGACCATCACTAGGTAGCAATAGCAGTTCCAGTAAGCTGAAAATTGTTCACGAAGCTGTTTTGGAGCGTGTCATTATCAGTTTTGTTTCCATTTTCTTGTCTGACATGGTATCCCTAACCTTTGCTTGGAAGCATCTTAACTTTTAAAAGTAAGGCTATCATATTGTCAGTGATGGAACAGTGGCGCAACAATTGAGCGATTGTCACCACTAACTTTTTATAGTATTTTTCGCCTTCAAAAATCTCAGAAATTTTGTCCTGAAGTTAAACGAAGAATACTAATAACATTTTGCGGTGTCAATTGATTCTCTGCTGCTATACTGTTCCGTCACTGTATTTTGTTTTCTTGTTTCAAATAGATCACTTGACTATATGTTATGCTGCAAAAAAAAAAAAAAAAAAAAAAAAAAAAAAATCATTTTCACTTTGTTTACTTTACGAAGCACTTTTCAAAGCGGTACTTTTGAGTACCGTTGGGATTAAGTTGAACAGGATTTTTATTTAGATTTGTATCGTTTGAATACATATGACGCATAAAAACGTATATATTTACTAGGGATGCGTGGGTGCTAGGCAGGTGGATTTTGATACAATGTAGGGGAAGATATTACATGATTTATGTACGACACTGATGGTAAGCAAAAAAAAAAAAAAAAAAATGTTATTTTTATCTTTAAAAAAAAATATTGTATTTTTATAAAACAAAATAGGAAAAAATTACAAATTAGAAAAAAAAGATCTAAAAATATCTTTTAGCATTTTTAGGAATCCTTTTGAGTTTTCTACAACGAAAAGTTTGGAAATTTCTTTTAGATTTACCTTCCCTTACCTTACCTTCCCTAATTCTTATTTCTTTTTTAAACAATTCTAAAATGCCAGACTTTGATCATGCTGGAGGGAATGAATTTTGTGAAAGGGAAGAAATTTAACTTCTCAAGTTCAGATGGTCAGATATTGCATGAGCAAACAAGAAAGAAAAATCATGCGTCAAACATAGATTATGAAACACTTTCAAGCCCTTCCAGAATTCTTTAACGAAACTTCGCTGATTAATAAAGGGAAAAATAGTAACTAAGTAAACAATTTGGAGGACACTCAAAACATTATAAAACACAATTTCTGCAATTATAATCAATATTAAGAATTATGAAATTATTATAAAAAAAAAACATGAATTGCAACCTACAATTGTTTTGATAGATTTATATTTATTATGTTCTGCTTTATGCGAATCAAAATTCAAAAGTTTTCTTTCAAGTAGTTTTCAGATTATGCTTAAAAAACGTCAAAATGATGGTTTAAGATGATATGCTAATGGTTTAAGATGATTCGTCTATGATGTGCAGAGAAGAATAATTTGTAAAAAATATATTTTACTCATTTTATAGGAATATTAGGGCTGACAATAGTCGAAACATATTGAGTGAAAGAGACCTATTGGCAAGAAATAATACATTAATAGAAGTGACATTGTCATTCTGTAGAATTTCAACCGAGTACCGAACTTCCATTTGGATACAGCCCATAAAATACTCTCATTTTGAAATAATTAATTTATCTGAAACTAATCGTATGAATTTCATGAAAATTTGTTTTTAGGCTAATGGAAGTGTGTAGAATTTATAATCATACTATTATGGAACATACCATTATCAGTTTCAATATGTTTAAAAGAGGGTAACATCCTTAAAATTGATTTGAAAACGTTTTTTTCCCCCTTAGACTAGGGGTGCACAACCTTTTTTAGAGAAGGGCCACTTACAAAAATACCTGGGTTGTCGAGGGTCACATCAGTAAAACGGAGATTATTCAATTTTTGAGAGGTGATCTGTGGCCTATAATCGATAGAAAATATGGTTTCAAAGGGGCAACAAAATCGTCAACAAAGTTCACTTTTTTCCGATCCTAATCGACGAAATTCGCTATTTTTCGCTCCCGATGGACGAAGTTTTTGATTTTTACACGCCTGATTGACAAAATTCGCGATTTTTTTCGAGCCCGACCTACGAAGTTCGCGAATTTTCTGAGCCCAATCAACGAGATTTGCGTTTTTTCCGACCCTGATCGACAAAATGTGCAATTTTTTCACACCCGATCGACAAAATTCGCAATTTTTCCGCACCCGATTGACAAAATACGCTATTTTTCCGCACCTGATCGACAAAATTCGCAATTTTTTCGTGCCACACCAATGAAATCCGCAATTTTCTTATTCCTATCGACAAAACTTGCAATTTTTCCGAACCCAATCGGCAAAATTCTCTATTTTTCCGATCCCAGTCGAGAAAATTCGCGATTTTTCCGAGTTCGATCGACAAGACTCGCGATTTTTTTCGTGCCCAATCGATGAAATTTGCGATTTTTCCGCTCCCGCTCAGCGAAATTCGCGATTCCTAACTGGCTCTGACGAAATTTGCATTTTTTTTCCGGGCCAAGTTCACGATTTTTTCTCTCGATTAGCAGACAAACACGCGATTTTTCCGCAGCCGATCACCGAAATTTTAAATTATTCCTCTCCTAATCGACAAAATTTGCCATTTTTCCGCACCCAGTCGACAAAATTCCAGATTCTTAACAGACTGACGAAATTTGCAATTTTTTCCCGCGGCAAATCGATGAAATTGACTGTTTTTTCTCGCGAATGACAAAACTCATGATTTTTTCGCAGCCGATCAATAAAATTTTCAATTTTTCCGCGTACCATCAACCAAATTACCGATTTTACAGTGCCCGATCAACGAAATTCGCGATTTTTTCTAGCCCGATCGACGCAAAATCTCGCGACTTTTTCGTGGCTGATCGCCAAAAATTGCGATTTTTCGCGCCTGATCGACAAAATACGCGATTCGGCTGACGAAAATTTCAATTCCCCCCCCGGCAAATTGACGAACTTCACGACTTTTCCCGCGACCTATGGACAAAAATTGCAGTTTTTCCAGTTATAAGTTAACGAAACTCGCGGGCCACAGGTTGTGCATCCCTACCTTAGACCATAATGTAATAGAATTCTTATGATATTTTCAATAGAAATTTTATTAAAAAAAAAAAAAAAAAAAAAAAAAAAAAAAAAACTGAGATTCTACTGGAAATCGAAACGCCAGTACGATCCCACCCCCCCAGAAATTCCAGAAATCTGTATTTTTACGGAAATTTTCCCCCATAAATTACAGAAAAGTTTCCGTTTTTCTGAAATTTATGGGGGAAATTTTCCGTTAAAATACGGAAATAGTACTGTCGTCTCAATTGCTAGTAGAATCTCCGTTTTTTTTTTTTTTTTTTTTTTTTTTTTTTAAGTGTAAATTATATATATATAATTTAAAAGTAGATTTTATTTTCAATCGTTTGGTACCAGTAAGTTTCTTCTACAATAATTTGTTGCAGAGTTAGTAGGGGTGTTTACTTCAAAGTAGGGGTGTTTTTTTCAAAGACTGTACATCATATTCTACAGTATCTTCTAGTGCACCTCGGTGCTGTGTATCAGTTTCAATATGTTTGAAAGAGGGCAGCATCCTTAAAATTCATTTGAAAAGGTTTTTTCCCCTTAGACCATAATGTAACAGAATTCCTTTAAGTGTCTTTGAAAACGAACCATAAATGCTATACACTTCATTTTCAATTCCGAACATACTATAGTAAACCTCATTAACAGGGCTGCCACAGGGGACTATTTTTATATTCTGTTGTCACCACTATTTAAAAAAAAAAAATTACATTTTTTGTAGTATATTTCTCTTGCAAATGTTGTCAAAGTGGTTGTAAAAGATTTTTATTTTGAAAACGTGAGGCGAAATAGAATTAAAAAATAGTCGCCTATGGCAGCTCTGCAATAACATATAAGGGCAATGCCACAGAAAATTATCATTTGGCAGGGGGGAGTAAAATTGGTAATATAGTTAATTTAAGGGTATGATTGGAAAACATGATATTTTTATGTTCTATAAAAAAATTCCTAGTAAGAAGGCATTGTGAATTGCTGTTTACAAACTAAGTGAAGTACCATTATTTTCGTTGTAAAGTTATAATGTTACGCCAGTTACATATATAAACGCCATTTTTTCTTTTTTATTGTTCAAAAATTAATTAAAAAAAACTATTATTATAATTTGTCATTACTTAATTTTGTTAAAAACATAAAATCACTTTTTTTTTTTTAACTGGATAACTTGGATAATTTTTACACCCAATGAAGGCAGAAAATATGTTTGTCTATTTAATGTTACATCAATTACAGAATTTTGAAATGCAATTTTTAGGACTAAAATAGAGACTGCAATAATTTGCAGGTACTTGGGTATTACACCCTTAATGAGAAATATTTTAAATTACAAAAATTTGTCCCACTTTTATTAGTAAATTTTTTATACAATTTAGAAAACAATAATCAGTCATCAAATGTTACGTCAGTTATGACCTATATCATTACGCAGCAATCTGAGTATATGTAGTCGAGTTAGAGAGCGGCCAGACAAACCAAAGTCACAAACACTTTTCAACTAATGTTGAAAAATGTTAATTAGAAAAAGGATGTTCTCTTCAATTTTTAGTAGCATTTATAAATCAAAGTAACGGCAAATCTCCTTATTATAATAACAGACAGGAAAATATAGTCAACAGAAAGAGACTGAAAAACTATACTAAATTGACATACATTTTTATGAGCATAATTTGTTTTGATTGATTTTCAATGCAGTTGTTTGTGTACATTTTAGCGTGATTTTGATTAGTACAGTACTTGCTTGCAAAGCTATGCCGTCAAACAGTAAAGCTACTTTTAAAATTTTTCATATAGCATGTTTTCTAGAAGTAGTTTGCGAAAATATTTTTCCGTATTCTAAAGTAAATGCAAAATAAAAAATAAACAAATAAATAAATAGAAATAAAATAAATAAAAATAAAATAAAATAAAAATAAAATAATAATAATTTTGTTACAGTTTAACTATACTCAAGGATTTCGGTTTTGAAATAGCTTGATGTGTTTACTTTTAACCCTTTCCGGCGCAGTGGTCCCAAATCGGGACCACCTAATTTTAATTCTAAACTTAGAAACGGCACCAAGAATATTTTAATGAAATTTTGTTTTTACAATGAAAGTTTAAAGTAATGAGTTTTTAATTTCGAAAAAAGTAGTTTGTAAATTCCGGTGTCAGTCAATCATTTCATCATTTTACAAGCAGAATTTTTCTGCGCCGGAAAGGGTTAACAAAAAAAGAAAAGCTATTTGAAATTATTTTTTTTAAATTCTTCTATTTATTTCAAATTTTATAAATGATCATATTTCCAGACGACAGTAAGACTATTACTTTTATCCTGATTTATTATATTTACATAGATAAATATATCTTATATGCATGATATTTCAACTTGAAGAAATAAATAGACGCAAATATGAATATTATAATCCAAAGAAAATTCAAAAAGAGCACTCTAATCAGTGCGCAACGCACAATTTAACCTCAGAATATTTCTGTATATTCAACAACAATCCATAGTTTTTTTGAAAGGGTCGCAGCTTTGCATGGAAAGTTCCACCAAAATACCGAAAAACAATTACTGGGTTATGACTAAATTTGTCTTTGGTAAAAATACTTTTTTCCCATGTTTTCTCTTTCCCACTAATGTCAGACGAACAAAATAAAACTGAAAAAAAGAATAAAATTCGTGACTGCTGAAGAGTGAACTTCCTTTGCCATTTTCTTGACTGTGATTGTTTTTCCTCTTACCGAAATACTATATTCTCATTTTCTGTAAAATATGCGTGTTTTTTTCGCAGAAAAATGTGATATTTCCCTCCTTGAACTTGGCTGGAACATGAAACATAGAATATTCGTTTTCGTTTTGTAAACAATATGCTATCATCTCAATTATTCTAACGAATTGGTACATTGTCTCTGGTCTGTTCCATTGCATTTGCTTTGCATTCCATTACCTATATCCGCTCTGTGAGCAGGCGATTTCCTAGGATTCCAAAGTTGAGTTGAGCGTATTCTACTTTATAATGTTATAAATTTCTAAAAGATCTCTACGCTTAATCGAATATCTGTCATATAATCTCAATTTCTGATGTGTTGATAATATGGCGGTAGAGAACTGATTATTTTGTTTTACAAGATAATAATAATAATAATAACAATGCGAAAATTTTAGACTACTGTCTATTAAAAAAATTTTAGAACGTTAGTTATAAATTCAGATAGCGAGTGAGCTATTGAGACAACCAATCAACCATCCAGAGAAATAACCAGATAAATATATTTTAAGCCCCTTGAATATAATCGAGTGACTTATTGTCAAAATCAGGATTTAAAAAATAATAAAATTATGAAGCCTAACTTATAAACAATTCGAGTGTTCCATCGTTTTGTGAAAAAGTGTCGATCAAATTCTATAAATACAATAACCATTTTTTGTTAAAATGCAGAGCAGAATTTTTTTAAAGAAACCATTAACATTTTAGATATTTGTAAACGATGAAGATAAGAAGATTCGCCAGGAATTTTTGAATCACTGGTTAATCTTTAAAATCAGAAAACTAGTTAAGAACTTGCTGGGATTTAAATCCAACCTGAACTAGTTTAAAGTAGATCTAATTAGTCCATCAAAAGAAAATGTAAGCCAATTTACAATTTTTAGGAACAGTATTTATACATTTTTAAGGCTGTTCTATTTTGCTATTTTCTACACTCCTTATCTCTAATGTAATTTGGGCATAATATCAAAAATGTGCCACACTCTATCTTTGACACATCCTTTGTCTGTTAGAACAGATCAGAATCTGATAATAGTAATAAGGCATTCGAGCATGTTTATTTGTTATTCTTTTGCTTAAAATGTTCGTTTTTCATTCATACAACGCCTTTGCTTATGTTGGTATAACTTTTATGAGTTAATGAATTTAGTTGTTTTTTTTATTTTCGAAGCGTGACATTTTCGTAAATTTGTAATTATATATGTAAAAAAAAAAAAAAAGAAAAAGAAAAAGAAAAAAAAAGAAAACAAATGCAAATAAAAAAAAGCAATTTAACAAATTACAACGATCATTTGGAAAAAAATTTTCAAAGACTAAAATTTAAGACATAAAAAATCGCACGGAGTTGATCATACATTACGTAAGCCATGAATTAAACATTAATAGTGTTATTACACGTAAAAATTGCAAGCGACAAAAATCGCCTGCGACTCGTCAGATTTCCTGAAACTTACGTATTATCCACCTGAAACTTATGTATTATCCAAGCATTTCATTGGCTGTTCGGGAAAAGGCTTTTCCATCGTCAGATTTCCAAGAAATCTGACGACCCATTTTAAATGAAATTTCATTCTTAAACTTCTAAACATCCCACAATATTACTTTTTGCACAGTCGCACAGTGGGGCGAAATCCCGAAAAGCTGGCCAAAATATGAAAATGTTATTCAAATTGTATGAAACTTCGTAAAAGGGTGTTTTTCAGGATGCTGATTACGATTCAAAAAAAAAAAAAAAAAAAAAAAAAAAAAATGGCGCATCCAATATGGCGAATCCAATATGGCGGACTAAAAATTAAAATGCTTTAAAAGTTACTCAATTTCTATGAAATTTCGTATACAGGTGCGTTTGAGGATGCTAAGTACGATTCAAAAGTTAAAATAAAAAAAATGGCGTATTAATTCTAAAAATATTTAGATTTAAATAAAATGTGAAGTTTCGAGACTAAACGTTACAAAGAATTTTCAAGGAACTAAGATATGTTTAATCTTAATTACACGTTGAATCTTTATTCATGAAACACAATTAAGTACATTAATGGAAAGTAAAATGTTAAAAGGTTTAATTTTTATATTATTAAAATAAAACGAAAGGATATTCTGAAATTCGTCTTCTGAATCATCTATATTATAATAAGTAGATTTTTCAGAATGGGAGTTGTCGAAATATTTTACAGCACTTGTTATGAATCTAAGGACAAGGATCTTAATTTCTTCTACGGTAATTTATGTAATCTTTTAATGATGGGATCTGATGACATTCAAATCCGATAAAAGCCCCATCTTCCATTGTTTTCGTCCTGCTGCATTTTAGCGAGAAATCTTCTTGGTACCATTTGATCAATTTGTTGCACGATTCTTGAGAGTCTTCCGACATTTTCCCAATTGGTAATATTGAGGAAGCTATTATTTCTTTGCCATGAATAAGTGTTCTGGGCACTGAAGTTGGCATATAGAACTAGGAATACAATTCAACGAATTTACAAGCTGTTTGTGAGCAATAATCCACGAAATTGATCAAATGAATGTTAAGAAATCACTTTTAATATGACGTGGAATCGTTTGATCAAATCTTCGTCTACTCTCTTTATGAAAGCAGAAATAGTTATGTTTTCAAAGAATCGACGAGCTGTACTGTCATCATTTGTGCTTCCAAATCCGGCTTTTGGTTTATTGACGAGAACTCCTAATTGTAAACGAAATTCTTTTTATAAATTTTGTTTTGAAATTTATTTTTTTTTTCTTTTTGTCAGGAGTGCGCGCTTGTCATTCCTTTATATCCCGTTTGTATGCCAAATACAAGCTACACTCAAAACATCTTATATAGGCACGTAACGTGGTCATCCCGAATCGTAAATGACCTTCATCCACTTTTTGTTTGAAAATATCATCAAGATTATTAAACTGTCTTGAAGTTGCCTGACATAGTTACCAACGTTAAGTTGACAAATTACTAGTAAAGGCATTAAAAATTTTTCATTCAATTATCCTTAAATCTAGTTTGTAATTAACACCTACTTATTTTCTATCAATGATTGCTTTAAAAGGAATAAGTTTACTCTCCTGATCTGCAACATAATCCATTTCACTGACAGTAGCTTCCGTATTTTCGAGAAAAAATTGATTATGATGGGCCTAAAAAAATCTAGGAGATGAAGGTCTCGAATTTTTCCAGATAACGATTTCTGAATTATTCGCAACACTTAAAAGTTCTAGTGGCACTAGAGAAGTGAAAAAGGTATTTGAACCTGCTCTCTACCATCATCGTCGCTAAATTTTTTTTTAAAGGTACTTTGACCATAGATGTGCCATCACATCCCCACTTGCAAATCAAATTCAGATTGCTAATGTTCTCGGAAGTCAGATTCTTAATAATTTCCGTTTTCATTAATAAAACACGTTTAGCAGTATGATCTAGCACAGATTGCAATTAAAAAGATATTTATTCTAATTACATTAGAATAAACAGAATTATTAATAAAGATAAGAATACGTATTTCTATCGAATCGATGATAGAGAATTATTTTAATTTTTTTTTTTTTTTTTTTTTTTTTTTTTTTTTTACTAATATTGCTTATGAAATTCATTTATGCTTATGATTATAATACTTATTTGTAATATAATACATAATAATCTATCACAAAACTGATTAATCTGAAAATTTCAAAAATGTTTGCCAGCTCAATTACTGTGACAAGTAATAAATTTCAGAGTTTTTGAAGCGACTAAAAAAGTGACATTTTTACTTGTGGTTACAAAAACCTGCACAGAATGCAGAATGGCAGTTTATGGCAGCTGGTTTTTTACTATACATTAGATAATAGTTCAGGCTACTATTTCTATTATAAGTCGATGCGGAACACTGTGGAACTTTTAAACTTTTTGATGTTTAAAAACAAAAAAATAAGATATTTTTTCAAAATTTTTATCAAAAATAATCATGAAATTATTAATTTTTATGTACTTAATAAAACTTTTTGTAACACGCGCAAATAATTTACACTCTACCATCGTGCGAATCCTGTTTAAAGCATTAAAATCGGATAATATGGGAAGATGTAGCCCGTGTTTAGAGGAAACATTGTTTTGCTCTTTTTATTCACCTCAGATGATGATCTTCCAAACGTCACTTTTGAAATGATACAGGTTGTCAAGCCAAAACGAAAACCTTTTTATAAATATAGATTCTGACCCTCAAAACATTATTCTAGCCATCTGTATAGTCAAAATTCCCTAAATAGTAACTTTATTTTTCGACTTTTGGCCAGCTTTTCGGGATTTTGCCCCATTGTGCGTCGTATAGAGTAAAAAAATGTACTTTTAAATGCAATTTGTTTGAAAGTTGTATCTCAATTTGTTTCTGAGTTATTAATTTTTTTGTAGTTTTTATTACTTTTTTGTCATAGTGGCAATAGAAGTATCCATCTCTGTTGAAAGTAAAGGGAAATATAGGTTACTGTATAGACCAATCAGAAAACGAATAAAATGCGTATTAAACCAATAAAAAGCTTCGGATATGCTTTTGATTTCCTACCCTGACGAGGACAAAAACAATTTTTCCAAATGGTTAATAAAATATTGCTTATCCATCTTAATATACGCATACTACAATAAAAATTTAAAAACGTTTCTAACACATGCATATATTTATGCATATAATTAAAATAAAATAACATGCGTGAAAATAAATGTAAAAATAAAAAATAAAAATGTATTAAGCGAGAGAGTGAAAAAAAAAAAATAATCTATGAATGTGATATCGTCACAGGAGTTTCATATCCACAATTCTTAGCGAAGATATGTTATTTTATCAAATATTACACACACACTCACATATATACATCTGTATACATATACATATATGCATAGGTACACATACATTTTGATATATATATCATAAAAGTTTTCGCAATTAATTTAACCATTAAAACAGAAGTAAATCGACACACACACATATATCTATATTGTAAAATGCATTTTTTTTTCAAGACCTCGCGATTGTTTTTAAAATCTGATTTAAAAAAACCCCATATGGTTTCTATAAAACTTTTTCCAATTAATAATTCCAACACTGGAATTTTACGTATATTGGAATCAATGCGTAGAATATTGCAATATCTGGTTGTTTCATCTCACTTTCAAGAATTTCCTCTATTTCGCGAATGGAACTTATCTACTAAACAGTTAATATTAACCCTTTATGTACGGATTTATGAATTCATGAAAATTGGCATTTTTCGTGAATTGTCTAAACTACATTAGAAGATTTACATAAACATTTAATAAATTTTAGCAGGATTTTAGAAGGATAGACGGATTTTGAAGGATTCATTAAATTTGAATTTATAGGGATTTTGTGCATTATTTATAACCCCGCTCAAATCTTTTATTTTAAATATTTTTCTTAGTATTTTATAGAATTAGGAAATGTACAAATATAATGTTCTTATAATAGAAATATAGAAATATTTTCGAATTGAGAAATTCCCCCCCCCCGCCCCTCAACGTCAAGGAAGCTGAAAAGATGCAAAGCAGAAGAAATCATCTTTTTAAAAATATTTTTGTTTTGTGTAACCAATAATGCTTCTGTAACAAGACAAAGTAATGTATCTACAACTCATTCTAAACTGTATTACTACTAATCAATGTATTAAATGAATTTTATAACAAGTTACTTTAATGGTACTTAGAAGTACCGTCAGTAGATAAAGGGTTAAACTGTTAACATTAGTTAAAATAATATTTTCGTCTTAATAATGAGTATATAAAAACAGTCCAATACAATATATAGAAATATTACCGCAAAAATGTAAGTGCGGCCCCTCGAGCGCTCTTCTATACCAGATTTTGGCTCTTGCAGAAATTTTAGTCATTACCACTACCTTGTCAAGTACCCTTTGAACTAACAAAATACACGAAAAAGTGACCTCTATAAGAATTGCATCCATTCTATAACTTAATTGACTTTTAATTATCCCGTAAGGCATGGTGACGTCACGGCGACGTCGTTGTGAAGTCACACTGTGATTTTGTGACCGTCGATGTGACGTCACGTGACGTGGATGTGACGTCACAGTGACTAGAATGCGATGTCGTTATGGCCGTTTTAGAGGTCGTTTGTGACGTCACATTGTGACCACTCTGTGAAGTCACGGTGTGACTAATTTGTGAAAAGTGTGTCATTTGTGACTATTTTGGCATTAACTTTGTGACGAACCTGTGACGAAAGTGACAATGTTTTGAAGTCACACTGTGACCAATTTGTGAAATACGTGTCATTTGTGACGAACTTGTCATAAACTCTGTGATGATTTCAAATGAAAATCAAATTTCAAATTAATTGCTTAAAAGGCGCAAAGGCGAACTAGTGAAAAAGATTCCATGCTGGAACTCGAACCCGGGCCATCAGTATAGCGCACTTACATTCTACCGACTAAACCACATGGAACGATACCCAGCCTGGAAAATTTCTCACTATTACATGTTGGCAAGGCTACAAACGCAGCACAAGATGCAATATTTATCGTCAGCCACCGACATGGCGCAAACACGAAACTTAATTAAATCCAGCATCGATTGAAACTATATTAATACTTGGAATTTTTTTTCAGAGAGAACCATTCGCCTTGCATACAATATTTCAAATGAAAATCAAATTTCAAATTAATAGTGTAAAAGGCAATTTTAGTTTGAAATTTGATTTTCATTTGGAATACTGTATGCAAGGCAAATGTTTCTCTCTGGAAAAATTTCCAAGTATTAATATAGTTTCAATCGATGCTGGATTTAATTAAGTTTCGTGTTTGCCCCATGACGGTGGCTCACGATAAATATTCCATCTTGTGCTGCGTTTGTAGCCTTGCCAACATGTAATAGGGAGAAAATTTCCAGGCTGGGTATCGTTCCATGTGGTTTAGTCAGTAGAATGTGAGTGCGCTATACTGATGACCCGGGATCGAGTCCCGGCGTGGATATTTTTCACTATGTTGGCCTTTGCGCCTTTTAAGCAATTTATTTGAAATTTGAATTTCATTTGAAATATTGTATGCAAGGTGAATGTCTCTCTCTGGAAAAATGTCCAAGTATTAATACTGTGATGATTCTTGTCATAAAAACTACGATAATTTTAAAGTAAAGTTTTGTTTGAAATATAAAATTTTATCTTTTTACCGTACTTTTTAGCAAGATATCACTATTTTGGAGTCCTATTCTTCTAAAATATTTTTAATTTTCCATTTAAAAAACAATGCTTATTAACTGACATCTTTTTTTATTAAGTTCTAAGCTTGATCTTGAATTCAAGCTTAATATTAAGAATGTGTAAGCTTTTTTTAATGTGTTATTATTTGTCATTGCTTTATTAAATACGAACATGGAGTCTAACGGACATTAATACAACTGTTACTTATAGAACTACATGATAAGTCCTATTTATTTAAATTTTTTATTCCCATATATATTGTATTTTGTGAATATGAGCTAATTAGATTTGGTATGTTTTATATGAAAAGACTGATCTGGGAAATAGAAACAACAAGTAATATATATCATGCGTTAGGCATAGATTATAAAACACTTTCCAACTCTTCCTAAATGTTTTAACAAGACATCGGCGGAAATAACGTAAATAAGATAACTAAGTAAACAAGTAAACGCGTAAAACATTTGAAAAACTGATTTACGCAGTTACCATCCACTAAAGTGTAAAAAAATCATAATTTTTTTAAAAAAAATAAAAAAAAAATCGGATTTTTTTATTTAAATCAGATTTTTTTGATTTAAATCAGATTTTTATGATTTTTTTTCCCAGCGTTCAAATACTGAATAGCTATCATGAGTTTTAGGTTTCCAAAACAATTACACCACTAATTGCTAACATAATCTATGTTTTTACACTTTAATTAATAAAATTATAATTGTTAGTTAGTAATTACAGAAATAAAAACTGCAAATTAGTAGTTTCATTAGGTAGGATTATACAATAATGTTATATACATTAATATTGTAATAATTATGTAAAACTTTATAAATACTAGTGATACTTAACATTTATGAAAATTATTAACTGCATTTTATATTAAATAGCTAACATTACTTCAAATTAATTATTAAACAATCAACTCTCTAATTAGGAACATATTATACATTTTTTAAGCCTTAATTATTAAAATGATAATAATTCATTTTAGAAAGAAAAAGGGACAGGATGCTAGTTCAAAAAACGGGCACTATTTCATGAGGAAATATATTAGTAATGTGTTTAGTAATGACGTAATAAAAAAAAAGAATATTTTTTAGCATTATAAGTAAAGTGTCCTTAATTTTTAATAATTTTATGAATAACAAATTGAAAAATACAATTAAATAACATATTTTAATAATATCCTGTTTTTTTCTAAAGAAATAAAGCTCCATATTTTTGCAAGTTTTTTTCCACATGAATTTAGAATACTGTTGAATGGGGAAGTTTTTTACAAGAAATCTCTGGCTACAACTACAGGTAAATTTCAACTTTTTTTTTTTCTTTTTTTAAGGCAGGGTGCATTTTGCCAATTTCAAAAGGGGCATGGTGTGGCACCATTAAAAAAAATGGCCTAGAAGAAGCAGTATAAGTAATTACAGAATTAATAAAAACTGCAAATAAGTAATTTCATTAGTTAGTAGCACAAATAACAAAACTAACAAATATTATTTGCAGTTCATTTTGCATTTGTATTTAGGAAAATTTCTGTAAACCACCAAAATCTATACTTACACACATGTACGTGTATGCTAAGCAAAAAAAAAAAAAAAAAAAAATGAAAATGAGTTAAACCCATTCATATAGAATAAATATAAGTTAGCCACTAATATCTGAAATCCGCAAAATATTTAAGTAACAGCATTATTACCTCTATTAGCTTTGAATGGTTCAATTTTTTAATATATATGAGTTACAATAATAATAATAATAATAATAATAATAATAATAATAATAATAATAATAAACATTTATTTAACCTATACCAAAGAAGCTCTTGCTGTGCTTAGCATTTTTATACCAATTATTTCTTTTTCTCTTATGCATTCATTTACAATTTAGCTGCTGAGCAGATGTCATTCTTTCATTCTTCTTTAACTTGAGATTGCTATTAATTACTATTTATTCTTTTACTTGTAGAAATGTAATTATACTTGCTATGTGTATTTTATATAAAATAATGCATAAATTGATTACCTAAAGGAAATTATGACATTGCAAATTATGTTAGATTTAAATATCATTTTTAAATGAAACTGTTTTAATTTGGATAAAAACTTAAAAACAATGCTTTTTACAAACTCAACTGTTTTTAATTTTTTATAATACTAATGAATCAAGCTTAGAAACAATTATTTAAAGCTCTTTTTTTGTTTATTCATAAGTCAAAATACCTGTAGAAAATTTCAAATTATGTTCATGTTAGATTTTAATACTTTTTTTGACATTTTAAACATTTAGAAAATTTTTGATTTTAATCAATGATTTTTTTAAAAAAATCGGTTGATTAAAATCATGATTTAATCGCTGATTTAAATCAACCGATTAAAATCGTTGACACCCTACCATCCACAGCCAAATATGTTTTCTAATTTTTTTAAACAGTCCTGTATTTGATCTGTAGATTGATATATATATACTATATAATGAAAAAATTTAGTTTATCAAGGAAACGCATAAGAGGTTGAAATTCTCTTTCAGCAATTTATACTAATATATAGAAACATACTTAAGTAATTTTGTACAACCCTGTAGTTTACCTAGAACCTTTATTACACGCCACTATTTAGTTAAAATTTAGTTCAAGCTAAAACACTCTTAAAACTGCTGAAATCACATTTCCAGAAATTATAATTCATAGACGGCAACGTATCCAATTCTTTGCGTGACCCTGTATATCATTTTATCTATATACTACAAACATTTCTTAGTAAATTAAATACAGTGCAGCGTTAAAATGCATAACTTATTTAAAAACCACCTTTAAGCAATACCCAGTAACCCTTATGAATACTTTTGTATAGTCCTGTATATGAATTATAGCATATATACCGGGTGTCCCAAAAAGGACTGACTGATTTTAAAATTCAATAACATGCAAACGGTGACAGATATTTAAAAAATTCTTGCAGGAGGGTTATGCATAAGGTCAAAAGTTTTTTTACAGTGATTTTCAATTTTAGTTCGAATTACAAACAATAGATGGCGCTGCGATCAATAAACGCTAAATTCAGGCTCGATTTTTGGTACTTCGTGGCCCGGATAATACATTTCCATCTCCTTTTTCAGCATGGAACAAGAGAAAGGACCAGAAATCGAGCCTGTATTTAGCGACTATTGCTTACAGCGCCATCTATTGTTTGTAATTCGAACTAAAATCGAAAATCACTGTAATAAAACTTTTGACCTTATGCATAACCCTCCTGCAAGAATTTTTTAAATATCTGTCACCGTTTGCAATTTATTGAATTTTAAAATCAGTCAGTCCTTTTTGGGACACCCGGTATATGCACCATATACTATGCATAAATGTAGTGAATCATAAAAGTGCATATCATAATTAAAAATGTATTTCCAGCAATCATCGCTAATGAACAGTACTTCGGATACAATATAGTATCTGAAATATTTTGTGTGTCCCTGTAAATGCTATATACACTTCGTATTATACATGAAATAATTCATAGTATGTAAACCTCAACGACGTATATCAATTTCATTACATATCAAATAGATTAACATAAATAAAGTACGCCGCAAACAATTCCCTCCACCCCTACATCATTATGTATTGGAATTCCTTTTTTAGCCCTGTAAATGAACAATAACTATTTTTTGCATCGCATATTCTATGGAATGCACATTTTAGTGCGCTTCATAAATGCATATCAATTTTATTCTGTTTGAAAGCGTGTAAAATCATTAAAAATCATTTAAAACGATTTTTTTCCCACAGGCCGAAATGTAATGGAATAGAATTGACTGTCCCTGTAAATGAACTAAACATGCTACAAACTTCGTTACAAATAGGGGTCTTGCTATGGTAAACGTCAATAACATCCAAAAATTTTAGGTCAATCCGAGTATATTTACGCGAGTTAGAGCGCGGACAGACGGCCAGACAAACCGAAGTCATAAACACTTTTCAACTTTATCGGCATGAAAAACACTTTATTTCAATTCTTAAATATTATATTTTATTTTTTAATGCCAATAAAATAAATGTATCGAAAATGTAGAAAATGAGTTTACAATCAAAGAAAATTTAATAACTGACTCTGAATGTCTACAATTAAATGTTTGATTAAAATCACAAACAGCAAAAAAACGGTTAAATACAATTTAAAAAATATATAGCAATTTGAAAAACACTAAATAATTAGTATTTATAATTGTACTATTAAACAACAACAAACTATAATAGATGAATTAAATGCATTTAACAATTTCTCAAAAATCTTTCCATCGCCATATTTGCTTTTGAAAGGAATACCAGATCAGTCTCATTGCATATGACATACAACTATTTAACTCATGTAATAATCTGTCAAAAAGGAACAAAAAATTTAAATTAAATAAGACATACCTTTTAAGTTCCATAAATATTTTAATAATATCCGTATTTTATCCTAAATTGTCAGGCATATTTCTGTTAGCTTAAAAAAACTAACTCTCCGTGTCAGAAGTTCTCTGATCCTTATTTTATTCTGCGGTTTAATCCAGCGCAGACGATATTTGACCAAGCAGCTGCTCCTACTGTATTATTATATATTTTTTTTTTCTTTTGTACACAACAGAGTTTAAATGCGCAGTAATTTTACCTTTATGAGAGTATCTGTAATGAAAATTTTCTATTTGAATGAAACACCTGCCTTTTTTCTTTCTTTTTTTTAAAGTACAGTTTGTTTTACACCTAATAAATAAATACGTATCTTCTTAATAAATGAAAAGAGAGTATACAGGATAAAAAAAATTTTCTTTGTCAATCTGTCATTTTTTTCATATTCATTTTCTGTAGAATAAAACAATTTTAAAATAACTTTTTTTAAAGTCATATCTCTAAAACACGAATTTGAAACACGAATAATTATATCATGGGTTTTGTATAAAATTTGTATACATATTTTTTCGGAAAATACTAATTTTATTTAAAAAGTCTGAAAGAAGTAGAATAAAAAAAAAATAGTTATTTAAAATAGTTAAACACTAACAGGAAAAAATATGACTTGAATGCAAATTCTAAAGTAAGAAATGCATATATGACTAAACTCTGAGTATTCTTTCTACGTGCTCATTAAAAGCTACAGACTTAACAGTAATAGAAAATTTTAGTTTGAAACCACAGAAGGGTTTAGAATACCACTGGTCGACAAAAAATAAAATAAAATAAAATAAAATAAAAAAATATAACAACTTCCTCCCTGAAAGCTAAATATGTAAAGTGTACAGATGTAATATTCCTAATTCTAAATATGTTATCCAAATTGCTCCAATACGTACCATTTTCCCGAGAAACATTTCTATAATAACAATCAGTGAAGGATTAAATTGCAATGGTGGATAAAATTGAAATCATAAAAAAGTATACTTTCACTGTCTTAAATAAGAAATTGATAAAATATAGCATGAAAATCTAGTTTGTTGATACTTCTACCGTGCATTTTTTTTCTGCCCCCCCCCCCCTCTCTTTTCGTGTCCGAATTTACTATTTCCTATCCACTAATATATTTTCATTCCTTATGTCGCTGTAACTCGGGCATGTAATATTTCTGTTCATTTTCAAAGATTTTTGATGTTCATATTTTTGTCACACTGTGACTTACAATATGGTGATTTTTTTCGTCACAAATGTGACGTGACGTACGTTACATGCAGTGTCATAACAGTGACGTCACAATTTTTTTTAATTGCCAGAAAATATAATTTTACATAAATAACATGTTTTGAATATTTTTTGTAATTTTTCAAAGTTTTCTAAGAAGTTCACATCTCAGTCACAATGTGACATCACTGAGTGGTGGCATTTTGGTCACAGATGTGACGTGACCACAGTGACTCACAGTGACGTAACAACGACGTCACCGTGACCATGCATGCTATGAGGGATAAAATTCAAAATGTATATTAAGAAAGTTTTATTTTATCCATTAAAGCTCTAAAAAAAAAGTGTGGACGCATGTAAAGTTTAAATTCTGTCCTCTTTTTAATAAAGTGTATTAGGATTTCATATAACAATTTTGGAAATTTTCGTAAATTTTTTTCTGTGATTTTTACTTTCTTCTATCTTTACAAGAAGAAAGTATTGGATTCATGAAAATTTTCGAATTCCGGTTTTCGACGGATTTACACGTTTTAGGGGTTAGAGATTCCAAAAAACATGTTTTTACAAAATGTCTGTCTGTCTGTCTGTGTGTATGTGACACAAATTTTGTGGGCGCTCTATCTCAAGAACTAATGCACGGAATTTAATAAAAATTGATATTCAGTTAGTCCCTAATACAAATTGATGCTGATTAGGTTTTGGTGTAAATCGCTCGACAGGTGGCGCTGCTATGCTGCATTTTTCACGATTTTCGCAATAGCTGTATCTCACGAACTAATGCACGGATTTTATTCAAACATCAGATTTAGTTAGTCCTTGATATGAATTGATGCTGATTACGTTTTGGTGCAAATCGCCCAACAGGTGGCGCTGTTATGATGAATTTTGCAGGCTTTACATGATTTCCCCCAATAGCTCTATCTTAAGAACTAACGCACGGATTTTCATCAAACTTCAGATTCAGTTAGTCCTTGATATGACTTGCTACTGATTATGTGTTGGTGTAAATCGCCCAACAGGTGGCGCTTCTGTGTTGTCTTTTTCACGATTGCCTCAATACCTCTATCTATAGAACTAATGGACGAATTTTCATCTAACTTCAGATTTAGTTGTATGTTGACACAAGTTGCTGTTAATTATTAGGTTTTGGTGTTAATCACCGAATAGGTGGCGCTGCTATGCAGGAATTTTCTCGATTTTCGCTATAGCCCTATCTCAAAAACTAATGCACGGATTTTCTCCAAACTTCAGATTCAGTCAGACGTTGACATAAATTGTTGCTGATTAGGATTTGGTATAAATCACCCAATAGGTGCGCTGCTAGGCAGCATTTTGCTGGATTTAGACGATTTCACCGATAGTCATATCTCAAGAACTAATGCACGGAATTTCATATCTTTAGAATCCTCATGAGATGCATAAATTGCCATTTAATTTTGGCAGTGTGATAGCGAATTTTGAAGTATTAACATGTATGAGATAGAAGAAAGTTTTGGGATTGGTACATCCGACTAGTTTTTTTAAGAATTCAAAATTCTAGTTTAATGTTCATTTTACATTCTTTTGTTTAGTTACGCAAATACAAATGAAGCATCAAAATTTGAAATCTTACTGTGCTTCATTATTTCAGAGTGTTCCCTTTCCAAGGAATGCGGTTTTAATCTTTTAGGCCAATATAGTAAATTCTGTCCTTTTTTAGTCAATTTATTTTAAAATATAATATATTTTTACGAATGAATTATTCTTGTATGCAATGCACGCATGGTTTTTCACATTTGATTTGCTAAAACCAGCCAAGATTTTTTTTTGTTATGAGTACAAATATACTGTGTTCTCCGAAGTTTATTTTATGCAAAAGTAATCGTGAATTTTAAACTTTTTACTTGAAGAACACAAGAAAGATTTATTTTATCAATTAAAGTTCTAAAAAAAGTGTGCACTCATACAAAGTTTTTGAATTTATTTTGAAATATAATACACATTTTACGAAAGAATTAATTTTGTATACAGTGCGCGCATGGTTTTTCGCATTTGATTTGCTAAAACCAGCCAAGTTGTTTTGAATGGGTACAGTTATAATTTCTCGGAAATTTTTTTACATACAAAAATACTCATAAATTCTAAATTTCTCACTTGAGAAACATACTAATAAATCATTTTGTGCTTCTATAGGTTTAATACATTCAATCAAAATTTAATGAAATTCTAGCAAACTATTTTTCTGAAATCGTGCGCGCAATGACCAAAATCGCCGTTTTGAGAAAATTGACTTTAAAGATCAAATTACCCCTTGATCATATAAAAAGGGCCAAAATTGTTTTAGCTATTTCTCTTTTAAAGCGATATTTTTAATGTTACTACAATCATATTTGAATTATTAGATATTTTAAAAAAATCAATTTTTTCACATTTTAAAAAGTACTTAATTCCTAAAGTACTATTTAGTAAGCAGCTTTCTGAATGTTTTCTTCCTTCACTTATAGATATTAAAACCTTCAGATCACTAGTCTGCATGATATCAGATGATTAAAAACCAATGACTGCCCTTAATACATTTTTTATGCTGATTACAGAACTGTTCTTAGTTTTCTTCTATCACGTATAGTTTGTTTACAATCGACCCGAGTTGATTTTGAAGATTCATCGCTGAGAATATGCATTATGTGGTAGTCACACATGACGCAAATGTACTTCTGGATGCCAAGTTATCGAACAACTCTTAGAATACAGTATTAGAAAACAGGACTAAAAATATCGTGCATGAACCACTCGTAAACCCCCCAAAAAATCTTTCTTCCACCATTACATATCAAATTAGGATTAATGAAGCAATTTGTAAAGACTGTACCACAAGATGGGTATTGCTTTAAGTACCTTATGAAATTTCTCTTCATCACACATGAAAAATTAAAAGCTGCAATTTTAATTGGTCCTCAAATCAAAAAGCTGACGACGGACAAAGATTTTGAAAAAACGATGAATGAGATAAAAAAAGACGCATTGACCGCTTTCAAATAATGGAATTATGAATAAAGAGAAGGAGACATATAGTGTACTGTCTACCAGTTGCGAGTGAAGTAACTGAGGAGGTTGTCACAAGATGGCGGCTGCTTGTTTTTAAATCGGATCTTCAGTTTCTGATTACCGCCAGGAAAAACACCCCACCAGTAAAATTGAATAGAAAATTTCGTCTTAATTAAGCGTCTTATTCATGGAAAATTTTCTCAAAAATGTCGTAAAATTTTCTATTTGTTTTTACTGGTGTCCGTATGCCTTGTAAAACTGTCAGTTTGTTTCCTGGCTGTCACAATATGGCGGAAACGCAGGGCCTAACTACCGCCAAAATAAACTCCAACCAGTAAAAATCAAAATATGTTTTTACTATTATTTATGGCTGAAATGTTTCAATAAGAAGGCGTTTAAATAAGCTGAAAATTTCTATATAAATCTACTGGTTGAAGTTTCCACCGGCGATAAATAACTCCTGCGGTAGCGGTTACAGTTGAAGCTTCACTATTTTAAGGATATGTCAGTTCCTCTTTATTAATAGTTCCATGCTTCAAATGTGTTACCGAAAACTTTATACGGAATAAGAAAGGTCCAAATTACAGGAATATTGTTGAAACAATACTGGAAAAGTTCAAGAAGTTGGGCTGTAATATGAGTGTAAAAATGCACTTTCTGCATTCCCATATGGACTACTTTCCAGACAATCTCGGACGTTACAGTAAAGAGCACGGTGAGCGCTTTCACCAGGATATCAAAGAGATGGAGAATAGGTACCGGGGAAGATGTAATGTAAATATGTTGGCAGACTACTGTTGCATGTTGAAGAGGGACATAAATGATGAAGGAGTATCTGCAAGAAAGACAAAAAGAAGAAAGTTTGTTTAATACTTATAAGGACATTTTTTACAGTATTTTTAACGTGTTTAACGAAATACCCTGTATGAAATTGTGATAAATTTTTGATTGCATTAATTAAAATATTGAAAACACAATTTCTTATTTTTTGTAAAATCCTGACGTGATAGGCAAAAACGGAAGTCATTTCCCGAATCAGCATCAAAATTTGATTCAGAAAAACTTATTCATAACAAATCATCTGACAAAAAGCTTAAAAATGCAGACTGGTGTAATATGTGCTATGTAATAAATCTATGTATTAAATAAGTATATAAGTAGAAATAATAATTAAAAAACACTCTTTTATAAACCTTCAATGTTCATCTTGAAAATCAAGCCTTATTTTTTACTGCGCTTTATGCTTTTTCTCGAAAATGTCCGTTATAATACATTATTTTTTCATGGTAACCAAACTCTATTATGAAAAATTCACTGCTTTTTTACGCTTTGTAGAAAGCGCAAGCAAGTGAATTTGTTGAATAATATATAATTTTTCATGTGCTTCTTTTTTAAGATGGGACAACAGGAATGAAAGAATGAAACATTTAATGTATCTTTCTAGGATTTCTAAATTAATTTCTCATCGCATAATCGTAAATTAATTACATTAAACTATTAATTGATAAAAGGGTATTTTCTTTTAAATATTACACTCTTAATTCCCCCCCCCCACACACATACCTTTTATCCTTTAAACTGTACCATTGTTGCAGTTTCATATCCATTTGGCGAATTTTGGCCAGTGTTTATTGGTGCATCATTAAATTCATAATTATTTGAACTCGTATACGATTGTAGAGAACAATTTCTAGCAGGGCTTAATTTCTAAGGAAAAAAGTACCGGAGCCCTAATATTCTGTACCATTACTAGCAACTGAACCCCTCCCACCCCCTGTCACTTCAGTCTCCATATTTATATTTTGTACATTATCTGCAAGATTTAAAGCATTTTTTTTTTCTTTAGCAAAATAAAAATTTCAAATATATCTATCAATATATACTTAGCTGTCAACTATTCCACTTTTTAGTTATCACGTCTTCTGAATAGTAATATTTGCCTAATTTTAATGTTAATTAATTGCAGATTTCTGCGATTAAATTTGGTGAGGATTTTGAGTCGGAAATAGTGTTAACACAAAAAGGGATATTTTTAAGAAAAAATGAATGAAATTTACAAAAATTAATATTTATATGCTGAAGAATAGAACAAAACTTTTTAATTTCCTTTTAAATGTGCATATCTTAAACTAGATTCCTTTCGCATAACAATCTTTTGTGGCGAATCCCTGAAAATCAGATTAAATTAAAATTTTGACACCGTTATCGGAAAGATTCGATGCTTTTATAGATAAAGGGGAAACACAGCTTGTTTTCTATCAGAATAACAATACATGGCAATTATATCTGCTTACAAATGAAAGTGACTTCGTAAATGTGCAGATCAGAGCCTTAGCACCGGCAGCATTCATGATACAAAATAAATAGAGAAATCACTAACATGATTGTTATACCCATAAGCAATAGAAGACAAAAAGCCTCAAACAAACAAAACTTAAAGCTGATGCTCGTTGGCTAAAAACAGAAGATATTATTTTCAGGTTAGATATCTAAATAAAAAAAATAGCCAATTCAAAATTATCCTACTGTCACAAAGAAAATCGAACTGAAAGCAAATTCATTATTCAGTCTCTTGAGTGGCGCCGTATGAACACGTCGCCAACATAAATTTGAATATAATAAATTTGAAATAGAAAAACATGATTTCTGTTTTACCTTCATTTAGATCAAAATAACATTAAAATGATTTGAAATAGAATATACGTAATTATTTCGAATGAGCGAAAGGTTTTTTTTTTTCTATACATGAATAAATAAAATTTTGAATGTAAGACAGATTGAGCTTGAGTCATTACAAGCCCCAAAACTGATATGAAAATTAAGTCCGTTTTATCTCCATCTCCTACGTCTTCGACACATTACGTCAAATATAAGTGTTTTGATAAAAAAGAATGCAAAATCTTGGAGATGGGAAGTAAGGAAAGGGTAATTTAGGCTTCGGTTTTTCGGAAGCGTTATTGTACTGGACTCCGGAGCCCTATTTTTATGAGCTCCGGTGAATTCCGACCAATATTTAAAAATTCACTAAAAACAGAAAAGTACCGGAGCTAGGCTCCGGCGGGCTCCGGCGCAAATTAAGCCCTGGTTTCTAGTAGAAAAGTTCTAGAGAATATCTGCCGGTTTATCATCGGCGGTGGCCTAACGGAAGAATACCTTAAATTTAATATATCTGTATATATATTTCCCTTGCGTGGCGCTAAAATAGCGTTGAATTTGTAGCTTGCCGTTTGGCAACAACCACAGAAACACAATTAATTTGCCTTATTACTACATTTCACCAATCAGAAGGGTGATTTCACCACTTAAACTCGCGTCATATTTAAAAGAAAAATTTTAGTGGTTTTCATAAAATGATTATTATGATATAATCAAAGATATTAAAACGATTCCGTTTAAGGATGCACTAATCGCGCAAGAGCAGAACGCATATTATGTATTGAGAAACAATATAAGGTAATCTGTGTAAATATAATGACAGTGAATAATCTTTCATAATAAGCAATATGGAAAACGAAATGTTTCCGATGAAAATAATGACGTCATTCGGAAAACAAAAGATGCATTTTCATCCATGAATTAAAATATTTTACTATAACTGTGTCAGTGATGACGTCATATTCCCGATCCTTATTCCTACGCATGCATAGACTGGACTCTTCCTATTTATTTAAAGATCCTTGGTATACACAAAATAAAATATTTCTGAAAATTACGTAATTTTAAATTATTTAAAATGAATATTTAATGAAACTCAGGAATTTTAAAACAATTGCTTAAATGACGGTTTAATCACAGAAGGGATGAATGGTTTTGATAAAATGATGTTACATTTGAAAGAAAGGATTCATTATCATATGGACTCCAAAAGTATTATGGCACACGGTAGAATTGTTTAAAACAAACAACCGATTTCTGGGAAAGTTTCCCATAGTGTGAAGCAATTACCTCCCGGAAAAAAGCGCAGAAAAAAAAACTAGGAAATGCACAGGAACGGTTTGTTAGTAACTGTCAATGACGTCATGAGCTTTAAAGTCTATATAAAACTGAAATATTTTAGAACGATTTTGTCAATATGACATCATATTCACTGGCCTTAACATCTAAATCAGCAAATTAAAATTCAGAGCAGGAGCTCTTTCTAAGTATAGTACGGTCTTTTGGAAGATGTAAGAATAGCAATGGCCATTGGTTCGTTTTACGGTCACGTGATGCATTCAGAAAATCTGATCAAAAGTTTTTTTTAGACACATCAGAAAACGTGTTGTTTAAAATTTTTTAACTTGCCAAGTGCCTGAGGTATATTGTATTTTTCATGTCGAACGAACTTTAAACAGTGTTTGTTTGATTTATATTGAACTATCGTGGTATCAGGTAGTGTTATTCTAAGAGTATTTCAAAATACATTTAAGCCGTTCTATACAATATTATGCGCAATAAGTTTTAAATTAATTGTGTTTAAATGTAATTTTTTCAGTTAATTATTTTACATTTCAAAAATTGGTAAATTTCATAATGTTAAAATGATTTATGCCTATTGGTAGTACCAACTAAATGCATTTTTAATTGTGATTTCAACAAAGTTTTTAATTACTTTTTTATCTTAATTTTTTTTTTAACATTTCATAAGTTAAAAGGGTTTATGATAATACTTATTATGTCTAGAGTTGCTGCAAAAAGTGTCGAGCAAGTAAAGTGAGCTTGGAGCGCGTAGCGGTTTCATTTTGAATTGTGTCGCAATTCACGGGGGTTGGCGAACGTCAGTGAGCAGGGGGCAGAGGCCCCTAGTTACTTTATAATTAAGTTCTAAAAATATTAAGATGTGTCGTATTGTCATCGGAAATACACCTGTGAACGTAAGTTTTATAATTCTAGCATATCAGGAAGAGAAAAATCCATTACAAAATTCCTTCTCACTGACAAGCCCGTGTTAATACGTTCACTAAGCTCCAGGTTTCACGGCAATATCAGCAATATTTAAAATAATATAATTCTGTTGATTTAATGGATTTTTAACACATTGAACAATGATTAAGAGCCATTATTTTGAAATTCAGACAAAAAAGTGATATCTTGATAGTTGTATTTTTTAATTGGCTTCACTTTTTTTTATGTTGAAGTAGATCATATTTAATGAATATTGCGCAATTTTGAAGCCCTGAAAAACTTCCTGTTTCCTGTAGAAAATGTCAAAGTTCAAGATCATGAATCCCTTTTTTCATGAAAATTGAAATGCCAGTATGTTTGGATTGTTATATCTCTGGAAAGCAACAACATCCCAAAATTCTTTTGTCATAAACTGTTAGTATAACACTACATGCTTAGTAAAATTTACTTGGTTCCATGGGGCACCGTTAATTTTCATTGTTATGTTGCCACAAAATGCAATCAAAATGACGTTTTTGTCCGTTTTCTGCACTTATTATCTTAGTTAAGCAATAGTACCCCAAAAGTTTTCTTATAGAATTTGAAACCTTACTATTAGGGCAAGCTAAGTAATATAGAACTTTAACGGGATATCGATGCTGTTAGCAGATATAATCTGTTAAATATTCAATAGTTTAAAAATCTGGAAGTTTTGAATTAGTCCTATCTCAAAACAGCATCACAGTTGAATAAAACAAAATATATCAGATAATAGTTGAACATATGTACAAAAGCCTGGAAACGAAAAATAAGTGGGGTCTCATGCTATTTTCAAGAAAAAAAAAAAAAAAAAAAAAAAGACAAACGTTACAAAAAGGCAGTGTCAATATCAGACTTTTTCCCTATCAGAAAATGATTTATCCCGTTACTCTTTCCCTTTCCTATGTTTTTTCCTATGAGGAAATGGAACATCCCTTTTCTCTTTCTCCTTCTAGGGGAAAAGCCTGATTATTGCACTGCCTTTTTGTAACGTTTGTCATTTCTTTTCTTTTGAAAATAGCATGAGACCCTACTTATTTTTCGTTTCCATGTTTTCGTACGTAGGTTTAACTACTACCTGATATATTCTGTTTTATTCAACTGTGATGCTGTTTTGAGATAGGACTAATTCAAAAGTTGCGAATTTTGAAAATTTGAATATTTAACAGATTATATCTGCTAACAGCATCGATATTCCGGTAAAGTTCTATATTACTCAGCTTGTCCTAATAGTACAGTTTCATATTTTATAAGAAAAATTTTGGGTACTATTGCTTAACTAAGATAATAAGTGCAGAAAACGGGCAAAAACGTCATTTTGATTGCATTTTGTGGCAACATAACAATGAAAATTAACAATGCTCCATGGAACGAAGTAAATTTTACTAAGCATGTAGTGTTATACTAACAGTTTATGACAAAAGAATTTTGGGATGTTGTTGCTTTCCAGAGATATAGTAATCCAAACCTACTGGCATTTCAATTTTCACGAAAAATGGGATTCATGGTCTTGAACTTTGACATTTTTTACAGGATACATGAATTTTTTTCAGAGCTTCAAAATTGCACATTATTCGTTAAATATGATCTACTTCAACATAAAAAAAAATCAAGCAAAACAGAAAATACAACTATCACATTTTGTCTGATTTTCAAAATAATGGCTCTTAATACTCTCAAGGACTAGATTCATATTTTGAATTAAGTTTTTTTATATGATGTTGAAAGAATCATATTGTTTTAGCATTTAAAACAAAATGAAGAGAAAACAACATTACAATTTTGCCCTTTTGCAAAACTGTCAGAGGGTTTTAAGGATGGATGAATATATTTTTTTCACCTATAAAGATATCCTTGCGGTGAAACATACTTTACAGTTTGCGTGAATCTAAGTAACCAATGATATATCGGGTGTCCCATAAATTTGTTAACGTTTAAAAAAATCATAAAAACTGATAAAATTGCTTTAATTTGAATGCGGTTTTCGATGAAATTATTCTGATATGTTGAGGGATTGGGGGGGGGGGGGGATAGGTTTCTTTTTTGGGTAAAGAAATGATGTTCAGTAAATGATCTATGTGTCCGCCACTACAAAGAATTACACTTTGTTTGCGAGCAAGAATTGTGTTAACTGAGGAATGCAGCATATCCGGATGAATGCAGGAGATGCCTGCTTTTTCGAAACATTGAACGAGAGAGAGCAGTCCGGGAGGATATATTGGAAATTTTCCCTTATTCTTCAATTTTTTTTCCTGTTTGAAACAGTCATAAAACTTCGATCGCAGATTGCCTGCTCAGTTAAAACTGTTTCACCACCATGCCTTACCCCCCAAACTCAAGATAACATCGAAGGATTTGCACTAGTAATAGGAAAATTCAAAATAAAAGGTTAAACGTGTATTTTGTTTTCTATAGGAATATATTTTGCATACTTCATGCACCTGGAATGCGTGAAGCGCCCCCTATTGATAAATATTATCACTAATTTATTTTTTTTTACCAAGAAAAAAAAAATCCCCCATATGAAAATAATTTTGTCGTAAACCACATTCGAATAAACCTGTTCCGTCACTTCTTATGAAATTTTGAAATGTTAACAAATTTATGAGACACGTGGTATATGTATTTTTCATGAAATTGCATTTTCCTGTTACTTTTTTCCTTAAAGAGAACTTTTGTCTGCTGGTCCCATGCAATTTTTTATGGGTCAAATAGTCTTTAAAGTGTCCAAAAATCGATGTTTTTAAAAATAGCTTATAATTAAATACGATTTTTTAGGAACATTTAAAGACAAACCCCATTCAAAAATTCGCATTACAAGAGAAGTTATGTCTAAAACTCTTTGAGCTTTTTCTGTATCATCAAGGGGTGAATTCATCTTTACTGTTAATTTTCTCAAAAAAGCGATTTTGATCCTTGCGCGCACAATTTCTCAAAAACGTTACAAAGACTACAATGGTTGCCTAGAATTTCACGAATATTTTTCTGAATGTATTAAATGTACAGAGTCAAAAAATGTCCTATTATTATATCTCTCTTATAAGAAGTTTAGTATTCATGACTACTTTTGTATATAAAAAAACCCTCGATATTTCGGATTTCTTAAATAAAGAAAAAAAAAATTCTCGGGATCTACAAGTTTTATTTTTTTTTTCATTGTAACTCATTTTGAAAAAAAAAATTGCTTTTGTACTCATACAAAAAAAAAAAAAAAAAAAAATCTTGATTCTTTTTAGCTATTCAAATGAGGAAACTCATACGCGCAATGCATGCAAGAATATTTCTTTCGTAAAAATTGTATTATCTATAAAAATAAATTTTAAAATTTCATATATCGTCGGTACCATGTCAAGCTATCCAATATAAGAACAATGTTGCCAGTGGCCTACTTTTTTTAAATTCAGACTTCTTGATTGGCACCACTTTTTTGAAATAATAAAATTCGCCTTATTTAATGGCAGATTAATTAAGGCGAAAACAAGGGGAATTTTACCATTTCAGAAAAGTGGTGCCAATCAAGAAATCTGAATTTAAAATAAAAAGAAAAGTGCCCAGTTAAACTGATGGCATTGAGCTCACAGACTATTCACATTAATTGTACATTATACTCTTATTTCAAAGAATAATGCCCCTCAAAAAATAAATGAAGTGGGATTAGCCCCCGTTTCCCCGCTTTATACTTAACCAATAAACCTCCAAGTCTAATCAGAGAAGTTCCTTAACATAATAAACTGGTATACCAAATTGAAGCAAATCAGATAATTCTGCATGAAAAAAACCATATCGCTGAATTAAGAAGGGGGTCTAACGCCCCCTTTCCCCCCCTTTATACTTAACTAATGAACCTCCAAATCTAATCAGGAAAGCTTCTTATCAGAATGAACATAGAAAAAGAAATAAAATTAATTGGATAATTCTGCGTGAAAATCAACTTATCTAAATTAAGGGGAGGGGACATGCCCCCCTTTCCCCCTTTTATACTTAACCAATGAACCTCCAAATCTAATGAAGGAAGCGCCATATCGGAATAAACCGGTATATAAAATTTGGAGCCAATCGAATAATTCTGCACGAAAAACACATTAATCTAAATTAAGGAGGGGGAACTAGCCGCCACCCCCTCTTTAGACTTAACCAATAAACCTCCAAATTTAATAAGGCAGCTCCTTAACATAATAAACCGGGATACCAAATTTGGAGCAAATCGAATAACTCTGCATGAAAAATCCATTTCTAAATTAGGGGGGGGGTCTAGCCCTCCTTTCCCCCCTTTATCTGATGAAACTAACTAATATCTCTAACTAATGAACCTCCAAATTTAATCATGGCAGCTCCTTAACATAATAAGCCGTCATACCGAATTTGGAGAAAATCGGATAACTCTGCATGAAAAATCCATCTATCTAAATTAAGGGGTGGTCATCCCCCATTTCCCCCCTTTATACTTAACTAATGAACCTCCAAATTTAATAAGGGAAGCTGCTTAACATAATAAACCGGTATACCAAATTTGGAGCGAATCGAATAATTCTGCATGAAAAACTCGTCTATCTAAATTAAGGGAGGCGGTCATCCCCCATTTCCCCCCTTTATACTTAAGTAATGAACCTCAAAATTTAATCAGGGAAGCTCCTTAACATAATAAACCGGTATACCGAATTTGGAGCAAATCGAATAATTCTGCATGAAAACCCATTTATCTAAATTAAGGGGGGGGGGGGCTAGCCCGCTATACCCCCCTTTATACTTAACTAATGAACCTCCAAATTTAATCAGGGGAGCTCCTTATCATAATAAGCCGGTATACCAAATTTGGAGCAAATCGAATAATTCTGCATGAAAAACCCATCTATCTTAATTAAGGGGGGTCAGCCCCCCTTCCCCCTTTATAGGTGAGTAATGAACCTCCAAATTTAATCAGGGAAGCTCTTTAACATAATAAACCGGTATACCAAATTTGGAGCAAATCGAATAATTGCATGAAAAACCCATCTATCTAATTTAAGGGGGTGTCAGCTCCCCTTCCCCCCTTTATACTTAAGTAATGAACCTCCAAATTTAATCAGGGAAGCTCCTTAACATAATAAACCGGTATACTAAATTTAGAGCAAATCGAATAATTCTACATGAAAAACCCATTTATCTAAATTAAGGGAGAGGGGTTCTAGCCCCCTTCCCCCTTTATACTTAACTAATGAACCTCCAAATCTAATCAAGGCAGCTTCTTAACATAATAAGCTTGTATACCAAATTTGCAGCAAATCGAATAATTCTGAATGAAAAACCCATCCATCTAAATTAAGGGGGGGGGGGGGGCGTGAGCCCCCTTCCCCCCTTTATACTTAAGTAATGAACTTCCAAATTTAATCAGGGAAGCTCCTTGACATAATAAACCGGTATACCAAATTTGGAGCAAATCGAATAATTCTGCATGAAAAACCCATTTATCTAAATTAAGGGGGAACTAGCCCCACCTTTCCCTTCTTTATTCTTAACCAGTGAACACCCAAAACTAATCAGGGAAGCGCCTTATCAGAATGAACCTAGAGAAAAAATTTGAAGCGAATGGGATGTTTCTATCAAGAGTTATCGCGTTACGTACATACGTACGTACATACATACATACATACAGAACAGGCGGGCACATTAGCTCTTAGGCTTTGATAGCCTGTGAGCTAAAAAGTAGTCGACTGGCAACACTGTTTTCATATTGGATAGCTTGACATGGTACCGACGACATGTGCAGTGTTGCCAGATTCTGGACCTATTTAATTAAGATTATTTGACTGTCACCACTTTTTTAAAATAGTATAATTCACCTTATTTTTCAGAATTTTTTATCGTTTTTTAAATAGGTCGAATATTTCTATTTCGAAAAAATAGTGACAATCAACAATCTGGGGACAAAAAAGTCCCCAATCTGGCAACACTGGACATGTGTGTATTTTTTTGAGAACTTTAATTGATAACAGAAATCTTTTCTTAATGTGGGTTTTAAATTTTATAATTAAAAGTAAGTTAGTTATAGCGTGATTGCAATTCCTATACAGGTCACTTTTCATCGATGTTGTTAGTTCAAATTGTACCTGACCTCTTATTGCGATTTTATCGTGACTTCTTCATCACTCTCCCTTACATGAAGCTCCTAATAACTTAAATTATCAAATGCAGTGCTTAAAAATTAGTTTTCGATTTTTAGGTAGATTTCGTAAGAAATACTACCTATTGCAGTCGTTACCATGGTGCGACTTTTGAAAAATTCCTTCATAACTTTTCATTATAGGACCCCAGGAACCCAAAACCACCCCCACCTAAAAAGTTTTTATATATATACTAGGGGGCTCTGCCCCCTACGAGCTACGCTCGCCAACCCCCGTTCAGGCACACCAAAATCCAAAAAGCACGCTAATTGCACGCATTTGATCGGCTTTAAAAATATTGAATTAAAATTAAACAACAACAACAACAAAAAAAAAAGCAAACAGTAGCGATCTCTCTGTAAACGGGTTTCCATTCGTTTTTCTTGGATTGGGGATTTTTAAGACCAAATCTGTTGCTGATAAGAGATACAATGGCTGTTTTCGTATTTAATTAAACACATTAGTTATTTGAAAATAAGCTAATGTAAAATGAATTAAGTAAACAGTGTCATTGTCTCCCGGTATTTTTTAGCAGCGCTATAAGATAGTTCTTTTAAATAATTCATTTTAAATGTATCGTTTCAAATCTGACGTAATTTACACCAAACTTTTATTTCTCTTATTAATATTCACGTAAAAATACTTTTGTTGTTAGAAGGAAATATTATTTGCGCTGTCTTCGAATTCACGATAATAGTTGAAAAGATTATCTCAAAATATCTCGCGCAAATATATTTTTCAATTTAAATTGTTTTACCATATTTTTTGGGCATTTTAAATATGACGTAAAATTCAAGTGTAAATATGGTTCTTATGACGTAATTTACTGCTTTTAACATGTAATCATTTAATTCTAGTTTTAAAGTTTTTTTTTTCTGTTTGTAATAGTCACGTGTAAATAAATTTTTAATTTGAAGAAATATTTGATATGATGATTTGTTTCGCTGTTTATACAATTGGCAACAGTTTAAATTAATGACATTTTCTAAAATTTGTAAAAAACATCTCTCGAAATGCTGCAAATTTGAATTAAAAATAGAAATAAAACCTAAAAAAATGCGTCAAATAAGAAAAATAAATGCAATCTGCGCATTGGGAACTTATAACGTATAAAATGATCTAAAAATGATTAAATTCTCATGTATAGTTTTTGCTCACATAAAACTTTTTTAATGGAACGACTTTGTCCAACTTTAGCATTAAATATTTCTTAAAATAATTCTTCGATTTGAAAACTGTCTGCATCAGCGTGTTTATCAAACATTTTTCTATAATACCACCGATTTTCATATTTTTGTATGCAACAGTTTTCTTAATATTAACGATGAAAGGCCATGCTTAAGCATTCAAATTGAATGCGGATCAACCCGGAATATCTACGCAGATGTTCATTGGTCCATTTCCAAATCAAAACTTTTTTTTATATATAGAAGGATATATACCGGGTGTCCCAAAAAGGACTGACTGATTTTAAAATTCAATAACTTCCAAACGGTGACAGATATTAAAAAAATTCTTGCAGGAGGGTTATGCATAAAGTCAAAAGTTTTTTTACAGTGATTTTCGATTTTAGTTCGAATTACAAACAATAGATGGCGCTGCGATCAATAGAGGCTAAATTCAGGCTCGATTTTTGGTACTTCGTGGCCCGGATAATACATTTCCATCTCCTTTTTCTGCATGGAACAACAGAAAGGACCAAAAATCGAGCCTGTATTTAGCGACTATTGCTTACAGCGCCATCTATTGTTTGTAATTCGAACTAAAATCAAAAATCACTGTAATAAAACTTTTGACTTTATGCATAACCCTCCTGCAAGAATTTTTTAAATATCTGTCACCGTTTGGAAGTTATTGAATTTTAAAATCAGTCAGTCCTTTTTGGGACACCCGGTATATATGTATGTATGTACTAAATTTTGTCCGCACGATAAAAGTCGCAATTATGCACGGATCGTCTTCAAACTCGCCAACAACTTTGAGATGGCTAATATCTCGGCGGGGATTGAAAATGGACAAAATCGGCCCAAGGGAATGGAAATGGAGAGGGTTCAAAATTTTGAATACCGTCTTAACAAGATTCTGATAAAACCAGCTCTTACACAACAATGACAGGAAAAAATAAATATTTTTCATTATATCAGCTGCCAACAATTAAAAAAAAACAAAACAATAAAATTCTCACCACAACAATTGCTTTTCTTTTGCAAGATTTTTCACGTGAAAAAATAAATTAAATAAATAGTTTGACGAATTGAAAACAAATTGAATATTACGTCATAAGTTTTCTAGAGCAAGATTTCAGAATGAAAACTCAAAATGAAATAAATAGTTTGTCGAATTAAAAATATATATATATTACGTCATATTGTATATATAATGTACCTCAGCAGGTGAATAGGTAACGTCATGTGAGTTTGAAGAAACGTATTAAAACATTATAAAAACCAGACTATGGAAATATTAACATATTTTAACACTTTGAGGGTCTCTGAATTTGTTTTAGCCATTTTTAAACCTATTCCATATACATGCGTGTGTGTATTCGTGTGTTTCCTCCGTATATCATAATTTGTGAGAGGGCGCTACAAGCGCTTTGGACTGGAAGGGGCGCGGGCGAGGATTCCCCGCCAGTTTTGTTGTTGTTGTTCTCCATGTAAGTTACGACGTAAGCGCAATGTATCAACCATTGCCAGTCTCCTTTGAATTTTATGTAAATAATTAAATGTTGTGTTGTGTTTTAGAAGCGTGGACTATCTATCCATTGACCACAGTACAGTCACATTCCTATAAAAGTGAGCTATCGAATACAAAGTTTTTTGGTCGTACGAGCCGCAGCGCTCATTTAGAACACTGTGAAGAATCAAGCCCTTGGATATTTCGGATTATTTATTTACAGAATTTAGAGTACAATGTCTGTTGCTACTCCAGCGATTTCAGGAACTGTGGTTCTTAATCGGAAACGAGGAAATATACGCGGCCAGGTAACCAGAATATCGAATGCATTGAAATCGAAACTTGGCCCTAAAGAATTGGATTTGAAATTAAATTCTCTTCAAACGTTGAAAAAGAAGACTGATGAATTAAGAAACGAAGCATACTCTATTATAGCCGACGAGGATTTAGAGGAGTTTGAAAATTCCTTGACTGAAATCGAAGAACAGTTAGAAGCTATCGAAGTAAGCCTTCTTGATTTAATAAAACCTAGTATTTCTAGTGTTGAAAGTCAAAATAATAGTAATGATAGAGGCATTTCTAATGAGGCAAAAATCAAATTGCCGTCAATTAATCTACCCCAATTTTCGGGGCGATATACAGAGTGGATGAATTTTAAGTTACAATTCACCACTTTAATAGATAGTAACGTTGAGTTAAATGATGCGCAAAAGCTGTATTATTTACAATCATCCTTAACCGGGCCTGTGAAACAATTACAAAATATTGACGATTCTTATACTTCCTTATTCGAAGCTTTAAAAAAACGATTTGAAAACAAAAGATTATTGGTAAATAGTCATATTTCAGAATTATTGAGTAATAACAAAATAAAAATTGAAAACGCGAAAGAAATACGCAATTTGGTAGATAATTTATTGAGCCATTTGAGAGCTTTAAAACAATTAGAACTTGAACAAAACACTTTATCAGAATCCATTTTAATGTATTTTGTTTTACAAAGAATCGATGATGAATCAAGAAAAGCTTTTGAAATGTCTCTTGATTCTAACGAGTTACCTGAGTGGAATAATTTTATTGATTTTTTACTGAAAAGAGCTCAAGCTTTAGAAAATGTACAAAAAAACAATATCGCTACGAAACCTAGGTTTGAAATTGCCTCTAAGCAAAAATCTTTCGTTTTACAAGGTGACAAACTTAATTGCGCAATTTGTAAACAACCCCATTTGATTTTTCGATGTCAAAAGTATTTAGCTTCACCGGTTCAGGAAAGATTAAATCAAATACGAAAATTACGATTATGTTATAATTGCTTATCTCCTCATACCCTTAACCGATGTAATAAATTAAATAATAAATGCAAGGTTTGTTACTCAGATCACCATACCACACTTCATGGAGCTAACTTTTCGAAATCTTGTTATGAAAATAAACAAAGTAATCATATCATGAATTCATCTCCGATTAAAAATGAAGAAAAAATAAATACTAATTCTGTGGAAATTATTTCAAATGCGAAGACCTTGAGCTGTCAAAATAATTATAACCAGACAGTGTCCGGCGCCAGCTATAATGCGTTGATTTCAACAGCGACAGTTTATTTGAGGGGAAGAAATGATTTTTTTTTTCCTTTTGTTGCTATTTTAGATACAGCTAGTAATATATCTTTAATTACCTTTTCTGCAGCAGAATTATTAGGATTAGATAAATATAAAGTAAGGTCAGTTGTTTCCGGATTAAATGATGCAATCTGTAAAATTAAAAACAGAATACATGTCGAAATTTCAAACAAAGATCGAACATTTAAAAAATTCTGTAACATGTTTTTGGTTCCTAAAATAACTGATTTAAATCCTATGAGTGGCGTAGATATTTCTAATCTGAAACTACCACGTAATTTGGTTTATGCTAACCCAAAGTTTTTTGAACCACAGCGAATTCAGGTGCTATTGGGGGCAGATGTTTATTATGATTTGTTATTAACTGGTCAAATGAAAATTCCTGAGACTTCTATAATTTTACAAAACTCTTATTTAGGCTGGATTGCAGGTGGAGTTATACATGATGAAAACGAAAATAGCGAAACTAAATATAATTGTTATTTATTAGAAAATCAAGATGAATTAGATTTGAAGGTGTTCTGGGATTTAGAGACAATAGGAATTAGGGATGACCCAGTTAATGTAAAAAATGAAGATATTTTAGAGAAATTTCGGGAAAAGGTGCGGTTTATAAATAACAGATATGAAATCTGTCTCCCATGGAAACGGGATTTGGAAGAACTAAACAATAATTACCAGATAGCCCAAACACGGCTCGCTACTCTCGTAAAAAGAATGAAACGTGATACAAGTTTATATGAAAATTATCGTAAAATTTTAGACGAATATTTAGAGATGAAAATTATTGAAATTGTTCCTGAGTCAGAAGAAAATTCTAACAACCCGATTTTTTATTTACCTCACCATACGGTATTTAAACAAGACAGTGTATACACAAAATGTCGCATTGTTTTTGATGCGAGTTCGCATGAAGCAGGTGAGTTGTCCTTGAATGACTGTTTGGATGCAGGCAGTAACCTAAATCCGAACATTTTCCATTTGTTGATTTTTTTTAGATTAAATAAAATTGCTGTTTTGGCCGACATAGAAAAGGCCTTTTTACAAATTTCTATCAACGAAAAAGATAGAGACGTTTTAAGATTCTTGTTTATAGATGACAATCCTGTCAACGGTGATGAATTTAAAGTTATTATGTACAGATTCTTACGCCTAACATTTGGTTTAAACTCAAGCCCATTTTTACTATCAGCCACTATAAAACAACATCTTAGTAAATTTAAGAAGGAATATCCGGTGACAACCGAAATACTCGATAGTTGTATTTATGTTGATGATCTCATTGCCGGTAGCGACACGGTACAAGATGCACTGAACATTTCACAACAATCACACAGAATTATGAAGGAAGCTAGTATGACTTTTCGAAAATGGATATCGAACAACGAAGTAGTAATGGAATCGTGGGAGAAGAACGGGTTTAGTACTTTACCTCAGCCCTTTGAGGAAAATAAACCACATAAGGTATTAGGACTGTTATGGCAATCTAAACAGGACATGTTGATGATCGATATTGATAATTTAGTAGAATTTTTGTGCAAGGCAAAAAATACGAAGAGGTTCGTTCTGCAAGTAGCAGGTAGAATTTTTGACCCCTTGGGTCTCATATCGCCATTTACAATACGAATTAAACTGTTGTTTCAAGAATTGTGGAATAGGAATTTAACATGGGATGAAGAATTGCCCCCCGATATTTCAAAGCTGTGGGAACAATGGTGTTCCGAGTTACCTCAATTAGTACAACTAAATATTCCTCGAAATGTGTTTCAGTTCCCTGAAGACTCTGAATATAAAGTAATACTGCACACCTTTGCCGATGCCAGTCCCAAAGCATACGGTGCTGTCATATATCTCCAAATATATTCCAAGACCCAGTCTTCCATTAAATTGCTAACATCGAAAAGCAGAGTGGCACCCCTGAGAAAGGTGTCATTACCCCGGCTGGAACTGTTGGGTGCATTACTAGCAGCGCGTCTAACTTGTGAGGTGAAGAAGGTGCTAGATCGCAAGGGACCGTCTTCTATGTTTCTATGGACCGATTCCCAGATTGCCCTTTATTGGATAAAGGGGTCTGCAAATAGGTGGAAATCATTCGTGTCTAACCGGGTCAAAGAAATCCAATCACTGACAGACCCATCCAGGTGGTTTCATTGTGCAGGGTCTGAGAATCCTGCAGATTTGCTGACTAGAGGTATAAAATCGGAAGATCTTATTCAGAGTCACAAATGGTGGACTGGTCCAGAATTTCTCAAGGACTCGTTAGATATTTGTAACAACGAACAATCACTAGTAGTTCCAGATCAGGAGATCTATTTAAATGAACTAAAAAGAGACTCCGTGGACAATATTCATGACTTTACCACCTTATCTATCACCACTGAACATTCTATAATTGAACACATTTTTTCATTGACTAATAATTTTATAAAATTAATACGTATAATTAGTTTTATTTTTAGATTTTACAAGAATTGTCGCAACCCACAGAAAACAAGGGGACCACTAACACTAGATGAAGTGAGACAAGCCGAATTATTTTTAATTCGGTCAGCACAAAAGGGTGAGTTTCGAGATGAAATAAAATGTCTCAAAAAGGGTAAGCCTGTTAAGCATAATAGTAGATTATCTTCTTTAAATGTATTCCTGGGAAATGAAGGATTAATTAGAGTTGGTGGCCGTTTATCGCATGCCGATTTGCCGCCTAACTCTAAATTTCCAATTGTGTTGCCTGCCAATCATAAGTTAACAAATATTATCTTAAATTATTTCCATTTGAAGTATTTTCATTTAGGCCCACAAGCCTTGCTTTTCCATGTTAGACAGAAATTTTGGCCACTTAATGGCAGGAATAATTGCCGGAAAATTGTTCACAAATGTGTGACATGATTCAAAAATAAGCCTGTTGTCAGCTCCCAGTTGATGGCCGATCTGCCAAGGGAACGTGTGACCCCAAATTTTGCATTTTCCGTGACAGGCCTGGATTACTGTGGACCCTTTTCTATTAAATTTAGAAATCAAAGGAAGGGTGTATTAAATAAAGTTTATGTAGTAGTGTATATATGTCTATGCACCAAAGCAATACACCTGGACTTTGTTTCAGATCTCACAACTCAAGCTTTTATAGCTAGTTTAAAACGTTTCTTTGGCAGACGAGGGAAATGTGCCAAAATTCTATCTGATAATGCAAAAACGTTCATTGGAGCTGACATCGAGTTGAAAAAATTGCATAAACTGGTTAGTGTCCCAGATGAGGAATTGTGTAACTTTTTAACCCAGGAGGGTATCAAATGGGAATTTATTCCCCCCAAATCTCCTAATTTTGGCGGCATCTGGGAAGCAGCAGTAAAATCGTTCAAGTTTCATTTGAAAAGGGTAATAGGTGATCAAAAATTAACTTTAGAAGAAATTTTAACGATATTAGCGGAAATTGAGGGAGTTTTGAACTCTCGCCCCCTTACCCCACTATCCCCAGATTTTGAAAATTTCGAAACTTTGACACCCTCACATTTCCTTATCGGTAGGCCAATTACTTCGATCGCCGAACCTCAGTTAGATGAAATTAATGAAAATAGATTGGCAAAATGGCAGATAATCACCAAATTTAGCCAACAAATTTGGAAACTTTGGAAGCGCGATTATTTGAATAATCTCCAACAGAGGGGGAAATGGAAATTTAAAAAAGATGATGTACAGAAAGGAACTTTGGTACTAATAAAGCAGGAAAATTTACCTTCCACCAAATGGTTGGTTGGTAGAATAGTAGAAGTTTTTAAGGGAAGGGATAATATAATTCGAACGGTGAATTTACGCTTACCAGATGGGCGAATTTTTAAAAGAAACGTCCGAGATGTCTGTATATTACCAGTTGAGTAACAAATTTCCTTTCTTTCCCTAAGCAAACTTTAAAATGTATATATTATTTCTGTATTTAATCTAGTGTTATAGTGAATTTATTCTTGTATTATTATTGTGTATGTAAGTTGTTATATGCTATAATTTTTCTTGTGTGAACATTTTTTTTTGCAAATTTATATGTTAATGTATATTGAAATTTGCATTTCAATCCCCGGGGGAGTGTTTCCTCCGTATATCATAATTTGTGAGAGGGCGCTACAAGCGCTTTGGACTGGAAGGGGCGCGGGCGAGGATTCCCCGCCAGTTTTGTTGTTGTTGTTCTCCATGTAAGTTACGACGTAAGCGCAATGTATCAACCATTGCCAGTCTCCTTTGAATTTTATGTAAATAATTAAATGTTGTGTTGTGTTTTAGAAGCGTGGACTATCTATCCATTGACCACAGTACAGTCACATTCCTATAAAAGTGAGCTATCGAATACATTCGTGTATATAAGAATTTTCACAAAATGTTTAGCTCCCTAGAGCTCATTCTTAGTGAAGGAACTGGGTTATATTTAATGTTGATATAAGTTTTGTTGGTGAATTTAGTACTTAACTTTGAAATCTACCTCCGCCTGTAGACCCGAGCCGGCAGGGATTTTTTTTTTTTCTTTCGAGTGATATCTCTTAAACATCCCAACCTTATATTGGACATAAACTACTTTATTGGCAAAATCTTGAAAGCATATTTATTATGTAGTTTCAAAGAATAGTTCGTGAAAAAAAGAAAAAAAAAAGAAAAAGGAAAAAAAAAAAAACTAGAGATTTACTATTTGTTACGTATTCCATACAGCAAGTTCTTAAATTCTCATTCACAAAAATCAGTACTTTTTAATGTGACAAAGTATTAACTCTTTTTTTCGCTCATGAAATATCTGACCATTAGAAGTACAAAACTTAAATTTATTTCCTTTCACAAAATTGATTACTTTCCATCCGGGTATTTTATCATTATTTAAAAATGAAATAAGAATAAGGTTTTCCTTAACTTACAAAGAAGTTTTTTTTCTCTTATTGCGGGGCGTGATGTCCAGCTAATTTAATAATTCTTCTTATATAGTTTCTGGGTTTGACTGAAAAAAGAAATTCATTCTTCATTAAACACTGAAGAAAGTTTTATAGCACTTAACCTTGGTTTTCTAAACCGCTAGTCGCGCAAATTAAGTTTCTATTGAATATTTTTGCTTTTCTTTTCTTTAATTCTTTTTTGGAACTGTTTTACAGAACTTAAAAATGTAGAACGTGACAAATTCACTAATTTAGTTATTTATTGGAGTAAATTCACCATTTTTAGACTGAAAAATGTTTTTTTCTTCTTTTAATGATGTTTTCGCATGACATAGAATTGTTATTTCACAAAATACACTAACAACAAGTTTATTTATTGAGTGAAGAATTTTCAAACCTAAATGTTTCAGCCATCATGTATGTTAAAACGCTATGGTACATTTTCAATGCAGTGTAAAATGGTCATAACTGCGCATGCGTAAAATTAAATTTAGCACCTGTTCAGTTTTAGAGTAGGACGAGATCCGGTTAAGGCGTTAGTTTAAAGCTGTGAATCTCTGCAGATTAATTAAATAAATTGAATGGATCTGGAATTTTTTTTACATATTTTCTGGCCATTATAAAGAATATATATGTGTATGTTTGTCTAAAGAAAAGTTTGTCATTCTTTCCCGTAGAAAATGAAAAAGAAAACAGACTGAAAGAAAAACATTCATATAAGAAAGAACTATAAAAGAAATTTCCTTGATATTAATGGTTTAATAATTAAATAATGTATTAAATATAAAGTAAAATTCAAGTAATTAAAATATATGAATTGTAAATCTTTTACTGCTAGCATCAAGTTTTAAGTTTAGGATTTTAAAAATGATAAAATAGGATGATAAAAATAAACTTAATGTAAACTTTTAACGGTCATGTAGTTAAAAACAAAATGGGAAAATAGTAACTATTTATTTATTTATTTATTTATTTATTTTTATGATACTTTAGTAACTAAAAATAAATGCTCTACCCGATATTTTTAGTTATTGATAAAAATAATACACAATTGGTTATAAATTACAAAACTTAAAATTATTTCACTTCATTGAGTAGGTTAGACTGACAGTATCCTCTATTGCCTTAAATCTATAAGAATCACTTATACATACAGTATAACAATTCATCAAGATTTCAATATTTAAATAATTCAAAAGCAAGTAATTAAAAATTCAAGCATTTTTCCTATGAAACATCCAAGTTGTTTACCGTCAAATTCCGACGGGTACTATCTAGCGCTTTGTTTATGTGTGATCAACTTCGGAAAAATTAATAGCGAAGATAACATAATTTCGATTCGAAGTTTTTGAAGATACCATAGCAATAAAAAGTAAATTATCCGAGACTGTAACTTTTCAATAATGCAAATGAAAGAAAATTTACTAGGGGATTTCTAAGCAAAAGTTCATAAATTGTACTTTCTAATGTTGTAAATTTGAAAATGTTTGATGTAGAATGTATTTACGAATACACAAAGTTTTTAAAAATTGATTTATGTAATTTCTGAAGGCGGTTTTTGAAAAAATATTTGTCCCCACTCAACAAAGCGAAACTTTCTGTCACATTTTCTGAGTCATTTTTAAATATAAAAACATACTTGCAAGCATGATTATAGAAGTGATTTAACTGTCACTAGATTAATTTTAACACAATTATTCTAATTGGTAAATAAATCATAAAGCATGATTTATTTACCAATTAGAATAATTGTGTTAAAATTAATCTAGTGTAATTTCGTATCCAGCGTTTTCTGGAGTTCCATTACCTGAGATTTTTTTTTCTGTTGAGCTGAACCAGGTTTCAGACCAGATGCTATAATCATTAATCAAAGAAGGTTAGCTGGGTGAAAAAGTTCCATCAGATTCGTCCGGGATAACTCAGATGGCAGAGCAATGGCGGCTTCTGCCAGGAGATCCCTGGTTCGAATCCTGTTCCGGACATTTTCGCCCAGTTGGAAATTTACATCTAATATGATTTCACTGTAAAAAAAATCTCTTAAATTGACAGAACAAAGTTTCAATTTTGGCGCCATTTGTAAACCGTTTAAATTACAAAAAATATCTGTAATGTTTTACAAAAAACACTTTTTCTTTTAAAAAGTTTTTCTGTAAAAAAATACAGATTTTTCTGCAAAAATTACAGTTTTGTTTTACAGTGTTATAATCGAACAGTTTTTTCCTTATTTAGATCTTGAGTGATAAGTGATTTTTGTCTCAGCACATTAGTTTTTTTTTTCTTTCTTTCTTGTGATGTCGAATTCGAAAATTCGGTTCAAAATCCAAAGTCGACAGAAATTACTAAAAGATTTTCTGCTTTTTTGAAAAAATGAAAACAACAGTTCGATTACACAGTAATAAGAACAGTGCCAATTTGATATGTTTGCGAATAAATATTAATATAACATTTCTCAAAAAGTAGCAAATTTGTATTTGACAGCAGCCTTAAGAATGTGGAATTCGAGTTCTTTTCATGCACGACTGTATAACTTCTTATGAGCCTAATTTCGTTAAAATATAACTTGCAATGCATAGATTTTGAAAAATTATTTTCACAATTCCTGTTTCATAATAAAAGTGTAAACTTCATAGTAAACTGCTTTATTTAATGTGCCACTCCAACATTGCTCATATATCTATCATTATCACTATTTCTACCTGTGTTAAATGACACCTTTTTAAAGTTTTGATTTATGTTTATTTTGCTCGTAGTTTTTTAATATTATAAGTATAAAAAAGGCTTCAATGTATTAAAAATGTTTTATAATTGTTTCAATCTAAAAATTAGGGGAAGGTGGCCTAAAATGATCCTAGCAGGCAAAACGGTCCACATATGTTTTCTTCCAGACAGGCTACGCTATCTACAGGGCAACACATAAAATAGTTATGCCTAGTGAAGAAGAAGCAATGGCGGTATTCAAGCGATGGCAATATTACGCGTTTGAATAGAATTTTTTGAAAAAGTGTGTTTTATAACATCTTTTACAAGATAAGCACTAACTTTCATATATATTTAGACATACAGTCTTGCATGTATAGAAATATGACTTGGTTTAAATAGAGTATATTTTTAGACGTGAATTACACTTTCTAAGTTTGTTATGTCTCTCGGCGTCATCTAGTTATATTACCTAAAATGGACGGCCATGTTGCCGGGTAAAATTATTCATTATGTGGATCGTTTTACTACCACTTCATTGGCTGAAGAAAATCCGGTACCGCGTCCTAGCCATCATGGGAGCCAAATGTGTGACTGCCCCGAACCTTTCTCTTTGAGTCCACGTGTTATCCTACCGATTATAATTTTGAAATATTCCATTTTATTGTTTGTTTGTTTTTTTCAAAATTACTAGGGGGCTCGGCCCCCTACGAGCTACGCTCGCCAACCCCCGTACAGACACCGCAGGCTCTAAATGCACGCTAATTTGATCGTCTTTAAAAAGATTTCGAAAGAGTGAATTATAATTTAAAAAACAGTGGCGATCTCCCTATAAACGATTTTCTATTCATTTCTCTTTGATTGGGGAATTTTAACGCCAAATCCGCTGCTGTACTACTTGATTATCTCGTCGACCAATTTTGCCAAATTATATAAATCGCCAAACCACTCGCCAAATTATACAAACTGACATAATTTTTATTTTAAATAACGAAAGAACAAATAAATTCGTACAACATTAATAAAAATACAAATAAAACGACGAAATAAAAATAACTTGATGACGTAGACACGTGTAACAACATTTCAAAATAAGCTAATATAAAAGGAATTAAGTAAACAGAGTCTTTGTCTCCTGGTATTTTTTAACAAAGTGAAAAGAAAGTTCTTTTAAATGAGACATTTTAAATTAATCGTTTTTAATCTGACGTAATTTTTACCAAGCTATTCTTTATCTTTTAAATAATCACATGAAAGTACTTTTGTTAGCAATAAAACATTATTTGCGCTTTCCTAACAAAAATAGTTCAAAATATCCTCTCAAAATATTAAATAAATATCTAGCGCAATTTCTAAATTTAAACATTTTTGCAATTTTATTTTGTGTTCATTTTATGTAATAGCTATAATGTGACGTAAATATGACGTAATTTCTCCTAAGACTTCTAACGCATGTTAATGAATTTATTATTTTACAATATTCTTTCTCTTTTAAAATTCACGCGTATACTTTTTATGACGTAATTTTTAATAAGTTCCTGCTTTTTATACGTAATTATTTAATTCTAATTTGAAAGTTTTTTTCCTGCTTATAATAGTCACGTGTAAATAAATTTTCAATTTGAAGCAAACATTATTGATTGCACATTTTACACAGTTGGCAACAGTTTAAATTAGTGCAAATTTCTGAAATCTGTAAAAAATATCTCTAGAAATGCTGAAAATTTGAATTTAAAATAGAAATAAAACCTGAAAAAATGAGCCAAAATAAAAAAATTAATGCAATCTGCACTCCGTCAAATTCTAACGCATAAAATGATCTAAAAATGATTACACTGCCATGTATAGTTTTTGCTGCTATAAAACTTTTTTAGTGGAACGATTTTGTCCAAATTTAGCATTAAATATCTCTTAAAATAATTCTTCGATTTGAAAACTGTCTGCATCAGCGTGTTTATCAAACATTTCTGTATAAAACCACCGATTTTCATATTTTTGTATGCATTATTTTTCTTAATATTAACGAAGAAAGACCTCCGGTGACAAAAAATTCAAAACCGGCGGCGGCGGCGGCGGCGGCGGTGACAGCGGTAGTTACTTTTTTTTAGAATAGAGAGATTTGTGACACTTTTGTATTTTAAAATTTACTTAAAATAAATTATGTATGCAATTTGATTGCAAAACTTATTTTATTTCATTATGTATTGTCATAATTACTTTTATATCCTTTATTTTGCCGATAAAAAACAGTTTACAATTATTTTTAAATGAAGGATCATTTTGCCCTCGGGTGAAGGTAAAATGATCCTTTGGGCACGTTTTCGGAAATCTATTTTTTTCATTACTCAATTTGGGTTTAAAATATTATTAAAATATGTTTATAATGCAAAATATAGTGTAAAACATATTAGCATAGGGCCAATGTTTTATTTAAAAAGTTATGTTATTTTACACAAGTTTACCATTTAAGGGGACCATTTTGGGCCCCCTTCCTTTACAATTGAAAAAAAACTTTGGTATTACTGAATCTTTCGTTAACATCACTTTTCGAGGCCTTCACGAATTAAGCGTGGCACCCCGCCCCGGTTGCAGGACGCATTCTACAACAAACAATATTCAAATTTTCAATTATCAGAAAGTACACTTGGTGAACTTTTGCTAGGACATCCCCTATTAATTTTTTTTTCTCATTTGTATTTTCACAAACATTACAGTCTCAGGTTATTTACTTTTTATTGCTATGGTATCATCGGAAACTTCTAATCGATGTTATATTATCTTCGCTATTATTTTTTTAAAGTTGATTACACATGAATTAAACATGAATGAAGATTTGGGGCTTGGAAATTCTTCCTTCAATAAATATATTTTTTAAATGTATTTTGTGACATCACAATTCTATGTCATACGGAAACATCATTTTTTAAAAAGCATTTTTTCAGTCAAAAAATGGTGAATCTACTAAATAAATAAATAAATTTTTGAATTTGTCACATTCTACATTTTTTAATTCTGTAAAACAGTTCAAAGAACAGTCTTCAATAAAAGAAAAGCAATATCTTACATATCAGTATAATACGAGCAAATCATTGTGGAAATAACCACAGCAAAAATAATCAAAGAAGGAAAAGGAACAGATGTAAACTACATTCATTTTAGCCTCGAAAATAAAAATATAAATCACTAATAAAACTTGGCGACTCGGTCTAAGTCTAAAAGAACAGCTGCAACAAGCGGTCAACAAAAATAAGGCTACAGGTTAAGAAAGGAAGAAATTCCTCATACAAAAGCTGCAAATATGTGGCAATGAATAAACGAAATGAAAGGATATAAATATGGCTTTATATTAATATAGAAGGGAAATTTTAATCGAAAAATTCGTGACTTAAACCACTTATTCATATATAATTTCTGTCATGATTACGGCAAAAATGTCCTCTCCATTTTACTGATGGAAATTTTCCCCATCTATAATCAGACCCTGACTGTGTTCCCTGAAACCAGGCCCTGAATACAAATAAGAGAAAATTTAATAATAGAGGATATACTATCAAAAGTTCATAAATTGTGCTTTCTGATGATCGAAAATTTGAAAATGTTTGGTGTAAAATGTGTCTCGCAATCGAGACGCCACGATTAATTCTCGAGTGCCACGAAAAGTGTTGTTAACGAAAGATTCAATAACACTAAAAAATTTAAGATAGATGCATGAAAAATATTGTTTTAGAAAGAATATCAAATAAAGAGTTTTACTATGAAGTTTACACTTTTACTAAAGTAGGAATTATGAAATTAATGTTCGAAAAATTGTGAATTGCAAGCTATTTTTTATTTTTTTAAATTAGGCTCGTAAGAAGTTATATGCGTGAACGAACGAAACTCAAATTCAACATCCTTAATAAATTACTCAAATCCAAGTTTAACCCTTAATTGCTGCTAGCGGTCTCACAGATCGCTTCTTTTTTGAATTTTCACAGTTTAACTTTTCTCATTTTCAGTTTAAATATAGATACTGGCGAAATTTCGTTTCGTTTGGAGATCGCTACACTTTTGAATAGAGGAATTTTAATTATAATAACCCTGTACATAAAGTTTAGTACAGAAACAGTACCCTCAAGAGTGAATCGAGATTTTTATTCAGCTTTATATATAGTGTTCTCAAAGACCGCTCACAATAGTTATGCAACAATTTTTGTCACAGCGGTTAAGGATTAAAAATTTTTATAGATAATTCTTTAGTTTTTTTTTTTTTTTTTTTTTTTTTTTTTTTTTTTTTTTTTTAACAAATTAGGTTTTTTACCGCTTAATTTAGGTTAAAATTAACTTTGTGTACAACCCGATATAACAATAAATTCTCGCTGTATTATTGCTGTATTTTTTTTTTTTTTTATAACAGTACTATTTTCAGAAACAATCAATATTAAACCTGTGTATATGTTTCTAAATGTTACATTACCTAGATATTTACAACAAAAGGGCATCATTTCAAACTACATTTTTAGTTGGACTAGGATTGGTTGAATCTATATCGGATCCTATTGGGAATTTCTAGAAAATTCCTTCATATTCTGGAAAACAAATTTTTCGCCAGATATCGCCAAATTTGGCGGCATTCTTTCATTTGGCGCCAAGCACGTGCTTTGGCATTACTAATCGAAATTTGATTTCCCCGCTCAAATTTCACCAATGTCGCCAATATTTCGTTAAATATAGTCAAATTTGGTGAAATGTTGCCAACTTTGCGACTTCGTTCACTTCTAACTGTTAAACAACTTAATAATTGCTTCAACCTTCATTCCCATTGAAATGCATTATGTATGCATTTCGCTATGCATTTCGCTATTAATGCATTAAGCTATATGTATAGAAAATATTCGTGTAACAAGAATCTATGCGTAGTTCTCGCATGTAAAAAAATACAACAGAGAAATTCCCAGGTGCAAGTCAACGCGTTACGAAAGAACTTTCGGATATATCGTAAGAATTACGAATAAAAGGGTATAAAAAAGTATTATGTAGAAACGGGGCTAGTCGTAGTTGTGTAAAAGGGGTTTTTATAAAAATCAGTGATACATGAACGTCCCCCAGATATTTATGGTCAAGAAAACATATGCATGTGGCATCGCGAATAAGCCGCGAAACCCTTTGATATTTATCGACAGGATGCACCGGTCTAGCAAAAGAAAAGAAGGGGAAATTGAAAGTTTATATCAAAATTATAGTAAAAGGGGATAATGATATGTAATATGAGACATGAAGGGTGAAAGCGTCCAATGGCTAGAGGCTTTTTGTAAATGAGTATCCAGTTAGGGACCGAAAGAGTTCTGATTGGAAATTCTGAGGGGGCGTAAAATTTTAGAAAAGCAGGGACGCTGAAGAAAAAGAGGGAACACGAAAAATAAGGGACTATTCGGAGACTTAAGGATAACATAGAGAGCTCACTGTAGAGCTCTCTGTATAGTTTCAAAACTTAAGTTAGCAAAATTGGTGTTCATGGATATTTTAATGATGACATCAGCCAAGCAGTACTGGGGTAAGTGGATAAATCCTTTGAATATTTCGAACGAATATATTTATTAATTTTCCGTTAACTCCCGCGACACACCCCTTTGCGTTTCGCATTCTATTTTATAATTTGTGTTACTATATTTAAGGTGTTTAGTTATGATGACAAGTCATCATGTATATGGTAAAGAGTCATGTGTTGGCTCATTTTTAGAAATGATAAAGTATGGTATTAATTTAATGTATTACCGGAAATACTATGTTTAATAAACAATATTGATTTCTTCAACCCTTTCTCTCTTTCTTTAAAACACTGTTACCATATAACTAGTACTTAACAATATTCCGGCTAGCAAGGATTCTGGGTTTAGCGAGATCGGCCATAAGATGTTTGAATTCGTAGCAATCAACAGTTATAGTAATCTTACCAGCGAGTAGCGCCGGTAATAATAATAGAATATATCAGATATGCAACAAATAATTAAAGATACCAAAACAGTAACCGGACAGCGCAATTCTTGTGTATGTCTATGTTTCTACGTGTGTATGTAAATTTTATCTAAAAAACGGCTCTAACGACTTTGACTAAATTTTATATCCTACCGTTTTCGTGTACGAGAAGATCATTGAGCAAGGTCACATGTTAGAAAGAATTCAATTTGTGGGTCATTTTGGGATCACTACGGGTCAATGCATTTCAATGGGAATGAAGGTTGAAGCAATTATTAAGTTGTTTAACAGTTAGAAGTGAACGAAGTCGCAAAGTTGGCAACATTTCACCAAATTTGACTATATTTAACGAAATATTGGCGACATTGGTGAAATTTGAGCGGGGAAATCAAATTTCGATTAGTAATGCCAAAGCACATGCTTGGCGCCAAATGAAAGAATGCCGCCAAATTTGGCGATATCTGGCGAAAAATTTGTTTTCCAGAATATGAAGGAATTTTCTAGAAATTCCCAATAGGATCCGATATAGATTCAACCAATCCTAGTCCAACTAAAAATGTAGTTTGAAAGGATGCCCTTTTGTTGTAAATATCTAGGTAATGTAACATTTAGAAACATATACACAGGTTTAATATTGATTGTTTCTGAAAATAATACTGTTATATAAAAAAAAAATACAGCAATAATACAGCGAGAATTTATTGTTATATCGGGTTGTACACAAAGTTAATTTTAACCTAAATTAAGCGCTAAAAAACCTGATTTGTTAAAAAAAAAAAAAAAAAAAAAAAAAAAAAAAACGAAAGAATTATCTATAAAAATTTTTAATCCTTAACCGCTGTGACAAAAATTGTTGCATAACTATTGTGAGCGGTCTTTGAGAACACTATATATAAAGCTGAATAAAAATCTAGATTCACTCTTGAGGATACTGTTTCTGTACTAAACTTTATGTACAGGATTATTATAATTAAAATTCCTCTATTCAAAAGTGTAGCGATCTCCAAACGAAACGAAATTTCGCCAATATCTATATTTAAACTGAAAATGAGAAGTTAAACTGTGAAAATTCAAAAAAGAAGCGATCTGTGAGACCGCTAACAGCAATTAAGGGTTAAACTTGGATTTGAGTAATTTATTAAGGATGTTGAATTTGAGTTTCGTTCGTTCACGCATATAACTTCTTACGAGCCTAATTTAAAAAAAATAAAACATAGCTTGCAATTCACAATTTTTCGAACATTAATTTCATAATTCCTACTTTAGTAAAAGTGTAAACTTCATAGTAAAACTCTTTATTTGATATTCTTTCTAAAACAATATTTTTCATGCATCTATCTTAAATTTTTTAGTGTTATTGAATCTTTCGTTAACAACACTTTTCGTGGCACTCGAGAATTAATCGTGGCGCCTCGATTGCGAGACACATTTTACACTAAACATTTTCAAATTTTCGATCATCAGAAAGCACAATTTATGAACTTTTGATAGTACATCCTCTATTATTAAATTTTCTCTTATTTGTATTCAGGGCCTGGTTTCAGGGAACACAGTCAGGGTCTGATTATAGCTGGGGAAAACTTCCATCAGTAAAATGGAGAGGACATTTTTGCCGTAATCATGACAGAAATTATATATGAATAACGGGTTTAAGTCACGAATTTTTCGATTAAAATTTACTAGTGGAATTCTGCCCCGGCTGTAATCAGACCCTGTTTGTATTTACGCAAAACTTAGTCTCAGTTTATTTACTTTAATTACTATGGTATCTTCAAAAACTTTAAACTGAAATTACATTATGTTCGCTATTAATTTTTTAAAAAATTGTTTCTTTCATTTAGACTTTGAAATTCTTTCCTCACAAAATAAATTTGTTTTAGTTTATTTTGTGAAATCATAATTCTACGTCGTACGAAAACATCGTTTGAAATAAAATGAACGTAAAACATAAAAAACAAAAACATTCTTTCATTAAAATTCATTCAAATTTTATTAAAATTTTATTAAAATTCATTAAAATACATATTTTTTTGATGCACTAAAATATTCGACCCCCCCCCCCCCCTGCATATAGTACAAACTATATTTCCGAATGCAAAATAATACAGAATTAAATTTCTGTATCCGGCTATATAAAGCACATTAAAATCGTGCAGTTGGAAATTCAGATAGAACAGCGTCGCCTAGAGGCGGTTGTGCGATTACTAGCATCGGGGTAAAGGTGTAAAGACATACATTTTCGTATATTACGCTTTAAATTCTGACCCATTGGTAGTGAAATAAAAAACCTTAAATGCGCGGAGTTTAACCCCTTGAAGGGCGGCGGTATATTAAATATACCACTTAATTTTCATTCCCAAAACCCTCATTGGCATCAAAATTTTGGAATTAAATTTTGATTTTTATATGTACGTGAAGAAAAGCTTTCACTTACTTTCATAAAAATTTGTTCGTAAATCCCGGTGCCATTCAATCATTTTATAACATTTAAGCAAAAGAAGTACCTCTGTCCCTGAAAGGGTTAAATTAAATTGCAGTGAGCTCGATTATGCTAAGATTAAAGGATTTAAATTGGAATTTCGCCAAATTAGCCAGCTATCGCCAAGTTGACTTAACATACAGCAGATTATTTTTGTTGCCAAAATTGGCGATACTTCGCCAAGCTGGCCAAAATTTGGGCGATATTGTGGTAACCCTGTTATTAGTACTTTTCAATAAATACTCATTGTTGAACCTGATACTGATTTCTCCATAGGAAATCAACCGTTACCGATTGTTGCCTTCCCTTAAGAATCCAACTTAAAAAAATCAGTGTCCAATTCCTGTACTGCCCTGAGGAATACATATGTATTTCAAATTTCAAAGCTCTACGTCAACAGGAAATGGCTAAAAAATGAGTCGCAAGATTTGGCTGACACGTACAAACATAATTGTAAGTAAAAAATAAAATCCTTTTTCAGTCTAAAAATGGTGAATCGGTGAATCTTCTAAAGAAATTACTAAATTAGTGAATTTTTCACGTCCTACATTTTTAAATTCTATAAAACAGTTCAAAGAAGATAACTGACTTCGATTTAAAAAAAAAAAAAAAAGTATACTCCATATAAACTTAATTTGCGCGACCAGCGTGTTAGATAAACCTAGGTTAAGTGTTATAAAATTTCCTTCAGTATTTCTTCCTCGTTCCCAAAGCTAAAATAATACTACAAATACTCATTCATTGGTTTTAAAAACTTAATTATCACTAACCCAAATTTGCACAATCACTTTAAGGCCTTTAATCAAGTGAATGATATACAAATCCTCAAAACATTTTATTGTAAAGGATTTAAGTTAACCCGGGAGGACGCGCGCCGGGTCTGATAGACCCGGAGTGCGTACGGTTTTTACAATTGACACCACTATCTTTTTATAAGTAATCTTCAACTTATTTTATCGCAAAATTGTCTTCGATTAAATAAGATGGCGATTATTATTTGTATTTATTGGTGACAAAGTAAAAAACATTCATACCCTGGATATGCGCGCGTTCTCCCGGGTTAAATAAGTATGAACATTTCTCCATATTTTAGCCACACCCTCTTGAAGGCGTTTTGCAAACTCACATGAAAATAACATCTATTTTATGAGGAAATCAGCATAGATTTTGCCATTTATTGGTTTTCTTTTAAAGCAAAAAAAAAAAAAAAAAAAAAAAAAAAAAAAAAAAAAAAAAAAAAAAACATTCAGCTATTAAGAAATGAAGTCAAAATGTAAAAAAGTCAAACAGTTTAGTTTTTATGGGGAAAAGAATAGAGGTCCACATATCGAACCCTTGCTACAAAAGTGTCACAACTCAAAAATTGGTTTTTTTTAGTTATGGCTGCCATTCGGCTTGGTTTTTGCTCCTCTACCAACCACCTAAGGTGCGAGATAGTGCATTGAAAATCTAACCAGCAGATAGCAGTTGTGTCGTTTTTTAAGTTTGTAAGATGGCCAGTGACCCTTCTATAAAAGTGCCACATCTTCAGTTGTGATCTAAGCTTTATACGCGAACGTGAGTTCAAAAATGCATTATTTTGAGTTATGACGTTTTTAATGATTCAAATGAGGATGATCTTCCAAACGATTCCGAATTGTGACAGTCTAGATGATTCATGATCTGTCGCATGTCTAGAAAACAAACAACAAAAGTGTCACAACTCAAAATGGAGACGTACACATTAGTCTACGTTGGGCGACAAAAGAGGCACAACTAAAAAAAAAAAATGGTATTTTTAGTTGAAAATTAAAAAAAATGTGCAAGAATGACAATCTGTAATAATATTGTGTGCACAGTTCTTCTTAGTGACATCACTAAATCAACTAAAATTTACCTACAAAGGCCGGAAACAGTTTTTCGCATTTTCTGAAAAATGGAGTTTTTTGAGTTAGGACACTTTTGTAGCAAGGGTGTGATATGTGGACCCAGGTAGCGAAGAGGATAATGAAATATTTTTTTCTTCAGTTAAACGCAGAAACTATAGGAAGGATTATTAAGTTAACTGGACATCATGCTTGCAAAAAGAAAAAACTTCTTTGCAAGTTAAGGGAAACTTTATTCTTATTTCTTTTTTAAACAATGATAAAATACCAAACTTTTATCAAGATGGAAGGGAATGAATTTTATAAAAGAAAATAAATTTAACTTTTCAGGTTCAGATGGTCACATATCGCATGAGTAAAAAATAGAGTTAGTACTTAGAAATCACAATTCTATGTCATACGAAAATATAATTTAAAAAAGAAATACATTTTCCAGTCTAAAAATAAAGGGTGACTCTACTAAAGAAATAACTAAAGTAGTGAATTTGTCACGTTCTACATTTTTAAATTCTGTAAAACAAGTCAAGGAAGATAAATCTTTGATATAAAAAAAAGTGTCGTCCTTATAAACTTAATTTGCGCGACCAGCGTGTTAGATAAACCTGCGTTAAGCGCTATAAAACTTCTTTCACTATTTAAGGAAATATTTTTTTCTTCAGTTAAACCCAGAAACTATAAGAACAATTATTAAGTTATCTGGACATCCCGCTCGCAGAAACAAGAAAAAACTTTTTTGTAAGTGAGGGAAAACCTTATTCTTATTTCTTTTTTAAACAATGATAAAATACAAGACTTTTATCAAGATGGAAGGGAATGAATTTTGTAACTTTTCAGTTTCAAATGGTCACATATTGCATGAGTAAAAAATATAGTTAGTACTTAGAAATCACAATTCTATGTCATACGAAAACATCATTTTAAAAAGAAAAGCATTTTTCAGTCTAAAAAAGGTGAACCTACCAAAAATATAACTAAATTAGTGAATTTGTCACGTTCTACATTTTTTAATTCTGTAAAAACAGTTCAAATAAGATAAGACTTTGATTAAAAAAAAAAAGTGTCGTCCTTATAAACTTAATTTGCGGGACCAGCGCAGCGTTTTAGATAAACCTTGGTTAAGTGTTATAAAACTTCTTTCAGTATTTAATTAAATATTTTTTTCATCAGTTAAACGCAGAAACTATAGGGAGAATTATTGAGTTAACTGGACATCATGCTCGCAAAAAGAAAAACTTCTTTGTAAGTGAAGGAAAAACTTATTTCCTTTTTAAACAATGATAAAAACTTTTACCAAACTTTTATCATGATGGACGGCGATGAATTTTAGAAAATGAAATAAATTTAACTTTTCAGGTTCAGTTGGTCACATATTGCATGAGTAAAAAATAGAGTTAGTACTTAGAACTCACAATTCTATGTCATACGAAAACATCATTTTAAAAAGAAAAGCATTTTTCAGTTTAAAAAGGGTGAATCTACTAAAGAAATAACAAAATTAGTGAATTTTTCACATTCTACATTTTTAAATTCTGTAAAACAGTTCAAGGAAGATAAGACTTTGATGAAAAAAAAAGAAAACTGTCGTCCTTATAAACTTAATTTGCACGACCAGCGTTTTAGATAAATCTAGGTTAAGTGTTATAAAACTTCCTTCAGCATTTAATGAAATATTTTTTTTCTTCGGTTAAACGCAGAAACTATAAGAAGAATTATTAAGTTAACTGGACATCATGCTCGCAAAAAGAAAAAACTTCTTTGTAAGTTAAGGAAAACCTTATTCTTATTTCTTTTTTAAACAGTGATAAAATGCCAAACTTTTATCAAGGTGGAAGGGGGTGAATTTTAGGAAAGGAAATAAATTGAACTTTTCAGGTTCAGATGGTCACATATTGCATGAGTAAAAAAAAAGAGCTAGTATTTAGAAGTCCACAATTCTATGTCATACGAAAACATCATTAAAGAAAAGCATTTTTCAGTCTAAAAACGGTGAATCTACTAAAGAAATAAATTAGTGAATTTGTCACGTTCTACATTTTTCTGTAAAACAGTTCAAATAAGATAGCAGGCTTCAATAAAAAAAGCAGTGTCTTCCATATAAGTTTAATTTGCGAGACCATCGTTTTAAAAAAACAAGGTTAATTGCTAGAAAACGTCCTTCAGTCTTTAATGAGAAATTTTTTTCTTAAGTTAAACCCAGAAAGTAAAGGAAGAATTACTAAATTAGCTTGACATCACTGCAAAAAAATAAATTGTTGATTTTACACTATTATACTGTCCCCCTAGCAGCCAGTATTATACTGTAAAATCAACAATTTATTTTTTACTGTGATCACGCTCGCAAAACAATAAAAATTTCTTTGTTAAATTAACCTTTAACTGATGTCACAGAAATTGTCACATAACTAGTGTGAAGTGGGCTGTGAGACCGCTAAATCAAAAGATGAATAAAAGCCGCTATTAACTCATAGGATGTTGTTTTTGTACTAAACTTTTTGTACAGGAGTGTTATAATTAAAATTCACCTATTCAAAAGTCTCTGACGTCAGTTCTAAAGTTCCAAACGAAACAAAAATTCAGTAGTGTTCGTAGATAAACTGAAATTTGCAAGTTAAAATAAGAAAATTGAAAAAAGCACCGGTCTGTGAGACTGGTAACATCAGTTAAAGGTTAAGAAAAACATAATCCTTATTTTTGTTTCAACCTTTAACTGATGTTACCGGTCTCTCAGACCGCGACTTTTTTCAATTTTTATAGTTTAACTTGCAATTTTCAGTTTAAATACAAACAGTACCGACATTTTGTTCCGTTTGAACTGAGACTTTTGAATAGGTGAATTTTAATGTTAACAGTCCTGTACAAAAAGTTTAGTACATAAACACCATCCTATGAGTTAATCGCGTCTTTAATTCGTCTTTCGATGGAGCGGTCTCACAGGCCGCTTCACACTAGTTATGTGACAATTTCTGTGACATCAGTTAAAGGTTAATCAATAACTAGTCGGATGGGCCAATCCCAAAATTTTCTTCTATCTCTTACATGTTAATAGGGGAAAGTAGGATAATACCGCTCAGCGGTTAATTCCGCTCACTCCAATATCTCTAAACAGAATAGAATTAAAAACGTGCGATCGGTACCAGCACCTAGCGAACTTCACGCTAAGTTCACAGTAAGGATATAGCAATCGTCGGAAGGAAAGTATTTCTGTGTCCTCACGTTATTAGATTGCAGTTGTTTTATTATAAAATTCTACAACATCTAATTTGAAGGTAAGTGTACATTCTTATTTTTAAATGTTAATTCACTTATTATGTCTACAAAATATTTACATTTAGCTGTACTTTCATTATTTTACTTATTTTTGTAGTGCGTTGTGACGCCAACGGTAATGCATTAAAATCCAACATGGCTATGAAGGGTAATGGCGCTCACGTGGAATTCGAATCAATTTTGCCAGTGGGCTACTTTTTAAAAATTCAAATTTCTTGATTGACATCACTTTTTTGAAATGGTAAAATTACCCTTGTTTTCGCCTTAATTTTTATATCATTAAACAAGGTCAATTTTACGATTTCAAAAAAGTGGTGACAATAAAAAAAACCTGAATTTTAAAAAAGTATGGAGACAGAAATCTGCTGTTTTTGCAGAGAATTCGGGAGGGATAACAAAACGTGGTTTCGCTGCACAATATGTGGAAAGTGGTCACATAAAATCTCCTGTTGTGTGAATAGCCCTAACAACTACATATGTGACTTTTCTCGTACATAAATGTTGTATTCAAATTTTGAGCAACATTATCCTACCATGTCGAGAATTACCGCTTAATGCATTGTTAATTGTATAAAACGATAACATAAATCCTAAATCTTTTATGAAAATTAGTTGATTGCAAATTGTTCCTTATGCTTTGGACTTATACTGCGTTAATATAATATTTGTTTTTTGCATAAATTTGACCAGCTATTCATGTTTTCTCTTAAGTGAGCGGCATTACCATACTTTCCCCTTCTTCAAAACTAGCTACCACAGTGCCAAATTTAAATAACAGTCTATGCCCATCATGAAGATTTTAAAGAGTACAGTTTCATTGAATTGCGTGCATTTAAAAAGAAGATAGAAGCATCGAATTTTTCAAACAAATCATTGAATTTTGGCACAATCCTCTCAGATGTATACAACCAAAATTCCCAACCCAAAGTGTATAAAAGCGATGGCAGTATACATCCAAGCCTAACAAGGATTTATTTATGTGAAAGTGAACAGAATATGAAATTTGATTAAATTCCGCGCATTAGTTTTTTAAGATCGTGAAAATCGTGAAAAATGCAGCATAGCAGCGCAACATGTTATATCATTTACGCGATAAACTAATCAGCACTAACTTATGTGAAGGTGTAACAGAATATGATGATAATATGATATGATGAAATTCCGTACAGCAGTTTTTGACATATGGCTATTGTTAAAATCATACAAATCCCGAAAAGTGCAGCATAGCAGAGCCACCTTTTGGACGCTTTACACGAAAACCTAAACAGAAACAACTTATGTCAACGTGTAAGTGAATCTGAATTTTGGTGAAAATCCGTGTATTATTTCCTGAGATATAATTGCGAAAATCATGGAAAAGGCAGCATAGCAGCGTCATTTGCTGGGCGATTTACACCAAAAACTAATCAGAAACAACTAATGTCAACGTCTAAGTGAATCTTAATTTTGATGAAAATCCGTGTATTAGTTCTTGAGATAGAGCTATTGGGGAAATCGTGAAAAATGCAGCATAGCAGCGCCACCTTCTGGGCGATTTGCATCAAAAACTAATCAGCACCAATTTATATAAAGGTACAATTGAGTCTGAAATTTTATTAAATCCCGTACATTAGTTCTTGAGATAGAGGGCCAACAAACTTGTAACGATAGTAGAAAATAACAAAATACCAGATTTCCATGCTCATAGAAGGGAATGAATTTTGTGAAAGGAAAAAAATTATCGTTTCAAATTCAACTGGTCAGATATTTCATGTGTTAAACTGAGTTAGTACTTAGAAATCACAATTCTATTCCAATGCCAAAACATCATTTGAAAAAAAAAATCATCCTAAAAATGGTGAATCTTCCATTGTAACATACTAACAGTCATAGAGGGAAAAATGGCCTTACCCTATTTTAAAACTAATAGTTATGTAATTCAAAGATGGCTACAATTAGCATATGAAATTAGAAGATAAATTAATATAGTTATTATGAAAAAACTTTTTAATGTAAATAATTATGATTAAGACAATGGTATTGCAACAGACAAACAGGAATTGTTATGCTTTTCGGATACCTTAATCTTTATCTACATTACTTATAAAACAACATACAGTTTATTATAACAAAAACGTATTTTTACACAGATAGAGTTCAGAAATATACGCCTTTCACAAAATTTGACTCTTGCCACAATATAGCAATGAAAAATATGTAATCTTACCTGTAACAGACCAAAATCCAGTATGTAACAGACCAATAAATAAAGACATTAAAAGAAGATATCGTGATTTAATGGATTTTATTGGTTTTGAATGTTCAAAAGTTTATAAAATGCATTGCAAATATAAAAAAAATATAGGTTTAATATTATCAGAAAATATATATATTACCTATTTGATGTAAAGAATAGAATTAAAAAAAATGATAACATTGGCTTGAAATTGCCCTAAAGAAATAACAAAATTAGTGAATTTGTCACGTTCTACGTTCTTAAATTCTGTAAAACAGTTCAAAGAAGATAAGACTTCGATAAAAGAAAAAAGGTGTCGTCCATAGAAACTTAATTTGCCCGACCATCGCTTTAGAAAACCAAGGTTAAGTGCTATAGAACTTCCATCAGTGTTTAATGAACGATTTCTTCTTTTGTCAAACCCAGAAACTATAAAAAGAATTATTAAATTAGCTGGACATCACACGCTCGCATTACAAAAAGAAACTTTCTTAGAAGTTAAGGAAAACCTTATTTTTATTTCTTTTTTAAACAATGATAAAATACCAGACTTTTATTATGCTGGAAGGGAATGAATTTTGTGAAAGGAAATAAATTTAACTTTTCAAGTTCAGATGGTTAGATATTGCACGAGTAAAAATTGGGTTAGCACTTAGAAATCACACTTCTGGCTAGTTCATGGGTCTTGTAAAGTCACGATAACTGCTATGTTTGTTGGTCACCGTTATTTTCGAAAAATTTGCTTGGCATTATTCAAGTATAATAAGATATCTCCTATAAAATGAGTCACATTTTTCCATTCTAAAATATTGGTAGCCAAAAATCGTAGCATTTGACTTACACTACAAGTACTCATGGAAATAGCCTTCTATGACGTACGAAAACAACATTAAAAAAAATAGCCTTTTTCAGTCTAAAAATGGTGAGTCTATTAAAGAAATAACTAAGTTAGTGAATTTCTCACGTTCTACATTCTTAAATTCTGTAAAACAATTCAAAGAAGATAACAGACTTCAATAAAAGAAAAAAAAAGTGTCGTCCATAGAAATTTAATTTGCTTTAGAAAACCAAGGTTAAGTGCTATAGAACTTCCATCAGTGTATAATGAACGATTTCTTCTTTAGTCAAGCCCAGAAACTATAAAAATAATTCTTAAATTAGCTGGACATCGCGCCCGCAATACAAGAAAAAACTTCTTTACAAGTTAAGGAAAACCTTATTCTTATTCTTCTTATTATTTTTTTAAACAATGATAAAATACCAGACTTTTACTATGCTGGAAGGGAATGAATTTTGTGAAAGGAAATAAATTTAACTTCTCAAGCTCAGATGGTTAGATATTGCACGGGTAAAAATTGAGTTAGCACTTAGAAATCACACTTCTATGACATACGAAAACATCATTTGAAAAAAAAAAAAAAATTTTTTTCAGCCTCAAAATGGCGATTCAATTAAAGAAGTAACTAAGTTAGTGAATTTGTCACGTTCTACATTTTTAAATTCTGTAAAACAATTCAAAGAAGTTAACAGACTTCAATAAAAGAAAAAAAAGTGTCGTCCATAGAAATTTGATTTGCCCGACCATCGCTTTAGAAAACCAAGGTTAAGTGCTATAGTACTTCCTTCAGTGTTTAATGAACGATTTCTTTCTTCAGACAAACCCAGAAACTATAAAAAGAATTATTAATATAACCTGACGAACAAAGAATTATTAAAAAATCTACTCATCACTCTGAAATTATGCATGAATTTTCGTAAGTAAATTTAGACAGCGATCTTGTCTTTTTTAAAATCCGCCAAAAAATGTTCTAAACATTGTTCTTTGTAATCTGTTTCAAAAGCTAGATTGATTTGATCGATGCTATCGCCTGCCTTCACATCACTATGAAGCTCTTAGCGGAAGAATATAATATAAGAAAATTAAAAGTCAGAGTTGTAAAAATTTATATGAGAATTTTCTCAAAATCGATATCTGGGTGATTCTTTTAAAGTTTTTCCGAAACTATTAGTACTGAAAAACATATACAGATGATTAAAGAGAGAATTAAAAAAAAAAATGGTATTATACAGAAATCTGCATAAATAAATATATACAGCTTTCGGTAATAACCTTATATCTAAAATCAAAATAAATAAATATTTTTGACATGTCGGTTTCAGAAATAGACTGGTTTGATTGATGTTATCGTCTGCCTTCACATCACTGTCAAACTCTCTTCGGAGCAATTTGCGAAAGGAAAAGTCCAAGAGTTGAACCTCCTGAAATAAATTCGACGTTATCAGCCGACTTCCGTGATTTTCCTACTTCTCATCTCAACTGCTTGACTTCACAGATGGTGTCAGATGATACACAGGGAAATACACTCCGTCATCGGTTCAGTAAAGATTTTTATCGTTGAAAGGACCCGGCCGCAACGAGCGGAATTTCGCCGGACGATTTTTCACAAGTGGCAGGTAGAATGTGAGAAATTATCGGCGCCAGGAGAACCTGTGGAGAGAAAAAAAGTTTTCGAAATCGTCTGCATGTGAAGCGGAATAAGAGTAATGGAAAGAATGCAAATGTAATTCGAAGAAATGTAAACAAGACAATGTACCAATTCAATGGAGTTTATTTCATTCCAAAACGCAACTTTTAGAAAGAGACGTTTAATAGAAAGGGACAAATGTGGCATCAAGATGACGTAGCAAAAGGCCTGTGCGAAGGGGGCGGTCACAACGGGCACGGAAATTGAGGGGGCGCCAAATTTATACTACTGCCATCCTTAATTTTTTTTTTTTGGTAATATATAGATAGATAGATATGTAATCTTCCCAAATTTTTGTAAGACTTGACCAATTTTTAACATAAGATTCAAGAGAATAACAATAAGTATTCCATCATACATCTAGAGGAAGTACCAACGCACCTCAACCTTCTACATGATACCATGCTTTCAGGAGATGATGACTGCGAAAATATTTTAATACACTTGTAACATGATTTATTACATTAGTTTTAAACAAATATTTAGCTAATAGGTTTAAAATGTGAGCACTGCATACGTATCTAAAATCCCGAAAACCACAATCTCTTCATCCATTATCTTTCTGGCAGAAACAATATTTGCAGTACTGTCTGTAGCTAATTTTTTTTTTTTTTTTTTTTTTTTTAGATTGGAAGTTTTCTTTTGTTGGCTTCACTGAACTCAAAGCCAAATTTTCTAAATAATTTCCAGTATCTGATAAGACAGATGTGTCAACAGTATCAACGAGTTTAACATCACCACACTGCTTGATAACATTTACACACACAATTGGTTCATTATAAACATTCGACCACCCATCCTTTGCCATTGTAAATTCTCTTTTTTCTAAATCAGGGAATTCCACTTTCTGTATTTTACTTTTCTGTTCATGAGAGATTCATCTGAAATTTAATTTACTTTCAATTTCAATGTATTCTCAAAAATAAAGATATGAAAGGTACCGTTGCATTAATTCAATTAAATTTATGTATATATGGTCTATAAATTATATTATATCTTTAAATATGCATTTAAAAATTAAATCACTTTTTAAAGCTGCATAAATAATTATATTCCATAATTATATTCAATTGCATTCTGCATTAGTTCAAGTCTAGTTGTGGGTCACTGAAAATTACTTTATTTGATTCAAGTTTGGTTTTAAGTCTTCTTTTTTGGGGGGCAGGTTTCGGGTGGCTTAAAATGAAAATTTCCTTTCCGAATCTTGTACAACCTGACTGCTTTTCGGACTGCGTTTTGGATTGCATTTTGACAATTGTAGTTCAGGTTTGGGTTAACCCGATTTTTCAGATGAAAGCCCAGAATAATGTTTCAAATGAAATATGAATGAGTTTATTTTTCGCCATAAAAATAAAATTGGTATAAAAAGTATATTTCAATTTTTAAAAAATTTCATTAAAAAATTATTACTAGTTGTCTTTTCGCTTGGCTTTCGGGTTGTAGTGTGTCGGAAACTTTATCGGGTTTCTCGTCGACGAAAATTAATTCCTGGTATTTGGGTAGGAGTTCTGGTCAACAAAAACTTTTTGTCCGGTTCGGGTTGGTTTTTGGGTTGACTTCAAATAGAAACTTTGGATTCGATTCACCCGTCAGGACTTCAAACCCGACCTAACGCAGGAGTCTTATTCAATAAGCTCATCTCGAATGCTAGATTTCACAGATAGATACAACTGATACAAGAAAATACATCCCTTGACCATCCTAGTAAAGATTTTTTATCTTGGAAAGTATCTTGTCACAGAAAAGCGAAATTTTGTGAGGCGATTTTTCACAATTATCACATAGAATCATAAAAACTTTCGGATCCAAGAGAGCCTGTGGTGAGAAAAAAAATTCTAAAATCGTCTGCATGTGAAGCGGAATATTGATAAATGGAGTAATGCTAATGTAATTCGAAGGAAGGTAAGAGAAACACGGCACCAATTTTCTGGGGGTTGTACCTTTGATTATAAGACAATTTCTGCAAAAAATCTGATTTATTTTTGTTAAACAGAATAGACCGGGAGGCGACAGCGCAGACAATCACCCCATCGAGCTCACGGATGGAATTCTAGGATTAGTTAAATCTCGATCGCATATCAAAATGCAATCGGTCTGCCAAGCCATATTTTGGTGGAAAACGCCTGAAAACCCTATTTTAGTGGTTGCCTTGTAGGTTTATATATGTTTTCTTGTTCCCATTCCTCCATATTTTCATACATTTGGGTGCAGGAAGACACAATGGTAAACCTACGAGTCAACCGCTAAAATTGGGTTTTCAGGTGTTTTCCACCAAGATATGACTTGGCAGACCAATTGCATTTTAATATCCGAATCGAGTTTTAACTAATTCTGGAATTTCAGCCGTGAACTCCATGAGATTATTATCTGTGCTGCAGCCTCCCGGTCCAGAATGGAATGAATATGACAGCGACGTGGCGTGACGTACCATATTTTTTACACTTTTTATTACTCTGAATTTGGTTTCTATATCGCTCTGACAGTTTTGAAAACGGGCAAAATTGTAATGTTGTTTTCTGTATATTTTGTTTTAAATGCTAAAAAATATGATTCTTTCAACATCATATAAAAAAACTTAATTAACCCTTAAATGCCTGATTTTTCAAAAATCATTGTAATAATGTTTTTGAGTTTTCATTTTTTAAATAAATCATGGGAAAAATACTTTAAAAAATCACATTTTGTTTTAAGTATGGTTTACGGCTAAAAAATAGTTTATTACTAATCGGCAATACTGGTCTTTAATTGAAAAAACAATTTTCCTTGATGAAATTCTATAATATTAAACACACAAGAATTTTAGGCACTATAATGAGAAATAAATTTTACTTGCTCACTGCAGAACAAAGTAAGGTATTTCGCAAGCTTCCAAACAAAACAAAAAGAACAAGTAGCAACAATTGATAAAATAAATCTATCCCTATTCTTAAACAGAACAAGTGTTTCCATCTACATGATGAAAATCGATTTAATAATATTTTCAGAATGTATTTTATTGGCAACATTAGGCATTATAGCTTCAATATTATTCTAATAGTATTTTAGAAGCCTAAATTGGGTATGTTGCCGAAAAGCAACACCCGGCATTTAAGGGTTAAAAATATGAATGTAATCCTTGAGAGTATTAATCATTGTTCAATGTACTAAAAATCCATTAAATTAACAGAATTATATAATTTTAAATATTGCTGATAAGCTTCCGACTACCAGACGGGCCCAATGGAGCCGATAGGTACAGTCGTCGAAAAAAAAAAGTAAACACCCCCTGCTAACTCCTCAACAAATTATCCTAGAAGAAAGTTACTGGTACCAAACGATTGGAAATAAAGTCTACTTTTAAATGATGTATATAAAATTTGCTTAGGGGGCGATCTACATATTAAAACGAACCGTAACTTTGTTTTTTTCCATAGCAGTACACAGTTCTGACAGCATAAATGAACTCAACAGCCTTCAATTATTCTAAAAACAAATTTTTATGCAATTCGTACCATAAGTTTCCGAGAAATTAATTATTTTAAAATGAGCGTATTTTAAGGGCTGTATCCAAATTTAAGTTCGGTACTCGATTGTTAACCGAGAGAGCTCCCTTCTTGATAAAGGCACCTTAAGCAGTCAATTAAGCCTGTTAGATTACAGGATAGCATAAGAAATTTCAAAATATTTAGTCACTTCTATCATAGACGGCCCTTAAACCATCATTTTGCCGTTTTTTAAGCATAATTTGAAAACTACTTGGAAGAAAAATGTGAAATTTTGGATTTCCATAAAGCAGGACTTATTAAATCTGAATCCATCAAAAAAATTCTAGATTGCAATTCATAATTTTTTCGAATATTAATTTCATAATTTATAATTCATATCATAAAAGTATAAAAATTGCAAATTCAACGTATTTATGTTTGGGTATATTAGCATTATTGCTACACAAAAAATTAGAACATTAGGATCATAATTTCAGAAGTTATAAATAAAAATATGAAAATGTAATTTAACATTAGAAGCACTCAATTTTGAATGTTTATAATTCAAAAACTTATCATTCAAATGACTTGAAATTTGGTGTCTAAGCATAGTATGAACCAAAGATTTGAAAAATCTCGTTAAAATTGGGTATTGCCATTGAAAACTAGTTGGATGTGCCAATCCCAAAACTTTCTTCTATCTTATACATCTTAATATTTCAAAACCTAGTTACACATGTTAATACTTCAATATTATTAGTTCAATACTATACCAACTTTGATTTTCATCTTAAATTTCTGCTCAAGTCAATTAAACGGACTAAAAACGAGTTAATCTATATCATGATATTTGTTAAAATTATTAATTTTTCCTTATTCTGTCGTTATCAGCTGTTTGCGAATAGCCGGCATAGCAGGAAGCGAGTTCTCGCCGATGCACAATAGAACTACGAAAAATCAAGAAAAGTATACAAAAATCGCTAGCACGGAGCCCCTTTACCGTGCAATATTTCCAAATTCAAGGAGAACCTGTTGGCCAAAGCCAAAAACAAGCACAAACATTTTGGTTAGATTGTATGCATAATTTTATACGCTGTTCGATGGTACAGTAATGAAAATGGCACAGAGATCGGAATTATAGCGCCCCCTTCTTTCGGAATTTTTTCAAGTTCAGGGAGGACTTGTTTGCCATAGCCAGAAACATGCACAAAAAATTTGGTTCAATTATATGGATAACTTCATACACTTTTCGATGGTACAATAATGAAAATGGTACAGACATCGCAATTATAGTGCCCCCTTCCGGCAGAATTTTCCCAAATTCAGTGAGGACCTTCGTGACATGACGAAAAAATAAACATATAAAATTTGGTTCAATTCTATGCATAACTTCATACATTTTTCGGCGGTACAATATTCAAAATGGCACAAAAATCGCTATTTCAGCGCCCCCTAACGGCGAATTTTTTGCAAATTCATGAAGGAGCTGCTTGCCATATACAAAAACTTAAAATAAAAATTTGGTTTAATTCTATGCATAACTTCATACACTTTTGGACGGTACAATATTCAAAATCGCACAAAAATCTCTATTACAGCGCTCCCTACCGGCGAATTTTTTCCAAATTCAGGGAGGACCTGCTTGCCATAGCCAAAAACTTAAAATAAAAATTTTGTTCAATTCTATGCATAACTTCATACACTTTTCGATGGTACAATCTTCAAAATCGCACAAAAAACGCATTTACAGCGCCCTCTACCGGCGAATTTTTTCCAAATTCAGGGAGGACCTGCTTGTCATATCCAAAAACTTAAACTAAAAATTTGGTTCAATTCTATGCATAACTCCATACACTTTTGGATGGTACAATATTCAAAATCGCACAAAAATTGTTATATCAGCGCCCCCTACCGGCGAATTTTTTCCAAATTCCGGGAGGACTTGCTTGCCATAGCCAAAAACTTATAATAAAATTTTGGTTTAATTCTATACATAACTTCATACACTTTTTGATGGTACAATGGCGACAGGCAGACGGACAGACGGACAGACGGACACACAAACAGACAGACATTTTCTATAAACATGTTTTTTGGAATCTCTGACCCCTAAAACATGCAAATCCGTCGAAAACCGGAAGTCGAAAAAAATTTCGATTACAATACTTTCTTCTATTGAAGATAGAAGAAAGTAAAAATGAAGTTTGGATTCGTTTTAATATGTATATGGCCCCCTAAGCAAATTTTATATACGTCATTGAAAAGTAAACTTTATTTCCAATCGTTTGGAACCAGTAACTTTCGTCTACGATAAGTTGTTGAGGAGTTAGTAGGAGGTGTTTACTTTTTTTTTTTCCACGACTGTACATTCAAAATATTTATCGAACTAGAATTTTCTTTAAAATGAATTAAATATATAAATCAGAAGTTAAATAAATAAGTTAAATATTTTTTATAAAACTTGAGTAAAATTTCCGGTAATTGTAGGGTTAATGTTTAACCTATTAACCGCTGGTGTTGCGTTCACGCAACGATCAAAATAAATGCACACATTTAAATTATTTACACACCCACCACTATTTTTCAACTACAAAATTGTCCTTACTTAAAGACACAAAATTTTAAGATCAAATAAAGCAAAAATTAACCTTGCAGAGTTTGTGGTGGCAAACGACGTTCAGCTAAAAAGTTGTAAAACTCAACCTTATAGGTTTGGCGGTTAATGGTTTAAGATACAGTTGAACTTCGATTATCCGTAGTAATTGGGACCGACCCTCTTTCGGAAAATCGAAATTTTCGGATAATCGAGAATGCTTCAATTTTAAGATTAGGGAAAAATATATGCAATATTTCTTATTATGGTATGGTAACAAGTGCTTCATAAAAATAAAGCAATAGCAAAATAGAAACAAGAATAAATTACCTGAATTTTAATTTTTAAATTAAGTACCTTTTACGTATATCACAAGGGTTTGAAAAAATGTTTTGTTTGTCGCTGTTTCGATTACCTTTGCTTTGAAGCTCTATCACGGAGTTTTTTAATATTATTAGTTCACCAGTACCACAGTCTTTCTGCTGCTCCAGCCATGCCAAACATTTTGAAAAACATACAAAAACTTCATAATTGCTAATTTGTTCGTTTTCTTTATTCCACTCCGCAGCTTACGGGAACTCAAGTTAAATTCAAAGGAACTGTAAGAGAGGGGATCGAAAATATTTATATGTACTCGTAGTTCGGAAAGGACCGCTTGCACATAGTTTAAAAAAAAAAATCTTTCAAAATGGATTTTGCACACAAGCAATCTGATAGTTTAAAAAAGAAAAGAAAAGAAAAAAAAAGCTTTAAAAATGGATTTCGGTTAACCGAGAGTTTCGGTTAAAAGAGTTTCGGATAAAAGAGGTTCTACTGTAGTTTATAAAATATCTGATCTTATGAAAATAATTTTGAAAGGTCTTGAAACTTTGAGGGTAGGTAAGTCATATACAGATGTATATAGATGTGTATAGTCATATACGCACTTCCCAAACATAGTTGAAAAATATTTGTGGATTTGGTTTGACTGTCTGCCTTACCAATCTGGATTGTCATACAATTGTTATATGTTACTGAGGCTTAGTATTGCATGCTTGGCAATAAAAATAAAGTGTATATCAATGATAGATCTTTTAAAGCAGCACACAAAGTAATTCCTTAATATGGAATGGGTTGGAATTCCTTTACATGCCCATGGGTTAAAATTTTTTGAAATGTATTTTAATAATGTTACACCATTTCAAACATAATGAAATTGATATGCATCATTGAGATGCAGTACAAGATGCTCAATACAGAATATGGTATGCATAGTATTTATAGATTATTTACAGAGACACATAAATTAATTGGGTTAAAGTACTGCTTATGAGCAATAACTGATAGAAGCGCGTTTTCAATACTGGTATGCGGTTTCAATTTGACAAGTTTTTTTGCCTTTCACTTGCTGCGTATGAATTCTATAGAACCTATGTAGAGTTGCACAGAATTCGAGTACAATTCCTCTTTACTGACGAAAATTCCTGAAACAGAATTATCAGTCTTTAATTTGTGGTATGCGTTTTTAAATACAAAACTAATTTTTTCCTTATTACTTGATGGGTATCAATTCTACAGATACGATACAGGGCAAATCAAAAGATTTCGAGTACATTCTCGTTTATTGACGAAAAATACTGAAAGGGAATTTACAATTGAAGAGCTGAGTGGATGAACATGTTATGCTACATTTTCAATTTTTTTTTTTTTTTTTTTTTTTTTTTTTAATCTTTTGGATGAAAGCTTTATGAGGTATCCTATCACATGGTGAAGCTAAAATACTAAGATTCTATTTAGTCCTGAAGATTTAGGAGATTATTCATTAATATTTAATATTTTAATACTTAATAATGTCAATAATAATAATAATTTTTAATATTTGAAAATTAAATATGAATATGTTTTTCTGAGAGCGTTTAGTACCATACCTGTTAATATTTTAAACACGTGGTATCAAACAGAAAATAAATCATTAAAATTGACAGCAAAAACTTTCACCTCAAATTTCTTGAAATGTAATTTTTGTTACTTAACATGTTCTTCCACTCAGCTCTTCTATTGTGCTATGTGTTTCTTAACTGAACTAAATTTTAGCATATGTAGTACCACGGCCAAACTCGATTCCCCTTTAGGGACTTTGCATATATAACATTGTCATTTTAGGGGGGAGGGGAGTCTGGCACATGATATCGTAAGATATCAATAGGGGGAGGGGGTGGGGTTGTCTTTTGATATCGATATCATTTTTGATCCAATCAAAATTTTCTCTTTTTATTTGTAACATGGTCTTTACATGAAAATAGTAGGTTGTCTTTTTTCAGTCTGTTATCTATTTTTATGAAAATAAAAAGTTATTAAAAGTTAACAACGTTTGACATTCTTATTCTTCTTCATATGTGTATGCATACAGTAAAGCAAGGAGAGTTCGCGCGGTAGGAGAGATTGCGCACAAAGAGATTCGACGGGAAGGAGTAAAGTGTGCCCGCAGCGACTCCAGGTAGTTGTACAGCAGCATTAGTGCAGTGTCTACATGAATTTGCATATTGATTGTTCCAAGCGTCTTGGATAAAACAGTGCTGTTTTGTTTTGTTTTTCCAAAGTAAGTGCTTGAATTTTTATAACTGTTCGTCATAATTTTCATAGAACGTAAGTAATACAAAATATTTTGATCTTAAACGATTTCTTATAAACTACTAACCTGGACTAAGTATGCTAACACCAGCAATTCATTTTAGAAGTGGCCATATTTAAATAAAATGCCGCGCAATCTCTCCTACCAAAATAGGAGAGTTTGCGCATCTGCTACTTAGGAGAGACGGCACATTTCCCCAAAAGTTCAAGTGCTAGGAGATTTTACGCAGCTTATTGATAAATTTGTATGAATTGCAAATTACGTGTAAAACATATGAATGAATCAATTTTGAAATAATTTCGGAAAAACACATAATTATCAAAACTAAATTTGGCAACAAATTAATTTGCAGAAAAAATACTTTTGCAGATAAAAATTTTATTAATAAATTAATAATACAATTGTTATTAAATTAATTTTATGTGATTATTTTTGTTAATAAATTAATGATATATTTGTTAATAATTTAATTAAATATTTATATATATTTTTTAATTTATGAACAATTAATTTGCTAATAAATTAATTTTGTTAACTAAAATAAATTTTCTAATACAATGTTTTGGAAAAGCTTTCACCCATTCCAAGTAGTGTAATGTTATCCAAATCAAAAGGAAATAGAGTGCAATTAATGTTACTGATCCACAAAATATACATGAAAAAAGACTTAAGAAGGATGCCGCGAAAAAAAAAATACAGCTGAAGATAAGGTGCTTCCACAAAAAGTGGGATAAAAAAACTCAAGGGAAAAAAAAACCGAAGTTCAATGAGGATGAGTGCACTGAATGTCTGGAATTGTACCAGAAGACATCTTCGACAATTGACTGGACTCAATGTATTGCTTGTAGCAGGTGATTGCACGAAAGATGCACGATTTACAACAATAAGTGCATCGATTGTGCACGACGACAACTTCGGTTAGCAAACAAAATACAATGAAACTGTGGAAATGGAAATGAAGTAATTTTCAAGTTAAATATGTTATCAACTAGATTAATGTTATTTTGTAATCTTAGTAGTGCTTGCTTTTTCTGATATTTTAACCTTCTTAAATTAAATGTCTTAACTGTCGTTAAAATTCTTTCTTTTAATTATTATTTAAACATTTGGTTGAAATATTCACACCTATACAATAATATTTACTCACAAAAATCTTTCAATAATGTCGATTAAGTGTAATTATTATTGTTATCAGTTTAATTGTAGTTATTATTAATAACAATCTCTTAAACCTACGTGCGCAATCTCTCCTACCCATATGCGCATTCTCTCCTACCCTGTAAGGAGAGATTGTGCAAAATAGTTTTCTTGGTTTTATTACTGCTGTTCTGTTAAATTACAGTATAACAACAAAATAACAATGGAAATGCATAAAAAATAAATGAAGTCAAAATTATTCATGCACAGTTTAGCAAAATATTAATATTTAGATTTTTTATTATTATTCTTTTGAAATGTGCGCAGACTCTCCTCGCTTTACCTTATATAATCCACTGTTCGAGAAACCATATGCAAAGTATATTTGAAATTAAACTTGTGTTTACTAATAAATAAAAGAAAAAGAATGTTGTCCACCTGTTTTGTTGATAAGAATTTCTATCTGCCTCCCCCCCCCCCCCCATCCGTGATGGGCAAGTATTATTAGAGTTGAATGGATTATGTAACTAAAAGCTATGGTAAAAGACTTTTAAATAGTAACTATTTCTTTTAAATGTTATTTGGTATAAAGTTATTTCATATATAAAGTGATATTTTATTGACTTCTCTTCATTTGAATCAATAAAGTATGCGAAAAATAAATGTAACCATTTTTGTATATCATTCCAAACAAAGGAAATAAAGGAAATAAATTCCAAATAGGACAAAGGAAATAAATTCCAAAAATCAAAGAATTTTTAAACATTGATAACGATATTATTACGTGGGGGGGGGGGGGGGGGGGTCGAGACATGATAACGTATGATATCTGAAGGGGCGAAGGGTCCAAAATTATAAAAAAGTTGATAACGTTATACATGCATAGCCCCTTATACGGCTGTAACACAAAGTATAAAATCCCTTTGTTTTCGGAGACTAAGAGTTTTTCTCTGCAGAATTGTAGGGGGCGCTTTTACCTACTGTGTCTAATGAAGAATTTCCCTTGTACGCTTGTGTTTTCTTAGGTATAACTTAACTGAAATTGCGACTCTTTTATTTATATATATTTTTTTTAAATAAAACTTGGCTTATTGCTGTGTTCCATACTGCACTTACGATTCACTGAAAAAAATTCCAGAAATTTCTTTTCACGAATTTCCGTCAAATTTAGAGTACAAACTGTTGAAAAAAAAAAAAAAAAAAGACTTGTTGATTCTTTAAAATAATGAAACATGAAAAAAAAAAATTATTTATTTATTATTAGTTTTTGTTTCCCTGTATTTCATGACCAGCACCTACAATATTTAAATTTACTGAAAATTGTTCACATGTACACATATCTATATTTTTCTAAATTAAGAATCGTGTAAATATCCATGTTTTTTTTTTTTAAAAAAAAAGAAAAAAAAAAGAAATCGATATGATTTGATTTCCGAATATTTCAAAAAGACCTGCTTATTATTATTATTTTTTTTAGAAAACATGTAAATATATTTATATTTTTATCGTACACTGTTATATGATGACAGTGCAGAATTAGAATATTTAATTTTATCATGTGATTTTGTAATTTTTCTATATGCTTGTATAGTTACGATTAGCCCATATAAATATTCTAAATAATTAAGAATTATGCAAGTATCCGTGTTTTGAAAAAAAAAATAGATATGAGTTGATTGCCGAATATCGGCAAAAATACTTTTTATTTATATTATGAAACATGTAAATATATTTTTATTTTAATCGTATACTTTTATACAATGACTGTCAAGAATTAGAATATTTCATTTTATATGTAATTTTATAATTTTTATATATGCTTGAATATTTCATATCGACACGTATAATGACCAAATTTATTGAAAATCGTTTGAAATGTACAGACATATATATTTTCTTAATAATTAAGAATCATGTAAATATCCATGTTTTGAAAAAAAAAAAATCGATATGTGTTGATTGCCGGTTATTGATAAAAAGACTTGCTTATTTTGTTGATATTATGAAACATGCAAATATCCTTTTAATTGTATCATAGTTTTATACCATCAGTGTCCAAAATTAGAATATTTAATTTTATAGGTAATTTTGTTATTTTTCTACATGCTTGAATATTTCAGATCAACACATATAATGGCCAAATTTATTGAAAAAAATGTTTGCAATGTACATATATCTATATATTTATTAATTAATTAAGAATCGTACAAAAATAATCAATGTTCTGAAAAAAATATTTTGTTATGAGTTGGTTGCCGGATACTGGCGAACTTGCTTATCCTCTTAATACTGTGTAAATATTTTTTTAGTATAGTTTTTATAATATAACTGCCTAAAATTCAAACATTTGATTTTATAATTTCCCCTGTTTGTAATTTTTTTTTTCTAAAAATGGTAGATACCTATAATTATTATTATTTTTCTATTTCCCTGTACACTTCATTTTCAGTACCTCTAAAGTTTACTATTATCCAAAGTTGCCCGCAATCAACTTTATATACCTATGTTTTACATCAGAGTTATTTTATCTCCAAATCCTTCAGTTTTCATGTTTGCAGTATAAAAAATGACGAGGCAAAATATACGTATATTATCTATACCTTTTATAACGCATATACAGAGACGTTTTTCGTATTTTTATATGTGAAAGTAACACTTAATAAGCATTATTTACAGTAGAGAAAATACAATGTGCAGTAGGTATTCGCGCCATCTGCCGGCGATTATAGTGTTTAACGATTCCGAAACTAAGGGATATTGTGAAGGCCGTATAAGGCAGGCGATCGAGTTTGGCCGTGGTAGTACATACATAAATCTAAAAAATCATATACAGAGCTGCACAAAAGAATTCGGATATTTTTCCGACTATAGATGGTGATTGCGTAGATAGGATTTTCAAATATGCAATGCGTTTTCAAAATTGTTTACTTAGATTTCCTTCCCCCCACCCCCAGGGATTACACTTATATTCTAGAACGAAAGCTGAGTTCCCGGGGCGGTCATCCCTTATCATCCCTTGTTTACTTGGACATCAACATTCATCTTATTTCATTAGGAAGTTTTGTTACAGTATTCTGAATGAGTTGGAAAATGTTTCATAATCTATGCTTTAAGCACAATTTTTCTTTCTTGTTTTTTTTTTTACTTCCTGGATACGTTCGTCAATGTTTAGAAAGTCGAGTGGAGTGACAAAGGATTTTTTTTTCTTTTTACGTTAAAATCACTATACGAAATTCTACTGCCTAATTTTGTTTACAAGAAAAAAGCTGTCTATTTTTCTAGAGATCCGTATAAAAACAAGTTGGAAATTGCACGTCAAACGTGGCAAAATGTGGCAAACGTGGCGTTCGTACTATCAATAGTTTTATAAATATTTTTTGCACAGCGTATGGTACTGAATGTATATTTTAGTGCACTTCATAAGTGCATATCAATTTCATTCGGTTCGAAAGTCTGTAACATCATTAAAATTCACTTGACATAATTTTTTTCCCATTGGCCGCAATGTAACGGAAAACTTTTGACTGTCCCTGTCATTAAACTATACATCCGATTTTCATGAAAACTGAAATGACTCAACAAAATTTTGCAACAATTATATATTTAAAATTTCAGACCATTCGGTTGGGTAGTTTTTGCTCTGTTATATGCGGATGGACGGACAGACAGACAGACGGACAGAACGAGGATTATAGGGGCTAACTATTTATATAATTACGAACGCACCGACCAAGTTCAAATATGTATAAGATTTTTTTCCTCAGAATTTTTGGGGATAATATGTCTTTTTGAGCCGTCATATTTCCCTTAAATCGTTTGCGTGTTCAGAGGTCATATTTTCTGTATAGTTCGTGCAGGTATAGTCATGTGATATAATAAAGCTATGATGACAAATGCTGAAAAAAAAAATTTCCATAATAAATAAATCAGCACGTATTTCCTTCAGATTTAGCGAAAAAAAAAAAAGATATAAACAATTCATTCTTAAGTAGGAAATGCTGGCTATTATTGCCAAATTACACGAAAGTATCTGCCACTTTAAATCTTCTTTATCACCTTTTTTCAGTGAAATACAACACCTTGTGGTTGAAGAAAAGCACGAAAAGTGTTGTAATAATACTAAAATTAAAATTAATGTGAAATTTTAGCATGATAAATAAGCGTATTGTAACTAACTTGCGCAATGAAAGTAAGAAAAATAAAGAAGGAAAGAGAAAGAGAGAGAGAGAGAGAGAATGCAAAAAAAGTAAACAGGCAAAATATTGAGCTTTAAAACACTATTCATTATTGAAAAATATATAACTGGATTTAAATGGCATATTTTTACAAAATGACTTTCCGAGACTCATTTAAATGTGTAATAGATTATTTCTTCTTCCGATTCTTTGGCGATAATATGCCTTTTTCAGATGTCATATTTTTAAAATCGTCTTTGTGTTCAAAAGACATCTTTTCCGTGCGCTTAGTGCAACTATTGTCATGGAATCTATTTATATAAAATCCAAGTCTCTGTGTGTCCCTCACGATTCCGGTAGGACCACCTCATTGAAATGAGTAATCGTTGAAAAATACTAATGCACGGTTGCCATAGTAGCGCCAAATGTTGGTCAACTTGGAAATAGCTGGCTGATTTGGTGAAATTCCCATTTAAAACTATTAATCTTTCATAAAGGAGGTCACCAAAATTTAATTTAAACTCCGCTCTTTTAAGATATTTTTTCAAAATCTATGGGTGAGAATTTAAAGTACATCTTTACATCTTCCTCCCGATGCTACTAATAAAATAACCGCCAATAGACGACGCTGTACTGTATGAGCTCCTAACTGCGCGATTTTAATGCGCTTTAGGTACTTTTCCATTATAGGTGCGTTGGCGAAAAAGGAAATTTGGCAACATTTTCCGGGAACCTATTCACTGCTTCATTTTATATACACACGCATTTTTTTTTCGATATTTATACGATTTATTTATGCGATTAAAAAAAGCCGTTTCTCTAATTTTATACAGAAACAGATGTAATTTGTACATAAAAACATGAATAATATACATATAAAATAAACATATAAAAAAAAACGCTCATCAAGTTTGTTTTCATAGCTGTTTATATGATCTGACAACAAATCTCAATATTTTTCCGTTATACGGACACCATGCCAAAATGTATGCGGTACTTTTTCGTTATACGGACAGCATTGTCGCCAAGTGCAATAGTTGGCGCAAAATGAAAATCACGTGAATTGAAACATTTGAAAAATAAAAGAAAAAACATTCTCGATAGTAAAGTGGGCATTTTAAAAATATAACATTTAATAATTACAAACTTTTACGAACTATTTTATTAAATCACAAATATATACTTAAAATAAGTGAACAAATAACTGCTATACAATAAAGTAATAAAATAAAAAATCATATTAAACTGCTGCCATAAAATTATAAATATCTTTCAGCATTGCAGTAAACATTTCATTTTTTGAACGAAGGCGTCGCTACATAAAATCTATGCGATACGACTCTAAATGATGACGAACAGCTCCCCGATGTCTTTTGTTGCGCCATTTTGCGATGCCCCATATTCTCTGAACATTTGGAGTATGACATCCAGTATTAGGGTCGACAAAATTGTATTTGTGATTTACTGTGAAATGATCATAACCAGCACTTAGCAGTTCATCTGTTTTATATCCTTTCCGGCAATCTGTATAAATAATACAAGACTTTCATCTACTTCTATAATTTTATTAGGTCCACCGATTTTTCTATTTGGTCGTGAACATAAAGATTTGCACAAACTTCTCTCGAATAACTATTCCATTCCACTGTTGTGTTGTGGTTCATATCAAGTTGCAGCTCCAAAACTCAATCGATGTCAACTCTTTGCATGATAAATACATAAACCTCAAAGCTTTAAGAAAAGTCCCCCGCGATCCTTTAAAGTTTTTTGTCGTATTCCTACGGTTTCTTCGCATGATCGTAAGCTACAACTCAATTTCGGATTTCCAGAACTCATCCATAATTTCATTTCATGATTTTTTGAACACAATCTTTTATTATGCAGGATTCCAAATTCCTGAAACAGTTTTATTACAACTTTCTCATCATCTGGTAATTGCCAAATGATAAAATCTATCTCAGTATCAGCAGTAAAAGTAAACTACAACTTTATAAAAAAAAAAGCATTTTTAATTCGATTAATAGCAGATTAAAAAGCTTTCCAAGGTTAAGGTTAAACAATAATCATTCACGTGATTCATGTTTCATAAATAACAAATCACAATGTTTCGCATGGTTTACAATAAAACTCTACGATCAGGGTTGAAATAATTGGCGCATTAGCATACATTTTGGCATGCTGTCCGTATAACGGAAAACGTATGCTAATGCGCCAATTATTTCAAAATGCTAAAAGATATTTGTAATTTTATGCCAGCAGTTTAATATGAGTTTTATTTTATTGCTTTATTTTATAACAGTTATTTGTTCAATTATTTTAAGTATATATTTGTGATTTAATGAAATAGTTCGTAAAAGTCTGGAATTTTCAAATGTTATATTTTTTAAATGCTCACTTTAGTACGACAATATTTTTTCTTTTATTTTTCAAATTCCTCCTCAATTCACGTGATTTTCATTTTGCGCAAACTATTACGCTTGGCGACAATGGTATCCGCATAACGGAAAAGTACCCAAATCTCACTTTCTGATGCCCAAATTACACCAAACTTTTTTTAAAAAACGCCAAAGCCCCTACAGTGGAAAAGTATCAAACTGTCTATTATTTTGCGCTATCTGTGTTATAGTTTATACTATATGCAAGGTGAGTGGAGCGAAGAGTTTAAACATTAAATATTAAAGTTTCGGCACAGATGTCATATACACGACGGGTACTTAACTGTCGCCAATGTGTCGTTATTTTGCTTTATATGGTAACCCGGATGTTGTTATTTATGCTGTTGATGTTTTCGCCAAATTGGCGTCGGAAAAAATCGCTCGGCACAGATGTCATATTCGCCCCATATTGGCGCGATTTTTTTCTGACGCCAATGTCATATACGCAATGGGTACTTAGCTGGCGCCAAAGTGTCGTTATTTTGCTTGATCTGGTAACCCGGATTATGTTGTTTATGCTGTTGATGTTTTCACCATATTGGCAACCGAAAAAAAATCGCGCCAATATGGGGCGAATATGACATTTGTGCCAATCGCTCCAATATGGGGTATATATGACAACTGTGCCAAAGTTTCTATAAAGCAGTATAAGACTAAAAATTAAGAATAAAATAAATGCAAAATAAGACTAAAGAAGAAAGAAAAATCATGCGTTAAGCATAGAATATGAAACATTTCCAACACATCCTGAATGCTTTAACAAAACTCCATTATTTAGGGAAATAAGGTAAATAAGTAAACATTTTAGAAAACGCATAATTTTTTTTTTTAATTGATTTCAGCAGTTACCGTCCATAGCCCATAATACCATTATTACATGCCACTATTTAGCTAAAATTTAATTTAAACTACTTTTAAAGCTGCTGAAATCATATTTCCAGATATTATCATCCATAGACGGTTATGTATCCAATTCTTTGCGTGACCCTGTATATCATTTTATCTATATTCTACAAACATTTCTTAGTAATCTAAATGCAGTTCAGCTTAAAACTGCATAACTCCTTTAAAAACCGCCTTTAAGCAATTTATTCTCATACTCAGTAACCCTTACGAATTCTTTTGTGTAGCCCTGGATATGAACTGTAGCATTTATACACACGGTATAGTATGCATAAGTGTAGCGAAACATAAAATCGCATATCATAATTAAAAATGCATTTCTAGCAATCATAGCTTATGTACGTACAATACTTCGGAGAAAAGTTTCTTGGCGAGAAAGAAGTTTGCCAACGTATTTTCTGACAACCTATTTACTGGTTCATACTCACAAGCAATTTTTTGCACATGTATACAATTTATTTAATGTAAAAAAAGCTATTTACCCATTTTTATAAAGAAACAGAAGTAATTTTTGCTCAGATGTCATATAAGCATCGGAGTTGGCGTGATTTTTCTCTGACGCCAATTCGACAGAAATCTCGCTTTCGAATACCAGTTATATATTTTTAAATTATTTGCTATCATTTTGAAAAGGAAATAACTATAAATAAATAAAAGTTTGAATAATAACTATAGAACAAAACAGCTTATATAATTTAAAAACAGAAAATAAAAGTAAATAAACAATTTATTAATAAGTAAAAAACAATAACCGGCAAAATAACACCATTTTAGCGCCATAGGTATCCCGGTTCATATCTGAAATCTGTGCCGTAATTTGTATATAAAAAAATATTATATATATTTAGAAACGATTTTTTTTTTATGTATATAAGTGCATATATAAACAAAAATAAAAGTTCATTAGATTTGTTTTCATAGCTGTATATTTTGGCAACATATCTCACTTTCTGATGCCCGAATTACGCCAAGCTTTTTTTTTTTTTTTTTTAAATGCGCTATAATGGAAACGTACCTAAATAAATAATTAACAGAAATAACCAATTATACAAACTAAAACTTTTTTATTTCGAGATCAAAGCTTTGTTTTAAATTTCGATTAAAAATACATATATCCTTGGATAACTTTAGTTGAAATTAGGTTCACGGCTTAATATCTCATTCCATAAACCTAAACAAACACAAGTGATTCATTCTTCGTGAACCGTAAAAAATATTAAACCATTGAGGTAATCCTTCACAAAGTAAGTTCTCCAACAATCAATGGACAATATTCTAATGACGTCATACCCCCCAGGGGAATACCTTCTTTAGGTATTTACGGGTTTCGCGACCCCGGGTTCCCGAGCGATCTTTCTCCTTTCCTGTCTTCTTCTCTTTTTGGTTGTCTATCCTTTTTTCTTTGTTTCACACTTTTTAGTCTTCTCTTTTCAGTTTGTTATCCCTCTTTGTTCTTGTTCGAGTTTGTTACTGTTTTCTTGAAACTGTTCTTTGTTCTACTAACGTTGTTCTTGTTCTTTTGAGAAAAAAAAATTATAAAGGTTTTTAAAAAAGACAAAAAATACACCTTGTTTCTGAGTTTTCTCTCACATTAATTTTTCTTTTTTTTTTTTTTCTACAATAGTGTTTTTTTTTTATTTTCACGTGAGACACTCTGGGTGTTGAGGTTTTTTAATCTCATCGCCTCGTTTCTACCTTTTTAGGCTGATCTCGAGCCCCAGAGTGCAGGGCATTTCCGAAATTCGGTTCCGTGATCGGAGGACGCCATACTTGTATGGTGGCTGTTAGGACCAACACCGGGAGACTGGTGCCTTTCGGCGAAAGGGGCTGTAGGTTGGACAGAGCTGTAAAGGCTTACCTACTGGCTTCCTGATTCCAAAGTGAAAGAACTAGAGATTAAGAAATGCTATCGAGTTTAATCCAATGTTCGAAAAACGTGGAAGTTTGTTGATATAGTTTTCACCCTTTTGAGACCTGCGCCTAAAGTAATGGTAATAAGAAGGGTCGGTGACCAGGCCCGATGCCTGGCGTTTCAATATGCTTTCTCTCAATATGGCTACAATATTAGGAATTAACCCATGTGATGTGGAGGCCCCACATTCCAATACAGAGAGTAAAGGTGCAATCAGCTCTGGCTCAGAAATAACTGCTAATCAACATAAAAAACAATCATGGGAAGAGATGTGTGACGTTTTTACTTCCAATGAAGAATGTAAAAATGTCAACTTTAATACTAGTAAAGCTGAAGAAAGATTTTTTGTAGTGAAACGCACAGATGGAAGCTTTGACAAAACATCACCCTTTTTGATAAATAAATCTATCCTTGGATTGGTTGGTGAACCAAAAACAATAAAAAAACTCCGGACAGGTGAACTTTTAATCGAAGTAAGCAACAACCAACAAGCAGCAAACTTAAAAAAATGTACTCACTTTGCAACCATCGCAGTCACTATATCACCTCATAGAACCTTAAACACATCTCGTGGGGTGATCTCAGAGTCTGATCTGTTGCATGTTTCAGAAGATGAAATAGTAAACAATTTAAAAGACCAAAACGTCATTGAAGCAAGAAGGATACAAATCCACCGTCGGGACGAACAAGCATCTACTCAAATACAAATACCTACCAAACACATTATACTTACATTTAACACACCCAAACTACCAAAATATATAAAAGCCGGGTATTTATCATGTTCCGTTAGACCGTACATACCAAACCCACTGCGTTGTTTTAATTGTCAACGCTTTGGGCACTCAAAAACCTCATGTCGAGGTAAGGCCACCTGTGGTCGGTGCAGTGCAGTTGGCCACGACAGTGCGCAATGTAATGCTCCACCTTGTTGTGTCAACTGCAAAAAAGATCATCCATCTTATGCTAAATCTTGTGAAATGTGGAAAAAAGAAAAAGAAATACAGACCATACGCACAAAGGACAACACATCGTACCCTGAAGCCAGGAAAATTGTTGAATCAAGGACACCCAAAGTTGGTGTGTCATATGCTACTGCCTTGTCTAAAACTGTCCATAAAACTTATCAGTCTATTGCAACTCAAACAGAACTCCCCACTAAACCTAATTGCCAACCTAATCAAAAAGATAACTACCTGTCTAATAATTCTGGTAAGACTAATAGATCAACACAATCTCCTCCTCCTAAGTCACCTAAATCTGATCCTCCTAAACCACCACAAAATGCCTCTTCAAAATCATCTCAATCTGTTATTTCTAAACTTCCACTCCATAAAAGAGGTTCTCAAAATACAACTAAAACACCATCTGTGAAACCAAGCCGTAAATCTGACGCCGAAAAATTTAACCTACCAACGATTAAAGCCAGTGTGTCACCCGAAAATTCAGCTAAAAAGAAAAAGAATAAAACATCCAACAATGAAACTCAATCAAAACAAAATGATAAAATGGAGTATGATGATGCTCTAGCTCTTCACCCAGAACCGGATGAAGAATTTAACGACGGAGTTAGTATGACTATCTCCGAATAAAAATTCCGCAGGTAGTAAAAAAATAAAATAAAATAAAATCTTTCATGTCTAATATTATCTCTTGGAACTGCCGTGGTTATCACAATAAACATGACGAAATCCGTAATATTCTATCCGACCATCAACCTTTATGTTTAGCTCTGCAGGAAACCCATCTAAAACCCACTGACAAAGCAAAATTGCGCACCTATGCTACATACAGAAAAGATTTTACAGGTAGTGATAGGGCCACTGGTGGAGTGGCTCTTTTCATCTCTCGCAATTTACCCCACACTCATATTAACTTAAGAACAAACTTACAAGCTGTTGCAGTCCGTGTATATGTAAAACGTCTCATTACAATCTGCACTATTTATTTACCACCCCACCAAATTATTCAGTCAGCACTACTTGATGATCTCCTTCTCCAACTCCCCACTCCCTTCATCATTGTTGGAGATTTTAATGCTCATAGCCAACTGTGGGGTAGTTCTGACACTAATCAACGTGGTGATATTATAGAGAAATTAATTTCCGACAATGGCTTATGCCTACTCAATAATGGTGATCATACTTATTTCCATGAACCAACCCGCACCTTTCATGCAATAGATCTCACTATCTGCTCTGCATCTATCTATCCTTATTGGAACTTCTGGGTCTCTAATGACCTACACGGCAGTGACCATTTTCCAACATTTATCTCACAGACTACTCCTCACAGGGATTCTAATAATTGCTTTAATCGCTATGTCTATGACAGAGCCAATTGGCCAACTTTTACAGACCTTGCTAAAATCACTAGCGATATGATAGAAGGTGATATTGACGATGCGCTTCATAATATCACCCATTGTATTATCAATGCTGCAGATATTAGCATTCCTAAATCACGTTCCACCCCAAATCACAGGAAACCATGGTGGAATGATGACTGTCAAAAGGCAAAAAAAAGTCAACAGAAGGCATGGGGCATCTTCCGGAGGTATCCCAATAATGCTAATTATATTGCATACAAAAAAGCAAAGGCTGATGCTAGAAGAGTGCGCCGCAAAAGCCAACGTGAATCCTGGATGCAATACATCTCCACTATAAGCTGTAATACCTCAAGTAAAGTTCTTTGGAAAAAAGGGAAAAATTGTATGGGATTATATTCTGAAAACCACATCTCAATTTTAAAACACAATGGCCAAACCATAGCATCTCCAAAAAACATTGCTGAAACAATAGCAAATACCCTCGCATCCAATTCTAGCTCTGATTCTTACCCAGATTCTTTTTTATCATACAAAAGACGAATGGAAACTACCAACATCAATTTTAATTCATGCCACTCTTACGATTACAATCTTCCTTTCACTATTTCAGAACTCTTAAAATGTTTACAAAACAGTCATTTATCTGCTCCAGGTCACGATGGCATCACATATACCATGCTGAAACATCTCTGCAGGACTTCTCTAAATAACCTTCTTGCTTGTTACAATAGAATCTGGATGGAACAAGCTTTTCCCAATGCCTGGTGTAAAGCCATAGTCATCCCTTTTCCTAAACCAGGAAAAGACTCAAGCGATCCAAATAATTACAGGCCAATTGCACTCTCTAGTTGCCTTTGCAAACTTTTAGAAAAAATGATTAATTGCCGTCTTGTCCATGTTTTAGAATCAAATAATTACCTTGCAGCTTTCCAAAGTGGATTTCGAAGAGGTAGGTCCACTATTGATAACCTCATTCTCTTAGAATCTCATATACGGACTGCCTTTTTAAAGAGAAACCATCTGGTCGCAGTGTTTTTTGACATGCTGAAAGCATATGACAAGACATGGAGGTACGGTATTCTTCGCGATCTTTTTAACTTGGACTTTCGTGGTAACCTCCCGATTTTTATTAAGAACTTCCTGGCCATTCGTATTTTTCAAGTACGAATTGGCGGGATCCTCTCCAGTTTTTATATACAAGAAGAGGGTGTTCCTCAGGGTAGTGTTCTGAGTGTCACCCTTTTTGCTATCAAGATAAATGGCATCCTTGAGCAGTTGCCCCCATGTGTTCAGGGAACCCTCTATGTTGACGATTTTAAAATTTTATGTAAAGGACAGGATATGCGTTTTATTGAGAGACAATTACAGTTAGCTATCAACCGTATTATTCAATGGACAAATAAAAATGGTTTTATTATATCTCAGGACAAAACTTCTTGTGTACATTTCTGTAGACGTAGGGATCTGCATCCAGACCCCGAAATTTTTATTGGTTCTTATCAAATTTGTGTTGTTGACTGCGTCCGCTTTTTGGGTGTGTATTTTGACAAAAAACTTACTTTCTTACCACATATTTTGCAGTTGCGAAAAAAATGTGAACAATCCCTTAATTTAATTAAGGTGCTTTCGAACACATTTTGGGGAGCAGACCGTGGTTCTCTCCTTAAAATTTATCGTTCTATAATCCGTTCCAAAATTGACTATGCCTGCCAAATCTATGGCTCGTCCCGCATTTCCACTCTTAAAAAACTTGACACTGTGCACCACAGCGCACTCCGTGTCTGCTCTGGTGCATTTCGTACATCGCCAGTTTTAAGTCTGTATGTTGACTGTAATGAACCAGCATTACATCATATTCGGGAAAAGCTTTCATTAGATTTGTACTATCGTATTCTTTCACATAATGATCATCCACTTCATACAAATATTTTAAATGCAGACAATGATATGCTTTATCAGCACCGACCATCCTGCATTCCATCATTTGGAGTCAGAGTGAGAAATTTTATTAACAATAGCAATCTAAGCAATATTGAGGTGAGCCCATGCCCATTGCACACGTTCCCTCCCTGGAAAACTCTTAATATTACCACCCTCCATCCTTTTAAAGATTATGACAAAAAGAACTTAGCACCTACTGTCTTTCAACAGTTATTCGCTGCACACCGCTCTGATTACAATAACTATACAGATATTTATACTGATGGATCAAAGTGTAGAGATAATGTTGGTTGTGGTGTTTTCTTTGATAATACCACTTTCAGTTATCGGCTACACCCTTCTATTTCTGTGTTTACGGCCGAATTAATAGCAATTGAGAGAGCCATGTTGCACATTGCTCATCATCATAAGACTTTTTTCATCATTTATACTGACTCGAAAAGCTCTATTGATGCAATAAAATCATTTAATAAGCACCCCTATGTCTCGGCCATCTTGGATCTTTATAATAAACTGATAAGACGTGGTTATAACATTTTATTTTGCTGGGTACCTGGGCACATGGGTATCCCTGGAAATGAGAAGGCTGATGAGGCAGCAAAACGTGCACTGAATCCGTTACAACACAAAATTCCATTCTCAGACGTTAAACTACTCATAAGACACTTTATTCATAATAATTGGCAAGAAAGTTGGGATTCAGAATGTAATAATAAACTGCACCACATCAAACCAACAATCACGACCTGGCCTTCGAGTTACCCAAGGAAAGCAGATGTTCTTCTTACCCGTCTGAGAATTGGACATTCAAGGATCACTCATAAACATCTTTTACTTCGGGAGGATGCACCCATGTGTCCACATTGTCATTCGGATTACCTGACCATTCATCATATTTTAACTGCCTGTCCGGGTCTACGGCACCTGTACAGAATTTGCTTTAATTCATCATCACCAATCTTGACAAACCTCATTGGGGAAACACCGCATGGGGCACTCTTTATCTTTTTAAAACATGCTGGATTTTATTTTGAAATATGATTTTTATTGCTTTCATTGGTTACACGACCTAGTTTTATCTTTTACACTTTTGTGACACCTGGATGGGAACCTCATCCAGGCTGCTCTTGCATTGAATTACTTTTAACTTTTTTACGCTACTATTTTTAATTAAATATTTTACACTTCTACACGTCTCTGTCTACATCTGGGTGGGATCTCATCCAGATTGTTTTTCTCATTTCTTTTATTTACATTGTGTTTTTTAGTCTTTTTTGGCGCAGCATGTCCCCTCAGGGATTTTGTGCCATAAAACCCCATACAACCAACCAACTAATGACGTCATAGTAAGTAAAATGGTGGCGGTATCATTCGTTTATGGTTTAAATCACAAAGATTTAATTTCGCAATGTCTCTTAGTTACATTATTTTATTGTCATATTTATGAGATCAGAACAAAAGCATATTTTTTCATTATTTAGTTATTAAAGACGGAAAAAAATTATAAATGTGCATGATTTGAAAAATTTAATAATTTTCTTTCTTAATACTAAAAAATAACATCGGGAAGTAACAGCGAGTTTAAGTTAAATAAGTTTAGTTGTTTAATTCTGTTGTAATATTCAAAATAACTGTATTTATTAGATTTCAGTAAACAACATCAAGGCCCAATTAAACTTTGAAGTTAGAGGAATTACAATGTCATTTCAGGACCTTTCTTTTAGAGAAGCTTTCCTAAATTCCACATATACGTGGAAACTCTTCAGTGTTAGAAATATTATTCCCAGGACTGGCATAACATGAGAACAGCCTGCAATTTTACACAAGTTTTTGAAAACTACTTTATATCAGAAATTTTACTAAAAACTGATTACTTTTTTTGTTATAGAGAGAGGCCCACACTATTAGAATTATGACAAGTTGTAGCCAATTTTGCCAAAGTCGTAACCAAGATCGTGAAGCACACATATATTATACCATATAATACCATTTCATGAAATCGTATACGATAATTTAATAGTTTTTACCTTACTTCAAGTGTGTAATTTATTTATTTTTAAGGCTTAACAATCTAAATTGTCCAATATATGAATTTAAAAAAAATGTAAACAAAGACTGAATAGACATGACCGCAAAAATCCTCAAATCTGCAGAACACTTGGAACCAAACTGTGCAGATTAGTGGTCTTCTACTGTACACAGTTTTTCATAAATGTGTTTCGTTCTTAAAATGTATTATTTTCATCTATCACTGCGGAACAAACGAGAAAACTCATAGTCTTGCACATGAGTTGTACACTGTAAAAAAAAATCTGTAGTTCTACAGATGTAAAGTTACATGCTTACTAAACTTTCACCTGTAACTGTACGAAAAAAGCTGCAAATCTACAAAACTAGTTTTTGTAAAGCTACAAAAACCTGTAACTTTACAAATGAATCTGCTAAAATTTCAGTAATCTTACTAAACTTTTATTTGTAACCCTGGCTGCAGTTACATGAAAAGTTCTCGGAATCCCAGTTTCCAAAAAAATTCTTAGTAACCTTACAGATTTTTTGATTTTCGGCGCAAAAGTGTGTCTGTTACATGAAATTTTGTTGTTGCCGTTACATGAAAAGTTCTAGGAATCCCAGTTTCCTAGAAAAACTTTAGTAACTTCACAGATTTTTTTTTACAGTGTATATATCTTTATATCTAAATTTCCGTCATTTTTGACGGGCTACCTTTCTAGTAGTATAATAAAAGCTGTGATGAAACATACTGAAAAAAAAACCCCTTAATAAATAACTCAGCGCAATGTTTCCTCCAAAATTAACAAAAAAGCTACAAATAATGCATTCATGAGTGGGTAACGTTGGTTATTATTGCTATGTTGCACGAATGTATCTGCCACTTTGAATCTTCTTTATTGCCTTATTAGAAAAATACATCTTTTTGCAGTAGAAGAAAAACACGAAAAGTGTTACAATAAATATTTATGTTGCAATTATTGGTAAATTTTACAATAAAAAATAAGCGGGATAAAACTAACCTTACGCAACGACAGATGAGAGAAAGAGACAGAAGTCTCAATATGGCAACACGTTTGAAAAAAAGATTTTTTCTCCCAATTTTATGTGAAATATTTAAATAAGATAAGATTTGAAAAATAAATAATATATATATATATATAATGTAATTTAACAAATAACAACGACCATTTGGAAAATGATTTTTTCAAAGACTAAAATTTAAGACATAAAAAATCGCACGGAGTTGATCATACATTACGTACGCCATGGATTACATTTTTCGGTACTGCAAATTTTTAAACTTCTACTGAGCTGGTCTACGTACGCCATGGATTAAATATTAATATTCCTGGACCAATTTCAAATGAAATTTCATTCTGAAACTTCTAAACAACCCACAATATTACTTTTTACACCGTCGTATAGAGAAAAAAAATGTACTTTTAAATGCAATTTGTTTGAAAGCTATATCTCAATTTGTTTCTGAGTCATTAATTTTTTTTTGTAGTTTTTATTACTTTTTTGTCATAGTGGCAACAGAAGCATGAAAGAATGAACAGAAGAATGAAATGTGTAGCATTTATAGTTCATTTACAGAGACACTCAAAAGAATTCTGTTACATTATGGTCTACGGGGATAATTAGTTTGCGGTGGTATTTTAATGGTATTATACTATTTTAAACGTACTGCAGTTTATATATGTTACTCAGTAACTGCGCACTGCACGGCGCGTACTGTAGAATAGGGTGTGGGTAGAATTTATCGCCCATTTACAGGGACACACAAAAGAATTTGGTTACAGAACTATAATTAAACTGTTCTAGCCTATGAACAATAATTGCTGGAAGTGCATTTCCAGTTGAGGTAGGCGTTTTTAAATTGAAGTATTTTTTTTAAAGTATTACTTGGTGTATATAAATTATACAGATCCTAATCAGGGCTGCACAAAAATTTTGAAGAGCATTTCCGTTTATTCAAGGAAATTGCTGAATGGAAAATTCCAACTGTGCTATTCGTTTAACTGAACTAACTTTTAGCATACTATGTCGTATACATACAAATCTGTAGAACATATACAGGGCTGCACAAAAAAATCGTATATTTTTCCGACTATTGATGTTAATAGCAGAAATCGGGTTTTCAAATGCGTAATGCGTTTTTACCCGACTGCCAAGAAGGGTTATGTGTTTCACGCGTATCTGGGTATTTGGATTTCTTTATACCCTCGAAACATCCCAACGGCTGGATGGATTTTAATGAATGAGGTCTCTATCGATTCGTCTTCACCGTCCGATGGTTACAGGCAAGATTTTGTTTTTATAAATTCAAAAGGGCGGCCGTAAAATACAAAATGGCGGTAGACACGAAATTTTTTTTTACGCACCCTATTGAGTGGCATATCACTGGATAGGTCTTTCAAAATGTAGACGATGTTTCGTTGACTATTTAACAGTCAGAAGCTCCGTTAAAATATTATACAACCTGCACTGTAAAAAATAATCTGTAAAGTTACTAAAGTTTTTCTAGGAAACTGGGATTCCTAGAACTTTTTATGTAACGGCAACAAGAAAAATTCCTGTAACAGCGTCTGTTACAGGAATTTTTCTTGTTGCCGTTGCATAAAATGTTCTAGGAATCTCAGTTCCCTAGAAAAACTTTAGTAATTTTACAAATTTTTTTTTACAGTGTGGAAGTTGTGTAGGTAGGATCTCTAGCTTTACTGCAACTCTAACCTTCATAGGCATCTATAGACCTCATCAAAACAATGTTTATAGAACTAATAACTAAACACAACTTAAAAGTCATCAATACAAGTAAATTAAAAAAATAGGTAAGTAATATAAAAAATAGTTTCACATTGATGATAAATAATTAATTACTTCGCTTTTTACGCAGTCGGGTTTTTTTTGATTTTTTAAATTTAATTTTTACTTGTTTAAATTGTTTATTTAGACATCGTCTTTCACCTTAATGAACTGTGAAGTTTTGTTACAGTAATCCGAATGTGTAATAAAGTGTTACATAATCTATGCTGGAGATATAATTTTTCGTTCGTGTTTAGTATATAGATTAAATTATAATTTTATGATTGAATGTTTAAATTAGATAAGCAAGTAACATTTTTATGATCGAAGTTTTATAATACAGAAATCTTAAATACTTTGAGTAACTTTATTCTTCAGTATGCTTTTGTAAAGTCAATGTCAAGTGACATAAAATTTATAGATTAGATATAAAAATCAAAGAAGTTAGTTCTTTTACTTATATTTTTACCTATTCTTATCAAAAAAAACTCTGTAAATCTCTATTCGATGCTTTGGGGGAAAAAAAGATATATATATATATATGCATATATATAGAGAGAAACAGATAAATACTAAGCCTTCAGGTTGAAAGAAAGTATGCTTTGGTGATGTTATTTTTTTTCTCATACCACAAGCAATATTTTTAGCTGGTGTTATTGCTACTTCATTTTATTGCTTGACTGTGGCATGATAAAAATATTATTGAATCCCCTAGCCTACAAACTGAAAATTAATTATCAGAATAGAAATCGCAATAAATGAATTTTATTACTATTATTATCTTTTTTTTTTTTTCAATACTGAATCTGAAAGTAAAGTCACCTTTTCTCCAACACGAATCACATTTTTTTTAAATGCAATTTTGAGAAATTGCTGAAAAGTACAAAATTTGCCCAACTGACCACGTTTATTAGTATACGGTTGGTTGGTTGATTTGTTGGTTTTGTTTATGACGGTCAATTATCAACACGTGGGATATAGACCCTAAGGGGATTGTGGTGCCCTCCGCGGGTGTCTTTATAAGGGAACCTAACCCGTATTTACGCTTGGAAAACCAAGGTTCGAAGAAAACCACGAAAACTCCGAACGATTAGGCCGACGGGCGTGATTGGGATCGAACCCAGCACCTCCTGTCTAGCAGCTTCGAGAGCAGAACCTCTCGGCCATTATTAGCATACGGAATTGTACAAACTAAAATTAACTAAAGTATTACAACTAGAAGAAGTATAGGAAATTTTTTGAGCTCGCCGGACTACCACACGAAACCTCACCCGCTAATGGGTTTTGCTGCACTGAAAAGCGCAGGATTTTAAACTGATTCGTAGAGGATCACTTAAAGCGTTGTTTATTGATTTCTGGTGGATAGCGGTTGATTGGTTGAATAGGGTTTAATGGCGCAAAGTTCCATTAGGGACTTTCAGCACCAAGCAAAAATTTAAAATAAAAACACAGACTTATAGTTTAAAAACTTGTCATACAAACAATATGAGAGAAAACAACGCAATTTAATGAAAAATATAGTGATAAAACATATAAATAAAATCAGAAAATATTCTATTGTGGTGGGCTGTGATGAGTGTGACAAAAGTTTCAAACGGGATAAATTTCCTGGCTTTCAATAGCAGGAATTATCACTGATAAAGAGGCAGATGTATCAGCTATTAAAGAGGATTGAGTTCGAATGTCTATGGGTGGATAACGGATATTGATCTCGTGTGGATTACTCCTTATTTTTTAAGATAGCAGATCGTTTCTATTATTTGCTAAAAATGACACAATAGTCATCTTTAAAATTATGTAACTTAAAAGTGAGACCTAATGGAGCATTTTAACCCTTTATCTACTGCATTATGATCTACTGGAATTTTTTTCATGTAACTTTTTTTCAGTTACTACAATGAAAATTAAAAGCATAAACATAAAAAAATACTCACCCGTGAGAAATTTAATTCCTTTAGGTAATTAATTAAAGTGGTACTTCAAGTACCGTTAGTACACTATGACTAAAATATTATCGTAACAGAAAACCCACAAGATGTTTTAAATGGCACCAGAATTGTGGTAAAATATTTTCGATTTAATAATTATGTAAAATATAGCCTTTTTCTTATTTACAAAGGATTTTTTTTAGCAAATTCCGGTGCCAATCATTTATTTTAACAGTTTAGCATTGAAAAGGCTTTGCCCCTGAAAGGGTTAAAAAAAACTATTTTTTTAAAGGTTTTGATCTTGTTAGCAGTCCTCTAGTTATGCGACGTCTATTTTCCAGGGACAACAGGTTCTCGCGCATCTCCAGATATTCAACATATGAATTTACATATCCCATTTCCAGCATAACAAAAAAGAGCCGGTGTCACAACTTTTTCGATTTCCTATAAAAAATAATAATGAAACAGAAAAGAAATACTGGGAAAATTATTACTACACTACATTTTAGTAATTACATTTTAAAGCAGATGAAAACGATGGATAACTACACAGACACTAACTTCACTTTTTCACTAACATCATTCACGGAGGTGAACTTTATGCTACAGTTAATGTTTGTGTAATAAGACAAAGTATAAAAAAACTATTTATTCTATTAGGTATATAACTAAGGAGCAATTCTATAAGTAAAGAGCATTCTATTCTATATAAGAATGCATAATCAATTTATTTGGAATTAATATAAAAAAAAAAAAAAAAAAGTATTCATCACCCATCTTTTATATGTTATTCAATTCTTCTCCTTTAAAGTTTTGAAACAATTTTTTTTATTATTATTTACAGTCATTGTAAATTTTTTTAAAGCATTTTTCTCTGAAGTATACATTTTCAAAATTAAGATATTCACGGAGGTGAGGAACATGCTCTAAATATTAACCTACATATTTATTTTTCTTTATAAATTTTCTTTTTGTTCTTTAAATCAACATCTGTTGATATAATTACATAAGCAATGTACCGGGTGTCCTAAAAAGGACTGAATGAAAATTCAGGCTCGATTTTTGGTACTTCGGGATCCACTCAGTACATTTTAACCTCCTTTTTCCGCATGGAAGAAGAGAAGAGACAAAAAATCGAGCCTGTTTTTACCGCCTATTGCTTACAGCGCCATCTATTGTTTGTAATTCGAACTAAAATCGAAAATCACTGTAAAAAAACTTTTGACCTTATGCATAACCCTCCTGCAAGAATTTTTTAAATATCTGTCACCGTTTGCAAGTTATTGAATTTTAAAACCAGTCAGTCCTTTTTAGGACGCCCGGTATAAGCAAATATCTTAGTGTTGATTTAGTCACCTTGAATTTTCAGTTCACGGATGTGAGAATCTCCAATAACCATGGTTGCCTTTTTATAACAAAATTTAAAACATGACTATAAAAACAAATTGCTGACTTATAATTTAACAACAGCAAACATACTGGCTAGCTTTAGCATCATGGGAAACAAACTCTGATGATAATTGTGCCATTTTTTAACATAAAAATGCAACTAAATGTTTGATTCATGGAGGTGAGAATTTATTGTGTGACACTCCTTTCCGTACTCAGAAAACAAACAAAAATACAAAGAAAGTAATTAACTATGCTAAGTTACTTGCTCTTGAGATAGTAGTAGCTAGAATAATAATTATTTAACTATTTTGTTTTCAATTAAACAAGTAATCAGACATTTTCCTCGTTAACATTCGGTGTGTGACATGACACGGAGATGAGATCTCACATACCGTGTACTAAGAAATAAAAAATAGATACCGTGTACTAAGAAATAAAAAATAGAAAGTAATTATAAAAAAATGTATGCACACAACACGTTTAGTCTTCTTCCACTTTCAATAGAAAACATAAATTAATTCAAAAATGTTCATGTCAAATACTGAAAAAGGCTTTGTGACTGGAATGGTACACTTTTTGGAGAATGACCCATATGATGGTTTTCACTTATATTCTGGTTAACCGGAAGGCCCGGGTTATCCCCTTGTTACCCGACTGCCAAGAAGGGTTATGTGTTTCACGCGTATCTGGGTATGTGGATTTCTTTATACCCTCAAAACATCCCAACGGCTGGATGGATTTTTATGAATGAGGTCTCTATCGGTTCGTCTTAATCGTCCGATAGATATAGGCTAGGTTTTGTTTTTATAAACTCCAAATGGCGGCCGTAAAATACAAAATGGCGGTAGAAAACAAAAAAACAAAAAACATTTACGCACCATATTGAGTAGCATATCATTGGATAGGTCTTTCAAAATGAACATAATGTTTCATTGACTATTTTACAGTCAGACGCTCCGTTTAAATATTACACAACCTAGAAGTTGTGTAGGTAGGATCTCTAGATAGGAACTAACAATTATACACAACTTAAAAGTCATCAATACAAATAAATAAAAAAAATAGGTAAGTAGTATAAAAAATAATTTCACATTGATGAGAAATAATTAAATAGTTCGCTTTTTACGCAGTCGGAGTTTTTGATTTTTTAAATTTAATTTTTATAAATCCTTCTTTAAATCTTAAAAATTTATTAGTTTCTAATGTTTCTAAAGATGAAAAACGCTTTTCGGAACAGTAAATAACCTGGAAGAAATTGCTACATATTTTTGCTTGTGATTATATTATATTCTTCTTAATTAAGAAACATTTGTCTTGTTTTACAGTGTGCAGAAAAGTCATATCATTCAATGCCTGTATGTAAGAGTGCGTATCTTCGTAGTACACTCTACAACAGGGGTCTTCAATCATTCCAGGGACACTCAGTCAGATGGAGTTTTTCTGTACTTTTTAATATGTTATAGTAAATTTTCATGCAAATATTTCAACAGCATTTTCTTTACAATTAATTAATCAGATTTATATAAAAAAGTTAATGTCTTTTAATTAAGTGCATTTCTTTTGTGTTCTGAGCAATTACGTCAAAATAGAGAAAATAATAACTACAAATTAATAAAAAACAAATAAATAAACATATTTTAGAATTGTTAAGCTGATTATCATGTCGTTTCACAGTAAATTTTTCCTCGGTTAGAAGAATATGTTTATTAAAGAGGAATTTTTCCCTTTTTTAAAAATTAAAATTGTAATTAATGTAAAAAAGGTTCCTGTTACAGTGTGACTTTAGCATATATTGATTTTATCACATATTTGTTTTAGATATTTTTTTATAATGTGTAAAGCGTGATAATTAAAGTGTGTAAACGTGATAGTTTTATTAGGGGAGGGAAAAAAATCTCCTTCGAAACTGCCACAATACAAATTATAATTTCCACTTTTACCCTCAATATACGATACAAAATATGCAAAGAAAATACCCTGCTGTATACAACAAAATCTAACATCGTTTTAACCTTATATTACAGTAAAATCTTGATTTATCATTGACTTAGAATTAATTGGTAGATTAAAATAAATAAATAGATAAGATATGGAATGTTTACATTGCGCTTTCTCAACACTTTATAGAATGCTGTGCTTCCAAATAAGTTTATAACTAGTAAATCTGCTGATCAAGAGCCTCAACATCAGCTTTCCAACTCATTATTTTTATCACACTTCGCGTAATGTTAATCTTTCTACAAAAATGAAATTTTAAGTTTCTAAATTACATAAACATTTATAAAAGGAAAAAATATTTCGAAGGTTTCAGACATTAGAAGCGTTAAATTAAACACGTTGTTATGTAATGATATTCTGAAATTCTCATGAGCTACTTAATCCGGTAATTTTTAGATAATAAAGTAGATTTCTTCGGGGTAGGGGGGGGATCCCCCCTGAATCCCCCGTAGTGTAATTTTATTTAAATTTGTAATTTTCTATTGATTGTGTCGATTAGTAATTTCTACCAATAGACGGAAACGTACATGAATGCTTTTCTACAGCCCTGTATATTACGTAAAGATTTTTACGCACCACATATTACATTTAAATTTAATGCAGACAAAACCTCTTTTAAAACTGCTGAAATCACATTTCCGGGAATTACTATGCATAGTGTGCACCATGTATCCAGTTTTCGCAAAGCCCAGTATATGATTCTATTTAAATTCTGCAAACATCTGTAAGTATACTAAATGTAGCTGAGCTTGAAAATGCATAACTCAAATAAAAAAAACACACTGAAGCAATTCGCGCTCATTTTCATTAATACTTACGAATTTATTTGTGCAACTCTGTATAATTTTTACACACCACATTGTAAGCAAAAATTTAGTTAACGTTAAAACGCCAGCAATCGTCAGCAATCGTCTCTAATAGACCAGAAATGTATCCGAAATCTTTTATGAGACCCTATAAATGAACTATAAATGCGATACAAACCATATTCAACGGCAAGCTTCCTGTAGTAAACCACAGTAATGTATTTTAATTTCATAATGTTTGAATTAGTGCAACACAATTAACACACTGACGACGGACAATTTTTTTATTATATCTGGATTTAAAAACAGTAGAACCCTCTTCTGAAAGTCTTTTGTAAATTGGTTTCTGAGATATGTTATTCATGTTTATGCAGCAGTAAAAATATCTTTCAATGTACGGATGTAACATATAATGTCTTGCAATCTATAAAAAATATGGACAGCATGATATAAATGCCTTTTCTGTAAAGTAGAAGTCACGCCCCACAGTGGTCCCAAATCGCGATTATGTGGCCAAAAATCAGAAAATCGAAGTTCCGTATTTCGAAATGAAATCTATTCTACAGTATTTAGAAATATCTGAAGTTTTATATTCTGTTATATTTTGCTTTTATCAGCTCACATGCATTAGAATTGCTTATGTGAAGTTAGGAGTTTTTAGCGTTTTCTGCTGTTGCGTGAATTTCAGGCAAATTCGCTGCATTCACACCCTAACTAAGACCATTTCAGATAGTTTCTCGTTTTTTTTCTTTGCACTTCTCTGAAACAACATTAAATTACATATTTAATTTGATTTTTCGATTGCAAAAATCTCAAAAATTAAAAAAGGAGGAATTTTTAAAAAAATACATAGTTTTAAGGCATTTTTGTACATAAAAAGTGATATATAAAAAAAGTCCTTCCGAGTTCCTCGGACTTTTATAGTACAAAATGTAGAATGAGCCTTCTAAAATCATATCCCAAGAGATTTATTGCGACTTTTTGAGAACTAGCAGTTTGAAGTTGGACATAGGATATTGCCAGTATTAGCCCAACATGAGTAATGGGGTTTAAAGTCAATCTAATTTCCGCACTGACCCAAAATTGTCAGTGTTTATATAATGCAACATTCTAATTAACATAACACTGTCAATTTCATTTTTTTAATTCGCGGAGGGAGGGGGGGGGGTTAAGAGTTGGGGATATTTTTATATATATATATATATATTATTATTTGTTTTTACAATTTTTCCCTTGCCTTTTTTCGTTTACATAAAAAATAATATTAAAACTTGACCATATTTTAAAAAGTACATATTTAAAGTTCAATTTATATATATAATTCTAGCAACATGCATGTCTGGGAAATCATCAATCAACTGGGAAACATCATTTAATGTTTTAAATTTCCTGATTATTTGAAAAGTATATTTTACCTACTTATAAATAAATTTTATTATTAAGTAGTATTATTAAGTTTTACTTTAATTTTCACGTATCGTCACATAAATCTATTGCAATTTTTTTTTATTGCGTTTATTTTTTTCAGTTTATTATATGAATGTTAATTTAATTGTATTAATTTATATGCACATTTAAATTTTAATGAATACTTTAATACTTTAACAAATTAAAAAATATATGAAAAATTCGCTCAACCCTTGGGGTGAAATGTTGCAGTTACTTGAAATGTGTAAATCCACTTATCTGAAAGTTTATTTAAAAAACAGATTTTATTTTATTTTTCGATAAAAAGGTATAAAATTGTTTTATATTAAAACATAGTTTTGATTTTTTGCTGTAAAAATTTTATAACTGTTAGGGATGATAGAATTTTATACCGGAGAGGACAGGGAGGGGGGGGGGTGAGAAGCGGAAATTTCAAATATACTAGAAAATTAGTGAGGTAATTATTTATTTAATATTACCAAAATAAAGTAACAAAGGCAGATTCTTCATTTTTATTGGAATTTCAAAGGTATTATTCTCTGTGTAATAGAGAGAAATAAAAAAAGGGGGGGGGGGGCGAAAATTTTGAAAGTAATCTAATTAATGAATTTAATGATTTTATTATTAATTCATAGTAAATAGATGTTGAAAACTTAAAAAATAGCAATGATATTTTTAAAATTTCCCTGGTATAGAGACAAATGAAAAAAAGGGGAGATTTCACGTGTGTGTGTATGTTGGGTGTGTTGGGGGGGGGGGGGCAGGGAAGGTGGCAAAATTCAGCTGATTGATTCTTTATGTATTTTACTGATTGCTTATACTCTTTATTGTTAATTTGCAATAACATTAAAAAGAGAAAAAATCAATAAGATTTTAACCTGTACATTTTCAGGGAGGGAGGGGCAAGGGGGGGGGGGATAAATTTCACATTTTCATCATCTATTGAATTAGATGATTTGTTTCGAAAAAGGGAAAATATTCCCCATAATCAAACGTGAAAAATTCTCATTCCTGTAAAAAAAATCCCGTAAAAAAAGAAAATTTAAATTTAATAAAAACTTGGCACCTCTATTGCGCCCTTCCCCCAAATCCCCTCCCCTAGAATCTCAATTACATTTAGTTTATATTCGCTATGTAATGTCATTTAGAATGTTATAAAATTAAAAATGAAGCATATACAACCACCAGGAAAGCCAGAAATGATTTTTGGCCACTTGATCGCGATTTGGGACCACTGTGCGCCCTTAGCCAATGATGTATTCTGAATAAAAACGAGAATTCTCGTTTCCCGTCGCTAATGTGTTAAAATAGGCTGTGAAGAGTTTTCCCCCGTAGACCATATTTTAATCGACCACTTTCGTGTGACCCTGTAAAAAATAATATATGCTTTGCACCCCATATACTACAAAAATGATTCAAAAATACATATCAACTTTATTACTTTGTAAGAGTAACATCATTAAAAAACGCCACAAAATAATTTTTTTCAAAGATTGTAATATTATGAATGCTTTTGAGTTCCCTGTACGTATGCTCTAAGTGCTACACGTAACATATTTTATAGTAACCAGGTTCTAGTGCATCTTAATCATGTATATAAATTTCATTACGTTTAAAATTTTATAACATTCTTAAAATACACCGCAGATGATTTTTATCCTAGACTATAATGTAACGGAATAGTTTTGAGTGCCCCAGTAATAGAGCTATGAATGCTACACACTTCATTTTTAATACCGAGCATACTTTGGCAAACCTCAATAACCTGTATATCAATTACATATAATCTCGACTATATTTACGCGAGTTAGAGCACGTAGAGACACACGGCAGACGACAGATGGACAAACTGAAGTCATAAACACTTTTTATCTATGTTAGAAATGTTAAAAAGCATTTATGTGCCTTTAAGTGTAATTTTTTTCTGTTATAGCATAGTGAAACATTAGTTTAAATACATCCTAATCCATGCGATAGCAATAACATACTAAAAGCACCCCATAATAAGCATATCTGGAGATCTACAAATCTACTGGAAATTCATTCATTATCGGACTCACTTTTAATTGCATAAATTGCATCGATTTGGCACTATAAAATATTTTTTAATAGTATCTACATTCAAATTAACGCAATTTACTAACTTCGTTCATGTTTGACGCAAAGCTAGATTGAAGACCAAACGCATTAGTACTAAAGATTAACTAACCTTTTATTTCTCTCAGCCAGACTTTCTGCTTAATGTTTCACAATAGGGATTATTTAAATGATTTTTCTTTATAGGCTACGAATAATTGTCGCTAGGCAACGGAGAAAAGAAAAAGAAAAAAAAAATGAAATATGTATCATAATAAGAAAATTAATTTAAAAAATGTTTTATATTATTGGAATACATGTATAAACTTCCACAAAAAATTGTACACGTAATTAAAAATATCTGACAAATATATTGACAAAATTCAAAATAGTAGGAATAATTTAAAACCCTTATTTGGAAATTTTAGTATCCGTAATTTATCATTTAAATACGGTAATCAAACGCGCCATTTTCTTTCACAAAAGGAAATTTAAAAATCGTCTGATTTGCCATAGTAAAGCATTATGGAGCAAAACAAAATGTTCCATATTTTCCGAACGAAACTATACAGCTAATTCCGGCTATGTCACCAACACGCCTACTTATATTCAAGCTTATCGGATGTTGTTTGTGGCAGTTATATCGCGGAACAGACAGACTAACGGAAACCAAAACTTTTCATGTCTCCACAGTAAGCCTTCACTGACGTTTCGGCGATTAAAGTTGACTGTTATTCCTGTTGTGTGATGAAATTTGTTATGCCGATTCGCACAATAATGCGATTTTTAAGAATGTATTTACAAAGAATTGTTACCCATTTCACCTGTTTGCAATTCGAGTTTTTAAAATGCATTCTTGGGCAGTATTTGAATACTAAAAATTTCCTTCCTGTCAATAACAAGTAGGAAATTGCTCATCAAACGTGGCAAATGAGGTGCGCTCGTACTATAGCAAGTTTTATAAATATTTTTTGCACCGTATAATGTACTAAATGTATATTTTTAGTGCAATTCATAAGTGCATATCAATTTCATTCTGTTCGAAAGGCTGTAACATCATTAAAATAAACTTAAAATAATTTTTTCTCATTGACTTTAATGCAACTGAAAATTTTGACTGTCCCTGTAATTAAACTATTCTTCCAATTTTCATAAAATTTGAAATGACTCGATAAAATTTTGCAACAATTATATATTTAAACTTTCAGACCATTCGGAAGGCTGTAACGTCATTAAATTGCACTTGCAATAAATTTTTCCCATTGGCCGTACTGTAACGGGAAACTTTTGACTGTCCCTGTAATTAATCTGTACATCCGATTTTCATAAAATTTGAAATGACTCGACAAAATTTTGCGAAAAGTATATATTTAAAATTTCAGACCATTTGGAATGTTGTAACATCATTAAAATGCACTTGCAATATTTTTTTCCCATTGGCCGTAATGTAACGGGAAACTTTTGACTGTCCCTGTCATTAAACTATACATCCGATTTTCATAAAATTATAGAGGCTCGACAAAATTTTCCAACAATTATATATTTAAAATTTCAGACCATTCGGTTGGGCAGTTTTTGCTCTGTTATATGCGGACGGACAGACGGCCAGACGGACTGAACGACAACTATAGGTGCTACGTATTTATATAATTACGAACGCACCTAAAAAGGCGGTATTTATCGTTTATAATAGGTCTTTTTTTCTTTTTTTTCCCTTTGGTGGGAGGAGGGGTGATTTTTCTTATAGGAACGGTACTTAATGATTACACCAAATCAAAGCAGACCGGATTGTACGTATTACGGCCGAAAGCAGTGGGGCCATCAAACTTAAGTTCGTTTACGCAGATTTTCACTGAAAAATATAAAATCATAGAAATTCGCGGGCGTACGCTGCCGAAAGCAGTGGACCCAACATCGTTAGGTCCATTTGGAAAGATTTTCGTAAAAAAAAAAAAAAATATATATATATATATATATATATATATATATATATATTCAACGTTGGTGTAGTCGGGTATATTTAAGGTTATCACGGAGAGGAAGGGGGGGGGGGGGGTCAGCCTGTCAGCAAATAATAAAATAGTCGATTATAATCTGTGAAAACAGAACCTCTCTGTAGCAAAATCCTCTCTCCAAGGAAAAGTTATGATTCCGTCGAAAAGAAATACAATGCAGGTAGTCGACGTTCTTACTTGATAATCCGAAATCTTTCTAAAATGGATTTTATCTCTGGTTTAATGCGTTTTTCTGTAAGCCGAAAACTACATTTTTTTAAATATAAGGATAAATAAATTTTATATTTAAACCGTGATGGAAAGAAATAAAAATATCATACCACATGGTTTATTTGAAATATTTTGAAACATATTTTAGTAAGCGGTTTTTATCTCTTTAAACTATTTCTTTCTTTACAAAAAATCGCATAACCCAAACTATATTTATAATCACAAAATCATCTCGAATGTTATAAATATGAAATACACGTAATTCTGGTATATGTATACATATATATTTTTTTTTTCTGGCATCTTTGCCAATCTATATACTGTAGATTTTGTAAACTATTTATTATAACTATTCCAAGTTCGATTTAAACTATTCACCAAAAAATAAACTTAGAAAACGTACCTATTGGAAAAAACTACATCGATCATCTTATCGACTTTTCAACTTTTTGTGATTTTATGATATTTTCTGAATCATTTAAAATTTCTTATAGGGGAGTTTCTTTTATATTTTACAGCAACATACCGAAGTACCATTTCAAAAAGACCGTATTATACATTGAAATAAAAAAGTACGGGGGAATATAACGGAAAAAAATTATTATAAATAAATAAATTAGCTTCGACACATAATGAAACGCTGTATCTATAATAATCTCTAAAAATAAGGTCTTTGTGCGTATGTGTGTTTGTGTGCGATGAATAGAGAAGTCGCATGTAGAGGTCTGCAAATTTTGTTAGTAGACGAATAGACGAAGACAGGTCCAAGTGAACCTGAACCTCAGATGTTTTACTTTTTAATTAGATTTTTTGTTATTTTTTATTGAACAGAAAAATTCGCGTATTTTCCGAATTTTCCAGGTTCGCGGTTGATTTTGAGTCACTGATTTTTTTATTAAAAAAAATCTAAATAATTTTTTTTAAAATCTAATAATATTAAATTTTATTCTCTTTTCAATAAAGTTTATTTGGCATTCGCATAGCAATTTTTATTTATTTATTTATTTATTTATTTTTTTAAGTTCCAATTTCGCCGAAAATGAGGACTTTGTTTTTTATCATCTGGTATCTGCATGATACATTAGCTATACAATGTTATATTCTATATCTCCGTACGGAGAAAACCCTCGGGAATCGTTTAACAAAATTAAAAATGCATCAATAATTTGAATTTATGCGATTTTTTAATAGCAATAAGAAAATGAGAATATTTTTATTGAGGTGTTTGAAGATCCAAGGACAGGTTGTTCTCGCATTGGTTTGCTATTATAAGATTTTTATCAACATAAAGCCTGTTGTTATGACAACGGACTCAGTCTTAAGTGAGAGATAAATTATTTCGTCTTTTACCTTGCAGGCAGCCTTTTTTAGGTGCGTTCGTAATTATATAAATACGTAGCACCTCTAGTCGCCGTCTGGTCCGTCCGTCTGCCTGTCTGCCCGCCTGTCCGCATATAACAGCGCAAAAACTACCCAACCGAATGTTTTGAAATTTAATATATATGATCATTGCAGAATTTCTTCGAGTTGTTTCAAATTTTATGAAAATCTAATCAAAACTTTAAAAAATATTAATAAAAGTTTTTTTCATTCTATTAAATCCTATCATACGTAATGAATTCAATGATATCCCATGATAGCTAATGATTCTAGGTAGCAATGGTGATGACGTCCTATTTAAGATGGAGCCCTATTATTTCCGTATTGTTGAATTTAATATATAAAATCGTAACAGATTTTGCATTCATGCATTTTTGCATAAGAGGGCAACAGCTATTGCATCAAGATCTGAATATTAATAAAACTAAAAGTATAAAACTCTAGTTATAGTACGACAGCACACCTGTCTGCCACGCTACAGGTCACGAGTTTCGCTCCCGGCTGGGCAAGGCTCACTCAACATTTCATCCCTTCTGGGTCGATAAGGCTGCACACAGATGCTTGTTTTGCCATCCTTCTAAAGTTTTCGTGGAAATCTTTTGTTCAGAACCCTTCTCGTGGTTTATCCAGAAAAGAATGAGGGGAGTCAACAATGGGTCAGGAGATAAGGAGCTCAACCCTACTTGAAGGAAAGGTTCCTCTTTTGCAGGACATCAACCCCTTTCCTTTTAAAGTCATTAAAAATCAAAAACACCGCGTGACCACAAGAAACGATGCCGACACTGATAACAGTTAGAAGGATGGTGCGTTTGCAGCTTAAAATGAGTACCAAGTTTGATTGGGGAATAAACACCGAGGGCCTAGCGTTGGGTTGACCACCTGGCCGGGGTACATGCTGCATAGCACCTCGGGGCCCAGGGTCAAGTAAACAGAATTGGGCATTGTAGGCCTTGATCCTCCATGGATCTCAAATTTTTTTTTTTTAGTTATAGTACGAGTTGACACGTTATTGACACGTTTGACGTAAGATTTCCGACTTGTTCCGATCTTTTTGGACTCGACGTTTGAAATAGAGAGATAATAATGAATTTCGTTCCGCCACTTTTAAAGTTAAATAACTCGAAGAATTTTGTTGTTGGGGACCAGCGGACGATTAACTCTGATTAAACTTGGGTCAACCCAGGACATATTTCTTGGCAGATCCAGATAAGTGCTCCTGCCCCGGACCCTTTATCATTCATTTTATCTTATTTTTATTATCATCTAAATGGGACCCGTTGAGGACCCAGTGTGGGCAGGGCCCGACTATTATCCTGAACCCTTTATTGATCATCTTAAATGTTTATCTCTTAGTATCTGAATGAAGCTGAATCGAATACTTTTAATCAACTGTTTGCGAATCTAATCGAAGATTACAGAGGCCAAAAATGTAATCACGTTCTTCATCCATCACTTTTAAAATGTTTTATATCGTTCATATCAGAATATGATAAATGAATAAAAAATACTTTCGGTTTAAAGTGAGTTTGATTAGTTATTTTCATTTCTTTTTCTTCGAAAACAATTTATCTAACCGGGAAAGCTTCAGATAAGCGATTGAGTTATTTGATAGATAAATATTGCAATCTTGAGAAATTTATTTTCATAAGATAAGATATTTTGCATAGTATTATGTCACTTCCATATGTCGCATTGGATGGATTGTTTTTACTTATTTTCTGAATGAAAATTAAAATTTTTTAAAGCGGAAGGAAATTAAAATTAGTAAATAAACATAAAATTGAAAGACTAAAAATCTATATAACTTATTAATCTTTTTTATGCTTGTTTGTATACGTATTTTTATATATACTAGCATTTTATTTATACATATGTTATTGTTATTTTTTATGTAGAGTTTACTTCTGCTTGCATATAAAACTAAAAAAACGGCTTCTTTATGTCAAATAAATTGTGTAAGTATTGAAAAAATTGCCTGTATGTATGAAAAAGTGAATAGATTGCCAGAAGATATGTTGTCAAATTTCCTTCTTTCTCCGAGGCCATTTTCACTATTTTGTCTAGGACACTATTTTGGAAAAGTACCTAAATTTCTGCGGCAAAGGAGGTGGTTTACAGAAACTTTTGGTTATAAATTGCAAGTACACGCTGAAAAAAAAATGAAGTACTAAAAAATGAGTAAATCAATGTACTCATATCGAATGAATATGTTTGGATCAAATTTGAACCTATCCATTGTCAATTTTGATCCGTCACATGTTATCAAACCCAAACAAAACGATAATTGTGTACCCGGTAATGGTTTATTTCCTTTATGGCGGCATGAAAGATGTTTATTAATGTAAATATTAAATTATGCACAATATTTTTAAATAATTTAAAAGTGCTTACAAATAATTCTCTTGTCATAAAAATATTTGATTTGGATATCTTGCTAATCATCATCATCTTCTTCAGCATGGGTTCGGCTAAATCAGCCTGTTCCGGCTCCATTGATCAATCTATAGGAGCTTAGGTCTACCTCGATCACGGTAACCCCTGGGTCTGTAATTCAGAAGCTTTTTTGGCAATCGGTCATTACTCATACGCTCTACGTGATTCTTCCATTTATTCTGATAATCTACTATTTTGTGTTTGATGTTGTATATTTTTAAGTCTGAGCGTATGGAATCATGAGTAAGCCTGTCCATTCTTGTGCATCCCTTTGCAGATCTTAAAAACTTCATTTCTGAAGCCTGTATTCTGGATCGTTCTTTGGTGTTAATAGTCCATGTCTCCGAACCATACAGAAATGCTGGCGTTGCCATTACTTTATAAAATTTTAGATTAGTTTCTGTACGTGTTTTATTTTTTAGAATTGTGATCAATGATCCGCAAATATGTTGGAATTTGTGCAATTTACTTTCCAAGTCTTGTACTTGAAGTCTGAGACTTGTTCTATTATCTTATTATCCAAGGCAATTTTAGTTCTTATGTGCTCTTTTCCTCTGAAAGCCGTCGTCTTGGTTTTCTTTATGGATATCTTCATGTTATAAGCTTCACATAGTTTATGTAGTTCATAAATTGCTCTTTGGAGGTCATCCTCATTGTCCTGAAAAATTGCTTGATCACCCGCAAATAGAATTGTATTAATAGATGTTTTAGAGTCAAGTCTGATACCCTTGGGTATCAAATGTTTCCATGATTTTATTAGGTGGTTTATATAGATGTTGAAGAGTGTGGGTGTTAAGCTACAACCTTGCTTCACTCCTTGGTTTATAATTATCTCTTCAGTGAGTGATTTATCGACCTCAATAAAGATTCTTGTTCATTTATATAAGCTCTTCACAGCTTGTATCAAATGTGATGGATATCCATTCTCTGCCAAAATACTCCACAGCCTCTCTCTATCCACTCGATTGAATGCTTTTTCATAATCAATGAATGCAATGTGTGTTTCAAGATTGATTTCTCTGCGTTTTTCTATTATCTGGTTTAAGATGAAAACGCTATCTATACATGATCGACCCATTCTAAAACCGTTTTGTTCTTCTTGAAAAAGACTGTCTGAAATCTTAGAAAGTCTTCTGTTTATGATGCCACTGTATAGTTTATAGGTACTGTTTAACAAACTTATGCCTCTGTAGTTTTCACTATCTTTCCTCTCTCCTTTCTGCAAGATTGATATCACTTTTATCCTCAACCAATCCATTGGTATTTTACAACTTATCCAACATCTGTTAAATAGATTTAGGGTGTATTGATGCAAGACGTATCCTCCATATTTTATAAGTTCAGGATTGATATTATCAAGTCCAGTTGCTTTTCGATTTTTTAGCTTCTTCAATGTCTCTTGAAATTCTGACATTGTGATTAAGTCAACATTTTCATCTTGCTAATAATTTTGCTATATTTTCTTAATAAATAATCAATTAAACATTTCTTGTTCATAATTGTGAACGGAAAATAAGTCAGTGCATTTTTACTTTAATTTGTAGATTCAGAGAACAATACATAACGATTCATATTTGAACACAACCATGGAATCAAAAAATGAGTACATGTGTTTCTTAATTTTGAGTACATTTGGATCGGAGCTATTTTGAGTAAGTGACGTATTTAAAATTGAGTACTTTTTACTCAATTTTGAGTACCCATTTTTTTCAGTGTATCTCCCCACAATACCAATATTTCATCCATACTGCCATTTCTACAGCATTTCTTTTTTCAGATTCAGTTCTTTAAAAATGAAGGTTGACATGGTTAAAAAAAGTCTGTAGATTTGTACAAAGTGCCCCCAAAAATGTATACACAAATTATTTTTATAACTGGCATGTTCTTCACTTCCTTTCAGGTTTAACTAACGTAAAAATAATGTCTGAAACCAGACAAAGCTTTGAATAACAGAAATATTTTCTAAAATATTACCTAAAGCTCGAAACCTCAGTTGAAGTGCAAAGGCAGTTTAAGAGTTTCAAAGGATCTCCCTACGTAATTTACAATCACTAGAATAAGACATAAGTTTAACTCTAGTCGGATGTGCCAATCCCAAAACTGTCATCTATATCACACATCTTAATATTTCAAAGTAGTTATAAATGTTAATATTATTAATAATGTGTTAATAATATTAAGGGGTCTTGTACCTTTTAAACGCGTCGAAAATTAACGAAAAACTTCAAAGTTTGAATTGGTCTATCTTCAAAGCCTTTTTATGTATAAACATGAAATTTTGGATATTGATTAAACAGATTGTGCTTTGTAATATGCTACCATTAGAAATTTATTAACCCTTTACAGAATTTGTGTATTGTTGAAATCAAAATAGCTCTTTTTTTTACCCCATAAGTCATTGCGCGCATGATATCTTGAGAAAGTATATATGGATTGGCATGAAATTTGGTAAAGATACTAAACATATATGTGTGTTTAAAATGATCTACTCTTAGGCTAAAATTATTTCATTAACTATATAGAAAAAATATTTTTGGAAAAAGAAAAAAAAAATGTATTTTTAATGAATAAAAATAGTCATAACTAAAAATATTACCATTGTAAATACTTAAAAGTAGATCACTTTAAACACACACATTTGTTTAGTATATTTACCAAATTTCATGATAATCCATACATACTTTCTCAAGATATCCTGCGCGCAATGACTTATGGGGTAAAAAAAAGAGCTATTTTGATTTCAACAATACACAAATTCTTTAAAGGGTTAATAAATTACTTTTGGTAGTATATAACAAAGCATAATCTGTTTAATCAATATCCAAAATTCCATGTTTATACATAAAAAGGTTTTGAAGATAGACTAATTCAAACTTTGAAGTTTTTCGTTAAATTCCGTCGCGTTTAAAAGGTACAAGACCCCTTAATAATGAATAAAAATATATGAAATGAATATTAATAATAATTAATAATGTTAATATTATTAGTTCAATACTATAGCAACTTTGATTGTCGCCTGCTTCAGTCAATTAATCGAAGTAAAAACGAGTTAATCTCGATCATGACATTTATTAAAATCAATAGTTTTTCATTATTATGTTGTACATCAGCTGTTTGTGAAATATTGTTGCAATATTATTAGTTCAATACTATACCAACTTTGATTGTCGTCTTAAATTTCTGCTTCAGTCAATTAATCGGAGTAAAAACGAGTTAATGTCGATCATGATATTTATTAAAATCAATAGTTTTTCATTATTATGTTGTACATCAGCTGTTTGTGAAATATTGTTGCAATATTATTAGTTCAATACTATACCAACTTTGATTGTCGTCTTAAATTTCTGCTTCAGTCAATTAATCGGAGTAAAAACGAGTTAATGTCGATCATGATATTTATTAAAATCAATAGTTTTTCATTATTATGTTGTACATCAGCTGTTTGTGAAATATTGTTGCAATATTATTAGTTCAATACTATACCAACTTTGATTGTCGTCTTAAATTTCTGCTTCAGTCAATTAATCGGAGTAAAAACGAGTTAATGTCGATCATGATATTTATTAAAATCAATAGTTTTTCATTATTATGTTGTACATCAGCTGTTTGTGAAATATTGTTGCAATATTATTAGTTCAATACTATACCAACTTTGATTGTCGTCTTAAATTTCTGCTTCAGCCAATTAATCGGAGTAAAAACGAGTTAATATCGATCATGATATTTATTAAAATCAATAGTTTTTCATTATTATGTTGTACATCAGCTGTTTGTGAATAGCCAGCTTAGCAGGACGCGAAGTTTTGCTCTCGACACGGGTTGCCGATGTACAATAAAACTACGTAAAATCGAGAAAATTATACAAAAATCGCTATTATAGCGTCCCATTGCGGCGAAATATTTCGAAATTTAAGGAAGATCTGCTTGCCATAGCCAAAAATATAAATATGAAATTTGGTTTAATTCTTTGCATAACTTCATACACTTTTCGATGTCACAATAATGAAAATGACTCAAAAATTGCTATTACAGCGCCTGCTTCCTTCGGAATATTCCCAAATTCAAGGTGGACCTGATGGCTATAATAACAAGTCGGAAATTGCTCGTCAAACGTGGCAAATGAGGTGCGTTCGTACTATAACTAGTTTTATAATTATTTTTTGTACCCCATATTGTACTCAATGTATATATTTTTTTAATTTCATAAGTGCATAGTCTATAACATCATTAAAATGCCCTTGCAATAATTTTTTTCCCATTCCCCGTAATGTAACGAAAAACTTTTGACTGTCCCTGTCATTAAACTATACATCCGATTTTCATAAAATTTGAAATGGCTCGACAAAATTTTGCAACAATTATATATTTAAATTTTCAGACCATTCGGAAGGCTGTAACATCATTAAAACGCACTTGCAATATTTTTTTCCCATTAGCCGTAATGTAACGGAAAACTTTTGACTGTCCCTGTCATTAAACTATACATCCGATTTTCTAAAATTTCAAATGGCTCGACAAAATTTTGAAACAATTATATATTTAAAATTTCAGACCATTCGGAAAGCTGTAACATCATTAAAATGCACTTGCAATAATTTTTCCCATTGGCCGTAATGTAAAGAAAAATTTTTGACTGTCCCTGTAATTAAACTATGCATGCGATTTTCATAAAATTTGAAATGGCTCGACACAATTTTGCAACAATCATACATTAAAAATTTCAGACTATTCGGTTGGGTAGTTTTTGCTCTGTTATATGCGGACAGACAGACGGACGGACGGACTGAACGACGACTATAGGTGGTACGTATTTATATAATTACGAACGCACCTAAAAAACATACACAAAAAATTTGGTTTAATTCTATGCATAACTTCATACACTTTTCCATGGTACGATGTCGACAGACAGACATTTTGTATAAACATGTCTTTTTTTTCTGGATCTTTAAACCCTAAAACGTGTATATCCGCCGAAAAAGAATTCGATTACAATACTTTCTTCTGTTGAAGTTAGAAGAAAGTAAAAATGATGGAGCTCAGTCTGTTTTGCGATTCCATTGCTTCACGTTATCAGCAGTGCTTTGACCATAAAGGCCATTAGTTTCAATACAGTTGTTAATTATATAAAACTTTCATTATTCTTGTTCCATTTCACAATTCGAAATAAAATGTGTTTTAATTTTAAAAAATATACTATAGTAAGTTTGTGTACACATTTTTGGGACACCCTGTATTATTTCTATAGCTTCTTTTGTGAGAAGATCTTCCATATTTCCGTATCTTTCACACCGCCATGCCTTTTAAACCAAGTAGCAAAGGTACTTTGAAAGTAAAGTTTACAAATTGCGGACGATAGACACCAAAAACTAATCAGCACCAATTTAAATCAAGGTCTAACTGAAGCTAAATTTTTGTAAAATTCCGAGCATTAGTTCTTGAGATAGAACGACCACAAAATTTGTGTCACATACAGACAGACACACACCCAGACTCACAGAGTGACAAACAGACATTTTCTAAAAACCATCAAATCGTGTTTAGTTATCTTCTAGAACGTATAAATCCATTGAAAACCGGAAGTCGAAAATTTTCACGAATACAATAATAAAAGTGGTACGAGACTCAACAGCAATGTAACTAATTCAGAAAAACATCTCAAAGTGCTTGCTATATCTTTCCAGTGTAAATGGTTAAGATAATTTTCAAATGTATAACAACTATTTTCTAATTCAATGACAAAGTCATTAGGCGTTAATATTTAGAAATTGTGAAATCGAATAGGCCTTTTAATTTTTTCGCAAAGGCAACAGATATGTTGAAGAATGTGACCAAAATTGGCGTTTTTAACCGAATTTCTGCACGCGACAGCTCAAGAAAGGTTGCCATGAAATAATTTCTTATTACTCAAAACATAATGTATTTATTAAAAAAATAATAGATTCCAAATTACTTTAATACTTTCTGTATAAAAAGTACCCGGAATTTATCGTTTAAAAGATGCTCGTAAAAGATATCACGACAAATGATTTTCTGTAATTTGAGACCACTGTGCCGAAGTACAAATCAGAGTTTGGGCACCATCTGTGACTGAGTGTGTTGGCAGCAGCTGTTTTTTGAGACATACTTTAGAGTACTCTGCGATTTTTAGAATGGAAAAATTAGTTCAACAAAGAGTTTACCTTAAATTTAGTGTTTCAAACAAAATTTCTTGTGCCGAATCACTGAAAATGTTGCAAAAGACATACGGTGAATTGTGCATGCCCAAAACACAGACATATGAACTGTATAAAGCATTATCCTCTTCAGACGCGAAGCTAAAATAATGCTATAAATACTCATTCATTGGTTTTTTAGAAACAAAATGACATCATAAATGACAGAAAAAAGAAATTTTCTGAAATTGATCCTTTAGGGGGCTAACAATTAGGTTCAGAAATATGAATCTAAAATGACAAACCCCCTTAACACTAGAACGCCCGGAAATTTTACTCAAGTTTCAGAAAAATACTTCACACCAGAATTTTTATTTAAAATTACTTAACTGATTTATTTAACATAAATCTACGTGGTTTAAATTTAACTTATTTTCTGAAAGAATTTCTGGTTCCAATTGACATTTAATCATATGGTCGGAGTCGAATCGACTCCTTCCGGGCGTTCTAGTGTTAAAATATCAATTTAATTATCACTAATCTAAACTAACACAATCACAAATTTCAGGGCTTTAAACAAGTGAATGATATTCAAATCCTCAAAACTTTTTATTGTAAAGGATTTAAGTTAAATACTTATATAAAATTTCTCACTTTCTTGGCCGCCTGTCTTGAAGGGATTTTGCAAACGCAGATGAAAATAGCATTTATTTTATGAGGAAATCAGCATAGATGTTGTTCTTTATTGGTTCGCCTTTAAAGCAAAAAACACTCAGCTATTAAGAAATGAAGTCAAAATGTAAAATATTCAAAAAGTTTAGTTTTTATCATGAAAAGAATAGAGGTCCACATATGTGGACCAGATAGTGGAAGAGGTTAAAAAGGGCAGAGAAATGGTAGTAGATTTGGCTCATTCTCCTCGGCTTTCAGCATCAACGAACGAAACAAACATCAATAAAATCAAGAAGCTGGGTGCTTCAAAATCATTGTATGAGTCTTAGAAAGTTGGCTCAAGATGTTCCACATACAGTGAAGGTGACATTCTTTTAAAGGCCACCCCTATTCAAGGGCCAGTATTTTTAGGAACGAAAATTTCCCCCATAAACATAATATTAAATTTACTCCTATTAGGGGCCGCACCTACCCCTCATAAAAGCCATTTTTTTCACATGTGCCTTAAATACGAAACAGGTGTATTGAATTTCTAAGCCAAAAGATAGGAGTTCGGCAAACAACTGCACTTGCAACAATGAAGGTAGGGGGAGGATTTAGTAACACAATGAAAGACCACAAACTTTTCCACAAATGAGACAAACAGATCTACTTAACACTTTCTTTGACCTTTCAACGTGTAGGGGTTGGGTTGGAGGGGAAACTTGACCCTTTGTTCTGGGGCACACAAAGGATAACAGGTTATCTAGAAAAACTGATTCCACATTTACTAAAACTGTGAATGCATGTTAAAGCACAATTTTTGCACTAGAAATTTTATGCTCAGACTTATGTAAAATTTAAAATTACGGCACCTAAATAAAGCCAAAAAGTGTATTTAGATTTGAATGACAAAATCAAAGTTCTTAATTGTCACGATCTTCAAAAAAGTTGGCTTCATAGTTTAGTTGCAGCAAGAATCAAATAAACAATATTGTTAAAAACAAAGAGAACTTACTGAAAGAATATGCAGATTTTAAAAATAACGGGATAAAAATAAAGAGAAAGGAAAATTTTGGTCACCCCTATTCGAGGCAACCCCTCACAAAAGCCAATTTTCAATGGAACGGCAGGTGGCCCTTACAGAGAGGTTTCACTGTACTTTTTATGTCCGTTCATAACGTTATAAATAAAATTTTGGGTATGAAACGCATCACCACACGACTGGTTTCGAAAGAGCTGAATTTTCTCCTACAGTACTGCAAGAGTTTTTGGCCAAAAACTGAACTAATGTCACCGCCCAAGGGCCGTACCCACCTGGTATGGCCTCATGTGACATTTTCCCTATTCATCAAATTAAAATTATCCCTTCAAGGAAAATGTTTTGAGTCAGCTGAAGCCATAAAATAAAATTCGCAGAAGGCGCTAAAGGCCATACCCAAATCTATCTACTTAAAAGTGATGTAAGACTGGGTCCGGCGCTCACATAGTTGTATTTAGCTCGATGGGTCTACTTTGAGGGTGGCAAAATAAATTTTATGAATAAATTAATTTTTTTGTGTTTTATTTAACAATTGCAGGTACTTTTTACACAGAAGGTACTCTCGCCTGCGGATGTCATGCTTTCATGTTTAAAAATGATTCTGTAAATGTGTCGGAAATTTTTCGTGAAGTCGATCGGATAAAAAAGATTTTTTTGAGCCTTAAGTAACAATATCCTAATCTAATTCTATTATATAATATAAAGAATTTCTTAAGTCTACAATACTTATTTGTCATTCAGCTTAATCGCCTGTTTAAAATCACAGTTCCATACATTATTTTTATCGAAAACAAACAACTAAAGAAAATCCTTTGAAACTAAAAAATAGATTTTCTTCATTTATCATGTCACTGTTTAAAAGATACAAATACCGAAAGCAGATCGATGAAGAGGTTTATTATATTTTTGGCATCGGCTAGAAACTTTGTAAATTGCTTTTATAAATGTTCGAATGAACTTCAATTTAATAATAATAATATTTAATCAGACATCGGCCGAAAATTCGGTTTCGTTTTCGGTTCAAAATCTGAGTTTCGGCGAAAATGCTGCCTAAAATTCGGCCGAACCGAAACTATCTGTATTCCAAAAATCTGCTTCCTTCCTTCGGAAATTTGATTTGAGTTGTATTGCTCAAATGAGACAGTCTTTATATATTGCTATGCTTCACTGTTTTTAATTATCTGACTCAAGACGTGAGTGCAAATTATGAAGCAAGCAATGCATGTATGACTAAATTTTGAAGACGTTTTTTACGCGCTCACTAAATGCTGCAGACTTAACAGTAATAAAAATTTTTTAGTTTGAAACCGCAGAAGTTTTTCGAATGCTCTTTGAGAAAGTTCTAGTAAAACAGATGAAGATCATTTTCAAAAATCATTATAAATATGATATAATATAAATATTAGACATTGCATTTATATTACGTATACCTAAAACATTTTTTAATTAGATGAAATTCGCATAGTTAGAAAATCATCCTGTGATGTTGATGAATTAACACTAAAACGACCGGAAATGTTACTCAAGATTTATAAAAATATTTTAAACCGGAATTGTTATTTAAATCTGTTTAACATATTTAATATTAAAGGTATATATAAATATTATACAGACATACATACAATAAATACAATAAACCCAACTGGAGTGAAAAATTAGCCAGAGCCAGGAATCGAACCCGGGACCACAGTATACAAGACTGCTGCTCTTGTATACTGTGGTCCCGGGTTCGATTCCTGGCTCTGGCTAATTTTTCACTCCAGTTGGGTTTATTGTATTTATTGTATGTATGTCTGTATAATATTTATATATACCTTTAACTGATGAATGTAGGCGTTATTTATGTGTGTATGTGTGTTTTAATATATATTGTAGTATGAGTGTTTTATTATATTTAATATTTTTCTTCTTTTTTTTACGATCATTATACCATTACTCTGTAACAAAAAGAAAAAAAAAAGAAAAGAAAATGTATGGACTCTGAAAAGCTCCTTTGTTTACTGTGACATAACATCGTCACACTCTTTGTCGAATTACCCTTGTCAGCTTTGTCCGAAAGCTTGTTTCTCTAACTCTGTTAACTGTGTTTATATATTCTTAAACTTTGCTTATTTACTTTTACAGTAAACTTTGTCTAAGGCGGAATCGGTTGGAACTGAGAAAATTTTCCGTGGTAGACAATATTCCGGCTTATGCAAAAAAGCTCCCATCTCCCCCTCAAGAAAAAAAACATATCGATTTTTGATTATTTTTCATTGATTTTCCTGACTCGTAAATCCATTGAAAACTGAAGTTCTGAAAGATCCTTTGTCTTTATAGGTAAATGAGAAACGCTATTCAATTTCTTAGTACTGCTGTAACACATGCGAACTGGAGGTTTACACACACAAAAAGTAATAAACTTCGAGAATGAGACAGAACGCTATAATTTTGAATTTGAGTACAACCTTAAAATATAATATATTGTACTTTAGAAAATATGTATTTTCATAAATTTTCATTCTACTAGAAATAATAACTTTTAAATGCAATTTTGTATAGGAAAAATGTCATAAGCAAGAATTCCTTAAAATTTAAACAGTTTCTGCTCTTTCGAATTAACTTTTTCAAAGTGTTGTGGATTTTAACTGACATTCTCGACATTGAGTATTTGACTTAACAGTTTTAAAGTTTGATATACGAAATGCCTTTCATTTTTAAAATATCCTTTTATCCGCCTTATGACAAAATTTTGGTTTCGGTGGGCCCTTAAAATCCTTTCCGTTTCCGCGTTAGACTTATGGAGCATGAGTTAATGTAATTTTCTATGGGTTCGCCGGGACTTGAAGAATTTTACGCGGTAGACAGATTTCCGGCTTGCACAGAGTCCGCCTTAGACAGAATTCACTGTATTTCTCTAATTAATTTCTCTCTTAAATCTAAACCAGTGATGTTTTTTACTATTTTACATTTATAATACCACTTTTCTTAAAAAGTAATTTTTATATCTTTTATACTTTTATTTTTAATAAAATTATCAAGTAGTATTTATACTACAGTTAGACGTTTTATCCTAATGGCTCATTCATTTTAGACATTCATCAATAAACTGGGCGTAAAGCTGACGTCAACTCCGAAGCCCCTCAGAGTGATAACACTGTTAAGCCACCGTTTTGTGTCTTTTAAACTCATTTTACAAAGAAACTTCTGGTGCGAACCGAAATATATTCATATGGTTGGGGTTAAAATGACCTCTCATGGTCTTTTTAGTGTTAATTGCATTTTATTTTATATGAAAATGAAAAGTTTTGGTCAGAGGCACAGAGAGCCAATTTGGACTACACGTATAATTAATTAATAATTATGTATATTTATGTATATTTATGTATATTTATTAATTATTTTTAAAAAATAATTTGAACGTTTTCATTTTCGGCCGAAAATAGGAAGATTACCGAAATTCGGTTTCGTTTTTGGACTTAAAAACCTGTTTCGGTCGATCCTTAATAATAATGGAAAAAGCAATGACCATAATCACCAGCGGAGAAGACCGAACTATACTCTGTTAAAATAAACTTTGTGTTTAACTCGACATAACAATAAATTCTCAGTGTATTATAAGCATTTTATTTTATAACAGTATTATTTTCAGAAAAGATCAATATAAAAATTACCTAAACTGTTCAGGAACTTAATGTTTCAACCTTCATTCCCATTGAAATGCATTGACCCACAGTGACTCAAAAATGACCCACTAATCGAATTTTCTGGAACATGTGACCTAGCCCAATGGTCTTCTCGCACCCCAAAACGGTAACATACAAAAATTAGCCGAAATCGTTTGAGCCGTTTTTTAGATAAAATTTGCATCTCTCTCTTTCTCTCTCTCTCTCTCTCTCTGTGTCCCACACACACACGCGTAGACACAATAATTGTTCGTATTATAATAATATGATTTTACTTTCAACAAATTATGCATAAAACTTAAAAAATCGGATAAATATCTGCAGTAGCTTTGAAGTTGGTTTAGCGGGAATTTCGAACAAAAAATAAATATTTCCTGTTGTTAGATTCATTGTTAAAGGTACATATCTCCCTGCGCTCCCCTCCCCCCCCCCCCAAAAAAAAAAGAGAATCTTACTGCTTTTATTTGATATAAAGAATTTCTTAAGCCTACAATATACATTTATCAATCATTTAACTTAATAGCCTTTCTGAAACTTTTCTCGATTTGATAAATCACTTTTATCAAAAACAACAAACTAAAGAAAATCAGTTTAAAGCCCAAAAATGTATTTTGATCATTTATCATATTAAGGTTTAAACGATATAAAATATCGAAAGCAGATGGAAAAAAGATTGATTATCCTTTTTTAACTCGGTGACTTTCTATAAGCTTTGTAAACTTTTATATATTTATTTGAATCAGCTTCAATATAGTCAAAATTGTGAACTGGTAATTATAACTTTGTGAGTCATCTTCAATTTAGTTCAAAGAATAAACAAGAAAGAAAAAGTCATGCGTCAAGCATAGATAATGAAACACTATCCAACACATTCAGAATAATGTAACAAAAGTGCACCGTTTAATAAGTTAAAATATTATGTCTAATTCAACCGTATGGAAAAGCACAACACATTTGAAAACCCAATTTCATCTGTCCCCATCTACAATCGGAAAATTATCCGAATTATTCGAGTACCCCTGTATATGATATATAGATTTGTATCTATTAACTACATGCATGCCAAAATTGAGTTCAGTTAAGAAACACATATATCTCTGCTGAAAATTCTCCTTCAGCAATTATTACTCAAAGACAGTACTGAAACCGATTTCTTTTGTGTGTCCCTGTAAATGAATGACAAATGCATGAACGCCCTATACTCTATAGTAATCATTTTGTAGAGAAATTCAGAGATTTATATCAATTTCAATACATTTCGAAATAACGTAATGTCATTAAAATCCTCTGCAAACGATTTTTCACCATATTCCATAATGTAATGTAATTCTTTTGAGTGCCCCTGTAAATGAACTATTAATGCCATATACTTCATATACAATTCCAAACATGCCTTTGGTGATCCTAAATAACGTTTATCCATTGCATGAAAATCCGAGTATATTTACGGGCGTTAGAGCGTTGGACAGACGGACCGAATGCATAAACACTTTTCAACTTTGCTGGAAAGTATTTTAAAAAAAAAAAGCCCATATTTTTAAAGGTTTTTTTAAGGCCTGCGTTCCGAGTGTCCTTTAAATTTTCTTTTTTTGTGTACAATAATGAATAAATACACATATTTTTAGTTCGATTGTAATACAGAATGGAGAAAAACATAAAATCCTAGAAATATCTTAATAACCTTTTTAAAAATTGGCGTTTTTGCCATTTTTTTAGTAAAATGTCATGCTTCCGCCAGACAGCGTACGCTGAATTCAGCTAAATATACAGGGTGTCCATAAAAAATGTCCCAGTTATAAATTTTAATAGTATCAACTGTAAGCGTTGTAGAGTGTTAGTTCAAAGTAACAAATAAAATGCAATTTGAACAGTTTTAGATACGCGCATGCGCAAATGCTGCTTTGTTATTACTTGCTTGCAGTGCCACATAAGCAAAATGGCGACTCGTGAGCATAAAGCGTTATCGCTGGGCTGAAGATTTAAAGTCGTTAGAGCTATGCGATTCCTTCTTTTCGGGCGTTATATTAGGTGCAAGGAAAGTTTTACGCTAAATCTCACCATTACATAATACTAATTATAATATATATAATTAACTGTAATTTTATATATAACAACCATTCCGCCAAACCTTCCCAGTGTCATATGATACAACACTAGTACCTAAAGCTGTGCACTTTATTCGGTGACATTCTGTAGCTGACTTTTTGCAACAGAACCGAAAGTAAATGATGGTTCTAATCTGGTAGCATGATAGTTCCATTTCAGATACCTTGTACTTAATGATAACGATATTTTTTTACATATTTCAAAACACAGTGTTATAAAGCAAGCCTCTTTCTTTCAAATGCCAAAAAACGTTTGACAAAATATGAACTAACACGTGAACGCGAACTGTTTGCACCGACTGTATTAGGTGAGGCGGGAAACTTTCGTTACAACCTGATAAAAGATCGTGTTACGTTCCGCCGCTACCTAATGATTTAACCAGATTTGAGACATAGAATTGATGAGGCTATTGCTTTCATTACTCAGGACTTGTTAACCGAAGTGTGAGAAATATTAGACTTCAGGTTGGATGCGTGGCGTATAACTAAAGCTGCACATATTGAACATTTATAAGAAAAACTAGGCCTTCAATTTGATGTATGATTTGTTGTAAATAGTGTAAATTAAACTGTTATAATATACCATTAAAACTGTGACTTTTTATATGGACACCTTGTATTTCAATTTCCTTTGTACTACATACTACTATTATACTTACCTGTGCACTGGCCTAGAAGTCTTACAATATCTTTGAAATTAAACGAAATATTTCAAACTATGCAAAAAAATACATATTTTTTATTAAAAATTACCATTTTTTTTTTAAATATTTGAGTATTTATAAAATAATTACATTATCACGTAAAGCTTAGATTCTAGTTCAGAGCATAGTGAGTAATATGGAAAGCATTCTGACAAAATTTCACTGAACGGTGTTTAAAAAAATTTATGTAATGAAGTTTATCGAACATGGAGATGACAGAAAAATTGATTTTCCAGAAATTTCATCTAAAGATTTCTTTTATATATTTCAGATACATACAAAATTAATCTAAAAGTGTCAATTAAACTTCACTAGTGTTTTAATATAAAAAATGTAAGAAAAGAATGCATAGAAACATTGTTCATAGTCTCCTGACCTTTCCACGCCAACTTTCGATATTTCTCTGTTTATTAAATTGATCATAACTCCTCTTCTAATAATCATTCAAACAGAATTAAAACAGATTTGGAATCGTAAATGATTGCTCTTTTAAATAAAACAACAAAAAACAATTCAAAACTTTTCACGAAAATGGCCATTTTAATGTAGGCATTCCTTAAGCATCTAAACATCATCATTTGTATTCACTGGTGATCATCATTATAAAGGTGCTGAATGTAAATAATCTGATATTTGCATGGATATATTTGTAGGGAATTTTTTCTTTTTTTTTGCGCACTGTTATTAGGTATTGCAGTTATTTTTACACTTGTTTATTTAACTCAACTTGGCTTTCTACGTAGCTTTCATTACATAAAGCTACCTATTGCAGCCATTCGGAGGAAAGCGATTCCGAAAAATTTTGGTATATTTTCACCGATCATGACCCTCAGACCCCGAAACCACCCTCCGTTCCAATGTTGATATATATATATATATATATATATATATATATATATATGTGTGTAATGAATCAGCGCTACTCCTGTTGTTTCGGTGTAGATCGGGCAGACGTAGGATCGCTCCCTCTGAGCTTCTAACATTGTTAGGTAGTCACCGTGAGTGGTATCCGAGAATTAATGAAAGTTTATGTGAGTCTCTGCTTAAAGAAAGACACAGTATTTTCGGGGACCTGATTTATTAATCCTTTGTACATCCTTTTGAGAAATCAGGCCCCTTTTGGCTTGAGAGCTGTTCAGTTACTTCTTTATGGACATCTGACTCGGGAGTTAAGGGTATCGCAAAGCGATACTTGGAAAGCACAGTTGCGTGCACTTAAGGCATTCTGTAGTTGGTCAAAAGCCCTGTCCTGTGACCTGTGCAGCGGTATAAATATGCTGTATTTTGCATTATTCCTGCTAGGGGCCGTTGAAGTCAAAGGAGGCGTATTTAAAATATAATTGGTCGTTAGCTGAATGATTGATTGCCCAGGACTTGGGCGCTGGCTCATGATCGGCCAACAGGTCGCCTCAAGTCTTACAAATTGCACTTATTCAGCAAAAGTATCCTTATGAAATGTGCCAAAACGATCTTTGAAAGTTATAAGATGCGATGCGGGAAAGTTAATTTAACAGGGGCAGATGCATTCAATCAACTGAGACACAATTACAAAAGCATTTTAAAAGCTTTAATTTTAATTTCTAAATTTAAATTTCTGTTTTTTGAAACGGGGATTTCAAATTTTAAAAGGGGCAAAAAGGGGATTTTAAATTTTAAAAAGGGGCTTAGCTTTTATCGTTTCATACATCCATATACTATATATAAATAAGATGATATCACAAATATATGAACAAATTGGTGAAATTCTAAAGATATGAACACTGGAAACCGGATATGTAAAATAAGAAACTATGAATAACCTACAGAATCATCAGAGTAGCTTGCAGGTTTAATTCGTAGTGAAGATGCGTTATTTCATCTAATTTTGTCCGCATTAGGCCTAAAATGATAAAATTTAGCTCTTTATAGCGCTTCAAAATAAATGATGAAAAACCAAGAGATCTAAAGAAAGATACACCACACGCAAGATATTAAAAAAGGAAAAATGATTAGAACACAATACCTCAATTATAGACTAAAATCCAAAACTCCAGAAATTTGAACCACGAAAGAGTAACATTTAAGGATTTCATTTTGTTCATTTTAATCCATATATACATACATAGTATATATATGGCTAGTTCCATGAGTACTTGTAGTGTAAGTCATATGCTACGATTTTTGGCTACCGCTATTTTAGAACGGGAAAATGTAACTTATTTTATCGGAGATATCTCATTAATTGAATAAGGCGAAGCAAATTTTCGAAAATAACGGTGGCCACAAGCATAGCGGTTATCAGCTATGTGACTTACACTACAAAAACCCATGGAACTAACTATATGTATCTGATCTTTGTCACACTCTAACTCTCGTATTTATGAACCGATTTCGATGTAACTTCGTGTGTACATAGTACATACCAATGTCTCGACCGAGTTCGTTGGTCCACTTCATCCGCCATCTTGTTTCGAAATGGCGACTATTTTAAAAAAAAAAAATTAAAATGAGGTAAAAAAAATTAGAAATTGAAAAAGAGTTTTTTCCCTATGTGTTTGACCTTGATACAAAGATTTCAGGGCATTTTTTGTTTCGTCTATATCTTAAAAAATGCCTGAGTTATAGCACTTTGAATTTCTAGTGTGGCTGACATTTTGAAACGATCTGATCTTTGTCACGCTGAAACTCTCATATTTATTAACCGATTTGGATGTGACTAGGTACATGCATAGTATATAGAAACTAGCCGCCTCTGGCGACCAGTTTGGTCTCCCTTAAATGTATGCTAAGCATTGCATCATGTTACTTTCATTCTTAAATTGACTTGCTCAATCCTTCCCCGAGTCCAAAAATTCTGATAGAGAAATGAAGAATTCTTTGTGAACTTAATAACATTTCATACACTTTTGTTGTTATGGGCATTTCGTCTTTTTTGACAAATGCCACTTAATTTCCGCAGCTGTAAAAATGAGTGAAATTTCAAGTGTTTAAACTAAGATTTGTTCATAAATTATCTAAATTAAACTTATTTTACTTAAACATACTGTTAATAAATTTATTTAAATTTTGCAAATCATGCATTTATAAAAAAAAAAAAATAAAAATTCACTACTTAATAACTATATAATGAATATATATACTTCTGTTTTGATAGATTTGATTTCTGAGTTCATAAATATGGCAATATAGTAACGTAACTAAGAGAAATATCAAAACTAGAGAACAGGAATTCTGCTTTTTCAGAATTTAGTGTCGCCTCGGCATTTCCATTACTTCATTTTTTTCTGGTGGACTGGTGGCTTCTATTATTATGAAACAGCCATTATAAATGAAGCGTTAAAAAAAATTATGGCCATTTTTTTTTTTTCATTCTGACCAGAAAATCAGAGTTCTAACTTTTTACGGCAGCTCTTTCATCTTCACCTAACGCTTCATTTATAACGGCTGTTTCATAATAATAGAAGCCACCAGTCCATCAGAAGAAAATAACTCGGTTAAGCGTGACTCGGATAATCGGGACTCTACTGCAAAACATATTTCAGTTTTAAGACTTAAAGCACACGCTTTTATTTTATGCAAAATGACGTCATTTGCATTAATATAGAAACTTAAAATTAAATATAGTTTATAATAGGCCCCTGTTTTATCATAAATCCTTCATTTATATTTTTCTCAAAGTAGCACGTATTTTAATTAATTTTTTTTTTCAATTTAATTTATTATTATTATTATTTTTTCCATTTTATGAGAAAATGGCAACAAAAAGATATAATTGCTATTTTTCAGCAATTTTGTCTTTACTTTCTACAGAAATGGCGTACTTGAATTGCCAAAATGAAACAAATGTCGCTAAAAACTACAAAAAAATTAATATTTCAAAAACAAATAGAGATGCAGTTTTCAAACAAATTGCATTAAAAAGTACTTTTTTTCCCAATATGATGGTATAAAAACTGAAAATGTGCGATGTTTAGAAATTTAAAAAAATGCTATAGAGCATTTAATTGTACAATGATACATCTACTTTGTTTATTGCTAGCGTCTGTAAGCTAACGTTATTTTTTGGACACAAAATAAGCTGGGAGAAAGAAATAGCATACCGTACCGGGGCTAATAAAACCCTCGTGAATGCATGCCGTTAACAAACGTTAGCGCCGCCAATTTACCTACGATGACGTCATAATAATATTGTCCATTCATTTTTGGAGAACCTGCTTTGCGAATGATTACCTCCGTAGTCTAATATTTTCTACCATTTATAATGAATGGATTTTCTCTTGTGTTTGTTTACTTTATGAAGTGAAATAGAAAGCTGTCAACTTAATTTCTATTGAAATTATCTTAGAATATACATTTATTTGAATGTAAATTAGAAACAATACATTGATGTTGAAATGAAATATTTTACTTTATGTTATTATTACTATGATTAATTGTTTATTTAGGTACTTTTCCATTACAGGGGCTTTGGCATTTTTTTTTTTAAGCTTGGCGCAATTCGTACTTCAGAACGTGAAATACGTTAATAAAATAGATAAATAGCTATGAAAACAAACCTGATGAACTTTTATTTTTATTTATATGTATTTATTTGAATATAAGCATTTTATTTACACATATATATACAATATTTGTGTACATGCAAATTACTCCTGTTTCTGTATAAAAATAGATTATAGACTTCTTTAGATTAAATAAATAGTATACATATGGAAAAAATTGCTTATGTATATGAAATAGGATATAGATTGCCGGAATTTTTTTACCAATTTTTTTTCTCGCCAAGAACCTATACTGGAAAAATATTTATTTATTTTCATTGTATTTTAAATGAGGTAAATAAAGGATGTGTATTTTAAATGAAAGTTATGTATTTTAAATGAAATGAGTGATAGGTTTATATTTTTAATGAAATGATGGCGATGAAAGAATATGTGGAGATTTATCACCTGCGCCCGACTAACATTAAATTACGAAATTGGCTGTTTGGCATATACAAAGTGAAGCGGTCAACCCGGAACTATTGATGACAGTCACATGACTTAGGCTATTATTATAGAGATGTCTCAACCTGGTTCGTTGGCCAGTTTCATCCGCCATTTTGGAACAAGATGGCGGCTATTTAGATTCTTTTAAATTAACTAGGGGGCTCTGCCCCCTACGAGCTACGCTCGTCAACCCCCGTTCAGACACCGCAGACTCTAAAAGTACGCTAATTTGATCGGCTTTAAAAAGATTTCGGAAGATTGAATTATAATTTAAAAAACAGTGGCGATCTCCCAACAAACGGATTTCTATTCATTTCTCTTTGACTGGGGAATTTTAAGGATAAATACGCTGCGGTACTACTTGATTAACCCGTCGACCAATTTCGCCAAATTATATAAATCGCCAAAGCACTCGCCAAATTATACAAATTGACATCATTTGCATTTTAAATAACGAATGAACAAATAAATTAGTGCAACATTAATTAAATACAAATAAAACATCGAAATAAAAATAACTTGCTGACGTAGATACGTGTAATTTGCTTAAAGTGAAGTTAATGTGACATTTACGATCAACCATTATTGGCATTTAATTTTATAGTTTGGTGAATGATAGATTTTTGGTCGACGGGATAACTAAGTAGTACCAAAAATACAAATGTCATTCGCTGTTTTCGTCTTTGATTAAGTAAAATAAGTTAAACATTTCAAAATAAGCTAATATAAAAGGAAGTAAGTAAACAGAATCTTTGTCTCCCGGTATTTTTTATCAAAGCGAAAAGAAAGTTCTTTTAAATAAGACATTTTAAATTAATCGTTTTTAATCTGACGTAATTTTGACCAAACTATTCTTTCGCTTTTTAATATTCACGTGAAAATACTTGTGTTAGAAATGAAATATTATTTGCGCTTTCCTAACAAAAATAGTTGAAAAGTATCCTCTCAAAATATCGAATAAATGTCTAGCGCAATTTCTAAATTTAAACCGTTTTGCAATATTATTTTGTGTTCATTTTATGTAATAACTGTAATGTGGCGTAAATATGACGTAATTTCTCCTATTTAAGACTTCTAACACATGTTAATAAATTTATTATTTCACAAATTCCTTTCTCTCTTAAAATTCACGTGTAATTATAGTTTTTATGACGTAATTTTTAATAAGTTCCTGTTTATTGTACATAATTATTTTATTCTAATTCCAAATGTTTTTTACTGTTTATAATAGTCACATGTAAATAAATTTTAATTTATTTACACGTATAATTTTTTTTTTTTTTTTTTTTGAAGCAAACATTATTCTTTCCGCTGTTCATACACTTGGCAACAGTTTAAATTAATATCACTTTCTAAAATCTGTAAAGAACATCTCTAGAAATGCTGCAAATTTGAATTTAAAATAGAAATAAGACCTCCAAAAATGAGTCAAATTAAAAAAAAATTAATGCAATCTGCACACTGGCAAATTCTAACGCATAAAATGATCTAAAAATGATTACATCCCTACGTATAGTTTTTGCTGCTATAAAACTTTTTTAATGGAACGACTTTGTCCACCTTTAGCGTTACATATCTCTTAAAATAATTCTTCGATTATAAAACTGTCTGCATCAGTGTGTTTATCAAACATTTCTCTATAATACCACCGATTTTCATATTTTTGTACGAAATATTTTTCTTAATATTAACGAAGAAAGACCTCCTGTCACAAAAAATTCAAAACCGGCGGCGGCGGCGGCGGCGGTGACAGCGGTAGTTACTTTTTTTTAGAATAGAGAGAAATTTAAAATCTCTCTATTCTAAAAAAAAGTAACTACCGCTGTCACCGCCGCCGCCGCCGCCGGTTTTGAATTTTTTGTGACCGGAGGCATTTCTTCGTTAATATTAAGAAAAATAATGCATACAAAAATATGAAAATCGGTAGTATTATACAGAAATGTTTGATAAACACGCTGATGAAGACAGTTTTCAGATCGAAGAATTATTTTAAGAGATATGTAACGCTAAAGGTGGACAAAGTCGTTCCACTAAAAAAGTTCTATAGGAGCAAAAACTGTTCATAGGAATTTAATCATTTTTAGATCATTTTATGCGATAGAATTTGCCGGAGTGCAGATTGCATTAATTTTTTTATTTTGACTAATTTTTTGAGGTTTTATTTCTATTTTAAATTCAGATTTTCAGCATTTTGAGAGATATTTTTAACAGATTTTAGAAAGTGATATTAATTTAAACTGTTGCCAACTGTATAAACAGCGGAAACAATAATGTTTGCTTCAAAAAAAATATTCATACGTGTAAATAAATTAAAAATTTATTTACACGTGACTATTATAAACAGAAAAAAAAACATTTGGAATTAGAATTAAATAATTATGTAGAAAAAGCAGGAACTTATTAAAAATTACGTCATAAAAACTATAATTACACGTGAATTTTAAGAGAGAAAGGAATTTGTAAAACAATTATTAACATGCGTTAGAAGTCTTAAATAGGAGAAATTATGTCATATTTACGTCACATTACAGTTATTACATAAAATGAACACAAAATAATATTGCAAAACGGTTTAAATTTAGAAATTGCGCTAGACATTTATTTGATATTTTAAGAGTATACTTTTCAACTATTTTTGTTAGGAAAGCGCAAATAATATTTCATTTCTAACACAAGTATATTCACGTGAATATTAAAAAGAGAAAGAATAGTTTGGTCAAAACTACGTCAGATTAAAAACCATTAATTTAAAATGTCTCATTTAAAAGAACTTTCTTTTCACTTTGTTAAAAAATACCAGGAGATAAAGACTCTGTTTACTGAATTCCTTTTATATTAGCTTATTTTGAAATGTTGTTACACGTGTCTACGTCATCAAGTTATTTTTATTTCGACGTTTTATTTGTATTTTTATTAATGTTGTACTAACTTATTTGTTTTTTCGTTATTTAAAATAAAAATTATGTCAATTTGTATAATTTGGCGAGTGGTTTGGCGATTTCTATAATTTGGCGAAATTGGTCGATGGGATAGTCAAGTAGTACCGCAACGGATTTGGCGTTAAAATTCCCCAATCAAAGAGAAATGAATAGAAATCCGTTTATAGAGAGATCGCCACTGTTTTTTAAATTATAATTCAATCTTTCGAAATCTTTTTAAAGCCGATCAAATTAGCGGGAATTTAGAGTCTACGGTGTCTGGACGGGGGTTGGCAAGCGTAGCTCGTAGGGGGCCGAGCCCCCTAGTGAGGTACAAAAAACAATAGCTGTTGAAAAAGTTTTTTTTCTTAAGTGTTTAATCTTGATACAAGCATCTGGAGCATTTTTTGTTTTGTCTTTATCTTAAAAAATGTCTGAGATACAGCAGTTTGAATTTGTAATGTGGGTGACATTTTGAAAAATCTTATTTTTGAGTGAGCATGTGCACAGGAATTACTAAGGTCTCAACCAAGTTCATTGGTTAGCTTCACCCATCATGTTGTTTTAAAATGGCGGCCACTTCAAGACATCGCGGAATTTGGCGACCAAATATAAAGCACTTTAAATAAAACCAGCTAGGATGAAGCTAACTAATTTCACGAAATTCTCCTTCATATTTAGTATTGACAAAAACTAGTATTGAGTCTTCTGTAATCGGGTTCCACTAATTTGAGCTTCGTTTGTTTGAATAATATAAACTGTTTTTAAAAAATAAGGAATATGAAAGTTACATCTTCCTCCCGGCATTGCCCGAAAATACTTTTTTTATTATAAAGATAAAACTTTGTAATCCTTTTTAACACGCTTTGTGATATGCTAAAATTATAAAAATTATATATAAAGGTGTGTTTTCGATGACAATACAGCATTTTAATATTTTTATTAACCTGATTTTATTAAATTATTTTCATTAACCATTTTACTATTTTTTATTAAGCTAATTAGAAATTAAAAACTTTATTTTATAAAAATACGCCATTATAATATGCCATATAATACGCCATATAATACGCCATTAATATTAAAATACGCCAGATTTAAAACGATTTATTTAAAATGTCTTATTTAAAACAATTTTCTCATAGCGTTGTTAAAAAATACCCAGAGTCAAAGACTGTTTACTTAATTCATTTTAGTACATTTTCAAATGTTTAACTGATCGTTAAAAAAACACGAAAACAGCCATTAGATGTCTTAACAGCAGCTGATTCGGCCTCACAATTCCCTAATCAAAGGGAAATGAATGAAAACAGATATACAGGAGACCGCCATTTGTTACTTTCTTCTATCTTTACAAGAAGAAAGTATTGGATTCATGAAAACTTTCGAATTCCGGTTTTCGACGGATTTACACGTTTTAGGGGTCAGAGAACCCGAAAAACATATTTTTACAAAATGTCTGTCTGTGAGTCTGTTAGTCTGTGGTTCTGTCTGTCTGTCTGTATGTGACACAAATTTTGTGGGCGCTCTATCTCAAGAACTAATGCACGGAATTTAATAAAAATTTATATTCAGTTAGTTCCTGATATAAATTGGTGCTGATTAGTTTTTGGCGTAAATCGCTCAACAGGTGGCGCTGCTGTGCTGCATTTTTCGTGATTTCTGCAATAGCTCTATCTCAAGAATTAGTGCACAGATTTTCATCAAACCTCAGATGCAGTTATTCCTTGATATGAATTTGTGCTCGTAACGTTTTGGTGTAAATCGCCCAACAGATGGCGCTGCTATGCTGCATTTTTCAGGATTTACACGATTTTCGTAATAGCTCTTTCTCAAGAAATAATGCACGGATTTTTATCAAACTTCAGATTCAGTTAGTCCTTGACATGAACTGACGTTTTGTATATTTTTGTGTAAATCGCTTAACAGGTGGCGCTGCTATGCTGCATTTTTTGCGATTTCCGCAATTTATCTCAAGATCTATCTCAAAAGCTAATGCTTGGGTTTTCAACAAACTTCAGATTCAGATATACATTGATATTAATTAGTGTTGTTTATGTTTTGGAGTAAATCGCTCAACAGGTGGCGCTGCTATGCAGCATTTTTCAAGATTTCCACAATAGCTCAATCTCCAGAACTAATGCACGGATTTTCATCAAACTTCAGATTAAGTTAGTCTTTGACATGAATTGACGTTTTATACATTTTGGTGTAAATCGCTCGACAGGTGACGCTGCTATGCTACATTTTTCAGAATTTCCGCAATAGCTCTATCTCAAGAACTAATACACGAATTTTCATCAAACTTCAAATTCAAATATACTTTGATATAAATTGGTGCTAAAATGATGTAATTTCTTGTACTATTTAAATGATTTAATTGACGTGATTTTTATAGAAGAAAGTTTTGTGATGGCCACAACATACTAGTTTTTTAATTGTAATTCAATATTCCGTAATCTTTTTAAAGCAGATCAAATTCGCGTGTTTTTAGAATCTGAACGGTGGCTGTCGAGCGTAGTTCGTAGGGGCCAGAGCCCCCTAGTAATTAAAAAGCCGTACTTTTATCAATTAGCAATTTAAAATTTATTAAATTATGACTACCCGTGGAAAGAAAAATACACATGTCCTATCCGTAGTTTAAATGATGCTTTTATTCCCTTTCCTGTTAATATACCTTAAACGAACAAAAATTATATATTTTGTAATAATTTCACTAGTTCGCGCTTTCTACATAGCATAAAAAGGATATGAATTTTCCACGGTAGGTACGATGCTCACGCCAAAATAATGCATTGTAAGAAACTTTTTTGAAAAATCATGAAATGCAGTAAAGAAATTAGGCGTGATATTCAAGATAAATATTGAATGCTTATAAAAGAGTGTACAGTAAAACATCCCTAAAGCGACCACGTTCCGTTCCAATAAAAATTGGTCGCTCCGAGAGGTGGTCTCTTAATGGAGGTCATGTTTAAATTTAGACCTTGATTGTTGAAAAAAGATAAAAATTAATGTTATTAAAATTTATTTTTCACATTAGGAAAAAAATATGAAAATTTAAGCATCAAAACAAAAGTTAATTACATAAGTTAATTACTGTAGAGCTTAAAGACGTTTGTTGTGATTTTACGATTTTATCTTCTATAACTTTTATTTCCAAGTCCTTTCGAAGTTCAGTCAATAAATGCAATTTTTTTTGAACGGGAACAATGCATGACGATTTCATTAATTTTTTTATTTCTTTGAGAGTTTCCTGACAGAATAGGGCAGGGGAGTTTATTGACCGTCATCCTTACTTTGTCATCAGAGTTAAATTCATTGTCTAAAAAGACACAAAGGGGTTTAAACGCTTAAAAGTTATCGGAATAAATAAAAATTCTAAACTTAGTTTAGAAGTTTAATAAATAATGCGCTCTCCGGAATTATTGATCTAATAAAGCCTTCTTCAAGCGATCAGGAATAAAAGGAATTTGATTCATTTTCTTCAAAGAAATGGGTCGCTCATGGAGGGAGTTCAACTGAGGTGGTCTCTGAATAGAGGTAAAATTAGTATTGAGCCTATGGGAATAAATTTCGTTCCATGAAAAAATGGTCGTTCAGGGAGGTGGTCGCTTAATGGAGGTGGTCGCATAGGGAGGTTTCACTATACATTGTTATGTTGTCAAACTGGTTAACGAATACGCGTTAGAAAATGCAGCTAAACAGCCTTAAAAGAAAATCTTAAATCTCCTTATTCTTAAATCTTCCTCTTAAATATCCTTATAAACCTTATTTTCAAAATCTGCTTATCCGCCGAACATCAGAGTGAGAATGGATAAAATATTACATAACTCTAATTCAAGAATGCACTTTTCTTTTGCGGACCTCTGGTGTAGTCATAAACTGTATTTGGCGTTTGAAAAGGCTTAAGATGAAATGCAGTTTTGAAAGAATCATTTTTTGCAGGTTAAGGCCTATAAAACTAGGTAAGTACAATAATTTAGGTTCACATTGTTTGGAAACGTGACCTTTGTTGATGCTTGTAAGTGATATATACATATTTTGTAAATCCGAAGAGGAAATTTGAGGAACGACAAAGAAAAATGTTTCATTATTCGGAGAATCACGAATTACGATGCATTTTTCTATTTTACTTGTTCTTCTTACATTTAGGTGTTTTTATAGCTAACATTAAAAATGGTCTTTCCAAAAGGAATTGATGCCTTAAAAAATATTTAAAACATTGAAAATATCTGATCATTACACTATTTTGAATTTTCTTAAATGAAAAATTGCTTGTGAAATGAATGTTATTTTCCGCTAGGAAACCGGCATCAGTGTGATCATATAAGAAGTGGTGGCTATAAAGTCACATCCAGGGTTCGGCGAAACTACTATTTTATTTTAGAGAACTAAGACTACTTTATAATAAAAATTAAATTTAAAAAATCGAAAAACCCGACTGCGTAAAAAGCGAACTAATTAATTATTTCTCACTTTATGAAACTATTTTTAATATTACTTACCTATTTTTTTTATTTACTTGTGTTGATGACTTTTAAGTTGCGTTTAATTGCTAGTTCCTATCTATAAACACTGTTTTGACGAGGCCTATAGATGTCTATGAAGGTTAGAGTTGCAGAAAAGCTAGAGATCCTACCTATACAACTTCGAGGTTGTGTAATATTTAAACGGAGCTTCTGACTCTAAAATAATCAATGAAACATCGTCTTTATTTTGAAAGACCTATCCATATAGGCCACAAAATAGGGTGCGTAAAAAAAAATGTTCTCCTCTACCAACATTTTGTATTTTACGGTCTCCATTTTGAATTTATAAAAACAAAACCTATCCTATAACCGTCGGGCGGTTAAGACAAATCGATAGAAACCTCATTCATTAAAATCTATCTAGCCATTGGGATGTTTCAACAGCATAAAGAAATCCACATACCCAGATACACGTGAAACACATAACCCTTCTTGGCAGTCGGGTAAAAAAATGTAGTTAGCTACAATTACAGTCGGATCCTTTAAGACGCTCACGGCTAAGGGGATTGTTCACTCACTTGAAAACATCCGCTGCGTTAAACCAACGGGGAGGTTGTTTCCGAATTTCTTGTTTAAATTTGAATATTTTTAAACGATTTTTTTTTTTTTCTGCATAGGATAGCTGAGCTTAATCTTTAATATGGCTCTTTTTTACTTTTTCGATTTTGGTTGCAGATTTTTTTTTAAAAGGTACTTACAGTTTCGAAACGTTTCGAAACTGAAAGTACCTTTTTAAAAATAGAAAACGATTTAGGAATTTTAAACTTAATTTTAAAACAATATCATCAATGAGGAAAACTGAAAAATGTAGGAATGATTAATGAAGTTCTCCTATAGATGTTTTTAGGGGCATTTTCTAAAGTATGAAAGTTTTTTTTAACACTTTCCAACAAAGTTGAAAAGTGTTTATGACATCAGTTTGTCTGGCCGTCTATCCGTGCTCTAACTCTCGTAAATATACTCGGTTTGCCCTGAAATTTTTGGACGTTATTGCCGTTTTCCATGACACGTTCCCTATTTCAAATGAATTTTGTAGCATGTTTAGTTCATTTACAGGGACAGTCAAAAGTATTCCGTAACATTACGGGCAATGGGAAAAAATCGTTTCAAATGATTTTTAATGATGTTACACGCTTTCAAACACAATAAAACTCATATGCATTTATAAAGTGCACTAAAATATATATTCTGTAGAATATGCGGTGCAAAGAATAGTTATTATTCATTTACAGGGCCACACAAAAGAATTCCGTTTCATAATGATATAGGGGTGGAGGGAATTGTTTGCGGCGTATCTTAATTATGCTAAACTATTTCATATATAATGAAATTGATATACGTCACTGGAGTTTACTATAATTTATTTCATGTATAATACGAAACACATAGCATTTACAGGGGCATACAAAAGATTTCAGATACTATATTTTATGAAGTACTGTACATTAGCGATGATTGCTGGAAATGTATTTTTAATTATGATTTGCGCTTTTATGTTTCCCTATATTTATGCATACTATACGGTGTATATAAATGCTATAGTTCATATTCAAGGCTGCACAAAAGAATTCGTAAGGGTTACTGGGTATGAGCGCAAATTGCTTAAAGGTGGTTTTTAAATGAGTTATGCATTTTTACGCTGAACTGTATTTAGTTTATTAAGAAATATTTGTAAATATAGATAAAATGATATACAGTGTCACGCAGAGAATTGGATACATGCCGTCTATGGATGATATTTTTTGAAAATAGAATTTCAGTAGTTTTAAGAGTGTTTTAGTTTCAATTAAATTTTAGCTAAATAGTAACATGTAATAAAGGTACTAGGTAAATTACAGGACTGAACAAAAGTATTCAAGTATGTTTTCATTTATTAGTATAAATTAGTGAAATAGAAATTTCAACCTGTTATGCCTTTTCTTGCTAAACTAAAGTTTTGCATTATATAGTACATATATCAACCTATAGATCAAATACAGAGATGTTCAAAATAATTGGAATGCATATTTGCTATGGACGGTAACTGCTGAAATCAGTTTTACAAATGTTTTATGCGTTTTCTTAAAATGTTTACTTAGTAATATTATATACCCTATTTCCCTAAATAACGAAGTTTTATTAAAGCATCCAGGAAGTGTTGGAAAGTGTTTCATAATCTATGCTCAACGCATGATTTTTCTTTCTTGTTGTTTTATAATATAGATATCTCATAGTTAGGTCTTATATTTAAAGATAACATTAATTCTGATTCTCAAAGATCAAATGAGACAGAAAATAATAATAATAGTAACAAGTTGGAAATTGCTCGTCAAACGTGGCAAATGAGGTGCGTTCGTACTATAACTAGTTTTATAATTATTTTTTGCACCCCATATTGTACTGAATGTATACTTTTTTGCACTTCATAAAGCGCATAGTCTGATACATTATTAAAATGCACTTCCAATAATTTTCCCCCATTCCCCGTAATGTAACGGAACACTTTTGACTGTCCCTGTAATTAAACTATACATCCGATTTTCCTAAAATTTGAAATAGCTCAACAAAACTTTGCAACAATTATATCTTTAAAATTTCAGACCATTCGGAAGGCTGTAATATCATTAAAATGCACTTGCAATAATTTTTCCCATTCCCCGTAATGTAACGGAACACTTTCGACTGTCCCTGTAATTAAACTATACATCCGATTTTCCTAAAATTTGAAATAGCTCAACAAAACTTTGCAACAATTATATCTTTAAAATTTCAGACCATTCGGAAGGCTGTAATATCATTAAAATGCACTTGCAATAATTTTTCCCATTGGCCGTAATGTAAAGAAAAACTTTTGACTGTCCCTGTAATTAAACTATGCATCCGATTTTCCTAAAATTTGAAATGGCTCGACAAAATTTTGCAACAGTTATATCTTTAAAATTTCAGATCATTCGGAAGGCTCTAATATCATTAAAATGCACTTTCAATAATTTTTCCCATTGGCCGTAATGTAAAGAAAAACTTTTGACTGTCCCTGTAATTAAACTATACATCCGATTTTCCAAAAATTTGAAATGGCTCGACAAAATTTTGCAACAGTTATAACTTTAAAATTTCAGATCATTCGGAAGGCTCTAATATCATTAAAATGCACTTTCAATAATTTTTCCCATTGGCCGTAATGTAAAGAAAAACTTTTGACTGTCCCTGTAATTAAACTGTACATCCGATTTTCATAAAATTTGAAATGGCTCGACAAAATTTTGCAACAATCATATATTTGAAATTTCAGACCATTCGGTTGGGTAGTTTTTGCTCTGTTACATGCGTACAGACGGACGGACGGACTGAACGACGACTATAGGTGCTACGTATTTATATAATTACGAACGCACCTAATAATATGGGTACATTACGATGCGTTACATTTTCTTGAATTAAATATTACAGTGAGCGAAAATTTCACAAATGATATGAAAAACAAATTTATTATTCTTTACAAATTCACTTCCAACAAAACATTTTTAGTTCACACGCTATCAAAGTTTGAGAGCTAATGTGCCCGCAGGTTCTGTATGTACGTATGTACGTACGTATGTATGTATGCATGTACGTAATGCGATAATTCTTGACAGAAATATCGGATTTGCTTCAATTTTTTTTCTAGGTTCATTTTCATAAGGCGCTTCCCTGATTAGTTTTGGGAGCTCATTGGTTAAGTATAAAGGAGGGAACGAGGGGGGCTTACCCCCTCCCCCCTTAACTTAGATAAATAAGTTTTTCCTGTAGAATTTCCAGATTTGTTTCAAATTTGGTATACCGGTTAATTCTGATAAGGCGCTTCCCTGATGAGATTTGTAGGTTCATTGGTTAAGTATAAATGGGGGGAATGGGCGGGCAAATACCCCCTTAATTTAGATAAATGGGTTTTTCTATCCAATTTGCTTCAAATTTGGTATACTGGTTTATTCTGATAAGGCGCTTCCCTGATGAGATTTGGAGGCTCATTGGCTAAGTATAAAGATGGGAAACAGAGGAGTGGGGGCTAATCCCCCTTTAATTTGATTTTTGAGGGGCATTGCTCTTTGAAATAAGAGTATAATATACAATTAATGTGAATAGCCCGTGAGCTCAATGCCATGAGTTTAACTGGGCACTTTCCTTTTTATTTATTTATTTATCAAAAAATTGTCATAATTATGAATAAACAAAAAATGCTGGTTGTCAAATAATGGTTGTGCGATATCAGTATGTTATAAGGTTTGAAAGCATTTGCTTTAAAAATTATTATCGGCGCAAAACGAAATCCTGGAGCGAGCAAAAATTTTTTTGGAGATTTTTGAGGTAAGCAGTTGTTTTGACTAAAATAAATAAAAATACTGTTATCCTCACTCATAATATTTTCACTTAAATTTTACCTATTTCAGGTTCACTAAACATTTATCCCTGACAGTTTTAGTCTTTATTTTTATAACGTGTAGGTAACCGGATCATTTGAAATGAAAAACGAATTCAAAATCGATGTTTAATTAGTAAGTATTACGTTAACATACCGTAAAATCATTTAAAAAAGAGAAGGAAAACTTGTTTAAAAGAAAAGAAAGCATATGCTTACAAATAGCTAGCAGCTTAAATTCGTTTTATGAGATAAGCTCTCCTGGAATATTTCAAAAAACGCCGACATAGCTAAAATATCATGTTCTAAAAACCTAAGCTCGTTGTCTACAAGAGATTAAACACCGCTGCAAGAGATTAAACACTGTTGCAAGAGATTAAACACCCTTAATATTTTCATAAGCTCAACACAAGAAAATTCTTTCAAATTATAGTAACTATTTTAAAGGAAAGGGATTGTCTGAATGGTTTTCGAGGAAATCAATATTATACGCACTGGATAAACGCTTTTAGGTCGATAAGTATCAAATAAGTGTTTTTTCGAATCTATACGAGGAAAAGAGATATAATCTGCAGCGTTTAACATGCCGCCAATAAGAAATTTCAATCGCGTTTCATTTTAAATTATTGGCTGTATTTCAGAGAATTTATAAACTAATAAATCTGCAGATCAGGAGCCTCACCGTCAACTGCGCAAAACACATTTTTATTTTGATCCCCCATCTAATATCAAAAATCACTGAAGCTTCAATTTATTTTTTTCTTGTGTTATATAGATTCGAAAGTATGTAAGGCTGTTCTCAAATCTAAAGGGGCAACTTTATGACATAAGTTTTAATTCGTGTTTGTTCGGAAACGCATGAAACTGGCAGGCGTTGTTATTCAGAACCTATGTATCGAAAGACGTTTTCTGTTTTTTCGTAAACGCAATAGATTTTTCTGAAAATACTGTCAAAGTGGGCGTTTTGAACCGAATTTTCAGACGAAAGTTAAAAAATCAATCTACGAAGAGAGAAAAACGTCTTGTCACGTTAACAAAATCGATTATAACTCAATAGGTAATTTATTTATAATTAAAAAAAAAATGGAAAAATCATTTGGCTTCCAAATCGCTTCCAGAGTCAATCCTCTCAATTTTATACCTTTACGTTTAAAAGATTCTAAAATCATTCCTAATATCCCGAGCATCCAAACTTAAAATTTATAAAACTTTTATAAAACCAATAGCAATTTATGGTAGTGAGACCTGGACCACTACACAAAAAGATGAAAAATTACTTATTATTTGGGAAAGGAAGATCCTAAGACAAATTTTTGGACCTATTAAAGAAGACAATACATGGCATATAAGGACAAATACGGAGATAGAACAGTTATATAATGTAAAAGATACAATAAATACTATAAAAATAAGAAGAATGCAATAGTTAGGCCATCTAATCCAAATGAGGGATGAGAGAAGCACAAAGAAGATTTATAATGGTAATTTAATAGGGAAAATAAATATTGGTAGAACCAGGAAGAGATGGATAGAAGAGGTAGAGAAAGATCTTGCACAAAACCAAATTATAAATTATAAAGTAAAGGCCAGTGATGGGAAGGTCTGGAGAGGTATATTGAGGGAGGTCAAAATCCTACATGTATTGTAGTACCATTGTGTATGTATGTATGTATGTACGTTTAAAAGAGTTGTCATTGTGTCAGAAAGTTTCGCGCTTGTTGAGCAGTAAACTTGGAAACAGCTGTAAGACTTCAGGAAGATTGAAGAAAATTAAACACGAACCAGGGTACAATTATGTTAAGCATGATATTTGAATACTTTGATAAATAGTGTTAATTTAATGAAAGTAACTAACTTTTATGATTTGTTAAATAGATTCATTGTTTCAATTGCTGTTAACAGAGGTAAAAGAGGTTCGCATAAACGTGGTAACATTATTTATTACATTAATCCTAAGGTTCGGTAAAAATTTTAGACGATACCATAAAGTACCGAAAGTAAGCCCTCTTCGAATTTTTTATTTATTTAAGTTTGAAAACAATCTTCATTTTTGGTTAATAGACAATAGTACTGAAATTTTGGACAACATATATTTTACCCCTTAGAAAATACAGTTTTCAATTTTGAAACTCTTTCAATAACATTCCTACTTTTACATTATAATGTTTAAAAAACATTTTTGGTTTATTTTAGACTCAAGGTGAACTAAATTTATTCGTTTGTGTCATTTTTGTTTTTACAATAATTTCGTCACATTCAATAATGATATATTTAAACAGTTATGTGGTTTATGCAAAGGTAGAAAGAACTGAAGCAAATTTGTTTCTCTTTTATTATGAACACAATTATACAGTTAAGTGCAATAGAAATTAACACGTTTTTAGATATATTGAGGATTTTTTAATGTTTGATTTTGATTTTGATAACGAATTTAATCCATTTTATCCGGAATTATTTACAGCTGAATAAAGAAAATATTAGTATGATAGTGCTGATTTGGTTAGGATTTTTTTTTCTTTTTGATATTTCAAACAATAGCATTGATTTATATTTTTATGAAAAATATAGTTTTAAATTTTTTTTACAAGAAACTTGTCGTACTCTTTTCCCAATTTACATATATATAGATATTCAGGGTGATTCAAAACTTATCGTTCAAATTTCGTGGGGAGATAGGGAATACATCAGGAAACCAATTTTACATAGGGAAGTATGTCCGCAAATGTACGCATGCGTACGTAGAGGGCGCTGTGTATACCCAACCTTCCATTGCGTTCCAATCATTGTTTTGACTTTTCTAAAGCTAGTACTATTCCTTCTCCTATTTCCACATCCCAGTTGGACTTCCACGAAGCCTTTTACATCTTTAAAAACTCCAAAAATCTCGTTAATGACCTTTATTCAACGCCTTCATTATCTGATACCTGGAAACTCCTCGTTTAATTTTGTTATTTCCGGTTCTTACTTTATTTAGATCACGTTTTCGGGCATACTTTCCAATGTGAAATCGGTTCACTGACGTATTCTCTACCTCTCCACGAAATTTGAACGATAAGTTTTGAATCACCCTGTATATGTAACGTTGTTTAAAATTCTTATCAAACTAGGGAAAGGTTGTAGTTGGATGCATTAAATTTGCAGAATACTTGACTATTGTTGACAGGTTGTGTTAATTTTGCAGTTCCCAAATATAATAAACTACCGTCAATCACCTACTTTGGGCCACTTTTTCCTGGTTCCACTCACATTTCCATTATTAAAAAATATTATATGTGATTTTTCATCGTCGAAATGGAGTTGTAAACAATTAACATGAAACAATGAAGCAAACTGTATGGTTTTAAAAAGGAATTATTTTATTTTTTTAACTATTTTTAAAGTTTTGGAACAAAGTAGCCCCTGCTGGAGGCTTTTTTGGTCCATTCACTTAGTTTTATATGAAATTAATACATTTCATATGTAAATGAATACATTTTTATTGAAACTCCCTTGCAATAGCATTTGCTAATAAATTAACACTGCAAACTCTACAAACAAATGTTTTTTTTTTTTTTTTTTTTTTTTTTTTTTACATTTAAACTCAATAAAACAATTGTTAATATTAAAGAAACGAGAAACAGTTTTCGTCATGTTATCCTCAGCAACTGGAACAAAAACAATTAATGTAACATTTTGCTACAGTAACATTTGTAAAAAATGTTACTTAAAACATGCTTTAACAGATTTGGTTGTATAAAAGGCTATTCTAGGTAATTGGGGCTATTTTCAGACCAAAAAAGGCCTGGCACAAAGTAGCCCCGAAATACTAGTTTTCATGTTAGCTTTATGAAAACGCGAACATTTCCTCTCAAAATAAAAAGTTAAAGGAAAAACTATGATCTCACATGAGTTACAGGTTACTAAAGATAATATTTTGACACTTACCTTATTTGTAGCTCTTATCCAGATTGTTTCCCCATAGAAAGTTTGGAGAGTTAAAATTTACACAGGAAAACAGTTGTTTACAAACACATGCAGTGTTGCCACTAAAAAAATTTAAATTACCCCCAAACTATTCAAATACCCTATAGTAGGGTATAAAATATTTTTCAAGGGCAAAAACCCCAAATTATCTTGTATCGTTTGTTCAAAACAAAGAATAAAAACTTTTTTTATGGGATGGACCAAAGTAACCCCGAAAGGACCAAAGTATAGCCCTGGTTGACGGTACATAAAATTGTAGGTAATAGTTGAGATTGGCTAAGTCCAGTCGAAACACCAGGATTCGTTTAGCAGTCGAATTATATTCCGATGGTCAGGTTATACGTTTAGCAAGGCAAAGGATTGAGAAATCCGATAGTTTCTCCATAAAAAAGAGCTAAATGTCATTCTAAAATCTTTATTAATCCAAACATGAAAATGAAAACAATTCCCATATTATGAAAATTTTCGTTCTCAGGCTGGAGCACGAATTACTGCATCATGCTAAAAAGATTCCAACCAACAAATTTAGATATTCTACTAGACTGTAAGACATCTGGTAACATGGTTTTAAAACACTCGAAGAAAACAGAATTCTGAGTTTCGAAATCATTGCGTCGGCTTTTTGTTACAAGACGCGTAGGGTGACAGATTCCAAGGTAATACAGAGACGAACCAATCGGTGAATGGCTAACTTCGATCAGCTGGAGTTAAACCAATGCCCTGAGAGGAGAAATGTTTTAGGAAAATGAATCCCAGACTTCGTAATTTAGGGATTTTGGGGTGAAAAGTCTGGAGTCTTCAAGGCGCGGGAAACAGATTCGTGGAATTAAGGATCAGAAATAAAAAATAGCAAAATGGCTTTTAATAACATTCGAAAATAAAAACTAGCTGCTCTCGGAATATTATAGTTTTGGTAGCTGATAAAAAAATTATGAAGGGATTAAAAGTTTTAGTTTAAGATTTCGAATAAGATGATTATTAATATACGCGTTTTAAATTTAAAGAAAATTAGCTAGGAATAAATAATAGATATTATAAAAAATATGGAAATAATGAATATGCTGGTAAATTTGAAAAATTTAAATGAATATTGCAAAGTAAAATTTTTATATAACACACACACACACATATATGGATATATATATATATATATATAAATTGATAAATCAAATATGTAGATTTAATGCAGTTTGTCATAACGATTTTAACTTTAATAATAAACAGGCCTTTAAATTTTTGGTCATTTTATAGTAACAACTACCCATTCAAACATTTTTACAACATTACCTAAAATTACCTTATTGAAGCAGTGACAACGGTTCCAGTTGAAAGGCGTCACCTAATATGGAAGCTGGCTTGAAGAATTTACAATAAACTGTAAGAAAAAAAAATCTTTTTAGTTTAGGCAAATATAATATAGCCACAAACGAGAACATGCAACAATCTCTTCCGCGTTATACAAGATTCCGAAAAGCGTTCTTTATCTTTATGAAGCTCAGAAACCAGCATATTTTCGACATTTAAAGAAGCATTTATAAAAACAAAGTTTGCTTTTGTGTGTGATTTCGAAAACGTTTCCGAATCGATTTATTACGCATTAAACCATTTTCTGAAACAGGAATATCAGTTTTAAGGATGCTATCCATTTTCAAATAAACATCTTCATGTTCATCAAACATGTTTTACAGACAAACATTATAAATTAATATTATTTCCTTACGCTTGCATCTATAATTTGAGTTACTCAGCTGAAATATTTAACTGAGGATGGATAACATCCTAAAAACCGACATTCCTGTTCAATACCCTGTAAAAATGAAACTTTCTTCTTATAAATGCTTCTTTAAATCTCGGAAATATATTGGTTTCTGAGGTCTTTAAAGATAAAGAACGTTTTTGGGAATCGTGAGTAACTCGGAAGAGGTTATTGTAAAATTTCGTACATCGTTATTTTTTTTTTGTAGATTAAGATACATTTGTCTTTGTTCACAGTGTATGAACCGGCTGTCCTAAAATCTTATTAAAGAATGGGTCAGTGTGGGTTATAGAAAAGGGTCACATAAAGGAAGTCACAGACGTGGAAATACTTTGGACTTGATTTTGGATAATAGAAGAAGAATTAAATGAAGAATTTCAAGTTACCAGTTGGTAGACTGATGCTGAAGTACAAGGAGCAAAATTTTGTTATTCATAATAGTTTTCTTGTAGGTCTGGATGGAGACGAGCCACCTTGCATTTTATATATTTTTAAAAGGAAAATTATTATTTAATTATATATTTTAATTACTGAAGATATTTATAAATTTCTAATCAGCTATTTAGAACGTTATATTTGTTTGAAATAGTTTTTGTCTTTATCAATGGTTAGTAACAAATTTATATAAACGGCTGATATTTTGAGTTGAATGTCCTAACGACCCTGTAAATAGAACTGTGACTTTTAAGTTTTTATATCCTGACAGAACTTAAAATATCATTAAAAGCTTATTTTAAAAATTCTTTAACACATCAAGTTGCAGGAAAGTTATTTAAAATGAATTACAGATACTTTACTTTTAACATGTTCCAAAAGCATTATTAGTTAAGTAGAACAAAAATATCTACAAATGGATACTTTCTTCTTTAATTATAACCGTCCAAATTTCAGGATGTTGGAAGACAGGGTGTAGAAATTTTCAGTTCTGGAAAATTTCTATATTTCTTTATATAAGTCCAGATACATTTACAAATTCAATAAAGTACTACTAAAAATAGTATTTTAAAGAAATGCTTTAATTAGTGTTGCAAATATTCCATAAAACTCACATAAATACAGATTTCATTTGATAATTTTAATAGGCGCGATATTTCTTACATTTATTTGACAATTCCGCTCATTTTCTAAAGTATTTTAAACAAGAAAGAAAAATCATGCGTCATACATAAATTACGAAACACTTTCCAACACATCCTGAATAATATAATAAAACTTCAACGTTTAATAAGTTGAAATAGCATGTCTAATGGAAATATTTGGAAACGCATAACACATTTGAAAATCTAATTTTAGAAATTTCAATCTACAGTCGGAAAATTATTCGAATTCTTTGAGCAGCCCTGTATATCATACATAGATTTGCATGTATAAACTACATGCATGCAAAAATTTAATTCAGTTAGGAAATATAGCAATTATTGCTCAAAGAGAGATCGGTAACCGATTTCTTTTGTGTGCCCCTGTAAATGAACGACAAATGCTATGAATGCCCTATTCTATCGCAATCATCTTGTAGTGAAACTCAGTGATTTATGTCAATTTAAATAAAGTTGAAATAGCCGTAATGGTATTAAAATGCACTGCAAACTATTTTTCCCCATTGACCATAATGAAACGAAATTCTTTTGAGTGCCCCTGTAAATGAACTATTAATGCTAAACACTTCATATTCAATACCGAACAAGCCATGCTAAACATGATTAACATATATCAATTGCATGAAAATCCGAGTATATTTACGTGAGTTAGAGTGTAAGCGGACAGACGACCAGACAAACCGAATTCATAAACATTTTTTAACTACAATAAAACCTCCCTAAAGCGACCACGTTACATTCCAATAAAAAGTGGTCGCTCCGAGAGGTGGTCTCTTAATGGAGGTCATGTTTAAATCTAGATTTTAATTGTTGAAAAAAGGTAACAAATAATGTTACTATAATTTATTTTTCACATTAGGAAAAAACATGAAAAATTAAGTATCAAAACAAAAATTAATTACATAAGTTAATTATTGCACAGTTTAAAAAATGAATGCATTGACGTTTGCTTTGATTTTACGGTTTTATCTTTTATAACTTTTATTTCCAAGTCCTTTCAAAGTTCAGTAAATAAATGCATTTTTTTTTTTTTTCCGATGGGAACAAATAATGACGATTTCATTCATTTATCTATTTCTTTGAAAGTTTCCTGACAGAATAGGGCAGGAAAGTTTATCGACCGTCGTTTTTAATTTGTCATCAGAGTTAAATTCATTGCCTAAAAGGGCACAAAGGGGTTTAAACACTTAAAAGTTTCCGGAATAAAAAAAAAAAATCTAAACTTAGTTTAGAAGTTTGATGAGTAATGCGCTCTGCGGAAGTAGCTCATGGAGGGAGTTCAACAGGGATGGTATCTGAATGGAGGTAAAATTAGTATTGAGCCCATGGGAATAAATTTCGTTCATTGAATGGTCGTTCAGGGAGGTGGTCGCACGGTAGGTTTCACTGTATGTTGGAATGTGTTAAAAATTCAGGAGAAAAAACTTGGAAGATAAAATATCCAGTAATTTACATTTTGAAGTATAAGAGTTAAGAGTTTTATAAAGGGTTAACTAACATTATGTGTATCCATAAAGTACACTGGAGGATGGGTAAATGTGTGTCATTAGTAGCTTTTACGCATAATAGAAAATTCTGAAACATAAAAAACATTGATATGGTAAACAATGACGGACTAAAAACGTAAGCGTTGGAAAGAACACAGCGGATTTGCGCGTATCAACTTGATTTTGTAATTTTTTAAAAAAGAGCTGAGGGTGTTTCCATTATTAAGGCTGTTAGGTGGAGTCAAGGTTAGTGTAAAGAATTTTCTCAAATTGTCGTTTTAAGTCTTAAGTCTTTAAATAAATTGAAAAGTCACTAAATAATATGCAAGGTTATAGAAAAATATATTTATGTTAAGATAGATACGCCCTTGCTTTAATTTTGTGTATTGTAAGAATAACATTTTTTTTAGTAATTTATTTTTGAGCATCCTGTTTTACATATAATAGTTACAGCATATAGTAAGAAGCATAAAGTGTTTCATAAAGGGCCCTCTAATTTAAATAAATAAGCATAAAAGTAAAAATAGTTTTTTACAAAACACTCTTTTATAATTATCCAACGTACAGTTGTGGAAAAAAAAGTAGACACCCCCTTACTAACTCCTCAACAAATTATCGTAGAAGAAAGTTACTGGTACCGAACGATTAGAAATAAAGTATACTTTTAAACGATGTATATAAAATTTGCTTAGGGGGACATCTACATATTAAAACGAATCCAAGCTTCATTTTTTTCAATGGCAATACCCAATTTTAACGAGATATTTCAAATCTTCGGTTCAAACTATGCCTAAACGCCAAATTTCAAGTCATTTGAACGATAAGTTTTTGAATTATAAACATTCAAAATTGAGTGCTTCTAATGTTAAATTACATTTTCATATTTTTATTTATATCTCCAGAAATTATGCTCCTAATGTGCTAATTTTTTGTGTAGCAATAATACTAATATACCCAAACATAAATACGCTGAACTTGCAATTTTTATAATTTTATGATATGAATTATGAATTATGAAATTAATATTCGAAAAAATTATGAATTGCAACCTATAATTTTTTTGATGGATTTTGATTTATTAAGTCCTGCTTTATGGAAATCCAAAATTTCACATTTTTCTTCCAAGTAGTTTTCAAATTATGCTTAAAAAATGGCAAAAGGATGGTTTAAGGGGCCGTCTATAATATAACTGACTAGATATTTTGAAATTTCTTCTGCTGTCCTGTAATCTGGCAGGCTTCATTGACTTCTTAAGTTGCCTTGATCAAGATGGGGGATCTCTCGGTTAACAATCGAGTTCCGAACTTCAATTTGGATACAGCCCTTAAAATACGCTCGTTTTAAAATAATTAATTTCTCAGAAACTTATGGTACGAATAGCATAAAAATTTGTTTTTAGGGTAATTGAAGGGTGTAGAGTTCATTGATGCTGTCAGAATCGTGTACTGCTATTGAAAAAAAAAAAAAGTTATGGTTCGTTTTATATGTAGATGGCCCCCTAAGCAAATTTTATCTATATCATTTAAAAGTAGATTTATTTCCAATCTTTCGGTACCAGTAACTTTCTTCTACGATAATTTGTTGAGGAGTTAGTAGGGGTGTTTACTTTTTTTTCCCATGACTGTACAATGTCTCCAATGTACATCTTGAAAATCACGCCTAACTTTTTTTAATGCAATTATATAATATTATAGTTACAATATAATAACAATATAATAAATACAATACAATATAATACAATGTAATATTGCAATTATATAATATAATAGTTACAATATAATAACAATATAATACAATGTAATTATACAATTATATATTATAATAATTATATAATAGTGACAGACAGACAGACAGAGAAGGTGAGACGAGTAGGTTTTCGTCGAACGAAGTTTCTGATATTATAGTTTTACTTTAGATATAAATTGTAATCAAAATTTTACGTCATTGTAGCAAACAAATTCTTATTGTTACAGAACGTGTATATTGATTAAAAAAAATCTCATGTTTCGTCAGATGAACGAAGTTTCTGATAGTATAGTTTTACCTTAGATATAAATTGTAATCAAAATTTTACGTCATTGTAGCAAACAAATTCTCATTGTTACAGAACGTGTAGATTGATTAAAAAAATCTCATGTTTCGTCAGATGAACGAAGTTTCTGATATTATGGTTTTACTTTAGATATAAATTGTAATCAAAATTTTACGTCATTGTAGCAAACAAATTCTCATTGTTACAAAACGTGTAGATTGATTAAAAAAATCTCATGTTTCGTCAGATGAACGAAGTTTCTGATAGTATAGTTTTACTTTAGATATAAATTGTAATCAAAAGTTTACGTCATTGTAGCAAACAAATTCTCATTGTTACAGAACGTGTAGATTGATTAAAAAATCTCATGCTTGAATGTTATTTTTTTAAATTATAAAAAATCTCCGAATTAAGTAAACAAACTGTATTTGAAAGTACATTTAATGTTCATGGTGTAGAGATTGAAATTATCTGACATTTAGAAGAGAAAATATATGCAACCAAAGCGAAAGCGATAACGCATATCGCAACATTTAGTGTTACGTTTGAACTTGTCGTTAGTGATGTTGCTATATAATATAGGTACTAGATAGTAAAAAATAAAATAAAATACTATCTTATTTTAATCTTTTTCACATTAAAATATAAATAATAAAAAAAAAACTAGTCGGATGTGGCAATCCCAAAACTTTCTTTTATTGCATACATGTTAATACTTCCTGAAAAATGCAGCATAGCAGCGCCACCGGTTTGATGATTTACACCAAAATCTAATCATTAACAACTCATGTCAAATTAGAAGTAAATTTCCAACTGGGCGAAAAATGTCCGGACCAGGATTCGAACCCGGGACCTCCTGGCTGAAGCCGCCAGTGCTCTGCCATCTGAGCTATCCCGGACGATTCTGGTCGAACTTTTTCACCCAGCAAATCTTGATGATTACAATCGTCGATTAGAATCGTCCGGGATAGCTCAGATGGCAGAGCACTGGCGGCTTCAGCCAGGAGGTCCTGTGTTCGAATCCTGGTCCGGACATTTTTCGCCCAGTTGGAAATTTACATCTAATATCATTTGTTTACCAATTAGAATAATTGTGTTAATATTAATCTAGTGTAACTCATGTCAAATTCTAACTAAATGTAAAGTTTGGGGAAAATCCGTGCATTAGTTTTTGATATAGATTTGTTGCGGAAATTGTAAAAAATTCTGCATAGCGGCGCCACCTGTTGGGCGATTTACACCAAAAACTAATTAGGACAAATTTATACCAGGGAGTAACTGAATCTGAAGCTTGATGAAAATTCATGCAGTATAGTTCTCGAGATACAGCTATTGCGGAAATCTTGAAAAATGCAGCATAGCAGCGCCACCTGTTGGGCGATTTACACCAACAACTAATTAGGACAAAGTTATACCAGGGAGTAACTGAATCTGAAGCTTGGTGAAAATTCATGCAGTAGTTCTCGAGATACAGCTATTGCGAAAATCTTGAAAAATGCAGCATAGCAGTGCCACCTGTTGGGCGATTTACACCAAAAACTAATCAGGACAAATTTATACCAGGGAGTAACTGAATCTGAAGCTTGATGAAAATTCATGCAGTAGTTCTCCAGATACAGCTATTGCGGAAATTTTGAAAAATGCAGCAAAGCGGCGTCACCTGTTGGGCGATTTACCACAAAAATTAAACAGCACTAATTTATATCAGGGACTAACTGAATCTGAAATTTGATAAAAATTCGTGCATTTGTTCTTGAGATATAGCTGTTGCGAAAATCGTGAAAAATGCAGCATAGCAGACCTGTTGGGCGATTTACACCAAAAAGTAATCATCACCTGTTTATATCAATGTCTAACTAAATCTAAAGTTTTGTATAATGCCGTGCATTAGTTCTTGAGATAGAAAGCCCACAAAATTTTTGTCACATACAGACTGAGAGAGCGACAGACTCACGGACAGACATTTTCTAAAAACCATCAAATCGTGTATAGGACCTTCTAAAACGTATAAATCCATCGAAAACCGGAAGTCGAAAATTTTCACGAATCCAATACTTTCTTCTTGTAAAGATAGAAGAAAGTATAAATAGTAAAAATTATTTGCTAACCTCAGACAATTTTCCATCTGTAAAAAATCGCTCTTCTGAAAAAGAAAGAAAAATCGAATAATAATTTAGCCAAAATAAAATAAGATTACAGGCTGTACATATATAACGTTATAACTTTTTTGTAATTTTGGACCCCCTCCCCCCTCCTAACTAATGATATCGTTACCAGTGTAAGTATATGATTTTAAAACACAATCTTTTCGGGATGAAAGATATAAGTATGTTCTTTCATTTCATGTATTTAAAAAATGGGAAGATGCAGAATTAGCATTTATAAAGGTTTCCAAACAGTCAGACATTTTACGAGTAGAAAATCGATACAACAGTTTATACTTAGGATTAGAAAATAAATTTTGCAACTGGAGGGAAAATTTTGGTACCTACTTATACTTCAGATTGTAATAATTATCCTAAATCTAAATAAATTTGTATTTAAAGCGTTTTTATATTTTTAATACAAAGTTATATTTAGCTAATACAAAATTTTGAAAATTTCAACAGTATAACCACCTAAAAAAATGCTTTTGGTCAACAAAAAGGAAATTTAATTTCAGTTTATACAGACTAACATGAAACATATGTTTTGAAAACTTCACGAAAAAATATTCTTAAGCTTTTGAGATATTTTGCGCATTATGGCCGAAAATGTCATTTGGAGTAAAATGACTTTAAATTTTCGAAAACCCCGCTTCAGCTATTCAGCGGGTATAATTCTAAAAGCCATAACTTCTGTTCTAATTGGAATGTCAAGGAAACAATTATATCAGGCATGTCAAACTCATTTAACGCCGCGGGCCAAATTAAGCATTATATACAAAGCTGCGGGCCATATTAAAAAAAGATAATACCATTGCACAGAATAAAATTTGTCAGTGAGAAACATAGCAATGTTAAAGAAATTTTAACGCAAAGTTCCGTTCCAACATTAAGTACATAGTTTATTTTATATTAATTTTTCAAAAAAATCCGCAAAATTGCTTTCATCAAAAAAAAAAAAAAAAAAAAAAAAAGGCTTTTATAAAATGCGTTTATTTTAAAAATTGCTTGTACACACTAATCTGGATTCAGCAAAGGCATAACAGTCAATCTTCTACTTCTGTGTTTTCTCCATGTAAAAAATAAAAACAGACATATTTTGAATCAGAAAATCTATTTAATAAAGTATGTAATATATTTTCGCTACTTATTTGATTTCATATTTTAATTTTCTGGTTCACATTATGTCTACATTATTACACTGTAATGCATTCTTTGATTTGAAAAATAACAAAAGGTTACAAACTGTACTTCAATTGATGTCTTCGATTGATGAATAATTACAGAAATTTGGGAACTCGATATCCATCTACATAGGCGCTAATACGGAATTGTACTAAAATTTGATTAGCTGCAGCAATAAATTCTGAACAATAATTTGAACATCAATTATTAGAGATGAAAGAAACAGATTGAACTGCTTTTCATGTTTCTTGAAACTCAAAAATCTTCTTTTGAAATAATTTTTTAATATATTTTTTTAAAATTTCTACTCCCACGATTTTTGTAATAATGCAATCCGAGATGTCAGTGGGAAAACTCGACTAATGACAGGCACTAGGCAAAGGCTATAATAATTTAACATCAGAATTAAAAATCTTCAAAATTAATTAACACACATATACAAATACATATCTATCGTTTGTTCGCCATCTTTAAGACCACGGTTGGTGCAAGTGTGTTCATGCAAATTGTATCTTCAGCATGTGCGTTCTAGCAATTAAATGAAACAAATGTAAAATGCCGAAGGCTTCGCGGGCCAGATATAAGAGGTCGGCGGGCCAGTTGTGGCCCGCGGGCCGCGTGTTTGACATGCCTGAATTATATCAAAATGTTCAGAAAAGATAGGAGTTTAACATCTGAAAAAATTAAATTTCGAACCTTTTGAAGCTTTTAGAGTCCTAAGACCACTTAAAAGTATTTAATAATAGCTTTTCGTTACGTAATGCATTCAACAGTAATAATGTATTCTTGCATTTGCCCGGCACTGGGGAAGAGGCAGAACTTCCTACACCGTAAAAAAAATTCCGCAACGTTCCTGGGAAAAAATGGGCAGCTGAGTTGCCCATTATTTCCAAGAAACATTTCTTGAAAATGACTGGTACTTTACTGTATATGTTAAAAACTTTCTACAGAAATGCCAGTAAGTTTCCTGCGAAATACCAGGAATATTTCTGTTGACAGCAAAACATTACTGACATATTCAAGGCTGGAGTAGCACAAGAGCGAAAAATGTCCAGACCAGGGATCGAACCTGGATACTTGTCGTGCCGTGCCAATGCCTTACCTGTTAGGCTATCCAGACCGATACTTGGCTGACATAATTCACTCTGGATGTTCGTTCCCTTCATTATGACATTACTGACATTTCACAGCATGCGGGATCCGCAGACGATTTTTACATTTCCAGTTGACAATTTTCGCTTTATTATCATTATTTGTTAGAATGAAAAAATATTTTGAAATTGACATCAAAATTATTATTTATAATTTACACGAAAAAATAAATTTTCAGTTAAAATTCAATAAAGTAAATATATATGTGATATATTGTTTCTGAACTTTGCTTAAAATTTAAAAATATATAAATGTAAATAATAATTAGAAAAAAAATCTAGACATAAAATATTTTGGATTTTCGTCAGTGATTATGTTAGTTTACAAGTTAGATAAAATACATATAAATTTTCATGAAAAAATAACCTAAACGTAATTGTATATTTTTTCCGAAAAAAAAAAAAAATTCAAATTTGCAGCAATTCAAAGTGTCAAATATATGTCAAATTTAAATCAAATTGTAATAAAGTGTTAAAATATAAAATTAATTAAAAAAGAAAAAAAAAAGTCAAGAGGTAGCATCGAACCCGGGCCGTACGTGTGGCGTGCAAGCTTTCTGCGTCCACACCACGAAAGACACGTTGAGAGCTGCAAACTAATGGGTATTTGAAACGTATGCTAAAACTCGGCATCTAATTTCTGAAAATCTAAGGCCCATTTGAAGAAATCCTTTCACAAGAATAATTAGAGATAAGAACTCTAAAACATACTTTAAATTAATCAAAATAGGTGAGAATCATATTTGATTGTCCCCTGGTTAATGCAGATCCAAATAATAGGTGTATTTTTTTTTACACAGTCTGCTCGTTAAAGATTTCACAGACAAGTACGAGAGATAATCTCTTAGTGATGTCACAGAGGTATTGTATTTTCATCTGAATTATATTGACAATAGAGACGTAAAGGATTATGTCGTCTATTGATTTATTTGCATTCCATATTGATTTTTTTACATTCATTTAAGGAATTCGTTTTCGACACTCGCGCGCGAGCAACGGATTATAGGGAAAAAAATAATAAATGGCGGCCGCAGCGTTTTGCTGTTTCCAACTTTTGTTCAGGAACGTTTCAGATAAGAAAACCAGAATTTCACAGGAAAGAGCTAAATTATTCTGAAAACCTGATAAAAGGCGAAACGTTCCTGGATTTTACATGGAAAGTTACCATTTTTTTTTACAGTGTATAAACAAAACATGTGAACAACATTCGTTTTCTTTTCTTTTCTAGTAAACACAACAAGTATCATTTTAAACATCTTCGCACAGGGGCGCGCCGACCTATTGTGCACTGTGAGCGGCGCACACAGGCACCAGGATAATAAAAGCGCCGAGCATTTCAAGCGAGGAAAAAATATTTAAAAATACATGTTTAATTTTATTAAAATTATTCTTCAAATTTTAATTATATTTTACAGATTTGCCTCATATATATAAATTACTTAAAATCACTTAACCCCTTGAGGGGCGGTGGGATATATTATATCCCACCTACGATTAATAAAGATTTGCATTAGAAAAATTTTATTAAGTTTTATTTTTCTAACTTTGGTGGAAAAAAGACGTAAAATTGCTTTTTCTATTTTTGCAATAAAATTTTTAAAATATTCCGGTGTGAATTCGACATTACAGAAACACAATTGCTTGCCCCTGAAAGGGTTAAATGTTATTAATCTTTAAAATGAATGTGATACATTAATCAATTTAGATTCAGAACGTAATTAATTTGAAATTTAAATTGAAACATTACAAAAAGCTTGAGCAGTTGTTAGCAGCATTTCATCCGATTTAAGATTCCCCAGAGGACAGACACCATTTCAAATATACTACTTCTAACTGTTTTATTGAAACAAAAAAATTAATTTAGACATAAATACAAGAGGTCAGGGATACGAGGATGGATCTAATATGCGCGGCAAAAAATAAACTTAAAAACGAAGAGTTTTAGTTTTAAGTTTTCGTACATTTTATGAGCCATGTTTAAATAATAGTCTAACTATAGTCAATGACATTATGAATGTTAATCATGAAGCTACTGATTTTTACTATAGCATGAGGAATATTCTTTTTCTTTTCTGTTTATACGCGAAATATTTTAATTACTCATTTAGCTGTAAATCAGCTTGAAGCCACTTTATAAAATCTGAAATATGGTTCTCGGTTTCTTTTTCTTTCTTTTCTTTTCTTTTCTTCTTTTTTATACACGACATAAATTGTTTTATTTTCTAACCTTACATTACTAACCTTAATTACTCTCCCTTTATACATATATATTTTTTTCTTTTAGATATTCGTTTTATAATTTCTTTATATATATATAAGCTTATAATTAATATATTTTGTAATATTTCCTTCTACTCGCTGATAATTTTTTTTTATAAAACGATAGTTTTTCGGAGAGGGTCATAGGGCGCAAGTTCAAATTTTGCACACAGGCGCCGAACACCACTGGCGCGCCCCTGTCTTCGCACCTAGTTTCTCGAACAGCGGATTATATATGCATACACATATGAGATATGACAGAAGAATAAGAATGCCAAACATTAAAGTATTTCTTATTTTGGAATTAAATATATATTTAATGATTTTAATAATGACTTTGTATTTTCATAACAGACTGTAAAAAGATAACGGACAATTTTGATGTAAAGAACAAGTAAAAAAAAAAAAAAAAAAGGATTGGATCAAAATTGATAATGATATCAAAAGACAAATCCCTCTTCCCCCTAGAGATATCTTACGATATCATGTGCCTGACCACCCCTTCCCCCTAAAATGATGACGTTATACATGCACAGTATTTTTACTATCCATAGACAATTTTCTCATCACATAAAAATCGACTAGGATATCCTCATCCATTTTATACAAAAAATACTAAAAAAAAAACTATAGAGATATCTCCCCCATAATATTGCGGATCTCTTAAACAAAAAAATAAAAAATAGGTCAGATTACTAATCGTTGACGTATGACGTCACATAATATTGAGATCCGATAACATTATTCCGTTTATGACAGGTTAGCGGAACCTGAAGAATCCCGTGAACAGAAAAAAAGAAAATAAATAAACTTTTTAAAAGAGAGACCCATATCGTCTGCTCTTTCTTCTTTTATACCGCCATTATAAGCTGCCGATTCACATAATAGAAAACCGTGGAATAAATAAATTTTTTTACGTCAGTGCGACCTCAAAAATTCTCATTACAACACCTGCGACTTGTAAATAGACTTAATAAAAACTTTTCACCTCAGGGCTATTTGATAAAAGAATAATAGTTAAATAAAAGATTTTTTTCTTTTTCAAAATGGAGGAATTGGTGAAATAAAATGTTTTTCAGAGAACATTAAAGTATTTTTCGTGGGAAAAAGTAATTTACATTTCTTCATATGAATTCCTTAGAGTAAAAATAAATTACTTTTGGCATTTATAAATGACTTTTTTTTTCATGTTTTTAAATCAAAGATTTCTTAAATTGAAAAGGTAATAATGAAGTAAAATTTATATACGTTTCATATGTAAATTATCAAATTGCTTTGAAACGTAATGATAAAAATCCTATGAAAAGAATTTAAAACAAAAACTTGTGTTATCAAAAATATTTTCGGAGGAAATACATGCATGCAAAGTAAGAACATAAAAAAGTATTAAAGAAGGAGGGGGGGGGGAGGGTAAAATAAAACATGTTTCAGAAAATTTATTTCCTGAACTAGAATAAAGATATGAACTCAGGGATTTTTGCACTGTATTTATAGAAGTTTAGACTAGCTAAATGATTATTTTTTTAATTGGAAATATTTAAAACTTTGCTTCATATGGCGGAGAGTTTGAACCATTGTTTTGAAACCTGGTCTTATTTTTATTACGGTGCTGCTAAGCCGGCCCTCTTTATTTTTTCTTTAAATAACAAAGGGTATTTTTCTATGGAGCTTATGCCAACAATATAACTACGCACAGTGTTGCCAGATTGAGGATGTTATCCCCATTTTGGGGAATTTTGAACCTTCAGGGAATTTTTTGTGGACAACTAATGCGTGGGGGAAATGTTTGAAGGCAATCAACATTTTTGGGGAAAAACTTGGGTTTTTTTTTTTTTTTTTTTTTTTCATTATTTTACATAATGATTAGTTTTAATCATCTTGGAACTGCTGATCTGTCTCGATCTGGATTTTCATTTTATTTTTCAGAACTCTGTGTTTTGATTCGGAAAACAAAAATAAAGTACGGAAATCGAAAGTGTCAATTATTATTCTCGTGGTCGTGCTCGTCGTTTATAACGTTACAGTTTAAACGTTTATCTAATTCTAATTTTTTTTTCTTGATGTATTTTTTCCCCCATCAAAATAAATACAAACTGACGCCATCCAAATGATTGCTATGTTGCATTTTCTATTTTGTTTGTATATCATAGCTACATCTTATATCTGTATCTCTCGGCAAAGTGTATTAATACTTTACATGCAGTGACAAAATTTTCTACTATGTTGATGTAATTAATTAGATTTAGAGGTAGAATTCTACTTAAAAAAAAAAAAAAACTCTTATTAAAATATATATACGAAAACATTATTGTAACATAAATATACCATGTATATCAATATTTATGGTTTACCAGAAGCAAAATGAAAATTGGCGAACGCAGAATTAGTTATTTAACTTTAAAAAAAAAAAATTGCTTATGTAAATGCCGTATATTAAATACAAGAACCGGAAGTAAAAGCTGCATTCGCTACACTAGATTTCTCGGCCTAAATTTTGCAGAAAATTTTGTCTATTTTCAATAAGAAATGAAACATAGCGGCCATTTTGTTTGGAGTAAGTTTCCAAGCAAAACGTCATGGCTGACGTCGCACTCAGGATTTAATTTGCGCCGGAGCCCACCGGAGCCCAGCTCCGGTACTTCTCTGCTTTTGGTAAATATTTAAATATGGGTCGGAATTTACCGGAGCTCATAAATACAGGGCTCTGGAGCCCAGTGCAATTCGTAGCTATGCATTTTTATGAAAAAAGGCATAGCTACGAACTATCCTTTTTTTTATCTTAACACTATTTCCGAATCATAATCCTTACCATATTTAATCACAGAATTCTGCAATTAATTAGCGCTAAAACTAGGCAAAGATTACTATTCGAGAGGAGTGATAACTAAAAAGTAGAATAGTTGTCAGCTAAGTATATGCTGATAGATATTTTTTAAATTTTGATTTTGCTAAAGGGAAAAAAAATGCTTTAAATTTTGCAAACAGTGTTGCGAAATATAAATATGCAGATTGGAGTGACAAAAGGGGGGGGGGCAGAGGGGGAAACGGTACAGTTGTAGTACCGGTACCACATAATATTAGGGCTACGGTACTTTTTTTCTTAGAAATTAAGCCCTGGTCGCACTATAAAAGTTTCCCATCCTGAGTTGCTTAATATTCAGAAACTATGCTCAGTGGGTTGCGCAAATGCAAGATATTACAATAATTAATTACATGTAATAGTCTAAATAAAAATATCAAGTAAAGCCTTTGTGCAACAATATTAAAAAGCAGAAAAACCAACTTTTTTTTTTTCGCTCAGCCTTATTTTTTCCAGCACGCTGTTCCTTTTCCCTATCTTGCATTGAAGAAGAATCTCGCTAGTAGATTCGAAACAGCTGTTTGCTGTTTTTCATGTATTATTTGTGCATTTTTAAACGTTGGTTTTTCTGCTTTTTAATAGTTTAAATGTTTATTATTATTTTTTAATAGGGATTTTTTTCAAAAAAAAAGGCTTGATTGTGCGAAATTTTTTTATCCTAAATTAATTAAATATTATTAGAGTGGTAAATTGAAAATTAAAAAATTACTTTTTTTAGTAGAAACTGATTTGGAGACTTTTTTGGAAAAAATCGCTGATTTGCGGGAAATTTTCAGAACTTTTGAGGAAGTGGACTTTCGACTATCTGGCAACACTGACTACGTACCAACAATAGCAACGAATAAGCTCGAAAATGCCGGGGTCGTCCGATTTATCAAATGCCCCAGTCCAACCGAACCCCGATATTGATATCTTTAACTTATTTAATTTCGCTTTTAAATTTTTTTCGGTGAAATCTTCCGTGATTGGGCTGACTCTTTCCCAACAGTTCTAGTCTTGAAGAGGCCGAGAATCCACCTGCCCCGCAAAAAAACGGCGGCCAACCGCTGCTATTCGTAGAACTGTTGGTATCGCGCCCCCTTCGATAGCTCATTGAAGACAAGACTGTTGTAAAAGGTACCACTATCACGGTAGATTCCACCGGAAATTATTTAAAGGCGATTTTCCCTTATATTAAAGACACCAACCAGCAGTTTCTGAAGGCCTGGTGTGTTTAATACATCAGAGGACCTCAGAGGCATCGAGCTCATTCATTGCTTAACGCTATTTCTATCAACAGGTGTCAAAAGACACCTTTCAGATTTTAACGTAAAAATATTCTCTAAGTTATTAACTTTATTATTATTTATATTAACTTTATTTATATTAACTATGTTATTAACTCTATTAACTTTATCCACAGTTAATTTTCTGACTTTTCATACAATAGTTGTTAAATTAATGCAGTGATATCATTTTCCTTCAGCTCATACTGAATCTGAAAATGTGCATATAATATACCAATTTCTACCATATAGTGTCTTTTGACACCTTAAGGATTTTATGATTTCTAACTTCTAAGGATTTCATAATTTTTAATTTTAAACCATTTTAGATATAAATAACAACATTATTTTACAGCATCATATCAATTATAATCAGATTAGAGAATCTCGATTTCAGTTGTAACGGAAAATACAGGAGTTCATGCATAACTTTGATATTCGCTTTTCTACGCCATGTCGCATTTTAGTATAGATCATTGCAGTGACCAGTTCTGAAAAAATTTAATTGCGCGTTTTCTTCTCCAAATCTGGTCATGAGTTCATTACACATGAATTTTGTTTTCACTCGTGTAAAAACTGTGGTATTGAATAAGGAAAAAATTTTATCACCCTGCTGTTTTTATGATTACTGTTTTTTTGTTGTTGTTGTCACAAAGATTGAATTTTTACACAAGAGACTGAAATTTTGTTAAGTAATAATATTAAAATGTTTGATCATGTTTCTAATAAAAATAAAAAAATTAAAAAACATTATTTTTTAATTATTGTTCATGTTGACGTAAAACATGTTTGATTACATTTATGTATATTTATATTTTGTAGATTGATGAATTAAGGTAGAATGTACAACCTGATTAATTAATCTCGAATGAATACGCCTCAATGTATTAATTAATATATTATATAAAATTATCTATATTTAACTCATAATTTGAAATCCCAACAGTTTTGGCAATTATTTGCATTCAAACGCAAAGGTGTCAAAAGACACATTTTGGTAGAAATAGGTATATACACAAAATCGTGGTAGAAATTGTGTTAATAATAAACTGTTTTTTAATACTGCAATAAACTTAACAAGTTAGGAATTGCTCGCCAAACGTGGCAAATGAGGTGCGTTCGTACTATAACTAGTTTTATAAATTTTTTTGAACCGCATATTGTACTGAATGTATATTTTACTGCACTTCATAAGTGCCTATAAATTTCATCCTGTTCGAAAGGCCATAACATCATTAAAATGCACTTGAAATAATTTTTCCCATTGGCCATAATGTAACGGAAAACTTTTGACTGTCCTTGTAATTAAACTATGCATCCGATTTTCATAAAATTTGAAATGACTCGACAAAATTTTGCAACAATCATATATTTAAAATTTCAGACCATTCGGAATTCTGTAACATTATTAAAATGCACTTGCAATAATTTATTCCCATTGGCCGTAATGTAACGGAAGAATTTTGACTGTCCCTGTAATTAAACTATTCATCCGATTTTCATAAAATTTGAAATGACTCGACAAAATTATGCAACAATTATATATTTTAAATTTCAAACGATTCGGTTGGGTAGTTTTTGCGCTGTTATATGCAGACGGACAGACAGACAGGCTGAACGACGAATAGGTGCTACCAGGGGCGCCATTTGAGGGGGGCTGGGGGGGGCAATAGCCCCCCCCCCAAGGAATTTGATATTTCAGAAAATTTATCAATCATCAAATGTAGGGATGCATCGAATAGTGATTTTGGCTGAATACCGAATGTCGAATATTTGGCCTGTAGGTAAACCGAATACCGAATATTCGGCCAGCCGAATAGTAACTGTTAGGCTGAATACCGAATAGTAACTGTTAGGCTGAATACCGAATAGTAACTATTCGGCCGAATACCGAATAGTACCTATTCGGCCGAATACCGAATATTCGGCTGGCAAAATACTTTTATATCTCAGTGTTTAAAGTTAAAAAGTTAAATTAAATTTTTTTTTTATAATATTTAGCAGATATTTCCATTTTGACAAACAAGACTATTTTTATAAGTAAATTTTGTACTAAAAAAGTATGTTTTGAATAATTATTTAAGAAGAGGATGGTTTAAAAAAATTTTAAATAACAAAATTTAAATTTCATGACTTCAATTAATTCAAACAAATGAAAAGAATCCTCTCATACTGAACAAGAAGCAACATATCATTCCACTTCTTTGATCAAAAATGAAAGGTGTACAAGCCGTAGCAGAATTTTTGTTTATAACGGTATAAAAATGAAGATATTTTAGCGAAATTTGCATCATATTAATTTGCTTGTATAGAATGTGATGATATCCTTGGAAGAGACTGGATTTTGGCCAGTGGTACAGTATAAGTATTGTTAGCTACATTCTTAATAAAATAATGTCTAACTCAGTGCTGTTTAGATATGAATAGTTGCTATTTCCAGCACTTCTCGTCATGTTATCATATGTCACAAAAATTAAAGTAACTCTGTTGACAATATAGTTACAATACCTTCATTATTGTTAAAGTAACAAAAGAAAATTAAAGACTTGGGGATACATTGTATTTCTGACTGAATAAGTGAATTGCGATCCGGATTTACTGGGCAAAAAATTGCCTGTTTTGATGCTTATTATTACCCCTGAAATTTTCTTCCATTTTGTTTCGAAACACCCTGTTTGCGAAAAAGCAAGAAACGGATTATTTACCAGACAATGCTCAGTAACTTGCATTTCCATATTTATTAATTTCCATGAATAAATGACATGTCATTAATGGTTAATTTTTTTAAGTGACATTTTTAAAACAACAAATAAATAATATAAAATCATTCTCTTTTATTTAAAAATTCTAATTATTCTGAATATCTTTCTTAATTCACAGTTAAAAGTAGAAGTTGTGTAACGTTTTAAAAAATATTTTTAAGAGGTTTTTTAAGTATTCGGCAAACCGAATAGTTTGATATTCGGCCTAACCGAATATTCGGTAGTATGGCCGAATATCGAATAGATACCGAATATTCGGTGCATTCCTAATCAAATATCAGACTCAAACAAATATTAGAAAATTGCTCAAACTCTAAAATAACTTATCAGATTTTATTGCAGTAAAAACATAGGCATTAAATAAATGCTTATGCATAGAAATTAATAATTATCAAAAAAATTTCCTAAAGCCTTACTATTCGAACTCCCTCAAGGTGAGATATATATCTTTAATGAGTACTTTGGTTAATTTTAAAAATACATGTGAGAATTTTTTGTTATCAGTTGCTTCTCAGCTGTATGTAAATTGCTCATGGGAAAACTCATCAAAATCATTGACACAACAATCACAATGATTTTCCTCTAGCCAATTTTCGAATAAGCGCAAAGAAAATAATAACATTTAAATCCCACTGATGACGGTCTTGTGATGACTGAAAACGTTCTGGGTTTTTCTAATGTATTTTAAATAATTTTAAATTATATATATGCACATGAAAGTAATTCTTGTGCATTTATTTGTGCTTTTTATATGAATATTAATTATAAATTTTACCTTTTTTGTAGAAAAATGAAGATATACGTAGTATTCATTAATGTCAAATATGTAGTTACAGATCACAAAATTTGCAAATTTCGTAACCTATTCATGACGTTCGTTGGCTGATTATCTCATGACTGATTGAATTTCATGATTTTTTTTTCCCGCGATCGATTAACGGAATTCACGATTTTTTTCTGAAAGTTTTATACGAAATGGATTTTTCTCGCGCGAGCACTTGCCGAGATTTACAATATTTTTCCGCGACCAGCTGACGAAATTCGATATTTGTTTTCGTGATTTTTCTGACAAAATTCACGATTCCTTATCACTATCATTTATTGAAATTCGTGATTTTGGTTCTGCCACCGACTAATAATATTTGTGATTTTTTTGCGCGAGAGTTAGGCAAAATTTTGGACCTTATTACGCGATCGTTTGACGAATTTCTCCTCGATTTTATTGCGCGATTGTTTGTCTAAATTTTCGTTATTTTTTGCGCAATCTTTTGACGAAATTTGCGTTTTTTTTTTTTTTTTTTTTTGCAATCCTTTTACGAAATTCGCTGTTTTTTTCGCATTCCTTTTACGAAATTCAAGATTTCTGTTTGTGCAATCATTTGACGAAATCTGTATTTCTTTTCGCGATCTCTGATGAAATTAGCGATATTTTCCACGGTCGTTTGAAGAAATTAGCGATTTTTTAAGCGACCATTTTGAGACTTTTTTTTTTTCAAAATTTCCAAGATTCGCGATTTTTTTCTGCGACCCATTGACGAATTGATTTTGCGGATTTTGAAAGAAAGAAAAATCGCGGACTTTCACGAAAATTAAAAAAAAAAAATTGTTGAATAATCACATGCTTGTGAAAGAAGTTATGGAGACAAAATCACGTAGAGCATGTTTTATTGTGCACGATTTTTTTTCTGCGTGATTTGTGCAGTTCTGTAAGTTGTGCAATTTTCCACGTTCCCTGCTCCTCAAAGAAAAATTTTCCTTGTCCTTCGTCAGGAAACTCATGAAATGGCACCCCTGTAAATAAAACTTCGAAAGGGACTAGAAAAAAGCTCCATTTAAACAGGTTTCCTTCTTAGCAAGTATAATTGTATGATGTTTTTTCAACGAAATTTGATTTTTTCCCCTTCTAGAAAGAAATCTGTTATAGATGGGTTTCGTTTTCACAAGTTTTACTCTAATACATCTCTTTTCAGAGCTATACTATAGAGTGGATGGTTTAACAGCCAGTGAGGATACCTGTAAAAAAGAAAACTGTCTAAAAAGAAAAAAGAAACCTGTCTAAAAAGAAAAAAGAAACATGTCCAATATATTAAAATTTTACCTTCTAACCTGTCTAAAACGAAATATTTCATTGGTTCTGAGTTTCCGTATTCGAAGTTTTTACTGTTATTGTAAGCATAAGCCAGTATTGTAAGCATAAGTCGTTTCTCATACGGTGGTGGGGGGGGGGGTTAGGCACCCTGGATCCTACCTTTAGCTATATAGCATCCCTCTAAAAATGTTTGCCCCCCCCCCCCCAAGAAAGTTCTGAAATGGCGCCCCTGGGTGCTACGTATTTATATAATTACGAACGCACCTAAAAATAAACGCAAACAATAACATTTTCTTTCCAATTCATTCCACCATTTTATCAATTATGAACTTTATAAACTAAATGCTGGTATAAGCTGCAGAGAATATCATTATTTTTCAGAATCTAACTCAAAAATTGATTTCAGATGACTGGATCGTGTCGAAAATGACACGCTTTCTATTATTTCAAGCAAAGTTTCAAACATTTTGGATTGACACAAATAATGGAGTTTGGCTAAACTTCAATAAGTGCAATGCAAAATCGTCTGAGTTTATATCTTTATACTACTTTAAAAGAAAAAATTCCCGCAAACTTGCTTTTTTTTGGCCGAAAATAATTAACTTCTACTTAACACAGAAGAAAATCAGAAAACAATTTAGGAAAATTAAACTTAATTTGAAAAAAAAAAATATATCGTCAATGTGAAAAGCTGAAAATCCAGGAATGATTAATGAAGTTCTCTTGTAGATGTTTTTAGGGGCATTGGTATATTATTAACCCTTAAATGCCTGAGTTTTCAAAAGTTTCTTTCAAAAAGCCTGAGTTTCAAAGCCTGAGTTCTTTCAAAAACCTGAGTCAACTTTCAAAAAGCCTGAGTTAGAGCGTGGACAGACGGACATAGACAAACCGAATTCATAAACACTTTTCAACTATGTTGGAAGGTGTTAAAAATCTATTTAAACACTTAAATGCCTGAGTTTTCAAAAATCATTGTAATAATGTTTTTCGGCTTTCATTTTTTAAATAAATCATGGGAAAAATACTTAAAAAAATCATATTTTGTTTTAAGTATAGTTTACGGCTAAAAAACAGTTCGTTACTAATCGGCAATACTGGTGTTTAATTGAAAAAATAATTTGCCTTGATAAAATTCTATAATATTAAACACACAAGAATTTTAGGAACTATAATAAGAAATAAATTTCACTTGCTCACTGCAGATCAAAATAGGGTATTTTGCAAGCTCCCAAACAAAACAAAAAGAACAAGTAGCAGCAATTGAAAAAGTAAATCTATCTTTAATCTTAAACAGCACATGTGTTGCCATCTACATGTTGAAAATAGATTTAATAATATTTTCAGAATGTATTTTATTGACAACATTAGGCATTATAGCTTCATTATTATTCTAATAGTATTTTAGAGCCTAAATTGGGTATGTTGCCGAAAAGCAACACCAGACATTTAAGGGTTAAGTCTTCCTTCGAGATATTTCCTTTTATTATGCTAAATTACCGGTATGTTCACTAATTTCCTATTCTTTAATAATATCTATCCTTAATTCCTATTAAATTCTCTTTAAATTAAGTATTATCTTACTCAATATTTTTATATATATAGCTTTTAGTTTATTCCTAAATTGTATCATTATTTCTGACCATTTCTATTACTTAGTGTGAATCCGAATGTTTTTAAAAGAGACATTTCTTTTTTACTTATTTTATTCCGAGAATCTTTCACGCGTTGGAATATTTTTTTTACTTCAAAATCCATCCGCTCCCAAATTGGCAGGGCCCCACTAATAGCTGAGAGGTTCTGTTCTCGAAGCTGGTAGACGGGAGGTGCTGGGTTCGATCCCAATCGCGCCCGTCGGCCTAATCGTTCGGAGTTTTCGTGGTTTTCTTCGAGCCATGGATTTCCATGCGTAAATACGGGTTAGGTTCCCTTAGAAAGACCCCCACGGAGGGCACTCCCCCCTCGGGCCTATATCTCTAGTGTAGATAATCGGCCGTCAAAAATCAACCAACCGAAAAACCCAAATTGGCAGGACTCTTTACAAAATCTCTCACATTGGACGTGAAATAGGCTTCACGCGTACCTTTAATTTACTCATTGGCCAAAGCGCGTCCGACGTCATAATTTGTGTTAATGCGAGCTATGACAAAAAGCGGACGCATGGACCGACTCCGCTGAATTTGTTCGAATTTGCACCTGCGAACGTCCTGCTGACTGGTAGTTCCTTGACAGTAGTTTTTTATTGTAATTTACATCACGATCATAACGATGATTTTATTAACATCTTAACCCTTTAGTGCGCAGCTTTGCATATATACAAACAACACTGTTTTGAATTTAATAGATTTTTTTTTAATTCGCTTATACCTAATTCACACCAAAAAAATTAAAATAGCAATATTTCCTATAATTAAAAAAAAGACATTCCGTATTTAAATAAAGCGAAATTAACAATTGAAACTTTCTGGTGTAAACTCAGACTCTTTGAACTACGTAATTTGTAGAACGTATTCTATTATGGGAATTAAAGGGTTAGGTTAAGTTTTATAAAATAAGGTATTTGGAGACATGCTTATTAAAGTATTTACTAATTTACATAATTTTAGTGTAAAACAGCCACACGGCAGTAGTTTTTACTTGTATTGCAGATGTGCAACAGAAGAAAAGATTGGCGTATTATATGAAAAATATATCTTTGATTTTTTTTCATTATTTTCCTTATTTTTCCTTTCAGAGTATCATATATAATTTTTTGAAACAAAATGAAAAATCGCGCATTTAAGGGTTAAGACCTGAGCTTATCAATGGAAATGTGGGAATGTTTTCGATGATGTGCTGTTAATAAATGTACGAAGGCTTAAGCTGACTCATTATTTTGTAATGGAGAAACTCCTTCTTTTTTCATTCCACTGCCTGTGTAATTTTACTCCATAACCTGCACCAACGTCAACACAATGCATCGGTTATTTATCAAATCATAATGATTCGATTCATGGCTGATATGCTCCACTAAATCGGTAGGAGTTACATAACTTCTAGCAATGCATTAGTTTTCGACTGAATGCTTCACAGTAAGCATGCCAGAATTTCCATAATTTTACATATAAATAAATAATTGGGTAAAACAGAAAATTTTCATTATTATGCTATTGTGTATTACAAGCTCAATGAAATGGTATTTATTACCAGTAATAAAAAAGAAACCTTGTTGCTTTATTCATAATGGATAAGAGAACATCACAAAAAATCTACGAATGTGTTGTATTCCGATAGTAATGCATTTTTATTTATTTTTAACACGTGTTAATCATAGTGTCGGGAGAAATACGTGAAAACAAAGTTGCTTTTCAGTTGAAAATTACATCATGTAACAGGCCTCGGTTCTAAATATTTTTTAATTGCCATTGACGTTTAATTATAGGTTAACCAGAAAAATACAAAATAAAATTTATATGAGTTTACTAGAGTTGAGGAAGTAAGATACCTCTAGCCTAGAGAATCAAACTTATGGTGTGCGTGCCATACGCTCCCGGTGTATGCTGTCGAAGGCAGTGGGACCTGAAATTCTTAAGATTGCTTAGATAGATTTTCATTTGAAAAAAAAACTAAAAACAAAAACATACAAAATCGAGAGTGTACGCTACCGAAGGAAGTGGGAGCCCGTGCATTAGGATCGTTTCGAAAGATTTTCATTTAAATATATAAATTCATTCAACATTGATTATTTTACGTATATTTAAGGTTATTACCACAGGCCCAGGCATCGCCGGGCGGATCAACTAGTTAGGGATAAATTTCTGCTCATAAAAATAATGAAATTGTGTTATTTTTAATCCCCTTCACTTTAATTTAGATAAAGCTGAATAGAAATGAATTATTTTGGAAAAATAGGAAACTGCCCGAATTACCTTCACTGGCCGTATTACCTTAAAAAAAAAAAGAAAAAAAAATGGTGTTTTGCAAAACTTTAAATTTGAGAAAGAATTTTTTAACTTCGCCACAACCATCGCAATTTAGTTTTGAAATAAGTGTGGCTATATTACCTTCCAGTTACCTATTCCAGATGCAAAAGAGTAATCGCTTTCTCATTTCATTACTTTCTAAACTTTAACTCTTAAATGCATTTTACCCACATTTTTAAATCCTAGTATCAAAATTTGAAATTATTTTGACCCATTTTTAGGGTTCCGTACTTAAAAAGTAAAAACGGAACCATTATAAGATCACTCCTGTGTCTGTCTGTCTGTCTGTCACAGCCATTTTACTCGTAAACTATGGAACGTGGAAAGTTCAAATTCGGGGAAGTAATAAAGACTATTGACCCACATATTTTCACATTATTAAACGTTCACAAATGTATTTAGGGAAAATGTAGAGGGGATAATTAAGCTACTTGAAAAAAAATCTTTTCTTTGTATATCGTGTGGAGTATCGGGTGAGAGCTTTCGTAACGCTGCACTCAAAAATAGATTTCTTTTAATTTTAGGTATTACAGTTGTAGAGATATCGTCGAAAATATAGTGCAAAAATATGTTCCACCCCATTTAATTCCGAATCTACTCAAACTAAATTATGAAAAAAATTAAAGGTAGTAAACGTTAACTTAAACCTTGCAGGAAAATTATAGGGATTACCCTAGGTCGCTTAGTTTTTGAGATAAACGCGTTTTTCTATTACACACAAATTTCGATTTGCGGGCATTCAGCAAAGGTATCGAGGAGCGCTGATGGTACCTTTCGTGCATAATTATAAAAGCATTGTTGATAATGATTTTCAAAAAAAGTCGTCAGTAATTAGTCGAGATATTAACTCTTAAAGACACAGCCGGTTTGGACATACATAATGACAGGGGCGGCGTAATCAATGTGCCATCGGCTTTTAAAGCGTATATAATAACTTTTCGTGATACATTTTCGTTATGCAACGCCCATTAGCAGTATAAAAGCAATAAACGTGAAAAATTTAAAAGCAAATTTAATTAGAATTAATCACATAAATACTATGGGATTCGCGACTAGTTTGCATTGAGTGGATATCTCTATACGCCTCCCATGTTTTTAAAAGTTAATTAAAAACCTATATGGAAAAACTCGGCACGGACCAACTTTGCGGCCTCCTTTCGAAGCGCTCTTAGTACAATGCCAAGTTTAAACTTTGAACAAGGGTTTTGTTTTAGATAAACTGTAAAAAGAAAAGATTATTAATACGCTGAATTTAGTTTTGTGAAATGCCAAATGAAGTTTAAATATGCACTACTTTTATTAAGAATTAAGTTAATCATAAACAGATTAGGAAAAGATTAAAAAAAGAGTTATACAGAATAGCAAGCAATATTTGCTATTCTTTAGGTTTCATATCTCTTTGAACATTTTTGGTATACCCACCCATTCACACTTTTCTAGTATATACAACTATACTCAACCCTACGTTGTGTAGTTTTTTACAAAGTCTTATTATTCTTTTAGCAACGATTCTTTTAATAATACAGTTAATTCACATATTTGTTGTACGGAACCCTCAGAGCGCGAGTAATACTCGCACTTGACAGTTTATTTTATTAATACTATATCATTATTAATGTATTATTATTTTTATTAATATATATATATATTATTAATATTTCTTATTTATTTATTTTGTGTGTGTGTGTGTGGGGGGGGGGGGGCTGTTGGCCCACCATGGTCACGTAGAATATATTTTGGGAAGTTTTGACACGCGGCGTGAAAATGTTTACCATCCCTGCCCTAGTCAAAAACTTAAATTGTGTGACAAACATGTATAATACCTTTGAAAATCAAAAGAGAACTATCAAGTTCTCTTAACAAAACCTGACAAAATCTCTACTGTTAAGATTTCATATGTGTGATTTAATATATATATATTCATCATCAATATTTACAAAAGTATTCGCAATGTCCATACAAATGGAAATAAATATAAGTAATAGCTGTTTTCAACTATCAACCTATGAGTTAAGTACCACGCAAAATATGATATTTTAAAAATATGGCCAAGCAACAGACAATAGACTATTTCATATGCATTGACCGTTATATATTTTTATTTTACGTAACAAATAGACAGCATAAAAAATAATCTATAAATTAGTTGTATTCTAATCGAAAAATAAGTTTTTTTTAAATGCAGTTTCATTTATTTTTGATACGAGCTTATCATAGTATCGGGAGAAATGTATGAAAAACAAAGTCTTTTGGAGTATTAGGGGTTGTGCATATATAACGTTATCATTTTAGTGGGGAGGGGGAGTCTGGCAAATGATATCGTTAGATATCTCTAGGGGGAGGAAGGGGGTTTCGTCTTTTGATATCGTTATCATTTTTGTTCCAACCAAAATTTTCTCTTTTTATTTATAACTTAGCCTTTACATCAAAATAGAATGTTATCTTTTTTTAGTCTGCTATCTATTTTTATGAAAGTACAAAGTTATTATTAAAATCATTAAATGATTATAAAATTATTTAATTCCAAATTTCCTATTTTTTCTGTCATATGTGTATGCATATATAATTCGCTGTTCGAGAAACCATATGCGAAGTACGTTTCAAATAATACCTGTGTTTACTAATAAATGAAAGAGACAGAATGTTGTCCACCTGTTTTGGTGATAAGAAGCTCTATCTCCCTCCCCCCCCCCCCCCGTGCGGGGTCAAGTGCAAGAAAACATTATTACTATTGAATGTATTATGTAGCAAAAAGCTATTATAAAATACTTTTAAATAGTAACTATTTCTTTTAAGTGTTATTTAGTATAAAGTTTTTTCGTATATAAAGTCATATTTTATTGAGTTCTCTTCATATGATCAATGAAGTATGCGAAAAATAAATGTAACCATATTTGTATATCACTCCAAGCAAAAGAAAAAAAATGAAAAGAATTTTTAGACATTGATAACGATATCATTACGAGGGGGGAGGGGGTCGAGGTATGATAACGTATCGTAAGGGGGGGGGGGTTCAAAATTGCCAAAAAAGTGATAACGTTATATATGCACAGCCCCTTACATAATATAACAGACCCCGACCCAAAATATATTTTTTAAATTGACATTGGCGTTTAATTCAGGGGTCTGTCCAGACTTTTCTCACAGGGTCCTGTTTTTGTGAAATTGTGAAGTTTTTCTTATTTTTGTGAAAATTCTAGTCATAATTGTGTGAATTTAAAATTATCGATGTCTTCATGTCCTATCCTTTATGTATAAAAAACTAAATAATATGCTCTTTGGTGAGTTAACTGCTTACTTACAGGCCAGATTTTATTTTTAAATGACTAAATTTGTGAAAAGTTCAATTTGAAAGTGAAAAAATTCTGTGAAAGGTCTATTTAAGAGACAAATAATTTTCTGAAGGGTCCTGTTTTGGGACAAATAATTTTGTGAAGGGTCCTGTTTTAAGATAAATTATTTTATGAAGTGTCCTGTTTTGGGATAAATAATTTTGTGAAGGGTCCTGTTTTAAGATAAATTATTTTGTGAAGTGTCCTTTAAAGGACCTAAAATTTTCCTAAATATATCTCTGTAATTGTATCTAAAACAGAAAAATACAGACAATAATCTGTACAAAAATGTATCAAGAAAACACGTACAAGTTCTAAGTTCCTTTCTCTCATATAAAGTTTAAATTGTCTGAAAAAAGTATGCTCCATCGTGCAAAAATAGTCCCATATCTTTACAAATGCAAATAAATATCGCTAATTGCCGATTTGAACTGTCAATATGCGAGTTAAGTATCAAGAAAAAATATGAATTTTTAAAAATAATGGTCAATCAACAGACACTTGACTCTTTCATATATACTGTCCCTGATATATTTTTATTTTACGTAATACATTGGAGAAAGTAAAATGAATCTATGAATAAGCTATATTCTAAAAGAGAAATAAGTATTTTTTAATGATTTTTTATTCATTTTTGACACGCGCTTATCATAGTATCGGAAGAAATGTGTGAAAAACAAAGTTGTTTTGCAGTTGTAAAATAAATGATATAACAGTTCATAATAAATTTCTTAATTGACATTGACGTTTAATTACGTACTAACCAGAAAAATACAAAAGAAAATCTGTAGAAAGTACATTGTATTCTAATGAGTAATATGAGCTATACACGTCAACATCCTGTTTTGTTCAAAAAGTTACTAATTTGAGAGACTTTATAAAAAATAAGGGGAAAATAAAAAGAATAGTTTTCAGGTATTGCACCTGTTCTGATATTCTCGCATATCGTGAGAAAATATTTCCTTTTTAATAAGTAAATGTAATATCTTTTTATTTTAGTAATAATGTTTTCGGAGAATTGGTTTTTAAATCAGAAGAAATGTGTTTATGACTGCTGATAATGTTTTAAAATAATATTTTGCTATGAAAATAATATAAATAACAAGGAAAAAAGAGATAACAGTAAAAAAATAAAAGTAAAACCTAATAGGAGTTTGATTTTGATTAAGGCTATTGATGATTTGCGTTTTACGTTACTAATTTGGAAGACTTTGGAAATTAAAAAAAATAAGGAAAAATAAAAAGAATCCTTTTCAATTTTTTGCATATATTCTCATATTCTTAAATGTTGTATGAGAAAAAAAATTTTCGAATAATTACATTTTCCTTGGAATGACAATAAATTTCAATGAAATAGTTTTCGGACAATGAGTAAATTTCTGATCTTAGTTTTAAGTTACTAATTTGACAGACCTTTTTTTAAAAAAAAGGTAAAAATAAAAAGAATCATTTTCAGGTATTGCACCTGTTCAGATATTCTCACATATCGTGAAAATATTTCTTTTTTAATAAGTCAATGTAATATTTTATTTATTTTTTTTTTTTTTAGTAATAACGTTTTCGGAAAATTGGAATTTTAAATGGAACGAAATGCGTTTATGACTGCACATAATGTTTTAAAATATTATTTTGCTATAAAAATAACATAAATAACAAGAAAAAAAGAAGTAAATAAATAAAAATAAAACCTAATTGGAGTTCCATTTTGATTAAAGCTATTGAGGATTTACGATTGAAGTTACTAAGTTACTAACTTGGACACCTTTTTAAAAATAAATAGGGAAAAATAAGAAGAATAATTCTTATATGTTGTATATGGTCTTATACTCTCAAATGTTGTAAGATTTTTTTTCTCCCGAATAATTGCATTTTTCTAGGAATGGCAATTAACTTCAACGAAATATTTTTCTGACTGCATTTCATTTTTTAAAAGAATATTTCCCTAAAAGTGACGCCTAGAAATATCAATAAAGCTAAAAATTTCATATGATCTATTGAAGTTACTGATGGGAATGTCAAAGAGTAAATTACTGATCTGGGTTTTAATTTACTAATTTGAGAGACATTATAAACTAGTATGTTGTGGGCATCACAAAACTTTCTTCTATATAAATCACGTCAATTAAATCATTTAAATAGCACAAGAAATAACAACGATTTAGCACCAATTCATATCAAAGTATATCTGAATTTGAAGTTGGATGAAAATTTGTGCATTAGTTCTTGAGATAGAGCTATAGCGGAAATTCTGAAAAATGTAGCATAGCAGCGCCACCTGTTGAGCGATTTACACCAAAAATAAGCAGCACTAAATTATATCAAGGTATACTGAATCTGAAGTTTGTTGAAAATCCAAGCATTAGTTCTTGAAATAAAGCTATTGCGGAAATCGCAAAAATACAGCATAGCAGCACCACCTGTTGAGCGATTTACACCAAAAATTAAACAGCACTAATTTATACGTCAATTCATGTCAAGGACTAACTAAATCTGAAGTTTGATGAAAATCCGTGCAATAGTTTTTGAAATACAGCTCTTGCGGGAATCGTGAAAAATGCAGCACAACAGCGCCACCTGTTGGGCTTTTTACACCAAAAATTAAACAGCATTAATTTATATCAGGGACTAACTGAATCTGATGTATGATGAAAATCCGTGCAATAGTTCTTGAGATACAGCTCTTGCGGGAATCGTGAATAATGCAGCATAGCAGCGCCACCTGTTGGGCGATTTTCACAAAAAAGTAATCAGCACCAAACTATGTCCTGAACTAAATAAATCTGAAGTTTTATGAAAATCCGTCCAGTAGTTCTTGAGATATAGCTATTGCAGAAATCGTGAAAAATGCCGCATAGCAGCGCCACCTGTTGGGCGATTTTCACCAAAACTAATCAGGTCCAGTTTATATCAAGGTCTAATTAAATATAAAGTTTTGTGAAATTCCGTCCATTAGTTCTTGAGATAGAATGCCCACAAAATTTTTGTCGCATACAGACTCACAGAGTGACAGAGTGACAGACAGACTCACAGACAGACATTTTCTAAAAACCATCAAATCGTGTTCTGGGCATTCTAAAACGTATAAATTCATCGAAAACCGGAATTCGAAATTTTTCACGAATCCAATACTTTCTTCTTGTAAAGATAGAATAAAATAAAAATAAGGGGAAAATAAAAAGAATCGTTTTCAGGTATTGCACCTGTTCTGATATTATTACATATCGTGAGAAAATATTTCTTTTTCAGTAAGTAAATGTAATACCTTTTTTTTTTTTTTTTTTTTTTAGAAATAATGTTTTCGGATAATTGATTTTTAAATTGGGAGAAATGTGTTCATGACCGCTCATAATGCTTTTAAATATTGTTTTGCTATAAAAAAAAATAATATAAATAGCAAGAATAAGAGAAATAATAGTAAAGAAATAATTGAGTTTGATTTTAATTAAAGCTATTGAAGTTTTGCGTTTTAAGGTACCGATTTGAAAGACTTTTTAAAGAAGATGAAGAAAAATAAAAAGAATCATTTTCAAATTTTCCACATAGTCTGATATTCTCAAATGTCTTGAGAAAATATTTATTCTTTTCTAATAAGAAAATTTTCATAGGAATTACAATTAACTTCAAAGAAATATTTTTTTAACTGCATTTTATTTATTAAAGTAATATTTCACTAATAGTAATATTTATAAATGACAATAAAGATTAAAAAAAAAAAAATCAATTGGAGATCGATTAAAGGTACAAATGGGGTTAAGTAAAGTTACTAATCTTGGTTTTAAGTTACTAATTTGGAAGACTTTTAAAAAAGAAATAATGAAAAATGAAACGAATCATTTTCAAATATTGCACATGTTCTCATATTCTCAAATGTCGTGAGAAAATTTGTATTTTTATTATTATTATTATTATTTGTTTTTTTTTTTTTTTTTGGAATAAAAACGTTTTCGTAGAGAACGACTATTAACTATATAAAAAGAGATATTTTTCTAACTGCTTCTCATTTTTTAAAACAATTGAAGATTTTTCTGACTGCTTCTCATTTTTTAAAACAATTGAAGAGCTGAGTGGAAGAACATGTTATGCTACATTTTCTTAAAAATGATTTTATCGTTTTGACGAAGGTGTTATCAGGTATTCTATCACATGGTAAAGCTAAAATACCAAAGTTCTATTTAGCCTTGAAGATTTAAGACATTATTCATTAATATTTAATATTTTAATATTTAATAATCCTAATAATATTAATATTTTTCATATTTAAAAATTAAGTATGAATAAGTTTTTTTGATAGAGTTTAGTACCACACATGTTAATATTTTAAACACATGGTATCAAACAGAAAATAAACCATTAAAATTGAGAACAAAAACTTTCACATCAAATTTCTTCAAATGTAATTTTTATTACTTAACATGTTCTTCCCCTTAGCTCTTCAATTATTTTACTAAAAGTAACGTCTAAAAATCATAAAAAAGTTAAAAGTTTCAACTAGAGGTCGCTTAACACTTTAGCAGGCGGTGTCCACAAAAAAAGGATACCTAATTTTAATTCCAAAACTGACAAGCGGCACCAAGAACCTTTAATTAAAATTTTCCTTTTATAAAGTACGGTAAAATCAGCAATTTTTTTATTTTCTAATAAATTCGTTTGTAAATTCTGGCTTCAGTCCATCATTTAATCATTTTACAAACAGACTTACTTTGCGCCGGAAAGAGTTAAAGTTACTAATCTCGGTTTTAATTTACTAATTTGGAAGACTTTTTAAAAAGAAATAATGCAAAATAAAACGAATCATTTTCAAATATAGCACGTGTTTTCATATCCTCAAGTGCCGCGAGAAAATATTTATTTATTTACCTTTTTTTTTTGGAATAACAACATTTTCGTAGGAATGACAGTTAAATTCAAAGAGATATTTTTCTGACCGCTTTTCAATTTTGTGAACAATTATTTCACTAAAAGTAACGTCTAGAAATTATAATAAAGTTAAAAGTTTCAACTGGAGATCGCTTAAAGTTGGGAATGATTAAAGCTACTAATCTCGGTTTTAATTTACTAATTTGGAAGACTTTTTAAAAGGAAGTAATGTAAAATAAAACGAATCATTTTCCAATATTCCACATGCTCTCATATCCTCAAACGTCGTGAGAAAATGTTTATTTTTTTGGAATAACAATATTTTCTTAGGAGTTTCTTAGAATAATTAACTTCAAAGAGATATTTTTCTGATTGCTTATCATTTTTTAAAACAAGTATTTCACTTGAAGTATTATAATAAAGTTAATATGAAGAAATTATAATAAAGATAAAAGTTTAAACTGGGGATCGATTAAAGTTACTAACGAGATCGAGTAAAGTTACTAATCTGGGTTTTAAGTTACTAATTTGGAAGACTTTATGAAAAATAAGGGAAAAATAAAAAGAATCGTTTTCAGGTATTGCACCTCATTTTATATTTTCACATATCGTGAGAAAATATTTCTTTTTTAATAAGTAAATGTAATATCTTTTTTTTTGAGTGATACTGTCTTCGGAAAATTGATTTTTAATTTGGAAGAAACGTGTTTATGATTGCACATAATGTTTTAAAATACTATTTTGATATAAAAAATAATATGTATAGCAAGAAAAAACAGTAAAAAAATAAAATTAAAGCCTAATTAGAGTTTAATTTTGATTATAACTATTTGATGATTTGCGATTTAAGTTACTGATTCGAGAGACTTTTTAAAATGAAATGATAAAAAGTAAAAAAAAATAATGCATTAATTTTGCATATAGTCTCATACTCCCAAATATCGTAAGAAATTTTTCCCCCGAATAATTACATTTTCCTAGGAATGAAAATTAAGCTCAACAAAATATTTTTTCTGACTGCATTTCATTATTTTAAATAATAATTCATTAAAAGTAACACACAGAAGTGATAATAAAGCTAAAAATTTCAAATGATCTATTGAAGTTACTGCAGGAATGAATAAAGTTACTTATCTGGGTTTTAAGATACTAATTTGAGAGACTTTATGAAAAATAAGGGGAAAATAAAAAGAATCCTTTTTAGGTATTGCACCTGTTCTGATATTCTCGCATATCGTGAGAAAATATTTCTTTTTTAATAAGTAAACGTTATATTTTTTTGCGTAATAATGTTTTCGAATAATTGATTTTTAAATTGGTAGAAATGTGTTTATGTCTGTACATAATGTTTTTAAATTTTGTTTTGCTATAAAAATATTATAAATAGCAAGAATAAGGGAAATAACAGTAAAAATAAATAAAAATAACGCCTAATTTGAGTTTGATTTTAATTAAAGCTTTTGAAGACTTGAGTTTTAAGTTACCGATTTGAGAAACTTTTTAAAAACGATGAGGAAAAATATCAAACCTAAATTTTCCAGATGTTCTTATATTCTGAAATGTCGCGAAAAAATATTTAGAGATTTTTTTAAAATAAATTGAAAAAAATAAATAAATAAAAATAGTCATTTTCAAACATTGCATATGGTCACACATTCTCAAATGGCATGAGAAAATACTCATATTTCCTGAATAACAACATTTCCGTAGGAAGGGGACATTTAATGTTACTTGGAATAGGATTGAGTAAAGTTGCTAATATGGGATTTAAGTTACTAATTTGAAAGACTTTATAAAAGTTAAGGGAGAAATAAATTGATTCATTTTCAGGCATTGCACCTATTCTGATATTTTTGCATTTTGTGAGAAAACATTTATTTTCAAGTAATAATGCTTATGAAAAAATTATTTTTTTATTTAGTAAAAATGTTTTTAAGACTGCACATAACATTTTCCATTTTATTTTGCAATCAAATCTGTAAATAATACGTTAATACTGTTAAAAATCTTAATAAATCGTCATTCTAAGTACATAAGCCCTCTCAAAACGGCATGTCCAAATAGAGTCCTGCACGGGTCGAGTTGTATCTGACCCGAACCAGAAAATTTATTTTAAAGGGAACCCAAAACCTACATAATTCAAATCGAACCCAAAATGTATCAAATTTGAACCCGAAGAGGAAAAGAAGCCTACAATTGCATCCCTAATATCAATTTTATCTTCTTTGTATAAAAATTATAGGGGAAGAATGGGCAAAGTGGGCACAGTCGTGACGATGTTGGTAGTACTATCTACGACTTTGTAGCGGAAGGCTGCATTTTTCTAGTTCTGAACTCATTTTATTGTTTTTTCGCATTTTCGATTTTAGGCAAGTGGTAAAATTTCTTGATTATAGCTAAATAATATCGCTCACCAGCAAGAAAAGTGACACATCTCGACAAAAGTAAATTTCACAGGAGAGGCAAAAGGAAAATTTGCATGATTTTACTGTAACATGAAATTATACCACTTAGCTCTGCATGCAGGAATAAAAACGTGTATAAAAGCATAAAACCGTTAAGAATGAAGACGTATGATGTGGTTTGGAGGGTTGGATAAATTTACCTCTCAATACAATTCACCCCTCTTCTGTGGTCACGAATGAACAAATAGCGTAATAAAGTGATTTCCCGTTTAACTACACTTATGAAACGTTTTGTGTAACAAGACACACCTATGACAAACCTATTAGTGGAATAAAACGCAATTGTATTTTTGCGAGATGTGTCACTTTTTTTGCGGGTGAGCGATATTTAGTGGTATAATTATTTGCTCTTACGCGGTTTGATCAATGTGAAATACCCTTTTAAATGATGTTTGTTCGAAAACGCTAAGTCATGTATAGATTAGACGGTAGGCTACAGTTTTTATAATGAAGGCATTCCAGGCAAAGTGGCCATAAGGAGATCGGACAAAATTGCCAGATAGTTTTTTTGCCCGAAACGAATTTTTTATTCATTGTTCATTAGGAAATACTACTCAAAAGTATTTTCTTTGAAAGGAAGAAGATTGGTGGGAGCAATAGCTTCTGCAGAGAAAGGCTTACACGATATTGCTCATTGGTGCACAAAATACGAACTTTAATAAACTAACATTTAGAATCTACGTTTCGAGCTGTTTCTACAGCCGTCTTCGGGAAAATATGATGGTAAAATGGCTCAAAGTTCAGACACGAAAGCTTCCTGTGCAAGAGATAATTAGTCGAAGAGTCGAAATTTGACCAATGATTTGAATACAAAAATGTAGTGTCGCCATCCAGTGAATTATTATTAATGAACTTATAAGTGAATAATTATTAATGAACTATAATTTAAGTAAATAATTATTAATGAACTGAGATCAAATGAATCAAAAGGTCGATTTAAAAAACCACGAGTGACGCCATCTACACATGAGGGACAGAACCACTTTCAACTGAGTTTTCATTCAAGTTTTTGACAACATAATACAAGTTTAAGCTTAAATATTGTAATTAGATATAGAATCATGATTTTATGATATTATGCCAGATTTTTGGGATATTATAGGATAAATTATCGTTACAAGGTTTATCCTCACGTGCAATGATTTCAACTGATTTTCTAATTTTACTATCAAAAGGGTTATTGCACGGAACTGTAATTTTTGCCTCATCATTAAATTTCGTATTTTGTGCACCATTGAGCAATATCGTGTGTTTATTTATTATATTTTATGGTGCAATTGTCCAATATGTGTTAACTTATTTTTAATTTGTATTACTTTAGCCTGTGTCGATTCAATATACATCCTGAATCAATGTGATTTGTTCATTTACCTAGGCTGGCCACTTTACCCAACCTAGGTGGACAAAAGTGGCCATTTTGTAGTTTTTCTTTAAAAGTAAAGTGTACATTTTAAAATAATTAAAAAAAAAGTAAAATAGCAATTTAAACTAAAATTATTATAGTTAGTATTGGTATTTGTTTCTAGAACTTTACTTATTAAAAAGGTATCATAAAAATTCATCAAACCTTAGAGTGGCCACTTTATCCTCCCTTCTGCCTTTCTCTACTCTCATTAATATTCAAATATATAGTTTTTTAGATCTGAAAAACATTCAGAATTTTTTTTTAGTGGAGGGGAGGGGGGGGGGAGAATCAAATCAACCCAAAGTGGGCTGTATTTTTCGTCTTTTGAAAACGTCATAATATCGCACACAGTTTGTTTTCTCCCATTCGAATATATACTTGGGTGGTTCAATAATTATTGTCCCTAGTGTATATAAAATATTTGTACTATGATGGTTGTTATGGGATATCGAAGCCTACTGTCTTAAATGCTTATATGCTCAATTTCAGAACAGTAGCTGCTATATTCACATAGTTTTGGAGAGAGGAGCGAAAGGGGGTGAGTGGGGGAGAAAGGCTGATTTTTAGCTTATGGGGATAGATTTATGACAGTGGATGAGAAGTAACTCCTGTCGTTTGGACTCGAGATCATAGTGATGTAGCCCCATCTCCTCCACTTTCACAAATGTAGCCCCATGAGCTCCGAACCAGCATTTCACCCTCACTCCCCTCCTTAAAAGCTCCCTGAAAAATAGGTCTTTAAAACTTCACCTCTCCCTCCAAAACTATGTTAATATAGCAGCTACGGTTCTGAAATTGAGTATATAGGAATTTAAGACATTAGGCTTCAATATTCCATATCTACCATCGCAGTACAAATATTTTATATACACTAGGGACAATAATTATTTAACCACCCACGTATATATATGTATGAAGCACAGAGACAGTACTTCGGGTATACTGAAGAGTCATAATGGAAATCGAATAATATTTAATGTAGAACCTTGACTATATGATAAGTTACAAGCAATTATACAGGGTGTGTCCACTCTCAATGGTGTCCAATGGCTAAAACTTTAAAAATGAATGACTTATATCACTTTTCTACATATGAACACAAATGAGTTCAGCCATGCTTTGAGGCGTCATATACCAAGTGCTCAAAGTATTCAAAGAACTTATTTCATTTGTATCTGCGCTTTGAAAAAAATCGTACAAGTATTACGATTGAGTTAACTTTTATTAAGTTTGAGTTTTGTTAATAATTGCATTTTAATATATGTTTTATTTTGTAAGGATGCGAGACTGTTTCTTTTCATGATTTCTTTTAACAAAAATTATGTTATTTTTATAAGTTTTTATTTAATTTCAACGATATCGTATGTATGTTTTTCCAGTTCAAAATTTGTACTCGAACTTTAACTCACTTTCAAATGTCCGATAGAGATTAAATTTTAAATACTGACGTAAATCTGATGACAATCTAATATTATTATCATTTTAGGTGGTTACCATCTATACTTATTTTACAGGATAACACAAAACATTTCGGATAGATTAACGCCAAAAAGTTTAAGAAAAAGTTTTAGATTAGATAACACAAGACTGGGGTGGTTGTGTTTTTTAACTTTTATGTATTTTTCAGCACTGAGTCCGAAAATTACCTTAATTTTTAACCATTATGTCAGAATTTTTCGCAAGTCATAAATTGTCAAAAACAAAAACTAACAAACATCGGATACTATATAAAATCGATTAGATGGTTATGTTAACTTTTGATAATTGATTTTATGTACTTTTTAGCGATGAATCTGAAAATAACCTTCATTTTTAACCATCACGTTAGAATTTTTTTTGCAAATCGTAAATGTCAAAGTTAAAATATAGCGAAAAATGTGATACTACAAAACAGATGTAAAACTTTTTAAATTTAATTTAATTTTATTTAATTCAATAATGCATTAAATTTTTTCGCTTATACTGGGATTTTTACCGCTAAACAGCTGAGGGATCCGACGAGGTGGGAGAGGAGGTTCAATTTTAACCTTGAACTTTTTAACTTTAAATTTTACAATTTGTGAAAAATCCTGTCGTAATGGTTAAAAATGTAGGTCATTTTCGGATTCAATGATAAAGAATACATAAAAATAAACTATCAAAAGTTAAAAACACAACAATCACATCTATTTTATAGTATCAAATTTTCGCTATTTTTTTTTAACTTTAAAATTTAAGATTTGCAAAAAATCTTAAATTTTAAAAAGTGATGGTAAAAAAAAATGAAGGTCAATTTCGGATTCAGTGGTACAGAATACATAAGAATCAATTATCAAAAACTAAAAAAACATGACATAACCCAACTTTTGTAGGCTAGTGTAATCTTATAACATTTAAAAATATGTATCATTATGTAAAGAATTGGGGCTGTTAATTTTAATCATTTTATTTAACAAAAATTCTGTTTTTCCCCCTTATTATATGTTTATTACAAAATGTATATTTTGAATTAATATCTCACAATGATTAAAGATTTCAAATTTATATTGCAATGTTAATTTTACTTTCAACCATACTAAATTTGTGAATGACCCCTAATTTGCAGCAAAAAATATGGTCCAACTTTAAACAGCTATTACTCGGTCAATTTTAATCATAGAATAACGGAACTTTTTTTGGTTTTACTTGTCAGAGTACAAGAAAATTTTACTAACTATAACTTATTGGACGGGGGGGGGGGGGGATTAAAAATTTTAATTTTGTAATTTTTTAAGAAATGTTTTTATAGACCCAAATCACTTTTTAAATACTTCTGTACTTCATTTAAAGCATTTTTGTAACTGGAACTAAATGTCTATGTCTAACAGTTTAGGAATTAGCCATTGGACACCGCTGAGAGGGACACTCTGTATACAGGATTATTATTATAGAACTTTCGGCTTACTAGTCGAATTTATAAGATTAAATCATACTTTTTCCGTGGCTGGGAGGTCTGTCCTCTCCGAAAGCCCGTGAACAATTCTTTGCACTTACATTAGATTTTATTCTCAGTTCTTTTTGTGGCGAAGTTATGTACGTCACAGGGTAGGGTCGTGGGAAAGTGCTGAGATCGCCTGTTTCCATGATATCAGCCTGCAATACCCACCTATATATGCCCCAATTAGTAAGTTAGCAATTCCCTAATAAAACATACGCTATGCTTGAAAATGCCTCCAAATCTAAGCATAAAGCACCGATTTCCTTTCTCATCCAAGCAATCCATTTACACAAAAGCACATATATTTTCATTCCGTCCCTCATTTCCATATTTTTTTTTCTGAATAACTTGACATAGCTATTAATCTCCATTAAAATAACGATTGTGCCTGCTTAAGTTATTCCAAGATAACATTGATTCTTCCGTCTGAAACAAATGGCTTCCCTTAATTTTCGACGCCATAATCCATGTACATTTGATTAATCTCCACAGCATTGGGATGAACTGGCCGTGTTCACTGTGATGTATAGACACGACCTTTTTCCTTTCGTTTTTCTATCCGACATTAGCAGTAGGATAGGCTGTGTTTCTTGATTGAGAAATATGGTATTTATTTCCATTTTTTAACTTTTGGTTATTTCTTCACAATCGAAAATTGGGGAATACAAGAAAGTTTTGTTGTTGTTGTTAACACTTGATTAATATCCTTGCGTCTGTAAGATACAGTGATCTTTTTTTAACACTTTCCAACAAAGTTGAAAAGTGTTTATGAATTTGGTTTCTCTGACCGTCTGTCTATGTTCTAACTCACTTAAATATACTCGTATTGTCATGCAATCGAAATATGATATTGAGGTTCACTTTGGAATATTTGTTATTAAAAATGAAGTGCGTAAGAATTATAGTTTGTTTACAAAGACACTCAAAAGAACTCCTATACATTACGGCTTATAGGGGGGAGGGGGGTCGTTTGCGGTGTGTTTTAATAATGTTACACTATTTCGAGCATAATGAAATTCGCATATATATCTGAGGTAGATAGAGGTAGATCTGAGGTAGAGGCTACAAGATGTTTATTATAGAATAGGGCAGGGACGGCGAACCTATGGCACGCGGAAGAATAATTTTGGCACGGCATTGCTTGTGGTTCTAAATCAAAATAAAGTGAAATTTCACAAAATCGCAACTGATTTTTTTTTAATTCGATTAAATGGAAATTGAAAAATTTTAATTGCGCCATATTACATTCCAATCTAATTATGGTCTCAAAAATTTTTCAAACAAAGACGTTATTTGAAAACTATCGACAAGAATTGGTTATTAGACATTACTAAATTCCGAAGTTAAAGTTATTTCAACTTTGAATTTATTTCAAAGCTATTCACAGAAACTGGCGTTTGACATTTTAACTGTTTTTTTTTCTTATCTATGCCTTCGGATCGCTGTTTTCACAAATAAATAATATTAAAACTCAAACTGAAAGCATTTTTCAGATAAATCCGGATCAGTTTTCTTTATAACTAACCTGATATTAAGATGCAACAACAGAAATCAATTTATATAGCATTCATTTTTTTGTAAATTAATTTCTAAAATATATTGTTTTCCATAATTATTATGGTGTAGCACCTACATGTATGTTTCTACTATTTTTTAAATCCTAATAAAACATTTTAAATAATTTTAATCCATTATTTTTCCGTCTACTAAATTTGTTTTTTAGTTGGCACGTCATGGTCACGTAAAGTATTTTTTGACCAAATTCGGCACGGGGCAGCAAAAAGGTTCGCCAATCCTGGAATAGGGTGTGCATAGCATTCATTGTTCCTTTACAGGGACAAACGAAAGAATTCGGTTACAATAACGTTTATCAACAAAAATTGCTGGAAGTGCGCTTTCACTTGTGGTGCGTATTTTTAAATTTACCTAATTTTTCACATATTACTTGATGTGTATTAGTTTTATAAATCATATAAGGGGTGCACAAGAAATCTCTAGTACATTTCCATTTAATGACGGAAATTGCTGAAGTGGAATTTTCAATTGTGCTATGCGTTTCTTAACTGAACTGAATTTCCACATACTACGTAGTATATGAGACATTCTCACATAATTTTGACTTTTAAGTCCCTGGATAATAATTTTTATTTTAGTACATATTCTTTTATTTTTTTGTTTCTTATACTGGAAAACATCACATTGCATGACTGTATAACAATATTAACGAGATGAATAAGTTTTGGACGATGTTGGGGGGTCCAAACATACTACGAAATTCCTATACCGTCCCGTGTCCCTGATGCAGATTTTTAAGTTTGGAGCTGTCTGTATAAATAAAAAATGTTTCAATGAAAGTAATTCGATGTAATTTTTTTCCGAAACTGGGACTATTGTTTTCTACAAATATGTAGCAAAAGATTAACCAGCGCATTTTTTTACGGTTGTTATTGTTTTTTTAACTCTGTCCCTGGATTTTAGATTCCTTACCGTCCCTCTTGCTAAAATTATACAGAAAATCACATCAGATGCAGCAACATAATTTTTTTTACTTTTTTCTCATGCAGAAGTATGCTAGAGAAAGAATGGCTAAAATTCTTTGACAGGAAATTTACTGAAGAATTTAAATCATCTTTTAAATATCGATTTCAAGAACCGCGGCTTTATTGGTAGTCTTACCGTCCCCAAGGTTTATTCCTGCACTTTTCGAGGTAAATTAAAATAATAATAATAATTTAATCCAATGTAAAATAACTGTTTCTAAAGATCAATGAACATTGTGGCTACCACTTAGTCTTAACATGATTTACCTAAAAATAGGTGGTAATTTTCCTTACTGTCCCATCCTTACCATCCCCTATTTTTTTCTTTACCGTCCTATCCTTACCATCCCCTTTTTTTCCCTTATCGTCCCTTTTTTTCTCTTACCACCCCCTTTTTTTCCCTTATCGTCCCTTTTTTTTCTCTTACCGCCCCCTTTTTTTTCCTTACCGCCCCTTCTTTAACACCCCTTTAAGACAATGTTATACCAAAATTTTGTGTTAAATATACTACATTGTTATTATTTCTTATTTGAATGTTCTGTGGGTACTATGCAAATTCATTATAAGTAAAAGTTTAGAGGAAAATAAAAAGTTAGAGAGGTAAAACGATAAGGAAAATTAAACTCGCAAGTTTAACTTAAACCTCAGTCAGTTAAATAAAAAAATTTTCGCTGCCAACCATTTTTTTTTTATTTTGAATCAACAAAGCATTCGTCTATGCTATTTTATTAAGTTTACCTTCACCAGATTTTTATTTCTTAAAGTTAAAATTTCTTGAAAATGCCTCATATATGGAAATCATCGTAGATCATACACAGGGCTCCGCAAAAGAATTCGGATATTTTCCCTATTGGTGATAATTGCTGAAATTAACTTTTCAAATGTGTTATGCATTTTTCGAATTGTTTACCTAGACATCATCTCTCACCTTATGGAATTTTGTTTCAGATTCAGAATGTTTTGAAAGTGTTTCATAATCTATGATCAACGCATGAGTTTTCATTCTTGTTTTTTCTGTCTTTGAAGATGCTAAATTGGTATGTAGAGGAAGATCGAGTATTATGGAATGTCGGACTGTAAGGAATAATTCAATATCTGGAGGATACGTTGTTTCAACCAAGCTTAAATCTATTATACGACTTTCTAGTACTCCCGTGAGACACTGTGCGTATTCGGCTCAAAATTAACACTCGGTGCAACTTGTCTATCTGCGGAACCCCATTCTTTATTTTCTCTACGCCCCCCCCCCCCCCTTCCATAGCAAAAATTATCATTTTCATTTGACAAGTATGCATCAACAATTAGGCTTCAAAAATTCCAAGCTTTCCCAATTAGATCGGGCAGCGGTGGCCAAGCTGGTAGAGCATTATACTCGTAGCCGTTGGTTGCAGGACCCAGGCTAACTGCCGGCTAAAATTCCGTCATGTACGCTAATGATGCCTGGTGCATGTAAAATCCGTCGTGGGTGCAAAGTCCTCCAAGTTACCTGTGAATTATACCTCTGGAGGTGCCTTGCCAGGTGAAGGTCTCGTCATCTGATCAAGGTTCTAAATTACGAGACCAACTTGAGTAGCAATGTGCAGATGCCAAACAACATGATATAACGTTAAGTAACCAGTGAAACAAGGTATACACAAAGCGAGTAGTACTCACTGCAGTAAGGATGACGATCGAGGCAAAGATGCTAGGTTTATTGCCGGCGATTAGGCGGTCACCCGCCCTGATGCCAGGTACTAAACCCGTTAAGCTGGGGCAACCCGGCAGGCAGGGGCCTGGTCATCGGTTAAAAAGAAAGAAAGAGGCACTGTGCGTAGTTCTGTTTGTATACCTGTTGTATTCTCAGTTTTTGAAGTTTTTTGCATGTAAATTTTATAAAATTCGTATTAATTGTAAAATCTCATTGTCAGTGATGTTAAGCAAGTTCAGTATAAAGTTGAACAGTTATACAGAGTGTCCTGAAAGTTCCCGTACTGGCGACATATGTATTTATTATTCACAAAAAACAAACCTTAAAACGATTACTTTTATGCTAATGATAAAAAGCACTTTTAACATCACGTAGGAAAAAATACTGAACCTACATTTATAATACATGTTCAAAATGTCCACCCCTTTCTAGGAGGCAAATCTGAATTCGTTTGCGCATGTTTGTAGAAACGCGTTTTAACATGGTGGGAGTGACCTCTTGTATCCTTTGACATTAATGGAAATTTTCAGATCAGCTGTTGCTTGAGGATTATTTGCATAAACTTTGTTCTTTAAATATCACCATAGAAAAAAAGTCCGGGGTGTTTTTTTTTAAAGCTGAATATCGATATTATTTTTTTTCTTCGACTATAAATGCATTAAAAATGTGTTAAGAAATAGTCAAAGTTAGTTGTTTACTAACTTTTAGTGTATCTCAATTTTTTTTTTATGTTGACTTACAAATTAAAATAAAATTATATTCCATAATACCCGACCTTCCTCTCTCTATATATTTTTCTTGTTTTGGTTAGAAGCAAAAGAACATACACTTCTACTCAATTACAATCTTTCCTCGAAATTTAGCTGTTAAAGTGCACAAATATAAAAATTAAGTCATATATCACACAAATAAAACGACAGTAATAAAGATTTTTTTTATGATATTTACTTGGAATTCTTCAGTTTTTAAGAAAAACAAGGGATATTCTCGGTTTACAGAATATAGGTGAAAACAATTTTATTAAATCATAACTATAATAGATCTTTTACATTTAATATATTTTTTAGAATGTTATATACCGATAACAAAAATCATACTTATATGAAAAATTGCAATTATGCGTTTAAATAAAATTTTCATATTTATTAAAAGCGATACTTTCGTATTGGCCTTGCGCCAAGAGTTAGCCGAAGAAATCGCCAAAAATCACTATTTACAATGAGCTTTTTTGATTCTGGTCATTTAAGTGTTTTAAGTGCATAGTTTAATTACATGTCTTAAATTTGTGTTTTACATACGGTATTTTATTTATTTGTTTATTGATTTTGAACGTTTTAATTCAGTTATGGAATATAAGCTAGAATGAAATGCTGAGCTATTTATATTAATTTAAATGCAAACGGATTTATTTTTCGTAATAGCCTTCTCGTGATAGAGATAAATTTAAAACACAAAATCATGCTTCAAAATTATTTTTAAAACAATAGAAATTGAATAAAGGGCGATATATTTTCCAAACAATTTGCGATAGAGTTTTCAAAGAAATTTCATTTGAAAGTACTTCTTTTTCCCCGTTCGACAGTGTAAAAATTTAAAATGTACGATGTTTAGAAGTTAGAAAAATTGCAGTAAAAGTTCAATGTAAAAGTCTGCCGTTGCCACCGTTAAAATGACCTCAGCGTTACGCACGGACACGTTTGTCCTTTATAATATAGATAGATAGAACAGGGCCAAAACTAAAAGGGGGGGGGAGAGGGGGCATGTGCCCCGGGCGCCAAATGAAGGATTATACCTTTGGAAAGGATCATTTTCTTCTGATGGACTGATGGCTTCCATTATTATGAAACAGCCATTATAAATGAAGTGCTAGGTGAAGATGAAAGAGCAGTCGTAAAAAGGTTAGAACTCTGATTTTCTGGTCCGAATGGGGGGGGGGGGGGGATGGCCATAATTTTTTTCCCATTCGGACCAGAAAACCAGAATTCTAACTTTTTACGACTGCTCTTTCATCTTCACCTAACACTTCATTTATAATGGCTGTTTCATAATAATAGAAGCCATTAGTCCATCAGAAGAAAATAACTCGGTTAAAGCGGAAACTCGGTTAGGCGAGACTCGGATAATCGGAACTCTACTGAATATGCCATTTTAAAAATGATCTTTAGAATATTTTTGCGGGACCTCCCCCTTGGATCCGCCACTGTAGATTACATAGTTCAGTATTACATATTTTATGATTACATATTTTAAATTTTAAAATAAGTCGTCTATTATAAAATTAGTAAAATTCTCTTTGTAAATATACTTTGTGGAAGAGGGGGGGGGGGCGCCAAAATCCATGTTTGCCCCGGGTGCAAAAAAGGCAAGTTTCGGCCCTGAGATAGAATGCAAACTTTTGGCAGCATTATATTTAAAAACTTTTACATTTACGTCTCCCTTAATTTTTTTCTTTCTTTTTTTCTCGATATCGCGTCATAACTATTAATCTCCGTTAAAATAAGGAATGCGTCTACTTCAAAAGTTATTCGAAAATTACACTGATTAGTAAGATTAAAACAAATGGTTACTTTCAATTAGGACGCCATAACGAATGTGCGTTTTATTAATCTCCACAGCATGGTGATGAATAGACAGAAATTAAGTTTTTTTTTTCAGCGAACGACACTCTCCGACACAGACATCACTTTCATAATAAATGTCACTTTCTGGTTGAAAAAAGATATGACAGTGTATAAGGAATTTTATAAGTTTTTTTATTGAATATTTTTATTGTAATTCAATTTAATATTAACGTATTTGAATAGTGGAATAAGTTTCATTGAATAAGGGAATGAGTTACGAAGTTAATACGTTGAGCTACTTAATTTAAGAGTTATATAACTTTAATTTTTGTCATTTGGAAATACTGTAAAAGAAAAAAAAAAAGACAACTGTTTCATAATCAGGTAAAAGTGGCCGTCCAGAAATGATGTCACGTTTGGTATAGGGGAGGGGGTTCGTGAAATTGTGACAGTTTGTGACAAGGGATGGAAGGGTGTAAGAGGAAGTGTGACATCACAAATTTTATTCTTATGTCATACTTATTCAATTTATTTCCTTCTGAAGTTGAAATTATTTACAGAAGTTATTAGTTGTAAATATCCTACATAACATTCTTAGAGATTTCTTTGCTTCTATTCTACAAATTTCAAATCAAGATATTTTGTTTAACAATAATATGAATACAAGAGTTTGGTCATAGGTTTATTCTTATGCCATCTGGACTGTGATGTTCTATTATAATCATACAGTTTGGCTTAGTGCAAAGATAATCTGCAATTTACAAATTAAGAATGTATGCATTTAAGAATATTTTCACATTTATTTTACAACTGTTCTCATGTTGTTTCTAAAAGAATTCTCAGCTGACAAAATTTAATATTTGAAAAATTCATGTTGCTTCATTTTTTTTTTAAATATTCTTATGGAAAGTTGTAATTTTGATATCAAGACCTTTCCACTTCATCGTATGTGCAGACTATGACAGTTTTCAACAAACAGTTTCTCATGTTGCTCTCAGAAAAAGAATGAAAGCAATATTATTTTTTTTACTCTTGAGAAGTAGGCATGGGGCTACTTCATTCCTGTTACAATTATATTCTCGAAATTCTCTTACATCATCTATTAAAAAAAAAAAAAAAAATCTTATGTTTTTATATTGTCAGTATTTCTCTGCAATAATTTTAACTGTGTGTCACTGCTGTTTCGCATATTTAAAGACTGTCTCTCTACATATGCTGCTCTAACAGTTCTTTTCCAACCTGTTAAAAAAAAAAAAATACTCACCTGCAAAAAAAAAAAAAAAACTTTGCTTCACTTTCAACAGTTTCTTACCTGATGAAGTTGGCCATTCACTGATGAGTTGTATCCAGTTGTGCTGACCTCTTCTCTAGTATTTTCCTTGTTTTACGGTAGAAGATAAATATATTAATACTATACTTACCTGCTTAACTCACTGTTTTATAACAATAACTTTAAAATTTTTGCTTCATTTTCAACGCTGAAGTAACTATTGAAGAGGAGTCATGTCATGTTTGAGTCGTTTTATCCTTACAATGTCTGATTCAATTCAATATCTTCGTTGTTTGTCTTTAAAGCTAAATAAGATTTACGAGTTATCTCAAATGTTAAGAAATAGTCAAAGTTAGTTCTTTACTAACTTTTAGTGTATCTCAAATTTTTTTTTTATGTTGACTTAGAAATTAAAATAAAATAGTATTCCATAATACCCTTCTTCTCTCTATATATTTTTCTTGTTTTGGTTAGAAGCAAAAGAACATACACTTCTACTCAATTACTATCTTTCCTCGAAATTTAGCTGTTAAAGTGCACAAATATGAAAATTAAGTCATGTATCACACAAATAAAACGATAGTAATAAAGATTTTTTTATGATATTTACTTGGAATTCTTCAGTTTTTAAGAAAAACAAAAGGATATTCTCGGGTTACAGAATATAGGTGAAAACAGTTTTATTAAATCATAACTATAATAGATCTTTTACATTTAATATATTTTTAGAATGTTATATACCGATAACAAAAATCATACTTATATGAAAAATTGCAATTATGCGTTTAAATAAAATTTTCAAATTTATTAAAAGCGATACTTTCGTATTGGCCTTGCGCCAAGAGTTAGCCGAAGAAATCGCCAAAGATCACTATTTACAATGAGCTTTTTTTATTCTGGTCATTTAAGTGTTTTAAGTGCATAGTTTAATTACATGTCTTAAATTTGTGTTTTACATACGGTATTTTATTTATTTGTTTATTGATTTTGAACGTTTTAATTCAGTTATGGAATGTAAGCTAGAATGAAATGCTGAGCTATTTATATTAATTTAAATGCAAACGGATTTATTTTTCGTAATCCCCTTCTCATGATAGAGATAAATTTAAAACACAAAATCATGCTTCAAAATTATTTTTAAAACAATAGAAATTGAGTAAAGGGCGATATATTTTCCAAACAAATTGCGATAGACTTTTCAAAGAAATTTCATTTGAAAGTACATCTTTTTCCAGGTTCGACAGTGTAAAAATTTAAAATGTACGATGTTGAGAAGTTAGAAAAATTGCAGTAAAAGTTCAATTTAATCGTTTGCCGTTGCCACCGTTAAAATGACCCCAACGTTACGCACGGACACGTTTGTCCTTTATAATACAGATAGATAGAACAGGGCCGAAACTAAGGGAGGGGCGCAGAGGGGGCACGTGCTCCGGGCGTCAAATGAAGGATTATACCTTTGGAAAGAATCATTTTCTTCTGATGGACTGATGGCTTCCATTATTATGAAACAGCCATTATAAATGAAGTGCTAGGTGAAGATGAAAGAGCAGTCGTAAAAAGTTAGAACTCTGATTTTCTGGTCCGAATGGAAAAAAAATGGCCATAATTTTTTTTCCATCAGTCCATCAGAAGAAAATAACTCGGTGAAAGCGGAAACTCGGTTAGGCGGGACTCGGATAATCGGGACTTTATGTATATCTTTTAAATCTTTTCTATCTTATATATCTTTTAAAAATGATGTTTAGAATATTTTTGTTGATGTTCAGAGGGACCTCCCCCTTGGATCTGCCACTGTAGATTACATAGTTCAGTATTACATATTTTATGATTACATATTTTAAATTTTAAAATAAGTCGTCTATTATAAAATTAGTAAAATTCTCTTTGTAAATATACTTTGTGGAAGAGGGGGGGGGGGGGGCGCCAAAATCCATGTTTGCCAAAAAACGGGTGCAGAAAAGGCAAGTTTCGGCCCTGAGATAGAATGCAAACTTTTGGCAGCATTATCTTTAAAAACTTTTACATTTACGTCTCCCTTAATTTTTTTCTTTCTTTTTTTCTCGATATCGCGTCATAGCTGTTAATCTCCGTTAAAATAAGGAATGCGTCTACTTCAAAAGTTATTCGAAAATTACACTGATTAGTAAGATTAAAACAAATGGTTACTTTCAATTAGGACGCCATAACGAATGTGCGTTTTATTAATCTCCACAGCATGGTGATGAATAGACAGAAATTAAGTTTTTTTTTCAGCGAACGACACTCTCCGACACAGACATCACTTTCATAATAAATGTCACTTTCTGGTTGAAAAAAGATATGACAGTGTATAAGGAATTTTATAAGTTTTTTATTGAATATTTTTATTGTAATTATATTTAATATTAACTATTTGAATAGTGGAATAAGTTTCATTGAATAAGGGAATGAGTTACGAAGTTAATACGTTGAGCTACTTAATTTAAGAGTTATATAAGTTTAATTTTTGTCATTTGGAAATACTGTAAAAGAAAAAAAAAAGACAACTGTTTCATAATCAGGTAAAAGTGACCGTCCAGAAATGATGTCACGTTTGGTAGAGGGGAGAGGGTTCGTGAAATTGTGACAGTTTGTGACAAGGGGATGGGAGGGTGTAAGAAGAAGCGTGACATCACATATTTTGGTTAAACATTAGAGGGCTATCATTGCATTGCCAATACAGGGCTTACTATCCCCGAGTATGAGAGTGATATCAAAGTGCCTGTGTACTCGATGGACGAGTATATATCTTCTCCATGGGAGGAAGAGTCGTAATAGTAAATGATTCAGAGTAATTTTTATTTTATGATTTAATATATAACTTTATAAATGTTCATGTTAATGTGACAAATGAAATGTGATGGCAATTCCATTTAAGTAAAACTAATATCGAGGCTTCTTCTTCAAAATTAATCTGTTTTAAAGTATTTTGTGTTCATAAAGTAAACATGAAATTTAAAACCAAATATATTAAATTCCATTTCAAATTCTAAAATACTACTGGTTTCAATTGTTCTTTCATATTAATATTTTATTATTATTGTATATTAATTATGTTTTTTTGTTGTAAACCTTAATCTTATTTCATACAAAATAAGTACACGGATCATTTTTATTGTTATGCTCACAAATGTCATTAAAACACATACTTAAAGTTCAAAAATAAAATTTGAAATATGATCTATAAAGTACTGTTTTGTTTCTAACTGCAAGTATATGTTTACGTAATATAGCGTGACATGTGACAAGAGGAGGAGAGGGGGTATGGTGAAGTGTGACATTTTGTAACAAAGAGGAGGAGGGGATAAAAAATATTGAAAAAATGTGTGACATCATTTATGGATCGCCCCAAATATGATATAACCACGAACGAAAATATAGAATAAGCTATTCCGTGTATCTCACGATTCTGTAAAGAGTTCTTTATCTTTAGATTACCACAGAAATTAATGCATTATTGAGATTTAAAAATACATTTCCAAAATTAAGGAATTAAAAAGTCAAATTCGTGAAAAGGTCTTTTTTTTTTAATATATATATTTTGAATTTTTTATTTTCCCCGTTTTGAATGGTATATTACTTTTGTTTCTACAACAACAAGAAAAAAAAATTAAGTAATTCAGTTTGTTGACATCATACATAAACATTACATACGTAAACTTCAAACTCAATTTTCTCAAAATGTTGCTTTTTGAACTTCGATGTACCTTTTTATAGTAACTACTGCACATTATGGTTTGCAATCTTGCCAGAATATTTTACACATATCCCAAATCAATCTGCAGTAAAAATTTGTTACAAACATTTGTACAAAACTTTTATAAAAAGGTTTATCTTTGGAAAATGTAATTTTTTTTTATATTTAAAAGTTCTTTTTTGCCAGATTTTAAAAAAAAAATAAAGAATATCTGTTTATAAAGTTGACTTCACTTTATTAGGAATTATTCATATTATGTATATAAAAAATTTCAAGCGAATGTCCTTGGTAGTTTCTGACAAAAGGGGCATTAATTTAACATAGTAGGAGGGACTCCCAAGTGCCCTTAAAGTTTCTTTTGCTACCATTGGTTTTCGGGAATGTCTCCGAGTAGTTTTATAGTGTATTAACCCTTTATGCACTGAATTATGAATTCATGAAAATTTTATCTTCTAAAGCATTTTTCGTGAATTTTTGAAACTACATTAAAGGATTTACATAATCATTTAATACATTTTAGGAGGACTTTAGAAGGTTTGAAGGATTTAGAAGGATTTATTAAATTTGAATTTATAAGGATTTTGTGCAATATTTATAACGCCACTCAAATCTTTTATTTTAAATATTTTTCTTGGTATTTTGTTGAGTTAAAAAATGTACAAATATAATGTTCTTGCAATAGAAATATAGAAATATTTCCGAATTGAAAAATAAGCCCCCCCCCCCACCCCCAACGCCAAGAAACCTGAAAAGATGCAAAGGCAAAAGAAATCGTCCTTTTAAAAATATTTTTGTTTTGTGTAACCCATAATGCTTTTGGAACAAGATAAAGTAATGCATCTATAACTCATTGTAAACTGTATTACTACTAATCGATGTATTAAATGAATTTTATAACAAGTTATTTTAATAGTACTTATAAGTACCGACAGTAGATAAATGGTTAATCAGTTTTCTCAACAGGAATTTAAGCTTTTCAGATGCTATCTATTCTGAAGTAAATAGTTTCAGGTTCAAAATACATGTTTTAAAATACACATCCTCCATTAACAGCAATAACCTTAATGCTAAAATTAATATCATTTTTGGTATTTTTGAATGTATAAATTCAGTTACACAGATGAAGACGTGTAGCTGAGAATTAGTAGCATCTAAAGTGAATATTGCGGTTTGAGAAAAGTTATTAATACACTATAAAACTAACTGGAAGCGTTTCCGAAAATCACTTCCAAAATAGAAATCTGTTTTTATAAATGTTTCTTTAGGCATCCGAGGTTTCTAAAGACAAAGGAAGTTTTACGGAATATTTTAGTATGTTTTTATTTCGCAGATTAAGAAAAATTTGTCTTTTTTTACTTACCCATCATACATAGTATAGGGTAAGTCCGAGGCTAACGAAAAAGACAGACTACCGCGGTGGGTCCGATTCTTCTTTTTTTTACAGACCACTGGAGTCACGTGATGCTCGAATGCACCAATGAAGGTGTGCGAAAAGAGCATTACGTGACTCCAGCGGTCTGTAAAAAAGGAAGAATCGGACCCACCGCTGTAGCCTGTCTTTCTCGTTAGCCTCGGGTAAGTCTTGTAATCGTTTTAAAAATCGAAAAAATTTTTGAGGTATTTACACGTTTCAGACACTGGAGATTCCAAAAAACACATTTTTACGGAAAAAATTGCTATCCGTCTATCTGTGTGTGTGTCTGTAAACGCTCTATCTCCCGAACAAATTGAGATAGAGATTCGAAATTTGGTGCGTGCTTAGTATCTAATAATGAGAAGAAGTCTATTGAATTTCAGTAACCTCGATTATCCGGAACTATTTTTTTTGGACTCTCGAAATATTTCTTCTGATAAAAGGTATATAAAAATTTTCGAAATTGTTTATTTTAAGGAGTGAATGTAAAATACAATAAAAAAAACATAAATATTGCATAAAGAATGAAGTCGATCGATAATGAGTTGCCAAGATATTTGTAATCGTATTTTCTACACTCTTCCATTTTTCTTGACACTGTATTTCATTCAAATTTGAATTCAAAGAGATATTTTATTTGGAAATGAGACGCTTAATCCGACGCAGTAAACTGTTAGTTAATAGGATTATCATTTTAGGAGTTATGAGGATGTTTTTTTTACGCAATTCAGTAATACAGCATTTAAAGTTTATAATGTCATCAAGCCACGATTTTAAAGAATCTACGGAACAAATTGACAACAAATACGTTTAAATTTTATTTTGGAATTGCAATGCATTTTATAAATAGTTTACACATGTTTTATTTTTATATTTCATATTATGCATATCCATGATGGGTAAATATTACGGTGGACCCCGACGACTAGTTTAATATCGTAGCTATATTTAACGTTATTAACGTAAAAGTATTTTTTTCTTTAAATTGAAAAAAAGTTTGGACGCGGAAGGATTAAATGTCTCTGAATTCTTATAGAAAGTCCACTGTGCTGCACGGATAAAAAATTTTTTAGAGAGGTGATATATGTGCAAAAAATTTTAGACAGAAAAGCTTTTTATTGTTATGAAAGTTTAAGTTTTATCTTACGACCTTCAAAAAATTCTACTAAAATCATTCTGCGAAAAGAAATTGACTCTAGTAACCTACCATTCTTGTCGACTTTATGAAATTCAACGGACAGGAGCTAAAAATATGCAAATTGTCTTCCGCTATGGTGGCAAAAAGTCACCATCTTTCTAGATGGAAGCAAGGTGGGCTCCGAGTAGTTACAAAGAAGAGAAAATTTATATATTTTTGAAAAACTGAAATGGCAATTCTTTTCAGATAGGGAGATGTATCTGTCCAGAAAGTTTTAATCTCGAATAATGTCATGAAATACAGGGAGTCCCTCCTTATCGTTGACCAAGAGCTAATTTCTGAAAAGTTAGTGTTAAAGATATATATCCAACGCTGTAAAAAAAAAAAAAGAGGTTTTTTTTAAGAGGACAGCTCACTTTTAAAATTTTAAAAAATCGATTTTTTTTTACATCGTTAGAAAGGATACTGTATTCTAAATAAGTTGATACCAATCTTTTAACTGTGTGATAATTATTTACAGAGATATTAGAGAAAATGTAGACACCACCCCTTTATTTCCGAATTAACAGCCCTGCGACAACTGTCATGGCGGCTTGTTTACATTTTGTTTTCGCGCTTTCACATTATCGTAACTTTGGAAATATGCTATAATACGGTAATTGTTATCGGTTAAATACCTTAAACAATAATAAGAAAGCTTTAAAATATTAACTTCAACTTCCACTTTCGCCAAAGTTTTTTACTATCATGGTTTTTCACATTTGCTATTAAGTGCTTAAATTTGAAACAACACAGTTTTTTTTTTTCCTAGAGCAATACTCTCCTGGTTTTGTAATAGTATTCTACTTCTTAGTATTTACACTATGACGCAAAAGTTTAGACAATGACGTCATTCAGCTTTAAAATGTAGAATTATGACGTCAGAATTACAAAAACCTGTAAATATATTCAAAAACTGATTTAAAATGCTATGTACAAAAGACAGTCGTTTTATTTGCTATAATACTAATTTTTTTCATAAAAATTCAAATGTGCTTGTCGCAAAAGTTTAGACACTATTCTAAATTTCTTTGAATATTCGCTGGCATATGCAAATTTAGAATCGATGATGTCACAAATTTGGAGTACTTAAGTTCTGCAAACGATTGCGCTTCATAGTCGACATGCCGAGAGCTAAAGAAATTCAAGTGAATGAGGTTTCAAGGATTTGGCAGTTGAAAGGTGAAGGGAAGAGCGTTTCTGAAATTTCTGCTATTATTAATAGGTCAAAAAAATCTATTTATCGAGTTTTATCGAGTGGTTCCGAATATAAAGCAAAATGTCGGTCTGGGAGGCCACGTGTGACAAATGTACGAGAGGATCGCCTGATACAAAGACTAGCGAGTACTCAACAAATGAGCGTACGTGGAGTTCAAAGCTCATCGGGACTCTCTGTATCAAAGGATACGATTCGTAGACGAATTTTGGAAAAAGGAACAATCGTTTATAGCAAAATGCAGAAGTAACCAGCTCTGAAACCACATCATAAGTTACAAAGACTTATGTGGGCTCGAAAGCATATGTCATATGGAGAGAAATGGCAGTCAGTCATATTTAGCGATGAAAAAAAGTGGAATTTGGATGGTCCAGATGGTTGTTTATCGTATTGGCATGACTTGCGGAAGGAACCTCGACGTTTTTTTAGTCGCAGACAAGGAGGGGGCTCGGTGATGGTTTGGGCAGCCTTTTGCTATAATGGACAAGTATCTCTGACCTTCACCAGTGGTCGTCAAACTTCACAGCATTATACACAGACATTAGAAGAAAACCTACTGCCATTTGCTGAGCTTCTAGGGGGTCCTCAGTGGGAATTTCAGCAAGACAATGCTTCAATTCACACTGCAAAACATTCAAAATCTTGGTTTAATTCCCATAATATAAGAGTTCTCGACTGGCCAGCATGTAGCCCAGATCTTAACCCTATAGAAAACCTTTGGAGCATCATGTGTCGCAAAATTTATAGCAACGCTAGACAATACTCTTCTGAAAAGGAACTTAAGACATCTATTGAGAATGCATGGTACGATATCGATCCACAAACTATGCAAGATTTAGTTTCTTCCATGCAATCTCGTGTATATGACGTAATACATAAGCATGGATGCGCAACCAGGTTTTAAAAATTGTTTATTTCGATTTTATTTAATTTGTGTCTAAACTTTTGAGACAGCAGTTTATTTTTGTTACCATTTAATTTATTGCAATATGCACAATTCCACTTTTCTTTGTTATAAATATTGTTTATATGTACAGCACATTAATTTCAAGCAGTGATTTGAAAATTGAATAAATATTTTTCAAAGTATGTAAGAATTTCTTCATTGTCTAAACTTTTGCGTCATAGTGTATTAGCTTTTTAATGAAAAAATATGCAAGAAAGTGCTTCAGTACATCATCGAAGAAGGAGTCAGTTTAATGGTAATTGCTATACAAAATACGATGAAAGAAATATATCCTAAGGTGCTAATTCATCTTATAGAAAACTAAAAAGTAGTCAATTTGAAAGTGAATTTTTGTTTCAATTGACAGTTTATAATACGGATTTATTGACATTAATGTACTTTTTTAGTAAACTATCCGAATTTTTGTGCAGCAAAGTATATGAATCAGATAACGAAATGCGAGAATCCCTATAAAATAGCCTACATTTTACATTAAATAATTTAGTCTTATAAAACATGCACATATAATTCACTTTTACAATCAAAGCTAAACAAAATTTTAAGTTATATGTTTAAAGTTAATTTTTTGCAATAGTAAATGCTACATTTTTACAAATTACATCCATTTATTTTTTAAGCATGTTCCTATATTCTGCAGCATTTTACAAATAATTTTATATTTATAATTCTAAACTAGCATATAATTTTATTTTTAATGCAGAGTACGATATATAATTAGTAGTTTTGTTTCCTTTATTATATATCTTATATTTAAAAAATACAATTTAATCGTTAAACGGCTTAAAAAAAAAAAAAAAAGGCATTTTTTACTCTTGCGTGCATGATATCTCCAAAACGATTTGAAGTAGAGCTTTAAAATTTTTGCCCTGCATAAATATTTATATTATCATGAGAATGAACTAGGATTATAAAGCTGTGTTCAGTATGAAAAAAATTATGCGATTGAATGCATGTAAAAATTCATAGTTTTTCTAATTTTTCTAATTAAATGTTAATTACCCTTTATCTAATTAACCGATTACAAATATTTTAGTTCAAATTATAGACAAGAGTGTGATCTTTAATTTAAGATAAAGTTTATGCAAATACAATGAAATCAGCATGAGATATCGTGCGCGCAGTGAAATGTTATCCACTGTAAAAATTTTAAATAGCACTTTGAAATTGAATCCTTGAATTTTTTAAAATTATAATATATGCAAATAAAAAATTTTTAAACGTAGTTCAATATCCCCTAAATATACTCTAAAAATTTTGTGCTTCTAGAGTGGTTATCTTTTTTATAAAAAATTGCTAAACTCTTTTTTATAAAAAATTGCTCGCATGTTTTATGACCGTTAAATGTGTACTGTCCCCTTAATCTAGGAAAATGTAATGTAACACCAGGACGAAAATATATGCAAAAATCTTTTCCAAGTTACCCAACATTCCGAAAAATGTTCTTTATCTTTTAAAACCTCAGAAACCGATCTATTTTCAAAATTTAGAGAAGCATTTATAAAAACAAACTTTCTTTTGCTGCCACCGATTTTCGGAGCCGTATTCGAGAAGTTTTTCTAGTGTATTGATCCGTTTTCTCTACCCCGCCATTTCTTCTGAACTAAACATTTTGAGGTTCAGCACGCATGTTTTATAGACAAACATGATGAATTAACAGCATGAGCATTAATATTAACATTAATATTATTTTGTTAGTCTTTCATGTAAAAGTTCAATTACGGAGCTTCAAAATGTTTAACCCTTTATGTACTGAATTATGAATTCATAACAATTTTATCTTCTAAAGCATTTTTCGTAAATTTATGAAACTACATTGGAAGATTTAAATAACCATTTAATAAATTTTAGAAGGATTTTAGAAGGATTGAAGGATTTAGAAGGATTCATTAAATTTGAATTTATAGGGATTTTGTGCAATATTTATAACCCCACTCACATCTTTTATTTTAAATATTTTCTTAGTATTTTGTAAAATTGCGAAATGTACAAATATAATGTTCTTATAATTAGAAATATAGAAATATTTCCAAATTGGAAAAGCCCCCCCCCCCCTTCCCCCCGAACGCCAAGAAAACTGAAAAAGTGCAAAGGCAAAAGAAATCATTCCTTAAAAAATATTTTTGTTTTGTGTAACCCATAATGCTTTTGAAACAAGATAAAGTAATGCATCTATAACTCATTCTAAACTGTATTACAACTAATCAATGTATTAAATGAATTTTATAACAAGTTATGTTAATGGTACTTATGAGTACCGTCAGTCGATAAAGGTATAATTGAGTATAAACACATCATCATATCATATATAATCCGATTTGAGATAACTGATAAATACACTATAGAAAATACTCGGAAATGTTTTCTAAAAACAGTGACAGCAAAAGAAACTTTTTTTTGTAAACGCGCTTTTAAATATCGGGAAATATATTGGTTTCTGAAACTTCTAAAGATAAAGAAAGCCTTTCGGAATTGTAGGGGACTCGGAAGGTATTATTTTCGTGCTTGTTTATTTTATATTTTCATAGATTAAGAAACACTTGTCCTTTTTTTTACAGCGTAGCTACAATTATGTTACTAAAGTAAAAGTAATTTCTTTCTTCCAGTTTGAAAAAAAAATGGGGCCCGGAAGGGTTAAAGTTCGTTGAATTTTTATGGAAAGACCAACAAACTAAATGGTTGACAGTTTTTTTAGAGAGATAATGTAGGTACAGAAAATTTTGTAGACGCAAAAGCTTTTTAATGTTAAGAATGTTCAAGTTTTATCTAGCAATAAAATATGTTGCTAAAATCATCCGGCCGAAAAAAAAGCCAGTATAGACGGTTATCATTCACGCCGACTTTACGAAATTCAACACAAAGAAGCTAAAAGCATGCAAATTGTCTTCCGCTATGGTGACGAAAACTCACGATGTAGAAGGGAGAAATATCTGCATAGTTTTAAAGAAGTGAAAATTTATATATTTTTTTAATAAACGGAGATTGCAATTTATCTCAGATACGGAGATAGCTGTCCAGAAAATTTTAATATGAATTAATGTCTTATGATATACAGTGAGTTCCCTCTTATCGCCGATCAAGGCATATTTCTATGCAGTTTTAAAGATAGACCTATCCAACACTAATACGCAGCCATTTCTAAATCTAGGAAAATATAATGTAACTACATACGAAACTATATAATAACTTCTTCTGAATTACCCACCGTTCCGAAAACCGTTCTGTATCTTTAGGTACCTCAGAAACCAGTACATTTTATAGATTTAAGGAAGCATTAATGTGGATGTGCTTTGCGCTTGCCAAAACATCCCGATCGCAGTTCTTTCTCAGGAGAACTAACAACGCTAGCAAAACTCGACAGACAATGAACTTGATGACTTAAGTGATTTGCATCTCCAGCCCAAAGACTTTTAAAAGATACTAGACTGGCAATTCCTCTGCCATTCCCCATTCAAAAGCATGACAGCCATCTGAAATGATGTGAAGAAAATTGAATCACATCAACCGCGAGGTTTGTACGTCAGCTGTGAGTTATTTACCATTAAGTGCTATGGCTAGAATGAGCTTAAAGAATTAATTTTTATCAATATAGATTATGTTTATGGCATATTTTTTTACATGAAGCTATTTTTTATACCTAAATATGCATTATGAATACTAAATTTTCAGAAATAAAGTTAAATAAGGCAATTTATTAATAATTTTATGGTTGGTGTATGCTTGAAAAAGAGTATCTAATTTTAATACGCCTTATAAACCGAAATAAAGGCGAAATTTATACGGAAACAGATTGTTAAAGATTATAATTTCACATTTTTTAAGGTTTGACTTACAAAAGTAACTGGTAGGGAAGTTTAGTTCAAAGATAGCAACTGTAACATAATATACACTGCTCAAAACAATTAAAGGATATTGCAGTTTTAGGTGGATTTTGTATCTGGTAAACTGTTTAGGTGATTGATACATGGTCGTCAGACATAGTAGGTTATATGAGAATAAATTACACATGTTTGGCAGAAAAAAATGCATTTTATTGCGCATTTGTGTACTAAAGGAAAAAAACACAATTTGTGCATATGAGAAAAAAAGAATAAGAAAAGGTGTTTTCTTCAAAGAAAATCATTTTCAGTAGGGGGTATGGTTTCCACGGACGGCCAGCAAAGTTGAACACCTTTGAGGCATGGACTCAATGAGGCTATTAATGACGAGTTGGGGTATTCTGCCCCACTCTTCCAGAAGAGCTCTTTCCAGTTCTTGGAGAGTTTCTGGGGGTTGTTGGCGGCCAGAAACTCGTCTTCCTAGAGCGTCCCAAACGTGCTCGATTGGATTCATGTCTGTAGAACACGCTGGCCATTCCATTCGAACGATTCCTTCCTCTAAAAGGAAATCCTCCACCAGGTTTGCACGATGTGGCCTGCAGTTATCGTCCATTAAAATGAAGTTATCTCCGATTGCTGCAGCGTAAGGAACTACAATAGGTCTGAGGATCTCATCCCTATATCGGCGACCAGTCAGAGCTCCATCTCGAATGATGTAGAGGTCAGTGCGCCCGTCAATGGAGATACCACCATACACCAACACTCCTCCACCGCCAAATCTGACACTTTCGTGCACGAACGCAGGATTATTCCTACTGCCACGGTCCCTCCAGATGAAAATACGCCTATTATCCGGATGCACAGAAAAACGGGACTCGTCAGAAAACAGAATATTGCTCCATTCATTTCTCCTCCAGTTGACATGCTCGGTTGCCCACTCCCTGCGGTCGCGACGATGCCTTGATGTTAATCTAACACATACCATCGGTCGGCGAGCATACAGATCTACAGCATGGAGCCGGTTTCGGACAGTCTGAGTTGAAATCGTGGTGCCTGTAGCCGAGCGAAGGTGTTGTTAGAGAAGAGTAGCGTTCATGGTTCGGTGTCTCCGAGCTGTTAACGCTAAATACCGATCTTCATTGGGCGTTGTTGCCCGTCTACGACCTTGCCCTGGTCTTCGGCCTGCACATCCAATCTCCAAAAAACGGTTCCAGATCCTGAAAATGACACTTTGTGACACTCCAATGGCTTGCGCTACTTCGGCTTGAGTTTGGCCCCCTTCTAACCTACCAACAATTCTCAAAGCTTCTGAATCTGTCAAATGACTTCGCTGAGACATCGTACTCATGGAAACAAAGCAATCACTGAATGCCGATCATCCTTGTTTTCATTCTCTTTTATCCAGTTGAAAGTCAAATTTCATTCGCTGCCGCTGAAGCGGCGTTTTTGACGTCGAACTCCAAATTTGCATACTCCACAGTTTGAAAACCAGAAAAATTTGCATTTGTGATTCTCTTCTTCTATTTTCGGCAAAAAAAAAATTTCGTTTATATCTTTATTTTATATAAAACTTCAAATATCCTTTAATTCTTTTGAGCAGTGTAGTAATTTACAACATTTTTAATTACTTGGAAAGAAATCTACGTTTTTTTAAACAAATTTTTATGCAAAAAGGTAATTAAAAAAAATGCCTATTAACGAAAGTAACACTATATTTTTATCCTTGGAGGTTGTTTATTGAAATACTTACTTGCTATACGAGAAAAAAAAAAATGATGAACAATAAAGTATTTTTTTAATGGCCTAAATGAAATAGGGTAGACTAATACTTAATGATCCGCAATAAAAAGTACGCTGATAAAAGCATTTTCTTAGATAAATTAAAATATAAAACATATATACTGTCGTACAACAACTGTGATCAAAAATCCTCAGTTAAACTGACAGTATTCCGGTCCTAAATAAAGTATATCCTAAAAGTCTTTGCTTCAGCCTGGGAACAGAATGTTAAAATTCACTGCAGAGTCCTTGTTCTAGTTGATCTGGAAAGACGTGCTCAGCCAAGCTCGGATATCGTCAAGGTATTAACGGCCGATAAATTTCAGCAAAAGCCTTTTTCTCTCCTGAGATTGTAAATATTAATTGTATATAAATTGTATTGAAGTCTTTAGCATTCGTATAGAGCTGCATTTTAAACTCTTATTATTGTTATCTATTGAGTCTTTCCCTTCTCACATTAATAAGAACAAAGTTTCTTTTGCTGCTACTGATTTTTTCGGAAACGTTCCTATGTAGTTTTAACAGTGCATTAATAAGTTTTCTCAACCAACAATATAGGTTTTTCGGATACAATCTATTCTCAACCAAAGATTTTCATGTTCAAAAAACATCTTTTGCAGACAAACCTCCTCAATTAACAGCCTTAACATTAACACTTAAATGAATATCAATTTGGCACTCTTGCTTAAATAAATTTAGTTACGCAGATAAAAATGTGTAATTGAATATTGATAGCATCCTAAAAACGGATATTCTGGGTTGAGAAAACTGAATAAAACCCTTTATGTATTGAATTATGAATTCGTGAAAAATTTATCTTCTAAAGCATTTTTCGTGAATTTTTGAAACTACATTAGAAGATTTGCATAATCATTTTATAAACTGTAGAAGGATTTTAGAAGGATTTAGAAGGCTTCATTAAATTTAAATTTATAGGGATTTTGTGCAGTACTTATAGCCCCCCCTCAAATATTTTATTTCAAATCTTTTTCTTAGTATTTTGTAGAATTAGGAAATGTACAAATATAATGTTCTAGAAATGTAAAAAAATTTCCGAATTGAAAAAGCCCCCCCCCCCCCTCTCCAACGCCAAGAAAGCTGAAAAGATGCAAAGGCAAAAGAAATTGACCTTTTAAAAATATTTTTGTTTTGTGTAACCATAATGCTTTTGGAACAAGATAAAGTAATAATCTATAACTCATTCTAAACTGTATTACAACTAATCGATGCATTAAATGAATTTTATATCAAGTTATTTTAATGGTACTTGCAAGTACTGTCAGTAGATAAAGAGTTAATACACTATAAAAAAAAATCGTTAACGTTTCCGAAAATCAGTAGCAGAAAAAAAACCGAAAAAAAAATACCCCAGCAACTTTGGTTTAGTTAATGCTTTCTTTAAATTTCGAAACTCAAAACTATACTGATTTCTGGGTTTTCTAAAGATAAAGTAAGGTTTTCAGAATGCTGGGTAATTCGAAAGAATTTGTTACATATTTTCGTGAGTGGTTATATTATATATTCGCAAATTAAGAAACATTTGTCTTCTTTCTACAGCGTAGCTACATTTAATGTTATTAACGTAAAAGTATTTTTTTTTCTTCGAAATTGAGAAAAATTGAGACCAGGAAGTGTTAAAGGTCTTTGAGTTTTTATGGAAAGACCAGTAAGCTATACAGTTGACAGGGTTTTTTAAAGAGATGATATAGGTGCAGAAAATTTAGCAGGCGCAAAAGCTTTTTACTGTTAGTTTTATCTTATGAGCTTCAAAGCATTTTATTGAAATCATCCTGCCGAAAAGAAATCGACTATACAAAGCTATAATTCTCACCGGCTTTGCGAAATTCGACGAAAAGAAGGTAAAACTAACTATGCAAATTGTCTTCCGCGATAGAGACAAAAAGTCACCATCTAGACAAAAAGGGGGAGGGGATCTGCATAGTTTTATAGAAGTAAAAATGTTTATTCCCCCCTCCACAAAAAAAAAAATGAAATTGCAGTTCTTCTCAGATAGGAGATACCTTTCGGGAAAATTGTAATCTCGAATAATGCAGTATGAAGTACAGGGAGTTCCCTCTTACTGGCAAAGTAAATAATTTACTAGAAAACAGGAAATCTGCTTTTTCAGAATTTAGTGTCACCCCCGATGAAAAAAATATGTATGTATATGTATATAAATATATATAGTACAAAACATATTTCAGTTTTAAGACTTAAAACACACACTTTTATTTTATATAAAAGGATGTCATTCGCATCCGCTGAAGAATGCCATATTTACAATCCAGTCTTAAACAACATCAACAGAAAAGTATGCATATGACGTCACTAATAAAACTTAAAATTAAATATAGTTTATAATAGTTCCATGTTTTATGAGAAATCATTCATTTATATTTTTTTAAAATAGCACGTATTTTAATTACACTTTTTTCAGTTATTATAGGAAAATGGCAATAAAAAGATATAACAGTCCACTATTTTCCCTTTACTTTCTACATAAATGGAGTACTTCCGTTGCCCACATTAAAAAAATTTCGTTAAAAAGTACAAAAAAATTAATATCTCAAAAGTAAATTGAGATGCAGTTTTCAAACAAATTGCATTTAAACGTACTTTTTTTCTCCTATACGACGGTATAAAAATTAAAAATGTGCGATGCTTAGAAATTAAAAAAATTGTAGTAGAGTATTTAACCATACAATGATACATCTGCTTTGTCTTACGACTACAACGGAACGTCATTTTTTAGAGATGGCACTTTAATTGCTGGCCGAACGAAATAGCCTATCGAGAGCTAATAAACTTTCAGTTTGAAAGGTATACATATTTATAATTATAATTATTATAATTCTTAAGCTATGAAAACATAATATAACCACTTACGAAAATATTTACGAAAAACTTTTCCGAGTTACCCACGATTGCCGAAAGCGTTCTTTAGATTTAGAAAACTCAGAGCAATTTTTTTTTTTTAATTTAACGAAGCATTTATAAAAACAAAATTTCTTTTGCTGCCACTGATTATCGTAAACGTTTCCGAGCAGTTTTTAACCTCTTCAGTTCCGAAGCTAAAATAATAATACAAATGCTTATTCATTGGTTTTTTCCAAACAAAATAACTTCGTAAATAACAGAAAAAATATATTTTCTGAAATTTATACTTTAGGCTCTCAGTAATTCAGGATCAAAAATATGGATCTAAAACTACAAAACCCCTTAAAAACATCAATTTAATAACCATTAACCTAAATGAACGCAATCACAAATTTAAGAGCTTTAAACAAGTAAATAATCTACAAATCCTCAAAATTTTTTATTGAAAAAGATTTAAGTTAAATACGCATGAAAATATCTCACTTTCTTGGTCATACTGTCTTTTGGGCATTTTTAGGTATTTTGCAAGCTCAGATGAAAATAACATTTACGTTAGGTGGAAAACAGCTTAGATACTGCCATTTATTCGTTTGCTTTGAACGCAAAAAACATTCAGCAATTAAAAAGGGATGTGAAAATGTAAAAAAATCGGACATTTGGTTAAACAGTAGTAATCAGGTTTCTAAAACCGTAATATCTCTCTTTAGTATGCGATCATTTTTCAATTAAACATTTTCAGCTGCGTACCTGAATTTATACATGCAACAGTATCAAAATACACTAGAAGTTCTTTAATCCGACACGTTTGGGACCACACCCGTGCCGAATTAGCGATTTCGCCGGATTATCGAACGTCAATGCATTTTTTTGTGTTCACCTACATTATCAACGGGTGCAAATTGTATAAATATCTGACAATTACTGTTTATATTTCGTCATTCTAACAACTGTGAGCATTAAAGAAAAATATAGAATACAAACTTAAAATCCAATTATTTAATATATACTGTATATGTACAATGTAATGTACATATAGGGCACTGCATATGTACATTATATTGTGCATGTAGCAAAAAAATATATATTAATATAAACAATATATTTTTAAAAAGTCTCTGATATCACGTTGCTTCCGCGATTCGGATTTCTTCTTCAAAAAATCGTTACGGATCATACACAGATTTATGTGGTCAGCAGCGTTGTAGCTTTTGTTCGATTAAGCAAATTTTGTGAATGTATCTAATGCATGGCAAGCCTGTTTCCAAGAGACTTTAGATTCATCTGCAACGGCTCTTCTTCGTCCGATTCCACCTCCTGAATTTGGGCTTCTTTTGTGTGTTCGCATCTTAGTGATCCCAGTCAATAGTGGTCGTAATAGGAAAAAAAAAAAAAACCGCAGGCTCGCGTGCCGGATTATAGAATGTGCCGAACCATAGAATGCCGAATGAAAGAGCTTCTACTGTGATTTTAATACAGCAAAACCTCCTTGAACGGCCACCTCTAAACAACGACAACCTCCGAATACCGGCCACATGTTGAGTGAACCAAACACGTTCCACAGCATTAACATTAGTACGAACCTCTAAACAAGGAATTCTGAACAACAATCACTCAAAAATTGCGAAATTTTTTTTTTTTTTTTTTTTTTTTTTTTTTTTTTTACAGCTTCTGGTACAATTTCACATTTATTTGCAAACCGAAATGTGAAGAAGATCAAACAAAATTTACTTGATATGTGAACAAACAGAAAATGAAGACATTAATAATAATGGGGAAATTTTACATAATATTCTTAGAACGGGAGGCATAACTAACATAAAGGCCAGATTGTTTGCATGTCTGGTCAAAAATTTGGTAGTTACTGCCATATTTGATTCCATTCAGCAAATGGTGGAAGATAGAAGAGAGCAAGAGGAAATAGACAATAGAATCATCCAAAATTTCCAGTATTAACACATATACCAAAGATTTGATGAACCTTCGTGAAATCCAAAATTTCTCAGTCATAATGATGATGAGAATGATGATGAGATATATAGCAAATCAAGTCATATTTTTTTTTCTATGGAGAAAGACATTTGCAGCAAAAAACAAAGCAACTGCAAGTCACTGATTTTCTTATTATATTGAAACAAGGAGGATTAATTAAAATGACTGTGTGTATTTCTATTTAAATTTATGCAATTTTGATTTCTTTTTTTTTTAATGAAACCACTGAATAACACCCACCTCTGAAGAGCGGTCACTTTTCACCGGTCCCACGGGTAATCGTTATTCAGAGGTTACACTGTATTAATGTTCATGTTAATGAAATTAATTTATCATGTTTGTCTGTAAAACATATTTGATAACCCTTTAAGCCCTGACTCACACATTTGTGGGGGGTGATACTAAAGTAAAAGAGAATGACTATTTCCTGTTTTTGTGAGATTTAAAACCAAATCTACACATTTATATGAGTTAATTTGCTTCAGATGTTTTGATAAGAAACCACTAGGGGGCACTAACTAAAATACAGGGTTAGATTTCTGCTTTTAACAAGACTATAGCATCTGACAGCAATAGACAAAAAGTATGTACTGTCGGAATTTCTTTTAAATATGATTTTTAATGTTTGCTTAGATTTAATTTTTCTTTTCATATACTTTATTCATGATTTTAATTGATTTTGTCTTTGATAAATTTAATTAGGCTTTACAAAAGTTGAAAAACAAATGACCCGCACAATTGTGCGGGTCCGGGTTTTACCGTTTCCAAAATGGGTACAATTCCTAATATATAAAATTTTTATTTTTAAGTGATTTTTTTTAAACTTATGTTTTTAGCAATTTATTTTTTATTAATTACATTTTTAAACCAGATTAATTTTAAATAGGTTTGTACTATTCATGATTTCTATTTAAAATATTCATGATTTCTATTTAAAATTGATAGTATTAGATATATAATATGCACATGTAACGAACGGTATGTTTCTGCTCTGAGTTATAGATGTCATATATGATTTATAATTTTATATGAGTTATATGCATATCACGAGATAGATTTTTAAGTTTGATAAATTCATTCCATTTTGTCGACACAGCAAGTAAGCCACAAGGAATAAATAATAAATTGTGGAAAGTTCAGCAAGTGCTCGACAGATTCCGTAATGTCTGCTTGAATTTACCAGGAGATCAGGGAAAATTTTCCATAGATGAGCAGACGATTCCTTCCTTTAGGGCGTGCTTCAGTAAAGCAGTATATAAAAAACAAACCACACTCTGTTGTAACAGTATCACCTGGGATAGTTTTAAATTTTATAGTTTACCAGTCGGAAAGTACAGACCTAGTCCACAAGGATCTGGGCTTAGGACCAGCTGTAGTCCTTACTCTGGTTCAGACCTAGTTTTATGTACTTCGATTGGTATTTCAACAAAATACCGCTGCTGGAAAAACTAAAAAAAAGAAATTTGAAGGATCAGGCACAATCCAAACGGAGTGAAGGGCATACCATTTGTCAACGGCTCTTAAGAGGGGTGCGAGCATTGAGCACATCTAAGAAAATGAAATTGTAGTGGTCTGTCCGAAAACAAAAATTGTTTCAAAAATTTACATTGTGGCTGATGAAAATTATCTCAATAAACAACTTTTTTTGCTTAAACTTTTATTTTTAGATATTTGCACACTTAATTTCAAACTACACAATTGTGTAGATACAGCCCAAAAACGGCTGCATTAAGCCCGAACCCACACAATTGTGTGGGTCCTCCCTTGGCATAACCTGACATGGGGTATTTTTTTAAATATTTTTGTTCAATCAAATACGGTCCTATCGGTAAGGGGGAACCACCCAAACTTTACATTTCTACCAAAAAATCTCTCAGTCTTAAAGGGTTAAATAAACACTTTCAGCATAGAAATAAATAATTATCAATAATATTTGACAAAGCATTGCTTTTGCACCATTCTCAAAGGCTGACACATTTGTCATCAATCTATGTATAATTTAAAAAATATGTGACAATAAACTTGTAACAATTGCATTTTTTTGCAATTTCAGTTGTGCATAATAAGGTAAAAAATGCTTGGAGCTTTCAAGAAAGCTTTTAAACGGCACCCTATTTAGCATAGAAAAATAATACTTTGCATATTAAATTTATATATTTCGCATGGTAAATTAAAACTTGTTAACAAATAAAAAAGTACAGTTTTTCTCAGATATTAGCTTAGAAATGTTACAGTTAAAAATTCTTACATATCATACAATTAAGTAAGTGTTATTTGGACAGAAAGAAATCCTTTTAACGTTCCGTATGTCTTGTATTTTAAGCATGTTCACTGAATCGTAAAGAATGACACTACTATTGTTTTCCTACATAAGCGACGAATATAAATAAAATAAAACTAGATCTAACAGTTGTTCCTACACAGTTTATCTTCATAAAAAGCAGAGAGAACAAAGCCCAAAAGACGATATATCTGCATGTGCATCTGCTAACTAAATTTAACCTGAAAGCAAAAACTGCAAGGTCGCATACCGGTATTCCTACCTTTCTCTTTATCTCCTTTTCACATAACACTACTGCTGCTAAACGTATAATCTTCAAACATTTACTTTTACGGTTAAAAAATTGGAAGTGAGTAAGTAGGTGTTGCTCTATTATACAATAATGTCAGACTTCCTACACTCTTTTCGAGTAAGGTTTTAGAAATATGATTACCCACTCTTTAAAAAGAGATCATTGGCCCCATAACGATTTGTTTTCATCTGTGTATTTTAAATATCGCCTCCGTTAATACTAGATTGAATTGTCTACCGCAATTGAACCAAGTGGATTACCTTGTTTTCTAAATCATTTTAAGGAGGGGATGTACAGTCGTGGAAAAAAAAAGTAAACACCCCCTACTAACTCCTCAACAAATTATCGTAGACGAAAGTTACTGCTACCGAACGAGTGGAAATAAAACCTACTTTTAAATGACGTATATAAAATTTGCTTAGGGGTCCATCTACATATTAAAACGAATCCAAACTTCATTTTTTTCAATGGCAATACCCAATTTTAACGAGATATTTCAAATTTCCGGTTCAAACTATGCCTAGACACCGAATTTCAAGTCATTTGAATGATAAGTTTTTGAATTATAAACATTCAAAATTTAGTGCTTCTAATGTTAAATTACATTCTCATATTTTTATTTATAACGTCTGAAATTATGATCCTGATGATCTAATTTTTTGTGCAGCAATAATACTAATATACCCAAACATAAATACATTGAATTTGTAATTTTTATAATTTTATGATATGAATTATGAATTATGATATTAATATTTTAAAAAATTATGAATTGCAACCTACAATTTTTTTGATGGATTCAGATTTATTAAGTCCTGCTTTATAGAAATCCAAAATTTCACATTTTTCTTCCAAGTAGTTTTCAAATTATGCTTAAAAAACGGCAAAAGGATGGTTTAAGGGGTCGTCTATGATAGAAGTGATTAAGTATTTTGAAATTTCTTATGCTATCCTGTGATCTAACAGGCTTAATTAACTGCTTAAGGTGCCTTGATCAAGAAGGGAGCTCTCTGGGTTAACAATCGAGTACCGAACTTCAATTTGGATACAGCCCTTAAAATACTCTCGTTTTAAAATAATTAATTTCTCGGAAACTTATGATACGAATTGCATAAAAATTTGTTTTTAGACTAATTAAAAGGCGTAGAGTTCATTTATGCTGTCAGAATTGTGTACTTCTATTGGAAAAAAAAGTTATGGTTCATTTTAATATGTAGAAGGCCCCCTAAGAAATAATATATACATCATTTAAAAGTAGACTTTATTTCCAATCGTTCGGTGCCAGTAACTTTCTTCTACGATAATTTGTTGAGGAGTTAGTAGGGGGTGTTTCCTTTTTGTTTTCCCAGGACTGTACACCATATAGCCATTAATCACCAGACACTTTCAACTTTAGACGTTTTGTCGAATATTTAAAGATATACTTCCCAGATTTTTTTGGAACTTCAGAATTATGAAGAATATGTTTGACTTCATATTTATCAACGGCGATTTGATCAACAAGAAAATTAAAACGCCAACAAAAAATCAAAGAAAAAATTATAATATTTTGGATCACCCTGTGAAATAAAGTGCACGGAACGATATATCGCTATAGCTTACGAATATGTGAATATATTACAATTTGTGTATTCATTTGTGTAAGAATAACACTTACGTATATTCATGGAGATATACCGATTTTTTTTTTTAAAGTTCAAAACATTCTTGTATGTTCTTTGTTTATATCATGCAGGGTTTTCTACCAAATTTATCACCAGTTTCAAAACATTTGACAAAATGTAGTAGAAATAATCTAGTGCAATTGAATGTAAATATATTAAACATTTGATGAAATATGAGCAGTTGTATAAACTATTTTTTAGCTGCACGTGCGTACGGTAACAAATATTTTTTAATGATTTAGTAGTCAGCCCTATGGAGCAACTCATGAAAAAATTCCAGTCAAATATCGTGAAAATTCAGAAAGATATCGGCGATAGAGTGAGCTGATTATTAGTTTCTCTCTTAAAGCTGTTGAATGATAAGGGATTTTCTACAAATTGTCATTTTTAATTATTATTTTTTTAAATTTAAAATTTTTATTGATGCTTTAGTTCTTGGAAAACCACCAACACGAAAAAAAGGTGTCAAAATCTAAGCTTTTCTTCTAAATCTACTCGTTGACATTCATTAAATACTAATCCCTTTGCTGAAAGCTAGTTATAAAAATATGACAATTTGGGGAAAATCCCTTATCATTCAGCAGCTTTTACAGAGCAACTAAAAATCAGCTAACTAAACCGCCGATAGCGTTCTGAATTTTCACGATATTTGACTGGCTATTTTTTATGAGTTGCTCCTTACAGTCACAGAAAAAATATTTTTTATCGTGCGCGCATGCACAGATAAAGAATAGTTCATACAACAGCTCACATTTCATCAAATTTTTAATATATTTAAATATTCGACAAAATGTCTAAAACTGAAAGTGTCCGATGATTAACGGCTAGTATGCCGCCGTGTGAAACAAATAAACACCCCCTACTAACTCTGAAACAAATTATTGTAGAAGAATGTTACTGGTACCAACGGTTGGAAAAAAGACTACTTTTAAATTATGTATATAAAATTTGCTTAGGGGCCATCTACATATCAAAACGAACCCGAACTTTGTTTTTTTTTTTCAGTAGTAATTCACAAGTTTGACATCATAAATACTACGCACTTCAATTAGCCTAAATACAAATTTGCGTGAAATTCGCACGATTAGTTTCAGAGAAATTATTTTAAAATGAGCCTATTTTAGGGGCTGTATCCAAATTGAAGTTCTGTAGTCGATTGTTGAAATGCTACAGAATGACTATGCCACTACTATTAATCTATTACTTCTTGCCAAATGCACCATTTTACTCGCTTAATATATTTCGAATATTGCCAGCTCAAATATTTCAATAAAATGAGTAAAATATTTTTTTTTCAAACTATGTTTTTTTACACATCATAGACGCTTAAACAATCGTTTTGAAGATTTTAATCATATTTCGAAAACTACTGGTAAGAAAAATTTGAAATTGAGAATTCGCATAAAGCAGGACATAATAAATACAAATCTATCAAAAATTGTAGGTTGCAATTCATATTTTTAGATTAGATTTAAAAGTAATGATTAGATTTAAAAGTAATCATTAGATTTAAAAAGTAATGATTGCAAATTGATAGTGATAGCTCCTGCTTCAACATAGGCTATATTGCATGTCGGTGTCACTACTACCGTGAAGTCGCAGGAGCAAAAAATGTTTTAAAATTGTGATTTTTGCGATACTAAACGGGCTAGAAACTTGAAATTTAGCATGGTAGTTACTTATAAGATGTTAATGATCTCTACGAACCGTTTCTAAAAAGTTCGAATTTTAAAGGGGGGTAAAAATGCGCGAAAATCGTTCTAAAAACTTTCTAAATTATGATTCCTATGGAATCTCAACAAATACAAAACCGATTTCTAATGTAATGGTTGCAGACTGATTGTAGTCCCTGCTTGAAGATGGGATATATTTTATGTCGGTGCCACTACCTCCAGATGGTTGCATGAGCAAACAATGTTCTAAAATTGTGATTTTTGTGATTCTGAAGGGGCTAGAAACATTAAATTTGGCACAGTAAGTTATAAGATGTAAATGCTCTCTAAGAACAGTTTATAGAAAATTTCAAATTTAAAATGGCGAAATGAGAGAAAAGCGTCTTAAAAATGATCTAAATTATGGTTTTTCTATGGAATCTTAAAAAATACCAAACCGATTTCAAAAGTAAGGGTTGAAAATTGATGGTGACAATGACTGCTCTAACATGGGCAATATTTTATGTCGGTGCCACTACCGCCAGACGTTTCCTGTAACTAAAAACGTTCTAAAATTGAGATTTTTTTGTGATACTGAAGGGGTTAGAAACTTGAAATTTGGCATGCTAGTTACTATTAAGATATAAATGCTCTCTAAGAACAGTTTCTAAAAAATTCGAAATTTAAAAAGAATGAAAAAGCGCAAAGTACGTCCTAAAAACATTCTATATTACGATTTCTATGAAATTTTTAAAGACAGAAACTTGAAATTTGGAATAGAAGATAGTTATAAGATGTAAATGCTGTCTAAGAAAAGTTTCTAAAAATTCCAAATTTAAAATAATGAAATGAACAAGAAGCGTTCTAAAAATGTTTTAAATTACGATTTCTATGTAATCTCAATAAATACCAAACCGATTTAAAAAGTAATGATTGCAAATTGATAGTGATAGCCCCTGCTCCACCATAGGCTATATTGTATGTCGGTGTCACTATCACCAGGTGTTGTTAGAGCGAAAGAGCTCGAAAATTGCGATTTTCGTGATCTTGAAGGGGCTAGGAACATGGCATGGTAATCTATGCGATTATTATTTAGAAATAACCTTTGTTTGTTTGTTTTGTCGTTTGTGCGCTTGTAGGGGTAATCTCTGGAACTACCAAATTGCTACGAAAAGCGTTCTAAAACTGTTCTAAATTACGATTTCTATGGAATTTCTCAAGATAGAATTTTTAAATTTGGCATGGAAAATACTTATAAAATGTAGATACATACTCTTTAAGAACTGCTGAAAAAAATTCGAAATTTAGAAAGATGAAACGACCAAAAAGAGTTCTAAATTATGATTTCTATGGAGCTGTTAATGAGAGAAACTTGAAATTTGGCAAGTAGAGTGGTAGACAGTTATATGAAGTAAATTATTTCTAAGAACAGTATTTAAACGGATAAAATAAGCGAAAAACATCCTAAAAACTTTCTAAATTACGATTTCTTTGGAATCTCAGGAAATACCAAACCTATTTCAAAAGTAATTTTGGCAAATTGACGGCGACAGTCAACAAAGCTGCTCCAACATAGACTATATTTTATGTTGGTGATACTACTACCAGAGGGGTGGTAGACCTTTAGATTAGAAGCTTGAAATATGGCATGATGGTTACTTTTAAGATGTAAATGCTTTCTGAGAACGGTTCCTAAAAAAATAAAAACTTCAAATGGAATCTGAAATGGACGTAAAAGTTTCAAAATACATTCAAAACTATCATTTATTTAGAAATAGTTTTAGATCTTCTCATTAATTTAAGTCTCATTTTCGCATAATGTAATGTAATAATGCCGTTTAGTCGAACTGTGGCTTAGCTGGTAATTTTTGAATCATCTTTAGCCGTATAATTTCTTCTAATAAAAATAGGGACACAAATACCACTTGGCATATTTCAAGTATATTTCGAAGTAGCAAAACCGCGGGTTTTGCTAGTTTCTTATAAAGTGGTGTGAAAAATTCGTTTAAGAAATACTGATTTCAAAGACTATCGTTTGCTTTGAAGTCTCCCGATACCTTGAAAATATTACCCATTGATATATGTGTGTGTGTGTGTGTGTTATAAAATCGATAAGATGCTCTATAAACTTTTTCAATTAGTATACTTTCCCTTAATTGCTAAATCAATTTCTATATTTGTCCAAAGTAACACGTCAAACCGTTAGAACACCATAAGGGATGTTACAAATGCCGCCTATTTTCGATAATCATTAGTGCAGACCAGTACAGACATATGTTCGATGTCTTGACACTTCTCAAGCATCATAATTTCTTGGCTACTGCAAATCCCCATTAAATTCAGAAGTAATTCGCAACACATGACCCGATTATCAAGTATTTATGACTTTCAAGTCTAGGAGAGCATGAACACGTATCCTATACTAAAGTGAAAGCCAATTAGTCAAGATTACTGAAGAGCATCTAATATAAAACTTTCTAAGGCTGTAAATTTTATTAAAGTAGTCTTCAAGTGGTGATCTTCTCTTGGAACTTTAAATTCACCCAGATTCCTACGAGCCACCATTAAGAACAGACATAGGATTGGGACTGTTCGGATTGATCCCGGCGTGCGCCACCTCGAATGACTGCGACTCCGGCTAAGATGTCTTCTACGCCCAATAAAGCAATGTACAACGAACTGTGTGTTTGTTAAGTAAGAATGACACCAGCCACGACTCCTAAACCTAGTTTTATATCACACATATATATATGCAAGAAACAAAAAAGAAAATCTCTGACATGTACTCGCAAATTTTTCTGAAATTTTATCGAATAGAACTTTATTTCGTTTTTCAGCAGAGCTGAAACATCTAATCGACTGCAATCGTAGACCAGTATTTTTTGTTTTGTTTTCTTCACAAGAAAAGTGTGATATATCTAGAAAATAAAATTTAAAACGTGATTTAATTAATAAAAAGAAGAAAAAGAAAAGTGAACTATATTTGGACACAGTGATTCTAATTTAGTGGTAATGCTGGTTGCAACTATTTTGAATTATTGAAAAAAGTCTGCTTGTAACTTTAATTTTAAACAACATAATACTATTTTAATGTCAAAATCATATTAAACAGGTCGTATTTTTTAAATTCTGATTTATTTCACAGAATGTAGTTCGAAAATTTCGTTTAAGAAATACCGATATCAAAATATATTGTTTACTTTCATATTTCCCGTTACCTTGAGAATAATACTCATTGATCTGAAAAACCATGGAAAATACTGGGAAAACTTTCTGAAATTTTATCCAACAGAACTTTATCCTTTTTATTCGACAAAACATAAACATTTAAGGAAATAGAATCACATCCATATTTTCCTTTCTTTATGACATGGAAAATGTGACATATACGTAAAATAACTCTGGTTCAGCGAGATCGGAAATTGCCATAAAATGATTGACTGAATAGATTACGATATTCCTACATCACCATTTTCTATACTATGTGGTTTTTTGTGAATATTTTTACTGCTTCGGTTCATTTATAATCAATAAGTGGCATGTATGGGTTAGACAGACATATATTGAGGAGGTAGCAGGAATTTTATTTAATATATATATATGCCTTTAGGCAGAATTGTGGACTTATCAGCCTAAACATTTTTTAAAGAACACAAATGATAATTGATGAAGAAAACAAAAGTATTATTCATATACTTTCTTCTATATATAAGAAGAAAATATTGAATTCATGAAAATTTTCAACTTCCTGTTTTCGACGAATTTGTACGTTTTGGAAGGTCCTGAACATGATTTGACAGTTTTTAGAAAATATCTGTCCTCGAGTCTATCTGTATGTGTCACAAATTTTGTGGGCGCTCTAGCTCACTAACTATTGCGCAAAATTTAATAAAACTTTATAATCATTTAGACCTTGACATAAGTTGGTGTTGATTAGGTTTTGGTGTATATCTCCCGTCAGGTGGCGCTGCTCTGCTGAATGTTTACCGATTTCCAAAATAGCAATAGCTTAAGAAATAATGCACGGAATTTCAATTTCATCAAAGTTCATATTTTGTTATCCCTTGACATAAATAAAAGCTGATTTGATTTGGGTTTATATCACTCAAAAGGTGGCGCTGCTATGCTGTGTCTTTCACGATTTCTGCGATGGCTATATCACTAAAACTAATACACGGAATTTCATCCAACTTCATAATGTTACACTCTCAGAAATAAAATCTCCCTTTTGACGATTCAGCAATCCTTGAGCTGTATTTCGTCGTTTTTGACGATCATTTCCTATCAACATCACGTAACTTTTAACGAAACGTAAACTCTCAAATATTTGACGAAAGTTTTGCCTCAATCACGGTCAGACTCAATGCATTTTAAGGAAACAGTTGCTGTACCTCCTCAAATCCTGCGATTTTAGCAAGCATACATTTGCTTTTTATGTTAGTCCTGTAATAATTTATTTTAAAACAGCAGTTTTTAGTGCTTTTCAGAAAATACTGAAATATAGGTAATTGTTTCTTCATTAGTTATTTTTTTAGCTGTTAAAAATTTTAGGAATGCTTATTATTATTTTTATTTTTTTATTTATATGTTGTTGTTCGTTATGTTTTAATTTGAAAAGAATAAATTCTCTGTGTTCTTCAAAACTATTCAAAAAGAAAATTTGGTTAACAAAATTTCAAACTTCCATGGTACTTTTTTAAAAAAATTATTTAAGAAGTATATTCTGTTTTCAATCAAATTAAAAATAAACATAATTGATCCCTCTCCCCTTTATAAACAGTAAAGTGTTAAAATCTTATCCAGCTACTCAAAGTGATAAAATCTCATGCAATATGCACTTCACTATTCGGTATTTGTGAGCAACAAACCAGACCATATTCTAACCATTCATTGAACAAAGAAAATTTCACTAATAAATCATTTAATCAAGCCATATTATAATTATTCATTGACAATGAGAAAACCATAATGATAAATTAGCTTTACTTAAAACTTTCAGAAATTATAGCAGCACCGATAAAATTACAATCTACCTTATAAAAATATAAATACGCAGCAGAATTCATTACGTAAATCTAAAAGCACATCTATACAAGTCCCTAATAGCTAGGTCGGAAGAGCAACGGTCTCCAACGCCAAAGGCTGCGGGTTCGAATCATCCCGAGGAAAACGAGAAGTGAATTTCTTTTGCCCCAGTCAATAAACACAGGAGCTTCCAAACTGTTCGATAGATGGCGCCACCAGCCCTCTTTTGACGAAATTTATATCGTCAAGCAAGTGAAGAAAGTAATTTCATCAATTTGACGAAATATTCGCTCAGAGCATTTCCCAGGAAACGGTCTCGTCAAAAATAAATAAAATTTCGTGAATTCTGAATATTCATTTCTGAGTGTCTAGACATTGATATTAATTTCTGCTAATTTAATTTTGATTTTAATTAATTCACAAGGGGTGCTTATATCCTGTTCTTGGACAAAAATTCCTAATCTTGTCCACAATCAGATGATATAATTTACTGAACATGATTTTAAAAAAATTTTATTACATACTGATCACTGTAATTCTATGTTTAATTTAAAGAAAGGCATTATACTTATCAATAATTGTTGCTGAGTGAGAATGCTATTTAAGTTAATGCATAGCTGTCAACTTTTACGCTTTTTTGATACTACTAAAATTTTATAGAGATTTTCGCCTTGTTTAATAATGAGATTTCGACGATTAAATAAGAGCATATTTCCTATAAAATTTTAGTGGTAAGAAGAAAGCGTAAAAGTTGGCAGCTATGTTAATGTGTTATAATGATAAAGAAGAAAATTTTATGATGGACACAACATACTAGTTACATTTGAGCTGTTCAGTGCACAAATCGATTAATTCCATAAAACAAAAAGTTGAGAAATGCGATAAAATAATGTACATTGTTTTTTAAATCTCCCCTTACAATGTAAATTCAAAAATATATTGTAGATTGCATAAATACAGATATAGCTTTCATCTAACGGTATATGAAATTAATAAGAAAGACTAGCTAAAAAATAACCGTCAGTAATGTTAACAATTTTTATGTGACGGGTAAAGTTAATCGATCTGACAACTGAAAAAAAGTAATAAAGTTAAATTCAGTGTTTAAATTTTTAAGTTTTTTATTACAGAAAAAGTTAGTTATTACATATTTTTATTACAGATTTGCCATAAAAATAAATGTTTAGACTTCTGTTATAATATAAAGTTATAAAATATAGTTTTGCGAAGCTAAGTCTAAGCTAACACTTGTAAAGTGTTCTTTAAAAGATTAAAAAATTCATTTTTCCACGTAACTACCTACAAGCTTACCTACAAGCTTACAGGTGTTCAGTGTGAGCACCTTTCATCACGGCACACATCAAGTCGATAGTTCAGTTCTTCCCAAACGTTGATTAGCAAAGAAGTTCTGTTCAGACGCTCACCCGATCTGACGCCATGTGATTTCTACCTGTGGGAGTTCATAAAGGATCGTGTGTATGTGCCTCCACTATCAGCTGACCATTGCAGCTGTTGCAACAATGACCTCACAAACACTAATCAACGTTTGGAGAGAACTGAGCTATCGACTTGATGTGTGCCGTGTGACGAAAGGTGCTCACATTTGAACACCTGTAAGATTGTAGGTAAAACTGTTTGAGTTGCTCTTTCATTTTATGTATTAATTATAATTTTAAGTTTTATGCAATAAATACTACCAAGAGTTAAAACCCCTATATTCATTTAGAAACACCCTGTATGTTAAATTCAGTAATACAGAAGTAATAGGATTCCATCTTAAATAGAACGTCATCACCATGACAACCTAGAATCATTACCTATCATAGGATATCACTGAATTAACTACGTATGATAGGATTTAATAGAATAAAGAAAACTTTTATTAATATTTTTTTAAGTTTTGATTTAATTTTCATAAAATTTGAAATGGCTCGACAGAATTCAGCAACGATAATATGTATTAAATTTTAAACCATTCGGTTGAATTGTTTTCGCGCTGTTATATGTGGACTAACGGACAGACAGACGGATGGACCAGACGACGACTGTGGTTGTTCCGGATTAATATAATTACGAACGCACCTAAAAAAGCAGTAAATATCATACTTTTTTGCCTGAATGTCAAAGTTAACTAAATTTTGAATTGATATTTGTAGGTTTTCGAATGTGTGGTTAATTTTTGTTGCTGTCATGCGATCTTGAATTTTTGTATCCCTTACTTGATAAAATGCACGTTTTGATAAAATTTCTTTTTAATTACTCTTTTTTTGGTGAAAACATTACAATAAAACCTATGAATCTGAAATATATATATATATATACAGTGGTGGCCAAAATTGTGGACACTTTTAGGTACCTTTCATTACAAAAAGTAAAATGCTACCTACTGCAGCCGTCCGAAGGAAAACACTTCTGGAAATTTTGCAATATTTTCACCGATCATGACCCCCAGATACCAAAACCACCCTCCGTTGAAATGCTGACTTGTATATACATACTATATATATATATATATATATATATATATCCATATGTATATATACACAGGGTGCAAAGGAAAGTCCCTTTAACCTGAAAATACTTGCGAAGCTACACCTGTGTAAATGAGGTAACGGTGCAGTAATGCGACTACGCCCGATTTCATGCAAACGACAGCAGCGCCCCTAGTGGCGAAATTTGGAAGATAGCCATTGCAAATCCATACCAAGATAGCCATTACAGAAAGAGATAGTGCAAAATTTCCAATTAGAAAGTTTTAGAGCTTCAATTAATTAGTACGAAACGACATTTGGTTTACAGGTATAAGATAAATCTTCGCCTGCATACCCAAAAATGTTCGAAATCGATGTACTCCATTTTGTGTAAACATTTCAATGGAATAGCCAGAAGTATGAAGAAATACGCAAAAATACGAACTTATCTCAATACATTTTGATAACATCACACAAAAAAACAAAAAAGACAAACTGTCTCACAGTGATAAAAAGTTAATATTCAGTATGTTCGAAAAGTTCGCCATTGCTCACGATACACGTTTGTATTCGTGAGAGTAATTCTGCATGCACATTTCTCAGAATGGAACGTCTATTGCAAGCTTCTTCAATACGACAACATAGATTTACCCTTTCAAGGGCGGTGGCTAGACGGTCTAGTCACCTAATTTTTATTTCAAAACTGAATAATGGCACCAAGAATATTTTAATAAAATTTTGCTGTTGTAGTGAAAGTGCAAATTAGCGGGGTTTTATTTTCTAAGAAATTCGTTTGAATATTCTGGTGTCAGTCAATTATTTCATTAGTTTACGAAGAGAATTCTTCTGCCCCTGAAAGGGTTAATCTAAAATTTTAAATGCATTGGAAATTAAATTTTTACAGACATTACAGCACAGTATAACGTCACAATCTGCAGTTGTGCACTGCTACATTTCCGGAATCTGAATATGCAAAGTAGAATCGTCGCTCATCAATTTCGGACATTTTTGGGTATACCGGCGAAGATTTATCTTATCCATGTGACCCAAATGTCGTTTCGTACTAATTAATTGATGCTTTAAAACTTTCTAATTGGACATTTTGCCCTATCGCTTTTTGTTTTCGATTTGCAGTGGCTATCTTCCAAATTTTACCACTAGGGGCGCTGCTATCGTTTGCATTAGGTTGGGCGTAATCGCTTTACTATACCATTACCTCACTTGCATAGCTGTAGTTCTCTCCGTTCGCAAGTATTTTCAGGTTAAAGGGACTTCCCTTTGCACCCTGTATATATATATGTATATGTATATAGACAGGCATCATCTCAAATTAAATCTCAAATTTGTCAAGCTGTAACTCTTGAATTTTTTAACCGGATTGGATGAAATTTTTCATATGCATAGTACATACTAATGTCTCGACCGAGTTCGTTGACCAGCTTCATCCGCCATCTTGTTTCAAAATGGCGGCCATTTAAATTTTTTAATTTTTTTATATTTTCTAACATTGTATATTTATAGAAAATGTTGCGTTTCACAAAATGCAAACTCTTATGTATCATTTTAAACAGAATGATAGAAACATTAATAGATATTTTAAAGAGTCACACAGTGTAAGTTAACAACATAGGTCATTTAAAAGAGAAAGTTAGAAACCTAAAAATTTCCAAAAGTGTCCACAAGATTCAAATGGCCGCCATTTTGAAACAAGATGGCGGATGAAGCTGCTCAACGAGGTAGGTCGAGACATTAGTATGTACTATGCATATGAAAAATTTCATCCAAATCGCTTAAAAAATTCGAGAGTTACAGCATGACAAAATTCAGATATAAATATATATATATGTATATAGTATATATAATATAAGTCAGCATTTCAACGGAGGATGGTTTTGGTATCTGGGGGTCATGATCGGCGAAAATACAGCAAAATTTCCCGAAGTGTTTTTCTTCGGACGACTGCAATAGGTAGCTTTTTATTTTTTGTAATGAAAGCTACCTAAAAGTGTCCACAATTTTGGCCTCCACTGAATAAGTTTACTTATGAAGTGTTAAAATAATGGAGTTATTAATAAAGAGGAGGAGACATATAGTGTATTGTCTACGAATTGCGAGTGAAGTAACTGAGGAGGTTGTCACAAGATGGCGGCTGCTTTTTTTTAAATCGGATTTTCAGTTTCTGATTACCGCCAGGGTAAACATCCCACCAGTAAAATGGAATAGAAAATTTCGTCTTAATTAAGCGTCTTAATCATGGAAATTTTTCTCAAAAATGTCGTAAAAATTTCTATTTGTTTTTACTTTCAGTATGTCAGCCTTGTAAAACTGTCAGTTTGTTTCCTGGTTGTCACAATATGGCGGAAACACACGGTCTAACTACCGCCAAAGTAAACTCCTACCAGTAAAAATGAAAAATCTGTTTCTACCATTATTTATGACTGAAATGTTTTAATAATAAGGCGTTTAAATAAGTTGGAATTTTCTATATAAATCTACTGGTGGAAGTTTCCACCGGCGATAAATAATTCCTGTGGCAGCGGTTACAGTTGAAGCTTCACTATTTTAAGGCTATGTCGGTTCCTCTTTATTAATAATTCCATGGTTAAAATACTTTGAACATATTACTTGTAGAAAACAAAAGAAAAAGAAACTGGAATATACTTTTCTAAAACTTTATTCAACATAATTTCATGTCATTTCATCTTCTAATCGCAGTCTTTAATTTTTTTTTATTTTTTTTTTTTACTTTTGACAAGAGTAATATGATATGCATGTCACACGAAATAATCTTGGATCAGCAAAATCGGAATCTGCTACAAACTGATTGACTGATCAGATTATGTTTTTTCTGATATTTCTCCTTTTTTTGTGAGTGTGTGTGTTTCTTGTGTCTCTTTCCTGAATATTTTCTTATCACGGTGTATTACTGTAATCAATAAATAACATTATATTTTGCTAGACAGGCGTATAAGAGAACATTATTTAATACAAGAAATTGATAGAAGAAAATTCTCGTTTGTAAGTAATGTAATATAGTAGATTCTCGTTAACCCCTTCCTGCCTACTGTGACATATATGGCACATACTGAATTTACTCAAATTGTTTGATTCCCACCAGTTTTATAAAATAGTGAAATTAGCTATATTTTACTATCATTTTTACTGTCATTAAATAAGGTGGATATTTCTTTTTCATAAAAGTGGTGCCAATAAGCAATTTGAATTATTCAACCGTAATTTAATTCGGGAGTTAAGGGGTTAATAAGTCTGCATTTAAAACCAGGGACTGATTACCATGGAACTATTAATAAAGAGGAACTGACATATCTTTAAACTAGTGAAGCTTCAACTGTAACCACTTTCGTAGGGGTTGATTACCGGCGGAGAAAACTTCCACCAGTAAATGTAAATAGAAATTTTCTCCTTTTTTAAACGCCTTATTAATGCAAAATTTCAGTCATAAATTATAGCGATATTCATTTCTACTGGTGGAAGATTACTTCGACGGTAGTCATTCCCTGCGTTTCCGACATATTGTGACAACCAAGACAACGTCCTATCAGTGTTAGTGAAAAAGATTATAATAGCTGGGCCAACTACTGCCAGCAAAAAACAAATAAAATTTTTTGCAACATTTGTGAGAGAAAACGTGCATGAATAAGGAGCTTAAATAAGGCGAAATTTTCTATTAAAATTTACTGGTGGAAATATGCCCTGAAGGAAGTAACAAACTGTTGATCCACAGTAAAAGAAAAAAAAAAAGCCACCACCTTGTGACAACCTCCTCAGTTACTGCAGTCGCAATACCCCCCCCCCCCCATATGTCTCTTCCTCTTTATTCATAACTCCATTCTTATTACCAACCCGGAAAATTTCCTCCATTAAAAATAAATAAAAATTTTCGCCTTATTTTTGGCAGTAGTAATTTTGAAAGTATTCCTTCGTTTATTTCTTCACGAAAATTTCTATTAAAATTTGCCCCGTTCGTAACCAGGCCCTCCCCATATTTTAACACTTTTCAACAAAGTTGAAAAGTGTTTATGCATTCGGTTTGTCTGTCCGTCTGTCACGCTCTAACTCTTGTAAATATACTCGGATTTTCATAAAATCGATAAAGGTTATTTAGGGTCATCAAAGCATGTTTGCTATTGTATATGAAGTATGTAGGATTAATAGTTCAATTACAGCGGCACTCAAAAGTATTCCATTACATTATGGTATAGGGGGGAAATCGTTTGCAAAGTATTATAATGCCATTACAGTATTTCAAATGTATTAAAACTGATATAAATCACTGAATTTCACTACGATCACTTTAGGGCATTCATGGCATTTTTTATTCATTTACAGGAAAACAAAAAAGAAAGCGGATATAGTACTGTCTTTGAGTATTAATTGCTGGAGTGTACGGTTTAAAATTCGGTGTGCACTTTTAAATGTAATTAATTTTTTATATGGTACTCGTCATATATAAATTCTATACGTAATATACAGGGCTGCACAACAGTTTTCATGTACCATTCTCGTTATTAGTGCAAATTGCTGAAGGGAGATTTTCAACAGAAGTATATGTATCTCTTATGTGAACTCAATTTTGGCATGCATGTAGTTAATCGATACAAATATATCCTATACTGGGTTGCTAAAAAATTCGGCTAATTTTCCGATTGTAGATGGGAACAGCTGATATTGGGTTTTGAAATGTGTTATGCGTTTCCATATGGTTGAATTAAACGTAATATTTTAACTTTTTAAATGGTGCAGTTTTGTTACATTATTCTGAATGTGTTGGAAAGTGTTTCATAATCTATTCTTGAGGCATGATTTTTTCTTTCTTGTTTGTATTTGAAACTGAGGTAAAAGACACAGTTTAGAGTGTACTACTCGTTGAATAATGCGGACAATTTTTTTCACAAACTGAGTGAGCAAAATCGAAACTGACTTTGTATTTTTCAGAGAGCAACTTTGATGTAACTTTGGTTATTGCGTGATCATAAAATTGTCAGTGACAATAATGAAGGGAAAGAAAACTTTCTACCACCAAAACTGCGATAGATTCAAAAATTGATAATGGCTATCGCCGATATTACCAATGAAAATCAAGGGCTGATCTGGAGAGCCCTCAAGGGGGGGGGGGGCGATTTTAGAAATTTGGAGACTCCAATCTGATGCGTGGGTCGGGGCTAATTTTTTCACTGCGGGTCGTGTTACTTCTACTTCTTGCTGCGGGTCGGGTTAACTTACATTTTTTTGCTGTGAGTCGCATTTGGATCTGGTTGACCTCTACTTTTTGCTGCGGGTCGGGATAACTTCTAATTTTTCCTGCGGGTCGGGTTTGGGTCCGGTTGACTTCTACTTTCCTACTGCGGGTCGGGTTGACTTTTGCTTTGTAGCTGTGCCTAGCGAGTTGGGTTTGTAGCAGATTTACATATATTATTTCGGGTTCGGGTCAGTTACGGACTGGGTTTTCACTCTTGCGAGAAGGGTTCGGGTTGATCCGATTTTTCAATTCCTACTATTAGCTCACACTCTCCCTATATTTATTTATTTATTTATATATTTATCTTGTTCAAATTTTCAATCGTTAATAAAATACTCATTATTCATCCAATCAAGTTGAAATAAATTTTTTTTAACTTGTACTGGATGACAATTGATGTAAATACAGTTTTTTTCAAATATTAATTCATTAATTAAATTTTAATTAATTAATTTTAGTTTTGCATTAAAAACAAAATGGCGGCCATTGGTTGTTGAAGATCAATGAAAATATTTTCAATAAGGGGTTACCATAGGGGGGACCATGTTCTGTCGCCAAATACCGCCAAGTTTGTCGCCAACTTCGCGATATATCGTCCAATTTGGCGGCCAAAATGAGTCGTCAAAAGTGACGCCAACTTGGCGATATCTCTAATATTTCGCCAAATTCCCATAGAGTTCCATTGTAAACCTACTTGCTTATAGAAAATCAACAAATTGAGATATTTTAATACAACAAAAACTAATATTAGCTTAAGGGATTATATTAAATTTTTCTTTGATGGCCTAAGTAGGAATTGACTTTAAAAACAAAATTTTTGTGTTACTTGTTGAAAAGAAAGTCTAAATATTTTTGAAGATAAAAACTATAAACAGTAAAAGCTCCATAACGGACACGACCAAATAATTATTTAGGAATACTTTCTAATCTTCAGGATTATGTAAAAAATACTAATATAGTATAAGACTGCTTGTCACTTTATATCTAATATCAGTTATAATTCAGTAAAGAATGCTTTGAAACTTCTTAACAAACATACCGGGTGTCCTAAAATGGAATGACCTGACTAATTTTAAAATTCAGTAACTTGCAAATGGTGACAGCAATTTACAAAAATTTTGCTGAAGGGTGTAAGATGTGAAGGAAATTTTTTACTGCGATTCTTGATTTTACTTTACAATAGTAGCGATAGATGGCGCACCAAACAATGGTCGTTAAATCGGGGCCCGATTTCTGTCCTACCTCCTCCGGGCATCGATTTAGCGCCTATTGCTTCCAGTGCCATCTATCGTTACTATTTTAAACCAAAATCAAGAATCGCAGTAAAAAAAAAATTCCTGATAATGGATGATCCCATCAAAAACATCTCATGTAAAAAAAAGCCAAGTCTCCTGACTCTTTGACCGTAAAAAGTTCTGAGATCATGTGTAGAGCCAAGCTTAGCTCTCTTATTAACTCTGATATTTTAATTCACAAATTACTTCTAGTCTCTACACCTTTAGTAAATGATTATTTTGTGACTTGGCAATTACGCAGCACAGGAAAGTTATTACGTAAACACTTTACTTATGTTTTGAATTGGGATTAGATTATTTGATTAAGGCTGAATATGAACACGAGGGATAGAAGAAGCCTGAAGGAGGGATGCACCGATTGGGGGTCTTTGGAAAAGAGGGGTCTGGCTCGTATTCACGTGACATAGGAAGAAAATCACCCAAAACTCCGGACATCAAGTTTGACCAGTAGAGAGTTTTCGCATCCGGGCTTACAATGTAACGTAAAATTATTTCCATGCTACAAATACATATATGTTCAGTGCTCTTATAGAAACTATTTTATTCAAAACTTTATAAATAAACGTTAATATTAACATGTAAACAACAGCCTTTACACTTTCGTGCTGCGTCATTGCCAAGTCACAAAATAATCATTTACTAAAGGTGTAGAGACTAGAAGTAATTTGTGAATTAAAATATCAGAGTTAATAAGAGAGCTAAGCTTGGCTCTACACATCATCTCAGAACTTTTTACGGTCAAAGAGTCAGGAGACTTGGCTTTTTTTTACATGAGATGTTTTTGATGGGATTTCACTTCTTTTTGTAAGGAGAAAGCCAAAGAAAGCTTTTCCAGTAGCGTCGATTTCAATTACACTATCTTTAACTTCGTAGACTTTATGGCTCCTGATTGCTTCGATGTTCCGCTTTTCCTAGAAAAGCGAATTGGCATGTGTGCTACTGTTTGAAATCCATTCATTCAAATTTTCTAGTAACTATATTAGTTTTTGTTTCAATTTATCAACTGTTCAATCAAAGTCCTCCAAAGTTAATTCTACTGCAGAGTCCATTTTATAACTTTGTCTGCTTCCAGTCTATTTCCCTTTTTTTTAGTTATAGCTCTCGTAATGTTTTCTAAAGTGTTTATTTTAAACTGCAGCTTACCTCTAGACCTTTTTCGTCAGTAAGCTCCAATACTCATACCAGGGTGGGCAACAGAACAACGCGCGACTTCTTAGCGAGCTACGTCTTCCCATTTCAGAGTGTGAATCGTTGTAACGTTTTAATGTGTGTTTTTGTTTTCGAAAATGGTTTTGACGATAGAGAGCTCTAGCTTCTTGGAGCTGTTGAGAACGCGATTTCTCGGAACGATTAGCCCTTCCCCTTTTGACCTCAATAGGTCTTCTAATTTTTTTCACTAGTTGATTTCTCTCTGTGATAGGTATTCATTTGGAAAAATAATAGATTATTGCTAGCTGTTAAGAAGTGGAAGTAGAACGTCAAAGTGACCTCCTAAGAAACTAATCCCAGCTAATCCCAGTGCGCAACCACATACTCAACTATAGCACATCTGATATCATACGACTAGGCTATGTTACCTAGCACAGAAAAGAAAATATAGATGAAACAGATACGAACGATCTCCAGATGTAGGAACTACTCGATGAGGACTTTCTTCGCTGTGATCAAAATATAACATTCCAGTTTTTTCCTTTCAAACTTTCTTCGATCAACAATGTCTTTCGTTGGAATATCATACAATTTCGCGTTTCCCTTCGTTACCGCGTCTTTTCAGCAATTTTGCAGATGCACACCGACATCTAGAATTCAAATTTTACACAATAAAAAACTGTGTCGCCAAAATTTGAAATTCAGTTATTCCTCTTTTCGATATGTAACACTTACAATCAAGTTATTTTTAGAAACAAGTAGGTGAAACAATTTTACACAAAAGTTTCAATCCTTCATACTTTCGAATTTAAAGTAAATCGTAATAATTTTATTATTTAAATGATTTTAGTACACAGTAGACTGAGCATAGCTCGGTAGTTTTTTTTTAAATATTTATTTTGTTTTAGTAAATGTAGAAATGTGATAGATACTATCCGCAAAGCATCAATAAGTTGCGGAGAATATAGCGGAATTTTTGTTAATGCGTCTCCTCTTAAGACGCATCTCCGGTTAATGCGGACAGTTTCATTTTCCCATCATATTTAATTAATGTTAAAGGCATCGTTTATTGCGGATTTCGGTTACAGATGAAAAATGGCCTCCCTTGGAAGTCCACTAACGGTTGTTAACTGAATATTCACATCTACCACTCGTAGTCTTAGCACGGTTGAAAGTGAAAAGTCAGAGAAAATGACGTCATAGTGGTGCAAAAGTGATAATGTTTAAGTTTTAAATATAAAAATAATTGACTTCTTTTCAATATGTCATTTTTTCTGGAGAGAGGGGAATGTAGAATTTTGATTTTGAATTCCAAATCGATAATTTGAGTACCTAAAAAACATATTTAAAAAAATTATACATCGCAGGGGAGTTTGTATTGCCATTAAAAAAAAAAAACTTTTTTTTACGTATGCGATTATGTTAGTCATATCCTGAGTGCCACTCTCCATGCTTTATAAACATTGAATTTATTATTCTTCAACAATTGTTGTCTACGTCTACGTCAATAGTTTGGCAACAAATGTGGGTTATTTTGTAAATATGAGGTAAGTTTGACAGCAAAATTCTCTTGCTTTTAAAACTGCTGCTAATTTTGCGCCATGGTCTATTGATATTGCATCAAACTATAGCGATGTTTAAAATAATATGGTACTGATGCTAAATATAGCAAAAGTATAAGAGCTGCTATCTATCAAGAAATGTTAGCATATTTGCAGAATGTTTATAAAATATTTCAATTCACTAAATTAACATTTGGTAAAATGAATTAATTTTATTTGGGTACTATTTGAGGCACAGATGTCATATTCGCCCCATATTGGCGCGTTATTTTTCCGACGCTGATTTGGCGAAAACATCAACAGCATAAACAACAACATCCGGGTTACCATATCAAGCAAAATAACGACACTTTGGCGCCGGTTAAGTATACATTGCGTATATGACATTGGCGTCAGAAAAAAATCGCGCCAATATGGGGCGAATATGACATCTGTACCCTATTTGATTATCCCGTCGATCAATTTCGCCAAACAATTCGCCAAATTATACAAATTGCCGTATTTTTATTTTAAATAACGAAAAAACAAATAAATTAATAAAACCTTAATGAAACTAGAAGTAAAAAGTCGAATTAGAAATCATTTGATGACGTAACAAACACTTGTATGGTGTTTAATGTCAAGTGAATGCGACATTTACGATCATCCATTATTAGCGTTTAATCTTATAGTTTGGCGATAGTTTTTCGGTCGACGGGATAATCAAGTAGTACCTTTATTTGTTCTAGTCAATTAAAACGAATTTTACTGTATTCAGGACCCAGCTATTTCGTGCTCGATTTAGTATAGTTGAAAAACCGATGGTTTAGTTGACAAACTGCGTTTTATCATGTTGATAATCAGTGAGCAACAGTATTGGCAACAGTTCCGATTACGGAAAATAAAAGATTTTCGATTTTTTTTTTTCGAATTTTCCAAATTTTTTAATTTTTTCTTTCTTTGTATCCCAAATACTACCTTCTTACCAAATTTCAAGTTTCTAGGGCTACAGGATGTACCTCAGATTTTTGATGATCGGTGAGTCAGTCAGTGTCGAAAAAGCGAAACTTTGAGTTCATATATTTTCTGAACTAGAAAAGATGGAAACAGGAAATTTTACCATTTGCTTCCGTTTGAAGAGTACTTTTAGAAAAACAGAGTTTCAAGTTCCTGGGAAATTCCAGCGAAGGGATATAGGGCTCTCAAAAGTACCCTGAGTTGCTTCCAGAAAAGGATGCTTACGGCTGTCCTTTCTCGACTTGGCAGGGGCACTACCGTGCCCCCAGATTCTGAGTAAAATTAAAAATTTTGAAATTCAAAGCAAATTTTCTGAAAGGTTACAGCAGGTGGGGGATTCCAACCTGGCACTAATTATTTTTAGTGCAGATCGAGTTAGCTGTTTTGGATTCGGGTCGATTTCAGGCTGAGTGTAGATTCCTGCAAGCTGGGTTTGGGTTAACCTGTTTTTTTCAAAAGTTAGTTCAGTGTATTATTTCAGATTAAAAACCATGCCTATTAATATAAACATAAATGTATGTGTGTGTGCTGTTTTCTAAAGAGACTATTGTATTTTTTCCACGACTCTTTGATGAACTTCGCACTTCTTTGAATCTTTGACGAAATTTGCGTTTCTTCCGCAAACCCTTGACGAAATTAATTTAATTTTGCATCCCTTTGATAAAATTCGCGTTTTTCCCGCGACTCTTCGAAGAAATTCGCGTTTTCCCCGCGATCGTTTGACGAAATTCACGTTTCTTTCGTGATTCTCTGGTAAAATTTGCATTTTTTCCGTGATCCTTTGACGAAACTTGAGTTTTTTCCGCTGTCCTTTGACGAAAGTCACGGTTTTCTCGATGATTTGAGGAATTTCGCGTTTTTTCCGTGGCCTCCTGGCCAAATTCGCGTTTTTTCCGCCGTTCTTTGAACAAATTCACTTTTTTTCCGCGATCCTTCAGCGAAATTGAAGTCATTTTCTGTGGACGATTGACGAAATAGATTTTTTATGGAGACCATTTGTCAACATTCGCTATTGTTTTTATGTCCGAATTTTTGGATTGTTGAATTTTTTTAATTTTGGGAACCAAATGCCTTAACCCTCTCGCTGCGTAATTTCTTTTTTATTTTTATTTTATTAGAATAGGTTCAAAAATTGCGCATTACATATTTCGAATCTGTATATATTTCAGAGTTAAAATATATCCAAAATCTTTGTGAAAGAGTTTTTTCTTTTTTTTTTTTTTTTAAATAGAATTTGATCATAAAAAAAGATTTGCTGCGGAAATTGCGGATTGCGAAAATATTGCTATTTTTACGTTGGCCGTGGAAATCGCGGGATGCGCAGCAAGAGGGTTAAATTTGCGGAAAATTCGGAACAGAATCACCCCTGTTCCTGACATCTTACATAACCCTGCAGCAAGTATTTTTTTTAGTTGCTGTCACCATTTGCAATTTACTGAATTTTAAAATCAGTCAGTCCATTTTTGGACACCTGTTGTATTCAGTAGCTGATGACTGAAAGAAGCAAAGAAAAAAATTAAACCTGACCTCGACATGTCAGTTAGAGGTTTACCCGGGCCGAAATATCCAGGTCCTAGTCTTGGTCCAACCCACAAAGAAAAAAAAATATATATATATATATTGGGCCGGCCGGTATAAAAGCTAAAAAATCGACTCCAGCCCTGCCTGCATCATGCAATTAAAATTATTCATAAAGTACACTTCCTTATGCTCATATTTTATTTTCAGATTACGTTCAAAATTCATGAATACAGAGAAACAATAATATTAATGACTATTTAGGCAATTATGTACATAAATACCACGCAAAAATATGACTTAGAAAATTACATTCAAATGTAAATCCAGTAAGAAAATCAGTTTAGAATGAAAGAAGCAGATGATAAAAGAAAATCATAATTTTAAAGCTCTAGAATGAAAAAAGTAGATTTTAAAAAATGCATCTCAGTAACTTATCAAATCAAATTTCTAAAGATTTCACTCAACAAATGTACAGCAGAAATATGAATTTTTACCAATAGCAAATAAGATGCCCGACCAACTTGGGCTCGGGGGTAAGAATTTAGAGGAGTACACGAGTCGCGGTCGGGCCAATAATGCTTATCATAAGGGTTCACACTGATCGAACGTTTAGCTTTTATTCCGGACCGAGCCCCGACCAGGAAATTTTGGCCAGTGCAGACCTCTAGGAAGAATGAAGTTCAAGACAGTCTCGATCTGGAAGAAAAAGAATTCTGGCCCGATCCGAATATACAAAAAGTTTAAGATCAGGGCACGACCCGGATCTAAAGGAGAGAAGACCTGACCCAGTCCGAGCCTCGTGGATTTAAAGTGGAGCGACCCGGGTCGGGTCGCGCCGGATTCGAGCTTCGCCCCAAGTCATTTCGCGTGAGGATGCATGTTGTTTTGCAAACATTTTATTAGCCCAAGGGGGAGGCTATCACCCCTTCGCCCCCCCCTTAGATCCACCATTGAAGAAAATGTGATATAATAGACCAAAATTCCAACAATAAAGATATATATAGAAATTTTCGCCTTATTTAAGACAGTAATTTTGAAGGAATACTTCGTTTAAATAACACGAAAGTTTCTATTAAATTTTACTAGTGGAAATATGTCCTGTTGGTAATCAGGCCCTGCTTAAGATGTACCTCAGATTAATCAAGAACATTTTGTTTTCTTCATCATTTATTGTTTGAAATTAATGTTAAAGACACAGCTTAAAGTGATCATCGAATAATGTGGGCAATTATTTTCAAAAACTGACTGAGCAAAATCGAAACTGGCTTTGAATGTATTTTTCAGAGAAAAACTTTGATGTAACTTTGGTTACTGCGTGATCAAAAAATTGCCAAGTGAGAGTAATAAAGAGAAAGAAAACGTCCTATCACCAAAACTGCGAGAGATTCAAAATTGTATAATGGCTATCGCCGATATTATCAATGAAAATATTATATAACAGATTAAACTTCTACCAGTAAAGATAAATAAAAATTTTCGCCTTATTTATGACATTAATTTTGAAAGAATACTTCGTTTAAATAACACGAAAATTTCTATTAAAATTTGCAAGTGGAAATATGCCCCGTTGGTAATCAGGCCCTGCTTAAAACGTACTTCAGGTTAATTAAGAAAATTTTGTTTTTTCATCATTTCTTATTTGAAATTAATGTTAAAGTCACAAGTTAAAGTGTGCTATTCATTGATTAATGTGGGCTATTTTTTTCACAAATTAACTGAGCAGAATCGATACTGCTTTTCAACGCAATTTTTCAAGAGCAACTTTGATGTAACTTTGGTTATTGCGTGATCAAAAAACTGCCACTGACAATAATGAATAGAAAGAAAACTATCTACCACCAAAACTGCGAGAGATTAAAAAATTGATAATGTCTATTACCCGGTATTACCAATGAAAATGCGATATAACAGGCCAAACTTCCACCAGTAAATATAAATCGAGATCATCTTATTTATGACAGTAATTTTGAAGGAACACTTCGTTTAAATAACACGAAAATTTCTATTAGATTTTACTACTGGAATTATGCCCCGTTGGTAAACAGGCCCTGCTTAAGACATAAGTCAAGTTAATTAAGAAAATTTTGTTATCTTAATCATTTCTTATTTGAAATTAATGTTAAAGACTACTCATGGTACTACTCATCGAATAATGTAGGCAATTTTTTTCACAAGCTAACTGAGCAGAATCGAAACTGCTTTTGAACGTATTTTTTCAAGAGCAACTTTGATGTGACTTTGGTTATTGTGCGATCAAAAAATTGCCACCGACAATAATGAAGAGAAAGAAAACTTTCTACCATCAAAAACGCGAGAGATTCAAAAATTGATATTGGCTATTGCCGATATTATCAATGAAAATGTGATATAACAGAAAAAACTTCGCCAGTAAAGATAAATAGAAAATTCACCTTATGTATGACAATAATTTTGAAAGAATCCTTCGTTTAAATAACACGAATATTTCTATTAAAATTTACAAGTGGAAATATGACCCGTTGGTAATCAGGCCCTGCTTAAGAAGTACCTCAGATTAATTAAGAAAATTTTGTTTTCATCATCATTTCTTATTTGAAATTAATGTGAAAGACACAGCTTAAAGTGTACATCGAATAATGCGGGAAATTTTTTTCACAAACAATCTGAGCAGAATCGAAATTCAAAACTGCTTTTGAACGTATTTTTTCAAGAGCAACTTTGATGTAACTTCGGTTATTGTGTGATCAAAAAATTGCCAGTGACAATAATGAACAGAAAGAAAATTTTCTGCCACCAAAATTTCGAGAGATTCAAAAATTGATAGTGGCTATCGCCGATATTACCAGTGAAAATGTGATATAACAGACCAAACTTCCACCAGTAAATAGATAAATAGAAATTTTCGCCGTATTTATGACAGTAATTTTGAAAGAATACTACAGACGACGACACTATTGGGGAGAAATTTGTGAAATTTTGTGACAGACATAATGAAGGAATGGGAATTTGTTTGAGCGAAAAAAAAATTTAGTTCAAATTTTCGCCACCAGAGGACGTTTTTTAATTAATTATACTTTTTTAAAAATTTTTATGCTTTATTTTTTTTTTTCAGATTAAATGAGACAAATGTACAGACCGCCCCCTGAAAAAAATAAAGGGTAAAAACTTTTAAAAGTTATTGGTGTTCGAATTGAATGGTCCGTACAAACTCTAAAAAAAATAAAAAATCCACCTACGACGGCCGCCATTTTTTTTCTCAGAGCTCAGGTCTAGTATTAAGTGTGTGGTGGCTAAATGTGTAATTTATTAAAAAAGCCTTCTGGTGATGAAATTTTGAACTAAATTTTTTCCCGCTCAAACAAATTCCCATTCCCTTATTATGCCCGCCACAAAATTTCACAACTTTTTGACCAATAGTTTCGTCTACAGACAACTTTAAAGTAGGGTCGTTTAATTATGGACACTCTGTATATTGAATTTCAAACGATTCGGTTTGGTAGTTTTTGCGCTGTTATGTGCGGACAGATAGACAGACGGACCAGACGGCGAGTGTAGGTGCTACGTATTTATATAATTACGAACGCACCTAAAAAGTAGCCTACACTGCCCGTGGAAGTCACGGGCGCGAGAATTAAAAGGCTAAAGTCAAATTATATAAGTACGGCAATTTATTTGCGTATTTGTTTTGTCCCTAGTAATTTATGATTTCGTATTAGTAAATTGTCATGCATGTAGAAGTAAATTCAGTCAGAAGACGAAAAAGGAACTAACTGTGTTCAAACTCGTAAATATTTAATTATAGACTTCTGGGTTATCACTAAAAATACAAATACTGGTTCTAGACTATATGAAATATACAGGGATAAGATATTTAAACATTAAAGAAAGGAGATTGCAGCACGGATTTACTCAAATCCGAACAAATAAAATAAAAACGCCCTATCCGAGTGCAGCCGGCAGAGAGTACCTTTCAACGCCGAAGAGCATCTCCACAGATTCCAGTGCCCAGCCTTCAGTTTTCGCTGAGCTAACCATCTTCTCATGGGAATTCGACTTTGAGTAGTCAGAACATCTGGTCTGCGGTATTGTTTTGCCTTCACATTCATTAACTTGCTTTTTAACTAAAATCCCCAAATTAAAGAAAAAATTGCCTATTTTAGCATTAAGTTGGTAATCTATTTTTTAAAATTAATTACTTATCAAATAGATTAAGCTAAATAAAGCTATAAAAAGTGATAAAACATCTTTATTTAGTATTTCAAATGAAAATCAAATTTCGAAGTAATTGCTTAAAAGGCGCAAAGGCCAACATAGTGAAAAAGATTCCAAGCCAGGACTCGAACCCGGGCCATCAGTATAACGCACTGACGTTCTACCGACTAAACCACTTGGAACGATACACAGCTCGGAAAATTTCTCACTATTATATGTTGGCAAGGCTACAAACGCAGCACAAGATGGAATATTTATCGTGAGCCACCGACTTGGGGCTAACACGAAACATAATTAAATCTAGCATCGATAGAAACTATACTAATACATGGAAATTATTCCAGAGAGAAACATTCGCCTTGGATACAATATTTCAAATGAAAATCAAATTTCGAAGTAATTGCTTAAAAGGCGCAAAGGCCAACATAGTGAAAAAGATTCCAAGCCGGGACTCGAACCCGGGCCATCAGTATAGCGCATTGACGTTCTACCGACTAAACCACTTGGAACGATACACAGCTCGGAAAATTTGTGTTGAAACTATGATGAAAAAAACTATGTTGGCCTTTGCGCCTTTTAAGCAATTACTTCGAAATTTGATTTTCATTTGAAATATTGTATCCAAGGCGAATGTTTCTTTCTGGAATAATTTCCATGCATTAATCTTTATTTAGATTAACGAACGTTTCATCGCACAAACGGCGACATTTCCAAGATCATTCATGAGAGAAATCTCTTCTGTTCTATGTTAGTTACACTATAGTAGTAATCTATTTAAGTGAAAATATTTCTATCATGAATGATTTTGAAAATGTCGCCATTTGTGCGATGAAACGTTCGTCAGTCTAAATAAAGGTGTTTGATCACTTTTTATAACATTATTTAGCTTAATCTGTTTGATAAATATTTAATTTAAAAAAATAAATTACCAACTTAATGCTAAAATAGACTCCTATATAACTCCCCTTAATATAGTTTAAAAAAAATTACTTTTAAATGTAAAAATAAACTAGTATGTTGTGGCCATCACAAAACTTTCTTCTATATAAATCACGTCAATTAAATCATTTAAATAGTAAAATAAATTACATCAATTTATTCATATAAAAGTATACCTGAATTTGAAATTTAATGAAAATTCGTGCATTAGTTATTGAAATAGAGCTGTAGGAGAAATTTTGGAAAATGTAGCATAGCAGTGCCACCTGTTGAGCGATTTGCACCAAAACACAAACAGTACTAATTCATATACCGGAATCGTAAACCGGAATCGCCAAAACACAAACAGTACTAATTCGTATACCGGAATCTGAAGTTGGATGAAAATCCGTGTATTAGTTCTGGAGCTAAAGCTACTGTGGAAATCACAAAAAATGCAGCACAGCAGCGCCACCTGTTGAGCGATTTACACCAAAAGGTACAAAACATCAATTCATGTCAAGAACTAACTGAATCTGAAATTTGATGAAAATCCGTGCATTAGTTCTGGACATTGAGCTATTGTGGAAGTCGAGAAAAACGCTGCATAGCAGCGCCACCTGATGAGCGATTTACAGCAAAACATAAACAGCACTAATTCATATCCAGGTATACCTGAATCTGAAGTTTGTTGAAAACCCGAGCATAAGTTCTTGAGATAGAGCTATCGCGGAAATCACAAAAAATGCAGCATAGCAGCGCCACCTGTTGAGCGATTTACACCACAAGGTGCAAAACGTCAACTCATGTCAAGCACTAACAGAATCTGAAGTTTGATGAAAATCCGTGCATTATTTCTTGAGATAGAGCTATTTCGAAAATCGTGTAAATGCAGCATAGCAGCGCCATCTGTTGGGCGATTTGCACCAAAACGTTACCAGCACCAATTCATATCAAGGATTAACTAAATCTGAAGTTTGATGAAAACCCGTGCATTAGTTCTTGAGATAGAGCTAGTGCAGAAATCGCGGGAAATGCAGCATAGCAGCGCCACCTGTTGAGCGATTTACACCGAAAACTAATCAGCATCAATTTGTATTAGGGACTAACTTAATATAAATTTTTATTAAATTCCGTGCATTAGTTCTTGAGATAGAGCGCCCACAAAATTTGTGTCACATACACACAGACAGACAGACAGACAGACACACAGACAGACAGACAGACTCACAGAGTCACAGACAGACATTTTGTAAAAACATGTTTTTTGGAATCTCTGACCCCTAAAACGTGTAAATCCGTCGAAAACCGAAAGTCGAAAATTTTCATGAATCCAATACTTTCTTCTTGTAAAGATAGAAGAAAGTAATAAAAACTGGAATGCTCATAGAAACTTTCCTAAAATTTTACCCGACAGAACTTTATGTTATCCCAAACTGTAATCACAGCTCCTAAAGTAGTGTAATCATATTTTCTTTTCTTTCTGACAAGAGTAATGTGATATATGCCACATGAAATAACCCTGGATCAGCAAAATCGGAAACTGCTACAAAATGATTGACTGGTCAGATTACGGTATTCCGATATCTTTTTCTTCGTTTTCTCTGTGATTCTTTCCTGAATATTTTTCTGTCACAGTGTTTTATTGTAATCAATAAATGTCAATGTGTTTTCTAGATAGACATATAGGAAATCAGAACACAGGAATATAAACCCTTTTTAACATTTTCCAACATAGTATGAAAAGTGTTTCCCTGACCGCCGAGCAAGCCGCAAAATTGTAATGTTGTTTTCTCCGAAAAAATTTTTAAATGCTAAAAAACGATGTTTTTTCTAGCCTGATGTAAATTATTTTATTACGTATAGGCTCATTAATCATAACTTATTTTTTTTTACAGGATTATATCTATAGAATTATATTAAGGTGTCTCAAAACACTTAAAATTGTAAAAAAAAAAAAAAAAAAAAGAGAGAGAAAAAAAAAAGAGAAAAACTAGAGAACAGGAATTCTGTTTTTTCAGAATTTAGTGTCGCCCCCGGCATTTCCGTTACTTCATTTTCTTCTGATGGACTCATGGTTTCTATTATTATGAAACAGCCATTATAAATGAAGTGTTAGGTGAAGATAAAAGAGCAGCCGTAAAAAGTTAGAACACTGATTTTCTGGTCAGAATGTGAAAAAAAAATAGCCATAATTTTTTTTTTTTTTTTTTTTTTTTTTTTTGCCACCAGTTCATCAGCAGAAAATAACTCGGATAAGCGGGACTCTACTGCTGTACAAAACGCATTTCAATTTTAAGACTTAAAGCACACGTTTTATTTTACGTAAAATGACGTCATTCGCATCCGCTTAAGAATTCCACATTTACGATCTACTTTTAAACATCTACAGTAAAGCATGCATAGCACGTCACTATCGCGAAATGATGCACAAATGCAGCAAAAAAATGCCGTCATTCAAAAAAATCGACAAAAAAAAAAAAAAAAAAACCCGGCTATCTAATGATTTATAGATACTTAAAATTAAATATAGTTTATAATAGCTCCATTGTTTTAACAGAAATCATTCGTTTATATTTTTTTTCAAAATAGCACGTATTTTAATTACATTTTCTTTCGGTTGTTATGAGAAAATGGCTACAAAAATATATAATTACTATTTTAGAACTATTTTTCCTTTACTTTCTACAGAAATGGAGTACTTCCGTTGCCAATATTAAGCAAATGGCTCTAAAAGCTACAAAAAAATTAATATTTCAAAAATAAATGCGGATACAGTTTTCAAACAGAACGCATTTAAAAGTACTTTTTTTTCTAATACGACGGTATAAAAATTGAAAATGTGCGATGCTTAGAAGTTTAAAAAATTGCTATAGAGTATTTAATCGTACTGCTTTGTTTTACGGCTGGCTTCTGTAAGGTAACGTTATTTTTTGGAATAGACAAAATAAGCTGGGAGAAAGAAATAGCATACCGTACCGGGGACTAAAAATCATTTTCAACATTTAATGTCTTAAAATGTATAGGATTTTAAAACACAATTTTCATTGGGATGAAAGGTATCAGTATGGTCTTTCATTTCACATATTTAAAACATGACAAGATGCAGAATTATTATTTATAGGGTGCTCCAAACTGTCAGACATTTTTCGAGCAGAAAATTGGTATAACAGCTTACGCGCAGGATTACAAAATACATTTTGCAACTAGAATATTTTTTTGTGCTATATTATATTCCAGACTGTAGTAATTACCCTGAAATTAAATTAATTTGTATTTATAGCGTTTTTATATTTTTAATACAATGTTGTATTTAGATAATACAAAATTTTGAAAATTTCAACAGTATAATCCTTCTATATATAAAAAAAAGTAACGCTTTTGAAATGGACCAATGAAAATCTGCGTAGATACCGCGATGCACATCTGATTGGTCAGAGATTTCTGACGCTATAAGGGGGTTACCAAGGCAGGGGGGAGACCCGTCTGTGTCGCCAAACGTCGCCAAGTTTGTCACCAACTTGGCGCTATTTTCCAGTATTTCGTCAAATTTCCATAGACTCTCATTGAAATCCAATAGGGTTTGCTTGCTTGCAGAAAATCAACAAATTGAGGTATTTCAATGCAACAAAAACTAATATTAGCTTATGAATAGAGCTTAATTGAATTATTTACATTATTTTTAAGCACAAATACTAACTTTACAATATTCGTAGCACTATATATATAATTTTACACATATATGTTGGCGGAAAAAAGGCGGCGAAGTGAAAATTTCAAAGGAGAGGAGATTTACATGATAAGATTATTTACTGTAATTACAAATTAGCGACCTCGTTACATAGATAAAGAAAAAAGTTTCAAATAACTTTAATAAATTTGTTACTTTTTTGATTTAACATATTTTTTTTAATTTAGAATATTTTTAATTTTTAAATTTCTATAACTTATAATTTTATTTAAGTCATCTGAAATATATATATATATTTTTTAAACAATTAAAAGGATATTTTAGGTTCATTTATACAGACTACCATGAAATATACGTTTTGAAAATTTCATGAAAAAATATTCAGAAGTTTTTCAGATATCGTGCGCGTTATGCCCAAAAATGTCATTTGGAAATACTAAATGACTTCAAAGTTTCGGAAACGCTGCTTCAGCTATTGAGCGGGTACAACTCTCGAAAATATTGAAGTTTTGAGAGTCCGGAGATCCCCCTTAATTTAAATAATGGTTCTATTGCAGTGAAACTTACAGCTTAGTGAACGGATATATTTGTTCGTGGCGGTGAGAAGGTTTTAAACCCCAAGGGGGTTACTATGGCATGTTCGGTATTGAAAATGAAGTGTGCAGCATTTATAGGTCATCTACAGGGACAAGGACAATCAAAAGAATTCCGTTACATTGCGGTCTATGAGGGAAAATCATTTACGGCGTATTTTAATAATATTACACTACTTTAAACATATTGAAATTGCTCTTTATCACCGAGGTGTACTGCAAGGTTCTTATTACAGAATATGGTGTGCACAGAATTTATCGTTTATTTACACGGACACACAAAAGAATTTGGCGGTAGAAGAAAATGAACAGTAATTAAACTATTGAAATCTACAAACAATAATTGTTGGAAGTGCGTTTTCAGTTGTGTATGCGCTTTAAAATTTAACTATCATTTAAATATTGCTTTGGTGTTTATGAATTCTAAAGATCATATACAGGGCCGCACAAAATTTCTCAACAAGATCCGTTTATTGGCGGACATTTTCTACTGTGCTATGCGTTTAATTAAACTAACTTATAGCATACTATGTAGTATACATACATATACAGGACTGCACAAAAAAATCGTATATTTTCTCGAATAGTCATGGTAATAGTAAAACTTTGGTTTTCAAATACGTTATGGTTATGCGTTTTCCAAATTGTTCATTTAAACATCATCTTTCACCTTAGTAATTTAATAAATAATGACCAAAAAAAAACCCCCAAAATTCTTTCTTTTCGAGCTTCATTTTCCCCCGATGCGGAAATAAGGCTTTTGCGCGTACGCTAGCGCTTTTTCCCTCTCGCAAGGACGGAGATGAGTTTTGAATGAGAGTGAGTTGCGATTTTTAATTAATAACTCAACTAATTATTAGAATTTTCAATTTCCGAGTCTCAAATGCAACAGGAGAGACTTTGGGCTATCTTCACAAAATTTATCAGATTTGTACGTTCTTTAGATCTCGCTAGCTATCGCAGACACGCAGACAGACACACAGACAGACCGAAAATTTCTTTAATTAGTATAGATTAATAATTGTAGCAATAGATTTTCCGCAATTTAATAAATTCATTATTAGTAGCAAAATGAAATCAAAATCTCTATTGTTCGCTACACTGTAAAATGCAATTCAAATTAAATGTCCTAAATCAATCTTTTGATCTGAATTTAAATAAGCATCGATGAAAAAAGGGAAATTCGAATATGAAGCTCTATCTCCTTTTTTTTCAAACTAGATTTCTGGATCTCTTTGTGAAACAAATATCTGTAATTCAATATTATTTTCTTCTGAAACTGAGTATAACATTTAGAATACAAATATGTTAGTACACCAAATGAAAGCCCAATAGAAACTTAAACGATTGCAATTCAAACAACTTTCGTAGAAATTCCAGATAAAATGGAATAAATGAGATAGTATCCACGCAGACAATCATCTTTGAACAATTATTTGTTCCACCAGTCTATCATACGAGAAGAATTTAGAAATGTTAATAAATGTAGTGGCAAAAAAGAGAAAAATTTTGATGAATTTATTAAATATATAGAAACATAAAGTCAAAATCTATATTATCCGCTATATTGTAAAATTCAGTGCACATGAAATGTTCGGAATCAATATTTTAATCTGAATATGAGTATTGCATTGATGAAGAATGGAAAGCGCAAATTTGAAGTTTTATCTTACCATTTTTAAATCGGGATTCCCGGATATCTTTATGAAACTAATATCTGCAATTCAATACTTCAGAAACTGGGTATAACATTTAGAATAAAAACATCTTAGTTTGTCAAATGAAAACTCAATCGAAACTTAAATTATAGTATGCAGTTTCTTCAATAACATTTTTAGTAGGGAAATCCAGAAAAACAAGTCGGAAATTGTATGTCAAACATGGCAAATGAGGTGAGTTCGTACTATAACTAGTTTTATAAATATTCAGATCATGGTGCCATAGCTATTGTACTCTTATGAAAAAATGGATGAATACAAAATTTATTACGATTCTATATATTAACCCTTTATCTACTGACGGTACTTATAAGTACCACTCACTTTAAACTTTCATCCCATAATGAATATTACTAATGTTCTAAAGGTACTTTGGAAAATTACACTTTTAACTCCACTTTATCCGGATACATGGCAGCAGTAGTTCTAGGTTTGTTATTTTAGCGAGAAAGGAGACTATCTTTGACACAGACGATGGGTTTTGTGCCGACATTTTGTACAGATTGTCACGTTCGACTTTTTATTGCTGCAAACACAGTAAGGGATATAAGATAAGTGTTGGAATTTTTTTGTATGTTTATTATGCTCTCAGAATGCAGTTTGATTAGCTATTTTAGGTTAATGGTGTAGGTATTTGATTTAACAGTTGAATTACTCGGTGGTACTTATAAGTACCGTCAGTACACTGGGTGTTGGAGAAAAACTCCTTGTTTACTTTTCGTCTGCGTAGTTATCCATCGTTTTCATCTGCTTTAAAATGTAATTACTAAAATGTAGTGCAGTAATGATTTCCCTGATATTTCTTTTCCGTTTCGTTGCTATTTTTTTTTTATATAGGAAATTGAAAAAGTTGTGGCACCGGCTCGTTTTTTGCAAGCTAGAAATGGCATATGTAAATTCATATATTGCATATGTGGAGATGCGAGAGAACATGTTGTCCCTGGAATATAGACGTCGCATAACTAAAGGACTGCTAACAAGATCGAAACCTAAAAAAAAATAGTTTTTTTAACCCTTTTAGGGACAAAGCATTTTCAATTCTAAAGTGTTGAAATAAATAATTGCCACGGAATTTGCCAAAAGTTTTAATTGTAAATAAGAAAAAGCCTATATTTCACATACTTATTAAATCGAAAATATTTTCTGGTGTCATTTGAAATACCTTGTGGGTTTTCTGTTGCGATATTTTAGTCATAGTGTACTGACGGTACTTTAAAGTACCACTTTAATTAATTACGTCTAAATAATTAAATTTCTCACGGGTAAGTATTTTTTTTTTATTTATCCTTTATTAGTAACTGAAAAAATAAGTATTACATGTAAACAAATTGCAGTAGATCATAATGCAGTAGATAAAGGGTTAAATTCAGTAATGCGGAAATAATAGGACTCCATCTTAAATAGGACGTCATCACCATAGCAACCTAGAATCATTGCCAGCTATCATGGGATATCATTGAATTAATGACGTATGATAGGATTTAATGAGGAAAACATTTATTAATATCTTTTAAAGTTTTGAATCGATTTTCATAAAATTTTAAATGACGCGACAACATTCTGCAACGAGTCTATATATTAAATTCCAAAACATTCGGTTGGGTAGTTTTTGCGCTGTTATATGCGGACCGACGACGACTATAGGTGCTACGTATTTATATAATTACAAAAGCACCTAAAAATGGTATAAATGTGATAATATCCACGCAGACGATTAATCTTTAAACATCTATTCGTTCCATCAGTCTAATATATATGAGGAATTCGGACATTTTAATAAACGTAGTGACAGATTGCGCGCAATTTGATGAATTTATTACTTATAGTAAATTCGTAAAGTGAAATCAAAATTTATATTATCTGCTATGCTGTGAAATGCAGTTCAAATGAAATTTTCTGAGTTACTATTTTGATCTGAATTTAAATCTCCAATCGATTAAGAATGAGAAGCTCGAATATTAAGTTCCATCTTACCATTTTTTAATATAGACCCCTGAATGTCTTTTTGAAAATTATATCTGCAATCCAATATTTTTCTTCATAAAATGGATATAACGTTTGTAATAAAAATATCTCAGTTCAGCAAATGAAAACCCAATCGAAATTTAAATTAGAGCAAGCAGTTTAGTTCAACAGCAACTTTCGTCGGAAATCGAAACAAAAATGAGATAATATCCATGCAGATGATCATGTTTAAACATTTATTTTTTCCACCAGCCAATTAATTATACCTGAGAAATTTGAACTATTAATAAATGTAACGACAGACTTCGCACAATTTTATGATTTTTTAAAATGTAGTAAAATCAAATCAAATCAAAAGTTGTATCATCTCATTTGTTGTGAAATACAGTTCAAATAAAACGTTCAGAATCAGAATTTGTCTAGAAATTTTAGTCTTCAATCTATGAAAAATGGAAAGCTCGAATAAGGAGTTCCTTCCCATCATTTTTTAATCTAGATTCCTCTTCTTGAAAATGATATCTGCAATTCAATATTTCTCTTCAGAAACTGGGTAGGGTAGTCCAACCAGTAAGCGAACAGCCCCCAATGAATGGACAATTTTTATATATTTTAATAGAATAAGGTTAAAACATCCCAACTAGATGGGATTGCAACATTGCCTTAATTCTATTCAATAGGAAGGTATCGCATTCTTGACTGGTTACTGAAGTCACATTACTTTACTTTGAGAACATGTTTTATTTTTCATGTCTGAGAAACACATTGTTTCTATGCTGAAATAATAAGTTAAGTGCCATGTCATTTCAAATGTTTGATAAGAATGTACTGTTTTTATTTGCATTAGGCATTAATTTTATTGTACATATATTAAATATACTATATATTATAGCCATATTTCTAATTGTTTTAACCTTTGTAAAATATGTACAATTTGAGAATAGGGATATTTAATAACTGGTTAGGCAAATGTTAAAATTCCAATGAATAAACAACTGTTCATTCACTGGAAGGAATACATTAGTCTACTTTTCCTAGTGAATGAACTGTTTTGGGCTTTATATTTTTGTGGCTTCTTTTGCACCTATATTTTGAATTAAGTGATTTTTCAACAATGGTAACAAATGAAAAGTCAACAGATATAAAAACGTAACAAAAGAACATATACACACATATTTTTAAAGGTAATAATTATTGATGATTTTCAAATCTTTCTTTTTCTAAGTTTTTAGATGATTGATAGAAATATTCTCACTGATGACCAATAAGATCCCTCAAAAAGGAAATATGGGAGGTTCAAATACTCTACAGATTGCCTTGAAAATGCTGTACAAGCTATGAGGCTCAGGTCAGCTCAGTTTGAAGAAGGCATCTCTTCATTTTCATATTCCAAAAGCAACGTTGTCTATGAAACTGCGAGAAACTGCGAGGGAAAAGAATTGAAAGTAAGCGTATGGGACATTGCCTGTGTTGTCCTTTGAAGAAGAAAAACACCTTGAACATTGCATAGTTGGAAAGGAAAAATTGGACTTACAATGCATAAGCATGAAGTAAAAGGTGATGTTTACAATGTTATGAAACAAACAGGCTGGAAAAATCCATTTATAGACAAACATCCAGGGGAGAAATAGATGGCTCTATTTTAAAAATAGCCTCCAAGGTTGGAAATATGAAGTAATTACCATGACAATATGTGGACCACGGCTCCGCATGTGGTGGAATTAGAAATGGCCTGCAGTAAAGTATAAGATCTGGTATTTTAAAGAACATATGAAAGGCATAATAAAAACAGCCGAACTTATTTCTGCAACATGCTCCCGTTCATCTGGCGTTATCACTGAAATAGAGAAGTACAGGGCCATTGATTTCAGGAAATAGAATTAGTTTTTTCTTTTCTTTTTTAATCTGTAAAGTATTATTAATTTCAAAACTTAAATGTGACAAGATTTTAAGCTAATTAATTATCGTTCTGGGTTTTAAAAAACCGTAATTCAGTAAAAATATGTTATAAGTTATTTGTACAAGTTGTAAAATAAATAAGAATTATGAAATTTATGTATTTTTAAATTGCTGCCTGTTCATTCACTGGAACATTTTGCGTTCATTCACTGGTAACAACTGTTTCTTTTACTTGATTTTTGTATAGATTTCTATTAAGACACCCCTAGCATCCCAAACAAGTAAAATATAAAATTCCTTTTGTTATTTTTTAATCATTTGTAAACCAACAAATGTATTTGCACTGTCAAACACCAATAGATACTGTTTATTAAAATATAATGAATCAATTTCTTTTTAAGTGTTCTTAAGTGTTCATTTGCTGGTCGGACTACCCTATAACATTTAGAATAAAATGTGTTAGTTCAGCAAATGAAAACGCAATAGAATTTTAAATGAATGCAGTTAGTTTATTCGAGGACAAATTTTGTGGGAATTCATTTCAAGAACAAATACATTTTGGCAGTGGACGACACAAACAAAGATGATTCTCTTTAAACATTCTTTGTTCAACCAATATATTATAAGTTAGGAATTTGAAATTATTACTAAATGTGGCAATAGACCGCATAGAATTTGATGAATTTGTTGCTTATAGTGGTATGAAAATTATCATTACTGTTATCCGCTGTGGTGTGAAATATAGTTCAAATGAAATGTTCCGAATTAGTATTACGATCCGAATTTAAATCTGCGATCGATGAAGCATGGGAAGTTCAAATATGAAATTTATCTTATCTTTTTTAATCTAGATATTTAAATCTCATTTTGAAACCGATATCTGTAGGGAAATAATCTGCATATTATTTTTCGGGAAACTGAATATAACATTCAGAATAATAATTTAAAAAAAAACTTTATTTAGCAAAGAAAACTTAGTAGAAACTTGAAGAGCTTAGACAATTTATTTAACGGCAACTTTCAGAGGAATAAAAAAAAATGCTCTTTGGCAATGTAATAATATTTATGCAGACGATCATCTTTAAACTGTAATTGATCCACCAGAATTAAATGGAATTGATTGGGTTAAGGAATTTAAAAATGGTACTAAATGTGGAAACAGACCATGCTCAGTTTGATGAATTTGATCCTTTAGAACAGTATTTTTTTTTTTTTTTTTTTTTTGTATCCTTTATACTGTGATACAGTTCAAATGAAATGTTCTGGATCAATATTTTGATCTAGACTTAAATCTGCGATCGATAAAGAATGGAAAGCTTGGATATGAATTTTTTTATTCTTTTTCCCCTTAAATCTAGATTCTTGAATCTCATTTTGAAACTGATATCTGCGATTCAATATTTTCTTCAGAAACTGAGAATAACGTTTGGAAAAATTATATATATCTGCTTGGTGGGGTACTGAGTTTACATAAAAAATTGTCGTTTGATAAACAGAGCTCGCATCGTTCTCAGAATTTTCTCACTTTAATATCACTATTTTAAAATGATATTTTTATTGTAGACTTCTAATGTAAGTGTTAAAAGAATCTACTAGAAGATTTTTGATTCGAAATAGTGGCAGAAAATGTAGAAATGTTTAGGAACACCGCTAGGCTTCAATAAAAACTACGTAAATTTCGTAAATTTAAATAAATATTTGTTATTGCACTGAACATAAAAAAATAAAGAACGAAATTTATATACAATAAATTTTTATGTATAGCTCAATTATAGTTCCTAGAATAAATAGTGTGGAAATCTGCTATACAAACACTACTAAAAATTCGAATCCTTTAAATTTGCAACGATGCTGAAATCCGCAGAGTCGATCGCAGCGACATCTGCGGGATATTTTCAAATTTTAATGTTAACGTCGTATTATTACCGTTTCTAGACTAGCAATCGTCTTGCAGTTTTAGAAAATATCCTGCAGATGTCGCTGCGATCGACTCTTTGGATTTCAGCCTCGTTGGACATTTAACGGATTCAATATTTTAGGACTTTTGTAAGTATTACTGGGATAGCCGATTTCGACGCTATTTACTCTAGACAACTAATAAAAAAACTAACTAATAAAAAAAGTAATAGTAAAAGTAAAGTAAAAGTAAAAGTATAGTAAAAGTAAAATAAACTCAACTAATAAAAAAAGACAACTTATGTTTGAAACGAAAGCGTTTGTATATTAAACACTATTTTTAAAAATAAATTCCGATAACTTCGAACATTCATTCAAATCACATTATGTTTCCTGGAAATGTGGGATCCAGTATTGAAATATAGTTTTATACAAATTCAGTTTCGAAAATGGGAATTAACTCTGGAAATTGAGACTCTTCAGGTATATGGCACTTTCTTGGGCATCAAGAAAAAATTATTTTCGTCGCAATAATCGCATTATTACCTCAAATAATGTTTTTGATATTGTGGTGGATTTGGAAGTGTTATTAAATGCTGTGACAGGCCGAACAAAGTTTTATCAAATTTGATAAAGGTGTTCACTAAAGTCTTGTCCAAGAATAAGTAAATTCAGAAAGGTGAAAGCTATAGTCAGGGACATGGTTTCTAGGTATAATAAATTGACTATGCGCTGCAGTCGCTTACAGTACTACTTAGCGAAAAACTGTGCAGTTAGAAGTCCTATCTTAAAAAATATATAAGATATGAAAAAAGTAATAATTACAAAATTTCAGAGCGTCCTCGATTTGGTGTGAAATAATCTCTTACATAAAAAAAATTGTTAGAAGATCTGAAATGTAATCTTTCTAAATCTAATCACCAGCTTAAATACACCACTAATAGCAATATGGTTTCATTCGAACTCAGTTTCGCAGATGGGACCTCACTCTGGGAATTAAGACTCTTCAGACAATGTATTTTTCTTGAGAAATCAAGAAAAAGTTGTTTTCGTCGCAAAATGATATTCAAGCATACATTAATCTTGACCACATTATTTACTCAAATAATTTTTTTGTTGTTGGGATGAATTTGGAAGAAACGGTGTAACAGACCGAGCACAGTTTTACCAGAATTTATATAAAGTGTCAACTAAAGTCTTGTTCTGGGAAAATAGTCAAAGTTGTAAAGCATATTAGATTTAGTTGGAAATGTTGTCTTATACGTAAAAATAGAAGCTTTATTAGAAGCCCAGAAATACAAATCTTTCTATATTTAATCATCATCTAAAATACACCAATTTCATACAAAAGTGTGGTTTCACAAAAGAGGAGCACATTCACTAATAAAACTAATACATATATTTAAGCAAAGCACAGTCTTTTTTTTTTCATAAGAAAATCGAGTTAAGTATGCTTTGTGCATCCAACTTAAGTATATGTTTCGTTAGTGGATATACTCAAGAACATTGAAAATAGCGCACCAAGAAAGGAGCATCGATGTGATATGAAATTTAATACACAGAATGATACAAATGAGAGATTAACTTGATCTCAAAATCAAGAAAATTAAACAAATATTGTGTGTACAATTAGACAACTACTGTGCAACTTCAATACTTCGTCGGACCACCGCGTGCTCCAATACATGTCGCAACACGGTCCGGCATTGAATTGACTAGACGTCTGATATTGTTATGAGGCGGATGGGCCCACAGAAACCTCCAAATCATGTACAGAGCGACACGGCGGCATGTGGCGCTTCAGCTGGTCCCACACATACTGTATAGGGGACAAGTCCGGGGAGCAAGCAGCCAGCCATGAAACAGTCTGAACATGACCAAGGCAGTATTGAGCAACTTGAGCTGTATGCAGACGAGCATTATCTTGCTGGAGAATCGTCCTGGAAAACCATTTAGGAAAGGTCCCACGTAGGGTCGACGAATGTCATCAACATAACGCTGGTCCGTTAAGGTTCCACGTACCACAATTAGAGAGGACCGGCTATCATATGCTATGGAACTTCATACAATTACTCCTGCTGTGCGGGAAATGAGTCACGTGACAAGTGTTAGTAGAGTTCTAACGTTCACAACGGCGCCTCCATACCCGTACATGGTTATCATATGTCTCCAAAATGACGTGGAATGTCACTGATTGACAAAATGTGATTTTTAGTGATGAATCCCGGCTCAGTTTGATGACAGATGCACGTGTGTGGAGGCGCCCTGGTGAACGGTACAAATCTACCAACGCTGTCGCGCGACACACTACCCACACAGCAGGCGCAATGGTTTGTGGGCGTAGCCTATGATAGTCCTTTCTAATTTTGGTACGTGGAACCTTAACAGCTTAATGGACCAGCGTTATGTTGATGACATTCTTCGACCCCATGTGGACTTTTCCTAAATGGTCTTCCAGGGGCAATTTTCCAGCAAAATAATGCTCGTCCACATACAGCTCAAGTTGCTAAAGACTCTCTAACTCCTGTTCAGATCTTCCATGGCCGGCCCGCTCCCCGGTCTTGTTCCCTATAGAGCATGTGTTGTGTGGGACCAGCTGGAACGCCAGATGCTGCCGTGCCACTCTGTACATGATTTGGAGGGGGCTGTTGAAGATTTGTGGGCCCATCTGCCTCAGGACCACATCTGGCGTCTAATTAACTCAATGCTGTTGCGGCATGTATTGCAACAGGTGGTAGTCCGACGCGGTATTGAAGTTGCACTGTATTTGTCTAACTGTACAAACTGTACTTGTTTAATTGTCTTTATTTTTGTATAACGTAAATGTCTCATTTGTACCACTATGTGTATTAAATTTCCTTTCAATCCTATGCCCCCTTCTTCGTGCGCTATTTTCAGTATTCTCTGAGTGTATATTTAGCATAAGTAAAGCGATTTTCTTATTAAAATAAACTATATCTTGCTTACATTTGCTAGTTTTATTAATAAATGTGTACTGTAAAAAGAGACAGCCGCGAACGAAAATATGCAATAATCTCCTTCGAGTTACCCATGATTCCGAGAAAAGAGCTTTTTATCTTTAGAAACCTCAAAAAACAATATATTTTCGAAAATTATAAAAGCATTTATAAAAGAAATATTTCTTTCGATGCTACTGATTTTCAGAAACGATTCCGAGTAGTGTTTTTTATGTTTACTGGTTATTAATCAGTTTTCTCAAACCAGAATATTGGTTTTTGGGATGCTACCCGTTCTCAAGCAAACATTTTCATGTTCAACATGATAAACTAACATTAACATTAAATTTAGTATTATTTTGTTACTCCTGCAGGGGTGAATTCAGTTACGTAGCTAAAAATTCTTAATTGAAAATAAATAATATTCTAAAAACTTTTCAAAAAATTAGTCACGTACCGCCACGGCAGTGTTGCCAGATTGGGGACTTTTTTGTCCCCAGATTGTTGATTGTCACCGCTTTTTTGAAATAGAAATATTCGCCCTATTTAACCCGTTGAGGGGCGATGGGATAAAATATATCTCACCTTATTTAAACAAGATTCTCACCAGAAAATTTTAACTAAATTTTACATTTTTAATTTTGGAGGAAAATCGTTGAAAAATTACTTTTGCTTATTTAAAAATATTCGATTATTCCGGTGAGAATTGAATATTTAGAAACCATTTTTGTTTGCCCCTCAAGCAGTTAAAAATCGGTTAAAAATTCTGAAAAATAAGCGAATTATATACTATTTTTAAAAAGTGGTGACAGTCAAAATATCTGAATTAAAAAAGACCCCAATCTGGCAACACTGCGCCCCGGCGATCTATTTCAATTTGCTGTATCTCAGTTATTTTTTAACCCTTTGTTGCATACTGTCCACTACAGTGGGCAAAATTGCCAATTTTTTCTTATCCTACCTATTTCATTCGCAGTTCCTATTTAAAGCTTATGCTACTTTTTGACATCCATGCTTTCAGGGAAAAAATCGAGATGGTGCCACAAGACGGTTAACTTACTTCTAGATAGAATTAATATGGACGTCTCACCAGAACGCCGGTAAGTTGTTCAGCATCAACTAAAATGTTTCTAAACCTATAATAATATTATTTAAATGATACTTTGTTCCTTAATTATTGTTTTAGATGTCTTGGCCTAATAGACAACTGTAAAACAAGTATAAAAATACTTTTTTTGGTTATTTTATGGAAGGTTTTACATAATGTCCACTATAGTGGACGTCAAGAGTGCGAACAGTGAAAATTTTAAAATATAATTTTGACGTGTTTGTGATTTTAATATGCAGGCATATTTTATATAAATTTTCATCTCTTTCACATTTTTAAAAGTCATAATTGCCTGATTTCATTTATTTATGCAATTTATTAGTTTAAAAAAATCGCATGTATGTTCTGTTTCAAATAGTATGACAATATTGAAAAACAATAAAATAACAATAAAAATTTTTAAATTGATATCCATGGAACATCTTTTTTTAAATATTCTTAAAATTTTAAATGAAAACGTATTTGAATTAAAGAAATTGTATTGTTGTTCATATGAAAACTTTTTATTATGGGTTGTTTATACATTGCAGGAGAAAGCGAAAGAAAAGGGAATACTTGACCCAAGAGCAAATAGAAAGACTTATGAATGAAGTTTCCCATCAGGTAGTAAAGATGAATTACTGGACTCCGATGCTGATGATGAAGATTATCTTCCGAAATCCAAGTATGGGAGTGAGAACAAAACTATACATTGAAATTGACGAGCCAGCTCTGATTGAAGCTTATATCCAAAATATGGGAGGAGTAGATAATGTTATGACATGTTGTTGGCATTACACAAAACTCACCTCAAAACGAAGAAGTGGTATAAAAGAATTATATTCCATTTAATTGATGTAGCTGTTGTCAATGCGTGTCTTTTATACAGAAGCTTCTTTCCAAATTGCGACATACAATTTGGAACATGTAAACTGGCTGGAGCAAGTGGACTCATTCAGTTAGTGACGCGACAATCTGGAGAACCGCATTTGATTCCAGACTCTGAAGAATGTGTTGTGATGGTAGACAATTGTCAGTAAGAGCAAATTCTGTACGCAAGGACACTAGATATAAGAAGATGGAACTCTTTCCCCGTCAAACGTCCCAAAGTGCACAACGATACAAGATGGAACTACGTAAAAGGAAGTCAACATATTCATGTGTAAAATATAAAATTTACCTTTGCATCAATGCAAAAACTGATTGTTTTTACAAATTTCACCAGTAATGAATGTTCTCAATTTTAACAATTATTTTTAGAATACGATAATATTCTAGAAGAAAATTATCATAAATCTTATTTTCCTAACAGCACTGCATTTCAATTCTGTGTTCGTAGTGTCCACTATAGTGGACAAGCTGTAACTCAAATAATAAAAATTTATTACACATAAAATAACTTTTTGCTCATTCGGCATGATCCTTTTAGTAGGAAAATACTAATTTTAACGTTGGGAATTTGCCAGTTTTAGAGTATGCAACAAAGGCTTAAGATAGAGGAAAAACAAAAAATGTCCCGGAATTCTTATATCAAGGCAAAACACTTCAAGAAAGAAAAAGTTTCGAATTTATGATACTTTTGTATATATTTTTTATCTTTATTATTTTTATTTTTTTCTTCAAACCGCCAAGTTGAAACAAGATGGCGGATGAAGTTGGTCGGTGAACTCGGTTGAGAACCTGGTAAGTCATGTACACATGCTCACTCCCATCCAAATCAGTTCATAAATACGAATGCTACAGCATTACAAAAAGGAAATTGTTTCAAATTGTCATCCACGCTATAGATAGATTCAAACTGATATATTTCAGACATTTTTTTAGATACAGGCGAAACAAAAAATACTCCGAAATCCTTGTATCAAGTCCGAACACTTTAAGAGAATTCTTTTTTTTTTTTTTTATGAAATTTGTCTATTTTCTGCTTCAGCCCGCCATTTTGAAACAATATTGCCGATGAAGTTGATCAACGAACTCGATTGAGACATCGCTATGCTGAGTTTCATCCAAATCGGATCATAAATACGTGTGTTGCAGCATAACGAAAATGAGATAGAAATAGAGATATATTGATATATCTGTCTCTATATATAGAAATCAACATTTAAACGGAGAGTGGTTTTGTGTTCTAGGGGTCATGATCGATGAAAATATACCGACATTTTCCAAAAGTGATTTCTTCCGAACGGCTGCAATTTTACTTTTTGTATTGGAAACTAAATAAAACTCTGTTTATTAAGTTCCATGTTTGGCTTGAAATATCTCATTCCACATTTCCCTTTTATATAGGATAAATATATATAATAGATGATAGATAATAAATATTTTTAATTTTTCAAACTTTACCACAACCATGATAGTTTTAATTTGAAACAAGAGTGACCGTATTATCCTCAGCAACTATACATGAAAAATGCCATTTGTGTGAAACCAAAAATACTTGTGCTTTTCATGTCCAAAACTTTAATATTTTTTTTTTCTCATTTAATATACAAAGAAATTCCAAATTTTTTATGCCATCTTTTAGAAAAAACTATTCTTAACTGGTCTAAAGTTTGTTCTAGTCAATTTTATTGTATTTATTGCACAATTTATGCAATTTATCCATTCTTAGCCATGAAAATTAGCTGTCCAAATGACTAGAGATACAACTTTAAACAGACTACAATTCTAAATATTATGAACAACACAATATTTATCTGTTTTTATTTAAGTAACAGATATAGTAGTTTAATAAATTTGTACTAATGAATTAAGATATGTATTTTGTAACTGCATAAGTTTAATTTAACTTTTATCCATGAAAATGAAACCTCTGTTACTTTATTTACATTTAGCAGAATAAATAATAAAACTTTTGTCCAACAAAGGGCACTACTAATCTGTATTGCTCAAAGAACTTTCTAGAATAGAAGTCAAGTGCCATTTTCACTTTGTCCGCCACATGTTTAGAGTATAAAGCAGTATTATGAAGTTCTAAGGTGAGTGTGTTTTCTCTTTGTAACTTCTGTTACTCCAATTTAAAGTTTAAATATTGTTTTAAAAATAAAATTTCTCTTTAAATCACAAAACACTAAGTAAAATAAGTTTATATAAATAACATAGTTATTTTTTAGAACATTATTATTTAAGAAAAAAAATTGTTTTTGCTTAAATGTAACCTCTGTTACAAGTAACCTCTGTTACAACTTTTTCAACAGATGTTACATACAAATAACAGATGTTACATTTTATCCCAGAATATACATTTTTATGGTACTTATTGTCATTCATATTACTGTTAGAAAATGCTCTTTTGTTTCAAGAACATTCCACCAGATGGCAGCATCAGACAATCCTTTTTTTATCTACTGTGACAGACACTCAGAACAGTTAGTGTTTTCTCCTTCCCTTATAGCAGTTGGCAGCAAAATGCTGGTGGATTAACAATCCAATAATATCCCAAAGGAATGATAATCTCTCTATTCTAAAAAAAAGTAACTCCCGCTGTCACCGCCGCCGCCGCCGCCGCCGCCGGTTTTGAATTTTTTGTGACCGGAGGTCTTTCTTCGTTAATATTAAGAAAAATAATGCATACAAAAATATGAAAATTGGTAGTATTATACAGAAATGTTTGATAAACACGCTGATGTAGACAGTTTTCAAATCGAAGAATTATTTTAAGAGATATTTAATGCTAAAGTTGGACAAAATCGTTCCATTAAAAAAGTTTTATAGGAGCAAAAACTATACATCGGAATTTAATACTTTTTAGATCATTTTATACGTTATAATTTCCCGGTGTGCAGAATTAATTTATTTTTTTAATTTGACTCATTTTTCGAGGTTTCATTTCTATTTTAAATTCAAATTTTCAGCATTTCGAGAGATATTTTTTTACTTATTTCAGAAAATTGTACTAATTTAACCTGTTGCCAAACTGTATAAACAACGGAAACAATAATGTTTGCTTCAAATTAAAAATTTATTTACACGTGACTATTATAAACAGAAAAGAAAAACTTTCAAATTAGAATTAAATAATTACGTATAAAAAGCAGGAACTTATTGAAAATTACTTCATCTATAATTACACGTGAATTTTAACAGAGAAAGGATATTGTAAAGTAATAAATTCATTAACATGCGTTAGAAGTCTTAAATAGGAGAAATTACATCACATTTACGTCACATTACACTTATTACGTAAAATGAACAAAAAATAATATTGCAAAATAGTAGTTTAAATTTAAAAATAGCGCGAGACATTTACTTGATATTTTGAGATGAACTTTTCAACTATTTTTTTTTTGGACAGCGCAAATAATATTTCATTTCTAATAAAAGCATTTTCACGTGAATATTAAAAAGGGAAAGAAAAGTTTGGTGAAAATTACGTCAGATTAAAACGATATATTTAAAATGTTTTATTTAAAAGGACTTTCTTTTCGCTTTGTTAAAAAATACCGGGAGACAAAGACTCTGTTTACTTAATTCCTTTTATATTAGATGATTTTGAAATGCCATTGTATCTTTTAACAGCAGCTGATTTTTCCGTAAAATTCCCCAATCAAAGAGAAATGAATAGAAACCCGTTTATAGGGAGATCGCCTTTGTTTTTTTAATTATAATTCAATCTTCCAAAAAAATTCAATTAAAGCCGATCAAATTAGCGTGCTTTTAGAGACTGCAGTGTCTGATCGGGGGGTTGGCGAGCGTAGCTCGTAGGGGGCCGAGCCCCCTAGTATGTTTTAAAAAAACTGCAACAAACCATAGTTCAAAGTATTTCTTTGTGTTTGTAAATAGTCTTATTCATCTGTTTTGTTTTATTGTGAAGTGTGATCAGTATTGTGTCCAGCATATATATATTATGCTAGTGTATTTAATCTTCAAATAAATGTTTTATTTTGTTCATCCTAAGAAGAATATATTTCTACTGAAATGCATCAAAACATAAAGGTAAAACTTTTAACTTTTTATTGTTTACCTATTGAGGAATTTCGTATTCATGCCTTCCATATGGAATAACATTCCAACAGTCGATTATGAGACGGAAGTTATCTCAATATTAAATATAATAATATAAACGAAGAAAATATAATATAATTAAATTAGAAAAAATAATTATTTTCTGAATGTTGTATTTTTCACAAGTGAATGATATAAAAGAAAATTCAAAGAATTGTTCTTATTTTGAAATCAAAAGTATTATGTATTGCTAAGAAAAGAAATTATTTTGAATTTTATTTTGCCAGTTTCTTATTGAAATTTTATTATGCGAGTTGAAAATGTAAAATTTATGTTTTAAACAAAGAATTGAACATTTAAGAACAGTTTTTCTGAAATCAAAAGTAACTTCAAAAATTGTTCTCAAGAATTTTATTTTGTTCTTATTTCATCATTAGCATTATATTTAAGTTTATAATTGTTGTTTTGATGTATTAATAAGTTAAAAAGTTTTATTTTCTGTGAAATAAGCAAATATTATTATATTATAATGTCTGGTCTTAAAGAATCTCATTATGTTGATAAATTAACTGATGATAACTATTCAGTTTGGAAGTTCAAAATAGAACAATTGTTAATCAAAGAAGGTCTGTATGATGTTGTATTTGAACCTAAAAAGGAAAATTATGATAATTGGGTAAAAAATGATAGAAATGCTAGGGCATTAATTTGTTTAAATATCTCAGACTCACAAATTGTTCATGTCAGACATGCTAAAACTGCTAAAGAAACATATGATCAATTGAAATCTGTTCATGAAAAAGTAAATTTAACAAATAAACTTTATCTTCTTAGGAAGCTGTATTCCATTAAATATAATGAAAGTGTAAAAATGCAGGAACATATTAATTCTGTCTTAGAATTAGCAGAAAAATTAAGAAGTATAGGTGAAGTAATACAAGATGATAATTTAATAGCTATTTTGCTCTGTTCCTTACCAGATTCTTATAGTACCTTTATAACTGCTATTGAAAGTAAATATGAAACAGATTTATCATTAAAATATGTTCAAAACAAATTAATTGACGAGTATCTTAGAAGAGTTGAAACTAAACAAATTTCAACAAAATTTGAATTTATTGCTTTAAAGGGTAATAGGGATAAACCAAAGCATTTGAATAAACAAAAATTTTTTTCTCATTGCAAAAAGAATAATCACAACCGTGAAGATTGTTTTCACTTAAAGGCTAATAATACTAACAAAACAAAACCAAATTTTACTCAAGATAGATCACGTCAACAGTTTAAAAAAACAAACAATTTCTCTGCTTCAACTGCTAATCAAAATGAAAATCTATCAAATTCTCAAAACTATCGTGAATTAATGGAAGAATCAAATTCTTTGAGTTTTGCTATGAAATCTCAACAAAATGGAAATAAAAACAAAAATTTGTCTTTTGTTATTGATTCAGGTGCGTCTGTTCATTTAGCTAATTCCTTGGAACTGTTCTCAGAATTAAAAAGTTCGAATAAAGATACAATTGCAATTGCTAATGGAACTAAATTAACTGCAAAGGGAAAGGGTAAATGTACTTTTAATATTGAAACACTTAATGGTCAAACAAATAAAGTTACATTAGATCATGTGCTTTATGTTCCCGAGTTGGAAAGTAATTTATTATCTGTCCAGTCTTGTACAGAGAAAGGTTTTGTTGTAACATTTAAAGATGATGTATGTTTAATTAAAAAGGGCAACATCTTAGTTACAGATTAAAAAGCTGATGAGGGGTTATACAGATTAAAAATAATACCTACAAATGAAAAGGTATATAGTGCTTCAGAAATATTACCCGTTTGTTCTAATGTTAACTGCATTCTAAAATGGCACCAAAGGTTGGTCCATAGAAATTTGGAATCCATCAAGAAAATTCAAAAGGATGATTTACATTTAGGTATTACTGTGAATAATTGTTCTCATAATACTGAATGTTCAAGTTGCATAAAAGCTAAGCTAACAGAAAAATCGTTTCCAAAAGAAACACAACACAGAAGTAAAAAACCACTTGATTTGATATACAGCGACGTATGCGGTCCTTCAGAAACAAAAAGTATGAGATCAAAAAGATATTTGTTACATTTATTGATGATTACTCTCGTTATACACAAGTATATTTTATTTCTTCTAAAGATGAAGTATTTGATAAATTAAAAGAGTATGTTACATCAACAACAAATAAATTTAGATTGAAGATTAAATCCTTGCGTAGTGACAATGGAACAGAATATTGCAACGAATCTGTCAAAGACTACCTTAAAAACTTAGGAATAAATCATGAAACAACGACGCCATATTCACCGTCCCAAAATGGAGTCGCAGAAAGAAAGAATCGCTCGCTTATTGAAATGAGTAAAGCCATGCTTATAAATGATAAATTGCCAAAAACATTCTGGGCAGAAGCCATAGCTACAACAGCCTACTTACAAAATAGATTACCTACAAAATTAACTGAAAAGACACCATATGAACTGTGGAATGGGCATAAGACAAATTTGAATCACCTTAAAGTATTTGGATGCAAAGCATATGTGTATGTTCATAAACAGAAGAGACAAAAATTTGACGAAAAAGCCACTGAAGGAGTCTTTGTTGGTTACGATTTAAGAAGCAAAAGATACCGAATTTATATAGGCGGTAGAAAAATAGTGATAAGCAGAACAGTGAAGTTTTTTGAAAATATGAACTGTGAAAATGTCTTTAAAGAAAATCCTGACGAGCGAATCTCAGATTTCATGCATTTCAATTTTTCAGAAGAAAATCTTGAAAATGATAGTGAAGCTATCCGAATAGAAAATACTGCAGAAGAAATAAAAATGGATGAAAAATCAGTAGATAGCCCAACAACTGAAGAAAGTGAAGATAATTTCCAGAGAAGAATATCTAACAGAGAGACTAAAGGAATTCCACCAGAAAGATATTCTTACAAAACTGAAGACAGTTGTTCCAAAAATTAAGATCCTGAAGCTTTTAAAGATGTTTTACAGTTACCAGTAAAAGATCAACAGAAATGGTTTCAAGCTATGAAGGAAGAATTTAACTCTTTAAAGGAAAATGAAGTGTTTGAGTTTGTTACTTTACCCAAAGGCAAGCACGCCATCGGCTGTAAATGGGTTTACAAAAACAAAACGTGATGAAAATGGAGAAGAAATAAAATGCAAAGCACGATTAGTTGCCAAAGGTTTCACTCAAAAATTAGGCACTGATTATGATGAAACCTTCTCTTCTGTCGTCAAACATACAACTATTAGAGCTTTTCTGACCTGGGCAGCTTATCATAAAGCCAGAGTATTTCAAGTAGATGTTAAAACAGCCTTTCTACATGGTAAACTAGATAATGAAGAATTATACATGCATCAACCAGAAGGCTTTCATGATGAAGAAAATAAAGACAAAGTCTATAAATTAAAAAAGGCTATATATGGTCTTAAACAAGCCGCCAAGTGCTGGAATGAAGAAATAGAGAATACTCTAAAGGCATATGGATTTAAACAAAGTGAAGCTGATCCGTGTTTGTTCATAAAAGAAAAATCAAAGAAGACAATTCATCTCATACTGTATGTAGATGATATGCTGATAAGCTCAGAAGATGAAAATGAAGTTAACGAAGTAATAAATTATTTAAAGAAATCTTATCCCATAACATCACTAGGAGAAGCAAAATATTTCATAGGTATAGAAATTTACAGAAAAGATGGAAATTATTTACTTTCACAAAGAAGTAAAATAAATCAATTAGTTAAGGATTTTCAGCTTGAAGAAGCCAAACCAACTTATACCCCAATGGAAACTAACTATTATAGTTTAGATAAAGAAGAAAATCTTTTATCATCAAATGATAATTATAGACAAGCTATAGGAAGTCTTTTATATATTTCCTCATGCACAAGACCTGATATTACCGCTCCTACACACATACTAAGTCGAAGATGCAATAATCCAAGACAAAAGGACTGGAATGTTGTTAAGAGGGTAATAAGATACTTAAAAACAACGAAAGACCTTGATCTCCACATTTCTTCAAAAGAATATCCTAATATAGTTGCATACTCTGATGCAGACTGGGGTCAAGATGCTACAGACAGAAAATCCACCTCAGGAAATGTAATCTTCTTAGGCAATAGCTGCATTTCTTGGTTTTCACGAAAACAAACATGTGTGACATTATCGTCAGTAGAAGCTGAATATGTGGCACTGTCACAAGGAACTCAAGAGGTGCTATGGATCTTAAAATTGTGTAAAGATCTCAACTTACAACAACATTTTCCTATTAGAATATTTGAGGATAACCAATCTACAAATAAATTGGTTGAAAGTGAAAAATTTAAATCTCGCACTAAGCTCATTGATACAAAGTATCATTACATACGAGATTTAAAAACGAAAAATGTTATAGATGTCAAATATCTATCAACAAATGAAATGATAGCAGATATAATGACGAAGCCGGTGCCAAAGGCCAAATTTGAACTTTGTAGAAACCTTATTCACCTGGTGTCAGATTCTATCACAAAACGGGAGAGATGTTAGAAAATGCTCTTTTGTTTCAAGAACATTCCACCAGATGGCAGCATCAGACAATCCTTTTTTTTATCTACTGTGACAGACACTCAGAACAGTTAGTGTTTTCTCCTTCCCTTATGGCAGTTGGCAGCAAAATGCTGGTGAATTTAGAATCCAATACTATTCCAAAGGAATGATAATATGTTAAAAAAACTGCAACAAACCATAGTTCAAAGTATTTCTTTGTGTTTGTAAATAATCTTATTCATATGTTTTATTTTATTGTGAAGTGTGATCAGTATTGTGTCCAGCATATATATATTATTCTAGTGTATTTAATCTTCAAATAAATGTTTTATTTTGTTCATCCTAAGAAGAATATATTTCTATTGAAATGCATCAAAACATAAAGGTAAAACTTTGAACTTTTTATTGTTTACCTATTGAGGAATTTTGTATTCATGCCTTCCATATGGAATCATTCCAACAATTACTTATTTATATTTATTTTTGCAGTAGCATGTATTACTTATTTGTGGTATTTTCCAGATCTAAAAATGTCTCCTATGAAAACAAGTTTTCAAGTTCTTGAATCTACTGCAGAATAAAATTAAATTAAAGAAATAACGCTAGATAAATAAATTAAACGAACATACATACTAGTAGAATTTGTAACTGAAAAAAAAGAGAAAAATGAAGTATTACTGCATAACCGTTACACAAGATGATTAGAAGATGGTGAAGTACAAGTTACGTTTTTGAAAGCTTGTGATGATGCATTATCGATTTTTAAATTAGATGACAATGACATTGCATACATACAGTTCGAACAGATCCAAAAATGTTTGCCCATGCCAACTGTGGTACAGAAATGGGGCAGATTAGTTTACAAGTTTCCCCACCATGATGTTGACGCATTCGGAAAATAATTGCAGTGTTAAAAATTTGTGGAAATTTCTTTGGAAATTAAAATTATGCCTGATTTATCCAGTGTGTCTTTGTTAGTTGCTAAAAAGTCAGTTTGTTTACATCTTGTAAATTTTTGTAACCTCTGTTACTTGAAGAATTTTTCTATTGTAAACTGATAATAAACCAAATGTATTTTAAACATGGAATATGTTATGTACTTTAAATACAATTAAAAAAATATTTTCTTTAAAACTAAAATAAGTGGTAATTATGAACTTAGTTTTTTTTTTTCTAAACGAGATAAAATTACACATGTAATGATAATTAAATTTTATTATTTATTATTCGTCTTTCTAAAAGTATTATTTTGAAGTAAGGGACATTTTTGCTAAAGTAATATATAAAAGTTATATTTTTTGCTGAAATATTTGTGTTATAAATTAAGCAAATACTGTCCAGTAACAGAGGTTACGTTTTTCACGCTAGATATGACTTTGCAAGGTTATATTTTAAGTGTAAAATTGATTTTTTTCTGTGCGGATGCTAATTTTGTGCAGCTTAAATATATATTTAAACAATATTATTGTTATTTAGTAAAATCTAGATAATAAAAAATTTCGAAAAAAAAATCTTGAAAAGCACAAAGAAAATTGGTTTTACCCATTTACCGACTTTCTTTTTCAAGTAAACTTGTTGGGTAGACTGCTGACACGCCAACGCGTCGGCTAGAAGTCAACTAGTGACAGTGTACTTTTCTGTACGTGACATAAAAACGTGACCCGGAGCCTAAAATCGTCTTCAGAATTGTTCCTTCAATAGAAAAATCGAGAAGTCGTTTTATGGTAATCGTAAGATTTGAGATGATCGCTGACCCTTGACAAATCACGCTTACAATATCTGATATCCGACCGTGGATTGCATTGTGTGTAACAATTATTGTCGGTTAGATAATGAAAGATTCAAGTGACCTACAAGTTCTGGATCAAAGTAATCGCAACGAAACTACCGTTTTTCAAAAACCACCGTTCATCATAGGGTTTTACTTCAGATTTTTTTCTAAGTGAAAAAATGCTGGATTATATATTATTATTTTTCTTTGAAGCACAAACACCTGCAGAATAAAATCCATCGAGAGGCAAAAGTTTGAATAGCTGTTTCTCTGCCAATGCAGCGACTATTTTATTTATTTATTTATTATTATATTATTTATAAAAACAATACAGAAATGTAATAAATTAGACATATTAAAAATCCAAAAATAAGCTTCTACCATCTTTTTATGATTAATGAAAATGGGTATTTTTTTTATCCATCCGGGGACACCGTCCGTTTCAGAAAAAATTTTAACACATCAAAATGCAAGAAAAAAATATAACTAAATACTGTGTTTCGTGTGGTGAGACCCCTTCCTCCCCCTCCCCTCCCCCGCAACGAAAAATCTTTATAGCGTGCTCATTTTATGATAGTCAAGACAGTTAACATGTATTATGCATTATTGAGTATTTTGAAGCTGAGGATCCGAAATCAAAAATTTCGTCTTAACCCTATTAGAACGGGAGCCTGCAGCACAGACATGTGATACCTCATCGAGTTCACGGATGGAATTCTAGCATTAGTTAAATCTTCATTCGCATATTGAAACGCAATCGGTCTGCCAAGTCATATCTCTGTGGAAAACACCAAAAAACCCGATTTTAGCGGCTGACTCGTGGGTTTACCTTTGTGTTTTCCTGCTCCCAGTCCTTTATGTTTTCATAACTTTGTGTGCAGGAAAACACAATGGTAAACCTAGGAGTTCGCCGCTAAAATCGGGTTTTCACGTGTTTTCCACCAAGATATGACGGTAGACCGATTGCGTTTTAATATGCGAATCAAGATTTAATTAATCCTAGAATTTCATCCGTGAACTCGATGAGGTGATTTTCTGTTCTGCCGGCTCCCGGTCTGTATATGTCCGGAATTATAAATCAGAAATTTCTTGAATAATTATTTTCGTTAACTTCTGAAGATATCCAAAACAATTTATATAAAAACAATTTGATTTTCAGATAGATTTTTAAATAAAACTGATTTCGTAAATCGGTAGTTAGAGGGGTTTTTTTTATTTTTTTGTAAAATATTTACAAGATTAATTAATAAAAAATACTATTATGGAAACCTTACAATTCTTACAAAAACAATCTAAATAATGTATCGTGATCCTATCTGTAACTGAGAAGTGTTTTGTAGATACAAATCTTTCGTAAAACCAGGGTTCGTACGGGTACCGTTATTTTCAAGGCCAAATATCACAATTTCTTTATAGGAAAATAAATCTAGTTTAAACGGACAAAATTTCGCCTTATTTCAGGAGAGATTTTAAATAAAAAAATACTGGTACTGAAGAATTTCTTAGTCGGGAAATTCAAGCACCCGTACGAACCCTGAAAACATATTTTAACTGGAGGAAACTAAATTCATGTAAATGGTTGAGAAAATAGCCACATTAAAAAATATTTAGCTTAGACTGTTTCGCTGCGCTTGCTGAATGGGATCTAGCAAAGTATAGGTTGAACCAAAAGTCTTGCCCTGATTATAAATATTTATTATGCTCAAACTATTATAATTAGACATATGTTTGTTTGGATACATTGTAAGGCTGCGTTCGCACGCGTATTTTGCCTACTTCTCTAGTTTTCTTGGAAAATCTTTTCTTCTGACCCCATCTGTGGTTTATTAACACAAGAATGAGGGGAATCAACAATGGGTCAGGAGATAAGGAGCTCGAATCTACTTGAAGGAAAGGTTCCTCTTTTGCCGGACATCAGTCCCTTTCCTGCTATAGTCGTTAAAAATCAAAGACACCGCGTGGCCACAAAAAACGAAGCCGACACTGAAAACAATTAGAAGGATGGTGCGTACGCAGCTTAAGTGCTATTATATCTTTTTTATAACCTTTTCGCTACCTGGGTCCACATATGTGGACTTCTATTCTTTTCCCCATAAAAACTAAACTTTTTTACAGTTTGATTTCATTTCTTAATAGCTGAATGTTTTTTTTCTTTAAAAGCAAACCAATAAATGGCAAAATCTATGCTGATTTCCTCATAAAATAGATATTATTTTCATCTGAGTTTGCAAACGCCTTCAAGAGGGTGTGGCCAAGAAATTGAAAATTTTTCATACTTATTCAACTTAATCCTTTGCAATAAAATGTTTTGAGGATTTGTATATCATTCACTTAATTAAAGGCCTTAAATTTGTGATTGTGCGAATTGGATTAGTGATAATTAAATTGATATTTTAACGGAATTTGTGATTTTAGATCTCTATTTGTAAACCTAAATTACTAGTCCCCTAAAGTATCAATTTCTGAAAAGTTCTTTTTTATGCCATCTATGATGTGATTTTGTTTGTTTAAAACCAATGAATGAGTATTTGTAGTAGTATTTTGGCTTTGGGAACGAAGAGGTTATGACCACATACCTCAGTAAATTTCAACGTGTGCCCCCTTGGCAGCTCGGAGAATGTCTAAGCGGTATTCTAGTTCCCGCAAAGTGTTCTGTAACATGTCTTCTGTTACAATACACACAACAGCATGTATCCTAGACTTCAGGTCTTCGACGTCAGCAATTGGTGTGGCAAAGACTCTGCCCTTGATATAGCCCCAAAAGATAAAATTCAGAGGATTAATATTTTCAGACCGCGGAGGCCATGATGTTGGTCTATCCCTTCCAATCGACCGATTCGGAAATGCGCTGCCTCTATTGCACACACACACACACACACACACACACAAAAAAAAAAAAAAACTAAGACCTATACAATGATACAAGTTACATTATTATACAAACGGTTAATTTGTAATGAATTATTATAATCAGGGCAAGACTTTTGGTTCACTCTGTATTTTATATGAAAAGTACCATATACTTTTATTTGTAAGCGAATTAAATAAATTTTATATTGCATTTTCTTTAATAGGACTTAAAAGTCCCATCGAAGGATAAAGGGTTAAGCAAGTTTCTGAAACTCACTTACCTTCCATAATCTCTTAACTATGAATTGCGTGGAACTCTGTCTCCTGAACTCGTTTTTTTATTTAAAATTGCTCTTAAATTTCGAGTTGAGATCTACAAATAATTAATTAGCTTTTTTGAATGACTCTTTCAATTGTTTATTTATTTACCATGCCGCAAAGGATAAAAATATTAATAAACTATTTATAGTCAGAAGTTGTATTTACAAATTTAACAATTTATTTACATTCCCAGATGTCTGTTTGGCTAAGTAAAGTCACTTAAAAACGTTTGGTAATGTGGATAGGTGAAACTTAATTCCTGGTTGCCCGGTTCAGAAAAGTTAAGTTTTCATAATGTCACTGAACTTTCATAATGTGAACGCGGTATTACACTATTTTTCTCTTAATATTTACTCATTTTAAATCATTGGAAAAAAAAATTTAAATACAAAATTATGAGAGAAAATAAAAATTTAGTTGACTAAATCTGAAAATAGAAGGAGCCGAAATAGAAATCCCTTCCCCTCCTTTCACAGCGCCTATGTTCAGTAGTACTTTTATAATAATCGTTAAGAGCGAGATGATCCGCTGACCATTGAAAAACCATCTTTATATACCTGATGTCCGAATGGGCATTGTATTGTATGTAAAAATTATTGTCAGTTAGAAAATCAAATACCCACAAGTTCTTGTATCAAGGTTATCACAGCAAAACTGCCTTCTCCTCACACTGAAAGAAAAAATATACTGCCTTCATCTAGAACGATTAGTCATTAGTAACCATTTTCTAAATCCCTAAACTAGAAATATAGATTTCCGAGTTATGCGAATAAGGTAAACAAATAAACTGAATAGATGAAATGATCGAGAATTTCTAGTCTATAGTTTTCTAGATGATGAAATGATACATTATACAGTAAAACCTCCCTAAAGCGACCACGTTCCGTTTCAATAAAAATTGGTCGCTCCGAGAGGTGGCCTCTTAATGGAGGTCATGTTTAAATCTAGATTTTAATTGTTGAATAAAGGTAACAATTAATGTTACTAAAGTTTATTTTTCACATTAGGGAAAAATGTGACAATTTAAGTATCAAAACAAAAGTTAATTACATATGTTAATTACTACAGAGTTTACAAAAGGAATACATTGACGTTTGCTTTGATTTTACTGTTTTATCTTTTATAACTTTTATTTCCAAGTCCTTTCGAAGTTCAGTAAATAAATGCATTTTTTTTTTTTTTTTTTTTTTTTTTTGGAGGGGAACAAATAATGGCGATTTCATTAATTTATCTATTTTATTGAGAGTTTCCTGACAGAATAGGGCAGGGGAGTTTATTGAACGCCATTCTTAATTTGTCATCAGAGTTAAATTCATTGCCTAAAAAGGCACTAAGGGGTTTAAAAACTTAAAAGTCACCGGAATAAAAAAAAAAAAATTCTAAACTTAGTTTAAAAGTTTGATGAATAATGCGCTCTCCGGAATTATTTTTCTAATAAAACCTTTTTCAAGCGACCAGGAAAAAACGGAATTTGTTTCATTTTCTTCAAAGAAATGGGTCGCTCATGGAAGGAGTTCAACTGGCATGGTCTCTAAATGGAGGTAAAATTAGTATTGAGCCTATGTGAATGAATTTCGTTCTATGAAAAAATGGTCGTTCAGGGAGATGGTCGCACAGGGAGATTTCACTGTATTATGAATAGTTTGAATTGCGAGACATTATCGCTTGATTTCTAGAATTAATTCATAAACTAGAATTATAGTTACTAAAACTCACTTCTTCTGTTCGCATTTATTTGGCAGAGATTTTTAATTAAGTTTGACCACGATAGTATAGAAAAGCGCTCTCGAATTTTAATAGAGATAACTAGAATGTTATAAATTCAAAATTTTAAATCTTCATAATTCGTAAATTACGTAATTTAATGATTTTAGTCACGTAAGATAAAATTTGCCGAAAAAGTCAAATATGATGTCAAAATTAATGTTCGTATTAAAAATATCAGAGTTGGGTTCAATTTCAGATTGAAGACGAACCCCTAAGCTTATTTCTGGAACATAAATTGAAAGAAGACATAATTTCTAGTCGAATGGCTATCTTTGGTATATCTTTAACAATTTGGTAATCAAAATATATGGGGTGTTTTTTTTGGGGGGGGGGGGGGAGGGGCCAACTGCACATCTTAGCATCTTCACATTTAATCTATACATCCACATGTACAAATCTGTTTGTACACATCTTCATCTATGCATTTATATATAAACATCTACATCTAAACATTTAAATGTGCCTATCTGTACTTCCAAAATACCCATAAATAATAGAAAACTTTTAAAATTCAACTAAAACGTAATAAATACACTTTTAAATTGGGGAATATCCGACAATCGAAGCCTCTTGTAATATTTTATAACAATGTTTTTTAGCAAATGAAACTAACAACTAATATGACGCCAATAAAAACTAAATAAACTTTTTTTCTAAAAATAGTTTTTGTTGGCTGCTTCTACAAATAGTTGTACAAAATCAAAAGTTTATTATTAGGTCTCCAATAAAATTCTGTCGTTTTTATGTTCTTTCACGCCTATTTTTTTAAAATGTTGATTTCTTCATTGGCACCACTTTTATGAAATGTGAAAACTATGGGAATTTTACCATTTCGAAAAAGTGGTGCTAATGAAGAAATCAGAATTTTAAAAAAGTAGGCAGGGCCGAAACTATGGGGGGGGAGGGGGGCAGAGGGGGCATGTGCCCCGGGCGCCAGAACGAAGGGGCGCCAAATGAAAGATTATGCCTTTGGAATGGATCATTTTCTTCTGATGGACTAATGACTTCTATTATTATGAAACAGCCATTGTAAATGAAGTATTAGGTGAAGATGAAAGAGCAGCCGTAAAAAGTTAGAACTCTGATTTTCTGGTCAGAATGGGAAGAAAAAAAACGGCCATAATTTTTTCTGCTCTTTCATCTTCCCCTAACACTTCATTTATAATGGCTGTTTCATAATAATAGAAGCCATCAGTCCATCAGAAGAAAATAACTCGGTGAAAGCGGAAACTCGGTTAAGCAGGACTCGGTTAAGCAGGACTCGGATAATCGGGACTCTAACTGCATATTTCATTTTAAAGATGATCTTTAGAATATTTTAGTTGGTGTTCAGAGGGGAGTCATGATCCCCATGACCTCCCCCTTGGATCCGCCATTGTAGATTACGTAGTTCAGGATTACATATTTTAAGATTACATATTTTAAATTTTAAAATAAGTAGGCTATTAGAAAATTAGTAAAATTCTCTTTGTAAATATACTTTGCGGAAGAGGGGGGGGGGGGGCGCCAAAATCCATGCTTGCCCCGGGTGCAAAAAAGGCTAGTTTCGGCCCTGAAAGTAGGCGTGAAAGAACTTTAAACGACAGAATTTTCTTGGAGGCCTAATAGATAAAATCCCACAAGCACTTCCTATACAATATTCATCTAAATATACATAAATAACAGAAAACTTTTAAAATTCAACTAAAACGCAATAAATACACTTTTAAATTGAGGAATATCCGATAATCGAAGCCACTTATAATATTTGATAACAATACTTTTCAGCAAATGAAAATACTAACTAATATGACGCCAATAAAAGATAAATAAATAAAATCTCTAAAAATAGTCTTTGTGGGCTGCTTCTATCAATAGTAGTACAAAATCAAAAGTTTATTAGATAAAATCCCAGAAGCACTTCTCATGAAAACAACAAAATACGGAACACAATTTTAAACAAAAAAATCCAGATAAATATTTTTAATAAACTCGCTTTCCTTCGAAAACAATGGCAAAGAAAACATTGAACTTGTTCCTCGCTGGAGTTAATTTAATTCCTTCCCGTTTACTCTATAATCTATACAAACATACTACTTGAGAAGAAAAAAAAAGTTTTTTGCTATTTCCCAGAGAACTTTAAAAAAAAAAAATGCCTTTAAAAGAGAGGGAACTCATTTTTTGTTTCAAAACTTTGTAAAATAAACACGGACCAGGGCGGGGTCAAAGACCCATCGAAAATAGAAAACAAAGGAATGCTATTATTTTTTCTCTCCTTCAAGCAGGAGACTGTTTTAAAAACTAAATTGGAAAAATCTCCCCACCCGTTTTACCCTTCACCTCTGTTGCGTTCCGCAGCTTGGATATTAGTTTTTGATGCCAACAAAAGCTTTGTAAATTTTGAAGAAATGCTCTAGTGGCCAGACAAGCTTGAACAAAATGCTGAAATTTCATGTATACATGCGAACGTTGGGCGTTGAAGCTAAAGTTCGTCTGCGTAACAATGAAATTAAATGAATGGCTTTTATTAGCTTACTTTGATGAAGGATTAGTCATGTTTTCATAGATAAAGCTTGTTTATTCAAATAAAAGTGATAGAGAAATAAAAATATAGAATTATTTTGAGTATCTTTATAAACAAATTATGAATGCTAGTTCATTTACTATGGCATGCTCTATGGCATGTTCAATACCGACCATGCCATAGTAAACGTCAGTAACAAATATCATTTATATGGTAATCTGAATATATTTTCTCAAGATAGATCACGGACAGACAGGCAGAAAAACCGAGATCATAAACACTTCTCAAATATGTTTGTAAAGTGTTTAAAAGACATTAAAAAAATTAAGCTAAAATCAATTCTTTAAAAAACAAATTCCCTTCTCAAAAAATTTCGAACACTCGCCTGATAATTGTAATTTTAGTATTTTATGGCATGAAGTTAATGATAAGAATATCTAATGCTAAAAGACATTTATTTATTTTTATATATAGTAAACTCTGTCTAAGGCGGAATCGATCGGGACCAATAAAATTTTCCGTAGTAGACAATATTCCGCCTTAAACAAATTTTACTCTATGTCTACGGATTCGCAGAGATTTGAAAATCTTTCCGAGTAAGACAGATTTCCGTCTTACACAGAGTCCGCCTTACACAGAGTTTACTGCATATCATTTTATTCTAAAAGCAACAAATATTCTAAATACCTAGCGCAAATTATAAACGGGGCTGAGAAAGGGAGAATACAGTTGGATCTCATTAATGCTTTTCCGCTTAATGTGCATCTCCGGTTAATGAGATCAATTTCTCTTCCCCACCATTTTCCATTTCCAATTAATGTTAAAGACATCGCTTAAAGCGGACTTCTCATCGGATAATTCGGACTCTTTTTCCACAAACTGATTGAGCAGAATCGTAACGGCTTTTGTACATTATTATTTCAAAGGCCACTTTGGTGTGACTTTGGTTAGTAAGAGATCAAGAAATTTTCAGTGGTAATAATAAAAATGAAAAAAAACTTCTACCACTTAGAACGTGAGAAAAAAATTGCCATAATTTTTTTTAATTTTGGCCATTTTTTTTTCTACTCTGACCAGAAAATCAGAGTTCTAACTTTTTACGACTGCTCTTTCATCTTCACCTAACGCTTCATTTATAATGGCTGTTTCATGATAATAGAAGCCAGTCCATCAGAAGAAAATAACTCGATTAACCGGGACTCGGATAATCGGGACTCTACTGTAGTGCAAAACATATTTCAATTGTAAGACTTAAATCACACGCTTTTATTTTATGTAAAATGATGTCATTTGCATTAATATAGATACTTAAAATTAAATATAGTTTATAATAGCTCCATGTTTCATCACAAATCATTCATTTATATTTTTCTCAAAGTAGCACATATTTTAATTACTTTTTTTTTCAATTTTTATGAGAAAATGGCAACAAAAAGATATAATTGCTATTTTTTGACTATTTTTTCTTTACTTTCTACAGAGATGGAGTACTTGAGTTGCCAAAATGAAACAAATGCGCTAAAAACTACAAAAAAAATAATATTTCAAAAATAAATGGAGATGCAGTTTTCAAACAAATTGCATTAAAAAGTGCTTTTTTCCCAATACGACGGTATAAACACTGAAAATGTGCAATGCTTAGAAGTTTTAAAAAATGCTGTAAAGTGTTTAATCGCACAATGAAACATCGGCTTTTGATTTACGGCTGGCTTATACAAGGTAACGTTATTTATTGGAGACAAAATAAGCTGAGAGAAAGAAATAGCATACCGGGGGCTAAAAAAAAAATCTTTAAATACAACCCTCCTCAAAAATTTTCGGATAATTGCGATCTCGGAATTTTATGACGTGAAGTTTATAATAAGAACATCTAATCCTAAAAGGCATTTATTTATATTTATGTAATGACGACTTGGGGTGAGATAACCGATAAATAATAATTTGACTCGGGAATCTCTTGTTGGATCGAACTCATTTATTTCGCCGCTCCATCTTACAGTCCGATTCGCGAGTCCGATCGCAGGTCCCGCGAACCATTTTACGTTTATTTCAGGAGTTAATGGCCGTATAGGTTCTGAACAGGGTTGGGCATGAGCTCGCTCACTGAGCGAAAACTCGCGAATTTAGTTTACTTTCTGTGAACGTTGAACTGAACTTGACTCACTTTTTGATAAACGAACGTGAGCTGAACGAAAGCTCAAAAAATCCGTGAGTTTGAACGAAATTTACAGCTCCCGTCCCTGTCTGACTTGTGCAAAAATCTGTTTAAGGAACAACTTCCTTGGATCAACAATTTTTGCTGAAAATACATATATTTTTAAATTACCATTATTCTACAATTAAAATTCTCGTTAAGGAATAATACTAAATATACATTTCTAGCGGGGGGGGGGGGGGGCAGTACTGTAAAGCCTGTTATAAAAATCTGTGTATGAAAAATCCTGTTTTAAACGGAAAAATATCTTGATCGATGCAAAATGGATATAACAATCCGTTTGAAAATAAATAATACATTTACAAGAGACGACAGACCTGACAATATATATATATATATAACGATTTATGTTTTTCTCTTATGTGATTCCGTCTTAGAAGATTTTTCGACATAGAATTTTTCAGATTTTTAAGCCTCCAATCCGTGTAAATGGATTAATGGTACTAATAATACTTCAAATATTTATATACAAACAGAGATCCATTAAAAATGAATATCGTTTTTGTTTAAAATAGGATATATAGAAAGAAATGTAGGAGAAACAGTATTTTCGAACGGCGGTCCATGTACTATACAGTCTACGGCACTTTTATTTAAAATGAACAATGTAAAATTGAAACAAAGACTGTAATAATAATAATACATATATATATTGTCAGAACTCCTCGCACAAGACAAAATTTTAAACATATCAAAGTAAAAATAAATATCTGTACAGAACAGTTAACACTATACAGGCTGCTGATGCATTTTATGCGTCAGTTATAAAAACTATCGTTAAGAAATTCCAAATTCTTAACAGAAAGTTAGAATAGTTATTTTTTATTATTATAAGAAGAAATATTTTGTGAATAAAATAAAGGAAAATTAGTATTAAAAATTTTATGGGGCGAACTCGAAATTTCTGTGTAAAAAATCCGCTAGGTTTAGCAACACTGTTTGTTACTTTCATAGTGGTAAAAAAGGCTCCGACTTGGCCTTAGAGATTGACTTCTGTTTCGATTTCGGGTCGGTTTCAGTTTGGGTATTGACTCTTGAGGGTCAGGTTCGGGTAGAAACCGTTTTTTCAAAACAATGTCGAAAATAAAAAGGTTAAAAATCTATATTCAGTAAGACCTCCATAACATGGGCGTAAAGGGGCGGGGGGGGGGGAGGAGGGTATATGTAACCCCCCCCCCCAGTTATTTACGAGCAGAGGCAAAGTTATGTTTTTGCCCTTCCAGATTTTTTGTCTTGTTTTCAAGTAAAAACATATTTTTGTATTTCTTTTTTCCTTTTTTTTTCACTCCTATAGTTTATTTATTTATATATTATCGTGGGCGTACACTAGAATTGGATAAATCACAATCAAAATTATCAAAATTAATGTTTTCATCTTGACGTAAGTAATTTCTGTTTTAGCTCTTAACAAAATCCACTGCTGTAGTAACAATTCAACCAAAAATGTTTTCCCATAGACTTGAGATCTCATCTCGATGTGTTTTCCCTTCTTCATTTTTTCTTGCTACAAAGTTGGAAGACTATTTTCTCCTTTTCATTTCCAGGAATGTTTGTTTGGCTGCACGTGTGGCAAAAGATATCATGATTGCAGTGTCTTGACTCTGACCATTGTCATTTCTTTAGGATAATATAAACACAACACTAGTCCCTCGGAGATATCGATTATATTGACGCTCCTCATAGCGCCAGTACGTAGGAGGTAATTGTTGGGGGTGTGCATCAATTGCGCCTACGGTAGGAGGAGATCATAAATTGCGCCTACAGCTTCGGCCCCTTCTGTATGAACTGGCTCGAAGGCGTCAGATAAGCAATCCATCATTGTATTGAGGGTTGCTTTAAAGAGATTTTTTCCCCAAAAAGTCTTCTGGATGCAAATGCAGCCATGGTAAATATTGGCGACAATAATTACAATACTTAAGCCCGTGGTCTGCATTCATCTAGCATTGCATTACATCTTATAAGATATTCAACGTAATATATACAAATAAAATATTAAAATGAACTATAATTTCTCAAGTAAAGGATACTTACTAATATTTACTACGAAAAAAGAGGGACTTTCGATTTAAATGGGCCTAGTGCATATTGCCGCCCGAAATTTTGTTAGCTCTTTCATGGTATTCCAAGGAATATCTAATGTTAATTTAAAAACACACACACACACACCTTTGTTAAGAAAATTGTTGACGTGTAACATTTGGATTAAAACCGTTTTTCCGTTTTTAATGACAAAAAAAGCTGAAAATTCAAGTTATCATAACTCGGTAAGTTTTATTTGCACAAAAATGAAACTTTTGTTGTTTTACTTATTAGTACACGAAGAAAGTTTTATTAAATATATAGTACTTGAATCCTGCAAAAAAATTAAATTTCTGTAACTTTTAAAAATAACACTTTTTTACATAAACGGATTTAATAGGATGAAGAGCAACTTTAAAACACGTTTGCTATTGAAACTATACTTCTAAAGCTAATGGTTTAGGAAATAAGTCATTGAGCAACAATTAGAGCTGACACTCTTATATACTATTTGTCACGATTTTTAATATTTTATAATCAAAAGTTCATTGATTTTCACAAATTGCTTCCTCAAATAATACCAAATCTGTCAGTAGCATGTTTAAATTAACAAGATTATTACTACAAGTTATAGTATTACTATTATTAGTAAGTATTATTTTTTAAATGAAGCAGAATGGAGAAGGACATAATTTAGGATTATTTTAAAAATCATTAATATGTTAAATTTTTCTGTCACAACATAATTTTCCTCTATTGATGTAATATTCTCTTACAGATACCAACTAACTAATCCATCAGTTCTACTTAAAAATTTGGCTTTTAAAAGTCAGCAAAAATTTAATTTAATATTTTGAGGATCAAAATCATAAAGTCAAATATAATCTATTATTTAAAGTGTGTTTTTCTTTTATAGGAAGCCATATGTTATTAAAAAGGATATTTTATCTTTATAGATAAATAATACGTTAAAACTATAGTTGGAGAAGATACGTTGATTTAATACGAAATTAGAAAATCATAATCTTATGGGGATGAAAGTAATCTTTATTTTTAAGATTTAAAGGTGTTGTAAGAGTTTCCCTCAAATTTTTCTGACTTACAAGCTTATTTTTAAACATAAAAGCATGTCACTTGCAGACGTGACTGTTGAATTGGTTTAGAATCTAATAATCTTTCATTTTTTGATAATTGAATTACTTGTTGGATTACAAGCGATTGTTGTTTGATGAAAATTTTATCGGGCTGTCAAGTTCGGAAATTCAGTTTAGAATGTATTGTGGAAATTCATTTCAAATGCTAAATGCTTTTAACAGCATTTTGTGAAAGATTGCCTTTAATGAAAATTGAGAAAACCGTTCGATTTCATATATTCTAAATCAGCATCTGTCACTCTCATGCAAGTACAAACAAATACGAATTCTGGAAAGAAATCAATTTGAATTTGAAAACTGCCTTAAGGCTGCTCTCAAATTCAAAGAAGCTATTTTCTGACACATTTCTGAATTCGTTTTTGCTCGAAAACACTTTAAATTAGAAGGTATTCTTATTTTGAAACTATATAATCGAATGCCTTTTCCATTTTATGGTAAAAGCAGAGGATTTTACAGAAAATACTGTAAAAGTTGGCCTTTTGATCCAAATCCATGACGCAGCAGTGCAAGAAAGAAGAAAAACTTGTCACGTAACAAGAATGGTTTATAACTCTATAAGTAATTTATTTATCTGAAAATGGAAAACGCTATTCAATTAAAAATCGCTTCAATAGGCCTGCTAATTTTATTCCTTGAAGTATAAAAATGAATGTGTCATAAAATTTTGTGTTGCGGTGCAACTTAAGAAATTAAGTTTCTTTACCTATTTTTGGATGCATGTTTTTCAAATGATAACGCAGTTCTCCGTTTTGAATTCATGAGAATTTAATGCTCTTTTTCTTATTATTATTAATTTATAAGCATGTGCATAAGAGAATCGTGCGTGATTATAAGAATTATATATTCACTAAAAATTAAATTTGATCAAGAAATACATATTTAAGTTTCAGTTATAAAACATCTTGCAACCGCTTTGGAATTTTAAAATTTACTTTAGAATTTGAAAAAAAAAATTAAGTTCTGAAAGAAAATAATAGATCAATATTTAAATACCATATCTCTAAACAAGTTAATAATAATAATAGTAAAAACAATAATATTAAGAGCAATAAAAGAAGTACAAATTAGCGTTCTTCATAGGAATATTTCAGCAGCAAGAATATCCTTGTATTTAGAATGTTGTTCTACCCCCCCCCACACACACACACACAGCATCTTTATTTCTAAATAATACAGATAATAATTATAAGTTGAAAATTATTTCTAGCATATTAATTGAAATACAAAATATCTTTATATAAATGTTAATATTTCATGTGTTTGAGGTTCTTGAAGAATCTTAGAATGACACATCCAAAGGCACAGTCAACGAGAAATTAGTTTAAACCTGACGAAGGTATTTGTTTCCATACGTAATTATCCTAAGTCAAATATTTAAACAAATATCTAAACGAAAAATAATATGCTTGGTAGGAAAATGACATTATTAGGTAACAAGTGTTATTTCTTTATAAATTTTTTTCTTCCAAAGTACTTTAAAAAATTATCCAATGTTTAAATTTCTTGTGTAAATATATATTTATATATGGATTTTTTATCATCATACTTTTATTTATTTCCTTTTTTCTTCAATTTGTGCATTTTATACTAACGAAAATACATTTTTATATTGTCGATTTTTCTGTGATAAAATAGTTATTATTAATAAAAAAATGTATTACATACATATATAAAATATATGTGTATAAAATTTTTGTGAGTTTAAGAAAAAACATTATTGATAGCCCAAATTATGGATAAAGCGAATTAACGCCAAAAGAAAAGAGTCTTTCTAACAAAAACAGCTCTCACTTCGTGCCCACTAGTATAAGAGATGGGGATGACAATGATAGCAGTTTCCTGTGACGCCGAGCGCAGTTCATACAGGGGGGGGGGGCAAAGAAAGGTCGGCTAAGGCGCAGTTAGCCGGTCTCCATTGTTGAGGGTGTCTGGATTTGGACACTATACTCCGTTCGCTGGTGTACAAACAGAGACTAGAGCAAGGGTGGGGCTGGAACCGAGACGGGACGGTGTCTATTCTATATTTATTTGTATATATCAAATATTCAATGAAAACTAAAGATATAATTCTAATTATTACACTATTACCATTTTGTATAAATGAAAAAGTATAAAAAACAAAATCATAAAAATAAATTTTGACCATTGAATGTTTAAATATGTCTCCTGTGCTCGTTAGATTTAAACTCTATTTTTTCTTTCTTGTTATATACAGTTATTTCATTAACAAATAAAGAGGTCTGCACGGGAAAAAATTTTCAGCGCGATCAGTAGAAAATTTTTCTTTTAGCTCTGTATAAAAGTTCTAAGTTAGGCCAGAACTGCTCCGAGTCCAACTCGGCCCGTTCAAAGAAAAAAAAAATAACCCAGCTCAGTATAAAAGCTAAAAGTTCGTCCCAACCTGCACGAAAAATTAATCGGCTTGGCTCGGCTCGGCCCGGGCCGACTGACCAAAGATTTGTACGCCTATAAGGTTGTTAAAATTGTCTTGTACGAGAAGTTGTAAGAAAAAATACTTATTTTATCTTTTTATTTCATGTTTATGTTCTTCATTTTTTTAAATATCTTGAGCTGTGATATTTATTTTTTTTATCTCTGGTAATATGTAAATATCTTAGTTATCATTACTATCGTTAATCCATATTCTATGGCTTAGAGATTGAAAAATTGTAAAAATGCTGTACGATAAAATCTTCTAAGACAACATCGCATAGGAAAGAAGAAAAAATCCGTTATGGGAAGGGGGAGAGGATTCTCCTCTTAGCAGGTTCATCGCCTGTTGTAAATGCATTATATGTCCTTTTCACAAGTACTATTATACTCATTCTATATAGATCAACATGTTTTTTGTGTTGTTGTTGTTAAACACGAGATTTCGTCATATGTAGGTTCTTTTTCACAGGTTTTACTGTAATTTTATTGCCTAGAAATTCATCTATCCATCTTTTAAAAAAAAAGAAAAATAAATATAATAAATATTAATTCAGGAATAATAGAAATTTAAAAATACGTGATTTCTTTTTTTTTTTTTTCTTTTTTTTTTTTTTTTTGAAAAAAAAAAAAATGCTGGGTGGCCCAAATTTTACTGATATTGTTATCGTGGGCCGTGAGAGTGAACTTGACTCATTGTCGAGAAATTGAATTTGAGTTTGAATTAGTTCTTTTTTTTTTTTTTTTTTTTTTTTTTTTGTGAGCGTGCCCAACACTGGTTCTGGAGGCTTCTCAAATGTACAAAATCCCTCCTTTTTCGAGCGTGTTCTAGCTAATATCTTGGGGCTTGTAATATTTTCCAGCAGAGGGCACAGTTGAAAACTTGGGAGGAACATTTCTTTAATTGGTTGATTATATTTTGATTGATATGCGGTCAAGACCCGCACAGTTCTCGGGTTCTGTGACGTACCAGGCCTTAGCCACAAATGCCTACAAGAAGCACTTAGACAAGTAATTTTAATCTTAAGGACCGTCCAAAAATGAAGTCTGAAAGTGAAATTTTAAAATAATAAGAAAGAAATAACTAAATTAATAAATTTAAAACACTAGTAAACAGGAATTCTGCTTTTTCAGAAAATAGCGTCGCCCCCGATGAAAAGAATATCTATGTACAGAAAGTTTATATATATGTTATAAAATTGATAAGATGCTCTATAACTCTTTTTAATAAGTATACCTTCCCCTTAGTTGCAAACTCAATTTCTATATCTGAGCACTTCAAATCTAAAATCCCATAAGAGAAAGTATCAAGTATAGCCTATTTTCGAAAATTATCAGTGCAGACATATGTTCGATGTCTTGACACTTCTCAAACATCATAATTTCTTGGCTACTTCAAATCCCAATTAATTTCAGAAGTAACTCGCAACACATGACCTGATTATCAAGTATTTGTAACTTTAAGTCTAGGAGAGTATGAACATAAACACGTATCCCATACTAAAATGAAAGCCAAGATTACTCAGGAGCATCTAATATAAAACAGTCTAAGGTTATAAGTTGTAATAAAGTAGTCTTCTAGTGGTGATCTTCTCTTAGAACTTTAAATTCACGGAGATTCCTACAAGCCGCCATTGGGAACAGACGGGATTGGGACTGCTCGGATTGACCCCTTGCGAGTGCCGCCTTGGGTGACTGCGACTCCGGCTAATATGTTCTCTACGCGCAATAAAGCAATGTATGAACGAAATGTGTGTGTTTTTTAAGTACGATAGCCGCCAGCCACGACTCCAAAACCTAGTTTTATATCATACATATATTTAAATACTAGCAAACCCCGCGGCTTTGCTCGCGTAATAGAAATATGCCAAGTGATATTTGCATGACTATTTTTTGTTAGAAGAACACTTTTTGAAATAATTCAAAAATTACAAATTAAGTCACAGTTTGACTAAACTTCATTATAAAAGTGCAATAGACAGAAATAAGATTTTAATTAATAAGAAGAGCTAAAACTATTTCCAATTAAATGATAATTTAGAAAGTATTTTGAGACTTTTATGCTCATTTCATACGCTCATTTCAGTATTCATTTGAAGTTTTGAATTTTTTAGAAACCATCTTAACACATTTACATCTTAAAATTAACCAACATGTCAAATTCCAAGCTTCTTGTCTAACAGCCTACCACCTCTCTGATGTTAGTGGCACCAACATAAAATGCCGAAACAGAGTTGAAATAGAATGTCTCGAAAAATGTTGAAACAGAGACTGTCACCAGTAATAGGCCAACATTAACCTTGAAATCGGTTGGTATTTGCTAATATTCTATAGAAAACGGAACTTAGATGTTCCTGCCAACCAGGTGGTAGTGACACTGGCATAAAATATAGCCCGTATAGGATAAGGGACTATCACTCTTGATTTGCAACCAATAACTTCTGTAATCGGTTTATTACTTCCTGAGATTCCATAGAAATCGTAATTTAAGACACTTTTAGAATGATTTTCGCTCCTTCCCTTCGCTTCACCCCTTTTTAATTTCGAATTTATTTTCGACTGTTCTTAGAGGACATTTATATTTTATAAATAACTACCGTGCTATATTTAAAGATTTTAGCCTCTTCAGTACCGCAGAAAGCGCAATTTAGAAAGGTTTTTGCTCCTGCAACCCTCGACATAAAATATAGCTTATGTTTGAGCAGGTTATATCACCATCAATTTGCAATCATTATGTTTAAAATCAATTGCGTATTTCATACGATTGCATAAAAATCGTAATTTAGAACACTTATAGAACTCTTCTCGCTCACTTCATCGTTTTAAATTTGGAATTTTCTTTCGACAATTTTTAGAAAGCATTTGCATCTTTGAAGTAATTACCATTCCAAATTTAAAATGTTATACCACCCTCAGTAACACAAAAAACGCTATTTAGAACACTTTTTGCTCTTGTAATTTCCAGGTGGTAGTGACAATAACGTAAAATATAAGCTATGTTGGAGCGGAGACTCTCACCATCAATTTGAAACCATTACTTCTGAAATTGCTTTATATTTCCTGAGAATGCGTAGAAATCGCAATTTAGAACGTTTTTAGAACGCTTTTCGTTCCTTTTCACCCCTTTTAAATTTCAAAATTTTAAGGAACTCTTCTCAGAGAGCATTTACATCTCATAACTTATTACCATGCCAAATTTCATGTTGCTAGCCCCTTCAGTATCGCAAAAATATCAATTTAGAACGTTTTCTAAAATGCAACCGCAAGATGGCAGGGACACCGATATGAAATAGATCCTATATTGGAGCAAGGGCTCTCATCATCAATTTTCAACGATTACGTTTGAAATCGGTTGGGTACTTTCTGAGATTGCGTAGAAATCGCCATTTAGAGCGCTTTTTAGAACATTTTTTGACCATTGTCACCCCTTTTAAATTTCGAATTATCTAGGAAATGTTCTTAGAGATCATTTATATCTTATAAGTAACTACCATGCCAAATTTCATGTATCTGGACCCTTCAGTAACACACAAATCGCAATTTCGAACGTTTTTTGCTCCTTCACCCCCTTTGGTGTAGTGGCACCATAGATTTCTCATCTTATCTTTACTCTGAGAGTGGCACCGACATGAAATACAGCCTACGTTGGAGCGAGGGCTGTCACCATCGTTTTCACACCATTATTTTTTTTAATCGGTTCGGTACTTCTTGAGATTGCGTAGAAATCGCAATTTAGAAAGTTTTTCAGAACGCTTTTCGCTCATTTTCACCCCTTTTAAATTTCGATTTTTTAGGAAATGTTCTTAGAGATCATTTGTATCAATAGCTGCCCTTCCTAATTTCAGGATTCTATGCCCTTCAGAAACACAAAAAGCATAATTCAGAACGTTTTTTGCTTTTGCAACCCCTAGGTGGTAGTGACACCGACATCAAATAGAGCCTATGTTGAAGCAAGGGCTGTCGTCATCAATTCCCAACCATTACTTTTGAAATCGGTTGCGTACTTTCTGAGATTGCGTAGCAAAAAATCGCCATTTAGAACTCTTTTCGCGTATTTTCACCCCTTTTTAATTTCGAATTTTTTAAGAAATGTTCTTTGAGATAATTTATATCTTATAAGTAACTACCGTTCCAAATTTCATGTTTCTAGGCCCTCCAGTAACATAAAAATAACATTTTCGATCTTTTTTTAGCTCCTGCACCCCCTTTAGGAATAGTGGCACCGACGTAAAATATAGCCCATGTTGGAGCAAGGGTTGTCACCATCATTTTGACACCATTATTTTTTAAATCGGTTTGGCACTTCCTGAAACTGCGTAAAAATCGCCATTTAGAACGTTTTTTAGAACGCTTTTCGCGCATTTTCACCCCTTTTTAATTTCGATTTTTTTAAAGAAATGTCCTTAGGGATCATTAGTATCTTATTAGTAACTACCATCTCAAATTTCATGTTTCTAGGCCCTTCAGTAACACAAAAATTGCATTTTTAGAACGTTTTTTGCTTCTGCACCCCCTTTTGGCCAGTGGCACGGACATAAGATATAGCCTATGTTCTAAGTTGGACTATCACCAACATTTTGATACCATTACTTTTGGAATCAGTTTGGTAGTTCCAGAGCTTACCTCCTACAAATAAACAATTTCTACCTCTTTATAATATTAAGTATAGATAGGTAGTACAAAGCATAATTAAGTTTGAAGACATAAAACACACGCTTTTATTTTATATAAAAGGACGTCATTCGAATCCGCCAAAAAATTCCATATTTATGACCCAGTCTTAAACAACATCTACAGAAAATTATGCATATGACGTCACTATCGCGGAATAATACAGAAGTCCTGCAAAAAGGCGACGAAACTATTCAAGAAACGCGAGAAAAAAAGGATCTAATGATTCATATGTTTGTAATATTAATATGGTTACATAAAATTAAATATAGCTTATAATGGCTGCATGTTTTATCAGAAATCATAAATTTATGTTTTTTAAACATAGCAAGAATTTTAATTACAATTTTTTTTCAGTTGTTATGGGAAATGGTAACCAAAAGATATATTAATCTACTGTTTTCCAACTATTTTTCCTTTATTTTCTACAGAAATGGCGTACTTCAGTTGCCAAAATTAAAATAAATTCGTCAAAAACTACAAAAAAAATTAATATCTAAAAAAAATGAGATGCAGCTTTCAAACATTTTGCATTTAAAAGTACTCTTTTTTTTCTCTATACGACGGTATAAAAATTGAAAATATGCGATGCTTAGAAGTTTAAAGATTGCAGTAGAGATTACCACGTACAATGATACATCTGCTTTGTTTTACGGCTGGCTTATTTCTCGGGATGTTATTTTTTGGAGACGACACTTTAATTGCTGGGCAAAAGAAATAGCATATCGGCGGCTAGTTAAAAATCCCAGCTATTATCTTTTAACTTTAATTCTGAAGCTGAAAGCTATTTTGCCCCTGATAAATTTCTTCTTCATACTTCGTGTAGTCATTTGTGATTAAGGCCCGGTACGTCACAGAACCCGGGAATAGTGCGGATTTTGACCACATATCAATCAAAAGCTAATCAACCAATTAAAGAAATGTTCTTCCCAAGTTTACAACTGTGCCCTCTATTGGAAAACATTACAAGCCCAAGATATTAGTTAGAACCCGCTCGTAAAAGGGGAGATTTTGCACATTTGAATAGCTTGCAGAACCTACGGCCATGTAACTCCAAAAATCAACGTGAATGGCTCGCGGGACCTCCGATCGGACTCGCGAATCGACTGTAAGATGGAGCAGCGAAATAAATGAGTTCGGTCCAACAAGAAATTCCCGAGTCAAATTATTATCTACCAGTTATCTCATCCCCAAGTCGTCATTACATTTATATGTGTTACCAGCCAAACCTGATTTTAGGCCAAATTAGATTGGCCTAGGCCAAACTAGTTTATCCTAACGCGCATCGGATAAACTAGTTTTTCCTAGACCAAACTGGTTTATCCTAACGCCCATAGGATAAACTAGTTTTTCCAAGGGCAAACTGGTTTATCCTAACGCCCATAGGATAAACTAGTTTTTCCTAGACCAAACTAGTTTGGCCTAACGCTCATAGGATAAACTAGTTTAGCCTGCTATTCATTGGTCTGAACTAGTTTATCCTAGGCCAATTCAATTTGGCGTGCTTTTATTGCCCCAAAGACAGCTTCGGCGTCAACCTTCTAGTTTATCCTAGACCAATTCAATTTGACGTGCTTTAATTTATTCCAACCAGTGTTGAGCACACTCATAAAAAAAAACCCGACTAATTCAAATTAAAATCCGATTTCTCAAAATTGAGTCAAGTTCACTCTCAAATTCAAAAATTTTCAAACGAATCCGCTCAACTCAAATATATTTTATGGAAGTGACCAAAGTTCACTAAAATCTTGTTTTTATATTTTTTAATATAATAGAAGTTTAGCGTCCAAATTAAAAAATAAATAAATAAATAAATAAATGGAGCTAGTCTTTTGGTTATTCGATGTGTCTTTACGGGCCCGCCCAATTTTCCTTTCCAACACTCAGACCGGGCTTGATTTGGTGATTACTTTTTTCGAGAGGTTCGGACCGAGATGGGCCGGTACTCAATTTTCTTCTGGCTTAAGTCGCAACTGGACTTGCATTCTTCTTGAGGTATGCGCAGGCAGAAATTTTCAGTTCAATTTCCAACCCAGCTCATATGAAAATCATTTCGACCGGCAAGTAAAATATCAGTAACATTTGTCATGGCCTAACTTTTTTTTAATGCACGTATTTTTAAATCGCTATTATTCCACAATTAAAATTTATATATTTATTATTTTTCCACCTATTCCATTGCTGCTGTGAAGAGGAGGGGGGAGGGATGATTATTTCAGATATGTTATCAAGTGGGGGGGGGGGGGGGAGAATTAGAGTGAGGAAATGTTATTACTTTACGGCGGTTTACATTTAATGCATTTCCCTAAAACAAAAGTTTTTTGTGGTTTAAATGCTTTTAATTTCGAAATACATATATTTCAACATAAAATAAAATAATTTTACATATTTTTCCAGTTTGTTAATAGTAATTTTTAATTTCCCTAATTGTTAATGTTTGAAGAAATTTGATAACTTATTTTTAACACACACACACACACACAAAATAACAGAAGTGACAATTTTCTTATAATAAATATTATTCGATTAATTGATTGACTTCATTCATAACACAATTGAACTGCGAAAAATATTACTACTTCTACTACTAATGATTTAATTTAGGATTTTGTTATAAGCAGCATAACTTTGCAGTTATGAGCAACATTCAATTATATTTTCATTCAAATAATAAATTTATTTTAAAAAATAAGTGCATTTGATTTAACAGCGATTAAAGGTTAAAAGCAAGCTGCAATTAATTAAAATTTAATTGAATTCAAATACAATTAGGTTCAATTACAAATAATATATTTAAATTGTATACTGCAATTAAATAAAACGCAGTTAAAATATTTTCTTTAAAATTAAGTGGGAGTTGAAGCACGCATTTAAATGAATTACGGTAACATTTTAATGGCGTTACACATTTATCATCACCATTTTAATTTTTATTCAGTAAAAATCTGCCCTCCGCTCTCTCCCAGCACACAAAATTAAAAATCTTTCAAATTTTAAAGTTTTTTTTTTCAATTCTGCCCTTTTTATTTCATTTTATTTTGTCGTAGTTGATTCATTTTTTACTTTGAAATATTAATACTGTGTGACCTCGAAAATTCAACATTCAGAAATCCGGCAACTTCAAAAATCTGGCAACGAAGGCCACCCCCTCCCTTTTTTTTTATTCTTCCAACTTATGGGGGAAAGAAAAATAGAAATTGTTTACGAATAAAATATTTCGAGATCGAAAGAGATGGATAAACGGATACTCAGATTGCTCAAACTGTGCTAAATAGAACCGCCGATAACGCGATAGTAGCAGCTCAGAAGAAGGAGTTCGGGAAATCGGCAGAAGAAAAGATGCCACTTGAAAAATGCATATGATTGACTAGAAAATTACTATATGCTTTAGGGGAACAAGACTATCTTTCCGAAATCGATATTGTTCACTCATAAAATCCAAGAAAAAATTAATAAAGAACGGCAAAAATCGAAGCAAATGAAATTAAAATCGATGTTTCGGAAATTACACAAGAATTGATTTCACTGTTTATCAGAATTTATGAACCATAGAAAAAATCAATGTTTTTTTTTATATTTTCCTTTCTCACTTAAATATTACTTGGCTTTGCTGTACATTATTAATCAATCCTCTAAATTTTTCCTTACATAAATTTTACGATAACCTCTCATCCCATTCTTTGGTCATCCAGCATGCAATTTGTCATATGGAACATATTTTAAACTACCGACGGCGGTGAAATGTGGAAGATAGGGGGACAGTATCTCACTCCCCATAGAATAAAATATATTATACAGGGGTGAAGACAATACTTCTTTACACAAGGTTGTCGATGGAGCGGTAGTTTGGGCACGTCAAATTGCATTGGCCTAGGATAAACTAGATTGGCCTAGGATAAACTGGAAGGTTGGCGCAGGGCAGTCTTTGGGATCAATAAAATCACGCCAAATTGAATTGGCCTAGGATAAACTAGATCGGCCTCGGATAAACTGTTTCGTACCTAGAAATAGCAGGCTAAACTAGTTTATCCTATGAGCGTTAGGCCAAACTAGTTTGGCCTATGGAAAACTAGTTTATCCTATGGGTTTTAGGATAAACTAGTTTGGCCTAGGAAAAACTAGTTTATCCTATGGGCGAGGATGGCCACACAGGGAAACCCAGCAAATGCTTTTGAGTTTTAGTGCAGTCCCTGGGGGAAGACACCAGAACCGAACCGTCCGGCTTTCCGATGCCAAAAATTTATTTCCATTGAACATGTACAGATTCAGCAATATTTAGAAGATATTATAGTTTAGAACAATTTATGCAAGTTTAAGTAATTACCACCAAGTTTAAAGTTATGTATTGGATTAAATATGATAAAAGAATGAGTAAATAATAAATAAATGACTATGGAAGGACTGTGTAACAAAATAAATGATGATATTTCAAGGTGTACTTAGAGCAATACAAATTAGGAACTAAAGAAGAATAATTTCAGATAATTTTGCAAAGATAAACACTCTTCTAGTTAATATCCTCAAACTCTTCAAGATAAATTCCTCAAATTTTTCAATGCTTGAAAGTTATTGAAAAGTTACACAGTACCACAGCTAAATTTCTCCCCCACTTAGAACTAGCCAAAAAATTTCCAGTTTTTGAGATAATACTTAAGTAGAGTTATACATTTAAAAAAGTGTTTTGAGATAAGAGGCAACGTTCCATGAGGGGGCGAAACGTCTAAATATTTCTAATGGTCATTTTGTAGAGATCAATATTTAAGTATTTACATATTTAACGACACAGCACAAGTAAGAATGAATTATACTTTTAGGATTATTATTTACAAAGACAACTCCACACTAAAATACTTAATTTATTTAGACTAAACTTAGAAAGATAATTTAAGTAATTTGGTAATTAGATTTAAAGTAAATGATAAGATATTTAAAAAATAAGTACGATAAAATAATTTGTAAGTAATATAACATATGGCGAGGGTTTCTTGGTAACCCACAACAAATAGATGAAAGTTTAGAGTTTTTAATATTCACGGTTGGCAGCACCCCCGCCATACACACCAGTACTCATGGAATTACTTTTATCATGATTCTGATTAGCATTTCTGTATTTCCTTTGATAAAGAAATGTAGGACACTGCGGCGAGTCTGCTTTGTGAATATGATAGTTCTCAAAACTTAAGCAGTTTGTACAGTTTTTAAATTCTGGTTTATCAATGTTTATGCAGTTCTTAGTTGGGTGACCCACTGCGCAATAAACACAAATGGAATCTCTCTTACACAATTTTTCCGAGTGTCCATAGATCTGACAATTAGCACAACGAATTATCGGTTTGTAGAGATGAATACCACATTGACGCAATCCCACATTGAGAAATCCCATTCTGAGAAAGATATTTTATGTTGGACTGTCCATCTCGAGAACCAACTGGTAATTATTTGATTTTGTTTTCTGTATTACCTTGTAGGTTTTCATTAGTAAGTTATTTTTAAAGTTAATGTAGTTTTATTAAGTTATTAATGTGTTCAATTGATGTGTTCTTGGGCATTCCTGTTATAATTATTCGTTTGGCGTTGTATTTACTGTAATTAATTTCTATTTTACTTTTTAGCTCTTATATTTTTTCAATACTTAAGTAAATTTCCTTCAACTGAACTTCTGAATATGTTTTTATGATAATCGTTTTCTTGTTTCGTGATGTCTTGCTGAAAAATAATGGCAAAGTATCAGATTCAAGTAGTTTAGTGTTTATGATGTCACATATCTCTATTATTGAAGTACCTTCTAGACACCTTATAAGGATCGCTGCCTCTGTAAATGTATTCTCTTTCCATGTGTTGCTCTTCTCCGATGTATGTTCTTTACAATTTTCATTATAACTTTTATCTATTTTTATTGATATTTCTTCTAACATCGATTCCAATTTTAGAAGTTTTTCTTCTATCATCATGATTTCTTGTTCTTTTATTATTTGCATTTTCAGCTGTTCTCCAGAGGGACCCTCCACATGTTTTTCCTTTCCTTCTTTGCTATGAGTTAGTTCACCCTGTAGCTGTTTTATTTCTTTTTGTAATTGTTCTATTTTTATTGCCTGCTGTACTGTTTGTTTGTTTTTTGTTTTTATTGTCTCTATTAAGTCTTTAATGTTTGTTACTAGTTGCTTGCTTATTTCTTGCTCTTCCTCCAGAGCAATCTTACTTTTCTTGAGTTTGTCTAATTCTTTTTTTTCCTCTGCACTTCTGCTTTTAGATTTTTAGTTTCCTTTTCTTTGTCTTTCAGCTGGTCTAACTGCTGTTGGTTTTCATTTACCTTCGCACGTTCGAAGTCTAATGCATTTGCCTGTATCCGCAGCTTATCGTCTCTGTCTTCAACCTCCTTTTCCAATGATGATATTCTCTTCTCCATCTCTGTTCTATCCTGTTGCCATCCTCTTTCCATTTCTGTTTCCTCCTGCAGCAATTGTATCTTTTCCTACGCAATACTTAGTTCCTTTTCCATTGATTTTAGTTCTTCATCTTTCTTCTTTAATTTTTCTTTTAATTCCGTTGCTTCTTTAGATTGTTTTTCTTGTTTGTCCAATGGTAGAGCTCTCTTTGTTATATATTTCAAGTATTTTGCTGCCATCTCTGCATCCCCTTTGGCACTCCTCTTCGTGAAATTTGAGAAAATCTCTATTAGCTGTTGTATTATCATCTGTTTTGCTTTTGTTATTTCAAAATTCTGGATATTGTTCTTTATCTTGAGAGAGGCCTTCCCTGTTTTCTATACGTCTGCGTCTGTCCGATGCATATCGCGGTGTATATGCTCGTTTCGCCTTCGCCTTGTATGACTTTTCATCAGAATCGTGCTCAGACGGTACGTACTTCCGTACAAACCCCTCCGAATTCACATCAGAGTCATGTTCGGATGGCACATATTTCCTTGGGAGGCTGTCCGTTCTCTTCTTAATTTATTCTACGTCTTCCGGTGAACTTGATATTTCCACATGGTTTGGCCTCTGCGGCTTAGGGCGGAGGTTTTTTTTAATACTTCCCGCGGTTGATGCTACAGTGTATATGTTTGAGGTATTTGATCTTGGGCTAAATTCTTTTATTTCCAGCATCTCCAGGAACTCCGGCGATAGGTGCTCCTCAAAACTTTGTTCACGTCCATGCGTGCGTGTCTGCTTTTCCTCCATCGCCTCCTGCTAACTTCTTTTTGACATCTTATGGTACTTTCAGTTATTTATACCCGCGAGGTCGATATTATGCTCTCTTTGATGTATTCTGAGTCCCAATGTCCCGTGATTATATTTGTTGCATGATAATTTAATTACGTAGGAAATTTCTATGAATTGTATGAATTAATTAAAGATAAGATATAAATTACAGCTAGTTAGGCGTGGCCGCCACCCGCACATGGAATTTGAAGGAAAGGGAAGATAGCAAAAAACAGTGGTCGAAACCACCGGAAATGGCTAAGATAAAAATTTAATGTAAGTGGATAGTTGGATAGATTTATTGAGTAAGGATAATAAACAAGAACAACAAATATGCAAAATTTGGAATAAGTTAATATAAACTGGGGAGTAAATTTGGAAAAAACTGAACAGTTAAAACACTGAAGCTTGCTCATAAATGTTGTTACTCCCGGTGTGACAATACTCATATATGTTGTTGCTGATGGGATTTGAATCCCAATAAAAAGGCGTGGGTAAGTGATAAATTGTAAATTGGGACTTACCCTTCTTCAGGATACTTATCCATTTCGGTATAAATCGACACTTTGTTTTGATCCTATATATATTAGTTATCTTAATTTTAATCAACCACTCTTTATAACCTCCTTTGACAAAAAATATTGTAGAATACTTGTTATATCAAATGAATAAGCAGCGGTAACACTTTAAGCTATTTAATTCAAATTGTTAAATTGTAAGAAAGAGAGCATTTTACATGTCTCTTCTCTGGATAAACTACATGTTGAGAAAGAATAAGATGTTTACATTATAAGATAATAAATCCGTAATAATAATTGTAATAATAATATCATAACAATAATAATAATAAATCAGTTTAATGTAGTCTATGAGTCTTAATGCAGTCACTCAACAAGTCATTATCTTTATCAAAGGATTTTCAAGGTTAAATACATTTGAAGAGATTTATGGCTGAATTGAAACGGCGTATTATTTATGTAACTGAAGAAATTATCTTTAGAACAGCTATTTAGCTTGATTTATGTCCATCAACTCCTCCTTAATTTCTGAAGTTTCATTGTCACACAAATTTAAGTTCTTTCTATGGGTTTGAAAAACAGGTTTAAACTGGTTTCGTAAACAGGTCTGCTATCATCAATTTGGTTGGGCAGTACTTTAGGTTGATAGTCCCTTCTTGCTTTAGTTGTTTTATCAGGTGGAACCTAATTTCAATATGTTTAGTCTTACTTGAGTGCTTTTCTAATTCTATCATTTTGATCGTGGACTGATTGTCTTCATATAGGTCTATAGGTAAGGTTTGCTTTAGGTTTAATTCTTCCAGTAGATTGACTAGCCACTTTATTTCAATTGTTGCATTTGCTGCTGACACATACTCGGCCGATGATAATGCAATGCAGGATTGTTTCTTGGTCGACCATTGTATGGGATTTCCCCCTAACATATATAGGTTCCCACTCGTTGATTTTCGTGAATCTACATCTCCTCCCCAATCTGCATCCGCATAAACTTCAAGTATCGGTTTCTTTGCTTAGAACTAGACTATAATTTTTTGTAGTCTTTAAATATCGTATCACTCTTTTTACTGCATTCCAGTCTTTCATTCTTGGGGATTCATTTCTTCTGCTAAGAATGTTTACTGCTGCACAGATGTCAGGTCTGCTTATAGTTGCTAGATATAGATGTGCTCCTATGGCTTGTCTGTAATATGTGTTGTTTGGTAAAATGTTATCCTCATCATTAAAGCGTGTGTAATTTGTTTCCATGGGTGTGCTACACGGTTTTGCGTCTTGCAAATTAAATTTATTGATTAATTCCTCTATTTTTTGAGTTTGATTTATCATGTAGCTTTTATTTACTTTTTTAATGTTCATAGATAGGTAGTTACTGATGTCACCTAAATCTTTTAGTTCGTATTCTTTACTTAAGCTCGCGATTACTTCCTCCATTATTTCGTCTTTTCCGACAATTAAAATGTCGTCTACGTATGTTATTATGTATGTTGCGTTATAGCCCCTTTTTCGCATAAAAAGGCATGAGTCAAATTTGCTCTGACTGAAATTCATCTTTTTTAGTGTTTCTGTAATTTTATTATGCCACGCTCTCGGGGCTTGTTTAAGTCCGTATATGGACATTTGTTTAGCCTGCCTAAGGACTTTGGACCTAAGGACTTTGTTTAGCCTGCATACTTTATTTTCCTCATTTGGTTCAGCGAAACCTTCTGGTTGTGACATATATATCCCCTCCTCAAGCTGTCCATGTAAGAACGCGGTGTTAATATCAATATGTTTTACATTTAAATTTGGATGCAATGTTGCTATTAATAATGCTCTTATTGTTGTATATGACACGACTGGTGCATAAGTTTCATCATAATCCTCCCCGAATTTTTGTGAATATCCTTTTGCAACTAAATGTGCTTTATATTTTTGGATTTTTCCTGTGTTGTCGCGTTTTAGTTTGTAGGTCCATTTGCAACCTATTATTCTCCTATTTGGTGGAGGTTCTACAATTGACCAAGTTTTATTTTTCATAAGGGAGTTCATTTCGCTTTTCATTGCATCTATCCAATTTTGTTTATCCTTAAAATTTTCCATGTTTTCAATTTCGTCATAATTTTTTGGTTCAGTATCGTTTTCGTTCTTAACCATGTATATTAACCTATCAGGAGGTACACCTTTATTAATTCTTTCTGATCGTCTAGGTTCTGCTACTGGTTGATTGGACGTGGATGGTGTCTCATTGCTATTTGAAATTTCTATTTCTACAAGGTTTTCACTAACCCGATTTTCATCTTGTTATGGTTTGTTTTCTACTTTCTCGTTTCTATATTTAAATTTGTTTTCGAGAAATTTAACGGTTCTCGCGATCTTTATTTCATTTCCTCTTACATATATCCTGTATCCTTTGGATTCATTATCATATCCGACGAAAATTCCCTCTATAGCTTTATCGTCTAATTTTTGTCTTCTGGCTTTACTGGCGAAGGCTTTGCAGCCAAATACCCTAACGTAACTTAAGTTTGGCTGTCTGTTTGTCCATAACTCGTATGGTGTTTTATCATTTGCTTTTGTCGGTAGTCTGTTTTGCAAATGATTTGCTGTGCAAATTGCTCCCCCCCCCCCCAGAACTTGAATGGTAAATTTGATTCACTTAACATTGTCCAAGCCATTTCAACTAGCGATCTATTTTACCTCTCTGCCACACCGTTCTGGCTTGCGCAATATGGGACTGTGTGTTGATGTTTTATCCCATTAGCCCTGAGGTAATTTTCTATTTCCTCTGATGTAAATTCCCTCCATTATCTGTTCTAATTGCTTTCGGTTTTTCTCCAAATTTGTTGCTAATTAACGGATGAATTCTTTATGTTTTTCGTAAACTTCACTTTTTCTAGACAATAGGTATATGATCGTAAATCGTGAGTAGTCATCAATAAAAGTCAAAAAGTATGATTTCCCCGCTATTGTTGGTGTTTGAAAAGATCCGCTCACGTCGGAGTGAATGAGCTGGAGTCTTTTAGTTGCTCTATACTCTGCAATTTTTGGATAGGTTTTATCAGTTAATTTTGCCTTAATGCACGGTTCGCAATCTATGTTATGCTTACAGTTGTTTATTTGGATTCCTCTAGCTAATTCCTTTTGCGTAATTTCTTTAATTGATGTTAGATTTCTATGTCCTAACCTACGATGCCATAATTCTAGGCAATTTTTGTTGTTTCAGCTTTGTGCTACGTTTGCATAGTTTTCGAATGCTAACTGAACTTCGTATAGGTTATTTATTTTCGCGCTTCTAAACATATTTCTCCATTAAGTTTGAACATATATCTGTCATTTCTGAATATAATTTCACATACATTTTATGTCGCTTTGCTAACCGATAATAAATTTGTTTCGATTTCAGGTATTAGTAATACATCTTTAAGTGTTATTTCATGAACTTTGTTGTCTGATGTTCGCGTGTTTATATTTACGTTACCTGACCCGTAACTGATAAGTTTTTTTCCGTTTGCGATGGTTACATTTGTTTTTTCGCGTGATTTTATTTCTGTAAACATTGATTCTGAACACACAATATGGCTTGAGCTGCCACTGTCTACTATAAATGCTTTGTTTTCCATTCCTTGCGTTATAAAGGCGTAATTTTTATTTTCGCTCACCCTCCATGTATTGTTTTCATTTTCAGAGTGACTGTACCTACGGTTTGATTCCGGTGTTTGTTCACTTCTAAAATTATTTTCACTCTTTTGAAAAACTAGTGATGTAGAGTAATGTTTTTTGTTTGGTCTAATGTGTTGATTTTGTGGTGTATTTTGTATTTTGGCTTTGTTATACCAACATTCCTGTGTATAATGATTTCTCATCCGACAATTTGAGCAGTATTTATTACTTGTTTTGTTGTTGTAATTTTTCTGTGCTTTAAATGCTCTGGCAGGATTTTCTGTTCTGTCATCATTATCATATCATCGGTTATATTCGTCAATAAGTTTAGACTTAATAAATGACGGTGTAAGTTGATTTTCTTCTCTCGATTCAAGGGCAGTGATGAGAGTATCATAAGATTGGGATAGGAAGCATAATAACAGTGCAGAAACTTGATTATCATTTATAACTTCTCCTATGGCCGCTAATTTGTCTACTAATTCCATTATTTTTGTAATATGATTAACAACGTTGCCACCTTCCGCTAATTTAATCCCGTAAAGTTTTCTTAAGAGATAAATTTTGCTAGGCAAATTATGTCGCTCATGGATTTCACGCAAAGCTTGCCAAGTTTGTCTGGCTGTCTGTAAATTTTTAACATGAGTAATTTGATTATCATCAATTGTTAGATTAATTAGTGCACGGTCTTTCTTATCACTTTTGAACGAAGCGTCTGTAATTGGATTAGGCGGTTCTTCCGTAATTACGTGAAATAAGTCTTCTTTAGTTAACATCATTTCTGCCTTAAATTTCCAGACCGAATAGTTCGTAGCTGTGAGTTTTTCAATTGCTAAATTATCTTTAGAAGCTGCCATTTTCTTAACTTTTGATTACTTACGTGTTACCGTAAAAAGTTCTTCCAACTTTTCTTTTTGAAAGTTTAAAATTTTATTTATCAAATATCTGATATTTCAGATTTCAGTGGAGGCTATTTAATTTATTTATTTTTATTTAGTGATCAGTAATCATAATCTTGATGGTATTTGAATCCCAATAAAAAGGCGTGAGTAAGTGATAAATTGTAAATTGGGACTTACCCTTCTTCAGAATACTTATCCATTACGGTGTAAATCCACACTTTGTTTTGATCCCATATATATTAGTTATCTTAATTTTAATCAACCACTCTTTATAACCTCCTTTGACAAAAAAGATAGTAGAATACTTGTTATATCAAATGAATAAGCAGCGGTAGCACTTTAAGCTATTTAATTCACATTGTTTAACCCTTTCCGGCACACTGTGCTGGTTCGGGATACCTAATTTTAATTCCAAACTTACAAACGGCACCAAGAATATTTTAGTAAAAATTTAGTTTTATAATGAATAGATAAAGTAACATGTTTTTAATTTCTGAAAAAGTCGTTTTAAAATCCCAGTGTCAGTCGACCATTTCATCATTTTACAACAAAAATTTCCCGTGCCGGAAAGGGTTAAATTGTAAGAAAGAGAGCATTTTACATGCCTCTTCTCTGCATGTTGAGAAAGAATAAGATGTTTCCATTATAAGATAATAAATCAGTAATAATAATTGTAATAATAATATCATAATAATAATAATAAATCAGTTTAATGTAGTCTATGAGTCTTAATGCAGTCACTCAACAAGTCATTATCTTTATCAAAGAATTTTCAAGGTTAAATACATTTGAAGAGATTTATGGCTGAGTTGAAACGACGTATTATTTATGTAACTGAAGAAATTATCTTTAGCACAGTTATTTAGCTTGATTTATGTCCATCAGTTGCTCCCGGTGTGACAAAGATAAAATGAAATACAATAAACTTTATAATAAACATTATAATAAAATATGTACAGTATTTAGAGATAATTAATAATGTGTGTGTAGATGAGCTAGGATAAACTAGTTTGGCCTAGGAAAAACTAGTTTATCCTATGTTCATTAGGATAAACTAGTTTGGCCTAAAATCGGGTTTGGCCGGTAACATATATATCGTTTCATTTTAAAATAAACAAATATTCTGAATATCAAGCACAAATTATAAACCGGCTGAGAAAGGGAAAATACAGTTGACTAATATGTATCTTCGGTTAATGGAAAAAAATCTTTTCCCCATCATTTCCTATTTGTAATTAATGTTAAAGACATCGCTTAAGGCGCACTACTCATCGGATAATGCGGACACTTTTTTCACAAACTAACTGTGCATAATCGAAACTGCTTTTGTACATTATTTTTTCAAAAGGAACTTTGAGGTAACTTTGATTATTGAGAGTTCAAGAAATTGTTAATGTCAGTAATGAAAAGAAAAAAAAACTTTCTACTCAGTGGTGTAGTCTTAAAACTAGTTGGATATGCCAAACCCAAAACTTTCTTCTGTCTCATACATTTTAATATTTCAGAAAGTAGTTAATGTTAATTCTTCAATATTATTAGATCAATACTATACCAAGTTTCATTTTCATCTTAAATTTCTACTTCAGTCAATTAATCGGAATAAAAACGGGTTAATCTTAATCAGGATATTTAACTAGTCGGATGTGTCAATCTCAAAAGTTTCTTCTTTCTCATACATGTTAATATTTCAAAAAGTTGTTACATTCCTTCAGTTCTACACCAACTTTGATTTTCATCTTAAGTTTCTGCTTCATTTTACTAGTCTGAGTAAAAACGAGTTAATCTCGATCATAATATTTAATAAAATCGACATTTTTCGTTATTCTGATGCGAATTGCCCGTCGCTGCATGATAAGCCGATGCAGAATAGAATTAAACAAGTTGGAAATTGCTCGTCAAACGTGGCAAATGAGGTGCGTTCGTACTATAACTAGTTTTATAAATATATTTTGCACCCCATAAATGTATATTTTGTTGCACTTCATAAGTGCATAGTCTGTAACATCATTAAAATGCACTTCCAATAATTTTTTCCCATTGATCGTCATGTAACAGAAAACTTTTGACTGTGCCTGTAATTAAACTAGGCATCCGATTTTCATAAAATTTGAAATGACTCGACAAAATTTTGCAAAAATTATACAGTAATATCTCGACTTACGTCAGCAATTCGTTTCAAGACTAGCGACGTAAGTCGAGGTACATTTAGATGAGCAAAAAAGGATAAGCAATAAAATTTCCACAAAATCTAATGAACATACATGGTGTGTTCACAAAGTTTCAAGACTGGTCAGATAATTCAAAATCTATTAAACATTTTTGTACCACGAACTAAAATTCTTCGAAATAGGACCCTTGGGCATCAACACACCGCTGTCAGCGTTTTTTCCATTGTTCATAGGTTCCATAGAAGTCTTCGCACGAAAGGCTGTTAAGGAACCTCGTCGAAGCTGCCTGAATCGCTGGAATCCTGACAAATTGCTTCCTTTTCAGGTCTTTTATGATTCGGGGAAAAAAATAGTCCTGGGAGCTAGATCGAGCCTGTAGATGGTTTGCGTCAGTATTACCATGTTAAAGATAGCCAAAACTTCGGCGGCGGCGAGCGACGTGTGAGAGGGTGCAATGTCGTGGGGAACAATTCAATCGTTTCTGATGTCTGGGCGGGCGCGACGGGTCAGGTCAGTTTTTCTCTGGAGTGCTCCACCAGTTTTGGCTACATTTAACGTGGCAATACTGCTGCAAGCCCCTTAAAGCCCCGATATTTTTCCCAGCAACTTTTTTGTTCCCCCGGGTCAAGAAAGATCTGAAACGGAAGCGATTCTACACGATTCCAGCGATCCAGGCAGCTTCGACGAGGTCCCTTAACAGCCTTTCGTGCAAAGACTTCTATGGGACCTATGAACAAAAGAAAAAATGCAGGCAGCGGTGTGTTGATTCCCAGGGGTCATATTTCGAAGAATTTTAGTTCGAGGTACAAAAATGTTTAATAAATTTTGAATTATCAGACCAGTCTTGAAACTTTATGAACACACCATGTATTCCATTGTATTTAGGGATTATGTTACATACATTTAACATTAACAACATAAAAAATGAATTTGCAATACAAGAATTTGGGATAAATCAATCAGTTGTTAACTTACAATTTATTGTTCTTCTAACTTCACCGTTCGAGTTTTTGAAATGTGAAAAAATCTTGCAATGAAGTTTGCACCGACAATTTTTTTCTTTTTTTCTCTCTTAGAAGCTTTTTGTAACATCAAAGTGAATTCTCTAAGTTTTCTCTAGTCGTTGCTACACTTTGCTCGTCTGAATCAACATTTTCAAGAACCGTCATTCCAGCTTCAATAAGGTTTAGTCCTTCGGTTAATTTTGCAACCGTCTTAATCTTTCACCTAGGCTGAAAATCTTCATCTTTTTCTTCGACAGTACTTTTTTTTTTAATTCGGTAAATTTGATTGTTAATTCCGGATCAGAGGAAATTATGAGTTCAGCAACACCTTCAGCATCCATCTCTAAGTTGAGTTCTCTTCCATTTTCGACGATTTCATCAATTAAGAGAGATACAGAACAACAATTTTCAGATGTTTTCTTAGTCTCTGCAAAGGAAAAGGGACACAGTTTTTTTCCAGGCTTCTCTCATTGTTTTTTGCAGAACATCACCCCATGAATTCACTATGATTGTGATTGCATCTTAGATGTTAAACTTCTTCTAAAAGCCTACAAAAAAGTTCAAAGTGCTTCTTAATTAAGGAATTTCCTTTTCCAAGCCAGACGACGTAAATGCGAGGTGACGTAAGTCGAGGGGACGTAAGTCAGGGTACTACTGTATATTTAAAATTTCAGACCATTCGGAAAGCTATAACATCATTAAAATGCACTTGCAATAAATTCTTTGCCCTTGGCCTTAATGTAACGGGAAACTTTTGACTGTCCCTGTAATTAAACTATACATCCGATTTTCATGAAATTTGGAGTGACTCGACAAAATTTTACAACAAATATATATTTAAAATTTCAGACCATTCGGTTGGGTAGTTTTTGCTCTGTTATATGCGGACAGACGGACAGACAGACGGACTGAACGATGACTATAGGTGCTACGTATTTATATAATTACGAACGCATCTAAAAATCGAGAAATAATCGCTATTATAGCGCACCTTACCGGCTGTTTGCTCCCAAATTCACGTGGGCTGCCGTACCCAAAAACATGCACAAGAACTTTGGTTCAATTATATTTATAACTTCATTCACTGTTTGATGATACAATATTGGAAATGGCAGAAAAATCGCTACTATAGCGTTCCCTTCCGTCGAAATATTTCCAAATTCAATCAGGATCTGTTGGCCATAGCCGAAAACATATATATGAAATTTGGTTCAATTCTATGCATAACTTCATCTTTATATACGTTTTGGTGGTACAATAATGAAAATGGTGCACAAATCGCTATTACAGCGCCCTCTTCCGGCGGAATATTACCAAATTGAAAGAGGATTTGCTGGCCTTAGCCAAAAATATGCACAAAAAATTGGTTGAATTCTATGCATAACTTCATACACTTTTCGATGATACAAAGCGGACATACATTCACACGAACGGACACACAGATATGTTATATAAACATGTTTTTAGGGATCCCTGACCCGTAAAACGTACAAATCCGTCGAAAACCGGAAGTGTAAAGCAATTTCGATTACAATACCTTCTTTGTTTAGAAAGAAGAAAGAGAAAAACAGAAGGTATACGCTGTAGGTAGAGGGTATACGCTAGAGTCATGAACATTCATGGCTAGAGTGTACACTATAGCTTTATTTGAGGGACAGACGGCATACGGAGCTTCTTAAGATAATCCAGGAGGTATACGGTGTATACCACCATGAACCCTATACCTTCCATTACCGATAGGAACGTGCGAGTTTCAAAAATGGCTAATGGCTGTTCGTTGATACAGTAGAGTCGCGATTATCCGAGCTAATATGGTCCAAACTAATCTCGGATAAACAAAACACTCGGATAAACAGGATTTACAGAAATTGTCAGCAACTAAGGAGATGAAATATAAATGTTCACTTAATCCATCAATTTTTATGGTACTAGTAACATTTCTTTGATGCACATTTCCGTTACTTTTAAGAAAAACGGGGAATGCAATTGTTTATTTGAAAAAGCCCTTGATGGTTTTTTGTTTGTTGAATGTCAATTTTGCTGCAATTTTTTTTTCTTCTGCAGTATTACGCTACTGTATAGCTACCAATTTCTAATATTTTTTTCTTACCACTAAAACTTACCAGTAAATTTTACCTAATTCAATCGCCGAAATCTAAGAATTGTCAATGATTAAATATGGGCAAAAATTTGTATTTAATATTAGAGGTAACAAAACCGTACAAAATGGCAGCTATGGTATTCTATTAGTGTCATGAAAATTGCAGGTGTATCCTCTTCTTCCTGCTGAAAGTATTAAATAGTTTTTTTCAATCAAACTTATACCTTTGGAATGGATCATTTTCTTCTGATGGGCTGATGGACTCTATTATTATGAAAAGATATGAAAAGATGGACTCTATTATTATGTCAAGATAAAAGAGCAGCCGTAAAAAGTTAGAACTCTGATTTTCAGGTCAGAATGGGGTTAAAAAAATGGCATAATTAGGTAGATTTCGTAAGAAATACTACCTATTGCAGTCGTTATCATGGTGCGACTTTTGAAAAATTCCTTCATAACTTTTCATTATAGGACCCCAGGAACCCAAAACCACCCCCACCTAAAAAGTTTATATATATATATATATATATATATATATATATATACAGTGGACTCTCTCTATTCTGAACACTCATGGGTCCCAAAGAAAATGTTCGGATTATGGGGGTGTTCATTCTAGAGGGAGACTGGAAAATCCATTACTACTAATACTAGGATTGAGTTTATAGTCTGTATAGGATAGATAGTCATGCCAGTTACCGAGATGAACGTGCTGAACGTAGATTTGACGACTAGTGCAATGTCAAACTAAATTCAGTCGAACCTGTAATCTACCATGTCTTTTTTTTTATTAAAAAAGTTTTACAAAACATACATATATACAGTACATTATTTAAAAACAAAATCAGTACATTTTTTAAGAAAGTAAGTAATTTTAGTTTGTTTTTGCATAGTGTGTGCTTGCGCGGAGTACATGTTAGCCAGTTGTTTAAAAAGTGGAAAGACTTCCAGGTGACGTTCAGCTGCATAGTTCAACAGGTCTTGAATCCCTTAGCCATATTGCTTGAATGTAATCGTACGTCTTGTTTTATCGGTCTCTTTTAGTTTTAGTTCTTCTTCACTATCTTCTTCCTCCTTGTCGCAAACTGGAAGGCTTCTGTTGGCTTCGAGGTACACTCAGGATCGAATTCCGTATGGACCATTTGGAGAGTTGATCCCAAGTCTCTCACAGCTGTTGCTTCTTATTCCTCTATTCTTAATTGCTCATTCTCACATTGGAATCCTTTGGAAGGCGTAAGGGGTTAATTTATTCCAAGCTGTTGATATCCAGTGGAATCATCCATGACGTTGACCTTCTTCGTTAGTTTGGTTGCCTTCAGAAAATGGATTCGGTAGTGAGATTTAAAGATCTTGATTACTTCTTTATCCAATGGTTGGATTATAGAAGTACAGTTCGGTGGTCAGGGACTTCAAGCTTACGTTGCTCAGCTGCATGTTTGTGTGTGATCTGGCATTATCCACAAAATGAAGAATTTTTCTTATTTCTCTCTTCATCATCTCGTTAGTGCCTTTCAACAATTGTGAGAAAATTGTGAATGTCATCATGGCTTTTTTATTTGATTCATAGTGCACAGGCAATTATGCGACTTTCACATTTTAGAAACATCTTAGTTTCTCACTTTTTCCGATCACAAGTGGTTTGAACTTCTCACAAGTAAAACTGGCACAGAGTATGACGGCAAGTCTTTCTTTTGACATTTTTCCGCACATGCCTTTCTCGCTTGTTTGTGTTAGGATTTTATTTGCAAGTACTCTAAAAACTCAGGCCGGTTTTGTCAGCATTTAAAATATCAGTGGCGTCTAAATCCTTCGTTATATCCTGAATCCTTTTCATTCCTTCACAGTGCTGATATTTACGTCTGCAGCTTCACCAGTGATTATTTTGAATTCGATGTTATGCCGACTTTTGAAGCAAGTCAGCCATCCTTCTTATGCCTTGAATTCCGTGATTTTCTCCTTTCCTGTAAAATTCGGAGCAATCTGCTTTAACAAGGGGTCTAGTACAAGAAGATTCTTTGTTCTCATTTGGCAAAGAAGCTTACCGACGCGATTGTTTATGTTCTTGTTTCCCGTTTTCTTCACGAAAAGTCTGCAGTTTGAGGAAAGTTCATTTGATTCATTCAAAAACGATTACAATTCCTTTCTCTTTCTTGCTCATGGCGTTGACTTGGCCTACTGAAGTTCCAAACTAACAGGCAATTTTCATTTGACTTGTGCTTGATTTTAATTTTTGAACAACTTTGTATTTTTCCTGAAGCTTCAACTCTTCCCATTTGTTCGTTTTCTACTTCTTTCTAACATAGTTGCGTAAGTGCAATGCTTCTTTCCCTGCAACTGTAGAAAAACGGCGAACAAAAATTTACTATTGTCGAGCAAAATGAAGAAAGAAACAGAAGCGATAATCCTGCCCAACCAGGTGTGCGGAAAAGAAACCATAATCCTTTTTTAGCTACTCCCTCTAATACCTGTTGATTCTTATTTGTCACTAGGGGCGGGGTCTTTCTGTTGCATAATCTTTCTATTTTATGTCAGCGCGGGAGAGGGGGCTCACATGACATGGTTTTACATTATTTTTTCTTGTATTCCTTTGCATAAAAATTTATTGTTTTGTTAATTTCATTTATCTGATTAACACAATTTACTATTTGTGAAATGGCAACAGCTTTATATCTGGACTTTTTTGTTTATTAAAAATATAAGAATGTTTAAGTTAGTTTAGATGTAGCAGACATAAAGACGTATCAGTTTGAAAAATATTCTTTCAATTTCTTTATTTTGTTGTTGTTGTTGTTGTTATATGTTTTGTTAACCGAAGACTATATCTCAATTATTCAAACAAATTGCAGCATAGAGTAGATGCTTAAAATCTAGCAATGATTTTGTCTGTTTATTTTTAAATCGAGTTTATTGAAAATTTTCATTCTTCTGCAAGAGTTTCTGGGAATTTCCATGATGGAGGAATTCCCCGAGTTCTGATTGAAAACACACGTTCAGTTTACAGAGAGGTAGAGTAGGATGGGGATCAAGAGTAGTGTTCATAATAGTGGGGTGTTCACATTAGAGAGTGTTCAGAATACAGAGAGTTCATCTTATGTTAAGTCTATGGAGTTTCGCCGGGACCGTCGGAATGTGTTCATAATACCGGGGTGTTCACATTAGAGAGTGTTCAGATAGAGAGAGTCCACTGTATATGTATGTATGTACTAAATTTTGTCCGCACGATAAAAGTCGCAATTATGCACGGATCGTCTTCAAACTCGCCAACAACTTTGAGATGGCTAATATCTCGGCGGGGATTGAAAATGGGTAAAATCGGACCAAGGGAATGGAAATGGGGAGGGTTAAAAATTTCGAATACCATCTTAACATGATTCCGATAAAATAAGCTCTTACACAACAATAACAGAAAAAAATAAATATTTTTCGTTATTGCAGTTGCCAACAATTAAAAAAAAAGCAATAAAATTCTCACCACAACAATTGCTTTTCTTTTGCGAGAATTTCACGTGAAAAATTAAATAAAATAAATAGTTTGACGAATTGAAAACAAATTGAATATTACGTCATAAGTTTCCTAGAGCAAGATTTCCGCATGAAAACTCAAAGTGAAATAAATAGTTTGACGAATTAAAAAACAACAACAAAATATTGCGTCATATTGGAAATAAAATGGACCTCAGCAGGTGAATATGTAACGTCATGTGAGTTTGAAGAAACGTATTAAAACATAATAAAAACCCGACTATGGAAATATTAACTTATTTATCACTTTGAGGTTCTCTGAATTTGCTTTAGCTATTTTTTAAACCTATTCCATATGCATGCGTGTGTGTATTCTTGATTATTAGAATTTTCACAAAATGTTTAGCTCCCTAGAGATCATTCTTAGTGGAGGAACTGGGTTTATCTCTAATCTTGATTTAAATTTTGTTGATTAATTTAGTACTTAACTTCGAAACCTACCTCCGCCTGTAGGCCCGAGCCGGCAGGGATTTTTTTTTTTTTTTCAAAAAGAAAGAATTACAAGAATCGGTTACGTAGTTTCGGAGTAATCGGCGAAAATACATAAAAAAAAGAAAATCCATACGCGTCGAACTGAGAACCTCCTCCTTTTTTTTTGAAGTCAATTAAAAAAAGAAAAAATCGAAAATTTTGGCTCAAATAAGAAGAACTTCCTCTTAATGATAATCCACACTATGCTGTTCAGCCAAAGATTACAAAGGATTAAAAATTCTTTGTTCTAGCTGCCAATTTCTATACCGAATCGGTATTTTCTAAAATAAATTTAGAATTGTCTAATGTAAAGAAGAGACATTCACTTTCGGTATATAAATTTCGAATTGGTTCACTCAGGAGCGTAGCTACAAATATTTTTTCGGGGGGGGGGGGGGGGAATTAAAAAATTTCCCAACATACAATTCAAAAATTTCCTGACTTGAAACAATTTGCTCTATTTTCCTACTGAAATGATATGTGCAATGTGTGTTTAATGGTAACGATACTTATACGTAAAAAAAAATTCAAAATTCTTTCCAGAGAAACATACTGTAACTAAAAACATAAAAATTATAATTATTGGTTCCTTTTATGAAAGATTTTGTCTTCTATTGTGTACGAGTCATAATCGTCCTTCATATTAAAATAGCTTCATGATATTTTGAGATTTCTGAGAACAGAACAAAGTTTTGGAGGAAATAGATCAGAGAACTGTTGATGGACAACTGTAAGGGAAATTCAGATCTGGTAGATGTATGATATTTTCGTAGCACAGAGAAACACAATGACAAATTGAGTCTGGCTGCTTTTTGTATTTCTTTTTGATAATTTAACTGGTTTACTCTTACAGAACTCAGAAAGGTAGTTCAGAAAAGTGTTTCAAAAATATGGAATTTTCCAACTCGAAGCTCAAATTTCCCAAGTTCACATATATTGGAGGGAAGTCCCCCCCCCCCCCCATAACGCCCCACCACCCCGCGACAGTATTTGATAAAAGTTCTCAACAAAAAAGAGAAAAAAAAAACCTTTTTTAAAATTCTATACTTCACCAGGCTACAAAATGGATGCCCCTATATCCTTGCAGATTAATCTAATGCGTTAATCCAAAGAGGAAAGCTCCCCGTTCCTTCACTTGACAGCCCGACACCACCCACCTTGCCCTTTGAGGGGAGAGAGCGTGCAGTGTGGGTTTTCACCTCTGGGTTCACTTCACCATCCAGTGCTCATCAATAGACTTAGGAACAAGAAGTAAAATCTTCAGCAAAGTGCAATTAGTTATTGTATGCTGGTAATTACGGTAGTCTAAATGGTATTTCATACTAATTAATTCATATTAATATTCATTTAATTTTGAGAATTATTCAGGAGTATATGAAATATCACTTGTTAGACCTGACTGATCAAATAATTACTAGATTGGTATGACTAGCACGAAATTTAAATATAGAATAAAGGAGCATGTAGCTGATATTAAATAATAATAATACTAATAATAAAATTCTGGCAAGGATATACAAGAACAGGGCTCGAAATGGAAATATCCACGAACCGGAACGCTATTTCAAAATTATTATCGCCTTTTTTTTTTTTTTTTTTTTTTTTTTTTGAAAATACAGTAAAGTCCCCATTATCCAAGTCCCAGTTAACCGAGTTTCCCCTTTCACCGAGTTATTTTCTTCTGATGGACTAATAGCTTCCATTCAAAAACAATTGTGGGCATTTTTCCCACATTCTGACCCGAAAATCAAACTTTTTGCGACTGCTCTTTCATCTTCACTTAACACTTCCTTTATAATGGTTGTTTCATAATAATGAAAGCCATCAGTTCATCAGAAGAAAGTGATTCCTTCCAAAGGTATAAGTTCGATGGAAAAAAATTATTTAATACTTTGAGCAGAAAGAAGAGGCTACACCTGCAATTTTCATGACATTAGTAGAATCATATAGCTGCCAATTTGTACGGTTTTGTTACCTCTAAAATTGAATACAAATTTTTGCCATATTTAATCGTTGACAATTGTTAAATTTCAGAGATTGAATTAGGCAAAATTTACTAGTAAATTTTAGAGATAAGAAAAAAATCTTAGAAATTGGTAGCTATACAGTAGCGTAATACTGCAGAAGAAAAAAAACTGCAGCAAAATTGACATTCAACAAACAAAAAACTATCAAGGGCTTTTTCAAATAAACTCTTTCATTCCTCGTTTTTCTTAAAAGTAACGGAAATGTACTAATGTACTAGAAAAATGTTACTAGTACCATAAAAATGAATAAATTGAGTGAAAATTTATATTTCATCTTCTTAGTGGGTGACGATTTGCGTAAATTCGGTTTATACGAGTTTTTTGCTTATCCGATGTGAGCTTGGTCCATACTAACTCGGAAAATCGGGACTTTACTGTATAGAAAATTTATATTTAACCGTAGAAAAACCAATTTAAAAAAATACATTCAAGATTCTAAATAATTAGGAAAAAAAAAAAACTTTACAGAGAGCATAGTAAGGTATATGTATGAAACTGTAATAATATTTTTTAATGATTCCACGAACCAGAATAATATTTTCTATACTTTCACGAACCGGAACAATATTTGTCACAATTTCGCGAACCGGAACATCATTCGGTTTGCCCCGGTACATTTCGTGACCTGTACAAGAAAAAAACATCCAAATAAATTTCAATGAAAGTAACATTATATTCCGCTCCAGTCTATACTATCCATCCATTACACACTATATGGCCAAAGGTGACCGGCCACTTGCGATTTTTGACGTTTTCTTTAATATCTAGAAAAATACATGAGGAATTATCTTGAAACTACAGGTATTTAAACAGAATAGTACAGGTCATATATTTCCGTGAAGATTTTTTCTTGAAACCCCATAGGAGACCGTCAACAAATTGAATAAATTTCAAAAATCAAAAAACCCGACGGTGCACAGTGGTCCCAAATCGCGATCAAGTGGCCAAAAATCATTTCTGGCTTTCCTAGTGGTTATATATGATTCATTTTTACTTGTATAACATTCTAAATTATATTACATCGTGAATTTAAACTAAATGTAATTGGGGTTACGGGGGAGGAAATTGGGTGGGGGGCGCAATAGAGGGGGTGCAAATTTTATTAATTTTTAATTTTCTGTTTTTTACAGGATTTCTTTTACAGGAATGAGAATTTTCCACTTTTGATTATGGTGAATATTTTCACTTTTTTAAGAAAAATCATCTAATTCAGTCTCCCCTGAAATTTTAACCCACCCCCTCTCTCCCTCCCTCCCTGGAAATATAAAATAAGTCTGATTTTTTTATTCCCTGAATATAAAAAAGAATCTTATTTTTTTTTTCTCTTTTTAATGTTATTGCAAAGTAACATTAAAGAGTATAAGCAATTAATAAAATAAATAAATAATCAATAAGCTACATTTTACCCCCCCCCCTCCCCCACGCACATACACGTGAAATCTCCCCTTTTTCCATTTGCCCCTATAGCAAGCAAAATCTAAAAATTACTATTTTTTTAAGTTTTCGACATCTATTTACTATGAATTAATAATAAAATCATTCAATTTATTAATTAGATTACTTAAAAAAAATTCGGACCCCCCCCCCCCCCCCCCCACACACACACACACACACTTCTTTTGCCTCTCTCTATTACACAGAGAATAATGCCATTGAAATTCCAATAAAAAATTTTGCCTTTGTTACTTTATTTTGGTAATATTAAACAAATAATTACCTATCTAATTTTCTAATATATTTGAAATTTCCGCTTCTTAATGTTTTCTCAAAGAAATTATAGACGTTCTTTGGTTTTCTTCAGAGAATGTATAGGAAGCTCTTTTCTTCCACACGAACAGGGGATAGGGGATGAATGAACATCAGAGATAGGGATAGCGGGGATGTGAAATTACGAGAGCCCATTGACTACTCAATATGGGTTATACTTCTACACCCATATCCAGTTTCTGGTCAACAGATTTCTCTAGAATAGTAAAAGCGCAACGGATGGACTGTACATATTCTTTAAAAAATATTACGAGATTGATTCTTTGTTTAATGAGAACAAATGTAAATAAGTGTGAAATCAATATAATAAGTGTTTACATACACAGTGTTTAAAGTATTCATTAAAATTTAAATGCGCATATAAATTAATATAATTAAATTAACGTTCATATAATAAACTAAAAAAAATACCGTTAATATTTTTTTTTACAATAGATTTATATGACGACACGTGAAAATTAATGAAATTTATTTGTAAGTAGGTAAAATATACTTTCCAAATAATCAGAAAATTTAAAACATTGAATGATGTTTTTCAGTTGATTGAATTTTCCATACATGCATGTTTGTAGAATTTAGTACATATATATAACTTTAAATATGCACTTTTTAAAATAAAGTCAAGTCTTAATATTATTTTTGATATAAACGAAAAAAGCAAGGGAAAAATTGTAAAAGCAATTAATAATAATAAAAAAATCCCTGCCGGCTCGGCCTACATGCGCAGGTAGATTTTGAAGTTAAGTACTAATTTCACCAACAAAAGCCAAATCATGATAAGAGATAAACCAACTTTAACAATTTTATCTGGCCACTTTTGACGAGTTTTTAATTTCATTTTTATATAAGAGCTGGTTTTATCAGAATCATGTTAAGGCGGTATTTAAAAAAAAAAAAAAAAACATCTCCATGCTCAACAGTTCGAAATTTTCTGGCGCATTTTCAGATTCAATTTTAAAAGGGAAAACATGAAACTTGCTGACGTGATTTTTTAAGACATTTATAAGAGACCTATGTTTTTATTTTTCGTTCAATTAGAACTTGATTTATAAACAATTATTTTCTCAGTAGGACCCTATTTTTCGTTTCCAACACAATCGCATTGAGAATTTCGGTTCAAAATAACTTGATAACATTTTAAATCTCAACTTAAATCTCAATCAAAATAACTTGATAACATCTTGATAACATTTTAAAAAATGTATTCTGCCTTAATCAAAAAATCGACCATTACGGCACACTATATAGTTTCTGAATAAGAGAACCTACCAATTGGATGCGTTTGAAAGCAAAAATGAATTTAAAAATGAGTCAGAAAATAAGCAGTTTGGATTTGAGTACATCCTTAATACGATATTTTTTTCTTCAATCTGGATGTATTTTTAATTTGTTTCTGCTGTGAGAATTGGTCCTATAAAAAACTTGTCAATATAAAAGTTGTAGATAATATTAAGAAGATATATAATAAATTCATACGGATTTGATATCTTGTGAATTGACGAAGTTATGGTTATTTTTTTCGGTAAGAACTGGTATCCAACTACTGGTTCTCAAAAAGTCGCAAAAAGTCGCAATAAATCTCTTGGGATATGAATTTAGAAGGCTCATTCTACATTTTGTACTATAAAAGTCCGCGGAACTCGGAAGGACTTTTCTTATATATCACTTTTTATGTACAAAAATTCCTTAAAACTATGTATTTTTTAAAAAATTCCTCGTTTTTTAATTTTTGATATTTTTGCAATCGCAAAATCAAATTAAATATGTAATTTAATGTTGTTTCAAAGAAATGCAAAGAAAAAATCGACAGAATATCTGAAAATGTCTTAGTTAGGATGTGAATGCAACGAGTTTGCCTGAAATTCACGCAACAGCTGAAAACGCTCAAAACTCCTAACTTCACATAAGCAATGCGAATTCATGTGAACTTATAAAACCAAAATATTAAAGAATATAAATCTTCAGATATTTCTAAATATTGTGGAATTTATTTCATTTCGAAATACGAAACTTCGATTTTCTGATTTTTGGCCACATAATCGTGATTTGGGACCACTGTGCGGCGTAAAAAGAGAACTAATTAATTACTTCCCATCAATGTGAAACTATTTTTTATATTACTTACCTATTTTTTTATTTAGTTGTGTTGATGACTTTTAAGTTGTGTTTAATTGTTAGTTCCTATCTATAAACACTGTTTTCATGAGGCCTATAGATGTCTATGATGGTTAGAGTTGCAGTAAAGCTAGAGATCCTACCTACACAACTTCCAGGTTGTGTAATATTTAAACGGAGCTTCTGACTGTAAAATAGTCAATGAAACATCGTCTTTATTTTGAAAGACCTATTTAATGATATGCCACTCAATAGGGTGCGTAAAAAAAATTTCTTCTCTACCGCCATTTTGAATTTATAAAGACTAAATCTAGTCAATAAAAGTCGGACGATGAAGACGAATCGATAGAGACCTCATTCATTCAAATCCATCCAGCCGTTGGGATGTTTCGAGGGTATAAAGAAATCCACATATCCAGATACTCTTGAAACACATAACTCTTCTTATCAGTCGGGTAAAAAGAACGAATATCTTTTGGACAACCCTGTAAAAACTAATGTAGCAAAAGCATTCAAATTTTCAGAATTTTCAAGCTATGTTTTTGAGACTTTTACAAAAGTTGCTCTATATATTTAGCTAACACATTATGCACATTATATTTAGTTTACATTCGGGCATGCGAAGTGAATCATTATTTAGTAAAACTGCTCATTTTTCATACAATTTTTATTATTTTTTCATTCTGATTGCAGGGTATTGTGTACAATGTTATTTGTCATATTTTCTGAAAAGAACTTTTTTTATATTAAGAACTCTGCAAATTATAAGCAAAAAAACTTGACAAAATTTGGTATTCTTTTTATTAAAACTTTAATTTCTCTACAAATATGCATGCTATTTTCATAAAAATGAACACAATTTATTACAATAAGATACTTAATCATAATCTACAGTTTGAACGCTTTTGCTACATTATTTTTTACAGGGTTGTCCAAAAGATATTCGTTCTTTTTCAATTTGTTGACGGCCCCCTATGGGGTTTCGGGAAAAATCTTCACGGAAATATATGACTTGTACTATTCTGTTTACTTACATGGAGTTCCAGGTTAATTCCTCATGCATTTGTCTAGATATTTAACAAAACGTCAAAAATCGTAAGTGGCGGGTCACCTTTGGCCATATAGTGTAAGAGAAACAAACCATAGAGATTGTAACACGCTAAAATTCAATAGGTAACCATGCAGCATCATTCAACTTAAAATTATGTCTCGAGCTACCCGATGGTTGCGATAATAAAAATAAGCATCCAAGTAAAATAAAAATCAAATGATGGTGTTACATTGACCGTGTGCAATCTTAGAATATTTTTACCCGACTGAAAAGAAGGATTATGTGTTTCACGCGTATCTGTGTATATGGATTTCTTTATACCCTCGAAACAACACAACGGCTAGATGGATTTTAATGAATGAAGTCTCTATCAATTCGTCTTAACGACCCGATGGTTATAGGCTAGGTTTTGTTTTTATAAATTCAAAATGGCGGCCGTAAAATACAAAATGGCGGTAGAGACGAAAAAAAATTACGCACCCTTTTGAGTGGCATATCTTTGGATATGTCTTTCAAAATGAAGACGATGTTTCATTGAGTATTTTACAGTCAGATGCTCCGTTAAAATATTATACAACCTGGAAGTTGTGTATGTATTGTGGATCTTTAGCTTTACTGCAACTCTAACCATCATAGACATCTATAGAGACCTCATCAAAACAGTGTTTATAGATAGGGACTAACAATTAAACACAACTTAAAAGTCATCAATACAAGTAAATAAAAAAATAGGTAAGTAATATAAACAAGTAATATAAAAAAAATATTTTAAGTCAATTCCTACTTAGGTCAATAAGAGAATTTTTTTTTCTCCCATCCTTCTTTCCTACTGAGTGGCGCTTAAAATGCCTTGATCAAGAAGGATCGATCTATCTATCGATCTAAGAACTATCGATCTTAAAATACCTTGATCAAGAAGAGGGCTCTCTCCATTATTGAAAATTAATTAATTTAATTTAATTAATTAATTAATATTTGAAAAAAACTGGATTAACATCAAGTGTCATCCACTACAAGTTTAAAAAAATTTATTTGAACTTGATTGGATGAATAATAAGTATTTTATTAAGGATTGAAAATTTGAACAAGATATATATATCGAGAGTGTGAACTAATAGTAGGAATTGAAAAAAAAAAAATAGTATCACATTAATGAGAAATAATTAATTAGTTCGCTTTTTACGCAGTCGGTTTTTTTTATTTTTCAAATTTAATTGTTTATTATTTATTTGTTTTGTCGGCTAGAATCGAAACACGTAAGCAATCGAATAAACCTACTTTTACTGTTTTTAAGGGGGTCCGGGACACAAAAATTCTCAAATTTTTCAAAAACATTTTATTTCATTAAAAATTTTTCTGTTTTTTCCTGCTTAAAATGACATGTAAATCATGTTTCTATCTGAATTCGAACAAGAAATATTAATTTTTTCGTTTTGGTTTGTTTTCAAAATCTAGCTTTCAAGCAATGGCTGTCACGGAAACGACTTCTTGAAAAAATGCGTTTTTCTTCATGATAGGTTTTTTTCACCATTTCCCGTATTTAAATTCTTATAACTCGAGAACCATTAAAGATAAAGGGTTCAAACTTGGAACATATCTTTTTCAATTGATTTACTTTAATTTTGATTCAGAATATTTGAAAAAAATATTTACTTTTGAAAATATGATTTTTTTCTTTTAAAGTTGCACCACTTTTTTTTTTTAATTTTTTCGTTAAATATTTTTAATTTTTTTATAAATTAATAATTTTAAAAATGCTGCATCAAAATTAAAACTTATATATTTCTGTTTATTTAAATGAAAAAAAAATTGAAATTCTATAAATAATATTTCGAGTTATAACGATTTTAAATTAGCCCACGTTTTTAAAAAATTTTAAATTTAAAATTTTTTACAAAAAATTATGGGAAGTTTTATTATGTGATTTTTTTTTTTTTACAAATGATAAGGTTAACCATCACAAAAAATTTCAGAATTTTAACTCAATAATTAAAAATTATTTTAAAACATGTCCCGGACTCCCCCCTTAAAGTTTTAATTTACACCTTTTAGCGATTGAAATTAGTATATGTTACAAGGTTTTAATTTATTTTATATTTATTTAAATGATTGTTTAAATTTGTCCCGCTTTTCTGACAAAATCCCGATTTATTTCATTATTTTACTTTTTACTTCGCATAGTGAAATTATCGATTTGCTAAAAATAAAATCTGTCAAACCTCGTAATTAAACAGATGGTTTGATTTTAGCTGTCACATTTATAAACTTAAATAGACATCTTAAAATTTTAATTTGCCTATCAAATCCGCTTTTTTTTTCATTCCAGACTAATTAAAAATACCCCTTCTATCATGATACTAAATAAACATTATTTTTTCCTGGCCTATTTCGTGAAAGATTTTATCAATAACTCATTTATTATATAGCTAATGAAATGTGAATGCGTAATTTCAAATTATTTTTGTGTTTTTTCTCTAATGCCAGTCATTCAGTCGTTATTCAAGACTCTTTTTTTACTTTCTTCTATCTTTACAAGAAGAAAGTATTGGATTTGTGAAAATATTCCGGTTTTCGACGGATTTATACATTTTAGAAGATTCTGAACACGATTTGACTGTTTTTAGAAAATGTCTGTCTGTGCGTCTATCTGTGTATCTGTATGTAACACAAATTTTGTGGGCGCTCTATCTCAAGAACTAACGCACAGAATTTAATAAAACTTTACATTCAGTTATACCTTGGTGTAAATTGAAGCTGATTAGTTTTTGGTGTAAATCGCCTGACAGGTAGCACTGCTGTGCTGCATGTTTCACGATTTCCGCAATAGCTGTTATCTCAAGAATTAATGCACGGATATTCATCAAACGTCAGATTCAGTTCGACGTTGGTATAAGTAGTTTATGATTAGGTTTTGGTGTAAAGCATCCAACAGGAGGTGCTATTATGCTGTATTTTTTAGGATTTACACTATTTAAGCGATAGTCATATCTGAAGAACAAATGCACGGAATTTCATCAAACTTCGTATTATGTTAGATTAGGGGCGCACAACCTTTTTAAGAGAAGGGCCATTTACAAAATGTCTGGGTTGTCGAGGGCCACATCAGTAACACAGGAGAATTTTATTTCGAGGAGGTGATCTGTGGCCTATAATCAGGTAAAAGACATGGCTTCAGGGGGGGGGGGGTGTCTTGTTCTCCTACCTCGCGATAAACTGGCGAAGCTCGTGATTTTTCTTCAACCGATCAACAAAATGTGCAATTTTTCTGTGAATCATCGGCAAAATTCATCATTTTTCAGTACCCGATCAACGAAATTTGCGATTTTTCCGCGCCTGATCGTCAACGCGGTTTTTCCAAGCCGGATCTTAAAAGCACGCAATCTCTCCGTGCCTGATTGGTAAAATTTGTGACTTTTCCGGGCCGGATGGCCGAAATTCGCGATTTTCCTCGCATACTCGACGAAATTTGCGATTTTTCCGCGCCTGATATTCAACGCGATTTTTCCGAGACAGATAAAAAAAACATGTAATTTTTCCGTGCCGATAGACGAAATTTACTATTTTTCCACGCCTGATCGACAAAATTCGCAATTTTTCCGCACCCGATCAACGAAATTCGCAATTTTTCTACCCCCTATCAACGATATTTTCTTAACTGACTCTGACGAAATTGGCAATTCGCCGCAGCCGATCAACAAGATTTGTCCACGCCTGATCGACAAATTTCGCGATTTTTCCTGCATCCGATCAACGAAATTCCCGATTCTTAGCTGACTGACGAAATTTAGAATTTTTTTCCTGTGCAAACTGACGAAATTCACAATTTTTCCTCGCGATAAACTGACGAAACTCAAGATTTTTCCGCAGCCGATCAACGAAGTTTGCGACTTTTTCACGCTCGATCGACGAAATTCGCGATTTTTCCGTGCCCGATCAACGACATTTGCTATTTTTTCGAGCCTGATCGACAAAATTTCGTAATTTTTTTCGGACTCGATCAACGAAATTCGCAATTTTTCTATTGTATTTGACCGACGAAACTCTCGATCTTTCTCTGCTCGTTCGAGGAAACTTGCGATTTTTCCGTGCTTCATCGACAAAATTCGCGATTTTCCTTCCTGATCAAGGAAATTTGAGAATTTCCCGCACCTGATCGACAAAATTCGCAATTATTCCGTTCCCGATCAACAAAACTCGCGATTTTTCCGAGCCCGAACTAAGAAAACTCGCTGTGTTTCCGGGACTAATCGACAAAATTTGCGATCTTTCAAAGCCCGAACGACGAAACTCGCTGTTTTTTCTTGTATGATCGGCAAATTTTGTGGTTTTTCAGTTCCTAATCGATGAAATTCGAATTATTTTTCGATTAGCGACTGACGAAATTCGGAAGTTGGGAATTTCCTATGTTGATATCTATGGTATCGACCGGCCGATAAACGAAATTTCCGAGTTTTAACTGACTGGCGAAATTCACGATTTTTTCATGCGACCTATGGGCAAAAATTGCGATTTTCTTCAGTTATAAATTGACGAAATTCGCGGGCCACAAGTTAACTCATCGCGAGCCACTTTTGGCCCGCGAGCCACCGGTTGTGCATCCCTATAGTTAGACCTTGACATAAATTGGTGCTGATTAGGTGTTCCTGAAAATCATATGACAAGTGGTACTACTATGCTGCATTTCTTCGATGTTGAAAATATAGTATGTATAACTTATGGTTAGTTTACAGAGACACTCAAAAGTTACATTACGACCAATAGTGAAAAATCATTTTCAGTGCATTTTAATGATGTTACACTGTTTAAAACATAATGAAACTGACATGCATCACTGACGTGGACGACAACATGTTTTCTATAGGGTGTAGAATAAGTAGAACTTATATTTAGCTTAACAGGGATCCTCAAAAGTTTTCCGTTACATTACGGTCAATGTGATAAAATGGTTTTTACTGCATTTTAATGATGTTACACTGTTTCAAACACAAGCAAATTGATATGCATCACTGAAGTGTATGGCAAGGTGTTTACCATAAAATATAGAGTAAGTAGAATTTATAGTTTCTTTTACAGGGACGCTCAAGAAAAGTGCATATAATATCCTTCTTTAATGGAAGGCGCTTAAATTTTTATGACTTCTACAAAGAAAAGCGGTATCACACTCCGACTTTTTGCATTACTAGGGGCTTTGTCCCGTACTAGCTACTATCGCCAACCCCCGTTCAGACACCACAAACTCCAAAAGCACGCTAATTTGAGTAATTTTGAATAATCTCCCTATTAACGGGTTCTTTTCGTCTTTGATTAAATCAGTTCAGTGAAACATGTGAAAATAAGCTAATATAAAATGAATTAAGTAAACAGAGTCTTTGTCTTCCGTTATTTTTTAATAACGTTGGTTTTTTTTTTTTTTTTTTTTTTTTTAAGACATTTTAAATGTATCGTTTTAAATCTGCCGTAATTTTCTTCAAAGTTTTCTTTCCCTTTTCAGTACTCACGTGAAAATACTTTTGTTGTTAGAAAGGAAATATTATTTGTGCTGTCTTAGAATTCTCAATAATAGTTTAAAAAGATTATCTCAAAATTTGAAATAAATGTCTCGCGCAAATATATTTTTAAATTTAAACTGTTTGGCAATATTATATTTTGGCAATTTAAAATATGGCATAATTTCCTCCATTTACGACTTTTAACGCATATTAATGGATTTATTATTTTACAATTTTCTTTCTCTTTTAAAATTCACGTGTAAATATAGTTTTTATGACGTAATTATCGATATTTTGCTGCTTTTGATACATAATCATGTAATTCTCATTTGAAAGTTTTTTCTGTTTGCAATAGTCACGTGTATATAAATTTTTAATTTAAAGGAAATATTATTTTTTGTGCTGTTTTTAAATTTGGCAGCAGTTTAAAATAATACCCTTTTCTAAAAGTTGTAAAAATATCTGTCGAAATGCTGAAAATTTGAATTTAAAATAGAAATAAAACCTCAAAAAATGAGTCAAATATAAAAATAAATAAATGCAGTCTGCACACCGGGAACTTCTAATGTATAAAATGATATAAATATGATTAAATTCCTATGTATAGTTTTTGCTCTTGTAAAACTTTTTTAATGGAACGATTTTGACCGACTTTAACGTTAACTATCTCTTAAAATAATTTTTCGATTTGAAAACTGTCTGCATCAGCGTGTTTATCAAACATTTTTCTATAAAACCTCAGATTTTTATATTTTTGTATGCAATATTTTTCTTAATATTAATGAAGAAAAACCTCCCTTCACAAAAAATTCAAAACCGGCGGCGGTGACAGCATTTTTTTACTTTTTTTTTTTTTTTAGAATAAAGAGATATTTATTGACATTTTACTTATTCATGTAAATTTTTTGCGTAAAAAAAAAAACAAATATTATGTATATATGCGAATGTGTAAATATATGCGACTACAGGGGCACGCCATGGACTTCCAATTCGGCGACCGTGTTTCTCCGGTCACAAACAAATTAGGTCACCTTATTAGGAAAAAGCATTAAATTCACTGAAGATTATACCAAAATTTAGTTTTAAAAGTTAATTTTGGACAAAATGGGGGCCATTGTTTGAACAAACAAGAGAGAAAAATCATGCGTCCAGCATAGGTTTTTTGACACTTTCCAACACATTCAGAATAATGTAATAAAAATACACCGTTTAATAAGTTAAAATATTATGTCTAATTCAACCCTATGGAAACGCATAGCATATTTGAAAACCCAATTTCAACTGGTCCCATCTGCAATCGAAAAATTATCAGAATTCTTTGAGCAGCTCTGTATATGCTATATAGGTTTGTATCTATTAACTACATACAAGTCAAAATTTAGTTCACTTAAGAAATACATATACTTCAGTTGAAAATTCCCCTTCAGTAATTTCCTGTTATAAGGAGAATGGTTCGTGAATACTTTTGTGCAATTCTGTATATGACGTATAGAATTTATATATAACGAGTAACATGCAAAAAATTAGTTAAATTTAAAAGCTCATACCGAATTTTAAAACGGACACTCCAGCAAATATTACTCAAAGGCAATACTGTAACCGATTTCTTTTGTGTGTCCCTGTAAATGAATAAATAAGGGGGTCCTGGTACGTGAATACCTTTGTGCAGTGTTGTATATGAGATACAGAATTTATATATAACGAGTAACATGCAAAAAATTAATTAAATTTAAAAGCGCATATCGAGTTTTAAACCGTACACTCCGACAATTATTACTCAAAGGCAGTACTGTAAAAGATTTCTTTTGTGTGTCCCTGTAAATGAATAAAATATGCTATGAATTCCCCGTTCTAACGTAATCGTGGTGAAATTTAGTGATTTATAATAGTTTCAATACATTTGAAATAGCGTAATGTCATTAAATTTCTGTGAAAACGATTTTTCCACATATACCGTAATGTAATGGAATATTTTTCAGTGCCCATGTAAATGAGCTATTAATCCTACATACTTCATATACAATACCAAACATGCTTTGGTGACCATAAATAACCTTTATCAACTGCATTAAAACCCGAAACTTTTCAACTTTGTTGGAAAGTGTTAAAAAGGTAACTTTTGCATCTTTTTTTACCTTTTGCGAGCTCTAAAAAATATTTAATCAATGAAAATTTTACTTTTCTGTGGTATAAGCTCCAAAATTAAACAACAACAACAAAAAATCCTATTATCTTTCTTTTAACCCAAAAATGAAGGAAATCGATGCAATAGTTACCGAGAAAAAGCATAGTTTTCAAAGCATACCGAGAAAACCCAGTTTTAAAAACTGGGTTTCGCGAATATATATTTTTTAATTTTACAAATTTTCCATTATCTTTAACGAGCGATGTTACGTTCAGTGAGTAGAAATACTGTAAGGAATTGAAATATCACGAAACCGCTTTGAGGAAGGAATCTACACACTTGAGGGGTGCAAAAACTGCAAAAAAAGAAGAAAAAGAAAAAGAAAAAAATTCAAAATTTTGACCCAAAGAAGTAAAACCTTCCCTCAATAAAAAAAGAAAAATAAATACAACCAAGGAAAGGTTCCATACGTGCATACTCAGAAAAATCTGAAAAAAAAAATGCTGAATATGTTTGTAAAAAAATTTCGGCGGAACCTCGATATAGTGTCCGTAAAAAAAATAATAAAAAATTCGTTTATTTGCCATTTATCGCGGGTTGGCGACGGAACAAATAAAAAAAAAAAATACTCTTTTATGTAAAATTCTCTTTAACGAAAAACGTTTTCATGCTGAACATGTTTAAGTTAGTTTAACTTAAATAAATGCACTTTTATAACTATATACACTTTTATAACTATTTGTGATATACATTTATGTGTATCTGTAATGAAATTTAACGATCGTTTTATACGGTTTAGAATCAAATTTAATGGATTAAATTGCTTCAAACTCAAAATTATGGTCCGATTCTTAGCACTGTCAATTTGAACTCGACATTATTTGTGTTAGAGACAAGAGAATAATACTGTTTCCATGGGAACAACGATTTATTTAGTATCGAAATGTATAAGGAGATCTTTCTTAATTGGACAGTTACTTTTAAAATACAGTAAATTCTGTCTAAGGCGGACTCTGTATAAGCCGGAAATCTGTCTACCGCGGAAAAATTTTCAAGTCCCGGCGAACCCATAGAAAATTACATTATTGCATGCTGCATAAAGCGGAATCTGTCTAACGCGGAAACGGAAAGGATTTTATGGTCCCACCGAAACCAAAATTTTGCACAAGCCGGAAAAAACGATAATTAAAAAATTAAAGGCATTTTGTTTATTAAACTTTAAAACTGATAAGTCAAATACCCAATGTCGTGCATGTTAGTTAAATTCCGTAACACTTTGAAAAAGTTAATTCAAAAGGACAGAAACTGTTTAAATTTTAAGGAATTTATGCTTGTGCCATTTTTTCTCATGCAAAATTATATTTAAAAGTTAAAATTTCTAGTAGAATGAACATTTATCAAAATACATATTTCAGAAAGTACAATATATTATACTTTAAGGTTGTACTCAAATTCAAAGTTACAGCGTTCTGTCTCATTCTCGAAGTTTATTTATTTATTCATTTTGTGTGTGTGTAAACATCCAATTCGCATGTATTACAGCAGTACTAAGAAATTGAGTAGCGTTTCTCATCTATCTATAAAGACAAAAGATCTTTCCGAATTTCAGTTTTTCAACCGATTTTCGAGTCAGGAAAATCAATGAAAGGTCATCATCTTCGAGGGATATTTATTTATTTATTTTTATTTTATTTTATTTTATTTTATTTTATTTTATTTTTTTTTTGGGGGGGGGGGGGAGCTTTTTTGCATAAGCCGGAATATTGTCTACCACGGAAAATTTTCTCAGTCCCGATCGATTCCGCCTTAGACAGAGTTTACTGTACACTTAAAATTTATCTAGAAAGTCAAACCGTGTAAAATTAAATAGTTTCATCGAACCCTTAATACAAGGACTAAAATATTAGGGAAATTTAGTGTAGTATACGTTAGTATATGTTCCTGTAGTGTACAACTCGTATACGTTAGTGTAGTATGCAACTAGTATACGTTACGAACTTACAGAAAACACTAGTCGTTGGGCGCCACCGTAATACTTACACTTCATAATATAAGGGATATGCATAATATAAAATATGAAAATAAAACATGCGTAAACTATTTATAAAATGCATTGCAATTCCAAAATAAAATTTAAACGTATATTTAAATATTTTTAATACAAAGTAATGCTCCATTAGTGAATTGCAGGTACTACTTGATTATCCCGTCGCTCCATTTCAACAAATTATATAAATCGCCAAACTACTCACAAAATTATACAAATTGGCATAATTTTTATTTTAAATAACGCAAGAACGAATAAATTAGTAAAAGATTAATAAAAATATAAATAAAAGGTCGAATTAAAAATCACTTGAGGACGTAACAAACACGTGTAACGTGTTTAATGTCAAGTGAACGTGACATTTACTATAAGCCGTTATTGGCATTTATGGCGATAGTTTTTTGGTCGACGGGATATTCAAGGAGTACCGAATTGCGAAAAAGAAACATCATTATAACTCATTATTAAAAAATGATAATCATATTAACTAGCAAAAGGTATATATAAATATTTTACAGGCATACATACAATAAATACAATAAACCCAACTGGAGTGAAAAATTAGCCAGAGCCAGGAATCGAACCCGGGACCACTGCACTCCAGGCAGTCGCTCTAACCACTGAGCTACTCCGGCCGATGCCTGAGTCTGCAATTTTTCACTAATAAACCATGTTGGGGAAGTCACCAGCCATCTATACGACAGCCTTGGATGACCGGACAACGATGAATAGATTTTACTATCACATCGATCTACGAAATATAATAATAAACACACATACTACAATATATATTAAACACACATTCACACATAAATAACGCCTGCATTCAACAGTTAAAGGTATATATAAATATTTTACAGGCATACATACAATAAATACAATAAACCCAACTGGAGTGAAAAATTAGCCAGAGCCAGGAATCGAACCCGGGACCACTGCTAATAATAAGCTAGAAGCAGCAGGAGTCTTTCGGTAGCTTCATCGCCCCGAGCCCTCCCTTCCCGCTTTTCGGTGTCTTTAATTTGTGTAATTTCCCTTTTAAATTTGTCCGGTTTCAATTTTTGATTTTTTTTTTTTTTTCAATCTGGATTTCGCTAGAGAGTCTTTCATTCGGGACGTGTCTGGGGACGTAAGAATCTTGCTTCCGCAAAAGAGTCGGAGAATAAAGGGTTGCGGACGAAGATGGGCCGCTCGCCGCGGCGGTTGACCCCCCCCGCCCACCCCCAACCGCCACCGAGACTAATAATAAGCTAGAAGCAGCAGGAGTCTTTCGGTAGCTTCATCGCCCCGAGCCCTCCCTTCCCGCTTTTCGGTGTCTTTAATTTGTGTAATTTCCCTTTTAAATTTGTCCGGTTTCAATTTTTGATTTTTTTTTTTTTTCAATCTGGATTTCGCTAGAGAGTCTTTCATTCGGGACGTGTCTGGGGACGTAAGAATCTTGCTTCCGCAAAAGAGTCGGAGAATAAAGGGTTGCGGACAAAGATGGGCCGCTCGCCGCGGCGGTTGACCCCCCCCGCCCACCCCCAACCGCCACCGAGACTAATAATAAGCTAGAAGCAGCAGGAGTCTTTCGGTAGCTTCAACGCCCCGAGCCCTGCCTTCCCGCTTTTCGGTGTCTTTAATTTGTGTAATTTCCCTTTTAAATTTGTCCGGTTTCAATTTTTGATTTTTTTTTTTTTTTCAATCTGGATTTCGCTAGAGAGTCTTTCATTCGGGACGTGTCTGGGGACGTAAGAATCTTGCTTCCGCAAAAGAGTCGGAGAATAAAGGGTTGCGGACGAAGATGGGCCGCTCGCCGCGGCGGTTGACCCCCCCGCCCACCCCCAACCGCCACCGAGACTAATAATAAGCTAGAAGCAGCAGGAGTCTTTCGGTAGCTTCATCGCCCCGAGCCCTCCCTTCCCGCTTTTCGGTGTCTTTAATTTGTGTAATTTCCCTTTTAAATTTGTCCGGTTTCAATTTTTGATTTTTTTTTTTTTTTTCAATCTGGATTTCGCTAGAGAGTCTTTCATTCGGGACGTGTCTGGGGACGTAAGAATCTTGCTTCCGCAAAAGAGTCGGAGAATAAAGAGTCGGAGAATAAAGGGTTGCGGACGAAGATGGGCCGCTCGCCGCGGCGGTTGACCCCCCCGCCCACCCCCAACCGCCACCGAGACTAATAATAAGCTAGAAGCAGCAGGAGTCTTTCGGTAGCTTCATCGCCCCGAGCCCTCCCTTCCCGCTTTTCGGTGTCTTTAATTTGTGTAATTTCCCTTTTAAATTTGTCCGGTTTCAATTTTTGATTTTTTTTTTTTTTTCAATCTGGATTTCGCTAGAGAGTCTTTCATTCGGGACGTGTCTGGGGACGTAAGAATCTTGCTTCCGCAAAAGAGTCGGAGAATAAAGAGTCGGAGAATAAAGGGTTGCGGACGAAGATGGGCCGCTCGCCGCGGCGGTTGACCCCCCCGCCCACCCCCAACCGCCACCGAGACTAATAATAAGCTAGAAGCAGCAGGAGTCTTTCGGTAGCTTCATCGCCCCGAGCCCTCCCTTCCCGCTTTTCGGTGTCTTTAATTTGTGTAATTTCCCTTTTAAATTTGTCCGGTTTCAATTTTTGATTTTTTTTTTTTTTTTCAATCTGGATTTCGCTAGAGAGTCTTTCATTCGGGACGTGTCTGGGGACGTAAGAATCTTGCTTCCGCAAAAGAGTCGGAGAATAAAGGGTTGCGGACGAAGATGGGCCGCTCGCCGCGGCGGTTGACCCCCCCGCCCACCCCCAACCGCCACCGAGACTAATAATAAGCTAGAAGCAGCAGGAGTCTTTCGGTAGCTTCATCGCCCCGAGCCCTCCCTTCCCGCTTTTCGGTGTCTTTAATTTGTGTAATTTCCCTTTTAAATTTGTCCGGTTTCAATTTTTGATTTTTTTTTTTTTTTTTTCAATCTGGATTTCGCTAGAGAGTCTTTCATTCGGGACGTGTCTGGGGACGTAAGAATCTTGCTTCCGCAAAAGAGTCGGAGAATAAAGGGTTGCGGACGAAGATGGGCCGCTCGCCGCGGCGGTTGACCCCCCCCCCCACCCCCAACCGCCACCGAGACTAATAATAAGCTAGAAGCAGCAGGAGTCTTTCGGTAGCTTCACTGCACTAAAACTCAAAAGCATTTGCTGGGTTTCCCTGGGCGGCCATCCTCGCCCCGAGCCCTCCCTTCCCGCTTTTCGGTGTCTTTAATTTGTGTAATTTCCCTTTTAAATTTGTCCGGTTTCAATTTTTGATTTTTTTTTTTTTTTTCAATCTGGATTTCGCTAGAGAGTCTTTCATTCGGGACGTGTCTGGGGACGTAAGAATCTTGCTTCCGCAAAAGAGTCGGAGAATAAAGAGTCGGAGAATAAAGGGTTGCGGACGAAGATGGGCCGCTCGCCGCGGCGGTTGACCCCCCCGCCCACCCCCAACCGCCACCGAGACTAATAATAAGCTAGAAGCAGCAGGAGTCTTTCGGTAGCTTCATCGCCCCGAGCCCTCCCTTCCCGCTTTTCGGTGTCTTTAATTTGTGTAATTTCCCTTTTAAATTTGTCCGGTTTCAATTTTTGATTTTTTTTTTTTTTTTCAATCTGGATTTCGCTAGAGAGTCTTTCATTCGGGACGTGTCTGGGGACGTAAGAATCTTGCTTCCGCAAAAGAGTCGGAGAATAAAGAGTCGGAGAATAAAGGGTTGCGGACGAAGATGGGCCGCTCGCCGCGGCGGTTGACCCCCCCGCCCACCCCCAACCGCCACCGAGACTAATAATAAGCTAGAAGCAGCAGGAGTCTTTCGGTAGCTTCATCGCCCCGAGCCCTCCCTTCCCGCTTTTCGGTGTCTTTAATTTGTGTAATTTCCCTTTTAAATTTGTCCGGTTTCAATTTTTGATTTTTTTTTTTTTTTTCAATCTGGATTTCGCTAGAGAGTCTTTCATTCGGGACGTGTCTGGGGACGTAAGAATCTTGCTTCCGCAAAAGAGTCGGAGAATAAAGAGTCGGAGAATAAAGGGTTGCGGACGAAGATGGGCCGCTCGCCGCGGCGGTTGACCCCCCCGCCCACCCCCAACCGCCACCGAGACTAATAATAAGCTAGAAGCAGCAGGAGTCTTTCGGTAGCTTCATCGCCCCGAGCCCTCCCTTCCCGCTTTTCGGTGTCTTTAATTTGTGTAATTTCCCTTTTAAATTTGTCCGGTTTCAATTTTTGATTTTTTTTTTTTTTTTTCAATCTGGATTTCGCTAGAGAGTCTTTCATTCGGGACGTGTCTGGGGACGTAAGAATCTTGCTTCCGCAAAAGAGTCGGAGAATAAAGAGTCGGAGAATAAAGGGTTGCGGACGAAGATGGGCCGCTCGCCGCGGCGGTTGACCCCCCCGCCCACCCCCAACCGCCACCGAGACTAATAATAAGCTAGAAGCAGCAGGAGTCTTTCGGTAGCTTCATCGCCCCGAGCCCTCCCTTCCCGCTTTTCGGTGTCTTTAATTTGTGTAATTTCCCTTTTAAATTTGTCCGGTTTCAATTTTTGATTTTTTTTTTTTTTTTTCAATCTGGATTTCGCTAGAGAGTCTTTCATTCGGGACGTGTCTGGGGACGTAAGAATCTTGCTTCCGCAAAAGAGTCGGAGAATAAAGGGTTGCGGACGAAGATGGGCCGCTCGCCGCGGCGGTTGACCCCCCCGCCCACCCCCAACCGCCACCGAGACTAATAATAAGCTAGAAGCAGCAGGAGGCTTTCGGTAGCTTCATCGCCCCGAGCCCTCCCTTCCCGCTTTTCGGTGTCTTTAATTTGTGTAATTTCCCTTTTAAATTTGTCCGGTTTCAATTTTTGATTTTTTTTTTTTTTTTTTTCAATCTGGATTTCGCTAGAGAGTCTTTCATTCGGGACGTGTCTGGGGACGTAAGAATCTTGCTTCCGCAAAAGAGTCGGAGAATAAAGGGTTGCGGACGAAGATGGGCCGCTCGCCGCGGCGGTTGACCCCCCCCGCCCACCCCCAACCGCCACCGAGACTAATAATAAGCTAGAAGCAGCAGGAGTCTTTCGGTAGCTTCATCGCCCCGAGCCCTCCCTTCCCGCTTTTCGGTGTCTTTAATTTGTGTAATTTCCCTTTTAAATTTGTCCGGTTTCAATTTTTGATTTTTTTTTTTTTTTTCAATCTGGATTTCGCTAGAGAGTCTTTCATTCGGGACGTGTCTGGGGACGTAAGAATCTTGCTTCCGCAAAAGAGTCGGAGAATAAAGAGTCGGAGAATAAAGGGTTGCGGACGAAGATGGGCCGCTCGCCGCGGCGGTTGACCCCCCCCCGCCCACCCCCAACCGCCACCGAGACTAATAATAAGCTAGAAGCAGCAGGAGTCTTTCGGTAGCTTCATCGCCCCGAGCCCTCCCTTCCCGCTTTTCGGTGTCTTTAATTTGTGTAATTTCCCTTTTAAATTTGTCCGGTTTCAATTTTTGATTTTTTTTTTTTTTTTTTTCAATCTGGATTTCGCTAGAGAGTCTTTCATTCGGGACGTGTCTGGGGACGTAAGAATCTTGCTTCCGCAAAAGAGTCGGAGAATAAAGAGTCGGAGAATAAAGGGTTGCGGACGAAGATGGGCCGCTCGCCGCGGCGGTTGACCCCCCCCCGCCCACCCCCAACCGCCACCGAGACTAATAATAAGCTAGAAGCAGCAGGAGTCTTTCGGTAGCTTCATCGCCCCGAGCCCTCCCTTCCCGCTTTTCGGTGTCTTTAATTTGTGTAATTTCCCTTTTAAATTTGTCCGGTTTCAATTTTTGATTTTTTTTTTTTTTTTTCAATCTGGATTTCGCTAGAGAGTCTTTCATTCGGGACGTGTCTGGGGACGTAAGAATCTTGCTTCCGCAAAAGAGTCGGAGAATAAAGAGTCGGAGAATAAAGGGTTGCGGACGAAGATGGGCCGCTCGCCGCGGCGGTTGAACCCCCCCCGCCCACCCCCAACCGCCACCGAGACTAATAATAAGCTAGAAGCAGCAGGAGTCTTTCGGTAGCTTCATCGCCCCGAGCCCTCCCTTCCCGCTTTTCGGTGTCTTTAATTTGTGTAATTTCCCTTTTAAATTTGTCCGGTTTAAATTTTTGATTTTTTTTTTTTTTTTTTCAATCTGGATTTCGCTAGAGAGTCTTTCATTCGGGACGTGTCTGGGGACGTAAGAATCTTGCTTCCGCAAAAGAGTCGGAGAATAAAGGGTTGCGGACGAAGATGGGCCGCTCGCCGCGGCGGTTGACCCCTCCCCCGCCCACCCCCAACCGCCACCGAGACTAATAATAAGCTAGAAGCAGCAGGAGTCTTTCGGTAGCTTCATCGCCCCGAGCCCTCCCTTCCCGCTTTTCGGTGTCTTTAATTTGTGTAATTTCCCTTTTAAATTTGTCCGGTTTCAATTTTTGATTTTTTTTTTTTTTTTTTTCAATCTGGATTTCGCTAGAGAGTCTTTCATTCGGGACGTGTCTGGGGACGTAAGAATCTTGCTTCCGCAAAAGAGTCGGAGAATAAAGGGTTGCGGACGAAGATGGGCCGCTCGCCGCGGCGGTTGACCCCCCCGCCCACCCCCAACCGCCACCGAGACTAATAATAAGCTAGAAGCAGCAGGAGTCTTTCGGTAGCTTCATCGCCCCGAGCCCTCCCTTCCCGCTTTTCGGTGTCTTTAATTTGTGTAATTTCCCTTTTAAATTTGTCCGGTTTCAATTTTTGATTTTTTTTTTTTTTTCAATCTGGATTTCGCTAGAGAGTCTTTCATTCGGGACGTGTCTGGGGACGTAAGAATCTTGCTTCCGCAAAAGAGTCGGAGAATAAAGGGTTGCGGACGAAGATGGGCCGCTCGCCGCGGCGGTTGACCCCCCCGCCCACCCCCAACCGCCACCGAGACTAATAATAAGCTAGAAGCAGCAGGAGTCTTTCGGTAGCTTCATCGCCCCGAGCCCTCCCTTCCCGCTTTTCGGTGTCTTTAATTTGTGTAATTTCCCTTTTAAATTTGTCCGGTTTCAATTTTTGATTTTTTTTTTTTTTTTCAATCTGGATTTCACTAGAGAGTCTTTCATTCGGGACGTGTCTGGGGACGTAAGAATCTTGCTTCCGCAAAAGAGTCGGAGAATAAAGGGTTGCGGACGAAGATGGGCCGCTCGCCGCGGCGGTTGACCCCCCCCGCCCACCCCCAACCGCCACCGAGACTAATAATAAGCTAGAAGCAGCAGGAGTCTTTCGGTAGCTTCATCGCCCCGAGCCCTCCCTTCCCGCTTTTCGGTGTCTTTAATTTGTGTAATTTCCCTTTTAAATTTGTCCGGTTTCAATTTTTGATTTTTTTTTTTTTTTTCAATCTGGATTTCGCTAGAGAGTCTTTCATTCGGGACGTGTCTGGGGACGTAAGAATCTTGCTTCCGCAAAAGAGTCGGAGAATAAAGGGTTGCGGACGAAGATGGGCCGCTCGCCGCGGCGGTTGACCCCCCCGCCCACCCCCAACCGCCACCGAGACTAATAATAAGCTAGAAGCAGCAGGAGTCTTTCGGTAGCTTCATCGCCCCGAGCCCTCCCTTCCCGCTTTTCGGTGTCTTTAATTTGTGTAATTTCCCTTTTAAATTTGTCCGGTTTCAATTTTTGATTTTTTTTTTTTTTTTCAATCTGGATTTCGCTAGAGAGTCTTTCATTCGGGACGTGTCTGGGGACGTAAGAATCTTGCTTCCGCAAAAGAGTCGGAGAATAAAGGGTTGCGGACGAAGATGGGCCGCTCGCCGCGGCGGTTGACCCCCCCGCCCACCCCCAACCGCCACCGAGACTAATAATAAGCTAGAAGCAGCAGGAGTCTTTCGGTAGCTTCATCGCCCCGAGCCCTCCCTTTCCGCTTTTCGGTGTCTTTAATTTGTGTAATTTCCCTTTTAAATTTGTCCGGTTTCAATTTTTGATTTTTTTTTTTTTTTTTTTCAATCTGGATTTCGCTAGAGAGTCTTTCATTCGGGACGTGTCTGGGGACGTAAGAATCTTGCTTCCGCAAAAGAGTCGGAGAATAAAGGGTTGCGGACGAAGATGGGCCGCTCGCCGCGGCGGTTGACCCCCCCGCCCACCCCCAACCGCCACCGAGACTAATAATAAGCTAGAAGCAGCAGGAGTCTTTCGGTAGCTTCATCGCCCCGAGCCCTCCCTTCCCGCTTTTCGGTGTCTTTAATTTGTGTAATTTCCCTTTTAAATTTGTCCGGTTTCAATTTTTGATTTTTTTTTTTTTTTTCAATCTGGATTTCGCTAGAGAGTCTTTCATTCGGGACGTGTCTGGGGACGTAAGAATCTTGCTTCCGCAAAAGAGTCGGAGAATAAAGGGTTGCGGACGAAGATGGGCCGCTCGCCGCGGCGGTTGACCCCCCCCCGCCCACCCCCAACCGCCACCGAGACTAATAATAAGCTAGAAGCAGCAGGAGTCTTTCGGTAGCTTCATCGCCCCGAGCCCTCCCTTCCCGCTTTTCGGTGTCTTTAATTTGTGTAATTTCCCTTTTAAATTTGTCCGGTTTCAATTTTTGATTTTTTTTTTTTTTTCAATCTGGATTTCGCTAGAGAGTCTTTCATTCGGGACGTGTCTGGGGACGTAAGAATCTTGCTTCCGCAAAAGAGTCGGAGAATAAAGGGTTGCGGACGAAGATGGGCCGCTCGCCGCGGCGGTTGACCCCCCCCCGCCCACCCCCAACCGCCACCGAGACTAATAATAAGCTAGAAGCAGCAGGAGTCTTTCGGTAGCTTCATCGCCCCGAGCCCTCCCTTCCCGCTTTTCGGTGTCTTTAATTTGTGTAATTTCCCTTTTAAATTTGTCCGGTTTCAATTTTTGATTTTTTTTTTTTTTTTCAATCTGGATTTCACTAGAGAGTCTTTCATTCGGGACGTGTCTGGGGACGTAAGAATCTTGCTTCCGCAAAAGAGTCGGAGAATAAAGGGTTGCGGACGAAGATGGGCCGCTCGCCGCGGCGGTTGACCCCCCCCCCCACCCCCAACCGCCACCGAGACTAATAATAAGCTAGAAGCAGCAGGAGTCTTTCGGTAGCTTCATCGCCCCGAGCCCTCCCTTCCCGCTTTTCGGTGTCTTTAATTTGTGTAATTTCCCTTTTAAATTTGTCCGGTTTCAATTTTTGATTTTTTTTTTTTTTTCAATCTGGATTTCGCTAGAGAGTCTTTCATTCGGGACGTGTCTGGGGACGTAAGAATCTTGCTTCCGCAAAAGAGTCGGAGAATAAAGGGTTGCGGACGAAGATGGGCCGCTCGCCGCGGCGGTTGACCCCCCCCCCACCCCCAACCGCCACCGAGACTAATAATAAGCTAGAAGCAGCAGGAGTCTTTCGGTAGCTTCATCGCCCCGAGCCCTCCCTTCCCGCTTTTCGGTGTCTTTAATTTGTGTAATTTCCCTTTTAAATTTGTCCGGTTTCAATTTTTGATTTTTTTTTTTTTTTCAATCTGGATTTCGCTAGAGAGTCTTTCATTCGGGACGTGTCTGGGGACGTAAGAATCTTGCTTCCGCAAAAGAGTCGGAGAATAAAGGGTTGCGGACGAAGATGGGCCGCTCGCCGCGGCGGTTGACCCCCCCGCCCACCCCCAACCGCCACCGAGACTAATAATAAGCTAGAAGCAGCAGGAGTCTTTCGGTAGCTTCATCGCCCCGAGCCCTCCCTTCCCGCTTTTCGGTGTCTTTAATTTGTGTAATTTCCCTTTTAAATTTGTCCGGTTTCAATTTTTGATTTTTTTTTTTTTTTTTCAATCTGGATTTCGCTAGAGAGTCTTTCATTCGGGACGTGTCTGGGGACGTAAGAATCTTGCTTCCGCAAAAGAGTCGGAGAATAAAGGGTTGCGGACGAAGATGGGCCGCTCGCCGCGGCGGTTGACCCCCCCGCCCACCCCCAACCGCCACCGAGACTAATAATAAGCTAGAAGCAGCAGGAGTCTTTCGGTAGCTTCATCGCCCCGAGCCCTCCCTTCCCGCTTTTCGGTGTCTTTAATTTGTGTAATTTCCCTTTTAAATTTGTCCGGTTTCAATTTTTGATTTTTTTTTTTTTTTTTTTCAATCTGGATTTCGCTAGAGAGTCTTTCATTCGGGACGTGTCTGGGGACGTAAGAATCTTGCTTCCGCAAAAGAGTCGGAGAATAAAGGGTTGCGGACGAAGATGGGCCGCTCGCCGCGGCGGTTGACCCCCCCCCCGCCCACCCCCAACCGCCACCGAGACTAATAATAAGCTAGAAGCAGCAGGAGTCTTTCGGTAGCTTCATCGCCCCGAGCCCTACCTTCCCGCTTTTCGGTGTCTTTAATTTGTGTAATTTCCCTTTTAAATTTGTCCGGTTTCAATTTTTGATTTTTTTTTTTTTTTTCAATCTGGATTTCGCTAGAGAGTCTTTCATTCGGGACGTGTCTGGGGACGTAAGAATCTTGCTTCCGCAAAAGAGTCGGAGAATAAAGGGTTGCGGACGAAGATGGGCCGCTCGCCGCGGCGGTTGACCCCCCCCCCCGCCCACCCCCAACCGCCACCGAGACTAATAATAAGCTAGAAGCAGCAGGAGTCTTTCGGTAGCTTCATCGCCCCGAGCCCTCCCTTCCCGCTTTTCGGTGTCTTTAATTTGTGTAATTTCCCTTTTAAATTTGTCCGGTTTCAATTTTTGATTTTTTTTTTTTTTTCAATCTGGATTTCGCTAGAGAGTCTTTCATTCGGGACGTGTCTGGGGACGTAAGAATCTTGCTTCCGCAAAAGAGTCGGAGAATAAAGGGTTGCGGACGAAGATGGGCCGCTCGCCGCGGCGGTTGACCCCCCCCCCGCCCACCCCCAACCGCCACCGAGACTAATAATAAGCTAGAAGCAGCAGGAGTCTTTCGGTAGCTTCATCGCCCCGAGCCCTCCCTTCCCGCTTTTCGGTGTCTTTAATTTGTGTAATTTCCCTTTTAAATTTGTCCGGTTTCAATTTTTGATTTTTTTTTTTTTTTTTCAATCTGGATTTCGCTAGAGAGTCTTTCATTCGGGACGTGTCTGGGGACGTAAGAATCTTGCTTCCGCAAAAGAGTCGGAGAATAAAGGGTTGCGGACGAAGATGGGCCGCTCGCCGCGGCGGTTGACCCCCCCCCCACCCCCAACCGCCACCGAGACTAATAATAAGCTAGAAGCAGCAGGAGTCTTTCGGTAGCTTCATCAAGTGTCTTCCCCCAGGGACTGCACTAAAACTCAAAAGCGTTTGCTGGGTTTCCCTGGGCGGCCATCCTCGCCCCGAGCCCTCCCTTCCCGCTTTTCGGTGTCTTTAATTTGTGTAATTTCCCTTTTAAATTTGTCCGGTTTCAATTTTTGATTTTTTTTTTTTTTTCAATCTGGATTTCGCTAGAGAGTCTTTCATTCGGGACGTGTCTGGGGACGTAAGAATCTTGCTTCCGCAAAAGAGTCGGAGAATAAAGGGTTGCGGACGAAGATGGGCCGCTCGCCGCGGCGGTTGACCCCCCCCCCACCCCCAACCGCCACCGAGACTAATAATAAGCTAGAAGCAGCAGGAGTCTTTCGGTAGCTTCATCGCCCCGAGCCCTCCCTTCCCGCTTTTCGGTGTCTTTAATTTGTGTAATTTCCCTTTTAAATTTGTCCGGTTTCAATTTTTGATTTTTTTTTTTTTTTTCAATCTGGATTTCGCTAGAGAGTCTTTCATTCGGGACGTGTCTGGGGACGTAAGAATCTTGCTTCCGCAAAAGAGTCGGAGAATAAAGGGTTGCGGACGAAGATGGGCCGCTCGCCGCGGCGGTTGACCCCCCCGCCCACCCCCAACCGCCACCGAGACTAATAATAAGCTAGAAGCAGCAGGAGTCTTTCGGTAGCTTCATCGCCCCGAGCCCTCCCTTCCCGCTTTTCGGTGTCTTTAATTTGTGTAATTTCCCTTTTAAATTTGTCCGGTTTCAATTTTTGATTTTTTTTTTTTTTTTTTTCAATCTGGATTTCGCTAGAGAGTCTTTCATTCGGGACGTGTCTGGGGACGTAAGAATCTTGCTTCCGCAAAAGAGTCGGAGAATAAAGGGTTGCGGACGAAGATGGGCCGCTCGCCGCGGCGGTTGACCCCCCCGCCCACCCCCAACCGCCACCGAGACTAATAATAAGCTAGAAGCAGCAGGAGTCTTTCGGTAGCTTCATCGCCCCGAGCCCTCCCTTCCCGCTTTTCGGTGTCTTTAATTTGTGTAATTTCCCTTTTAAATTTGTCCGGTTTCAATTTTTGATTTTTTTTTTTTTTTTTTTCAATCTGGATTTCGCTAGAGAGTCTTTCATTCGGGACGTGTCTGGGGACGTAAGAATCTTGCTTCCGCAAAAGAGTCGGAGAATAAAGGGTTGCGGACGAAGATGGGCCGCTCGCCGCGGCGGTTGACCCCCCCCCCGCCCACCCCCAACCGCCACCGAGACTAATAATAAGCTAGAAGCAGCAGGAGTCTTTCGGTAGCTTCATCGCCCCGAGCCCTCCCTTCCCGCTTTTCGGTGTCTTTAATTTGTGTAATTTCCCTTTTAAATTTGTCCGGTTTCAATTTTTGATTTTTTTTTTTTTTTTTCAATCTGGATTTCGCTAGAGAGTCTTTCATTCGGGACGTGTCTGGGGACGTAAGAATCTTGCTTCCGCAAAAGAGTCGGAGAATAAAGGGTTGCGGACGAAGATGGGCCGCTCGCCGCGGCGGTTGACCCCCCCCCCGCCCACCCCCAACCGCCACCGAGACTAATAATAAGCTAGAAGCAGCAGGAGTCTTTCGGTAGCTTCATCGCCCCGAGCCCTCCCTTCCCGCTTTTCGGTGTCTTTAATTTGTGTAATTTCCCTTTTAAATTTGTCCGGTTTCAATTTTTGATTTTTTTTTTTTTTTCAATCTGGATTTCGCTAGAGAGTCTTTCATTCGGGACGTGTCTGGGGACGTAAGAATCTTGCTTCCGCAAAAGAGTCGGAGAATAAAGGGTTGCGGACGAAGATGGGCCGCTCGCCGCGGCGGTTGACCCCCCCCGCCCACCCCCAACCGCCACCGAGACTAATAATAAGCTAGAAGCAGCAGGAGTCTTTCGGTAGCTTCATCGCCCCGAGCCCTCCCTTCCCGCTTTTCGGTGTCTTTAATTTGTGTAATTTCCCTTTTAAATTTGTCCGGTTTCAATTTTTGATTTTTTTTTTTTTTTTTCAATCTGGATTTCGCTAGAGAGTCTTTCATTCGGGACGTGTCTGGGGACGTAAGAATCTTGCTTCCGCAAAAGAGTCGGAGAATAAAGAGTCGGAGAATAAAGGGTTGCGGACGAAGATGGGCCGCTCGCCGCGGCGGTTGACCCCCCCGCCCACCCCCAACCGCCACCGAGACTAATAATAAGCTAGAAGCAGCAGGAGTCTTTCGGTAGCTTCATCGCCCCGAGCCCTCCCTTCCCGCTTTTCGGTGTCTTTAATTTGTGTAATTTCCCTTTTAAATTTGTCCGGTTTCAATTTTTGATTTTTTTTTTTTTTTTTCAATCTGGATTTCGCTAGAGAGTCTTTCATTCGGGACGTGTCTGGGGACGTAAGAATCTTGCTTCCGCAAAAGAGTCGGAGAATAAAGAGTCGGAGAATAAAGGGTTGCGGACGAAGATGGGCCGCTCGCCGCGGCGGTTGACCCCCCCGCCCACCCCCAACCGCCACCGAGACTAATAATAAGCTAGAAGCAGCAGGAGTCTTTCGGTAGCTTCATCGCCCCGAGCCCTCCCTTCCCGCTTTTCGGTGTCTTTAATTTGTGTAATTTCCCTTTTAAATTTGTCCGGTTTCAATTTTTGATTTTTTTTTTTTTTTTTCAATCTGGATTTCGCTAGAGAGTCTTTCATTCGGGACGTGTCTGGGGACGTAAGAATCTTGCTTCCGCAAAAGAGTCGGAGAATAAAGAGTCGGAGAATAAAGGGTTGCGGACGAAGATGGGCCGCTCGCCGCGGCGGTTGACCCCCCCGCCCACCCCCAACCGCCACCGAGACTAATAATAAGCTAGAAGCAGCAGGAGTCTTTCGGTAGCTTCATCGCCCCGAGCCCTCCCTTCCCGCTTTTCGGTGTCTTTAATTTGTGTAATTTCCCTTTTAAATTTGTCCGGTTTCAATTTTTGATTTTTTTTTTTTTTTTTCAATCTGGATTTCGCTAGAGAGTCTTTCATTCGGGACGTGTCTGGGGACGTAAGAATCTTGCTTCCGCAAAAGAGTCGGAGAATAAAGGGTTGCGGACGAAGATGGGCCGCTCGCCGCGGCGGTTGACCCCCCCGCCCACCCCCAACCGCCACCGAGACTAATAATAAGCTAGAAGCAGCAGGAGGCTTTCGGTAGCTTCATCGCCCCGAGCCCTCCCTTCCCGCTTTTCGGTGTCTTTAATTTGTGTAATTTCCCTTTTAAATTTGTCCGGTTTCAATTTTTGATTTTTTTTTTTTTTTTTTTCAATCTGGATTTCGCTAGAGAGTCTTTCATTCGGGACGTGTCTGGGGACGTAAGAATCTTGCTTCCGCAAAAGAGTCGGAGAATAAAGGGTTGCGGACGAAGATGGGCCGCTCGCCGCGGCGGTTGACCCCCCCCGCCCACCCCCAACCGCCACCGAGACTAATAATAAGCTAGAAGCAGCAGGAGTCTTTCGGTAGCTTCATCGCCCCGAGCCCTCCCTTCCCGCTTTTCGGTGTCTTTAATTTGTGTAATTTCCCTTTTAAATTTGTCCGGTTTCAATTTTTGATTTTTTTTTTTTTTTTTCAATCTGGATTTCGCTAGAGAGTCTTTCATTCGGGACGTGTCTGGGGACGTAAGAATCTTGCTTCCGCAAAAGAGTCGGAGAATAAAGAGTCGGAGAATAAAGGGTTGCGGACGAAGATGGGCCGCTCGCCGCGGCGGTTGACCCCCCCCCCGCCCACCCCCAACCGCCACCGAGACTAATAATAAGCTAGAAGCAGCAGGAGTCTTTCGGTAGCTTCATCGCCCCGAGCCCTCCCTTCCCGCTTTTCGGTGTCTTTAATTTGTGTAATTTCCCTTTTAAATTTGTCCGGTTTCAATTTTTGATTTTTTTTTTTTTTTTTTCAATCTGGATTTCGCTAGAGAGTCTTTCATTCGGGACGTGTCTGGGGACGTAAGAATCTTGCTTCCGCAAAAGAGTCGGAGAATAAAGAGTCGGAGAATAAAGGGTTGCGGACGAAGATGGGCCGCTCGCCGCGGCGGTTGACCCCCCCCCGCCCACCCCCAACCGCCACCGAGACTAATAATAAGCTAGAAGCAGCAGGAGTCTTTCGGTAGCTTCATCGCCCCGAGCCCTCCCTTCCCGCTTTTCGGTGTC